>CM060921.1:358332154-363332154 GCA_030737875.1 Allium sativum | reverse complement strand
TTTTGTATCGGGTTGCCACTTTGGGGAGTGATACACCCCATTGTGGGGCCAGCACGAGTATCTACGGTAGGGAGCCGATCGCTTGGGAGTAGTCGGTACACCTAGTGGAGATAGGGGCAGACGGCACCTATGTAGTCAGCTAGGGGTACACGAAACTACTGGGTAAAGTTTCTAAGTCCTTGGGAGGGATCAACCTTTAAGTAGGAATGACTGGTGTGGTGCAGTTAGTAATTATCCTTGGGTGGGTAGATGCGTCTTTACCGTTATCCTAGTTCATCTTATGTCTAGTTGGCTACTTAATGTAGTCATTTATCCCCAGTCATCCCGTGCCAAGTTTATATCATACCCTAATTACTTTAATGATTGTGTTGTTAAGGTTATATGGCTCACTCAGACTTATGTCTGACCCCGTTGTTTTTATCTTTTCCCCCTCAGGTCCTCAGGTTGGGCCTAGCACTAGTGGGCTTTGATCAGATTTCTTTATCTATCTTCTGGAGCTTGGACCGTGATGTAAAGCCCAGCTTATCTTTTCTTTTATGGCTATTGTTTATGTAGTGGGATTATGTACTTATGTTTTTATCAGGATGGATATTTAGTACTTGACTCTTTATGGTGTTGTAACTAAACATGTTTACCTTCTGCTGCAATGAAATGATGTTTTAGAATTTCAAGTATTTATATATGTCTTGTGTAATTTTTCTGTTCTATATTCACTTAAAATGCTCCACCGAAGCTAAGGCATTCCCTTAGTGAGTGACCTTAGCGGGTGTGGGGTGTTACACTTTATCTCCAAAAGAAAATATTGGCCGACCTTAGAAATTAGGGTTTTGCTCCTAAATCAAATTGTGGCACCTAAAAATGATGAAATTGATTCTTTGATTGCTTTGATGTTTGATGCTTCTTGGCTGGTCGATTTGGCTAGGCTTGTGGTCGAAAACCTGTAAGTGTTTTATTTCTTCGAATTGTTCATCTCGAATGTTTGTCTTGCTGTTTTCGATGGGATTGGTTGTGATGAACATGGTGTATATATAGGGTTATACGAACCCAAAAACTTCTCTGATTTCCACGAATGACTTCATCTGATTTGTTATGTTGTTTCTTTGATTACTTCCATGATACTTGCGTAAGATTCCTCTTTTGCTACCTTGATTTAATCGGCCTTGAAATCTCTGTGAATTGATCGAATTTTCTGGAAACAAAATGAATTTGTTTTTTGCCGAGCTTGAATCAATGATTTCAGGAATTACTCGAAATATTTTTTGCCCAAAATGTGATTGTAATTCTGAAATCATATTGTCTTATTTCTTGCCAAATATATTGAGTTGAATTTTTGCCAGTCTTAACTAATCCAAACCTGGAAACGAGTTTGCTGAAAATTGATTTTCTTGAAAATGTTGAAATGTTTTCATGTCATAAATAACTTGCTAACATCTGGAAACATTTATAAAAATGTTCAATTCGACTTTGACATACTAACTTTTCATGTTCATCTCAGCACATATATTTGGTATATATATAGTATATTTATAAATATACACACACACACACACACTTAAATGTGTGTGTGTGTGTGTGTGTATGTGCTGCTGCCATTTTTATGTTGTTGTTTTCCTTTAAGCTGATGACCGTTATTTTTTAGCATTTGTATATTTCCTAGATCTTGAGTTGGCTGATATTTCTGACTAGCCTTTGTGCTCTCACATGTGCACAGCATTCCCATTCCTTGTTGCACCAGTATTTATCATTCACCTTGTACTATTGGCTTGGCTGATACTTGCTTATAGCATACAAAGTAGTCTTGTATCTGTTTCCTTTTTATTTAAGAATTTGAAATCATACATTTAGGAATATGTGCAGTTGCATATTCATGTATTACTTACCATTGTTCTTGTACTCTGTTGCATGCACATTAAAAACTGCTTCAAAGATGCTCTTGTGCATAGACATATTAAAACCGCTCTATCCATTTTGTTGTTACACTTGTCATTTCCTTCTATTAATGTACAATATATTCTGCACACCTGAGTGCCTTGAGCTTTCCATGATCTTGAAGCTTGTTGTAGCATTATTATCACCCTCACTTGGTTTCACCTCCCATCAGATTTCATGCTTCACGGCGTTTTTCGTATGCTATTGTTTTGTCATTCTTGAATTGTTGTCACACTTGTATGTTGTGACTGCCACACTGTTGCTTGTAGCTTATTTGTTAATTACTTGTGTACTTGCTGTTTTTATATCCCATTATTTTGTATTCATTTGCACTTGCACTTGTTTGCATGGACATGTCCTTAGTCACGCTACCTGACTTGTGGCATCCTCGTATACGCTGAACTTGTGTGTGCGAGCCATTCATACATATACATGATCATGTAAACGCATTGTAGTTTGCACCGTCTTGACATGTTGCAGAGTTGCCAGTTTCATTTTTGTTGCACCATACATGAGCTTGCAAAACTTGTTGTGTTTAAATTTTGGTCCTCCTGAATTTGAAAAAATAACCATGTATGAGCACAACTTTATTCGAGCGAGCTGTCTTGACCCATGTATGTTGCTTCATTTGGCAATGGATTTTAGTTGTACACTTATGCACTTGGATCGGCTTAACCAAGTGTGTGTATATATATACAAACTTGTATGTATATATATACACACACACACATATGTATGTGTGTGCTATCACTTCATTGTTCCCCTTGTGTTGTTCGTGGACACTTGACCCATGCACATGCATGTGTGTCGAGCTTCACCTGAACATAACTTGCTTGATATATTTGTCCCTTGCTGACCATATTGCTGATGTGCACGTAAAAATGCACATTTATATTCACATATTTATTCTTGTTTAGTTGAATAAATGAACATTTTCGGGTATTTTATATGACCAAACCATGTTTTAAATATTTTCAAAATCATCACTTATTTTGGAAAAAAGTGGTCACTTGTGCGTGTTTTAATTTGTGAAATCTTTTACTTGTTCCTTGTGTTTATCTCTTGCAGAAATTTTGGAGCTAAAAGGATATATACTGTAATGACCCGGATATTTCGTCGGTTAATTTTAAATATTTAATATGGATTTAAATATTGAGTCGATAATATAAACGAAATTTTATATTAAGTTATCTATTTAAAAATCGATTTTTGATTTAATATCGAATATATTAAATTATCTTAATACGAAGATAATGAAATTCGAAGTTAAAACTAAATTGGAAACAGTTCAGATGATCAGTACAAGCTTCTGTTTGAATTAGAATAATAATATTA
Source organism: Allium sativum (assembly GCA_030737875.1). Lineage (NCBI taxonomy): Eukaryota > Viridiplantae > Streptophyta > Magnoliopsida > Asparagales > Amaryllidaceae > Allium > Allium sativum. The sequence goes on along the minus strand of CM060921.1, from coordinate 363,328,890 downwards.
ATTTATTATTGAAGAATTTATTGGTTTGAAATTTAATTTAAATCTATTTAAATTAATATATTCTCAAGACGATCGAATTAGACTTCGGAGATTATCCCAGTGTGTCCGAAATAGGGGTATAACCCTAAAAATGTCAGTGGTTGGGTTCAGAAAGAAGTTCAGTATCATGGGTTATTTTAATTAGAATTGTATTGGTTCAAACTAAAAATATAAATAAAATAAATTTTGAACTAATCCTTTTCGTTGGTCCTAGATGAAACACCAAAGCCTAAAAACAAAAGGGTGTAAGTTGGCCACGAAATTCATTTCTAAGCCACACCTTCTTTTATAAAATCGCGCAGTTCTCTTTCTAATTTCTTTCTTCTGAAATGAACCAAAAAACTAAAACCTCAAAATAAAAGGGCGTTCCCTCTTTCGCTACTAAATCATTCAAAATCGAAATCATGATTGTCTGAAGCTCGAGCAGGTGGAGTCGCGATGGTCGATACAACAAAGAGGGGTTTCAGAAACAGTTTGGTGTGAGATGGTCAATTCGAGCTTCTCAGATTCGAGTTCGAACCGTTATTCAAGTATTGGATTTGAGGTCGACGTGGATGCTTGGGAGGATAGCAAGGCGTCGGTGATGATCTAGGTAGATTTGAAAGGGTGCGATAGATGGCGATAGAATCTGTTGTGGGAATCTGGGCCTGGTTGAAGTCGCGATGGCTTGGTTGAGGTCTGTAGCAATTTGCGATCAAGTCGAGTTCAAGATGGAGCGACATGGGTGGGGGGATTGCGACGCTGACAAAAAATTGGGGATTTGATTTCACAATTAGGGGTCGACATTCTGAAGGAGGTTTGGTGGATTACCAAGGAGCGATGTAGTGGAGTTCGATTCAAGGGACTGGGAGGGGCGATCAATGTTGTTGGGTGCTGTGATATTAAGAGAGGGTCGATGTTGTTTTGGTGGAAGCAACTCGAGTCATTGAGGATGGAACGTGATGACCCATTTCGGTAGTGACTTGTTTAATGGAGGGGTATGTATACCTTTGGAATGAGGGCATTGAAGTGCTATTGCAGTCGGTGATATTGTAAATGATGGTACATTGATGATGCCGGTTAGGGGTGTTGATGGTGGAACTCGGGCATGTCAGGTTTAGTTGTCGATGGAGAGTTGTCCGGACAATGGGCTGATGGATTGTGTGGCAGTGAAGTGTCGATCGATTGTGAGGTATTCGTTGTAATGATTTTAAATTACATAGAAGAAGTTGTTTATTTATTTTACGAAGTTAATTTAAAACAATAATCATTTAATCATTAAATAAAATCGAATAATCATAGGTGCAAGGTAAATCAATTTGAGTAGCTTCATAGAGGGGACGATATGGAATTTTAACTGGATATTCGGCAATGGGAAAATCACGGTGAGTAAATCTCACTCGTTAATTTATTTTTAGCATTTAAAAATAAATTGTTGATTTGTTTGTATGCATTGAAATATTATTGTGGCTATTTTAAAAATATATTAGTTATTTAGGATTGGTGTTTTTGGCTATTATATATATATTGGTGGTTGGATTCCCGCGGTATCATTAGCGGATTCCCGCGGTATCACTAGCGGATGATTTCCCTATGTGCCCCCACAATATATATAGTGGATGACCCTCATACCGCGATATCCTGCCTCGAAGCAGGATGGGTATTATTTATGTTGGCTAACGTTTGTGGATGCAGGAAAAACAGGTTGGAGGAATCCAACTGGATTCCACAAAAAAATTATTGTTTGTTTGTTATCACATATATTATTATATATGATGTGTTTGAAAACCTATGGTTGATAAATTGGGTGTTTTGAATTGTTGAATGTCACTGGCTCCAAAATGGTGATATATAAAATATCATGAAAAGGATATTTCAGATTTTAAATGGAAAATTTATTTTTTTCTAAAAAAATAGAATTCGAATTTCGAAGGGGCTAAAGATATTAACTTGTTTTGAATAAATAAAACAAGTATTGAATTTATAAACGATGTTTATAAATTAAATAATGTACAGAACTGAAGTAAATTTATAAATAGTGTTTATAAATAAAGTGGAAAAATTATCATTGGATAGAGTTGAATATTTAAATTCAAATGTGAATTTAAAAATAGAAATGGGGAAATCGTTTTAAGAAATAAACGATGGAATTTATTCTGATGTTCAGAATATAAATTGAACTAAAATAAATCCGTAAGGATTTATGATTTGAATTCGATTAATTCGAATTAATTTAAATAGAAGTTAAATTGAATATGAAAATAAATTGGGTGTTATAAGTTATTTGAATATAGAAATTCAAATAGAATTGAAAATGGAATTTGAATATAGAAAATTCAAATAGAATTTTAATATAGAAAATTCAAATAGAATTTGAATATAGAAAATTCAAATAAATTGAAAATAGAATTTTGAAATCATTTCGAAATGGGAACGACGAAATATATTTCAGAATGCGGATTTTTAAACAGAATAGAAAATAAATCCAAAGGATTTATAATTTGTAAAAGGAATTGGAATTTAATATAGAAGATCGAAGTAAATAAATTTATTTACGAGTTAGGAAAAATCGACAATTTTAAAAAATCAGAAATATGATGTTGAATTGGGAAACTGATTTGATATATATTAAAAATATATCAGAATGGAGCTGAATTTATTATAAACAAAGTTTAAACGTTTATATATATAAATATAACTAAAACGAACTTGCCGCAGCGCTGCAGTTTGGTAATTGGTGTTTCGAACTTCAATTGGATATATAGAACTCAATTAAAGTCGGAATTCCTTGAAATAAGAATCGTTAGGACAGGGTGAATAATAGTTTTCTAATGGAAGAGAAAAATCTGGATTTCGTCTGATAGATTCTGAGTTATGTCAAAATCAAATTTTCAGAAAAGCAACACCAAAAATCGTTTAAAAACCATAACGGTTTATTTAAATAAATAAAAGGGTTTTAAGGAAATAAAATCCAAACTGCCATTAGAAAAATCCAGACTGGAGATATAAAATAAATATGAACTCCAGTGAAGTAAGTGAAATGATTTTTGAAACAAAAATCAGATTCTTAGTTATTGAATAGACGTAACTAATTTGAAGAATAAATAGTTAATCGAAATTGGCGTTGGATAAGTAAATTGGTTTTGTGGATTCATATTCGAAATCGAATTTGAAACTCAAGTTAGAAATGAAATTCTACTTGTTTATAAGCGAATTAAAATATATTTGAACATGATATGTTCAACAAAAAAAGGGATTTGGCAAAATAGCTAATTAAAGAATAAATTAGCAAATTGAGTTAGGAATGACCGGATTGAGTTGGGATAAATCGGAAAACAGGTGAACATAGATTAAACAGGTTTGGAATGAAGTATATGAAGATTATAATTTGTGTACCCGATAAAAAGGTACATGTTTAAATTCCATATGAATTTTATGAGCCGAATCGGCAAGCCACTTGGCTTTTTGATTTTCTTTTTGAATGGAAAGGGCCTAGAGAGGCGAGTTAAGGTTTGAACTATCGACCGGTACAAAGAAGATTATGCCGAAATTTTCCAGAAATTTAAGGAGTTAGAATATTTTTAAAATAATTTGATAATTAGAAATCGATATATCAATATATATATATATATATATATATATATAGAATCCGGTAAGGAAATGAACTTAAAAATAGAATATTTTAAATAAAAAGGAAATCGAAAATCTGGTAATAGAAAGAGAAATGTACATACGTTTTAAAAATGAATAATTGGTTTGTACGGTGTTGATTATTCGAGTTAAGTGGTCTTGTCTGTTTTGAAGTTAATGATGTTTTCAGTCAAGGTCTGAGAGGTAGTTATACCCCAACTTGATTGATTTCATTTTTACTGATAAATGGCAAGGTTTAGTCTCAAAGATAAATGTTTGAATAAGATCAGTTGAATGTAGTATTTTGGATTGTCGTAACGATGTTTTACACAACATACGTTTTAACCCAAATAAGTGTAAGTCGGAAATAGAATAATAAATATTTCCTAAGTATAGAAATGAATGGTCGTGAAAGAGATTAGTAATTGGAATATTTTCCAATTATTAATAGAAGATATTTTCTAAATATAGAAAATAAAAGATGGCGATATATGGAAATGTTTTCCAATGAACGTAAGAGACCGAGATGATAATTGAAAATATTTGGTTAACAAATATTGGCAAGGAAATAGAGAAGTGATATAATTAATAAAATATTAATTAAGGGGCCCAGTGATTGTTTGATGTTTTGAATGGATGGTGTTTTTCTTCAATAGTTAAATAACCGACTATCGAAGTGTTTGCCAATATCGTTGTTAATATGGAGAGACCGGTTGGATTATTATCCGAGAACCACTCCGTATTGGCAGTAGCGTTGCGAATCAGATTTATATGAAGATAATCGAAGACAGAGTAGAGTGCAAGGGCTTTTTCTATTAATGGAAATTGTGCCTTCAGTTTCGTTCCATCCCAGAACGAACGTATATGGACGAATGTCTGACAAAGTATTTCCAATGATCGAATATGTTGGTATGTATAAATATATATGGTGACAACAGATTTATTCCCTTAGCATAATATCCAGAATATATTTGTGCGAATCAATTAGTGATTAACGGATCTGACAATGTGACATTCAAAGTGATTGTGTTATCAATGAATGATAAGTAAGCGTAGCCTCAGGCCTCAACAATCGGGAAATGACAAAAATCGGGCGGGCATCATGGCTATGTGATTAGCTCCTATTAGGGTGTATTATCACCTATCTAGAGATTCATTTAATTCCTTATTCTATTTGATGCTGTCCCATTCAGGAAACGGTTGCTGATCCCAACCGTTGGTGGTATACATTCGATACACTCAAGCGAAATGAGTGGCCGGGTTACAAGATGTTCTTGTTGAACCCAGTGTATTCTCCTCTAGAGATACACTATCGGAAGGTGGTTCCATACCTTGTCATAGTTGGAAGTTCATTACCCAATAAGTACTTCCGGTTTTGATTGTATATTATATATGTGGAACGTGAGATGCAAACGTTCCACTAGGTTTCTATTTATTTGATTTAGACATTATTATAATATCAAAAGAGTTTTGATATAAAGATTATCGTTTCTTTCAAATGATTTTGAAAGTTGAATAAAGTGCTTTTGGATTCTCATAAGGGAAAAACCCGTTCCGTGTTATACGGCGTGGTCTTATGAGATATCATTTATTTTCTCAAACTGTTTTAAGTTGTTTACTCATACCAGTCCCATGACTGACCCGGAGTTTATTTTGTTTTGTTTTACCTAAACTCTTGAGTGCCTAAATTTGTACGGGAAGTCAAGTAATTCAGGATTTTACAGATTTATCTAAAGGAGCTTGGAGCAGGAGGCTTGAGCATTATATAGCATTTTTATTTCCGCTGTATTGTAAGTGTTGTAATCTGATAAGTGTTCGTTATATAGATAAAATTTTTGTATTTCAAAAGATATGATATATTATATTTTGTTCCGCTGCGATGTGAGATTCTGTGTTGTTATTTCTGTTCTTCTTCTACCTTTTTCTCCTAAAAAAATGATTCGTATTTTCGTGATATTTGGGTTGGATGTATGATGTATGTAGTCAACTCTGATATTACAGATTTGCGGGACATTACATATACACATGACGAGATGAGAGAAAGCATGCATTTTCACAAAAGTAGGAAAAGAATTAATTCATTTTATGGATAGTGAAGGCTCACACCTTTCAACTAGCCCATTTCCTCTTAAGCTTCATATTAAAGACTGAGACAAAAGGCCTCATGCATTCTACATGACTCATTAGTGGCTAATGGCAATTAAAAGCTACATGAATGGGAATTTTGGGGATTTCCCAAGGAAAGTGATTAGGGTTTTAGGTTTTTTTGATCATGTATATAAACCCCTTTGTTTCATGTATTGGAGGATCTTTTTTTATAAAATGAAAATGTAATTGATGAAATAAACAAAAATAGCTTCCAAGCCTATTTCTTCTATGTCTCTCTCATGTTTCTTTTAATTTCTATGCTCTACTTTATTTTAGTAGTTTAGATTTTCTTTTCTGCAAGTAGTGTAATTTTATTTTATGTAATTAATTAATAGTTAATTTCTTTTCTTCATTTTTTGCTCTTTATTTTTGTTGTTCTTCAATGTTGAAATCTAATTGTGTTGAATCAATCACACAAATGAAGAGCTAAACCCCTACAATTTAGGGGTGATGAAGCTTTTCTTCTCAATTAATGTAGATTCAACATGAATTTGTATGAGTGATCTCTTTGGGTTTAATGGAAATGGATGTTTTTGGTGTATTTGTGTTTCATATTGAATTTAGTAGCCTCTTTTGTTCATTTCATAACATTGAGGCTATGTTTATGACATATACAACAAATTGCCTCTTCATCTAAAATTGTGATTATGGCAATGAAATGATTTTCGAATTGAAATGTGATGATCTATATTACTAACCAATAGTAAATAGATCATACTTAAATTAGATTTTAGTTTCATTTCGATGGCATGTTTCGTAATAGTTAAAAAGTTATATTAATTGTGTATTATAGTTTGATGGCGTATTTTGTGTTAATTATTAACACAAATAAGTTATGCTTATGATAATTACATAATTATTCTTCCTTAAGTTATTTGATAGATCTTTGTGCTATTTTACGTTGAACAATGTTGAAAGAGAGAAAAGTGAAGTTGCCCCTAAATTGGTTTTAGTCTCATAGTTTCAATCTACATTTTAGTTTACTTTTTTTCTAGTACTTAATCACAATCTAAATTTTGTTTTAATTTGACTGAATAAGATTGAAATTACTTCTTTCCCTGCGGATCGACTCGTATTCGCCACGTACTAACAATTGCACGTCGTGCGCTTGCGGTATTATCACGATATTTCGTGTTAACGGTTTTCTAATTTAATAGAATATCCGTTTAGTGAACAACTGCCTCTGCACAAAACATATGTGTATATATATATGCATGTATGTTTGTACAAATATAATGCATGTGCGGAATATATATATATATGTGTGTGTGAGCACTACAGACGATGTCAACCTTGTGGTATTTACAGTGAATCAGTGTGAATATCACAAGCTGTCTAAACACAGATGGATATATATATATATATATATGTATGTATATATATATGTATACATATATATATATATCAGATCAAGTCATGAAATATGATGAGACACACACCAAAATTATGAGGCAAACAAATGTTAAAATAAAATTCACTACAAGAAAATATGTATTTAGATGCATTTGTTTGTTGCGATTAATAGGTAAGAGCAACTATTTGTCTAAAATGCATAGGCAGCCAAAAATTTTCATCTGTCGCCAAATAAAACATCATTATGTATCTAACTTTTCACGTTTCTGCGTACTGTCATTTTCCTTCTTTGCCTAAGGAAAATTTCACGAAGTACCAAATTCTCATCATCTTCATTATTACTTCCTTTTTCCTCGTACATCAACATTACGTTACTTCTCTCCTCACTAATTAGTATGAATTTTAATCAGTATGAATTTTATCGCCATCTACATTACCGCCATTTGATTGAGATTCTGCACCGACCTTTAATTAGTAGGAATTTTATACATTATTTTATGGATATACATGGTTTAACATGGTTTTGTATTCATTTTATAAGTCCAGTCGCAAAAATCCTAATTATTTATTTCATTTTTGGGTACCTACACAATACCTAATTCTATTATCCATAGGATTCTAAACTAAGGTTGTAATAACCAGGAAATCTGAGCCAATTTAAAAAAATTATTTTGACAATTTTAGCGAATTTTGAATATTTAAAATGAATTATTTTAAAAAATAACGACGAGAAATTTATTCTGAATAGAATTTGAATGTATATATTTATATAGATCGTCGTTAGAATATAAATATTTTATTTTAATTATAAAAGGAATTGAAAATGGCGCGGTAGTTTGAAAATTCGATTTCAAATTTCAAATGAATGTACATGATTCAAAATAAACCGGATTTTGGCGAAACCAAAAATATTTGAATCTAATTGAAAATACCTTTTCAAGGAATCCGAAAAATCAAAATTTCATAGTGGGGATAAAAAGTTATGCCCAGTTGAAGATTCAGAATAGTCGCTATGGAATTCTGGCCCTTAAAAATGGCCATTTTGCAAACGACCTCGGTTTTCGACGAAACCACTTTTGTTGGATCCGCGATGTCAAATTATTGCTAGGTTTCAAAATTCGTTATTTTATGAATCAATATGTGAGCGTGCCAAAGGAGAACGCGTTCGACCAGTTTCAGTTGATTTAACGGTCTCAAAATTCGATGAAATTAGTTTTGTTAGGACCGTATCGTCAATACGAAGCTAGAAAATATTTTTCGAGAATTTTTAGAGTCCGTATGTGGCCCCGGTAAATTGAAATGCGCGTTCAAATTCAATATATAGAGTTTTATTTTGATTTTGACAAAAACTGGTCGAAACAGTCGAATCAGCCAACGAACCATATCCCATTGTGTTCGGAATAGGGGTAATTAGCTAGGGACGACAGTCGGTGGGTTCGATTTCGAGTTTGAAATAAAAAGTTGTTTTTTGAATTAATTAAATTATTAAATATATATTATTATAAATTCCCCCCAATCCCTCTTTCTCCCTACTCAGTCAAAATCGAAATAGAAAAAAAAAGAGAATATACACGTCGCCCCCCTTGCCAGGTCACGCCGCCGACACCAGGGCGCCGCCTAGCCTCCCATCGAAGTCGCACCTCCTCCTCTCGCCCCCGACCATCTCTAAGCCGCCACCCCTCTCCTCTAAAACCCTAGCTTCCCCAAATCAGCCTGACGCCCCCCAAACAGCCAGAACACACCTGTGCCGATCACCAGAGGGAACCCCGCCATCTGCGCCTCCCCGTAGCGCCACCCCGCCACCTCGCTCCGACCAGCAATAGCCTACACCACCCGAAGTGCCCAAAAACAGTTAGTTTTAAATATTTATTTACATTTCTTTGTTTTGATCAGTTTTAAACATACAATAGCGTAGTAAAAATTATATTTTTATGAAGAAAAGTTTATATTTTTATTAGTAGGAAAAGATTAGATTTTTATTGAATCAAAATTATGATCTTTATAGTTAAAGTTATGATTTTTATTTACATAAAGATCGAATTTTTACTAGTGAGGAGAATTGATCTTGAAAACAATAAAGCGGTGATTTTTAAAACCATAAAGGTTCAATTTTTAACAATATAAAGAAGTAGAATGAAAATTTGTTTTTTATAGATAGCAAAGTGATAAAGATTGGATTTTTACATATAGGAGAGCGATATAAAAATATAATTTTTATACATGAAGTGGTAATATAAAAATACGATTTTTGTATATATAGCAGTGAAATAAAAATATGATTTTTATATAATGTAGATAATTAAAATATGATTTTTATATAATGTAGATAATAAAAATATGATTTTTATATAATGTAGATAATAAAAATATGATTTTTTTTATAAAGTAGATAATAAAAATGTGATTTTTGTATATGTAGTGGATGCGGACAACGAAAGTGACAAAAGGCGAGTGGCGAAGATTTCCTACATAGGAAGAGTCGCGGTGTATTGGTTTAGCTAATCGGTGAGAACTCCTCACTTTTATTTATTTTCTAGTTGAAATATATACTAGGATGCAGACGGTGCTTAGCAGCACCCGACACCCGTCGTCCACAGAACATGGATGACTTGTTCGTTTGATTGCTGTGTTGTGAAATTTGATTGTGTGATGTGGAATGAAATAAAATATTTTATACTGGAAAATATTTTATAGTTAAAAATATGATTTTTAACGTATATATAAAATAAGTAGTAATAAACAAATCGGACGATTTGTTTATATACACTGATTTGATTGATATTGATTGGGACGATAAATTTTACACATCGCCCAACTGCACAAATAAAATCTGTGTTTGTTGATTTGAAACCCCACACGGGTATTGGGATGATATTTGACGTACACTAATCCCGATTGTTTAGTTGTATGTCAATCGATGGGTTGACAGACTGTGTAAGCGTTAATTATTTATATTTAATGCTTATGCAGTTGTGTGGTGCACTCTAGATGATGGTTGATTATTTATCGTTGCACTTATATACATGTGTTGTAGAAAATCCATATAATTAACATTATATGGTAATTGATTGGGCCTCATTCCAATTTAGAAAATAAATTCATGTGTTGAATTGAAAATAAATTCATGTGTTGAACTGAAAATAAATTCATGTGTTGAATTGAAAATAAATTCATGTGTTGAATTGAAAATAAATTCATGTGTTGAATAGAAAATAAATTCATGTGTTGAATTGAAAATAAATTCATGTGTTGGATACAAAAATATTCATGTGTTGAATAGAATAAACATTCATGTGTTGAATAAAAGCCGTGTTGATTAGATTGATGCCATTTTGACGTGAACGATATTTATATCGATTTTATTCATTTTTATAATGAATATAGAAAAGAAAGTGATTTTAAAATTTAACGTTTTAAAAATATTATCATTGTATATCGATGAAGTGGAATATTCAATTTTGATTCGAAATTGAATATGAAGTTGAAATCGTTTTGAAAACGAATTTTAAACGATTTATAAAATACGTTTTGAAAGGAAATCAACGATATATATATAATATATATATTATATATATATAATGGTCTGAATAGAACGCGCTGCAGCGCAACAGGTCGTGAATTTGTACCATTGACTTCGAATGGATGTTACGGGAGATCCGACCGTCGGATTCTCCTAAAACCGGAACCGTTGGGTTCGTATCGAAAAGAGCTTTCTAATAATTTTAGTGATGTGAAATCTAAAGGTTGGATTTGGAATTATGTCCAATCAAATTTGGAAAAGGTCGTTGTAAGTGCAGTTCGATGGCCGTTGACGGAAATCGATTGTACGGGCCTTGATAAAATTATTAAAAATATCAATAATTTGTGTAAAATCATAAGAAATGATTTGTGAAGGATTGGCATGAAAAATTCCAAATTTGAAAAGATAAAAATAGATTTTTATCGAAATGAACTGGTTTTGAACTTGAATTAAAATCCATTTATTTTTGAAATAAATAAATTGGATTTGAAATGTTTTTAAATGTAACCAGAATTTCCAATAATTGAATTGGAATGGATTTGAATCGAAATTGTCTTTGGAATATTTCGATGTTGGATTTCGTGATGATACAGATATTGTTATGGGAATTTGAAAGATATATTTATATCGGTATTTCCAATACGATATTTATTGGTCGTAGAATTTGATATTGAATATAAGCCGATATATTTTTTATTCAGAGCCTTGTATTTAATATCAAATGTGATTTGGGTTTGTCGTGAATGGTGTCTTCATTAACACTGTTCTTAAACCCAGTTGAGAAAAAGATTAAATCTTTCTATTTAGATTTAATGAAGTATACCAATTAAATGGGATTGAATTGGAATTGAATTGGAATTGATTTTTGGGTTTATCGTGAACAGTGTTTTAAATAACACTTGTTCTTTAACCCGATAATTAATGGAATGTGATTTTGGGTTTATCGTGAACCGTGTTTTAGATGACATTGGTTCTTTAACCCAGTTAAAGATTAGATATTGATTTTTGTGAAGATTAAAACTAAGTGGAGTTTTAATGAATCTTTAATTAGATTGAAATGATTGAGAATGGAGTATCACCAGTTTTGCTCCAGGCGATAGTTAAATCTTTTATTAGATTTGAACGTGAAATGGTAATTGAATTTACCGATAACACCGTGGTGTTAGATATGAAGTATTACCAGTTTTACTTCATGGGATGAATAGGTTGGGACTGGGAAATAAAACAAATGATTACTTCGGTGTGGTTCGCTAATCCCGACTAGTTTGAATTGATATTCAAAGAAGATTACAGAATAAATTTAAAAAATTTATCTTTGATAAAATTAATGGGAACCTTTCCCAAAGTATAAGAATATTTAAATAAAAGAATATTCTGAATTGGAATGAGGCGTATGTTGTGTTTGTGTAACACTTGTTTTTATATACGCGAGTTATTCAGAAAGACCGGGTTTATCCCATTCTGAATAACTGATTCGACGTGGTGTCGAGGATGAAGACGGTGGTCGAAGACCGGAGGTCTTCACATCGTTTGGGTGATTACTGATGATCTTGATTGGGCTGTACACCCAAGAGGAGGGAATCAGTTGGTGATCGTCCAGACGTACTTGGAGATCAATGGATATGCGAGGTACAAGGTGCCTTCGGTTTCGTTCAGACCCATAACGAACTTGTAAATGGACTGTGTGTCTGACATTGGATTTTATTCTGTGTGATTGATTTCTTTAAATATATATCTGTTTGGAGGGGTAGAATTTATTCTCTTGCTTAACGCCTTTCTCTGAGACGTACAAGCTCAGGGGTTATATATTGATGGATATCAAACGCATGGAGGGAATTGCCTGTGTGGCATGCCTAAGTGGCAATATGATCAAGGCTTCTGTTGAAAAGTAGGGTCTTGTGGTTGATGATCAAAGCACGGCCTGTGTGGCATAACTTTGTGTAGCGTTGATTCGCGAGCCTCACACCCCGGTTGTGAACCAGAAACGGGAGAAGGATCCAGGGAGGGCATGCGTTTCTTTCTAGATAGGGTGGTGTCAGTGACCTACCAGCCCCGACATTTATATTATTTTCACCTGTGTGGTTGTTGCTGTTGCGAGGGGCCTCGGATATATCGGTGACTATGTGGAGCCGATTGAGTCATTTGGCTCATTTACGCCCCAAAGGGCGGGGAAACGCGGTGTTCAGGCATTTTAATCCGCATCGGTGGACCGACTCTGTGGCTCCTAGGTGAAGTTGCGACTGTAGCCTGAGGCTCGGGCTAGACAGTCTCGAATTCGGTAGAGGACGATCCCTTGCCTCGATTCATAGATGGAAACCCAACTTCCAATACGTGACATTTGCAGTTTTGATTTCAAACCTATATATGGCGACATAGTGGTATGGGGCACTTATGCCGTCTATGATTGATACTTATGATTGAAATTGTTTTGATACTATACACTTATAGTAATAATAAAATATGAAATTTCACGTACCAAGCATTCTTGGCTATTATAAGGTAAAACCCTATCCTCCGGCTTGTCTTGCATTGTGTGATGGGACCTGGGTCTTATAATAGCTTCATTGTTCTTTATTTAGCATTGCGCTTTTGTTTTATGCACTCGTATCCTTGGGAGGAAACCCGTTCCGTGTTATACGGCGTGGTCCCTTGATTTACCTAACTTTAAAATAAAGATTAATAACTGTTTTAGTTCTCACACCAGTCACATGACTGACCTGGAGTTTATTATTTTAACCTAAACTCTGGGTGCCCCTATTTTCCACACGGGCAGCTAGTAGTTTTGGTTTTGCAGATTTATATTCACAGGAACCTGGTTTACAGTTGGAATGATATCCGGAAAGCTCTGTATCCGTATATCTTTTTCAATAGTGTATTGTATTATTTTTCAACTGCAGTAATGTATTTAAATCTGTGATATTTTGCGATGTATACTATTTATTCATACTCTGTATATTCTTGTATTCTGATGGAATTTTTGTAATAAACAATGAAATGTTCTTCTGTTAGTGTTCCGATGTGGCTTGTTGTTAATTCAATCTGTGCTTTCCTTACCTGGGAAGTTCGGGTTATTTCATTTTGGTATCAGAGCTTTGGTTTACAGAGCTCGAGAACAAGACACATTAGAACTGAATGAAAGAATTCATCAGAAATTGAATTACTAATATCCAATGAGAATGACTCGTTAAAGATGGGATCAGTAGTATCCTAGAACGGGTGTGAAGAGTATAATTTTAAAATGAAAACAAATTTTATTTTGAAATTTAAATCGTTCTATACGTATTTGAATATTTATTTGTATTGAATTTGGACAATCCAGTATATATAGATTTTGCATATACGTCTGATCCACGGGTATTCGAAGTTTTAATATACTGGATAGATATAGAATCACACTCAAGTCGCCCGGAGATGGTACTGATAATTGTCATGACATCATCAGTATTTATGTTCGAGTTTCGAAGGCGGGATGTTTATATGATTCCAATTGATTGGTGTGAGAACTAAAGCTAGATAGGGCTTATTGTTGTGATTTGACATCAAAAATGTGATTTTTGACTATGTATCAAAGTTATGAATTTGAAAAGATAATCAACTAATTGATTGATGATTGTGTTGTTTGATTATAGTTGTGATTAATTAAAATGTTGAACCATTTAGCCAAATTGAACCAAATAGTGAATTGTATTGAAAATTTATCGCATTTGCATGCATATACATGTACTTACATTGAGTAGGTCATAGCAAGGAGGCTAGAGAAGAGGAATAAAATTGTTTTCCCGACAAATAGGTACATTTTTATTGTATTTCTTGGGTTTTTGATGATTTTATGAGCCGATTGGCTGTTTCTTTTTCTTTTTGGATTGGTGAGGGCCATGGGAGGCTATTTGAAATATCCCGAAGTCCCCGGTGCAGGGAAGGTTATGATTTTTTTGAAAATTTAGGGTGTTAGCCAAATTTTTGAAAAAATTGAAAAGTTCTTAGAAACTGAAAAGTTGAAGAACTTAAGCCGTAAAGAAAATAATGAAAGTTGAGTTGATTTGTGAAACAACTTTCTGCTTTATTCCTTTTCGGGGACGAAAAATTTTAAGTGGGGGAGATTGTAATAACCCATAAATCTGAGCCAATTTAAAAATTTTATTTTGACAATTTTAGCGAATTTTGAATATTTAAAATGAATTATTTTAAATAATAGCGACGAGAAATTTATTTTGAATAGAATTCGAACGTATATATTTATATAGATCGTCGTTAGAATATAAATATTTTATTTTAATTATAAAAGGAATTGAAAATGGCGCGGTAATTTGAAAATTCGATTTCAAATTTCAAATGAATGTACAGGATTCAAAATAAACCGGATTTTGGCGAAACTAAAAATATTTGAATCTAATTGAAAATACCTTTTCAACGAATTCGAAAAATCAAAATTTCATAGCGGGGATAAAAAGTTATGCTCCGTTGAAGATTCAGAATAGTCGCTATGGAATTCTGGCCCTTAAAAATGGCCATTTTGCGAACGACCTCGGTTTTCGACGAAACAACTTTTGTTGGATACGCGATGTCAAATTATTTCTAGGTTTCAAAATTCGTTATTTTCTGAATCAATATGTGAGCATGGAAAAGGAGAACGCGTTCGACCAGTTTCAGTTGATTTTAATCGACTGGAAAATGACCATTTTTCAAATGGTCTCAGAATTCGATGAAATTAGTTTTGTTAGGACCGTATCGTCAATACGAAGCTAGAAAATATTTTTTGGGAATTTTTAGAGTCAGTATGTGGTCCCAGTAAAATGAAATGCGCGCTCAAATTCAATATATAGAGTTATATTTTGATTTTGACGAAAACTTATCGAAACAGTCGAATCAGCCAACGAAACATATCCCATTGTGTTCGGAATAGGGGTAATTAGCTAGAGGCGACAGTCGGTGGGTTCGATTTCGAGTTTGAAATAAAAAGTGGTTTTTTGAATTAATTTAATTATTAAATATATATTATTATAAATTCCCCCCAATCCCTCTTTCTCCCTACTCAGTCAAAATCGAAATAGAAAAAAAAAGAATATACACGTCGCCCCCTGCCAGGTCACGCCGCCGACGCCTAGCCTCTCATCGAAGTCGCGCCTCCTCCTCTCGCCCCCGACCATCTCTAAGCCGCTACCCCTCTCCTCTAAAACCATAGCTTCCCCAAATCAGCCTGACGCCCCCCAAACAACCGGAATCCACCTGCGCCGATCACCAGGGGAACCCCGCCACCTACGCTTCCCCGCAGCGCCACCCCGCCACCTCGCTCCGACCAGTGACAGCCTCCACCACCCGAAGTGCCCAAAAACAGTTAGTTTTAAATATTTATTTACATTTCTTTGTTTTGATCAGTTTTAAACATACAATAGCATAGTAAAATTTATATTTTTATGAATAAAAGTTTATATTTTTATTAGTAGGAAAAGATTAGATTTTTATTGAATCAAAGTAATGATCTTTATAGTTAAAGTTATGATTTTTATTTACATAAAGATCGAACTTTTACTAGTGAGGAGAGTTGATCTTGAAAACAATAAAGTGGTGATTTTTAAAACCATAAAGGTTCAATTTTTAACAATATAAAGAAGTAGAATGAAAATTTGTTTTTTATAGATAGCAAAGTGATAAAGATTGGATTTTTACATATAGGAGAGCGATATAAAAATATAATTTTTATACATGAAGTGATAATATAAAAATACGATTTTCGTATATATAGCGACGAAATAAAAATATGATTTTTATATAATGTAGATAATAAAAATATGATTTTTATATAATGTAGATAATAAAAATATGATTTTTATATAAAGTAGATAATAAAAATGTGATTTTTATATATGTAGTGGATGCGGACCACGAAAGTGACAAAAGGCGAGTGGCGAAGATTTCCTACATAGGAAGAGTCGCGGTGTATTGGTTTAGCTAATCGATGAGAACTCCTCACTTTTATTTATTTTCTAGTTGAAATATATACTAGGATGCAGACGGTGCTTAGCAGCACCCGACACCCGTCGTCCACAGACCATGGATGACTTCTTTATTTGATTGCTGTGTTGTGAAATTTGATTGTGTAATGTGGAATGAAATAAAATATTTTATACTGGAAAATATTTTATAGTTAAAAATATGATTTTTAACGTGTATATAAAATAAATAGTAATAAACAAATCGGACGATTTGTTTATATACACTGATTTGACTGATATTGATTGGGACGATAAATTTTACACATCGCCCAACTGCACAAATAAAATCTGTGTTTGTTGATTTGAAACCCCACACGGGTATTGGGATGATATTTGATGTACACTAATCCTGATTGTTTAGTTGTATGTCAATCGACGGGTTGACAGACTGTGTAAGCATTAATTATTTATATTTAATGCTTATGCAGTTGTGTGGTGCACTCTGGATGATGGTTGATTATTTATCGTTGCTATTATATATATATATATATATATATATATACATATATATGTTGTAGAAAATCCATATAATTAACATTATATGGTAATTGATTGGGCCTCATTCCAATTTAGAAAATAAATTCATGTGTTGAATTGAAAATAAATTCATGTGTTGAACTGAAAATAAATTCATGTGTTGAACTGAAAATAAATTCATGTGTTGAATTGAAAATAAATTCATGTGTTGAATAGAAAATAAATTCATGTGTTGAATTGAAAATAAATTCATGTGTTGGATACAAAAATATTCATGTGTTGAATAGAATAAACATTCATGTGTTGAATAAAAGCCGTGTTGATTAGATTGACGCCATTTTGACGTGAACGATATTTATATCGATTTTATTCATTTTTATAATGAATATAGAAAAGAAAGTGATCTCAAAATTTAACGTTTTGAAAATATTATCATTTGTATAACGATGAAGTGGAATATTCAATTTTGATTCGAAATTGAATATGAAGTTGAAATCATTTTGAAAACGAATTTTAAATGATTTATAAAATACGTTTTGAAAGGAAATCGATGATATATATATAATATATTATATTATATATATATATATAATGGCCTGAATAGAATGCGCCGCGCCGCGGCAGTTCGCGAATTTCGACCATTGACTTCCAACGGATGTTACGGGAGATCCGACCGTCGGATTCTCCTAAAACCAGAACCATTGGGTTCGTATCGAAAAGAGCTTTCTAACGAATGTTAGTGATATGAAATCTAACGGTTGGATTTGGAATTATGTCCAAATCAAATTTGGAAATGGTCGCTGTAAGTGCAGTTCGATGGCCGTTGATGGAAATCGATTGTACGGGCCTTGATAAAATTATTAAAAATATCAATAATTTGTGTAAAATCATAAGAATTGATTTGTGAAGTGGGATGAAAAATTCCAAATTTGAAAAGATAAAAATAGATTTTTATCGAAATGAACTGGTTTTGAACTAGAATTAAAATCTATTTATTTTTAAAATAAATACATTGAATTTGAAATGGTTTTAAAAGTAACCAGAATTTCCAATAATTGAATTGGAATGGATTTGAATCGAAATTGTCTTTGGAATATTTCGATGTTGGATTTCATGATGATATAGATATTGTTATGGGAATTTGAAAGTTATATTTATATCGTTATTTTCAATACGATATTTGTTGGTCGTAGAATTTGATATTGAATATAAGCCGATATATTTTCTATTCAGAGCCTTGTATTTAATATCAAATGTGATTTGGGTTTGTCGTGAATGGTGTCTTCATTAACACTGTTCTTAAACCCAGTTGAGAAAAAGATTAAATCTTTCTATTTAGATTTAATGAAGTATACCAATTAAATGGGATTTAATTGGAATTGAATTGGAATTGATTTTTGGGTTTATCGTGAACAGTGTTTTAAATAACACTTGTTCTTTAACCCGATAATTAATGGAATGTGATTTTGGGTTTATCGTGAACCGTGTTTTAGATGACATTGGTTCTTTAACCCAGTTAAAGATTAGATATTGATTTTTGTGAAGATTAAAACTAAGTGGAGTTTTAATGAATCTTTAATTAGATTGAAATGATCGAGAATGGAGTATCACCAGTTTTGCTCCAGGCGATAGTTAAATCTTTTATTAGATTTGAACGTGAAATGGTAATTGAATTTACCGATAACACCGTGGTGTTAGATATGAAGTATTACCAGTTTTACTTCATGGGATGAATAGGTTGGGACTGGGAAATAAAACAAATGATTACTTCGGTGTGGTTCGCTAATCCCGACTAGTTTGAATTGATATTCAAAGAAGATTACAGAATAAATTTAAAAAATTTATCTTTGATAAAATTAATGGGAACCTTTGTAGCTTTGTGTAGCGTTGATTCGCGAGCCTCACACCCCGGTTGTGAACCAGAAACGGGAGAAGGATCCAGGGAGGGCATGCGTTTCTTTCTAGCTAGGGTGGTGTCAGTGACCTACCAGCCCTGACATTTATATTATTTTCACCTGTGTGGTTATTGCTGTTGCGAGGCACCTCGGATATATCGGTGACTATGTGGAGTCATTTGGCTCATTTACGCCCCAAAGGGCGGGGAAACGCAGTGTTCAGGCATTTTAATCCACATCGGTGGACCGACCCTGTGGCTCCTAGGTGCAGTTGTGGTTGTAGCCTGAGGCTCGGGCTAGACAGTCTCGAATTCGATAGAGGACGATCCCTTGCCTCGGTTCATAGATGGAAACCCAACTTCCAATACGTGACATTTGCGGTTTTGATTGTAAACCTATATATGGCGACATAGTGGTATGGGGCACTTATGCCATCTATGATTGATACTTGTGATTGAAATTGTTTTGATACTATACACTTATAGTAATAATAAAACATGAAATTTCACGTACCAAGCATTCTTGGCTATTATAAGGTAAAACCCTATCCTCCGGCTTGTGTTGCATTGTGTGATGGGACCTGGGTCTTATAATAGCTTCATTGTTCTTTATTTAGCATTGCGATGTTGTTTTATGCACTGGTATCCTTGGGAGGAAACCCGTTCCGTGTTATACGGCGTGGTCCCTTGATTTACTTAACTTTAAAATAAAGATTATTAACTGTTTTAGTTCTCACACCGGTCACATGACTGACCTGGAGTTTATTGTTTTAACCTAAACTCTGGGTGCCCCTATTTTCCACACGGGCAGCTAGTAGTTTTGGTTTTGCAGATTTATATTCAAAGGAACCTAGTTTATAGCTGGAATGATATTCGGAAAGCTCTGTATCCTTATATATTTTTCAATTGTGTATTGTAATTTTTTTCCACTGCAATAATGTATTTAAATCTCTGATATTTTGTGATGTATACTATTTATTCATACTATGTATATTCTGATGGAATTTTTGTAATAAACAATGAAATGTTCTTCTGTTTGCGTTCTGATGTGGCTTGTTGTCAATTCAATCTGTGCTATCCTTACCTGGGAAGTTCGGGTTGTTTCAAAGGTACAAATTTGCACTCATGCAGGTTCTCTTTCTCTAGGAAGAGTGAAAGCTCCTTGCTCTTCTATGAGTATTTAATCCATGTGCACAAAGGACCGTATTTACCCTAATTCCAAGTTGCTTTTTTATTTTAAGTCTCAAAAACTACTATTATGAGAACTTATTAATAGAATATTTGATCCATTGGTTTAGAATTTTACCAAGAGAGTAATTGTACGCTTTTTTTTCTTAATTTTTCTTAATGCCCACTGTTTGTAAAATGAAGTGTGCAATTTTTATTTTATTTTATATCATGTATTTTAACAAAGTGATATTGAGAAACTTTTTATAATTGTGATTGCATTCTCTATGTTGTAAATATGTGAAGATGTATAAAGTATGTTTATGTTGTAGATATGTTCATAATTTTTTTTGATATTTTCTTCGGAGTCTAGTACAGATACATTTGATCATACTGATTGATGTGAAACAGAATATGGATCTAACTTATCACGGTTAGCTGAAAGAAACGGGTAAATTTCCTTCTCCAGTATTTTCATTATTGTTTGCATTAAACTTTCTGCATGTACCAAATTGATTTAATGGCACTTCTTTTTATAGTTACGCTTTTCTATCTAATTTTCCTAGGGGGACTAATATCAACGATGATATTTTGTACATATTGGAGACGGGGTTGAATCATATGACAAAGATGATAAGGTTGTTAATGAATCAAATATTGTTTTTGGAAGTGATGGTGTCTGGATTCCAAAATATGTGCAAATGTCTAATAAAACTAATTCATAAGCAGATAGATATACCAGATAATTAATCGTATAATGGGTCAATGGGTTGATTCTGCCTCCAAGGGAGAAGTTCTTGGATCCGTCCTTTTGGACGCCCACTTCAAACTCTGATATAATGAACCTAACCGCTTCATCCAGTTTTAAAATGGTTTTAAACGCTTGAGAGTGAACAGAAACAGTTGAATCGTAAGAGAATAAATATTCAATATCAATCCATTGATTAAATAATGAGTTAAGAAGATCTAACACCTAGAACTATACGTCTACCTTTACTTTTGATCTGTTAACAAGTTCATGAAATAAAAGGAAAGATAGAGCTTACCCTTTCATGGTTCGGCAAAATAGGAGTCTCTTATTGAATCAAACTATTAAAAGACATGGTTATACAAGATACGTTCACCTAAGAGTAAAGTCCTTATAACAATACCTGACCCTGAAAGCCATGCTCGGATCTTCAAATTAAGAACCTATCAGTCCAGCTTCTTCATTTTAGACTAGGTCAGATTTTCAAATCCAAGCCTATACATACTTCATTTACTATCGCTTTTCTTATCATGTTGTAGATTTTTATGCACTTTTTTCCATAACTAGCAGATGACATAGTTTGAACAATAGTTCTTAGAACCGCCATAAAATTTGCAGAAGCCCTCTAGACTACACTAATAGTTACGTAGACCATTCTAGTATCTTATTCGGGCCAGGTCCGATACACTTAATCTTGTTGATTGACGTGAAACAGAACCTGGATCCAACTTGTCACGGTTAGTTAAAAGAATCTGGTAAAATTCCTTCTTTAATCTTTTTATTGTTGTTTGCATTAAATTTTATGCATATATCAAGTAGATAGGCTTTGAATTAGTGTTTTTGGCATAGTCATTAGATGAGAAGAAAACAATAGCACATTGTAAATTATAAACAGTTAGGCAAAACTTGTCAGCCTCTTCTCTGGTGTAGTGGAACAGTATGTTTATTTTTTATTGTGGAGAGTGAGGCCCCATTTGGAAATGGTTAATTCAACAGATAATATGATCTCTTCCATTATCATGGTGGATTTTTTTTCATGATGTGGATGAAGAACTATGATGGTGATTTGTTTTATTGTTTTTAAAGAGCTTCAATAAGTCTTTCATTGACATATTGATAATTTTTCCTATGAAAATCTGGAAGATGTATTTGAAAAAAAAAAAGAAGAGAAATGGAAATAAATTGTGAAGAAAAAGGATGTTAAATAGTAGAATGTAGAAGAGAGTTTGAAGCCACAGGGGCATATATAGATAGGTAAAGTACAAGAAATGAGCAGGGATACAACTTTAAAATTAATTAAGAAGTGCCAACAGCAAGCCACCTTGTACTTGTCTATAGTCGAAGAGTAGTTTACCCCCACAACGATCCACATGGTAATTTGCATTGCGAGTGTTCTTGGCATCTTCGTTCTACTCTGTGTCTTAGATAGTTAGATAAACTAATGGTCATATATTGTTATCCGCTATACTTCCACCTTCCAAGCTCTCTAATAGTCCATATGGCAAAAGAAGTTTTATAATCAGAGCTTCTTGAACACAGCCTCCAAGTCCGGTTGGCGGACATAGAATTTACTCATCTCTGATTTTGGATAAGAAAGATCCTCTTTTTCTTTCCTGTCACGAGTCTCAGCAAAACAATCGTTATTCTTTTGTTCAATTGCATATCCAGATGTCATAATCATTGCGTCCTTAAGCAAGTTCTTTCCACCAATTTCTTGACACCCACTTAGATAAAGTTTGTAGTAACAATTTGAGCAGCCTCGAAGCAAGTTGACGATTGAACCTCTGCAAAAACTACACCTGTATTGCATATCTTGGGTATAGTCTATTGTTTGAACTCTAACACCTGCTAGGTTTTTTCCTTGTTTTTATGCTTTAATTTCCAATTCAAGCAGCTGTTCCCGGCGAACTAGCTTCAATACTGGTCGTAACTGGCTAATCATATAATTAGTACATTGAATGCTACTAGATCTATGATGATCACCTATAGGTTCCTTATGGATGCTAGTTGCAGCTTGCCTTTATATTTCCGTTTTACCACTTTTCTGAACAGATTTCCCTTTCTTTTCCCCTTGCAACGCCCTTATAGGAAGTTTTTTAACTAATTCAATAGGTTCTGGCTTAACATTCTTCGATCTAAATTACTTCTGCATCAAAAAGTTATCACCGACCACTAACCCGATTTTTGTATCACACGCTGTATTACTTGAAAAGGTAATCGGACTTGGCGATATAGCCATTACTCCATTTGGAATTTCTCATTTGGTAAATATCTTTATTTATGTCTTATATATAGTTCTAAACTATCATTTATTTTACTTGCATACAATAGTGAAACATGATGGTATATTTAGCAGTATTCTTTTGTACATTTATGCTAGAACAGAATATTCCTTCTATTATTGGTTTTTCAGTCTAAAAATATACTTATCAGTTTCTTTTTATTTGGTGCAGGTAATGTTAAGATATTAAAAGTGCTATTAGGAAAAAATGAAAATCAAATACTTGTGCATATTGTGGTGCAACGTGTATGGTCTCTTCCAAAATGACTTTAAACTCTTCTGATTCCGGAAATAGTTTGGACAGTAACTTTACTTCATACAGAGACAAGTGAGCATCTATACCAGCTTTTACATTTCAAACTTCATTTAACATTGATGCAACCCATCTCACTATTTTATTTTGTTGTAAGCTTTGTGCATCAGACCTATGTTGAGCAATCCCATTGGAAAAAATTGGCATACTCTTCCCACCAAGTTTGTGTTAATCTAGATACGGTGGACTATCTAGCTCATATCCAAACTTTCGTATATTTTAATCGGTTGCTTTTGCATTTGATGCTTCTTATACATGTCATTCTTATGTAGTTCTGGTTGCATAATAAAAGCACAATAAAAAATGGGCATAATAAAAACACTTGCTGCAGAAGGCTACTATGTTGTTCTCGGTTAGTTGCTTTTTAATTGAATTATCTACTATTTGATCTAGCATCAATGTCGTATATTGTATAACTATAAGCATGAACTACTAAAATTTGAGTCCCATACAGTCCATCAAACCTTTACAATGTGAAAAACTAAACTCCAATTGTCTTAGTTGCATTCTCTGTTAAACCAAATCTTGTAATTCAGCAGGCATTCCAATTGTTTGCACCAAATAGGTATATGATTTTGTATTTTATGATACAAATTTATGCATTGGCTTTCATGGAATGTACAGATTGTATAATCTGTTAAAGTTGTCCACTTTAACATTTTATACATTTTATGTAATGACCCATATTCCACATACCAGAGGATCGTAGAATATTTATTTCATCTTCTTACGTAGTCATATGGCCGCATAACTTTAGGAAACGACTATTGGTGCCATCTCCCACATTCACGATTTTTGCAGAATTTTAAATGACTGTTTTGCCCTGATGAATCTTGTTTTGCCTATAACTTTTGAATGGTAAGGAGTTTTGACCTGAAACCATTTCCATTGGATTCAGATGATGGTTTCCCATCCCGTAGAGTGTTTATGTAAATCAAACGGACTTATCGTTTGGGAGATATGGCTGAAATAAGGTTTGGAGGATGGAAAATAGCCTAATCGGGCTTAATAGGGTAATTAGCAACTAGGCCCATAACCCATTTCGGGATTAGGATTATGGGAGGGCTGAAAGGAGTTGGAGAATCATCTCCTTTCATTTTTCCAGCCGCCACAAACATTTCTTGAACCCTATTAATGGCCTTCATCTTCTAAATCTCTCTCTAATCACTAATTAAGCAAATCAACCTCAAATCAAGTCTGATTAGCACCAAATTCGAGGTAGAGCTGCTGCACTACATAGGAATCCAGGCCAAATCAGTAAAAGTTTCTGATATATCATTAATTATTGGCTGAAGGAGTGATTAGCAAGTTTATTCACTAATTATGGCTAATTAGGGGTGATTGGTGATAATTAGTGAATTAATGACTCAGAAAAATATGGAAAAATATGTATAAATTCTATAATCTAATTTTATGTCTCATATATAAATTTGGGTTAATTTGGATTAAGTTTGCTAATCCCGGAATTTAGGGAATTAAGGAAAAAAATCATGGATTTGGGTATGTTTGATCTAAAATAACTCATGTGATTGATGTTTAATGTTTTTGATTGCTTATATATGTTGTTATTGCTATTTGGTATGTTTCATGATTGCATAGGAAAGTTAGAATGGTTAAAAACGCTGTCGTGTGGCGTAAACAACTTGCTAGAAAGAAGTGCAGGAAACCAGATCGGTTCACGAACCCTGAACCGACCCGCTCGTGCTCCACGTACCACGAACCGACCCGCCTTCTTCGAACTAAGCAGTGGAGTGACGAGCTGAATGGGTGGCTTTCCCACGAGCTGAACCACCTACCCCGAACCGCGGATTGGAGTCACGAACCGAGCCTCCTGCTCGAACCAAGAAGCTTCCCTGAACCGAATTATCACGAATTGGAAGACAAATCACAAACCGAACCACCTGGTTGACCGAAACGGAGCACCACGAACCAGAATGCCTCGAGCCGAACAGGGAGTCTCGAACCGAACTGAAGAGTTGAATCTGAACCGGACCAGAGAAGAACAAAACCCGAGATGCAAAGGAAGTCCAAAAGAGAAGTTATTACTCAAGGTCCAGATGGGAACCAATGAGTTAATTTCAAGAGTGGGCTTTGCTGCGTGATGTGTGCAAAGGAGTTATCGATATCCATAACTTTGGTTCACCATTGAGAGAGGGGGCATGTAGACGAACTAGAGCCAGGGCTGTGTGGGCTGGTTAATTCTTTAGGGTTATTGACTATGGACCAGTGCAGTGGGGTCAGAATAATAGTTGTACGGAGTGGGACTCCGTCGTGGCCCCAAAGGGCAAAGTGGTCGTAGCAATAGTTGTATGGAGTGGGACTTCATCGTGACCCCAATGGATCTGGTGATCAAAATAGTGGATATTGTATGCTTTTCGCACGGAGTGAAAGATGTGAGGATGATTGCCATGTTTGATGTTAGCTATCACCATGACATACACACACTTCCATTTTACACTCCATCTTAGTGTTACCTTAGAGTATTATACATCTTATTGTGCTAACTCTTTAGTTGAAGGTCCATGTCAGGTATGATTATTTATACTTGTTATTGCTTTATTTTGTTGCTGTCGCTCATACCAGACTTTCGTCTGACCCAGCATTTTATGTCTCTTCTTATTACTCTAGGTGTTCCTAAACGAGCAGACTAGAGGCAGGTTAGGTGATTATTCACGAGTAGCTATCCGGAGACGAGAAGAAGGCTTCCATGTACTTTATATACATATTCTCCCTGTGTTGTCGTTGGTCACTGCTTTGGGCCTCAGTAATGTACCTCTTTTATTTCCTTTAGAGACAGTATTTTAAAGTTGTAATCACTGGATGAAGTTGTGTTTTGAATTCTGCTACTCTGATGGATATGGTTTAGTTTTTCAGCTTCTGTACTATCTCGCCTATTTTATATCAAGTTATGTTATTATCATACTTTATTCCATGCGATGTGAGATGTAATGCAGGTTCTTGGTGATTTATCATTCCAAACCCTTTCTTTTGACGATTGTCCTGTGCTAGTCGAGCATTGGCACAACGCATTTCTGGAAATGTCTGATGGTGCGGGGCAGCCGTCACACTTGGTATCAAAGCCTAGGTTGCGTAGTTTAACCTAGGGAAAGACATTAGGGAGATATGGTATACGTATATGAGAGCGCGTATTTGTGATATTTTGGTTTCAAAAACTATATATATACTATTAGTATAT
Source organism: Allium sativum (assembly GCA_030737875.1). NCBI lineage: Eukaryota > Viridiplantae > Streptophyta > Magnoliopsida > Asparagales > Amaryllidaceae > Allium > Allium sativum. Next base: position 363,302,152 of record CM060921.1, on the reverse strand, counting down.
CTAAGGATGTAGTCGCACTGCACTGGAACCACTAAGGAGATGGTTAATCGTTTTCTCTTTACAGATTGAGCGATAAGCTGAAATATGAGGAGAACGGCGAGGAACCCCACATCGGGAGTTAGGGAGCGGGTTCAAGGGCCAACAATGGGAATGTCCCTGATATAAGGATGATGTTTACCGCCTTCATGCGAGAGATGCTTAGGGATGCTCAGGGAGTAGTTCCTAATGTTGCTAATGGTGGCGATATAGTAGTGCAGGCGCCTAGGGCCCATTTCACCAAGCTTAACAAGGATTATGCTAGTTTTGGTGGGAAGTCGTTCCATGGAACGGAATCGGCTACGAAGATTCAAGATTGGCTTGATAGTTGTGAGTGCATCTTCGAGGATTTAGGGATCAACGATGCAATAAAGAGAAAGTTAGCATCACATCAGCTTCAAGGACGGGCTATGAATTGGTGGAATGCTACTAAAGCGCTACTCCCGAGGATCAAGTTACTTGGGATCAGTTTAAGACTCATTTCAGTGACAAGTTTATTCTAGCTGCTTAGAAATCAGAATTGTTCAGGAAATTTTTAGAGCTTAAGCAGAATGGTAGGGCGGTCTCGGAATATATTGCTGAATTCGATACCTTATCGAAATAAGGAATATCTCTTATCGATATTGCCGAGAAGAAGAACGAGAAGTTCATAACTGGCCTATATAAGTACTTGGGGGAAAGGCTGATAAATCATATAGATGAGAATTTCAAATCCGTTATGGGAAAAGCATTGAGATCAAAAAGCCTTTACCTAAGACGAAGACTAAGGTTTCTATTGCATCTACAGGAGAGCCAAAATCACGGGCAAGCAGTGAAGGCAAGAAGAATTCCCAGAACAAGAGGAAACAGAACCAAACCAAGGATGGTTAGAAAAAGAAGTATAAGAAAGATATCGAGTGCTTTAGCTGTGGCAAGAAGGGCCACTATGCCAGAGATTGTCTAGCGAAGCCAGCGGACAGGAAGTGCTTCAACCATGGCCAAGTGGGACATCTCAAGGATAAATGTCCCCAACCCCCTAAAGAGAAGTAGATTGTGAAAGCAGATAGTGAAAGCATATGCTATCAATGTTGTTCCTTCTTCGTTGAATTCCCCAACTACGGCGGAGAAGGGAAAGGGCATCATTATCCAAGGTATGCTTTCTATTTATGATGTTCATGTTCGAGTATTGTTTGATACCGGGGCTTCCCATTCCTTCGTATCTAGTGACCTCATAGATAGGTTGGGATTGGAACCCGAGATCGTCAATAGACCTTTAGTTGTGACGAACCCGATAGGTGGATCGACTAGCCTTAGTATGATTTGTCGTAGTTTGGTCTTATCGAGTCATGGATGTATGTTTGCTTGTGATTGCTTTATTATGGGCTTTATGGGGTTTGGCATTATTTTGGGAGTCGATTGGCTCCAAAAGTATGGGGTGGTGGTAGACTGTGAGGAGTCTTCGGTGACCATTAGAGCGGATGATGGGCTGAGGGTGGTATTGGGTTGCCTACCTAGTGATGGGGTGATGGCTAGTTTTCTAAATTTCCTCGACATCCCGCATGATGAGTTATCAGATGTGCCTATTCCTGGCGAGTATCCAGACCTCTCGGGGAAGTGACCGGAATTCCACCACACCGAGAGATCGAGTTTCGGATTGATTTAGTGAAAGAAGCCAGACCTATAGTGATGCCTCTTCGTCATATGGTGCCAAGGGAGCAGCGAGAGCTCGAAGTGCAAGTAGGCGATCTTTTGAAGAAGGGATTTATTTGAAGAAGTGTTTCCGAGTAGGGAGCACCAATTGTATTCGATACCAAGGCCAATGGTTCCGTTCGCTTCTGTGTGGATCACGGTTAGTTGAACAAGGTGAATAGGAAGAATAAGTATGCTCTTCCATGGATAGATGAATTGTTTGATTAGTTGAATGGAACAAGAGTGTTTTCCCAGTTGGATCTTGCGATAGGATTTCATCAGCTCCGAGTAGCAGCTGAGAGTATACCTAAAACGACATTTCGAACACTGTCTGGATTCTATGAGTGGTTGGTCATGCCATTCGGGTTGACCTATGCACCCGCATATTTTGTGGATCTTATGAATAGGGTCTTCAGGGATCAATTAAATAAGTTTGTTGTTGTGTTCATGGATGATATCTTTGTTTACTCGAGGATAGAGGAAGAACACAAGGAACATTTAAGGACAATGATGGAGGTGTTGAGGAAATACCAAAAAAGCAAAATTTTCTAAGTGTCGCTTCTAGAGGAGGGAAGTGAGATTCTTAGGCCATGTTGTTTCAGAGAATGGTATTGCCGTGGATCCTGCGAAAGTGGCTATAAGTTTATTCGTGACTTCTCTAAGATAGCGGCACCATTAACTCAGCTGACCAAGAAGAATCAAGCTTTTGTTTGAAACGAAAGGTGTGAGAATGCATTTAAGGGCCTAAAGGAGAAGTTAACGTGCGCACCAGTGTTAGTTATTCCTAAAGGGAACGAAGAGATGAAAATATACACGGATGCCTATGGTACCGGACTAGGTGATGCACTGATGCAAGGAGGTAGGGTTGTAGCTTATGCTAGTTGGCAACTAAAACTGCATAAGAAAATATATCCTATCCATGATTTGGAATTGGCAGCGATCGTGTTCGCATTAAAGATGTTGAGACATTATATCTTGGGAGAAAGATTCGAGTTGTTTACCGATCATAAGTCATTAAAGTACCTTTTCTCCCAAAAGGATTTAAATCTTCGCCAACAGAGATGGTTAGAATTCTTGGCTTTATATGATTTCGATATCGCATACACACCAGGGAAGGGAAATGCGGTAGCTGATGCATTGAGTAGTAGACATGCCAGTTTAGGGGCTATGTTTCTTGAATGGAAGCAACTGGAGTATATCATGGGATATGATTTCAGACCTAAGTGTGAATTAGATCCAGAGATGTTAGCAAGTTTGATGATCATACCCACTTTTATTGAGTGGATCGGTTCCAGTTAGAGGGACGATCATAATCTACTCGAAATCATCTCCAAGGTAGAGATGGGTGTCGACGGTGAGAGAATGAACAAGTATAGGCTTGATCGAGAGGGATGGCTTCGAAAGAATGGGAGACTAGTTGTACCCAATGTTAATGGATTAAGAAATGAAGTGCTTGGGGAGTGTCATCACTTGAAACTGACTATATATCCCGGTGGTAACAAAATGTATCGAGACATGAAGCAGACCTACTATTGGTAAGGGATAAAGAGAGATGTTGGAAAGTTTATATCCAAATGCATGAATTGCTAGTTGGTTAAAGCCGAGCAAAAGAAGCCTAGCGGTTTGTTACAACCACTGGAAATTACCAAATGGAAATGGGAACAAGTCTCAATGGATTTCATTGATGGTTTACCGAGGACTAGATCAGGACATGATGGTATTTAGGTGATTGTGGATCGGCTGACCAAAAGTGCAAGGCTTATACCGGTCAAGTCGAATAGAACGACAGCTAAGTTAGTGGAACTGTATATGAAGTGGGTTGTGAGATTTCATGGAGTACCTAAAGGTATTGTGAGTGACCGAGATCCATTACTTACTAGTGGGTTTTGGAAGGGCTTACAAGAGGCTTTAGGGTCAGAATTACATCTTAGTACTGCGTACCATCCTCAAACTGACGGTTATATAGAGAGGGTGGATCGTGTATTAGAGGAGCTCTTGAGGGCTTGTATATTGGATTTTTGAGGATCATGGGATGACCATTTGCATCTGCTTGAGTTCGCATATAATAATAGTTATCAGTCCGGTATTGATATGGCTCCATTTGAAGATTTGTACGGAAGACCATGCAACTCACCATCATGTTGGTTGAAAACCGGTGAGAAATTTGTGCTTGGGCCAGATGTAATAAGAGAAACTTCATATAAGATCAAGGTTATTCAACAACGGATGAAGGCTGCCCAAGATAGGCAAAAGAGTTATGCTGATAAAAAGCGAAGAGATTTGAAATTCTCCGTTGGCGACTTGGTATTCGTCAAGATTTCTTTGTTGAAGAGTGTGATTCGATTTGGTAGGAGAGGTAAGTTAGCACCAAGATTTGTTGGTCCATTTCCATTTCTCGAACAAGTTGGGAATTTAGCGTATAAAGTTGGATTACCTAACAAGATGGCGGGAGTGCACAACATATTTCATGTTTCTCAATTAAGGAAGTTCGTGAACGATTCTAATATGACTATCTCAACAGGCCAGTTGGATGATATCAAGGTAGAACCCAAGGTAGTTGGAAACCGCATAACGATTCATATTGTCGGACACGATACGAAGCAACTACAAAGGAAGATGGTGAAACTGGTCAAGGTCTAGTGGGGTGATAATGTGACGACCCGCCCTGCACCAGCCGACATTTCCCATGAAAGTGCGCTGTGCCGATGTCCAACCAGCACGGGACGGTCGCCAAAGGAAAGAAAAAGAAGAGAACTTACTGGTGAACTAACAAAGAACCCGTAGAATGTCTCACTGCGCATGGAATAAAATATAATAACAACATACTTGACATAAAACAGGCGAGACAGTGCATAAGCTGGAAACTAAAACTAGACATCATAGCAGCGGAAATCAAAACACAGCTTATGTTCACATCATCATTATTACAACTTTTCAACTGTCTCTAAGGCAAAGAAAAGGAAAAGGTACACTACTAATGCCCAAAGTAGTGACCCGCAGCGACACAGGGAGAATATCTATATATATCATACGTGGAAGCCTCCTGCTCATCTCCGGTACAGCTACTCGTGCATCACCAGCTAACCTGTCTCTAGTCTGCTCGTGAGAGCACCCAGAGTAATAAGAAGAGACATAGAACTCTAGGTCAGACAAAAAGTCTGGTATGAGCGATAAGCAGCAAGACAGAACAATAACAGGTATACTAAACATACCTGAACCTGGACCTGCAACCAAAGAGTTAGCACTATATACCATACAATACTCTAAGGTGCCACTAAACAGATGGTGTAAAGATAACGGGGGAGGGGGTGTGTATGTCATAGTGATAACAAACAATCAATCATAGCAACCATCCTCACATCTCTCACTCAGTGCATAAAGCATACGATGTCCACCACTCTCAACCACTAGACCCATCGAAATAGTGACGGAGTTCGGCTTGTACAACTACTGCTACCACCAAGCTTACCCCACGGAGTCATGACTAAGTCTTTACAAATGACCCCGCTTCATTGGTCTATAGCCTATTAGTCGTACCTGGACCACTGTGGTCCATTCACGTACCTCCTACACATAGTGATCCAAAGTCACAGACATCGACAACCCCTTTGTACACGTCCCGCAGCTAAGCCCAACTCATGAAGTTAACTCGCTGGTTCCTAACTAGATCCTGAGTACAAGCTTCCCATTTGGACTACCTTTGCATCTCGGGTCTTGGTCTCCTCCGAATCGGTTCGGATATGTGTAGTGCCTTGATCATCATCGGTTCAGTGCCCGTAGTCCACGCCTGGATTTGGCTCATGGTGTTCCTTGTGCGGATCGGTTCAGAGGTTGCTTCCTGGTTCAGTTCGATGGTTGCTTCCTGGTTCGGTTCGGTGGTTGCTCCCTCCTAGATATTCCGATCCGATCTCACTCCCTTTCATTAGCCCGATCCGATCTCACCCTCCTTCATTCGCCGGATCCGATCCCGATCCAACTATAGTGGCCTTCCTTTTCGCCATGCTTTATCTTGTACTAAGTTCCAGTTCGGTTCGGTGCTTTCTTGCTCGGTCCACTATTCGACTCGAGCCCTTTCAACCGATCCGATCTGAAACCCTGGACAATTTTCCTTTGACTTTTCCAGCGACTGTTTTACGCCATACGATGGCGTTTTCGACCATTCTAACTTTTCTAAGCAATCATAAGGCATACCATACAGTCATAGAAACATAGAGAATCAACCATAAACATCCCAACAACAATATGGTATGTTAAAATAGATCAAACATACCCAAAAAAAAATATGATTTTCCCCTTAATCCCCTTAATCATGGTTTAACAATATGATTAGCAAAACATGTCCAAATCAACCCAATTTTTTATTAGTGCCCTAAAATAATATTTTAGAATTTTACAAATTTTTCCAGATTTTTCTGAGCTATAATTTCGCTAATTATCACTAATCACCCCTAATTAGCCGTAATTAGTGTAAAAAGATGCTAATCACTCACCTTGGCCTCAAATAAACTTTAGATCTGAAATATTCTCTGTTATGAATCGAATCTCTATGTGTTCCAGCAGCTATGTTCCAAATTTGATGTTGATTTGCCTTGATTCGATGTAGTTTTGCTTTCTCCCTGATTAGAAAGTGATTAGATGCGATTTGGAATGAAATTAGAAGGTGGAGGTCATGACTAGGTTGAGAGGAATGTCTTAGGCGGCTGGAAAATGAAGTAAAAATCGTTTTCTAAACCCTAGCAGCCCTCTTATACTCTTAATCCCGAAATTCCCCAGTGGGCCTAGCTGTTAACCACCCGGTTAAGCCCAATTAAGCTGTTTTTCATCATATGGAACTTGTTTCAGCCATGTCTCCCAAACTGTTAGTCCGTTTGGCTAATGTGACCACTCTACGGAAAGGTAAACCATCATCCGAATCTAATGGAAGTGGTTTCAGGTCAAAACTCGTTTCAAATCAAAAGTTATGGATGAAACAAGATTAGTTAGGGGCAAAACGGTCATTTAAAAATCGGCAAAAATCATGAACATGGGAAATGACCCAATAGTCATCACCCAAAGTTACATGACCATACGATTTCATATGTGAAAGAAATGAATATTCTACGATCCTAGAATGCGGGTCGTTACATTCTCCCCCTCCCCCACTCCTTTAAGAAATTTTGTCCTCGAAATTCCTTAACCCAAAGCATACAAAGGATCCCGCATGCCTACCAGCCATATACAACAATCAAACATGCAAAACAACCAAAACAAGTCTATCCTAGCATGCAGAAAGACTAAATCAAAACTGAAATCTTACTAGGTGAAGAGTTCTGGTTATGTCTTCCTAATGTTCTCCTCTGTCTCCCAAGTACAGTCATTCTCGCCCCACTGAACTTTGACTAATTTCACTGTCTTCCTTCGAAGTTGCTTCGTATCATTCCCAACAATACGCACATGCTTGCGTTTCCCAACCGCCTTGGGTCCAACCTCGATCTCATCCAACTGATCATGTGAAATAGTCACATCAGGGTCGTGCACGAACTTCCTTAACTCTCCTGCCAAATCGTATCACGCTCTTCAATGGAGAAATCTTGACAAACACCAAGTCGCCAATGGAGAACTTTAATTCTCTTCTCCTCTTATCAGCATAACTCTTCTGCCTATCTTGGGCAACCTTCATTCGCTATTGGATAACCTTAATCTTAGCTAAAGTTTCCCTATCACATCTGGTCCAAGCACAAACTTCTCACCAGTTTCTAACCAACATGACCGTGAGTTGCACGGTCTTCCGTACAAAGCTTCAAATGGAGCCATACCAATACTGGATTGATAACTATTATTATATGCAAACTCTACTAGATGCAAATGGTCATCCCATAATCCACCAAAATCCAATACGCAGGCCCACAAGAGATCTTCTAATATACGATTCACCCTCTCTGTTTGACCGTCGGTTTGAGGATGATACGCGGTATTGAGATGTTATTCTGATCCTAACGACTCTTGTAAGCTCTTCCAAAATCCATAGTAAACAACAGATCTCGGTCACTCACAATGCCTTTAGGTATTCCATGAAATCTCACTACCCACTTTATATACAGTTCAGCTAACTTAGCTGCCGTTCTATTCGACTTGACAGGTATAAATCTTGCACTTTAGGTCAATCGGTCCACAATCACCCAAATGCTATCATGGCCCGATCTAGTTCTTGGTAACTCATCAATGAAATCCATTGAGACTTGTTCCCATTTCCATTCTGGAATTTCAAATGGTTGCAACAAACCACTAGGCTTCTTTTGCTCAGCTTTAACTAGCTAGCAATTCATGCACTTGGATATAAACTTCCCAACGTCTCTTTTCATCCTTTCCCAGTAGTAGGTCTGCTTCATGTCTCGATACATCTTGTTACCACCGGGGTGTATAGTCAGTTTTTAGTGATGACATTCTCTAAGCACTTCATCTCTCAATCCATTGACCTTGGGTACAACCAGTCTTCCATTCTTTCTAAGCCATCCATCTCGATCAAGCCCATACTTGTTCATCTCCTCATCGATACCCATCTCTAACTTGGAGATGATTCCCAATAAATTAGGATCGTCCCTCTGAATGGAACCAATCCGCTCAATCAAAGTGAGTCTGATCGTCAAACATGCTAACATTTCTGGATCCAATTCGCACTTTGGTCTGAAATCATACCCAGCGATGTACTCCAGTTGCTTCCATTCTAGAAACATAGCCCCTAAACTGGCATGTCTTCTACTCAATGCATCAGCTACCACATTGCCCTTTCCTGGTGTGTATGCGATATTGAAATCGTAGTAAGCCAAGAACTCTAACCATCTTTGCTGTCGGAGATTTAGATTCTTCTGAGAGAAAAGATATTTTAATGACTTATGATCAGTAAACAACTCGAATCTTTCTCCCAAGAGATAATGTCTCCACATCTTCAACGCGAATACGATCGCTGCTAATTCCAAATCGTGGGTAGGGTATCTTTTCCCATGCGGTTTCAGTTGCCGCTTGCATAAGCTACAACCCTACCTCCTTGCATCAATACAGCACCTAGTCCGGTACCACATGCATCCGTATATACTATCATCTCTTCATTCCCCTTAGGAATGACTAACACTGATGCACATGTCAACTTGTTCTTTAGACTCATGAATGCATTCTCGCACTTTTCGTCCCAGACGAAGGCTTGATTCTTCTTGGTCAACTGAGTCAACGGTGCTGCTATCTTGGAGAAGTCTTGGATAAACTTACGATAATATCCAGCTAATCCCAAGAAACTTCTTACGTCTGTTTCATTCTTGGGCATAAACCAATCTTGTACCGTAGCCACCTTCGCAGGATCCACGGCGAGACCATTTTCTGAAACGACATGGCCCAAGAATCTCCCTTCCCTTCTCCAAAAGTGACACTTAGAAAACTTTGCTTTCAATTGGTGTTTTCTCAACACCTCCATTACTATCCTCAAGTGTTCCTTGTGTTCTCCCTCTGTCCTTGAATAAACAAGTATATCATCCACGAACACAAGAACAAACCTATTCAACTGATCTCTGAATACTCTATTCATAAGATCCACAAAATATGCTGGTGCATTGGTCAACCCGAATGGCATGACCAACCACTCATAAAATCCAGAAGGCGTTCAGAAGGCCGTTTTAGCTATACTCTCAGCTTCCACTCTAAGCTGATGAAAACCTGTCGCGAGATCCAACTGGGAAAATACTCTCGTGCCACTTAACTGATCAAACAAATCATCTATCCGTGGTAGAGGATACTTATTCTTCCTCATCACTTTATTCAATTCACGGTAGTCCACACACAATCGAAGGGAACCGACTGCCCAGGTAGCAAACACAATTGGTGCTCCCCACTCAAAAACACTTCTTCTGATAAATCCCTTCTTCAAAAGATCGCTTACTTGCACCCCGAGCTCTCGCTGCTCCCTTGGTGCCATACGACGAAGTGGCATCACTATAGGCCTGGCATCTTTCACTAAATCTATACGAAACTCAATCTCTCAGTGTGGTGGAAGTCCGGTCACTTCCTCGAAGACGTCCGGATACTGGCCAGCCACGGGCACATCTGATAACTCATCATGCGGGATGTCGAGGGAATTTAGAAAACTAGCCATTACCCCATCACTAGGTAGACCACCAAACACTTCCCTCCACCCATCATTCGCTCTAGCTGTCACCTAAAAGCCCTCACAGTCTACCACCACCCTGTATCTTTGGAGCCAATCGACTCCCAAAATAATGCCAAACCCAGTAAAGCCCAAAACAAAGCAATCACAAACAAACATGCATCCATGACTTGATAAGACCACATTATGACAAATCATGCTAAGGCTAGTTGAACCACCAATCGGGTTCGTCACTACCAAAGGTCTATCGACAATCTCGGGTTCCAATCCCAACCTATCTACCAGGTCACTAGATATGAAAGAACTGGAAGCTCCGGTATCAAACAAAACTCTAACAGGAACATCATAAATAGAAAGCATACCTTGGATAACAATATTCTTTCCCTTCTCCGCCGCAGTCGGGGCATTTGACGAAGAAGGAACAACACTGATGGCATATGCTTTCACTATCTGCTTCTCTTTCAAAGGTTGCAGACACTTATCCTTTTGATGTCCGACTTGGCCATAGTTGAAGCACTTCCTGTCTGCTGTCTTGGCTCGACAATTACTGACATAATGGCCCTTCTTGCCATAGCTAAAGCAATCAACATCTTTCTTCTTCTTCTGGCCATCCTTAGCTTGGTTCTGCTTCCTCTTGTTCTGAGAACCATTCTTGCCTCCACCGCTTGCTTGCGACTTTGGATCCTCTGCAGATGTAACCTCAGTCTTCGACTTAGGGTAAAGACTCTCTGATCTTAAAGCTTTCGCCAAAATTGATTCAAACGTCTCATCGATGTGGTTAATAAGCCTTTCCCCCAAGTATCCATCCAAACTAGTTATGAACTTCTCGTTCTTCTTCTCGGTAGTATCAAAAGAGATAACCCATATTTCGATAAGGTATCGAACTCAGCAATATACTCCGAGACAGCTCTGCCATTTTGCTTAAGCTCCAAGAACTTCCTAAATAGTTCCGACTTCTGAGCAGCTGGGATAAATTTATCGCTGAAGTGAGTCTTAAACTGATCCCATGTAATCTGATCCTCTGGGGTAGCTGCCTTTATAGCATTCCACCAATTCATTGCCTGTCCTTGCAGCTGACGGGATGCTAGCCTTCTCTTCATCGCATCCTCGATACCCAAGTCTTCGAAGATATGCTCGCAGCTATCCAACCAATCCTGAACTTCTGCAGCCGACTCCGTTCCATGGAATGGCTTCCCACCAAGACTGGTATAATCCTTATTCAGCTTGGCGAAATCGGCCCTAGGCGCCTGCACTACTGGACCACCACCATTACCAGCATTGGGAGCTGCCCTCTCAACATCTCTAAGCATCTCTCTCATGAGGTCAGTAAACATCGTCCTCATCTCAGCAGCATTCCCATTATTGGCTCCTCTACCGGTACCCCTTACATATCGGCTCATCGTTCAATCTGCACAGAGAAAACGATTAACCATCTCCATAGTGGTGCCAGTGCAGTGCGACTTCATCCTTAAAATATACTAATAGTATATATATATAGCTTTTAAAAACCAAAATAATCACAAATACGCACTCTCATATACGTATACTATCTCTCCCTGATAACTTCCCTAGGTTAACTACGCAACCTAGAGCTCTGATACCAAGTGTGACGATCCGCCCCGCACCAGCCGACATTTCCCATGAAAGTGCGTTGTGCCAATTCCAACCAGCACGGGACGGTCGCCAAAGGAAGGAAAAAGAAGAGAACTTACTGGTGAACTAACAAAGAACCTGTAGAATGTCTCATAGCGCATGGAATAAAATATAATAACAACATACTTGACATAAAACAGGCGAGGCAGTGCGTAAGCTGGAAACTAAAACTAGACATCATAGCAGCGGAAATCCAAACACAGCTTATGTTCACATCATCATTTTTACAACTTTTCAACTGTCTCTAAAGCAAAGAAAAGGAAAAGGTACACTACTAATGCCCAAAGTAGTGACCCGCAGCGACGTATGGAGAATATATATATATATATATCATATGTGGAAGCCTCCTGCTTGTCTCCGGTACAGCTACTCGTGCATCACCAGCAAACCTGTCTCTAGTCTGCTCGTGAGAGCACCTAGAGTAATAAGAGGAGACATAAAATTCTGGGTCAGACAAAAAGTCTGGTATGAGCGATAAGCAGCAAGACAGAACAATAACAGGTATACTAAACCATACCTGAACCTGCAACCAAAGAGTTATCACTATATACCGTACAATACTCTAAGGTGCCACTAAACAGATGGTGTAAAGATAACGGGGGAGGGGGTGTGTATGTTATAGTGATAGCAAACAATCAATCATAGCAACCATCTTCACATCTCTCACTCAATGCATAAAGCATACGATGTCCACCACTCTCAACAACTAGACCCATCGGAGTAGTGACGGAGTTCGGCTTGTATAACTACTGCTACCACCAAGCTTACCCCACGGAGTCATGACTAAGTCTTTACAAATGACCCCACTTCATTGGTCTATTGTAACAACCTGCATTCTACGCATCAAAGGATCGTAGGATATTTATTTCTTTCTCATACGAAGTCGTATGGTCATGTGGCTTTGGGAAACGACTATTGGGGTAATTTCTCATGTTCATAATTTTTGCTGATTTTTAAATGACCGTTTTGCCCCTAGCTGACCTTGTTTTGGCCATAACTTTTGATTGGTAAGGAGTTTTGACATAAAACCACTTCTGTTGGATTCGAATGATGGTTTCTCTTTCCGTAGAGTGGTTACAATAGCCAAACGGACTTACCGTTTGGGAGATATGGCTGAAACAAGGTTTAGAAGGTGAAAAACAGCTTAATTGGGCTAAACCGGGTAGTAAACAGCTAGGCCCATAACCCATTTCGGGATTAGGGTTATGGGGAGGTAGATAGGGTTTGGGAAATCATTTCATTTCAGTTTTTGAGTCGCCACTTTCATTCTTGAAACCCTAGCCATGACCTCTAATCTCTAAATCTCTTCAAAACACCTCCAAATCACCTACAACTTGAAGATTGGGATTAGCAACATCAAATCAAGGGAGATCTTCACCAAATCAAGATTAGAGCTGCTGGAACACATTAGAATTCGACCCAAACAGAGAATCATTTCAGATCTATAGTTTACTTTGTGGCAAAGGTGAGTGATTTGCATTGTTTTTCACTAATTACGGCTAATTATGGTAATTAGCGAAGATTAGCGAAATTATGGCTCAAAAAATCTAGAAAAATTCCTAAAATTCTAAAACATCATTTTATGCCTCTGATATGAATTTGGGTTAATTTCGACTAATTTGCAAATCCCGGAATTTGGGGGATTAAGGGGTGATTAGTGGAAATTAGCGAATTTATGCATGTTAAAAATCTGGAAAAATATTTATAAATTGATAAATATTATTTTAGGGCTCTGTTAAAATTTGGCTGATTTGGTTAAGTTTTGTTAATCCTATCATTAGATTTGCTTAAACGTGATTAAGAGGGATTAAGGGAAAATATGGGGTTTTTGGCTATGTTTGATCCGTTTTAACATACCATATTGTTGTTTTGCTGTTTTTGGATGTTTATACATGTTGCTATGACTGTATGGTATGCTTTATGATTGTTAAGAATAGTTAGAATGGCCGAAAACGCCGTCGAGAGGCGTATAAACAGTCGTTGGAAAGTTGCAGGAAATGCAGGCAGGGATCGGGTCGGACCTCCCTTACCCGACCCAAACCGTTCGTGGGTACTTACCACGATCCGAACCGGAGACCACGATCCGCCAACAACTCTCGTACCCGATCCTCTCTCGCGCTTTGCACCCCGATCCGACCAGAGGAGGACAACATGCACTTGCACGCTCCGACCCGATCCACTTCAGAAGCCACGAACCGATGGTGCGACCCGATCCGATGGAGCTGGAGCGCCACGAGCTAGAAGGAGCACGACCCGATCCGTATGGCGCGACTCGATCCGATGGAGGGAGCACGCCCGACCCGAGATGCTTGGACTTGAAGTGAAGACCACGATCAGACCCGAGCGAGGGTGATGACCACGATCTGAAGCAAGGTGAAGTGAAGACCGAACCAGATGAAGATGATGACTAAAACCCGAGATGCAAAGGTAGTCCAAATGGAAGTTAGAGCTCAAGATCCAAATGGGAACCAAAGAGTTCACTTCATGATTGGGTTTTGCTGCGGGACGTGTGCAAAGGGGTTGTCGGTATTCATAACTTTGGTTCACCACTGAGAGATGGATAGTGGGCTTGTAGTGATAGTTACACGGGATTGGATTCCGTCATGGCCCAAAGTATTAGGTGACCAAAGTAGTGGATATCGTATGCATTACGCACTGAGTGAGGGATGTGAGGATGATTGCTATGCTTGATTGTTTGACATCACTATGAAATGCACACCCCCACCCCCGTATCTCTTACACTGTATGTTAGTGGCACCTTAGAGTATTGTACGGTATGTAGTGCTAACTCTTTGGTTGTAGGTCCAGGTTCAGGTATGATTGGATTATACCTGTTATTGTTCTGTTTTGTTGCTTATCGCTCACACCAGACTTTTGTCTGACCCAGAGTTTTATGTATCTTCTTATTACTCTGGGTGCTCACACGAGCAAACTAGAGACAGGTTATCTGGTGATGCATGAGTAGCTGATCTGGAGGCGAGCAGGAGGCTTCCACGTATGATATATATAGATATTCTCCCTGTGTCATTGGTGGTCACTACTTGGGCATTAGTAGTGTACCTTCCTTATCTTGCTTTGCTTTTAGAGACAGTTTTAAAAGTTGTAATAATGATGTTGTGAAACATAAGCTGTATTTGGATTTTCCGCTGCTACGATAGTTTGTTTTCAGCTTATGCACTGTCTCACCTGTTTTGTGTCAAGTATATGTTATGATTATATTTTATCCCATGCGCTGTGAGACATATTACAGGTTCTTTGTTTGTTTTACTCTCTTCTTTCCTTTCTTATGACGACCGTTCCGTGCTAGTCGGGCATGTGTACAACGCACTTTTGGAGTAAATGTCGGTTGGTGCGGGGCGGGCCGTCACATTTGGTATCAGAGCTCTAGGTTGCGTAGTTAACCTAGGGAAAGACACCAGGGAGAGATAATACGTATATGAGAGCGCGTATTTGTGATTATTTTGGTTTTCAAAAGCTATATCTATATATATTATAAGTATAGCTAAGGATGAAGTCGTACTGCACTGGCACCACTATGGAGATGGTTAATCGTTTTCTCTCTACAGATTTGTCGATGAGCCGAAATTTGAGAGGTGCTGGTAGAGGAGCCAATAATGGGAATGCTCCTGACATGAGGACGATGTTCACTGACTTCATGAGGGAGATGCTTAGGGATGTTCAGGGAGCAGTTCCCAATGCCGGTAATGGTGGTGGTCCAGTAGTGCAGGCGCCTAGGGTCGATTTCGCCAAGCTGTGCAGGGATTACACTAACCTAGGTGGGAAGCCGTTCCACGGAATGGAGTCGGCCACAGATGTTCAGGATTGGTTGGATAGCTGTGATCGTATCTTCGACGACTTGGGTATCGAGGATGCGATGAAGAGAAGGCTAGCGTCTCGTCAGTTGCAAGGGCAAGCGATGAATTGGTGGAATGCCATTAAGACAGCTACTCCAGAGGATCAAGTTACTTGGAATCAGTTTAAGACTTGCTTTTGTGATAAGTTTATTCCAGCTGCTCATAAATCAGAATTGTTCAGGAAGTCCTTGGAGCTTAAGCAGAATGGTAGGGCAGTCTCGGAGTACATCGCAGAATTCGATACTTTATCGAAATATGGATGGTCCCTTATCGATACAGTCGAAAAGAAGAACGAGAAGTTCATAACTGGCTTGGATGGGTACTTGGGGGAAAGACTTATAAACCATATCAATGAGACGTTCGAGTCTATTGTAGGAAAGGCATTAAGGTCAGAGAGCCTTTTCCCTAAGTCGAAGACTGAGGTTGCTACGGCATCTGCAGAGGAACCAAAGCCGCAAGCAGGCGGTGAAGGCAAGAAGAATTCTCAGAACAAGAGGAAGCAGAACCCGACCAAGGATGGTCAGAATAAGAAAAATAAGAAAGATGGCGAATGCTTTAGTTGTGGCAAGAAGGGCCACTATGCCAGAGATTGTCGAGAAAAGCCTGGGGAAAGGAAGTGCTTTAACTGCGGCCAGGCGGGACATCTCAAGGATGATTGTCCACAACCTCCTAGGGAGAAGCAGATTGTGAAAGCGTATGCTATCAACGCTGTTCCTTCTTCGTCGAATGCTCCAAGTACGGCGCAGAAGGGAAAGGGTGTCGTTATAAAGGTATGCTTTCTATTTAAGATGTTTCTGTTCGGGTATTGTTTGACAAACCCGAGATAGTCGATAGACCTCTAGTTGTGACGAACCCGATTGGTGGTTCGACTAACCTTAGCATGATTTGCCGTAACGTGGTCTTATCGAGTCATGGATGTATGTTTGTTTGTGTTTGCTTTGTTTAGGCTTTATTGGGTTTAGCATTATTTTGGGGAGTCGATCTACTCCAAAGGAATAGGGTGGTATTAGGTATTTACCTAGTGATGGCGATAGTAACTGGAGTTAAGGAAGCTAAGAGGTTATCGTTGTAATAAGTTCTAGTTGTCTCTGGGAGGCAAATGAGTGCTCCAGTGCTAGATTGTTTTGCTAGTATCACCTCACGTGGGTTGTCCGAACTCGGAGGAGATGTTCCTTGGGTGTTTGTCTGATATTGGTTTAGGCCTTTGGGGCTTGTGCTTGGGGAATGTCGATTTCGACTAGGATGGTTTGCGTGAGGGGTAAATAGTTGTTGTGATTTTTCATTGGATGATATCTTGGTTTACTCGAGGAGTGATGGGCAGACGGAACATGATAAGACTGTTCAATGGTATAGACTGCCCAGAGTTAGACTCGATAGGGTTATGAGATTGCTCGACTGGGACTCGAGAAAGATGCAAAGTAATGGATTGTTTAGAACCCTATGTTGATGTTCTCTTTGGATAGTAGGACTTGAACTCGTAAAAAGAAAAAGGGTGTTCGTTGATCTTGGAGATGCAACGAATAGGGAGACGACTCACGTTGGACTAGAGTTTGTCGGTAATGAATACTCAAGACTGGGTCTGAGTTATAGATTGACTCGAGTTGGACTCGAGAAGGCTGCAAGGAATTGGATTCGGCTTGAGTTGGACTCGAGAGGGAAGCAAGACAATGGATAGACTTGGGTTGGACTCAAGTATTTTAGGCGGACTTAAAGCAGGGGTATTCGGGGACGCCCGTTACCTTGGATCCATTGGACGTGATCTAGTTATCCTTGGAGGATAAACGTACGTTGGACGTACGGTAGTCCGTAGGGAGGCGGGGCTTCCATTGGCCTGGGATTGGTTGGACCAGTCAAGTAGGCATCGGTGTATGTATGGAGGCTGGGCTTCCATTAGTTATTGATGTTGGTTGGACCAGACATACTAGAATCGACATATTGGGATTGGTTAGACCAATCATGTAGGTGTCGATGTGTTTATGAATTTAGCAGGTGATAGGTAGGACTTGTTTGATGGATGTTATGGTTGCTATGTTGTTCCTATTTTTCTTCCCTTGAGTAGACTATCACCTGTAGGGTTCCAGCGATGGGGAACAAAGTGATTGTAGTAGGACTATGAGCCAGTGCAGCAGAGTCGTCATGACTCGAGGGGCAGAGTGGACATAGCAAATGACTAGTGGCTATGGATCAGTGCAGTGGAGTCGCCATGACTCCATGGGGCAGAGTGATCATAGTAAAGGATTTGGGTGCGGTAATAGTTGCATTGAGTAGGAGGCATGCCAGTCTAGAGGTTATGTTTCTGGGTTGGAAGCAACTAGAGTATATCACAGGATATGATTTCAGACCTAAGAGTGAATTGGATTCAGAAACGCTAGTAAGCTTGATGATTAGATCAATTTTGATTGAGTGGATTGGTTCCAGTTAGAAGGACGATCCTAATCTATTGGAAACCATCTCTAGGGTAGAGATGGGTATCGATGGAAAGAGAATGATCAAGTAAGGATTTGATCGAGAAGGGTGGCTTCGAAAGAATAAGGGACTAGTTGTACCCAACGTAGATGGACTGAGAGATGAAGTGCTTAGAGCATATCATCACCTGAAATTGACTATACATCCCAGTGGTAACAAGAGATATTGAGACATGGATCAGACCTACCATTGGGAAAGGATAAATAAGGACGTTGGGAAGTTTATGTCCAAATGCATGAATTGCCAGCTAGTTAAAGCCGAGCAAAAGAAGCCTAGTGGTTTGTTGCAACCATTAGAAATTCCCGAATGGAAATGAAAGCAAGTCTCGATGGATTTCATCGATGGTTTACCAAGGATTAGATCAGGTTGTGATGGTATTCGGATGAATCGTGTACTAGAGAATCTTTTGAGGATTTGTATATTGGATCTTGGAAGGTCATGGGATGACCATTTATATCTAGTAGAGTTTGCATATAATAATAGTTACCAATCCAGTATCGGTATGGCTCCATATGAAGCTTTGTACGGAAGACCGTGAAACTCACCATCGTGTTGGTTGGAGACTGGTGACAAGTTTACGCTTGGACCAGGTATGCTAAGAGAAACTTCGGATAAGATCAAGATTATCCAACAACGAATGAAGGTCGCACAAGATTTGTTGGTCCATTTCCAGTTCTCGAATGAGTTGGAGATTTGGCATATAAAGTTGAGTTACCAGACAAGATGGCGGGAGTTCACAACGTATTTCATGCTTCCCAGTTAAGGAAGTATTTGCATGACCCTAGAAGGACTATTTCACCAGATCAGTTGGACGATATCGAGGTTGAACCTGAGGCGGTTGGGAACCGCAAGCCTATGCGTATTGTTGGGAATGATACGAAGCAGCTTCGAAGGAAGGTGGTGAAACTAGTCAAAGCTCAGTGGGTAAGAATGAGAAAGACTGTACTTGGGAAGTAGAGGAGGACGTAAGGAAGAAGTATCCAGAACTCTTTGCCTGGTAACGTTTTGGTAATGATAGTTTCTTCCCTTGTTAGTAAACCGCATGCTAGGATAGGTTTGTTTTGTTTGTTATGCATGTTTGATTGTTTATAAATGACTGGTAGGCATGCGGAATACCCTTGTATGTTTTGGGGTAAGGAATTTCGGGGACAAAATTTCCTAAGGGGGGAAGAATGTAACAACCCGCATTCTACGCATCGGAGGATCGTAGGATATTTATTTCTTTCTCATACGAAGTCGTATGGTCATGTGGCTTTGGGAAACGACTATTGGGGTAATTTCCCATGTTCATGATTTTTGCTGATTTTTAAATGACCGTTTTGCCCCTAGTTGATCTTGTTTTGGCCATAACTTTTGATTGGTAAGGAGTTTTGACCAGAAACCACTTCCGTTGGATTCGAATGATGGTTTCTCTTTCCGTAGAGTGGTTACATTAGCCAATCGGACTTACCGTTTGAGAGATATGGCTGAAACAAGGTTTAGAAGGTGAAAAACAACTTAATTGGGCTAACTCGGGTAGTTAACAGCTAGGCCCATAACCCATTTCGGGATTAGGATTATGGGGAGGCTGATAGGGTTTGGGAAATCATTTCATTTCAGTTTTTGAGTCGCCGCTTTCATTCTTGAAACCCTAGCTATGGCCTCTAATCTCTAAATCTCTTCAAAACACCTCCAAATCACCTACAACTTGAAGATTGGATTAGCAACATCAAATCAAGGGAGATCTTCACCAAATCAAGATTAGAGCTGCTGGAACACATTAGAATTCGACCCAAACAGAGAATCATTTCAGATCTATAGTTTACTTTGTGGCAAAGGTGAGTGATTTGCATTGTTTTTCACTAATTACGGCTAATTATGGTAATTAGCGAAGATTAGCGAAATTATGGCTTAGAAAAATCTAGAAAAATTCATAAAATTCTAAAACATCATTTTATGCCTCTGATATGAATTTGGGTTAATTTCGACTAACTTTGCAAATCCCGGAATTTGGGGGATTAAGGGGTGATTAGTGGAAATTAGTGAATTTATGCATGTTAAAAATCTGGAAAAATATTTATAAATTGCTAAATATTATTTTAGGCCTATGTTAGAAAATTTGGCTGATTTGGTTAAGTTTTGTTAATCCTATCATCAGATTTGCTTAAATGTGAATAAGAGGGATTAAGGGAAAATATGGGGTTTTTGGCTATGTTTGATCCGTTTTAACATACCATATTGTTGTTTTGCTGTTTGTGGATGTTTATACATGTTGCTATGACTGTATGGTATGCTTTATGATTGTTAAGAATAGTTAGAATGGTCGAAAACGCCGTCGAGAGGCGTATAAACAGTTGTTGGAAAGTTGCAGGAAATGCAGGCAGGGATCGGATCGAACCTCCCTTACCCGACCCGAACCGTTCGTGGGTACTTACCACGATCCGAACCGGAGACCACGATCCACCAACAGCTCTCGTGCCCGATCCGCTCTCGTGCTTCGCACCCCGATCCGACCAGAGGAGGACAACATGCACTTGCACGCTCCGACCCGATCCACTTCAGAAGCCACGAACCGATGGTGCGACCCGATCCGATGGAGCTGGAGCGCCACGAGCTAGAAGGAGCACGACCCGATCCGTATGGAGCGACTCGATCCGATGGAGGGAGCATGACCGACCCAATCCGAGATGCTTGGACTTGAAGTGAAGACCACGATCCGACCCGAGCGAGGGTGATGACCACGATCCGAAGCAAGGTGAAGTGAAGACCGACCCGGATGAAGATGATGACTAAAACCCGAGATGCAAAGGTAGTCCAAATGGAAGTTAGAGCTCCGGATCCAGATGGGAACCAATGAGTTCACTTCATGATTGGGTTTTGTTGCGGGACGTGTGCAAAGGGGTTGTCGGTATTCATAACTTTGGTTCACCACTGAGAGATGGATAGTGGGCTTGTAGTGATAGTTACACGGGATTGGATTCCGTCATGGCCCAAAGTATTAGGTGACCAAAGTAGTGGATATCGTATGCTTTACGCACTGAGTGAGGGATGTGAGGATGATTGCTATGCTTGATTGTTTGACATCACTATGAAATGCACCCCCCCACCCCCATATCTCTTACACGGTATGTTAGTGGCACCTTAGAGTATTGTACGGTATATAGTGCTAACTCTTTGGTTGCAGGTCCAGGTTCAGGTATGATTGGATTATACCTGTTATTGTTCTGTTTTGTTGCTTATCGCTCACACTAGACTTTTGTCTGACTCAGAGTTTTATGTCTTTTCTTATTACTCTGGGTGCTCACACGAGCAGACTAGAGACTGGTTATCTGGTGATGCACGAGTAGCTGATCTGGAGGCGAGCAGGAGGCTTCCACGTATGATATATATATTCTCCCTGTGTCGTTGGTGGTCACTACTTGGGCATTAGTAGTGAACCTTCCTTATCTTGCTTTGCTTTTAGAGACAGTTTTAAAAGTTGTAATAATGATGTTGTGAAACATAAGCTGTATTTGGATTTTTCGCTGCTATGATAGTTTGTTTTCAGCTTATGCACTGTCTCACCTGTTTTGTGTCAAGTATATGTTATGATTATATTTTATCCCATGCACTGTGAGACATATTACAGGTTCTTTGCTTTTTTTACTCTCTTCTTTCCTTTCTTCTGACGACCGTTCCGTGCTAGTCGGGCATGTGTACATCGCACTTTTGGAGTAAATGTCGGTTGGTGCGGGGCGGGCCGTCACATCTATAGCCCATTAGTCGTACCTAGACCACTGTGGTCCTGAATCCGTTCACGTACCTCCTACACATAGTGATCCAAAGTCATAGACATCGACAACCCCTTTGCACACGTCTCGCAGCAAAGCCCAACTCATGAAATTAACTCGTTGGTTCCCAACTGGATCCTGAGTACAAGCTTCCCATTTGGACAACCTTTGCATCTCGGGTCTTGGTCTCCTCCGGATAGGTTCGGATATGTGTAGTGCCTTGATCATCATCGGCTCGGTTCTGTGCCCGTAGTCCACGCCTGGATTTGGCTCATGGAGTTCCTTGTGCGGCTCGGTTCAGAGGTTGCTTCCTGGTTCGGTTCGGTGGTTGCTTCCTGGTTCGGTTCGGTGGTTGCTCCCTCCTAGATATTCCGATCCGATCCCACTCCCTTTCATTAGCCCGATCCGATCTAACCCTCCTTCATTTGCCCGATCCGATCCCGATTCAACTATAGTGGCCTCCCTTTCCGCCATGCTTTATCTTGTACTAAGTTCCAGTTCGGTTCGGTGCTTCCTTGCTCAGTCCACTATCCGACCCGAGCCCTTTCAACCGATCCGATCCGAAACCCTGGACAATTTTCCTGTGACTTTTCCAGCGACTGTTTTACGCATTATGACGGCGTTTTCGACCATTCTAACTTTTCTAAGAAATCATAAAGCATACCATACAGTCATAGACACATAGAGAATCAACCATAAACATCCCAACAACAATATGATACGTTAAAATAAGATCAAACATACCAAAAAAAAACATGATTTTCCCCTTAATTCCCTTAATCATGGTTTAACAATATGATTAGCAAAACATGTCCAAATCAACCCAAATTTTTATCAGTGCCCTAAAATAATATTTTAGAATTTTACAAATTTTTCCAGATTTTTCTGAGCTATAATTTCGCTAATTATCACTAATCACCCCTAATTAGCCTTAATTAGCGTAAAAAGATATTTAATCACTCACCTTAGCCTCAAATAAACTTTAGATCTAAAATATTCTCTGTAATGAATCGAATCTCTATGTGTTCCAGTAGCTATGTTCCAAATTTGATGTTATTTGCCTTGATTCGATGTAGTTTTGCTTAATCCCTGATTAGAAAGTGATTAGATGCGATTTGGGATGAAATTAGAAGGTGGAGGCCATGACTAGGTTGAGAGGAATGTCTTAGGCGGCTGGAAAATGAAGTAAAAATTGTTTCCTAAACCCTAGCAGCCCTCTTATACTCTTAATCCCGAAATTCCCCAGTGGGTCTAGCTGTTAACCACCCGGTTAAGCCCAATTAAGATGTTTTTCACCATCTGAAACTTGTTTCATCCATATCTCTCAAACGGTGAGTCCGTTTGGCTAATGTGACCACTCTACGGAAAGGTAAACCGTCATCCGGATCTAATAGAAGCGGTTTTAGGTCAAAACTCCTTTCCAATCAAAAGTTATGGCCGAAACAAGATCAGCTAGGGGCAAAACAGTCATTTAAAAATCGGCAAAAATCATGAACATGGGAAATGACCTCAATAGTCGTCTCCTAAAGTTACATGACCATACGACTTCGTATGTGAAAGAAATAAATATTCTACGATCCTTCGATATGTAGAATGCGGGTCGTTACAGATAATGAGAGTAACTGTACTTGGGAAACTGAGGAGAGCATAAGGAAGTCGTATCCAGAGCTCTTTACCTGGTAAGATTTCAATCGCGATATAGTTATTCCCTTGTTAGTAAACCACATGGTAGGATATATTTCTTATGTTATTATGTTTGCTTGATTGTTTATAAATGGATGATAGGCATGCGGGAATCCATTGTATGTTTCTTGGTTAAGGAATTTCAAGGGCAAAATTTCTTGAAGGGGGGGGGGGGGGAGGAGTGTAACGACCTGTATTCTATGTATCGGAGGATCGTAGAATATTTATTTCATCTTCTTACGAATTCATATGGTTGTGTAACTTTGGGAAACGAC
The DNA here is from genome assembly GCA_030737875.1 of Allium sativum. Classification (NCBI taxonomy): domain Eukaryota; kingdom Viridiplantae; phylum Streptophyta; class Magnoliopsida; order Asparagales; family Amaryllidaceae; genus Allium; species Allium sativum. The sequence continues at coordinate 363,278,637 of CM060921.1, read as the reverse complement.
TATTGGGGTCATTTCCCACATTCACGATTTTTGTCGAATTTTAAATGACCGTTTTGCCCCTGGCAAATCTTGTTTCGCCTATAACTTTTGATTGGTAAGGAGTTTTGACCTAAAACCACTTCCATTTGATTTGTATGATGGTTTCCCATTCCGTAGAGTGGTCACATTAATCAAACGGACTTACCGTTTGGGAGATATGACTGAAATAAGGTTTGGAGGATGGAAAACAGCCTAATCGAGGTTAATGGGGGTGATTAGCAGCTAAGCCCATAACCCATTTCTGGGTTAGGGTTATGGGAGGGTTGAAACGAGTTGGAGAATCGTATCCTTTCATTTTTCCAGCCGCCACAAACATTTCTTGAACCCTAGTAATGGCCTCCATCTTCTAAATCTCTCTTTAATCACTAATTAAGCTAATCAACATCAAATCAAGTCGGATTAGCACCAAATTCAAGGTAGAGCTGCTGCACTACATAGGAATCCGGGCCAAATCAGTAAAAGTTTCAAATCTCTCACTAATTATTGGCTAAGGTGAGTGATTAGCATATTTATTTACTAATTATGGCTAATTAAGAGTGATTAATAATAATTAGTGAATTAATGACTCAGAAAAATTTGGAAAAATATGCATAAATTCTAGAATCTCATTTTATGTCACATATATAAATTTGGGTTAATTTGGATTAAGTTTGCTAATCCCAGAATTTAGTGAATTAAGGGGAAAATCATGGATTTGAGTATGTTTGATCTAAAATAACTCATGTGATTGATGTTTTAATGTTTTTGATTGCTTCTATATGTTATTACTGCTATTTGGTATGTTTCATGGTTTCTAGGAAAGTTAGAATGGTCGAAAACGCCGTCGTGAGGCGTAAGCAGCTTGTTGGAAAGAAGTGCAGGAAACCGGAGCGGTTCACGAACCCCTAACCGACCCGCTTGTGCTCCACGTACGACGAACCAACCCGCCTTCTTCGAACTGAGCAGAGGAGCGACGTGCCGAATGGGAGGCTTTCCCACGAGCTGAACCGCTTACCCCGAACCGCAAATTGGAGTCACGAACCGAGCTGCCTGCTCGAACCAAGAAGCTTCCCCGAACCGAAGCATCACGAACCGGAAGACAAATCACGAACCAAACCGCCTAGTTTCCCGAACCGAAGCACCACAAACCAGAATGCCTCGAGCCAAACAGGGAGTCTCGAACCGAACTGAGGAGTTGAATCCGAACCGAACCGGAGAAGACCAAAACCAGAGATGCAAAGGAAGTCCAAAAGAGAAGTTATTACTCAGGGTCCAGATGGGAACCAACAAGTTAATTTCAAGAGTGGGCTTTGCTGCGGGACGTGTGCAAAGGACTTATCGATATCTATAACTTTGGTTCACCATTAAGAGAGGGGGAATGTAGACGAACTAGAGCCAGGGCTGTGTGGATTGGTTAACTCGTTAGGATTATTGACTATGGACTAGTGAAGTGGGGTCAGAATAATAGTTGTACGGAGTGGGACTCCGTCGTGGTCCCAAAGGGCAAAGTGGTCGTAGCAATAGTTGTACAGAGTGGGACTCCATCGTGGCCCCAATTGATCTGGTGATCAAAGCAGTGGATACCATATGCTTTACGCACGGAGTGAGAGATGTGAGGATGATTGCTATGTTTGATGTTTTCTATCACCATGACACACACACTTCCATTTTACACTCTATGTTAGTGTTACCTTAGAGTATTATACATCTTGTTGTGCTAACTCTTTGGTTGTGGGTCCAGGTCAGGTATGATTATTTGTACTTGTTATTGCTTTATTTTGTTGCTATCGCTCATACTAGACTTTCGTCTAACCCAGAGTTTCATGTCTCTTCTTATTACTCTGGGTGCTCCTAAACGAGTAGACTAGAGACAGGTTAGGTGATTATGCACGAGTAGCTATCCGGAGATGAGCAGGAGGCTTCCACGTACTTTATATACATATTCTCCCTGTGTTGTTGTTGGTCACTACTTTGAGCATTAGTAGTGTACCTCTTTTATTTCCTTTAGAGACAGTGTTTTAAAGTTGTAATAATTGGATGAAGTTGTGTTTTGAATTCCGCTACTCTGATGGATATGGTTTAATTTTTCAGCTTCTGTACTGTCTTGCCTGTTTTATATCAAGTTATGTTATTATCATACTTTATTCCATGCGTTGTGAGATATATTCTTGGTGATTCATCATTCCAAAACCCTTCTTTTGACGATCGTCCCGTGCCAGTCGGGCATTGGCACATCACATTTCTGGGAAATGTCCGATGGTGCGGGGCGGCCGTTACATTTTACTTCCTTTATAATGACAACGAGTAGCTGTTACAACCACCAAGTTTTAAATTTTTTAATTAGCATCATTACCTAATATAAGATCTATTGAAATTAATATAGTGACATAACTTGCCTCAAAATAAACTATAATGCATGCAACATTGCTTATTATTACCATTAATCGTAATTCAAGGTTTCACACAATCAAAATCAACTCTATTGCTTGTGTAGATTCTAAAAGGATAGGAAAAACTTGTATTGAATATGACATCAATCGACATCGAAAAGACAATGGCTAAGGCAAACAAAGCCATAGTTCGTATTCGAACATGCCAGTGGACCGAGACATTTTGAGAATACATATGGACTCTTATAGATGGCACAACTAAGGAAATAGAAGGCTGAAACATATCAAGCTAGTTGTTACCATGGTATAAACATTTTATATTCCAAGTTTGTTGATTCATAGAATTTTACCTTAAATTTAAGTCGATTCAATATTATTTAGACTTGGTTTTTTGGTTTAGGTTCCTTTTTAGGTGTGCTTGATTCCTTTGGTCGAGGGAGTGTTTCTAGAGTGTTAGGCTCCACCAATTCTAGCGCAAGTTTCATGATGATATGGCGGAGCATTTGGCGCTGGCGCTGGTGGTGGAGCAACAAGTTTTTGGGATGATCTATGATGTTTGGCTTTGGTGGTCGCATTCATTTCTAGTGTTCAACACCGCACCCGTCAATGGTGAGGAATTTGCAATTATGGTGACTCGGATGGTGATGTGGCATTTGTCGGTTGGGTAGGTGACACAAGAAGTAGTGGAGGCATCAGCAAGGAGATCGATGGGCCCAATCCTTGTGCATGTGCACCTATGTTCACGTCTTCTTTTTCTTTTCGTAAGTTACAAGTTTTTACATTTGTGTGTTTTACCTGGGAAGGTGAAGTAAGAGGAAGGGGTTGGCCTGTCTTAGTTTTGTTTAAGTTGGGCCTTGTGGGCTATAAATGAGCTTAAAGATAAAGGTTTTTGTTTATAAAAATACACTTTTGAAAACTAAAAAAAACGAAATTAGTTAGAAAGAAGATAGGAAGGAGGAACAACTGATGCAATGTATTTTTTTATTTAAAGCATTTGAACATCAATTGATATATCATGATTAATACAATAACGCAACAAACCACTACAAAAAATTTCCTTTATTACCATTGTTGTTACCCTGATTAGATCACCATTAGAATTGGCTAGTTGAAATCCTTGCTGAAATATCACTCATTCCATTGTACATTCTAAGATTGGACTGCCTAGGCGCCTCAAACCATGAGGGTTGTTTTGGAGGAAGGAAATTAGTTAAATATGACTGCGTGCATTGTGTTCTTGCTTAGAGATAGTGTTTCTCTTCATGGCCTAGGGAGGAGTATGAAATTAGTTAAATATAATTGTTTAAATGTAATTTTATAAATAAGTAAAATAATAATAATAATAATAATAGAACTGAGTCTAAAAAACAGCTTATATGTATTAAGATTTGGTGTATTTTTTCGTTCTTGAGTTAAGCATATCGAACTCATTCCTGCTTTATTCCCACTGATGTTTGCAAGTTATAATTTAGTATCTTGATCCCAAAAGAGGATTCAGGTTTAACCATCTTATATTTATTGAGTTGAATTTGTAGAAGCTCTCATTTTTATTCACCGCTGCTCAATCTGCATAAAGGTATGTAACAAGTTCCAAGGAGAAGACTTATCGAGAAGCTCATCAAATTAATTCTAATGAAGTGAGTACCAAATGAGAATGACCAATTTATCAGGATGGACATACATATTGGGTGCATTCCTCTTTTACCAATTTGATATCCATAGTTTACATTTGTCTGTACCTATAGATTTCTGCCATTTCTGTCATGCTTATTGACTTGATCATGCAAATTCTTACCTTCACAGTATAACTATATTACCATGTTTAATGAACTTGTTCATATCACCTTAAAATTTTCAATGAACTTATTTTAAAACTCAGCCAGATTAAAACTGACATATAGTAAATTATACTTATATGTAAATTATTAGGACTTGTATGTAATTCCAACTATTGGTTGTTATACTTGTGTAGAGGAATTAGCATTTCCGAAATGAAGAACAATTGCATCAAAGAACCGTCGGTAATTAAGTCATGAACAAGACTTTAATTATTATGCATTAGAATATTTTGTTTGTATTAGTTGTGTAGACTTGTTTGTAAACATATGTGGATTTTACAGTTCATTTTGGGTATACTTGATGATTATACAGTTAATGTGTTTTTTTGTAAACATATGTGGACTTTAACTACTGAAATGATTAGAATATTATACTTGATTATACAGTTAATGTGTTTTTTTAATTATTTGAATATGGTGATTATTGATGTTGGTCGAAAATGATAATTATGTGATTTATTATCAGTTTTAATATGACTATTATATATAAGTGGTTGTTGGGAATGATATAAGCCATCAATCTATAAGTTTTAGTAGTGTTTCAAAAGTGCTACGGATATATATATATATATATATATATATATATATAGTAGGACAGATAAAATGCTACGAAAATATTCTAATAGCATACAAAAAAACGCTACAAAAAATTAAAAAAGAAGGGCAAGTAGTACTTTAGTGGCGTTCTTAAGATGCTGCCAAAAAACCTTTTGTAGGGTTTCAAAAACGCTACAACATGTTCATTTTGGGTAGCTTTTACAACAATGCAACTAAAACTTTCAGACTTTTAGTTGCATGCCGTATCACAACATTTATCATAACACTACTAAAAGCTTTAGTAGAGTTTTTACAATGCTACAAAAACCCTTTTCTGGTGTAGTGATTATATCTACAAGAATTAAAAAAAAAATTGTTCCAGATTACTATGTGTGTTTCTGTGATAGGTAAGCAGAAGACTGGACTGACTGTGAAGATGGCAGAAGACAGAAGATAAGACTGTGTAACAGTGTATAAGTGTGTGACTATATATGAATGTATTTGTACAACTGAGTGATGAAAATGAGTGATAGGGTGTTGTAGTGAGGAACAGATGTAACAAATGAAACTGAATGTAAAATTGAGTTGTAATATATCAGTGGAATGTACAAATAGTGGAGTTGTAAGATTGTACTATTGAAATGTTGAAATAAAATATTATATTCAAATAAAATGTTGTTTGAATTATTTAAACTCTTGTGCAGTAGTATTCTATTTAAATATAAATATTTAATTCTGTTTGTGATGCAGTAGAATAGTATAATTGTAAACACATGTATAACAATAAATATTTGTTTGTTATCATCAAACAAAAATCATAGAATTGTTAGATACAACAATCTCCCCCTTTTGATGATGACAAACATATGATAAGATTTTGAATATAATAAATGTGTTTACCAGGGAATGTTTGAACTCCCCATATATGTGTGCTCCCCCTACAATAGTGCTCCCTCTAAATATGTGCATGAGTGAAAAGAATAAATGAATTGAAATTTCAATATTAAAACATTTAAAGAATATCCACTCATCGATCAAAATCTTAACTCATTCCCGCGTTTTGTTATCATCAAAAGGATACAGAAATTAAAACAATGATGAAAAAATGGCTAGAAATATAACATCAGCATAAGAGGAAGAACATTCATCATAAATCTCAATCAATCAAACAAAAATCATATTATTCTAAGAACTAGTGGCAAATTTCACATTGTAGAATGAATGATTTATAATGGAATTTATAAAAATGGAGAAAGTTTATAAAACATATGGATTCCAATTATTTTCAAAATAGATTTTAAAAATGTGCACAAAACAGCGATGGATTTGGAATACGGTTATAAATTCAATTTAAGTGACGCAATCAAATAATCTCAAATCCCAATAGCTATCAATCAACAAATCATAATATATCATAAAATATTAACACATTGCACAGATAGAAAGATGGATTGATAGGTCGGTTTTTACACACCAAGGAGGATTTCATTTTTTTTATATCAAATTATTTTCTTTTCATTTAAGAGCACACTGACCACGCATAATCAGATCTTAGATTTTTAAATGAGGTCAGTTGCAGCTTAAACATAAGTAATCTCTTAACCATGCATGACCAGAGCTTGGATTTTTAAATGAGGTTAGAGAAACACTTATGTATATTGTATTTTTATCTTTTCTTTTTCAAAAACTCCAAAGTACATAAAACCAATATGGATGATAGAAATATGGTAGGTACAGAAATGGTTGTGAAATAAATTTCTAAATTAATCATATTATGAAATATGCTCAACTATACCGGGGTTTTTGAAAATTTTCAGTTATCTCTATTTCTGAAATATAATATAGTTACGTTTCCATCACAAATTTGAAGCTATATATTCATTAAGATGATTTTAAAAATATTAAACTCTCCACATTAATAAAAAATCATGATGGATGGTAAAATGATGGTTGATAAAGAAGATGTTCGTGAAGTCCCAATTCAAAGATATTATAGAAACTGTTCAAAATATCATGTGAATTTAATTAAAATTTCCTTTTGTTGTGAAGTATACTGTAGTCACAACTCATCACAATTTCAAAATCTGATAATAATTTTGATGAATTCTATATATCGTTCAATTTGGTAATTGATTTCAATTTCTTAGTAAATAACCAATAAATGATATTAAAATTGAAAAATCAGTTACAAGAGGGATTTAAAAAAATCTATACAAGATGAGGAAAAAATAAATCAAATGAATGTGGCAACTTTTCTAGAACTAATACCACTTGTAATCACCAATAACGGGGATTTTAATACCACCCTGGTGGCCAACAAAGGTATCTTAAACTCTGATTTTACATCTTTCCCAACCCACTTGGAGTTCCTAGTCATCTATAGTGGCATTCCAATGAATTTCAAAAAATCTAAGAACCAAGCCTAAGCAAGAATATCCAAATAACAAAAACAAGCGGACAAATTTAACAAGATGGATTCGTTTATCAGAGCAGTGGCAAACATTTGATACCAAATCAAGCAGTCATCAAAAAAAGTTTACAAATCAATTCCTTTTTATCAAAGCAATAGACAATGAGATTCAAAACAAGTGTTTCAAAGAAAATTTCAGATTATTTGCATCAAGCCTAAAAGATGATTCATGATCCAAAATTAGAGACTGGTCATTTGAAATCACTTGAAGGAATGTGAAATTTCAAGATTAAAAGAATTGATCACATAAGATTATAATTTCAAATCCAAGTGTGTGTGAGATTCAAGATATCAACAATGTCAAAAGATTTCAGACGAACAAGTATTCAAGCCAAAAGATCATGAAATAAAAGTGAGTTTCAAGATGCAACACCACAATCCATTCAAAAATGATTCTCAATTTTCAATTATTTGAAATACTGATTCAAGCCAAATGTTTTTCAATTCAGACATATCCAAGCCAATCCAAAAAACAATGAAATTATCACAACTGAAAAATAATAATGTATTGTAATGAGTGTATCTTGTTTAGTCTTTCAAAAAATGAATTAGAAAAAAATTCAAAACAGCAGAGATGTGTGAAATTTCATTAATTTTTCAGATCTTCAAAAATTTAGAATTTAATTTAACAGTGTTCAAGATATAACAAGAATGCTTCAATACTTATGAATTCACAAATCAGAAAAAAATAGACTTCAATAATAATTGCAAAAATTTATAAATTTGAATTCAAGTTCGAGAAATCATTAAAACATGAGAGTTTTATTCAAATGAAGCGAATTTCCAGAAAACCAAGAATTTCGCAATTGGAAGTTAAGAAGCTCAAAATAAAAGAAAAATATATAGCAGTGTCAATGGCAAATCAGAATTAACCAGAAGAAAATAAATATAAGGGGTAGAAGAAGGAATAAACATAAAAGAATAAAACAGAGGATATTAACAAAAATAAGTTTAGAAATCATACCATATTTTCAGTAGGCGTTGTGGATCTCAAACTCAACAATTTTAGCTAAGGAACTCTGAATAACTTAAAGATATGGAACAACTTGAATTCAGTTTCTCTTTTCCAAAGCAGTTCCTCAGCCCCTCTGGTACCCAACAGTTTAGGGGATCGAGTGGTATAACAAAATCTGTAAAATCACTCTGAAATGTGTTTACAACTTTAGGTACCCAACTTGTTTGTATAACGATCGATCTGAATTTTACCTTTGTACCCTTATGAACCCAAACCGTTTGAATTTAGTCAAAATCATTTTATTTCCATTTGGGATCCAAGATTGTTTAAATGGTTTGTTACCAAACAAATTCTTATTTCGTTTATGATTCAAAAATCCATTGAAATTGTTAGAGTTTAAATTTTCAAAACGATCTCTTCCAAAACAATTTGAAGGATTATTAAAACCATTAGAATTCTGCTTTTCGAAACCATTGATTTTCCCAAAGTCAAGACCACATTTCAAAACCATTGATTTTCCCAAAGCCAAGACCACATTTATTTCCGATAGAAACTTGGTTTTGTAACAACATATTCAATGATTTTCCCCATTAGAAAATTTATCCAAAGCTGATTCTAGTTGCTGAAATTTGGATTTAAGATCACTGTTTTCTTTTATTAAATCTGAATAATGATTATTAGTGATCTTTCTTTCAACTTCATGTTGTTTCAAAAACAAATTTTCATTTTCAATAATTTAATATTGGCATGGGATTCGGAAATTTCAAATTCAAATGTTTTTGCTTTTCAGATTCAAGTTTTTCAAAAGTTTTGAATTTCTCAATCTCATTCAAAATAGATTCGATTTTCAGCAAATTTTTGTTTTTCAGCAAAATCATATTCAAAATTTTTAGCAATCTTGCAAATTTCAAATTATTTTTGCAAAAAATTGTTTGTGCTTTCAAGCTCAATCTTGTCCCTTTTAAAATCAAGATTCAATTTTCTAGTTTTGAATATTTTCATTTTGATGAACGAGATCATTTTTCAAATTCAAACAATTTTTGCAATTAGAGTTTGAAGACTTCTTGACGTTTTTAAGTTTTGATTCCAAAATATTATTTTGCTGATCAACTCAAGTTCCTCAGATTTCGGAGTTTTATTTTTGGATTTGAGATTCTCAACAGATTTAGTCAAACCATTTAAAGATGAATTAAATTTTTAGAAGAAAAATCTATTGTTGAGTCTCCATCACAATCATCATTTGTTTCTCCTTTTAGGCATGGATTTGAATCAAAGTTGTCCTTTTGGGATTCTGAGCAGTTGTTTTCTTTTCGTCCATACAATGTATTGAGAGTACACTAGATTTCCCGTGCAGTTAAACAATGGGAGATAAGACTATACTGGATATCATCAATATAAGAATATAAAATATGAATAGCACAAGAATTAAACCCAACCATATCATACTCATTTATAACAACATTCCAACATTTAATATCAACAAAATTTAAATAGGATTCCATTCCTGATTTCTAGTTTAAAAAATATGTACCATTAAAAATAGTAGGAATACGAATGGATTGACACTCAGAGGACTGACAACTAGGGGAAACCATGACTCCATAGTTAATGAAATACTTGGCTCTGATAGCGAAACGAATAAAATATATTATATAACATATCTTTTGAAATACAAACTTATAAATGTATATACGTACCATTATTAGAGTATATCACAACACATCACAACCAAAGTAAATAGTAGCTATCTAATATTGAAGCCTCCTGCTCCAAGCTCTTCCAAGTATATCTGAAAAATCCCGACTACTTGACTGCCTGTACAAATTTGGGCACCCAAGAGTTTAGGGTAAACAAAACAAAATAAATTTGGGTCAGCATGGGACTGGTGTGAGTAAACTCCAACCACTTGGTTTAATTTTGAAAATCCCTTTCAAAAGATAGGATAATTGTAAGACCGATACACACATAAACAGATGGTTTTTACCTTATGATAACCTCAAACATTTATAAAATCAATATTTTCTGATATTATAATAATTACTAAATCAAGTAAATAACAATCTATCAAAACGCTTGCATCTCACGCTCCACACACATAGTATACAATCAGAACCGCGGGCTCTCATTGGAGAATGGATTTCCAACTATGACAAGGTATGGGACCACCTTCCGACGGTGTACCTCTAGAAAAAATACATCAGGATTCAAAAAGAACATCTTGCAACCGTGGCTAAACATGATCGGCCATTCATTTCGCTTGAATATTCCGAATATATTGTCACCCTACAGTTTGAGCCCACTGTATTCCTAGGAGATACATAAGCGAAAGAAGAACAAATTAAAATTTCTGTAGATGGTGACAATATACCCTAATTGGGAGCGACCCGCATAGCCATGCGGCCTATCCGATTTTATATCGTTTCCCGGTTAAAGAGGCTTGAGGTTATGACTTATCCATAGACAGATAACATTTTCATTTACTTTGAATGCCACATCATCGTACCTACCAAATCACAAATTGATTTCTCAAAAATACTATAGGTATAAAGATAAGAGAAACGAATTACTCTGCCACCAACATAAATATGTTTGAAGGGATCAACTTACGTGATCTATTAGGTATACTCTTTCAGACATGAGTCCATACAAGTTGTCCTGGGACTGGACAAACTGAAGGCATTATCCAGTAAATCCATATTAGGTAATTTCTACTTAGGACCGCCAGAACAACCCTTGTATAAACTCCATCTTCGATTGTCTTTAGCATATTTGATTTGCAATGCTAACGCCCATATGGAGTGGTTTTTAGATAATAAACCTGATCCCGGTCTCTCTGTAATGACAACGGAAAAATGGCTAAAAACTTTAATACTCGGTTATTTAACTATCAAAGAAAAACATCTATACAAACAATGATACTATTTCCAAATGGAAAATTTTCCAATCAATCATTCAATAACACTAAGCCCTTTAAATAAATTCCTTATTACTTTATCATTCTCCAATTTTTCTTCAATATCTTTACACAAATATTTCTTCCAAATCGTTTACCCTCTCTTGATTCTTGGAAAACGTTTACATCTACTATAAACTATTTATTTTCTATATTCCTAAAAATATCTCTTTTTAACATCGGTTAACATTTCCATATATTCGCGAATTCTTATTTTGTATATTTAGAAAATATAAGATATTGACGTTGGAAAACATTTTCATCGTATATTCACGCATCACTATTCTTCTACATTCATTAGTCCCTAACCGTAAACTAGTAAGAGAACAACTCCCAAAGTATTAACCACGAAGGCCAAAACCAACATCAGATCAACACTAAGAAAACCATTCTACTTAACTAATTTCTAGTCAGATTCTAATTTCCTTAACTCCATTTCTTAATTTCTTATCAAATCAATGCTTATGCAACTCTCAGATTCAATTTAGGAATCCACTTCTTTTACGGAAAAAAATCGATTATAACAATAACATTATAATTCCAGCTTCCGAAATATTTAACTTCAAAATATAACGTTTATTCATTAATCTGAATAAATAAATAAATCTTGATAAAAACAAAACGTAAATAGTACTTTCCCAAATTCGATATAATCGAATTTCAATGTATAACTCTTTTCCGAATAATCTCTATTTGATTGACGTTCCGAAAATCGGACTAAATTCACCGTTTCCGGTCAACTAAAATTTGAATTTTACTTTTGAATCAATTACTTCCAAACATTTACCAATTTCTTTTTATAACAATTTTAATATGCAAAACGGTTGTTTTTAACTCATTATTCACTTTAAAATGTGAATATTATTCCTTTATAGGAATCTGGACTCGTTTTATCAAATAAATCTTGAGCTTATTTGTAAATATCTTTATAGGTTAAAATTCCATCTATCGTGTTATTTTATAAATTCATACTTCATATTCCACTTCATAAACTCCGTCTACAAGTAAACTTCTTGTTAATTATATATTAAGTTTGTAACTTAATCTCGATTACATATTTGATTTATAAATTATTTGTTTCAAACCAAATATTAACTATCTTGTCAAATTCTGAATTATATAATATATAATTTCTAAATATAAATTATTTTTATAACATTCGATATAGTCAAATTTTAATTATAAATTCTTATGGATTTATTTAAATTTTATTTACATTTCGAACATCGAAATAATTTCATCATTTCCTTTTTAAATGGTTTCCCATTTCCATTTTTTTAATTCATTCTTGAATTTACATTTCCAAATTTATCCCACAATAACTATTTCATCCCATTTATAGACATTGTTTATAAATCAAACTACATGTTTTAATATTTAAACAAGTTATTATATCCTAGCCCAATCGAAATTCCATTTCTATTTAAAAATAGATTTTCCCTTTTTAAAACTCGAATTCATTTCCAATATATTTTTACGTTATTTAAATACCAATTATTCAGGGTCAATGTTATTCAAACATCCCAAACACACAATAATCAACCGTAGATTATTTGTCACATAATATAACGTAATATATGAAAAAAACAATATAATTATTGAGGGATCCAGTTGGATCCCTCTAACCTATTTCCCTACATCCACAGAGGTTGATCAATATAAATAACACCAATTTCATATCAATATGAAATATTATAATAAATAGAATCAGCATTCAACCAACGATTTATATATGTAACTGTATATATTATTTCAACCAATTTATTAGCAATTCATCCAAACAACCATCACACATCATTCAATCATCATTTATAATTCTAAAATATGTTTATAATATTATAAAATTGGACATAGTAGTAAGCTTACTCACATTGGTCGTTAATCGTTGAATGAATAATGTCGGTGGATTTAATCAAGAGTTTTATTTTTCGTAAAATTGTAATAATCTCACTCTCCAAACCAATTCCAGTACGTAGCTTACGACCATACGATCCTAACGAACCTTGTTTTGATGAATTTCGATAACGTAAGCATAATATGTGACATTTACAAGTTATACGTTATTTGATTTAAGGTTAAACTTAAATTAATTTCTATATTGGGCTCACCATTTAAATTGGCCCACCCACTTACATATGAACCCGACCCGCACGTCGTACCCTTTTCTTCCCCAACTAAAAATCTCGTGGCTCCGTTTACAAGCCATGGCTGAAAACTCCGTTGACACGTTCTTCCTCCACTCAACCCCATTTTCCTCCAAACCACCTCCAATCCCCTTCTTTTCAATTTCACCATTTTCCTATATGCTTTTCATCAAATTCTTACTTAAGATCAAAACACGTCGATCAGCTCTCTGGAGCTTCCTGCCATGAAATCCTCGACAGAAATATGCCTCGATTTTTCCAAATGAAATATGGTAGATTCTATTTCATCCCCTAATTCCAAAACAACACTCCAAAACCACCATTATTGTGTAAATCTCTGCAAAACGTGAACCCTAGGTTCACTATGTATTTTCGATCTTCGTATACCCGCGTCGCACCATTCGAAATGGACATCAGCTTGAAACTCTTAGTTCAAAGATCTTATAAATATGTATTTTGCAAATTATAGTGTAGAATTGAGGTTGTAATTATTTTTTTAAGATCCATTTTTTTCTATTTTCTTTACTGTTTTTGTTTTAGGATAACAAATGAGAGAATGAAGGCTTCATTATTGATAGAATTTACATATCGTGGGTGCCAAGGAAGAAAGTACATGTATAAGTTGGCTAGGTACTAGTTAGGTCCTTAGGCTGCTGGTAGGAAATGATAGGGTTAGGTTATTTTATTATTATTAGTTAGCTTAGGGTCTAAGGCAATTTCATTTGATTCATATTCAATTGATTTGATTCTTATAATATATATATATATATATATATATATATATATATATATATATATATATATATACCGGAAACTTGCATACGAAGTAATACACAAAACCCACTACTCACGTGCTCCGGTCTTGGTGAAACTTGTAACCTCACAATAATTAAATATTTCGGACATGATGGAAGTGGCTTCGTCGAATTCCGAGTTCGTTTGTAAAAAATCCTTTTTAATTGCAAATGGTTAAATAATACGCGTTTAAATGGCGCGTAGTCACAAAATAAATCCAATTGACCCCAAATTGGAAATCTTTCAATTATTAATCACTATGAATTTAATTAAATTAGTTTCGTCGAAAATGAAGGTCGTTTGAAAATTGGTTATTCTTAAATTCCATATTTAATCAATATAATATAAATCGATTAAAATAATTCAATTTAATAATAATAAAATATTATTGTCTTTTATATATTCGAACAGAATTTATACAGCATCAGAAATAAATAAAATACGGATTTCTACTTGATGTTTCAATTTCGAGCTAAACCGACGTTCATTTTATATTAAAAACCCTTTTTATTTATTAAATAAATTGTTATAATTTATAAACGATTCCATAGCGACTTTTTGAAAATTTGTTTTGGACGTAACTTACAATCTATAAGACAAAATCTCGATTTTTCACTTCTATTAGAAAAATATAATTCAATAGATTCCATCGTTTCACTAAAAATGAATCTTGTATATTCATTTAAAGCTCAAAACGTAATATTACGAACTACGCGATGTTACGAGCTCGGTTATAATTATATTATAATTAGTTCGTTCAAACGTCGTTTATTAAATAAATTCGTTATTATAAGACGAATTTAAACTCAACTAAATTTCTTAAATTATCCAATTTACACAATGTTGTAAATTCAACTATTTCCGACTATTCCGGAATTAAAATTATTATTATCCCATTATTTGTATTAAATAAATATTCGAAACTTTTAATTCAAGACATTTAAATTGCCAAATCGATATTCAAACAATTAAATAAATAAATTATTAAATCGCTAAAAATCTTGATCGTTGCATTCCTTCCCCCTTAAAAAGAATTTTGTCCCCGAAATTACTAAGGTAGGAAAATTTTTACAAACCCTATTAACTAGGTTTTAAAATCTTTTATTTTACTTCTTAGTTTAGTCTCAACTAAACCAATTTATTTTGATTAAAATAATAATTCATTCCTACTAATGAATAATTTTGAAAAATTCTGAAAATTTTCTAAAATCTTAAATTTTCAAAAAAATGGCAGTGTTTCCTTTGCCTGGCTCAATTGGTACAACTACAACTTATCTCTCTAGGCCCTCTCCCATCTAAAAGAAAATCAAACAGCCAAGTGGCTTACCAAAAAGGCTCATAAATATCATACTCAATTAATATAAACTTGCACCTTTTTGTCACGCATTCAACTTTATCTCTTACATTTGCTATCCAGTCAGCATATACCCTTGCATTCCCAGTTGATCTCCAATCAGTTTATTCTCAAACCAAATCATTTGCTTATACCCAAGCCAAATTCCATTTCAAACTCTAATTCCAATCTAAATTTCGAATTCTTAGTCAACAATCCAATTCCATTTCAGATTCCTATCTCATAAATCCAATTACTTAACCAAGTTAAGTTTCATTCCCATATTCCATTAACTAATTAATTTCTAAATTAGTTATCTTCCCCAAATTCAAAATTCAATATTTATTTCAAAAGTCAGTTCTTGGGAGAGTTTAAACCACTTAGCCTTTTTAAAAGCTACTTTCCCTTTCAGGATTCAAAACAACTGTTTTTCTCAAAACAATTCAAAAATAATTTTTTTTGTAGTAATCATTCACTTAGAAACTCGAAAATGAACAATGATGATGTCGCAATCCATCATCGGTATTATTTTCTAGTAAACGAAGTGAGTTCAACACTGTAACACCCCACACCCGCTATAGTCACTCACTAAGGGAATGCCATAGCATCGGTGGAGTATTTTTAGTGAGTATAGAACAGTAAAATTACAACAAGACAGATATAATGTAATACTTGAAAATTTAAAACATCATCTCATAGCAGCGGAAAGTAAAACATGTTTGGTTACATCATAAAACCATAACAAGAGTCAAGTACAAAATATCCATCCTGAATAAAATAAGTACATAATCCCACTACTCATAACAAATAGCCATAACAGAAAAGATAAGATAAGCTGAGCTCTACATCTACGGTCCAAGCTCCAAGAGATAGATAAAGCAAACTGATCAAAGCCCACTAGCACTAGGCCCAACCTGAGGACCTGAAGGAAAAAGATAAAAACAACGGGGGTCAGACATAAGCCTGAGTGAACCCTATCTCCTTAATAATACAATTATTAAAGTAATTAGGGTATGATATGAACTCG
The DNA here is from genome assembly GCA_030737875.1 of Allium sativum. NCBI lineage: Eukaryota > Viridiplantae > Streptophyta > Magnoliopsida > Asparagales > Amaryllidaceae > Allium > Allium sativum. Next base: position 363,262,177 of record CM060921.1, on the reverse strand, counting down.
GTATGGTATCTTTGGGGATAATGACTACACTAAGTTGCCCACGAACACAGGACGAACTAAGATAACCGTAAAGACGCATTACCCACCCAAGGATAATTACTAACTGCACCACACCAGTCACTCCTACTCAAAGGTTGATCCCACCCAAGGATATCAAAGATAGATATAACCAGTAGTTTCCTGTACCCTAGTTGACTACATAGGTGCCGTCTGCCCCTATCTCTACTAGGTGTACCCCACTACCCCAAGCGATCGGCTCCCTAACGTAGGTATCCGTGCTGGGCCCACAGTGGGGTGTATCATTCCCCAAAGTGGCAACCCAAAAGCAACACCGGTGCACGGGTTATACCTACACGATGCAACAACGTCTTACCTCCCAGTCCCGGGCCCACACACGCATATGAAACCCGATGGGCCTGCGTTGCCACCGCTAACCCCGTTTTGGCCACTTATAGACAAGCCCAGTATGCGTGTCCCGTCCTCGGCTTGGGCCGAGCTACAAAGATACATATGGGATACTGGTTGTAATGGGCCCTCCACAAGCTACCCACCAGAGCTTGTTATTAATCTAGTGTTCCCCACTTAACCCTTTAATCATGTTTAATTACATGTTTCACTTGGTTAAGTATTCTAATCGTATTTTCTATTGCCACCCAAGGCAACCCACTAGATTCCTCATGCCACCCAAGGCACCCACTTAACCCTTCATGTCCCACTACATGCTAATATGGTTAAGTGTTTCTTAATTAATTAAGACCGTGATTCCCCATAAAGACCTCCCACATTAGACTGGCTGTTATGACCGCCTGGTTAAGCCGGTAGGGTCCGGGCAGTCTTACGTCATAACAGAGTCTAACCTCGTGTCTTTACTTTAATCACGTATTTAATTTGTGCCTAAGACCTCTCACATTAGACTGGCTGTTATGACCGCCTGGTTAAGCCGGTAGGGTCCGGGCAGTCTTACGTCATAACAGAGCCTAACCTCGTGTCTTAGTCGATTAATTAAACCTAATTAATCACCCCCATATTAATTATCCCTAATTAATATCAATTTATTCATAACATGGGTAGACCTAACTCAATAGGTAAATTCCCATGGGGTAGACCTAACTCAATAGGTAAATTCCCACTTATGTTAATTAATTTTTTATGGTATGCTTAATCATACCCATTTCAACATACTTTTAATTAACATATTAATTAACCCCATCGTTCCCCACGTAAATCGTCATTATGACATAACATAATAAAGGGAAGATTTACCACACGTAACATGGGTTTAGCATATAACTTTATCATGGGTTAAGAGGATGTCAACTTGCATATATGAGCATGTATTAACCCAACTATATTCAACCCAAACTTGCATATTATCAAACATGTGTCTTACATAACATGTTGCATATGAACTTACATATCATCAAACATGTGATTTGCATAACATGTTGCATATGAACTTACATATCATCATACATGTGATTTGCATAACATGTAGAACTTGCATTTTAGCATATACTTAACTTGCATAAGCACTCACATACTTGCATAAGCATTCATATACTTGCATAAGCTTGCATATCATGTTAAACTTGCATTTCAACATATACATAACTTGCATAAACATTCACATACTTGCATAGGCTTGCATATTATGTTAAACTTGCATTTCAACATATACATAACTTGCATAAACATTCACATACTTGCATAGGCTTGCATATTATGTTAAACTTGCATTTCAACATATACATAACTTGCATAAACATTCACATACTTGCATAGGCTTGCATATTATGTTAAACTTGCATTTCAACATATACATAACTTGCATAAACATTCACATACTTGCATAGGCTTGCATATTATGTTAAACTTGCATTTCAACATATACATAACTTGCATAAACATTCATATACTTGCATAAGATGTTAAACATGCATATAAGCATATACATGACTTGCATAAGTACTCACATACTTGCATAACATGTTTGCATAATGGATCCATATTCACTTAGTGTTTTGCATCATAAACATCATGAAACAACTTGCATAAAAATATCATGATTACATATTATGAAACTTGCATGACATAAGGCATATAACTTGCAAAACACATAATATTCACTACATCAAGCTTGCATAAATATATGGATCCACAAACATAGCCATACTTTATCACATCTTATCATAATCAATTCAATAATTGATTATTAAGGGGATAGAAGCTCACCAAAACAAGATTAGCAAGTTAAATGAAGCAAATCCCAATGATTAAGTAGAAGAAGATGTAGATTAGCTTGCAAACCCTCTTAGGATTTTTAGTGGAGGCTCTCCAATTTTCTAAGTGGTGGCATAATGGCCTTAGATCTATTTTTGGTAAGGATAAGGGGGGTATTAGGGTGTATATATAGATTAGTTAGATGTTTTAGGACCATAGGATATACCCTATAACTAATCCTAGCCTTTAAAGCATGTCTTGGGGAAGAAGTCAAGTGTAGGAACCATTTAGGGCCCAAAAAAAACAGCCCAAAACTCATCCCGGGCCTCAAAACATGAGCAGTTTTCGTTTTTGATTTTTCGTGAAACTTTGACGGGCCATAACTTGGTCATACGGACTCCGATTTACGAAAACTCGGACTCTATTTCGCGTATTTTTCCGAGACGAACGCAATGGCACAGCCCGTTTCCCCTGATTCAGAATATTAAATTTAATTCTGCTCTGATTTATGTTATAACAAGTTATTTAACATACGGGGTGTTACATTCTCCCCTACTTAAAGGATTTCGTCCCCGAAATCTCTAAGTCAAGAAGAACGTATCCTACCAACCAAACAACCATCTACTCAACCATCAAACACTGGCATCCATTGTCCTTAAAACAATTTCTAATGATGTATGAGCATATGCAAAAAGTGTTTGTATATGTTCCCTATCTAATGTATGAACATATGCAAACCATGATAGTGCCATGCATCCATTATGTATGCGAGGGAACCCTATCGACACATACAATATCTACATGAGTGCACAATCATTCACCAAAATGCATCATCCATATGATAACACAATCATTATACATCCATAAATATAGCTTCCTACACACAATTTTATGCAATATGCAATATGAAGTGATTGAGCCGATCTAGTGCCTAGAGTGTGTGTGTATGCATCCACGAGCAACCACTAGCAAACACTTGCATCCACTTGCATCCATCATACATAACATGTCTCAAACACATGTTTCAACCATAGGACTATCCTATCTGAAGGTCAAAGGTACTAATGAGAGGACATACTAAGGATAAGATAAGTACCAGTCAAACGATAAAGGAGAAGTTAAAAGACATACTCTCAAAAAGAAATGGATACAAAGAACGCATCTTCGCTTCCGTCTCCCAAGTTGCGTTGCTCTCCTCTTCTCCCCATTGCACTTTGACTAGCTGAACCTCTCGATTCCTCAATTTCCTAGTCTCTGACCCAAGGATGCGAGTAGGAGCTCGTCGAATAGTCGCATCACGCTCTGCTTCCACTTCTCTAAGCAAACTTGGCTCTACCACCTCTGCGGTCTTATGTAGGCACTTCCTCCCATGGAATACATCATGTACACCACTAAGTCTGTCGGGCAACTCCACCAATGGAAGATGCTCCTCCCATGTACCTCCAAAATCCAAGATACATAGCCTCAAAAGGTCTTCTAAAATATGATTCACCCTCTCGGTCTGGCCGTCCGTCTGAGGATGATATGCGGTACTCAAACACAACTGAGTCCCTACCGCCTTTTGCAAACTCTTCCAAAACTCTCTAGTGAAGATAGGGTCTCGATCACTCACTATACTGGAGGGTACCCCATGCAATCGAACTATCTCTCGAACATAGACTGAAGCAAGCCATGGAGCAGTCCTCTTACTCTTTACGGGTATGAAATGGGCGCTCTTAGTAAGTCTATCAACCACGACCCAAATTCCTGTATTGCCCTTCCTCGATCTCGGTAAACCATCAACGAAGTCCATTGAGACACTATCCCACTTCCATATCGGAACTTCCAAAGGATGAAGCAACCCACCTGGCTTCTTTTGCTCTGCTTTTACTTGTTGGCACACCAAGCATCTAGCAACATACTCGGCCACATCTTTCTTCATACCGGCCCAAAAGAAAACTCGCCTCATGTCTTGGTACATCTTATCCCCACCGGGATGTATGGTCATCCTCGAACGATGTGCATCATCAAGTATAGCCTTCCTCAAGTCTTCATCTTGCGGTACACAAAGTCTACCGTCTCTACGCAACCACCCCCTATCATCTAGGGTGTACCTATTCAAATGGCTGGACGACTCCCCCCTTATGAGCTTCTCTACCAACTCAACCAACTGTGGGTCGTCTCGCTGTGCCTCGCCAACTCGTCCCAAAAGTGTAGGTCTAACCTCTAAGGATGCTAGCAAACCGGGTACCAAGTCAACAGAAGGTCTGAAGTCAAACATCGAGATAAACTCCAAGCTTCTCCGTTCCACAAACAACGGACTCAAGGACAACCTTTTTCTGCTTAAGGCATCTGCCACCACGTTACCCTTGCCAGGGGTATATGCTATCTCGAAATCATAGGATGCTAAGAACTCCATCCACCTTTGCTGTCTCAAGTTCAAATCCTTCTGAGAAAACAAGTACTTCAAAGATTTGTGATCGGTGAACAACTCAAATCTCTCACCAAGAAGATAATGGCGCCAGATCTTGAGCGCAAAAACGATAGCGGCCAACTCTAGGTCATGGACAGGGTAATTTTTCTCATGCGCCCTCAACTGCCTCCCACCATAGGCTATTACCCTTCCCTCTTGCATCAAGACTGCGCCTAGTCCTGTCCCACAAGCATCAGTATAAACAACGAACGACTTACTCCCATCTGGCAGCACTAAAACTGGAGCAGTGGTTAAAGCTCTCTTTAACCGTCGGAATGCATCCTCACAATCCACATCCCATGTGAAAACCTGATTCTTCTTTGTCAAGCGAGTTAATGGGGCTGATATCTTCGCGAAGTCCTTGATAAACTTCCTATAGTAGCCAGCCAACCCCAAGAAACTCCTCACCTCGGTAGCATTCTTCGGAGCCTTCCAATCTTGGATAGATACTACCTTTGCAGGATCCACAGCTATCCCTTCCTTAGAGACCACGTGCCCTAAGAATCGCACTTCCTTCCTCCAAAAGTGACATTTAGAAAACTTAGCCTTCAGGCTATGCGCTCGAAGAGTCTCCAACACTTCCCTAAGATGTAGGGCATGCTCTTCCTCACTCTTGGAGAAGACCAAGATGTCATCCACAAAGACCACCACGAACTTGTTAAGATACTCCCTGAACACCCTACTCATCAGATCAACGAAATATGCAGGGGCGTTCGTCAAACCAAATGGCATCACAAGCCACTCATAAAAACCATCCGGAGTCCTGAAGGCAGTCTTCTCTACACTATCCTCAGCCACTCTCAACTGATGAAACCCCGTGGCTAAGTCCAACTGCGAAAACACTGAAGCGCCAACTAACTGATCGAAGAGATCATCAATCCTCGGCAATGGGTGTTTATTCTTCTTTGTGAGCTTGTTGAGTTCTCTATAGTCAACACAAAGTCTGAGGGACCCATCTGCCTTTGTAGCAAAAACCACCGGAGCACCCCACTCCGATATACTTCGTCTTATGAACCCCTTCTCAAGCAACTCCCCTACTTGCTTATTGAGTTCCCTCCTTTCACGAGGAGCCATGTGGCGCACTGGCAAAGATACTGGTTTAGCATTGTCCACAAGATAGATTCGGAAGTCAATCTCCCGCTTCGGAGGTAAGCCCTTCACCTCCTCAAACACATCCGGATATTCCCGGACCGCTCTAACAGATCGCAGACTCTAGACCAACGTGTCAGGCGATTCTAGATACCTTAGCATAACAGATTCTATGGGATTACAAGAGATCTCGAGAGTGTTACTTAGGCGGCCCATAAGCCTAACAACTCTCCCTTCAAAATGAAGAACAGCACTCCTACTGGATAACCAGTCCATGCCCAAAATTAACCCATAGCCCGCGAAGCCCAACAAGCATCACATCTAAACTCAACGTTAAGTATAGAAACTTTCAAACCCAAACATATCATGGAGCCCCAACTGGGTTTGAAACAACTAAGGGATCATCTACCAAACTGGTGTCTAAGTGCAGTGACTCAACTAACAATGGTGGGATAAACGAAATCTGAATCAAATAAAGCTTGAATCGGATGATAAAGAAATCCAAATTCCAACCTAGACGGTCATATCCCCATCTGGTACCCTAGTCGTGAGGGAATACAACTACCCTCCAGAAGATTCCATACCTTGCCCTTGCTTCTTTGAACAATCCTAATAAGGTGTCCTATTCCTCTTAAAAGGATAACCACTTGCCTTCTTCTTCCCTATTCTCCACTCGTAACCTCCCACCAATGAGGTTTCATCTTTCATTAACCAAACAACTATTTGAGCCTTCCTCCCATCGTTTATCCAATAGATACCTACCAGTCCTCCTCCTTCTTGAACCAACTTCTAATCCGACTAACGTCTAAGTCCCTTGAAGTGGTTTTCCATCCTTATCTATCTTAGAAAGATCATCTATACGCGGAGGGGAAACTCAAAACGAGAGAAAGGAAGAGATTCAAAATGGAGAATTCGAAAGATATAGATATGGCTATTGGGGATTATGCTTTCCTTTCAAAAACTTTTCTCTTAAAAGACATGTTTTTGAAAATACTCCTTTCCAAAAGTATTCTTAGAAAATAGTTTTTCTAAAAATTTTATCTGTTCCGGTAACCTTAAGCTCTGATACCACGCGTAACACCCCACACCCGCTATAGTCACTCACTAAGGGAATGCCATAGCATCGGTGGAGTATTTTTAGTGAGTATAGAACAGTAAAATTACAACAAGACAGATATAATGTAATACTTGAAAATTTAAAACATCATCTCATAGCAGCGGAAAGTAAAACATGTTTGGTTACATCATAAAACCATAACAAGAGTCAAGTACAAAATATCCATCCTGAATAAAATAAGTACATAATCCCACTACTCATAACAAATAGCCATAACAGAAAAGATAAGATAAGCTGAGCTCTACATCTACGGTCCAAGCTCCAAGAGATAGATAAAGCAAACTGATCAAAGCCCACTAGCACTAGGCCCAACCTGAGGACCTGAAGGAAAAAGATAAAAACAACGGGGGTCAGACATAAGCCTGAGTGAACCCTATCTCCTTAATAATACAATTATTAAAGTAATTAGGGTATGATATGAACTCGGTATGGTATCTTTGGGGATAATGACTACACTAAGTTGCCCACGAACACAGGACGAACTAAGATAACCGTAAAGACGCATCTACCCACCCAAGGATAATTACTAACTGCACCACACCAGTCACTCCTACTCAAAGGTTGATCCCACCCAAGGATATCAAAGATAGATATAACCAGTAGTTTCCTGTACCCTAGTTGACTACATAGGTGCCGTCTGCCCCTATCTCTACTAGGTGTACCCCACTACCCCAAGCGATCGGCTCCCTAACGTAGGTATCCGTGCTGGGCCCACAGTGGGGTGTATCATTCCCCAAAGTGGCAACCCAAAAGCAACACCGGTGCACGGGTTATACCTACACGATGCAACAACGTCTTACCTCCCAGTCCCGGGCCCACACACGCATATGAAACCCGATGGGCCTGCGTTGCCACCGCTAACCCCGTTTTGGCCACTTATAGACAAGCCCAGTATGCGTGTCCCGTCCTCGGCTTGGGCCGAGCTACAAAGATACATATGGGATACTGGTTGTAATGGGCCCTCCACAAGCTACCCACCAGAGCTTGTTATTAATCTAGTGTTCCCCACTTAACCCTTTAATCATGTTTAATTACATGTTTCACTTGGTTAAGTATTCTAATCGTATTTTCTATTGCCACCCAAGGCAACCCACTAGATTCCTCATGCCACCCAAGGCACCCACTTAACCCCTCATGTCCCACTACATGCTAATATGGTTAAGTGTTTCTTAATTAATTAAGACCGTGATTCCCCATAAAGACCTCCCACATTAGACTGGCTGTTATGACCGCCTGGTTAAGCCGGTAGGGTCCGGGCAGTCTTACGTCATAACAGAGTCTAACCTCGTGTCTTTACTTTAATCACGTATTTAATTTGTGCCTAAGACCTCTCACATTAGACTGGCTGTTATGACCGCCTGGTTAAGCCGGTAGGGTCCGGGCAGTCTTACGTCATAACAGAGCCTAACCTCGTGTCTTAGTCGATTAATTACACCTAATTAATCACCCCCATATTAATTATCCCTAATTAATATCAATTTATTCATAACATGGGTAGACCTAACTCAATAGGTGAATTCCCATGGGGTAGACCTAACTCAATAGGTAAATTCCCACTTATGTTAATTAATTTTTTATGGTATGCTTAATCATACCCATTTCAACATACTTTTAATTAACATATTAATTAACCCCATCGTTCCCCACGTAAATCGTCATTATGACATAACATAATAAAGGGAAGATTTACCACACATAACATGGGTTTAGCATATAACTTTATCATGGGTTAAGAGGATGTCAACTTGCATATATGAGCATGTATTAACCCAACTATATTCAACCCAAACTTGCATATTATCAAACATGTGTCTTACATAACATGTTGCATATGAACTTACATATCATCAAACATGTGATTTGCATAACATGTTGCATATGAACTTACATATCATCATACATGTGATTTGCATAACATGTAGAACTTGCATTTTAGCATATACTTAACTTGCATAAGCACTCACATACTTGCATAAGCATTCATATACTTGCATAAGCTTGCATATCATGTTAAACTTGCATTTCAACATATACATAACTTGCATAAACATTCACATACTTGCATAGGCTTGCATATTATGTTAAACTTGCATTTCAACATATACATAACTTGCATAAACATTCACATACTTGCATAGGCTTGCATATTATGTTAAACTTGCATTTCAACATATACATAACTTGCATAAACATTCACATACTTGCATAGGCTTGCATATTATGTTAAACTTGCATTTCAACATATACATAACTTGCATAAACATTCACATACTTGCATAGGCTTGCATATTATGTTAAACTTGCATTTCAACATATACATAACTTGCATAAACATTCATATACTTGCATAAGATGTTAAACATGCATATAAGCATATACATGACTTGCATAAGTACTCACATACTTGCATAACATGTTTGCATAATGGATCCATATTCACTTAGTGTTTTGCATCATAAACATCATGAAACAACTTGCATAAAAATATCATGATTACATATTATGAAACTTGCATGACATAAGGCATATAACTTGCAAAACACATAATATTCACTACATCAAGCTTGCATAAATATATGGATCCACAAACATAGCCATACTTTATCACATCTTATCATAATCAATTCAATAATTGATTATTAAGGGGATAGAAGCTCACCAAAACAAGATTAGCAAGTTAAATGAAGCAAATCCCAATGATTAAGTAGAAGAAGATGTAGATTAGCTTGCAAACCCTCTTAGGATTTTTAGTGGAGGCTCTCCAATTTTCTAAGTGGTGGCATAATGACCTTAGATCTATTTTTGGTAAGGATAAGGGGGGTATTAGGGTGTATATAGATTAGTTAGATGTTTTAGGACCATAGGATATACCCTAGAACTAATCCTAGCCTTTAAAGAATGTCTTGGGGAAGAAGTCAAGTGTAGGAACCATTTAGGGCCCAAAAAAAACAGCCCAAAACTCATCCCGGGCCTCAAAACATGAGCAGTTTTCGTTTTTGATTTTTCGTGAAACTTTGACGGACCATAACTTGGTCATACGGACTCCGATTTACGAAAACTCGGACTCTATTTCGCGTATTTTTCCGAGACGAACGCAATGGCACAGCCCGTTTCCCCTGATTCAGAATATTAAATTTAATTCTGCTCTGATTTATGTTATAACAAGTTATTTAACATACGGGGTGTTACAAACACTATGTCACATTAAAAACTTTTTTAAACACTTCCATTTTGGAATTATTTTAAAATATCATTCACAAGCTTGGAAAACATTTCCAATTTCCCCTAAGATCTTAAAATTTCCATATATTTAATCCAAAATTCATTTTCAAACACCTTTCCAAGTTTTCGAAATTTTAATTCTAATTTGGTTTAAATTCAGTTTAAGTCCATTTGATTTTATACATTACACTTCTACGAATTATATTCGGTTATAACCATCTCACCTATAATCTTATTTGATTATAATAACAACCAACACATCCAATATATTATAATAATTCCAATATCAGTCATTTTTTTATATCAAAATATACTTTGGGTAAACTTATTTCATTTACCCTCATTTTAAAACATGTTATGTCGGTTCATCGTATTCGAGTGTTTAGAAACCCTTATCGACATTGTGGTGCCCCATCATCGACCTAAATTCATAAGTCACTCAACCAATAAATCTCTACAGTATAAAATCAATTTTATACAATCTACAAATACACTCTTTTGTATATACACTCAAACTCAATTTAGGGTATCACTAGCCCCATCTTTATTGAGTTACGCCACAAAGCCAAGGTAACCACTTAACCTTTAGCTTTGATACCACTTTAACGAACCGGGATATTTTCAACCCCGAAAATCAACATAAGCACTATGTCAACTATTCAAGTATCAAAAATACCAGATCATTAATAGAAAGAAGTTGAGGGTGACAATAAGAAAGAAAGTTAGAATAGAAGAAGAAGAAGATCACAGCAGAACATAATCAGAGTAAACACGAATCTCACAACGGAACGAATAAAATATATTATATAACATATCTTTTGAAATACAAGCTTATAACTGTATATACATATCATTATCAGAGTATAACGCAACACATCACAACGAAAATAAATAGTAGCTATCTAATGTTGAAGCCTCCTGCTCGAAGCTCTTCCAAGTATATCTGAAAAATCCCGACTACTTGACTGCCCGTACAAATTTGGGCACCCAAGAGTTTAGGGTAAACAAAACAAAGTAAATGGGACTAGTGTGAGTAAACTCCAACTACTTGGTTTAATTTTTTAAAATCCCTTTCAAAAGAAAGGAAAATCGTTAGACCGATACACATATAAATACAGATGGTTTTTACCTTACGATAACCCCAAACAGTTTTAAAATCAATATTTTCTGACATTATAATAATTATTAAATCAAGTAAATAGCAATCTAGCAGAACGCTTGCATCTCATGTTCCATATACGTAGTATAAAATCAAAATCGCGGGCTCGTATTGGAGAATGGATTTACAATTATGGAAAGGTATGGGACCACCTTCCGATAGTGTACCTCTAGAGAAAAAACACTAGGATTCAACAAGAATATCTTGCAACCCTAGCTAAACATGATCGTCTATTCATTTCGCTTGGATATTCTGAATATATTGTCACCTTATAGTTTGGGCCCACCGTATTCTCGGGAGATACAGAAGAGAAAGAAGAACAAATAGAAATTTCTCTAGATGGTGACAATATACCCTAATTGAGCTATCCACTTTGCCATGTGATTTACCCTATTTTATAAAATTTCCCAATTGAAGAGGCTTGAGGTCATAATTTACCCTTAGACAGATCAAATCTTCATTTACTTTGAATGCCACATCGTCATAGTTGCCAAACCACAAATTGATTTCCCTAAAAATACTATGGGTATAAAGCAAAGAGAAACGAATTCCTCCGCCACCAACGTAAATATGTTTGAAAAGATCAAATATGCAATCTATTAGGTATACTCTGTTAAACATTCATCCATATAAGCTGTCCTGAGAGTGGACAAACTGAAAGCACTATCCTATAAATCTGTAACGACCCAGATTTTTACTCATTTAGTTAAATATTTAAATTCGGTTTTAAATGGTTATTTGGAGGTTAATAACTTGATTTCAATGGTTTTGAATATTTTATTAATTTAAATTATAAAATAATAAATTTATTTCAAAATATTTGGAAATATGTTAGATTTGCAGTTTTGTATGAATCGGCAATTCAAAAGGATTAATTAGAGTTAGGAATCGAAGTATTATAACATATTCATTTACTAAACAACATTTGAACGTATAGTTTATAATTTAATTATAAAATGAGCTGCAGCGGTGCGGTAGTTCGTAATATTGCGTTTTCAACCTCAATTGGATGTACATGATCCAATATAAGTCGGATTTCAAACGACCTTGGTTTTCAACGAAACTAATTTTATTAAAAACCGTAATGATTAATTATTGTGAGATTTCCAATTTCATGACAATTGGATTTATTTTATGATCGTGCACGGCATGAACACGCATCGAACCGATTAAAATTAAAATAGCATTTTCACAAATGATCTCGAAATTCGAAAAAACCAGTTACATTGGATCCATAATAATATACTATTATCCGATTTCAAATTTCGTAACGATTAGAGTTACCATTTGGTCGTGCGTACTTAGAATGCTTAGAAATAATTTAATTGAAATCGATTTAAATCATCAATTATAGATTTATATATTTTCCATATGTTCGAATTAAATCTCAAATACTGTTCAGCGTGTTTCGAATAACGATTAAAGATGGAAACACAAGTAATAGTGTTTTCATTGGAATTCAGAACAACGAGATATTTTATAAGAGTCGTTTTCTCTGAACGTTGCTTCTAAAATCTTGGCAATTATCACGCTTCAGAAAGCTGGGAAAGTCATTCAAAAGCTACATTAAATCTTATCCTACCTAAATGAACCTCAGCACCTGCTACAAATCTCACCTGTTTTTTAAAGCAAATATTTGACAAATTTTCACAAATCTTGGAAAATCATCCAAGATAAGGATACGCTGCATGTGAAAATCCTTTCAAATCTCTAAATAGAAAACCAATAAATACTTGTTGGCACTGTCTCAGTACATAGCGCATGTTATGGGTCTGATAATTCGGTTGCGAGGAAAAAAAGGATTGCTGTCACTCTCTTCGAATAGTAAATCTCAGCAGGAAATTTGAATTCAAATTTTGCAGCTACCCTATTGTATATAGCCTAACACTACTTGTAAATATATATATATATATAATCTCTTTCTTCGTTCATATAAAACAAGCCTCCGTCGCTTATTTCAATCGAAACAAATAGTCAAAACTTCATAAGATCACTGTAAATCGAAAAAAAAACCAAATTCGATGATTCTCGATCCCTTGCACTCGTACGAACTCTCTCTTCACATCAGTAGGCTTAGTGTTGGATTCGAACAGTATTCTTGTCGCCGAATTTTACACATTGTGGGTTTCCGTTTGGGTTTTGGCAAAGCTGGGCAGGCAGGAGGCGTAGACATCATGATAGGGTAGATGATGAGGATGAATTAGTGGTGATGGGGGGGCTTATCTGATCAGGCGGTGGTGGGAGTAGTCGTGTGTCACGTGGGATTTTTGAGTGCGGACTGGGGAACTTCGGTGGATTCCAATTGGCCTGAGGTTGTGTGGGAGGAAGTTGATCGTTTTGAAGGAGTTTCAGGTTGAAGCCTTCTAAGTATCGAAGGGTGTGTCATAGCTAAGTTGGTAGTAGATCGACGATGGGTTCGAGACGTCAGCAACAACGATGGAGGTGACACAAAGTTCATGTAACATCCCAGAAATTTCGACAACTGGATTGTGGAATTAAATAAGGGATTTAATTATTAATGATCAATTTTTATATTGGTACCCGAGTCATATATTAAAAATCGAATATATGGTTTTGAGTACGAATTGAATTCAATATTTAATTCAGAATGGGTGGTTGAAATCAAATATGTACGGTTGAGTATGGGAATTGAATTTGACTAGATATTTGAATTGGATTTGAAATTCGATTGGAAAATATAAATGATTAAATTTTAAAATAAACATTATTGACATTAAATAAATTAGGGATTTTAATTGTTAAAATATATAAATAATTGATTTGAGTGTGTGTATTCATACTTATAAAGAAAAATAAAATTTACTTTTTAAATTTGGAATCGAACGAAGTTGTTTTGGGAACAAACGGAATAAGATTGGTAGTTCGACAAATAATTTAAAATAACGTTGTAAATAGACGAAGTCGGTTTACAACCAAAACAATTTTATTGATTCAGGACACGAAAACGAAGGGGTATGTATAATTTTTGTCATATTTGGAAACTGTGTTTACGGTACGAATACTGAGTGTTAACCGTTAGTTTAGGATGCGGTTTTAATATTAAGTTAACCATAAATAAATCTTCCCCAAATAACTATACCCAGTTATAACCAACATCAGATGAAAATAACGCCGACCTACGTACCTATCCTAAATCCACCCGATGTTACTTCGTTCTTATCCTCTCTTCTTCCTATTCTATAAATCAACGTTCCTTTCCCTAATTTCTTCAGAAAATTGTTGGTCCACCTTTTCTATTTTTAATGGCCGAAGTGTTTTTCCCCAAAATCAATTTGTCTTCTTTTCCCCAAAATCAAAAGTAGAAATGGCCGATACCCATTTGATTCCCCTAAATCGCCTAAGCTGCCATTACCCAGGCTGTCCCCCTTCCTCAAGCACCGACTCCGTCCCTTGGTTTGCTCCAGCCATCTCGAGACTACATCACTCCCTTGTGTTCAACTCGGTCACAAAAGAGAACGACGGACGGAGCAGTAGCATTACGCTCCACTCGAGGCCGACGCAACAGACTCCTCCTCTGTCTGAAGTCACTACTGCCTGTTTCTTCTTGCTATTATATTCAAGGTGAGTTTTAAACTCGCAATTTTTCTTGGTTTCAAATAGTTTAACTTGAATCTAAACTAAAATAACATGATGGGTTGAGCATAATTTAAATCCTGTGCTTGCTTATCGTGTACCCTAGTTTGCGCTTACCGACAGTAGTTTGTATTGATTTGCTATTTTTGCTGATGAATTTGTATGATCCTTGCCTAGATGGGTGATATCGGTATTTGATTAAAACTGGGCCATACTTAAAAAAAAAATGGGAAACTCTAAACAATGCTCTTCGCAATAAATCAGGTGTATAGCTTAGAGGAATTATTTCTGATTGTTTATATTGTCACAGTGGTCATAAAACTAAAGGTCACTTTTGTAACAACCCGCATTCTATGCATCGGAGGATCGTAGAATATTTATTTATTTCCCATATGAAGTCGTATGGTCATGTAACTTTGGGAAACAACCTTTAGAGTCATTTCCCATGTTCATGATTTTTGTCGATTTTTAAATGACCGTTTTGTCCCTAGTTGATCTTGTTTCGGCCATAACTTTTGATTGGAAAGGAATTTTGACCTGAAACCACTTCCATTAGATTCTTTTGATGGTTTACCTTTCCGTAGAGTGGCCACATGTGAGAAACGGACTTATCGTTTGTGAGATATGGCTGAAATAAGGTTTGGAAGGTGAAAAACTGCTTAACCGGGCCAAATAGGGTGATTAGTGAATAAGCCCATAACCCATTTCGGGATTAGGGTTATGGGGAGGCTGAAATGAGTTAGGCTTTCATTTCATTTCAGTTTTCTAGCCTCCCCTTACCTCTTAGAAACCCTAAAAATGGCCTCCAACCTCTAAATCACCTCCAAATCGCTTTCTATTTGAAGATTGGGCTTAGCAACATCAAATCAAGAGAGATCAACACCAAATCAACATTAGAGCTGCTGTTTAGCATTGGGATTCACATCAAATCAGAGATTTATTTCAGATCTAAGTTTCATTTGTGGCTAAGGTGAGTGATTTGCATAGTTCCTCACTAATTATGGTTAATTAGGGATGATTAGTGATAATTAGCGAATTTATACATTAATAAATTCTGGAAAAATGTTTATAAATTCTTAAATGATGTTTTAGACCTCTGATATGAATTTGGGTTAATTTGGTTAAGTTTTGCTAATCCTATCATTAGTTTCACCTAAACATGCTTAAGGGAAAATATGAGGTTTTGGCTATGTTTGATCCATTTTGACTTATCATATTGATGTTTTGGTGTTTCAGGTCACTTCTACATGTTGCTATGACTGTATGGTATGTTTTGTGATTGTCTAGAAGTGTTAGATTGGTCGAAAATGCCGTCGAATGGCGTAAAAGAGTCGCTGGAAGAGTTGCAGGAATTTGTACAGAACCCGGATCGGATCGCCCTATCGCCACCCCGACCCGATCGTGATGAACCCCCTCCGTTCCAAACCCTTCACCACGAACCGACCCGTTCGTGACCCCTATCTGAACTGCCACATGGAGACTCCAAGTTGATGCACCAGAAGCATGATCTGACGCACCATGATCTGATGCACCACAAGCTGATCCGATGTGATGACGCCGATCCGAACCAGGAGGAGGAGTCACGAGCTGGAGGAGCACGACCCGACCCGCTAGGGGTGTTGACGATCCGAACCGCCATCTGGTGGATACCACGAGCCGATCCGTGTTGATGATGGGGAATTGAAGGCCGAACCAAACCAATGGCCAAGAGGGAATACGAACCGATCCGGTGATGACCAATAACCCGAGATGCAAAGGTAGTCCAAGTTGGAAGTTAGAGCTCAGGATCTAGTTGGGAACCAATGAGTTCACTTCATGATTGGGCTTTGCTGCGGGACGTGTGCTAAGGAGTTGTCGACGTTCATAACTTCGATTCACCACTGAAAGGAATGATGGGCTACGTATCAGTGCTGTAGAGCCATTATGACTCAAGGGGCAAAGTGATCGTAGCAGGACTACGTATCAGTGCAGTAGAGTCATTATGACTCGAGGGGCAAAGTGATCGTAGTAAGACTATTAGCCAGTGCAGTGGGGTCATTATGACTCCATGGGGAAGAGTGGACATAGTAAAGGATTAGTAAGGCTATGAGCCAGTGTAGTGGGGTCATTGCGACTCCATGGGGCAAAGTGGACATAGCGAAGGATTAGTGGCTATGGATCAGTGCAGTGAAGTCATTGTGACTTCATGGGGGCAAAGTGATCATAGCAAAGTATATTGGGTGATCGAAGTGGTGGATATCGTATGTTTTACGCCCTGAGTGAGAGATGTGAGGATGGTTGTTATGCTTGATTGTTTGCCATCACTATGACATGCACACCCCCACGTCCGTTATCTTTACACCATTTGAAATAGCACCTTAGAGTGTTGTACATTATGAAGTGCTAACTCTTTGGTTGCAGGTCCAGGTTCAGGTTCAGGTATGGTTTAGTATACCTGTTATTGTTCTGTTTAGATGCTTATCGCTCATACCAGACTTTTTGTCTGACCCAGAGTTTTATGTCTCTTCTTATTACTCTAGGTGCTCACACGAGCAGACTAGAGACAGGTTAGCTGGTGGTGCGCGAGTAGCTGATTCGGAGGCGAGCAGGAGGCTTCCACGTATGATATATAGATATTCTCCCTGTGTCGTTGGTGGTCACTACTTGGGCATTAGTAGTGTACCTTCTTTATCTTGCTTTTGCTTTAGAGACAGTATTTTAAAAGTTGTAATAAGCTGTATTTTGGATTTCCGCTGCTATGATGCTTAGTTCTAGTTTTCAGCTTATGCACTGTCTCACCTGTTTTATGTCAAGTATGTTGTTATTATGTTTTGTTCTATGCGCTGTGAGACATTCTACACGTTCTTTGCTGATTCTTCGTCTTCTTTCTTTCCTTCTAACGACCGTCCCGTGCTAGCTGGACATGTGTACAACGCACCTTTGGAGTAAATGTCGGTTGGTGCGGGGAGGGCCGTTACATTTGGTATCAGAGCTGTAGGTTGCGTAGTTAACCTAGGGAAAGACACTAGGGAGAGATAGTACGTATATGAGAGCGCGTATTTGTGATTACTTTGGTTTTCAAAAGCTATATATATATATATACTATTAGTAGTATAAGAATGAAGTCGTACTGCACTAGCACCACTGTGGGGTCGTTAATCGTTTCTCTTTACAGATTGAACGATGTGTAGATACACCAGGGGTGCTGGTAGATGGACCAACCATGGGAATGCTCTTGACATGAGGACAATGTTCACCAACTTCATGAGGGAGATGCCAAGGGATGTTCAGGGAGCAGTTCCCAATCCCGGAAGTGGTGGTGGTCCAGTAGTGCAGGCGCCTAGGGTCGATTTCGCCAAGTTGTGCAAGGATTACACTAACCTTGGTGGGAAGCCGTTCCATGGAACGGAGTCGGCCACAGATGTTCAGGATTAGTTGGATAGCTGTGATCGTATCTTCGACGACTTGGGTATCGAGGATGCGATGAAGAGAAGGCTAGCGTCTCGTCAGTTGTAAGGGCGAGCGATGAATTGGTGGAATGCCATTAGAACAGCTACTCCAGAAGATCAGGTTACTTGGGATCAGTTCAAGGCCCACTTTAGCGATAAGTTCATTCCAACTGCCCAGAAGTCAGTGTTGTTTAAGAGATTATTGGAACTCAAGCAAAACGGTAGGGCAGTCTCTGACTATATTGCTGAGTTCGACACTTTGTCGAAGTATGGACTATCTCTTGTCGCTACTCCTTAGAAGAAGAATGAGAAGTTCATTACTGGTTTGGATGGATACTTGGGGGAAAGGCTTATCAACCACATCGATGAGACTTTTGAATCGATTGTGGGGAAAGCTTTGAGATCAAAGAGTCTTTACCCTAAGCCAAAGACTGAGGCTGCATCTGCAGAAGGGCTGAAACCGCAAGCGGGCGGCGGAGGCAAGA
The DNA here is from genome assembly GCA_030737875.1 of Allium sativum. Lineage (NCBI taxonomy): Eukaryota > Viridiplantae > Streptophyta > Magnoliopsida > Asparagales > Amaryllidaceae > Allium > Allium sativum. The sequence goes on along the minus strand of CM060921.1, from coordinate 363,243,411 downwards.
ATAACTCTCAGAATAAGAGGAAACAGAACCAATCCAAGGATGGCCAGAAAAAGAGCAAGAAAGATGTTGAGTGCTTCAGCTGTGGTAAGAAGGGCCATTATGCTAAAGAATGTCGGGCCAAGCCAGTGGATAGGAAGTGCAACAACTGTGGCCAAGTGGGACATCATAAGGATAAGTGTCCGCAACCTCTTAAGGAGAAGCAGATTGTGAAAGCATATGCTATCGATGTTGTTCCTTCTTCGTCGAATGCCCCAACTGCGGCGGAGAAAGGAAAGAATGTCGTCATTCAAGGTATGCTTTCTATTTATGATGTACCAGTTCGAGTTTTGTTTAATACTGGGGCTTCCCGTTCCTTCATATCTAGTGACCTGGTGGATAGGTTGGGACTGGAACCCGAGATAGTCGATAGACCGTTGGTTGTGACGAACCCGATTGGTGGTTCGACTAACCTTAGTATGATTTGCCGAAATTTGGTCTTATCGAGTCATGGATGTGTGTTTGTTTGTGATTGCTTTGTTTTGGGCTTTACTGGGTATGGCATTATATTGGGGGTCGATTGGCTCCAAAGATACGGGGTGGTGGTAGACTGTTAGGGCTTTTTGGTGACTGTTAGGGCAGATGATGGGCGGAGGGTAGTGTTTGGTAGTCTACCTAGTGATGGGGTAATGGCTAGTTTTATAAATTCCCTCGACATCCCGCATGATGAGTTGTTAGATGTGCCCGTGGTTGGCCAGTATCCGGACGTCTTTGAGGAGGTGATCGGGCTTCCACTACACCGAGAGATTGAGTTCCGTATTGATTTAGTGAAAGATGTCAGACCTATAGTGATGCCACTTCGTCGTATGGCACCAAGGGAGCAGCGAGAGCTCGGGGTGCAAGTCAGTAATCTTTTGAAGAAGGGATTTATTAAAAGAAGTGTCTCCGAGTGGGGACTAAGGCAGATGGTTCCCTTCGTTTGTGTGTGGACTATCACGAGTTGAATAAGGAGACGAGGAAGAATAAGCATCCTCGACCGCGGATAGATGATTTGTTTGATCAACTGGAAGGAGCAAGAGTGTTCTCCCAGTTGGACCTCGCGACAGGATTTCATCAGCTCCGAGTAGCAGATGAGAGTGTTTTGAAAATGGCATTTAGGACGCCGTCGAGATTCTATGAGTGGTTGGTTATGCCATTTGGGTTGACCAATGCACCAGCATACTTTGTGGATCTAATGAATCGGGTATTCAAAGATCAGCTGAATAAGTTTGTTCTTGTGTTCGTAGACGATATCCTTGTTTACTCGAGGACAGAGGAGGAACACAAGGGACAATTGAGGATAGTAATGGAGGTGTTGAGGAAACACCAATTGAAAGCGAAATTCTCTAAGTGTCACTTCTGGAGAAGGGAAGTGAGATTCTTGGGCCATGTTGTTTCAGAGAATGGTATTGCCGTGGACCCTGCGAAGGTGGCTACGGTACAGGATTGGCCTACGCCCAAGAATGCAACAGATGTAAGAAGTTTCTTGGGGTTAGCTGGGTATTATCGTAAGTTTATCCAGGACTTCTCCAAGGTAGCAGCACCGCTGACTCAGTTGACTAAGAAGAATCAGGCCTTTGTCTGGGACGGAGTGTGTGAGAATGCATTCAATAGTCTAAAAGAAAAGTTGACGCGTGTGCCAGTGCTAGTCATTCCTAAAGGGAATGAAGAAATGACGGAATACACGGATGCTTGTGGTACCGGACTAGGCGCTGTATTGATGCAAGGAGGTAGGGTTGTAGCTTATGCTAGTCGGCAACTAAAGCCGTATGAGAAAAGGTATTCTACCCATGATTTGGAACTAGCAGCGATCGTGTTTGCGCTGAAGATGTGGAGACATTATCTCTTGGGAGAGAGATTTGTGTTGTTTACCAATCATAAATCGTTAAAGTATCTTTTCTCTCAGAAGGATCTGAACCTCCGTCAGCAAAGATGGTTAGAGTTCTTGGCTTCGTATGATTTTGATATCGCATATACACCTAGGAAGGGCAATGCGGTAGCCGATGCCTTGAGTAGGAGACATGCCAGTTTAGGGGCTATGTTTCTAGAATGGAAGCAACTGGAGTATATCGCAGGGTTTGATTTCAGACCAAAGTGCGAATTGGATCCAGAAATGTTAGCTAGTTTGGCGATCAGACCCACTTTGATAGAGCGGATTGGTTCCATCCAGAGGGACAATCCTAATCTATTGGAAATCATCTCCAAGTTAGAAATGGATATCGACGGTGAGGAGATGAATTTGTATGGGCTTGATCGAGATGGATGGCTTAGAAAGAATGGAAGACTAGTTGTACCCAACGTGAATGGTTTGAGAGATGAAGTGCTTAGAGAATATCATCACTCAAAACTGACTATACACCCCGGTGGTGATAAGATGCATCGAGATATGAAACAGACTTACTACTGGGAAGAGATGAAAAGAGACGTTGGGAAGTTTATATCTAGATGTATGAATTGCCAGCTAGTTAAAGCCGAGCAAAAGAAGCCTAGTGGTTTGTTGCAACCATTAGAAATTCCCGAATGGAAATGGGAGCAAGTCTCGATGGATTTCATTGATGGTTTACCAAGGACTAGATCGGGACATGATAGCATTTGGGTAATTGTGGATCGATTGACTAAGAGTGCAAGATTTATACCAGTCAAATCGACCAGAACGACAGCTAAGTTAGCAGAATTGTATATGAAGTGGGCAGTGAGATTTCATGGAGTGCCTAAAAGCATTGTGAGTGACCGAGACCCGTTGTTTACTAGTGGGTTTTGGAAGAGCTTATAAGAGGCTCTGGGGTCAGAATTACATCTCAGTACCGCATATTATCCTCAGAACGACGGTCAGACGGAGAGGGTGAATCGTATATTGGAAGATCTCTTGAGAGCTTGTATATTGGATTTTGGTGGATCATGGGATGACCATTTGCATCTAGTAGAGTTTGCATATAATAATAGCTACCAATCCAGTATCGGTATGGCTCCATATGAAGCTTTGTACGGAAGACCGTGCAACTCACCATCATGTTGGATAGAGACTGGTGAGAAGTTTGTGCTTGGACCAGATGTGGTAAGAGAAAACTCGGACAAGATTAAGATCATTCAGCAACGAATGAAGGCTGCCCAAGATAGGCATAAGAGTTATGCTGATAAGAGGAGAAGAGACTTAAAATTCTCCGTTAAAGAGCGTGATACGATTTGCCAGGAGAGGCAAGTTAGCACCAAGATTTGTTGGCCCATTCCCAGTTCTTGAACTAGTTGGGAATTTGGTATATAGAGTTGACTTACCAGAAAAGATGGCGGGAGTTCACAACGTATTTCATGTTTCCCAAGTAAGGAAGTTCGTACACGACCCAGATATGACTATTTCACCTGATCAGTTAGAGGACTTCGAAGTAGAACCCGAGGCGGTGGGGAACCGCAAGCCGATTCATATTGTCGAGCACGATACGAAGCAACTTTGAAGGAAGGAGGTGAAGCTAGTCAAGGTTCAGTGGGCGAGAACGAGAACGACTGTACTTGGGAGACAGAGGAGAGCATTAGGAAGACGTATCCAGAACTCTTTGCCTGGTAAGATTTACCTTGCGATTTAGTTATTTCGCATGCTAAGATAGACTTGTTTTGCATGTTGTTTTATGGTTGATAGGCATGCAGGACCCTTTGTGTGTTTTGGTTAGGGAATTTCGGGGGCGAAATTTCTTAAGGGGGGGGGGGGATGTAACAACCCGCATTCTATGCATCGGAGGATCGTAGAATATTTATTTCTTTCCCATATGAAGTCGTATGGTCATGTAACTTTGGGAAACAACCATTAGAGTCATTTCCCATGTTCATGATTTTTGTCGATTTTTAAATGACCGTTTTGTCCCTAGTTGATCTTGTTTCGGCCATAACTTTTGATTGGAAAGGAATTTTGACCTGAAACCACTTCCATTAGATTCGTTTGATGGTTTACCTTTCCGTAGAGTGGCCACATGTGAGAAACGGACTTACCGTTTGTGAGATATGGCTGAAATAAGGTTTGGAAGGTGAAAAACTGCTTAACCGGGCCAAATAGGGTGATTAGTGAATAAGCCCATAACCCATTTCGGGATTAGGGTTATGGGGAGGCTGAAATGAGTTAGGCTTTCATTTCATTTCAGTTTTCTAGCCTCCCCTTACCTCTTAGAAACCCTAAAAATGGTCTCCAACCTCTAAATCACCTCCAAATCGCTTTCTATTTGAAGATTGGGCTTAGCAACATCAAATCAAGAGAGATCAACACCAAATCAACATTAGAGCTGCTGTTTAGCATTGGGATTCACATCAAATCAGAGATTTATTTCAGATCTAAGTTTCATTTGTGGCTAAGGTGAGTGATTTGCATAGTTCCTCACTAATTATGGTTAATTAGGTGTGATTAGTGATAATTAGCGAATTTATACATTAATAAATTCTGGAAAAATGTTTATAAATTCTTAAATGATGTTTTAGACCTCTGATATGAATTTGGGTTAATTTGGTTAAGTTTTGCTAATCCTATCATTAGTTTCACCTAAACATGCTTAAGGGTAAATATGGGATTTTGGCTATGTTTGATCCATTTTGACTTATCATATTGATGTTTTTGTGTTTGAGGTCACTTCTACTTGTTGCTATGACTGTATGGTATGTTTTGTGATTGTCTAGAAGTGTTAGATTGGTCGAAAACGCCATCGAATGGCGTAAAACAGTCGCTGGAAGAGTTGCAGAAATTTGTACAGAACCCGGATCGGATCGCCCTATCGCCACCCCAACCCGATCGTGATGAACCCCCTCCGTTCCGAACCCTTCACCACGAACCGACCTGTTCGTGACCCCTATCCGAACCGCCACGTGGAGACTCCATGCTGATGCACCAGAAGCACGATCCGACGCAGCACGATCTGATGCACCACAAGCTGATCCGATGTGATGACGCCGATCCGAACCAGGAGGAGGAGTCACGAGCTGGAGGAGCACGACCCGACCCACTGGGGGTGTTGACGATCCGAACCGCCATCAGGTGGATACCATGAGCCGATCCGTGTTGATGATGGGGAATTGAAGGCCGAACCTAACCAATGGTCAAGAGGGAATACGAACCGAACTTGTGATGACCAATAACCCGAGATGCAAAGGTAGTCCAAGTTGGAAGTTAGAGCTCAGGATCCAGTTGGGAACCAATGAGTTCACTTCATGATTGGGCTTTGCTGCAGGACTTGTGCTAAGGAGTTGTCGACGTTCATAACTTCGATTCACCACTGAAAGGAATGATGGGCTACGTATTAGTGCAGTAGAGTCATTATGACTCGAGAGGCAAAGTGATCGTAGTAAGACTATTAGCCAGTGCAGTGTGGTCATTATGACTCCATGGGGCAGAGTGGACATAGTAAAGGATTAGTAAGGCTATGAGCCAGTGCAGTGGGGTCATTGCGACTCCATGGGGGCAAAGTGGACATAGCGAAGGATTAGTGGCTAAGGATCAGTGCAGCGAAGTCATTGTGACTTCATGGGGGCAAAGTGATCAAAGCAAAGTATATTAGGTGATCGAAGTGGTGGATATCGTATGTTTTACGCACTGAGTGAGAGATGTGAGGATGGTTGTTATGATTGATTGTTTGCCATCACTATGACATGCACACCCCCACCCCCGTTATCTTTACACCATTTGAAATAGCACCTTAGAGTGTTGTACATTATGCAGTGCTGACTCTTTGTTTCTAGGTCCAGGTTCAGGTATGGTTTAATATACCTGTTATTGTTCTGTTTAGATGCTTATCGCTCATACCAGACTTTTTGTCTGACCCAGAGTTTTATGTCTCTTCTTATTACTCTGGGTGCTCACACGAGCAGACTAGAGACAGGTTAGCTGGTGGTGCACGAGTAGCTGATTCGGAGGCGAGCAGGAGGCTTCCACGTATGATATATAGATATTCTCCCTGTGTCGTTGGTGGTCACTACTTGGGCATTAGTAGTGTACCTTCTTTATCTTGCTTTTGCAATAGAGACAGTATTTTAAAAGTTGTAATAAGCTGTATTTTGGATTTCCGCTGCTATGATGCTTAGTTCTAGTTTTTAGCTTATGCACTGTCTCACCTGTTTTATGTCAAGTATGTTGTTATTATATTTTGTTCTATGCGCTGTGAGACATTCTACAGGTTCTTTGCTGATTCTTCGTCTTCTTTCTTTCCTTCTGACGACCGTCCCGTGCTAGCTGGACATGTGTACAACGCACCTTTGGAGTAAATGTCGGTTGGTGCGGGGCGGGCCGTCACAACTTTTCTTTAAATGTTATTTTTCCATTATATCTGAGCCAAGGTTCCATCTTTACATGATAATGCGTTGGCAAAGAGAGATTTTTGTTTAAATATTTAAAGCTAAGGAAGTAAATTGTTGTCTCATATTAAAATAATGCAATGTTACTTTAAATCTTATTTTGCTCCAGCATGTGTGACATGTTTGTCCACCTGGGCATTTTAATAAATTAGATACCAGTTAATATCATAATATTGCAAAGAAATACACATGGGTATGCTTTACTGTTACTACTTCTGTTTGTTAAAGAGTTGATGTTATATATAAAAATCGATACTACTTCTGTTTGTTAAAGAGTTGATGTTATATTGAAAACCTGACACTACTGTTGGTTTGTTAAAGAGATAATACTATATTTGAGGCTGAGACTACATTTGTTTTCCCTAAATTTTATATAATCTGTTCCCATATGTGTTCTACTCTACCCATGTTTATCCCATGACATGGACCTTGTTAATCCAATTAATTTGCAGTTTTGTTGGACTATTAAGTATGTATTTGAATACGATAACATGCCGAAACATATTTGGACCACTAACCACATGTTTTTTTAATCTATAGATATATATTGGTGGCAATGAAGCTGTGCAGTAAGCTAGTGATAATAGTAATGTAATAGAAACCATGAAATATTATTGTTTTCTTTAACCTGACTGATTGCAGCCTATGTTTGATTCATATTGAAGGTCTTGATTTCCCTTTCATGTAAAAATCATTCGTCTTGGGCATTTAAACTATGCGGTGTCTTTGGTTCTACTTGCATTGATGAAACTAAATATTGTTGGCTAAATGTCTATATTTAATTTGTTTGAATAGTTTCCAACACCTACTGTTATATGCATTAAATACTGTGGCAATCCATTGTATTTTGTGTAACATTGGTAATTTTAATACTGGCTGCAGCTTACCGAACCATATTTGTGTATTATCTAAATTTAGGAGCATGATTATGTTTTTTTGTTCTTTTTAATTTGAAGTAACTCATTATATGAACATGTAAAACTCATGTTTAGTAAACCTAGATTCGTATATGAACACATTTCTATGTATATTTCTGCATATTAGAGCCTGTAACTTGCTTGTCTAAATGCACACAACTGCTATACAAATAAAACTTAACAGTAAGCATGTGGTAATCTTGCCAACTATATATATATTGTGACAATTTAGTTGTAACACCCCACATCCGTTAGTGTCACTCACAAAGGGAATGCACTAAGTTCTGTGGAGCATTTAGGGTAAAAGATGCAGATAAATTACGAGATAGACAGAAATTAAACAGCGGAAAATAAAACTTTGCTTTATTGATAAAATAGTTTGTACAGTGATTTCTTTACAATATCAGAGTATCATCTGTCTTAAAAAATAAAGAAGCATAAAAATACATTTATATTCCCCAATGTAGCAAGAACCAGCCATAGCATCTGAAAAGAGAATCCAAGTAAGACTTCGACAAATCTTCAAGCTGGAAAGAGTGACAGTCCAACTTAACCTGAGCTATACTATTCCCTCCTTTACTACCTGGGGGGGGGGGGACAGAAGAAAAGAAGACGAAAGAAAAACAGAGTCAGACATAAAGCCCGAGTAAGTTCAGTAACTTCTAGCATGTGAACATGGAAAACAAAACGACATGAATTAACTGAATACAAGATAACACCATGATGATAGGGTTGGCAAGATTAGACAAGATAATCACGAGATATGCTAAGATAAGATAAACTAGATATACTCTAATACTTTCGCCGCTTCGCTCTAATACTTCGCCGCTTCGCTATTACCTTTATACTGGTTTCTATATCTCTGCACCGCCTATCTAGTGTCCCAACTAGTAACGATAAAGTGATCCCAATCCCTGTATTTTCCATTGTCTTCCGGCATATATTCATTATTTATTACCTAGATCAAATCTAGGGTTTTCTATCAAGTGTTTTCTAGATTTAACTAGAGTTTACGCTATCTGCTGAACGCTTCTCGGATTCAGGATTTATGCCACCTAGTCCAACTAGGGATTATGCTACCTGTCGAACGATGCCCCTAAGTCTAGGACACACTACCTAGAGTGGTATATGTTCCTATACTTCCCCATGCATGTATCGCAAATCGTTATCGCTAGTCTAGATGTACATGTCCTGTAATGTGCGGTCCGAGTCCTGTGACAGGGAAAATCAAGGAATACAGAACTCGGTCGGGAGCTTTAAGATATCTGCCGATGCAGATGCTAAGGTCTGTTTTTATTCCAGTGGCTATGGTCCCACTTGACCCCTTCCTCAACTAATGAAAGGCACACCTTGTAAAATGAGAACTATATGCCAGCCCCCGGTGCCCCTCTATCCTATGGCCATCCTCACCCATAACTAGATAGCAAGTATATGGTCTTTTGGAGTTCTCCGCCTTTCCGCTTCAGGTATCTCGATTGACTCAAGATGGATGGTAGACGACGAGTTGCTATCACAGGGCTACCGTTTTCTCGCCGAATCACGCCGGTCCATCCTGGTCTTTAGGTTGCCATGTATTGCAACCAAGGCACACCCCTGGTTCTTCTACGCAGACCTTAACCTCTGTGAGCCCAGGAGGATCATCTGCAGCCTCACAGAGGGATACCAAGAGTACCCTCACGTCCCCTCGAAGCCTCGGGCTTCGTAACCCAATTCGTTGGAGCCTTCTTTCTACTCAGACGAACATTCGCTCCTTCCCGTGTTATACTAAGAATTACTACTTAGTTTTACTAACTAAGATTTACCACTTAGTTTCCAGAATCGTTGTTTTCTTAACTAAGGTTTACTACTTAGTTCCCTTTCCCGTCAATTTGGATTGGTTAAGTGTCATTAGTCAATTCAAGCCGACTTAACCCTCTTCATTTATCCTGTCAAACTGGTTAAGTGTTATCAGTAATTCATGATGACTTAACCCTACCACAAACCAAGTTATATTGGTTAAGTATTTATTACTTAACCCTACCACAAACCAAGTTATATTGGTTAAGTATTTATTACTTAACCCTACCACAAACCAAGTTATATTGGTTAAGTGTTCCTTTTTAACTTAACCTTGCCCGTCTGTTTTAACTAACATGTTATTAATGGTTAAGTATTATCCCTTCATGTTTTAGATTTAACCCTATTCCTTTATCACAATCCGATGGTTAAGTGTTCAAGCTTACTTAACCCTACGGTCTAGCCCAGCTAACATATCAAATTGGCTAAGTGTATTTACTTAACCCCAAACTCTAGTCTAGTTAACATGTAAATTTGGCTAAGTGTATTAACTTTACTTAACCCCACCTTCTAGTCTAGTTAATCATGTTAATTTGGCTAAGTGTATTGACTTTACTTAACCCCACCTTCTAGTCTAGTTAACATGTTAATTTGGCTAAGTATTTCCTTAGTTACTTAACCTCTACAAATCTTGTCTTGTTACCATGTGAAGTTGGTTAAGTGTCCCTATGGACTTAGCCCTCCCATCCTAGCTTAACTGTGTTAAATTGGTTAAGTGTTCCTATGGACTTAACCCTCCCATTCTTGTTCTAGCTTTAATTAAATAGATTAAAGCCACGACCACTCACATTAGACAGATATTGTTGCGATTACTGGATGTGCCGGTTGGTTCCGGGCAGATTTACATCGCAACTCAGTCTAACCTCGGGTTAGGCCTATTCGTGTTTTCTAAGTTCAAAGGGTTTTGATTAGTTTTCAAATCAGGTTTTGAAAGTAACCATCCCGTCCGTCGGATCAGTTAGGGATAGCCAGGGAGAGCAGGAAACTTGTATTTTCCAAATCCAAGCCTAGACACTATCCTCTCTGTCACCCTAGAACTTTCTGGTTTATTATTAAAAGAGATGTCGCTAATAAACCTTTAATTTGTTTAAATTAACATTTCCTCATTTAGGACAAATTCTATAAGTAAATTAATCCTAATTTACTTATTTCCTAATTACCCTTTTAGTGTAAACTATCAACATTTATTCTTATGGCTCATTTTCCGCTCATATTTATGCCTTTTGGTATGTAAACTATACCAATTAAGTGTCACTAACCATGATTTTGCTAAACCTGACGGTTATTCCCAATTATGGCCAATCTCAAATTTATACCAATATACTTATTACGCCAAATTAGCTAATCCAATCCTCTTTTAACATTCTAATTACAGTTCACGTCAAACTAGACTTATTATTCTAGTTCATAACTTATGTAAATGCTAGATTTACAAGTCAATACTAGATTCAAATTACACATCCTATAATTCATGTTAAATTTATCCAATTTGTATTTCTATGAACATGCCATAATTCATGTTCCCAATTTATGCCAAATTCCAAGTTTATAACTGTGTTTTTAGTACATTTCACATTACGCCCAAATCGTATTCCCACCGTTCGTATAATTGCGATTCAATCTAGATTATGGATAAATCTAGACTCGTAGAAAATAGGGAATGAACCAAAGATGCTATGAAAAAGGATGGACATAATAACTGGTATAAAAGGTTTGAATAACGATGTAGGTTCAAGAACATGGGTAGACCTAACTTAATAGGTAAATTCCTAAGGTCTAAAACCAAGGATAGACAGAATAGAGACGCAGGTTCAAGAACATGGGTAGACCTAACTTAATAGGTAAATTCCCATGGTCTAAAACCAAAGAAAACCAAGGACAGGCAGAATAAATAATCGGGTTTAGACCCAATCTCCTAATCACAGAACTTAAGCAACACTTTCCTAGTCATGAATCATAGGTGTTTAATCACAGATGTCCTTGTTATGTCATAGGCAATAGTTTATGTTTTCTAATCAAAGGCATAGGTTTAGTCAAGGAAATAGTCCTCATAGTCATAGTCACAGTCATAGGCAATGTTCATAGTCATAGGCAATGTCCATAGTCATGGGCAAATGTTCATAGTCATAGGCATATGGTTTTAAGGTCCATAGTTTCATAATCACGGTCTTATTTGTCCTCGAGTCATAACAGTTCTTAATTAGGTTCAAGAGTATAGGCACTGATTCCAATAGAGAGAGAGAGATTTGGCATATTCTTTTATTCCTTTAATTTCATGTCACGAACAGAGAAAAAGGTTCAAATCTAAAAATAACTGACTTACAGAGATTTAGATTAGAAAAGAAAGATGGCGTTGCTATGATTCGTGCGACGTTGCTCGAAACCGTTTGAGATAGCCTTTGATTCTTCACTTGAAATCCTAGCCTGACTTGAACCTTTTCTTGAAAGTCTTTTAGCAGCATCTCCTTGTCTTGATTTATTTTATATATATTATTCTATTTATATTTTAATTAAAAGGAGGAGAAGCCATGTTCACTAAGAATCTTTGCAGCATAAGGGTAGAGGAGAATTGTGAATAGAGAAGAAGACTAGGGCTGTTTATATAGTGTTAGGTGGACGAACCTGGTCAGAATGGCGTCCAGATACAGAAGAACGAACTAGGTGCAGAAAACTGGAAAAAGCAGGGGGGTCGACCCCCAGGTCGACTACCCAGTCGACCTGGGTGACCAGGTCGACTACCCAGTCGACCTGGGTTCCCTTGGTCGACTACCCAGTCGACCTGGGTGCCTTGGGCGGGAAAATTCCCGCCCAGCCCAATCTGGGTCCGATTTGAATTTTGAACTTGACCTGTTTTGAAATTTGAACTTCGGTGAATCTTCCAGAGGCCATATCTTCCTCATACGGACTCCGATTCACGCAAACTCGGACTCGTTTTCATGCAGAATTCCGAGACGAACGCAATGGCGCAGCCCGTTTCCCTTGATTTTGATTTTAACTTTTAATTCTGCCTTGATTCGTGAATCTTAGTGTTACAGAATTACGGGGTGTTACATTTTCCCCCACTTAAAAGGATTTCGTCCCCGAAATCTTCAAGTTAGGAAGAATGTGTCCTACCATCCAATCACCCATCTACTCAACCATCCAATCACAGGCATCCATTGTCCTTAAAAGATTTCTAATGCTTTCATGTTCATATGCATAGTGTGTGTATATGTCTTTATCTAATGTAAAATCAGGCGGTCTACTGATTCAGTCGACCTCCTTAATGCGAGTCATGTCAGTGCCATGCGTCCAACCATGTATGCAAGCATCCCTAGTTATGTAAATACTATATGCGCGCACGGCCATTCATCCATATGCAACACCCATATGATAACATATCAGGTTCAATTTACAAACAAATACATATCTGTAAATGCAATATGAAAGCGTCTGAACTGATCTAGTGCCTAATACGTATGCATATGCATTCACAAGAAACCATTAGCAACCACTTGTAACCATCAACCATAACATGTTTCAAATACATGTTTAGATCCATTGGCTTCTACCTAAGGATCGAAGATACGACTTAGGTGATATACTTTGGAAAGAGAGAAATAATTATGCGTAAAGCTCCTAAAACAAAGAAATCAAGGATGCACCCTCAAGGAAAAGGGTATGATGTTAGTATCTAGCCTTCTTGAGCTTTACTCCACTATATTTTAACTAATTTAACTTCACAATTGTGAAGTTTCCGATCTCCATAAACAGATGTCAATCACGGTACCAAGTGTATGCGTACTAAGATGATTAGAGGTTTCCCTCTTATCCGCCATGCCATAACTATAAGAGTCGAAAGGTCACTACGTGCTCTTTGGAGTGCCTGCCACAATTATTCATCTCTCACGCAAACCATCCAAACCGAACTCGACATTCCTCAAGTACAAGCCTCAAAGGCCTAAACCAATATCAGACAAGCACCCAAGGAATATCTCTCCCGAATTTAGAAGATCTACGTGAGATGATATAAGCAAACCGGATAGCTATTCTCAAATCACTACTAACCCAAAAATAAACTGGTCGGACCACCAATTGGATTTGGGACTCTAGTGGGATCTTTCTACTATACAGGTACTATGGTGCAGAGACTCAACTATGGAAGTGGATATGGACAAATGCGAAGCGCTAAAACCAAAGGGAAGAGTACTAACAACAAAACTAGATTCTTCCAACAGAAGTTTACTACATTTCTCCTAGGTACGCTTGGTGGTGAAAGTTTGTTCTTGCCCTTCTGAAAATCTTGTTCCTCGTCCTTGCCCTTATCCTTAATCATATACCCTATCATATCCTAGTAAAGATACTTCCTCTTGTCTTAGGTTTTATAATTCCTTCCTTCTTTGTGAGCTAAATCTACATCCATGAATTCCTCATCCTAGGGTTATGCTCCTTAGCCAAACTCCTCATCCTCTTCCGTATGCAGTCATGTTGACGAATCTCTCGAAAGCCGCTTCCATTGTACAGAAAACCCTATAAGCTTGAAAGAAAACTGGCCGTAGGTGAAACAACTACGGTTATGGATGGAAGCCAGACACGACTTCGCCCTTCGATGGGGTTACCTCCCAGAAAGCCAGGAGCCCCAGAGACTCAAGAAAGAAGGAAACAAGAATTCAAACAGAGGAAGAGAAGATAATGCGTATGGCTTTGGGGAATATGCCTTTTAAACAAATCTTTTCTTTTTGAAAATGCTTCTTTAAAAACCGTTTTGATAATAATTTTTCAAATCCTTTATCTGATCTGGTAACCTTAAGCTCTGATACCACGTGTAACACCCCACATACGTTAGTGTCACTCACAAAGGGAATGCACTAAGTTCTGTGGAGCATTTAGGGTAAAAGATGCAGATAAATTACGAGACAGACAGAAATTAAACAACGGAAAATAAAACTTTGCTTTATTGATAAAATAGTTTGTACAGTGATTTCTTTACAATATCAGAGTATCATCTGTCTTACAAAATAAAGAAGCATAAAAACACATTTATATTCCCCAATGTAGCAAGAACCAGCCATAGCATCTGAAAAGAGAATCCAAGTAAGACTTCGACAAATCTTCAAGCTGGAAAGAGTGACAGTCCAACTTAACCTGAGCTATACTATTCCCTCCTTTACTACCTGGAGGGTGGGGGGGGGGGGGGGGAAGGAAGAAAAGAAGACGAAAGAAAAACAGAGTCAGACATAAAGCCTGAGTAAGTTTAGTAACTTCTAGCATGTGAACATGGAAAACAAAACGACATGAGATAACTGAATACAAGATAACACCATGATGATAGGGTTGGCAAGATTAGACAAGATAATCACGAGATATGCTAAGATAAGATAAACTGGATATACTCTAATACTTTCGTCTCTTCGCTCTAATACTTCGCCGCTTCGCTATTACCTTTATACTGGTTTCTATATCTCTGCACCGCCTATCTAGTGTCCCAACTAGTAACGATAAAGTAATCCCAATCCCTGTATTTTCCATTGCCTTCCGGCATATATTCATTATTTATTACCTAGATCAAATCTATGGTTTTCTATCAAGTGCTTTCTAGATTTAACTAGAGTTTACGCTATCTGCTGAACGCTTCTCGGATTCAGGACTTATGCCACCTAGTCCAACTAGGGATTATGCTACCTGTCGAACGATGCCCCCAAGTCTAGGACACACTATCTAGAGTGGTATATGTTCCTATACTTCCCCACGCATGTATCGCGAATCGTTATCGCTTGTCTAGATGCACATGTCCTGTAATGTGCGGTCCGAGTCCTGTGACATGGCAAATCAAGGAATACAGAACTCGGTCGGGAGCTTTCAGATATCTTCCGATGCAGATGCTAAGGTTTGTTTTTATTCCAGTGGCTATGGTCCCACTTGACCCCTCCCTCAACTAATGAAAGGCACACCTTGTAAAATGAGAACTATACACCGGCCCCCGGTGCCCCTCTATCCTATGGTCATCCTCACCCATAACTAGATAGCAAGTATATGGTCTTTTGGAGTTCTCCGCCTTTCCGCTTCACGTATCTCGATTGACTCAAGATGGATGGTAGACGACGAGTTGCTATCACAAGGCTACCGTTTTCTCGTCGAATCACGTCGGTCCATCCTAGTCTTTAGGTTGCCATGTATTGCAACCAAGGCATACCCCTGGTTCTTCTACGCAGACCTTAACCTCTGTGAGCCCAGGAGGATCATCTGCAGCCTCACAGAGGGATACCAAGAGTACCCTCACGTCCCCTCGAAGCCTCGGGCTTCGTAACCCAATTCGTTGGAGCCTTCTTTCTACTCAGACGGACATTCGCTCCTTCCCGTGTTATACTAAGAATTACTACTTAGTTTTACTAACTAAGATTTACCACTTAGTTTCCAGAATCATTGTTTTCTTAACTAAGGTTTACTACTTAGTTCCCTTTCCCGTCAATTTGGATTGGTTAAGTGTCATTAGTCAATTCAAGCCGACTTAACCCTCTTCATTTATCCTGTCAAACTGGTTAAGTGCTATTAGTAATTCATGATGACTTAACCCTACCACAAACCAAGTTATATTGGTTAAGTATTTATAACTTAACCCTACCACAAACCAAGTTATATTGGTTAAGTATTTATTAATTAACCCTACCACAAACCAAGTAATATTGGTTAAGTGTTCCTTTTTAACTTAACCTTGCCCGTCTGTTTTAACTAACATGTTATTTATGGTTAAGTATTATCCCTTCATGTTTTAGATTTAACCCTATTCCTTTATCACAATCCGATGGTTAAGTGTTCAAGCTTACTTAACCCTACGGTCTAGCCCAGCTAACATATCAAATTGGCTAAGTGTATTTACTTAACCCCGACTTCTAGTCTAGTTAACATGTAAATTTGGCTAAGTGTATTAACTTTACTTAACCCCACCTTCTAGTCTAGTTAATCATGTTAATTTGGCTAAGTGTATTGACTTTACTTAACCCCACCTTCTAGTCTAGTTAACATGTTAATTTGGCTAAGTATTTCCTTAGTTACTTAACCTCTACAAATCTTGTCTTGTTACCATGTGAAGTTGGTTATGTGTCCCTATGGACTTAGCCCTCCCATCCTAGCTTAACTGTGTTGAATTGGTTAAGTGTTCCTATGGACTTAACCCTCCCATTCTTGTTCTAGCTTTAATTAAATAGATTAAAGCCACGACCACTCACATTAGATAGATATTGTTGCGATTACTGGATGTGCCGGTTGGTTCCGGGCAGATTTACATCGCTACTCAGTCTAACCTCGGGTTAGGCCTATTCGTGTTTTCTATGTTCAAAGGGTTTTGATTAGTTTTCAAATCAGGTTTTGAAAGTAACCATCCCGTCCATCGGATCAGTTAGGGATAGCCAGGGAGAGCAGGAAACTTGTATTTTCCAAACCCAAGCCTAGACACTATCCTCTCTGTCACCCTAGAACTTTCTGGTTTATTATTAAAAGAGATGTTGTTAACAAACCTTTAATTTGTTTAAATTAACATTTCCTCATTTAGGAAAAATTCTATAAGTAAATTAATCCTAATTTACTTATTTCCTAATTACCCTTTTAGTGTAAACTGTCAACATTTATTCTTATGGCCCATTTCCCCTCATATTTATGCCTTTTGGTATGTAAACTATACCAATTAAGTGTCACTAACCATGATTTTGCTAAACCTGATGGTTATTCCCAATTATGGCCAATCTCAAATTTATACCAATATACTTATTACGCCAAATTAGCTAATCCAATCCTGTTTTAACATTCTAATTACAGTTCACGTTAAACTAGACTTATTATTCTAGTTCATAACTCATGTAAATGCTAGATTTACAAGTCAATACTAGTTTCAAATTACACATCCTATAATTCATGTTAAATTTATCCAATTTGTATTTCTATGAACATGCCATAATTCATGTTCCCAATTTATGCCAAATTCCAAGTTTATAACTGTGTTTTTAGTACATTTCACATTATGCCCAAATCGTATTCCCGTCGTTCGTATAATTGCGATTGAATATAGATTATGGATAAATCTAGACTCGTAGAAAAAAGGGAATGAACCAAAGATGCTATGAAAAAGGATAGACATAATAACTGGCATAAAAGGTTTGAATAACGACGAAGGTTCAAGAACATGGGTAGACCTAACTTAATAGGTAAATTCCTAAGGTCTAAAACCAAGGATAGACAGAATAGAGACGCAGGTTCAAGAACATGGGTAGACCTAACTTAACAGGTAAATTCCCATGGTCTAAAACCAAATAAAACCAAGGACAGGAAGAATAAATAATCGGGTTTAGACCCAATCTCATAATCACAGAACTTAAGCAACACTTTCCTAGCTATGAATCATAGGTGTTTAATCTCAGATGCCCTTGTTATGTCATAGGCAATAGTTTATGTTTTCTAATCAAAGGCATAGGTTTAGTCAAGGAAATAGTCCTCATAGTCATAGTCACAGTCATAGGCAATGTTCATAGTCATAGGCAATGTCCATAGTCATAGGCAAATGTTCATAGTCATATGGTTTTAAGGTCCATAGTTTCATAATAACGGTCTTATTTGTCCTCGAGTCGTAACAGTTCTTAATTAGGTTCAAGAGTATAGGAACTGATTCGAATAGTGAGAGAGAGAGATTTGGCATATTCTTTTATTCCTTTAATTTCATGTCACGAACAGAGAAAAACGTTCAAATCTAAAAAAAACTGACTTACAGAGATTTAGGTTAGAAAAGAAAGATGGTGTTGCTATGATTCGTGCGACGTTGCTCGAAACCGTTTGAACTAGCCTTTGATTCTTCACTTGAAATCCTAGCCTGACTTGAACCTTTTCTTGAAAGTCTTTTAGCAGCATCTCCTCGTCTTGATTTATTTTATATATATTATTCTATTTATATTTTAATTAAGAGGAGGAGAAGAAGCCATGTTCACTAAGAATCTTTGCAGCATAAGGGTAGAGGAGAATTGTGAATAGAGAAGAAGACTATGGTTGTTTATATAGTGTTAGGCAGACGAATCTGGTCAGAATGGCGTCCAGATACAGAAGAACGAACCAGGTGCAGAAAACTAGAAAAAGCAGGGGGGTCGACCCCCAGGTCGACTACCCAGTCGACCTAGGTGCCTTGGGCGGGAAAATTCCCGCCCAGTCCAATCTGGGTCCGATGTGAATTTTGAACTTGACCTGTTTTGAAATTTGAACTTAGCTGAATCTTCCGGAGGCTATATCTTCCTCATACGGACTCTGATTTACGCAAACTCGGACTCGTTTTCATGCGGAATTCCGAGACAAACGCAATGGCGCAGCCCGTTTCCCATGATTTTGATTTTAACTTTTAATTCTGCCTTGATTCGTGAATCTTAGTGTTACAGAATTACGGGGTGTTACATTAGTACTTTGCCAATGATGTTAGTGACAGTAAATATGGAGTATTCTTGCCATATGATTTTCTGGAAATGCATATTTTCGAACATAAATAATTTCCAAAACTTGTCAGTGACATTGGATTTTTCTGGAAATGCATTTATGTATTGCCTAATACTTAAGCTCACCTTGATATTGTTGCTCCTTTATGTGCCGTAATTTTTGTTCCAACTTGTTGCTATTGGATCTGGATCTGTATGCTCGTCCACTGAAATCTCTGTGTTGAGCTTGATCCTTGTGGTTGCTCTGCAGTTGCTCACACTGTTCCATACACGTCTCTGGGATGATGTGGTTGTGCACACGTGTACCTGTACACGTGTGTACGTGCAGGTTTCCGTGACTAACTTCCCTTTGCATATTGTCACGTGAGTGATCATGGATACTTGCAGCATGAAAATGTTGTCAAGCTTCACCTGATCACATCAACTTGATATATTTGTTCCTGAAATAAAAATTTGTAAGTACAGATATTATACATGATACTAGACAGATACTACACTTGTGTATACTTGACGATTTTCCTGTGATATGCTCAAATGTTAGGATTAGCTATTAAATTTCAGTTTCTATTGAAGTTAATCTACTTGAACTATGATTTAACCCTAACTCGAGTGTTTTATGTTTTTGCACGGAACGCTTGGGTCAAACCCTAGCGTTTCAGATTTAAAGATCACCGCATAGGATTCAAAGATTGGCGAAGCTGGGGATTTCAAAAGATGGCACACTCTGAAGTTTTAAGCAGACATATTTCCCTTGTATTTTAAAATTCCACTGTATATAGAAAAGTCTTGTATTCATAGTTTTTTTTGATTATAAATAAAAGTTTTATTTTGTTGTACAATACTACGTTATTATCTAATGTGTATTTCTGTGTCAATTCTGTTTTTAAACTCAGTAAACTAAATAACAGTCCGTCGATTTGAACGTTTTAAGTTGGTTTAATTACTAATTTGAAGCGGTCAAAAAGTCAGGACGTTACAAGTGGTATTAGAGCTTTGGTTTATTCAAAAGCTTAGCTTATTGGGTTGAAACGGATCTTGAAAATAAAAAGGTTTTGAAAAATATTTTTTGAAAGGTATATTTTTTTGGAATTTCAAGTATTTTGAAAACCAATATTTTAAAACTAATATAGCAGAAATAAAAAATTTATTTTGAGATTTAAATATTATTCAAAATCCCCAGTCTTCGGATCCGGTCTTGCAAGAGCTATTCGTCAATAGAATCCCCTTAGATTTGAATCTCGAGTCCATCAATGAATGGTATCAAAGAAAAATTAGTAAAAGAGAATCAATGAATAGATCTCTCTAGTTGTGTGTTTTAGCAATCGTAGACAACTGAAGTTATTGAAAATCAGAATTCAGATGAGAAAAATGAAAAGGGGAATTTGAAATCGATTCAGTGATGAAATATTGAATTTTATTTTGATATTCGGAATATAAATAAAATCAAAAGGGTTATAAATGGAATTTGACTATGTTAAATTTTATTGCTAATTTATTTAGAACGTGGAAAAATAAATTTTAATTGGGTTTCAAACGAATAATGTATAATTAATATACGAAATCGATATTAAGTATAAACTTGTTAATTAGTTAACAAGAAGTGAATTGTGAACGAGAGTTTTGAATAAAATATGAACGGAGATTTTAAAGAGGTTTAAACCTATATTTAAATACAGAACATATTTGACGTGACAAGTTCAGATTTTGATAAAAGGAGTAGTATTTACTTTTAGAAATAAATAATGTTCTAGAACAAATAATGTTGCAAATGAAAATGAGGATAGAGGAAAAGGAATTGAACGGTACGGTGAGATTATTCAGAAGTTCAGAATGTAAATCAAGTGATATTTTACCCAAGTTCGGAATATATTATCGAATAAGAGATTATTCGAATGAAGTTATTCATCAGAGTAATTATGTTGAATTTCATGAAAGTACTATTTACTTTCTGTTTTTAATCAAAATTTAATATATATATATTATTATTAACTATTTATGTATTAGATTAATGAATAAAATATACTTTAAAGTTAAATATTTTGAAGGCATGAATTATTGTGATAATTAGCGATTTTTGGTAAAAGAAGTAAATTTCTTAATTCGAAAATTACGAGGATAAATATTTTGTTGATATTTGAAGCTGTAAACTTTTTTTTTCAAGGTTAATAATGTTGTTCAGTCATGGTCTGATAAGTAAATATACCCTAACCAGATTGACTTCATTGATTAAGAAATGATTTGATAAGAAATTAAGAAGTGGAATTAAGAAAATTTACAAACTGACTGGAGATTAGTTAAGTTGAACAATTTCGTGAGTATTGATCTGATGTTGGTTTCGGCCTTCAGGGTTGATACTTAGGGAGTTGTCCGCTTGCTAATTTACAGTCAAGGGATGCGAATATGGAATGGTAGTAATGCAAGAATAAGAAAGTGTGTTATAAGAATAAAAACTCGGAGATGGTGAGAACATTAAGATTTAAATTGAGTGAAGAATTTAATAATTGGAAAATTGGTGAGTAATGGGAAAATTCGAAGAAAATTAGTTTTATAACCAATAAATTCATAAATATGAGTTTGAAAGGATACCAGATATCCGAATTGATTATGAGATCAAAACTAAAATTTTGAAATCTAAATGGAAATTTGGGGATATTTGATTTTAGATATTGGACATAGAAGTTTTTGAAACTTATTTGGAGAAGAAAAAATATATATATAAGAATTTAGTGAATTTCAAAACTATTGATTTGGAAGGTAACATAATAAGATGAAATCTTATATAATAGAATTTATATGAGGATGAGATGTTTTGAAAAGAAAAAAAATCTTATGTAAATTGACATAAGTATGATTTATGAGGAGTATGAAATGAAGTACTGTACGTATATAGTATTATATGTTTTCAAAGCAAAATAAGGGAAGTACCTTTGTTCTCCTCTGAATTTTGAGCTTAGTTGAGATGTGCTATTGGTGGTGGTAGGTTGTTCGGACATAAAACTCGAGTAGTCATTGTTCCTGAAAGAAAGCGACCGTGCAGCGTAATTCGCAAGGCTGTAGATGGCCTACGACGGATGGATGTTTCTTGGGGGAACCAAGCGTAACCATTATGTCTGCTGCGATCTACAATTGTGATAAGGGCGTAATCTGCAGAGCTATGAAATCTTACGGGTACAGATGTTTCTTGAGGTAATCAGGCGTAACCATTGTGTACCTGCGGTCCCCATCACATATCTACAAGTGAAAGAGATGTAACCAATAGAGTTATTAAAGGTAGAACAGAGCCATGCGATGTTGAGATATCTTAGTGATGTGGAGCCACCTGTTTGATGCAACACTGTGTCTTCATGACTGGATTTGTCTTCGTGACTTGATCGGCCTTCGTGACCAGATTTGTCTTTATGGCTTGGTTTGTCCTCATGACTTGAAGTATCTTCATAATTCCATGATTTGTTTTGTGACCCTGAGATAGAGCAGTCAACGCTCAGTGACCTCAGTTTTTCTTTTGACTCTTAAACATCTTTCGTTGATCTGTCCATGCCGAAATCCACAGGGAAGTGAATTCCTACGGATATAGATGTTTTCTGGGGGATCCAGACGAAACCATTGTGTATCTGAGATTCATGAACAATCAACATATTAATATCACATTGGTACTTTTCATATCTATTTTTAGAAAGGGATTTCTGAATATTTTTCACTGGGAGTTGAAGCAAGGATATTTAGTACTTGATGATTTTAGTCGTGCGCCTGGCCAGCGTATGCCTAACATCTGTAAGAACGACAATAGACTTGTCAAACTTCGAGTTATTAAATATTTTTCAATAAATATTTTGAAATTGAAATGTACCTAATTTAACAAGTTAAGAAAAAAGAGATTTCGGAGTATTTTCAAGTCCATAGCTTTGGAATAATAATACGAATATGTTCTGCATGAATTTCGTATTATAAAAAATTCGAATTTTGGAAATTTTCAAGTTTTCAGTTTAAAATTTGTCAACTTGAAGAAGAGATTATTTACACTCTTCAATGAGTGTTGGGAAAGACTAATGACTTAAATGGTTGACGAATGAAGTTCATAAAGAAACTGAGAATAATTTGAGATACAGTAATCCGATTTATGAAGAAATTGAAATTTAAAAGCGATGGGTTTGGAAAATAAATTATATGATTGTGAATATCTTAAATGATTCAATAGAATGAGAAATGGGAAATATCTCAGAATAACTTGAGATAGAAAATGGGTCCAAGAAAATTGATTGGAATTAAAAGAACATAGAAATAAATAAAATCGTGTTTGATCAAGATTGATATCGATTATAAAAAAGAAAAATGAATTTTTGAGTTAATTGAATATGATGGATAAACAAAGAGTATCAATAAATTAAATATGGATATTTAAATTGATCGTCGGAAAATTTCATACGAATTTGAGAATTTGAAGTATACATTGGTATAACTCGGATGATCTCTCCTTTTCGAGGGCGAAAAGTTTTAAAGGGAGTGGAGGGGGGAGGGAGATTGCAACATCCCAGAAATTTCGACAACTAGAATGTGAAATTAAATAAGTGATTTAATTATTAATGATCAATTTTATATTGGTACCTGGGTCAGAAATTAAAAATTGAATATATGGTTTTGAGTACGAATTGAATTCAATATTTAATTCAGAATTGGAGATTGAAATCAAATATGTACTGCTGAGTATGGGAACTGAATTTGATTGGATATTTGAATTGGATTTGAAATTCGATTGGAAAATATAGATGATTGAATTTTAAAATAAACATTATTGACGTTAAACAAATTAGGGATTTTAATTGTTAAAATATATAAATAATTGATTTGAATGTGTGTATTCATACTTATAAAGAAAAATAAATTTTTACGTTTTAAATTTGGAATCCAACGAAGTTGTTTTGGGAACAAACAGAATAAGATTGGCAGTCCGACAAATAATTTAAAATAACGTTGTAAACAGACGGAGTCAGTTTACAACCAAAATAATTTTATTGGATTCAAGATGCGGAAATGAAGGGGTATGTATAATTTTTGTCATATTTGGAAACTGTGTTTATGGTACGAATACTGAGTGTTCAACGTCAGTTTAGGGTGCGGTTTTAATATTAAGTTAACCGTAAATAAATCTTCCCCAAATAACTATACCCGGTTATAACCTACATCAGATGAAAATAACACCGCCTATGTACCTATCCTAAAACTTACCGATGTTACTTTGTTCTTATCCTCTCCGCTTCCTATTCTATAAATCAACGTTCCTTTCCTTAATTTCTTCAGAAAACTGTTGTTCCTCCTTTTCTATTTTTAATGGCCAAAGTGTTTTTCCCCAAAATTAATTTGTCTTCTTTTCCCCAAAATCAAAAGTAGAAATGGCCGACACCCATTTGATTCCCTTAAATCGCCTGAGCCGCCATTACCCAGGTTGTCGCCCTCCCTCAAGCTCTGACTCCATCCCTTGGTTTGCTCCATCCATCTCAAGACTGCCTCACTCCCTTGTGTTTGACTCGGTCACAAAAGAGAACGATGGACGGAGCAGCAGTAGCACGCTCCACTCGAGTCCGATGCAACAGCCTCCTCCTTTGTCCGAAGTTTCTACTTCATGTGCCTTCTTGCTATTGTGTTCAAGGTGAGTTATAAACTCACGATTTTTCTTGGTTTCAAATAGTTTAACTTCGATCTAAACTGAAATAACATGACGGGTTGAGCATAATTTAAATCCTGTGCTTGATTATCGTGTACCCTGGTATGTGCTTACCGACAGTAGTTTGTATTGATCCATTATTTTTGCTGATGGATTTGTATGATCTTTGCCTGGATGGGTGATATCAGTATTTGATTAAAACTGGGTCATACTTTAAAAAAATCAGAAACTCTGAACAATGCTCTTCGTACTAAATCTGGTGTATAGCTTAGAGGAATTATTTCTGATTGTTTATATTATTACAATGGTCATAAAACTAAAGGTCACTTTTCTTTGAATGTTATTTTTCCATTATATCAAAGCCAAGGTTCCAGCTTTACTTGATAATGCGTTGGCAAAAGAGAGATTTGGGCAAGGAATTGTTTAAATATTTAAAGCTAAGGAAATAAGTTGCTGTCTCATATTAAAATATTGCAATGTTACTTTAAATCTTAATGTGCTCTAGCATGCATGACATGTTTCTCCACCTGGGCATTTTAATAAATTAGATACAAGTTAATATCATAATATTGCAAAGAAATACACATGGGTATGCTTTACTGGTACTACTTCTGTTTGTTAAAGAGTTGATGTTATATATAAAAACTGATAGTACTTCTGTTTGTTAAAGAGTTGATGTTATATTTAAAACATGACACTACTTTTGGTTTGTTAAAGAGCTAATACTATATTTGAGGATAAGACTACATTTATTTTAGCTAAATTTTATATAATCTATCCCCACATGTGTTCTACCCTACCCATGTCTGTCCCATGATATGGACCATGTTAATCCAATCAATTTGCAGTTTTGTTGGACTGTTAAGCATGTATTTGAATATGATAAATTGTTGAAACATATTCGGATCACTAAGCACATGTTTTTTTTTCAATCTATAGAAATATATTGGTGGCAATCCAGTTATGCAGTAAGCTAGTGATAATAGTAATGTAATAGAAACCATGAAGCATTATTGTTTTCTTTAACCCGACTGATAGCAGCCTACATTTGATTCATATTAAAGGTCCCGATTTCCCTTTCATGTAAAAACTATTCGTCTTAGGAATTTAAACTATGCAGTGTCTTTGGTTCTACATACATTGATCAAACTAAATATTGTTGGCTAAAAGGCTATGTTTAATTTGTTTGAATAGTTGCCAACACCTATTGTTATATGCATTAATTATTATGGCTATCCATTGTATTTCGTGTAACATTGGTAATTTTAATACTGGCTGCAGCTTACCAAACCATATTTGTGCATTATCGAAATTTAGGAGCATTAATATGTTTTTTTTGTTCTTTTTAATTTGAAGTAACTCATTATATAAACATGTAAAACTTATGTTTAGCAAACCTGGATTCGTATATGCATACATTTCTATGTATATTTCAGCATATTAGAGCCTGTAACTTGCTTGTCTAAATGCACACAATTGCTATACAAATAAAACTTAACAGTAAGCATGTGGTATTCTTGCCAACTATATATATATTGTGACAATTTAGTACTTTGCCAACTATGTTAGTGGCAGTAAATTTGGAGTATTCTTGCCATATGATTTTCTGGAAATGCATATTTTTGAACATAAATAATTTCCAAAACTTGCCAGTGACATTGGATTTTTCTGGGAATGCATTTCTGTAGCTACCAAATACTTAAGCCCACCTTGATATTGTTGCTCCTCTATGTGCCGTAACTTTTGTTCCATCTTGTTGCTGTTGGGTCTGGATCTGTATGCTCGTCCACTGAAATCTCTGTGTGGAGCTTGATCCTTGTGGTCGCTCGGTAGTTGCTCACACTGTTTCGTACACGTCTCGGATGCTGGGGTTGTGCACACGTGTACCTATACACGTGTGTACGTGTAGGCTTCCGTGACCAACTTCCCTTTGCATATTGTCACGTGAGTGATCATGGATTCTTGTAGCATGAAAATGTTGTCAAGCTTCACCTGATCACATCAACTTGATATATTTGTTCCTGAAATAAAAATTGATAAGTACGAATATTATACTTGATACTAGACAGATACCACACCTGTGTATACTTGACGATTTTCCTATGATATTCTCAAATGTTAGGATTAGCTACTAAATTTCAGTTTCTATTGAAGTTAATCTACTTGAACTATGATTTAATCCTAACTCGAGTGTTTTATGTTTTTGCATGGAACGCTTGGGTAAGACCTGAGCGTTTCAGATTTAAAGATCACCGCATAGGATTCGAAGATTGGCGAAGCTGGGGATTCCAAGAGATGGCACACTCTGAAGTTTTAAACAGTCATATTTCCATTGTATTTTAAATTGTATTTTAAAATTCCGCTGTATATAGAAAAGTCTTGTATTTAAAAAAATGGTAATAAATAAAATTTTATTTTCCGCTGTTCAATACTGTGTTATTATCTATTCTGTATTTCTGTGTTAATTCTATTTTAAACACAGTAAGCTAAATAACGGTCCGTCGATTTGAACGTTTTAAGTTTGTTTAATTACTAATTTGAAGCGGTTAAAAAGGCGGGATATTACAGTTCAGCTTAAGGTGGAGTTGTTTTTTTTTGAATGTGGTCGATGTCAGGATCTGTCAAGGTGGTGTGAATCTGATGTAGTCGGGTCTTGTGATAATTTGAGGAGCCAAGGAGTTTAATTGTGATGTTGGTTTCAGGGTTCGTCGGATGAAGTGTTTGATATGGAGGAGATAGGGCTCGCAGGGAGATGAAAATTGTGCCAGGCAGTTCGTTATTTCAATGTGGAAGAAAAGGAAATGTTGGATGGACATGGATTTGTGATATGGGCTTTGACCCTAGCGAATAAAGAAAAAAGGGGTGTTGATATCGTGCTTTTAGGGATTGTTTGGGGAAATAAAAAAAGGCATAATTACGAAGGGGTTAAGTTCGTGGTTTAAGGACAAGACAAAGTAATTAAGGAAAATAAATTAGTTATTAGCTTAGTTTTTTTAATCATTAAATTTTATAAACTTATATGTACAATGACAGAATTATACGAAACAGGACCCGTTGGGACCATGGCGACGAAGCCTACGTTGTTGACCTGGTTTGGAAAGATTTGGGTGCAACTGGAATTTCGTTTAATTTTAAACACCTGTTTAACATTAAACGAAACAACATGCGAATTATCAGTCGAAATAAATGATGAGTTAACTCTCACACTTTCTGGAATTCTATGATATGTTAAATTCCTATAAAAAAATAATTTATCGTTAATAGTAATAACTGGATGATTGGATGTCTTGGTTGTTTATTGGTTGGTAAACGATTATCGATATTTTTATTATGTCTTATTGGATGATTTGTTTTAAATATTAGTTTCATATATTATTATCAAATATTATTATGATCAATGATGTAGAGAAGGACAGGTTGGAGGAATTCGACCGGATTCTTCAAATATTTTTGCTGTTGTTTGATTTTCCGTATTATTCAAATATGAACTGTTCACCCCAAATGATGTTATACACTGATTGGATGCTAATGATTGATTGAATATTGAACGTTGAATTGAAATTCAACGTTATTGTGATGTTTTAAACCAATATACGGTATTGATTAAGTCATTGGTAGAAAAAGGTCTAAAACCCTGTTTTTAAGACGTCAATTCGCCCGTAATTGAAGTTATAAAAATTTATAACTGAAGTGAAGTTTTAAATTTTATTTTCATAGATGTTTTAAAGTAAGTCTATATTTATAAGCAGTTTTTGTAAAAATAGTTATATAATATTATGCATAGTAATGCCAATATTTTTAATAAATTTTATAAGCATAGAAGCTTGAATTGAACCTATGGGTTAATATTTGTTAACTACTATCTTGAGAAAACAGTTAAGCGATATTATTAGATTAGGTAGATTAATCTAATGAGAAGAAGTAATTAAAATTAGTAAACAAATAACTGATGTTTAAGTTGACTAGTCAACTGTTTAATTAGAATGAGTAATTAGATTAGTCAGTCGTCGATTAATCTAATGGAAATGGTTTAACGAATAATTGTTTTAATTTAATGATATTTCTTAAATTTTAATTATCTTTTGATTAATAATTATAAATAAAGTAGTTACCATTTAGTAATGTCGTAAGTGATTAACTAATCTATTTTTAATGAATTAAACTGTTTTTACTTCAGTTAATAATGAAATTAGCTATTATTTTAATTACTAATAATTAAAGTAATTTACCTTGTTAAATGGAAGTTAATTAAGTAATTGAATTTTGAAATGGAACTAAATTGAATTGTGTTAAGAAATGACGTTATAATAAAGCTTGTAAACCAGGATGTGAGGTTAATATGCCATTTTTAAATAAAAGTTACTTAATAATTGAATTAGGTATAAGCAAGGAAATCGAAAAGAGATTTTTGTAAGAGACTGGATAATAAAATCCAAGTTATAATTGGAAGCTTATGAAGTGATGGGTAATACAAAGATTTTAATAGGATTTATTCTACTTAATAATTCAATTATGTAAAAATAAAGGTAAACTGAAATGTGATTTCAAAAGAAGATGGTTAATGGATTCTATAAGAAGATTTTAGAATAGAACCCAAGTTTCGTAAATGAGGTTTATAATGAAGTTTAATCTCAAGCGATGATTTTAAAATAAGCTTTTATGTGAAGAAATTGATTAAGTAAGATCGTTTTAAATTGGAAGAAGGTATGCAAAAGTAAGAAACATAGTTGAATTTGTGTAAAGGACTTATTACAGGATTTTGCGACAAATCCAAGTTTTTATAATTATCTTAAAAAGGTTAAAGCAAAAGAGTAGCGATTAGTAAGTTTTACAAAAGTAAAAGAGATTTAGGTTTGAAAGTAAATTTGCCAAATGCAAGAATGATTATTAAAACCATATTGTAAATAGTAAATGGAATTGATAGAATTTATATTATTTTTGTGTTTCAAACTTTTATCTGTTCTAAGATAAGAACGTTATCGATAAAGGTCTGAGAAGTAATTATAATACCCCAACTTAAATGGTTTCACTATTATCGAGGAATGATACTAGTTGTAACGGTTAAAGATGTTAAAATTAGTTTGTTAGTTCCATAGGAGAAATATTACAATGTTAACTGTAGGATTTTGAAATGTAATTAGAACTAGTGGGTTTTAAAATAAAACAATGTATATTTAACATTATTTGATCCAAGTTTAAAGTGTAAATTTATTCATACCTTGGAGTTAAGAATATATAATGATTTTCCAAGGAAAAAAGGAATGTAGAGATTTGATAAATATATAGTGATGTTTTTCAAAGCAAAGAAATAATGTGGGATTGGTAAATACATTTATTTTAAATATACAGAGATATGGTTATTGTTTTCAATGTAACGAAAACAATGAGATTTGAGATAAGAATATAAAAATTGATTTTTTTAGAATCGATAATATAGTTTAATGGATGGTTCCAAGTAAAAAGATCTGAGCTGCCAATGTACTTTACTGTATTGTTTGAATTTATAGTTAAAAACCCGACTATAAATGGAATGTTGTTCTTGGACTTTTGCCATGTTGTTTCGAAGAGACCGGGATGAGATCTATACCCAAACCCACTTCGAACCAACATTGCGTTCGAAACTAATTTGCAAGGATACGTATAACGATGGAGAAATTGAAGACCATAGATTTTCATGAAGTAGAAGAACCACGTATGATATTTGACTTGCAACCAGAGATACACTATGATTCTGTCGTGGTTTGAATCTACAGATTTGCAAGGACTAGTTGCTACTAATCCTTAGGGTGATTCCTAAATAGGATGCTGTAGGAGGGTGCCTTCGGTTCATCCTGTTCCTAGATGACTTGTATGGATGAATGTATGACAGAGTATTTCCTTAAGAGTCACGTACGTTGATTTTCACAAATACACCAAGTTTGGTGGCGGAGAAGTTCTCATAGATTAACACCCAGAATATATTTGTGGACATTAATTAGTGATTTGGCTGATCTGATGATGTGGCATTCAAGGATATGAGTCTCTAAACGTAACCTCAAGTCTCATCAACCAGGAAAATGACAGAAATCGGGAAGGCAACATGGCTAAGTGGGTTATTCCCATTAGGGTGTATTGTCACAATCTAGAGAAAGCTCTTATTTGTTTCTTATTTCATTTTTGTATCTTACGGGAATATGGTTTGGGTCGCTACCAACCGTAGAGATAATATATTCGATACACTGAAGCTGAATGAGTGGTCAGTCATGTGTGGTTGGGTTGCAATATGTTCTTGTTGAACCCTGGTATATTGCTCTCTTGAGGTACACTTTCGGGAGGTGGTCCCGTACCTTGTCATATTGGAAATCCAAACTCCAATACGAACCATACGATTTTTGATTATATTCTAAGTATGTATAGTGTGAGATGCAAACGTTCTGCTAGATGGTTATTTATTTATTTGTGGTTTGATAGACATTATTATAATACCATCGGATTTGATATATCAAAAAAATATTTTAGGTTATCGTAAGGTAAAAAGCGTCCGTGTTTATGTGTGGACTGGTCTTACGATTATCCTTTTCTTTCAAAGGATTTTCTAAAGTTAAACAAGTTGTTTGTAATGTGAATTTATTAATGAAAGTATTCCAGGCTGATTCGGGTTGATTTTTGTTTGCTTCAAATGTACTTGAGTCAAACTGAGTATATTTTCAGGTTAGGGTTCACTTCAAACTTTAGGAGGGAAGTAGGAGTCGAGACGTATATCCAATTTTTTTGGTAATTAATACTTTTGTTGTATGTGTTGTAATGATCTACTATATAGTCTAATGTTGTAATCATATATATACAAATTACCTTTGAGTAAAGAGTTGTTGATATATTATATTTTATTCATTCCGTTGTGATACTCTGGTGTTCATCATCTTATTCTTCTATTCTATATTTTCTTTCTTTCTTTTCTCACCCTCTAATTTCTTTTCATTAACAATCTGGGTTTTCGATACTTGGGTTTTTGACAATTAATATAGGATTATGTATTATTGTTGGAAATTCGAGTGTCAAATTTTCCGAGTCGTTACAAAATTCATCTTAGGCAATTTCTACCTAGGATCGCCAGAACAGCCCTTGCATAAACTCCATCTTCGATTGTCTTCAGCGTATTTGATTTGCAACGCTAATGCCCATACAGAGTGGTTTTCTGATAATAAACCTAATCCTGGTCTCTTCGTATTGAAAATGGAAAAATGCCCAAAAAATTTGATATTCGGTTATTTTACTATCAAAGAAAAACATCCATACAAACAACGAACCTATTTCCAAATGGAAATTTTACCAATCAATCATTCAAAAACACTGAGCCCTTTAAATAAATTCCTTATTAATTTAATATTTTCCAATTTCTCTTCAATATCTTTACCCAAATATTTCTCCCAACTCGTTTAGCCTCTCTCGATTCTTAGAAAACGTTTCCATCTAATATAGACTGTTTATTTTCTATATTCCATAAAATATTGTTGTATCAAACAATTCTATGATTTTTGCTTGATGATAACAAACATATATTTATTATTATAAATGTGTTTACAATTGTATTGTTCAACTACATCACAAACAAAATTAAGTGTTTATACTTAAATAGAATACTACTACACAAGAATTTTAATAATTCAAACAATATTTTATTTGAATATAATATTTTATTCCAACATTTCAGTAGTACAATCTTACAACTCCACTATTTGTACATTCCACTGATATATTACAACTCAATTTTACATTCAGTTTCATTTGTTACATCGGTTCCTCACTACAACGCTCTGTCACTCATCACTCAGTTGTACAAATACATTCATATACAGTCACTCACTCATATATAGGTACACAGTCTTATCTTCTTTCTTCTGCCAGCTTCGCTGTCAGTTCAGTCTTCTGCTTACCTGTCACAGGAACACACACAATAAACTGGAACAAAAATATTTTAAATTCCAGCAGATATAAATTTTATTTTAAAAATTTATTTGCCTCAGAATTTTGGTGTGTTTCTCATCATATTTCATGACTTGATCTGATTTATATGGACATCCATCATGTCTAAACAGTTTGTGATATTCACAGTGATACACTATAACTTCCACAAGGTAGACAATATTTCTAGTTCTCGCACACATACACGCGCACACACGCACACACACACACACATATGTCCTGCACAAACATGTATACAAAACCTGTGTATGTATATACACTTATTTCTGTGTAGGGGCAATATGGTCAAATCAGTGAATGGGCATGAACCAAGAAATCCAGTACAAATGTAGACACAAACACATATGTATATACAAACACACATATATATATATATATATGTATGTATATGTATATACATAATAGGACCAATGGTTCAGTAAAATCAAAATGGCTACAATGAGCTCAGCATGCCAAGTACAATAGCTGAACTGGACATGGTCGAACAAAAAAGCTCATGTGAACACACTGTCAATATGGAACAAGATAATACATCACAAGGAGCATGGTTCGAGCAGTGATCAAGAGTCAAATGCCCAAGCCAGAAGCTTACATGTTCATGAATGCAACAACAAGTGTATACACAGCAAAAAGAATATACTCATGTATACATGTTGTTATGATACATGGTGCAAGAAAAACAAGCAAATGGCATAGCAATGGTCGGGTTCATGTATACATAATTTTTCTAAGTCAAATATGAACAGTGAGCAACACCAATATGGCATGCAAAGATTATATACAAGCAGCAATGAAAAATGGAGCAGTGCAGGCAAATAACAAGCATGAAACACGAATGCAAAATGATTCATGCTCGAAGTACATAAGCCTGGTCGAACATC
This sequence comes from Allium sativum, assembly GCA_030737875.1. Lineage (NCBI taxonomy): Eukaryota > Viridiplantae > Streptophyta > Magnoliopsida > Asparagales > Amaryllidaceae > Allium > Allium sativum. The sequence goes on along the minus strand of CM060921.1, from coordinate 363,210,377 downwards.
AAGCCAATGTACACAAACAAGCCTCAACAGTGTTGCATATGCAGTCGCAAGCAAAATGGTCAAGCCAAACACAAAGTTTTCATACACAGGCTTCATGTGTGCATCCACAAGTAGGATCAAAGATAGTACAAGTCTGTTTTTAACGGTGTTACACTTTTTGGGGAACAGAGAAGTCAAGTGCAAGCCAATGTGTATGTATACACATATATGAAAGTGCATAGTACAAGTCAGTAAACAAAACAGCTATGAGCACAACAAAGCTCAGAGCAACTGTACATATATCCAAGGCCACACAGATATATATATATACACACACACATTCATACAAGTCTGTACATATGTATGTATATAAATATATACATAGCAGTTTCAAATGCAAGGATTATGGGTGGCTCAAGAACAGGGCTGTTTTTTACTTTCAAGCAATTCAAAATGGAAGAAGGCAAGGTTTCTCAATAACAATCAGACGTAACATGTGAAAGTGCAACATAGTTAGATAGTGCATGACACACAAATGAAGTCAACATACCAAGAAAGGAAATCTACAGGATTCATCAACAACTTCAAAGAACAAACATTGGGAAAGAAAAAAAAATAAAGCTTTCTAGAAAAATCAAACTGTTTTTGGCAAGAATTTCCTTTTTACAAATCAGAGTATGGCAAGACTGATACACTGTTTCAAAAGAGTCCCAGAAATTCAGTGATTCATTTTCTGCAACAGTTCAAGCTAGTAATTCATGCAAGCACAAAAAAACCGAGGAATCATTTCTAGATAGTAATGAAAATTCCGCAAGGGCCAAGGGTTTATTTCCAGAAATCTAATTGTTTTTTTGGTATGAAATAACTCGAATGTTGCCTGAAATTAGAATTGAATTCATCTATTCTAAATGTAAAATTGGAAACCAGTCTTGTAATGTCCCGTATTTTTGGTGATTTGATATTTAATATATTTTATTATTTTAAATATTTTATTTGGAATATTAATGGATTTTAATATTGAATTCATTTATTGAAAACGAAGTTTGAATGTTAAATTAATATTTAATTTTAAACGAGCTCAAAATGGCACGGTAGTTCGTAATATTGAGTTTCGAACTTTAATTGAATATACTGAATCCGTTTTAAGTTGTATTCATGTGAAACAAGAAATGTTTGAATCTTGTTGATTATAATTTTCTAATGGAAGAGAAAAATCGAGATTTCATGTTATAGATTGTTAGTTGTATCCAAATCAAAATTTAAAATTATAGCTATGGAAAACTGTTAATAAACGATAAAGTTTATTTAATAAATTAATATGGATTTTCATACATTTTGGGGACTGTTTTAACTCGAAATTTATGATATCGAGTTGTATAATCCATATTTGTTTATATTTAAAGCTATCCATATATTATATGTGGATATTTATGATAATAATAATTTCTTATTATTTAATTGAATTATTTTAGAATTTTAGAATATTTAATCGATATTTTATAAGAGCATCTCCAATAAGATTACGGATCGCAATCTACGATCCATAATATTCAGGGGAAATCGTCGAAATTTCCCAACAGACGCGCTAATTTTATCGGCGTGCGTTTATAAAGTCAGCGTACTCCAATTTTATCAGCACATGACATTCACGGGCTGATAAAATCGGTGCGCGCTCCTAGCGCGCCTATAAACACGGCGCGCTAGGCCTTAACTCCCCATTCTTTCCCCAATTCCTCCTTTTTAATTTTTTTATTGGTTGAGACGTCGAGATGCCGCCACGCGTGATGAAGATGGGGAGACGTACAGTTCGACCTCAATTAGATGACGAGCTGGTCCAACACACCCTCCTCCACCCACGTAGACGACGATTCCGGACTTACGAATCCTTCATAAGTTGCCAGAGGGATACACTCACCGTTCGTTTACGACGCTCGCCGCCATTCCGCTATAAATTCTAATTTTAACATATATATTTATTGAACTGTTAAATAGTTTACCAAATTATGTAGGTAGTATGAACTGTTGTTTTTATAGTTATAGTTTGTTTATCGACAATTTTTTTTGAATAGACACAGTACATTTACGTTCGAGGGAGTTGGGTGAAGTTTAGTACACAGGCCCTTGAAATATTACCACTAGTTATTCGAGAGAGGCTACTGGTTACTCCGTTCGATCTATACTTACAGATTATACCACCCCAGTCCTTTGATCGACCATTGCTAGAGGCCTTATTAGAGAGAATGTGGCCTATGACACACACTTTCCACTTCCCTGATTTTGAGCTAGGTATCACCCCAACCAATTTTTACATGCTTACGGGGATTGAGATTGGCCTCCTTGATAGAGTCTCCTACCCATTTGACCGCTCCTATGAGTCACTCGAATCTTACTTGTAGTATTTGCCAGATTTTTCCGCGGATCATATATCCAATGGTGTCGTTTCCTTCACATATTTACTTGAGCACATTACAGCATGTCTCGATGTAGTTGATTTGCGGGACACAGTATTTAGGGCTACCCTTTTATATCTCTTTGGTTCGACATTCTTTTCGAACCAAAGGAGTACGATTCGATTGGACTACCTAGCAGCACTAGCCGATTTAAAGTAGCTGCATATGATTGACTGGGGCTTAGCTATGTTGGGTTATCTATACACCGCTCTTGACTCTTTCTTTTGGAGCGGTTCAGCAGATGTTTGGATTTTGGTACATGTTGCCGTGCTGGTACAACGAGCACACGACAAACATGCATCTACGCATAGAGCCCACTGCAAATCGCCGAGTCCTTTTTCCCACGCATACATAGATGGGAGACTAGTCATGTAGTCCAACTTGTTTCCTACTGGTGTGAGACACCACTTGATGGAGGCCCGTTCTCAGTTAGATTTGAGGGATAGGGGCAACATATTACGAGCACCGTGGACTTCTTATTGGATGTTGCTGTAAGCAGGTGGCCCGCTACCTGATGCCCACCCATTAGTCATTACATGTCATTTATCTGCACGCCGTGTTGTCTTGCTCCCACAAGCCCACCTTCCTATTTGCTACTTGTGAGATTGCTGTTAATATCAGGGGCCCAATGAGTTACGTGTACCCGGAGATCAACTTCATCCCGATGATATGTTCAGGCCGCGTCGTTCTATAGGGAGATAGTACATACAGGGTCAGAGATAGGCAAGATGGGTTGGTACGCATGATTTTCTATTACCTGGAGTATATTTTGACACTTATTTGCATCGAGTAGCTCCTCGGTGGTACATGTTTCCATATTATATGCGGGGTGTGAACTCCGATCACATTGGTCCCCGAGTGGCTACCGGTAGAGTTCATCCTCCACTGTTTACTTTTGACCCGACCCCTTCACATTACTCTGACCAGCCTATGGATTTTGCTTTGGTCGACACATTTTAGGCATTTGATCTTAGCTGTCACAACTATCCCTGCCTATTGTCTACCCACCTGATCACATGGTAATCGGTATCCCTATAGCTGGATTATATCGGGCACATGAGGCAATATTAGTACTTGTGAATTTATTACCTTATACGTTCTATGTAACAACCCGAATTCTGGCAGACCGATTTTTTTTCTTCAAAATTCTAATCCATCGAAACTCTTGTTGGTTGCTCTGGTATCCTGTAGAAAATACAGAGATATAAAACATATCAGAGCTCAAAAAATATCTAACAACGGAATGGATAAAATATAATATAATCAAAATATAGCCTTACCTAAATTATAATACTACCTATGTAATGACCCACATTCTTCACATCGGAGGATTGTAGAATATTTATTTCATTTTCATACGAAGTAGTATGGTCGTGTAACTTTGGGGAACGACTATTGGGATCATTTCCCATGTTCACATTTTTTGTCGATTTTTAAATGACCGTTTTCCCCTGGCGAATCTTGTTTTGCCTATAACTTTTGACTGGAAAGGAGTTTTAACCTAAAATCACTTCCATTGGATTTGAATGATGGTTTACCTTTCCGTAGAGTGGTCACATTGATCAAACGGACTTACTATTTGGGAGAAATGGCTGAAACAAGGTTTGGAAGGTGAAAAACAACATAATTGGGCTTAACCGAGTGATTAGCAGCTAAGCCCATAACCCATTTCGGGATTAGGGTTATGGGAGGGCTGAAATGAGTTAGAGAATAGTTCCTCTTTATTTTTCAAGCCGCCACAAACCTACCTTTAGCTCTAGCAATGGCCTCCTTCTTCTAAATCGCTCCCAAAACACTGTTTTGTTAATTCCAAATCACTAATTAAGCAAATCAACACCAAATCAAGGCGGATTAGCGTAAAATCAGAGATAGAGCTGCTGGAATACATTGGCATCCATGCCATAACAGTATAGTTTCAGATCTAAGATTATATTTGTGGCTAAGGTGAGTGATTTGCATTGTTTTTCACTAATTACGGCTAATTAAGGGTGATTAGTGATAATTAGCGAAATTATGGCTTAGAAAAATCTGGAAAAATTTGTAAAATTCATAAATATTATTTTAGGGCTCCGATAAAAATTTGGGTTGATTTGGACATGTTTTTGCTAATCGTACGATTAAGTCACGATTAAGGGGATTAAGCGAAAAAACATGGGTTTTGGATATATTTGATTCATATAAACATGTCATATTATTGTTTTGGTGTTTATGGCCGATTCTCTATGTTGCTATTACTGGTTGGAATGTTTTGTGATTGCCTAGTGAAGTTAGATTGGTCAAAAGCACCGTCGTATGGCGTAAATTGCTTGCTGGAAAAGTTGCAGAAATTGGTCAGACACCCCCGTTCGTGAAGCACTTGTCACGAACTGACCCCCGTTCATGAAGCACATATCATGACCCGACCAATCGTGACACCACCTCTCACGAATCGACCACTCGCACAGAGCTCCACGAACCGTGAAGTACCACCTTCCACGAGCCGCCGTGCTCCACGCATCACGAACTGGAGGACCATGAAGTACCATGAGCCGATGACCAGGAGAAGAAGCTCCCATGAGCCGAACCGATGACCAGGAGAAGAAGCTCCCATGAGCCGAACCGATGCCACGAAACAGAGGAAGTGTGAACCGTGAACCGAGATAGGGATCACGAGTGGGTCCCATGACTCGAATGTGGTCCACGAGCCGACCACGAGTCACGAGTCGGGGCATCCACGAACCGCGAGCAGAGCTGAGGAATTGAGTATTGAACTGAGACATGACGATGGGTATGAGATGAACTGAATGGAAACTTGGAGTTACGAACCGAACCGGGATAATGACCAAAACACGAGATGCAAAGGTAGTCCAAATAGGAAGTAGAACTCAAAATCCAGATGGGAACCAACGAGTTAACTTCATGATTGGGCTTTGCTGCGGGACGTGTGCAAAGGGGTTATTGATATCCATAACCTTAGTTCACCACTGAGAGACAGATTAGTGGCTATGGATTAGTGCAATGGGGTCATTGTGACTCCATGGAGCAAAGTGATCATAACAAAGGATTGGGTGATCGAGTGGTGGATATCGTATGCTTTACGGACTGAGTGAGAGACGTGAGGATGATTGCTATGTTTGATGTTTGATATCACCATGACCCCCACCCCATTTACACTTTATATTAGTGTTACCTTATAGTATTGTACATCTTGTTGTGCTAACTCTTTGGTTGCAGGAATAGGTTCAGGTATGATTGGATTATACATGTTATTGGTTTGTTTTGTTGCTTATCGCTCATACCAGACTTTTATCTGACCCAGAGTTTTATGTCTCTTCTTATTACTCTGGGTGCTCCTAAATGAGCAGACTAGAGACAGGTTAGCTGGTTATGCCCGAGTAGATGTCTAGAGACGAGCAGGAGGCTTACACGTACCATTTCCATATTCTCCCTGTGTTGTTGCTGGTCACTACTTTGGGCATTAGTAGTGTACCTTTCTATTTTGCTTTAGAGACAGTTTCAAAAGTTGTAATAAAGATGGTTTGGATCATAAGCTGTATTTTGGATTTTCCGCTGCTATGATGATTTAGTTTTCAGCTTATGCACTGTCTCGCCTGTTTTATGTCAAGTTATGTTATTATTATATTTTATTCCATGCACTGTGCGATATACTACAGGTTCTTTGGTGATTCGTCGTCTTGCTTTCTTTTCCTTTGACGACCGTCCCGTGCTGGTTGGATATCGACACAATGCATTTCAGGGGAAATGTCGGTTGGTGCGGGGCGGGCCGTCACACTTGGTATCAGAGCTTAAGTTGCGTAGTTAACCTAGGGGAAGACATCAGGGAGAGATAGTATACGTATATGAGAGCGTGTATTTGTGATATTTTGATTTTCAAAAACTATATATATATATACTATTAGTATATGTAAGGATCGCACTGCATTGGCACCACAAAGGAGATGGTTAATTGTTTTCTCTTTGTAGATTAGACGATGAGCCGATATACGAGGAGTACGGGTTTAGGGGCTAACAATAGGAATGTACCTGATATGAGGACGATGTTGACTACCTTCATGCGAGAGATGCTTAGGGATGCTCGTGGAGCAGTTCCTAATGCTGCTAACGGTGGTGGTGCAGTAGCGCAGGCGCCTAGAGCCGATTTCGCCAAGCTCTGCAAGGATTATACTAGTCTTGGTGAAAGCCGTTCCATGGAACGGAGTCGGCTACAGAAGTTCAAGACTGACTTGATAGTTGTGAGCGCATCTTTGAAGATTTGAGGATCAAAGATGCAATGAAGAGAAAGTTAGCATCGCGTCAGCTTCAAGGACGAGCAATGAATTGGTGGAATGCTATTAAAGTAGCTACTCCTGAGGATCAAGTTACGTGGAATCTGTTTAGGATTCGCTTCTGTGATAGATTTATTCCAGCTGCTCAGAAATAAATACTGTTCAAAAGATTTTTTTAGAGCTTAAGCAGAGTGGTAGGGAAGTCTCAGAATATATTGCTGAGTTCGATACTTTATCGAAATATGGATTCTCTCTTATCGAAACTGCTGAGAAGAAGAACGAGAAGTTCATAATAGGCTTAGATGAGTACTTGGGGGAAAGACTTATAAACCACATTGATGAGACATTCAAATCTATTGTGGGGAAAGCATTGAGATCTAAGAGCCTTTACCTTAAGTCAAAGACCGAGGTTGCTGTTATATCTGCAAAGGAGCCAAAGCCGCAAGCAAGCAGTGGAGGCAAGGATAATCCCCAGAATAAGAGGAAACATAACCAAACCAAGGATGGTCAGAATAAGAAGAATAACAAAGATGGCGAGTGCTTTAGCTGTGGCAAGAAGGGACACTATGCCAGAGATTGTCAGGAAAGGCCTGGGGAAAGGAAGTGCTTCAATTGCGGCAAAGCAGGACATCACAAGGATAAATGTCTGCAACCTCCTAGGGAGAAGAAGATCGTGAAAGCATATGCTATCAACGTTGTTCCTTCTTCGTCGAATGTCCCAACAGCGGTGGAAAAGGGTGTTGTTATTCGAGGTATGCTTTCTATTTATGATGTTTCTGTTCAAGTTTTGTTTGATACCGAGACATCCCATTCCTTCGTACCTAGTGACCTGGTAGATAGGTTGGAATTGGAACTTGAGATTGTCGATAGACCTTTAGTTGTGATGAACCCGATCCTTTACATGATTTGTTGTAATGTGATCTTATCGAGTCATGGATGTATGTTTTCTTGTGATTGCTTAATTGTTTTGCTAGTATCATCCCACGTAGATTGTCTGAATTTGGAGGAGATGTTCCTTGAGTGCTTATCTGATATTGGTTCAGGCCTTTGGGGCTTGTGCTTGGGAAATGTCGAGTTCGACTAGGATGGTTTGCGTGAGATATAAGTAGTTGTTATGATTTCCATTGAATGATATCTCGGCTTACTCAAGGAGTGGTGTGCAGCCGTGACATGATAAGACTGCCCCGAGCTGGATTCGATTGAGCTATGAGATGACTCGAGTGGGACTCGAGGAAGCTGTAAAGTAATGGATTGTTTAGGACCCTATGTTGAGGTTCTCTTTGGTTCAAGAATGGTAGAACTTCGAAGGGATAAGGTGTGTTCGTTGATCTTGGAGATGCAATGAGTAGGGAGACGATTCAAGTTGGACTTGAACTCATAAAAAAATGGTTGTTCATTGATCTTGGAGATGCAACGAATAGGAAGACGACTCATGTTGGACTTGAGTTTGTCGGTAATGGATACTCGAGACTGGGTCTGAGTATGTGGGCAACTCTTCTGATGAGAGTACCAAGAAATAGTTGATAGTTGGAGTGTTCTAGGCAGACTCGAAGCAGGTGTATCTGGGGACACCCGTTACCTTGGATCCGTTGGACGTGATCTAGTTATCCTTGGAGGATAAACGTGCGTTGGACGTACGGTAGTCCATTTGGAGCCGGGGCTTCCATTGGCCCTTGGGATTGGTTGGACCAGTCATGCAAGTATCGATGTATATAGGGCTTTAGCATGTGATAGATAGGACATGTTTGATGGATGCTATGGTTGCTATGTTTGTTCCTATTTTCTTCCCTTGAGTAGACTATCACATGTAGGATTCTGGTAACAGAGAACGAAGAGATTACGGTATACTCGGATGCATGTGGTACCAGACTAGGTGTTGTACTGATGCATTGAGTAGGAGACATGCCAGTTTAGATGCTATGTTTCTTGAATGAAAGTAACTGGAGTATATCGCGGGATATGATTGTAGACCTAAGTATGGATTGGATCCAAAGATGTTGGCAAGTTTGACGATCAGACCGACTCTGATTGAGCGGATTGGTTCCAATCAGAGGGACAATCCTAATCTATTGGAAATCATCTACAAGGTAGAGATGGCCATCGATAGAGAGAAGGTGAACAAGTATGGACTTGATCGAAAAAGGATGGCTTCGAAAGAATGATAGACTGGTTGTACCCAAGGTCAATGGATTGAAAGATGAAGTGCTTAGAGAATGTCATCACTCAAAGCTGACTATACATCCCGGTGGTAACAAAATGTATCGAGACATGAAGCAGATCTACTACTGGGAAGGGATGAAAAGAGACGTTGGGAAGTTTATATCTGAATGCATGCATTGCTAGCTTGTCAAAGACGAGCAAAAGAAGCCTAGTGGTTTGTTACAACCATTGGAAAATTTCCAAAAGGAAATGGGAACAAGTCTCAATGGATTTCATCGATGGTTTACCAAGGATTAGATCAAGTCATGATAGCATGTGGGTGAATCAGGTATTAGAGGATCTCTTGAGAGCTTGTATATTGGACTTTAGAGGTCAGGGGATGACCATTTGCATCTAGTTTAGTTCGTATATAGTAATAGTTATCAGTCCAGTATTGGTATGACTCCATTTGAAGCTTTGTACGGAAGACCGTGCAATTCACCATCATGATGGTTGGAAACCGGTGAGAAAATTTATGCTTGGATCAGACGTAGTAAGTGAAACTTCAGATAAGATCAAGGTTGTTCAACAGTGAATAAATGTTGCCCGAGATAGGTAGAAGAGTTATGCTGATAAAAGACGAAGAGATTTGGAATTCTCCGTTAACGACTTAGTATCTATCAAGATCTCTCCATTGAAGAATGTGATTCGTTTTGGAATGGGAGGTAAGTTAGTACCAAGGTTCGTAGGTCCATTTCCCGTTCTCGAGCGAGTTGGGGATTTGGCGTATGAAGTTGGAGTGCCTGATAAGATGGCGAGAGTTCACAATGTATTTCATGTTTCCCAGTTAAGGAAGTTTCTGCACGACCCTGATGTGACTATTTCACCGGATCAGTTGGATGAGATCGAGGAAGAACCCGAGGCGGTTGAGAACCGCAGGCCGATTCGTATTGTCGAGTATGATACAAAGCAACTTCGAAGGAAGGCGGTGAAACTAGTCAAGATCCAGTGGGGCAAGAATGATAATGGTTGTACTTGAGAAACAGAGAAGAACATAAGGAAGTCGTATCCAGAACTCTTTGCCTGGTAAGACTCTAATCATGGTATAGTTATTTCCCTCGTTAGTAACCCGCATGTTAGGATAGGCTTGTTGTGTCGTTATGTATGTTTGATTGTTTGAAAATGGTTGATAGGCATGCGGGGCACCTTTGTACGTTTTGATTAAGGAATTTCGGGGGCAAAATTTCTTAAAGGGGGGGGGGGGGAGGGAGGGAGGAGGAGAGTGTAACGACCCGCATTCTACACATCAAAGGATCGTAGGATATTTATTTCATTTTCATACGAAGAAGTATGGTCGTGTAACTTTGGGGAATGAATATTGGGGTCATTTTCCATGTTCACAATTTTTGCCAATTTTTAAATGACCGTTTTGCCCCTGGCGAATCTTGTTTTGCCTATAACTTTTGGCTGGAAAGGAGTTTTGACCTGAAACCACTTCCATTGGATTTGAATGATGGTTTACCTTTTCGTAGAGTGATCACATTGATCAAATGGACTTATTGTTTGGGAGAAATGGCTGAAATAAGGTTTGGAAGGTGAAAAAATAGCATAATTGGGCTTAACTGGGTGATTAGCAGCTAAGCCCATAACCCATTTCGGGATTAGGGTTACGTGAGGGCTGAAATGAGTTTGAGAATAGCTCCTATTCATTTTTTTCAGCTGCCACAAACCTCCTAGAGCTCTAGCAATGGCCTCCATCTTCTAATTCGCTTCCAAAACACCATTTTTGTCATTCCAAATAACTAATTAAGAAAATCAACACCAAATCAAGGCGGATTAGCGTCAAATCAGAGAAAGAGCTGCTGGAATACATTGGGATCTGTGCCACAACAGTAGAATTTCAGATCTAAGATTATATTTGTGGCTATGGTGAGTGATTCGCATTGTTTTTCACTAATTACGGCTAATTAGGGGGTGATTAGTGATAATTAGCGAAATTATGGCTTAGAGAAATCTGGAAAAATTTGTAAAAATCTTAAATATTATTTTAGGGCTTTGATAAAAATTTGGGTTAATTTGGATATGTTTTGCTAATCGTACGATTAAGTCAAGATTACAGGGATTAAGGGGAAAAACATGGGTTTTGGGTATGTTTGTAACGACCCAGAAAATCTGAACCAATTTAAAATTTTTAAATTGGCTAAAATAATGGATTTTAAATATTTAAAATAAATACTTTAGATAATGGCGATGAAAACTGAGTTTGAATCGACATTTGAAAACCAATATAATTAATTATAATTATATATAGAATTGAAAATGGCGCGGTAGTTCGATAATTCGATTTCAAACTTCAATGGAATATACCGGGTGCAAAACAATCCGGATTTTAGTGAAACCAAAAATATTTAAATCTGTTAGTGAAGATCTTTCTAACGAATCCGACCAATCGAAATTTGATAGCGGGAATCAAAAGATATGTCCAGTTGAAAATTCTGAATAGTCGCTATGGAATTCAGGCCCTTAAAAATGGACATTTTGCAAACGACCTCGGATTTCGATGAAACCACTTTTGTTAGATCCGCAGTGTCAAGTTATTGCTAGGTTTCAAATTTCATAATTTTTCGAATCAATATGTGAGCGTGGCAAAAGAAAACGCGTTTGACCAGTTTCAGTTGATTTTAATCGACTGGAAATTGGCCATTTTTCCAACGGTCTCAGAATTCGACGAAACTAGTTTTGTTAGGACCGTATCGTCAATACGAAGCTAGAAAATATTTTTCTGGAATTTTTCTAGTTAGTATGTGACCCCAGTAATTTGAAATGTGCGTTTAAAATTCAATATAGTGATTTAAATGAAAATTCAAAAGGAAACTGATTATAACGATCAAATCAGCTTGCGATACATATCCCATTGTGTTCGGAATGGGGGTGAAATGCTATGGACGACAGGCGGTAGGCCTCGTTTCGAGGTCGTATGTAAAAGTCAACCTTTTTGCAAAAATTAAATAATTAAATAATAAAAAAAATATTCTTCCCTCCTTTTCTTCTGCTTGCCCCCCCCCCCCCGATTCATTATTCAGAAACGAAATAAAAAAAAAAGGAAAAACCCTAACCTAATCGAGCCGCTCCTCCCTCCAGACATCGCCGCCAACACCTCGACGCCGACGAACCCTCGCGACGCCCCCCCTCCGTCCGACCCCGCCTTCACCTCGAAACCCTCGAACACCCCCCAGTCGAATCAAATCAAGCCGCCGCCCTGAAACCACATCGCCGCCAACACCACCGAACAGCCCTCGAAGCCTGCCGCCGACGCTCCTTCTTCTTCCCTCCATTTCGCAAGCTATCGGTGAGAATCTATTTTATTTTTATTTTTATTTTTTGTTAAAAACTGAATTTTTAAAAGATTTAAAAAAACTGAATTTTTAAAAGATTTAAAAACTGAATTTTTTTAAGAATGTAAAAACTGAATTTTTAAAAAAGAATTTTAAAAACTGATTTTATAGGATTTAGAAACTGATTTTTATTAAAAGTAAAAACCGATTTTTTTAAAAAGATTTAAGAACTGAATTTTTTAAGAATATTAAAAACTGTTTTTTTAAGATGCATAAACTGATTTTTTAAAAGAACTTAAAAACTGATTTTAATTAGATTTATAAACTGATTTTAAAAGCAATTAAAAACTGATTTTTAATAGGAAGTTAAAACTGATTTTTAATTGGAAGTTAAAACTGATTTTTTAAAAGAATAAAAACTAATTTGTTTAAATAGTAAAAACTGATTTTTAAAGAATTAAAAACCTGATTTTTAAAAGGAAATAAAAACTGATTTTCAAAATCATATTTTTATATATTGAAAGTCGAAGTAAAAATCATATTTTTATATATTGAAAGTCGATGTAAAAATCATATTTTTATATATTGAAAGTCGAAGTAAAAATCATATTTTTATATATTCAAAGTCGAAGTAAAAATCAGATTTTTATATATTGAATAGCATAGTAAAAATTCGATTTTTACATGTGTAGAGAATACGGGCGAAAGCGACAAAAGGCGGAGATTTCTCTAAGTGAAGTGACGTGAAGTTGGATAGCTATTGGTGAGATTTCTGATTTAAAAATATTATATATGTGTTGAAGTAAAAGTGAATTGCTATATATATATATATATATATATATATATATACGCCCCTCGTCCACAAACCATGGACGATATTTATCGATTGAAATTGTTGTGAAAATTGGTTGATAGCGAATGATTGTTTGGGATTGTTTGTGATTGATTTTGGTTGATTGTGGTTGAAAAATACCCATTTGTGGTTGTGAAATATTTGGTTGAAACCACATAGGATTAGTTTGTGGAAATGAAATAAATATATACATGCCGCCTGCGTGCGAACTAGATGCATGATCCCCATTGTCAAAAACCGCGAGGTTTTAAGGTAGAGCGAGGAGCCGTACTAGGGACGGTCCCGGTTTAACTACCCTGCCGTTATGCTGCCGAAATTTTGAATAATATTCGTGTGTTTGAATTATTTTCATATGCTTAAACTATAATTATTCATTGAATAGAAAACATTCATGTGTTGAATTGATATTCATTCGTTGATTAGAAATTCATGTGTTGAATGGTATTCATATTTTGAAATAAATTGTTTGATAATAAAAATCACATTTTTATCTATATATAGAAACTATAGAAAACATTCATGTGTTGAATTGATATTCATTCGTTGATTAGAAATTCATGTGTTGAATGGTATTCATATTTTGAAATAAATTGTTTGATAATAAAAATCACATTTTTATCTATATATAGAAACTATAGAAAACATTCATGTGTTGAATTGATATTCATTCGTTGATTAGAAATTCATGTGTTGAATGGTATTCATATTTTGAAATAAATTGTTTGATAATAAAAATCACATTTTTATCTATATATAGAAACTATAGAAAACATTCATGTGTTGAATTGATATTCATTCGTTGATTAGAAATTCATGTGTTGAATGGTATTCATATTTTGAAATAAATTGTTTGATAATAAAAATCACATTTTTATCTATATATAGAAACTATAGAAAACATTCATGTGTTGAATTAATATTCATTCGTTGATTAGAAATTCATGTGTTGAATGGTATTCATATTTTGAAATAAATTGTTCGATAATAAAAATCACATTTTTATCTATATATAGAAACTATAGAAAACATTCATGTGTTGAATTGATATTCATTCGTTGATTAGAAATTCATGTGTTGAATGGTATTCATATTTTGAAATAAATTGTTCGATAATAAAAATCACATTTTATCGACTATATGAACTGTGTAAAATAATCTCGTTTTAAAAAGAAATTGTTTTAGGATAAAAATCCCATTTTTATCACCAACTTGAACTATATAGAAAAATAGTGTTTTGAAATGAAATGTTTTACAATAAAAATCACATTTTTATTGTATGCATAAATCGTTGAAATGTGAAGTGTTAAAAATAGCCACTTGTTCAAAATAAACATATATGAGTTGAAATATTCATTAATTAGCTAATGAAATGATTTGCACCTATTTATGTAACATTAGAATGAATGGTGTTTTTAAACCAAATAGAAATCAAATATGAAGTCGAATAGAAAATGATAAATGATAAGAACTGTGTATATATGTACATACATATTCATTGAACAGGTTATAGCAAAGGGGCTAGAGAAGAGGAATAAAATTTTGTGTCCGACAAATAGGTACACATTTACTGCTTTGTTTGGGTGATGATTTTATGAGCCTGTTGGCTAGCCGCTTGGCTTTTTCTTTTTCTTTTTGAGATTAGAAGGACCGGGAAAGCTATTTGCGATTTCCCGATGCTCCCGGTGCAGGGGAGGTTATGGTGAAATTTTCCAAAATTTTAAGGTGTTAGAAAAATATTTGAAGTGAAAACGATATGGAAATCATTAAATGAACTATATTTATATAAATATATAAATATAAATAAAATTAAAACGAAACGAAGCCGTGCAGTTCGTATTTTGAAACCGTGATTTCAAACGACTAGTGCGGGAAATCCGACCATTGGATTTTCCCGAAATCTCAACCGTCGGGTTCGCCTTGGAAATATCTTTCCAACGGCACCAACCTTGTAAAAATCCAACGGTTGGATTGTCTGGAATGTTTAATTCAAATCTGAAGAAAAACAGCGCCAGAAGCGATTATATTTATATAAATATAAATATAATTATATATTTAATCGAATAACGACGCTGCAGTTCGTATTTTGAAATCGAAACTTCAAACGATTGTACCGGGAGATCCGACCGTCGGATTTTCCCGAAACTGGAACCGTTGGATTCGTTTTGAAAAGACCTTTCTAATGATGTAAATTTTGTGAAGATCCAACGGTTAGATTTTCATATATGTGTAAATCAAATCTGAAGAAAAACAGCGCCACAGCCGCTTTATGGCCCGAAGCGTCGTTTTGAATAAAATGGCTATTTTAAAATAAATAAAAATAGCGATAAATCGTTATAAAATATTGGAAACAATATGGAGTGGAAATAAACTGAATTTGCTTGATTTATGTGGCTTTTGATGGTTGAATGTGTTTGGTGTGAAAATTACATTAAAGAACAAAATTGGTGTTGTCGAATAACTTAACCATTGAAATAAATCGAATTGAAATTCTAAATATACGTGAATTATTTGAAAAGGCCGAGTTAATTCTCATTTCGAATAATTGACCGACGATTGAAATTCGAAGATGAAGACGGTGGTCGAAGACCGGAGATCTTCACCTCGTTTGGATGGTAACCGAGGTCCTGATTGGGAGGCATCCCGAAATATGGATAATGAGTGGTGATCGTTCAGACGTACGTGTTGATCGAAGGGTTTGCGAGGTATTTAGTGCCTCCGGTTTCGTTCAGACCTAGAACGGACTTGTAAATGGACTGTGTGTCCGACATTGGAATTTGTTCTGTGTGACTGATAGCCATCAGTTGCACGGTGTGAATTGCCTGTGTGGCATGCTAAGGTGCAGTGATCAGGGCTTCTGTTGAAAAGCAAAGTCTTGTGGTGATGATCAAAGCACCGCCTGTGTGGCGTAGCTTTGTGTATAACGTAAATTCGCGAGCCTCACACCCCGGTATGAACCTAAAACGGGAGGAAGGACCTCAGGGAGGACATGCGTTTCTTTCTAGCTAGGGTGGTGTCAGTGACCTACCAGCCCTGACATTTATATACTTTTCACCTATGTGGTTGTTGCTGTTGCGAGGCGCCTCGGTTTGATCGGACGATCCGGGTCCGATGGAGTCATTCGTTGGCTCGTTTGCGCCCCAAAGGGCGGGGAGACGTATTGTCCAGGTATAATAATCCACATCGGTGGACCGGCCCTGACGATCCAGGGGGCAGTTGCGGCTGTTCCTGAGACATGGTAGGCTAGATTGTCTCGAATTCGGTAAGGACTATCTTTTGCCTTGGTTCATGACGGAAATCCAATTTCCAAATACGACATCGTGCGGTTTTGATTGTATACCTATATATGGCGACATAGTGGTATGGGGCATTAATGCCGTCTATGATTGATAGTTATGATTTGAAATTGTTTTCAAAACATATAGACACTAGCAATAATATCAAATGCCTTTGTTTTATTCGTATCAATCATATTTTGGCCATTATAAGGTAAAACTCTATCCTCCGGTTTGCGTTGCATTGTGTGATGGGAACTGAGTCTTATAATGGTTTCATTTTTATAAAAAGCATAACGATGTTTAAAAGAAAGATTTGTTTTAAAGCACTGGCAATCCAATGGAGTAAACCCGTTCCACGAAAGTGGCGTGGTCCTGTGATTAGCCAAATTATATATATGTGTTGAGTAGATTTCTCATACCAGTCCCATGACTGACTCGTAGTTTGTTTCACTCTCAAACTCGGGTGCCCCTTTTCTACACGGGCAGCCTTGTATTCAGGTTTAGCTGGTTCTTTCTGGATAGCTGGAGCTGAAGATGGATTCTATCATTTATTTCTTTTTATGCTGTTCAGCTCCTATTGTACATATTTTGTTTATTTCCGCTGTAGACATTTATGTATAGCTGAACTGTATTTGTACTAAGTAAGATCCTGTATACTGTGTAACTCTGATGATTACTTTTATCCAGTATATTTTGTTTTTCATTATCTGGTGTATTTATTTAATTCTGTTCTGCTATTCTATGTTTCTGTGTTATATTCCAAAGATAGCCCTATTTCCGTCTGAACGGGAATTCGGGTCGTCTCAACGTGGTATCAGAGCTTTGGTTAAGCATAGTTCTGGAATATAACATTCGAACGAACTCGTCAGAAATAGAACCAGTAGTGTTCTAGGACGGGTAACTCTATACAGATAGGATTAGCAATGTCCTAGTATGAGTAAAACAGAATGAAATTACACCCCAGTAGACACATTTACATTAAAGTATGTGTTTCTATATTTTAAAATACCTTTTCTGTGACCTGACACTTGATCTGCCATTTGCAGAAGTACTAGAAAATGAGTGGCAGGAACAGAAGAAATAATCGTGTGGCTCGACCAGCTAATGAGCCAGTTGTGCTCCCGCAGCCAGAATCCAATATAGAAGTTCTATACAAGAGATTTCGAAATCTTGGTGGATCGCCATTCTTAGGCAAGGAGCCCATTATGGAAACACAAGCTTGGATTCGTTCTGCAGAGAAGATCTTTGAGGGTTTAAAACTGAGAGACGATCAGAAAAGATTACTGGCCTCCTGGGCACTCAAAGAACAAGCTTTGTTTTGGTGGAATTCGATCATTAAAGATAATCCAGAAGGTGATATCACCTGGGACAGATTCAAAGTGATTTTCCTGGAAAGATTTACCCCTCCCGAAGCGACTGAGCGCCTATGTGATGAATTTTCTTATCTAATACAGGGTGACATGACCGTCCCGGAATATCACAAGAAATTCAATGAACTTGCTCACTTTGCTCCCCATCTGATTCAGAATACAAAGAAGAAAAATCTGAGATTTATTTACGGGCTTCAAAGGAAATATCAGAATAAAGTATTGGGGCATGTGAAGCTTCCTTTTTCAGAAATGATTTATATGGCTTATCAATATGAAGACCTCCATATGAAAGGCATGTTGCGAGACGAAGAAGAAATCAGCTCTAGCAGCAAAAGGAAATTTGAGGCTGATAGCCCAGAGACAAGTGAGCAGCCTGAGGCTAGTACGAAGGCTGAAGTCAAAAAGAGGCCGAAGATCAATCAGAAAAGGGTAAAGGCAGTCGTATGTCTAAAGTGCAATCAGCAAGGGCATTCGATGAGAAATTGCAGATCTTCGAACAGACGAAAGGGTGATGGGTCTAAATCCGGGATGAATCTTCAAGAAAATAGTAAATGCAATCTCTGCCATCAGGCTGGTCACGTAAAGCAAGATTGCTGGCAGTTGAAAAAGACTGAAATAGTTCAAGTGAATGAAGTGGCAGAAACTTCTGAGCCCTCAGCTATTCAGGAAAGGCCAGATGTTTTAGAAGGCACGCTAACTGTCAAAGACATCCCAGTTAAAGTACTGTTTGACACAGGCGCGTCACGAAGCTTCATTGCAAAGGATGCAGCTAGGAAACTGGATTTTAATTTGAAAAAGCTTAAGGAACCAATGACTGTCCAGAATCCGGTTGGGGGTTCCATTGATCTCAGTTGGATTTGTGGAGTGCCGGTTTCTTTCTCTCGTTATCGGTTTCCTACCATCGCGGTCGTCATGAATTTCAAAGAGTTTGATCTTATCTTGGGGTTAGACTGGTTGACCAAATATGAAGCTAAAGCCAAATGCGCCGAGAGAGTCGTAAAGGCGAAGATTAAATCAGGTGATTATATAACCATTCCCTGTGAGGGTCAGAATGCTAATAGAAAAGACTTCTGGGCAGCTTTGAATGTTTCTCCAGCCCAAATTGAAAATGTTCCTGAAGTCACAGAGAACATTCCTGACCTCATCAAAGACATTCCAGTCGTCAAAAACTATGCGGATGTGTTCGAAGAAGTTGTTCGCTTACCTCCGCAAAGAGAAATAGATTTCAAAATTGCTTTAATTCCCAATGCAAGGCCGGTAGTTCACGCTACTCGAAGAATGTCCTTGAAAGAGAAGGAAGAATTAGACAATCAAACACGACAGCTAGTATGGAAAGGTCTGATCAGGCCTAGTTTCTCTGATTGGGGTGCAGCAGTGGTGTTTGTCCCAAAATCTGACGGTACTCTACGTCTATGTGTGGATTATCGTGATCTGAATAAGCAGACAATAAAGAACAAGTATCCATTGCCGCGGATTGATGATTTGTTAGATCGATTAAATGGAGCACAAGTATTCTCACGAATGGACCTAGCTACGGGATTCCATCAACTTCGAATTGCCGAATAGTGTGTTCCAATGACAGCGTTCAGAGGCCCCGACTTATTCTACGAGTGGTTAGTAATGCCGTTCGGCTTATGTAACGCTCCAGCTTACTTCGTCGATCTAATGAATAGAGTGTTCAGAGGAGTTTTGAATAAATTTGTTCTGGTTTTTATTGACGATATTCTAATCTTCTCTAAATCAAAGGCCGAACATGAAAAACATCTGGAACAGGTTCTAGAAATCCTCAGAAGGAATGTATTGAAAGCCAAGTTTTCCAAATGTATATTCTGGCAAGATGAAGTGAAATTTCTGGGCCACGTCGTATCGAAAGAAGGAATTGCTGTGGATCCAAGTAAAATCACAGCTATTCAAAATTGGAAACAGCCCAGTACTCCCACTGAAGTCCGCAGTTTTCTCGGATTGGCTAGCTATTATCGGAAGTTCGTTAAAGACTTTTCGAAGATATCTGGTCACTTAACGAAGCTTACCAAGAAGCATTCTAAATTCAAATGGACTCAAGAGAGTGAGGAGGCTTTCGAAGAGCTAAAGTTAAGATTAACGACAGCTCCAGTGTTAACCATCATCGATGGCAACCAAGATCTAAAAGTATGGACTGATGCTTCTAGAGAAGGCCTTGGCGCAGTGTTAATGCAAAGAGGTCAAGTGATTGCTTATGCTAGCCGTCAACTGAAACCGCACGAGAAAAACTATGTAACTCATGATCTTGAGTTATTGGCTATCATATTCTCTTTGAAAATCTGGAGACACTATCTTCTGGGCGGGAGATTTGAACTGTTTACAGATCACCAGTCGTTAAAGTATCTGTTCACTCAGAAGGATTTAAATTTGAGGCAGCAACGTTGGCTGGAGTTTCTTGCAGCATATGACTTTGAAATTATATATACTCCAGGAAAAGCCAATGTCGTGGCCGATGCGCTGAGCAGAAAGAATGTAATGATCGCCAGCTTTATTATCACGACTTCCTTGATTGATAAAATATCTATTCTTCAGAAGGAGGATAACTTTATTAAGGAAATGATCAAAAGGATTCAGAAAGGCGAACCCTCGTGTTTTCAAATAGATAACGACGAGACCTTGAGGTTGAAAGGAAGGATTTGTGTTCCTGACATCCCCGAACTCAAAAGGGAAGTGTTAGACGAATGTCACAAGTCCAAGCTGAGTATCCATCCTGGCGTGGCCAAAATGTATAACGATCTCAAAAGAACATTCTGGTGGAAGGCTATGAAAAGAGATGTTTCAATATATGTTAGCCGATGCCCTACTTGCCAGCTAGTCAAGAGTGACCAACAGAAATTGGCTGGATTGTTACAACCACTGGAAGTTCCTGGTTGGAAGTGGGAGCATATTTCTATGGATTTCATTGATGGTCTGCCCAGAACCAGAAAAGGAAACGACAGTATTTGGGTGATCGTAGATCGCTTCACGAAGACCGCCCATTTCATACCTGTCAGATCAAATAGAACCGCTCAGAGTCTGGCGCAGATATACTTCAGGGAAATAGTTAGACTACACGGAGTGCCGCTCAGTATAGTCAGTGATAGAGATACAATATTCACTAGCAAATTCTGGGAAGCATTTCAAGTCGAGCTGGGAACGAAGTTAAACATGAGCACCGCTTATCATCCTCAGACAGACGGTCAGACTGAGAGGGTGAATCGCATTTTAGAAGATCTATTGCGGGCTTGTATTCTAGATTTCGGTGGATTATGGGAAGACCATCTGCATTTGGCTGAATTCTCTTATAACAACAGCTACCAGGCGAGTATGACAATGTCGCCATTCGAAGCATTGTATGGTAGACCGTGCCAATCTCCTGCTTGCTGGGTCGAACCAGGAAATAGACTTGTGTTGGGTCCCGATATGATTCGAGAAGCTGCCGACAAAGTCGATTTTATTAAGAAGAGGTTACTCGCCGCTCAAAGCAGACAAAAGAGCCATGCCGATAGAAGAAGAAGAGATATATCCTTTGAAGTTGGCGACTATGTATATTTGAAAGTATCGCCGATGAGAGGAATTATCCGGTTCGGTAAAACTAGAAAGTTAGCACCCAAATTCATTGGTCCGTTTCCTATTCTGGAACGGATTGGAACTCTCGCTTATAGGGTCAAACTGCCTGACTGGTTGCCTGGAGTTCATGATGTATTTCATTTATCTCAACTTCGAAAGCACGTTCATGATCCAGACTTGATCGTGGAAGAAGCAGCTCAACAGGATATTGAAATTACTCCAGAATTAGCTGTGAGGCGAGAGCCGCTAAAGATTATCGGCAAAGAAACCGAAGAGCTGAGGAACAAGAAGGTTCGCTTAGTCAAAGTGCAATGGAGTGGAGATCCGCGAGATTGTACTTGGGAAACTGAGGAGAACATTCAGAAAGCTTATCCTAGATGCCGAGTGGATATCTCTGATTGACTCCGGTGCAAGGTATATTTACCATACTTTACCTCACCATTTAATTCTCTATTCTATTATAATTGTTTGAATGATTTTAGAAGAAAAAAATAGGAATTGATTTGTATGTCTTTGAAAGGTTAAAAACAATTGGATTGGTTGTAGTGTTGTGTGATCGTAGATTTATCAAACCACTTTCGACTTTATTCCTTTTCGGGGACGAAAAGTTTTAAGTGGGGGAGATTGTAACGACCCAGAAAATCTGAACCAATTTAAAATTTTTAAATTGGCTAAAATAATGGATTTTAAATATTTAAAATAAATATTTTAGATAATGGCGATGAAAACTGAGTTTGAATCGACATTTGAAAACCAATATAATTAATTATAATTATATATAGAATTGAAAATGGCGTGGTAGTTCGATAATTCGATTTCAAACTTCAATGGAATATACCGGGTGCAAAACAATCCGGATTTTAGTGAAACCAAAAATATTTAAATCTGTTAGTGAAGATCTTTCTAACGAATCCGACCAATCGAAATTTGATAGCGGGATCAAAAGATATGTCCAGTTGAAAATTCTGAATAGTCGCTATGGAATTCAGGCCCTTAAAAATGGACATTTTGCAAACGACCTCGGATTTCGATGAAACCACTTTTGTTAGATCCGCAGTGTCAAGTTATTGCTAGGTTTCAAATTTCATAATTTTTCGAATCAATATGTGAGCGTGGCAAAAGAAAACGCGTTTGACCAGTTTTAGTTGATTTTAATCGACTGGAAATTGGCCATTTTTCCAATGGTCTCAGAATTCGACGAAACTAGTTTTGTTAGGACCGTATCGTCAATACGAAGCTAGAAAATATTTTTCTGGAATTTTTCTAGTTAGTATGTGACCCCGGTAATTTGAAATGTGCGTTTAAAATTCAATATAGTGATTTAAATGAAAATTCAAAAGGAAACTGATTATAACGATCAAATCAGCTTGCGATACATATCCCATTGTGTTCGGAATGGGGGTGAAACGCTATGGACGACAGGCGGTAGGCCTCGTTTCGAGGTCCTATGTAAAAGTCAACCTTTTTGCCAAAATTAAATAATTAAATAATAAAAAAAATATATTCTTCCCTCCTTTTCTTCTGCTTTCCCCCCCCCCCCGATTCATTATTCAGAAACGAAATAAAAAAAAAGGAAAAACCCTAACCTAATCGAGCCGCTCCTCCCTCCAGACATCGCCGCCAACACCTCGACGCCGACGAACCCTCGCGACGCCCCCCCTCCGTCCGACCCCGCCTTCACCTCGAAACCCTCGAACACCCCCCAGTCGAATCAAATCAAGCCGCCGCCCTGAAGCCACATCACCGCCAACACCACCGAACAGCCCTCGAAGCCTGCCGCCGCCGCTCCTTCTTCTTCCCTCCACTTCGCAAGCTATCGGTGAGAATCTATTTTATATTTATTTTTATTTTTTTGTTTTGTTAAAAACTGAATTTTTAAAAGATTTAAAAAAACTGAATTTTTAAAAGATTTAAAAACTGAATTTTTTTAAGAATGTAAAAACTGAATTTTTAAAAAAGAATTTTAAAAACTGATTTTATAGGATTTAGAAACTGATTTTTATTAAAAGTAAAAACTGATTTTTTTAAAAAGATTTAAGAACTGAATTTTTTAAGAATATTAAAAACTGTTTTTTTAAGATGCATAAACTGATTTTTTAAAAGAACATAAAAACTGATTTTAATTAGATTTATAAACTGATTTTAAAAGCAATTAAAAACTGATTTTTAATAGGAAGTTAAAACTGATTTTTAATAGGAAGTTAAAACTGATTTTTTAAAAGAATAAAAACTAATTTGTTTAAATAGTAAAAACTGATTTTTAAAGAACTAAAAACCTGATTTTTAAAAGGAAATAAAAACTGATTTTCAAAATCATATTTTTATATATTGAAAGTCGAAGTAAAAATCATATTTTTATATATTGAAAGTCGAAGTAAAAATCATATTTTTATATATTGAAAGTCGAAGTAAAAATCATATTTTTATATATTGAAAGTCGAAGTAAAAATCAGATTTTTATATATTGAATAGCATAGTAAAAATTCGATTTTTACATGTGTAGAGAATACGGGCGAAAGCGACAAAAGGCGGAGATTTCTCTAAGTGAAGTGACGTGAAGTTGGATAGCTATTGGTGAGATTTCTGATTTAAAAATATTATATATGTGTTGAAGTAAAAGTGAATTGCTATATATATATATATATATATATACATATATATATACGCCCCTCGTCCACAAACCATGGACAATATTTATCGATTGAAATTGTTGTGAAAATTGGTTGATAGCGAATGATTGTTTGGGATTGTTTGTGATTGATATTGGTTGATTGTGGTTGAAAAATACCCATTTGTGGTTGTGAAATATTTGGTTGAAACCACATAGGATTAGTTTGTGGAAATGAAATAAATATATACATGCCGCCTGCGTGCGAACTAGATGCATGATCCCCATTGTCAAAAACCGCGAGGTTTTAAGGTAGAGCGAGGAGCCGTACTAGGGACGGTCCCGGTTTAACTACCCTGCCGTTATGCTGCCGAAATTTTGAATAATATTCGTGTGTTTGAATTATTTTCATATGCTTAAACTATAATTATTCATTGAATAGAAAACATTCATGTGTTGAATTGATATTCATTCGTTGATTAGAAATTCATGTGTTGAATGGTATTCATATTTTGAAATAAATTGTTTGATAATAAAAATCACATTTTTATCTATATATAGAAACTATAGAAAACATTCATGTGTTGAATTGATATTCATTCGTTGATTAGAAATTCATGTGTTGAATGGTATTCATATTTTGAAATAAATTGTTTGATAATAAAAATCACATTTTTATCTATATATAGAAACTATAGAAAACATTCATGTGTTGAATTGATATTCATTCGTTGATTAGAAATTCATGTGTTGAATGGTATTCATATTTTGAAATAAATTGTTTGATAATAAAAATCACATTTTTATCTATATATAGAAACTATAGAAAACATTCATGTGTTGAATTGATATTCATTCGTTGATTAGAAATTCATGTGTTGAATGGTATTCATATTTTGAAATAAATTGTTTGATAATAAAAATCACATTTTTATCTATATATAGAAACTATAGAAAACATTCATGTGTTGAATTAATATTCATTCGTTGATTAGAAATTCATGTGTTGAATGGTATTCATATTTTGAAATAAATTGTTCGATAATAAAAATCACATTTTTATCTATATATAGAAACTATAGAAAACATTCATGTGTTGAATTGATATTCATTCGTTGATTAGAAATTCATGTGTTGAATGGTATTCATATTTTGAAATAAATTGTTTGATAATAAAAAAATCACCTTTTATCGACTATATGAACTGTGTAAAATAATCTCGTTTTAAAAAGAAATTGTTTTAGGATAAAAATCCCATTTTTATCACCAACTTGAACTATATAGAAAAATAGTGTTTTGAAATGAAATGTTTTACAATAATAATCGCATTTTTATTGTATGCATAAATCGTTGAAATGTGAAGTGTTAAAAATAGCCACTTGTTCAAAATAAACATATATGAGTTGAAATATTCATTAATTAGCTAATGAAATGATTTGCACCTATTTATGTAACATTAGAATGAATGGTGTTTTTAAACCAAATAGAAATCAAATATGAAGTCGAATAGAAAATGATAAATGATAAGAACTGTGTATATATGTACATACATATTCATTGAACAGGTTATAGCAAAGGTGCTAGAGAAGAGGAATAAAATTTTGTGCCCGACAAATAGGTACACATTTACTGCTTTGTTTGGGTGATGATTTTATGAGCCTGTTGGCTAGCCGCTTGGCTTTTTCTTTTTCTTTTTGAGATTAGAAGGACCGGGAAAGCTATTTGCGATTTCCCGATGTTCCCGGTGCAGGGGAGGTTATGGTGAAATTTTCCAAAATTTTAAGGTGTTAGAAAAATATTTGAAGTGAAAACGATATGGAAATCATTAAATGAACTATATTTATATAAATATATAAATATAAATAAAATTAAAACGAAACGAAGCCGTGCAGTTCGTATTTTGAAACCGTGATTTCAAACGACTAGTGCGGGAAATCCGACCATTGGATTTTCCCGAAATCTCAACCGTCGGGTTCGCCTTGGAAATATCTTTCCAACGGCACCAACCTTGTAAAAATCCAACGGTTGGATTGTCTGGAATGTTTAATTCAAATCTGAAGAAAAACAGCGCCAGAAGCGATTATATTTATATAAATATAAATATAATTATATATTTAATCGAATAACGACGCTGCAGTTCGTATTTTGAAATCGAAACTTCAAACGATTGTACCGGGAGATCCGACCGTCGGATTTTCCTGAAACTGGAACCGTTGGATTCGTTTTGAAAAGACCTTTCTAATGATGTAAATTTTGTGAAGATCCAACGGTTAGATTTTCATATATGTGTAAATCAAATCTGAAGAAAAACAGCGCCACAGCCGCTTTATGGCCCGAAGCGTCGTTTTGAATAAAATGGCTATTTTAAAATAAATAAAAATAGCGATAAATCGTTATAAAATATTGGAAACAATATGGAGTGGAAATAAACTGAATTTGCTTGATTTATGTGGCTTTTGATGGTTGAATGTGTTTGGTGTGAAAATTACATTAAAGAACAAAATTGGTGTTGTCGAATAACTTAACCATTGAAATAAATCGAATTGAAATTCTAAATATACGTGAATTATTTGAAAAGGCCGAGTTAATTCTCATTTCGAATAATTGACCGACGATTGAAATTCGAAGATGAAGACGGTGGTCGAAGACCGGAGATCTTCACCTCGTTTGGATGGTAACCGAGGTCCTGATTGGGAGGCATCCCGAAATATGGATAATGAGTGGTGATCGTTCAGACGTACGTGTTGATCGAAGGGTTTGCGAGGTATTTAGTGCCTCCGGTTTCGTTCAGACCTAGAACGGACTTGTAAATGGACTGTGTGTCCGACATTGGAATTTGTTCTGTGTGACTGATAGCCATCAGTTGCACGGTGTGAATTGCCTGTGTGGCATGCTAAGGTGCAGTGATCAGGGCTTCTGTTGAAAAGCAAAGTCTTGTGGTGATGATCAAAGCACCGCCTGTGTGGCGTAGCTTTGTGTATAACGTAAATTCGCGAGCCTCACACCCCGGTATGAACCTAAAACGGGAGGAAGGACCTCAGGGAGGACATGCGTTTCTTTCTAGCTAGGGTGGTGTCAGTGACCTACCAGCCCTGACATTTATATACTTTTCACCTATGTGGTTGTTGCTGTTGCGAGGCGCCTCGGTTTGATCGGACGATCCGGGTCTGATGGAGTCATTCGTTGGCTCGTTTGCGCCCCAAAGGGCGGGGAGACGTATTGTCCAGGTATAATAATCCACATCGGTGGACCGGCCCTGACGATCCAGGGGGCAGTTGCGGCTGTTCCTGAGACATGGTAGGCTAGATTGTCTCGAATTCGGTAAGGACTATCTTTTGCCTTGGTTCATGACGGAAATCCAATTTCCAAATACGACATCGTGCGGTTTTGATTGTATACCTATATATGGCGACATAGTGGTATGGGGCATTAATGCCGTCTATGATTGATAGTTATGATTTGAAATTGTTTTCAAAACATATAGACACTAGCAATAATATCAAATGCCTTTGTTTTATTCGTATCAATCATATTTTGGCCATTATAAGGTAAAACTCTATCCTCCGGTTTGCGTTGCATTGTGTGATGGGAACTGAGTCTTATAATGGTTTCATTTTTATAAAAAGCATAGCGATGTTTAAAAGAAAGATTTGTTTTAAAGCACTGGCAATCCAATGGAGTAAACCCGTTCCACGAAAGTGGCGTGGTCCTGTGATTAGCCAAATTATATATATGTGTTGAGTAGATTTCTCATACCAGTCCCATGACTGACTCGTAGTTTGTTTCACTCTCAAACTCGGGTGCCTCTTTTCTACACGGGCAGCCTTGTATTCAGGTTTAGCTGGTTCTTTCTGGATAGCTGGAGCTGAAGATGGATTCTATCATTTATTTCTTTTTATGCTGTTCAGCTCCTATTGTACATATTTTGTTTATTTCCGCTGTAGACATTTATGTATAGCTGAACTGTATTTGTACTAAGTAAGATCTTGTATACTGTGTAACTCTGATGATTACTTTTATCCAGTATATTTTGTTGTTCATTATCTGGTGTATTTATTTAATTCTGTTCTGCTATTCTATGTTTCTGTGTTATATTCCAAAGATAGCCCTATTTCCGTCTGAACGGGAATTCGGGTCGTCTCAATGTTTGATCCATATAAACATGTCATATTATTGTTTTAGTGTTTATGGTCGATTCACTATGTTGCTATTACTGTTTGGAATGTTTTGTGATTGCCTAGTGAAGTTAGATTGGTCAAAAACGCCATCGTATGGCATAACTTGCTTGTTGGAAAAGTTGCAGAAATTGGTCAGACACCCCCGTTCGTGAAGCACTTGTCATGAATCGACCCCCATTCTTGAAGCACATATCACGGGCCGACCGATCGTGACACCACCTCTCACGAACCGACCACTCGCATAGAGCTCCACGAACCATTAAGTACCATCTTCCATGAGCTGCCGTGCTCCACGAATCACGAATCGGGGGACCATGAAGTACCACGAGCCGATGACCAGGAGAAGAAGCTCCCACGAGCCGAACCGATGCCACGAACCGGAGGGAGTGCGAACCGCGAACCAAGACAGAGATCACGAGTGGGTCCCACGACCCGAATGTGGTCCACGAGTCGACCACGAGTCGGAGCATCCACGAATCGCGAGCCGAGCGGAGGACTTGAATATTGAACCGAGACATGACGAAGGGTATGAGATGAACTGAATGGAAACTTGGAGTTACAAACCGAACCGGGATAATGACCAAAACTTGAGATGCAAAGGTTGTCCAAATAGGAAGTAGAACTCATGATCCAGATGGGAACCAACGAGTTAACTTCATGATTGGGCTTTGCTGCGGGACGTGTGCAAAGGGGTTATCGATATCCATAACCTTAATCACCACTGAGAGATAGATTAGTAGTTATGGATCAGTGCAATGGGGGGTCATTGTGACTCCATGGAGCAAAGTGATCATAGCAAAGGATTGGGTGATCGAGTGGTGGATATCGTATGCTTTACGCACTGAGTAAGAGATGTGTGGATGATTGCTATGTTTGATGTTTGTTATCACCATGACCCCCACCCCCATTTACACTTTATGTTAGTGTTATCTTAGAGTATTGTACATCTTGTTGTGCTAACTCTTTGGTTGCATGAACAGGTTCAGATATGATTGGATTATACCTGTTATTGTTTTGTTTTGTTACTTATCGCTTATACCAGACTTTTGTCTGACCCAGAGTTTTATGTCTCTTCTTATTACTTTGGGTGCTCCTAAATGAGCAGACTAGAGACAGGTTAGCTGGTTATGCACGGGTAGATGTCCGGAGATGAGCAGGAGGATTACACGTATCATTTCCGTATTCTCCCTGTGTTGTTGTTGGTCACTACTTTGGGCATTAGTAGTGTACCTTTCAATTTTGTTTTAGAGACGGTTTTAAAATTTGTAATAAAGATGATTTGGATCATAAGTTGTATTTTTGATTTTCCACTGCTATGATTGTTTAGTTTTCAGCTTATGCATTGTCACGCCTGTTCTATGTCAAGTTATGTTATTATTATATTTTATTCTATGCGCTGTGAGATATACTACAGGTTCTTTGGTGATTCATCGTCTTGCTTTCTTTTCCATTGACGACCGTCCCGTGCTGGTTGGACATCGGCACAATGCATTTCAGGGAAATGTCGGCTGGTGCGGGGCAGGTCGTCACAACCTAACCAGTATCCAAAGCTATCATATCTCTCCCGCAAGTCCAACCTGTGTGTATGCGATGAGGAGGGGGTCAGAACAAAGGTTCTGGTGACTGGATTTAAAGTACACACTTTGGATAATCCTACATATACCGTTCAGTTATATTTTCTTGTTTATTAGGTTACTTGGGTTAACAACACTCAAGGCTTACACACAAGTCGTACCCATCTACTTCCCAGTGGATTAACCTAATACAGTATATATAACTACCCCCAATATTGAGGTACACCCCATGGTACCCCACTAGCACGGTCTCCACAGTAATGCCTCAGAAATGTACGCAGTCCCTCATCCTATGTCGGAGTGGCGTACGAATCTCTATATAACAATGTTACATTCTGCATAAAACCGCCATCGCCATGCTACGTAAGTGTACGGACTGCCACCTTTGATCGAATCAGATCGCAGAGTATTGCCCTAGAGCCTACGATACACCACCCAGAGCAGACATGCATGTATCTAGACTTTCCCACGTACGTATCATCAATTGTACTTGATGCCTTAACCGCACATAACCTCTAATGGGCACCGAGTTCCATGGTAGGGCTATACAAGAAACACGGAAATCAGCCGGGAGATTTTCCATATCTGTACAGGCCGCCTTTAAGAGCCTCAAAGTACAAGTATCCTTCAGGTCTGTTTTTCATGGTGGCTATGGCCCCACCTCGGCCCTTCCCTCAACTAGTAAAGACTGCAAGATCTAAGAGACTTGCCCCTAACAAATAATCTAAACATCCAGTTGGTGTCTCCCCTCAACCACCATGCCTCGATAGTGAAAGGTATATGACGTCTTGGTCTCAGCTCTAGTCTATTCGCATCCCACTGCCTGCCGATGACGGGTACCCGGTGATCTAATATCCTTATTGGTCGTGACTCCTGCCTCCCTGTTGAGGCGACCGTCGAATCACCCTAATGTCATCTCGTTACAGCTTTCTGACTGCAAAGCTACTTTTGCTGTCAAGGCTACTTACCGGGTAGTTACGTGCAGACCCAACTTCTGTGAGCATACCCCGTACACTGCACCACCACACAGGACTACCAGGGGCACCTTCCACGTCTCAAGAAGACGCATGCTTCCCCTTCCATTCCTTCGGAACCGATAGAATAATCAAATGAATGTGCGCTCCCCTCGTGTCTCATGACACCACGATGATCTACCCTGTTGGGTTCTTCTCCCTCAAACATGCAGACGGTTCCAAGCACCTCATTTTAATATGTTATTAGACCCTATGTCTAAACCTTCTTTTACGCGCTTGCTTTACCTCATCAGGTTTCCATTTAACTTGGTTATTTACATGGACATCTTATTCAAGTTACCAAGTTCCTCTTGCTTATTAATTTCAGTCATATAACTTAACCCATTTAAGCCCCACAATATGTTATTCTCTAGATTGTGATCCAAGGTCTGTAATCCACAATCCCTTTATATTCTTGTTTGATTTCATAGTTACAATAACATGTTCTACTTAATATGTAATTAAGTATATCTCAATTCACATGTTTTTAGTTTTAACATGTCAGTCATTATTTATGATTAAATATAACTTATTTCATTTCATAAGTTTGCCTCACTCTTTCCTATTTAATCATAATTCCATCTTACATTGTCACTGCAACTTATCGTTGTTTACTTATTAACTTAGTTCTCTTAACTAAGGTTCACTAATAAGTATCATTTCCATTTACTATAACATATGTTATAGTTTCCACTTGTCCCTAGGACAAGCCTTAACATGTTATTCTTATCAGCAGATTTCAAATTTCCAAGTTTGTAGATCACTTAATTTACAATTAAGTACAACTACTTACATTTCATAAAATTTCCCCCTTTTCTCTACTTATCACAAACAAATGATTTTAGGTTTCCCTATTTACTGATTACTTAATTTACAATTAAGTACCACTTATCTCATTACATAAGTTATCTCATTTTCTTACTAGTTTATTATAACCTAAGTTGTAATCTCCACTTGTCCCTAGGACAAGTCTACCTATTGTATAACATTCTCATTAATGTATTTAATTATAATAGGTTATTATCATTCCCCGTTCATTCACTTCTTTTACTGTTGTAACTTCCATTCATTTCCTTATTCATTTCCATTAATCACAACTAGTGCCATTTATCTCTATCCTTTTATATACATATATTTATATATATGCTTATGTACTAGACCTCTCACATTAAGTCTACAATTGTGGATGCTGGATTTTCCAGGTGGTTCCTGGCAGAATTCTTCCAAAAGTTGACTTAACCTCGTGTCATAGCACTGTTACATGTTTTATTTATGCACTAGACCCCTCACATTAAATTAACAACTTATGGATGCTGAATTTGCTCGGTGGTTCCGGGAAGACTTCTACCACAAGTTGAATTTAACCTCGTGCCTAAGTGCAGTTACAGTTTTCTATTTACTGTAAATTTTTTATATAATTTAGGCGTGTCCATTCTTTCAAATTTTTACTATAATCTATATTTTTCATGTCATCATATTAAGCTCATTTTATGTCGCATGTTCTTCCTAACATGTAATTAATTTCATCTCAAAATAACATGTGATTGTCAAATCATGTAATTATTCTAATTTAACATGTTATTATTCTAATTTCTACAATTAAGGGTTCAAGTACATAAATGTCACAAGTTAACATGAAATTACAAGAACAGTAATCGCTACACATATTTTAATAAGTTTACGTTTCAACATATGAACATTTCAGCACATTAAACATTTTAGCATATGAATTTCCAACATACTAATATTTTAACATGTTAATATCTCAACATGTCATATTAGCATTTCAACACTTTTAATCATTCTAGCAGATTTACATTAAAGATTAAAGGGGAATGTCAAACGATAATATATCATTACCCAAAATGATATAACTTAAATCCACTCACCTAATTTGCTTTCCAACTCAGAATTTGGTCCAGATCTAGTATTTCATGGTCCTCCTAACTGAATTTAGAACCTAACAACCAAGGATCCACAATTCTTAGTAAAAGAAAAAGGGAAGAAAGAGGAGAAAATTGAAATAGACCAGATCCAAGAAATTAACTTATTTCGAATATGATTCTGAACACCTTCTTATTAATATTCATTCTTTTCCTCCAAATCTTGATTATGAATTATACTAAACTAATTATTCTATTTTTCTGAAGAGATTTAAGGAGGAAGAAGAATGGCCAAGTATAGATGTCGTCTCAAAAATATGAGATATAGGCTAGGCTCTACTAGCTTATTTATAGGTGTTCAGGATCTTATCGTACACGTAGGGCTGAGTCAGCATTCGAACTTGGTTAAGAAAACAGTCCAGATTCATCAAACAATCTAACCAGATCTGAGAGGGGTCATCCCCGAGGTCGACATCCCCTTATGGGGTCGACCCATGGGTCGACACCCCTTGAAGGGGTCGACCCCTGCATGTCCGAACGGCGAAAACTAACACGGGCGCACTTCACAAGTGCGGCAGTGCAAAAATACCTTGGCGCACTTGCAAATTTGCTAGTTGTTCTGGCCTGCTTCCTGCTTTCTTCGTCAAACTTCTACCGTCGATAACTTCTTCATATGTTATCCGTTTTACGCAAACTCGGAGTCTATCTGAACCAGAATTCTGAGATGAATGCAATGGTATAATCCATTTTACTTAATTTGAATATTTTATTAAGTTATTCTTAT
Source organism: Allium sativum (assembly GCA_030737875.1). Lineage (NCBI taxonomy): Eukaryota > Viridiplantae > Streptophyta > Magnoliopsida > Asparagales > Amaryllidaceae > Allium > Allium sativum. The sequence continues at coordinate 363,177,101 of CM060921.1, read as the reverse complement.
TTTATTATTAAATTATCATAAATTGTGGGGTGTTACATTCTCCTACCCTTAGGAAATTTTGTCCCCGAGATTTGATAAGGGTAAAAATCAATTAACCCCTCACATAATATACATCCATCATGTGTGCATCCAATTTCTGCAAACAATGTGCATTTGTGCAAAGTGAAATACAACGTAATAATAAATGTATGCCTAAGCGGTACCTCGTATGTGTATGCGAATTTTTCAAAAATTCTTTAAAAACATGATGCTCACATCCTAAATATACTGGTAGTTCTACATGGATGCAATATTTTGAAAATCAAAATACATTTTCATCCAACATTTCCTACATTCTTGCAGAACAAGAGCGCAGTTCATCCAATTGTTGCATGAAAAATCCTACCAACCAACTTTATGTTTCGAATCTCAGAAAAATCTATTTTTCTAAATTCGATTTCATATATTACAAAAAGGTGGAAAACGGAAAATTTCACATCTTTCGTTTTTCTTTTATGTACCTTTTTTCGAGCCGTACTTAGATTTTATGTAACTATTCATAAAGGTTCCCTATTTTCCTATCCAAGCACAGCCCACATAAGAAAATTTTCTGTGTTACTGATTTTCTTTTTCATCTTATCTTGGAAATTTTTACTCTTATTCATTTTTTCTCATAATTTGTCAAGTTTGTCGCTTTACTGAATTTGCTATTTCCTTTCTAGTGATGCCATTTCTCTTTTCTTAGCTTATTTAATCATCTGATCTAAGTTTAATTTCAAATAAGCCTTCAACTAAAACAGGAAAACAAACACTCTACACAGCTACTACTATGGGCCAAGAATCTCAGGACTATGTCCCCCTCAGACAGCAAACTTGAACGACGGGATCAATGACGGGCTTAGGTGTTACCCTAACTACCCAACGGGGAAAATAACAGAACGATCCCAACAGAAATGTAATAACGGGTTGTACCCCTAACATGAAAATAAGCAATAGGATCTAAATACTTACTTGCCTTTTGCTATCTAGTAGTCACTACTAGTCCTAGCTGCATACCAACAATTATTTCAAGAAATACCCTAGGCTTTTCAATGCTTACGCATCCTAGGGGAACTTACCATTATTCCAAGATAATTCTCGCTATTTACTTTATAGCCTCAAAACTTTTCCCGTCTTCCCTAGGAAGTAATCCTTACTTACTCCATACTTTTAAAACACGATTTAGCCCTTTTCATTTAAATTTTCTTTCAAAAATTAAAAGTGCCAAAATTTTTATTTTCCTTATGAAACTTACTTTTGCCAAACCATAAAACATGTCATTTTATATAAAAAATGTAAATCATTTTTTTTTTCAAATCACAAAAATCGGAGTAGATAAGGATAACTATTTCTCAATCGGGTTTATAACTTGTTCTTACCTATAAAGTCGGTTCAGTTACTTCCTACAAGGTGCAAACGTCCACTCTATTCTTAATTTCTACAATTTATTTTGTCCACCCAACAAAATTTTCTTTTTTAAATTTTTTTTATCAAAAATGATTGTCAAAAAAAATAGAGATTTCAAAACTTTCTTTACTGGAAATTCCAGTTTTCAACAAAATGCAATTTTTTCTAAGTTTTTCTTTTTAATCCTTTCATGCAATATAACAAGAAAACTAGCGAGCTATACATGCTCTATAATATGCATCTTTTACTGAGAGAATTTTGTTTTAGACAAAATTTTCATGAGAAATCATTGCTTCCAAAATATATCCCATTTTACTTTAAAACCCAATATGTACTTCTTTACATGTGTTAAAACTATAACTTTTAGGATTATAACTTGAAAAACCATAAACCATCTCCCAAAAGCTTTTTAAATTTCAAGTTCTTAAAAGTTAACAATGGGGTTACACTCAATGCAGGTTTCTAGTTTTCTAGGCTTTCCTAGACACTCCCACAAAGTCAATTCTCTCAACTATATGTATTCCTAATCCATTTTTTTCTTTTTAACCTTTTCCAATTTATAAGATTTTACTACCAAACCCACTAACCCAAAATACTAATCATATGGGATTTAGCTTCCTTCCATACAAAGTACATTGTACATTTTCCACCAAAATTACCTAAGGGTCTCACATTTCCATATTCATTCCTTAAGTGTACAAAACAAACATCCCATTTCTTAGCATATTATCCTCTTTTTATTTAGTGGGTTCCTCTATGAATCTAGGTATATATATATAATATTTTTATTTTTATTTTTAAAAATAGAAATACGTTCACTCACTATCTATACATGAATCCTAAACCTAAGCTCTGATACCAGATGTAACATCCCAAATTCCGACAAACCGATTTTTTTTCAAAATTCTAATCCATCGAAACTCGTGTTGGTTGCTTTGGTATCCTGCAGAAAAGACAGAGATATAAAACATATCAGAGCTTAGAAAATATCTCATAGCGGAATGGATAAAATATAATTTAATCAAAATATAGCCTTACCCAAATTATAATACTGCCTAACCAGTATCCAAATCTATCATATCTCTGCTACAAGTCTAACCTGCGAGTATACGATGAGGAGGGGGTCAGAATACAGGTTCTGGTGATTGGATTTAAAGTACACACTTTGAATAATCCTACATATACCGTTCAGTTATATTTTCTTGTTTATTAGGTTACTTGGGTTAACAACACTCAAGGCTTATACACACGTCGTACCCATCTACTTCCCAGTGGATTGACCTAATACAGTATATATGTTGCTACCCACAATATTGAGGTACACCCCATGGTACCCCACTCGCACGGTCTCCACCGTAATGCTTCAGAAATGTACATAGTCCCTCATCCTACACCGGAGTGGTGTACGGATCTCTATATAATAATGTTACGTTCCGCATAGAACCGCCATCGCCATGCTACGTAAGCGTACGGACTACCACCTTTTATCGAATCAGATCGCAGAGTAATGCCCTAGAGCCTACTATACACCACCAAGAGAAGACATGCATGTATCTAGACTTTCCCACGTACATATCATCAATCGTACTCAATGTCTTAACCGCACATAACCTCTAATGTGCACCAAGTTCCATGGCAGGGCTGTACAAGAAACACGAAACTCGGTCGGGAGCTTTTCCATATCTGTACAGGACAGCCTTTAAGAGCCTCAAAAAACAAATATCCTTCAGGTCTGTTTTTCATGGTGGCTATGGCACTACCTCGGTCCCTCTCTCAACTAGTAAACACCACAAGAGCTAAGTGACTTACCCCTAACAAACAATCTAAACATCCAGTTAGCATCTTGCCTCAACCACCGTGCCTTGATAGTGAAAGGTAGATGGCTTCATAGGTTTATCTCTAGTCTTTTCGCATCCCACTAGCTGCCGATGATGGGTACCCGACGATCTACTATCCTTGTTGGTCGTGACCCCTGCCTCCATATTGAGGCGACCGCCGAATCACCCTAGTGTCACCTCGTCACAGCTTTCTGGCTGCAAAGCTAATTTTGCAGTCAAGGCTACTCACCGGGTAGTTACGCGTAGACCCAACCTCTGTGAGCACAGCTCGAACATTGCACCACCATAAAGGACTACCAGGGTACCTTCCACGTCTCGAGAAGTCGCGTGCTTCCCCTTCAAGTCCTTCAGAGCCGACAGAATAATCAGATGAACGTGCGCTCCCCTCGTGTCTCGTGACACCATGATGATCTACCCCGTTGGGTTCTTCACCCTCAAATGTGCGAACTAGTCCAAGCACCTCAGTTTAATATGTTATTAAACCTTATGTCTAAACATTCTTTTATGCGCTTGTTTTACCTCATCAGTTTCCATTTAACTTGGTTATTCCCATTCACATTGACTTCTTATTCAAGCTACCAAGTTCCTCCTGCTTATTAATTTCAGTCATATGATTAACCCATTTAAGCCCCATAACATGTTATTCTCTAGATTGCGATCCAAGGTCTGTAATCCACAATCCTTTTATATTCTTGTTTGATTTCATTTTTACAATAACATGTTCTACTTAATATGTAATTAAGTATATCTCAATTTACATGTTTTCTGTTTAACATGTCAGTCATTACTTATGATTAAATATAACTTATTTCATTTCATAAGTTTGCCTCACTCTTTCCTACTTAATCATAGTTCCATCTTACACTATCACTACAACTTGTCATTGTTTACTTATTAACTTAGTTCTCTTAACTAAGGTTCACTAATAAGTCTCCTTTCCATTTATTACAACCTATGTTATAGTTTCCACTTGTCCCTTGGCTAAGCCTTAACATGTTATTCTTATCAGTAGATTTCTGATTTCCAAGTTTACAGATTACTTAATTTATAATTAAGTACAACTTCTTACATTTCATAAAATTTTCCCCTTTTCTCTACTTATTACAAACAACTGGTTTCAGGTTTCCCTAATTATTGATTACTTAATTTACAATTAAGTACCACTTATCTCATTACACAAGTTATCTCATTTTCTTACTAGTTTATTATAACCTAAGTTATAATCTCTACTTGTCCTTGGGAAAAGTCTACCTATTATATAACATCCTCATTAATGTAATTAATTATAATAGGTTATTATCATTCCCCGTTCATTCACTTCTTTTACTGTTGTAACATCCATTCATTTCCATTAATCACAATTAGTGTCATTTATCTCTATCCTTTATATATATATGCTTATGTACTAGTCCTCTCACATTAAGCCTACCACTTGTGGGTGCTTGATTTGTTGGGCGGTTCCGGGCAGAATTCTTCCACATGTTGACTTAACCTCGTGTATTAGCACCGTTACATGTTTTATTTACGCACTAGACCCCTTACATTAAATTAACAACTTGTAGATGCTGGATTTGCTCGGCGGTTCCGGGTAGACTTCTGCCATAAGTTGAATTTAACCTCGTGTCTAAGTGCAGTTACAGTTTTCTATTTACTGTAAATTTTCTATATAATTTAGGCCTGTCCATTCTTTCAAATTTTTACTATAATCTATATTTTTCATGTCATCATATTTAGCCCATTTTATGTCGCATGTTCTTCCCAACATGTAATTAATTTCATCTCAAAATAACATTGATCATCAAATCATGTAATTATTCTAATTTAACATGTAATTATTTCAATTCTATAATTAAGGGTTCAAGTACATAAATGTCATAAGTTAACATGAAATTAGAACAACAGTAATCGCCACACTTATTTTAACAAGTTTACATTTTAGTATATGAACATTTCAGCACATTAAACATTTCAGCATATGAATTTCCAACATATTAATACTTTAACATATTAATATGTCAATATCTCATATTAGTATTTTAACACATTTAAATCATTCTAGCAAATTTACATTACAGATTAACGGGGAATGTCAAACAATAATATATCACTATCTAAAATGATATAACTTAAATCCACTCACCTAATTTGCTTTCCAAATCCTGAATCTGGTCCAGATCTAGTATTCTGTGGTCCTCCTAACTGAATTTAGAACCTGGCAACCATGGATCCATAATTCTTACTAAAAGAAAAAGGGAAGAAAGAGGAGAAATTAAAATAGACCAGATCTAAGAAATTACCTTATTTCGAATATGATTCTAAACACCTTCTTATTAATATTCATTCTTTTACTCTAGATCTTGATTCAGAATTTTCCTAAACTAATTATTCAATTTTTTCTTAAGAGATTTGAGGACGAAGAATGGCCGAGTATAGACGTCATCTCGGAAATATGAGATTTAGGCTAGGCTCTACTAGCCTATTTATAGGTGTTCAGGATCTTATCGTACACGTGGCGCTGAGTCAGCATTCAAACTTGGTTAAGAAAACAGTCTAGATTCGTCAAAGAATCTGCCTAGATATGAGGGGGGTCGGCCCCTGGGTCGACACCCCCTTGAAGGGGTCGACACCTATGGGTCCAGATGCCGAAAATTAACATGGGCGCACTTCATAAGTGCGCCAGTGCGAAAATACCTTGGCGCACGTGACAAGTGCGCTAGTTGTTCTGTCCTCTTCCTACTTTCTTCGTCAAACTTCTACCATCCATAACTTCTTCATACGTTATCCATTTTATTCAAACTCAGAGTTTATCTGAACCAGAATTTCAAGGAGAACGCAGTGGTACAATCCATTTTACTTAATTATGAATATTTAGTTAAGTTATTCTTATTTTATTATTAAATTTTCATAAAAATACGGGGTGTTACATTCTAAGTTATAGAAACTGAGTTTATATGTTCTATGTTTGTAGTATGCACCCAAGCTGGACCAGCATATGTGGCATAATACTGCTATTTAGGAGATGGCCCTACTACATTCGCAGTCATTAGGAGCACCAAGAGTTACAGGACCGAGGAGGGGGGTGGTGATGCAGGAGCATCGAGTACCGTTGGAGGATCATGTAATTCTGGAGGTTCAGGTGGTGTTGGAGGACCGAGACGGGTGGAGGATCAGGTGGTGTTGGAGGATTAGGTGGTGTTGGAGGAGGATCGGGAGGGGGTAGTGACGGTGACGACCTTATTCCGTATTATAGCGGGGATGGCAAGGAGGAGGATGGTGAGGAGTCTGAGCACGATGATGATGATGATGCAGATTTAGGATGATTATCATGAGGATCCTGATGATGATATTTTGTTTATGGTTATCATGATGTATATATGTGTATGGCTTCATGTACTGGACTTTATGTTATTTTTTTCATGTTTGCTCGTTTTCATATGTCACGTTGATGCATGTTGTACTGCACTTTATTATCTACATGTTATGTTTATTCATGTCGACAACTATATTTTATGATGTTCTGTGTAATGGACCCTTTAAGTAATTATTCATATAATTAGTTAACATGAACGGGCAACTTAGAAGGAGTTAATGTTGGTTGGTTTTGAATTATATTAACGATTTCGTTTATTAAACAATGTTTAAAATGTTTAATTTATAATTTAATTATAAAACGAACTGCAGCGGCGCAGTAGTTCGTAATATTTTTTATCTTTAAGTGGTTGTATGGGATTCGATATAAGTTGTAATTTCTCAAAATAAGAAACGTTCAAATCTATTTGATAATATTTTCCTAATGGAAGAGAAAATTTGAATTTTAATGTTGTAGATTTTGTTTTATGTCCAAATCAAATTTTCAAATAGTCGCTATGGAATTCGTTTATAAATTATAATGTTTATTTATATAAAATAAAGGATTTTTATTGTATTTAATATCGTTTTGACTTGGAATTCAACCCAAGATATTTTATCTTGAAAATATATGAAATTTTGCTCAGACTTGGAGCAATCTGTCCAATAAAGGAGCACTCTATCCAATAAAGGAGGACACTCCAACCAATAAAGAAGCACACAACACAATGTACACTCCAACCAATAAAGATGCACACAATTTAATAAAGGCCCACTCTGTCCAAGATTACGTGGATGACCCTAATTTTTAAATTCCTTGGCTACATTACGTAGACGACCCTTCTTGTTAAATTCCTTGGCTATGTTACATGGACGACCCTACTTGTTAAATTCATTGGCTATATTTCGGGGATGACCCTGCACACTACAAAATAGACCAACATAGGTACCGATAAAGGAGCACTCGTACCAATAAAGGAGCACTCTGTCCAATAAAGGAGCACTCTGTCCAATAAAGGAGCACTCGTAAGCACTCTATCCAATAAAAGAGCACTGCATTGATGCACATATCGACGCAATGCACAGTCCAACCAATAAAGAAGCACCCTACACATTGCACACTCCACCTAATAAAGACACGCACAAATTAACAAAGGACCACAGAAAACAATAAAGCTACCCACTTAGCAAGACGTCATACCTTATATACAACAACAACATTGCAAACCATATCTCATATCCAAACATATTCACAAACAAAAATGGATTCCTATTTTATGAAATGCATGATGGCTTTTAATAGTGATTTGAAGGAAGAGGAAATCCTTCAAGAGGAAGCAGAAGAAATAAAAGAAATAAGGGACTTATACCATGAAGCCTATGGTTCATCATCCACAACTCGAGGGAAATCGGTTCCTGGAAGGAAGTTTAAACACCAAAATCAAGCTAAATACCATAAGTCTCTGATGCAAGATTACTTCAATTACAACTGCACTTAAGGGCCTGATATGTTTCATAGAAGATACATGATGCAGAGAAATCTATTTCTTCGGATGTTGGCAGGAATTCAAGGCAACAATGATTACTTTAAGTACAAACAAGATGTATCAAAGACACAGGGGTTATCCAGTGAACAGAAAATGACGGCCGCTATGAGAATGTTAGCTTATGGTACTCCTGCTGATGCATTGGACGATGCATACTGAATAGCAGAGAGCATGACACTTGAAACACTTGAAAATTTCTGTCAAGCTGTGGTGGGCGCCTATGGAGAAGAATACTTAAGGTCTCCGAACGAAGTAGATGTAGTGTGAATTAGAGAGATTCATGAAAGTAGGGGATGGACGGTCATGTTAGGAAGTTCGGACTGTATGCATTGGGAATGGAAGAACTGCCCTAAAGGATTATAAGTTGCATACAACGGCAAGGAAAGGCGACCAACCATCATTTTGGAAGCTGTAGCATCATACGATCTATGGATATGGCACGCTTTCTTCGAAATCCCCGGTTCGAATAATGACTTAAATGTTATAGAAGGATCCCATCTATTCAATGATCTTACTCAATGCCAGGTACCTCCTTTAACATTTACCCTAGGCCAAAGTACTTACAACTATGGCTATTACCTAGGTGATGGCATTTACTCGAAATGGAGCACCATCATTAAAACATGTGCAAATCCATTGACTCCTAAACAAGCGAAATTCGTGGCGATGCAGGAGGGACAAAGAAAAGATGTAGAACGAGCATTCAGTGTTTTACAATCTAGATTTGCAATGATAAGTAATCCATGTCAGTTGTGGTCTAGGTTAAACATGCCTACAATCGTGTTTGCCTGCATCGTTCTACACAACATGATTATAGAAGATGAACGAGATATGGATGAAGGCAATGCCACTACGAATACGAAGGTGCTTCGCAAGCACCCAAAGTATTCCGACAAAACACACAAACAACAAAAGAGGAATTCAACATTCATTTGGACCGTCAGATTATGTTTAGAGATGCATAACTACATAACCAACTGCAAAAGTTCTTATGAATCATTTATGGAACCACTATAGCGATACCTAGTTATGAAGCTTGCTTGTTTGAACTCATGTTTTATTTTATGATTAAGGTTATTTATGCAGTAATGATGTTGTAGTTTTTTATTTTACCAATCACGTTCTTTTGTATTTGTACGTGTTACTAACCAGCCATTATTATGATCTGAAGCTAAATTAGTTAACTTCGGTCTTCCTAAACATAACTATTTTCCATGAAAATAATAACGATTTTATTTCATCATATTAAAAAGATAAGCTAGGATAGGTAAAAAAAATTAAAACGTTATGCTCGTCATGAAGAGCGCCGATTTTGTCAGCTCACATCAAAAAAATCGGCGTGCTTCACGACGAGCCAATAAATTTGGCGTGCAGGACCAATTCAGAATTCTGAATTGATCCCGTAACATTTCCCTTAATATTACAATCCCCAGCATCCGTTGGGGGCTATTTCAACCAAATGTCTTCAATTCAAACGATGAATTGAAGGTTATTGGAGATTCTCTAAGACTTAGAAATAGCCAGTTTTCAAATGACATCCATTTGCGATGAAACAAATTTTTTTGGATCCGGAACCTCAAAACATAGCATGTTGCAAATTTTTGGGCCAAACAGAGTTAATATGTGAATGTATGGAATTTAATTGTAAACCGACAAACAATTTAAATTGTAAAACATCGTCGTTTTCCAAATGGAGTCGAATTTCGACCAAATGAGTTTTATTTGATCCGTTTTAGTAAGTTCTTGTTACATTTCAAATTTGGTAGCAATCCGATTAACCATGAGATCGTGGTAGTGTCAAACACCCTTGTTTTTATTTAATCGTTTATTTTATTTTGGCTAGTTTAGATAGGGATAACTTTAAAGGAATAAACGACTGGCCAAATGATCTCCGATTTTAATGTAACAAATTTTATTGGATCCGTAGGGAAAAGGACAAGTAGGATTTCAAAATTTCAAGTTTATTGGATTTATTTTGTGATCGTGGGAAATTTAAATGCGTGATTTTCGCTGGTGATTTATAAAGGACTTTTTACAAACGACCTTGGAATTCGACCAAACCTGTCCCATCGGGTCCAATTTTTTTCTTATGCTAGGATTAGGAGTTTCGTCACAATTGGATATCGTATGTGTGGTTTTTAACACGATACTTCACGATGAAATTTCGTAATATTATTATTAATAAATCTTCCCTAACACTCTATTTATACACGTTGAAACCCTTGTTTTTGTGAGTCAGTGGTTAATGAACATTTCCGCCTCCACCCTTAATAATAAATCACCCAAAATCTGACGAGCTTCTCCTCTTTTAATCTTTGAATCCACTAAGTATTTTTGAAATCTCCAAACTAGTAAAACGTAGATCTCATCAAGGTCGATGATCTGACCGATCGAGATCATCTCTAACGAAGTGGTTTGGTCGAATTTCAGTTCGAAGCGGCTTGCAGTTGTAAGCGAAATACAGTTGAATGGTGTATGCTGGGGTATCGAAACTCAGAGTGGAGGCAGAAGGGGCCGCGATGCTCTCACAGATGACCTCCGATCATGGTTCGATCGACACTGGTAGGCGCGACGGTGGTTTTTTACGGTCGGACTCTGAGTTGAAGCAGCATAAAAGATGAGTAAAACAGGCGGCCCATATTTTGGTTAAGTCACGTAATTACTTAATTTAGTTTTAATGAATTATTATATAATTATGTATGTATTAATATAAATGTCAAATTGGATGCAAGCTATTGACGGAATAAGAAAGGAACATTGGTGTTTTTTCCTGGAGCAATTGTTTAACATGGGAAGTAGTATGAGGAGGGAGAACTCAAGTGGCGTGGGCAGTATGTGGTGATCAAGGGCTTTGGGCCTTAACAAATAAAAAATATGTATTGAAAAGAACCGAAAGAAAAAGAAAAGAAGTCGAAACAAAACAAAAACAAATTGGGGGCGGTGAGCAATGTGTAAGGGGCTAGTAGAAGGATGGTATCAGTGGGAAAAAATGGAACAACAAGCCGATATAATAAACGAAGATGCCTAAACATTATATTAATATGCCAAATTCTATATCTACATCATCATTAAAAATATAAACCGTAAAATTTGGAAGTAATTAAAGAATTAATTAGTTTTAATTAAAAACAATACGTATAAATTTTGTACTGTGCTCTTAGGTTATCAGAATTCGACAAGATCGCAAGCAGTGGAACTGTATCAGCAAACATGACATTTGGAAGCTAGTTTTGGGTAGAGTTGGGCACAACTGGAAGTTAACTAAATTAAATGCTTGTTTAATTTAATTAATAGAAACCGTTTGAAAACAAATGGAAATCCAAGGTGAGTTAAACTCACTCAGTTCTTCCCAATTATATTTTATATAAGTCGGGTTTTATAATTGTGTGCTATGATTGCCAATGGTTGACTGTTTGTTAATTACATATTTATATGTTGATTGAACCAATGAAATCAAACGTTGTTTAATTTCAGTGAAACACCAAATCGTTATTTTAACGATTGGACCCAATAGAGGTAACTTACCTTGTTGGTCACGTTTATAAAATAAACGTGTTAAATTTGATGAATTGTTTGGATTGTTTTGTTGTGTTCAATAAATTGGTTGATGTTAAATAGTCGTTATTTACTGTTATATTAAAAATCAGTTAAATTGAAATGAATGAATTTATGTGAGATAATCAATTTTGATTTAGAGAAGAACAGGTTGGAGGGATCCAACTGGATTCCTCAAATATATTTAATGTTATTTATTCTCATATTATCATCATATGAACATTTCTGATTAGATGATTGATTTGGTTGTTGATAATTGACTGGAAATTCAACGTTTGTTTTATTTTAACCAATGGGAAGTACTGGTTAAGTAATCGGCAGTATACGACCTATAAATCAATCATTTTCTAAATATCGATTTACCATCAAGCGAATTGATAAGAATGAAGTTATAAAATTTATTTTTATAACTGAAGATAGATTTTTAAATCTACTATTCTGAATAAAAGTTTATTAAAGAAAATAAATATTTATTATTTAAGTTATAAGAAATATTAAATAATTTTATGAAGTAAATTCTGATGTTAATCATATTTATAAGCAAGAGAGTATAAAATAAACCAAACGGTTAAGAATTGGATTTTTTTTTGAAACAATTAAATGGAATTTTTTAAAATTAATTATATTATTAGTTAATTTGAAGGAAAGGACAGACTGAATCGGTTAACGAGATAACCGTGTTTTGAGTTGACTAAGTCGACCGTTTTAACTGGTATTAATTATTAAATTAATTTGTTTTGAATTAATCTAATGAAATAGTTAGATGAATATTTGTTTTAATTTTAGCAAGATTTTAAAAAGGAATTCACTATTTATTTAAGTTAATAAAGAAGTTAACTACTGCCACAGTAGTTAATGATTAAAGTAAATTATTATTTTAATTAATAATAATTTAAGAGATTACTTTTTAATTGAAATTCATTTAAAAAGTAATTAAAGTTGAAATGAATCTAATTAAATTGTGAAAGGATTTTATGAGCGGATTTTATATTAAAACCTAAGTTTTTATAATGAAGTTATATAAGGGATTTTAAGCGAATACGATAGCTAAAAATAAATGTTTACTTCATATTTGAATTAAGTAATAGGAAATAAAGATAAAAGGGGTTTTATATTGAACCTAAGTTTTGTAAACAAGTGTTATAAAGAGAGATGTGAAGTTGAAGCGATAATTTTAAATTAACGTTATTAAATAATAGAATTGGGAGAAATGAATGGAATGGAAATGAGTTTTTCAAAAAAAAAAAGAAGAATTAAAAGAGATTTGTATTTGACTTTGGTAAAGGATTTAATAATGGAATTTGGTAATAATAATTTGAGTTAAAAAATGAATTCTTTGGAAGAAGTTAAGGTTAAGAAGTGATTTTATTAAAAAATTACTTAATCAACATATTAAGTAATAATAAATTATATGTAAAAAGAGATATTTCCAAAAGTAAGAAGGTTTTATAAATCATATTTTAGATAAAATAATTTAATGAGATTTGTTCGATATTAGAATGAATATGTGTTTTTTTGAGTTACAACTCATATCTATCTTAAGATAAGAATGTTGTTAATCAAGGTCTGAGAGGTAAATAAATACCCCAACTTGAATGACTTCAGGATTATCTGAGAATGATATTAGTTTGTAATGGGAAAGAAGTTAAGAATAATTTATTATTTCCATATGTGAAATAATAAAGCAATGTTAATCACGGGACTTGAGAATATATATGATGTAATTTCCAAAGTAACGGAAATAAAAAGGACTTAAGAATATATATATATATATATATATATATAATGTAATTTTCAAGGTAATGAAAAGGAGAAGATTCGACAGTATATATATAATAATAATTCCCAAGTAAAGGAAGTTATAAAAGATTTTTATGTGAAATTGTAACGGTATTTTCGATGTAAAGAAAATGAAAAGTGAAGTTTTGGAATAGATTTATTCTAAAAGAATAAGGGTTGGGTATTATACTCAAGTAATGAAACAAAAGTGATTTCGTAACATTATTTTATGAACGATAAGTTGAATTGTTTCCCCTAATTATAAATATTGAAGAATGAGGTAGCAAATGTTTTGAAAACGATAGTTAGATAGAAAATTGAATATGGTTATAGAATATTTTCCTATGTATGAAAATATAATAGTTTTGAAATAACCTTGTGTTAAATAAGAAATGAAAAGCTATATTCATAATGTTGAAAAATTTAAGAGTTTTAAGTTAACTGTCGTTAATCGTTTTTAATTAAAGAGGCCATTTAATGCTGGTACTGAACTAGTAAACTCATTTTATTCTCATGATTATTTATTTGATAATTAAATAACCAACTTCAAATCTGACCTATAAGATTGTTGGTATGGAAAGACCGGGATCAAATTTATATTCGAAAACCATTCCGAACCAGCGATTACGTAGAAGATGATTATTGATGGTAGAGCAATTAAAGACCATTGATCTTCCCGAGTGGAAGAACTACCTATTGAATTTCTTTGGTTTAGCGGCCAAAGATATTTCGACAGTGATTCTGTCATGATTAAAATCTACGGATTGCAAGGCCTACTCTCTACTGATCTATAGGGTGATACTGTCAACCCCGTTATTAAAACGTGGTTCAGAACTAAGAAGTGTTCAGGAACGGTGACTTATAGCTACGAGATAAAATGAGCAAAAGCTTTCACAAACGTATATAAGGGAAAGTTGGCACGTGACAAGGCATTAGCATCTTGAACAAACCAGTTATGATGCACATATAGCAAGATTGTAAGCATAAATACATGATGCCACATCAGCATAAAATTGGCAATATCACTTTCATGTCGTATGGACCATGATATAATATACTGGAACCATATTAACACATGAAGTGGTATGAAAATACGTGCAATAGACCAGACACATTTGCCTTGCAATACAATGACCTGCTAGCAAACTCGTACATGGCAACGTGGTAATTCCATGATCAACATCCCAGCATGGATTGACAACATATTTGAGCTTATATGTTAATATATATACACGTGAACAAATGCAAGTTCATGACACAAGACATACACAAATCAAACTGCAAATAACATGAACTACTTGCATGAATTGAATAACGACCAAGGTCGGTCACCATCAGCACAACTACTCGTTCGAGCATCATCCTTCCACGTTGGTCGATCACAGCGCCTCCAGCTGTGGTCGGTCGTTCACATCACATTTGGTCGAGCACAACACGTCTGGCAGTGGGGTTGCTCGTTCATTTTAGCACCACTGGTCGTACACCTACTTTGCTGATATAGGGGTCGTTCATAGGTCGACCACGTCACGATAGGTCAAACAGTCTTGTATAATGTTGGGTCGAGTAGAGGACAACTGTACGGGTCGAGTAATGCCACACGGGTCGAGCTCCAGTAGCTAAAAGTTGGTTGGATCGAGCAATTCATTTGTATGCTGATCGTTCGCTTTAGCAGTTCTTGATCGAGCAAGGAAAAGAGCATGATCACGTGAACACACAAGAGCAGGATCACGTGAACACATAAGAGCAGGATCACGTGAACACACAAGAGCAGGATCAAATGTCTTCGGTTGTCCCTTTTATTTTTGTATGTATTCTATCAGTTTGGTTGGCTGGCCCATAACTGTGGTAATGATATATTCGGTACTCTCAATGGAAATGAGGGGTCGGTCATGTTTAGCCTAGGTTGCAAGATGTTCTTGTTGAACCCCAATGTACTCATCTCCGGAGGTACATTGTCGGGAAGGTGGTCGTATACCTTGCCAGAAATCCATTCTCCAATAAGAGCCTGCGGTTTTGATTGTATACTATGTATGTAGAGCATGAGATGCAAGCGTTCTACTAGATTGATATTTATTTGCATTTACGTACTATTATAATATCAGAAAAGTTATTGATTTCAAAAATGTTTTGGGTTATCGTACGGTAAAAACCATCCGTATTTATGTGTGGATTTGGTCTTACGATTATCCTTTTCTTTTGAAAAGATTTAAACTTTAAAATTAAATTGGATGATACCTTTAAACTTGGTGTGTTTTGCTCACTCTGGTTCACCAGACTAATCCGACATTTGTAATGCTCGGATTAGACCAAGTTTTATTGGGTTAGATGTGGATGCTGCAAACTTCAGAAGACGTGCCGGAGTAGTTCAGGTGAAACACCCCACCTCCATTAAGGTCACTCACAAAGGGAATGCCTTAACTTTAGTGGAGGTTTGTAATTAAAAGTCACAGATAAAACACAAGACAGATATAATCACACACACATATATATAAGCAGCGGAGAACAAACAGACTTTTATTTCATAAATACGTGTTCATACAAAACATTTCCATAATTGTCTCACAATAACTTCCAAAACATTACATCATCATTTCTGTCTTGATTATTTAATAAAGAAGCATAAAACATAATTAAAACTGCATAAATCCCCATAGAATGTTTCCAACAGCCATAGCCAAGGAAAGAGAGTCCAAACCGTACATCTACTATCTTGAAGCTTGCAAAGAGTCTGACTAAGCTGGGTTGTTTCCTCCCTGTGGACCTTGGGGGGGGGGGGAACGGAAGAAATGAAGACGAAAGAAAAATAGAGTCAGACATAAAGCTTGGTAAGTCTAGTGACTCTTCAGTATGAGAATAAGAAAAAGGGCGTGATAAGTATAAACTGGAAATAGGAAAGTATCATAAACTAAGATAAAGCAGTTTTGAATCGAATATACTATCGCACCCCACACTATATCTCTGCACCTACTTGTACTGTCTCAACTGGCACCCCATGATCAGGGTGAAGTGATCACCCTTTTTCTAAAGATCGGCTCCTACTCGCAAAATCATATGTGTCATACGGCCTCCAAAGATTGTAGATACCTATGCTGGTCCTACTATGGGGTGTATCAAGTCCCATGGTGGCGACCCGACACAATACTAGAATGCATAGGTTATACTACTGGTGCCCAATGCCTTGTTTGTCTGCTCCGAAGTGTGTGCATGCCCGCACTCTGTTAGAACCCACACTGCTACACCAACCGCCGTCGCTTTTGACTGCTTATGATCAGCCCAGTAATCGTTCCCTACCCTGCCTAGTTTCAGGGTACCATGACACCTAATTGGGTTACTGCTGAAAAGGGTCCCCGTTACTAGGGTTTTCTAGTCAAACATGTTAAGTGGTTAAGTGTCTGTATTTACCTAACCCCACCCATCAGTTTAATTAACATGTTGAATTGGTTAAGTGCTTTAGTTAACTTAACCCTACCATCCTGACTTGTCTGCCCTTAACTTTAATTAGTTAAAGCACCGACCACTCACATTAGACAGGTATTGTTACGGTTTCTGGATGTTCTGGTCGGTTCCGGGCAGGTTTACACCGTAACTCAGTCTAACCTCGGGTCCTTATTGGGCTCAATGCTTAACCACCCACATTGGATAGGTATTGTTGTGATTATTAGACAGCCGGGCGGGTCCTGGCAGGTTTACATCACAACTCAATCCAACCTCGGGTTAAGCATACTGGTATTTTCTAAATTTACATATTTGTCTCTATTACTTGTTATATGTAAATTTGTTAACAATTAAATGTTACTGCCCACTTTCCAAGTTTAACATTTTTGGTATAAGAATTTATACCGTTTAAGTGCCACCAATTTTGGCATGATAAACATGTCAATTTCATATATTTTCACCAATTTATGTCAAGTTTCCTATAATTACCAATTTTTCCCAACGTTACCCCATCTAAGTATTAAGGTAACAATCTTAGCCTAATTTTTCGTCCGCATGATTTTTAACATATAATATTAGGCTAAAAACTTAGCCTAACTTAGCGTACACAAAATTGGCATAAAGAAATCCATTAACATAAACATGACATAGGTGTAAACTTGACATTTTTGGCATAGTCAATATGAACATCATAGGTGTGAACTTGCAATGTAGACTAAATCAACATACATATATATGAACTTGCATTGAAATAGGGATCTAACTAAATAGGTGTCACATGAATTAGCATATGATTTAAACAACATAAGCCTAAACATGTTTAGATCTAGGCTTAACATCGAACATCACTAGCATATGACAAGAATATGACATTTCCATAAAGTATGTATAATTTTATCACATGTGTGAACTAGATCCAATCATGGTTACTACAATAACATGAAACTTGTATTAAATTGGATCTTGGCATGGATCTAATTATGAACTTGTAACTTTTGTATAAACATATGAGCATGTATATGAACTTAATCATTTAGGCATAGAGGTTTTAGCATAAAGTATATACATGAGATCTTAGCTTGGACATAACACATACAACCTATATAATCACATAAACATATAGGTGTAGATTATAACATGAACTATACAACTTGCATGTGATGTTGTTTTCATTCTAAATGTTCAATAGGATCAACATCAAATCAATTATACCACAAACATCCCAATACCATTCACAACACAATCATTTCAATACATAGATATGAATTAACATCGTCGTTATACAATAACACGGTTCCATTTCCATTTTACATCGAATCAAGTCTTAATACTATTCACATCGGAAAAGTCACTATACTTACAACAAACGACGGTCTTATTTTCTGATTTCTGAGATCTGAATTTGTAATGCTTTCCTTTGGGTAGACAAACGTTGTTTGATTCTTGTTTTACTTTAGTTTTGCTCGTCTCTAAGCTTTCTCTAACTGACGGCTACTCTTAGTTTCCTCTCAGGAGCATGATGGCTCTAGTTCTATTTTATTTGTGTGAATTTAGGTTGAGTGTTGAGTTGTATTTATAGAATTTCAGATTGATTTGAGCCGTCAGAAGATCATAGAGTGAATCCAGACCATACACACCAAGAGAAGCCAACCAGAAAGTGATAAATCAGCCCTAGTGAGACACCAGAGTTCAGAAATTCGGCCAGAAACCCGACCAGGCCAGCCAGGGCCAAACCAGGTCGACCCCCAGGTCGACCCTATGGTCGACCTGGTTACCCAGGTCGACCCCCTGGTCGACCTGGTTCCTGGGCTGGAATTTTCCCACCTAGCCCAGTTTGGATCTGTTTTTCGAATTTCGAACTGAATTTGAACTGTTTGAATTTTAAATTGAATTCTGAAACTTCCGGAGGTCATAACTCCTTCATACGGAGTCCGATTTACGCAAACTTGGACTCTATCTCAAGAAGAATTACGAGACGAGTGCAACGGCGTAACCCGTTTCCGTTAATTCTTTCATTTAGAATTAATTATACTTTAATTTTTTAATTTATAGTTAATAGAAAATTCGGGGTGTTACATTCTCCCCTCCTTAAAGGATTTCGTCCCCGAAATCTTCAAGTCTAGGAGAACGTAAATCCTAACATCCAATCGTCCATCTACTCAACCATCAAACACAGGCGTCCATTGTCCTTAAAAGACTTCTAACGCTTCATGATAATATGCATAGTGTGTGTACATGTCCTTATCTAATGAAAAATCAGGCGGTCTACTGATTCAGTTGACCCCCTTAATGCAAATCATGTAAGTGTCATGAATCCATTATGTATGCAAATTTTTTCCTTACTCATAATTCTACATGAGTGCGCAACCATTCATACAAATGCGACATCCATATGACAACATATCAAGTTTCAACCACATACAAATATGAACACATATATGAATATGCAATATGGAAGTGACTGAGACGATCTAATACCTAGGTTGTGTGTGTATATGCATCCACGAGCAACCACTAGAAACCACTTGCAACCATCAACCATAACATGTTTCAAATACATGTTTACATCCAAAGGGGTTTCTACCTAAGGATAAAGGATAAGACCGAGGAGATATACCTAAAAAGATAGATACAAGCATAACTTAAGGAAAAAGAGAGAGATCAAAGATGTACCCTAAAAAAAGGGTAAGCAGCGCGTATTTTGTCCTCAGTTTCCCAAGTTGCGTCTTCCTCGGCATCGCTCCATTGAACTTTGACGAGCTTGACTTCGCGGTTGCTTAGCTTTTTTATTTCAGTTCCTACGATTCGAGTTGGAACTTTCCTCACAGTGGTTTCTCGTTCTATTTCAACTTCTTCTAGAATGCTTGGCTCCACCACTTCCGCAGATTCATGTAGACATTTCTGGAGATGAGAAACGTGAAAGACGTTGTGAATCCCGACCAACCTTTTGGGCAGCTCTACTCTATAAGCCATTTTCCCAATCTTCTCGGTGATAGGGAACGGTCCTACAAACCTTGGTACTAGCTTTCCTGCGGATCCAAAGCGAACGACGTTCCTTAAAGGGGATACCTTAAGGAAAACCCTGTCCCCAACCTCAAACTCAAGGTCGGTCCTTCTTTTGTCTGCGTAGGATTTCTGTCTGTCTTAGGCAGTCTTCATTCTTCTTCGTATCAAGTCCACTTTTCTGAAGTCTCTCTAATCATGTCTGTCCCAAGTATAAGCTTGTCTGTAGACTCCCACCAACAAGTTGGTGATCGGCACGGTCTTCCATACAAAGCTTCGAAGGGCGCCATGCCGATGGTGGCTTGGTAGCTGTTGTTATAGGCGAATTCCACTAAAGGAAGATGATCCTCCCATGTCCCTCCGAAGTCAAGGACGCATAATCTCAAAAGATCTTCTAATACTCTGTTCACCCTTTCCGTCTGACCATCAGTTTGGGGGGTGATAGGCTGTGCTCAAGCATAACCGTGTGCCTACAGCTTCTTGCAGACTCCGCCAAAACTCGCTCGTAAAGATGGGATCTCAGTCACTCACTATGCTGGAGGGTATTCCATGGAGTCGAACTATTTCCTTGAGATAAAGGGATGCTAGAGATGAGGCAGTCCTTCTACTCTTGATAGGTATAAAGTGGGCGCTTTTTGTGAGCCTGTCGACTATTACCCAAATGCTAGTATTGCCCCTTCTTGACCTAGGCAACCCATCAATGAAGTCCATTGAAATTTTATCCCACTTCCATTGCGGGACTTCCAGAGGATGAAGCAGTCCTCCAGGCTTCTTCTGTTCTGCTTTGACCTGTTGGCATATCATGCACTTAGAACCGAAATCTGCCATGTCCTTCTTCATGCCATCCCAAAAGAAAACTCTCTTTACGTCCTTGTACATCTTGTCTCCACCTGGATGTATTGTCATCTTGGAATGGTGTGCTTCCTCGAGAACCATCTTTACCAAATCCCTTGCTTGTGGGATGCATAGTCTTCCATCTCGCCTCAGCCAACCCTTATCATTGATGGAGTACCTATTGAGGTGACTGGAAGTTTCACCCATAATTAGCTTATCAATCACATCCACAAGCTGAGGGTCTTCACGTTATGCAGCCCATATCGAGTCTAAAAGAGTAGGCCGTACTTCTAGGGATGCCAACAAACTGGGTACAAAATCAGAGGAGGGCCTAAAGTCAAAACTGGCTATATACTCCAAGCTTTGCCTTTCTACAAAGAGAGGGCTTAAGGTCAGCTTCTTTCTGCTCAACGTTTCTGCTACTACGTTGCCCTTTCCAGGAGTATAGGAAATCTCAAAGTCATATGAGGCAAGGAACTCCATCCACCTTTGCTGCCTCAAGTTAAGATCTTTCTGCGAGAAAAGATACTTCAACGATTTATGGTCAATATATAATTCGAACTTCTCACCTAGGAGATAATGGCGCCAAGACTTAAGCGCAAAGACGATGGCGGCTAACTCAAGATTGTGGGTTGGGTAGTTCTTTTCATGAACTTTCAATTGTCTTCCACCATAAGCTACTACCCACCCTTCTTGCATCAGAACAACGCCTAGTCCCGTACCACAAGCATTCGTGTATACTGTGAACATCTTGCTTCCATCCGGCAAAGTCAGATTTGGGGCTGTTGTAAGAGCCCTTTTTAAGTGTTGGAAAGCAATATCACAGTCCAAATCCCAAGCGAATGCTAGATTCTTCTTTGTTAGCCTTGTGAGTGGAGCTGAGATTTTTGCGAAATCCCTAATGAACTTTCGGTAAAAACCTGCTAGCCCGAGAAAGCTTCGGACTTCAGTTGCATTTCGTGGTGTCTTCCAGTCTTGCACTGCCACCACTTTCGTGGGGTCCACAGCTAACCCCTCTTTGGACACTATATGTCCAAGAAATCTCACTTCTTCTCTCCAAAAATGGTACTTGGAGAATTTGTCTTTTAGCTGATGAACTCGAAGAGTTTCCATGATCTCCTTCAGATGCTGAGCATGTTCTTCCTCATTCTTTGAGAAGATCAAAATATCGTCTACGAAGACCACCACGAACTTATTGAGGAATTCTCTGAACACCCTGCTCATTAGGTCTACGAAATAAGCGGGTGCGTTTGTCAAGCCGAAAGGCATGACAAGCCACTCAAAGAAACCGCCTGGGGTTCTGAACGCCGTCTTATCAATGCTATCTTCAGCTACCCTTAGCTGATGGAACCCAGTAGCCAGATCAAGTTGGGAGAAGACCGACGCCCCTACAAGTTGATCAAACAAATCGTCTATTCTGGAAAGCGGGTGTCTATTCTTCTTAGTCAGCTTGTTTAGCTCCCTATAGTCCACACAAAGACGTAGTGAGCCATCTACTTTGGTGGCGAACACCACTGGAGCACCCAATTCCGAGATACTCCTCCTTATAAACCCCTTCTCGAGAAGCTCCCTAACTTGCTTACTGAGCTCCTTTCTCTCCTCTGGAGCCATGTGTCTAACAGGCAGAGCTACGGGCTTTGCATTATCAACAAGATATATGCAGAAGTCTAATTCCCGCTTCGGAGGTAAGCCCTTCACCTCTTCAAAGACATCCGGATATTCCCGGACCACTCTAACCAACTGCAAATTCTCAACAGAAGCATCAAGCGACTCTAGATAACTAAGCATAACAACATTCAAGGGATTGCAAGAAATTTCTAGAGTGTTACTGAGCCGATTCAAGAGCCTAACCACTCTTTTCTCACAATCAAGAATGGCACCATTACTAGATAACCAGTCCATGCCCAAGATCAATCCATATCCCGAGAAACCCAAAACAAAGGCACTACATCTAAATTCAACACTTAGAATAGAGCTTTTAAAATCCAAGCAAACCATCAACAAATAAGCCAAGCCCCCAATTGGATTTGAAACAACCAAGGGATCTTCTACCATACTAGTGTCTAGGTGCAGAGATTCTACTAAAGAAGATGAAATAAAGGAGTGTGATGCACCAGAATCAAAGAGAGTGCGAACTGGATGATCATAGAGATAAACTAAGATTTCTACAGAAATATTTCTACCTCGTTCCTTTGGAGGTGCCACCAGCGCGTGAACCTATCCCCCTGAGGTGGATCCAGTCCTCTGTCCCTGCCCCCGCTTCTTTGGGCAGTCCTTAGCCAAGTGTCTAGTCTCGCCGCAATTGAAACAACCACCATTCATCTTTTCCTTCTTCTTTCTGCAGTCTTTCGCTATGTGTCCAACAATGCCAAAGAAATTGCACTTTCTCTTTTCATGGGATTTGTTGTTCTTCCCGCCTTTCTTGAAGTCTATTTTCTTAGCCTGTAAACCCTCTTTCTTTTCTTGAGGCGCTTCCACCTTTGCCTCTTTCTTGCCTTTATAGCAGCGCCATGTCCACCAAGCTTTCATAGGTCGCTCCCATGGGTATATGGGTCATAACAAGGCTGTGTAGAGGCTCATTTAGACCTTTGACGAAGCGAAGGACCTTCTTGTGTTGGGTGTTTACTAAATCCAGCCCAAATCTGGCCAGCTGATTAAACTGATTGACATACTCCTTGATTGTCATACTTCCTTGTATAAGGGTTAGGAACTTCTCCATTTGCAGGCTTCTTTCAGCTTGGGAGAGGAATTTCATCTCAAACCTCATCCTGAAATCTTCCCAAGTCTCTATTGGCCTCTCAGCATGAGTAACTTCCCACCAATAAGAAGCTTCATCTTTATACAACCACACTGTTAGCTGTATCTTTTTCCTGTCGTCAACTTCGAAGATAACG
The DNA here is from genome assembly GCA_030737875.1 of Allium sativum. NCBI lineage: Eukaryota > Viridiplantae > Streptophyta > Magnoliopsida > Asparagales > Amaryllidaceae > Allium > Allium sativum. The sequence goes on along the minus strand of CM060921.1, from coordinate 363,153,443 downwards.
AATAAATCTTCGGTCTCCTTCAGCTAGGTCCTTGCTGCCACAAAGGATTCAGTTCCATAAAAGTCCTTTCCACCCATAGCTTTGAAGTCTCTACACGTCTTAGTGAAAGTATTTCCATGAGGAGGAGGAGGAGTTCAAGGAACTGCTGCCACTGTGGGAGGAGGAATGTCTGCTGGGCCCGCACCATTGGCCCTAGCCTCTAGGTACCTTCGGAACCAGCCAGGTATCGATATTCCTTCTGGAAGGTTAAGATCTCCAGACATGCTGGAACAAAAAGAAAAGTATTCAGGACAAAGGATAGAGAGATAGTGCATATGTCTTTGGGGGAATTATGCCTTTCTAAAAACAACGTTTTTTCTTGAAAAAGAATGCTTCTTTAAACTTCTTTTTGAAAATAGTTTCAAAAACTTTTATCTAGTCTGGTAAATCTGTGCTCTGATACCAAGTGAAACACCCCACCTCAATTAAGGTCACTTACAAAGGGAATGCCTTAACTTTGGTGGAGGTTTGTAAGTAAAAGTCACAGATAAAACACAAGACAGATATAACCACATATATATATATATATATATATATAAGTAGCAAAGAACAAACAAACTTTTATTTAATAAATATGTGTTCATACAAAACATTTCCATAATTGCCTCACAATAACTTCCAAAACATTACATCATCATTTCTGTCTTGGTTATTTAATAAATAAGCATAAAACATAATTAAAACTGCATGAATCCCCATAGAATGTGTCCAACAGCCATAGCCAAGGAAAGAGAGTCCAAACCGTACATCTACTATCTTGAAGCTTGCAAAGAGTCTGACTAAGCTGGGTTGTTTCCTACCTGTGGACCTGGGGGGGGGGGGGAAACGGAAGAAAAGAGGACAAAAGAAAAATAGAGTCAGACATAAAGCCTGGTAAATCTAGTGACTCTTCAGTACGAGAATAAGAAAAAGGGCATGATAGGTATAAACTGGAAATAGGAAAGTATCATAAACTAAGATAAAGCAGTTTTGAATCGAATATACTATCGCACCCCACACTATATCTCTGCACCTACTTGTACTGTCTCAACTAGCACCCCATGATCAGGGTGAAGTGATCCCCCTTTTTCTAAAGATCGGCTCCTACTCGCAAAATCATATGTGTCATACGGCCCCCAAAGATTGTAGATACCTATGCTGGTCCCACCATGGGGTGTATCAAGTCCCATGGTGGCGACCCAACACAATACTAGAATGCATAGGTTATACTACTGGTGCCCAGTGCCTTGTTTGTCTGGTCCGAAGTGTGTGCACGCCCGCACTCCGTTAGAACCCACACTGCTACACCAACTGCCGTCGCTATTGACCGCTTACGATCAGCCCAGTAATCGTGCCCCACCCTGCCTAGTTTCAGGGTACCATGATACCTAATTGGGTTACTGCTGAAAAGGGTCCCCGTTACTAGGGTTTTCTAGTCAAACATATTAAGTGGTTAAGTGTCTGTATTTACCTAACCCCACCCATCAGTTTAATTAACATGTTGAATTGGTTAAGTGTTTTAGTTAACTTAACCCTGCCATCCTGACTTGTCTGTCCTTAACCTTAATTAGTTAAAGCACCGACCACTCACATTAGACAGGTATTGTTACGGTTACTGGATGTGCCGGTCGGTTCCGGGCAGGTTTACACCGTAACTCAGTCTAACCTTGAGCCCATAACCATCCACATTGGATAGGTACTGTTGTGATTACTGGACAGCCGGGCGGGTCCGGGCAGGTTTACAGCATAACTCAATCCAACCTCGGGTTAAGCATACTGGTATTTTCTAAATTTACATATTTGTCTCTATTACTTGTTATATGTAAATTTGTTAACATTTAAATGTTACGGCCCACTTTCCAAGTTTAACATTTTTGGTATAAGAATTTATACCGTTTGAGTGCCACCAATTTTGGCATGTGACAAACATGCCAATTTCATATATTTTCACCAATTTATGTCAAGTTCCCTATAATTACCAATTTTTCCCAACGTTACCCCGTCTAAGTATTAGGCTAACAATCTTAGCCTAATTTTTCATCCGCATGATTTTTAACATATAATATTAGGCTAAAAACTTAGCCTAACTTACCATACACAAAATTGGCATAAAGAAATCCATTAACATAAAAATGACATAGGTGTAAACTTGCCATTTTTGGCATAGTCAATATGAACATCAGAGGTGTGAACTTGCAACGTAGACTAAATCAACATACATATATATGAACTTGCATTGAAATAGGGATCTAACTAAATAGGTGTCACATGAATTAGCATATGATTTAGACAACATAAGCCTAAACATGTTTAGATCTAGGCTTAACATCGAACATCACTAGCATATGACAAGAATATGACATTTCCATAAAGGATGTATAATTTTATCACATGTGTGAACTAGATCCAATCATGTTTACTACTATAACATGAAACTTGTATTAAAATGGATCTTGGCATGGATCCAATTATGAACTTGCAACTTTTGTATAAACATATGGGCATGTATACGAACTTAATCATTTAGGAATAGAGGTTTTAGCATAAAGTATATACATGAGATCTTAGCTTGGACATAACACATACAACCTATATAATCACATAAACATATAGGTGTAGGTAATAACATGAACTATACAACTTGCATGTGATGTTGTTTTCATTCTAAATGTTCAATAGGATCAACATCAAATCAATTATACCACAAACATCCCAATACCATTCACAACACAATCATTTCAATACATAGATATGAATTAAGATCGTCATTATACAATAGCACAGTTCCATTTCCATTTTACATCGAATTAATTCTTAATTCTATTCACATCGGAAAAATCACTATACTTACAACAAACGACGGTCTTGTTTTCTGATTTCTGATTTCTGAATTTGTAATGCTTTCCTTTGGGTAGACAAACGTTGTTTGATTCTTGTTTTACTTTAGTTTTGCTCGTCTCTAAGCTTTCTCTAACTGACGACTACTCTTAGTTTCCTCTCAGCAGCATGACGGCTCTAGTTCTATTTTATTTGTGTGAATTTAGGTTGAGTGTTGAGTTGTATTTATAGAATTTCAAATTGATTTGAGCCATCAGATGATCATAGAGTGAATCCAGACCATACACACCAAGAGAAGCCAATCAAAAAGTGACAAATCAGCTCTAGTGACATACCAAAGCTCAGAAATTCGACCAGAAACCTGACCAGGCCAGCCAGGGCCAAACCTGGTCGACTGGGCAGGTCGACCCCCAGGTCGACCCTATGGTCGACCTGGTTACCCAGGTCGACCCCTGGTCAACCTGATTCCTGGGCAGGAATTTTCCCGCCCAGCCCAGTTTGGGTCTGTTTTTCGAATTTCGAACTGAATTTGAACTGTTTGAATTTTAAATTGAATTCTGAAACTTCCGGAGGTCATAAATCCTTCATACGGAGTCCGATTTACGCAAACTCGGACTCTATCTCAAGAAGAATTCCGAGACGAGTGCAATGGCGTAACCTGTTTCCCTTAATTCTTTCATTTAGAATTATTTATACTTTAATTTGTTAATTTACAGTTAACAGAAAATTTGGGGTGTTACATCAGGCGTATGATATATTTGGTGTGTATTCCGTTGTGTGTTGTATATAAGGGCAGGTTATTATAACTGTCCAGATATGTTGATGTACTCTGATGATTGTAAGTATATTTTCAAAGCTCTCAATAAAGATTTATTTTTATATTATATTTTGTTTCACTGCGATGTGAGACTCTAAGTTCTGTTGGTTCTTCCTATTCTTCTATTCTAATATTTCTTTCTTATCTCACCCTTTAATTTCTTTATACTAATGATCCAGTATTTTTGATGCCTAAATAGTCGATATAGTGTTTTGGGCCGATTTTCGGGGTCGAAAATATCGCGGGCCATTACAGTGGTATCAGAACTATTGGTTTAGTCATAACCTTGGCTCTGTGGCATACTCGATAGAGATGGGGTTAGTAATACCCAAGATTGAGTTTGAGTTTACATATGAGAGCGTATTTGTAGATTTCATATACAAATGTTTTGTATTGTGTTATTTGTTCAGTTCAAGCATTGAGAAGCATTTGAATAAGCAATGGACGCAATATTGTTTTATAAAGTGGGTAAATGAAATAATTTTACCCAAATTATATTTTTGTATAGAAAATAAATAATTTTATCAATTTATTAAGATATTGTTGTGGTTCATTGGTTTGAATGGAATTCAAATTGGATTAAAAATTTGAATTGAAACTTAACTTGGTTAAGTGAAATTAAATTAAGAAATAATTTTTAAATTAAATAAAGTTTATTTGAAATTTGGAAATTGAATGAATAATAATTAAATAGAAATCAATCGAATATTAACCGATTGATGATCCAATACTTTAAAGTAAGGTAAATGTTAATAGTGAATGTAAATTCAATCGATTTAATTAAGTTGGTTGTACATTGGTCATTGATTGCTTGTTGATTATTTGTTAGATTAGTCGAATATAATTAACCAACAGTTTAAAATAAAATTAAGTGAGTTGAAAAATAAATTTCAGTATGGTAAACTGAAATGAAACTGTATATGAATTGAAACTGAATAATGTTACCCTATACTTACAAATGAATTGATGCTTCATGTTTGATTTTGGATTTAATGTTGATATATTTTATGATTAATGAAGTATTATTTAAGAGAGTTACATACATTTGTTACTTATTTGTTGAATTAAGTACAATACAGGTGCCAACTGACTATGAGAATTGATTGTAGCTGCGTAGATTGCACGAAAATTGAGCAAGTATGCTCAATAGCGCTTGTAAAAGGTACGCCTATGAAAAAATATAAATTTTGGTTTTTTGGATTTTGTTTTTTGATCGTGTGGGTCGATGTATATATATTATTTGTTCCTGCGATATCGCATATGTCACTCCATAAAGGGGAGATTTTGCCAAATTTTCTGGGAATTTAAAGTGTTAGAAAATTTTAAATATTTTTGAAAATTGATATTAACAATAATAAGTTGATTTTCTATTTTAAATAAATTGGGTTTTGAAAGGAAATGGGATTTGTAGCATTTTCTCAGCTTAGTAATTTTGGGGACGAAATTCTTTTAAGGGGGGAAGAATCTAATGTCCAGTATTTTGAGTGATATGATATTTAATATATTTTATTATTCTAAATATTTTATTTGGAGCATTAATGGATTTTAATATTGAATTCATTTATTTAAAACGAAGTTTGAACATTAAATTAATATTTAGTTTTAAATGAGCTCAAAATAGAGCGATAGTTTGCAATATTGAGTTTTGAACTTTAATTGAATATACAAAATCAGTATTAAGTCAGATTTCTGTGAAACAAGAAACGTTCGAATCTTGTTGATTACAATTTTCTAATGGAAGAGAAAAATCGAGATTTCATGATATAGATTGTTAGTTATGTCCAAAACAAATTTTAAATTAGTCGCTATGGAAAACCGTTAATAAACGATAACGTTTATTTAATAAATTAATAAGGATTCTCATATATTTTGGTTACCGTTTAAACTCGAAATTAACAATATCGAGCTGTATAATCCATATTTGTTTATACTTAAAACTATCCATATGTTATATGTCGATATTTATGATACTTTATTATTATTATTTAATTGAATTATTTTAGAATTTTATAATATTTAATCGATATTTTATAAATCTTTAAAATAACCAATTTTAAAACGACCTCCAATTGCGATGAAACGAATTTTGTTGGATCCGAAATGTAGCGTACTACAAATTTTGGGGACAAATGGAGTTAGTATGTGAGCGTATAGAATTTAATTGTAAACTGACAAACAATTTAAATTATAAAATATCACCGTTTTCCATACGGAGTCGAATTTCAATCAAACGAGTTTTATTTACTCCGTTTTAGTAAGTTATTGTTACATTTTAAATTAGGTAGCAATCCGATTAACTATGTTATCATGGCAGCGCCAAACACCCTTATTTTTATTTAATCGTTTATTTTATTTTGGCTAAAATTAGACAAGGGTAACTTTAAATGAATACACGGCGAAATGAACTCCGATTTTAACGAAACAAATTTCATTGGATCCGTAGGGAAAAGAATAAGTAGGATTTCAAAGTTTCAAGTTGATTGGATTTATTTTGTGATCGTGGGAAATTTAAGCACGTGATTTTTCGCTTGTGATTTATAAAGGAATTTTTACAAATGACCTTGAAATTCGACGAAACCTATCCCACCGGGTCTGGAATATTTTTTTATGCTAGGATTAGGAGTTTTGTTTCAATTAGATATCGTACATGGTGGTTTTTAACACGATACTTCACGACGAAGTTTCGTTATAATGTTATATTAATAAATCTTCCCCAACACTCTATTTATACACGTTGAAACCCTTTTTTCGTAAGTTAGTCGTCAACAAACATTTCTTCCTCCACCCTTAATAATAAACGACCCAAATCTAATGAGCTTCTCCGCTTTTAATCTTTGAATCCACTGAGTATTTTTGAAATCTCCAAACTAGTAAAACGTAGAGCTCATCAAGGTCGATAATCTGACCGGTCGAGATCATCTCTAGTGAAGCAGGTTGGTCGAATTTCAGTTCAAAGCGACTTGCAGTTGTAAGGGAAATACAATCGAATGGTGTATGTTGGGGTATTGAAACTCAGAGTGGAGGCAGAAGGGGCCGCGGCGCTCTCACCGATGACCTCCGATCATGGTTCGATCGACGCTGGTAGGCGCGATGACAGTTTTTCCGGTTGGTTTCTTGGTTGAAGCAACATGAAAGATGAGTAAAACAGGCGACTCGTATTTTTATTAAGTCACATAATCACTTATTTTAGTTTTAATGAATTATTATATAATTAGGTATGTACTAATTTAAATGTAAAATTAGATGCAGGTTATTAACGTAACAAGGAAGGAACATGGGTGTTTTTTCCTGGAGCAATTGTTTAACGTGGGAAGTAGTATGGGGAGGGAGAACTCAAGTGGCGTGGGCAGTATATGGTGATCACGGGCTTTGGGCCTTAACGCAAAAAAAATTATATTGAAAAGAACCAAAAGAAAAAAAGAAGTCAAAAAAAAATGGGGCGGTGGGCAATGTGTAATGGGCTAGTAGAAGGATGGTATCAGTGGGGAGAAAAAGGAACAACAAGCAGGTATAATAAACGAATATGCCTAAACATCTTATTAATATGCTATATTCCAAATTTACGTGACCATTAAAAATATAAACCATAAAATTTGGAAGTAATTAAATATTTAATTAGTTTTAATTAAAATCGATGCATATAAATTTCGTATCGTGCTCATAGGTTATAAGAATTCGACAAGATCGTCAGCGGTGGAACTGTATCAGCAAACATGACATTTGGAAGCTACTTTGGATAAAGTTGGGCGCAACTAGAAGTTAATTAAATTAAAAGCTTTTTTAATTTAATTAAAACAAACCATTTGACAACGAATTAAAACCCAAGGTGAATTAAACTCACTCAGTTCTTCCCACTTATATTTTATATAATTCGGGTTTTATAATTGTGTGCTATGATTGCTAATGGTTGACTGTTTGTTAATTACATATTTATATGTTGATTGAACTAATGAAATGAAACATTCTTTAATTTCAGTGGAACACCAAATCGTTATTTTAACGATTGGACCCAATAGAGATAACTTACCTTGTTGGTCACATTTATAAAATAAAAGTGTTAAATTTGATGAATTGTTTGGATTATTTTGTTATGCTAAATAAATTGGTTGATGTTAAATAGTCGTTATTTATTGTTATACAAAAAATCAGTTAAATTGAATTGAATGAATTTATGTGAGATAATCTATTTTGATGTAAAGAAGAACAGGTCGGAGGGATTCAACAAGATTCCTCAAATATATTTAATGTTATTTATTCTCATATTATCATCATATGAACTATTCTGATTGGATGATTGATTTGGTTGTTGATCGTTGATTGGAAATTCAATGTTTGTTTTATTTTAAACAGTGGGCAGTATTGGTTGAGTAATCAAGAATTTATGGCTTATAAATCAATCGTTTTCTAAATATCGATTTACCGTCAAGTGAATCGACAGGAACGAAGTTATAAAATTTATTTTTATAACTAAAGACAGATTTTTAAATCTATTATTCTGAAATTATTTAAGTTCATAAGAAATCATTAAATGATTTTATGAAATAAATTCTGATGTTAATAAGACTCATAAGCAAGAGTTTATAAAATTAACCTAATAGTTAAGATTGGATAATTGTTTTTTTTGAAACAATTAAATGGATTTTTTTGGAAATTAATTATATAATTAATTAATTTATAGGAAAGGACTGATTGAATCGGTTAACAAGATAATCGTGTTTTGAATTGACTAAGTCGACCGTTTTAACTGGGACTGGTTATTAAATTAATTTGTTTGAACTACTCTAATGAAATAGTTTGACAAATATTTGATTTAATTTTAATAAGATTTTATAAAGGAATTTACTATTTATTTTAGATAATAAAGATGTTAACTACTGCTATAGTAGTTAATGATAGAAGTAAATTATTATTTTAACTAATAATAATTTAGGAGATTACTATTTAATTTAAATTCATTTAAAAAGTAATCAAAGTTGAAATGAATCTAATTGAATTGTGAAAGGAGTTTATGAACGGGTTTTATATTAAAACCCGAGTTTCTATAACGAAGTTATAAACGGGATTTTAAGAGAATATGATAGATTAAAATAAATTTTTAAAAAATATCTGAATTAAGTAAAAGGAATCAAAGATAAAAGGGGTTTTATATTGAACCTGAGTTTTGTAAACAAGGGTTATAAAAAGAGATGTGAAGTCGAAGCGTTAATTTTAAATTAACGTTATTAAATAATGGAATTGAGAGAATGAATGGAATCGAAACGAGATGTCGAAAAAAAAAGAATGATTAAAAGAAGTTTGTGATTGAATTTGGTAAATAATTTAATAGTGGAATTTGGTAATAATAATTTGAGTTAAAAAAATGAATTCTTTGGTAGAAGTTAAGGCTAAGAAGTGATTTTATTAAGAAGTTGATTAATCAACATATTAAGTAATAGTAACGTATATATAAAAAGAGATATTTCGAAAAGTAAGAAGGTTTTATAAACCATATTTTAAATAAAATAGTTTAATGATATTTTTCAATATTAGAATAAATGTGGGTATTTTTGAGTTACAACTCATATCTATCTTAAGATAAGAACGTTGTTGATCAAGGTCTGAGAGGTAAATAAATAACCCAATTGAACAACTGCAGGACTATCTGAGGATGATATTAGTTTGTAATGGGAAAGAAGCTAAGAATAATTTATTATTTCTGTATGTGAAATAATAACGCAATGCTAATCGTGGGAATTGATAATATATATGATGTAATTTCCAAAGTAACGGAAATAAAAAGTACTTGAGAATATATATAATGTAATTCCAAGGTAACAGAAATGAGAAGATTCGCCAATATATATATATATACACATAATAATAATTCCCAAGTAAAGGAAGTTATAAAGTAGTTTTATGTGAAATTGTAACGGTATTTTCGAAGTAGAGAAAATGAAAAGTGAAGTTTTGGAATGGATTTATTCTAAAAGAATAAGGGTTGGGTATTGTACTCAAGCAATGAAACAAAAGAGATTTCGTAACATAATTTTACGAACGATAAGTTGAATTGTTTTCCCTATTTATAAATATTGAAAAATGAGGTAGCAAATGTTTTGAAAATGATAGTAAGATAGAAAATTGAATATGATTGTAGAATGTTTTTCTAAGTATGAAAATATAATAGTTTTGAAATAACCTTATGTTAAATAACAAATGAAAACCTATACTCGTAATGTTGAAAGACTTAAGAGTTTTAAATTAACTATCATTGATCGTTTTTAATTAAAGAGGCCATTTAATGCTGGTACTAAGCTAGTAAACTCATTTTATTTTCATGATTATTTATTTGATAGTTAAATAACCAACTATCAAATCTGACCCATATGATTGTTGTTACGAAAAGACCGAGATCGAATTTATATCCGAAAACCATTCCGAACCAGCGAATACGTAGAAGATGATTATTGAAGATGGAGCATTTGAAGACCGTTGATCTTCCTGAGCGAAAGAACTACTTGTTGAATTTTCCTGATTTAGCGGTCAGGGATATCTGGATAGTGATTCTGTCGTGATTGGAATCTACGGATTGCAAGGACTACTCGCTACTGATCTATAGGGTGATACCTAGAATGTGGTAAGAGAGTACATTCAGTTCATCTTATTCCTGGATGACTTGTATGGACGGATGTATGACAGAGTATTTCCAAAGGGTTCTCGTACGTTGATTTCTTCAAATGTACCATAGTTGATTGCGGGGAAAAGGCCTTTCTCTTAGCTTAACCACTAGAGTATTTTTGTGGACTTCAATTAGTGATTTTCTGGCAGATCTGACGATGCGACATTCAAAATGAGTGGTAACCAGATATTCTAAAGATTTATAACCTCAACCTCATCAACTGGGAATTGGCACAAAATCAGGTAGGTCACACGGCTATGTGAGTCGCACCCATCAAAAGGGTATATTATTACCTAATCTAGAGAAATCAAATGTCTTCGGTTGTCCCTTTTTATTTTTGAATGTATGCTATCGATTCAGTTGGCTGGCCCCCAACGGTGGTAATGATATATTTAGTACTCTCAGGGGAAATGAGGGGCCTATCATGTTTAGCCTGGGTTGTAAGACGTTCTTGTTGAACCCCAATGTATTCATCTCCGGAGGTACATTGTCATAAGGTGGTCCCGTATCTTGCCAAACAATCCATTCTCCAATAAGAGCCCACAATATTGATTGTATACTATGTTTGTATAGTGTGAGATGCAAGCGTTCTGCTAGATTGATATTTATTTGTATTTACACAATATTATAATATCAGAAAAGATATTGATTTCAAAAATGTTTTTGGTTATCGTAAGGTAAAAACCATCTGTATTTATGTGTGGATTTGGTCTTACAATTATCCATTTCTTTCGAAAAGATTTAAACTTAAAATCAATTTGGATGTACCTTTAAACTTAATGTGTTCTTCTCACTCTGTTTCACCAGACTGATGGAGCTTTTGTAATGCTCGAGTTAGATCGGGTTTTACAGGATTAGATGTGGGTGCTGCGAACTTCATAAAATGTGCCGAAGGAGTTCAAGCATATGAAATTTTTGGTGTGTATTCGTGTGTGTTGTATATAAGGACAGGTTATTATAACTGTCCAGATATGTTGATGTACTCCGATGATTGTAAGTCAACAAAGATTTATTTCTATATTTGTTCCACTGCGATGTGAGACTCTGTGTTGTATTGGTTCTTCCTCTTCTTCTATTCTAATATTTCTTTCTTTCTTATATCATCCTTTAATTTTGTTCTGCTAATGATCTAATATTTTCGATGCTTGACTAGTCGACATGGTGTATTGTGTCGATTTTCGGGGTCGAAAATATCCCGGGCCATTACAAGTCTTAAGTGTTTCCAGTATTATATTTAGCAAATTACTTCTCTATATATTCAATACCATGGAGACAGTTTGAAAATGATGCAACATCAACTTTTAAAGAATTTCCAGAATTGGCCAAGATATCTTTCCTGATATACACGGCATATGTAAAAGGACATGCAAACGTTTTTGACAAGAATCAATTCAAATATTCCTGAAATCAAGTATGGACACTCACGGAAAAAAATCAATTCATGTATTTTTATATTTCAATAGTGAAGGATATTGGGATATCATGTAATCTATTTCAGGAAAAAAATTGTTTGTATGGTTTCCAGAAATTCACAATCCATTCATGGCAACAATCAAGCAAGGGATAATATCAGTTCGTCATTTAAAGCCGAAGGAAAGCATCCAAGTCAACGCAACATTCACGTAAGATATCAAAAAAGACATATGTGACATCAGAGTTATTTTAGGATTTTATAATCCTATATATTACACCTTTATCATCACAGGTAATTCCATTGGAAACAAAGCAACAAAACATCAAAAACAAATTGAGAGATTCAAATCAGAACAACTCACGTTTTCAATGGCAAGAAAAACCAAATCAATCGAAAAACAGGATCAACAACGCATTCGAGCCTTCATAGAAAATTCCCAAAGCATAATTTTTGAAATGACCCGCATTTGCAGAGGTATTATAATTTATTTAATTAATTATATAAATAGTGATATAGTGAATTAAATGGTGGTTTAATTAAATAATGGTGAATATTTAATTTAAAATAATAAATTAAATAATACATTTAATTCGGAAATAATCAGAATTGGCTGAAATGGCGATATGGTATGAACTGGATGATCTGTGATATTTAATTCAGCCTGGAATTGAATTTGAATAACGAATATATTATATAAATGACAGTTTGAACGTAGAGTTATATTATAATTAAAATCGAGCTTGAAATGGCTCTTCAGTTCGTAATTTGGCGATTCGAACTTCAACTGAATGTACAGGGTTCGTTTTAAATCGGATTTCTGTGAAACAAGAAACCTGTGGAGCTGGTGGAGTATATCTTTCTAGTGGAAGAGAAAAATCGGAATTTCGTCGTGTAGATTTTGATTTACGTCCATTTTTTTTATAGAAAAGTCGTTGTGGAATTCCTTTTTAATTTATAAAGGAATTATTTATATTTTAAAAAGGAATTTCAATATAAATCAAATATCGGGTTGACCCAGATTTGAAATATCAAGTTATAAATCCCAGTAGAGCTGTATGGTATTCCACTGTGAATATATATAAGATAATATTTATTTATAGATATTTAATTTAATTATATTTAAATATATTTATATATTTAAATGGGTCATTCAGCGCTTTAAAAATAGCCACTTTTGCAAACGAAGTCGGAATTCGATAAAACTAATTTTGTTGGATCCGCAATGTCAAATAGTTGTTAGATTTCTAGTTTCGTGATTTTTAGAGTCACTGTGTGGTCGTACGGATTTTTAGAGTGAGAAACAGTCAGTATTTCGACGGTTAAAAATACGCTGTGTGAGCATACGAAGTCGGAATTTGACGAAACCAGTTTCGTTGGGTCCGAAATGTCAAACTCTAGTTGTATGCCCATTTTCAGGATTTTTGGATATTGTGTGTAATTATAGGGAATTTTTATTGATAAGAATAGATAAGTATAAACTAAAAGAGGAAAATTAAAATATCTAAACTCCTTATAAATAGCCCTTTACCAACCCTTAAAACCTAATTCACCAATTCCTTAGTCAAAATGCCCGCCGTTAGTCTGTTCTTCAGGAAACGTGAGTTTCCATCCCTTCACAAATTCTTATAAAATCAAATAAAATTCTAAAAAAATTCGTATGATTTTGCTTGTGAGTTCGTGAGCTTTGGATCGTCACTTACACCAAGTTTCACAAGGTGCGATCACTGTCTTGGGTTCAAACCCTTTTCATTGCGGTTTGGTTTAACAGGGGCAAACTAGGTTTAGGTTGTTCTAGAAATCGAAGTTGGGAAGCTCGTGTGGTTTGTTTTTGGGTTTCCGATGTAGTTTGGGTGATGCGGTAACTAAATGGTTCGCCAGTCCTACTGTAGCAGTCCGTTGGCCTGCTCGACGTGAGGAAGATCTGGGTGTCTAGTTGGGCAAATGTGTGATGGCGATTTTGGTTTGGGAGTCGATGAAGAATTGGTGAAGGAACGAGTGAAAACTATCGATGGTTGGGCTTGAGCGTAACTGTTGTCGCTACAGTTTGGGTCTTTTTTCCTGTTCGACGAGAGGGAGCCAGGTATGCGAACTGAAGAAAAACATATATGGGAATTAATCGTTGAAGGAGGGTCTGAAAAGGGAAGAGGCAGATTATGGTATAGTTTTGTATTTTGTTTGAGATGGTGAATGGTTGATGAAGTTCATTTGTTTGAGATGGTGAATGGTTGATGAAGTTTGTTTGTATGAGGTGGTGTAACGGCAGTAGGAGGAGAAGATAAAGTTCGAGTAGAATAGAGTTGGGTTCATGAGGACCCGTGAAGGAAAGGGCAAAAACAAGAAAGCACGGTGAATGAAAAAAAGGAAGGTGGAAACTCAGAAGTTCAGCCAAGAATGTTTTGACTTGTGAGGAGCAACATGGTTTCTCGAATGAGCGGAAAGGAGTGGCTCGTTATATATAATGGAGTAATGCGTTAACAAGGAAGATGGAGAAGGGATATACAGCGGGCGTGGATTGTGAAGTACGGTCATGGGCCGGATACAAAGGGTAAAGCCAAAACTGATAATTTTAAGTTTAAATTAGAATTAAATTAGTATATAAGCTTGTTAATATCATAACTGTATCACATGTGATCAGAATTTCGAACGGTCAGATCCGTTGGGATCGTATGGACGGACACTACACGATGGAACAGACTGGAAGTCCATCGGAGCTCGTTACAATTTATGGCAAAATAAATTGTCCGATCTGAATCGACAACGGTTATCGATATTTAACGATAAACCGCCAATGTGAGTAAATCTCACTAACTCTGAACAGTTATAAATTCATGTTGTATTTTTAGAACTGTTAAATATTGGCTGATTGACTGTGTGTTGACTGTTTGATTGAACTGCTAGTCAGTTAGTTGAATTTCTATATTGATTCTGTTTAACAGAATATATCATATGGAACTGAAAGTGATGTTATCTATATTGTTTAACATCTGTGATGCAGGGAAACAGGTTGGAGGAATCCAACTGGATTACTCAACATTTATTTTACCGTGATTCATATATTGTGATATATGATGTGATATATAATCTGTTGTTGATTATGTGTGTTTGGACGATATTTATCGTTGTTATATGGTATGTTAAATACCATAAGAAATACTGGATGTGGGAAAGGGGATTTTCAAAGTGTATTTTGAAAATGAACTATTTATATAAAATCAATGGATTTTATATAGAAAAGGAAAAGGATTTTTATAAAAGAGAATGATTATAAAATCGAAGGATAAGTTATAATAAAGGAAATATTTGTTGGTTAGAATAAATAGAAAAGAATAAAAGGAAATATTTATTTGTTAAATAAATAGGATAGATAAAAGAAATATTTATTTGTTAAATAACTAGAGTTATTAAAAGGGAGTATTTATTTAGGGAATAAATTAATCAAATGAGTTAGTTAAACCAGTTTGTCAAATGAGTTAGTTAAACCAGATCTGTCAAATGAGTTAGTTAAACCAGTTTGTCAAATGAGTTAGTTAAACCAGTTTGTCAAGTGAGTTAGTTAAACCAGATTTGTCAAATGAGTTAGTTAAACCAGTTTGTCAAATGAGTTAGTTAAACCAGATTTGTCAAATGAGTTAGTTAAACCAGATTTGTCAAATGAGTTAGTTAAATCAGATTGTCAAATGAGTTAGTCAAACCACATTAAATGAGTTGATCAAACCAAGTTGATCGAGTTAGTTAAACTAGTTAACCCAAAGGAGTGTGTCGAAGTAGTTAACCCAAAGGAGTTAGTCGAAGTAGTTAATCTAGAGGAGTTATCGGATATTGGTTATTCGAAGTGAGTTAAACCCAAAGGAGTTAGTCGAAGTAGTAAATTCAAAGGAGTTAGTCGAAGTAGTTAATCCAGAGGAGTTATCGAATATTGGTTATTCGAAGTAGTAAACCCAAAGGAGTTAGTCGAAGTAGTAAACCCAAAGGAGTTAGTCGAAGTTAGTTAATCCAAAGGAGTTAGTTGAAGCGAGTTAATCTAAAGGAGTTAGTCGAATCGAGTTGGTCGAACCAAGTTAGTCGAGCCTAGTTAATCGAATCGAGTTGAGTTAATCAAGTAAGTAAGTCAAGTTGAGTTAGTCAAGATGAGTTAATCAAACTGAGGTAATCCAAATGAGATAATCGAATATGAGTTATTCGAAGTGCGATATCGAATATGGTTTATTCGAAAGGAGATATCGAATATAGTTTATTCGAAATAAGTTATTCGAATATAGTTTATTCGAAAAGAATTAATCGAAAAGGAATACTCGAGAAGAATTTATCAAATAAAGTAAATCGGTTAAAGTGAATGCAATAGGGTAAATCGAATAGGGTAAATCAAATAGGGCTAATCAAAAAAAGGAGCTAATCGAATATAGTTATTTGAAAAGAAAGGTTAAGTAAGGAAGTTAGTTAAAGAAATATAAAGTGAACTTTGCATATTTCAAAGTTAGAAATGTTGTTCAGTTAAGGTCTGAGAGGTAGTTCTACCCCAACTTGATTGGCTTCGTATTTAACTAAGGAATGGTTAAGGTTTGGCAGTAAAGGAGGGTTAAGTGAATTTAGTAATTAAAGGAAATGGTTTGAGTTGGCATAATGATGGTTTGTTTAAACATCTGTCTAAGTCCAATGAAGGAGTTTTGGAAATGTTTTCCAAATAAGAACCAGAAATGTTTTCTGATATAGGAAACAAGAAATGGAAATGTTTTCCAATGGTAATAACATATATTTTCTAAATTTAGAAAATGGCAAATGTTGAATATAGGGAAACAGGAGATGGAAAATGAACTTAAGAGATAAAATGTTAAATGATGTTTGATTGATATAGTTTCCATCTAGAAATAATATCGTTGTTTGCACACGTATTTTTCTTTGATAGTTAACTCACCGACTATCGAAGTTTTGACCATTTTAATGTTGTTAATATGGAGAGACCGGTTGGATTATTATCCAAAGAACCACTCTGTATTGGCATAAGCAGTGCGAATCATATATGCCAAAGATAATTGAAGACGGAGTAAAGTGCAAGGGCTATTGTATAAGTCTTAGATAACAGTGCCTAAGATGGATGTACTGAATAGTGCCTTCGGTTCATCCTGTTCCTGGATGACTTGTATGGATGAATGTCTGGCAGAGTATTTCTAGAAATGTCACGTACATTGATTTCTTCAACCGTACCAAGAGTGGAAGCGGAGAAGGAAACTTCTTTTAGATGACACATAATGTACTGTTGTAGACGTCAATCGGTGATTTGATGGATTTGACGACGTGACATTCAAAGTGAATCTGATGTGATGATGAAGCGTGACCTCAAGCCTCATGTAACGACCCAGAAAATCTGAACCAATTTAAAATTTTTATATTGGCTAAAATAATGGATTTTAAATATTTAAAATAAATATTTTAAATAATAGCAATGAAAATGGAGTTTGAATCGACAATTGAAAACGAATATAATTAATTTTAATTATAAACAAGGCCTGAAAAGGCGCTGAAGTTTCAAAAATTGAATTCAAACTTTGTCGGACTGTACCGGGTGCAAAACTAAACGGATTTGAGTGAAACCAAAAATATTTAAATCTGTTAGTGAATACCTTTCTAACGAATCTTAAAAATCAAATTTTCATAGCGGAAAGCAAAAGTTATGGCCAAATGAATTTTCAGAAAGGTCGCTATGGAATTTATATAGCCCGTGAAATTGGCCATTTTGCATACGACCTCGGAATTCGACGAAACCACTTTTGTTGGATCCGGGATGTGAAGTTATTGCTAGGTTTCAAATTTCATAATTTTGAAGCTAGTATGTGAGCGTGGCAAAGGAAAATGTGTTTTGGTCAATTACAGTTAAATTGGATCGACCAGAAATGAGCCTTTTTGCAAACGGTCTCAGAATTCGACGAAACTAGTTTTGTTGGGACCGTATCGTCAAAACATAGCTAGATCTATTTTTCTGGAATTTTTCGAATCAGTTTGTTGCCCTGGCAAATTGGAATGTACGTTAAAATCAAATATTGAATGTTTTATATTTTAATTTAAAGGAAAACTGACAGAAACATTCGAATGGGCCTTCGAGACATATCCCATTGTGTTCGGAATAGGGGTAAAACGCTAGGGACGACAGTCGTTGGGTTTGATTTCGAGTCCGTTTAAGAAAACCTCAATTTTTGAATAAATATATATATATATATATATATCGACCAATAGGAAAATTCTTTCATGAAAAAAAATCAGAAAACCCCCCCGTTAAACGCGATCGACGGCGAAGGAAGCTCCCTTCTTCCTGGCCAAAATCCGGCCGATCCCTTCATCGGTGACCCCTACCCCAGTTCAACTTTTCGAAGCTCTCTCTCCCCTCTACAAATCCATGCCACCCTCGACCTCCACCTTCCAGCCGTCGACAAGATCTGGCCCTCCCAACCTAACGTCGTCGAAGCCCCACCACGCCCTCCACCTGCAACCGAGTGGGGCCTACCTGGCGTCGATAGGCACGCCTCACGACGCCCTACGTCGTGGTATGGTTGGATTTTGACCAAGTGCAGCGGATTGAAAACTATTGCTAAACCTAGTTTCGAACATCAAAGGCAAGGTACGGCTGTTATCAATTTTGAATTGTTTTGACGTTTAAAAGTGTTGCAAACTTTGAAAAATCGAATCTTTTTGCTATATGATCGAAATTCAGTGAAACAAGAGACGCCGGGACCGTGAGGACGTCTTCTGCATTTTAGAAGAGACCGCATATTTTTCTGAGCCTTCTGCTATTTTTGGTGGAGTGGAACCCAATGTGAGATTTCTAATTTATAAACAATATGGAAAACGACGATGTATAAATTATATAGTCGATGTGTGAGTTATATAAGCGTTGTACACCTCATGTATAAGCGTTGTATAAGTTGTACGTTCAATGTACAAGTTATATATGCATTGTAAAAATTATATATGTGTTGAAATAGAAGTGAATTGCTATATATATATATATACGCCCTCGTCCACAAACCATGGACGATATTTATTGGTTGTGATTGGTGTGAAAATTGATTGATAGCGAATGGTTGTTTGGGATTGTTTGTGGTTGATATTGATTGATTGTGGTTGAAAAATACCCATTTGTGCTTGAGAAATATTTGGTTGAAACCACATAGGATTAGTTTGTGGAAATGAAATAAATATATACATGCCGCCTACGTGCGAACTAGATGCATGATCCCCATTGTCAAAAACCGCGAGGTTTTAAGGTAGAGCGAGGAGCCGTACTAGGGACGGTCCCGGTTTCAACTACCCTGCCGTTATGCTGCCAAAATTTTGAATAATATTCATGTGTTTGAATTATTTTCATTTGCTGAAACTATATTTATTCGTTGAATAGAAAACCTTCATGTGTTGAATCGATATTCATTCGTTGATTAGAAATTCATGTGTTGAATGGTATTCGTGTTTTAAATATAAAAATCACATTTTTATCTATATATAGAAACTGTAGAAAACCTTCATGTGTTGAATCTATATTCATTCGTTGGATTGAAATTCATGTGTTGAATGGTATTCATATTTTGAAATAAATTGTTTTACAATAAAAATCCTATTTTTATCACTTATATACACCATATAAAATAATAGTGTTTTGAAATGAATTGTTTAACAATAAAAATCACGTTCTTATTATATACTTGAATTGTTGAAATGTGAAGTGTTAAAAATAGCCACTCTTTCAAATAAATACGCATGAGTTGAAATATTCATTAATTAGCTAATGATATGATTTTTGCCTATGCACGCAACATTAGAATGAATGGTGTTTTTAAAACCAAATGGAATCAAATATGAAGTTGAAGGGAAAATGATAAGTGATAAGAACTGTACATATGTACATGCATATTTATTGAACATGTTATAGCAAAGGGACTAGAGAAGAGGAATAAAATTTTGTGCCCGACGAATAGGTGCACATTTACTGTTTTGTTTGGGTGATGATTTTATGAGCCTGTTGGCTAGCCGCTTGGCTTTTTCTTTTTCTTTTGACATGAGACGCCCGTGTGGCTATTAGGGAATTTTCCCAACCCCTCCCGTACAAAGGAGGTTATGGCGAAATTTTCCAAAATTTAAAGGCGTTAGTGAAATATTTGAAATGGAAACGATATTGAAATTGTTGAATGAACTATATTTATATAAATATATAAATATAAATAAAATTAAAACGAAACGTGGCTGTGCAGTTCGTGTTTTGAAACCGTGATTTCAAACAACTAGTGCGGGAAATCCGACCATTGGATTTTCCCGAAACCGCAACCGTTGGGTTCGCCTTGGAAAAATCTTTCCAACGGCACCAACTTTGTAAAAATCTAACGGTTGGATTTTCTGGAATGTTTAATTCAAATCTGAAGAAAAACAGCGCCAGAATCGATTATATATATAATTATATTTAATCGAATAACGACGCTGTAGTTCGTATTTTGAAATCGAAACTTCAAACGATTGTACCGGGAGATCCGACCTTCGGATTTTCCCGAAACTGGAACCGTTGGATTCGTTTTGAAAAGACCTTTCTAATGATGTAAATTGTGTGAAAATCCAACGGTTAGATTTTCAGATATGTGTAAATCAAATCTGAAGAAAAATAGCGCCACGGCCGCGTTATGGCCCGAAGCGTTGTTTTGAATAAATTGGCTATTTTAAACTAAATAAAAATAGCGATAAATCATTATAAAATATCATAAACGATATGGAATGGAAGTAAATTGAATTTGCTCGATTTATGTGGTAATTGATGGTTGGATGTGTTTGGTGTGAAAATTACATTAAAGAACAAATTTGGTGTTGTCGAATGATTTAACCATTGAAATAAATTATTTTGAAATTCTAAATATACGTGAATTATTTGAAAAGGCCGAGTTAATTCTCATTTCAAATAATTGACCGATGATTGAAAGTCGAAGATGAAGACGGTGGTCGAAGACCGGAGATCTTCACCTCGTTTGGATGGTAACCGAGGTCCTGATTGGGAGGCATCCCGAAATATGGATAATGAGTGGTGATCGTCCAGACGTACGTGGTGATCGATGGGATTGCGAGGTATTTAGTGCCTCCGGTTTCGTTCAGACCCAGAGCGGACTTGTAAATGGATTGTGTGTCTGACATTGGATTTTATTCTGTGTTGATTGATCTCTATTAAATATATATCTGTTTGGCGGCGGAGAATTTATTCTTTTGCTTAGCGCCCTTCTCTGAAACGCACGAGCTCAGAGGTTGTATATCGATGGACATCAGTCGCATGGCATGAATTGCTAGTGTGGCATGCCTAAGTGGAAAATGATCAGGGCTTCTGTTGAAAAGCAAAGTCTTGTGGTGATGATCAAAGCACCGCCTGTGTGGCGTAGCTTTGTGTATAATGTGAATTCGCGAGCCTCACACCCCGGTATGAACCAGAAACGGGAGAAGGACCTCAGGGAGGGCATGCGTTTCTTTATAGCTAGGGTGGTGTCAGTGACCTACCAGCCTTGACATTTATATACTTTTCACCTGTGTGGTTGTTGCTGTTGCGAGGCGCCTCGGTTT
Organism: Allium sativum; assembly: GCA_030737875.1. Classification (NCBI taxonomy): domain Eukaryota; kingdom Viridiplantae; phylum Streptophyta; class Magnoliopsida; order Asparagales; family Amaryllidaceae; genus Allium; species Allium sativum. Next base: position 363,132,128 of record CM060921.1, on the reverse strand, counting down.
GATCGGACGATCCGGGTCCGATGGAGTCATTCGTTAGCTCGTTTACGCCCCAAAGGGCAGGGAAACGTATTGTTCAGGCATAATAATCCACATCGGTGGACCGGCCCTGACGATCTAAAGGGTTGATGCGTTCTGATCCTGTGGCTCGGGCTAGAGAGTCACGAATTCGGTAAGGACTATCTTTTGCCTTGGTTCATGACGGAAATCCAATTTCCAAATACGTGACTGTGCGATTTTGATTGTATATATATATATATGGCGACATGATATATGGTACCCATGCCGCCTATGACTGATAGTTATGATTCAAATTGTTTTTTTAACATATAAACACTAGCAATAATATCAAATGCCTTTGTTTTATTCGTATCAAGCATATTTTGGCCGTTATAAGGTAAAAACTCTATCCCCCGGTTTGCGTTGCATTGTGTGATGGGAACTGAGTCTTATAATGGCTTCATTTTTTTATGAAAAGCATTGCGATGTTTAAAAGAAATATTTGTTTTAAAGCAATGGCAAATACGATGGAGTAAACCCGTTCCACGAAAGTGGCATGTTCCTGTGATTAGCCATATATTAAATGTGTTGAGTAGATTTCTCATACCAGTCCCATGACCGACTCGTAGTTTGTTTCACTTTCAAACTCGGGTGCCCCTTTTTCTACACGTGCAGCCTTGTATTCAGGTTTAGCTAGCTTTCTCTGGATAGCTGGAGCTGAAGATGGATTTTATCATTTATCTCTTTTTATGCTGTTCAGCTCCTATTGTACATATTTTGTTTGTTTCCGCTGTAGACATATATGTATAGTTGAACTGTATTTGTGCTAAGTAAGATCCTGTATACTGTGTAACTCTGATGATTACTTTTATCCAGTATATTCTATTGTTCATTATCTGGTGTATTTATTTAATTTTGTTCTGCTATTATTTGTTTCTGTGTTATATTTCAAAGATAACCCTTGTCTCTGTCAGTACGGGATTTGGGGTCGTCTCAACGTGGTATCAGAGCTTTGGTTAAGCTTAGTTCTGGAATATAACATTTGAACGAACTCGTTAGAAATAGAACCAGTAGTGTTCTAGGACGGGTAACTCTATACAGATAGGATCAGCAATATCCTAGTATGAGTAAAGCAGAATGAAATTACACCTCGATAGACACATTTACATTGAAGTATTTGTCTCTATATTTTGAAATACCCTTTTTGTGACCTGAAACTTGATCTGCTATTTGCAGAAGTACTAGAAAAATGAGTGTTAGAAGCAGGAGAAATGCAGAACCCGATCTAGAGGCTCTATTAAAGAGATATCGAAATCTGAACGGAGCACAGTTCTCGGGCAATGAATCTATAATTCAAACTCAAGCTTGGGTGAGCTCTGTCGAAAGAATTTTTGAGCGTATCCAGTTGAGGGATGACCAGAAACGGTTAGTAGCATCTTGGGCGCTCAAAGAAGAAGCTTTAATCTGGTGGGAAACAATCATCAAAGATAATCCAGAAGGTGATATCACCTGGGACTGGTTCAAAGTGATTTTCCTGGAAAGGTTTACTCCTCCCGAAGCGACAGAGCGATTATGTGATGAATTTTCTTATCTAATACAAGGTGATATGACCATCCCAGAATATCATAAGAAATTCAACGAACTTGCTCACTTTGCTCCTCATCTGATTCGAGATCCAAAAAGGAAAAATCTGACATTTATTCATGGCCTGCAAAGGAGATATCAGAATAGTGTACTGAGGAATGTAAAACTTCCTTTCTCTGAAATGATTTATATGGCTTATCAGTATGAAGATCTCCATAAGAAAGGAATGTTACGCGACGAAGAAGAAGTCAGTTCTAGTGACAAAGTAGAGTCGGAAACTGATATTCCTGAAGCCAGTGCGAGATCTGAGGCCAATAAGAAGCCCAGTGCCAAGAGAAAAAGGGCTAAATCTGAGAAGGGGCCAGTAGCGACAACTGTATGCTCTAATTGCAATAGGCAAGGACATATCTCGATAAGTTGTCGATCTCTCAAGAAACGAATACAGAGTGGATCTAAATCCAAGGAGAATTTTCAAGAAAAAAGGGGTTGCAGTAAATGCCATCAGATTGGACATCCGGCAAAAGATTGCTAGCTCTTAAAGAAGCCTGGGATGGTACAAGTGAATGAAGTGGCAGAAACTTCAGCACCCTCAGCTACTCAGGGAAGGCCAGATGTATTAGAAGGCATGCTTACTGTCAAAGATATTCCAGTCAAAGTACTGTTTGACATAGGCGCGTCACGAAGCTTCATTGCAAAGGATGCAGCTAAGAAACTGGATTTGAATTTGAAAAAGATGAAGGAACCAATGACTGTCCAGAATCCGGTTGGGGGTTCCATTGATCTCAGTTGGGTTTGTGGAGTTTCGGTTTCTTTCTCTCGTTATCAGTTTCCCACCATCGCGGCCGTCATGAATTTTAAAGAGTTTGATCTTATCTTGGGGTTAGACTGGTTGACCAAATATGAAGCTGAAGTTAAATGCGCCGACAGAGTCGTAAAGGCGAAGATTAAATCAGGTGATTATATAACCATTCCCTGTGAGGGTCAGAATGCTAATAGAAAAGACTTCTGGGCAGCTTTGAATGTTTCTCCAGCCCAAATAGAAAATGTCCCTGAAATCACAGAGAATATTCCTGACCTCATCAAAGACATTCCTGTCGTCAAAAATTATGCGGATGTGTTTGAAGAAGTTGTTCGCTTACCTCCGTAGAGAGAAATAGATTTCAAAATTGCTTTAATTCCGAATGCAAGGCCGGTAGTTCACGCTATTCGAAGAATGTCCTTGAAAGAGAAGGAGGAATTAGACAATCAAACACGACAGCTAGTATGGAAGGGTCTGATCTGGCCTAGTTTTTCTGATTGGGGAGCAGCAGTGGTGTTTGTCCCGAAATCTGACGGTACTCTACGTCTATGTGTGAATTATCGTGATCTGAACAAACAAACATTAAAGAACAAACATCCATTGCTGCGGATTGATGATTTGTTAGATCGATTAAATGGCGCCCAAGTATTTTCACGAATGGACCTAGCTACAGGTTTCCATCAACTTCGAATTGCCGAAGAGTGTGTTCCAATGACAGCATTCAGAGGTCCCGACTTATTCTACGAGTGGTTAGTAATGCCGTTCGGCTTATGTAACGCTCCAGCTTACTTCGCAGATCTGATGAATAGAGTGTTCAGAGGGGTTTTGAATAAATTTGTTCTAGTTTTCATTGACGATATTTCAATCTTCTCTAAATCAAAGGCCAAACATGAAAAGCATTTGGAACAGGTTCTGGAAATCCTCAGATGGAATGTGTTGAAAGCAAAGTTTTCCAAATGTATATTCTGGCAAGATGAAGTGAAATTTCTGGGCCATGTCGTTTCGAAAGAAGGAATCGCTGTGGATCCAAGTAAAATCACGGCTATTCAAAAATGGAAACAGCCTAGTACTCCTACTGAAGTCCGCATTTTTCTCGGATTGGCTAGCTATTACCGGAAGTTCGTTAAAAACTTTTCGAAGATATCCGGTCACTTAACGAAGCTTACAAAGAAGCACGCGAAATTCAAAATGGACTCCTGAAAGTGAGGAGGCTTTCGAAGAGCTAAAGTTAAGACTAACGACTGCTCCATTGTTAACCATCATCGATGGCAACCAGGATTTGAAAGTCTGGACTGATGCTTCTAGAGAAGGCCTTGGCGTAGTGTTAATGCAAAGGGGTCAAGTGATTGCTTATGCTAGTCGTCAACTGAAGCCGCACGAGAAGAACAACATAACTCATGATCTTGAGTTATTGGCTATTGTGTTCGCTTTGAAAATTTGGAGGCACTATCTTCTGGGTGAGATTTTTGAACTGTTTACAGATCACCAGTCGTTAAAATATCTGTTCACCCAGAAAGACCTGAATCTGAGGCAGCAACGTTGGCTGGAGTTTCTTGCAGCATATGACTTTGAAATTATATACACTCCAGGGAAAGCCAATGTCGTGGCAGATGCGTTAAGCCGAAAGAATGAGATGATCACCAGTTTTATTATCACGACTTCATTACTAGATAAAATATCTGCTCTTCAAAAGAATTATCACTTCATTCAGAAGATCAGAGAGATAATTCAACAAGGCGAACCCTCGAGTTTTCAAGTGGACAATGATGGAATTCTAAGGCTCAAAGGTCGAATATGCGTCCCTAACATTCCGGAGCTTCGAAAGGAAGTACTGGATGAATGCCACAAGTCAAAACTTAGTATCCATCCGGGAGTAAGCAAAATGTATAATGACATCAAACGCACTTTCTGGTGGAAGTCGATGAAGAGGGACATTTCTTTATATGTCAGCCGATGCCCTACTTGCCAGCTAGTCAAGAGCAACCAACAGAAATTGGCTGGATTGTTACAACCGCTAGAAGTTCCTGGTTGGAAGTGGGAACATATTTCTATGGATTTCATTGATGGTCTGCCCAGAACCAGAAAAGGGAATGACAGTATTTGGGTGATCGTAGATCGCTTTACGAAGACCGCCCATTTCATACCTGTCAGATCAAATAGAACTGCTCAGAGTCTGGCGCAGATTTACTTCAAGGAAATAGTTAGACTACATGGAGTGCCACTCAGTATAGTCAGTGATAGAGTTACAATATTCACTAGCAAATTCTGGGAGGCATTTCAAGTCGAACTGGGAACGAAGTTGAACTTAAGCACCGCTTATCATCCTCAGACAGACGGCCAGACTAAGAGGGTGAATCGTATTTTAGAAGATCTATTGCGGGCTTGTGTTATAGATTTCGGTGGATCATGGGAAGACCATCTGCATTTGGCTGAATTCTCCTATAACAATAGCTACCAAGCAAGTCTGACAATGTCGCCATTCGAAGCGTTGTATGGTAGACCGTGCCGATCTCCTGCTTGTTGGGTAGAACCTGGTAATAGACTTGTATTGGGGCCTGATATGATCCGAGAAGCTGCCGACAAAGTCGATTTTATTAAGAAGCGATTACTGGCCGCTCAAAGCCGACAAAAGAGCTATGCCGATAGGAGGAGGAGAGATATATCCTTTGCTGTTGGCGACTAAGTATATTTGAAAGTATCGCCGATGAGAGGAGTTATCCGGTTCGGTAAAACTGGCAAGTTGGCGCCCAAATTCATTGATCCGTTTCCTATTCTGTAATGGATCGGGACTCTCGCTTATAGGGTCAAATTGCCTGATTGGTTGCCTGGAGTTCATGATGTATTTCACATATCTCAACTTCGAAAGCACGTTCATGATCCAGACTTGATCGTCGAAGAAGCAGCTCAGCAGGATATTGAAATTACTCCAGAATTAGCTATGAGAAGAGAGCCGCTAAAGATTATCGGCAAAGAAACCAAAGAGCTGAGGAACAAGAAGGTTCACTTAGTCAAAGTGCAATGGAGTGGAGATCCGCGAGATTGTACTTGGGAAACTGAGGAGAGCATTTAGAAAGCTTATCCTTGATGCCGAGTGGATATCTCTGATTGACTCTGGTGCAAGGTACATTTACCCTACTTTGCATTGCCATTTAATTCTCTACTCTGTTGTTATTTTCTTTCCATAGATGTGCACTTTTAAATTCTATAGTCTGAATGATTTTAAAAAGAGTATAGAAATTGATTAGTATATTTTTGAAAGGTTGAAAACAATTGGATTGGTTGTTGTGTTGTGTGATTGTAGATTTATCAAACCACTTTCGACTTTGTTCCTTATCGGGGACGAAAAGTTTTAAGTGCGGGAGATTGTAACGACCCAGAAAATCTGAACCAATTAATTTTTTTTAAATTGGCTAAAATAATGGATTTTAAATATTTAAAATAAATATTTTAAATAATAGCAATGAAAACGGAGTTTGAATCGACAATTGAAAACGAATATAATTAATTTTAATTATAAACAAGGCCTGAAAAGGCGCTGCAGTTTCAAAAATTGAATTCAAACTTTGTCGGACTGTACCGGGTGCAAAACTAAACGGATTTGAGTGAAACCAAAAATATTTAAATCTGTTAGTGAATACCTTTCTATGGAATCTAAAAAATCGAATTTTCATAGCGGAAAGCAAAAGTTATGGCCAAATGAATTTTCAGAAAGGTCGCTTTGGAATTTATATACGACCTCGGAATTCAACGAAAACACTTTTGTTGGATCCGGGATGTGAAGTTATTGCTAGGTTTCAAATTTCATAATTTTTGAAGCTAGTATGTGAGCGTGGCAAAGGAAAATGTGTTTTGGTCAATTACAGTTAAATTGGATCGACCAGAAATGGGCCTTTTTGCAAACGGTCTCAGAATTCGACGAAACTAGTTTTGTTGGGACCGTATCGTCAAAACATAGCTAGATTTATTTTTCTGGAATTTTTCGAATCAGTTTGTGGCCCTGGCAAATTGGAATGTACGTTCAAATCAAATATTGAATGTTTTATATTTTAATTTAAAGGAAAACTGACTAAAACATTCGAATGGGCCTTCGAGACATATCCCATTGTGTTCGGAATGGGGGTAAAACGCTAGGGACGACAGTCGTTGGGTTTGATTTCGACTCCGTTTAAGAAAACCCCAATTTTTGAATAAATATATATATCGACCAATAGGAAAATTCTTTCATAAATAAAATAAAAAAAATCAGAAACCCCCCCCATTAAACGCGATCGACGGCGAAGGAAGCTCCCTTCTTCCTGGCCAAAATCCGGCCGATCCCTTCATCGGTGACCCCTACCCCAGTTCAACTTTTCGAAGCTCTCTCTCCCCTCTACAAATCCGTGCCACCCTCGACCTCCACCTTCCAGCCGTCGACGAGATCTGGCCCTCCCAACCTAACGCCGTCGAAGCCCCGCCACGCCCTCCACCTGCAACCGAGTGGGGCCTACCTGGCGTCGATAGGCGCGCCTCACGACGCCCTACGTCGTGGTATGGTTGGATTTTGACCAAGTGCAGCGGATTAAAAATTATTGCTAAACCTAGTTTCGAACATCAAAGGCAAGGTACGGCTGTTATCAATTTTGAACTGTTTTGACGTTTAAAAGTGTTGCAAACTTTGAAAAATCGTATCTTTTTGCTATATGATCGAAATTCAGTGAAACAAGAGACGCCGGGACCGTGAGGACGTCTTCTGCATTTTAGAAGAGACCGCATATTTTTCTGAGCCTTCTGCTATTTTTGGTGGAGTGGAACCCAATGTGAGATTTCTAATTTATAAACAATATGGAAAACGACGATGTATAAATTATATAGTCGATGTGCGAGTTATACAAGCGTTGTACACCTCATGTATAAGCGTTGTATAAGTTGTACGTTCGATGTATAAGTTATATATGCGTTGTAAAAATTATATATGTGTTGAAATAGAAGTGAATTGCTATATATATATATATATATATATATATATATACGCCCCTCGTCCACAAACCATGGACGATATTTATTGGTTGTGATTGGTGTGAAAATTGATTGGTAGCGAATGGTTGTTTGGGATTGTTTGTTGTTGATATTGATTGATTGTGGTTGAAAAATACCCATTTGTGCTTGAGAAATATTTGGTTGAAACCACATAGGATTAGTTTGTGGAAATGAAATAAATATATACATGCTGCCTGCGTGCGAACTAGATGCATGATCCCCATTGTCGAAAACCGCGAGGTTTTAAGGTAGAGCTAGGAGCCGTACTAGGGACGGTCCCGGTTTTAACTACCCTGCCGTTATGCTGCCGAAATTTTGAATAATATTCATGTGTTTGAATTATTTTCATTTGCTGAAACTATATTTATTCGTTGAATAGAAAACCTTCATGTGTTGAATCGATATTCATTCGTTGATTAGAAATTCATGTGTTGAATGGTATTCATGTTTTAAATATAAAAATCATATTTTTATCTATATATAGAAACTATAGAAAACCTTCATGTGTTGAATCTATATTCATTCGTTGGATTGAAATTCATGTGTTAAATAGTATTCATATTTTGAAATAAATTGTTTTGCAATAAAAATCCTATTTTTATCACTTATATACACCATATAAAATAATAGTGTTTTGAAATGAATTATTTTACAATAAAAATCACGTTCTTATTATGTTCCTGAATTGTTGAAATGTGAAGTGTTAAAAATAGCCACTCGTTCAAATAAATACGCATGAGTTGAAATATTCATTAATTAGCTAATGATATGATTTTTGCCTATGCACGCAACATTAGAATGAATGGTGTTTTTAAAACCAAATGGAATCAAATATGAAGTTGAAGGGAAAATGATAAGTGATAAGAACTGTATATATGTACATGCAAATTTATTGAACAGGTTATAGCAAAGGGGCTAGAGAAGAGGAATAAAATTTTGTGCCTGACAAATAGGTACACATTTACTGTTTTGTTTGGGTGATGATTTTATGAGCCTGTTGGCTAGCCGCTTGGCTTTTTCTTTTTCTTTTGACATGAGACGCCCATGTGGCTATTTGTGAATTTTCCTAGCCCCTCCCGTACAAAGGAGGTTATGGCGAAATTTCCAAAATTTAAAGGCGTTAGTGAAATATTTGAAATGGAAACGATATTGAAATTATTGGATGAACTATATTTATATAAATATATAAATATAAATAAAATTAAAACAAAACGTGGCCGTGCAGTTCGTGTTTTGAAACCGTGATTTCAAACAAATAGTGCGGGAAATCCGACCATTGGATTTTCCCAAAACCGCAACCGTTGGGTTCGCCTTGGAAAAATCTTTCCAACGGCACCAACTTTGTAAAAATCCAACGGTTGGATTGTCTGGAATGTTTAATTCAAATCTGAAGAAAAACAGTGCCATAATCGATTATATATATATAAATATAATTATATTTAATCGAATAACGACGCTGCAGTTCGTATTTTGAAATTGAAACTTCAAACGATTGTACCGGGAGATCCGACCGTCGGATTTTCCGAAACTGGAACCGTTGGATTCGTTTTGAAAAGACCTTTCTAATGATGTAAATTGTGTGAAAATCCAACAGTTAGATTTTCAGATATGTGTAAATCAAATCTGAAGAAAAACAGCGCCACGGCCGCGTTATGGCCCGAAGCGTCGTTTTGAATAAATTGGCTATTTTAAAATAAATAAAAATAGCGATAAATCGTTATAAAATATCATAAACGATATGGTTATCATGATGTATATATGTGTATGGCTTCATGTACTGGACTTTATGTTATTTTTTCATGTTTGCTCGTTTTCATATGTCACGTTGATGCATGTTGTACTGCACTTTATTATCTACATGTTATGTTTATTCATGTCGACAACTATATTTTATGATGTTCTGTGTAATGGACCCTTTAAGTAATTATTCATATAATTAGTTAACATGAACGGGCAACTTAGAAGGAGTTAATGTTGGTTGGTTTTGAATTATATTAACGACTTCGTTTATTAAACAATGTTTAAAATGTTTAATTTATAATTTAATTATAAAACGAACTGCAGCGGCGCAGTAGTTCGTAATATTTTTTATCTTTAAATGGTTGTATGGGATTCGATATAAGTTGTAATTTCTCAAAATAAGAAACGTTCAAATCTATTTGATAATATTTTCCTAATGGAAGAGAAAAATTGAATTTTAATGTTGTAGATTTTGTTTTATGTCCAAATCAAATTTTCAAATAGTCGCTATGGAATTCGTTTATAAATTATAACGTTTATTTATATAAAATAAAGGATTTTTATTGTATTTAATATCGTTTTGACTTGGAATTCAACCCAAGATATTTTATCTTGAAAATATATGAAATTTTGCTCAGACTTGGAGCAATCTGTCCAATAAAGGAGCACTCTATCCAATAAAGGAGGACACTCCAACCAATAAATAAGCACACAACACAATGTACACTCCAACCAATAAAGATGCACACAATTTAATAAAGGCCCACTCTGTCCAAGATTACGTGGATGACCCTACTTTTTAAATTCCTTGGCTACATTACGTAGACGACCCTTCTTGTTAAATTCCTTGGCTATATTACATGGACGACCCTACTTGTTAAATTCATTGGCTATATTTCGGGGATGACCCTGCACACTACAAAATAGACCAACATAGGTACCGATAAAGGAGCACTCGTACCAATAAAGGAGCACTCTGTCCAATAAAGGAGCACTCTATCCAATAAAGGAGCACTCGTAAGCACTCTATCCAATAAAAGAGCACTGCATTGATGCACATATCGACGCAATGCACAGTCCAACCAATAAAGAAGCACCCTACACATTGCACACTCCACCTAATAAAGACACACACAAATTAACAAAGGACCACAGAAAACAATAAAGCTACCCACTTAGCAAGACGTCATACCTTATATACAACAACAATATTGCAAACCATATCTCATATCCAAACATATTCACAAACGAAAATGGATTCCTATTTTATGAAATGCATGACGGCTTTTAATAGTGATTTGAAGGAAGAGGAAATCCTTCAAGAGGAAGCAGAAGAAATAAAAGAAATAAGGGACTTATACCATGAAGCCTATGGTTCATCATCCACAACTCGAGGGAAATCGGTTCCTGGAAGGAAGTTTAAACACCAAAATCAAGCTAAATACCATAAGTCTCTGATGCAAGATTACTTCAATTACAACTGCACTTAAGGGCCTGATATGTTTCATAGAAGATACATGATGCAGAGAAATCTATTTCTTCGGATATTGGCAGGAATTCAAGGCAACAATGATTACTTTAAGTACAAACAAGATGTATCAAAGACACAGGGGTTATCCAGTGAACAGAAAATGACGGCCGCTATGAGAATGTTAGCTTATGGTACTCCTGCTGATGCATTGGACGATGCATACTAAATAGCAGAGAGCATGACACTTGAAACACTTGAAAATTTCTGTCAAGCTGTGGTGGGCGCCTATGGAGAAGAATACTTAAGGTCTCCGAACGAAGTAGATGTAGTGTGAATTAGAGAGATTCATGAAAGTAGGGGATGGCCGGTCATGTTAGGAAGTCCGGACTGTATGCATTGGGAATGGAAGAACTGCCCTAAAGGATTATAAGTTGCATACAACGGCAAGGAAAGGCGACCAACCATCATTTTGGAAGCTGTAGCATCATACGATCTATGGATATGGCACGCTGTCTTCGAAATCCCCAGTTCGAATAATGACTTAAATGTTATAGAAGGATCCCATCTATTCAATGATCTTGCTCAATGCCAGGTACCTCCTTTAACATTTACCCTAGGCCAAAGTACTTACAACTATGGCTATTACCTAGGTGATGGCATTTACTCGAAATGGAGCACCATCATTAAAACATGTGCAAATCCATTGACTCCTAAACAAGCGAAATTCGTGGCGATGCAGGAGGGACAAAGAAAAGATGTAGAACGAGCATTCAGTGTTTTACAATCTAGATTTGCAATGATAAGTAATCCATGTCAGTTGTGGTCTAGGTTAAACATGCCTACAATCGTGTTTGCCTGCATCGTTCTACACAACATGATTATAGAAGATGAACGAGATATGGATGAAGGCAATGCCACTATGAATACGAAGGTGCTTCGCAAGCACCCAAAGTATTCCGACAAAACACACAAACAACAAAAGAGGAATTCAACATTCATTTGGATCGTCAGATTATGTTTAGAGATGCATAACTACATAACCAACTGCAAAAGTTCTTATGAATCATTTATGGAACCACTATAGCGATACCTAGTTATGAAGCTTGCTTGTTTGAACTCATGTTTTATTTTATGATTAAGGTTATTTATGCAGTAATGATGTTGTAGTTTTTTATTTTACCAATCACGTTCTTTTGTATTTGTACGTGTTACTAACCAGCCATTATTATGATCTGAAGCTAAATTAGTTAACTTCGGTCTTCCTAAACATAACTATTTTCCATGAAAATAATAACGATTTTATTTCGTCATATTAAAAAGATAAGCTAGGATAGGTAAAAAAAATTAAAACGTTATGCTCGTCATGAAGAGCGCCGATTTTGTCAGCTCACATAAAAAAAATCGGCGTGCTTCACGATGAGCCAATAAATTTGCCGTGCAGGACCAATTCAGAATTCTGAATTGATCCCGTAACATTTCCCTTAATATTACAATCCCCAGCATCCGTTGGGGGCTATTTCAACCAAATGTCTTCAATTCAAACGATGAATTGAAGGTTATTGGAGATTCTCTAAGACTTAGAAATAGCCAGTTTTCAAATGACCTCCATTTGCGATGAAACGAAATTTTTTGGATCCGGAACCTCAAAACATAGCATGTTGCAAATTTTTGGGCCAAACAGAGTTAATATGTGAATGTATGGAATTTAATTGTAAACCGACAAACAATTTAAATTGTAAAACATCGTCGTTTTCCAAATGGAGTCGAATTTCGACCAAATGAGTTTTATTTGATCCGTTTTAGTAAGTTCTTGTTACATTTCAAATTTTGTAGCAATCCGATTAACCATGAGATCGTGGTAGTGTCAAACACCCTTGTTTTTATTTAATCGTTTATTTTATTTTGGCTAGTTTAGATAGGGATAACTTTAAAGGAATAAACGACTGGCCAAATGAACTCCGATTTTAATGTAACAAATTTTATTGGATTCGTAGGGAAAAGGACAAGTAGGATTTCAATATTTCAAGTTGATTGGATTTATTTTGTGATCGTGGGAAATTTAAATGCGTGATTTTCGCTGGTGATTTATAAAGGACTTTTTACAAACGACCTTGGAATTCGACCAAACCTGTCCCATCGGGTCCAAATTTTTTTTATGCTAGGATTAGGAGTTTCGTCACAATTGGATATCGTATGTGTGGTTTTTAACATGATACTTCACGATGAAATTTCGTAATATTATTATTAATAAATCTTCCCTAACACTCTATTTATACACGTTGAAACCCTTGTTTTCGTGAGTCAGTGGTTAATGAACATTTCCGCCTCCACCCTTAATAATAAATCACCCAAAATCTGACGAGCTTCTCCTCTTTTAATCTTTGAATCCACTAAGTATTTTTGAAATCTCCAAACTAGTAAAACGTAGATCTCATCAAGGTCGATGATCTGACCGATCGAGATCATCTCTAACGAAGTGGTTTGGTCGAATTTCAGTTCGAAGCAGCTTGCAGTTGTAAGCGAAATACAGTTGAATGGTGTATGCTGGGGTATCGAAACTCAGAGTGGAGGCAGAAGGGGCCGCGATGCTCTCACAGATGACCTCCGATCATGGTTCGATCGACACTGGTAGACGCGACGGTGGTTTTTTACGGTCGGACTCTGAGTTGAAGCAGCATAAAAGATGAGTAAAACAGGCGGCCCATATTTTGGTTAAGTCACGTAATTATTTAATTTAGTTTTAATGAATTATTATATAATTATGTATGTATTAATATAAATGTCAAATTGGATGCAAACTATTAACGGAATAAGGAAGGAACGTTGGTGTTTTTTCCTGGAGCAATTGTTTAACATGGGAAGTAGTATGAGGAGGGAGAACTCAAGTGGCGTGGGCAATATGTGGTGATCAAGGGCTTTGGGCCTTAACAAATAAAAAATATGTATTGAAAAGAACCGAAAGAAAAAGAAAAGAAGTCGAAACAAAACAAAAACAAATTGGGGGCGGTGAGCAATGTGTAAGGGGCTAGTAGAAGGATGGTATCAGTGGGACAAAATGGAACAACAAGCCGATATAATAAACGAAGATGCCTAAACATTATATTAATATGCCAAATTCTATATCTACATCATCATTAAAAATATAAACCGTAAAATTTGGAAGTAATTAAAGAATTAATTAGTTTTAATTAAAACCAATACGTATAAATTTTGTACTGTGCTCTTAGGTTATCAAAATTCGACAAGATCGCAAGCAGTGGAACTGTATCAGCAAACATGACATTTGGAAGCTAGTTTTGGGTAGAGTTGGGCACAACTGGAAGTTAACTAAATTAAATGCTTGTTCAATTTAATTAATAGAAACCGTTTGAAAACAAATGGAAATCCAAGGTGAGTTAAACTCACTCAGTTCTTCCCAATTATATTTTATATAAGTCGGGTTTTATAATTGTGTGCTATGATTGCCAATGGTTGACTATTTTTTAATTACATATTTATATGTTGATTGAACCAATGAAATCAAACGTTGTTTAATTTCAGTGAAATACCAAATCGTTATTTTAACGATTGGACCCAATAGAGGTAACTTACCTTGTTGGTCACGTTTATAAAATAAACGTGTTAAATTTGATGAATTGTTTGGATTGTTTTGTTGTATTCAATAAATTGGTTGATGTTAAATAGTCGTGATTTACTGTTATATTAAAAATCAGTTAAATTGAAATGAATGAATTTATGTGAGATAATCAATTTTGATTTAGAGAAGAACAGGTTGGAGGGATCCAACTGGATTCCTCAAATATATTTAATGTTATTTATTCTCATATTATCATCATATGAACATTTCTGATTAGATGATTGATTTGGTTGTTGATAATTGACTGGAAATTCAACGTTTGTTTTATTTTAACCAATGGGAAGTACTGGTTAAGTAATCGGCAGTATACGGCCTATAAATCAATCATTTTCTAAATATCGATTTACCATCAAGCGAATTGATAAGAACGAAGTTATAAAATTTATTTTTATAACTGAAGATAGATTTTTAAATCTACTATTCTGAATAAAAGTTTATTAAAGAAAATAAATATTTATTATTTATTATTTAAGTTATAAGAAATATTAAATGATTTTATGAAGTAAATTCTGATGTTAATCATATTTATAAGCAAGAGAGTATAAAATAAACCAAACGGTTAAGAATTGGATTTTTTTTTGAAACAATTAAATGGAATTTTTTAAAATTAATTATATTATTAGTTAATTTGAAGGAAAGGACAGACTGAATCGGTTAACGAGATAACCGTGTTTTGAGTTGACTAAGTCGACCGTTTTAACTGGTATTAATTATTAATTTAATTTGTTTTGAATTAATCTAATGAAATAGTTAGATGAATATTTGTTTTAATTTTAGTAAGATTTTAAAAAGGAATTCACTATTTATTTAAGTTAATAAAGAAGTTAACTACTGCCACAGTAGTTAATGATTAAAGTAAATTATTATTTTAATTAATAATAATTTAAGAGATTACTTTTTAATTGAAATTCATTTAAAAAGTAATTAAAGTTGAAATGAATCTAATTAAATTGTGAAAGGATTTTATGAGCGGATTTTATATTAAAACCTAAGTTTTTATAATGAAGTTATAAAAGGGATTTTAAGCGAATACGATAGCTAAAAATAAATGTTTACTTCATATTTGAATTAAGTAATAGGAAATAAAGATAAAAGGGGTTTAATATTGAACCTAAGTTTTGTAAACAAGAGTTATAAAGAGAGATGTGAAGTTGAAGCGATAATTTTAAATTAACGTTATTAAATAATAGAATTGGGAGAAATGAATGGAATGGAAATGAGTTTTTCAAAAAAAAAGAAGAATTAAAAGAGATTTGTATTTGAATTTGGTAAAGGATTTAATAATGGAATTTGGTAATAATAATTTGAGTTAAAAAATGAATTCTTTGGAAGAAGTTAAGGTTAAGAAGTGATTTTATTAAAAAATTACTTATTCAACATATTAAGTAATAATAAATTATATGTAAAAAGAGATATTTCCAAAAGTAAGAAGGTTTTATAAATCATATTTTAAATAAAATAATTTAATGAGATTTGTTCGATATTAGAATGAATATGTGTTTTTTTGAGTTACAACTCATATCTATCTTAAGATAAGAATGTTGTTAATCAAGGTCTGAGAGGTAAATAAATACCCCAACTTGAATGACTTCAGGATTATCTGAGAATGATATTAGTTTGTAATGGGAAAGAGGTTAAGAATAATTTATTATTTCCATATGTGAAATAATAAAGCAATGTTAATCGCGGGACTTAAGAATATATATGATGTAATTTCCAAAGTAACGGAAATAAAAAGGACTTAAGAATATATATATATATATATAATGTAATTTTCAAGGTAATGAAAAGGAGAAGATTCGACAGTATATATATAATAATAATTCCCAAGTAAAGGAAGTTATAAAAGATTTTTATGTGAAATTGTAACTGTATTTTCGATGTAAAGAAAATGAAAAGTGAAGTTTTAGAATAGATTTATTCTAAAAGAATAAGGGTTGGGTATTATACTCAAGTAATGAAACAAAAGTGATTTCGTAACATTATTTTATGAACGATAAGTTGAATTGTTTCCCCTAATTATAAATATTGAAGAATGAGGTAGCAAATGTTTTGAAAACGATAGTTAGATAGAAAATTGAATATGATTATAGAATATTTTCCTATGTATGAAAATATAATAGTTTTGAAATAACCTTGTGTTAAATAAGAAATGAAAAGCTATATTCATAATGTTGAAAAATTTAAGAGTTTTAAGTTAACTGTCGTTAATCGTTTTTAATTAAAGAGGCCATTTAATGCTGGTACTGAACTAGTAAACTCATTTTATTCTCATGATTATTTATTTGATAATTAAATAACCAACTTCAAATCTGACCCATAAGATTGTTGGTATGGAAAGACCGGGATCAAATTTATATTCGAAAACCATTCCGAACCAGCGATTACGTAGAAGATGATTATTGATGGTAGAGCAATTAAAGACCATTGATCTTCCCGAGTGGAAGAACTACCTATTGAATTTCTTTGGTTTAGCGGCCAAAGATATTTCGACAGTGATTCTGTCATGATTAGAATCTACGGATTGCAAGGCCTACTCTCTACTGATCTATAGGGTGATACTGTCAACCCCGTTATTAAAACGTGGTTCAGAACTAAGAAGTGTTCAGGAACGGTGACTTATAGCTACGAGATAAAATGAGCAAAAGCTTTCACAAACATATATAAGGGAAAGTTGGCACGTGACAAGGCATTAGCATCTTGAACAAACCAGTTACGATGCACATATAGCAAGATTGTAAGCATAAATACATGATGCCACATCAGCATAAAATTGGCAATATCATTTTCATGTCGTATGGACCATGATATAATATACTGGAACCATATTAACACATGAAGTGGTATGAAAATACATGCAATAGACCAGACTCATTTGCCTTGCAATACATGGACCTGCTAGCAAACTCGTACATGGCAACGTGGTAATTCCATGATCAACATCCCAGCATGGATTGACAACATATTTGAGCTTATATGTTAATATATATACACGTGAACAAATGCAAGTTCATGACACAAGACATACACAAATCAAACTGCAAATAACATGAACTACTTGCATGAATTGAATAATGACCAAGGTCGGTCACCATCAGCACAAGTACTCGTTCGAGCATCATCCTTCCACGTTGGTCGATCACAGCGCCTCCAGTTGTGGTCGGTCGTTCACATCACATTTGGTCGAGCACAACACGTCTGACAGTGGGGTTGCTCGTTCATTTTAGCACAACTGGTCGTACACCTACTTTGCTGATATAGGGGTCGTTCATAGGTCGACCACGTCACGATAGGTCAAACAGTCTTGTATAATGTTGGGTCGAGTAGAGGACAACTGTACGGGTCGAGTAATGCCACACGGGTCGAGCTCCAGTAGCTAAAAGTTGGTTGGATCGAGCAATTCATTTGTATGCTGATCGTTCGCTTTAGCAGTTCTTGATCGAGCAAGGAAAAGAGCATGATCACGTGAACACACAAGAGCATGATCACGTGAACACATAAGAGCAGGATCACGTGAACACACAAGAGCAGGATCAAATGTCTTCGGTTGTCCCTTTTATTTTTGTATGTATTCTATCGGTTTGGTTGGCTGGCCCATAACCGTGGTAATGATATATTCGGTACTCTCAATGGAAATGAGGGGTCGGTCATGTTTATCCTAGGTTGCAAGATGTTCTTGTTGAACCCCAATGTACTCATCTCCGGAGGTACATTGTCGGGAAGGTGGTCGTATACCTTGCCAGAAATTCATTCTCCAATAAGAGCCTGCGGTTTTGATTGTATACTATGTATGTAGAGCATGAGATGCAAGCGTTCTACTAGATTGATATTTATTTTCATTTACGTACTATTATAATATCAGAAAATTTATTGATTTCAAAAATGTTTTGGGTTATAGTATGGTAAAAACCATCCGTATTTATGTGTGGATTTGGTCTTACGATTATCCTTTTCTTTTGAAAAGATTTAAACTTTAAAATTAAATTGGATGATACCTTTAAACTTGGTGTGTTTTTCTCACTCTGGTTCACCAGACTAATCCGACATTTGTAATGCTCGGATTAGACCAAGTTTTATTGGGTTAGATGTGGATGCTGCAGACTTCAGAAGACATGCTGGAGTAGTTCAGGTGAAACACCCCACCTCCATTAATGTCACTCACAAAGGGAATGCCTTAACTTTAGTGGAGGTTTGTAATTAAAAGTCACAGATAAAACACAAGACAGATATAATCACACACACATATATATATATAAGCAGCGGAGAACAAGCAGACTTTTATTTCATAAATACGTGTTCATACAAAACATTTCCATAATTGTCTCACAATAACTTCCAAAACATTACATCACCATTTCTGTCTTGATTATATAATAAAGAAGCATAAAACATAATTAAAACTGCATAAATCCCCATAGAATGTGTCCAACAGCCATAGCCAAGGAAAGAGAGTCCAAACCGTACATCTACTATCTTGAAGCTTGCAAAGAGTCTGACTAAGCTGGGTTGTTTCCTCCCTGTGGACCTTGGGGGGGGGAACGGAACAAATGAAGACGAAAGAAAAATAGAGTCAGACATAAAGCTTGGTAAGTCTAGTGACTCTTCAGTATGAGAATAAGAAAAAGGGCATGATAAGTATAAACTGGAAATAGGAAAGTATCATAAACTAAGATAAAGCAGTTTTGAATCGAATATACTATTGCACCCCACACTATATCTCTGCACCTACTTGTACTGTCTCAACTGGCACCCCATGATCAGGGTGAAGTGATCACCCTTTTTCTAAAGATCGGCTCCTACTCGCAAAATCATATGTGTCATACGGCCTCCAAAGATTGTAGATACCTATGCTGGTCCTACTATGGGGTGTATCAAGTCCCATGGTGGCGACCCGACACAATACTAGAATGCATAGGTTATACTACTGGTGCCCAATGCCTTGTTTGTCTGCTCCGAAGTGTGTGCATGCCCGCACTCTGTTAGAACCCACACTGCTACACCAACCGCCGTCGCTTTTGACTGCTTATGATCAGCCCAGTAATCGTTCCCTACCCTGCCTAGTTTCAGGGTACCATGACACCTAATTGGGTTACTGCTGAAAAGGGTCCCCGTTACTAGGGTTTTCTAGTCAAACATGTTAAGTGGTTAAGTGTCTGTATTTACCTAACCCCACCCATCAGTTTAATTAACATGTTGAATTGGTTAAGTGCTTTAGTTAACTTAACCCTACCATCCTGACTTGTCTGCCCTTAACTTTAATTAGTTAAAGCACCGACCACTCACATTAGACAGGTATTGTTACGGTTTCTGGATGTGCTGGTCGGTTCCGGGCAGGTTTACACCGTAACTCAGTCTAACCTCAGGTCCTTATTGGGCTCAATGCTTAACCACCCACATTGGATAGGTATTGTTGTGATTATTAGACAGCTGGGCGGGTCCTGGCAGGTTTACATCACAACTCAATCCAACCTCGGGTTAAGCATACTGGTATTTTCTAAATTTACATATTTGTCTCTATTACTTGTTATATGTAAATTTGTTAACAATTAAATGTTACTACCCACTTTCCAAGTTTAACATTTTTGGTATAAGAATTTATACCGTTTAAGTGCCACCAATTTTGGCATGTGATAAACATGTCAATTTCATATATTTTCACCAATTTATGTCAAGTTTCCTATAATTACCAATTTTTCCCAACGTTACCCCATCTAAGTATTAAGCTAACAATCTTAGCCTAATTTTTCGTCCGCATGATTTTTAACATATAATATTAGGCTAAAAACTTAGCCTAACTTAGCGTACACAAAATTGGCATAAAGAAATCCATTAACATAAACATGACATAGGTGTAAACTTGACATTTTTGGCATAGTCAATATGAACATCATAGGTGTGAACTTGCAATGTAGACTAAATCAACATACATATATATGAACTTGCATTGAAATAGGGATCTAACTAAATAGGTGTCACATGAATTAGTATATGATTTAAACAACATAAGCCTAAACATGTTTAGATCTAGGCTTAACATCGAACATCACTAGCATATGACAAGAATATGACATTTCCATAAAGTATGTATAATTTTATCACATGTGTGAACTAGATCCAATCATGGTTACTACTATAACATGAAACTTGTATTAAATTGGATCTTGGCATGGATCCAATTATGAACTTGCAACTTTTGTATAAATATATGAGCATGTATATGAACTTAATCATTTAGGCATAGAGGTTTTAGCATAAAGTATATACATGAGATCTTAGCTTGGACATAACACATACAACCTATATAATCACATAAACATATAGGTGTAGATTATAACATGAACTATACAACTTGCATGTGATGTTGTTTTCATTCTAAATGTTCAATAGGATCAACATCAAATCAATTATACCACAAACATCCCAATACCATTCACAACACAATCATTTCAATACATAGATATGAATTAACATCGTCGTTATACAATAACACGGTTCCATTTCCATTTTACATCGAATCAAGTTTTAATACTATTCACATCGGAAAAGTCACTATACTTACAACAAACGACGGTCTTATTTTCTGATTTCTGAGATCTGAATTTGTAATGCTTTCCTTTGGGTAGACAAACGTTGTTTGATTCTTGTTTTACTTTAGTTTTGCTCGTCTCTAAGCTTTCTCTAACTGACGGCTACTCTTAGTTTCCTCTCAGCAGCCTGA
Source organism: Allium sativum (assembly GCA_030737875.1). NCBI lineage: Eukaryota > Viridiplantae > Streptophyta > Magnoliopsida > Asparagales > Amaryllidaceae > Allium > Allium sativum. The sequence goes on along the minus strand of CM060921.1, from coordinate 363,111,166 downwards.
CGGCTCTAGTTCTATTTTATTTGTGTGAATTTAGGTTGAGTGTTGAGTTGTATTTATAGAATTTCAGATTGATTTGAGCCGTCAGAAGATCATAGAGTGAATCCAGACCATACACACCAAGAGAAGCCAACCAGAAAGTGATAAATCAGCCCTAGTGAGACACCAGAGCTCAGAAATTCGACCAGAAACCCGACCAGGCCAGCCAGGGCCAAACCAGGTCGACCTGGTTACCCAGGTCGACCCCCTGGTCGACCTGGTTCCTGGGCTGGAATTTTCCCGCCTAGCCCAGTTTGGATCTATTTTTCGAATTTCGAACTGAATTTGAACTGTTTGAATTTTAAATTGAATTCTGAAACTTCCGGAGGTCATAACTCCTTCATACGGAGTCCGATTTACGCAAACTTGGACTCTATCTCAAGCAGAATTCCGAGACGAGTGCAATGGCGTAACCCGTTTCCGTTAATTCTTTCATTTAGAATTAATTATACTTTAATTTTTTAATTTACAGTTAATAGAAAATTCGGGGTGTTACATTCTCCCCTCCTTAAAGGATTTCGTCCCCGAAATCTTCAAGTCTAGGAGAACGTAAATCCTAACATCCAATCGTCCATCTACTCAACCATCAAACACATGCATACATTGTCCTTAAAAGACTTCTAATGCTTCATGATAATATGCACAGTGTGTGTACATGTCCTTATCTAATGCAAAATCAGGCGGTCTACTGATTCAGTTGACCCCCTTAATGCAAATCATGTAAGTGTCATGAATCCATTATGTATGCAAATTTTTTCCTTACTCATAATTCTACATGAGTGCGCAACCATTCATACAAATGCGACATCCATATGACAACATATCAAGTTTCAACCACATACAAATATGAACACATATATGAATATGCAATATGGAAGTGACTGAGCCGATCTAATACCTAGGTTGTGTGTGTATATGCATCCACGAGCAACCACTAGAAACCACTTGCAACCACTTGCAGCCATCAACCATAACATGTTTCAAATACATGTTTACATCCAAAGGGGTTTCTACCTAAGGATAAAGGATAAGACCGAGGAGATATACCTAAAAAGATAGATACAAGCATAATTAAGGAAAAAGAGAGAGATCAAAGATGTACCCTAAAAAAAGGGTAAGCAGCGCGTATTTTGTCCTCAGTTTCCCAAGTTGCGTCTTCCTCGGTATCGCTCCATTGAACTTTGACGAGCTTGACTTCGCGGTTGCGTAGCTTTTTGATTTCAATTCCTACGATTCGAGTTGGAACTTTCCTCACAGTGGTTTCTCCTTCTATTTCAACTTCTTCTAGAATGCTTGGCTCCACCACTTCCGCAGATTCATGTAGACATTTCTGGAGATGAGAAACGTGAAAGACGTTGTGAATCCCGACCAACCTTTCGGGCAGCTCTACTCTATAAGCCATTTTCCCAATCTTCTCGGTGATAGGGAACGGTCCAACAAACCTTGGTACTAGCTTTCCTGCGGATCCAAAGCGAACGACGTTCCTTAAAGGGGATACCTTAAGGAAAACCCTATCCCCAACCTCAAACTCAAGGTCGGTCCTTCTTTTGTCTGCGTAGGATTTCTGTCTGTCTTGGGCAGTCTTCATTCTTCTTCGTATCAAGTCCACTTTTTCTGAAGTCTGTCTAATCATGTCTGTCCCAAGTATAAGCTTGTCTGTAGACTCCCACCAACAAGTTGGTGATCGGCACGGTCTTCCATACAAAGCTTCGAAGGGCGCCATGCCGATGGTGGCTTGGTAGCTGTTGTTATAGGCGAATTCCACTAAAGGAAAATGATCCTCCCATGTCCCTCCGAAGTCAAGGACGCATAGTCTCAAAAGATCTTCTAATACTCTATTCACCCTTTCCGTCTGACCATCAGTTTGGGGTTGATAGGCTGTGCTCAAGCATAACAGTGTGCCTACAGCTTCTTGCAGACTCCGCCAAAACTCGCTCGTAAAGATGGGATCTCAGTCACTCACTATGCTGGAGGGTATTCCATGGAGTCGAACTATTTCCTTGAGATAAAGGGATGCTAGAGATGAGGCAGCCCTTCTAGTCTTGATAGGTATAAAGTGGGCGCTTTTTGTGAGCCTGTCGACTATTACCCAAATGCTAGTATTGCCCCTTCTTGACCTAGGCAACCCATCAATGAAGTCCATTGAAATTTTATCCCACTTCCATTGCGGGACTTCCAGAGGATGAAGCAGTCCTCCAGGCTTCTTCTATTCCGCTTTGACCTGTTGGCATATAATGCACTTAGAACCGAAATCTGCCATGTCCTTCTTCATGCCATCCCAAAAGAAAACTTTCTTTACGTCCTTGTACATCTTGTCTCCACCTGGATGTATTGTCAACTTGGAATGGTGTGCTTCCTCGAGAACCATCTTTACCAAATCCCTTGCTTGTGGGATGCACAGTCTTCCATCTCGCCTCAGCCAACCCTTATCATTGATGGAGTACCTATTGAGGTGACTGGAAGTTTCACCCCTAATTAGCTTATCAATCACATCCACAAACTGAGGGTCTTCACGTTATGCAGCCCCTATCGAGTCTAAAAGAGTGGGCCGTACTTCTAGGGATGCCAACAAACTGGGTACAAAATCAGAGGAGGGCCTAAAGTCAAAACTGGCTATATACTCCAAGCTTTGCCTTTCTACAAAGAGAGGGCTTAAGGTCAGCTTCTTTCTGCTCAACGTTTCTGCTACTACGTTGCCCTTTCCAGGAGTATAGGAAATCTCAAAGTCATATGAGGCAAGGAACTCCATCCACCTTTGCTGCCTCAAGTTAAGATCTTTCTGCGAGAAAAGATACTTCAATGATTTATGGTCAATATATAATTCGAACTTCTCACCTAGGAGATAATGGCGCCAAGACTTAAGCGCAAAGACGATGGCGGCTAACTCAAGATCGTGGGTTGGGTAGTTCTTTTCATGAACTTTCAATTGTCTTCCACCATAAGCTACTACCCACCCTTCTTGCATCAGAACAACGCCTAGTCCCGTACCACAAGCATTCGTGTATACTGTGAACATCTTGCTTCCATCCGGCAAAGTCAGAACTGGGGCTGTTGTAAGAGCCCTTTTTAAGCGTTGGAAAGCAATATCACAGTCCAAATCCCAAGCGAATGCTAGATTCTTCTTTGTTAGCCTTGTGAGTGGAGCTGAGATTTTTGCGAAATCCCTAATGAACTTTCGGTAAACCCTGCTAGCCCGAGAAAGCTTCGGACTTCAGTTGCATTTCGTGGTGTCTTCCAGTCTTGCACTGCCACCACTTTCGTGGGGTCCACAGCTAACCCCTCTTTGGACACTATATGTCCAAGAAATCTCACTTCTTCTCTCCAAAAATGGTACCTGGAGAATTTGTCTTTTAGCTGATGAACTCGAAGAGTTTCCATGATCTCCTTCAGATGCTGAGCATGTTCTTCCTCATTCTTTGAGAAGATCAAAATATCGTCTACGAAGACCACCACGAACTTATTGAGGAATTCTCTGAACACCCTGCTCATTAGGTCTACGAAATAAGCGGGTGCGTTTGTCAAGCCGAAAGGCATGACAAGCCACTCGAAGAAACCGCCTGGGGTTCTGAACGCCGTCTTTTCAATGCTATCTTCAGCTACCCTTAGCTGATGGAACCCAGTAGCCAGATCAAGTTGGGAGAAGCCAGACGCCCCTACAAGTTGATCAAACAAATCGTCTATTCTGGAAAGCGGGTGTCTATTCTTCTTAGTCAGCTTGTTTAGCTCCCTATAGTCCACACAAAGACGTAGTGAGCCATCTACTTTGGTGGCGAACACCACTGGAGCACCCCATTCCGAGATACTCCTCCTTATAAACCCCTTCTCGAGAAGCTCCCTAACTTGCTTACTGAGCTCCTTTATCTCCTCTGGAGCCATGTGTCTAACAGGCAGAGCTACGGGCTTTGCATTATCAACAAGATATATGCGGAAGTCTAATTCCCGCTTCGGAGGTAAGCCCTTCACCTCTTCAAAGACATCCGGATATTCCCGGACCACTCTAACCAACTGCAAATTCTCAACAGAAGCATCAAGCGACTCTAGATAACTAAGCATAACAGCATTCAAGGGATTGCAAGAAATTTCTAGAGTATTACTGAGCCGATTCAAGAGCCTAACCACTCTTTTCTCACAATCAAGAATGGCACCATTACTAGATAACCAGTCCATGCCCAAGATCAATCCATATCCCGAGAAACCCAAAACAAAGGCACTACATCTAAATTCAACACTTAGAATAGAGCTTTTCAAATCCAAGCAAACCATCAAAAAATAAGCCAAGCCCCCAATTGGATTTGAAACAACCAAGGGATCTTCTACCATACTAGTGTCTAGGTGCAGAGATTCTACTAAAGAAGATGAAATAAAGGAGTGTGATGCACCAGAATCAAAGAGAGTGCGAACTGGATGATCATAGAGATAAACTAAGCTTTCTACAGAAATATTTCTACCTCGTTCCTTTGGAGGTGCCACCAGCGCGTGAACCTATCCCCCTGAGGTGGATCCAGTCCTCTTTCCCTGCCCCCGCTTCTTTGGGCAGTCCTTAGCCAAGTGTCTAGTCTCGCCGCAATTGAAACAACCACCATTCATCTTTGCCTTCTTCTGCAGTCTTTCGCTATGTGTCCAACAATGCCACAGAAATTGCAATTTCTCTTTTCACGGGATTTGTTGTTCTTCCCGCCTTTCTTGAAGTCTGTTTTCTTAGCCTGTAAACCCTCTTTCTTTTCTTGAGGCGCTTCCACCTTTGCCTCTTTCTTGCCTTTATAGCAGCGCCATGTCCACCAAGCTTTCATAGGTTGCTCCCATGGGTATATGGGTCATAACAAGGCTATGTAGAGGCTCATTCAGACCTTTGACGAAGCGAAGGACCTTCTTGTGTTGGGTGTTTACTAAATCCAGCCCAAATTTGGCCAGCTGATTAAACTGATTGACATACTCCTTGATTGTCATACTTCCTTGTTTAAGGGTTAGGAACTTCTCCATTTGCAGGCTTCTTTCAGCTTGGGAGAGGAATTTCATCTCAAACCTCATCCTGAAATCTTCCCAAGTCTCTATTGGCCTCTCAGCATGGGTAACTTCCCACCAATAAGAAGCTTCATCTTTATACAACCACACTGCTAGCTGTATCTTTTGCCTGTCGTCAACTTCGAAGATAACGAATAAATCTTCGGTCTCCTTCAGCCAGTTCCTTGCTGCCACGAAGGATTCAGTTCCATAAAAGTCCTTTCCACCCATAGCTTTGAAGTCTCTACACGTCTTAGTGAAAGTATTTCCATGAGGAGGAGGAGGAGTTCAAGGAACTGCTGCCACTATGGGAGGAGGAATGTCTGCTGGGCCCGCACCATTGGCCCTAGCCTCTAGGTACCTTCGGAACCAGCCAGGTATCGGTATTCCTTCTGGAAGGTTAAGATCTCCAGACATGCTGGAACAAAAAGAAAAGTATTTAGGACAAAGGATAGAGAGATAGTGCATATGGCTTTGGGGGAATTATGCCTTTCTAAAAACAACGCTTTTTCTTGAAAAAGAATGCTTCTTTAAACTTCTTTTTGAAAATAGTTTCAAAAACTTTTATCTAGTCTAGTAAATCTGTGCTCTGATACCAAGTGAAACACCCCACCTCAATTAAGGTCACTTACAAAGGGAATGCCTTAACTTTGGTGGAGGTTTGTAAGTAAAAGTCACAGATAAAACACAAGACAGATATAACCACATATATATATATATATATATATATAAGCAGCAAAGAACAAACAAACTTTTATTTCATAAATACGTGTTCATACAAAACATTTCCATAATTGCCTCACAATAACTTCCAAAACATTACATCATCATTTCTGTCTTGGTTATTTAATAAAGAAGCATAAAACATAATTAAAACTGCATAAATCCCCATAGAATGTGTCCAACAGCCATAGCCAAGGAAAGAGAGTCCAAACCGTACATCTACTATCTTGAAGCTTGCAAAGAGTCTGACTAAGCTGGGTTGTTTCCTCCTTGTGGACCTGGGGGGGAAACGAAAGAAAAGAGGACGAAAGAAAAATAGAGTCAGACATAAAGCCTGGTAAATCTAGTGACTCTTCAGTACGAGAATAAGAAAAAGGGCATGATAGGTATAAACTGGAAATAAGAAAGTATCATAAACTAAGATAAAGCAGTTTTGAATCGAATATACTATCGCACCCCCACACTATATCTCTGCACCTACTTGTACTGTCTCAACTAGCACCCCATGATCAGGGTGAAGTGATCCCCCTTTTTCTAAAGATCGGCTCCTACTCGCAAAATCATATGTGTCATACGGCCCCCAAAGATTGTAGATACCTATGCTGGTCCACCATGGGGTGTATCAAGTCCCATGGTGGCGACCCAACACAATACTAGAATGCATAGGTTATACTACTGGTGCCTAGTGCCTTGTTTGTCTGGTCCGAAGTGTGTGCACGCCCACACTCCGTTAGAACCCACACTGCTACACCAACCGCTGTCGCTATTGACCGCTTACGATCAGCCCAGTAATCGTGCCCCACCCTGCCTAGTTTCAGGGTACCATGATACCTAATTGGGTTACTGCTGAAAAGGGTCCCCGTTACTAGGGTTTTCCAGTCAAACATATTAAGTGGTTAAGTGTTTGTATTTACCTAACCCCACCCATCAGTTTAATTAACATGTTGAATTGGTTAAGTGTTTTAGTTAACTTAACCCTACCATCCTGACTTGTCTGTCCTTAACCTTAATTAGTTAAAGCACCGACCACTCACATTAGACAGGTATTGTTACGGTTACTGGATGTGCCAGTCGGTTCCGGGCAGGTTTACACCGTAACTCAGTCTAACCTTGAGCCCATAACCACCCACATTGGATAGGTACTGTTGTGATTACTGGACAGCCGGGCGGGTCCGGGCAGGTTTACAGCACAACTCAATCCAACCTCGGGTTAAGCATACTGGTATTTTCTAAATTTACATATTTGTCTCTATTACTTGTTATATGTAAATTTGTTAACATTTAAATGTTACGGCCCACTTTCCAAGTTTAACATTTTTGGTATAAGAATTTATACCGTTTAAGTGCCACCAATTTTGGCATGTGACAAACATGCCAATTTCATATATTTTCACCAATTTATGTCAAGTTCCCTATAATTACCAATTTTTCCCAACGTTACCCCGTCTAAGTATTAGGCTAACAATCTTAGCCTAATTTTTCATCTGCATGATTTTTAACATATAATATTAGGCTAAAAACTTAGCCTAACTTACCATACACAAAATTGGCATAAAGAAATCCATTAACATAAAAATGACATAGGTGTAAACTTGCCATTTTTGGCATAGTCAATATGAACATCAGAGGCGTGAACTTGCAACGTAGACTAAATCAACATACATATATATGAACTTGCATTGAAATAGGGATCTAGCTAAATAGGTGTCACATGAATTAGCATATGATTTAGACAACATAAGCCTAAACATGTTTAGATCTAGGCTTAACATCGAACATCACTAGCATATGACAAGAATATGACATTTCCATAAAGTATGTATAATTTTATCACATGTGTGAACTAGATCCAATCATGTTTACTACTATAACATGAAACTTGTATTAAAATGGATCTTGGCATGGATCCAATTATGAACTTGCAACTTTTGTATAAACATATGGGCATGTATATGAACTTAATCATTTAGGAATAGAGGTTTTAGCATAAAGTATATACATGAGATCTTAGCTTGGACATAACACATACAACCTATATAATCACATAAACATATAGGTGTAGGTAATAACATGAACTATACAACTTGCACGTGATGTTGTTTTCATTCTAAACGTTCAATAGGATCAACATCAAATCAATTATACCACAAACATCCCAATACCATTCACAACACAATCATTTCAATACATAGATATGAATTAAGATCGTCGTTATACAATAGCACAGTTCCATTTCCATTTTACATCGAATTAATTCTTAATTCTATTCACATCGGAAAAATCACTATACTTACAACAAACGACGGTCTTGTTTTCTGATTTCTGAATTTGTAATGCTTTCCTTTGGGTAGACAAACGTTGTTTGATTCTTGTTTTACTTTAGTTTTGCTCGTCTCTAAGCTTTCTCTAACTGACGACTACTCTTAGTTTCCTCTCAGCAGCATGACGGCTCTATTTCTATTTTATTTGTGTGAATTTAGGTTGAGTGTTGAGTTGTATTTATAGAATTTCAAATTGATTTGAGCCGTCAGATGATCATAGAGTGAATCCAGACCATACACACCAAGAGAAGCCAATCAGAAAGTGACAAATCAGCCCTAGTGACACACCAAAGCTCAGAAATTCGACCAGAAACCCGACCAGGCCAGCCAGGGCCAAACCTGGTCGACTGGGCAGGTCGACCCCCAGGTCGACCTGGTTACCCAGGTCGACCCCTGGTCGACCTGATTCCTGGGCAGGAATTTTCCCGCCCAGCTCAGTTTGGGTCTGTTTTTCGAATTTCGAACTGAATTTGAACTGTTTGAATTTTAAATTGAATTCTGAAACTTCCGGAGGTCATAAATCCTTCATACGGAGTCCGATTTACGCAAACTCGGACTCTGTCTCAAGAAGAATTCCGAGACGAGTGCAATGGCGTAACCTGTTTCCCTTAATTCTTTCATTTAGAATTATTTATACTTTAATTTGTTAATTTACAGTTAACAGAAAATTTGGGGTGTTACATCAGGCGTATGATATATTTGGTCTGTATTCCGTTGTGTGTTGTATATAAGGGCAGGTTATTATAACTGTCCAGATATGTTGATGTACTCTGATGATTGTAAGTATATTTTCAAAGCTCTCAATAAAGATTTATTTTTATATTATATTTTGTTTCTCTGCGATGTGAGACTCTAAGTTCTGTTGGTTCTTCCTATTCTTCTATTCTAATATTTCTTTCTTATCTCACCCTTTAATTTCTTTATACTAATGATCCAGTATTTTCGATGCCTAAATAGTCGACATAGTGTTTTGGGCCGATTTTCGGGGTCGAAAATATCGCGGGCCATTACAGTGGTATCAGAGCTATTGGTTTAGTCATAACCTTGGCTCTGTGGCATACTCGATAGAGATGGGGTTAGTAATACCCAAGATTGAGTTTGAGTTTACATATGAGAGCGTATTTGTAGATTTCATATACAAATGTTTTGTATTGTGTTATTTGTTCAGTTCAAGCATTGAGAAGCATTTGAATAAGCAATGGACGCAATATTGTTTTATAAAGTGGGTAAATGAAATAATTTTACCCAAATTATATTTTTGTATAGAAAATAAATAATTTTATCAATTTATTAAGATATTGTTGTGGTTCATTGGTTTGAATGGAATTCAAATTGGATTAAAAATTTGAATTGAAACTTAACTTGGTTAAGTGAAATTAAATTAAGAAATAATTTTTAAATTAAATAAAGTTTATTTGAAATTTGGAAATTGAATGAATAATAATTAAATAGAAATCAATCGAATATTAACCGATTGATGATCCGATATTTTAAACTAAGGTAAATGTTAATAGTGAATGTAAATTCAATCGATTTAATTAAGTTGGTTGTACATTGGTCATTGATTGCTTGTTGATTATTTATTAGATTAGTCGAATATAATTAACCAACAGTTTAAAATAAAATTAAGTGAGTTGAAAAATAAATTTCAGTATGGTAAACTGAAATGAAACTGTATATGAATTGAAACTGAATAATGTTACCCTATACTTACAAATGAATTGATGCTTCATGTTTGATTTTGGATTTAATGTTGATATATTTTATGATTAATGAAGTATTATTTAAGAGAGTTACATACATTTGTTACTTATTTGTTGAATTAAGTACAATACAGGTGCCAACTGACTATGAGAATTGATTGTAGCTGCGTAGATTGCACGAAAATTGAGCAAGTATGCTCAATAGCGCTTGTAAAAGGTACGCCTATGCAAAAATATAAATTTTGGTTTTTTGATCGTGTGGGTCGATGTATATATATTATTTGTTCCTGCGATATCACATATGTCACTCCATAAAGGGGAGATTCTGCCAAATTTTTCTGGGAATTTAAAGTGTTAGAAAATTTTAAATATTTTTGAAAATTGATATTAACAATAATAAGTTGATTTTCTATTTTAAATAAATTGGGTTTTGAAAGGAAATGGGATTTGTAGCATTTTCTCAGCTTAGTAATTTTGGGGACGAAATTCTTTTAAGGGGGGAAGAATCTAATGTCCTGTATTTTGAGTGATATGATATTTAATATATTTTATTATTCTAAATATTTTATTTGGAACATTAATGGATTTTAATATTGAATTCATTTATTTAAAACGAAGTTTGAACATTAAATTAATATTTAGTTTTAAACGAGCTCAAAATAGAGCGATAGTTTGCAATATTGAGTTTTGAACTTTAATTGAATATACAAAATCAGTATTAAGTCAGATTTCTGTGAAACAAGAAACGTTTGAATCTTGTTGATTACAATTTTCTAATGGAAGAGAAAAATCGAGATTTCATGATATAGATTGTTAGTTATGTCCAAAACAAATTTTAAATTAGTCGCTATGGAAAACCGTTAATAAATGATAACGTTTATTTAATAAATTAATAAGGATTCTCATATATTTTGGTTACCGTTTAAACTCGAAATTAACAATATCGAGCTGTATAATCCATATTTGTTTATATTTAAAACTATCCATATATTATATGTCGATATTTATGATACTTTATTATTATTATTTAATTGAATTATTTTAGAATTTTATAATATTTAATCGATATTTTATAAATCTTTAAAATAACCAATTTTAAAACGACCTCCATTTGCGATGAAACGAATTTTGTTGGATCCGAAATGTAGCGTACTACAAATTTTGGGGACAAATGGAGTTAGTATGTGAGCGTATAGAATTTAATTGTAAACTGACAAACAATTTAAATTATAAAATATCACCGTTTTCCATACGGAGTCGAATTTCAATCAAACGAGTTTTATTTACTCCGTTTTAGTAAGTTATTGTTACATTTTAAATTAGGTAGCAATCCGATTAACTATGTTATCATGGCAACGCCAAACACCCTTATTTTTATTTAATCATTTATTTTATTTTGGCTAAAATTAGACAAGGGTAACTTTAAATGAATACACGGCGAAATGAACTCCGATTTTAACGAAACAAATTTCATTGGATCCGTGGGGAAAAGAATAAGTAGGATTTCAAAGTTTCAAGTTGATTGGATTTATTTTGTGATCGTGGGAAATTTAAGCACGTGATTTTTCGCTTGTGATTTATAAAGGAATTTTTACAAATGACCTCGAAATTCGACGAAACCTATCCCACCGGGTCTGGAATATTTTTTTATGCTAGGATTAGGAGTTTTGTTTCAATTAGATATCGTACATGGTGGTTTTTAACATGATACTTCATGACGAAGTTTCGTTATAATGTTATATTAATAAATCTTCCCCAACACTCTATTTATACACATTGAAACCCTTTTTTTCGTAAGTTAGTCGTCAACAAACATTTCTTCCTCCACCCTTAATAATAAACGACCCAAATCTAATGAGCTTCTCCGCTTTTAATCTTTGAATCCACTAAGTATTTTTGAAATCTCCAAACTAGTAACGTAGAGCTCATCAAGGTCAATAATCTGACCGGTCAAGATCATCTCTGGTGAAGCAGGCTGGTCGAATTTCAGTTCAAAGCGACTTGCAGTTGTAAGGGAAATACAATCGAATGGTGTATGTTGGGGTATTGAAACTCAGAGTGGAGGCAGAAGGGGCCGCGGTGCTCTCACCGATGACCTCCGATCATGGTTCGATCGACGCTGGTAGGCGCGATGACAGTTTTTCCGGTTGGTTTCTTGGTTGAAGCAGCATGAAAGATGAGTAAAACAGGCGACTCGTATTTTGGTTAAGTCACATAATCACTTATTTTAGTTTTAATGAATTATTATATAATTAGGTATGTACTAATTTAAATGTAAAATTAGATGCAGGTTATTAACGTAACAAGGAAGGAACATGGGTGTTTTTTCCTGGAGCAATTGTTTAACGTGGGAAGTAGTATGGGGAGGGAGAACTCAAGTGGCGTGGGCAGTATATGGTGATCACGGGCTTTGGGCCTTAACGCAAAAAAAATTATATTGAAAAGAACCAAAAGAAAAAAAGAAGTCAAAAAAAAATGGGGCGGTGGGCAATGTGTAATGGGCTAGTAGAAGGATGGTATCAGTGGGGAGAAAAAGGAACAACAAGCAGGTATAATAAACGAATATGCCTAAACATCTTATTAATATGCTATATTCCAAATTTACGTGACCATTAAAAATATAAACCATAAAATTTGGAAGTAATTAAATATTTAATTAGTTTTAATTAAAATCGATACATATAAATTTCGTATCGTGCTCATAGGTTATAAGAATTCGACAAGATCGTCAGCGGTGGAACTGTATCAGCAAACATGACATTTGGAAGCTACTTTGGATATAGTTGGGCGCAACTAGAAGTTAATTAAATTAAAAGCTTTTTTAATTTAATTAAAACAAACCATTTGACAACGAATTAAAACCCAAGGTGAATTAAACTCACTCAGTTCTTCCCACTTATATTTTATATAATTCGGGTTTTATAATTGTGTGCTATGATTGCTAATGGTTGACTGTTTGTTAATTACATATTTATATGTTGATTGAACTAATGAAATGAAACATTCTTTAATTTCAGTGGAACACCAAATCGTTATTTTAACGATTGGACCCAATAGAGATAACTTACCTTGTTGGTCACATTTATAAAATAAAAGTGTTAAATTTGATGAATTGTTTGGATTATTTTGTTATGCTAAATAAATTGGTTGATGTTAAATAGTCGTTATTTATTGTTATACAAAAAATTAGTTAAATTGAATTGAATGAATTTATGTGAGATAAATTATTTTGATGTAAAGAAGAACAGGTTGGAGGGATTCAACAAGATTCCTCAAATATATTTAATGTTATTTATTCTCATATTATCATCATATGAACTATTCTGATTGGATGATTGATTTGGTTGTTGATCGTTGATTGGAAATTCAATGTTTGTTTTATTTTAAACAGTGGGCAGTATTGGTTGAGTAATCAAGAATTAATGGCTTATAAATCAATCGTTTTCTAAATATCGATTTACCGTCAAGTGAATCGACAGGAACGAAGTTATAAAATTTATTTTTATAACTAAAGACAGATTTTTAAATCTATTATTCTGAAATTATTTAAGTTCATAAGAAATCATTAAATGATTTTATGAAATAAATTTTTATGTTAATAAGACTCATAAGAAAGAGTTTATAAAATTAACCTAATAGTTAAGATTGGATAATTGTTTTTTTTGAAACAATTAAATGGATTTTTTTGGAAATTAATTATATAATTAATTAATTTATAGGAAAGGACTGATTGAATCGGTTAACAAGATAATCGTGTTTTGAACTGACTAAGTCGACCGTTTTAACTGGGACTGGTTATTAAATTAATTTGTTTGAACTACTCTAATGAAATAGTTTGACAAATATTTGATTTAATTTTAATAAGATTTTATAAAGGAATTTACTATTTATTTTAGATAATAAAGATGTTAACTACTGCTATAGTAGTTAATGATTGAAGTAAATTATTATTTTAACTAATAATAATTTAGGAGATTACTATTTAATTTAAATTCATTTAAAAAGTAATCAAATTTGAAATGAATCTAATTGAATTGTGAAAGGAGTTTATGAACGGGTTTTATATTAAAACCCGAGTTTCTATAACGAAGTTATAAACGGGATTTTAAGCGAATATGATAGATTAAAATAAATGTTTAAAAAATATCTGAATTAAGTAAAAGAAATAAAGATAAAAGGGGTTTTATATTGAACCTGAGTTTTGTAAACAAGGGTTATAAAAAGAGATGTGAAGTCGAAGCGTTAATTTTAAATTAACGTTATTAAATAATGGAATTGAGAGAATAAATGGAATCGAAACGAGATGTCGAAAAAAAAGAATGATTAAAAGAAGTTTGTGATTGAATTTGGTAAATAATTTAATAGTGGAATTTGGTAATAATAATTTGAGTTAAAAAAATGAATTCTTTGGTAGAAGTTAAGGCTAAGAAGTGATTTTATTAAGAAGTTGATTAATCAACATATTAAGTAATAGTAACGTATATATAAAAAGAGATATTTCAAAAAGTAAGAAGGTTTTATAAACAATATTTTAAATAAAATAGTTTAATGATATTTTTCAATATTAGAATAAATGTGGGTATTTTTGAGTTACAACTCATATCTATCTTAAGATAAGAACGTTGTTGATCATGGTCTGAGAGGTAAATAAATAACCCAATTGAACAACTGCAGGACTATCTGAGGATGATATTAGTTTGCGTAACACCCCGTGTATTCTATAACAGTGAAATTCACAAATTAAAGTATAATTAATTTCAAATCAAAGAATTAAGGAAAACGGGCTATGCCATTGTATTCGTCTCGGAAAAATACGTGAAATAGAGTCCGAGTTTTCCAAAATCGGAGTCCGTATGACCAAGTTATGGCCCGTCAAAGTTTTCAGAAAATTTCAAAATCAGAAAACAGCTCGAAGATTCGAATTCCAAACACGCAGGGAGGCTGGGGGGGAAAGTTCCCGCCCAAGCCAAGTCGACAGGGGTGTCGACTTGCCAGTCGACATCCCCCCCCCCCCCGTGTCGACTGCCCAGTCGACACGGGTGTCGACTTGTAGGTCGACCTGCTTGGTCGGCCTAGCTGGCCTGGTCTGTGCTGGGTCCGAATTTCTGAGGCTTGCTTTGTCACTAGGGCTAGGTGTCAGCTCCAGATTGGTCTCTCTTTCGAATGAATGGATACGATTAACCCAAGCTACATCGATGGTCCTAATCAGTTCATAAACTCTATAAAAATGACCCTAGACTCTACCTAATCTATTCATTCAAAAATAAGAATGAGGCCATCATGCTGCTGAGGAACGACTAGAAGTAGCCACCAATTTGAGAGACAATTAGGAGACAAACTCTAAAGCATAAAGCAACCACAAGTTAAACTTAAACAAATCAAATCAACGCCTACATCAAAGGAATAGCATCTCCAAATCCAGAATTCAGATTCCTGAATTGAAGAATTCGTCACACGATTGTAAGTAGAGTACTATTCCGATGAGAATAAATAACTGTGTTTGATTTGTGTAAAATGAGAATTACACTTGATTTGTGGTGATAGTAATTCATATTTGTGCGTTGCTATGATTCTAATCGATTTGGAATGTTGTGATATAACGATTGGATATTCGCAAGTATGTAATTCATAATAAAAACTACATGTTTGCGGTAGTTTATTTGAGATTCATGCAAGTATACGATTGGATATTCGCAAGTATGTAATTCATGTTGAAGCTACATGTTTGTGGTTGTTTAATTGAGATTCATGCAAGTATGTGGTTTTGCTACTATGCCAACATAATGTATATTTTTGTACAAAATCACTTTGTGTGTAATTGGATCAAATTTGGGGTATTATGATTCATATGAAATTATGTTGGAATGGGCATCATGATCTATGTATAAAACCATACTTTTGTATTAGAAACAAAAGTAAGCCTCTTTGTGAACTTATGTTGATTTTATGAATATGACTAGGCTATGTTTGGTATTATGCCTAATTGAAAAACATGTTAGGCCTATATTATTAACAAGAATTATATGATAATATATGTGACACATAGCTAAGTTAGATTTACATTCCAATTGCAAGTTTGCATGAATAAAGTAAAAATCATGATTTCATGTTTAGGAATATTTATGCCATGATTACATGAATAGATCAAAAGCCATGATTTCATGTTTAGGAATATTTATGCCATGATTACATGAATAGATCAAAAACCATGATATTTATGCCATGATTACATGAATAGATCAAAAACCATGATTTCATGTTTGGGTATATTTGTGCCATGATTATGTGAATAGATTAAAAATCATGATTAAGTTGGAATAATTCTAGTTGAACTATACTTTTGTATTAGTAACAAAAGTAAGCACCTTTGTAAACATATAGTAATTTTATAAACATGATTTGCTTATGTTTGACATTATGCCTAAGTAAAAATATAGGTTTATGTTGTAGTTAAGACTATGTGTCAATAATGATATCTAATTTAGTTAGATTCTTAACTTAACTACAAGTTTACATGGTTTGATTCATGTCACTTATGCTTTATGACCAAAGTATATGTTACCACAATGCAAGTACACCAGTTTCTATTTTGTAGTTCCAACGTTATGTTGCAAGTTCATGCGTTCACATTCCCCTTTTTGTGTATATAATCACGTTTTAAGCCTCCCCTTCTTTCACGTGGCTAAGTTGGGCTTAAAAGGCTAAGCCCAACATATATTATAATAAACGAACGTATTAAACTGGGGAAATAGCGTTGGGCAAAATTAATTAATAAATGAAAATATAAAAGTAGATGGGCCCAAATTCAAGAATGGGTTGGGCCCATGATTGGTGTAAACCTTTACACCATTAGCTTAAATTGATTTTGAATAATGGGCCGCAAATATTTACATATAAGAAAATAAAGAAAAGAGATAAAATATGTAAATGTAGAAAATACGATGTGTTTAATCCGAGGTTGGATTGAGTTGTGATGTAAACCTGCCCGGAACCGCCCGGCTGTCCAGTAGTCACAACAATACCTATCCAATGTGGGTGGTTAAACATGGAGCCCAATAAGGACCCGAGGTTAGACTGAGTTGTGGCTTAAGACTGCCCGGACCCAACCGGCAACAGCCATCCACAACAATACCTGTCTAATGTGAGAGGTCAAGGCTTTAATAATACAATTAAGGCTGAGTCAGGATTGATAGGATTAAGTAAATTATATTAATACTTAATCAAAATGGAACATGCTAAACTAAACAGATTGATTGGGGGTTAGGTTTATAAAACACTTAACCAACTTAGCATGTTGGCTAGAAATAGAAAAACCTAGTAGCGGGGGACCCTTTTCAGTAGTAACCCTCTAAGGTATCATGATACCCTAAAACTAGGCAGGGTGGGGCATGATTACTAGGCTGACTGTAAGAGGTCAAATCGACGGCGGTGGTGCAGCAGTGTAGGTTCTAACGGGGTGCGGGCGTGCACACACTCCGACGCAGAAAAATAAGGCACTGGGCACCAGTAGCATACCTGTGCATTCTAGGATTGTGTCGGGCCGCCACCATGGGACTTGATACACCCCATGGTGGGACCAGCATAGGTAACTACAACATCGAGGTCCGTAAGACACATGTAACTATGCGAGTAGGAGCCGATCATCATAAAATGGATCACTTTACCCTGATTATGGGGTGCCTGTTGGGAACTAGTTTATATGGGTACAGAGATTAATATGGGGTACGATAGTATATTCGACCCTAGACAACTTAACTAAGTTTATGGTGCTTTCCCATTTCTAGTTTATACTTATCATACCCAGTTCTTTATTCATAGACTGAATAGTCCTAGACTTACTCAGGCTTTATGTCTGACTCTACTTTTCTTTCGTCTTCTTTTCTTCCGTTCCCCCCCCCCCCAAGGTCCACAGGGAGGGAATACCGCAGCTTGACCAGCCTTCATATCCAGCTTAAAGAGAAAGAATGTATTGCTTGGATCTTTTCGTTTTGGACTATGGCTTTGGACAGCAATTATGGGACTTTTGCAGTTTATTTTTGTTTTCTTTATGCTTCTTTAAATAATGTAATCAAGACAGTTATGAAGATGTTATGTTTTTGGAAGTATTGTAAGACGATTATGGTATGGTTGTTGTAACACGTATTTTTGGTGAAATAAAAGTTGTTGTTTTTCCGCTGTTCAAAAATATGTGTTCTTATATCTGTCTTGTATATCTGTGACTTATACTTATAAACCTCCACCAAAATTAGGGCATTCCCTTTGAGAGTTACCCTAACGGAGGTGGGGTGTTTCACTTGGTATCAGAGCATAGGTTTACCAGATAAGATAAAAAGTTTTGAAAATTTATTTTCAAAAAGGAAATTTAAAGAAGAATTTGTAAAAGAAAAATATTATTTTATTTTAAAAAGGCAAAGTCCCCCCAAAGCCATAGGTACTATCTCTTATCCTTCGTTTTGAATCTATCCTTTTTGTTTCAGCATGGCCGAAGAACTTAACTTGCCAGAGGGTGTACCAATACCTGGTTGGTTTAGACGGTTCTTAGAAGCAAGGGCCACTCAGCCAGGTCCTACCGTTCCTCTTCCCCCAGCTGCAGGAAATCATCCAGCTGCAGCAGCACCTCTTCCTCCACCTCCTCCACGGGGAAACACGTTTGCTAAGATATGTAAAGATTTTAAAGCTATGGGAGGAAAGGATTTTCATGGAACTGAGTCCTTCGTGGCAGCTAGAAATTGGCTGAAAGAAATCGAGGACTTATTCATCATCTTTGAGGTAGAAGATAGACAGAAAGTACAACTGGCAGTATGGTTGCTAAAAGGTGAGGCTTCCTACTGGTGGGAAGTCACTAATGCAGAAAGACCAGTGGAAACATGGGAGGACTTTAGGGAAAGGTTTGAGGCTAAATTTCTCTCAGATGCGGAAAGGAGTTTGCAGTTGGAAAAATTCTTATTTCTTAAGCAAGGGAACAAGACAGTCAAAGAGTACGTTAATCAGTTCGATGAGCTGGCTAGGTTTGGGCTGGACCTAGTCAACACCCCGCACAAGAAGGCTCTCCGTTTCGTCAAAGGGTTGAATGAGCCATTACACAGTTTGGCCATGACCCATATACCCATGGGAGCCACGTATGAAAGATTGGTACAGATGGCATTGCTGAACGAAGAGGATAAGGGCAAGAAGGAGACAAAGGCAGAAAGCTCTCAAGGGAAGAAAGAGGGTTTGCAGCCTAAGAAGACAGACTTTAAGAAAGGCGGGAAAGGCAACAAAGAGAAGAGGAAGTGTAATTTCTGTGACAAAGTGGGGCACTTAGTGAAAGATTGCCGGAAAAAGAAGGCCAAGGAGAATGGTAGGTGCTTTTCTTGCGGTGAGACAGGCCACAGGGCTAAGGACTGCCCAAAGAAACGAGGACAGGGGCAGAGGGCTGGATCCACCTCAGGGGCACATGTTCATGTGCTAGAAGCGCCACCTCTGCAACAGCGAGGTATAAATACTTCTATAGAAAGTGTAGTTTATCTTTATGATCACCCCGTTCGCACTTTATTTGATTCTGGCGCATCACACTCCTTTATCTCGTCTGATTTAGTAGAATCTCTGCACCTAAAAACTAGTATGGTAGAGGACCCCTTAATTGTTTCAAACCCAATTGGGGGCCCAGCTCATTTGTCTATGATCTGTTTGGGATTGAAAATTTCTATTCTAAGCGTAGAATTTCAATGTAGTGCCTTTGTTTTAAGCTTTTCGGGATATGGTTTGATTTTGGGCATGGATTGGCTATCCAGTAATGGGGCCATCCTTGATTGTGAGAAAAGGGTTGTTAGGCTCCTAACCCAGCTCGGTAATACTTTGGAAATTTCTTGTAATCCCTCGTATGCGGTTATGCTTAGTTACCTTGAATCGCTAGATGCCTCTGTTGAAAATTTGCAATCAGTTAGAGTAGTCCGGGAATATCCGGATGTCTTCGAAGAGGTGAAGGGCTTGCCTCCGAAGCGGGAGATAGATTTCCGCATATACCTTGTAGATAATTCAAAGCCCGTTGCGTTGCCCGTTAGACACATGGCTCCGCGAGAAAGGAAAGAGCTCAGTAAACAGATTAAAGAGCTTCTAGAGAAGGGGTTCATTAGGAGGAGCATTTCAGAATGGGGCGCTCCAGTGGTGTTCACTACAAAGGCGGATGGTTCACTCCATCTATGTGTTGACTATAGGGAGCTCAACAAGCTAACGAAAAAGAATAGGCACCCTCTCCCCAGAATTGACGATTTGTTTGATCAGCTGGTAGGAGCGTCTGTTTTCTCCTAACTCGATTTAGCGAACGGTTTTCATCAGCTAAGGGTGGCTGAAGATAGTATCGATAAAACGGCATTCAGAACCCCAGACGGCTTCTTTGAATGGCTTGTCATGCCTTTCGGCTTGACAAATGCACCTGCTTACTTCGTGGACCTGATGAGTAGGGTATTCAGAGATTTCCTCAATAAGTTCGTAGTGGTCTTCGTAGACGATATCCTTATCTTCTCAAAGAGTGAAGAGGAACATGCTCAGCACTTAAGGGCAATCATGGAAACTCTGCGAGTCCATCAGCTAAAAGCCAAATTCTCCAAATGCCACTTTTGGAGAGAAGAAGTGAGGTTCCTTGGGCACATAGTATCCAAACAAGGGTTAGCAGTGGACCCTGCTAAGGTAGTGGCGGTACAGGATTGGAAGACACCAAGGAATGCAACTGAGGTCCGAAGTTTTCTAGGACTAGCAAGTTTCTATCGAAAGTTCATAAAGGATTTTTCGAGAATCTTAGCTCCGCTCACGAAATTGACCAAGAAGAATCTAGCGTTCAATTGGGACTTGGATTGCGAGTTTGCTTTCCAGCGACTAAAAAGGGCTCTTACAACAGCCCCAGTTTTGACGTTGCCAGATGGAAGCAAGATGTTCACCGTTTATACAGATGCATGTGGGACAGGGCTAGGCGTCGTCTTAATGCAAGAAGGAAGGGTAGTAGCTTATGGCGGGAGGCAGTTGAAAGTGCACGAAAGGAACTACCCGACCCACGATCTTGAGTTAGCTGCCATCGTCTTTGCACTCAAGTCTTGGCGACACTATCTCCTAGGTGAGAAGTTCGAACTTTACACTGACCATAAATCATTGAAATATCTTTTCTCGCAGAAAGATCTTAACTTAAGGCAACAAAGATGGATGGAGTTTCTTGCCTCGTACAATTTCGAGATCTCCAACACTCCGGGCAAAGGCAACGTAGTGGCAGACGCGTTAAGCCGAAAGAAACTGACCTTGAGCCCTCTGTTTGTTGAAAGACAAAGCCTAGAGTTTATAGCCAGCTTCAACTTTAGGCCTTCCTCCGATTTTGTACCAGGCTTACTAGCATCTCTCGAAGTGCGCCCGACTTTAGTGGACTCAATAGGGACAGCACAACGTGAAGACCCTCAGCTTGTCGAAACAATTGATAGGCTAATTAGGGGTGAGACTTCAAGCCACCTCAATAGATACTCCATCGACGACAAGGGTTTGCTAAGGCGAGACGGAAGACTATGCGTCCCACAGACAAGGGATTTAGTAAAGAAGGTTCTCGAGGAAGCACATCACTCCAAGATGACGATACACCCAGGCGGAGATAAAATGTACAAGGACATAAAAAGAACTTTCTTCTGGAACGGCATGAAAAAGGACGTGGCAGAATTCGTTTCTAAGTGTATGGTGTGCCAACAGGTCAAGGTGGAACAGAAAAAGCCTGGCGGTCTGCTACATCCTCTAGAGGTCCCGCAGTGGAAATGGGATAGCATCTCAATGGACTTCATCGATGGGCTGCCTAGGTCTAGGAGAGGCAACACTAGCATTTGGGTAATAGTGGATAGGCTTACTAAAAGCGCCCGCTTCTTACCTGTCAAAAGTAAAAGAACTGCCTCATCTCTAACATCTCTTTACCTCAAGGAAATTGTCCGACTCCACGGAATACCATCCAGCATTGTTAGTGACCGAGACCCTATCTTCACAAGTGAGTTTTGGAGGAGTCTGCAAGAAGCAGTAGGAACACAGTTATGCTTGAGCACAGCCTATCATCCCCAAACTGACGGCCAAACAGAAAGAGTGAACAGAGTTTTGGAGGACCTTCTAAGACTATGCGTCCTTGACTTCGGAGGGACATGGGAAGACCATCTTCCTTTGGTGGAATTTGCCTACAATAACAGCTATCAAGCAACCATCGGGATGGCGCCCTTCGAAGCTTTATACGGAAGACCGTGCCGATCGCCCACTTGTTGGTGGGAGTCTACTGATAAGCTCATACTTGGACCAGATATGATCCGAGAGACTTCAAAGAAAGTAGACTTAATACGAAGAAGGATGAAGACGGCCCAAGACAGACAAAAGTCCTACGCCGACAAGAGGAGGACCGATCTTGAATTTGAGGTTGGAGACAGAGTTTTTCTTAAGGTATCTCCGCTAAGGAACATTGTTCGTTTTGGAACCACAGGAAAGCTAGCACCAAGGTTCGTAGGGCCATTCCCTATCATCGAGAAAATTGGGAAAATGGCCTATAGATTAGAGCTACCCGAAAGCTGGCCGGAGTTCACAACGTTTTTCATGTTTCACATCTCCGAAAATGTCTACATGAGTCTGCTGAAGTGGTAGAGCCAAATATCCTAGAAGAAGCTGAAGTGGAGCGCAAAGCAACCGTGAGGAAAGTTCCAATCCGCAAATTAGGAACGGAAGTGAAGAAGCTACGCAACCGCGAAGTCAAGCTTGTCAAAGTTCAGTGGAGCGACGCCGAGGGAGACGCGACTTGGGAAACTGAAGCTAGAATACGCACTGCCTACCCCTTTCTTTTCGAGGGTACATCCTTGATCTCTCTTTTTCCTTAAGTTGCGCTTTTATCTATCATTTTAGGTATATTTCCTCGACCTTATCTTTTAGGTAGAAGCCCTTTGGATGAAAACATGTAATTGAAACATGTTATGGATGATGGTTGCAAGTGGTTGCAAGTGATTGCTAGTGGTTGCTCGTGGTTGCATATACACACACAATCTAGGTTTTAGATCGGCTCAGTCACTTCATATTGCATATGCATATATGTTTGCATTCGTATATGGTTGAACCTTAATGTGTTGTCATATGGATGTTGCATTTGTATGAATGATTGTGCACTCATGTAGAATCATGAATAGGAAAATTTGCATACATAATGGATTCATGGCAACTACATAATTCGCATTAAGGAGGTCAACTGAATCAGTAGACCGCCTGATTTTGCATTAGATAAGTACATGTACACACACACTTCGCATATGATCATGAAGCATTAGAAGTCTTTTAAGGACAATGGATGCTCGTGTTTGATGGATGAGTAGATGGATGTTAGGATATACATTCTTCCTAACTTGAAGATTTCGGGGACGAAATCCTTTTAAGTGGGGGAGAATGTAACACCCCGTGTATTCTATAACAGTGAAATTCACAAATTAAAGTACAATTAATTTCAAATCAAAGAATTAAGGAAAACGGGCTGTGCCATTGTGTTCGTCTCGGAAAAATACGTGAAATAGAGTCTGAGTTTTCCAAAATCGGAGTCCGTATGACCAAGTTATGGCCCGTCAAAGTTTTCAGAAAATTTCAAAATCAGAAAACAGCTCGAAGATTCGAATTCCAAACACGCAGGGAGGTTGGGCGGGAAAGTTCCCGCCCAGGACAAGTCGACAGGGGTGTCGACTTGTCAGTCGACATCCCCCCCCCCCCCCCCCCGTGTCGACTGCCCAGTCGACACGGGTGTCGACTTGTAGGTCGACCTGCTTGGTCGGCCTGGCTGGCCTGGTCTGTGCTGGGTCCGAATTTCTGAGGCTTGCTTTGTCACTAGGGCTAGGTGTCAGCTCCTAATTGGTCTCTCTTTCGAATGAATGGCTACGATTAACCCAAGCTACATCGACGGTCCTAATCAGTTCATAAACTCTATAAAAATGACCCTAGACTCTACCTAATCTATTCATTCAAAAATAAGAATGAGGCCATTATGCTGCTGAGGAACGACTAGAAGTAGCCACCAATTTGAGAGACAATTAGGAGAAAAACTCTAAAGCATAAAGCAACCACAAGTTAAACTTAAACAAATCAAATCAACGCCTACATCAAAGGAATAGCATCTCCAAATCCAGAATTCAGATTCCTGAATTGAAGAATTCGTCACACGATTGTAAGTAGAGTACTATTCCGATGAGAATAAATAACTGTGTTTGATTTGTGTAAAATGAGAATTACACTTGATTTGTGGTGATAATAATTCATATTTGTGCGTTGCTATGATTCTAATCGATTTGGAATGTTGTGATATAACGATTGGATATTCGCAAGTATGTAATTCATAATAAAAACTACATGTTTGCGGTAGTTTATTTGAGATTCATGCAAGTATACGATTGGATATTCGCAAGTATGTAATTCATGTTGAAGCTACATGTTTGTGGTTGTTTAATTGAGATTCATGCAAGTATGTGGTTTTGCTACTATGCCAACATAATGTATATTTTTGTACAAAATCACTTTGTGTGTAATTGGATCAAATTTGGGGTATTATGATTCATATGAAATTATGTTGGAATGGGCATCATGATCTATGTATAAAACCATACTTTTGTATTAGAAACAATAGTAAGCCTCTTTGTGAACTTATGTTGATTTTATGAATATGACTAGGCTATGTTTGGTATTATGCCTAATTGAAAAACATGTTAGGCCTATATTATTAACAAGAATTATATGATAATATATGTGACACATAGCTAAGTTAGATTTACATTCCAATTGCAAGTTTACATGAATAAAGTAAAAACCATGATTTCATGTTTAGGAATATTTATGCCATGATTACATGAATAGATCAAAAGCCATGATTTCATGTTTAGGAATATTTATGCCATGATTACATGAATAGATCAAAAACCGTGATATTTATGCCATGATTACATGAATAGATCAAAAACCATGATTTCATGTTTGGCTATATTTGTGCCATGATTACGTGAATAGATTAAAAATCATGATTAAGTTGGAATAATTCTAGTTGAACTATACTTTTGTAACAAAAGTAAGCACCTTTGTAAACATATAGTAATTTTATAAACATGATTTGCTTATGTTTGACATTATGCCTAAGTAAAAATATAGGTTTATGTTGTAGTTAAGACTATGTGTCAATAATGATATCTAATTTAGTTAGATTCTTAACTTAACTACAAGTTTACATGGTTTGATTCATGTCACTTATGCTTTATGACCAAAGTATATGTTACCACAATGCAAGTACACCAGTTTCTATTTTGTAGTTCCAACGTTATGTTGCAAGTTCATGCGTTCACATTCCCCTTTTTGTGTATATAATCACGTTTTAAGCCTCCCCTTCTTTCACGTGGCTAAGTTGGGCTTAAAAGGCTAAGCCCAACATATATTATAATAAACGAACGTATTAAACGGGGGAAATAGCGTTGGGCAAAATTAATTAATAAATGAAAATATAAAAGTAGATGGGCCTAAATTCAAGAATGGGTTGGGCCCATGATTGGTGTAAACCTTTACACCATTAGCTTAAATTGATTTTGAATAATGGGCCGCAAATATTTACATATAAGAAAATAAAGAAAAGAGATAAAATATGTAAATGTAGAAAATACGATGTGTTTAACCCGAGGTTGGATTGAGTTGTGATGTAAACCTGCCCGGAACCGCCCGGCTGTCCAGTAGTCACAACAATACCTATCCAATGTGGGTGCTTAAACATGGAGCCCAATAAGGACCCGAGGTTAGACTGAGTTGTGGCGTAAGACTGCCCGGACCCAACCGGCAACAGGCAGCCACAACAATACCTGTCTAATGTGAGAGGTCAAGGCTTTAATAATACAATTAAGGCTGAGTCAGGATTGATAGGATTAAGTAAATTATATTAATACTTAATCAAAATTGAACATGCTAAACTAAACAGATTGATTGGGGGTTAGGTTTATAAAACACTTAACCAACTTAGCATGTTGGCTAGAAATAGAAAAACCTAGTAGCGGGGGACCCTTTTCAGCAGTAACCCTATAAGGTATCATGATACCCTGAAACTAGGCAGGGTGGGGCACGATTACTAGGCTGACTGTAAGAGTTCAAATCGACGGCGGTGGTGCAGCAGTGTAGGTTCTAACGGGGTGCGGGCGTGCACACACTCCGGCGCAGAAAAATAAGGCACTGGGCACCAGTAGCATACCTGTGCATTCTAGGATTGTGTCTGGCCGCCACCATGGGACTTGATACACCCCATGGTGGGACCAGCATAGGTACCTACAACATCGGGGGCCGTAAGACACATGTAACTATGCGAGTAGGAGCCGATCATCATAAAATGGATCACTTTACCCTGATTATGGGGTGCCTGTTGGAACTAGTTTATATGGGTACAGAGATTAATATGGGTACGATAGTATATTCGACCCTAGACAACTTAACTAAGTTTATGGTGCTTTCCCATTTCTAGTTTATACTTATCATACCCAGTTCTTTATTCATAGACTGCATAGTCCTAGACTTACTCAGGCTTTATGTCTGACTCTACTTTTCTTTCGTCTTCTTTTCTTCCGTTCCCCCCCCCCCCCCCCAGGTCCACAGGGAGGGAATACCGCAGCTTGACCAACCTTCATATCCAGCTTGAAGAGAAAGAATGTATTGCTTGGATCTTTTCGTTTTGGACTATGGCTTTGGACAGCAATTATGGGACTTTTGCAGTTTATTTATGTTTTCTTTATGCTTCTTTAAATAATGTAATCAAGACAGTTATGAAGATGTTATGTTTTTGGAAGTATTGTAAGACGATTATGGTATGTTTGTTGTAACACGTATTTTTGGTGAAATAAAAGTTGTTGTTTTTCCGCTGTTCAAAAATATGTGTTCTTATATCTGTCTTGTATATCTGTGACTTATACTTATAAACCTCCACCAAAATTAGGGCATTCCCTTTGAGAGTGACCCTAACGGAGGTGGGGTGTTTCAGTTTGTAATGGGAAAGAAGCTAAGAATAATTTATTATTTCTGTATGTGAAATAATAACATAATGCTAATCGTGAGAATTGATAATATATATGATGTAATTTCCAAAGTAACGGAAATAAAAAGTACTTGAGAATATATATAATGTAATTCCAAGGTAACAGAAATGAGAAGATTCGCCAATATATATATATATATATATATATATATATATATATATATATATATATACACACACACACACATAATAATAATTCCCAAGTAAAGGAAGTTATAAAGTAGTTTTATGTGAAATTGTAACGGTATTTTCGAAGTAGAGAAAATGAAAAGTGAAGTTTTGGAATGGATTTATTCTAAAAGAATAAGGGTTGGGTATTGTACTCAAGCAATGAAACAAAAGAGATTTCGTAACATAATTTTACGAACGATAAGTTGAATTGTTCTCCCTATTTATAAATATTGAAAAATGAGGTAGCAAATGTTTTGAAAATGATAGTAAGATAGAAAATTGAATATGATTGTAGAATGTTTTTCTAAGTATGAAAATATAATAGTTTTGAAATAAACTTATGTTAAATAACAAATGAAAACCTATACTCGTAATGTTGAAAGACTTAAGAGTTTTAAATTAACTATCATTGATCGTTTTTTATTAAAGAGGCCATTAAATGCTGGTACTAAGCTAGTAAACTCATTTTAATTTCATGATTATTTATTTGATAGTTAAATAACCAACTATCAAATCTGACCCATATGATTGTTGTTACGAAAAGACCGAGATCGAATTTATATCCGAAAACCATTCCGAACCAGCGAATACGTAGAAGATGATTATTGAAGATGGAGCAATTGAAGACCGTTGATCTTCCTGAGTGAATGAACTACTTGTTGAATTTTCCTGATTTAGCGGTCAGGGATATCTGGATAGTGATTCTGTCGTGATTGGAATCTACGGATTGCAAGGACTACTCACTACTGATCTATAGGGTGATACCTAGAATGTGGTAAGAGAGTACATTCAGTTCATCCTATTCCTGGATGACTTGTATGGACGGATGTATGACAGAGTATTTCCAAAGGGTTCTCGTACGTTGATTTCTTCAAATATACCATAGTTGATTGCGGGGAAAAGGCCTTTCTCTTAGCTTAACCACTAGAGTATTTTAGTGGACGTCAATTAGTGATTTTCTGGCAGATCTGACGATGCGACATTCAAAATGAGTGGTAACCAGATATTCTAAAGATTTATAACCTCAACCTCATCAACTGGGAATTGGCACAAAATCGGGTAGGTCACATGGCTATGTGGGTCGCACCCATCAAAAGGGTATATTATTACCTAATCTGGAGAAATCAAATGTCTTCGGTTGTCCCTTTTTATTTTTGAATGTATGCTATCGATTCAGTTGGCTGGCCCCCAACGGTGGTAATGATATATTTAGTACTCTCAGGGGAAATGAGGGGCCTATCATGTTTAGCCTGGGTTGTAAGATGTTCTTGTTGAACCCCAATGTATTCATCTCCGGAGGTACATTGTCATAAGGTGGTCCCGTATCTTGCCAAGAAATCCATTCTCCAATAAGAGCCCACAATATTGATAGTATACTATGTTTGTATAGTGTGAGATGCAAGCGTTCTGCTAGACTGATATTTATTTGTATTTACACAATATTATAATATCAGAAAAGATATTGATTTCAAAAATGTTTTTGGTTATCGTAAGGTAAAAACCATCTGTATTTATGTGTGGATTTGGTCTTACAATTATCCATTTCTTTCGAAAAGATTTAAACTTAAAATCAATTTGGATGATACCTTTAAACTTAATGTGTTCTTCTCACTCTATTTCACCAGACTGATGGAGCTTTTGTAATGCTCGAGTTAGATCGGGTTTTACAGGATTAGATGTGGGTGCTGCGAACTTCAGAAAATGTGCCGAAGGAGTTCAGGCATATGAAATTTTTGGTGTGTATTCGTGTGTGTTGTATATAAGGACAGGTTATTATAACTGTCCAGATATGTTGATGTACTCCGATGATTGTAAGTCAACAAAGATTTATTTCTATATTTGTTCCACTGCGATGTGAGACTCTGTGTTGTATTGGTTCTTCCTCTTCTTCTATTCTAATATTTCTTTCTTTCTTATATCATCCTTTAATTTTGTTCTGCTAATGATCTAATATTTTCGATGCTTGACTAGTCGACATGGTGTATTGTGTCGATTTTCGAGGTCGAAAATATCCCGGGCCATTACAAGTCTTAAGTGTTTCCAGTATTATATTTAGCAAATTACTTCTCTATATATTCAATACCATGGAGACAGTTTGAAAATGATGCAACATCAACTTTTAAAGAATTTCCAGAATTGGCCAAGATATCTTTCCTGATATACACGGCATATGTAAAAGGACATGCAAACGTTTTTGACAAGAATCAATTCAAATATTCCTGAAATCAAGTATGGACACTCACGGAAAAAAAATCAATTCAAGTATTTTTATATTTCAATAGTGAAGGATATTGGGATATCATGTAATCTATTTCAGGAAAAAAATTGTTTGTATGGTTTCCAGAAATTCACAATCCATTCATGGCAACAATCAAGCAAGGGATAATATCAGTTCGTCATTTAAAGTCAAAGGAAAGCATCCAAGTCAACGCAACATTCACGCAAGATATCAAAAAAGACATATGTGACATCAGAGTTATTTTAGGATTTTATAATCCTATATATTACACCTTTATCATCACAGGCAATTCCATTGGAAACAAAGCAACAAAACATCAAAAACAAATTGAGAGATTCAAATCAGAACAACTCACGTTTTCAATGGCAAGAAAAACCAAATCAATCGGAAAACAGGATCAACAACGCATTCGAGCCTTCATAGAAAATTCCCAAAGCATAATTTTTGAAATGACCCGCATTTGCAGAGGTATTATAATTTATTTAATTAATTATATAAATAGTGATATAGTGAATTAAATGGTGGTTTAATTAAATAATGGTGAATATTTAATTTAAAATAATAAATTAAATAATACATTTAATTCTGAAATAATCAGAATTGGCTGAAATGGCGATATGGTATGAACTGGATGATCTGTGATATTTAATTCAGCCTGGAATTGAATTTGAATAACGAATATATTATATAAATGACAGTTTGAACGTAGAGTTATATTATAATTAAAATCGAGCTTGAAATGGCTCTTCAGTTCGTAATTTGGCGATTCGAACTTCAACTGAATGTACAGGGTTCGTTTTAAATCGGATTTCTGTGAAACAAGAAACTTGTGGAGCTGGTGGAGTATATCTTTCTAGTGGAAGAGAAAAATCGGGATTTCGTCGTGTAGATTTTGATTTACGTCCAATTTTTTTATAGAAAAGTCGTTGTGGAATTCCTTTTTAATTTATAAAGGAATTATTTATATTTTAAAAAGGAATTTCAATATAAATCAAATATCGAGTTGACCCAGATTTGAAATATCAAGTTATAAATCCCAGTAGAGATGTATGGTATTCCACTGTGAATATATATAAGATAATATTTATTTATAGATATTTAATTTAATTATATTTAAATATATTTATATATTTAAATGGGTCATTCAGCACTTTAAAAATAGCCACTTTTGCAAACGAAGTCGGAATTCGACAAAACTAATTTTGTTGCATCCACAATGTCAAATAGTTGTTAGATTTCTAGTTTCGTGATTTTTAGAGTCACTGTGTGGTCGTACGGATTTTTAGAGTGAGAAACAGTCAGTATTTCGACGGTTAAAAATACGCTGTGTGAGCATACGAAGTCGGAATTTGACGAAACCAGTTTCGTTGGATCCGAAATGTCAAACTCTAGTTGTATGCCCATTTTCAGGATTTTTGGATATTGTGTGTAATTATAGGGAATTTTTATTGATAAGAATAGATAAGTATAAACTAAAAGGGGAAAATTAAAATATCTAAACTCCTTATAAATAGCCCTTTACCAACCCTTAAAACCTAATTCACCAATTCCTTAGTCAAAATGCCCGCCGTTAGTCTGTTCTTCAGGAAACGTGAGTTTCCATCCCTTCACAAATTCTTATAAAATCAAATAAAATTCTAAAAAAAATCGTATGATTTTGCTTGTGAGTTCGTGAGCTTTGGATCGTCACTTACACCAAGTTTCACAAGGTGCGGTCACTGTCTTGGGTTCAAACCCTTTTCATTGCGGTTTGGTTTAACAGGGGCAAACTAGGTTTAGGTTGTTCTAGAAATCGAAGTTGGGAAGCTCGTGTGGTTTGTTTTTGGGTTTCCGATGTAGTTTGGGTGATGCGGTAACTAAATGGTTCGCCAGCCCTATTGTAGCAGTCCGTTGGCCTGCTCGACGTGAGGAAGATCTGGGTGTCTAGTTGGGCAAACGTGTGATGGCGATTTTGGTTTGGGAGTCGATGAAGAATTGGTGAAGGAACGAGTGAAAACTATCGATGGTTGGGCTTGAGTGTAACTGTTGTCGCTACAGTTTGGGTCTTGTTTCCTGTTCGATGAGAGGGAGCTAGGTATGCGAACTGACGAAAAACATATATGGGAATTAATCGTTGAAGGAGGGTCTGAAAAGGGAAGAGGCAGATTATGGTATAGTTTTGTATTTTGTTTGAGATGGTGAATGGTTGATGAAGTTCATTTGTTTGAGATGGTGAATGGTTGATGAAGTTTGTTTGTATGAAGTGGTGTAACGGCAGTAGGAGGAGAAGATAAAGTTCGAGTAGAATAGAGTTGGGTTCATGAGGACCCGTGAAGGAAAGGGCAAAAACAAGAAAGCACGGTGAATGAAAAAAAGGAAGGCGGAAACTCAGAAGTTCAGCCAAGAATGTTTTGACTTGTGAGGAGCAACATGGTTTGTCGAATGAGCGGAAAGGAGTGGCTCGTTATATATAATGGAGTAATACGTTAACAAGGGAGAAGGAGAAGGGATATACAGTGGGCGTGGATTGTGAAGTACAGTCATGGGCCGGATACAAAGGGTAAAGCCAAAACTGACAATTTTAAGTTTAAATTCGAATTAAACTAGTATATAAGCTTGTTAATATCATAACTGTATCACATATGATCAGAATTTCGAACGGTCAGATCCGTTGGGATCGTATGGACGGACACTACACGATGGAACAGACTGGAAGTCCATCGGAGCTCGTTACAATTTATGGCAAAATAAATTGTCCGATCTGAATCGACAACGGTTATCGATATTTAACGATAAACCGCCAATGTGAGTAAATCTCACTAACTCTGAACAGTTATAAATTCATGTTGTATTTTTAGAACTGTTAAATATTGGCTGATTGACTGTGTGTTGACTGTTTGATTGAACTGCTAGTCAGTTAGTTGAATTTCTATATTGATTCTGTTTAACAGAATATATCATATGAACTGAAAGTGATGTTATCTATATTGTTTAACATCTGTGATGCAGGGAAACAGGTTGGAGGAATCCAACTGGATTACTCAACATTTATTTTACCGTGATTCATATATTGTGATATATGATGTGATATATAATCTGTTGTTGATTATGTGTGTTTGGACGATATTTATCGTTGTTATATGGTATGTTAAATACCATAAGAAATACTGGATGTGGGAAAGGGGATTTTCAAAGTGTATTTTGAAAATGAACTATTTATATAAAATCGATGGATTTAATATAGAAAAGGAAAAGGATTTTTATAAAAGAGAATGATTATAAAATCGAAGGATAAGTTATAATAAAGGAAATGTTTATTGGTTAGAATAAATAGAATAGAATAAAAGGAAATATTTATTTGTTAAATAAATAGGATAGATAAAAGAAATATTTATTTGTTAAATAAATAGAGTTATTAAAAGGGAGTATTTATTCAAGGAATAAATTAATCAAATGAGTTAGTTAAACCAGTTTGTCAAATGAGTTAGTTAAACCAAATTTGTCAAATGAGTTAGTTAAACCAGTTTGTCAAATGAGTTAGTTAAACCAGTTTGTCAAATGAGTTAGTTAAACCAGATTTGTCAAATGAGTTAGTTAAACTAGTTTGTCAAATGAGTTAGTTAAACCAGATTTGTCAAGTGAGTTAGTTAAACCAGATTTGTCAAATGAGTTAGTTAAACCAGATTGTCAAATGAGTTAGTCAAACCACGTTAAATGAGTTGATCAAACCAAGTTGATCGAGTTAGTTAAACTAGTTCACCCAAAGGAGTTAGTCGAAGTAGTTAACCCAAAGGAGTTAGTCGAAGTAGTTAATCCAGAGGAGTTATCGGATATTGGTTATTCAAAGTGAGTTAAACCCAAAGGAGTTAGTCGAAGTAGTAAACCCAAAAGAGTTAGCCGAAGTAGTTAATCCAGAGGAGTTATCGAATATTGGTTATTCGAAGTAGTAAACCCAAAGGAGTTAGTCGAAGTAGTAAACCCAAAGGAGTTAGTCGAAGTTAGTTAATCCAAAGGAGTTAGTCGAAGTGAGTTAATCTAAAGGAGTTAGTCGAATCGAGTTGGTCGAACCAAGTTAGTCGAGCCTAGTTAATCGAATCGAGTTGAGTTAATCAAGTAAGTAAATCAAGTTGAGTTAGTCAAGATGAGTTAATCAAACCGAGGTAATCCAAATGAGATAATCGAATATGAGTTATTCGAAGTGCGATATCGAATATGGTTTATTCGAAAGGAGATATCGAATATAGTTTATTCGAAATAAGTTATTCGAATATAGTTTATTCGAAAAGAATTAATCGAAAAGGAATACTCGAGAAGAATTTATCAAATAAAGTAAATCGGTTAAAGTGAATGCAATAGGGTAAATCGAATAGAGTAAATCAAATAGGGCTAATCAAAAAAAGGAGCTAATCGAATATAGTTATTCGAAAAGAAAGGTTAAGTAAGGAAGTTAGTTAAAGAAATATAAAGTGAACTTTGCATATTTCAAAGTTAGAAATGTTGTTCAGTTAAGGTCTGAGAGGTAGTTCTACCCCAACTTGATTGGCTTCGTATTTAACTAAGGAATTGTTAAGGTTTGGCAGTAAAGGAGGGTTAAGTGAATTTAGTAATTAAAGGAAATGGTTTGAGTTGGCATAATGATGGTTTGTTTAAACATCTGTCTAAGTCCAATGAAGGAGTTTTGGAAATGTTTTCCAAATAAGAACCAGAAATGTTTTCTGATATAGGAAACAAGAAATGGAAATGTTTTCCAATGGTAATAACATATATTTTCTAAATTTAGAAAATGGCAAATGTTGAATATAGGGAAACAGGAGATGGAAAATGAACTTAAGAGATAAAATGTTAAATGATGTTTGATCGATATAGTTTCCATCTGGAAATAATATCGTTGTTTGCACACGTATTTTTCTTTAATAGTTAACTTACCGACTATCGAAGTTTTGACCATTTTAATGTTGTTAATATGGAGAGACCAGTTGGATTATTATCCAAAGAACCACTCTGTATTGGCATAAGCATTGCGAATCATATATCCCAAAGATAATTGAAGACGGAGTAAAGTGCAAGGGCTATTGTATAAGTCTTAGATAACAGTGCCTAAGATGGATGTACTGAATAGTGCCTTCGGTTCATCCTGTTCCTGGATGACTTGTATGGATGAATGTCTGGCAGAGTATTTCTAGAAATGTCACGTACATTGATTTCTTCAACCGTACCAAGAGTGGAAGCGGAGAAGGAAACTTCTTTTAGCTGACACATAATGTACTGTTGTAGACGTCAATCGGTGATTTGATGGATTTGACGAAGTGACATTCGAAGTGAATCTGATGTGATGATGAAGCGTGACCTCAAGCCTCATGTAACGACCCAGAAAATCTGAACCAATTTAAAAAATTTAAATTAGCTAAAATAATGGATTTTAAATATTTAAAATAAATATTTTAAATAATAGCAATGAAAATGGAGTTTGAATCAACAATTGAAAACGAATATAATTAATTTTAATTATAAACAAGGCCTGAAAAGGCGCTGAAGTTTCAAAAATTGAATTCAAACTTTGTCGGACTGTACCGGGTGCAAAACTAAACGGATTTGAGTGAAACCAAAAATATTTAAATCTGTTAGTGAATACCTTTCTAACGAATCTTAAAAATCGAATTTTCATAGCGGAAAGCAAAAGTTATGGCCAAATGAATTTTCAGAAAGGTCGCTATGGAATTTTTATAGCCCGTGAAATTGGCCATTTTGCATACGACCTCGGAATTCGACGAAACCACTTTTGTTGGATCTGGGATGTGAAGTTATTGCTAGGTTTCAAATTTCATAATTTTTGAAGCTAGTATGTGAGCGTGGCAAAGGAAAATGTGTTTTGGTCAATTACAGTTAAATTGGATCGACCAGAAATGAGCCTTTTTGCAAACGGTCTCAGAATTTGACGAAACTAGTTTTGTTGGGACCGTATCGTCAAAACATAGCTAGATCTATTTTTCTGGAATTTTTCGAATTAGTTTGTTGCCCTGGCAAATTGGAATGTACGTTCAAATCAAATATTGAATGTTTTATATTTTAATTTAAAGGAAAACTGACAGAAACATTCGAATGGGCCTTCGAGACATATCCCATTGTGTTCGGAATAGGGGTAAAACGCTAGGGATGACAGTCGTTGGGTTTGATTTCGAGTTCGTTTAAGAAAACGCCAATTTTTGAATAAATATATATATATCGACCAATAGGAAAATTCTTTCATAAAAAAAAAATCAGAAAACCCCCCCGTTAAACACAATCGACGGCGAAGGAAGCTCCCTTCTTCCTGGCCAAAATCCGGCCGATCCCTTCATCGGTGACCCCTACCCCAGTTCAACTTTTCGAAGCTCTCTCTCCCCTCTACAAATCTGTGCCACCCTCGACCTCCACCTTCCAGCCGTCGACAAGATCTGGCCCTCCCAACCTAACGCCGTCGAAGCCCCACCACGCCCTCCACCTGCAACCGAGTGGGGCCTACCTGGCGTCGATAGGCGCGCCTCACGACGCCCTACGTCGAGGTATGGTTGGATTTTGACCAAGTGCAGCGGATTGAAAACTATTGCTAAACCTAGTTTCGAACATCAAAGGCAAGGTACGGCTGTTATCAATTTTGAACTGTTTTGACGTTTAAAAGTGTTGCAAACTTTGAAAAATCGTATCTTTTTGCTATATGATCGAAATTCAGTGAAACAAGAGACGCTGGGACCGTGAGGACGTCTTCTGCATTTTAGAAGAGACCGCATATTTTTCTGAGCCTTCTGCTATTTTTGGTGGAGTGGAACCCAATGTGAGATTTCTAATTTATAAACAATATGGAAAACGATGATGTATAAATTATATAGTCGATGTGTGAGTTATATAAGCGTTGTACACCTCATGTATAAGCGTTGTATAAGTTGTACGTTCAATGTATAGTTATATATGCGTTGTAAAAATTATATATGTGTTGAAATAGAAGAGAATTGCTATATATAAATATATATATATATATATATATAAATATATATATATATATACGCCCCTCGTCCACAAACCATGGACGATATTTATTGGTTGTGATTGGTGTGAAAATTGATTGATAGCGAATGGTTGCTTGGGATTGTTTGTGGTTGATATTGATTGATTGTGGTTGAAAAATACCCATTTGTGCTTGAGAAATATTTGGTTGAAACCACATAGGATTAGTTTGTGGAAATGAAATAAATATATACATGCCGCCTACGTGCGAACTAGATGCATGATCCCCATTGTCAAAAACCGCGAGGTTTTAAGGTAGAGCGAGGAGCCGTACTAGGGACGGTCCCGGTTTCAACTACCCTGCCGTTATGCTGCCAAAATTTTGAATAATATTCATGTGTTTGAATTATTTTCATTTGCTGAAACTATATTTATTCGTTGAATAGAAAACCTTCATGTGTTGAATCGATATTCATTCGTTGATTAGAAATTCATGTGTTGAATGGTATTCGTGTTTTAAATATAAAAATCACATTTTTATCTATATATAGAAACTATAGAAAACCTTCATGTGTTGAATCTATATTCATTCGTTGGATTGAAATTCATGTGTTGAATGGTATTCATATTTTGAAATAAATTGTTTTAC
Organism: Allium sativum; assembly: GCA_030737875.1. Classification (NCBI taxonomy): domain Eukaryota; kingdom Viridiplantae; phylum Streptophyta; class Magnoliopsida; order Asparagales; family Amaryllidaceae; genus Allium; species Allium sativum. The sequence continues at coordinate 363,074,304 of CM060921.1, read as the reverse complement.
AATAAAAATCCTATTTTTATCACTTATATACACCATATAAAATAATAGTGTTTTGAAATGAATTGTTTTACAATAAAAATCACGTTCTTATTATATACTTGAATTGTTGAAATGTGAAGTGTTAAAAATAGCCACTCGTTTAAATAAATACGCATGAGTTGAAATATTCATTAATTAGCTAATGATATGATTTTTGCCTATGCACGCAACATTAGAATGAATGGTGTTTTTAAAACCAAATGGAATCAAATATGAAGTTGAAGGGAAAATGATAAGTGATAAGAACTGTATATATGTACATGCATATTTATTGAACATGTTATAGCAAAGGGACTAGAGAAGAGGAATAAAATTTTGTGCCCGAAAAATAGGTACACATTTACTGTTTTGTTTGGGTGATGATTTTATGAGCCTGTTGGCTAGCCGCTTGGCTTTTTCTTTTTCTTTTGACATGAGACGCCCGTGTGGCTATTAGGGAATTTTCCCAGCCCCTCCCGTACAAAGGAGGTTATGGCGAAATTTTCCAAAATTTAAAGGCGTTAGTGAAATATTTGAAATGGAAACGATATTGAAATTGTTGAATGAACTATATTTATATAAATATATAAATATAAATAAAATTAAAACGAAACGTGGCCGTGCAGTTCGTGTTTTGAAACCGTGATTTCAAACAACTAGTGCGGGAAATCCGACCATTGGATTTTCCCGAAACCGCAACCGTTGGGTTCGCCTTGGAAAAATCTTTCCAACGGCACCAACTTTGTAAAAATCCAACGGTTGGATTGTCTGGAATGTTTAATTCAAATCTGAAGAAAAACAGCGCCATAATCGATTATATATATATATAATTATATTTAATCGAATAACGACGATGTAGTTCGTATTTTGAAATCGAAACTTCAAACGATTGTACCGGGAGATCTGACCTTCGGATTTTCCCGAAACTGGAACCGTTGGATTCGTTTTGAAAAGACCTTTCTAATGATGTAAATTGTGTGAAAATCCAACGGTTAGATTTTCAGATATGTGTAAATCAAATCTGAAGAAAAACAGCGCCACGGCCGCGTTATGGCCCGAAGCGTTGTTTTGAATAAATTGGCTATTTTAAAATAAATAAAAATAGCGATAAATCATTATAAAATATCATAAACGATATGGCATGGAAGTAAACTGAATTTGCTCGATTTATGTGGTAATTGATGGTTGGATGTGTTTGGTGTGAAAATTACATTAAAGAACAAATTTGGTGTTGTCGAATGATTTAACCATTGAAATAAATTATTTTGAAATTCTAAATATACGTGAATTATTTGAAAAGGCCGAGTTAATTCTCATTTCAAATAACTGACCGATGATTGAAAGTCGAAGATGAAGACGGTGGTCGAAAACCGGAGATCTTCACCTCGTTTGGATGGTAACCGAGGTCCTGATTGGGAGGCATCCCGTAATATGGATAATGAGTGGTGATCATCCAGACGTACGTGGTGATCGATGGGTTTGCGAGGTATTTAGTGCCTCCGGTTTCGTTCAGACCCAGAGCGGACTTGTAAATGGATTGTGTGTCTGACATTGGATTTTATTCTGTGTTGATTGATCTCTATTAAATATACATCTGTTTGGCGGCGGAGAATTTATTCTTTTGCTTAGCGCCCTTCTCTGAAACGCACGAGCTCAGAGGTTGTATATCGATGGACATCAGTCACATGGCATGAATTGCTAGTGTGGCATGCCTAAGTGGCAAATGATCAGGGCTTCTGTTGAAAAGCAAAGTCTTGTGGTGATGATCAAAGCACCGCCTGTGTGGCGTAGCTTTGTGTATAATGTGAATTCGCGAGCCTCACACCCCGGTATGAACCAGAAACGGGAGAAGGACCTCAGGGAGGGCATGCGTTTCTTTATAGCTAGGGTGGTGTCAGTGACCTACCAGCCCTGACATTTATATACTTTTCACCTGTGTGGTTGTTGCTGTTGCGAGGCACCTCGGTTTGATCGGACGATCCGGGTCCGATGGAGTCATTCGTTGGCTCGTTTACGCCCCAAAGGGCAGGGAAACGTATTGTTCAGGCATAATAATCCACATCCGTGGACCGGCCCTGACGATCTAAAGGGTTGATGCATTCTGATCCTGTGGCTCGGGCTAGAGAGTCACGAATTCGGTAAGGACTATCTTTTGCCTTGGTTCATGACGGAAATCCAATTTCCAAATACGTGACTGTGCGATTTTGATTGTATATATATATGGCGACATGATATATGGTACCCATGCCGCCTATGATTGATAGTTATGATTCAAATTGTTTTTTTAACATATAAACACTAGCAATAATATCAAATGCCTTTGTTTTATTCGTATCAAGCATATTTTGGCCGTTATAAGGTAAAAACTCTATCCCCCGGTTTGCGTTGCATTGTGTGATGGGAACTGAGTCTTATAATGGCTTCATTTTTTTATGAAAATCATTGCGATGTTTAAAAGAAAGATTTGTTTTAAAGCACTGGCAAATCCGATGGAGTAAACCCGTTCCACGAAAGTGGCGTGTTCCTGTGATTAGCCATATATTAAATGTGTTGAGTAGATTTCTCATACCAGTCCCATGACTGACTCGTAGTTTGTTTCACTTTCAAACTCGGGTGCCCCTTTTTCTACACGTGCAGCCTTGTATTCAGGTTTAGCTGGCTTTCTCTGGATAGCTGGAGCTGAAGATGGATTTTATCATTTATCTCTTTTTATGCTGTTCAGCTCCTATTGTACATATTTTGTTTGTTTCCGCTGTAGACATATATGTGTAATTGAACTGTATTTGTGCTAAGTAAGATCCTGTATACTGTGTAACTCTGATGATTACTTTTATCCAGTATATTCTATTGTTCATTATCTGGTGTATTTATTTAATTTTGTTCTGCTATTATCTGTTTCTGTGTTATATTTCAAAGATAACCCTTGTCTCTGTCAGTACGGGATTTGGGGTCGTCTCAACGTGGTATCAGAGCTTTGGTTAAGCTTAGTTCTGGAATATAACATTTGAACGAACTCGTCAGAAATAGAACCAGCAGTGTTCTAGGACGGGTAACTCTATACAGATAGGATCAGCAATATCCTAGTATGAGTAAAGCAGAATGAAATTACACCTCGATAGACACATTTAGATTGAAGTATTTGTCTCTATATTTTGAAATACCCTTTCTATGACCTGACACTTGATCTGCTATTTGCAGAAGTACTAGAAAAATGAGTGTCAGAAGCAGGAGAAATGCAGAACTCGATCTAGAGGCTCTATTAAAGAGATATCGAAATCTGAACGGAGCACAGTTCTCGGGCAATGAATCTATAATTCAAACTCAAGCTTGGGTGAGCTCTGTCGAAAGAATTTTTGAGCGTATCCAATTGAGGGATGACCAGAAACGGTTAGTAGCATCTTGGGCGCTCAAAGAAGAAGCTTTAATCTGGTGGGAAACAATCATCAAAGATAATCCAGAAGGTGATATCACCTGGGACAGGTTCAAAGTGATTTTCCTGGAAAGGTTTACTCCTCCCGAAGCGACAGAGCGATTATGTGATGAATTTTCTTATCTAATACAAGGTGATATGACCATCCCAGAATATCATAAGAAATTCAACGAACTTGCTCACTTTGCTCCTCATCTGATTCGAGATCCAAAGAGGAAAAATCTGACATTTATTCATGGCCTGCAAAGGAGATATCAGAATAGTGTACTGAGGAATGTAAAACTTCCTTTCTCTGAAATGATTTATATGGCTTATCAGTATGAAGATCTCCATAAGAAAGGAATGTTACGCGACGAAGAAGAAGTCAGTTCTAGTGACAAAGCAGAGTCGGAAACTGATATTCCTGAAGCCAGTGCGAGATCTGAGGCCAATAAGAAGCCCAGTGCCAAGAGAAAAAGGGCTAAATCTGAGAAGGGGCCAGTAGCGACAACTGTATGCTCTAATTGCAATAGGCAAGGACATATCTCGATAAGTTGTCGATCTCTCAAGAAACGAATACAGAGTGGATCTAAATCCAAGGAGAATTTTCAAGAAAAAAGGGGTTGCAGTAAATGCCATCAGATTGGACATCTGGCAAAAGATTGCTAGCTCTTAAAGAAGCCTGGGATGGTACAAGTGAATGAAGTGGCAGAAACTTCAGCACCCTCAGCTACTCAGGAAAGGCCAGATGTATTAGAAGGCACGCTTACTGTCAAAGATATTCCAGTCAAAGTACTGTTTGACATAGGCGCGTCATGAAGCTTCATTGCAAAGGATGCAGCTAAGAAACTGGATTTGAATTTGAAAAAGCTGAAGAAACCAATGACTATCCAGAATCCGGTTGGGGGTTCCATTGATCTCAGTTGGGTTTGTGGAGTGCCGGTTTCTTTCTCTCATTATCGGTTTCCCACCATCGCGGTCGTCATGAATTTTAAAGAGTTTGATCTTATCTTGGGGTTAGACTGGTTGACCAAATATGAAGCTGAAGTTAAATGCGCCGACAGAGTCGTAAAGGCGAAGATTAAATCAGGTGATTATATAACCATTCCCTGTGAGGGTCAGAATGCTAATAGAAAAGACTTCTGGGCAGCTTTGAATGTTTCTCCAGCCCAAATAGAAAATATCCCTGAAATCACAGAGAATATTCCTGACCTCATCAAAGACATTCCTGTCGTCAAAAATTATGCGGATGTGTTTGAAGAAGTTGTTCGCTTACCTCCGCAGAGAGAAATAGATTTCAAAATTGCTTTAATTCCGAATGCAAGGCCGGTAGTTCACGCTATTCGAAGAATGTCCTTGAAAGAGAAGGAGGAATTAGACAATCAAACACGACAGCTAGTATGGAAGGGTCTGATCTGGCCTAGTTTTTCTGATTGGGGAGCAGCAGTGGTGTTTGTCCCGAAATCTGACGGTACTCTACGTCTATGTGTGAATTATCGTGATCTGAACAAACAAACATTAAAGAACAAACATCCCTTGCCGCAGATTGATGATTTGTTAGATCGATTAAATGGCGCCCAAGTATTTTCACGAATGGACCTAGCTACAGGTTTCCATCAACTTCGAATTGCCGAAGAGTGTGTTCCAATGACAGCATTCAGAGGTCCCGACTTATTCTACGAGTGGTTAGTAATGCCGTTCGGCTTATGTAACGCTCCAGCTTACTTCGTAGATCTGATGAATAGAGTGTTCAGAGGGGTTTTGAATAAATTTGTTCTAGTTTTCATTGACGATATTTCAATCTTCTCTAAATCAAAGGCCAAACATGAAAAGCATTTGGAACAGGTTCTGGAAATCCTCAGATGGAATGTGTTGAAAGCAAAGTTTTCCAAATGTATATTCTGGCAAGATGAAGTGAAATTTCTGGGCCATGTCGTTTCGAAAGAAGGAATCGCTGTGGATCCAAGTAAAATCACGGCTATTCAAAAATGGAAACAGCCTAGTACTCCTACTGAAGTCCGCATTTTTCTCGGATTGGCTAGCTATTACCGGAAGTTCGTTAAAAACTTTTCGAAGATATCCGGTCACTTAACGAAGCTTACAAAGAAGCACGCGAAATTCAAAATGGACTCCTGAAAGTGAGGAGGCTTTCGAAGAGCTAAAGTTAAGACTAACGACTGCTCCATTGTTAACCATCATCGATGGCAACCAGGATTTGAAAGTCTGGACTGATGCTTCTAGAGAAGGCCTTGGCGTAGTGTTAATGCAAAGGGGTCAAGTGATTGCTTATGCTAGTCGTCAACTGAAGCTGCACGAGAAGAACTACATAACTCATGATCTTGAGTTATTGGCTATTGTGTTCGCTTTGAAAATCTGGAGGCATTATCTTCCGGGTGAGAGATTTGAACTGTTTACAGATCACCAGTCGTTAAAGTATCTGTTCACCCAGAAAGACCTGAATCTGAGGCAGCAACGTTGGCTGGAGTTTCTTGCAGCATATCACTTTGAAATTATATACACTCCAGGGAAAGCCAATGTCGTGGCAGATGCGTTAAGCCGAAAGAATGAGATGATCACCAGTTTTATTATCACGACTTCATTGCTAGATAAAATATCTGCTCTTCAGAAGGATTATCACTTCATTCAGAAGATCAGAGAGATAATTCAACAAGGCGAACCCTCGAGTTTTCAAGTGGACAATGATGGAATTCTAAGGCTCAAAGGTCGAATATGTGTCCCTAACATTCCTGAGCTTCGAAAGGAAGTACTGGATGAATGCCACAAGTCAAAACTTAGTATCCATCCGGGAGTAAGCAAAATGTATAATGACATCAAACGCACTTTCTGGTGGAAGTCGATGAAGAGGGACATTTCTTTATATGTCAGCCAATGCCCTACTTGCCAGCTAGTCAAGTGCGACCAACAGAAATTGGCTGGATTGTTACAACCGCTAGAAGTTCCTGGTTGGAAGTGGGAACATATTTCTATGGATTTCATTGATGGTCTGCCCAGAACCAGAAAAGGGAATGACAGTATTTGGGTGATCGTAGATCGCTTTACGAAGACCGCCCATTTCATACCTGTCAGATCAAATAGAACTACTCAGAGTCTGGCGCAGATTTACTTCGAGGAAATAGTTAGACTACATGGAGTGCCACTCAGTATAGTCAGTGATAGAGTTACAATATTCACTAGCAAATTCTGGGAGGCATTTCAAGTCAAACTGGGAACGAAGTTGAACTTAAGCACCGCTTATCATCCTCAGACAGACGGCCAGACTGAGAGGGTGAATCGTATTTTAGAAGATCTATTGCGGGCTTGTGTTATAGATTTCGGTGGATCATGGGAAGACCATCTGCATTTGGCTGAATTCTCTTATAACAACAGCTACCAGGCAAGTCTGACAATGTCGCCATTCGAAGCGTTGTATGGTAGACCGTGCCGATCTCCTGGTTGTTGGGTAGAACCTGGTAATAGACTTGTATTGGGGCCTGATATGATCCGAGAAGCTGCCGACAAAGTCGATTTTATTAAGAAGCGATTACTGGCCGCTCAAAGCCGACAAAAGAGCTATGCCGATAAGAGGAGGAGAGATATATCCTTTTCTGTTGGCGACTAAGTATATTTGAAAGTATCGCCAATGAGAGGAGTTATCCGGTTCGGTAAAACTGGCAAGTTGGCGCCCAAATTCGTTGATCCGTTTCCTATTCTGTAATGGATCGGGACTCTCACTTATAGGGTCAAATTGCCTGATTGGTTGCCTGGAGTTCATGATGTATTTCACATATCTCAACTTCGAAAGCACGCTCATGATCCATACTTGATCGTCGAAGAAGCAGCTCAGCAGGATATTGAAATTACTCCAGAATTAGCTGTGAGAAGAGAGCCGCTAAAGATTATCGGCAAAGAAACCAAAGAGCTGAGGAACAAGAAGGTTCACTTAGTCAAAGTGCAATGGAGTGGAGATCCGCGAGATTGTACTTGGGAAACTGAGGAGAGCATTCAGAAAGCTTATCCTAGATGCCGAGTGGATATCTCTGATTGACTCTGGTGCAAGGTACATTTACCCTACTTTGCATTGCCATTTAATTCTCTACTCTGTTGTTATTTTCTTTCCATGGATGTGCACTTTTAAATTCTATAGTCTGAATGATTTTAAAAAGAGTATAGAAATTGATTAGTATATTTTTGAAAGGTTGAAAACAATTGGATTGGTTGTTGTGTTGTGTGATTGTAGATTTATCAAACCACTTTCGACTTTGTTCCTTTTCGGGGACGAAAAGTTTTAAGTGCGGGAGATTGTAACGACCCAGAAAATCTAAACCAATTAAATTTTTTTAAATTGGATAAAATAATGGATTTTAAATATTTAAAATAAATATTTTAAATAATAGCAATGAAAACGGAGTTTGAATCGACAATTGAAAACGAATATAATTAATTTTAATTATAAACAAGGCCTGAAAAGGCGCTGCAGTTTCAAAAATTGAATTCAAACTTTGTCGGACTGTACCGGGGGCAAAACTAAATGGATTTGAGTGAAACCAAAAATATTTAAATCTGTTAGTGAATACCTTTCTAAGGAATCTGAAAAATCGAATTTTCATAGCGGAAAGCAAAAGTTATGGCCAAATGAATTTTCAGAAAGGTCGTTATGGAATTTATATACGACCTCGGAATTCGACGAAACCACTTTTGTTGGATCCGGGATGTGAAGTTATTGCTAGGTTTCAAATTTCATAATTTTTGAAGCTAGTATGTGAGCGTGGCAAAGGAAAATGTGTTTTGGTCAATTATAGTTAAATTGGATCGACCAGAAATGGGCCTTTTTGCAAACGTCTCAGAATTCGACGAAACTAGTTTTGTTGGGACCGTATCGTCAAAACATAGCTAGATTTATTTTTCTGGAATTTTTCGAATCAGTTTGTGGCCCTGGCAAATTGGAATGTACGTTCAAATCAAATATTGAATGTTTTATATTTTAATTTACAGGAAAACTGACTAAAACATTCGAATGGGCCTTCGAGACATATCCCATTGTGTTCGGAATGGGGGTAAAACGCTAGGGACGACAGTCGTTGGGTTTGATTTCGACTCCGTTTAAGAAAACCCCAATTTTTGAATAAATATATATATCGACCAATAGGAAAATTCTTTCATAAATAAAATACAAAAAATCAGAAACCCCCCCCCCCCCCCGTTAAACGCGATCGACGGCGAAGGAAGCTCCCTTCTTCCTGGCCAAAATCCGGCCGATCCCTTCATCGGTGACCCCTACCCCAGTTCAACTTTTCGAAGCTCTCTCTCCCCTCTAGAAATCCGTGCCACCCTCGACCTCCACCTTCCAGCCGTCGACGAGATCTGGCCCTCCCAACCTAACGCCGTCGAAGCCCCGCCACGCCCTCCACCTGCAACCGAGTGGGGCCTACCTGGCGTCGATAGGCGCGCCTCACGACGCCCTTTGTCGTGGTATGGTTGGATTTTGACCAAGTGCAGCAGATTTAAAATTATTGCTAAACCTAGTTTCGAACATCAAAGGCAAGGTACGGCTGTTATCAATTTTGAACTGTTTTGACGTTTAAAAGTGTTGCAAACTTTGAAAAATCGTATCTTTTTGCTATATGATCGAAATTCAGTGAAACAAGAGACGCCGGGACCGTGAGGACGTCTTCTACATTTTAGAAGAGACCGCATAATTTTCTGAGCCTTCTGCTATTTTTGGTGGAGTGGAACCCAATGTGGGATTTCTAATTTATAAACAATGTAGAAAACGACGATGTATAAATTATATAGTCGATGCGTGAGTTATATAAGCCTTGTACACCTCATGTATAAGCGTTGTATAAGTTGTACGTTCGATGTGTAAGTTATATATGCGTTGTAAAAATTATATATGTGTTGAAATAGAAGTGAATTGCTATATATAAATATATATATATATATATATATATATATATATATATATACGCCCCTCGTCCACAAACCATGGACGATATTTATTGGTTGTGATTGGTGTGAAAATTGATTGGTAGCGAATGGTTGTTTGGGATTGTTTGTGGTTGATATTGATTGATTGTGGTTGAAAAATACCCATTTGTGGTTGAGAAATATTTGGTTGAAACCACATAGGATTAGTTTGTGGAAATGAAATAAATATACACATGCCGCCTGCGTGCGAACTAGATGCATGATCCCCATTGTCGAAAACCGCGAGGTTTTAAGGTAGAGCGAGGAGCCGTACTAGGGACGGTGTAACGGCCCGCTCCGTACCAGTCGGCATTTCCTCCGAAAGTGCGTTGTATACGTGCCCGACTAGCACGGGACGGTCGTCAGAAGAAAGGAAAGAAGGGAATGAACTAATCAAGGAACCTGTAGAATGTCTCACAGCGCATGGGATAAAATATAATAATAACATACTTGACATAAAACAGGTGAGACAGTGCATAAGCTGATAACTAATAATAAATGTCAACATCAGAGCAGCGGAAATCCAAATACAACTTATTACAACTTTTCAAAATCTACTGTCTCTAAACAAAAGAAAGCTAAAGTAGAAGATGCACCACTAATGCCCAAGCAGTGATCTTCAACAACACAGGGAGAATACTATATATATATACTACGTGGAAGCCTCCTGCTCGTCTCCGGATCATCTACCCGTGCATCACCAGCTAACCTGTCTCTAGTCTGCTCGTGTGAGCACCCAGAGTAATAAGAGGAGACATAAAACTCTGGGTCAGACATAAAGCCTGGTATGAGCGATAAGCATCTAAACAGAATAATAACAGGTATACTAAACCATACCTGAACCTGGACCTGCAACCAAAGAGTTAGTACTACATACCGTACAATGCTCTAAGGTGCCATAATAAATAGTGTAAGAATACGGGGGTGGGGTGTGTATGTCAAACAATCAAGCATAGCAACCATCCTTACGTCCCTCACTCAGTGCGTAAAGTATACGATATCTACCACCTTGGAACACTAGACAAAATGAGGTAACGACGAATCCCGACTTGTAGAAACCCTGCTGTGACCAAGCCAAACACTTGGAGTCATGACCAAACATTTCAATGACCCACTTCATTGGTCGTAGCCCTTGGTTTTACCGATGCCATAATGGCCCTGAATCCGCCTTCGTACCTCCTACCATAGTGGTCCAAAGCTATAGACGTCGATAACCCCTTAACACTCGTCCCGCAGCAAAGCCCAATCATGAAGCGAACTCGTTGATTCCCATCTGGATCTTGAGCTCTAGCTTCTCATTTGGACTACTTTTGCATATCGGGTTTTGGTCATCATCTTCATCCGGATCGGTCTTCATTCAGTTCGTAGTCATCGCCGTCGGATCGTGAGTAACCTCTTTCCCCAGCTCGGATCGTGGCACACTCTCCAGGTCGGGTCGCCATCATCGGATCGTGCTCCACCTCGGATCGGTTCGCGGATCGCATCGCCTTCACCAGGTCGGATCGGGTCGAGGCACTCCCACTGGTTCGGGTCGTGCTCCATAGCTCGTGGCGCTTCCCTTCAGTCGTGGAGGCACATCGGTTCGGATCGTGAGATTCTGAAGTGGATCGGTTCGGGTCGGAGTAGCTCATGCTCACGAGAGACGGATCGGATCGGATCGCACCATCGGATCGGGGTCTTCAACCATCAGCGGATCGAGTCGCGCCATCGGATCGGATCGCCCTCACTCCCACCGATCTGGTTCGGATAATTTCCTGCAGTTCTTCCAGCGAGCAGTTTACGCCATTCGACGGCGTTTTTGACAAATCTAACACTTCTAATCAATCATAAAACACACCATAGAGTCATAGCAACATGTAATAGCAACCACAACAGCAAACAACCATTCAAATGAATCAAAATGGATCAAAAGTGGCCAAAACTCCTTATTTTTCCCTTAAGCATGTTTAAGTAAAACTGATCATAGGGTTAACAAAACTTAATCAAATCGAACCAAATTTCAACCAGAGGCATAAAACATTATTTAAGAATTTCTAAACATTTTTCCAGAATTTATTAGTGTATAAATTCGCTAATCTTCACTAATTACCCTTGATTACCGTAATTAGTGCAAAAACTATGCAAATCACTCACCTTGGCCACAAAATAAAACACCAAATCTGAAATATTCTCTGTTTGGGTCGAATTCCTATGTATAGCAGCAGCTCCAACCTTGCTTTGTTGCTATTTGGCCTTGTTTCGATGTAGTTTAGGCTTAATCTTCACTAAAAATGTGTTTTGGGATGGTTTTAGAGGATGGAAGCCATTACTAAGGTTTCAAGAAGGTTTGTGGCGGCTCAAAACTGAAATGAAAGTGATAACCTAACCCTAATCAGTCCTCCTATACCTCTAAACCCGAAATTCCCCTCTGGGCCTAGCTGCTAATCACCCGGTTAAGCCCAATTAAGCTGTTTTTCACCATCTGAAACTTGTTTCAGCCATATCACCCAAACGGTGAGTCCGTTTGGCTATTGTGACCACTCTACGGAAAGAGAAACCATCATCCGGAGCCAATGGACGTGGTTTCAGGTCAAAATTCCTTTCCAGTCAAAAGTTATGGCCAAAACAGTGCCAACTAGGGGTAAAATGGTCATTTAAAAATCGGGAAAAATCATGAACATGGGAAATGACCCCAATAGTCGTCCCCCAAAGTTACGTGACCATACGACTTCGTATGTGAAAGAAATAAATATTCTACGATCCTATGATGCGTAGAATGCGGGTCGTTACACTCTCCCCCCTTAAGAAATTTCATCCCCGAAATTCCTTAACCCAAAACATACAAAGGATCCCGCATGCCTAACAACCACATACATCAATCAAACATGCAAAATAAGCAAAACAAACCTATCCTAGCATGCGGAAAACTAGATCGAAGTCAAAATCTTACCAGGCAAAGAGTTCTGGGTGTGTCTTCCTAATGTTCTCCTCTGTCTCCCAAGTACAATCATTCTCGTCCTCGCCCCACTGAACCTTGACTAACTTCACCGCCTTCCTTCGAAGTTGCTTCATGTCGTGCTCGACAATACGGGCCGGCTTGCGGTTCCCAACCGCCTCGGGTTCTACTTCGAAGTCCTCCAACTGATCAGGTGAAATAGTCATATCTGAGTCGTGAACGAACTTCCTTAGTTGGGAAACATGAAATACGTTGTGAACTCCTGCCATCTTCTCCGGTAAGTCAATTCTGTATGCCAAATTCCCGACTAGTTCAAGAACAGGGAATGGGCCAACAAATCTTGGTGCCAACTTGCCTCTCCTGCCAAATCGTATTACGCTCTTCAATGGAGAAATCTTGACAAACACCAAGTCGCCAACGGAGAATTTTAAGTCTCTTCTCCTCTTGTCAGCATAACTCTTCTGCCTATCTTGGGCAGCCTTCATTCGTTGCTGAATGATCTTAATCTTATCTGAAGTTTCTCTCACCACATCTGGTCCAAGCATAAACTTCTCGCCAGTCTCTATCCAACATGATGGTGAGTTGCACGGTCTTCCGTACAAAGCTTCAAACGGAGCCATACCGATACTGGATTGGTAGCTATTATTATATGCAAACTCTACTAGATGCAAATGGTCATCCCATGATCCACCAAAATCCAATATACATGCTCTCAAGAGGTCTTCCAAGATACGGTTCACCCTCTCCGTTTAACCGTCGGTCTGAGGATGATATGCGGTACTGAGATGTAACTCTAACCCTAGAGCCTCTTGTAAGCTCTTCCAAAACCCACTAGTGAACAACGGGTCTCGGTCGCTCACAATGCTTTTGGGTACTCCATGAAATCTCACTACCCACTTCATATATAATTTTGCCAACTTAGCTGCCGTTCTGGTCGATTTGACTGGTATGAATCTTGCACTCTTAGTCAACCGATCCACAATTACCCAAATGCTATCATGTCCCGATCTAGTCCTTGGTAAACCATCAATGAAATCCATCGAGACTTGCTCCCATTTCCATTCGGGAATTTCTAATGGTTGCAATAACCCACTAGGCTTCTTTTGCTCGGCTTTAACTAGCTGGCAATTCATGCACTTGGATATAAACTTCCCAACGTCTCTTTTCATCCCTTCCCAGTAGTAAGTCTGTCTCATGTCTCGATACATCTTATTACCACCAGGATGTATAGTCAGTTTTGAGTGATGACATCCTCTAAGCACTTCATCCCTCAATCCATTGACATTGGGTACGACTAGTCTTCCATCCTTTCTAAGCCATCCATCTCGATCAAGCCCATACTTGTTCATCTCCTCATCGATACCCATCTCTAACTTGGAGATGATTTCCAATAGGTTAGGATCGTCCCTCTGACTAGAGCCGATCCGCTCAGTCAAAGTGGGTCTGATCGTCAAACTTGCTAACATTTCTGGATCCAATTCGCACTTTGGTCTGAAATCAAACCCCGCGATATACTCCAGTTGCTTCCATTCAAGGAACATAGCCCCTAAGCTGGCATGTCTTCTACTCAATGCATCAGCCACCGCATTGCCCTTTCCCGGTGTGTATGCTATGTCAAAATCATAGGAAGCTAAGAACTCTAACCATCTCTGCTGACGGAGATTCAGATCTTTCTGAGAGAAGAGATACTTTAACGACTTATGATCTGTAAACAGCTCAAATCTTTCTCCCAAGAGATAGTGTCTCCACATCTTTAACGCGAACACGATCGCTGCCAATTCTAAATCATGGGTTGGGTATCTTCTCTCGTGCGGTTTCAATTGCCGACTTGCGTAAGCTACAACCCTACCGCCTTGCATCAATACAGCGCCCAGTCCGGTACCACAGGCATCCGTGTATACTGTCATCTCTTCATCCCCCTTAGGAATGACTAATACTGGTGCGCTTGTCAACTTGTCCTTTAGACTTTTGAATGCATTCTCGCACCTTTTATCCCAGACAAAAGCTTGATTCTTCTTGGTCAACTGGGTCAATGGTGCTGCTATCTTGGAGAAACCTTGGATAAACTTACGATAATATCCCGCTAACCCCAAGAAACTTCTTACATCTGTTGCATTCTTGGGCGTAGGCCAATCCTGTACCGTAGCCACCTTTGCCGGGTCCACGGCAATACCATTCTCTGATACAACATGGCCCAAGAACCTCACTTCCCTCTTCCAGAAGTGACACTTAGAAAACTTTGCTTTCAATTGGTGTTTTCTCAACACCTCCATCACTACTATTAAATGTTCCTTGTGTTCTTCCTCTGTCCTCGAATAGACCAAAATATCATCAACGAACACAAGGACAAACTTATTCAACTGATCTCTGAATACCCTATTCATAAGATCCACAAAATATGCTGGGCCATTGGTCAGCCCGAATGGCATGACCAACCACTCATAAAATCCAGACGGCGTCCGAAATGCCGTTTTAGCTATACTCTCAGCTTCCACTCTAAGCTGATGAAAACCTGTCGCGAGATCCAACTGAGAAAATACTCTCGCGCCACTCAACTGATCAAACAAATCATCTATCCGCGGTAGAGGATACTTGTTCTTCCTCGTCACTTTATTCAACTCGCGGTAGTCTACACACAAACGAAGGGAACCATCCGCCTTGGTAGCAAACACAACTGGTGCTCCCCATTCAGAAACACTCCTTCTGATAAATCCCTTCTTCAAAAGATCGCTGACTTGCACCTCGAGCTCTCGCTGCTCTCTTGGTGCCATACGACGAAGTGGCATCACTATAGGTCTGGCATCCTTTACCAAATCAATACGAAACTCAATCTCTCGGTGTGGTGGAAGTCCGGTCACTTCTTCGAAAACATCCGGATACTGGCCAACCACGGGCAAACCTGACAACTCACTATGCGGAATGTCGAGGGAGTTTAGAAAACTAGCCAATACCCCCTTACTGGGTAGACCACCAAACACTATCCTCCGCCCATCATCCGCTCTAGCTGTCACCAACAAGCCCTCACAGTCTACCACCACCCCGTATCTTTGGAGCCAATCTACTCCCAAAATAATGCCAAACCCAGTAAAGCCCAAAACAAAGCAATCACAAACAAACATGCATCCATGACTCGATAAGACCACATTACGACAAATCATGCTAAGGCTAGTCGAACCACCAATCGGGTTCGTCACTACTAAAGGTCTATCGACAATCTCGGGCTCCAATCCCAACCTATCTACCAGGTCACTAGATATGAAAGAACTGGAAGCTCCGGTATCAAACAAAACTCTAATAGGAACATCATAAACAGAAAGCATACCTTGAATGACGACATTCTTTCCCTTCTCCGCCGCTGTTGGGGCATTCGACGAAGAAGGAATAGCATTGAGAGCGTAGGCTTTCACCATTTGCTTTTCCTTAGGGGGCTGTGGACACTTGTCCTTGTGATGTCCCATTTGGCCACAGTTGAAGCACTTCCTATCCGCTGGCTTGGCCCGACAATTACTAGCATAATGGCCCTTCTTACCACAGCTGAAGCACTCCACATCTTGCTTATTCTTTTTCTTCTGGCTATCCTTAGCTTGGTTCTGCTTTCTCTTATTCTGGGAACCACCCTTGCCTCCACCACTTGCTTGTGGCTTTGGCTCATCTGCGGATGCAACCTCAGTCTTCGACTTAGGGTAGAGACTTTCTGATCTTAATGCTTTCCCCACAATTGATTCAAACGTCTCATCGATGTGGTTAATAAGTTTTTCCCCCAAGTACTGATCCAAACCAGTTATGAATTTCTCATTCTTTTTCTCCGCAGTATCAATAAGAGATAACCCGTATTTTGACAAAGTGTCAAATTCAGCAATATACTCCGAGACAGCTCTGCCATTCTGCTTGAGCTCCAAGAACTTCTTAAACAGCATTGACTTCTGAGCGGCTGGAATGAACTTCTCACTAAAGCGAGCCTTAAACTGCTCCCAAGTAATCTGATCTTCGGGAGTAGCTGCCTTTATAGCATTCCACCAATTCATTGCCCTCCCTTGCAGCTGACGGGACGTTAGCTTTCTTTTCATCGCATCCTCGATACCCAAATCCTCGAAGATACGTTCGCAACTATCCAACCAATCCTGAACATCCGTGGCCGACTCCGTTCCGTGGAACGGCTTCCCACCAAGGCTAGTATAATCCTTATTCAGCTTGGCGAAGTCGACTCTTGGCGCCTGCACCATTGGACCACCACCATTTCCACCATTGGGGGCTGCTCTTTGTACATCTCTAAGCATCTCTCTCATGAGGTCAGTAAACATCGTCCTCATGTCAGCAGCATTCCCATTATTGGCTCCCCTACCCGCGCCTCTAGTATATCGGCTCATCGTCAATCTGAAAAAGGAAACGATTAACGACTCCATAGTGGTGCTAGTGCAGTACGACTTCATCCTTATACTACTAATAGTATATATATATAGCTTTTAAAAACCAAAGTAATCACAAATACGCTCTCTCGTATACGCATATTATCTCTCCCTGATAACTTCCCTAGGTTAACTACGCAACCTAGAGCTCTGATACCAAGTGTAACGGCCCGCTCCGTACCAGTCGGCATTTCCTCCGAAAGTGCGCTGTATACGTGCCCGACTAGCACGGGACGGTCGTCAGAAGAAAGGAAAGAAGGGAATGAACTAATCAAGGAACCTGTAGAATGTCTCACAGCGCATGGGATAAAATATAATAATAACATACTTGACATAAAACAGGTGAGACAGTGCATAAGCTGATAACTAATAATAAATGTCAACATCAGAGCAGCGGAAATCCAAATACAGCTTATTACAACTTTTCAAAATCTACTGTCTCTAAACAAAAGAAAGCTAAAGTAGAAGATGCACCACTAATGCCCAAGCAGTGATCTTCAACAACACAGGGAGAATACTATATATATATATACTACGTGGAAGCCTCCTGCTCGTCTCCGGATCATCTACCCGTGCATCACCAGCTAACCTGTCTCTAGTCTGCTCGTGTGAGCACCCAGAGTAATAAGAGGAGACATAAAACTCTGGGTCAGACATAAAGCCTGGTATGAGCGATAAGCATCTAAACAGAATAATAACAGGTATACTAAACCATACCTGAACCTGGACCTGCAACCAAAGAGTTAGTACCACATACCGTACAATGCTCTAAGGTGCCATAATAAATAGTGTAAGAATACGGGGGTGGGGTGTGTATGTCAAACAATCAAGCATAGCAACCATCCTTACGTCCCTCACTCAGTGCGTAAAGTATACGATATCTACCACCTTGGAACACTAGACAAAATGAGGTAACGACGAATCCCGACTTGTAGAAACCCTGCTGTGACCAAGCCAAACACTTGGAGTCATGACCAAACATTTCAATGACCCACTTCATTGGTCGTAGCCCTTGGTTTTACCGATGCCATAATGGCCCTGAATCCGCCTTCGTACCTCCTACCATAGTGGTCCAAAGCTATAGACGTCGATAACCCCTTAACACTCGTCCCGCAGCAAAGCCCAATCATGAAGCGAACTCGTTGATTCCCATCTGGATCTTGAGCTCTAGCTTCTCATTTGGACTACTTTTGCATCTCGGGTTTTGGTCATCATCTTCATCCGGATCGGTCTTCATTCAGTTCGTAGTCATCGCCGTCGGATCGTGAGTAACCTCTTTCCCCAGCTCGGATCGTGGCACACTCTCCAGGTTGGGTCGCCATCGTCGGATCGTGCTCCACCTCGGATCGGTTCGCGGATCGCATCGCCTTCACCAGGTCGGATCGGGTCGAGGCACTCCCACTGGTTCGGGTCGTGCTCCATAGCTCGTGGCGCTTCCCTTCAGTCGTGGAGGCACATCGGTTCGGATCGTGAGCTTCTGAAGTGGATCGGTTTGGGTCGGAGTAGCTCATGCTCACGAGAGACGGATCGGATCGCACCATCGGATCGGGGTCTTCAACCATCAGCGGATCGGGTCGCGTCATCGGATCGGATCGCCCTCACTCCCACCGATCCGGTTCGGATGATTTCCTGCAGTTCTTCCAGCGAGCAGTTTACGCCATTCGACGGCGTTTTTGACAAATTTAACACTTCTAATCAATCATAAAACACACCATAGAGTCATAACAACATGTAATAGCAACCACAACAGCAAACAACCATTCAAATGAATCAAAATGGATCAAAAGTGGCCAAAACTCCTTATTTTTCCCTTAAGCATGTTTAAGTAAAACTGATCATAGGGTTAACAAAACTTAATCAAATCGAACCAAATTTCAACCAGAGGCATAAAACATTATTTAAGAATTTCTAAATATTTTTCCAGAATTTATTAGTGTATAAATTCGCTAATCTTCACTAATTACCCTTGATTACCGTAATTAGTGCAAAAACTATGCAAATCACTCACCTTGGCCACAAAATAAAACACCAAATCTGAAATATTCTCTGTTTGGGTCGAATTCCTATGTATAGCAGCAGCTCCAACCTTGCTTTGTTGCTATTTGGCCTTGTTTCGATGTAGTTTAGGCTTAATCTTCACTAAAAATGTGTTTTGGGATGGTTTTAGAGGATGGAAGCCATTACTAAGGTTTCAAGAAGGTTTGTGGCGGCTCAAAACTGAAATGAAAGTGATAACCTAACCCTAATCAGTCCTCCTATACCTCTAAACCCGAAATTCCCCTCTGGGCCTAGCTGCTAATCACCCGGTTAAGCCCAATTAAGCTGTTTTTCACCATCTGAAACTTGTTTCAGCCATATCTCCCAAACGGTGAGTCCGTTTGGCTAATGTGACCACTCTACGGAAAGAGAAACCATCATCCGGAGCCAATGGAAGTGGTTTCAGGTCAAAATTCCTTTCCAGTCAAAAGTTATGGCCAAAAAAGTGCCAACTAGGGGTCAAAAGGTCATTTAAAAATCGGGAAAAATCATGAACATGGGAAATGACCCCAATAGTCGTCCCCCAAAGTTACGTGACCATACGACTTCGTATGTGAAAGAAATAAATATTCTACGATCCTATGATGCGTAGAATGCGGGTCGTTTCAGACGGTCCCGGTTTTAACTACCCTGCCGTTATGCTGCCGAAATTTTGAATAATATTCATGTGTTTGAATTATTTTCATTTGCTGAAACTATATTTATTCGTTGAATAGAAAACCTTCATGTGTTGAATCGATATTCATTCGTTGATTAGAAATTCATGTGTTAAATGGTATTCGTGTTTTAAATATAAAAATCATATTTTTATCTATATATAGAAACTATAGAAAACCTTCATGTGTTGAATCTATATTCATTCGTTGGATTGAAATTCATGTGTTGAATGGTATTCATATTTTGAAATAAATTATTTTACAATAAAAATCCTATTTTTATCACTTATATACACCATATAAAATAATAATGTTTTGAAATGAATTGTTTTACAATAAAAATCACGTTCTTATTATATACCTGAATTGTTGAAATGTGAAGTGTTAAAAATAGCCACTCGTTCAAATAAATACGCATGAGTTGAAATATTCATTAATTAGCTAATGATATGATTTTTGCCTATGCACGCAACATTAGAATGAATGGTGTTTTTAAAACCAAATGGAATCAAATATGAAGTTGAAGGGAAAATGATAAGTGATAAGAACTGTATATATCTACATGCATATTTATTGAACAGGTTATAGCAAAGGGGCTAGAGAAGAGGAATAAAATTTTGTGCCTGACAAATAGGTACACATTTACTGTTTTGTTTGGGTGATGATTTTATGAGCCTGTTGGCTAGCCACTTGGCTTTTTCGTTTTCTTTTGACATGAGACGCCCATGTGGCTATTTGGGAATTTTCCTAGCCCCTCCCGTACAAAGGAGGTTATGGCGAAATTTCCAAAATTTAAAGGCGTTAGTGAAATATTTGAAATGGAAACGATATTGAAATTGTTGGATGAACTATATTTATATAAATATATAAATATAAATAAAATTAAAACAAAACGTGGCCGTGTAGTTCGTGTTTTGAAACCGTGATTTCAAACAAATAGTGCGGGAAATCCGACCATTGGATTTTCCCAAAACCGCAACCGTTGGGTTCGCCTTGGAAAAATCTTTCCAACGGCACCAACTTTGTAAAAATCCAACAGTTGGATTGTCTGGAATGTTTAATTCAAATCTAAAGAAAAACAGTGCCATAATCGATTATATATATATATATATATATAATTATATTTATTCGAATAACGACGCTGCAGTTCGTATTTTGAAATCGAAACTTCAAACGATTGTACCAGGAGATCCGACCGTCGGATTTTCCCGAATATGGAACCGTTGGATTCGTTTTGAAAAGACCTTTCTAATGATGTAAATTGTGTGAAAATCCAACGGTTAGATATTCAGATATGTGTAAATCAAATCTGAAGAAAAACAGCGCCACGGCCGCGTTAT
Source organism: Allium sativum (assembly GCA_030737875.1). Classification (NCBI taxonomy): domain Eukaryota; kingdom Viridiplantae; phylum Streptophyta; class Magnoliopsida; order Asparagales; family Amaryllidaceae; genus Allium; species Allium sativum. The sequence continues at coordinate 363,053,536 of CM060921.1, read as the reverse complement.
GGCCCGAAGCGTCGTTTTGAATAAATTGGCTATTTTAAAATAAATAAAAATAGCGATAAATCATTATAAAATATCATAAACGATATGGAATGGAAGTAAACTGAATTTGCTCGATTTATGTGGTAATTGATGGTTGGATGTGTTTGGTGTGAAAATTACATTAAAGAACAAATTTGGTGTTGTCGAATGATTTAACCATTGAAATAAATTATTTTGAAATTCTAAATATATGTGAATTATTTGAAAAGGCCGAGTTAATTCTCATTTCAAATTACTGACCGATGATTGAAAGTCGAAGATGAAGACGGTGGTCGAAGACCGGAGATCTTCACCTCGTTTGGATGGTAACTGAGGTCCTGATTGGGAGGCATCCCGAAATATGGATAATGAGTGGTGATCGTCCAGAAGTACGTGGTGATCGATGTGTTTGCGAGGTATTTAGTGCCTCCGGTTTCGTTCAGACCCAGAACGGACTTGTAAATGGATTGTGTGTCTGATATTGGATTTTATTCTGTGTTGATTGATCTCTATTAAATATACATCTATTTGGCGGCGGAGAATTTATTATTTTGCTTAACGCCCTTCTCTGAAACGCACGAGCTCAGAGGTTGTATATCGATGGACATCAGTCGCATGGCATGAATTGCTAGTGTGGCATGCCTAAGTGGCAAATGATCTGGGCTTCTGTTGAAAAGCAAAGTCTTGTGGTGATGATCAAAGCACTGCCTGTGTGGCGTAGCTTTGTGTATAATGTGAATTCGCGAGCCTCACACCCCGGTATGAACTAGAAACGGAAGAAGGACCTCAGGGAGGGCATGCGTTTCTTTCTAGATAGGGTGGTGTTAGTGACCTACCAGCCCTGACATTTATATACTTTTCACCTGTGTGGTTGTTGCTGTTGCGAGGCGCCTTGGTTTGATTGGACAATCCGGGTCCGATGGAGTCATTCGTTGGCTCGTTTACGCCCCAAAGGGCGGGGAAACGTATTGTTCAGGCATAATAATCCACATCGGTGGACCGGCCCTGACGATCTAAAGGGTTGATGCGTTCTGATCCTGTGGCTCGGGCTAGAGAGTCACGAATTCGGTAAGGACTATCTTTTGCCTTGGTTCATGACGGAAATCCAATTTCCAAATACGTGACTGTGCGATTTTGATTGTATATATATATATATGTGTGTATATATATATATATATATATATATGGCGACATGATATATGGTACCCATGCCGCCTATGATTGATAGTTATGATTCAAATTGTTTTTTTAACATATAAACACTAGCAATAATATCAAATGCCTTTGTTTTATTCGTATCAAGCATATTTTGGCCGTTATAAGGTAAAAGCTCTATCCCCCGGTTTGCGTTGCATTGTGTGATGGGAACTGAGTCTTATAATGGCTTCATTTTTTTATGAAAAGCATTGCGATGTTTAAAAGAAAGATTTGTTTTAAAGCACTGGCAAATACGATGGAGTAAACCCGTTCCACGAAAGTGGCGTAGTCCTGTGATTAGCCATATATTAAATGTGTTGAGTAGATTTCTCATACCAGTCCCATTACTGACTCGTAGTTTGTTTCACTTTCAAACTCGGGTGCACCTTTTTCTACATGGGCAGCCTTGTATTCAGGTTTAGCTGGCTTTCTCTGGATAGCTGGAGCTGAAGATGGATTCTATCATTTATCTCTTTTTATGCTGTTCAGCTCCTATTGTACATACTTTGTTTGTTTCCACTGTAGACATATATGTATAGTTGAACTGTATTTGTGCTAAGTAAGATCCTGTATACTGTGTAACTCTGATGATTACTTTTATCCAGTATATTCTATTGTTCATTATCTGGTGTATTTATTTAATTTTGTTTTGCTATTATCTGTTTCTGTGTTATATTTCAAAGATAACCCTTGTCTCTGTCAGTACGGGATTTGGGGTCGTCTCACCTCATCAACCGGTAAATGACAGAAGTCGGGCAGGCAGCATAAGCCAAATGAGTGGTCGGTCATGTGTGGCCGGGTTGCAAGATGTTCTTGTTGAACCCAGTGTATTCCTTTCTAGAGGTACACTAGTGAAAGGTGGTTCCATACCTTATCATAGTTGGAAACCCATTACCCAATACGTGCTTGCGGTTTTGATTGTATACTATATATATAGAACGTGAGATGAAAGCGTTTCTGCTAGATGATTATTATATTGTGGTTGATCGACATTATTATAATATCAAAAGGTTTTTGATATAAAGATATTTTGGGTTCTCATAAGGGAAAAACCCGTTCCGTTATACGGCGTGGTCTTATGAGATATCATTTACCTGCTTGAATTGTTTTAAACTGTTTTACTCATACCAGTCCATGTTGCTTCACTGGTACGTCTGATAGGGGGTTCTCACTTCACAGTTTGGTGGCGAACGTGAGACACTTACCTCTACAGGTCCTGCATTATAGCGGGTTGGTCGAGTCGAGAAGCTGGCCGTAAAGCATGGTGTCTGGGGTACCTTTGTATGGCACGGGGGGAGGATAGCCCTCTGCTTTCGGGTCATTACAGTTGTTATCAGAGCTTAAGTTTAAGTGAATTACCTTGGTTCTATGGCGTGACTCAGTAGAGATATGGTTAGTAATACCCTAGATTGAGTTGAGTGTATATATACGAGTGAGTGTATTTGTTATTGATATAAAAATTGTTTTATATTGTGGTGATTTATTGGTTGAGTTGTTTATGAGTTCTGGTCGATCAGTTTGATCCACTGTATCGGTAGGAATTACTGAACACTCGAATACGATGGGTCAGCACGATATGTTTTGAAAAGAGGGTAAATTAAAATAAGTTACCCAAGGTATATCTTGATATAAAGAAGATATATATAATATCAAGATTATAATATAGTGGATATACTGGTTGTGATTATAATTGAGTAAGATTATAAATTAAATGGTTATGTAAATAACCAATCAGAATTCGTATAAGTGAAATACGTGAAATCAGATGAGTTGAATCTGAAATTTTTAACCAGAAATTGAGTTAAAACTCTGCAGCATTGGATAAGTGTTTGTAAATGGATTTGGATTAAAAAAATAAGGAAAATTTAAGATCCTGGGAGATTTTAAATTGTTTTACAAGCAGTGTGAATTATATTTTGAATTGAATTTCAAAGTGGAAATGTTTAGAAATGGTTTTATAGTATTGAACTCAATTCGATCACTAGAAAATAGATTCTGATGATGACAGCTGCATCATCAGTATTCATTTTCGAGTTGTAAGTGACGAATTACTACCAGAGATACTGTTTTGAATTTGTTTTGGGAAAGACAAGTTGTGTTGAATTTCAAAATGGGATTTATAAATAGAATTTGATATATAGAATTTGAATAGAATTTGATATATAGAATTTTAATAGAATTTGATATATAGAATATGAATAGAATTTGATATATAGAATTTGAATAGAATTTGATATATAGAATTTAAATAGAATTTGATATATAGAATTTGAATAGAATTTGAATAATAGAAGTGAAATAGATTTGAATAATAGAAGCGATATAAAATTTGAATAGAATTTGAATAGAATTAACTAAGTCGAAGAGGAATTAGTTAATCGAGTTTTGAATTTGAAGTTGAACTTTGAAAGGTGAATTGGATTTGTAAATGGATATTCAAAATCGAATATAGAACTTAAATTTGAAATTTGGATTCAAATTAGTTAATAAGCAAGTTAAAATATATTTGAACATGTCATGTTCAAATATAAAAGTGAAATAGACTAAAGAGTTAATTAACAAATTAATTAACGAATTGAGTTAAAACGATCAGGTATAGTTAAAAATAGATTGGGCAGGTATAAATATACATGAGATAGGTATGGATAAGGTATGAAGGTATATAAATAGAATGCTCGACGAAAGGTATGTATTTAATTCATATATGAGATTTTATGCGCCGTATCGGCTAGCCGCTTGGCCTTTTCTTTTTCTTTTGGATTGGTGAGGGCCAAGGGAGGCTATTTGAAATATCCCGATGCTCCTGCTAAAAAGGAGGTTATGGCGAATTTTTCCGGGAATTTAAGGAGTTAGAATATTTTTTAAGATAATTTGATAGTTAGAAATCAACGTATCGATATATATATAGGAGTCGATAAGGAAACGAACTTAGAAATAGAATAGTAAAATCAAAAAGGAAGACTAAGAATAAAATCTAGTAAGAATAGAAAGAGGAAGCATATGCGTGTTTAAAAGGGAATAAGTAGTTGTATGGTATTGATTATTCGAGTAAGTAGTCATATCTGTTTTGACGTTATAAATGTTATTCAGTCAAGGTCTGAGAGGTAGTTATACCCCAACTTGATTGATTTCATTATTAACAAATAAATAGTAAGATTTCAGGATCGAAGATCAATGTTGGATAAGAGTTAGTTGAATATAGTATTTGGGTTGTCGTAATGATGTTTTATACCACATCCGTTTTAACCCAAATAAGTGTAAGCTTGGAAATATAATAAAGAATATTTCCTAAGTATAGAAATAAACGAGACCGGAAAAGAGATAAGTAATCGGAATATTTTCCAATTATAAATAGCATATATTTTCTAAAGTTTAGAAAATAAAGGAAGTCGATATTCGGAAATGTTTTCCAAATAACGTAAAAGGCCAATATGGTTATTGAAAATATTTGGTTAACAAATATTGATAAAGAAATAGAGAAGTGATTTAACTAATGGAATATTAGTTAAGGGCTCAGTGACATGTTCAAAAGGAAAATTGGATTTTTGAAAAGAGTAAACTGTTTGAAAACTCCCAGGGAAAGACTGTTTGAATTAAAAACAAATTTAACAGAAATTTGTGAAAGCAAAATTGAATTAAAGTAAAGCCAGTAAAGTGGTAACTGAGGTTGAATTAGAATGATATCAAGACAAATTGGATTGTGAGATTCAAATTTGAAGTGTAATGGGATAATCAAGTTAAGAGTTGGGAATCGAGAAGAAACTCGAGTTGAAATGATATTTGGCTCGGATTTAAGCGAATGGTTGTGTTGTGATAAAAGCAGATTGGAATTTGATTGGGATAACATTGGTATATGCTGAGTTGATAGCATATGGAAGTGATAGAGTTGATATGCCGACAAAAGGTACAAGTTTATATTTCTATTGGATATAAGATTTATGAGCCGAATTGGCAAGCCGCTTGGCTATTTGATTTTCTTTTGGGATGGAGATGGCCCAGAGAGGCGAGTGGGAGTTTTGACCGATTGACCAGTACAAAGGAGGTTATGGTGAAATTTTTCGAAGAGTTAAGGCATTAGAAAATTTTCTGGATTTTTGAAAATTTTCGTTGATAAGAATTAATTAATAATTAAATTGAAATTAAATTGGTTCAGTTGAAACTGAAGTTAAGAAGTGAACAAATATGTTCTAACCAGTCGATAGGGTCGTCCTCTACCTTTTAGCAATTTCGAGGACAAAATTATTTTAAGTGGGGAAGATTGTAATGACCCGCATTGGCAGAGGTATTATAATTTATTTATTTAATTATATAAATAGTGATATAGTGAATTAAATGGTGGTTTAATTAAATAATGGAGAATATTTAATTTAAAATACTAAATTAAATAATATATTATTCTGAAATAATCAGAATTGGTTGAAATGGCGATATGGTATGAACTGGATGATCTGTGATATTTAATTCAGCCTGGAATTGAATTTGAATAACGAATATATTATATAAATGACAGTTTGAACGTAGAGTTATATTTTAATTAAAATCGAGCTTGAAATGGCTCTGCAGTTCGTAATTTGGCGATTCGAACTTCAACTGAATGTACAGGGTTCGTTTTAAATCGGATTTCTGTGAAACAAGAAACGTGTGGAGCTGGTGGAGTATATCTTTCAAGTGGAAGAGAAAATCGGGATTTCGTCCTGTAGATTTTGATTTACGTCCAATTTTTTTTATAGAAAAGTCGTTGTGGAATTCCTTTATAATTTATAAAGGAATTATTTATATTTTAAAAAGGAATTTCAACATAAATCAAATATCGGGTTGACCCAGATTTGAAATATCAAGTTATAAATCCTAGTAGAGCTGTATGGTATTCCACTGTGAATATATGTACGATAATATTTATTTATCGATATTTAATTTAGTTATATTTAAATATATTTATATATTTAAATGGGTCATTCAGCGCTTTAAAAATAGCCACTTTTGCAAACGAAGTCGGAATTCGACAAAACTAATTTTGTTGGATCCGCAATGTCAAATAGTTGTTAGATTTCCAGTTTCGTGATTTTTAGAGTCACTTTGTGGTTGTACGGATTTTTAGAGTGAGAAATAGTCAGTATTTCGACGGTTAAAAATACGCTGTGTGAGCATACGAAGTCGGAATTTAACGAAACCAGTTTCGTTGGGTCCGAAATGTCAAACTCTAGTTGTATGCCCATTTTCAGGATTTTTGGATATTGTGTGTAATTATAGGGAATTTTTATTGATAAGAATAGATAAGTATAAACTAAAAGGGGAAAATTAAAATATCTAAACTCCTTATAAATACCCCTTTACCAACCCTTAAAACCTAATTCACCTATTCCATACCTTCACAAATTCTTATAAAATCAGATAAAATTCTAAAAAAAATCGTATGATTTTGCTTCTGTGTTCGTGAGCTTTGGATCGTCACTTACACCACGTTTCACAAGGTGCGATCACTGTCTTGGGTTCAAACCCTTTTCATTGCGGTTTGGTTTAACAGGGGCAAACTAGGTTTAGGTTGCTCTAGAAATCGAAGTTGGGAAGCTCGTGTGGTTTGTTTTTGGGTTTCCGATGTAGTTTGGGTGATGCGGTAACTAAATGGTTCGCCAGTCCTATTGTAGCAGTCCGTTGGCCTGCTCGACGTGAGGAAGATCTGGGTGTCTAGTTGGGCAAACGTGTGATGGCGTTTTTGGTTTGGGAGTCGATGAAGAATTGGTGAAGGAACGAGTGAAAACTATCGATGGTTAGGCTTGAGTGTAACTGTTGTCGCTACAGTTTGGGTCTTGTTTCCTGTTCGACGAGAGGGAGCCAGGTATGCGAACTGAAGAAAAACATATGTGGGAATTAATCGTTGAAGGAGGGTCTGAAAAGGGAAGAGGCAGATTATGGTATAGTTTTGTATTTTGTTTGAGATGGTGAATGGTTGATGAAGTTCATTTGTTTGAGATGGTGAATGGTTGATGAAGTTTGTTTGTATGAGGTGGTGTAACGGCAGTAGGAGGAGAAGATAAAGTTCGAGTAGAATAGAGTTGGGTTCATGAGGACCCGTGAAGGAAAGGGCAAAAACAAGAAAGCACGGTGAATGAAAAAAAGGAAGGTGGAAACTCAGAAGTTCAGCCAAGAATGTTTTGACTTGTGAGGAGCAACATGGTTTCTCGAATGAGCGGAAAGGAGTGGCTCGTTATATATAATGGAGTAATGCGTTAACAAGGGAGAAGGAGAAGGGATATACAGTGGGCGTGGATTGTGAAGTACGGTCATGGGCCGGATACAAAGGGTAAAGCCAAAACTGACAATTTTAAGTTTAAATTCGAATTAAACTAGTATATAAGCTTGTTAATATCATAACTGTATCACATGTGATCAGAATTTTAAACGGTCAGATCCGTTGGGATCGTATGGACAAACACTACACGATGGAACATACTGGAAGTCCATCGGAGCTCGTTACAATTTATGGCAAAATAAATTGTCTGACCTGAATCGACAATGGTTATCGATATTTAACGATAAACCGCCAATGTGAGTAAATCTTACTAACTCTGAACAGTTATAAATTCATGTTGTATTTTTAGAACTGTTAAATATTGGCTGATTGACTGTGTGTTGACTGTTTGATTGAACTGCTAGTCAGTTAGTTGAATTTCTATATTGATTCTGTTTAACAGAATATATCATATGGAACTGAAAGTGATGTTATCTATATTGTTTAACATCTGTGATGCAGGGAAACAGGTTGGAGGAATCCAACTGGATTACTCAACATTTATTTTACCGTGATTCATATATTGTGATATATGATGTGATATATAATCTGTTGTTGATTATGTGTGTTTGGACGATATTTATCGTTGTTATATGGTATATTAAATACCATAAGAAATACTGGATGTGGGAAAGGGGATTTTCAAAGTGTATTTTGAAAATGAACTATTTATATAAAATCGATGGATTTAATATAGAAAAGGAAAAGGATTTTTATAAAAGAGAATGATTATAAAATCGAAGGATAAGTTATAATAAAGGAAATGTTTATTGGTTAGAATAAATAGAATAGAATAAAAGGAAATATTTATTTGTTAAATAAATAGGATAAATAAAAGAAATATTTATTTGTTAAATAAATAGAGTTATTAAAAGGGAGTATTTATTCAAGGAATAAATTAATCAAATGAGTTAGTTAAACCAGTTTGTCAAATGAGTTAGTTAAACCAGATTTGTCAAATGAGTTAGTTAAACCAGTTTGTCAAATGAGTTAGTTAAACCAGTTTGTCAAATGAGTTAGTTAAACCAGATTTGTCAAATGAGTTAGTTAAACCAGTTTGTCAAATGAGTTAGTTAAACCAGATTTGTCAAGTGAGTTAGTTAAACCAGATTTGTCAAATGAGTTAGTTAAACCAGATTGTCAAATGAGTTAGTCAAACCACGTTAAATGAGTTGATCAAACCAAGTTGATCGAGTTAGTTAAACTAGTTCACCCAATGGAGTTAGTCGAAGTAGTTAACCCAAAGGAGTTAGTCGAAGTAGTTAATCCCGAGGAGTTATCGGATATTGGTTATTCAAAGTGAGTTAAACCCAAAGGAGTTAGTCGAAGTAGTAAACCCAAAAGAGTTAGCCGAAGTAGTTAATCCAGAGGAGTTATCGAATATTGGTTATTCGAAGTAGTAAACCCAAAGGAGTTAGTCGAAGTAGTAAACCCAAAGGAGTTAGTCGAAGTTAGTTAATCCAAAGGAGTTAGTCGAAGTGAGTTAATCTAAAGGAGTTAGTCGAATCGAGTTGGTCAAACCAAGTTAGTCGAGCCTAGTTAATCGAATCGAGTTGAGTTAATCAAGTAAGTAAATCAAGTTGAGTTAGTCAAGATGAGTTAATCAAACCGAGGTAATCCAAATGAGATAATCGAATATGAGTTATTCGAAGTGCGATATCGAATATGGTTTATTCGAAAGGAGATATCGAATATAGTTTATTCGAAATAAGTTATTCGAATATAGTTTATTCGAAAAGAATTAATCGAAAAGGATTACTCGAGAAGAATTTATCAAATAAAGTAAATCGGTTAAAGTGAATGCAATAAGGTAAATCGAATAGAGTAAATCAAATAGAGCTTAACAAAAAAGGAGCTAATCGAATATAGTTATTCGAAAAGAAAGGTTAAGTAAGGAAGTTAGTTAAAGAAATATAAAGTGAACTTTGCCTATATCAAAGTTAGAAATGTTGTTCAGTTAAGGTCTGAGAGGTAGTTCTACCCCAACTTGATTGGCTTCGTATTTAACCAAGGAATGGTTAAGGTTTGGCAGTAAAGGAGGGTTAAGTGAATTTAGTAATTAAAGGAAATGGTTTGAGTTGGCATAGCGATGGTTTGTTTAAACATCTGTCTAAGTCCAATGAAGGAGTTTTGGAAATGTTTTCCAAATAAGAACCAGAAATGTTTTCTGATATAGGAAACAAGAAATGGAAATGTTTTCCAATGGTAATAACATATATTTTCTAAATTTAGAAAATGGAAAATGTTGAATATAGGGAAACAGGAGATGAAAAATGAACTTAAGAGATAAAATGTTAAATGATGTTTGATCGATATAATTTCCATCTAGAAATAATATCGTTGTTTGCACACGTATTTTTCTTTGATAGTTAACTCACCGACTATCGAAGTTTTGACCATTTTAACGTTGTTAATATGGAGAGACCGGTTGGATTACTATCCAAAGAACCACTCTGTATTGGCATAAGCATTGCGAATCATATATGCCAAAGATAATTGAAGACGGAGTAAAGTGCAAGCGCTATTGTATAAGTCTTGGATAATAGTGCCTAAGATGGATGTACTGAATAGTGCCTTCGGTTCATCCTGTTCCTGGATGACTTGTATGGATGAATGTCTGGCAGAGTATTTCTAGAAAGGTCACGTACATTGATTTCTTCAACCGTACCAAGAGTGGAAGCGGAGAAGGAAACTTCTTTTAGCTGACACGTAATGTACTGTTGTAGACGTCAATCAGTGATTTGATGGATTTGACGATGTGACATTTGAAGTGAATCTGATGTGATGATGAAGCGTAACTTCAAGCCTCATCAACCGATAAATGACAGAAATCAAGCAGGCAGCATGGCTAAGTCGGTCGCTCCGAAGAAGGGTGTATAATCACCTGATCTATAGTTTCATTTACTTCTAAAAATCTATTGTTGATGCTGTCCCATTCGGGAAACGGTTGCTGATCCCAACCATTGGTGATATACATTCGATACACTCAAGCGAAATGAGTGGTCGGTCATGTGTGGCCGGGTTGTAATATGTTCTTGTTGAACCCAGTGTATTCCTTTCTAGAGGTACACTAGCGAAAGGTGGTTCCATACCTTGTCATAGTTGGAAACCCATTACCCAATACGTGCTTGTGGTTTTGATTGTATACTATATATATAGAACGTGAGATGAAAGCGTTTCTGCTAGATGATTATTATATTGTGGTTGATAGACATTATTATAATATCAAAAGGTTTTTGATATAAGATATTTTGGATTCTCATAAGGGAAAAACCCGTTCCGTTATACGGCGTGGTTTTATGAGATATCATTTACCTGCTTGAATTTTTTTAAACTGTTTTACTCATACCAGTCCCATGACTGACCCGGAGTTTATTTTGTTTTCCCTAAACTCTTGGGTGCCTAATTTTGTACGGGCAGTCAAGTAGTCGGGATTTACAGATATACTGGAAGAGCTTGGAGCAGGAGGCTTCAGGATTATATAGCTATAGCTATTTCCACTGTGTTGTAAGTTTTGTACTTTGATAATGATATGTATATTCAAGTACATATTTGTATTTCAAAGTTAAGTTATGAAATATATTTATTCGTTCCGCTATGAGATTCGTGTTACTCTGATAATGTGTTCTTCTTCTTCTTCTTTTCTATAAGTTTCTATCTTATCTATCCTCACCCTCTGTTTTCTTTCTATAAATTTCCTGATTTTCAGTTTAATTTGGGGTTGGACTTGTGTTTTTGGTCAGCTCAAATTGGACCGGATTTTCGGGTCATTACAATTTTCTTATTTGCGATTTCATTCTGGAAAGGGAGAAAACCCTAAAATTTTGAGTCGGCCGCCATTAAAAAAAGGGAAAGAAAAATTGTTTAAGTGTTAAAAAGGGGTCGGCCATATTTTTTAGGGTTTTTTTCTTTTTATTATTGTATTGTTTTAATTCATTTGTAACCGTCCATCTGTTTTCTAGTTTGCCTATAAAAATAGAAGTTTACTAATTTGCCTATAAAACTAGAATTTTACTAGTTTGTCTATAAAACTAGGGTTTACTAGCTATAGGTCTTATAGTTAGGGTTTACTAGCTATGTGTTTGTAGCTAGGGGAAAATCTGGTTTCGGGGACATAAATCAGTTCAGAGTTTTGAGCATAGTATTAGAATAACAGCAGGTTTTGTGAATGTACATAACTGTATAAGCGAAGGGTTCACGATTTTATAGGTTTTGTATGCGGTGTCTGTTTAAGTCTAGTAAAAACCTTAAGGAATGCAGCAGTAAGCAGGGTTTGCCGAAGCTGGGTAAAAATTTATGTTATTTTCTTTCTGCGTTTATTTTCTTTGCTGCAATCTGTGTTTTGATATTTTTAATATTCTGTAAAATTCCAATAAACCCTATTCACCCACTCTAGGATTATTCTAGATCCAACAAGTGGTATCAGAGCAGGTATTTTCTATTAACTCTAGAGTCATGTATTCCCCTAGTTGTCACTCCTACGAGAGTCATTCCGGTAATACTCCAATTATTTTCAATGGGATATATTTTTTAATTTGGAAATCGAAAATTGAATTCTGTTTAAAATCTGTTAATTATGAATATTGGAATGTTACTGAAAATGTGGGTGATATGATAGATAAGAAGAATAAAATTACCAATGCTCGTGTTATGCATATTCTCTATTCTTATCTTAATTATAATCAGCTTAATTTATATCCCGCTGTTTAATTGCCGCAAGATATTTTGATTACTCTCAATGCGAAGTATGGACGAAATGAAGACAACTGCTCAAAACCCTCAATTGCCAACTCAAACTCAGATGTGTGCTTAACAGGAGTCATAGATGAAGACTCAACAGATGATGATAGTGATGGAGACTTGTAAGACCCCGTAATTTTGTTAACATTAAAGAGGATAAATTAAATAATAATTAATCTAATATTCATAATTAAGGAAAATGGACTGCGCTATTGCGTCCGTCTTGAAATTCTGGTCAAGATAGACATTTGGTTTGCGTAAAACGGACACCGTATAGAGAAGTTATAAGGGTTTTAAGTTTGTATATGCGTAGAAAGAATATATATATATATATATACACACACACACACACACACATATGAGTCATATAGGAGTCAGATATGAGTCAGCACCTTATCCACAACAGTTCGAATTTGAAAAAGAAAAAGAGGCGGCGGATTTCCCGCGCTAGAGGGTCGACCCCCCTAGAGGGGTGTCGACACCGGGGTTGACCCCCCTTAAGGGGTGTTGACACCAGGGTCGACCTACCCATAGGGGTGTAGACACCACTAGGGTTGAGGTGGCAGTCGGTTTCAGAGGGTTTGGCAGCATATATACGTGGTCATTTCTCTTGTTTTCTTCATTAAGAATTCATGGTGGCCAAACTCTGTCGGTGTTTGAACTGAATCCGTTATCTTCTACAACTATCAGTTTTGCAACTCAAATCTAGAGGTTCAAGATCCATTCTTTCTCTATTTTCTAATCCTAACAATGTGAGTTTGTAGTTGCTTTTAGATTTGAATATTTAAAAGTAAATATGACATGACTATGACTTGGATTTGTTCATATGCCTAAATTATATCAGATCCATTGTAAATCATGAACATATGACATTCTGAATTGGTTAGAGTTTGGATCAAAATCTCTATCTTTTTGGATCTATTGTAACCTTTGTGGCATTCTATGATTTGTGCTAGATCTATTTTAACTATTGATCTAAATCTCTATCTTGTTAGATCTATGGTAACTTCTCTGACATGCCATGATGTGAACCTTAAACCTTATTTGTGTAGATCCACTTTTAAACCGTTGGATCTAAATTATGTGGTCATTTGAAATGTTAATCAGATCTAGTGCCCGTCATATTAGATCTAAACCAGTTGGACATCTAATTTGTTAATTTAGATCCAATTATGCATATTAGGACATCATACTTATGTTAAAATCATTTGACTGCCACAAGTTCATCAGTTTTATGCCTATACGTCCACCTTATCACCATGCTAGTTTATGTTTATACCAAGTTATGTTAAAACATTCACTTCTGTCATATTCCTATTATTTTTTCCTTTTATCGTTTATGACTAGGATATTATCTAGCCTAGGCATGCTGCCAATTTTATGAGTGTACTAGTTAGGGAAGTGTGGAATTAGTCTGCCCGGACCCGACCGACATATCCAGCATCCACAAGTTGTAGGCCTAATGTAGGAGATCTAGCCCGTTATAAACCATAAATGGACCTGGTGATAAATTGGACTACTTAACCAAATCTAATCCATAAGGATCGTATGATTGTGAACTAAAGTTAGGGTTAAGTAAAATTGATAGGATGGTGGATGGGTTAAGCAAGTCTGGAGGGGGTGCATAATATTTACATATACGCCCACGAACTTAACCCAATAAGGCTATGTAATTAAAGACACCTAGTGGTATACATAACCGGAGGAAATAATAAAGTTTTGTAATTAAAGACACCTTTTAGAGTAAGCATAACTTATAGAAATAACATGGCTATGTAATTAAAGACACCTGATGGTATACAAAGTCAATGAAAACCTAGTGGGGATACAAGACAAGGGGGAGAGCTTGTATCATATTGTGTGGGACCCATTTCAGTCAGTAACCCGGAGTAGGTATCAAACAAAGTACTCTGTACTAGGCAGAGATGGGGCACGCTTACTGACTAATTGTAAGAGATCCAAACATGGAGGACGACGTGGGCAGCGCAAACCGACCGGTTCATGTGCGTGCATGAGTCGGCAGAGGAGGATAAGACGTCTGTGACACTTGTAGATATGGGGTTGTGAATATCAGTGAGGGTTTACCACTTTAGGACATGATACATCCTACCGTGGGGTCGGCACATAGTATCTACGAAGTAGGGAGCCAATCGATTAGGGTAGTACTTAGGGTATATTTGGACGTATGCCCAAGTCTACCATCGAAGTGTAAGGGATCGCCTCATTCTAGTTATACTAGTAATAGTGCAGAGTAATCGTTAGAGGAGCGTATGCACCTTATCCTGTCTACCTTGTCACACCAGCCATTTATGTAGTGATCTTTCTTATCCACTTTATACGCCTGTCATGCTACTTTTATTTATTTACTTGCTAAAAGTCACTAGACTCTCCTGACTTTATGTCTGACCTTTTTTGTTTCTCCTTCTTTCTTCCGTCCCCCCCCCCCCCCCCCCCAAGGTTCTCAGGGAGGAAACACCCAGGCTTGACCGTGATTTTGCTTATTTTGCTGGAGCTGCTGATATGTATGGCTCAAGATCCTATCCTTGTTGCTATGGCTATATTTTGTTCTTGGGGAATTTTATTTCTTTTATGTACTCTGATATTTTTGAAGTACAAGACAATAACTTTTATGTTGTAATGGGCTTTTATTTATCAGACATGTGATGTTTTTGGACCACGGTATCTTATGTTAAATAAAGTTTTTATTCCGTTGTTATCCTATATATCTATCTTGTAATATTCTATGTCTGTTTATCTATAACGCTTCACAAAACCTAATGCATTCCCTTTGTGAGTGACATTAACGGACGTAGGGTGTTACACTTGGTATCAGAGATGATGGTTACCAGATTGGATTAAGTTTTTGAAAATTATTTTAAAAAAGGTTTTAAAAGAAAGCATTTTCAAAAAGAAAAGTCTATTTTGAGAAAAATATATTTCCCCAAAGCCATATGTAATATCCTTCGGTCCTTTGTCTAAATCTCTTCCTTTTTCTTTTCAGCACGTCTGGGGAACCAAACATTCCTAACATCCCAGTGGGCGTTACGATACCCGTATGGTTCCGTAGGTATTTGGAGGCCACGGCTCCTGCCGAAGGCCAAGGAAACGTTCCTCCCCCTGGTGCACCAGTCATTCCTCCTCCTCTCCCTCCAGGAGCAGATAACTTCGCCAAGATCTGCAAAGACTTCCGTGCTATGGGAGGGAAGCCATTCCATGGGAACGAGACATTCGTAGAAGCGCGGAATTGGCTCAAGGAGACCGAGGACTTGTTCGTAATCTTTGAAGTGGAGGATAGAAGGAAGGTTCAGTTAGCCGCCTGGATACTGAGAGACGAAGCCTCAATTTGGTGGGAAGTCACCCAAGCTGGACATCCGGTGGAAACTTCGGAAGATTTTTGATAGAGGTTCGAATTGAAATTTGTTTCCCAAGATGAGAGAAGCATGCAGATGGAGAGGTTCTTAGCACTCAAACAAGGAAACTTGACGGTGAAAGAGTACGTGGAAAAATTGAACCAGCTAGCAAGGTTTGGGTTAGAGTTAGTGAATATGCCGTAAAAAAGGCTTTGCGGTTCGCTAAAGGGCTAAATGAACGTCTGCATGGGTTAGCCATGTCCCATATTCCAATGGGGGCCACTTTTGAAAAGCTTGTCGATATGGCCCTAATGCATGAAGAAGACATGGGAGAAAGGAAGGTAGTAAAGGCTAAGGAAACATCGCAAAATAAGAAGGTGTGGCCCAAGAAGGGGCAACAACGACAGCAACAACAACAGAAGAAAGTTGGAAAGAATGACAAGGGCAAGGATAAGAGAAAATGTCACAATTGTGGGAAAGAGGGTCACTTTGTCAAAGACTGTAAGCGAAGGAAGAACTCTTGCTACCATTGTGGAGAGGTCAGACACTTTGCTAGGGAGTGCCCGAGGAAACAGGGATTGCAGGGACAAGGTCAATGGGTAGGAACTTCTGGAGGGCAGGTGCACGCTCTCGCGGTCAGTGCTCCTGATAGAGGTAGAAAAATTTCTATGGAAGGTTTAATTTCTCTTTCAAACCACCCTATTAGAACACTTTTTGATTCTGGCGCTTCACACACTACTACAAAACAGGTCAGTTGCTTCGGTTATTTACCCCCTGTTGCTTCAGTTCTGCAACCAAAGAAACTGCAGTAGACGCAACAGACCGAACAGTTGTTGCTTCAGACAAGCAACCAAAGCAAATATTATTATGTTGCTTCGGTTATTTCCCATTGTTGCTTCGGCTTAACAACAGAAGCAACTGAAGAAGGCGCAATAAAGGGAAGATTGTAGCTTCGGATGGATAACCGAAGCAAAAAATAATTTATTGCTTCGGTCATCGACAACCGACGTATAAAAGAGGAGGGAGCATATAATAGAATTCCTTGTTGCTTCGATTGTAATCACAACCGAAGCAAAAAATCCTCTTTGATAAAACCTGCTCCCCTATATACATCACCAATATTATCAATATATCAAAACAAATAATTAATGATAGTCAGGCTCTATAACAATACAGATTGAACAATACAGGAATAAATGTAATAATTTCATTGATAATATTAATAATCCTCACATTTAATAGCAACAACATATTAGTAAGAAAACAATATTTCATAGATAATGTCAATAATTCGGTCTTAACTGAAAGAACCAAATACGTACAACATATATAATTCAGTCATACTCCAAGAAAGAACCAAATACAACATATATAATCTAGTCTTACTAGCTAAATCCCGACTTACAAAAACAAACCAATCGCCTCGTCGAATATCTGCTATGCAATAATATATATCTACCTGCAAAATTTCAAAAACAAATTTTCTATAAACTGCAGTATTATAAAGTAAACAAAAGTGAATTGAGCACAAAATACAGTATAAATCCAACCGCATTATTACAGATATGCGATCTGTAATACTGCAGTATTACAGATGCGATACTGTAGTATGCGATACTGCAATATGCTATACTGCAGTATTACAGATGCGATACTGTAGTATGCGATACTGCAGTATGCTACTACAGTATTACAGATGCGATACTGCAGTATTACAGATGCGATACTGCAGCTATACTGCAGTATTACAGATGCGATACTGTAGTATTACATATGCGATACTGCAGCTATACTGCAGTATTACAGATGCGATATTGCAGTATGCTATACTGCAGTATTACAGATCGCATATCTGTGATACTGCGGTTGGATTTATACTGCTACTCTTTTCGGATGGTTACTGATGCAATACTGCTACTATTTTGCAAATTGCAGTATTACAGTATGCCTTACAGACATCAAAAACATTTGTGCTATTGCTCGAACCTCGTACCTAATGTGAACAAAGTGAATTGAGCATTCCTCTTGCAAACAAAGTGAATTGAGCTGGAGATGCAACCTGCTGCAAACTGGAAGATATGAGCATAGGAAAAAATGCAAACATAGGAAGATGCAGCATGTGTCATGTATGAATGAAATAACTCAAATACTGTTAAAAACAACTCAAATACTATTAAAAACATAGGAAACATCATCGATAACATTCACATTACCTCCGTTAAGTATTAAGTTCCTGTTAAATATACAACCTTGTACTATTATTTTCTTAGAAAAAAAGTATAATCTTGTAGAATTTTTGTAGGAAGGGAGGAAAAAATGGAGATAATAGATATAATGGAACTTCTAAAACAAGCGACACCCATATCATTTCTGAACTCATCATTCAACTAAAATTGCATGCTAAATGTTATGGCTTCTACAGTTTTGAATTTGCATATTGATTTTAGTGATGTTATCAAGGTATTAATGCTTATATCACTTGTCATAGAAATCAGGTAATAACATCGAATTGGAGAGATATTAAATAATATGGTATCTTAGGGATTAATTATTATGTCAATATCCCATGTTAATTTAGTGAAAATTCCTACTTTTGATGCACACATTTCACTTTATGCAATTTTGATTAGGAAACAGGCAAGTTATCAATTTTGAGGGTTTTTATTTTATTTCTACACTGCTGATTTTTTTGGGAAATTCTAGTAGGTCTGAAATTTCCATGTTATCAATTGCCAAACGACTATTATTAAACTGTCGATGTGATTTTCCTTGTTATCTTGAAGCAAATTATATTTTTGTCTTGATAAGTCTTTTACATATTTTTAGTTTAAGATCTAAAAAACATATTATCTGCAAATAAGTCCTTCAATTTTGCAATAAATTTAAATGTTCTCCAGACAGTTCTCTATTTTCTCGTTTTGCCACAATACTGTTATTAATCGATCATGGTTTTGAAGCAAATTAAATCTCTGTTTTGACTAAAGATTTACATTTTTAGTTCAAGATTTAGTTAACCATATAATATGAAAAAATAAGTCCAATAATCTTGCAATAGATAAATCTAAATATACTCCTGACAGCTTACAACGCTTTTAATAAAAATTACTATTCTCCTAATAAGCTTGTGCCTTTATTTTACTTTAATTTTCTGCAAATTGATAATTGGTGTCAAGAAGATTTAATCCCAAATCATCTAATATTGCAGTTTGCAATTTTACTGCTTCATCGGTATTAACCATTGATAAAAATTTGTTATGTTCTAATTACTACCACGAATATTTAATTTTAACAATCTATCTATATTTTTTTCTCCATTTTAATTAATTTGAATTATTTTAAAAATCATATTTGTTAAAGGACAATTGTATTGAATTTGTTTCTATCATTAAAACCGCGCATAGATATTCCATTTTAAGTAGCACTACCCCTATTCTTTTCGAATTTGTGTGTGAGTCCAGTATATATATTTTAAGTGTGTGTGTATGTGCACGTGTGTGTTTATATATCAAGGACCGTTTAGTGACTCCCTAAATAGTGCAGCACCCCAATCATATACATACACACAAATAAATACAAACATACATACATATATATATATACACGTACATGTATATATATATACACACACACAAAACTAATGGTAGACTGAAAATGTTAAAAAAGACATTTTGGAAAGAATAAAAGATTTTGAAATGAAAAAAATTATGCATTTGTGGACTATTTCAATGTAAAACATAAAATTATTTGGATGCATTGGGTGTAATTGACAAATTTTTATGATCTTATACTCAATAAGAAATTGTATTCAAATTTTCATAGTGTCATAGCAGGCATTCGTGAGACGGAAAATGGATTAGTGCATGATGTAGCTGTTTTGGTCTCTATAATGCTACGACTGTGTCTTGATCTACCTGTTGGGAACATTGGCCTATTCTACCAAAAAAAAAAAACTGGATTGGGAGAAATGGCATGTCATATATTTAAATTACACTACTGTTCCTTAAATCCTTTTGGAATCACTGCCAAAAAAAAAGAACACTGCTGCCAGCTATTACTAGATGGAATTATTTATATCTCAGTTAATTTACATACAAATATGCTAGAAAGCCCGAAGAAAGTGAAGCCCGAAAGGTGCAGGAACTATCCAACGCGTACAATTCATATACCCTCCCTGAATTACAACCGCAAGATTAACTTTCACACATATCCGCACAAAATTTTGTGGACACTATAGCAAATTCCATTTACATAAGACCATATACTATAACTTTGGAAAGGTTTCACAATTTTGCTCCACAATGCAAGAAGTTTAAACCAAGTCGATTATGATTTCTCTAAACCAATATTAATGACATCTTCACACTCAAACTCAATTGTCTGATCTGAAGTTGAAGTCATTGTGAGTTTTTTGAACTATTTACTGACTACCAGAAACAAAGTTGAGTAGTTGATTGACGAAACTGTATTAGGGTTCTAGTTACTGATGACATAGAACATGCGATTTATCTTGTCAATTGTGATGCTAACAGAAAATGCATGAAAAGTCAGATTACAATGGATGTAAGAACATAGTGGTATTTGTGCTAAAATTGTGGAGAAAGTCATATATAACTAGGCAGTTTTGCACATGAAGATAGTGTGAATAAAGTGGTTAATACTTGTGCAAAACATTTGGTAGACATTGAGCAGTTTATTAGCTGTCCAGAGAAGTGCAAGTAATATGCAAGCGAATGCGGGATTGAGCATATTGGAATTTAATGATACAATATTTCCATATCTAATTAATTATGGAGATATGCATGGTAATTTCGTTACCTGTTTTGTGCAAGGAATGAATGGAAAGAAATGGAAGGAATATTAATGAATAGGGGATATTGGAAATGTTTGTCATTTAATTAGTTGCCATGTTTCATGAAGAAAAGAAATGGAAAGAGACTAAAATTGCAAAAGGGATTGATTGATGGAGAAAAGGAAAATTGTCAATCAATCATATGACAATTAATTAATGGGATTGATTGATGGAGAAAAGGGAAATTATCAATCAATCATATGACAATTAATTAATGGGATTGATTGATAAAGAGAAGGGAAATTATCAATCAATCATATGACAATTAATGAGATATTAGTTTTCCATAGATTGATTTATTTTACATAAATCAATTGTTTCTTCCCCAAGTAACCTTTTTTCTCTATTTAAAGAGAAACATAGAGGATGCTATGTAATGAGATATCATTGTATTCTTCATTTCTTTTGCTCTACATTAAAAAACTCTGTAATCTCTTGAATATATTAATAAAATCTCTTCCCCATTGAAGTCGACGTACACTATCTCGTGATAGTGGAACCACTATAAATTTGCGTGTTCTCTGTTGCTTTTATTTTTTTCTATGATGTGAGATTTATATTCATTTCAAGCTGTTTGTTCTATCACATCATTGCTGATCCTACTGAGGTTTTTTCGCTGAAAGAGATTGATCACCCCTTACAACTGGTATCAGAGCTAGATTCGCAAAGAAGGTGTTTGGTAGAATGACAAGAGGAGATGAAAACAAGAAAAATAATACGTCAGTGCCAGTAGTTGCTCCATATGTCAGAGGATCCAATGTGGCGTCAGGATCACAGTTGACAATAGAGAAGTGGAATGGTGAAGGAGAATTTGAAAAATGGCAGTGGATGATGAAAGCAGTTTTGAGAAGAAATCGCGTTCATCGAGTAGTATTTGATACAGAGACATTGCCTGCTGATATTTCATCAGTGGAATTAGAAGAGATGGAAGAATGGGCCTTTACTACTCTTCAGCTTGATATGGGAAATAATGTAATTTCTGAAATCAGTCAGGAGACAACAACTAGAGGCATTTGGAAGAAGTTGGAGGACCTCTACATGAAGAAATCCCTAACCAACCGCCTGATCCTATTGAAAACTTTCTTCACTTATAAAATGAAGGAAGGTTCTTCAATTAAGACACACCTAAGTGTGTTTGATTACCTGTTGATGAAGATGAAGTCTGTTGAGTTGAAGATTGATGAAGAACAAAAAGCAATGGTTCTGTTGTGTTCGCTTCCAGAGCGATACACTGGTTTCGCTAACAGCCTTATCTATGGTAGAGACACATTGAAATTAGATGATGTGAAGACAGGTTTGCTCAGTGAAGAGTTGAGAGATCAGATGAAAGACTTTGGTGTTGGTAATAGTAGTGGAGGAAGTAGTAGTTCAGGCTTATTTGCAGAGAGAGGAAGAGCAGAGAAGAAAGGGAAGAATAATAGAGGGCGTTCCAATTCTAGGAAGCCTAATTCGCGGAGTAAGTCTAAAGATGGAAAGTGCTATAATTGTAAAAAACCAGGCCATTGGAGAAGAGACTTTCCAGAGTTGGAGAAAAGACTGATGGTTCTTCATCTATTGCGATGGAGAAAGGCGGTAGCGACTTATTGACAGCGGTTGTATCAGATGTTGCAGACCAATGGATTCCAGATTCTAGAGCATCATTTCACATGACTCCTAATAAGGATTATTTTTCTTCCTTCGATGCCAAAGAAGGAAGTTCTATCCTTATGGGGAACGATGCTACATGCAAGTGTATGGGAGTTGGTTCAGTTCGCATTCGCATGTATGATGGGATTGTTCGCACACTTTCAAATGTTCGCTATGTCCCAGGTCTTCGGAAGTCATTGATATCATTAGGCCAATTGGCATCATTGGGATGCAAAATAACCATTGTCAAAGATGGTTTGAGAGTTTCTAGAGAGGCACTTGTATTGATGAAGGGTGTTATGGTGCAAAATCTGTATTTGCTAATGGGTACCACTGTCCATGGAGAATCATGTGTTGGAGTCGATAGTTCTAAAAGTTTGGATGCTACCAAGCTTTGGCATATGAGATTAGGTCATACTTTGGAGAAGAACTTAGAGTTGCTTCGTAAGAAGAAAAAGATCAAAGGAGAAATCTTCAACAAGTTGGACTTTTGCAAGGAGTGTGTATTGGCAAAGCAAACCAGAGTTTCTTTTGGCGATGGCATGCATACTTCTAAGAGGGTACTTGATTATGTGCATTCAGATGTTTGGGGGCCATACTCTACAGCTTCTATTGGTGGAGCATATTATTTTGTTTCCTTCATTGATGACTACTCGCACAAAGTTTGGGTGTATGTAATGAAAGCTATGTCGGAAGTATTTGAGAAGTTTAAGGTTTGGTTAGCTCTTGTTGAAAACCAAACAGGAAGGAAATTGAAGATTCTTAGATCTGACAATGGTGGCGAATATGTCTCTAAAGAGTTCCTCGACTACTGCAGACAGTGTGATATTAGAAGACATTTTACTACACCTGGTGATCCACAATCTAATGGGGTTGCTGAAAGAATGAATAGGACTCTACTTGAAAAGGCCCGTTGCTTGATATTGACTGTGGGCATGTCTAAGGGTTTTTGGGCTGAAGCTATTTCAACTGCAGCACATATTATTAATCGGATTCCGTGCTCAGCCATTGATGGGAAGATTCCAGAGGAAGTATGGAGAGGTAAAAACACTTTATTAAGTTATTTTCGTATATTTGGATGTCCAGTTTATGTTCACAATACAGGACATGACAAGTTGGAACCTAGGGCCTTCAAACGTATTTTTCTTGGTTATACAGATGGCATAAAAGGATATAGAATTTGGAATCCAATTACGAAGAAAGTTAAACATTCCAGACATATGACTTTTGATGAGTCAGCAATGTTCAAACCTTTGGAAGGTTTATCAGAGGGTTCAGACTCAGTTGATGAGAAGCCTGAAAAGACCGAGATTCCTAGTTTTCAAACCCAAAGTAGAGCTATCACTATTGATAATAGTGACGGAGCAGTTGAAGATACATCACATGATATTCCACACATTTCCTCTAGTAGTGATGGTGATGGTCATGAAGCTAGAGATGATTCAGCTCAAGGTGGAGTTCAAGGTGGAGCTGAAGGAGAGTCGAGCGATATAGTCATTCGGGCTAGTCAGAGACCAAAGAGAGCTCCAATTAGATATGGAGATTGGTAGTATGCAAATTTGAGCCTTGATGATCAATTTGAGTATGCTTTACATGTAATTCATGATGAACCATTGGGCCTTGAAGAAGCCATGAAGTCAAGTGACAACTCGAAGTGGAATTGCGCTATGGAAGAGGAGATACAGTCTTTGCAAAAGAACAAGGCTTGGGATTTGGTACCACTACATCAAGGAAGCCGAGCCATATGTTGCAAGTGGGTGTTCAAGGTAAAAGATGATGGTAGATACAAGGCAAGATTAGTAGCCAAAGGGTTTTCACAAAGAAAGGGGCTAGAGTATGATGAAATATTTGCTCCAGTTGTTAGACAAACTTCAATTCGAATCCTACTTGCAATAGTTGCCGCTTACGATTTGGAGTTAGAACAACTTGATGTGAAGACCGCTTTCTTGCATGGTGACTTGGAAGAAACCATTTACATGAAGCAGCCAGAAGGATTTATTGTAGATGGAAAGTCAGATTGGGTATGCAAGTTGAAGAAATCTCTTTATGGTCTAAAACAATCGCCAAGACAATGGTACAAAAGGTTTGATTCTTTTATGCTTTCACATGGTTTTAATCGTAGTACTAAAGATGCATGTGTTTATTTTAAGCATTTAAAGAATAATAATTGGGTGTATTTACTTTTGTATGTGGATGATATGTTGATTGCTTCCAAGGATAAAGCTGAAATTGATGCATTGAAATTGAAATTAAAAGCGGAATTCGATATGAAAGACCTTGGAGAAGCAAAAAAAAATTTGGGGATGGAAATCCAAAGAGATAGAAAGCTTGGACTTTTGAGACTTACTCAAAAGGAATATATTCAAAAAGTGCTTGCTCGGTTTAGCATGGATGGTGCAAAGGCTATCAGTACACCCATGCCTTTGCATATACAGCTTTCTAATCAGGGCTCTCCGATCTTAGAAAAGGACAAGGCCTATATGAAGAAGGTGCCTTATGCCAGTGCAGCAGGTAGCTTGATGTATGCTATGGTGTGCACTAGACCTGACATTGCTCAAGCTATTGGATTAGTTAGTAGATACACGGCAAATCCAGGAAAATCGCATTGGGAGGCAGTGAAGTACATTTTTAGATATCTTAGAGGAACATCAAATTATGGGCTTGTTTTTTGTGGCAGAAATAAGGATTTCAACTTGGTTGGATTCTGTGATTCAGACTATGCCGGAGATAGAGATAGAAGGAAGTCAACCTCAGGCTATGTGTTCACACTTGGAGGAACAGCTATTAGTTGGAGTGCGAGGTTGCAGACTATAGTTGCTTTGTCTACTACAGAGGCAGAGCTGATAGCTGCAGTTGAGGCAGCTAAGGAGGCACTTTATTTGAAGAAGTTGTTGTGTGATTTGGGCTTCATGCAAGATGCTTGTTTGGTGAATTGTGACAGTCAAAGCGCAATTCATTTAGCTGAAAATCTGGCTTTCAGTTCTAGAACAAAGCATATAAAGGTAAGAGAATCTTTCCTTATCTCTATGAATGAGGAGAAGTTAGTTCGTCTTCAGAAGATTCACATAAATGAAAATGCAGCAGACATGTTTACGAAGGCATTACCTGCTACTAAGTTCGAGCATTGCTCGAACTTGATTCACTTCATCAAGTGCTAGGTGCCACATGGTGGCACAATGGGGAAGAGAGTGACTTGGTTGAAGTCAAGAGAAGATGTGGTATTCTTCTTGTATGAAGAGATAGGAGTTGGTTGCACAATGTCTACCTTATTTTTTGAATGCTTCCAACACTTTGTTGGTGGGCGGTGGCCTTGCCGGAGTTCACTGACAAAGTGCAATGAGGGGTGGCTTTAGCAGGAACTCATTGGGAAGCATTCACATTGGAGTCTCTAGGTTGCATGAGATATTGTATCAAGGTGGATATTATTGGAATTTGATGATACAATATTTCCATATCTAATTAATTATGGAGATATGCATGACAATTTCGTTACCAATTTTGTGCTACGAATGAATGGAAAGAAATGAAAGGAATATTAATGAATAGGGGATATTGGAAATGTTTGTCATTTAATTAGTTGCCATGTTTCATGAAGAAAAGAAACAGAAAGAGACTAAAACTGCAAAAGGGATTGATTGATGGAGAAAAGGAAAATTGTCAATCAATCATATGACAATTAATTAATGGGATTGATTGATGGAGAAAAGGGAAATTATCAATCAATCATATGACAATTAATTAATAGGATTGATTGATGAAGAAAAGGAAAATTATCAATAAATCATATGACAATTAATGAGATATTAGTTTTCCATAGATTGATTTATTTTACATAAATCAATTGTTTCTTCCCCAAGTAACCCTTTTTCTCTCTATTTAAAGAGAAACATAGAGGATGCTATGTAATGAGATATCATTGTATTCTTAATTTCTTTTGCTCTACATTAAAAAACTCTGTAATCTCTTGAATATATTAATAAAATCTCTTCCCCATTGAAGCGGACGTACACTATCTCGCGATAGTGAAACCACTATAAATTTGTGTGTTCTCTGTTGCTTTTATTATTTTCTGTGATCTGAGATTTATATTCATTTCAAGCTGTTTGTTCTATCACATCATTGCCAATCCTATTGAGGTTTTTCCGCTGAAAGAGATTGATCACCCCTTACAGAGCACACATCAGATCTAACCATGGGTCTAATTTTTGGTTGTTGTTAACGAGCTCTTCCTCTGATTGCGATGATACCGATCCTTTGTTTGTTGCACATTTAGGAATTGTTCAAATTTTCATATGAGTTGATCATTATGTGATTTTTGATACATCATAGAGCTAGCCTTTTTACGAGATGTTGGAAATATATCCAAACAGATATTGATGAGAAAAGTTGATGCCTTTGTATCCTAGAAAAATATTGTATTCACGTCCAGATCAAAAGCCATATTTTCATACAAATTCATACTTGAAATTCATATAGAGGAGAGGAGACAGCGCGAGGGATCAGAAAATAAAAGGTAAGAATTTGTATGGGAAAGAACGATGTAATCAAACCGATTGTTATGTAAATTTGTATGGGAAAGAACGATGTAATCAAACCGGTCTCTTTCACTTCTGCCTGTTGGCACGTGTGTGCGCTCACGTATGCAGTGAATGCAGGATTATGATATTTTTTACATTATGAAAAAGCGGGCTTTGTTGGATTCTACATTATGAAATCTAAGTTTAATTTTTTACATGTATATTATGATATTTATATTCTTGAACAATTTTTGAACCTTTGGAACTGAATGAAAAGTCGACACCTGTATTGTATGTTCAAATATTATTTTGTTCTTTTCACGCTGTAAGGTAGATTTTATTGTTTTAACAAATGTAACCTGACTGTTTATTGTTTATGTTATGTTTTTCACACAAAATGTGACTTGAACTTTGCTTCAGTAGCAAAATGAGGTCAGCACATGTTCAGTAGAAAGTCTCAAGCGTTGTGTTTTCCATGGGAAAAAGAACCACTATGGTGATTGTTGGAACGATATTAAAAAAAAAGAAAAAAAAGTTGTCATAGCAAATTGGTAAGTCACTGGGTTATAAACTATATGAACTCGATTATCATCATCGACAATAAAGCTTACCATCGACAATAAAGTGTTATTAAGGATACATGTGTGTGATTCGAAGTTACTAAAATGAATGTTAAGCCAAAATATCAATTTGGGGCATTTCTAATATTAAAATATTTACTATAGAAGACATCGTTTACAAATCTAATCTTGGACGTTAAAGCAACTAAAGAAGAACTTAACACTATTGCATTGTTTTTAAATTCAGTTTTTTTCCAGTATGCAGCTTATAAAATTAAAACTGCAGTCCTTTGTTTGGTTTATGATGATGTTATGACGTTTTAATCTGAATATTGCATTTATTTGCACGTTTTAAAAGCCAAAATTTGAGTTTTATACTATTTTTCAAATGCAGTTTTTTTCGCTGTAAAACAACAAAACTGATGCTCAAGGCGCCAAAAAAGCCTTATTATGTGTTTAAATGTAGTTTTTTTTTTGCTGTAAAAAAGCAAAACTTCAGTAACAAATTCATAGTATTAGATCCAACTGGCTTCAAAATTCTTGAAGATATTCAAACCTTATTATGTGTTATAGTGCACTGCGTAGTGAACATGTCGAGTTAAATCTATATTAGCCGTGAAGTACCATTTAGTACATGATTTCTTGAATATATAATAAATGACACTATCCACCTGAATTTATTTAAATATCCAATGTTAAAATCTAAATTTAAATAATTATATAATAAGTTGTATCTAAATGCATGGGTTCATGGTATTTTTTCAGTCATTGAAACATACATTTTCATTTCGCAGAAACATAGGGAAAAAGTACATAAACGTGAGGTTTAATTTTAGATATGATTAAGAAGTGTCATATAGCTACAATTTAAAAAAAATATTTAATGGAGATTAATAAATGAAAAAAGGAAAAGAAGAAGAAACAGTTTCACGCAGAGAACATCATCAGTAATTCTTTGATATTGATTTCCTCCTTCTTTGATTATAGCCTAAATTATATTGAATTTGAACATCTTACTGTGAAGATATATATTTCTGCTATTGACCTATGTTGTTTTAATGACATGCTTTATCAAAAATAATAGTAAAAGCATTACTAGTAGGCAAAAATGGAAAGAATAGGAAGAGTCCGAACGTACATACAGACTGAACAGGTCAGTTTCTCATCATCGCTTGATTGTCCATAAGATTTGGAGCGATCAATCACCATCATGGAAACACTTCTTTTCAAATAAAGTGAAAATTCCTTTTTTTCAAACTTGAATCTGCAACAACAAAGAATGATCAGAGGAAAATTATTTAACGTGGTAAGCTTGCACTGTTAGGATTGAAGATTCACATTGATGGTCTCCATAAAACAAAATTATTAGAAATTTCAATGCAGAGCACAAAAGGCAAAAGTTATACATTAGGACATATATCCGACACCTTAGTTGTACATGTTTCTCATTCACTATGACATAAACATTTGCAGCTTTTCCCTATACTTGAAACAGTGTCATTAGTTCAAAAAGGAAAAATAAACACATTGAGAGGTCAACCTATTATTCAGATATTCTGAATCTCCATATTAGATGTCCACTTTAATATTTAAGAAAACAATTTTGTTTAAAAATGACAGTCTGATAATAATCTTAATCAATGGATATGTCCAACCAACACCTACTTGTGTACATGTATACACACATGATTATTGCGTAAGAAAGCAATCTTTTTTATAGATACACGAGTGTCACGGCACGCGCTTCGCGTGTGGTGTTAACACGCGCTTCGCGCGTGGATTGTTGTTCCTCAGATATATAGAATCGGTATCTAGCAAACCTTTCATAGCCGGTTAAATGTTATAGTCTATGGTTAAACAAATGTGCATGCACCCATACCTAAACTATTGGGTTACAAAACTTAAGCTACAGGACTATTTGTATTTATATTTACATTTCTTTTCCTATTTATATTTACATATGCTTATTCCTTTTTTCCTCACATGCATATTCTTTGGCCAGTTGCCTAAAATTTTGCATTAGTTGCCTCATTTGATTTAATGTTGAACCTATTAAATTCTTTTATGATAAAAAAGATGCATTATTTATGTCTATTTTAAAATTGACATTAATTTTGTTAACTTTATTGGAATCTTTCGGTCTAAAAAGAATTGTATGTTAATTATAATCAATGAGCTATTAATGTAATACATATATGTTTATGTTAACGTAAAAGGAAAGTTTTAATAAATTAATTGTTTGATTTTGGGATTATATTCTCAAAAAGGCAATATTTAAACGTGTGAATTTATAGTCTAGATTTACCTGTCTGCATTGATTTATTTTCGCTTTTTTCATGCTATTTCCCCATGTCCCTCTCTCTCCAAATTTCCTCTCTCTCTATATATTATTCATTTCTATTTATATTTACATATGCTTATTCCTTTTTCCTCACATGCATATTCTTTGGACAGTTGCCTAAAATTTTGGACAATTAATTATTTGAATAGGTAAATTAATAATTTGAAGGGCAATTTGGGTACTTCACGGTCGGACCAAAAAGTAACAGCAAAATATAATGTACATGTAAGTATGAAAATATAGAAAAGCAAGAGAAATTGGTATAAACTTACATGAAATTTTGAACTGGTATGAACACCATATTTTCCAAAAAATGCCTAAAAAACACGAATAAAAATAAAAATTTATATTATAATATAATAATAAAATGCGTTAGTTGTAATATGAAGGCATGCAGTCCAAGAGTCTAAACATGCAAGTGGCAATGGGGTTAAACGTGATGCAGCCTTATGCATTTGCTTGGAGCGAGAATAAAATCATGTTTTGAATGGCTCAAATCTATAGATTGGATTTAGTATATACGAAAAAGGAAATATACTGATGCTTTGTGCTTTAAAAATATATACCCAGTGCATATTGGAATACCTGAAGTAGTGAACAGTGAAGAGAAAAGGACAGAGAAAATGAGAAGAGAAGTGGGAATATTAATGAGACGGTGAACCATATTTAAAAGGTGTGAGTTGATTCTAGAATAGCGCATTCGCAGGCTGTGAGTAATTGAAGCAGTCTAGCGCATTAAATTTTGCAGATGCTTTTTTCTCGGGCTTTTCAAATGGAAATATGCTGGTGTGCTTCAAATTAAATACGCGGATGCTAGTTTTCCGTATGTTGATAGATTTTATTGAGATGTATGAAGGGCATTTTCGTCAGTCCAGGTGTACACCAAAAAAGTGTGATACGAAATCTATTCCGATTATTAGTAAAGATATGTTTGATTCAAAATGATTGGTTATTTGTGCCTTTAATCATTAGTAAATGCATAATGCATTAAATAAACAAATCTATAAACTAATTTCCCACCATTTTCATCTAGTTGTAAAGTTTGGATTAAAACTTTAGTCAAGCAGATCAACAGTAGCAAAGATGATGCTAAATAAAGTTAACACAATCTCTCAAAATTCTAATAATATTTCTACATTCTACCATAAATTAAACCATCTCTTAAGAGAATAAGCTGTATACCTTGTCAATTTGACGACGAAGTTGGCAAATCAACATAAAATTTAGGTTAATGGAAAGGGAATCTTATTTCCCCGTTATCCACCCAAAGAAAACATTATTAGCACTAAGTGCATACACCACTAACCATTAGAATATTTGAAGACATGATTATTACTCCTCCAACTGTTCAAAAAAACATACTAAGATGATTACTCTATCAAAACGGTCAATCTATCACTCCTAACTTTATTCTGGATAACTTAAAAATGATATTAGAAATTAGCAGGAACTCTTACTGTTATAATGTTTGTCATCTCAGACATGAGCACCTATGTATAACTGCCTTTTATGAACATAGTGATAATTTAACACAGCGTGATCACTAAATATTATAGATAAAGTGCACAATAATTTGAGTTATATAACTGATGTTTGATCAGTGTAGTCAAGGCGCTCTCCTAGGCGCCAAAAAGCCCTAGGCGCCAGCCTAGGGCTTTTTCCCTAGGCGAGGCGCCAGAAAAGCGCTCGAGGCGCCAAAGCACCAGAAAAGCGCTCGAGGCGCCAAAGCCCCAGAAAAGCGCTGGTTCAAAAAAGCGTGCCTCAGTGAGAAAGTGCAGTTATTTTGGTACTATTAGAACCAGAAAGTATGGTATGTCATTTTAGTACTAATTACCGATCATTAAAAATTTGGAGAAAAAAATATACTAATAAATTTTTTATTCAAATCTGAAAAAAAAATGTTGATTGAAATTCAAAATAAGAGTATACTACTACATTTATTTGGAAAATAAGAGCATATGAATCATTTATTATAGAATTAATTCAAATTTTAGCCTTATAAAATTATGATACAAAACGGTAATTCAAATATGGTGAGTGTAGTTTTGCATTTTATGGGATTGTCAAACATATGGCATGACTGAATATGTCAAGTCTAGAATTTAAATGGTATATGCATCATTTTCATTGTTTTATTCAGTAAAAAATAATAATTATGTTGGTGGCGAGTCTATTATTATTATTATTTAAGAAGGAAATGTTGGTGATGGGTTTATTATTTTGTTGCCATGTAATATCTTGATGTACTGAGTCTCAAGTGCCTCTTCTTTAACATTAACAAGTTACAACTTACCCAAAAATATCTATAACTTGCTTTTTAATCTAATTGTCACCATGCAAACATATTAAGGACATAATTATTATAAGCAAATGAATAAACAGTCAAATTACAAAGTCAGGTGGAAACTTGGAAATGCTAAAAAAAATACCTTATTCTTCTTACCAAATGCATTCCAACATTCTATGTTAAATCTAAATACAAAACTTGAAACTTATCAAATTATTTCCAAATCTTGTTTCTTGGGATAAGCAATAAACCTACAAAGAATATAATAAAGGTAAAGAATTAACATTTTGCCCAAAAATTTGAGAAAACCATGGTTCCTGTTTTATTAACAGAAGCATGTTACTTATGAATTTCAATCAATGTTTACTTTAAAAATAGAATAAGAACAGTTATATTTAAAGAGGCAAAAAACCACAAAGCTATAAAAAAAGAGAAATATTTTACTAATTACTTGAACAGTAAAAGAATGATACAACAATTGATAGTCTATAAAATTTAATTGGTATCCCGTAAATATGAAACAAAAAAACAATCCACATAAATATGAGCGTTGCATCTACACGCATGCACCCTTAAGTTGGGGTTTACATCCACATAACATACTACCCATGGCAACAAACCTGCCTAATGATGGATACTTCTTTTAAAAACTACTAATTGTTTCTGATTTTGTTATTTTTCTTTACGTTTTTATATATTTTTTGTTGCATCATTTTTTTCCTCTATGGATACTCTATTTTTTTCGTTTTGCTGTTTTACATTAATGCACACTTTAATATTGATTTTGACTTGTTCAAAAGCACTAGAAACAATTTAAAACAAACGAATGCAAACAATTTTCTTCTTGCTGTACCTTTTGCTGATATGCTCCCGCATATCCACACAAAATGCACCATAAGCATCCTTTTAACAAAAAAATACAATTACATTATTAAAAAGACCAAGGAATACCAAACTTTGCATGTTTTCCAAGGAGCAGACTTATTACCAGCCTTATATCTACATCTATATCAGTGACAGTCACACATATAAATTACGAATCTAACCACTCTAGCAAAACCGATTCAAGGTATGTTCAAACTCACAGTTTACTAGTGGATGCAACCTGAATGTAGTATCTATTAAAATGCAAAAGGAGTGGATGACTGGTATAAGTCAAAATATGGAAAAACAATATTACATTTCGGCATGCATGCTTTTTACTCTATTTATCCAATATACTAATTCGTATGCTTACAAAATTATAAAGCAAATCATTATAATGAAATTTTGACGTGAATCTATGACTAGGAAACGAGCCATTGTTGCGACTTCATCTTTTCAGACAAAGAAAATGAAATGGAACCTTTTGGTTTTATGCGTTGTTCAAATTTTAAAATGAAATGGAACGAGAAGGAATTCTTTTGTGTGTATCAAGATTCAAGGACATGTATAAACTGAGTCAATCGGGGTCAAAGCAGTGGTCATGGACTTCACTGAGGAAAAAGCTGCAAAGGAACCTTTTGACCAAAGGCATCGCCATTTCCATTTAAGCCATGTCCAGCTATTGAGATATTGATCAAGGCAGATTTATATTCCATCAAAATCGGACCTGACGCGACATGAATGCAAACCCACAATGCATAGTATATTATATATCTCTAACAGATTCCAAGAAATAATAATTATACCACAGTCAGTCACTACCTATACAAACAATGTTTACGCAGTAAACATAGAACAACAACTTTTACTTATTTTCAGGTCAATGATTACGCAGTAAACATAGAACGGCGACTTTTACTTATTTTCATATATATTTGGCGATAAATCATGTTAAGCCAAAATTATTTATTTATTAGTGATAATTATCTAACATCCATAAACACGAATATGAAAAACAGATTTTGAATGCGGACATAATGACATCCAGGGACGGAGTTATGGTTTAAGTGTATTGTCAACGAATTTCTGAATGGCGTGCATTAAGAATCATACTTATTCATTAAAAAGCAAAATAAATTATTGTAAATATCAATTTTATCCTTGCACCATAAACAAATAGTTTGAAGGAGGCATTCAAAGTAAATTTCATAATCTTAAGGTGTGTACTTAGAGCACATTTAAATATTTTTCATTCTTTAACATTACCGTTAATTGAATTGCCAATCAGTCAATTTCCTTTAACAGAAATTAAAAATAAAATGAATATCAGTTGGCATTCTTGAGTCATTAGTCATTACAAGTTAGGGTTAGTCCTTTACTAAGGTCCAAGGGTGCCTTAGTTAGCACTGAACAATAAAGACTGTGTATATTATAATCAGAGCTGACATCATAGTAAAGATTATCTCATTCAAGACTAAATTCAGCTAAATAACCGACAAAATTAAAGTAGTTGATTTCTAGATAGCAGTTTTAAAAGTTTGGAATTCAAGCTTTCGAAACAATCGAGGCATACAAGATGAAAACTAACGTAATCGAAAGACCACTTCTGATCAAAAACACACCAAAACAAAAGAAATAATGGTTTACTAAATTTACCGATAGCGATCCAGTGGATTATCTGAGAAGCGGCTCGACAATCTGAAATTGGGCATCAAGAATCAGAGATCCGATAGCGAGGGGCTTTTGCAAGATTCGTTGCGGATTGAAGACGTCGTGGATTATCTGACAGCTTAACTCGAAAACACGCAATATGGATTATCGATTTAGAAAAAGGAAGGAAAAAAAATCTGATTTAGTCAAAGACGGAAGAGAGTGGCGGGAGCCCTAAAAAACAGGCGGTAAACTGGGTCTGAAAGCTTTGGCCCATCTTAAAACGTCGGACTGTATGAAACCGACGTTACTTAATTTGGTAGGTGCACTACCTTAGGTTTAAAACGTCGGCTTTACAAAGGTTAGAAGCAAACTGCTACATTGGCTTCACACAGTTGCTTTGGTTCCTACAACAACGGAAGCAATTTCGTATATGTAATATATTTAATGCTCCCTACGAAGTAGTTGCTTCCAATGTGATGAAGGAACAGAAGCAACTATTACTATTTGCTTCTGTTTTAAAGACAACCGAAGCAAATAAGGCGAAGCAACTGACCTGATTTGTAGTAGTGACATTCATTTACATCAAGTTCTATAGTTGAATCTCTGCACTTAATTACTAGTATGATAGTGGATCCCGTAGTTGTTTCAAACCCCATTGGTGGTTCGCCCCACATGATTTGTCGGGGTTTGAAAATATCTGTGTTAGGCGTCAAGTTTGAATGCAACGCGTATGTGCTTGGGTTTATGGGCTATGGGTTGGTTCTAGGAATGGATTGGCTTACCACGTATGGTGCCATTCTGGATTGTGAGAAGAGGGTTGTTAGGCTTCTGACTTGTCATGGGAGGACCCTCGAGATTTCTTGTGACCCACAAGGGTCGGTTATGCTTAGTTTTGTAGAGTCTCTTGATGCATCTATCGATGACTTGCAATTTGTTCCATTAGTCCGAGATTACTCCAATGTTTTGATAAGGTTTGGGGTTTACCTCCGAGGCGCGAGATCGACTTTCGTATATATTTGGTGGACAATGCAAAGCCAGTTGCATTGCCAGTGTGCAACATGGTCCAAGGGAAAGGAGAGAGCTGAGTAAGCAAGTAGGGGAGCTATTTGAGAAGGGGTTTATCAGACGAAACATATCTGAATGGGGTGCTCCAGTAGTATTCGTGACTAAGGCGGATGGTTCGCTTCGTTTGTGTGTTGACTATAGGGAGTTGAATAAACTCACCAAGAAGAACAGGCACCCGCTTCCGAGGATTGATGATTTATTTGATCAGCTTGTTAGTGCCTCGGTATTTACCCAGTTAGACTTAGCCACAGGGTTCCATCAGTTGAGGGTGGTTGAGGACAACATAGATAAGACTGCTTTTATAACTCTGGACAGTTTCTTTGAATGGCTAGTGATGCTTTTTGGCTGACGAATGCACCTACCTATTTTGTCGATCTGATGAGTAGGGTGTTTCGAGAGTTCCTAAATAAATTTGTTGTAGTCTTTGTTGACGATATCTTGATCTTCTCCAAAAGAAAAGAAGAGCATGCCCAACATTTGAGAGATGTCTTGAAAACTCTCCGTGCGCGTCAGCTTAAGGAGAAATTCTCAAAATGCCATTTTTGGAGAAAATAGGTGAGATTTTTAAGGCATGTGGTCTCCAAAGAAGGGATAGCTATAGATCCCGCAAAGGTGGTTGCAGTGCATGATTGGCAGATTCCTAAAAATGCAACCGAGGTGAGAAGCTTTTTTTGGGTTGGTAGGTTATTACAGGAAGTTCATTATGGACTTCGCAAAGATATCAACCTCACTCACCAGGCTAACAAAGAAGAATTTGGCATTTTCATGAGATATAGATTGTGATGTTGCTTTCCACTGACTGAAGAGGGCTCTGACAACAGCCCTAGTCTTGACCTTGCCAGATGGAAATAAGGTGTTTACCGTTTGCACTGATGTGTGTGATACAGGGCTTGGTGCGGTTCTGATGCAAGAAGGGAAAGTACTATGTTATGGGGGTAGACAGTTGAGAGTTCATGAAAAGAACTACCCCACCCATGATCTAGAGCTAGCTGCCATAGTATTCGCGTTAAAGACGTAGTGTCATTATTTACTGGGAGAGAAGTTCGAGTTATACACCAATCATAAATCTCTCAAGTATCTGTTCTCGTAGAAAGGCCTCAATTTAAGGCAACAACGGTGGATGGAGTTTCTGGCTTCTTATGATTTTGAGATTGCTTGTACCCTAGTAAGGGTAATGTGGTGGCAGACACACTAAGTAGGCAGAGGATGGCCCTGAGTCCTCTGTTTGTGGAAAGAAAGAACTTGGAATTCATATCAGCTTTTGATTTTAGACCCTCAATCGAGATTTTGCCTGATTTGTTTGCATCCTTGGAGATACAACCAACTCTTATGGACCAAATAGGAGCTTCACAACAAGGTGACCCACATATTTTAGACATCATGGAGAAGCTCAGAAAAGGGGATACTTTTAGTCACCTCAGTAGATTTGCCATAGATGAAAAGGGGTGGTTGCGACGAGATGGAAGGCTTTGTGTTCCTCAAACTGGAAGCTTGATAAGGGCAGTCCTAGAAGAAGCCCACCATTCTAAGATGACCATTCATACAGGCAGTGATAAGATGTACAGAGACATGAAAAGGGTTTTCTTTTGGGCTGGGATGAAGAAAGATGTGGCCGAATTTGTTTCCCAATGTTTAGTTTGCTAGCAAGTTAAAGCTGAGCAAAAGAAGCCCAGTGGATTACTTCATCCTTTGGACGTTCCTCAGTGGAAATGGGAGAGCGTCTCTATGGATTTCATAGATGGTTTTCCTAGATCGAATAAAGGCAACACCAGTATCTGGGTTGTGGTAGATAGACTCACTAAAAGCGCTCACTTTATTCCAGTTAAGAGTAAGAGGATGACATCATGGTTGGTAGCAATTTATGTTCGTGAGATAGTTCATCTTCATGCGGTGCCTTCCAGCATCGTAAGCGATCGTGACCCCATCTTTACCAGTGAATTTTGGAGGAGATTGCAAGAAGCATTAGGTACATAGTTGTGTTTGAGCACTGCTTATCAACCTCATACCGATGGGCAGACGGAGAGGGTGAACAGGATTCTAGAGGATCTTTTAAGGTTGTGTATCCTAGATTTCGGAGGGACTTGGGAAGAACAACTTCCTTTAGTAGAGTTTTCCTATAACAATAGGTATCAATCAACATCGACATGGCACCCTTCGAAGTATTGTACGGACGACCCTGTAGATCACCAACTTGTTGGTAGGAATCTACAAAAAGACTACTACTTGGACCAGATATGGTTAGAGAAACATCCAAAAAGATTGACCTTATTCGATTGGAGGATGAAGACAGCTTAATATAGGCAGAAGTCCTATGCAGACAAGAGAAGGACTGACATCGAATTTGAAGTGGGAGACTTAGTTTTTATCAAAGTATCACCTCTGAGGAAGGTGGTTCGCTTCGGATCGGTAGGGAAGTTGGCACCTAGGTTTGTGAGACCATTTCCCATAACCGAGAGGATTAACCAAAATGGCCTATAGAGTAAAGCTCCCAGAAAATCTTTCTGGTGTTCATGATGTTTTCCGCGTTTCCCATCTACGAAAGTACCTGCATGACACAACAGTAAATGTTGAGCCGAGTGTGTTGGAAGAAGTAGAAGTGGAATGGGAGGCGACAGTCAGGCGAGTCCCTACCCGTATTCTTTGATGTGAAGTTAAGAAGCTACGCAATAAAGAGATCAAGTTGCTAAAGGTTCAATGGGGAGATAACCCAGAGGATGCGACTTGGGAGACCGAAGACAAGATTCGTGCTTCATACCCTTTCCTTTTTGAGGATATGTTCTTAACTCATTTTTCAAAGTTTTATCAGTGCTTGTTTATATCATTTGAGTATATCTTATCCATAGTATTTTTTGACCTTTAGATAGGAATCCTATGGATGTAAACATGTGTTTGAAACATGTTATGTTTGATGGATGCAAGTGTTTGCTAGTGGTTGCCTGTGGACACATATACACATTCATTAGGCACTAGATCGACTCAATCACTCTCATACTGTATATGGATGCGTGTGCATTTTCTTTTCTCTATGGATGGAATTGGATGAGTAAGCATATGGATGTTGCACTTGGACGAATGAGCGTGCACACATATAGAACTCACATGTTATAATAGGATTATTTGCATACATATTGGATTTATGGCGCTAAAATACATTGCATTAAGGGGGTCAACTGAATCAGTAGACCGCCTGATTTTCACATTAGTACTGGGACATATACACACACCTTTTGCATATATTCATATAAGCATTAGAAATCTTTAAGGACAATGGATGCCAGTGATTGATGGATGAGTAAATGGATGATGGATGGTAGGATATGCATTCTTCTCAACTTGGAGATTTCGGGGACGAAATCCTTTAAGTAGGGGGCAATGTAACACCCCATAATTTTGTTAACATTAACGAGGATAAATTAAATAATAATTAATTTAATATGCATAATTAAGGAAAATGGACTGTGCCATTCCGTTCGCCTCGAAATCCTGATCAAGATATACATTTGGTTTGCGTAAAACAGACACCGTATGGAGAAGTTATGAGGGTTTTAAGTTTGTATACGTGTAGAAAGAAAAAATATATATACATATACATATGAGTCATACAGGAGTCAAATATGAGTCAGCACCTTATCTAGAACATTTCGAATTTGAAAAAGAAAAAGAGGCGGCATATTTCCCGCTCTAGGGGGTCGACCCCCCTTAGAGGGGCATCGACAAGGGGTCGACCCCACTTGAGGGGTGTCGACACCAGGGTCGACCCACCCACAGGGGTGTCGACACCCCTAGGGATGAGGTGGGAGCCGGTTTCAGAGGGTTTGGCAGCTATATATACGTGGTCATTTCTCTTGTTTTCTTCATTAAGAATTTATGGTGGCCAAACTCTGCCGGTGTCTGAACTGAATCCATTATCTTCTACAACTATCAGTTTTGCAAATCAAATCTAGAGATTCAAGATCCATTCTTTCTCTATTTTCTAATCCTAACACTATGAGTTTCTAGTTGCTTTTAGATTTGAATATTTAAAAGTAAATATGACATGACTATGACTTGGATTTGTCCATATGCCTAAATTATACCAGATCCATTGTAAATCATGAACATATGACATTCTGAATTGGTTAGGATTTGATCAAAATCTCTGTCTTGTTGGATCCATTGTAACCTTTGTGGCATTCTATGATTTGTGCTAGATCTATTTTAACTATTGATATAAATCTTTATCTTATTAGATCCATGGTAACTTCTATGACATGCCATGATGCGAACCTTAAACCTTATTTGTGTCGATCCCCTTTTAAACCATTGGATATAAATTATGTGGACATTTGAATTGTTATTCAAATCTAGTGCCCATCATATTAGATCTAAACCAGTTGGGCATACAATTAGTTAATTTAGATCTAATTATGCTTATTGAGACATCATAGTTATGTTAAGAATCAACCGACTGCCATAAGCTCATCATTTTTATGCCTATATGTCCACCTTATCACCATGCTAGTTTATGTTTATGCCAAGTTATGTTAAAACATTCACTTTTGTCATATTCCTATTATTTTTTCCTTTTATCGTTTATGACTAGGCTATTATCTAGCCTAGGCATGCTGCCTATTTTATGAGTGAGCTAGTTAGGGAACCGAGTAAAAAGGGTTAATATGGACATAATTCGAATATAAACATCGTTGGGCATATAAATCAAATTATTGGGAAAAAGGGGCATAATCACCTGTAAAGACATATGTAAGAATTGGACAAGATTGAAATATCTAGCGATTACAATTAGGAATTGTAATTGAACTTATGACACGAGGTTAGGTTGCA
The DNA here is from genome assembly GCA_030737875.1 of Allium sativum. Taxonomy (NCBI): domain Eukaryota; kingdom Viridiplantae; phylum Streptophyta; class Magnoliopsida; order Asparagales; family Amaryllidaceae; genus Allium; species Allium sativum. Next base: position 363,013,359 of record CM060921.1, on the reverse strand, counting down.
TTTGTGGTGGAAGTCTGCCCGGACTAGACCGGCATATCCAACAGCCACTAATGTTGAACCTAATGTGAGAGGTCTAAGTGCGCAAATACGAACCGGGCTAAGACACATGGTTAGACCCAACTGTGGAATAAGTCTGCCGGACCCGATCGGTATATCCAGCATCCACAAGTTATAGGCCAAATGTGGGAGGTCTAGCCCATTATAAACCATAAATGGACATGGTGATAAATTGGACTACTTAACCAAATCTAATCCATAAGGATTGTATGATTGTGAACTAAAGTTAGGGTTAAGTAAAATTAGTTGGATAATGGATGGGTTAAGTAAGTCTGGAGGAGGTGGGTAATATTTACATATAAGCCCATAAACTTAACCCAATAAGGTTATGTAATTAAATACACCTAGTGGTATACGTAACCGGAGGAAATAATAAAGTTATGTAATTAAAGACACCTTTTAGGGTAAGCATAACTTGTAGATATGATAGGCTATGTAATTAAAGACACCTGATGGTATACATAGTTAGTGAAAACCTGGTGGGGATACAAGACAAGGGGGAGAGCTTGTATCATATTGTGTGGGACCCATTTCAGTCAGTAACCCGGAGTAGGTATCAAACAGAGTACTCTGTACTAGGCGGAGATGGGGCACGCTTACTGACTGATTGTAAGAGATCCAAACTTGGAGGACGGTGTGGGCGGCGCAAACGGACTGGGACATGTGTGTGCATGAGCCGGGAAGAGGGGATAAGACGACCGTGACACCAGTAGATATGGGACTGTGCATATCAGTGAGGGGTTTCCACTTTAGGACGTGATACATCCTACCATGGGGCCGACACATAGTATCTACGAAGTAGGGAGCCGATCTATTAGGGTAGTAGTTAGGGTATATTTGGACGTATGCCCAAGTCTACCACCTTGAAGTTTAAGGGATCATATCATTCTAGTTATACTAGAAATAGTGCAGAGTAATCGTTAGAGAAACGTATACACCTTATCCTGTCTACCTTGTCACACCTGCCATTTATGTAGTGATCTCTCTTATCCACTTTATACGCTTGTCATGCTACTTTTATTTATTTACTTGCTAAAAGTCACTAGACTCGCCAGACTTTATGTCTGAACCTTTTTGTTTCTCCTTCTTTCTTCGGTTCCCACCCCCCAGGTTCTCAGGGAGGAAACGCTCAGGCTTGACCGTGATTCTGCTTATTTTGCTAGAGCTTCTGATATGTATGGCACAAGCTCCTATCCTTGTTGCTATGGCTATATTTTGTTCTTGGTGAATTTTACTTCTTTTATGTACTCTGGTATTTTTGAAGTACAAGACAATAGCTTTTATGTTGTAATGGGCTTTTATGTCTCAGACATGTGATGTTTTAGGACCATGGTATTGTAACGACCCGAATTTCCGTACTCTTTGAGTCGACTAATAACACCACACGTCCAACCCAAATTGCACAGAAACACGAATCATTATTAGAAAAAAGTTAGAGGATGAGAAATAGAAAGAAAGAAATATTAGAATAAAAGAAAGAGAAGATCACAAACTCACAGCGGAACGAATAAAATATATAAGATAACATAAACTTTCAAATACAAATCAGTTACTTTATATACATACCATTATCAGAGCACAACGGTTATCCCTGGAACAGTTATAAACACCTGTTTCCAAATACAACATAGTACACAGCGGAAAATATGATAATCTATAGCTAACTGGTAAAGCCTCCTGCTTTGAGCTCCTCCAAGTGAATCTGAAAAATCCCGACTACTTGACTGTTTGTACAAATTTGGGCACCCAAGAGTTTAGGGAAAACAAACAAAGAAACTCTGGGTCAGTCAAGAGACTGGTGTGAGTAAACTCCAACCATTGGTTTAAATTTCAAAACCTTTTCGAAAGAAAGGATAATCGTAAGACCGATCCACACATAAACACGGATGGTTTTTACCTTACTATAACCCAAAAATATTTTTGATATCAAATCCAGTGATATTATAATAATGTCTACATCAAATAAATAGAATCTAGTGGAACGCTTGCATCTCACACTCCATATATAATATAAAATCGAAAACCGCAGGGCGCTTACTGGAGATTGGATTTCCAACATGACAAGGTATGGAACAACCTTCCGATAGTGTATCTCTAGAGGCGAATACACTGGGTTCAACAAGAACGTCTTGCAACCCGGCCCACACATGACCGACCACTCATTTCGCTTGAGTGTATCGAATGTATATCACCAACGGTTGGGCTCAAACCACCATTTCTCGAAAGGGACAACATCGATAGATTTAAGAACCAAATGGAATTTCTCTAGATAGGTGATTATACATCCTAATGGGAGCGACCCACATAGCCATGCTGCCTGCCCGATTTTTGTCAACTCTCGGTTGTGAGGCTTGAGGTTTGAATTATCTTCCAAAACATCTGGCCACCATTCACTTTGAATGCCACATCGTCAGATCCATCGAAAATCACTAATTGATTCCCACAAAATACTCAGATTATTAGGCTAAAGAAGTTTCCCTTCTATGCCACTAACTTCGTATGGTTGAAGGAATCAACGTACGTAACCCCTTTGGAAATACTTTGTCAGACACTCGTCCTTACAAGTTGTCCTGGATCTGGACAAACCAAAGGCACCATTCTATTAATCCATCTAAGGTAATTTCTACCAAGGATTAACAGAACAGCCCTTGCACTTTACTCCGTCTTCGTAATCTCTTCAACATAAGTTGATTCATAACGCTTATGCCAATACGAAGTGGTTTTCAGATATTAAATCTGATCCCGGTCTCTCCATATTGACAATGGAGGTATAAAATAAATCAAAACTTTGATAGTGGGTGATTTAACTATCAAAGAAAACATCCATACAATCAACGGTCCTACTTGGAAATCCTACCGATGAAGCATCAAACAACACTGGTCCCCTTTAAATCAATTCCTGATTATATTATTATTTCCAGTTCCCGTTTCTCTATCTTTTGTATTCTTTTGAAGCTCGATTTCCCCTCTCGATTCTTTGAAAAACATTTCTAATATCTAATTTCTTTATTCGAGAAATTATCTCTTATTCCAGTTAGAAAACAATTCTATATATATTAACGAATTCTTATTTTCTATATTCAGAAAATATACAGCATTAATATCGGAAATATTTCCAAATTTCTTTTCTTAATTCCTCGTTGACCAATTCATTTCATTCTCTATACGTAGATAATATCTCTCATTTTATTTGGGAAAAACATTTCAAATTCTTTTAAATTAACGCGATGTTATAAAACACCGTTATTATAACTCAAAACATTAACCAATTATTAACTAACCATAATGCTAACAAATCCTCATTTTCGAACCTTAACAATTTCTCCATCAATCATGAAGTCAATAAAGTTGGGGTATATTTACCTCTCAGACCTTAACTGAATAACATTCTCAACTTTGAAATAGTCAAAGCTCACAACTTTAAAACAACATCGCTTACGCGACCTTCGGATCCAATCTAAGAACATACTTCTTTCACGGAAAAACTTTGATTATAACAGTAGCATTATAATCGCTGTCTCCAAATATTTGATTTATAAAATATTACTTTTAACAACAGCGTTACAATCGCTGTCTAGAATTATAGAACACTTATTATAACAATAGCGTTTAAGATCGCTGTTTAGATTTACAAAACAGTTATTATAACGGCAACGTTAAAATTGCTATTTAGATTTACCAAAATATTTATTATAATGGCAACGTTTAAAATTGCTATTTACAAACATTTGGTTTATATAAAAATATACTTGTACTTATTAATTCAATAAATAAGTGAATAAATAAATAATTAAATAACTAATTTGATTTTTCATACTTAAAAATAATATCTTAAACCCAAATCCTATTTATAATTTCTATTCAGAGTTTTTTATACAAATCTCATTCTTATCCCAATCATTTAAAACTTCTTTTAAAATTTTCTTTATAATTATCTAAGTTCAAAGCCATTCCCCAATATTGGTTTCAAACTCGATTCTCGCTTTTCTATATAAATTCAATTTGAATTGTCCAACGCTAAATATTCTATTAAATTTATAAACATCGTTTATAACCAATTTCTTGTTTATTTCATTTAAATAAGTTTCCATTACCTAGTCCATTAAAAATTTAATTAGTATCTTGGAAACAAATTCCCCTTTTGAAATCTCAAATTCTTTTCTATATTTGAAAATATATTACGGTATTTAAAATACCAAATTCTAGGGTCGGGGTAATTTAACATAGCACAATCAATCATAGTATACACATCACAATAAATAACAAACATTAATATAAATGTTGAGGAATCCAGTTGGATCCCTCCATCCTGTTTCCCTGCATCTATAGATGTCAGTCAACATTAATCATTGTAAATAGCGCTAAAAATTGATCAATGATCTAACTATATCAACTATTCAACCAATTTTATCAATCATTCATTCAAACAACCATCACACAGTATAAATTACTATAAATAAATCAAAATCTCGCTTATATAAAAATATAAACGAGTCAAAGTTAGTGAGTTTACTCACCTTGGTTCGCAGTTGATGATTCTGCCTTTTGTTTTGTTTAAAATCAGACGGCGTTTGATTTCATCACAAAATTCCGGCAGCTCTGTTCTCAGCGAAGTCAGTTCCACGATGTAGATCACCTCACTATGATTTCAACGTGAACCCTTTCATTTGATTCTGATAACGAGCGATCAAATTATATATTTTACAAGAGTTAAGAAATATTATAATTTAACTATCATTAACTATTAAATTTTAGTTTTTATTAGGTTACCTTAACTTAAGGATTTGGTCGCTCAACAGGGATTTAAAGCACAATTCCAGCTTTGCCATTCATCAATTTGGAAGGTCACGATTAACCAGGAAAGCATGTGATCAACAAGTCATGTAATTCCCTTTCACCAAGTTTCAAACTGAGAATCACAAATTGTAAACCGCTAAATCCATGATCACTTCGTGGATGCCCAGTTCATTGTTGGTTTCTAGGTGAAAATCGTGATTAACACCCTAAACACATGATGATAATCACATAACTCCCCAGTAATTACTTAGTTCCAGGCAATATGTCCTCAATTAAATGTTTCCAGGCCTTTCTTCATTTTCAGAACTCAAAGACAGCTCCACATCATGCCACTAAAACCCATAACACGTTGCATAGCCCAAAACTGTCACGCCCTTCTTGACAATCTTTGATTCTCAGCCCTCCCCCTTGAACCGCCTACAACCCATCGCTAAAACCTCCCTGCTCCTTTAAACTACATATACAACCCAACTCTCCCCTTAGACGTGTCTCCTAATTTATAGAATTTCTATGATCCGTTTCGAGGTGCTGAAGATTGGGTAAGAGCGGACTTGAGAATGGACGAAGTAAAAAGAGTGTTTTTGCAGTCTCGAATAGAAAATAAAGGGTGCTGGTTTTCATTTAGAAAGGACGAGAGCATATATATATTTTGAAGTGAACTGGCACTTTTATTTATTTTATTTTTTTCTTTGTTTTTTTCTTCCTGTTTTTGTTTGATCTTCCATGAGGAATTGGGACGAGCTTCTATATTTATAAGGTGATAATACTTGGCAAGCACGTAGTTTAGATTAGGCTAGGCCTGCGTCCTTTGTTCTAGGCATGTGTGGAAATACATACACAGTTCAGAATTGTTGTTCAGCACATGTTCATTCATTAAATTTTGACGAGGCCTGGCAATATTTTTCCGTGTTTTTGGATCAAAGATAAGATTACTTTTTTATTTAGGCCAACTGTAAGATTTTATTACAGACATCTTTAGTGGACTGAAATCAACATTGCAGATTTTATTACTGGACGAGTGAGAACAGTGTGTATAGAAAATATACATATACAACATATGCCAGATGTCGAGAAAGATTGACCAAGATTATATTTAGATTTGTTAGGATATTTTATTATTATTTATGTTACGCGCAACCGAAAATGTGTTGTTAATTTCATATTTACTGAAATTCGTACTCTGCTGCCAATTTCTTTTTTTTTCACAATGCAACAAAATCCTATCGAGATCCTATTTTAAATCTGGTAGGATTGTTTAAAATATGAGACAAGAGTTTTCAGAGATCTCTACACGATTCGATATAGCAGAAAAAATATATTTCAAGATTTTCTATGATCGTATAAGATTTTTGCACATATAATATTTGACTCAGCCGAGATATTTGAACACGTTCAACGAATCCTTTTATCCAAGATATAACAAGATTTGATAGCGGAAGAATAAAAATTTCATTTACGTTCGAGCCGCTACAAACAGAATTAAGAATATAGTCGTGTCCAGCAAGGTACCACGATCCCACCAATATAATAATATCGGTAGGTTAATTCATATTATGAAACCCCAAAATATTGATATAGGGTGCAAAATACTCCAAATAAAAAGTTGCGTATTTAATTAATTAAAAATTACAGTAAAATTCTAAAAATTAAGTTATAACTACGCCTCAAAAGAATCTTGTCCAAATTCGTAACCAATCTCTAGTTATATTAACTAAACCGTTATGGTCCACAAACGATTCTACAACGACTATTTAAATATTTGATTTGGACATAACTCCCAATATATAAGACGAAATCTCGAATTTTCTCTTCCATTAGAAAATTATAGTTAAACAAAACCGAACATTTCTTGTTTCAAAGAAATCCGACTTATTTCGGATCCTGTATATTTAGTTGAAGTTCAAATCTCATATTACGAACTACCGCGACTATTTCGAGCTCGTTTTAAATTATATTATACATTATATGTATAAATATCGTTTTTATTAAATAAATTCCTATATATAATTCAAATAAAATATTTAAAACAAATTTAAATATTCAGAATTTAATGGCTGAAAATCCGGGTCGTTACATTCCTTCCCTCTTGAAATAATTTCGTCCTCGAAATTGCTATGGTAGGAAAAGATGCCACATACCCTATTAAATAGGTCCAAAAATCCTTTTTGTTCACTTATTGACTTCAGTTTAACTGGACAAATTTATTACAAGTAAAATATTAGTTTATTCTTACTAATGAAAATTTTCAAAAATTCTGAAAATTTTCTAATACTTTAAATTCTGAAAAATTTCGGCAGCATCTCCTCTATACGGCTCAACCGGTACCACCACAACTCGCCTTTGTAGGCCTTCTCCAATCCAATAGAAAATCAAAAAGCCAAGCGGCTTGCCCCATAGGCTCATAAAATCATCAAACCCAAGTAATATTGTAAATACGTACCTTTTTGTCAGACACAAATTCTATCTCTTGCATTTGCTTCCATTCAATATCCGCTCAACATACTTATATCCCTTTCCACTTGGTTTAAAATCAATCCAGCTTCCAGTTTTTAACACTCTAATCAGCTTCTGATTAGTTCACTTTCATTCTATCAATTCCATTTGATTGTAATAACAATCAACACATTTATATGTAATAATTCAAAAATTATCCCTTCAATATCAAAAATAGTTTTGGGTCAAATTACTTTATTTACCCATTTTAAAACAATACTGTATCGAATTGGTTTGTTCGAGAGTTTAGAAACACCTATCGATACAGTTGTACATCCTGTATCGACCAGAATCTATAAACCACTCAACAAACCAATCAACACAGTATAAAACAATTTTATATCAAATCAACAAATACATGCTCGTATATATATACTCAAACTCAATCTAGGGTATTACTAACCCTATCTCTACTGAGCTACGCCACAGAGCCAAGGTTACTACTCAACCTGGCTCTAATACCAACTGTAATGGCCCGGTGATTTCGGTAGGCTTTTCAACCATTCCTCAACCCCCAAGGCAGAGGGCTAACCTCCCCCCGTGGCTTACACTGGTACCTCAGAACTGCTTTTACGGCTAGCCTCGCGACTCGACCAACCCACGTTGTCGGGAGATGTAGGGGTAAAAGTCTCCCGTTCGCTACCTAACGCGAAGCAACAACCCCCTATCATCCGTACCAATTAAGCAACCAGCTCTGATACCAACTGTAACGACCCGAATTTCCGTAATCTTTGAGTCGACGAATAACACCCCACGTCCAACCCAAATTGCACAGAAACACGAATCATTATTAGAAAGAAGTTAGAGGATGAGAAATAGAAAGAAAGAAATATTAGAATAGAAGAAAGCGAAGAACACAAACTCACAGCGGAACTAATAAAATATATTAGATAACATAAACTTTGAAATACAAATCAGTAACTTTATATACATACCATTATCAAAGCACAACGGTTATCCTGGAACAGTTATAAACAACTGTTTCTAGATACAACATAGTACACAACGGAAAATATGATAATCTATAGCTAATTGGTGAAGCCTCCTGCTTTGAGCTCCTCCAAGTGAATCTGAAAAATCCCGAATACTTGACTGCCCGTACAAATTTAGACACCCAAGAGTTTAGGGAAAACAAACAAATAAACTCTGGGTCAGTCATGGGACTGGTGTGAGTAAACTCCAACCATTTGTTTAGCTTTCAAAACCTTTTCGAAAGAGAGGATAATCGTAAGACCGATCCACACATAAACACCAATGGTTCTTACCTTACGATAACCCAAAAATATTTTTGATGTCAAATCCAGTGATATTATAATAATGTCCACATCAAATAAATAGAATCTGGTGGAACGCTTGCATCTCACACTCCATATATAATATAAAATCGAAAACCGCATGGCGCTTATTGGAGATTGGATTTCCAACATGACAATGTATGGAACAACCTTCCGATAGTGTATCTCTAGAGGCGAATACACTGAGTTCAACAAGAACGTCTTGCAACCCGGCCCACACATGACCGACCACTCATTTCGCTTGAGTGTATCGAATGTATATCACCAACGGTTGGGCTCAAACCACCGTTTCCCGAAAGGGACAACATCGATAGATTTAAGAAGCAAATGGAATTTCTCTAGATAGGTGATTATACATCCAAATGGGAGCGACCCACATAGCCATGCTGCCTGCTCGATTTTTGTCAACTCCCAGTTGTGAGGCTTGAGGTTTGAATTATCTTCCAGAACATCTGGCCACCATTCACTTTGAATGCCACATCGTCAGATCCATCGAAAATCACTAATTGATTTCCAAAAAATACTCAGATTGTTAGGCCAAAGAAGTTTCCCTTCTATGCCACCAACTTCGTATGGTTGAAGGAATCAACGTACGTAACCCCTTTGGAAATACTCTGTCAGACACTCGTCCTTACAAGTTGTCCTGGGTCTGGACAAACCGAAGGCACCATTCTATTAATCCATTTTAAGCAATTTCTACCTAGGATTAACAGAACAGCCCTTGCACTTTACTCCGTCTTCATAATCTCTTCAACATAAGTTGATTCGTAACGCTTATGCTAATACAGAGTAGTTTTCAGATATTAAATCTGATCCCGATCTCTCCATATTGACAACGGAGGTATAAAATAAATCAAAACTTTGATAGTTGGTGATTTAACTATCAAAGAAAACATCCATACAATCAACGGTCCTATTTGGAAATCCTACCGATGAAGCATGAAACAACACTGGCCCCCTTTAAATCAATTCCTGATTATATTATTATTTCCAGTTCCTGTTTCCCTATCTTTTGTATCCTTTTGAAGCTCGATTTCCCTTTTCGATTCTTTGAAAAACATTTATAATATCTAATTTCTTTATTCCAGAAAATATCTCTTATTCCAGTTAGAAAACAATTCTATATATATTAACGAATCCTTATTTTCTATATTCAGAAAATATACTGCATTAATATTGGAAATATTTCCAAATTTCTTTTCTTAATTCCTCGTTGACCAATTCATTTCATTCTCTATACGTAGAAAATATCTCTCATTTTATTTGGGAAAAACATTTCAAATTATTTTAAATTAACGTGATGTAATAAAACACCGTTATTATAACTCACAACATTAACCAATTATTAACTAACCATAATGCTAACCAATCCTCATTATCGAACCTTAACAATTTCTCCATCAATCATGAAGTCAATAAAGTTGGGATACATATACCTCTCAGACCTTAACTGAACAACATTCTCAACTTTGAAATAGTCAAAGCTCACAACTTTAAACCAACATCGCTTACGCGACCTTCGGATCCAATCTAAGAACATACTTCTTTCACGTAAAAACTTTGATTATAACGGTAGCGTTATAATCGCTGTCTCCAAATATTTGATTTATAAAACATTACTTTTAACAACAGCGTTACAATCGCTGTCTAGAATTATAGAACACTTATTATAACAATAGCGTTTAAGATCGCTGTTTAGATTTACAAAACAGTTATTATAATGGCAACGTTAAAATTGCTATTTAGATTTACCAAAATATTTATTATAAAGGCAGCGTTTAAAATTGCTATTTACAAACATTTGGTTAATATAAAAATATACTTGTACTTATTAATTCAATAAATAAGTGAATAAATAAATAATTAAATAACTAATTTGATTTTTCATACTTAAAAATAATATCTTAAACCCAAATTCTATTTATAATTTCTATTCATAATTTTTCATACAAATCTCATTCTTATTCCAATCATTTAAAACTTCTTTTAAAATTTTCTTTATAATTCCCAAAGTTCAAAGCCATTCCCCAATATTGGTTTCAAACTCGATTCCCGCTTTTCTATATAAATTCAATTTGAATTGTCCAATGCTAAATATTCTATTAAAATTTTAAACATCATTTATAACCAATTTCTTGTTTATTTCATTTAAATAAGTTTCCATTACCTAGTCCATTCAAAATTTAATTAGTATCTTGGAAATAAATTCCCCTTTTGAAATCTCAAATTCTTTTCTATATTTGAAAATATATTACGGTATTTAACATACCAAATTCTAGGGTCGGGGAAATTTAACATAGGACAATCAATCATAGTACACACATCACAATAAATAACAAAGGGTAATATAAATGTTGAGGAATCCAGTTGGATCCCTCCAACCTGTTTCCCTGCATCCATAGATGTCAGTCAACATTAATCATAGTAAATAGCGCTAAAAATTGATCAATGATATAACTATATCAACTATTCAACCAATTTTATCAATCATTCATTCAAACAACCATCACACAGTATAAATTACTATAAATAAATCAAAAACTCGTTTATATAAAAATATAAACGAATCAGAGTTAGTGAGTTTACTCACCTTGGTTCACAGTTGACGATTCTTCTTTTTGTTTTGTTTAAAATCAGACGGCATTTGATTTCATCACAAAATTCCGGTAGCTCTGTTCTCAGCGAAGTCGGTTCCACGATGTAGATCACCTCGTTATGATTTCAACGTGAACCCTTTCATTTGATTCTGATAACGAGCGATCAAATTATATATTTTACAAGATTTAACAAATATTATAATTTAACTATCATTAACTATTAAATTTTAGTTTTTATTAGGTTACCTTAACTTAAGGATTCGGTCGCTCAACAGGGATTTAAAGCACAATTCCGGCTTGGCCATTCATCAATTTGGAAGATCACGGTTAACCAGGTAAGCATGTGATCAACAAGTCACGTAATTCCCTTTCACCAAGTTTCAAACCGAGAATCACAAATTGTAAACCGCTAAATCCGTGATCACTTCGTGGATGCCCAGTTCGTTGTTGGTTTCTAAGTGAAAATCGCGATTAACACCCTAAACACATGATGACAATCACATAACCGCCCGGTAAGTACTTAGTTCCAGGCAATATGTCCTCAATTAAATGTTTTCAGGCCTTTCTTCATTTTTAGAACTCGAAGACCGCTCCACATCATGCCACTAAAACCCGTAACACCTGCAGCCTAAACTGTCACGCCTTCTTGACAATCTCTGATTCTCAGCCCTCCCCCTTGAACCGCCTACAACCCATCGCTAAAACCTCCTTGCTTTTTTAAACTACATATACAACCCAACTCTCCCCTTAGACGTGTCTACTAATTTATAGAATTTTTATGATCCGTTTCGAGGTGCTCAAGATTGGGTAAGAGCGGACTTGAGAATGGACGAAGGAGAAAGAGTGTTTTTGCAATCTCGAATAGAAAATGAAGGGTGCTGGTTTTCATTTAGGAAGGACGAGAGCATATATATATTTTGAAGTGAACTGGCACTTTTTTTTATTTTATTTTTTCTTTCTTTTTCTTCTTCTTTTCTTCCTGTTTTTGTTTGATCTTCCATGAGGAACTGGGACGAGCTTATGTATTTATAAGGTGATAATACTTGGCAAGCACGTAGTTTAGATTAGGCTAGGCCTGTGTCCTTTGTTCTAGGCATGTGTGGAAATACATACACGGTTCAGAATTGTTGTTCAGCATATGTTCATTCATTAAATTTTGATGAGACCTAGTAATATTTTTCCGTGTTTTTTGCGACGAACCCAAAACTCCGTACCACGGTGTCAAGGGTAATATTTGGAATATAACACATAAACAGATAATAGCAGAACAGAATTAAATAATTACACCAAATAATGAACAATAGAATACACTGTATAAACGTAGTCATCAGAGTTACACAGTATACAGGATCATACTTAGTGCAAATACAGTTCAGTTATACATAAATGCCTACATCGGAAAACAAACAAAATATGTACAATAGGAGCTGAACAGCATAAAAAGAGATAAATGATAGAATCCATCTTCAGCTCCAGCTATCCAGAAAGAGCTTGCTAAAACCTGAATACAAGGCTGCCCGTGTAGAAAAAGAGGCACCCGAGTTTGCAAGTGAAACAAACTACGAGTCAGTCATGGGACTGGTGTGAGAAATCTACTTAACACATTTAATGATATGGCCAATCACAGGACCACACCACTTTCGCGGAACGGGTTTACTCCATTGGATTTCCAGTGCTTTAAAACAAGTAAATCTTTAAACATCGCAATGCTTTTTATAAAAATGAAGCCATTATAAGACTCAGTTCCCATCACACAATGCAACGCAAACCGGAGGATAGAGTTTTACCTTATAATGGCCAAAATATGCTTGATACGAATAAAACAAAATCATTTGATGTTATTACTAGTGTTTATATGTTTCAAAAACTATTTCAATCATAACTATCAATCATAGACGGCATGGGTACCATATATCATGTCGCCATATATATATACAATCAAAACCGCATGGGGTCGTATTTGGAAATTGGATTTCCGTCATGAACCAAGGCAAAAGATAGTCCTTACCGACTTCGAGACTCTCTAGCCCGAGCCTCAGGCAAGTACTCAGTCAAGCCTTTGGAGTGACAGGGCCAGTCCACCAATGTGGATTAAAATTCTTGAACACTGCGTTTCCCCGCCCTTTGGGGGCGTAAGTGAGCCAACGAATGACTCCATCGGTCCCGGATCAACCGATATTTCCGAGGTGCCTCGCAACAGCAACAACCACATAGGTGAAAATAACAGAAATGTCAGCCAGTTTAAGCACCAACACCACCTCTAACTAGAGAGAAACGCATGTCCTCCCTGAGGTCCTCTCCCATTTCTGGTTCATACCGGGGTGTGAGGCTCGCGAATTCATGTTACACACAAAGCTATGCCACACAGGCTGTGCTTTGATCATCAACCACAGGACTTCGCTTTTCAACAGAAGCCTTGATCACTACATCTTAGCATGCCACACAGGCAATTCACACCATGCAACTGATGGCTATCAATCACACAGAATGAATTCCAGTGTCAGACACACAGTCCATTTACAAGTCCGTTCTGGGTCTGAATGAAACCGGAGGCACTATATACCTCGCATATCCATCGATCTCCACGTACGTCTGGACGATCACCACTCATTATCCATATTTCGGGATGACTCCCAATCAGGACATCATTTATCATCCAACCGAGGTGAAGATCTCCTGTCTTCAACCACCGTCTTCATCTTCGATTTCTTATCGTCGATTCAGTTATTCAGAATGGGATAAACCCGGTCTTTCTGAGCAACTCGCGTATATAATAAACAAGTGCTACACAAACACGACATACGCCTTATTCCAATTCATTAGTCACTAACCGTAAACTAGTAAGAGAACGATTTCCCAAATATTAACCCCGAAGGCCGAAACCAACATCAGATCAAAACCCAGGAAACCATTCGACTTAGCTAACCTTCAGTTAGTTTCTAAATTTCATGTTCCATATCGTTTATAATATTTTATAACGATTTATCGCTATTTTTATTTATTTTAAAATAGCTAATTTATTCAAACGACGCTTCAGGCCATAACGCGGCCGTGGCGCTGTTTTTCTTCAAATTTGATTTACACATATCTGAAAATCTAACCGTTGGATCTTCACAAAATTTATATCATTAGAAAGATCCTTTCAAAAAGAATCCAACGGTTCCAGTTCTGGGAAAATCCGACGGTCGGATCTCCCAGTACACTCGTTTGAAGTTTCGATTTCAAAATACGAACTGCAGCATCGTTATTCGATTTAATTTAATTATATTTATATACATATAATCGATTCTGGCACTGTTTTTCTTCAGATTTGAATTAAACATTCCAGACAATCCAACCGTTGGATCTTTACAAAGTTGGTGTCGTTGGAAAGATATTTCCAAAGCGAACCCAACGGTTTCAGTTTTGGGAAAATCCGATGGTCAGATCTCCCGCACTAATCGTTTGAAATCAAGGTTTCAAAACACGAACTGCAGCTTCGTTATTCGTTTTATTTTAATTATATTTATATATATATAAATATAATCTATTCTTCGATTTCAAAACCATATTCTTTTCATACCTTTGATAAAAATGATGTTTTTATCCAACCGACATTATTTCAACACTTCGCTATTTTTAACAATTCATGTATATAATGAAAATGTGATTTTTATTGTAAAACAATTTATTTCAAAACACGACTATTTTATATAATTCATATAGATGATAAAAATATGATTTTTATTATAAAACAATTTATTTCAAAACACGACTATTTTATATAGTTCATATAGATGATAAAAATACGATTTTTATTATAAAACAATTTATTTCAAAACACGACTATTTTATATAGTTCATATAGATGATAAAAATATGATTTTTATTATAAAACAATTTATTTCAAAACACGACTATTTTATATAGTTCATATAGATGATAAAAATATGATTTTTATTATAAAACAATTTATTTCAAAACATGACTATTTTATATAGTTCATATAGATGATAAAAATATGATTTTTATTATAAAACAATTTATTTCAAACAGGAATACTATTCAACACATGAATTTCTATTCAACGAATGAATTTCTATTCAACACATGAATGTTTTCTATAGTTCGTATATATAAATTAAAAATGTGATTTTTATTGTTAAAACAATTTATTTAAAACACGAGTACCAACGAATGAATTTCTATTCCACACATGAATGTTTTCTATTCAACACACGAATATAGTTTCTACAAATGAAAATAATTCTAACACATGAATATTATTCAAAATTTCGGCAGCATAACGGCAGGGTAGTTAAAACCGGGGCCGTCCCTAGTACGGCTCCTCGCTCTACCTTAAAGCCTCGCAGCTTTTGACAATGGGGATTCCATGCATCTAGTTTGCACGCAGGCGGCATGTATATTTTTTTCTTTCTTTTCCACACACTAATCCTATGTGGTTTCAACCAAATAATTCTCAACCACAAACAGGTATTTTTCAACCACAATCAATCAATTTCAACCACAAACAATTTTAATCAACCATTCGCTATCAACCAATTTTCACACCAATCACAACCTAAATATCGTCCATGGTTTGTGGACGAGGGGCGTATATATATATATATATTATAAGTATATTTCACTTCTATTTCAACACATATATAATTTTTACAACGCATATATAACTTATACATCGAACGTACAACTTATACAACACTTATACATGAGGTGTACAATGCTTATATAACTCATACATCGACTATATAATTTATACATCATCGTTTTCCATATCGTTTGTAATTTAGAAATCTCACATTGGGTTCCACTCCACCAAAAATAGCAGAAGGCTCAGAAAAATATGCGGTCTCTTCTAGAATGTAGAAGACGCCCACACGAGTCCACTGTCTCTTGTTTCATTGAATTTCATCAACAAATGAAAAAGATATGATTTTTACAGTGAAATCAAAAACCGTAGCGCTTTAAAGTGCTATAATATAGTTAAATTAAAAACAGCCGTATACCTCTCTGAATTCTTCAAAACTAGGTCTACGATTTTCGTGCAATCCGTGAATCGATAGGACGATCGGCCTTCGCCACGAAGAAGAGCAAGGAGAGGCGCTCCATGGGGCACCAACCGCCACCAGCTCGAACTCAGGTCAAAGGGGAAAACTGGGCGTGAAAGGATGGGTTTTCCCACCTCGATTCTTGCGATTTACGAAGTGATGGAGGTGGTGGCTGGTATGGATTCGAAGCTCTCGGAGAGGTCTTCAAAATCTTCAACTAGGGCATTGGCTATCGGTGAGCGTGGAAGGAGATAAAGAGGAGGGAATAAATGAAGAACAACCGCCGTTAATCGTGAGGAGCGGGGAGAGAGAAAAGAGATGACTTGGGCCAATGAGATTTTTTATATTTATAAATTTTAAAAAAACCAAAAATACTCTCTTTCTCACACGAACCCCAATCCAGACCCAACGACTGTCGTCCCAAGCTAAATACCCCCATTCCGAACACAATGGGATATGTTTCGTAGGCCCATTCGAATGTTTCAGTCAGTTTTCATTCAAATTAAAATATAAAACATTCAATATTTAATTTGAACGTACATTTCAATTTGCCAGGGCCACATACGGATTCTAAAATTTCCGGAAAAATAAATCTAGCTATGTTTTGATGATACGGTCCCAACAAAACTAGTTTCGTCGAATTCTGAGATCATTTGTAAATGGCCCTTTTCTGGTCGATCCAATTTAATAGAAATCGACCAAACACAATTTCCTTTGCCACGCTCACATACTAGCTTCAAAAATTATGAAATTTGAAACCTAGCAATAATTTGACATCCCGGATCCAACAAAAGTGGTTTCGTCGAATTTTGAGGTCGTTTGTAAAATGGCCATTTTCACGGGCTATATAAACTCTATAGCGACCTTTCTAAAAATTCATTTAGCCATAACTTTTGCTTCCCGCTATGAAACTTCGATTTTTCAGATTCGTTAGAAAGATATTCACTAACAGATTTAAATAATTTTGGTTTCACCCGTTTTATTTTGCACCCGGTATAGTCAGTCAAAGTTTGAATTCAATTTTTGAAACTACCGCGCCATTTTAGGCCATGTTTATAATTAGAATTAATTATATTTATTTTCAAACGTCGATTCAGACTTACTTTTCATCGTTACTATTTAAAATGTTTATTTTAAATATTTAAAATCCACCAAAATAGCCAATTTAAAAATATTAAATTGGTTTAGATTTTCCGGGTCGTTACATTTTTGGATCAAAGATAAGATTACTTTTTTTTTATTTAGGCCAGCTGTATGATTTTATTACAGACATCTTTAGTGGACTGAAAGCAACATTGCAGATTTTATTACTAGACGAGTGAGAACAATGTGTATAGAAAATATATATATACAGCATACGCCAGGTGTCCAGAAAGATTGACCAAGATCATATTTAGATTTGTTAGGATATTTTATTATTATTTATGCAATGCGCAGCCAAAAATGTGTTGTTAATTTCATATTTACTGAAATTCGTACCCTGCTTCCAATTTCTTTTTTTTTTCACAATGTAACAAAATCATATCGAGATCCTATTTTAAATCTGGTGAGATTGTTTAAAATATGAGACGAGACTTTTCAGAGATCTCTACACGATTCGATATAGCAGAAAAAATATATTTCAAGATTTTCTATGATCGTATAAGATTTTTGCATATTTAATATTTCACTCAGCCGAGATATTTGAACACGTTCAACGAATCCTTTTATCCAAAATATAACAAGATTTGAACAGAACCGAACATTTCTTGTTTCAAAGAAATCCGACTTATTTCGGATCCTGTATATTTAGTTGAAGGTCAAATCGCATATTACGAACTACCGCGACTATTTCGAGATCGTTTTAAATTATATTATACATTATATGTTTAAATATCATTTTTATTAAATAAATTCCTATATATAATTCAAATAAAATATTTAAAACAAATTTAAATATTCATAATTTAATGGTTGAAAATTCGGGTCATTACAGGTATCTTATGATAAATAAAATTTTTATTCCGTTGTTATTCTATATATCTGTCTTGTAATATTCTGTGTCTGTTTACCTATAACGCTTCGCGAAACTTAATGCATTCCCTTTATGAGTGACATTAACGAACGTACTCAACAGGAAATTTTTCATAGGAAGATTTAATTTATCTTTGTACTGATTTACAAAATATGTTGAGAGTCTCGGACCAAAAATTAAACAACTTAAACCTTAGAACCTTGAGTTAAGTAGAAAATTTTGGTGTTTTGGAATTATAAAATGTTAAGAAATTTGAAAACTCCACTGCTAAAATTATTCAAATTTAGAAAAGGAATTTGCTAATCTTAATGAAAATTTTATTCAGCTTGAAAATGAAATTTTGATTTCGAAAAATTGTGAAGACGAGCTAATTCATAAAAACATTGCTTTGCAAAAGGAGTTGGATAAAACAAATGCAACTGAGAATTCCAAACATTTTTTTTTGCAAAAGGAAGTTTGTTGAAAACTGAAACAATTCTGAAATAGCTTAAGATTGAAACTGATAGAATCAGAAATCTCAAATGTAATAAATGCACATCTTTTCAAAAAGAATTAACTGAAATGAAAGTGATTCCCAAGTTCCTTGAAAATGAAAATATATCTTTGTAAAACAACAAGACTGAAATTTCTGAGATAAATCATAATTTGGAAAAGAAATTAAGAAACTAAAGTGATTTGGAAAACTTGAAATTAAGAAGAGTAATCAATTTTAATGTGTTTTCTGAGTCTAAGGCAAAAATTGAAATGCTTATAAATGAGAATAACTTGTTGAAATCCAAAGGCAAAGTTTTTGAGTTGAAATTTAAGAATTTTTCAAATAGTCAAAGTTCTTTGAATTCTCTATTGAAAAATATTTCCACTTTGAAAACAAAAAAGGACTCGGATTTAGAATTTCAACTGAAAAACAAACTTCTCAAAATTTCTCAATTTCTTTAAATTGCTTGTATTGTTGTAACAATCCAATATTTTCAACGTTTTAATATAAGGAATTTACTTGGATTTTCTAAATATAAATTAAATTTGACATGGTGTGAATACAAATACTGATTTATAATCTTTTATATATTAGTTTAAATAAACATTTTGTTCTATTTTATAAGTATGATTTTGTAATAGGAAACCTATTTTAGGAATATGTTTAATATGTATTAAGATTTAAACTATTATGTATATGGATTTTATAAAGATTTAAGATTTAAAGTTGGTTAAATATGAATTATAATATTCGTTCAGTTTCTGTATGCGCAGTCTTAAAATAATTTATAGAATTTTTCTAACTTTTTTAATTTGGATAATAAGCATATATTTTTGTAACGTATTTCAGGGTAACCATGGTCATTTTGACACTTTACAAAATCAATTAACTGGTCTATTTTATTACTGTATTGGGATCGTGATAAATTCTTGTACACAATTATATTTTTTCTTCTCTACCGTAGACAGTAATCCAACCAGTTATCGTATGACATTATGTAGCAATAAGTTTATTTCCATTCAAAGAATGTAATGGTTAGTATGTCCTAAAAGTGCTCGAGAAATTAGAATACAAGATGTGTTTAACAACTTTAATTGTTTGGTCTTTACTAAGTACATTGCTTGGAACAAAGACGACGTGAGTAGGATTTTGTGATTGATTAACCATATAGTATTATTCAAACATTTTGGACACCTTGAAGTTCAGTTGAGGACATAATTATATCAATAGTTTATTTCATTACAACACTATTGTTTACAACAAATATACTTGGTATTACAGCACTTTCGTATTCTCCTTTTTAAGATCAACGCATGGCTTTTTTTTCCTGCATGTTTTCCACGTGTGTCCCTCACCTCTTTTAACTTCTGCTTTACCAATTCACCGTGATACTTCTTCAATACACCAACTTTTACTCTCCGCTAAAAAGTTTGCCTCCCCACCATTCCCTTGCATGTAGCTTCTCTACCGTCCAGCTTCCATTCCCCACTTCCGCCTCCTCCATCAGCTCGCCAACCAGTGCTGCTCTCCTCGGCCAGTAAACCGTCGTCTACCCCTCCCACGTGATCCATCAGCTTCCCTCCTCTCTCTTTAAACCTACGGCTCCCTCCACTGTTTGGACTTCCCTTTCCCTCTGGTACCGCCTACACTACCATCACCCTTACCTCTGGCACCACCGTCTCATCACACCGACCTGACACCGCATGCTGACCCGCAGCTGCCACCTCAGACCCTCTTCTTTCCCCTCACCTCTTCTTTCTATAACACTCCACCTATAAAACAGTGCACCTAAGAGGACTAGGGGTGTTACGGTTATGGCAACCGCCAATTTTAACGGCAACCGTAACCGCAACCGTTATTGACGGTTAGCAAATTTATAACTGCTACCGTAACCATTTAACCGTTACCGCAACCATTACTGTAAATTTACATTGTTATCCATAAATAATTCATGTTCAAACTTTTTTCTTAAGAATTAGTTTGTTTATTTATGAAACAAACCATCCTGTGCATGTTGTCTACAAATAAAAACACAAATTATTTATACATATGTTATTTCTCTTTCTTAAATTATTAAAAATACATATATTTTTTACGAAATACTACAAAAAAATCATGTGCGGTTCAGTATATTTTACCGCGGTTATCAAAATCCACAACCGTTACCATAGTAGGCAGCAACCGTGTGAACGGTTCGGCGGTTGAATGGTTAACCGTAACAGCCCTAAAGAGGACCACCTCTATTAAAACCCTACCACATCTATCTTAACTTCCCCGTTGTACCCAACTCTCCTCTTCTAAACTTTGCAGCCCTCTACCACCATGAAAACCACCGCAAAAACAGTCTCCACCTCCGGCGACTTTCCCAGCACCACACTTGCACCTCTTATAAGTCTCACCCTGCTAAAACTCATAGTCGACCAAGCATTTTGCACCCAAACCCATCAGCGCAGGTGACTCCGCCTCCTGTCCTCCACGCCGCAGC
The DNA here is from genome assembly GCA_030737875.1 of Allium sativum. Classification (NCBI taxonomy): domain Eukaryota; kingdom Viridiplantae; phylum Streptophyta; class Magnoliopsida; order Asparagales; family Amaryllidaceae; genus Allium; species Allium sativum. The sequence goes on along the minus strand of CM060921.1, from coordinate 362,992,098 downwards.
AAAGTTCCCCACTTTTCCCTTTTTTCTTCATGAACCCGTGCAACCCCAAGCCATAGTCACACCCTCCGCCAGGCATCACGTTCAGTTGCAGTGCCTATGTCACTTCACCATTGTCATCTCACCCTTGGACACCCACTAGTCCGCCTTCCCTTGCGCCGTCGGCTACTTCTCTCCCCTCACAGAAAGGAGTTTAGTTCGTGTTGAGTATCGGTTGGAAGTATTGAGAAATAGGTGGTTATGGGAACCCTTTTGTTCCTTAACAAGGTGCTAATGCGTATGGGTTGCGGATTTCAAAGTTGAGGCTGGCATATTTGTTTTTGTAATGGGCGTAAGTTATATGAAAAAAAAGAAAAGTTTTTGCCATGTAAACAGATTGACAATGAAAAAGAAAGAAGAGGAGAAAAAGAAACGTGAGCAAGTTTACATGCATGGGTATTGGAAGGATACATTGCATTGGTGATAAGCAATGCGTCCATGTACCTTGCCAATGGAAGTTAGGTGAGAGTTATAATTAAATTAAATTAAATTTAGTTATAAATGTTTAATCTAACTAGTCGTTAATTTAAATTAGTTAATGGTCGTTGATTGTGATGAATGACTGTTATTGGTTGTTTGATGGATATGCATGTAGTTATAATACACTACACACCAAACATTATTCACTTAACGCTTTGTGCACCGTTATTTGGTTATTGTAATTACTATAATGATAATGGATGAGTTCATGTTTGTTTATTGGTTGTTTGGTTGATTCTGCGTGCATGAAATCACATACACCGTAGTGGCGGAATCGTACGGATAATTAATTTAAATCCCCTTCCCTGAAAATAACGATTTCATTGAAATAAAAATGGGAAATGTAGATTTTAAATTAAACTAGTTATAACACTACAACAAATTGAACATATTACAACAGTGGAAAATAGTTGTAAAAGACTTTTTACAATTGTGGAGCCATCGTCGTCTATTAAGAAGTTGTAATAGACTAAAATCTTTTACAACTGTTTTGCACCGTTGCAACACAGTTGTGAAATGTATATTTTGCAACTGTTTTCCACCATTGTAATAAACTTTATTACAACTGTTTATAATTGTTGTAATATATTTTATTAAAAGTATTATAGTATTTAAAGTTGTAATATATGAACAAATTATATACATATTATTAATAGTGGAAAATAAGCATATGGGCAAACTTTGAAAAAAATTTAGTTTAAAGGACGTCAGGTTTTATTTTTAGGCTAAAGGACAAACTTTGAAAAAAATTAGGCTGAAGGACAATGCTAAATATAACTAGCATTTTTTGCAGTGTAAACTAAATAATGCTAGTTAAAACTAGCATTTTCGTGTAGTGTAAAAAACTGAATATAATGCTAATTACATTTAGCATTTTCCTTCAGCTTAATTTTGGTTCAAAGTTTGTCCTTCAGACTAAAAATAAAACTTGGTGTCCCTCAGCCTAATTTTTCGGCAAAGTTTGTCCTTCTCCCTAATTACCTCTTATTAATAAAAGAATTCATTTCAAAACATATTATCTGCAAAACTGAAGATATCAAACAAACTTAAAACATAAACCAAAACAATATATTAGAATTTGCAAACTCTCATCGTTTTTTTATAATCATACAAGTATTTCAAGTACATAAAGCAACTACAAAGTCCAATATCCAAGACTCCAAAATCCAAAATGATTTGAAGTCATCTTTCATAAATATACATCACTAGGAGTAATACAAACATAATGAAATTGAAATTTGCTTACAATGTTTCTGGTCTTGTAATGGTCTTCATTCCTGAGTTGACTTCCATGAATCAGTACAAAAAAACATGATGCTTACCTTATTGTGCATGAATTCAAATGTCAAAAAAAAAAAAAAAAAAATCAGAGGCATTTCATTTCTCTTGTTGCAGCAGTTATGGAAAATCCAAACCTTCATGGCAAAGCAAAGAACATGCTCAAGTAGATCTTCCATTGTTTGACATGAAACAACACTTTCCCACTTTGCATCATCCACGGACTTGCAGCCGACTCAATTGATTAGCGACAGCAAGTAGAGAAATAAACTGATGCGCACCTTACTTCAAACTAAGTAGAAGGTTCATTATATGCAAGTACTGATTACTATGCCTTAAGTAGACAAAAATTAGACTATGACAATAGCCATGAATGCTAGTTTTGTTGCTTCTGATGTTCATCGAACCCATACATGCAACATATATAAGAAGCATAATCCAACATTCTTAATATTGATATAAGGGAATACGGAATATATAAAATACATAATTATAGAATCATTCCAAATTAGAACTGTATCAATTAACAGTTTTTATTACATTATCTATACATAAAAAATATGGATTATTCTAAATTTTGATGTAAATATTTTGCTCTATTTTACAAGTGTGACTGAAGCCATTGATCTGCATATTATTAGAAATGATTAATGAGCTATAATTTCCTGGGTTAGAGTATCCTACTAATGAATAGACTAAGTACCATATTAAAGCAGCCGATAACTACTAGCTTATTACCGTGAAACTACTATGATAATCTAATGTTAAAATACCCAAAATAGAAACTAGATGTTTTCAACCACGAACAATTAGGCTGTTTGACTATAACTACAAATTTGAGTCGGAGTTACTGGAGACTTAGAGCTGGATCCAAGACAACACCAATTTCAACCATGATAGTCAAATACTCAATCAGGAAACTCAACGACTCTGATAGTCAAATACTCAATATTATAGGAAAAAAATGCTTAAAATTTTCAAACTAATCCTACTAGAGAATTAGTAAATTGTAAGGAATGATTAGAAAATTACTCAAGTGCAGGAAAGCTGCAGTCAAAATTTCTCAAGATTTTCTGACCACTTTTCGGCTGATGATGCTCTACCTTCTCCCGGACTCCCTACCAGGTGGAGGCTATCACCCCTGCAATGTCATCTTACAGCTTGAAATTGACAGGATGGATTTCCATGCTCCCAGTAGTGTTTATTGAGGGGATCTACCATCTAAAGGCGAGAAATATATTTGGTCACCTAAAACCATTCAAAGATTCAGCGAAATATACTAAAAGATTGGGAAGTCGGAGCAAGTAGTAGTCATCAAGAGATTTCAATCCCTCAGGCCAACATCTTTTATCTGTATGGTCAACACGTCCACATGCTGAAAGATCTAGAAGATTCTAGCAAGCCTCAAAGACTTGAAAAGCTGAAAATTGAATCTCTTAATCCAACAACGTTAGCGAAAAAGAGGATATGCTTTCTCATTCTGTTGATCTGATAGATTTGGCGGTAGATTAAAGCTTCACATTAGATCAAAAGGAGATAGCTATGAACTGGAGATTTTGGGTGTGCCTCGTTCAGTTTGGGAAAGTTCGAGATTTAGAAATACCCGATTTGGTGAAGTTTGAGACTTAGATATACCCGATTTGGGAAAGTGGTTTGAAAATGAAGCGGTATGAGGAAATTATCAAAAAAATTAAGCTGCGGTGGAGGGAAACAGAATTTTCACCCTTTGCAAGGCGGGAGAACAAAAATACAACTCAATGTTCCTCAGTAAACTATTTATCGTGTGTAGTCACTTCTAGAGGTACCTTAATGGATCATTTATTAATAGTCATTGACAAAAAATTATAAATAAATACTTGTCTAAGTTTTCATTTATAAACTATTAATTCTGAACTACCAACTTGAATTATTAGATATTATTTACGATAATTTATTTCTAAAATTTTAAAATTAATTTTTTAATAAAATACTGAATATTAAATAAAATTATTAATTTTAATTTTAAATTATTTAATATTAATTATTAAATAATCAATATAATATATTATTTATACTTATTAAAATTTAAATATTGAATATAAATAGCAATTATGAATATCAAATATTAAATATTACTTCTTAATATTAATTAATAAAATTAATTATTTAATATTATTATAAAATATTATTCTTTTTTATTAATTATCATTTCTTAATTATTTAATATTAACTATCATGTGTATGCCACCAATTATTACCTGTTAAACACTTAACATTAATTATTAAAAAATAATTGCTATTTTTTAGCAAATAATAATTACTATTTATTAGTTATTCTTAAATATTAATATTATTAGTTATTAATGTTATCTATTGTTAATATCTAATCGGCCACAACAATTAGAAGAAAGAATTGCTAAAAATAAGTTTGTACAATTTTCTAATAAAAACAATTTAATTTTTAGCTATCAAAAATAATTTACTAAATATTAAATATTACTTCTTAGTTATTAATGTTAATGATCACTTTCTAATAATTTTTAATTATTAAAACATAATTATTAATTATACTAATTATTAATATTGAAAAAGTCATCTATTACAACTGACGAAAAATAAAGGTTGTAGTAAACATCTATTACAACAGGAAAAATAAAAAAGTTGTTAAAAATATGTATACTACAACTTTCAATAAAGGACAGTTGTAAAAAAACTTTTTTACATGTCATTTTGTGATAGTTGTAATATTACAGTTGTAATATGGTGTTTTTGTTGTAGTGTAAATCGAATTGTGATGACCCCATACTCCCATAATACGAAAACAAGGATAATCATTGGAATATAGCACATAAACAATAACAACAGAACAGAAATATAGAATTACAGCAGATAAAGTACATCAAATTACACTGGGAATAATATATCTTCAGAGTTACACAGCATAATAGGATCATACTTAGTACATAATACAATTTTCAACTTAATATAAATGTCTACAGCGGAATCAAACGTAATATACTAAATGAAGTCTGAACAGCATAATAGAAATGATAGGATCTATCTTCAGCTTCATAGCTATCCAGAATGAGTCTGCTAAAACCTGAATACAGGGCAGCCCGTGTGGAAAAGAGGGCGCCCGAGTTTGCAAAGTGAAACAGACTACGAGTCAGTCATGGGACTGGTATGAGAAATCTTATTTAACTTATTTAATAATAAGGCTAATCACATGACCATGCCACCAACGCGGGACAGGTTTACTCCATTGGATTGCCAGTGCATGAAAATTGTTAAACAACGCAATGCTTTTTATAAAAATGAAACCAGTATAAGACCCAAGTCCCATCACACAATGCAACGCAAACCGGAGGATAGATTTTTACCTTATAATGGTCAAAAATGCTTTATACGATAAATTGGATCTGATATTATTATTAGTGTATATACGTTTTTAAAAACATTTCAATCATAATATATCAATCATAGACGGCATAGTTACCATATACTATGTCGCCATACTAGACATACAATCAAAATTGCATGTGTTGTATTGGAAGTTGGATTTCCATCATGAACCAAGGTAACGGATCGTCCTTACCGAATTCGAGACTCTCTAGCCCGAGCCTCAGGATACAACCGAAACTGCACCTAAGAGCAGCAAGGCCGGTCCACAAATACTTTAGTGGATTAGTTATTCCTGAACAATATGTTTCCCCGCCCTATGGGGATTAAATATAGAGCCACTAGGGACTCAAATCCGAGGCGTCTCATTCCATCATCCACATAAGTAAAAATGTCTGGGCTTCATACCATGGCACCGCTTCCAGCTAGAAAGAAACGCATGTCCTCCTTGCTATCCTCTCTCGTTTCTGGTTCATATCGGGGTGTGAGGCTCGCGAAGTAACGCTAAACACAAAGCTAAGCTAAATAAAGATGTGCTTTGATCATCAATCACAAGGCTCTGCTTTTCAACAATAAGCCTTGATCATTTGCATCTTGGCATGCCACACTGACAATTCACGCCATGCGATTGATGTCTACCAATATATAACCTCCGAGCTCGTACGTCTCAGAGAAGGGTGTTAAGAAAGAGAATAAATTCGCCGCCACCAAGCAAATATATATTAAATAGAAATCGATCACCACATAATAAAATCCAATGTCAGACATATATCCATTTACAAGTCCGCTATGAGTCTGAACAAACCGGAGACACCTTATTCCTCGTTCCATATGTGCAATACAGAAGAGAGGCTTTCGCATATCCGGACAATCAACAAGTATGTCCGGAACTATAACCCCTTCCTGGGAGCTAACCAATCTAGGTCACCAGTAGTCATCCATTCGATGTGAAGACCGTCGGTTTCAATCCACCATCTTCAAATCTCCGACTTCAAATCGCCGATCGATTATTTGAAATGAGAATTAACTCCGTATTTTCAAATAATTCGCGAATATATATAATTCAAATCAATTCTTTTCATTCCATACCGTTTATAATATTTTATAATGACTTATCGCTATTTTTATTTATATAAAAATAGCCATTTTAATTAAACGACGCTTCAGGTCATTACGCGGCCCTGGCGCTGTTTTCATCAAAATTTGATTTACGCATTTCTCAAAATCTAACCGTTGGATCTTAGCAAATTTTATATCTCTGGAAAGATCTTTCCAAAGCGAACCTAACGGTTCCAATTTTGGGAAAATCCGATGGTCGGATCTCTCGGTATAATCGTTTGAAGTTACAATTTCAAAACGCGAACTGCAGCAGCGTGATTCATTCTATTTTAATTTATATTATTATATATAAAAATATAAGTTAATTCATTCGATGATTTCAACACCATTTATTCTTTAAATAATTCTGTACACTTCATACATATATTAAAAAGAGTATTTTATTGTAACACCCCGAATTTCAGTTAATGCTAAAATTCACTAATTGCAGAATAAATAATCTCAGATGTGAGAATTGGGGGGAAACGGGCTACGTCATTGCATTTGTCTCGGAAAAATACGCGAAATAGAGTCCGAAATTTTGTAAATCGGAGTCCGTATGGCCCAGTTATGGCCCAATGAAGTTTACAGAAAATTCAAAGTTCAAAACAGATTTAAAATTCAGGTTCAAATTTCGAAATTGGGGCCATTGGGCGTAGTGGGAAAATTCCCGCCTAGCTACCCAAGTCGACAGGCCTGTCGACTGGGCAGTCGACTTGGCTAGGACCAAGTCGACAGCCCTATCGACTTGGGTGTCGACAGGAGGTGCTCGGCCAGTTTGGCCTGGTGCACCATTTTAAGGTTTGGCTGTGTTTTGGGGCTGTTTTCAGGAAGCTTCCGAGATCTGATGGTCCTAATCTAATTTAGGGTTAATCTAATGGCCTAAAACACTTGCCTAATCTATAAATAAGACCCTAAGCTAGCACTAAATGATCATAATCCTATCCTCTAACTAAACTATGCCAAAATTTTCTATGATCATGGCCACCACTCAAAATCCTACCTCCATCCTCTTTCTAAACCATTTCTATGAAGGTTTTCATGTTCATACAAGCATTTTTAAGTTGTATGAGTGATCATTAGCTTGCATTCATCATCAAGTTGCAAGCTTTATTTTCAAGGCTAGAGTTTTTGGGTGATTATTGGCAAGGGTTTGCTTATTGGAGTTTAGTGGTGAGTTTCTATAGCCTTAATAATCAATTGTTAAATTGATTATGATAGGATATGATAAGATATGGCTATGTTTGTGGATCAATGTGTTTATGCAAGTTTAGTATAGTGTATGTTGTGTGTTTTGCGAGTTTTATGCTATATGTTATGCAAGTATAATGCTATGTTTTATGATGCTCAATATGCAAAACACTATGTTGAACATTGATTCATATGTAACATGTTATGCAAGCTATATGTGAGATTATATGCAAGTTCATATGTAACATGTTATGCAAGCTATATGTGAGATTATATGCAAGATCATATGTAACATGTAATGCAAATTATGTGCATGATTATATGCAAGATCATATGTAACATGTTATGCAAGTTATGTGTTTGGTTATATGCAAGTTATGTGCATGATTATATGCAAGATCATATGTAACATGTTATGCAAGTTATGTGTTTGGTTATATGCAAGTTATGTGCATGATTATATGCAAGTTCATATGTAACATGTTATGCAAGTTATGTGTTTGGTTATATGCAAGTTAACATGTGACATGCTATGCAAGTTCACACCTTTGTATGACTTAAGAATCATATGCAAGTTACCCCCTTTGTGACATATGTGCTTCATGCAAGTTTGGGTTAAATGCTAGTTGGGTTTAATGTATGCTCATATATGCAAGTTGACACCTTTTAAACCCATGATAAAGTTATATGCTATGTTGGTTAAACCCATGACATTTGTGATGAAGCTTCCCTTTATTATGTCATGTTACGAGAACGAATTACGTGGGGAACGATGGGGTTAATATGCATGTTAATAAAATGGTGTGAAATGGGTATGCTTAAGCATAACATAAATTGAATGGACATAATTGGGAATTTACCTATTAAGTTAGGTCTACCCATATTATGGAATTGGGAATTTACCTATTAAGTTAGGTCTACCCATATTATGGAATTGGGAATTTACCTATTGAGTTAGGTCTACCCATATTCTTGAAAATTGTAATTAATTAGGGATAATTAATACAAATTATGGGGGTGATTAATTAGGTGTAATTAATCTACTAAGACACGAGGTTGGACCCTTTTTGTAGCATAAGACTGCCCGGAACCGACCGACAAATCCAGCGGCTACAAATGATTGGCCCAATGTGAGAGGTCTTAGTCATAAACTAAATACGTGACAAGTGTAAAGACACGAGGTTAGACTCTGTTATGGTGTAAGGCTGCCCGGAACCAACCGGCATATCCAGCTGCCATAAAAGACAGTCTAATGTGAGAGGTCTTTACAAAGGTTACGATCTTAATTAATTAAGAAACACTTAACCAAATTAGCATGTAGTAGGGCATGAGGGGTTAAGTGGGTGCCTTGGGTGGCATGTAGTCACTAGTGGGGGTGCCTTGGGTGGCATGAGGAAACTAGTGGGTTGCCTTGGGTGGCAATAGAAAATACGATTAGAATACTTAACCAAAGTGGAACATGTAATTAAACATGATTAAAGGGTTAAGTAAGTGCCTTGGGTGGCATGTGGGAATCAAGTAAGTGCCTTGGGTGGCATGTGGAAATCTAGTGGGTGCCTTGTGTGGCAATTAAAGTATGATTAAATGACTTAACCAAAACTTATAACATGTAAGTGGACATGGTTAAAGGGTTAAGTGGGATTCACTAGAAATGACAAGCTTAGGTGGGTAGCTTGTGGGGGCCCATTTCAACCAATATCCCAAACGTATCTTTGTGGGCTCGACCCAAGTCGAGGACGGGACAAGCATATTGGGCTTGACTGTAAGAGGCCAAAACGGGTTAGCGGTGGCAACGCGAGTCCAACGGGTTTCATATGCGTGTGTGGACCCGGGCTGGTAGGTAAGACGTTGTTGCATCGTGTAGATATAAGCCGTGCACCATTTGTTGTATCGGGTTGCCACTTTGGGGAGTGATACACCCCATTGTGGGGCCAGCACGGGTATCTACGGTAGGGAGCCGATCGCTTGGGGAGTAGTGGGTACACCTAGTGGAGATAGGGGCAGACGGCACCTATGTAGTCAGCTAGGGGTACACAAAACTACTATTAAAAATTACTAAGTACACTTAGTGGGATCAACCTTTAAGTAGGAATTACCCTTGGGTGGGTAGAACTGGTGTGGTGCAGTGTAGGAATTATCCTTGGGTGGGTAAATGCGTCTTTTCGGTTATCCTAGTACATCCTGTGTTTAGTTGGCTACTTAGTGTAGTCATTATCCCCAGAGGTATCGTACCTTGTTTATATCATACCCTAATTACTTTAATGATTGTATTGTTAAGGTTATAGGACTCGCTCAGACTTATGTCTGACCCCGTTGTTTTTATCTTTTTCCCAACCCTCAGGTTATCAGAGTGGGCCTAGCACTATTGGCCTTTGATCAGACTGCTTTATCTATCTTTTGGAGCTTGGACCGTGGATGTAATGCTCAGTTTATCTTTTCTATTATGGCTATTAAGTTATGTAGTGGGATTATGTACTTTTGTTTTATCAGGATGGATATTATGTACTTGACTCTTGTTTATGGTTTTGGTGTAACCAAACATGTTTTACTTTCCGCTGCAACGAAATGATGTTTTAAATTCTCAAGTATTACTTATATCTGTCTTGTTGTAATTTTTCTGTTCTATATTCACTTAAAATACTCCACCGATGTTATGGCATTCCCATAGTGAGTGACCGTAGCGGGTGTGGGGTGTTACACGTGGTATCAGAGTTTAAGGTTACCAGAACAAAGAAAATTTTTAGAAAAACTATTTTTCTAAAACATTTTTGGAAGAAATATTTTCAAAAACATGTCATTTAAGAGAAAAGTTTTTGAAAGAAAAACATAATCCCCAATAGCCATATCTTTATCTTTCGAATTCTCCGTTTTGAATCTCTTCCTCTCTCGTTTTGAGTTTCCCCTCCGTGTATAGATGATCTTTCTAAGATAGATAAGAATGGAAAACCACTTCAAGGGACTTAGACATTTGTCGGATTAGAAGTTGGTTAAAGAAGGAGGAGGACTTGTAGGTACCTATGGGATAGACGATGGGAGGATGACTCAAATAGTTGTTTGGTTAATGAAGGACGAAACCTCATTTTGATGGGAGGTTACGAGTGGAGAATGAGAAGAAGAGGGCTAGTAGTTATCATTTTGGAGGAATAGGACACCTTATTAGGATTGTCCAAAGGGGCATGGGCAAGGTATGGAATCTCCTGGAGGGTAGTTGTATTCCCTCACTGCTAGTGTACCTGATGGGGATAGGACCGTCTAGGTTGGAATTTGGATTTCTTTATTATCCGGTTCAAACTTTATTTTATTCTGACGCATCGAGTTCGTTTATCTCATCATTGTTAGTTGAGTCAATGCACTTAGACACCAGTTTAGTTGATGATCCCTTAGTTGTTTCAAACCCAATTGGGGCTCCATGATGTGTTTGGGTTTGAAAGTTTCTATACTTAGCGTTGAGTTTAGATGTGATGCTTTTTGGGCTTCACGGGCTATGGGTTAGTTTTGGGCATGGACTGGTTATCCAGTAGGGGTGCCGTTCTTGATTTTGAAGGGAGAGTTGTTAGGTTTATGACCCGCTTGGGTAACACTCTCGAGATCTCTTGTAATCCCATGGAATCTGTTATGCTAAGTTGTCTAGAATCGCTTGACACGTCGGTCGAGAGTTTGCGATCTGTTAGAGTGGTCCGGGAATACTCGGATGTGTTTGAGGAGGTGAAGGGCTTACCTCCGGAGCGGGAGATTGACTTCCGAATATATCTGGTAGACAATGCCAAACCAGTATCTTGGCTAGTGTGCCACATGGCTCCTCGTGAGAGGAGGGAACTCCATAAGCAAGTAGGCGATTTGCTTGAGAAGGGGTTCATAAGACGAAGTATATCGAAGTGGGGTGCTCGAGTAGTTTTTGCCACGAAGGCGGATGGGTCCCTCAGACTTTGTGTAGGCTAAGGAGAACTAAATAAACTCACAGAGAAGAATAGACACCCATTGCCGAGGATTGATGATCTCTTTGATCAGTTGGTTGGCGCCTCAGTATTTTCGCAGTTGGACTTAGCCACGGGGTTTCGTCAGTTGAGAGTGGCTGAGGATAGTATAGAGAAGACTGCCTTTAGGACTCCAGATGGTTTTTTTATGAGTGGCTGGTGATGCCATTTGGTTTGACGAACGCCCCCGCATACTTTATTGATTTGATGAGAAGGGTGTTTAGGGAGTACCTAAATAAGTTCGTGATGGTCTTTGTAAATGACATCTTGGTCTTTTCTGGGAGCGAAATAAGTTTTCGTATGTGCTCAATAGGTTGAGCAAAGCCAGTTATGGGATAAACGGTGGTTTTGGAGCGAGACTGGCAAGGACATCCAGGGTTGGACAAGGGCTTAATTATTTAGCCGTTTTTACTAGTATCATCTCACGTAGGTCGTCTGAATTCGAAGGAGGTATCCCTTGGGTGTTTGTCTGATATTGGTTTAGGCCTTTGGGGCTTGCATTTGGGGGATGCCGAGTTCGACTAGGGTGGTCTGCGTGAGAGATGGACAGTTGTGATGATTTTGGATGGGGTAATATCCTGGTTTTCTCTAAAAGTGGAGAAGAGCATGCCCTACATCTTAGGAAAGTGTTGGAGACTCTTCGAGCGCATAGTCTTAGGACAGCAAAAGTGGATGGGATTCTTAGCATCCTATGAGTTTGAGATAGCGTATACCCATGGCAAGGGTAACGTGGTAGCGGACGCCTTAAGTAGAAAAAGGTTGTCCTCGAGTTCATTGTTCGTTGAACGACGGAGCTTAGAGTTTATTTCTATGTTTGACTTTAGACCTTCCATTGACTTTGTACCCGGTTTGCTAGCCTCCTAGGAGGTTAGGCCTACTCTTTTGGGACAGATTGGCGAGGCACAGCGAGACGACCCACAGTTGGATGAGTTAGTAGAGAAGCTCATAAGGGGGGAGTCGTCCAGCCATTTGAGTAGGTACACCCTAGAAGGTAAGGGGTGGTTGCATAGAGACGGTAGACTGTGTGTACCACAAGACGAGGGTTTGAGGAAGGCTATACTTGATGATGCACATCGGTCGAAGATGACCATTCATCCCGGTGGGGACAAGATGTACCAAGACATGAAGCGAGTTTTCTTTTGGGCCGGTACGAAGAAAGATGTGGCCGAGTATGTCGCTAGATGCTTGGTGTGCCAACAAGTAAAAGCGGAGCAAAAGAAACCCGGTGGGTTGCTTCACCCATTGGAGGTTCCGCTATGGAAGTGGGATAGTGTCTCGATGGATTTCGTCAATGGATTAACAAGATCGAGGAAGGGTAATACGGGAATTTGGGTTGGGGTAGACAAACTTACTAAGAGTGCCCATTTTATACCCGTGAAGAGTAAGAGGACTGCTCAATGGCTAGCTTCAATCTACATTCGAGGGATTGTTAGATTGCATGGTGTACCTTCCAGCATAGTGAGTGATCGAGATCCTATCTTCACTAGCGAGTTTTGGAAGAGTTTGGAAGAGGCGGTAGGGACTCAGCTGTGTTTGAGCACCGCAAATCATCCTCAGACGGACGGCCAGACCGGGAGGGTGAATCGCATTTTAGAAGACCTTTTGAGGCAATGTATCTTAGATTTTGGAGGTACATGAGGAGAGCATCTTCCATTGGTGGAGTTTCCCGACAGACTTAGTGGTGTACATGATGTATTCCATGTGTCACATTTGAGGAAGTGCCTACATGAGACCGCAGAGGTGGTAGAGCCGAGCTTGCTTAGAGAAGTGGAAGTAGAGCGTGATGCGACTATTCGACGAGCTCCTACTCGCATCCTCGGGTCAGAGACTAGGAAATTGAGGAATCGAGAGGTTCAACTAGTCAAAGTAAAATGGGGAGAAGATGAGAGCAATACTACCTTGGAGACGGAAGCGAAGATGCGTTCATTGTACCCATTCCTTTTTGAGGGTATGTCTTTTAACTTCTCCTCTATCGTTTGTCTAGTACTTATCTTACCTTTAGTATGTCCTCTCGTTAGTACTTTTGACCTTTAGATAGGGTAAACCTATGGTTGAAACATGTGTTTGAGACATGTTATGATTGATGGATGCATGTGGATGCAAGTGTTTGCTAGTGGTTGCTCGTGGATGCATATACACACACTCTAGACACTAGATCGGCTCAATCACTTCATATTGCATATTGCATATAATTGTGTGTAGGTAGCTATATTTATGGATGTATAATGATTGTGTTATCATATGGATGATGCATTTTGGTGAATGATTGTGCACTCATGTAGATATTGTATGTGTCGATAGGGTTCTCTCGCATACATAATGGATGCATGGCACTATCATGGTTTGCATATGTTCATACATTAGATAGGGAACATATACACACACTTTTTGCATATGCTCATACATCATTAGAAATTGTTTTAAGGACAATGGATGCCCATGTTTGATGGATTGAGTAGATGGTTGTTTGGATGGTAGGATATGCATTCTCCTTAGCTTAGAGATTTCGGGGACGAAATCCTTTAAGGAGGGGAGAATGTAACATCCCAAATTTCAGTTAATGCTAAAATTCACTAATTGCAGAATAAATAATCTCAGATGTGAGAATTGGGGGGAAACGGGCTGCGTCATTGCGTTCGTCTCAGAAAAATACGCGAAATAGAGTCCGAAATTTTGTAAATCGGAGTCCGTATGGCCCAGTTATGGCCCAATGAAGTTTACAGAAAATTCAAAGTTCAAAACAGATTTAAAATTCAGGTTCAAATTTCGAAATTGGGGCCATTGGGCGCAGGTGGGAAAATTCCCGCCTAGCTACCCAAGTCGACAGGCCTGTCGACTGGGCAGTCGACTTGGCTAGGACCAAGTCGACAGCCCTGTCGACTTGGGTGTCGACAGGGGGTGCTCGGCCAGTTTGGCCTGGTGCACCATTTTAAGGTTTGGCTGTGTTTTGGGGCTGTTTTCAGGAAGCTTCCGAGATCTGATGGTCCTAATCTAATTTAGGGTTAATCTAATGGCCTAAAACACTTGCCTAATCTATAAATAAGACCCTAAGCTAGCCCTAAATGATCATAATCCTATCCTCTAACTAAACTATGCCAAAATTTTCTATGATCATGGCCTCCACTCAAAATCCTAGCCTCCATCCTCTTTCTAAACCATTTCTATGAAGGCTTTCATGTTCATACAAGCATTTTTAAGTTGTATGAGTGATCATTAGCTTGCATTCATCATCAAGTTGCAAGCTTTATTTTCAAGGCTAGAGTTTTTGGGTGATTATTGGCAAGGGTTTGCTTATTGGAGTTTAGTGGTGAGTTTCTATAGCCTTAATAATCAATTGTTAAATTGATTATGATAGGATATGATAAGATATGGCTATGTTTGTGGATCAATGTGTTTATGCAAGTTTAGTATAGTGTATGTTGTGTGTTTTGCGAGTTTTATGCTATATGTTATGCAAGTATAATGCTATGTTTTATGATGCTCATTATGCAAAACACTATGTTGAACATTGATTCATATGTAACATGTTATGCAAGCTATATGTGAGATTATATGCAAGTTCATATGTAACATGTTATGCAAGCTATATGTGAGATTATATGCAAGTTCATATGTAACATGTAATGCAAATTATGTGCATGATTATATGCAAGATCATATGTAACATGTTATGCAAGTTATGTGTTTGGTTATATGCAAGTTATGTGCATGATCATATGCAAGATCATATGTAACATGTTATGCAAGTTATGTGTTTGGTTATATGCAAGTTATGTGCATGATTATATGCAAGTTCATATGTAACATGTTATGCAAGTTATGTGTTTGGTTATATGCAAGTTAACATGTGACATGCTATGCAAGTTCACACCTTTGTATGACTTAAGAATCATATGCAAGTTACCCCCTTTGTGACATATGTGCTTCATGCAAGTTTGGGTTAAATGCTAGTTGGGTTTAATGTATGCTCATATATGCAAGTTGACACCTTATAAACCCATGATAAAGTTATATGCTATGTTGGTTAAACCCATGACATTTGTGATGAAGCTTCCCTTTATTATGTCATGTTATGAGAACGATTTACGTGGGGAACGATGGGGTTAATATGCATGTTAATAAAATGGTGTGAAATGGGTATGCTTAAGCATAACATAAAGTGAATGGACATAATTGGCAATTTACCTATTAAGTTAGGTCTACCCATATTATGGAATTGGGAATTTACCTATTAAGTTAGGTCTACCCATATTATGGAACTGGGGATTTACCTATTGAGTTAGGTCTACCCATATTCTTGAAAATTGTAATTAATTAGGGATAATTAATACGAATTATGGGGGTGATTAATTAGGTGTAATTAATCTTCTAAGACACGAGGTTGGACCCTTTTTGTAGCATAAGACTGCCCGGAACCGACCGACAAATCCAGCGGCTACAAATGATTGGCCCAATGTGAGAGGTCTTAGTCATAAACTAAATACGTGACAAGTGTAAAGACACGATATTAGACTCTGTTATGGTGTAAGGCTGCCCGGAACCAACCGGCATATCCAGCTGCCATAAAAGACAGTCTAATGTGAGAGGTCTTTACAAAGGTTATGATCTTAATTAATTAAGAAACACTTAACCAAATTAGCATGTAGTAGGGCATGAGGGGTTAAGTGGGTGCCTTGGGTGGCATGTAGTCACTAGTGGGGGTGCCTTGGGTGGCATGAGGAAACTAGTGGGTTGCCTTGGGTGGCAATAGAAAATACGATTAGAATACTTAACCAAAGTGGAACATGTAATTAAACATGATTAAAGGGTTAAGTAAGTGCCTTGGGTGGCATGTGGGAATCAAGTAAGTGCCTTGGGTGGCATGTGGAAATCTAGTGGGTGCCTTGTGTGGCAATTAAAGTATGATTAAATGACTTAACCAAAATTTATAACATGTAAGTGGACATGGTTAAAGGGTTAAGTGGGATTCACTAGAAATGACAAGCTTAGGTGGGTAGCTTGTGGGGGCCCATTTCAACCAATATCCCAAACGTATCTTTGTGGGCTCGACCCAAGTCGAGGACGGGACACGCATATTGGGCTTGACTGTAAGAGGCCAAAACGGGTTAGCGGTGGCAACGCGAGTCCAACGGGTTTCATATGCGTGTGTGGACCCGGGCTGGTAGGTAAGACGTTGTTGCATCGTGTAAATATAAGCCGTGCACCATTTGTTGTATCGGGTTGCCACTTTGGGGAGTGATACACCCCATTGTGGGGCCAGCACGGGTATCTACGGTAGGGAGCCGATCGCTTGGGGAGTAGTGGGTACACCTAGTGGAGATAGGGGCAGACGGCACCTATGTAATCAGCTAGGGGTACACGAAACTACTATTAAAAATTACTAAGTACACTTAGTGGGATCAACCTTTAAGTAGGAATTACCCTTGGGTGGGTAGAACTGGTGTGGTGCAGTGTAGGAATTATCCTTGGGTGGGTAAATGCGTCTTTTCAGTTATCCTAGTACATCCTGTGTTTAGTTGGCTACTTAGTGTAGTCATTATCCCCAGAGGTACCGTACCTTATTTATATCATACCCTAATTACTTTAATGATTGTATTGTTAAGGTTATAGGACTCGCTCAGACTTATGTCTGACCCCGTTGTTTTTATCTTTTTCCCAACCCTCAGGTTATCAGAGTGGGCCTAGCACTATTGGCCTTTGATCAGACTGCTTTATCTATCTTTTGGAGCTTGGACCGTGGATGTAAAGCTCAGTTTATCTTTTCTATTATGACTATTAAGTTATGTAGTGGGATTATGTACTTTTGTTTTATCAGGATGGATATTATGTACTTGACTCTTGTTTATGGTTTTGGTGTAACCAAACATGTTTTACTTTCCGCTGCAACGAAATGATGTTTTAAATTCTCAAGTATTACTTATATCTGTCTTGTTGTAATTTTTCTGTTCTACATTCACTTAAAATACTGCACCGATGTTATGGCATTCCCATAGTGAGTGACCGTAGCGGGTGTGGGGTGTTACATTTATCTAATAAAAATAAATTTTTAACACATGGTTCTTTTTAACGACTCATTTTTACATTAAAAATATAATTTTTAATGTTGAAATATTTCCATCAAACAAGAATCTTTTAATGATTCACTTTTATTCATTTTATGAACCTACTTTTCATTAAAAATGTAATCTTTTGTGTTTAGACATTTTATCACCTTTAAATCTTTTTAATGATTCACTATTACATTAAAGATGAAATCTTTAATGTAAACACAAATTTATTAACTTGAAATCTTTTAATATGAGTCATACATACATTAAAATATAAATTTTAATGTAAACACCATTTTATTTACTTTTCTATTTAAACAAGGTTCATTTTTCATAATTCCTCATTTACTCTAAAAATGTACCTTTTTATTGTTTAACTTTTTTTAATTAAACAAATGAATCATTTTCATGTACAATAAAAGTGTAAATTCTCATGTTAAAATAATTTTATCAAAACAAGCATCTTTAAATGAATCATATTTCATTTAAAATGAAAATGGAAACTTCTCATGTTAACATAATTTTGTCAAAACAAGCATCTTTAAATGAATCATATTTCATTTAAAATGAAAACATAAACTTCCTAGGTTAACATAATTTTGTCAAAACAAGCATCTTTAAATGAATCATATTTCATTTAAAATGAAAATGTAAACTTCTCAAATTAACATAATTTTGTCAAAACAAGCATCTTTAAATGAATCATATTTCATTTAAAATGAAAATGTAAACTTCTCAAGTTAACATAATTTTGTCAAAACAATGAATCTTTTCTAATGATTCATTTACATTAAAAAAATGTAAATCCTAATGTTAACTCGTTTTGTTAAACAATGAATCTTTTCATTGAATCATTTACATTAAAAATGTGAATTCTAATGTTGACTCATTTACAATAAAAATGTAATCTTTTTATATTACATAAAAATGTAATTCTTTCTATCTTACTTAAAAAATGTAATTCTTTTTAATTTACATAAAAACGTAATTCTTTTTAGACTTACACAAAAATGTAATTCTTTTCATGTTAACCATATTTTCTTTTCAACAAATGATCAATTTTTACTTTAAAATAAAAATTAGAATTTATTGTTAAACAATCTTCATTTTAAATAATGATCATTTTTTATCTTTTCTTATGTACAATAAAATGTGAATTTTTATTGTAAATATATTTTCATTTCAAATCAATGACTATTTTAAAAAAAAATTCTTTTACATAAAAAAACAAAATATAAATTTCAATGTAAAAACATTTTTATTTTACAATGGTCCTTTTTAACTGTTCATTTACATTAAATTGTTAATTTCAATGTAAAGACATTTTTATATAGAAATGTTTATTTTTAATGGTTCATTAACATTAAAAATGTAAATTTCAATATATGAACATTTTATTTAACTATGATCATTTTTAATTATTCATTAACATTAAAAATGTAAATTTCAATATATGAACATTTTATTTAAGTAATGATCATTTTTAATTATTCATTAACATCAAAAATGTAAATTTCAATATATGAACATTTTATTTAATTAGTGATCATTTTTAATTATTTATTAACATTAAAAATGTAAATTTCAATATATGAACATTTTATTTAGCGAATGATCATTTTTAAATTTACAATAAAAATTGTGAATTTTGTTGTCGAACATTTCCATCCTAAATAATTTTATATACAATAAAAATCTAATTTTTTTATTGTTCAAACAATTTTATATCATAACATGAATATTTCACAACATATAAATATTTCATAAAATTTCGGTAGCATTACGACAGGGTAATTAAAACCGGCACCATCCCAAGTACGGCTCCTCGCGCTAATATAGGCCTCGCGGCGATACCAGGGTCATATTTTCCTAATACAAATTTTTCTTCTATACAATGAATTTTCCACAAACACGATCGATTTCATTTCAACCAAAATCAAATAACCACAATCACAATCAAATTCACCACAATACAATCAAGTCGTCCATAGTTTGTGGATAATGGGTGTTGGGAGTTTCTAAACTCCGTCTGCAACCTAATATAATTTTTATTTATTTAATTTGAATTCATAAATCTCACATTGCTTTTTATTTCTTCTAAAACAGTAGAAGGCTCCAAAAATTCTTTAGTCTCTTCTGAAATGTAGATCTCAAATTTACGATCCCAATGCTTCCTGTTTCATCGAATTTCATTATCGTATGACCGAGACATGAATTAAGAAGATTGATAATATTTTAAAATTAATAAATAAATTAATTTATAAATAAAAAACTTTCTTCTTCTTTACACAGTTTCAGGCTGACAGGTTACCCAATTGTTCAAACTTAGGGATCGACTATGCAATCACCACCGTTGCTGTGGTGATGACTAGACTATCACATGACGTCGGCCTAGGCGAGGGCTTTCTGACGCCACCCTTGGTGCTCAGCTCGATGGCAGTTCTGGGGTGAAAATCGAGGTGATGCGGCAGTCGTATGTGAGCATATTTCGAACGAAATACTCCATTTCACGAGATCCAACCGTATGGATCTGAAGATTATTCGATCCCTTGAATTTTCTCTTAAGAATTCTTGAAAATATTGTATGGATTAAAAGATATTGGAGGAGGAAAATTCGAAGACCATGGCCATTCAACGAAGAAACGGGGGCGGGTTATACTGTAATTAGGGTTTTGAATGAATATTTTAATATATATGTTATTAAATAAAATTTTACATTTACAAATCATTTGTTTATTGGTCCGGAATCCAAATGAGGGCCAATGACTGTGTAACGACCCAGAAAATCTGAACCAATTTAATTTTTTTTAAAATTGGCTAAAATAATGGATTTTAAATATTTAAAATAAATATTTTAAATAATGGCGATGAAAACTGAGTTAAAATCGACATTTGAAAACCAATATAATTAATTATAATTATATATAGAATTGAAAAGGGCGCGGTAGTTCGATAATTCGATTTCAAACTTCAATTGAATATACCGGATGCAAAACAATCCGGATTTTAGTGAAACCAAAAACATTAGGATCTAATTGATGATATCTTTCCAACGAATCCGACCAATCGAAATTTGGTAGCGGGAATCAAAAGATATGTCCAGTTGAAAATTCTGAATAGTCGCTATGGAATTCAGGCCCTTAAAAATGGACATTTTGCAGATGACCTCGGATTTCGACGAAACCACTTTTGTTGGGTCCGCAGTGTCAAGTTATTGTTAGATTCCAAATTTCATAATTTTTCGAATCAATATGTGAGCGTGGCAAAGGAAAAACGCGTTTGACCGATTTCAGTTGATTTTAATCGACTGGAAATTGGCCATTTTTCAAACGGTCTCAGAATTCGACGAAACTAGTTTTGTTAGGACCGTATCGTCAATACAAAGCTAGAAAATATTTTTCTGGAATTTTTCTAGTTAGTATGTGACCCCGGTAATTTGAAATGTGCGTTTAAAATTCAATATAGTGATTTAAATGAAAATTCAAAAGGAAACTGATTGTAACGAGCAAATCAGCTTGCGATACATATCCCATTGTGTTCGGAATGGGGGTAAAACGCTATGGACGACAGGTGGTGGGCCTCGTTTCGAGGTCGTATGTAAAAGTCAACCTTTTTGCAAAAATTAAATAATTAAATAAAAAAAAAAAATTCCCTCCCTTTATCTTTCTTCCTGGCCCCCCCCCCCCCCGTTCATTTTTATTTCAATAAACAGAAAAAAAAAAAAAAGCAGCAGCAGCCGCCGCCTTCACCGTCGGTCAGAACTTCCACCGCGCCTCCGATCTTCTCCCCCCCCCTCTTCCTTGCACTCGTTCACCCCCCTCCATCGATCGAAGCCATCGCGAGCCCCCCGAAGCCATCGCCTCCCTGTTCGAACCTTCCCATCGCGACGCGATTCAAACCCCCCCCAGCCGACGACCTCCCACCGCCGACCGCCACCAGAAACCCCCCCCCTCTGTAAGTTTTTTTAATGATTTTAAAACTGTTTTATTTTAATTAGGATTATAACTGTTTTTTTATGATTTAAAAACTGTTTTTTTAAGGATTTAAAACTGTTTTTATAAAAAGATTTAAACTGTTTTTTTATAAAGATTAAAACTGTTTTTATAAAAAGATTTAAACTGTTTTTTTAAAAAGTATAAAACTGATTTTTGAAAAAGATTATAAAACTGTTTTTTTTAAAAGGTTAAAACTGATTTCAAAAGAATTTAAAAACTGATTTTCAAAAGAATTTCAAAAGGATTTTTTTTAAACTGATTTTTAAAATGATTTATAAACTAATTTATTTTAAGATTTAAAATAGAAGGAGATTAGAAATTTAAAAAGAAAGAAAAATCAGATTTTTATATATTGAAAAAAGAAAGAAAAATCAGATTCTTATATATTGAAAAAAGAAAGAAAAATCAGATTCTTATATATTGAAAAAGAAAGAAAAATCAGATTCTTATACATTGAAAAAGAAAGAAAAATCAGATTTTTATATATTGAAAGTCGAAAGAAAAATCAGATTTTTATATATTGAAAGTCGAAAGAAAAATCAGATTTTTATATATTGAATAGCATCGTAAAAATTCGATTTTTACATGTGTAGAGAATACGGGCGAAAGCGACAGAAAAGGCGAAGATTTCTATAAGGAAGTGTCGTGAAGTTGGATAGCTATTGGTGAGATTTCTGATTTAAAAATATTATATATGTGTTGAAGTAAAAGTGAATTGCTATAAATAAATAAATAAATATATATATATATACGCCCCTCGTCCACAAACCATGGACGATATTTATTGGTTGAAATTGTTGTGAAAATTGATTGATAGCGAATGATTGTTTGGGATTGTTTGTGATTGATATTGGTTGATTGTGGTTGAAAAATACCCATTTGTGGTTGTGAAATATTTGGTTGAAACCACATAGGATTAGTTTGTGGAAATGAAATAAATATATACATGCCGCCTGCGTGCGAACTAGATGCATGATCCCCATTGTCAAAAACCGCGAGGTTTTAAGGTAGAGCGAGGAGCCGTACTAGGGACGGTGCCGGTTTAACTACCCTGCCGTTATGCTGCCGAAATTTTGAATAATATTCGTGTGTTTGAATTATTTTCATTTGCTTAAACTATATTTATTCATTGAATAGAAAACATTCATGTGTTGAATTGATATTCATTCGTTGATTAGAAATTCATGTGTTGAATGGTATTCATATTTTGAAATAAATCGTTCGATAATAAAAATCACATTTTTATCTATATATAGAAACTATAGAAAACATTCATGTGTTGAATTGATATTCATTCGTTGATTAGAAATTCATGTGTTGAATGGTATTCATATTTTGAAATAAATTGTTCGATTATAAAAATCACATTTTTACCTATATATAGAAACTATAGAAAACATTCATGTGTTGAATTGATATTCATTCGTTGATTAGAAATTCATGTGTTGAATGGTATTCATATTTTGAAATAAATCGTTTGATAATAAAAATCACATTTTTTATCTATATATAAAAACTATTGAAAACATTCATGTGTTGAATTGATATTCATTCGTTGATTAGAAATTCATGTGTTGAATGGTATTCATATTTTGAAATAAATTGTTCGATAATAAAAATCACATTTTTATCTATATATAGAAACTATAGAAAACATTCATGTGTTGAATTGATATTCATTCGTTGATTAGAAATTCACGTGTTGAATGGTATTCATATTTTGAAATAAATCGTTTGATAATAAAAATCACATTTTTTATCTATATATAAAAACTATTGAAAACATTCATGTGTTGAATTGATATTCATTCGTTGATTAGAAATTCATGTGTTGAATGGTATTTATATTTTGAAATAAATTGTTCGATAATAAAAATCACATTTTTATCTATATATAGAAACTATAGAAAACATTCATGTGTTGAATTGATATTCATTCGTTGATTAGAAATTCATGTGTTGAATGGTATTCATATTTTGAAATAAATTGTTCGATTATAAAAATCACATTTTTATCTATATATAGAAACTATAGAAAACATTCATGTGTTGAATTGATATTCATTCGTTGATTAGAAATTCATGTGTTGAATGGTATTCATATTTTGAAATAAATCGTTTGATAATAAAAATCACATTTTTTATCTATATATAAAAACTATTGAAAACATTCATGTGTTGAATTGATATTCATTCGTTGATTAGAAATTCATGTGTTGAATGGTATTCATATTTTGAAATAAATTGTTCGATAATAAAAATCACATTTTTATCTATATATAGAAACTATAGAAAACATTCATGTGTTGAATTGATATTCATTCGTTGATTAGAAATTCATGTGTTGAATGGTATTCATATTTTGAAATAAATTGTTCGATAATAAAAATCACATTTTTATCTATATATAGAAACTATAGAAAACATTCATGTGTTGAATTGATATTCATTCGTTGATTAGAAATTCATGTGTTGAATGGTATTCATATTTTGAAATAAATTGTTTGATAATAAAAATCACCTTTTATCGACTATATGAACTATATAGAAAAATAGTGTTATGAAATGAATCGTTTTACAATAAAAATCGCATTTTTATTGTATGCATAAATCGTTGAAATGTGAAGTGTTAAAAATAGCCACTTGTTCGAAATAAACATATATGAGATGAAATATTCATTAATTAGCTAATGAAATGATTTGCACCTATTTATGTAACATTAGAATGAATGGAGTTTTTAAACCAAATAGAAATCGAATATGAAGTCGAATAGAAATTGATAAATGATAAGAACTGTATATATATGTACATGCAATATTCATTGAACAGGTTATAGCAAAGGGGCTAGAGAAGAGGAATAAAATTTTGTGCCCGACAAATAGGTACACATTTACTGATTTGTTTGGGTGATGATTTTGAGCCTGTTGGCTAGCCGCTTGGCTTTTTCTTTTTCTTTTTGAGATTAGAAGGACCGGGAAAGCTATTTGCGATTTCCCGATGCAGGGGAGGTTATGGCGAAATTTTTCCAAAATTTAAGGCGTTAGAAAAATATTTGAAGTGAAAACGATATTGAAATTGTTGAATGAACTATATTTATATAAATATATAAATATAAATAAAATTAAAACGAAACGAAGCCGTGCAGTTCGTATTTTGAAACCGTGATTTCAAACAACTAGTACGGGAAATCCGACCATTGAATTTTCCCGAAACCTCAACCGTCGGGTTCGCCTTGGAATAATCTTTCCAACGGCACCAACCTTGTAAAAATCCAACGGTTGGATTGTCTGGAATGTTTAATTCAAATCTGAAGAAAAACAGCGCCAGAAGCGATTATATTTATTTATATATATAAATATAATTATATTTAATCGAATAACGACGCTGCAGTTCGTATTTTGAAATCGAAAATTCAAACGATTGTACCGGGAGATCCGACCGTCGGATTTTCCCGAAACTGGAACCGTTGGATTCGTTTTGAAAAGACCTTTCTAATGATGTAAATTTTGTAAAGATCCAACAGTTAGATTTTCAGATATGTGTAAATCAAATCTGAAGAAAAACAGCGCCACGGCCGCCTTATGGCCCGAAGCGTCGTTTTGAATAAAATGGCTATTTTAAAATAAATAAAAATAGCGATAAATAGTTATAAAATATCATAAGCGATATGGAATGGAAATAAACTGAATTTGCTTGATTTATGTGATGTTTGATGGTTGAATGTGTTTGGTGTGAAAATTACATTAAATGACAAAATTGGTGTTGTCGAATAATTTAACCATTGAAATAAATTGAATTGAAATTCTAAATATACGTGAATTATTTGAGAAGGCCGAGTTAATTCTCATTTCAAATAATTGACCGACGATTGAAAGTCGAAGATAAAGACGGTGGTCGAAGACCGGAGATCTTCACCCCGTTTGGATGGTAACCGAGGTCCTGATTGGGAGGCATCCCGAAATATGGATAATGAGTGGTGATCGTCCAAACGTACGTGGTGATCGATTGGTTTGCGAGGTATTTAGTGCCTCCGGTTTCGTTCAGACCCAGAACGGACTTGTAAATGGACTGTGTGTCCGACATTGGAATTTGTTCTGTGTGATTGATAGCCATCAGTTGCACGGTGTGAATTGCCTGTGTGGCATGCTAAGATGCAGTGATCAGGACTTCTGTTGAAAAGCAAAGTCTTGTGGTGATGATCAAAGCACCGCCTGTGTGGCGTAGCTTTGTGTATAACGTGAATTCGCGAGCCTCACACCCCGGTATGAACCTAAAATGGGAGAGGACATCAGGGAGGGCCTGCGTTTCTTCCTAGCTAGGGTGGTGTCAGTGACCTACCAGCCCTGACATTTATATACTTTTCACCTATGTGGTTGTTGCTGTTGCGAGGCGCCTCGGTTTGATCGGACGATCCGGGTCCGATGGAGTCATTCGTTGGCTCATCTACGCCCCAAAGGGCGGGGAAACGCAGTGTTCAGGCATTTTAATCCACATCGGTGGACCGGCCCTGACGATCCAAGGGTCGATGCGCTCTGACCCTGAGGCTCGGGCTAGGCAGTCTCGAATTCGGTAAGGACTATCTTTTGCCTTGGTTCATGACGGAAAACCAATTTCCAAATACGACATCGTGCGGTTTTGATTGTATACCTATATATGGCGACATAGTGGTATGGGGCATTAATGCCGTCTATGATTGATAGTTATGATTTGAAATTGCTTTCAAAACATATAAACACTAGCAATAATGTCAAATGCCTTTGTTTTATTCGTATCAAGCATATTTTGACCGTTATAAGGTAAAAACTCTATCCTCCGGTTTGCGTTGCATTGTGTGATGGGAACTGAGTCTTATAACGGCTTCATTTTTATAAAAAACATAGCGATGTTTAAAAAGAAAGATTTGTTTTAAAGCACTGGCAATCCAATGGAGTAAACCCGTTCCACGAAAGTGGCGTGGTCCTGCGATTTGCCAATTATATATGTGTTGAGTGGATTTCTCATACCAGTCCCATGACTGACTCGTAGTTTGTTTCACTTTCAAACTCGGGTGCCCCTTTTTCTACACGGGCAACCTTGTATTCAGGTTTAGCTGGTTCTTTTTCTGGATAGCTGGAGCTGAAGATGGATTCTATCATTTATTTCCTTTTATGCTGTTCAGCTCCTATTGTACATATTTTGTTTATTTCCGCTGTAGACATTTATGTATAGCTGAACTGTATCTGTACTAAGTAAGATCCTGTATACTGTGTAACTCTGATGATTACTTTTATCCAGTATATTTTGTTGTTCATTATCTGGTGTATTTATTTAATTCTGTTCTGCTATTATCTGTTTCTGTGTTATATTCCAAAGATAACCTTGTTTCCGTGTGAACGGGAAATCGGGTCGTCTCAGACTGTCGCCCTTAGCTAATTACCCCCATTACTGTTTCAGTCCACTTTTCTTTAAATTAAATAATAAAACATTTTATTATTTAATTTGATCGTACATTTTAATTTACTAGGGTCACAGACTGACTCCAAAAATTCCCAAAAAATAAATCTAGCTATGCTTTGATGATATGATCCTAAAAAAATCAATTTCGTCGAATTTGGAAACCGTTTGAAAAATGGCCATTTTCTGGTCGATCAAAATTGACTGAAATTGACAAAACACATTTTCTTTTGCCACCCTCACATATTAATTCCAAAAATTATGAAAATTGGAATCATGCAATAATTTGACATTCCTGGTCCAACCAAAGTGGTTTCGTAAAAAACGGAGATCATTTGCAAAATGACTATTTATACGGGCTATATATTATATTAAATTCCATAGCGACTATACTGAATATTCAACTGGCCATAACTTTTTATTCCCGCTATAAAATTTCAATTTTTCAGATTCGTTGGAAAGATATTTTTAAATAAATTTAAATATTTCTGGTTTCAATAAAATCCAATTTAATTTGAATCCTGTACATCCAGTCAAAGTTCAAATTCAAATTTTCAATCTACCGCGCTATTTCTAACTCCTTTTAAAATTAAAATAAATAAATTCATTCTAACTTCGATTTAAATAAATTTTTAATCATTATTATTTAAAATAAATTATTTTAACAATTCAAAATACAGTAAGATAGCCAAAATAAAAAAATTTAAATTGGTTTTGATTTTCTGGGTTTTACAATCTCCCCCACTTAAAAACTTTTCATCCCCGGAAAGGAAACAACAGTAAAGTAGGAACAAAACGGAAAATGTATAATATTATAAATGTACCTTGCACTAGAGTTAATCAAAGATATCCACTCTACACTGGGGATAAGCCTGTTCGATGCTATCCTTGGTCTCCCATGTACAGTCTCTAGGATCTCCGCTCCACTGCACTTTGACTAGACGAATTCTTTTGTTTCTCAGAACTCGGGTTTCTTTGCCAATGATCTTTACCGTCTCCCTTCTTACTTCTAAGCTGGTGTAATCTCCAAATCTTGCTGTGCAGCGTCCTCCATAATCAAGTCTGGATCATGTACATGCTTTTGAAGTTGAGACACATAGAATACATCATGTACCCCTGGCAACCAGTCAGGTAGCTGAACCCTGTAAGCGAAAGTTCCAATTCTTTTGAGAATAGGAAATGGACAAATGAATCTAGAAGCCGACTTCCCAGTCTTCCCAAAACGAACTACTCCTCTCAATGGAGAAACTCTCAAGTATACATAATCACCAACAGAAAATTCTAAATCCCTTCTTCTCGAATCTGCATAGCTCTTCTATCGGCTCTGAGGTACTAGTAATCGCTCCTTAAAAAAATTAACTTTATCCAAAGCTTCGTGAATCATGTCGAGACCCAATACTAGTCTATTGCCTGGTTCTATTAAACATGCAGGAGATATACAAGGCCTGCCATACAATGCTTCGAATGGCGACATTTACAAGCTTACTTGGTAACTGTTATTATAAGAAAACTCAACCAAATGCAAGTGATCTTCCCATGACCCGCCAAAATCAAGAATGCATGCCCACAAAATGTCTTCTAGTATACGGTTCACCCTCTCAGTCTGGCCATCTGTTTGAGGATGATATGCAGTGCTCAGATTTAACTTTGTTCCCAACTCTTCTTGGAATGCTTCCCAGAATTTACTAGCGAATATCGGATCACGGTCACTAACAATGCTACTGGGAACTCCATGTAGTCTAACAATTTCTTTGAAATAAATTTTCACCAGACTTTGAGCTGTTCTAGATGATCTGACAGGAATAAAATGGGCAGACTTTGTGAAACGATCAACGATCACCCAAATACTATCATTGCCTTTTCTAGTTCGGGGCAAGCAATCAACAAAATCCATGGAAATTTGATCCCACTTCCAACATGGAACCTCTAGTGGTTGTAACAATCCGGCAAGTTTTTGCTAATCATTCTTGACTTGCTGGCAAGTAGAACACCTCCTAACATGTACGGAAATGTCTCTTTTCATAGATTTCCACTAGAACGTGTGCTTGAGATCATGATACATCTTGCTCACCCCTGGATGAATACAAAGCTTGGATTTATGGCATTCATCCATTACTTGAGCTCAGGGATATTTTGGACACACATTCGGCCTTTTAACCTTAGAACTCCTTTGTTATCAATTTGGAAACTCGAGGGTTCACCTTCCCGAACTTTTTTTTTACTAATTCTCTGAATAAATTCATCATCCTTCTAAAGAGTAGAAATTTTGTCAATCAATGAAGGTGTAATGATAAGATTGGCGATGATAAGATTGGCGATGACCGCATTCTTCCTGCTAAGCGCATCGGCTACAACATTGGCTTTCTCCGGAGTATACAAGATGTCCAGATCATGGGCCGCAAGAAATTCTAACCAATGTTGCTGCCACAAATTCAAGTCTTTCTGGGTGAACAGATATTTCAATGATTTATGATCTGTATATAATTCAAACTTTTCACCCAAAAGATAGTGCCTCCATATTTTCAAAGCAAACACGATGGCTAACAACTCAAGATCATGAGTAGGATATCTCTTCTCATGTGGCTTTAATTGACGGCTAGCATAAGCAACTACTTTGCCTCTTTGCATTAATACAACACCAATACCTTCAATAGAAGCATTTATCCATACTTTCAAATCTTGATTTCCATCAATAATGGTCAACAAGGGAGTAGTGGTCAGCCTCAATTTCAGCTCTTAGAAAGCTACCTGACATTCGGGTATCCAATTAAACTTTGTATGCTTCTTGGTAAGCTTCGTCAATGGACAAGATAGCTTCGAAAAATCTTTAACAAATTTCCGATAATAGCCAACCAATCCTAGAAAACTTTTGACTTCTGTAGGCGTGCTAGGCTGCTTCCAATCTTGAATAGTTGTGATCTTACTTGGATCCACTGAAATTCCTTTCTTCGAAACTACATGACCGAGGAACATCACTTCTTCTTGCAGAATATGCATTTAGAAAATTTGGCTTTTAAAACATTCTTTCTCAGAATTTCCAAAACTTGTTCCAAATGTTTTTCATGCTTGGCAGTTGACTTAGAGAAGATTAAGATGTGGTCAATGAAAACCAGCACAAATTTATTTAGGAGATCGCGGAATACTTGATTCATCAAATCCACAAAGTAAGCAGGAGCATTGCATAAGCCGAATGGCATTACTAACCATATGTCTGGACCTCTGAATGCTGCCAAAGGAACATATTCTTCGGCAATCCACAGTTGATGGAAACCTGTAGCTAGGTCCATTCTAGAAAATATTTTCGCTCCATTCAAGCGATCCAATAAATCATCTATAAGGGGCAATGGATATTTATTCTTGAGCGTTTGCTTGTTGAGGTCTCGATAATCAACACATAATCCGAGAGTACCATCTGACTTAGGAACAAACACTACTGCTGCACCCCAATTTGAAAAGCTAGGCCTGATCAGACCCTTCCATAAAAGCTGCTTAGTTTGATTACCCAATTCTTCTTTCTCTTTCCATGTCATTCTTCGAGTAGGGTGCACCACTGGCCTTGCATTTGGAAATATGTTGATCCTGAAGTCAATTTCTTTTCGCGGAGGTAGGCTATTAACTTCTTCAAACATATCCGCATAATTTTTGATGACAGGAATATTCTCAATAGTAGTGAGGTTGACGTCAAGGGCAACCCAAAATTCTTTTCTATCTGAATCTGAGCCTACACATGGTATAACAATATTTGCGAGCTTCATTTTAACTTTTACAACTCTTTTTGCATATTTAACTTCGGCTTCATATCTGGTTAACTAGTCCAGCCCCAGAATACTATCGAACTCGGAAAAAGACATAACGATCAGATTAAAAGTGAACAAGTAAGAAGAATAAGAGACAGACACTCTACAATACAAACGAAGAACCAGGGAACCCCCTATCGGATTATGAACCCTAATCGATTCTTTAAGGTCTCTCACTTTTAAATTCAACTTCTTAACCACATTACTAGAAACAAAGCTTTGTGAAGCGCCCGTATCAAACAATACTTTAACCGGAATATTATTGACAGTAAGATTGCCTTCCAAAACATCTCGCCTTTCCTGACTAGTTGAGGATGCTGGAGCTTCTGCCACTTTATTGACTTGAGCCACTTTAATCGCTTTCAAAAGTGGGCAACTTGCTTTACATGACCAGTCTGATGACAAAGATTGCATTCTCTATCCTCTTGAAACTTTTTTATTGGATTTAGACCCATCATTTTTTCGTTTCTTCGAAGATTTGCAATTTATCGACAAATGTCCTTGCCTATTGCAGTTAGAGCATGTGGCAGTCGTTAATGGTTCTTTCTTAGATCTAGCCCTTTTCTTATCAACTTTAGGTTTCTTACTGACTTCAGGCTTTGTACTTGCCTTAGGGCTATCAGTTTTAAACTTCCTTTTGCTGCTAGAACTGCTTTCCTCCTCTTCCGAACAATGTTTCTCATTAATATACTCATAGCAATAAGCCATTTGTATCATCTTAGAAAATGGAAGATTCACATGAGCAAGTACTCTACCTTTGTATTTCTTTTGAAGTCCTTTGATAAATCTCAGATTCTTCTTTATAGGATCTCGAATTAGTTCTAGGGCAAAGCGGGAAAGTTCATTGAATTTATTCTGATATCCCGAATGGTCATATTTCCTTGTTTCAGATTGTAAAACTCATCATATAGTCGCTCAGTTGCTTCTGGAGGAATAAATTTTTCTGCGAACATTTCTTTAAATCTATCCCAGGTAATACTACCTTCTGGATTTTCTTCAGTAACAGTTTCCCACCAGATTAAAGCTTTGTCTTTGAGTGCCCAAGATGCTATTAATCTCTTCTGATCATCTCTCAGCTTTAAGCCTTCAAAAATTCTCTCAGAAGAACGCATCCATGCTTGTCCTTCAATAACGGACTCTTTGCCCTAGAATGGTACTCCACCCAAATTTCAATACCTCTTTATTAGAGCTTCTAGATCTAGTTTTGGTTGTGTGAGCATGATTGGCTCATTAGATTGCTGAACCAAAGAATTACTTCTTCTGTTTCTACCACTCATTTTCTACTGTGTCTGCAAATAGCAGATAAAGAGTTAGGCCACCAGAAAGGATATTGTAAAGTATAGAGACATATATTTAAGTGCAAATAAGTCTATTGGGGTGAATTTTATTCTACTATACTCATTCTAGGACATTACTAGTCTAATCTATGATGTGATTCTATTTCTGATGAGTTTGTTAGTTTGTTATATTCCAAGCTAAGTTTAATCAAAGCTCTGATACCAACTGTGATGACCCCAAACTCCCGTAATACGAAAGCAAGGATAATCATTGGAATATAACACATAAATAATAACTACAAAATAGAAATATAGAATTACAGCAGATAAAGTATATCAAATTACACTGGGAATAATATATCTTCAGAGTTACACAGCATAATAGGATCATACTTAGTACATAATACAATTTTCAACTTAATATAAATGTCTACAGTGGAATCAAACATAATATGCTAAATGAAGTCTGAACAGCATAATAGAAATGATAGGATCCATCTTCAGCTTCATAGCTATCCAGAATGAGTCTGCTAAAACCTGAATACAGGGCTGCCCGTGTGGAAAAGAGGGCACCCGAGTTTTGCAAAGTGAAACAAACTATGAGTCAGTCATGGGACTGGTACGAGAAATATTATTTAACCAATTTAATAATAAGGATAATCACAGGACCATGCCGCTAACGTGGAACGGGTTTACTCCATTGGATTGTCAGTGCATGAAATAAAATAAATCGTTAAACAACGCAATGCTTTTTAGAAAAATGAAACCATTATATGACTCAAGTCCCATCACACAATGCAACGCAAACTGGAGGATAGAGTTTTACCTTATAATGGTCAAAAATGCTTGATATGATAAAACGGATCTGATATTATTATTAGTGTATATATGTTTTCAAAAACATTTCAATCATAATATATCAATCATAGATGGCATAGCTACCATATACTATATCGCCATACTAGTTATACAATCAAAACCGTATGTGTCGTATTAGAAGTTGGATTTCCATCATGAACCAAGGCAAGGGATCGTCCTTACCGAGTTCGAAACTCTCTAGCCCGAGCCTCAGGATACAGCCGCAACTGCACCTAGGAGCAGCAAGGCCGGTCCACAAATACGAGCGAGAGGCTTGTATGGCGATGACTATATATTACAGGTTGAACTGATGACTGATATGGACCATATAAAATGTAACGGTATATTGTAAGATTAATAAAAACCCCACACGGGTCTAGAGATGACAATAAACACGTCTCTCTGATCATTAAGGCATAAAAACCATTTATAGGGTGACGAGAATTTATTCTTTGGAGTTATGATCTATACACACTCCCCTGTGGATACCAGAATATATCACTATAAATATGTGCATGCTTATTAGGATTTATTGGGTACCTAATACGGCCCAATAAATTTCCAAACCCCTCCCCGTACAAAGGAGGTTATGGCGAAATTTTTCAAAGATTTAGGGTGTTAGCCAAATTTTTGAAGAATTTGAAAATTCTTAGAAACCGAAAAGTTGAAGATTGGAAGCCAGATTGAAAGTAGAGTTGGTTAATGAACCCACTTTCGACTTTTTTCCTTTTCGGGGACGAAAAGTTTTAAGTAGGGGAGATTGTAACAACCCGGAAAATCTGAGCCAATTAATTTTTTTTAATTTGGCTATTTCAGTGAATTTAAAATATTTAAAATAAATATTTTAAACAATAACAACGAAAAGTGTGCTTGAATCGACGTTTGAAAATAAATATAATTAATTCTAATTATAAACAAGGCCTGAAATGGCGCGGTAGTTCCAAAATTTGAATTCAAACTTTGACAGACTGTACTGGGTGCAAAACAAAATGGATTTTAGTGAGACCAAAAATATTTAAATCTGTTAGCGAATATCTTTCTGACGAATCTGAAAAATTGTAGTTTCATAGCGGGAGTCAAAAGTTATGGCCAAATGAATTTTCAGAAAGGTCGCTATAGAGAATATATCTCCCTTGAAAATGGCCATTTTGCAAACAACCTCAAAATTCGACGAAACCACTTTTGTTGGATATGGGATGTCAAATTATTGCTAGGTTTCAAATTTCATAATTTTTGAAGCTAGTATGTGAACGTGGCAAAGGAAAATGTGTTTGGTTGATTTCTATTAAATTGGATCAACCAGAAAAGGGCCATTTTTCAAACGGTCTCAGAATTCGACGGAACTAGTTTTGTTGGGACCGTATCGTCAAAACATAGCTAGATTTATTTTTGGGAATTTTTAGAATCAGTATGTGGCCCCGACAAATTGAAATGTACGTTCAAACAAATATTGAATGTTTTATATTTTAATTTGAAGAGAAACTGACTCAAACAGTCGAATGGCCCTACGAAACATATCCCATTGTGTTTGGAATGGGGGTATTTAGCTAGGGGCGACAGTCGTTGGGTTTGGATTGGAGGTCGGGTTAGAAAACCCTCTTTTAAAACTTTAAATAGCTCCCGGCCAATCAGAATTTTATATATAAAAAAAATTCTCTCTCCCCGACATCGCGATAAACGACGGAAGTTGTTCAAACCTTCCCAGCCGATTCCAGACCGCTCCCTCCATCTTCTGACCTCGACCCAGTTGAGGATTTTGAAGAGCTCGGTCTCCTATCCACATCCATAGCTGGAGCGCCACCTACCGTCGCCTGTAGGAGGAGATCCGACGCCCTAAAGTCAACGCCTTCGAAGAGCCGTCGTACCCTCCTCCGACCGTCGAACTGACCAACTCCCCACAGCTCCTGAGCGCCACTCCTCCCCCTTGACACTACATAGCCCGATCCTCTTCAAGCTTCACGGATTTCGAGTAAAATCGAAACCTAGTTTCGAACCTTTCAGCTGAGGTACGGCTTTGTTAATTTCAAACTGATTTTAACACTCTAAAGCGTTGCAAACTTCTAAAAATCGTATCTTTTTCATTTGTGATCGAAATCCGGTGAAACAAGAGATACCGGGACCATGAGGACGTCTTCTACAATCTAGAAGAGATCGGATAATTTTCCGAGTCTTCTATAAATTTTGGCAATGTGAAAAGCAATGTGAGATTTCTGAATTATAAACGATACCGAAAACAACGATGTATAAATTATAATGTCGAAGTATGAGTTATATAAGCATTTTACACCTCATGTATAAGCGTTGTATAAGTTGTATGTTTGATGTATAAGTTATATATGCGTTGTAAAAATTATATATGTATTGAAATAGAAGTGAAATATACTTATATATATACGCCCCTCGTCCACAAACCATAGACGATATTTATTGGTTGTGATTGGTGTGAAAATTGGTTGATAGCGAATGGATGATTAGAATTGTTTGTGATTGAAATTGATTGATTGTGGTTGAAAATAACCCGTTTGTGGTTGAAAATTATTTGGTTGAAACCACATAGGATTAGTTTGTGGAAAAGAAAAAATAAACATGCCGCCTGCGTGCGAACTAGATGCATGAAATCCCCATTGTCAAAAGCTGCGAGGTTTTAAGGTAGAGCGAGGAGCCGTACTAGGGACGACCCCGGTTTTAACTACCCTGCCGTTATGCTGCCGAAATTTTTAATAATATTCATGTGTTAGAATTATTTTCATGTGTTAAAATTATATTCGTGTGTTTGAATAGAAATTCATGTGTTGAATAGAAATTCATGTGTTGAACGACATTCATGTTTTGAAATAAATTGTTTTATAATAAAAATCATATTTTCATCATCTATATGAACTATATAAAATATTCGTGTTTTGAAATAAATTGTTTTATAATAAAAATCATATTTTCATCATCTATATGAACTATATAAAATATTCGTGTTTTGAAATAAATTGTTTTATAATAAAAATCATATTTTTATCATCTATATGAACTATAGAAAATAGTCGTGTTTTGAAATAAATTGTTTTACAATAAAAATCACATTTTTATTATATACATGAATTGTTAAAAATAGTGAAGTGTCGAAATAAATGTCTGCTGGATAAAAATATCTTTTTTATCAAATGTATGAAAAGAATATGGTTTTGAAATCGAAGAATAGATTACATATATATGTATATATATATGTATAAATATAATTAAAATATATCGAATTACGAAGCTGTAGTTCATGTTTTGAAACCGTGATTTCAAACGATTAGTGCGGGAGATCCGACCATCGGATTTTCCCGAAACCATAACCGTTGGGTTCGTCTTGGAAATATCTTTCCAACGATACCCACTTTTTGAAAATCCAACGGTTGGATTGTCTGGAATGTTTAATTCAAATTTGAAGAAAAACAGCGCCAGAATTGATTATATATATATATATATATATATAATTAAAATTAATCGAATAACGACGCTGCATTTCGTATTTTGAAATCGAAACTTCAAACAAGTGTGCCGGAAGATCCGACCGTCGGATTTTCCCAAAACTGAAACCGTTGGATTCGTTTTGAAAAGATCTTTCTAATGACATAAATTTTGTCAAGATCCAACGGTTAGATTTTCATATATGTGTAAATCAAATCTAAAGAAAAACAGCGCCACGGCTGCGTTATGGCCTGAAGCGTCGTTTGAATAAATTGGCTATTTTTAAATAAATAAACATAACGATAAATCGTTATAAAATATTATAAACGATATGGAATGTAAATAAACCGAATTTACCTGTTTTATTGGATATTTGACAGTTGAATGTGAAATTTATAAACTAACTGAAGGTTAGCTAAGTCGGATGGTTTCCTGGGTTTTGATCTGATGTTGGTTTCGGCCTTCGGGGTTAATACTTGAGAAATTGTTCTCTTACTAATTTACGGTTAGTGAATGATGAATTGCAATGAGGTGTATGTTGTGTTTGTGTAGCACTTGTTTATATACGCGAGTTGCTCAGAAAGACCAGGTTTATCCCATTCTGAATAACTGAATCGATGATAAGAAATCGATGATGAAGACGGTGATTGAAGACCGGAGATCTTCACCTCGGTTGGATGGTAACTGATGTCTTGATTGGGTGGCATCCCGAAATATAGATAATAAGTGGTGATCGTCCAGACGTACGTGGAGATCGATGGGTATGCGAGGTATATAGTGCCTCCGGTTTTGTTCAGACCCAGAACGGACTTGTAAATGGACCGTGTGTCTGACATTGGAATTCATTTTGTGTGATTGATGGCATCAGTTGCATGGTGTGAATTGCCTGTGTGGCATGCTAAGATGCAGTGATCAAGGCTTCTGTTGAAAAGCAAAGTCTTATGGTTGATGATCAAAGCACGGCCTGTGTGGCGTAGCTTTGTGTATAACGTGAATTCGCGAGCCTTACACCCCGGTATGAACCAGAAACGGGAGAGGACCTCAGGGAGGGCATGCGTTTCCTTCTAGCTAGAGGTGGTATCAGTGCTTAAACTGACTGACATTTATATTACTTTCACCTGTGTGGTTGTTGCTGTTGCGAGGCGCCTCGGATATATCAGTCGATCCGGGACCGATGGAGTCATTCGATGGCTCATCTACACCCCGAAG
The DNA here is from genome assembly GCA_030737875.1 of Allium sativum. Classification (NCBI taxonomy): domain Eukaryota; kingdom Viridiplantae; phylum Streptophyta; class Magnoliopsida; order Asparagales; family Amaryllidaceae; genus Allium; species Allium sativum. Next base: position 362,954,599 of record CM060921.1, on the reverse strand, counting down.
GGTGGGTGAACGCATTGTTCAGGCACTATAATCCACATCGAGTGGACCGACCCTGTCGCTCCAAGGCGTAGTTGTGGCTGTTCCGGAGACATGGGCTAGATTGTATCGAAGTCGGTAAGGACTATCTTTTGCCTTGGTTCATGACAAAAATCCAATTTCCAAATACGTGGCTGTGCGGTTTTGATTGTATACCTATATATGGAGACATGATATGGTAACCATGCCGTCTATGATTGATACTTATGATTTGAAATTGTTTTTGAAACATATAATCACTAGTAATAATATCAAATTCTTTTGTTTTATCCGTATCAAGCATATTTTGGCCATTATAAGGTAAAACTCTATCCTCCAGTTTGCGTTGCATTATGTGATGGGAACTGAGTCTTATAATGGCTTCTTTTTTATAAAAAGCATTGCGATGTTTAAAATATTTACTTGTTATTAAAGCACTGGCAATCCAATGGAGTAAACCTATTCCGTGAAAGTGCGTGATCCTGTGATTAGCCAAATTATATAATATGTTAAGTAGATTTCTCATACCAGTCCCATGACTGACTCGTAGTTTTTTCACTTGCAAACTCGGGTGCCCTTATTTCTACACGGGCAGCCTTGTCTTCAGGTTTTAGCAGGCTCTTTCTGGATAGCTGGAGCTAAAGATGGATTCTATCATTTATCTCTTTTTATGCTGTTCAGCTCCTATTGTACATATTATGTTTGTTTTCCGCTGTAGACTTCTATGTATAGCTGAACTATATTTGTATTAAGTATGATCCTGTATACTATGTAACTCTGATGATTACGTTTATCCAGTGTATTCTATTGTACATTATTTGGTGTATTTATTTATTTCTGTTTTGCTATTATCTGTTTATGTGTTATATTCCAAAGATTACCCTTGACACCGTCGTACGTGGTTTCCGGGTCCTCACATTATTTATTCCTGAACAATATGTTTCCCCGCCCTATGGGGCATAAATATAGAGCCACTAGGGACTCAAATCCGAGGCGCCTCATTCCATCATCTACATAAGTAAAAATGTCTGGGCTCCATACCGTGACACCACTTTTAGCTAGAAAGAAATGCATGTCCTCCTTGCCATCCTCTCCCATTTCTGGTTCATACCAGGGTGTAAGGCTTGCGAAGTAACGCTATACAAAAAGTTATGCTAAATAAAGCTGTGCTTTGATCATCAACCACAAGGCTCTACTTTTCAAAAATAAGCCTTGATCATTTGCATCTTAGCATGCCACACTGACAATTCATGCCATGCGACTGATGTCTACCAATATATAACCTCTGAGCTTGTACGTCTCAGAGAAGGGTGTTAAGCAAGAGAATAAATTCTCCGCCGCCAAGCAGATATATATTAAATAGAAATCGATCAGCACAGAATAAAATCCAGTGTCGTACATACATCCATTTACAAGTTTCTTCTGGGTCTGAACAAAACCAGAGATACCTTATGCCTCGTTCCATATGTCCAATACAGAGGAGAGGCTCTCGCATATTCGAATAATCAACAAGTATGTCTAGACAACTACCACTGTAACCCCTTTCAGGTGCTAACAATCCAGGGCATCAGTAGTCATCCATTCGATGTGAAAATCGCCAGTCTTCGATCCATCGTCTTCAAATCTTCGACTTATAATCATTGATCGATTATTTGAAGTGAGAATTAACTTGGTCTTTTCAAATAATTCGTGAATATATATAATTCAAATCAATTCTTTTCATTCCATATCATTTATAATATTTTATAATGATTTATCACTATTTTTATTTATATAAAAATAGCCATTTTAATTAAACGACACTTCGGGTCATTACGCGGCCCTAGCGCTGTTTTCATCAAAATTTGATTTAGACATTTCTCAAAATCTAACCATTGTATCTTAGAAAATTTTATATCGTTGGAAAGATCTTTCCAAAACGAACCCAACGGTTCCAGTTTTGGAAAAATCTGACGATCGAATCTCTCGGTATAATCGTTTGAAGTTACAATTTAAATCGCGAACTACAGCAGCGCGATTCGTTTTATTTAATTTACATATATATATATATATATATATATATATATATATATATTAATACGTTTGATGATTTCAACACCATTTATTCTTTAAATAATTCTGTACACTTTATACATATGTTAAAAAGAATATTTTATCTAACAAAAATAGATTTTTAACACATGGTTCTTTTTAACGACTCATTCATACCTTAAAAAATATAGTTTTTAATGTCGAAATATTTCCATCAAACAAGAATCTTTTAATGATTCACTTTTATTCATTTTATGAACCTACTTTTCATTAAAAATGTAATCTTTTGTGTTAAGACATTTTATCGCCTTTGAATCTTTTTAATGATTCACTATTACATTAAAGATGAAATCTTTAATGTAAACACAACTTTATTAACTTGAAATCTTTTAATATGAGTATACATACATTAAAATATAAATTTTAATGTAAACACCATTTTATTTACTTTTCTATTTAAACAAGGTTCATTTTTCATAATTCCTCATTTACAATAAAAATGTAACTTTTTATTGTTTAACTTTTTTATTTAAACAAATGAATCATTTTCATGTACAATGAAAGTGTAAATTCTCATGTTAACATAATTTTATCAAAACAAGCATCTTTAAATGAATCATATTTCATTTAAAATGAAAATGCAAACTTCTGATGTTAACATAATTTTGTCAAAACAAGCATCTTTAAATGAATCATATTTCATTTAAAATGAAAATGTAAACTTCTCAGGTTAACATAATTTTGTCAAAACAAGCATCTTTAAATGAATCATATTTCATTTAAAATGAAAATGTAAACTTCTCAACTTAACATAATTTTGTCAAAACAATGAATCTTTTCTAATGATTCATTTACATTAAAAAAAATGTAAATACTAATGTTAACTCATTTTCTTAAATAAAGATTCTTTTCATTAAATCATTTACATTGAAAATGTGAATTCTAATGTTGACTCATTTACGATAAAGATGCAATCTTTTTATATTACATAAAAATGTAATTCTTTCTATCTTACATAAATAATGTATTTCTTTTTAATCTACATAAAAATGTAATTCCTTTTAATCTTACATAAAAATGTAATTCTTTTTATGTTAACCATATTTTCTTTTCAACAAATGATCAATTTTTACTTTACAATAAAAATGTGAATTTATTGTTAAACAATCTTCATTTTAAATAATGATCATCTTTTATCTTTTCTTATGTACAATAAAATGTGAATTTTTATTCTAAATATATTTTCATTTCAAATCAATGAATATTTTTAAAAGATATTCTTTTACATAAAAATAAATAAATTTCAATGTAAAAACATTTTTATTTTACAATGATCCTTTTTAACTGTTCATTTACATTAAATTGTTAATTTCAATGTAAATACATTTTTATATAAAAATGTTTATTTTTATCGTTCGTTAACATTAGAAATGTAAATTTCAATATATATACATTTTATTTAACTAATGATCATTTTTAATTATTCATTAACATTAAAAATGTAAATTTCAATATATTTAACTAATGATCATTTTTAATTATTCGTTAACATTAAAAATGTAAATTTCAATATATGAATATTATATTTAGATCATTTTTAATTGTTTATTAACATTAAAAATGTAAATTTCAATATATAAACATTTTATTTAACTAATGATCATTTTTAATTATTCATTAACATTATAAATGTAAATTTCAATATATGAACATTTTATTTAACTAATGATCATTTTTAAATTTAAAATAAAAATTGTGAATTTTATTATTGAACATTTCCATCCTAAATAATGATCACTTTTAATTTTATATACAATAAAAATCTAATTTTTTTTATTGTTCAAACAATTTTATATCATAACATGAATATTTCACAACATATAAATATTTCAGAAAATTTCGGCTGCATAACGGCAGAGTAATTAAAACCGACACCGTCTCGAGGTTGGCTCCTCGCGCTAATATAGGCCTCGCGGCGATACAAGGGTCATATTTTCCTAATACAATTTTTTTCTTCTATACAATGAATTTTCCACAAACACGACCTATTTCATTTCAACCAAAATCAAATAACCACAATCACAATCAAATTAACCATAATACAATCAAGTCGTCCATGGTTTGTGAACGACGGGTGTCGGGAGTTTCTAAACTCCGTCTGCAACCTAATATAATTTTTATTTATTTAATTTGGATTCAGAAATCTCACATTGTTTTTTATTTCTTCTAAAACTGTAGAAGGCTCCAAAAATTATGCGGTCTCTTCTGAAATGCAGATCTCGAATTTACGATCCCAATGCTTCCTGTTTCATCGATTGTCGTTATCGTGTGACCGAGATATGATTTTATGAAGGTTGATAACATTTTAAAATTAATTAATAAATTAATTAATAAATAAAAAACCCTCTTCTTCTTTACACAATTTCAGGCCGACAGGGTACCCAATTGTTCAAACTTAGGGATCGACTTTGCACTTACCACCCGCCGTGGTGATGATCAGACCATCGCACGACATCGGCCTAGGCGAGGGCTTTCTAGCGCCACCCTTGGTGCTCAGCTCGATGGTGGTTTTGGGTTGAAAATCGAGGTGATGCGACGGTCGTATGTGAGTAGATTTCGAATGAAATACTCCACTTCACGAGATCCAACCGTATGGATCTAAAGATTATTCGATCCCCTTGAATTTTCTCTTAAGAATTGCTTAAAAATATTGTATGGATTAAAAGATATTGGAGGAGGAAAATTCGAAGACCATGGCCATTCAACGAAGAAACGACAGCGGGTTATACTGTAATTTGGGTTTTGAATGAACATTTTAATTTATATATTATTAAATAAATTTTTAAATTTACAAATCATTTGTTTATTGGTCCGGATTCCAAACGAGGCCCAACGACTGTCACCCCTAGCTAATTAACCCTATTCCGGACACAATGGACTAGGTCTCATCAGCCTATTCGACTGTTTCAGTCCACTTTTCTATAAATTAATTAATAAAAATTTTTGTTATTTAATTTGATCGTACATTTTAATTTACCGGGGCCACAGACTGACTCCAAAAATAAAACTATTTATGTTTTGATGATACGGTCCTAAAAAAATTTATTTCGTCGAATTTGGCTTCCATTTGAAAATGGCCATTTTTTGGTCGATCCAAATTGACTGAAATTGACAAAACACGTTTTCTTTTGCCACGCTCACATATTAACTCCAAAAATTATGAAAATTGGAATCTTGCAATAAATTTGACATTCCGGATCCAACCAAAGTGCTTTCGTCGAAAATGGAGGTCATTTGCAAAATGGTTATTTATACGGGTTGTATATTATATTAAATTCCATAACGACTTTACTGAATATTCAACTGGCCATAAATTTTTATTCCCGCTATTAAATATCAATTTTTCAGATTTGTTGGAAAGATATTTTTAAAATGATTTAAATATTTCTGGTTTCACTAAAATTCGATTTATTTTGAATCCTGTACATTCAGTTAAAGTTCATATTCAAATTTTCAAACTACCGCGCTATTTCTAACTCCTTTTAAAATTAAAATAAATAAATTCATTCTAACTTCGATTTAAATAAATTTTTAATCGTTATTATTTAAAATAAATTATTTTAACTATTCAAAATTCAACAAAATAGCCAAAATAAAAATTTTAATTTGGTTCTTATTTTCTGGGTTGTTACACGAATTAAGTAAGTAACTTTCATATGAAATAGTTTGAAACGAATTCCGATCATTCATTGCTAGTTGATTATTGAATCCGGATCAGAAAAAGGATATCCATCATTGATGGTTATTTATGAGTAAGTAACCGAGTTTTATAATATTATCATTTCAATTCAATTTGAAATAAAAGTTGGAATTTAAAAAAGAATTATTTTTTGAAATAATTATTTTGGGAAGGATTTAACAAGTTCAAAATAATCATTAAATGTTTAACGAAATGTGGTATGAAGAATTTGGAAAATTTGAATATTTGATTTTGTATGAATTCTTGGTTCCATAAAAAGAGTTGAAAAATAATAGTCGAACGAGTTTTAAATAAAGTATTATTTTTTTTCCAATTTGATTTGAAATGGAAATTCGGAATTTATAATGATTTTAACTAAAGATGGAATATAAAAAAATTATTTCGGAAAAAGAAATTTAGAATACGGTTTTATTCTAAATTATGAATATACTTTAATTTGTAAAGAGAAATTTGGCTATTCATTGTTAAACATTATATAGCATGAATCGAACGTGTCGCGCAATGATCGATTTTAAATTTCAAATTATTATAACTTGAACGTTTTGAACCGAGTTGACTTGTAACGAAAAATAATGGATTTATATTAATGATAGGTTTTGAATAAAAGAGGAATTTTCAAATTCCAACGTATGGTTTTCAAGTTATGTCTAAATTAAAATTTGAAAAGGTCGTTATACGTGCAGTTCGACGACCGTAACAGAAAATCGAATAAAATATGGACTTATAAAATTTATTTAAAAATCTATAAAAATATGATAAATTAAATTTTATTATTTAAAAGTTATTTGGATTAAAATTTGTGAATTTGGAATGATTTTGGATCTATTGATTAAATAACCATTTTATAACGCTTTCCGTAATGCTTTTAACGTTGTATACCATTTCTTTAGAAATAATTGGAATTTGAAGATCTATAAAACACGAACTATTATGGAAGGAATTTGATAATTATAATGATAGGTTTTATACAAATTTAAAATATATGAAAATTAAATAAGATTTGAATTAAAATTGGAATGAGTATTGGATAGAATTGGTCTTTGGATATTCAAAATGGATTTACAGGAGTAGACAAATACAATCATAAATATTAAAACATATCCATATCCAGATTCTGATAGTGTTTGCCTGAGTTTGTGAATCAATATCAAATATAAGTCGATTAAATTGTATTTAGACTTATATTTGAAAATATTAATTATTTGAATCGTCATAAACGGAAATTCAAATCCAAATAAAGATTTGGTAGATTCAGAATAGCGACGAACAAATGAAGTTTGTTTTTGAAATATAAGGTTTGGGAAAAATGAATGTTGAATTTCAAGGAAAGGTTAAGATGATAACGGGGTTTTCGGGAATTACATAAATCCAACCTTAATTCGGAAGGAATTGATAATGATTTTGAAAGGGACTTTGAATTTAGAAACTCATAAAATCCACAGCTATTGTTTTAAAGTACAATTATTATTTGGGAAGTCCGAGATCAGATATAGGTCCAAAAACCATTCCAAATAATAATACGACGCTAATAAAAAAAACTGAAGACTGGAAAATCGATAAGTGAAGACCGAGTATATTCGAATTGTCTGGGCGGATTGCTGATGTCTCGGATCGGGCCGTACAAAGAATACGAGGTTATAAGTGGCATGAAATCTGAATATATTTGAATTTTCTCAGGTTGTTGTTCCGTTCAGACCCAGAATGGACTTGTATGGAATGTGTATCTGACATTGAAATTAACCGCATAACACTGATTTCCATTAATATATATCATATTTGTGGCAATATATTATCCTCGTCTCTAATTCATTTGAACTTAGGGGTATGCATTGATCAAAATCAGTGACATGTCGTGAATTGTCAATGTTGCATACTCGATTTATGAAACAAGCTAGTGATGATCAAAGCATGGCTTATTGAAGCGTAGCTTTGTGTATATCGTGACATCGACGAACCTCACACCCCAGATTGATGGTAAACTGGCGGTTAGGTTGTATCCATAATCTCTAGTGAAAATCGAAAGCTGTGGCAGTAGATCTACCTTGAAACCTGAGGGAATAAAGTATATACGATGTTCGATGTTTGGATGTTATCCGGGATATATACTTTTGCGCTATGTTTTCGGTTTCCGTTGTCTGGATGTAAATTGGGAGATACTTAGCTTCGTGCCCTCCAATGATCTTCCGTGTCAGGAACAATTATGTTGGAAATCTAATCTCCAATATGAGCCCATGCGATTTTGATTGTATACCTATATGTCAATATAACCAATTGGGGTAATGAGGGCTATGATTCTATATTTGTTTGCGAAATGATTTTTCAACACTATGTACTAATGATAATATTAAAGGAGGATTTTACGTATTAAAGCATCTTTGGTTATCATAAGACAAAACTCGCCCATATGGTGTGCGTTTGCATTGTGTGATATTGGACGAGCTTATGATAGCTTCATTTTCCAAAGTCATTGTGAATTTCTGTGCACGGGAATTCACATGGAATAAGCCCGTTCTTGCATTAGCGGCGTGACCCAGTGAATTATCCCAACTTTAAAATGAACTCGAAATAATAACCGTTTTGAGTTCTCACACCAGTCCCATGACTGACTTGGAGTTTATTGTTTCCCACCTAAACTCTGGGTGCCCATTATTTTTGCATGGGTAACTAGTAGTTTAGTCTGCAGGTTTAACTTTTAGAGCTGGATCCAGATTTGGAGCTAGAGATACTTTCGAGATTTTGCTTCTTCCGCTGTGAGCTTTTGTTTTCTGCTGAGCTTATGTTGTACTTTGATTTATTGTAATTCTGGTCTAAAATTTCTATAATGAAATAAAAATTTCTGTTATTTTCATTTAAATATGTGAATACCCATAACCATCCGTCTTTGTTAACAATTTAATTTGGTTTAATTACTGGCGAGAATAGGATAAAAAGGCGGGTCGTTACAATTGTGGATATGCCAACCACAATCAAAATAAATGTTGGTTTAGTTACAATCCAATTAAACAAATGAGGTTCCCTAAATCTACAAAATCAATGTTGACTAAATTTAAGCAGATTTGGGTTTCCAAGGCACAAAGATAATTTGAATGGATTGTTATATAAACAAGCCTGGGTACCTAAAGTCGTGAACGAAATTGTGAGTGGTTTTAAAATAATTATTAGACCACTCAATCCTCTAGATGCTTAGGTATTAAATGATGGCCGAGGAACCACATTGCAAAAGAGAAATTGATTTCAAGTTGTTCCACATCTTTTAATTATTCAGAGTTCCTAGGCTAAGTTTGCTGAGTTGGAGATCCACAGCACCTACTGAAAATATGGTATGATCTCTAGACTCATCTCTGTTGATATTCTCTGCTTTCATTCCTCTTTATTTATTCCTCCTTCTAGCCCTTCTATTTTTTGATTAATTTGATTTGCATTGTCACTGCCACATTTTTTGGTTTTCTTAACTTCAAGTTGCAGAATTCTTGATTTTCTGGAAATGTGCTTCATTTGTATAAAATTTTCATGTTTTAATCATTTCCATATTAATTTAAAATGGTAATTTCCTCCCACTTATTTTGAAGTTTAATTCTTTTTTATTTCTGAATTCCTAATGGTGCTGAAGCATTCTTGTTATACCATGAACACTGTTAATTTGAATTCTAAAATTAAAATTTTACACATTCTTGTTCTCTTGAGTTTTGTCTAATTCATTTTGGAAAGATTAGAAAATTCATACTAATTAGAGCACACTACTATTTTTCAATTGTGATCATTTGTTGGTTTTTCGATTTTCTTGATTATTTCTGAATTGAAAAACATTTGGCATGAATCATTGTGCTGCATCTTGAAATTCATTATTATTCATGATCTTCTGTCTTAGATATTTGATTGTTGAAATCATTTGAAAATTTTGATATCTTGAATCTCACATACATCTTGGATTTGAAATTTATAATATGGTGTAAACCATTCATTGAATCTTGAGATCTTCACATTCCTTCAAGTGACTTCAAATAAAGTGTACTTTAAATCTTGGATCATGAATCATCCTTTGTGCTTGTTAGAAATAACTGTGAAAAAATCTCTTAACAAGTGTTTTTTGAAATTAATTATTGTGCTGCTCTGATAAAAGGAATCTTTCTGAAAATGTAACAACCTGGAAAATCTGAACCAGTTTGAAAATTTTAAATTGGCTATTTTGGTGGATTTTCAATATTTAAAATAAATATTTTAAATAATAACGACGAAAAGTAAGTTTGAATCGATGTTTGAAAATAAGTATAATTAATTCTAATTATAAACAAGGCCTGAAATGGTGCGGTAGTTTCAAAATTTGAATTCAAACTTTGACTGACTGTACCGGATGCAAAACAAAACGGATTTTAGTGGAACCAAAAATATTTAAATCTGTTAGTGAATATATTTCTAACGAATCTGAAAAATCAAAGTTTCGTAGCGGGAAGCAAAAGTTATGGCCAAACAAATTTTCAGAAAGGTTGCTGTAGAGTTTATATAGCCCGTGAAAATGGACATTTTGCAAACGACCTCGGAATTCGACGAAACCACCTTTGTTGGATTCGGGATGTCAAATTATTGCTAGGTTTCAAATTTCATAATTTTTGAAGCTAGTATGTGAGCGTGGCAAAGGAAAATGTGTTTGGTTGATTTATATTAAATTGGATCGACCAGAAAAGGGCCATTTTTCAAACGGTCTCGGAATTCGACGAAACTAGTTTTGTTGGGACCGTATCGTCAAAACATAGCTAGATTTATTTTTTAGGAATTTTTAGAATCAATATATGGCCCTAGCAAATTGAAATGTACGTTCAAATTAAATATTGAATGTTTTATATTTTAATTTGAAGGAAAACTGACTGAAATAGTCGAATGGGCCTATGAAACATATCCCATTGTGTTCGAAATGGGGGTATTTGGCTGGGGACGACATTCGTTGTGTTTGGAGTTCATAGGAAGCAAAGGGTAATTTTGGATTTTAAAAATATATAAATATATAAAAAAATATCATTGGTCAAACCGTTTCTCTCTCCCTGACTATTGCTCCAGGCGACGGCGGATTGCATTCAAAACTTCTCCCCTCGATTCCTCCAAATCCACGCATCTATAGCCTTCCCTCCATTTGAAGTAATTGTAGACCTCCTCTCCACCTTTCCATAGCAGGATCAACCTCCCACGTGCATCGTGCGTCGAGATCTGACCCCGGGAACGTCCGCACTTTGAACCGCCGCCGAGAGCCACCGAAACCATCGAGTAAATCGCGGTTAGGGTCCCCTGGCGCGCCTCTCCTTGCTCTTCTTCGTGGTGAAGGCCGATCGTCCTATCGATTCACGGATTGCAAGAAAAGTTCAAACCTAGTTTTGAAGATTTGAGAGAGGTATACAGCTGATTTTAATTTAACTATATTATAGCACTTTAAAGCGCTACGGTTTTTGATTTCACTGTAAAAATCATTTCTTTTTCGTTTCTTGACGAAATTCAGTAAAATAAGAGATAGTGGACTCGTGCGGACGTCTTCTACATTTTAGAAGAGACCGGATATTTTTCTGAGCCTTCTGCTATTTTTGGTGGAGTGGAAACCAATGTGAGATTTCTGAATTATAAACGATATTGAAAACGATGATGTATAAATTATATAGTCGATGTATGAGTTATATAAGCATTGTACACCACATGTATAAGCGTTGTATAAGTTGTACGTTCGATGTATAAGTTATATATGCATTGTAAAAATTATATATGTGTTGAATTGAAGTGAAATATACTTATATATATACGCCCCTCGTCTACAAACCATGGATGATATTTATTGGTTGTGATTAGTGTGAAAATTGGTTGATAGCGAATGGTTGATTAGAATTGTTTGTGGTTGAAATTGATTGATTGTGGTTGAAAAATACCCGTTTGTGGTTGAGAATTGTTTGGTTGAAACCACATAGGATTAGTTTATCGAAAAGAAAAAAATATATATACATGCCGCCTGCGTGCGAACTAGATGCATGAAATCCCTATTGTCAAAAGCTGCGAGGCTTTAAGGTAGAGCGAGGAGCCGTAGTAGGGACGGCCCCAGTTTTAACTACCCTGCCGTTATGCTGCCGAAATTTTGAATAATATTCATGTGTTATAATTATTTTCGTGTGTTGAAACTATATTCTTGTGTTGAATAGAAATTCATTCGTTGAATAGAAATTCATGTGTTGAATGGTATTCGTGTTTTAAATAAACTTCTTTAACAGTAAAAATCACATTTTTATTATATATACGAACTATAGAAAACCTTCATGTGTTGAATAGAAATTCATTCGTTGAATAGAAATTCATGTTGAATTGTATTTTTGTTTTAAATAAATTGCTTTAACAATAAAAATCACATTTTTATTATATATACGAACTATAGAAAACCTTCATGTGTTGAAAAGAAATTCATTCGTTGAATAGAAATTCATGTGTTGAATGGTATTCATGTTTTAAATAAATTGTTTTAACAATAAAAATCACATTTTTATTTTATATATACGAACTATAGAAAACATTCATGTGTTGAATAGAAATTCATTCGTTGAATAGAAATTCATGTGTTGAATGGTATTCGTGTTTTGAAATAAATTGTTTTATAATAAAAATCATATTTTTAACAACTATACGAACAATATAAAATAGTCGTGTTTTGAAAGAAATTGTTTTATAATAAAAATCTTATTTTTATCAACTATATGAACTATATAAAATAGATGTGTTTTGAAATAATTTGTTTTACATTAAAAATCACATTTTTATTATATACATGATTTGTTAAAAATAGTGAAGTGTCAAAATAAATGTTTGTTGGATAAAAATATCATTTTTATCAAATGTATGAAAAGAATATGGTTTTGAAATCGAAACTTCAAACGAGTGTACTGGGAGATCCGACCGTCGGATTTTCCCGAAACTGGAACCGTTGGATTCATTTTGAAAAGATCTTTCTAATGATATAAAATTTGTAAAGATCCAATAGTTAGATTTTCAGATATGTGTAAATGAAATCTAAAGAAAAACATTGCCATGGCCGCGTTATGGCCTGAAGCGTCGTTTGAATAAATTAGCTACTTTTAAATAAATAAAAATAGCGATAAATCATTATAAAATATTATAAATGATATGGAATAGAAATAAACCGAATTTACTTGGTTTGTTGAATATTTTGTGGTTGAATATGAAATTTATAAACTAACTGAAGGTTAGTTAAGTCGAATGATTTCCTGGGTTTTGATCTGATGTTGGTTTTGGCCTTCAGGGTTAATATTTGGGAAATCGTTGTCTTACTAATTTAAGGTTAGTGAATGATGAATTGGAATAAGGCGTATGTTGTGTTTGTGTAGCAATTTTTTTTTATATACGCTAGTTGCTCAGAAAGACCGGGTTTATTCCATTCTGAATAACTGAATCGACGATAAGAAGTCGACGATGAAGATGGTGGTTGAAGACCGGAGATCTTCACCTCGGTCGGATGGTAATTGATGTCCTGATTGGGAGGCATCCCGAAATATGGATAATGAGTTGTGATCGTCTAGACGTACGTGGAGATCGATGGGTATGCGAGGTATATAGTGCCTCCGGTTTCGTTCAGACCCAGAACGGACTTGTAAATGGACTGTGTGTCTGACATTGGAATTCATTCTGTGTGATTGATAGCCATCAGTTGCATGATGTGAATTGCCTATGTGGCATGCTAAGATGCAGTGATCAAGGCTTCTGTTGAAAAGCAAAGTATTGTGGTTGATGATCAAAGCACCGCCTATGTGGCGTAGCTTTGTGTATAACGTGAATTCTCGTACCTCACACCCCGGTATGAACCAGAAACGGGAGAGGATCTCCGGGAGGGCATGCTTTTCCTTCTAGCTAGAGGTGGTGTCGGCGCTTAAACTGGCTGACATTATTATTATTTTCACCTATGTGGTTGTTGATGTTGTGAGGCGCCTCGGATATATATCGGTGACTATGTGAAGCCGATGGAGCCATTCGTTGGCTCATTGACACCCCAAAGGGCGGGAAACGCAGTGTTCAGGCATTTTAATCCACATCGGTGGACCGGCCCTGTCGCTCCTAGGGTCACTCGAGCTCTGATCCCGAGACACGGGCTAGAGCGTCTCGAAGTCGGTAAGGACTATCTTTTTCCTTGGTTCATGACGGAAATCCAATTTCCAAATACGACACCGTGCGGTTTTGATCGTAAACCTATATTTGGCGACATAGTGGCATGGGACGCTCATGTTGTCTATGATTGATACTTATGATTTGAAATTGTTTCTGAAATATATAAACACTAGTAATAATACCACATGCTTTTGTTATATTCGTATCTAGCATATTTTGGCAATTATAAGGTAAAAACTCTATCCTCCGGTTTGCGTTGCATTGTGTGATGGGAACTGAGTCTTATAATGGCTTCATTTTATAAAAAACATTGTGATGTTTAAAAGATTTACTTGTTTTAAAGCACTGGCAATCCAATGGAGTAAACTCGTTCCACAAAAGTGGCGTGATCCTGTGATTAGCAAAGTGTGTTAAGTAGATTTCTCATACCAGTCCCATGACTGACTCGTTGTTTGTTTCACTTGCAAACTCGGGTGCCCCTTTTTCTACATGGGCAGCCTTGTGTTCAGGTTAGCAGGCTGTTTCTGGATAGCTGGAGCTGAAGATGGATTCAACAATTTTTCGCTTTTTATGCTGTTCAGCTCCTATTGTACATATTATGCTTGTTTTCCGCTGTAGACATTTATTTATAGCTGAACTGTATTTGTACTATATATGATCCCGTATACTGCGTAACTCTGATGATTATGTTTATTCAGTGTATTATTTGTAGATTATCTGGTGTATTTATTTATTTCTGTTCTGCTGTTATGTGTTTATGTATTATATTCCAAAGATTACCCTTTCCACCGTCAGTACGGGGTTTGGGGTCGTCAAAACGTGGTATTAGAGCTTTGGTTAAGCTTAGTGCTAGAATATAACATATTATCGAACTCGTCAGAAATAGAACCAATAGTGTTCTAAGATGAGTAACTCATTACAGATAGGATCAGTAATATCCTAGTATGGGTAAAGCAGAGCGAAATACACCCCGGTAGACACATTTACATTCAAGTATATGTTTCTATGTTTTAAAATACCTTTTCTATTGACCTGACACTTGATCTGCTGTTTGCAGAAGTTCTAGAAAATGAGTGTCAGAAACAGAAGGAATGCAGAACCAGATCTAGAGGCTCTATTAAAGAGATATCGAAATCTGGGCGGAGCACAATTCTCAAGACTTGAAAGTCTGGACATATGCCTCTAGAGAAGGCCTTGGTGCGGTATTAACGCAAAGAGGCCAAGTTATTGCTTATGCTAGCCGTCAGCTAAAGCCACATGAAAAGTATTACGTTACTCATGATCTTGAGTTGTTGCCTATCGTATTGGCTTTGAAAATCTGGAGACACTATCTTCTGGGTGAGAAATTCGAACTGTTTACAGATCATCAGTCGCTAAAGTATCTGTTCACCCAGAAAGACTTGAATCTAAGGCAACAACGTTGGCTAGAGTTCCTTGCAGCATACGATTTTGAGATTCTATACACTCCAAGGAAAGCCAATGTCGTGGCCGATGCGTTAAGTAGCAAGAATGAAATGATCGCCAGTTTTATTATTGCGACTTCTTTAATTGACAAGATATCTGCTCTCCAAAAAGACGAAAAATTTATTAAAGGAATGAGCCAGCGGATTCGTGAAGGCAATGCTTCGGATTTCCAGCTCGATAGCGAAGGATTCTGAGGTTACAAGGACGAATTTGTGTTCCAGAAATTCCTGAACTCAGAAGAGATGTGCTTGATGAATGCCACAAATCTAAGCTCAGTATCCATCCGGGTGTGAGTAAAATGTATAACGATATCAAGCGAACATTCTGGTGGAAATCGTTGAAAAGATACATCTCTATATATGTTAGAAGGTGCCCTACTTGCTAGCTAGTCAAAAGCGACTAATAGAAACTGGCTGGATTGTTGCAACCGCTGGACATTCCAGGTTGGAAGTGGGAACATAATTCCATGGACTTCATAGATGGTTTGCCCAGAACCAGAAAAGGAAATGACATTATTTGGATGATCGTAGATCGCTTCACGAAGACCGTCCATTTCATACCTGTCAGATCGAACCGAACTGCTCAGAGTCTGGCGCAGATATATTTCAAGGGAATTGTTAGGCTACATGGAGTGCCGCTCAGTATAGTTAGTGATAGAGATCCAATATTTACTAGCAAATTCTGGGAGGCTTTTCAAGTAGAACTGGGAACGAAGCTGAACTTGAGCACCGCCTATCATCCTAAGACAGATGGTCAGACTGAGAGGGTGAATCGTATACTAGAAGATTTATTGCGGGCTTGTGTTCTCGATTTTGGTGGATCATGGGAAGACCATTTACATTTGGTTGAGTTCCCATACAACAACAGCTACCAAGCAAGCCTAACAATGTCACCATTTGAAGCATTGTATGGTAGACCGTGCTGATCTCCTTCTTATTGGGTCGAACCTGGTAATAGACTTGTATTGGGACCTAATATGATCCGCAAAGCTGCAGACAAAGTCGATTTCATTAAGAAACGATTACTCGCCGCTCAAAACCGACCGAAGAGCTATGCTGATTCGAGAAGAAGGGATTTGGCTTTTTTTGTTGGTGATTATGTGTGTCTAAGGGTTTCTCCAATGAGAGGAGTGATTCGATTTGGCAAATCTGGGAAGTTGGCACCCAGATTTATTGGTCCATTCCCTGTACTTGAACGGATTGGAACCCTCGCTTATAGAATTCAATTATCAGATTGGTTGCCTGGAGTGCATGATGTATTTCACATATCTCAACTTCGAAAGCACGTTCATGATCCAGACTTGATCGTGGCAGAAGCCACACAACAGGATATTGAAATTACTCCAGAATTGGCTGTGAGAAGAGAGCCGCTAAAGATTATTGGCAAAGAAACCAAAGAACTGAGGAACAAGAAGGTTCACTTAGTTAAAGTGCAATGGAGTGGAGATCCACGAGATTGTACTTGGGAAACAGAGGAAAGCATTAAGAAAGCCTATACTAAGTGCAGGGTGGATATCTCTGATTGACTCTGGTGCAAGGTACATTTACCATACTTTGCATTACCATTTTGTTCTCTACTTAATTGTTATCTTCTTTTCATGGATGTAAACTTTTGATTCTATAGTCTAATTATTTTAAAAGAGTATATGAATCGATTAGTATATTTTGAAAAGTTAAAAATAAAATTGATTGTTGTTTGTGTTGTGTGATAGTGGATTTGATTAATTAAATTATTAGAATGATAGTTAATTTAATCAATAAGAGAATGAAGGGTAGAATTTATTCGATTAAATCACACATTGAACTGATTTAAAAATAGATAGAAATATATACATGTGCATTATATATGTTTCAACAGGTAAATGGATTAGCTGTTGAGTAAAGAATTTATTTGTGTGCCCGACAAATAGGTAAACCTTAATGAGTTGGATGCGCAATTTTATTATTATATCAACTCCTGTGAATGCCATTGAATGTGGAGTGCTGGTTGTTCTATGTGTAATAATAAACGTCGCCATAGGATAGTAACAATTAATTTTTGAACTACGCTACATGGCATACTTCTTGAAGATAGGCATACTTCATCATATACCACAAAGCATTTGGAGCTTGTGTGACGAGGTTGAAGATTTACCATACGAGCGAGACGCTTGTATGGCGATGACTATATTTTACAGGTTGAACTGATGACTGATATGGACTATGTAAAATATAACGGTAAATTGTCAGATTAATAAAAAAACCCACACGGGTTTGGAGATGACAATAAACACGTCTCTCTGGTCATTAAGGCACAAAAACCATTTATAGGGTGACGAGAATTTATTCTCTGGACTTATGATCTATACACACTCCCCTGTGGACACCGGAATATATCACTATAAATATGTGCATGCTTATTAGGATTTATTGGGTACCTAATACGGCCTAATAAATTTCCAAACCCCTCCCCGTACAAAGGAGGTTATGGCAAAAAAAATCGAAAATTTAGGGTGTTAGCCAAATTTTTGAAGAATTCGAAAATTCTCAGAAACTGAAAAGTTGGAGAATGGAAGCCAGATTGAAAGTAGAGTTGATTAATCAAACCACTTTCGACTTTGTTCCTTTTCGGGGACGAAAAGTTTTAAGTGGGGGAGATTGTAACAACCCGGAAAATCTGAACCAGTTTGAAAATTTTAAATTGGCTATTTTGGTGGATTTTAAATATTTAAAATAAATATTTTAAATAATAATGACGAAAAGTAAGTTTGAATCAATGTTTGAAAATAAATATAATTAACTCTAATTATAAACAAGGCCTGAAATGGCGCGGTAGTTTCAAAATTTGAATTCAAACTTTGACTGACTGTACCCGGTGCAAAACAAAAACGGATTTTAGTGAAACCAAAAATATTTAAATATGTTAGTGAATATCTTTCTAACGAATCTGAAAAATCGAAGTTTCGTAGTGGGAAGCAAAAGTTATGGCCAACCGAATTTTCAGAAAGGTCGCTATAGAGTTTATATAGCCCGTGAAAATGGCTGTTTTGCAAACGACCTCGGAATTCGACGAAACCACTTTTGTTGGGTCCGGGATGTCAAATTATTGTTAGGTTTCAAATTTCATAATTTTTAAAGCTAGTATATGATCATGGAAAAGGAAAATGTGTTTGGTCGATTTCTATTAAATTGGATCGACCAGAAAAGGGCCATTTTTCTAACGGACTAGAAATTCGATGAAACTAGTTTTGTTGGGACCGTATCGTCAAAACATAGCCAGATTTATTTTTCTGGAATTTTTAGAATCAATATGTGGCCCTGGCAAATTGAAATGTACGTTCAAATTAAATATTGAATGTTTTATATTTTAATTTGAAGGAAAACTGACTGAAACAGTCGAATGGGCCTATGAAACATATCCCATTGTGTTCGGAATGGGGGTATCTGGCTAGGGACGAAAGTCATTAGGTTTGGATTGGAGTTCGTAGGAAGCAAGGGGTATTTTTGGATTTTAAAAATATATAAATATATATAAAAAAAATCATTGGTCAAACAGTTTCTCTCTCCCCGACTATTGCTCCAGGCGACGGCGGATTGCATTCAAAACTTCTCCCCTCGATTCCTCCAAATCCACGCATCTATAGCCTTCTCTCCAGTGAAGAAATTGTAGATCTCCTCTCCACTTTCAAATCCATAGCAGGATCAACCTCCCTCGTGCATCGTGCGTCGAGATCTGACCCCGGGAACGTCCGCAATTTGAACCACCGTCGAGAGCCACCAAGACCACCGAGTTCATCGCTGTTAGGGACCCCTGGCGCGCCTCTCCTTGCTCTTCTTCGTGGTGAAGGCCGATCGTCCTATCGATTCACGAATTGCAAGAAAAGTTCAAACCTAGTTTTGAAGATTTCAGAGAGGTATACGGCTGATTTTAATTTAACTATATTATAGCACTTTAAAGCGCTATAGTTTTTGATTTCACTATAAAAATCATATCTTTTTCGTTTCTTGACGAAATTCAGTGAAACAAGAGACAGTGGACTCGTGCGGACGTCTTCTACATTTTAGAAGAGACCGGATATATTTCTGAGCCTTCTGCTATTTTTGGTGGAGTGGAACCCAATGTGAGATTTTTGAATTATAAGCGATATGGAAAACGATGATGTATAAATTATATAGTCAATGTATGAGTTATATAAGCGTTGTACACCACATGTATAAGCGTTGTATAAGTTGTACGTTCGATGTATAAGTTATATATGCGTTGTAAAAATTATATATGTGTTGAATAGAAGTGAAATATACTTATATATATATATATATATATATATATATATATATATATATATATACGCCCCTCATCCACAAACCACGAACGATATTTAATGGTTGTGATTGGTTTGAAAATTGGTTGATAGCGAATGGTTGATTAGAATTGTTTGTGGTTGAAATTGATTGATTGTGGTTGAAAAATACCCGTTTGTGGTTGAGAATTATTTGGTTGAAACCACAAAGGATTAGTTTGTGGAAAAGAAAAAAAATATATACATGCCGCCTACGTGCGAACTAGATGCATGAAATCCCCATTGTCAAAAGTTGTGAGGCTTTAAGGTAGAGCGAGGAGTCGTACTAGGGACGACCCCGGTTTTAACTACCCTGCCGTTATGCTGCCGAAATTTTGAATAATATTCATGTGTTAGAATTATTTTCATGTGTCGAAACTAAATTCGTGTGTTGAATAGAAATTCATTCGTTGAATAGAAATTCATGTGTTGAATGGTATTCGTGTTTTAAATAAATTGCTTTAACAATAAAAATCACATTTTTATTATATATACGAACAATAGAAAACCTTCATGTGTTGAACAGAAATTCATTCGTTGAATAGAAATTCATGTGTTCAATGGTATTCGTGTTTTAAATAAATTGCTTTAACAATTAAAATTACATTTTTATTATATATACGAACTATAGAAAACCTTCATGTGTTGAATAGAAATTCATTCGTTGAATAGAAATTCATGTGTTGAATGGTATTCGTGTTTTAAATAAATTGTTTTAACAATAAAAATCACATTTTTATTTTATATATACGAACTATAGAAAACATTCATGTGTTAAATAGAAATTCATTCGTTATATAGAAATTCATGTGTTGAACGGTATTCGTGTTTTGAAATAAATTGTTTTATAATAAAAATCATATTTTTAACATCTATATGAACTATATAAAATAGTCGTGTTTTGAAAGAAATTGTTTTATAATAAAAATCTTATTTTTATCATCTATATGAACTATATAAAATAGTCGTGTTTTGAAATAAATTATTTTACATTAAAAATCACAATTTTTTTATATACATGATTTGTTAAAAAAAGTGAAGTGTCAAAATAAATGTTTGTTGGATAAAAATATCATTTTTATCAAATGTATGAAAAGAATATGGTTTTGAAATCGAAACTTCAAACGAGTGTACTGGGAGATCCGACCGTCGGATTTTCCCGAAACTGGAACCGTTGGATTCGTTTTGAAAAGATCATTTTAATAATATAAAAATTTTGAAGGTCCAACGGTTAGATTTTCAGATATGTGTAAATCAAATCTAAAGAAAAACAGCGCCACGGCAGCGTTATGGCCTGAAGCGTCGTTTGAATAAATTGGCTACTTTTAAATAAATAAAAATAGCGATAAATCATTGTAAAACGTTATAAACGATATGGAATAGAAATAAACCGAATTTAACCGGTTTATTGAATATTTGGTGGTTGAATATGAATTTATAAACTAACTGAAGGTTAGCTAAGTCGAATGGTTTCCAGGGTTTTGATCCGATGTTGTTTTCGGCCTTCGGGGTTAATATTTGGGATATCGTTCTCTTACTAATTTACGGTTAGTGAATGATGAATTGGAATAAGGCCTATGTTGTGTTTGTGTAGCACATTTTTATTATATACGTGAGTTGTCAGAAAGACCGGGTTTATCCCATTCTGAATAACTGAATCGACGATAAGAAGTCGACGATGAAGACAGTGGTTGAAGACCGAAGATCTTCACCTCGGTTGGATGGTAACTGATGTCCTGATTGGGAGGCATCCCGAAATATGGATAATGAGTGGTGATCGTCCAGACGTACGTGGAGATCGATGGGTATGCGAGGTATATAGTGCCTCCGGTTTCGTTCAGACCCAGAACGGACTTGTAAATGGACTGTGTGTCTGACATTGGAATTCATTCTGTGTGATTGATAGCCATCAGTTGCATGATGTGAATTGCCTTTGTGGTATGCTAAGATGCAGTGATCAAGGCTTCTGTTGAAAAGCAAAGTCTTGTGGTTGATGATCAAAGCACCTCCTGTGTGGCGTAGCTTTGTGTATAACGTGAATTCGCGAGCCTCACACCCCGGTATGAAACAGAAACGGGAGAGGACCTCAGAGAGAGCATGCGTTTCCTTCTAGCTAGTTGTGGTGTCGGCGCTTAAACTGGCTGACATCATTATTATTTTCACCTATGTGGTTGTTGCTGTTGCGAGGCGCCTCGGATATATCGGTGACTATGTGAAGCCGACGGAGCCATTCGTTGGCTCATTGACACCCCAAAGGGCGGAGAAACGCAGTGTTCAGGCATTTTAATCCATATCGGTGGACCGGCCCTGTCGCTACTAGGGTCACTCGAGCTCTGATCCTGAGACACGGGCTAGAGCGTCTCGAAGTCGGTAAGGACTATCTTTTGCCTTGGTTCATGATGGAAATCCAATTTCCAAATACGACACCGTGCGATTTTGATTGTAAACCTATATTTGGCGACATAGTGGCATGGGACGCTCATGTCGTCTATGATTGATACTTATGATTTGAAATTGTTTTAGAAATATATAAACACTAGTAATAATACCAAATTCATTTGTTTTATTCGTATCAAGCATATTTTGGCCATTATAAGGTAAAAACTCTATCCTCCGGTTTGCGTTGCATTGTGTGACGGGAACTGAGTCTTATAATGGCTTCATTTTATAAAAAGCATTGCGATGTTTAAAAGATTTACTTGTTTTAAAGCACTGGCAATCCAATGGAGTAAACCCGTTCCGCGAAAGTGACGTGGTCCTGTGATTAGCCATAGTATAAAGTGTGTTAAGTAGATTTCTCATACCCGTCCCATGGCTGACTCGTAGTTTGTCTCACTTGAAAACTCGGGTGCCCCTTTTTCTAGACGGGCATCCTTGTGTTCTGGTTAGCATGATCTTTCTGGATAGCTGGAGTTGAATATGGTTTCTATCATTTATCTCTTTTTATGTTGTTCAGCTCCTAATGTACATATTATGTTTGTTTTCCGCTGTAGACATTTATGTATAGCTGAACTATATTTGTACTAAGTATGATCCTGTATACTGCGTAACTCTGATGATTATGTTTATCCAACGTATTATTTGTACATTATCTGGTGTATTTATTTATTTCTGTTCTGCTGTTATCTAATTATGTATTATATTCCAATGATTACCCTTGCCACCGTCAGTACGGTGTTTGGGGTCGTCACAGAAAATGTTTTGATGACTACTTGTTTTGGTAAATATTGATTGCTGCTCTAATAGATGAATTTTATGTGCTTAATTTGCTTGCTTGGGCTTGGTGATTGGATAATGTTGTCTGAGATACCTTTATTAGCCACCAGGGTAGCATTAAAATCCTCACTAATGGAGATAACAAATGGTATTAATTTAGAAGTGTTGAAATTCTTTTTGATTGATCTGGTTCTCGTCCTGTATATAATTTTTAAATCCCTCTTGTCTTGTATAAATCTTTCAGTTCCCTCTTATAATTGATTTTTCAATTTTAGAATCATTTATTGATTATTTATTCTGAAATTGAAACCAATAACCAAAACTGAACTGTATTTAGAACTCATCAAAATTATTATCAGACTTTTGAAATTGTGATGAGTTGTGATTATTGTATATTTCATAACAAGAGGAAATTTTATTTAAATTTTCATGATGATTGAACAATTTTTATAATATCTTTGAATTGAGACTTATTTCACAAACATCTTCTTTTTCCGTTATAATTCTGTCATCCATCATGATTTTGTATTAGTGTGGAGAGCTTACTATTTTTTTAAAATTATCTTAAATATACGGTGTCAATATTTGTGATGGAATTATGATTATATTATTTTTCAGAAATAGAGATAATTGAAAATTTTCAAAGATCCTGGTACAGTTTAACATATTTCATAATGTGATTAATTTAGAAATTTATTTCATAATAATTTCTATACCTACCATATTTCTATCATCCATATCGGTTTTATATACTGAGGAGATTTTTTGAAAAGGAAAATGTTAAAAATATAGTATTCATTTGTACTACTCTAACCTCATTTAAAAATCCAAGCTTTGGTCATGCATAGTTATGAGATTACTTATATTTAAGTTGCAACTAACCTCATTTAAAAATCGAAGAACTGGTTATGCATGGTCAGTGTGCTCTTAAATTAAAAGAAAATAATTTGAAATAACTATATATATATGGAATCCTCCTTGGTGTGTAAAAACCGACTTATCAATCCATTTTTATAATCTATGAAATGTGTTAATAATTTATGATATATTAGATTTATTGATTGATAGCTATTGGGATTTGAGATTACTTGATTGTTGTCGGGGAATGGAGTTTTGATGACAACAACCTTATTTCAATTATCATTATTAATTGATTATAAAATATATACTAACATCTCTATCTAGAATATATACACATATATATGCAGGATTTATACACAAGACTTAAATACTGAAGACTATGCAGTTTTAGAGTTTTAAGAGATTCAGAATTCAGAGGAGATTCAAGACTCATGAGTAATCAAGTTATTAAGAGTTCAAGACAAATATAGTAGTAAAATCGAGTTTATATGTAAGACTCTGAATAATATCCACGTTCAAATTCGAATTCTGATTTTCAAAATTCAAATTCTAATTTCAAATTGTTTTTCTATCTGACTTATGATTTAATATATAAGTTTTAAATTTAATATATATAAAGTTCATATAATTTTATATAGTTTTATACTTATATACTTTTATAGTTTTATAACTATATAGTTTTAAACTTTACAAATTTATAAATATGTTTATATAACATATTACTATGATTTCATATGGTTTTATACTTTAAAATACTCATTTTTATCACTAAGTTTTAATTCAAGAATTTCCAGAATTATATATACAATAAACACTTGAAAAATAGGTAAAACTTATTTTATACATACATGTGTCGACATACATATATGTCTATGCCGACATACAACTGTCAGAAATTCAATTTTCAATGGAAGTGTCTTTTCACTATTTGTAACGTCCCAAAAGCATTACAATCTTTCAAATCTTATAAATAGGGGTTGATTTCGAAGTTTTTAATATATCTTCTTCTACATATTCGCCACTCTTCATCCCACCATTAGTATTTCTTATTTTATTGATTTCTACACTTTTACTTTTTCGATTTTTACTCTAATCAATTACTTTCTGAATTGAAGTGCTATTGAAGAATTATAGGGCTGTTGTAACCATTTGGGAAGTGTCTGGGAAAGCATGTGTTCCTTGCAGCCCTGAAATCAAGGAAAGGGAGCGGTGGTAACCTTGTAGCCCGAAATCAAGGGTGTTTGGAGCAGTGGTAACCTTGTAGCCGTAAAATCAAGGGAGTTTGGAGTGGTGGTAACCTTATAGCCGTGAAATCAAGGGTGTTTGGAGTGGTGATAACCTTGTAGCTGTGAAATCATGGGGATTGTACTTGGATATTGATAGTAATAAAACTTCGTGCAATCCAGTGTTGCATGGGACTGGACATAGGAGTAATGCGAACCAGTATAAAATCCGTTGTGTTCTTTCCTTTTCTGCATTTTATTATTTATCTGTTACTATGTTTGTGTTAGATTCCGTATCTCGATCATCTCTGTTGTGTGTTATTCATATAGTAGATCATTTAAGTTTTAGATTTCTGTAAATTCCTTAGAACCACTATTCACCCCCTCTAGTGTTAGTCTTGCCTTTAGATCTACATTCCGCGTTCCATAACAATTGTATCAAAGCATAGGTTTACAAAAAGTTCATAATTCGATTTTTGAAAATATTAAATGGCAACCATCTCTGGTAATAATTCTTTTGTAGAGGGTCAGTCCACTATCAAACCACCACTGTTTAATGGCAGTAATTATTCATATTGGGCATGTAGAATGAAAATATATTTACAATCAGTAGGATTAGGCACATGGAATAGTACGTAGACTGAATACGTCGAATACACAACTAATTTTGCACAATGGACTAATGGTCAAAAGGCTGCACCACTGTTTAATAGAGTGTCTGTTTGTAAATCTTCTTATGAAATTTGGTGAACATTACAAATCACTCATGCAGGAACTAATAAACTTAAACAGACTAAGATATCAATGTTAATTAATTAGTTTAAGTAATTTAAAATGAATGAGAATGAATCTATCTCCGATATGTATTGTAGATTCCAATAGATAATGCATTCACTAATAGCACTGGGAAAAACTTATTCTGAAGAAGACAAAGTTAGAAAAATACTCCGTCCATTGACTCTAGAATGGGATCAGAAAACATTGGCGATTAAGGAAGCCAATAATGTCAGTGTAAATGAAGATTGAGGAGTTAATCGTGAATTTGATGTCATTTGAAGTCGAATTACAGAAAAGAAGAGAAAATAAACCCACTAAAAAGAAATCTATTGCATTCAAAGCAACAACAAATAATTCTGACTCAAGTAGTGAAGACGATGAAGAAATTGCCTTAACGACAAGAAATTTCAGAAAATTTCTAAGATATAAAAGGAGAAATATTTTTCAAAGAAGCAGTCAAGGAATTTCGGGAAGAAATGATGATTGATGTTATAACTACAACAAACCAAGCCATAAAAATAGAATGTGTCCATACCCAGATAAATTGAATCAAAAAAGAGACAATAGTAATTCGTCAAAAAAAAGAAAGAGGGCTTATGCAGCAACTTTAGATGATTCAGATTCATCAGCAAGCGATGAAGAGCCAGAAACTGGAAATTCAAATAGTGTTTCAGAGCAATTCAGAATTCACAAAATATCAAAGAAATGGATCTAAAAACTGGGTACGCCTTAATTACTTTTTAAAAAAAAAAATTGGTTGAATGGATGTTTTATTTGTTTGCTTTGTTTTTAATTTAAAATTTAAGCTTTAAAATTCAAAATTGAAATTTAAAATTCAAATTCAAATTTTGAATTTTGAAATTCAAAATAATAGTAACAAAATAATAATTGGTAAACTAATAAAATAAATTTTGGATGTTTGTTAGGAATAATATTAATTTAGGAAATAACAAAACCTGAAATATAAATCAATAATATAATAAAACCAAAAAGTCAAAACAACATGTCTTTTGAATTTATGCATGTATGTCCACATACATAGAAGGGCATGTCGACATAAAGACCAGAAAATGAAATTCAAATTTTGATTTTCAAAAGTGTAAACTTTCAAACTTCCCTTCAACTTTCACTAATTCCCAAGGTCTGAAAAGTTGTCATTGATTTCAGAAAAGTTGTACCCATTCAATCTCTCTCTCTCTCTCTCTCTATATATATATATATATATATATATATTCAATCTTATTCTCTCAACCTCTCATTCAAAATTCAAACTACTATCATCATATCTATACTCTTCAAAACTCTCTAATAGCTTCCTCTAGCAATCCTCAAACAATGACATTATCCAAAATCATCAAAGGATATCTCTACATTGATAGAGAAGCAATCAACACCTATGTTGACTATATAGAAAATGCAAAGTCATTATAGGAGCTTTCGCTATCTTTGCAGACTTTCCATCTTACGATATCCCTTCTCTTTTCAATCATAATGAAGTATTGAGCTTGATGACGCTCGGGATAACAATGAAGTATGTTATCCGAAACTTGTCGAAATGTTCTATGCAAATCTTAATCATGGCTTTTACGAAGGAGATGAAAACCAAATACGGAGTAGCGTAAAAGGCACGCAGATCGTTCTAAATTGCGAAATTTTGGGCAATATCTTGAATTGTAAGAGTACGGGCTCGGATTTTCGGAATTCAAAATCGAAGAAACAGATTTGGAAACCTATCATGACATATTTGAAAGCGATGCTCACTTGGAATTCAAGAATCGCTTTTTTTGCCCAAAAACAAGAATCGTAAAACTCCTCCTTCAACATACCATCACTCCTCGTTTCGAAAATTTCAATAATCCAAATCTCAAGGTCCAAAAAGCACTCTTTGCTATTATTGGTGGCTATGAAATCAATTGGGCCGATATGATCTTAAAATAACTTAAGCCTAAAGAAATGTCAACTAGAAAAAACACTCTTTATTATGGAGTTTACCTTACTTGTATTTTCAAATATTTCGGAGTCGATCTCAAAGGAGAAGAGTTTGTACCGAGAAAGGTGTTTGACTCCACAAACGTACAGCTTATGAAAATTCCACTCACTTTCAAGCCTTATGAGACATTCGAAGACAAACAAGCTCGAATGCAACAAGAATAAGAGCCTATGGATAGTGAAGAAGAAGAAGAAACTTCTTTAGAAAGTGTAGAGTGTCTACTTATTTCTAGAACCATTTCCAAAGAGATGGCTGTTCAAAATCAAGTGAAAATTGTCAAGAACCAAAAGAAGCTCAAAAAGACACTCATATGTCTAGGTTCATTGGCAAAACAGGAAGAAAACTTGGAATTTCATCTTCCTCCTCATCATCTGCTAAAATCTAAGCCTATCTAGTTTGAGTTATCTTTAGTATTTGCTTTCAAATCACGTATTTATTGTCTCGTAATTAGTTGGATGTATTTGCTTTTAAGTTGAAATGAATGATGTTTTATGTGACACCCCACGTCCGTTAATGTCACTTTTTAAGAGAATGCATTAAGTTTCGTGAAGCATTATAGGTAAACAGAAACAGAAATATTACATGACAGATATAAAATAACAATGGAATTTAAAACTTTATTAAGCAGAAAACATCATGGTTCAAAACATAGTTACGTCAATAGTCTGAAATGCATAAAATTCAGTACACCAACTTAAAATTTATGTCTTGTACTAAAATCATCAGAGTACAATAAATAAAAAGCATAATCCCCAAAATATAGCCATAGTATACAAGATACAAAATCAAGCTGTACATCTAAGAATCTCCAAGCAGAAGGGCAGAAGAATCCTGATCAAGCTTGAGTATTCCCACCCTAAGCGCCGAGGGGAGGGGGGAAGAGAAAGAAGAGGAAACAAAACAGGTCAGACATAAAGTCTGGCGAGTCTAGTTACTTTTAGCACATAAATAAGTAAACGCATCATGAAAGGCACATAAATTAGATAAGAGAGGTAACATCATATAAGGCAGGTGTGACAAGGTAAACATGATAAACTAAACAGAACAGGCATTGCGCTTCTCTAATACTTTCTCTCTTTCTCTGCACCAATACTAGTATCATATAAACAAGGTGATCCCCAACGAGTACAAGATGGTAGACTTAGGCGTACTTCTAGTGAGAGGTTTTACCCTATATAATAACATGTAGCCCTACTGAACATACCAGTGTTACCCCTAAGGATAACAATGGGCTCCTAAACAAGAAAGACTAAATGTACCCTAATTACTACCCCAATCGATCGGCTCCCTACTCCGTAGATACCCTATGCTGGCCCCATGGTAGGATGCATCACTTCCTAAAGTGGCAACCCTTTATTTCCAGGATGAGCACAACCATAACTACTAATGTCACAGCGTCTTATTTTCCCGAGCAGGCGGACCCAAGCATGCACATGACCCCAATGGAACGCGTCGTCAGACACCTTTCCCTATGTGACCTCTTATAATCAGCTCAGTAAGCGTGTTCCGACTCTGACCTAGTTCGGAGTACTCGTACGATACCTATACATGGGTTACTGATTGAAACGGATCCCACACACCAGATGATACAAGCTTCCCCTAGGCTTTCATCCCCACTACTAGGATTTCAACATATCAGTGTAACAATATTGCATAACCCCATAGGTTAAGTTTGTGGGCGTATATATAAATAGTACCCATCGCCCCAAGATATACTTAACCCTCTCACTTATTCAAGCAAGTTTACTTAACCCCTACTCCATTTAACATGTTCATGTAATCCTTATGGATTCAGACAGGTTAAGCATTACAAGTTCATTACCATTTATTCATTTATGGTTATAATGCGATAGACCTCCCACATTAAGTCTATCATGTGTGGATGCCGGATATGTCGGTCGGGTCCGGGCAGACTTCTTCCATAAGTCGAACTTAACCTCATGTCTTAGCACCATCATGTATTTATGCACTTTGACCCCTCACATTAAATTTACCACTTGTGGATGCTGGATATGCCGGTTGGGTCTGAGCAGGCTTCTAACATAAGTGTAATATAACCTCGTGTCTAAGCGCGGTTACAGTTTCTAATTACTGTAAATCTAGGCATCTTCGTTGTTTAACAATTATTCCTATTTCGTTATAGGTTTTTCATGCCCCTTTTCCAAGTCATATTCATTATGTACTATATGCCCTAAATTAAGATCTTTAGTCACAGTTTGGTTTATGCCCCAAATCCATATTCATGTTTTCAATTGAAATTATGCCCCAAATTTCCCAATACAAGTTATGCCCTAATTTTAACGTTTCCCTTCATTCCTAATTTCATGCATTCACATATTTCAGTGGTATGCCTAGGCTCAAAGGTAACCTGGCTATAAAATAAAAAAGGGAAAAGATGAGGGGAAGAGAACAAAAATAAGCATAATAATAAGATAGACATATGATCGGGAAAATAGGCATAGCAACTGAATAAGCATATAGTGAGAGAATTAGGCATAATAACAAGGTAGGCATTTAAGAAAAATTCTGATAAACATGTGATAATAAAACTGATTAGGCATAGTGTCATGATTAAGCAAACTAACATAATAGGGACATCATAAACAAGCATGATGAGATCTAAATAGTGAATTAGATATACAAAAAATGACAGATCTGATATGATAAATAGGCTTAGGCCTAGATCCAATTCATCAACATGTCAAGATTGACTTTTAAATGTTTATATCTAAGATTAACAAAGACTTAGTGGGATTAGATCTAAAGAACAGAGAATTGATCATAGATGTTGTAACACAGATCTCTAAATTGGTCTAACTCTTTTGCTAAAGAAGAATAGGCTAGATTAGATTGAGTTGGGGAAACACCTCGTTATTTCCATTGAATTGTATGAATAAAACAATGGATATATGGTCCTATTTATAGCATAGGGTCAATGAATCTAGCCAAGAATTCAGTCCGTGTACGCAGGAATTAATCTGGTTCGGATCTGGGGGTGTTGACCTGGGTGTCGACACCCCCTAATGGTGTTGACCTATGGGTCGACAACCCTAGGCCTAGGGTCGACCCCCAACAGGTCTGATTCCTGCGTTTTCCTGCCTTTAATTTCTGATTATTTGAATGGTTTTGACTTGGTTATGTATATATATAATTCTCTTGTGCATATTCAAACTTCAAACCTTAATATCTTCTTCATACGATATCCGTTTTACGCAAACTTAATGTCTATCTTAAGGAGAATTCCGAGACAAACGCAATGGCGTAGTCCGTTTTACTTAATTCCCAATATTTAAATTATGTATTATAAATTTTTCATCTTAATGTGTTATAGAATTACGGGGTGTTACATTCTCTCCTACTTAAAGGATTTCGTCCCGGAATCTCCAAGTTAAGAAGAATGTATATCCTAACATCCATCTACTCACCCACCAATCACTGGCATCCATTGTCCTTAAAAGATTTCTAATGCTTATATGAACATATGCAAAGGTGTGTGTATATGCTCCTATACTAATGCGAAAGATCAGGCGGTCTATGATTCAGTCGACCTCCTTAATGCAATGTATGTTAGTGCCATGCATCCAACATGTATGTAAATAGTCCTATTTTAACATGTAATTTCTATATGCGTGCGCAGTCATTCATCCAAATGCAATATCCATATGATGATACACCCACTTTCATCCATTAAAAGAAGAAAAATGCATACACATCCATATGAAGTATGAGAGTGATTGAGCCGATCCAGCGCCTAATGTGTGTGTATGCATCCATAAGCAGCCATTAGCAACCGCTTGCATCCACTTTCATCCATCAAGCATAACATGTCTCAAACAAATGTTTTCACCTATTGGATTCCTTCCTAAAGGTCAAAGATTCAATCGACATGATATACTTAAACGATAGAAACAAGCATGAATAAAAGCTTTGGAAATGAATTTAAGAACACACCCTTGAAAAGAAAAGGGTACGAAGCGCGAATTTTGTCTTCAGCCTCCCAAGTTGCATCTTCTTAGCTATCTCTCCACTGAAATTTCATCAACTTGACCTCTCGGTTGTGTAGCTTCTTAACTTCTGATCCAAGAATATGGGTAGGAACTCATCTAACTATCGCCTCCCATTCTCCTTTACTTCCTCAAGCATACTTGGCTCAACTACTTCTGTGGTATAATGCAAACACTTCCTTAAATGTGAAACATGAAAAACATCGTGAACGCCAGACAGTCTCTACTCTATAGGCCATTTGGCCAATCCTTTGTGTTATGGGAAATAGTCCTGCAAATCTTGGTTCTAATTTCCCTACAAATCCAAAGCGAACCACATTCCTCAAAGGTGATACCTTAATGAAAACCATGTCTCCCACCTCAAACTCAATGTCAGTCCTTCTCTTATCTACGTAGGATTTCTGCATGTCCTAGGCTGTCTTCATGCGCCTGCGAATAAGATCAACCTTTTCTGAAGTTTCTCTAACTATATCCGGTCCAAGTAGAAGTCTTTCTGTAGATTCCCACTAATGAGTTAGTGATCTACAGGGTCGTCTGTATAATGCTTCGAAGGATGCCATGCCAATACTAGCTTGATAACTGTTGTTGTAGGCGAACTCTACTAAAGGAAGATGCTCTTCCCAAGTCCCTCTGAAGTCTAGAGTACATAGTCTTAAAAGATCCTCAAGAACTCTGTTCACCCTTTTCGTCTGTCCGTCGGTTTGAGGGTGATAAGCGGTGCTCAAACACAACTGTGTACCTAATGCTTCTTGCAAGCTCCCCAAAATTCACTGGTGAAAATGGGGTCATAATCACTTAAGATACTCGAAGGTACTCCATGAAGACGGACTATCTCACGAACGTAAACTGCTGCGAACCATGTTGCCGTCCTTTTACTCTTAACAGGAATTAAATGGCGCTCTTAGTAAGTATGTCCACTATAACCCAAATACTAGTGTTTCCTTTCCTCGATCTAGGCAAACCATCTATGAAATCAATCAAGATGCTCTCCCACTTCCACTGTGGGACCTCCAGAGGATGAATTAAACCACTGAGCTTCCTTTACTCAGCTTTGACTTGCTGGCAAACCAAACATTGAGAAACAAACTTTGCCACATCTTTCTTCATCCCAGCCCAAAAGAAAACCCTCTTCATATCTCTATACATCTTGTCACTGCATGGATGAATAGTCATGTAACACCCCATAATTTTAAAATGTTAAAATTAACAGATTAAAGAATACTTAATTTTTAGAAGAAGAATTAAGGGAAACGAGCTGCGCCATTACGTTCGTCTCGGATTTCTACTTAGGATAGAGTCCGGGTTTTGCATAAATCAGATATCGTATGGAGAAGTTATAAGCCTTAAAAGTTTGTATACGCATAAGGAAGAACATATATATATATATAATAATTCCAGAACCTTCAAAATAGTTCAAAAATCAAAATCCAACTGAGTGGGAAAATTCGTGCTCGTGGGTGTCGACCCCCAAGGAGGTGTCGGCATGGGTGTCGACAGGGATGTCGACCCCCCGGGCAGATCTGGGCAGAATTCGTTTTACATACCCAGACTTGATTCTGGGTTTGATTCATTGGTTCTAGGCTATAAATATGGTCCCCTATTTTCTTCATTGGGTATCATGTGAGCCATATGCTGTCGGGTTGCAAACTGAAATAGAATCAAAGTCCTACAACAACGGTTTAGCTAATCAAATTCAGAATTCAGATCTATTCTCTCTTCACCCAACGTTGTGACTTTCTAGTCACTTTTAGGTTTAAATAAATGATAGTGAATCATGAAAGACAATGAATTGGATCTGTTATAAAATATGAATCTATGCCAGTATTAAATCTTAAACTATGTAGATCTTAATAGATCTATTTCTCTAGATCTGAAATAATTGTGGTCATTCTATGATGTTGCCTATGTAGATCTTGACTTGTAATTGTATTATAGAAAAGGTAAATATGTTAATTTGGACAAGTTATGACACAGATTAGATCTAGTTCTTTATGTAAATCACCTTTCACTAGTCATATTGTGATAAATCTGGATATGCTATAAAATTAGACATGTGAAATTATCCTTAGATCTAAACATGCTACTATGTCACCCTTACTATGCTAGATCTGAATTGCTGGATATTTAAATGATTAGTTTAGATACCATTTTTTCACTTTGACATCATAGAAATTGTCACAAGTTCATATGACAACCTTATGACTATGTTAATCTATATTATGCCAAATCATATTTAATGATCACTTATGTTACATACCTATTAGCTTTCCTTTTCATCGCTTATGGCTAGGCTAATTATTTAGCCTAGGCATCTCGTCAATTTTGTGAGGACGTTAGTTAGAAACGGGGGAAAAAGTAAATATTAGCATAATTAGGAAATATACATTTTGGACTAGTAATTCAAATTGTTGATAGAATGGGCAATGACACCCAAAAAGGTAAGATTAATTAATTGGTAAACTAATTAATAAATGAAATGTTTAGCAATTATAATTAGGAATTATATTAGCACTTATGACACGAGGTTAGGTTACACTAGTGGCGGAAGTCTGCCCGGACCCAACCGGCATATCCAGTAGCCACTAATGTTGAACCTAATGTGTAAATATGACTCGGGCTAAGACATGAGGTTAGGCCCAACTATGGAATAAGACTGCCCAGACCCGACCAGCATATCCATCATCCACCCGTTGTAGGCCTAATGTGGGAGGTCTAGCCCAATATAATCATAATTGGACATGGTAATGAGAAAAGACTACTTATACTAATTTAATCCATAAGAACTGTGTGATTATGAACATAAGTTAGGGTTAAGTAAAATGGATTGGATAGTGGGTGGGTTAAGTATAACTGAAGGGGGTGGGTAATATTTATATATATAGGCCCATAAACTTAACCCGGTAAAATTATGTAACTAAAGATCACCCTTTTAGGGTAAGCATAACTGGTATAGCGCTATGTAATTAAAGATCACCCATTAAGGTATACATATTCAGTGGAAAACCTAGTGGGGATACAAGACAAAAGGGGAGAGCTTGTATCATATTATGTGGGAACCATTTCAATCAGTAACCCGTATTCGGTACCAGAGTAATGAACTCCGTACTAGGCGGAGAAGGGGCATGCTTGCTGATTGATTATAAGAGATCCAAAACGTGGCGGATGGTGTAGACGACGCAAACCGACCGGGGACATGTGCGTGCATGGGCCGGGCAGAGGGGGACAAGACGACTGTGGCACCAGTAGATATGACTGTGCACCTCTTGGGTTGCCACTTTAGGGAAGTGATACCCCCTACTGTGGGACCAGCACAGGGTATCTATAGAGTGGGGAGCCGATCAATTAGGGTAGTGGTTAGGGTACACTGGGATGTATGCCCTAAGTCTACTAACTTATAGTGGAAGGGATCAACTCATTTTAAATTATACTAGTAATAGTGCAGAGTAGTCATTAGTGAAGCATGTATCACCTTACCTTATCTGCCTTGTCACACCTGCCATTTGTATAGTGATCTCTCCTATCCATTTTATGCCTGTCATGATTACATTTATTTATTTACTGGCTAAAAGTTACTAGACTCACCAGACTTTATGTCTGGCCCCTTTTGTTTTTCCTTCTCTCTTCCGTTTCCCCCCAGGTTCTCAGGGAGGAAACACTGGGGCTTGACCGTGATTTTTCTTGATTACTGGAGCTGCTGATATGTATGGATCAAGCTCCTATTCTCGTTTCAATGGCTATATTTTGTTATTGGGGAATTTTCTTTCTTTTATGTACTCTAATATTTCTGAAGTACAAGACAGTGGTTTTATGTTGTAATGGGTTTTTATATTTTAGACAAATGATGCTTTGGACCACGGTATTTTGTTGATTAATAAAGTTGTTTGTTTCCGCTGCAAAAAAATTTATATCTGTCTTGTAATATTATGTGTCTGTTTACCTAAACGCTTCACGAAACTTAATGCATTCCCTTTGTGAGTGACATTAACGGACGTGGGGTGCCACAAGTCATCTTAGAATGATGGGCTTCCTCAAGGACTATCTTCAATAAACTCCTAACTCGGGGAACCCAAAGCCTTCCATCTCATCGCAACCACCCTCTATCATCTATTGATTATCAACTGAGTTGACTAGAAGTCTCCCCTCTACAGTGCCTATCCAAGATGTCTGAAATATGTGGATCCTTTCGCTGTGAAGTTCCTATCTGATCCAAAAGAGTTGGTCGCACGTCTATTGATGCTAATAAAGCAGGTGTAAACCCGGTGGAGGGCCTAAAATCAAAAGTCGATATAAACTCCAAGATTTTCCTCTCCACAAACAGAGGACTCAAAGTCATCCTCTTCCTACTCAATGTGTCTGCCACCACATTACCCTTGCCAGTGGTATACGCAATCTCGAAGTCATAGAATGCTAGGAACTCCATCCATCTTTGTTGCCTTAAATTAAGATCCTTCTGCAAGAATAAGCACTTGAGATATTTATGATCGGTGTACAACTCGAACTTCTCCCCAGGTAGATAATGGCGTCAAGTCTTAAGCGTAAATACTATAACAACTAACTCTAAGTCATGGGCAGGGTAGTTCTTCTCATGAATTCTCAGATGTCAATCTCCATAACATACTACCCTTCCTTCTTGCATTAGAACAACACCAAGCCCTATACCACATGCATCGGTGTATACTGTGAACACCTTGTTCCCATCAGGCAAGGCCAAGACTGGGGCTGTTGTCAGAGTCCTCTTCAATCGCTGGAAAGCATCATCATAATCTACATCCCAAGAAAATGTCAAATTCTTCTTCGTCAGTCTGGTAAGAGGGGCTGATATCTTTGCGAAGTCCTTAATGAACTTACTATAAAAGCCCGCTAATCCAAGAAAACTTCTCACCTTCGTTACATTCTTTGGGATCTGTCAATATTGAACTACAACTACCTTCGTGGCATCCACTATTATCCCATCTTTAGAGATCACATGCCCTAAAAATCTCACTTCTTTTCTATAAAAATGACATTTGGAGACCTTTGCCTTAAGCTTGTGCGCACATAGAGTTTTCATAGGCTCCCTTAAATGATGGGCATCCTCTTCCTCGCTCTTTGAGAAAATCAAGATGTCATCAACAAAGACCAAAACGAACTTATTTAGAAACTCCTGAAACACCCTGTTCATCAAATCAACAAAATAGGCGGGTGCATTCATCAACCTAAAAGGCATGACGAGCCACTCGAAAAAACCGTCTGGAGTTCTAAAAGTGGTCTTGTTTATACTGTCCTCGGCCACACTCAACGGATGAAATCCCATGGCCAATTCTAATTGAGAGAAAACAGATGCATAAACAAGTTGGTCAAACAGATCATCTATCCTCGAAAGTGAGTGCCTGTTCTTTTTAGTGAGTTTATTCAACTCTCTTTAATCCACACATAAGCGAAGCGAACCATCCGCCTTAGTAGCGAATACCACTGGCACCCCATTCAGATACGCTTTGCCTAATAAACCTTTCTCAAGTAGCTCCCTTACTTGCTTGCTAAGCTTCTTCTTTTCTCTTAGTTCCATATGGAGCACAAGCAATGCAAATGGCTTTGCATTGTCCATCAAGTATATACGAAATTCAATCTCGTGCCTCGGAGGTAATCCTCGAACCTCCTCCAAAACATCTTGATACTCACAGACTACTAGTACATATCACAGATCATCGATAGATGCATCAAGTGACTCTAGGAAACTAAGCATGACAGACCCCTTAGGGTCATAAGAAATCTCAAGTGTCCTCCCATGGCAAGTCAAAAGTCTAATGACCCTCCTCTCAAATCTAGAATGGCACCATACATGGCTAGAAAATCCATCCCTAGAATCAAACCATAGCCCATAAAACCAAGCACATATGCATCGCACTCAAACTTGACGTCCAACACAGATATTCTCAAACATTAGCAAATCATTGACAGATGAGTCGTACAATCGATGGGGTTTGAGACAACAACGAGATCCAAAACCATACTAGTACTAAGGTGCAGAGATTCAATCATAGAATCAGATATAAATGAATGTGAAGTGCCTGAATCAAAAAGAGTTCTAAATGGATGATTGGAAAGAGAAATCAAACCTTCAACAGAAACTTTCCTACCTCTGTCTGGCGCACCGGCCACGAGAGCATGCACCTGCCCTCCCAAAGATCCTGTCCTTTGGCCTTGTCCTTGCTTCTTCTAGCACTCCTTATAAAAGTGTCCGACCTCTCTACAATTGAAACAAGAATTCTTCTTTCTTTTGCAGTCCTTGATCAAGCAACCCTCGCGTCTGCAATTATGAAACTTCCTCTTGTCTCTAGCCTTGCCGTCCTTTCTGCCCTTTTTTGTTGTTGTTGCTGTCCTTTCCTGGGACACACTTTCTTATTTTATGTTTCCTCGGCCTTAACTTCTTTCTTTTCACCTTTATCTTCTTCGTGCATCAATGCCATATCAAAGAGTATCTCAAAAGTTGCTCCTATCGGAATATGAGACATAGCCAACCCATTGAGGGGTTCACTTAATCCTCTAGCAAACCTCAAATCCTTCTTGCACGGGGTATTCACTAGATCCAAACCAAACCTCGCCAATTGATTAAATTTATTAACATACTCTTTCACAGACATGGCTCCTTGCTTAAGTGCCAACAATCTTTCCATTTGCATGCTTTGCTCAGCTTGTGAAAGAAACTTCATTTCAAACCATTCTCGGAAATTATCCGATGTCTCAACTGGACATCTCGCTTGCGTCACTTCCCACTAGAATGAAGCCTCATCTTTCAACTGCCAAACGACCAACTGAATCTTTCTACGATCGTCAACTTCAAAAACTCCAAACAAATCCTCCATCTCTTTAAGCCAATTCCTTGCTTCTATAAAAGTATCAGTTCCTCGGAATGGCTTTCCTCCCTTAGCACATAAATCATTGCATATCTTAAAGAAATTATCAGCACACAGAGGAGGAGGAGGAATAGCGGGTGCAATTGGAGAAAGAACGTCTTCTTGACTATAGGCAGGCGCCATTCCCTTTGGATACCCATGGAACTAACCCAGTATCGTAATTCCCTCTGGAACATTAGGTTCCCTAGACATGCTGAAAAGAAAAGGAAAAAGGGATTCAAGCAGAGATTCGAAAGATATTACATATGGCTTTGGGGAATATGTTTTTCAAAATAGACTTTTCTTTTGAAAATGCTTTCCTTTTAAGACCCTTTTGAAAACAATTTTCAAAATCTTTTATTCGATCTGGTAACTTTCAGCTCTGATACCAAGTACGA
Source organism: Allium sativum (assembly GCA_030737875.1). Taxonomy (NCBI): domain Eukaryota; kingdom Viridiplantae; phylum Streptophyta; class Magnoliopsida; order Asparagales; family Amaryllidaceae; genus Allium; species Allium sativum. The sequence continues at coordinate 362,915,531 of CM060921.1, read as the reverse complement.
TACCCCACGTCCATTAATATCACTCTTTAAGAGAATGCATTAAGTTTCGTGAAGCATTATAGGTAAACAAAAACAGAAATATTACAAGATGGATATAAAATAACAGGGGAATTTAAAACTTTATTAAGCAAAAAACATCGTGGTTCAAAACATAGTTACGTCATCAGTCTGAAATGCATGAAACTTAGTACATCAACTTAAAACTTTTGTCTTGTACTAAAATCATCAGAGTACAATGAATAAAGAAGCATAATCCCTAAAATATAGCCATAGTAGACAAGATACGAAATCAAGTTGTACATCTAAGCAGCTCCAAGCAGAAGGAAAGAAGAATCCTGATCAAGTTTGAGTATTCACACCCTGAGAACCTGGAGGGGGCGAAAGAGAAAGAAGAAGAAACAAAATGGGTCAGACATAAAGTCTGGCGAGTCCAGTTACTTTTAACATATAAATACGTAAAAGCATCATGACGGGCACATAAATTAGATAAGAGAGATAACATCATATAAGGCAGGTGTGACAAGGTAAACAGGATAAACTGAACAGAACAAGCATTGCACTTCTCTAATACTCTTTCTCTGCACCAATACTAGTATCACATGAACAAGATGATCCCCAAAGAGTACAAGATGAAAGATTTAGGCATATTTCTAGTGAGAGGTTTTACCACATAAAATAAAAGACAGCCCTACCGAACATATTGGTGTTACCCCTAACTAAATAAGTGAGACTAGATGTACCCTAATTACTACCTCAATCGAACGACTCCCTAACTTTGTAGATACCCTGTGCTGGCCCCACAGTAGGACGTATCACTTCCTAAAGCGGCAACCCTTCGTTTCCAGGATGTGCACAACCATATCTACTAATGCCACAACGTCTTATTTTCCCGAGCAGGCGGACCCATGCATGCATATGAGCCCGATGGAACACGCCGTCAGACACCTTTCCCCAAGTGACCTCTTATAATCAGCTTAGTAAGCATGTCCCGACTCGGACCTAGTTCGAAGTACTCGTCTGATACCTATATATAGGTTACTTACTGAAACGGATCCCACACACCAGATGATACAAGCTTCCCCCTAGGCTTGCATCCCCACTACTAGGATTTCAACAGGTTATGCCTACTAGTGTAAAAATATTGCACAACCCCACAGGTTAAGTTTGTGGGCCTATATATAAATATTACCCACCAACCCAGGATTTATTTAACCTTCCCACTAATTCAAGCAAGTTTACTTAACCCCTACTCCAGTTAACATGTTGATGTAATCCCAATGGATTCAAACAGGTTAAGTATCACAAGTTCATTACCATTTATTCATTTATGGTTATAATGCGCTAGACCTCCCACATTAAGTCTACCACTTGTGGATGCTGGATATGTCGGTCGGGTCCGGGCAGACTTCTTCCACAAGTTGGACTTAACCTCGTGTCTTAGCATCGTCATGTGTTTATGCACTTAGATCCCTCACATTATATTTACCACTTGTGGATGTTGGATATGCCGGTTGTGTCCGGGCAGGCTTCTGCCACAAGTGTAATATAACCTCGTGTCTAAGTGCAGTTACAATTTCTAATTACTGTAAATTTAGGCATTTCCGTTATTTAACAATTATTCCTATTTCATTATATGTTTTCATGCCCCTTTTCCAAGTCGTATTCATCATGTACCATATGCCCAAATTAAGATCTTTAATCACAGTTTGGTTTATGCAACAAATCCATATTCATGTTTCTAATTCAAGTTATGCCCGAAATTTCCCAAAACAAGTTATGCCCCAATTTTAACGTTTCCCTTCGTTCCCAATTTCACTTGTTCGCATATTTCAGCGATATTCCTAGGCTCGAAGGTAGCCTGGCTATAAATTAAAAAGGGGAAAAGAAGAGGGGAAGAGAACAAAAATGAGCGTAATATCAAGATAGACATATGATGGCAAAAATAGGCATAGCAACAGAATAAGCATATAGTGACAGAATTGGGCATAATAACAAGATAGGCATTTAAGAATAGATCTGATGAACATGTGATAATAAAACTGATTAGGCATAGTGACATGATTAAGAAAACTAACATAATAGGGACATCATAAACAAGCATGATGAGATCTAAACAGTGTATTAGATATACAAATAATGGCATATCTGATATGATAAATAGGCTTAGGCTTAGATCCAATTCATAAACTGTCAAGATTAACTTTTAAATATTTATATCTAAAAATAACAAAGACTCACTGTGATTGGATCTAAAGAACAGAGAATTGATCGTAGATGTTGTAGCACAGATCTCTAAATTTGTCTAACTCTTATTGCTAAATAAGAATAGGCTAGATCAGACTGAGTTGGGGTAGCACCTCGTTGTCGCCATTGAATTATATGAATAAAACAATGGATATAGGGTCCTATTTATAGCATAGGGTTAATGAATCTGGCCAATAATTCAGTCCACGTATGCAGGAGTTAATCTGGTTCGGATCTTGGGGTGTCGATACCCCCTTATGGTGTCGACCCATGGGTTAACACCCTAGGGCTGGGGTCGACCCCCAACGGTTCTAATTCCCGCATTGTCCCGCCTTCGATTTCTTGTAAACTTCAATGGTTTTGACTTGGTTATGTATGTATAATTCTCTTGTGCATATACAAACATCAAACCTTAATATCTTCTTTACACGATGTCCTTTTTATGCAAACTTGGTGTTTATCTTAAGTAGAATTCCGAGATGAACGCAATGGCGCAATCCGTTTTACTTAATTCTCAATATTTATATTAAGTATTCTAAATTTATCATCTTAGTGTGTTATAAAATTACGAGGTGTAACATTTTACTTATGTTGAAACTATATTTAAGTTACTATAAAAACATTAAATTAACTAAATTAATATAGTATAATAACAATTAACTAAAAATTAAAAAATTTCAAAAAAATTATTGTGTATGTCGACATACATAAATCACCATGTCGACATATAACTGCTAAGTTTTCAAATTTGTTCAAAATTTAAAATTTAAATAACTAACTCATGTCTATTCAAATCCAATGAATTACAGACCCTATATAAACCTATTTATTCGAGAAAAAAAATTATTCTACCATTTCTTTTTCCTCTCTAATCAATTCTTATCTAAAACTATCAAATTATGGCAAATCCAATACATAATTTGAGTGAAAATCTTGATGAAACTTTGAATTCATTCAAGATTATCCTCTCCATAATTCTATGAAATCAACGTCATCTCAAACCAGATCAAATAAAGATGTTTTAACAACAAGAGAAGCACTTTGATGCCATTCATTGGCTAGTATCTTCTCTTTTCAGAGACGAAGACAACAATCTCGCTAAGGCACCACCGACAAAAAAAGATGAAGATTGGGAAGTCATCAAGAAGGATTCCATCTTTGGAAAAGATGGATGGGTAGAAGTTCCAAGAGACTTTTGATTGTTTGGTATGATTTGATTGGTTTGTTTGATTGAATTATGTTTGAACTTGTGTGAATTTGTTTTAAACATTGTCTAAAAATTTTTCTTGGATTGGTTTGCTTGTATTTAAAGCATGTATATGGATTGACACACTTGTAAATAATAAATACTTGGTATTGATTTATTTTTATGGTCATGAATTAGGGGGAGTAATTTACTTTAGTATAATAATTGGGGATGTACAGATTGATATAGGATTTAGGGAGAGTATGTTTGGAATTTCTTTCTGATAATGACAAAGGGGAGACATTATAAAAATAAGGATTAGTTAGACTTAGTTTAAGGGAGTGTATGTAGGATTCATGATGACAGGGGGAGTAGTAGAAGGATCAGAATCAACAAGTATGATTTTGTATAAATATTTTATAAATTAAGGTTGTCATCATAAAAAAGGGGGAGATTGTTGGAGAATTGAGTTTTGATGATTACAACCTTTTATTAATTGATTATAAAATATATACTAACATCTCTATCTAGAATATATACATATATATGCAGGATTTGCATACATGACATAAATACTGAAGACTATTCAATTTTAGAGTTTCAAGAGATTCATAATTCAGAGGAGATTCAGGACTCATGAGTAATTAAGTTATTAAGAGTTCAAGACAAATATAGTAATAGAGTTTAGTTTATATGTAAGACTCTGAATAACACTCCAGGTTCAAATTCTAATTCTAATTTTTAAAATTCTAATTCTGATTTCAAATTGTTTTTCTATCTTACTTATGATTTCAAATATAAGTTTTAAATTTAATATGTATGAAGTTTGTATAAGTTTATATAGTTTTATGCTTATATACTTTTATAGTTATATACTTTTAAACTTTATAAATTTATAAATATGTTTACATAATATATTACTATGATTTCATATGGTTTTATACTTTAGAATACTCATTTATATCACTAAGTTTTAATTCAAAAATTTACAGAATTATATATATAATTAAACACTTGAAAAATAGGTAAAAAATTATTTTATACATATGTCGACATACATGTATGTCTATGTCGACATACAACTGTCAGAAATTCAATTTTCAAAGGAAGTGTCTTTTCACTATTTGTAATGTTCCAAAAGCGTTGCAATCATTCAAATCTTATAAATATGGGTTGATTTCGAAATTTTTAATATATCTTCTTCTCCATATTCACCCCTCTTCATCCCACCATTAATATTTCATATTTTATTGATTTCTACACTTCTATTTGCCTATTTTTACTCTATTCCATTACTCTCTGAATTGAAGTGCTATTGTAGAGTTATAGGGCTGCTGTAACCATTTGGGAAGTGTTTGGGAAAGCATATGTTCCTTGTAACCCAGAAATCAAGGAAAGGGAGCGGTGGTAACCTTTTAGCCTGAAATCAAGGGTATTTGGAGCGGTGGTAATCTTGTAGCCATAAAATCAATGGTGTTTGGAGCGGTGGTAACCTTGTAGCCGTGAAATCAAGGGTGTTTGGAGCAGTGTTAACCTTGTAGCCGAAAAATCAAGGGATTGTACTTGGATATTGATAGTAATATAAATCTGCACAATACAGAGTTGCGTAGGATAGACGTAGGAGTAATGTGAACCAGTATAAAATCCGGTGTGTTCTTTCCTTTTCTGCATTTTATATTTATCTGTTTCTGTGTTTGTGTTTGATTCTGTGTCTACGATCATCGCCTTTATGAGTGATTCATATGGCATACCATTTAAGTTTTTTGTAAATTCCTTAGAAACACTATTCACCCCCTCTATTAGTCTTGCCTTAAGATCCGCATTCCGATTTCCCTAACAATCGCGTCACTTAAATTGAATTCATAATCGTAGTCCAAATCCATTACATTTGTGCTCATTTTTGTAAAAATTCTTTTGAAAATAATTGGAATCCATATGTTTTATAAACTCTCTCCATTTCCATAAAATTTATTGTAAATCATTCATTTTACAACGTAAAATTTTCCACTATTTCTTATAATATTATGACTTTTGTTTTATTGAATGAGATTTATGATGATAATTCTCTCTCTTAAGCTGATTATATTTTTTTGGTCAATTTTTCTTCACTGTTTTAATTTCTATATCCTCTTCATGATAACAAAAGGGACAGAATAGGTTAAGATTTTGATCGATGAGTGGATATTCTTTAAATATTTTAATATTGAAATATCAATTCATTTATTCTTTTCACTCATGCACATATTTAGGGGGAGCACTGTCGCAGGGGAAGCATACATATAGGGGAGTTCAAACATTCATTGTTAAATACATTTATTATATTCATAATTATATCATATGTTTGTGATCATCAAAAGGGGAGATTGTTGTATATAGCAATTCTATGATTTTTGTTTGACGATAACAAACATATATTTATTGTTATAAATGTGTTTACAATTGTACTGTTCTACTACATCCCAAACAAAATTAAATATTTATATTTAAATAGAATACTACTTCATAAGAATTTAAATAATTTGAATAGTATATTTGAATATATATTTTATTTCAGCATTTCAATAGTACAAATTTACAACTCCACTATTTGTACATTCCACTGACATATTACAACTCAATACATTCAGTTTCATTTGTTACTTCAGTTCCTCACTACAACACTCTATCACTCATCACTCAGTTGTACAAACACATTCACATACAATCACTCACACATATACAGTTACACAGTCTTACCTTCTGTCTTCTATTAGCTTCATTGTCAGTCCACTATTCTGCTTACCTGTCACAGGAACACACACAATAAACTGGAACAAAATATTTTAAATTCTAGCAGATATAATTTTTATTTTAAAAAATTATTTTCCTCATAATTTTTTGTGTGTTTCTCATTATATTTCATGACTTGATCTGATTTATATGGACATCCATCTGTGTCTAGACATCTTATAATATTCACAGTGATACACTATAAATACCATAAGGTAGATAGTATTTCCAGTGCTTACATATATATATATATATATATATATATATATATATATATTCTAAACATACATGTATACACATATTTTTACGCAGGGGCAACATGGTCAAATCAATGAACCAAGAAATCCAGTACAAAGGTAGACACAAACACACACATATATACACACACACACATCTGTGCATATATATATATATGTACATACATATATGTATGTATGTATGTATGTATGTATGTATATACATAGTAGGACCAATGGTTCAGCAAAATCAAAATGGCAACAAAGAGCTCAGCATGCCAAGTACAATAGCTAAACTGGACAAGGTCGAACAACAAAGCTCATGTGAACACACTGTCAATATTGAACAAGACAATGCATCACACGGAAGCATGGTTCTAGCAATGATCAAGAGTCAAATGCACAATCCAGAAGCTTACATGTTCATGAATGCAACAACAAGCGTATACACAACAATAAGAATATACTCATGTATACATGATGTTATGATACATGGTGCAAGAAAAACAAGAAAATGGCATAGCAATGGTTGAGTTCATGTATACATAATTTTTCTAAGTCAAATATGAACAGTGAGCAACATAACGATGGCACGCAAAGCTTATATACAAGCTGAAATGAAAAATGGAGCAGTGTGGGCAAATAAGATGCATGAAACATGAATGCAAGAAGATTCATGCTCGAAGTATACAAGCTTGGTTGAACATCAATCCAATGTACACAAACAAGCCTCAACAGTATTGCATATGTAGTGGCAAGCAAAATGGTCAAGCCAAACACAAAGTTTTCATGCACAGGCTTCATGTGTGCATGCACAAAGAGGGTCAAAGACAGTACATGTTTGTTTTCAATGGTGTTACACTTTTAGGGAATAGAGGAGTTAATTGCAAGCCAAAATGTATGTATACACATATATGAAAGTGCATAGTACAAGTTAGCAAACAAAACAGTTATGAGCATAGCAAAGCTCAGAGCAACTATACATATATCCAAGGCCACACAGATATATATATATATATATATATATATATGTATGTATGTATGTATGACACAGACAAGTCCGTACATATATATATATATGTACATAAATAAATACATGGCAGTTGCAAATGCAAGTAATATGGGTGGCTCAAGAACAGAGTTGTTTTTACTTTTAAGAAATTCAAAATGGAGCAAGACAAGGTTTCTCAACAACAATCAAATGTAACATGTGCAAGTGCAACATAGTTAGATAGTGCATGACACACAAATGAAGTCAACATACCAAGAAAGGAAATCTACAGGGTTCATCAACAAATTCAAAGAACAAACATTGGGCAAGAAACAGATTAAAGCTTCCTAGAAAAATCAAAGTATTTTTTGTAAGAATTTCCTTTTTACAAATAAGAGTATGGCAAGATTGATACACTATTTTAAAAGAGTCCCAGAAATTCAGTACTTCATTTTCGACAACAGTTCGAGCTTGTAATTCACGCAAGCATGAATAAAACCGAGGCATTATTTCTAGATAGTAATCAAAATTTCGCAAGGGCCAAGGTTTTATTCCCAAAAATCTAATTGTTTTTTGGCCTGAAATAACTCGAGTGTTGCCTAAAATCAAAATTGAATTCATTTAATTTAAATAACTTTTCTAAATATTCAATACCATGGAGATAGTTTGAAAATGATGCTACAACAACTTTTAGAGAATTTCCAGAATTGGATAAAATATCTATCCTGATATATAAAGCATATGTTAAAAGGCCATGCAAACACTTTTGACAAGAATCAAATCAAATATTCCAGAAATCAAGTATGGACACTCACGACAAAAATCAATTCAAGTATTTTCAGTTTTCAATAGTGAAGGATATTGGGATATCATGTAATCTATTTCTGGCAAAAAATCGTTTGTATGGTTTCCAGAAATTCACAAACCATTCATGGCAACAGTCAAGCAAGGGATAATATCAGTTCATCATTCTAAGCCGAAGGAAAGCATCCAAGTCAACAGAACATTCATGCAAGAAATCAATCAAGATATATGTGAAATCAAAGTTATTTTTGGATTTTATAATCCTATATATAACACCTTTATCATCACAGGCAATTCCATTGAAAACAAAGCAATAAAACATCAAAAGCAAATTGAGAGATTCAAATAAGAATAACTCACATTTTCAATCGCAAGAAAAACCAAATCAATCGATGAATAGGAGCAACAACACATTCGAGCCTTCAGAGAAAATTCCCAGAGTACAATTTTCTTAATCGCGATTTGATTTTGAAAAGGAGGAAAACCCTAAGATTTTGAGTCGACCACCATTAACAAAAGGGAAAACAAAATTGTTTAAGTGTTGAAAAAGGGGCCGACCATATTTTTGTTAAGGGGGTTTTTCTTTTTATTATTGTATTGTTTTAATTCATCTGTAACTGTCCATCTGTTTTCTAGTTTATCTATAAAACTAGAAGTTTACTGATTTGTTTGTAAAACTAGGTTTTACTAGCTATAGGTCTTATAGTTAGGGTTTACAAGCTGCGGGTTTGTAGCTAGGGGAAAATCTAATTTTGGGGATAGAGACCAAATCAGAGTTTTGAGTGTAGGATTAGGACAACAACAGGTTTTTTGAGTGTACAAATCTGTATAGGTGATTAGCGAGGGGTTTACGAGTTTATAGCTTTTTGTATGCGGGTGTCTGTTTAATTCTAGTAAAAACCTTGGGGAATGCAACAGTAGGTACGGTTTACCGAAGCTAGGTAAAAATTTGTGTTATTTACATTCTACATTTATTTTCTTTGTTGCAATCTGTGTTTTGATATTTTTAATATTCTGTAAAAATCCAATAAACCCGATTTACCCCCTCTAGGGTTAATCTTGTTCCAGCAAATATCTCTTTTTAACATCGGAAAATATTTCTGTGACGGCCCGCCCCGCACCAGCCGACATTTCCAAAGAAATGCGGTAATGTCCCGTATTTTTACGGTGTAATAATAAATTTATTTAATTATTTAAATAATGGTTTAGAGATTTATATGGTCGTTTAATTAAACAGTATTGGATATTTAATTAAATTAAATAATAGAATAATATATTTAATTTGTGAAATAGTCGAAAATAGTAGAATTGGCAATATTGTGTGAATGGACAATTCAAAATATATGATTCAGTTTAAAATTTGAATTATGATAACGATTATATTTAATTAACGATGGTTGAACGTATAAATTATATTATACTTATAATTGAGCTCGAAATGGCGCGGCAGTTCGTAATCTGGCGATTCGAACTTCAAACGAATATACAGAAGCCGTTTTAAGCCGGAATTCTACGAAACAAGGAACATTCGGAGCTGGTGAAGTATATCTTTCTAACGGAAGATAAAACTCGGGATTTTATTGTGTAGATTTTGATTTATGTCCAAATCAAATTTTCTAATAGTCGCTATGGAATTCCTTCATAATTTATAACTTCGAATATCGATTTAATCGGGATTTGAAATATCAAAATAGAAATGTATATAGGAATATTATGGAGCTGTATGATATTCTATGTGAATATATATGACAATATTTATTTATAAATATTTAATTTTCTTATTTTTAAATGTAATTAATATTTAAAAAGGGTTTATTCAGAGCTTAAAAAATAGCTAGTTTTGCAAACGAACTCTGTTTTTGATGAAACTAATTTTGTTGGATCCGCAATATTAAATTATTATTAGATTTCAATTTCCGTGATTTTTGGGGTCATTGTGTGGCCGTACATATTTTTAATATGAAAAACAGTTAGTATATTGACGGTTAAAAATACGCTGTGTGAGCAAACAAAGTCGGAATTCGACGAACCAGTTTCGTTGGGTCCGTAATGTAGAACTATAGCTACATGTCCATTTTCATGATTTTTGGGTATCATTTGTAACCGTACGAATTTTTAGAAGTCAAACGTAAGCAGCGGTTGATTATATTTGAAAATAAAACTTAATATAAAAATATTAAAAATCTACTATAAATAATCCTTAAAATCTTCTAACCCTAAATTCATTTTCTAGGGTCAAACGTTTTGCACTGCTACTAGAAAGCTTCCTCAAGCAAAAACGTGAACTCCAAAAATTTCCAGAAATTCAAACAAAATTATATAAATCAATATACTTATATATTTGAGATCGTCATTCAATTCTCTTCATATCCATATAAGAATTTCTGAGTTCGACGTGGGTTTTTTGGGTACTGGTTTTCAACAGTAATGCCTAGGGTTCACTTTCTATTGGGTATCGAAGCACCGAGTGTGTATTGATGGGTATTTTCGGGTTCAGGAAGGGAAACCGCACTCATGTGCAAACATTTGGGGAAAACCGAAAATAAAACTATCGATCGAATTTCTGTATGCCTGCGTGTTTCAGAAGTGAAGTCACGGGGCAGATGGTGATCGAGTTTCGTGAATTGGGTAGGAGCTTAAGGAGGATCGGAAAAGATGAAGGATGGTAATCTCGGTGGGAAGTTTTGTGAAGTGGAGAGGGAGATTGACGGAGACAAGGAATTGTAAAATGGCCGTGAAAAACTTCTTGAAGGCGTGAATTTTGTTTGGTGAAGGGGAAGAAAGGCATGGGTATGGTTTGTGTAGAGTTGGGCCAGATTCAATATGGTAAGGCCCATTAAGGAAATAAATATCCAAGTTTTTATTTAAATTAAAGTGTATTAACTTGTATAAGTCATAACTTGACCATACGTGAACGAAATTCAGTGAAACAAGATCTGTTGGGATCGTATGGACGAGGGCTTCAAAATGGAACTGACTAGAAATTAATTGGAGCTAGTTACAATTTATAGCGAAATAAATTGTCCGTTTGAATCAACCGAGGGTTATCGTTATTTAACGATGATTGTCCAATGTGAGTAAAACTCACCACCTCTACTAGTTCATATTTTTATAGTGTATTTTTAGAACTGATAAATGATGATTGATTGCTGTGTATTAACTGTTTGGTTGAACTGCTAACTGATTGGTTGAAAATATTGATATATATATATATTGTTAATCAAATGTTGATTCTGTTTATCAGAATGTTTCATATCGAAATGAAATTTATGTTATTATATTGTTTAACATCTGTGATGCAAGAAAACAGGTTGGAGGGATCCAACTGGATTCCTCAATATTTAAAATACTGTTTTGTTTCATATATTGTGATATATGATGTGATATATGATATGATATATAATCTGTTGTTGATTATGTGTGTTTGGATGATATTGATCATGGTTATATGGTATTTTAAATACCATAAGAAATACTGGAAAGTATAAAGGGAATTTTAAAAGTATATATTGAAAAGAAAATATTTATAAAATCAAAGGATTTTATATAAAAGGAAATATTTGAAAACCATTTACAAATAGAATTGAAAAGGAAATATTTGAAAACCATTTACAAATAGAATTGAAAAGGAAATATTTGAGAAAAATTTACAAATAGAATTGAAAAGAAAATATTTGAAATCAATTTACAAATAGAATTGAAAAGGAAATATTTGAAAACCATTTACAAATAGAACTGAAAAGGAAATATTTGAAAGCCATTTACAAATAGAATTAAAAAGAAAATATTTTTAAACCATTTACAAATAGAATTGAAAAGGAAATATTTGAAAACCATTTACAAATAAAATTGAAAAGGAAATATTTGTAAACCATTTACAAATAGAACTGAAAAGGAAATATTTATTGTTAAATAAATAGAATTGAAAAGGGATATTTGTTTGTTAAATAAATATAATTAGGAAATAAATATTTGGAAAATAAATATAATTATAAAAGGAATTATTCGGAAAATAAATAGAATTTGCAAAAGGGAAATTGGCGAGATATAAAAGAACTATGAAATGGATTTAAAGTAGATTGTAAATAGAAATCTGTTTTAATAGATAAATGGAGCAGATTAATTTATATATAATATTTTGTAAATTAAGTGAAATATTTATCATTCAATAAATGGGATATATAAGTCAGGACTTATATAGAGAAGTAAGAATAAATTTCAACATATATATTTGAAACTGAATATGAACGAAGAGTGAATCGAATATTACTTATTCGAAAAGGAGTTAATGAAAAGGAGTTAATCAAAAGGAGTTAATCAAAAGGAGTTAATCAAAAGGTGTTAAATCAAAAGGAGTTAATCGAAAGGAGTTAATCGAAATGAGTTAATCGAATATAGTTATTCGAATAGAGTTAATCGAATATTAGTTATTCGAAAAAGGGTTAACCGATTAGAGTTAATCGATTAGAGTTAATCAAATAGAATTAATCAAATAGAGTTAATTAAATAGAGTTAATTGATTAGAGTTAATCGATTTGACTTAGAATTAATCGATTAGAGTTAGAGTTAATCGATTAGAGTTAGAGTTAATTGGTTAGAGTGAGAGTTAATCGAATTAGAGTTAGAGTTAATTGATTTGAGTTAGAGTTATTCGAAAGGAGTTATCGAATATTAGTTATTCGAAAGGAGTTATCGAATATTAGTTATTCGAAAGGAGTTATCGAATATTAGTTATTCAATAGGAGTTAATCGAATTTAGTTATTCGAAAGGAGTTAATTGATAAGAGTTAATCGAATAGAGAAACCAACAGGGTTAATCGATTAGAGTTAATCGAATAGAGAATCCAATAGAGTTAATCGATTAGAGCTAATCGAATAGAGAATCCAATAGGGTTAATCGATTAGAGTTAATCGAATAGAGAATCCAACAAAGTTAATCAATTAGAGTTAATCGAATAGAGAATCCAATAGAGTTAATCAAATAGAGTTAATCCAATAGAGTTAATTGAACAGAGTTAATCAAATATAGTTATTCGAAGAGAGATTATCGAATATAGTTTATTCGAAGAAAAGAGAAATTATCGAATATAGTTTATTCGAAGGAAAGATTTATTGAATAGGGATTATTCAAAAGAGATTTACTTAAGGAAGTTTGTTAAAGATTTAAAAGGTGAACCTTGTCTATTTCGAAGTTAGAAATGTTGTTCAGTTAAGGTCCGAGAGGTAGTTATATCCCAACTTGATTGGCTTCGTTTTTAACTATGGAATGGTTAAGGTTTAATAGTGAAGGTTGGTTAAGTGAAAGTAGTTAATCAGTGTAATGTTTTGAGTTGGCACAACGATGTTTTATTTAAGCATCTATTTAAATCCAAATGTAGGAGTTTTGGAAATGCTTTCCAAATAAGAGTCAGAAATGTATTCTAATATAGAAAATAAGAAATGGAAATGTTTTCCCATGTTAATAACGTATATTTTCTAAATTTAGAAAATAAGAAATGTTGAATATATGGAAACAGGAGATGAAAAAGGAATAAATTAATGAACTAAAGAGATAAATGTCAAATGATGATTGATCGATATAATTTCCATCTAGGAAAAATATCGCTATTTGCACACGTTTTTTTCTTTGATAGTTAAATCACCGACTACCGAAGTTTTTTACCATTTCCATTGTTAATACAGAGAGACCGGGATCAGATTCATTATCTGAAAACTGCTCCGTTTGGGCGTTAGCGTTGCGATCAAATATGATGAAGATAATTGAAGACGGAGTTTGTAACACCCCACGTCCATTAATGTCACTCACGAAGGGAATGCGTTAACTTCCATGGAAGTTATAAGTGAATATAGAACATAAAAATTACAACAAGAAAGATAATAAATAGTACTTGGAAATCTAAAACTTCATTTTATTGCAGTGGAAATGAAACATGTTTGTTACATCATAAAACCATAGATCATAACCAAGTACAATATCCATCTTCATACAAACAAAATACATAATCCCATTACATAAATAGCCATTAAAAAGATAACAAGATGGACTTTACTTCAATGGTCCAAGCTTTCCAAAGAGAGATGAAGCAATTCAATCAAACTCCACTAGAGCTGGGCCCAACCTGAGGACCTGGAGGGGGAAAAAGGATAGAAATAGAGGGGGTCAGACATAAAGTCTAGCGAGTATGATAATTCTAACAATATTATTATCAAAATAACTAGACAAAGGCATAAGCTGGAAGACAAGTAAATGTCTATGAACTCTTAGGAAGATAAAGATAGCATTTAAGATAACATTAAAGATAATGGTAAAGGCACACCTAATTACTAACGAATGATTACTACACTGCACCGCACATTACTACACTGCACCGCACCAGTCACCCTAAAGGTTGATCCCACTTGCTTCACACAGAAACTTTATAAATAGCTTTGCATACCCCTAGCTGACTACATAGGTGCTGTATGCCCCTATCTCCACTAGGTGTACCCCACTACCCACTTTCGATCGGCTCCCTACTCGTAGATACCCGTGCTGGCCCCACAGTGGGGTGTATCACTCCCCTAAAGTGGCAACCCGATACAACTTGAAAATGCACGGCTTGTACCTACACGATGCAACAACGTCTTACCTACCAGCCCGGGTCCACACACGCATACGAAACCCGTTGGACTTGCATTGCCACCGCTCCCCGTTTTGGCCTCTTACAGTCGAACCCAGCATGCGTGTCCCGTCCTCGACTTGGGTCGAGCCCACAAAGATACGTTTAGGATACTGGTCGAAATGGGCCCCCACAAGCTACCCACCTAAGCTTGTCACTAGTATATCTCACTTAACCCTCTTAGTCATGTTCATTTACATGTGTGTTTGGTTAAGTCTTACTAATCGTATTTCACATGCCACTAAGGGCACCCACTAGACTCCTCATGCCACCCAAGGCACCTACTTAACCCCATGTCCCACCTTACATGTTTATCTGGTTAAGTATTTCTTAATTCATTCAGGCCATAACCTCATAAAGACCTCTCACATTAGACTGGCATTTATGGCAGCTGGATTTGCCGGGCGGGTCCGGGCAGTCTTACACCATAAAAGAGTCTAACCTCGTGTCTTTACAACCGTTATGCTTTAGTTTAGGCCTAGGACCTCTCACATTCGGCTGACATTTGTGACCACTGGATTTGTCGGGCGGGTCCGGGCAGGTTTACATCACAAACGAGTCCAACCTCGTGTCCTAAGCATTGATTAACACTAAAAATCTTTTACCCTAGTTTTAATAATTCCCTATTCAAATTATTAATTAAGTCAACTTTTAATGATGTCCATAATTGACTCAATTATGGCCATCCACTTATGGCATGCAAAATCATATCAATTGCACCCCAACTTTTTAATATTAAATCCTTAATATTACCCCTACCCCACGTTTATACGTTCTCTTATTCAACGCATAATATAGGCTAGACTTGTATAGTCTAACACCTAGCACAAAGATAAATTATCACAACATATAGACAATCAAAATAAATCTAATCATAATAGGGGTGAAACTTGCATAAACTACACATGTTAAGGATCAAAAGGTGTCAACTTGTTAAATGTATCAATTTACATGATATGATCATAGCCCAAATCTATACATAAACTTGCATATGGGGTTTTTAGGCAACATAATGATGGTGTGAACTAGCATAGGATATCACATATGTCATAGCATAATTCTGGATGTCATAATAGATGTCTTGGCATATGTTCCTAACTTTTCTAATCAATCTAACTTGCATATGTGACTTGTCATATAGATCAACATAACCCAAACATGATGATTTAATTAATATGAACTAACTAGCATAGATGGTAACATCATGGCCTTTTTAACATGTATGATTCATCACAACTTAGCATAGAAACTTTCAACATACATAACATCATCATAGCATGATTTACAACATATAAGATATCATCATCACATAAAATTGGATTTACAATATACATGATAGCGAAAGGGGTTTACAACAACATATATGATAATTCACATCATCTACTCATAATCCATTCATAACTCAACCTAATTAAAATGATAATAATCTTGTTAAGATCATCATACTCACAATTTAGAGAAGAAAAGAGAGAGTTTTGCTTTGCTTTAGGGTTGAGAGAATTAGAATTGAATTTGCTTTTCTTCTTTCTTAGTTGGCGGCGGCTCCATTGATTTCCATGGCGACGGTAACTATTCTATTTTAATTAGGTTTAGGGTTAGCATTAGGATGTATTTATAAGTGTAGGAAGTTATTTAGGACCATTAGATTAACCCTGAACCATGAGAACCAATCAAATGCAAAATCTGCATTTGAGCGAATCGGCCCACGGGTTGACAGCCAAACACCCTGGATTAACCCCTAGTCGACCCAGCGGAGCTTGGGTCGACCTCAAAAATGGGCCGGTTCGGTTATTCCCCCTCCCAGTTTGCTGTTTTGAACTTTTTCGCATATTTATTTATTAAATTTATATATATATATATATATATCAATATATATATATTTCTCTGTGCAACCCATTTCACTTAATTCTTTTCTAAAAATTAAGTATACTTTAATTTGTGAATTTTAATGTTATAAAATTACAGGGTGTTACAGAGTTATGCAAGGGCTGTCTTGTTTACAGAATAGTGCCTTTGGTTTGTCCAATCCTAGGATGACCTGTATGGAAAAGTGTTTGACGGAGTATATTTAATGGATCACGTAAGTTGATCTCTTCAAACGTATTTACGTTTGGTGGCGGAGGAATTCGTTTCTCTTAATTGTATACCCATTGTATTTTTGGGGAAATCAATTTGTGATTTGGCGAGTATGACGATGTGACATTCAAGTGAATAAATGTGTGATATGTCAGAGATAAGCGTGGCCTCTAGCCTCACAACCGGGAAATGACAAAAATCGGGCAGGCAACATAGCTAAATGGCTTGCTTCCAATTAGGGTGTATTGTCACCTGATCTAGAGTTTCATTTACTTCTTTAATATATTCGATGCTGCCCCATTCGTGAAACGGTTGCTGATCCCAACCGTCGGTGATATACATTCGATACACTCAAGCGAAATGAGGGGTCGGTCATGTGTGACTGGGTTGGAAGATGTTCTTGTTGAACCCAGTGTATTCCTCTCTAGAGGTACACTATTAAAAGGTGGTTCCATACCTTCTCATAGTTGGAAATCCATTATCCAATAAGTGCTCGCGATTTCAATTATATACTCTCGATGTAGAACGTGAGATGAAAGCGTTTCTGCTAGATGATTATTATATTATGGTTGATAGACACTATTATAATATCAAAGAATTTTGATATAAAGATTATTTTGGATTCTCAAAAGGGAAAAACCTATTCCGTTATACGGCGTGGTCTTATGAGATATCGTTTTATTGCTCAAACTATTTTTAATTGTTTTACTCACACCAGTCCCATGACTGACCCAGAGTTTATTTTGTTTTGTTTTCCCTAAACTCTTGGGTGTCCAATTTTGTATGGGCAGTCAAATAGTCAGGATTTTACAGATATACTTGGAGACGTTGGAACAGGAGGCTTCAGGATTATATAGCTATTGTTTATTCCACTATGTTGTAAGTGTTGCACTCTGATAATGTTACTGTATACATATATTGATTTATTTTCAAAGATATGTTATCTATTATATGTTGTTCGTTCTGCTATGAGATTCGTGTTACTCTGATGTTGTATGTTCTTCTTCTTCTTCTATTCTAAGTTTTTATCTTATCTATTCCCACCCACTATTTTCTTTCTATTAGTTTTCTGGTTTCCAGTGTAATTTGAGTTGGACTTGTGTTATTTGGTCAGCTCAAACTGTACTGGAATTTCGGGACACTAGAGTTGGTATCAGAGCTGAAGGTTAAGTAATAACCTTGGCTCTGTGGCGTGACTTAGTAGCAATAGGGATAGTAATACAATAGATTGAGTTTGAGTGTGTATATGTGAGCGTGTATTTGTTATTTGATATAAAAATGATTTTTATATTGTGGAGATTTATTGATTGAGTCGTTTATGAGTGATTGCTGTTCAGTTTGATCCATTGTATTGGTAGGGGTTTATAAACTCTCGAGTACGATGAACCGACACAATATGCTTTGAAAAGAGGGTAAACGAAATAATTTTACCCAAATTATATTTTGACATAAAGGATTTATATTGGAATGATTATAATATATTGGATATGTTGGTTGTTATTATAATCGAGTAAGATTATAAAATGTGAAATGGCTATGTAAATAGCCAATCAGAATTCATATAAGTGAAATACGTGAAATCAAATGAACTAAATTTGGATTTAAATCAAAATTGGAATTTAAACCCTGGAAGGTTATAAAAGTGTTTGTAAATGAATCTGGGTTAAATATATGTGAATATTAAAATCCTGGGAGATTTTAAGTTTGTTTACAAGCATTGAAAAGGATATTTTGAAATGGATTTCAAAATGAAAGTGTTTAGATATGGTTTTGAAAGTGATATAGTATTGAACTCATTTCGATAGCTGGAAATTAGATTCTGATGATGATCATGACATCATCGGTGTTCATTTTCGAGTACTAAGTGATGGATTGCTACCAAGGATTTTATTTTTGAATTGTTTTGTGAAAAGCAAGTTGTTTTGAACCCTGAAAAAGGGATATCTGGTTTTAGGAAAGTTTAAAATTCCCTAGGGAAGATTGTTTGAATTAAAACAAATTAAATTAGAATTTGTAAAAGCAAATAGAAATTGAATTAAAAACCAGTTAAGTGGAAAATGAAATGAAATAGAAAATATCGAATTAGATTGGATAAGAGATAATCCGAATTGGAATTGAACTGGTAAGTAAGAGTTGAAATTAAAAATGGAATCTGAGTTAAGAACAGAATTCGGCTTGGGTATAACTGAATGATCGGGATGACATTGGTATAAGCAGGATTGGTAACACATGGAAAGGATATATTGATATGCTCGACAAAAAGGTACAAGTTTATATTTGGTATAAGCATGAGATTTATGAGCCTGTTTGGCAAGCTGCTTGGCTGCTTGATTTTCTTTTGGGTTGGAAATAGCATAGAGAGGCGAGTTGTTGTTGTACCGATTGACTAGTACAAAGGAGGTGCTGGCGAAATTTTTCGAAAATTTCATGTGTTAGAATTTTTTTAGGATTTTTGAAAATTTTCGTTGATAAGAATTAATTAATATTTTAATTGAAGTTTATTTTTTCAGTTGAAATTGAAATTTAAGAAGTAAACAAATAATTTTTACCCAGTTAATAGGGTTAGTTTTCCACCTTAGCAATTTTGAGGACGAAATTATTTTAAGGGGGAAAGAATGTAATGTTCCGTATTTTTACGGTGTAATAATAAACTTATTTAATTATTTAAATAATGGTTTAGAGATTTATATGGTCGTTTAATTAAATAATATTGAATATTTAACTAAATTAAATAATAGAATAATATATTTAATTTGTGAAATAGTTAAAAATAGTACAATTGGCAATATTGTGTGAATTGGACAATTCAAAATATATGATTCAGTTTAAAATTTGAATTACGATAACGATTATATTTAATTAACGATGGTTGTACATATAAATTATATTATAATTATAATCGTGAAATGGTGCAGCAGTTCGTAATTTGGCGATTCGAACTTTAAACGAATATACAGAATCCGTTTTAAGCCGGATTTCAGTGAAACAAGAAACGTTCGGAGCTGGTGAAGTATTCTTTCTAATGGAAGATAAAAATCAGGATTTCATTGTGTAGATTTTGATTTATGTCCAAATCAAATTTTAAAATAGTCGATATGGAATTCCTTTATAATTTATAACGATATATAAAAGGAATTTCATTATAAATCGAATATCGATTTAATCGGGATTTGAAATATCAAGTTAGAAATTTATATAGGAATATTCTGGAGCTATATCGTACTCTAGTGTGAATATATATGATAATATTTATTTATAAATAATTAATTTAACTATTTTTAAATATAATTAATATTTAAAAAGGGTTTATTTAGAGCTTTAAAAATATCCAGTTTTGCAAACGAATTCTGTTTTCGATGAAACTAATTTTGTTGGATCCGCAATATTAAATTATTGTTAGATTTCAATTTCCATGATTTTTGGGGTCATTGTGTGGCCGTACGGATTTTTAATGTGAAAAACAGTTAGTATTTTGATGGTTAAAAATACGCCGTGTAAGCAAACGGAGTAGGAATTCGACGAAACCAGTTTCGTTGGGTCCGTAATGTCGAACTGTAGCTGCATGTCCATTTTTATGATTTTTGGGTATCATATGTAACCGTACGAATTTTCAGAAGTCAAACGTAACCAAATGTTGATTATGAATGAATATAAAATTCAATATAAAAATATTAGAAATCTCCTATAAATAATCCATAAAATATTTTAACCCTAAATTCATTTTTTGGGGTCAAACATTTTGCGCTGCTGCTAGAAAGCTTCCTCAAGCAAAAACGTGAACTCCAAAAATTTCCAGAAATTCAAAAAAAATTCTATAAATCAATATACATATATATTTGAGATCGACATTCAATTCTCTTCACATCCGTATAAGAATTTCTGAGTTCGACGTTGGTTTTTTGGGTATTGGGTTTCAACAATAATGCCTAGGGTTTACTTTCTATTGGGTATCGAAGCACCGAGTTGTATTGATGGGTATTTTCGGGTTCAGGAAGGGAAACCGCACTCATGTGCAAACATTTGGGGAAAACTAGAAATAAAACTATCAATTGAATTTCTGTATGCCTGCGTGTTTCTGGAGTGAAGTCGCGGGGAAGATGACGATCGAGTTTCGTGAATTGGGTAGGAGCTTAAGGAGGATCAGAAAAGATGAAGGATGGTAATCACGGTGGGAAGTTTTGTGAAGTGGAGAGGGAGATTGATGGAGACAAGGAATTGAAAAATGGCTGTGAAAAACTTCCTGAAGGCGTGAATTTTGTTTTGTGAAGGGGGAAGAAAGGCATGGGTACTAACTTGTTTTGTGAAGTGTATTAAGTTGTATAAGTCATAACTTGATCGTACATGAACCAAATTCAATGAAACAAGATCCGCAGGGATCGTATGGAGGAGGGCTTCAAAATGGAACTGACTGGGAATGAATTGGAGCTCGTTACAATTCATAGCGAAATAAATTGTCTGTTTGAATCGACTGATGGTTATCGTTATTTAACGATGATCGTCCAATGTGAGTAAAACTCACCAACTATACCAGTTCATATTTTTATAATGTATTTTTAGAACTGATAAATGA
Organism: Allium sativum; assembly: GCA_030737875.1. Classification (NCBI taxonomy): domain Eukaryota; kingdom Viridiplantae; phylum Streptophyta; class Magnoliopsida; order Asparagales; family Amaryllidaceae; genus Allium; species Allium sativum. Next base: position 362,893,996 of record CM060921.1, on the reverse strand, counting down.
TGATTGATTGCTGTGTGTTGACTGTTTGGTTGAACTGCTAATTAATTAGTTTAAAATATCGATATATATATATATATATCGTTAATCATATGTTGATTCTGTTTATCAGAATATTTCATATTGAAATGAAATCGATGTTATTATATTGTTTAACATATGTGGATGCAGGAAAACAGGTTAGAGGGATCCAACTGGATTCGTCAATATTTAAAATACTGTTTTGTTTCATATATTGTGATATATGATGTGATATATAATCTGTTGTTGATTATGTGTGTTTGGAAGATACTGATCATGGTTATATGGTATTTTAAATAACATAAGAAATACTGGAAAGTATAAAGGGAATTTTCAAAGTATATATTGAAAGAAATTATTTATAAAATCAAAGGATTTTATATAAAAGGAAATATTTGAAAACCATTTACAAATAGAATTGAAAAGGAAATATTTGAAAACCATTTACAAATAGAATTGAAAAAGAAATATTTGAAAACCATTTACAAATAGAATTGAAAAGGAAATATTTGTAAACCATTTACAAATAGAATTAAAAAGGAAATATTTATTTGTTAAATAAATAGAATTTAAAAGGGATATTTGTTTGTTAAATAAATATATTTAAGAAATAAGTATTTGGAAAATAAATAGAGTTATAAAAGGAATTATTCGGAAAATAAATTGAATTTGTAAAAGGGAAATTAGCGAGATATAAAAGAACTATGAAATGGATTTAAAGTAGATTGTAAATGGAAATATTTTTAACAGATAAATGGAGCAGATTAATTTATAAATAATGTTTTATAAATTAAGTGAAATATTTATCATTGGATAAATGGGATATATAAGTCAGGACTTATATAGAGAAGTAAGAATCAGTTTCAACATCAATATTTGAAACTGAATATGAACGAAGAGTGAATCGAATATTACTTATTCGAAAAGGAGTTATTCAAAAGGAGTTAATCAAAAGGGGTTAATCAAAAGGAGTTAATCAAAAGGAGTTAATCAAAAGGAGTTAAATCAAAAGGAGTTAATCAAAAAGAGTTAATCGAAAGTAGTTAATCGAAAGGAGTTAATTGAATATAGTTATTCGAATAAAGTTAATCGAATATTAGTTATTCGAAAAAGGGTTAATCGATTAGAGTTAATCTATTAGAGTTAATCAAATAGAGTTAATTAAATAGAGTTAATCGATTAGAGTTAATCGGTTAGAGTTAGAGTTAATCGATTAGAGTTAGAGTTAATCGATTAGAGTGAGAGTTAATCGAATTAGAGTTAATCGATTAGAGTTATAGTTAATTGATTTGAGTTATAGTTATTCGAAAGGGGTTATCGAATATTAGTCATTCGAAAGGACTTATCGAATATTAGTTATTCGAAAGGAGTTATCGAATATTAGTTATTCGGAAAGGAGTTAATCGAATATAGTTATTCGAATGGAGCTAATTGATAAGAGTTAATCGATTAGAGTTAGTCAATTAGAGTTAATCGAATAGGGTTAATCGATTAAAGTTAATCGAATAGAGAATCCAATAGATTTAATCGATTAGAGTTAATTGAATAGAGAATCCAATAGAGTTAATCGAATAGAGAATCCAATAGGGTTAATCGGTTAGAGTTAATCGAATTGAGAATCCAATAGAGTTAATTGATTAGAGTTAATCGAATGGAGAATCCAATAGAGTTAATCAAATAGAGTTAATCCAATAGAGTTAATTGAATAGAGTTAACCGAATATAGTTATTCGAAGAGATATTATCGAATATAGTTTATTCGAAGAAAAGAGAGATCATCAAATATAGTTTATTCGAAGGAAAGATTTATTGAATAGGGATTATTCGAAAGAGAGTTACTTGAGGAAGTTTGTTAAAGATTTAAAAGATGAACCTTGTCTATTTCGAAGTTAGAAATGTTGTTCAGTTAAGGTCCGAGAGGTAGTTATATCCCAACTTGATTGGCTTCGTTTTTAACTAAGGAATGGTTAAGGTTCGATTGTGAAGGTTGGTTAAGTGAAATTAGTTAATTAGTGTAATGTTTTGAGTTGGCATAGTGATGTTTTATTTAAGCATCTGTTTAAATCCTAATGTGGGTGTTTTGGAAATGCTTTCAAAATAAGAATCAGAAATGTTTTCTAATATAGAAAATAAGAAATGGAAATGTTATCCCATGTTAATAACATATATTTTCTAAATTTAGAAAATAAGAAATGTTGAATATATGGAAACAGGAGATGAAAAAGGAATAAATTAATGAACTAAAGAGATAAATGTTAACTGATGATCGATCGATATAATTTCCATCTAGGAATAATATCTCTGTTTGCACACGTTTTTTTCTTTGATAGTTAAATCAACGACTATCGAAGTTTTTGACCATTTCCGTTGTCAATACGGAGAGACCGGGATCAGATTCATTATCTGAAAAACCACTCCATTTGGGCGTTAGCATTGCGATCAAATATGATGAAGATAATTGACGATGGAGTTATGAAAGGGCCATCCTGTTTATAGAATAGTACCTTTGGTTTGTCCAGTCCTAAGATGAGCTATATGGAAGAATGTCTGACAGAGTATATTTAATGGATCGCGTAAGTTGATCTCTTCAAAAGTATTTACATTTGGTGCCGGAGGAATTCATTTCTCTTAGCTGTATACCCATTGTATTTTTAGGGAAATCAATTTGTGATTTAGCGGGTATGACGATGTGATATTCAAAGTGAACAAATGTGTGATCTGTCAGAGATAAGCGTGGCCTTTAGCCTCACAACCGGGAAATGACAAAAATCGGGCAGGTCGCATGGCTAAGTGGGTTGCTTCCAATTAGGGTGTATTGTCACCTGATCTAGAGTTTCATTTACTTCTTTAATCTATTCAATAATGTCCCATTTGGGAGACGGTTGCTGATCCCAACCGTTGGTGATATACATACGATACACTCAAGCGAAATGAGTGGTCGGTCATGTGTGGCCGGGTTGCAAGATGTTCTTGTTGAACCCAGTGTATTCCTCTCTAGAGTTACACTATCAGAAGGTTGTTCCATACCTTGTCATAGTTGGAAATAACTATCCAATAAGTGCTCGCGATTTTGATCATATACTATGTATGTAGAACGTGAGATGAAAGCATTACTGCTAGATGATTATTATATTGTGGTTGACAGACACTATTATAATATCAAAGAATTTTGATATAAAGCTTATTTTGGATTCTCAAAAGGGAAAAACCTGTTCCGTTATACGGCGTGGTCTTATGAGATATAATTTTATTGCTCAAAATGTTTTAAATTGTTTTACTCACACCAGTCCCATGACTGACCCAGAGTTAATTTTGTTTTGTTTTCCCTAAACTCTCGGGTGCCCAATTTTGTACGGGCAGTCAAGTAGTCAAAATTTTACAGATATACTTGGAGAGCTTAGAGCAGGAGGCTTCAGGATTATGTAGCTATTGTTTATTCCGTTGTGTTGTAAGTGTTGCACTCTAATAATGTTACTGTATACATATACTGATTTATTTTCAAAGATATGTTATCTATTATATGTTGTACGTTCCGCTGTAAGATTCGTGTTACTCTGATGTTGTATGTTCTTCTTCTTCTATTATATGTTTCTATCTCATCTATTTTCACCCTCTGTTTTCTTTCTATTACTTTTCTGGTTTCCAGTGTAATTTGGGTTGGACTTGTGTTATTTGGTCAGCTCAAATTGTACTGGAATTTTGGGACACTACAAATGCGCTGTATCGATATCCAACCAGCACGGGATGGTCATCAAAGAAAGGAAAAAGGGAAGGAATTTGAACGGTGAACCAACAAAGAACCTGTAGTATATCCCATAGCGCATGGAACAAAATATAATAATAACATAACTTGATAAAAAATAGGCGAGACAATGCAAAAGCTGAAAACTAAAGCATCATAGCAGCGGAAAATTAAAATATAGCTTATGATCCAAACCATCATTATTACAACTTTTAAAACTATCTCTAAAGCAAAATAGGAAGGTACACTACTAATGCCCAAACTAGCGACTAGCAACAGCACAGGAAGAACATATAAAAATAATATGTGTAAGCCTCCTGCTTGCTTCAGACAGCTACTCATGCATAACCAGCTAACCTGTCTCTAGTCTGCTCATTTAGGAGAACCCAAAGTAATAAGAATATACATAAAACTCTGGGTCAGAAAAAAGTCTGGTATGAGCGATAAGCATCAAAAACAGAACGATAACAAGTATATATAACCATACCTGAACCTGGACCTGCAACCAAAGAGTTAGCACAACAGGATGTACAATACTCTAAGGTGACACTAACACATAGTGTGAAAATAATGGGGAGGGGGTGTGCATGTCATGGTGATAGCAAAACTTCAAACATAGCAATCGTGCTCACATCTCTCACTCAGTGCGTAATGTATACGATATCTACCACTTTGATCACCCAATTCTTTGTTACGATCACTCTGCCCCATGGAGTCATGACGGCTCCGTTGCACTGATCTGTAACCACTAATACTTTACTATGTCCACTCTTCCCCCATGAAGTCAAGACAACTCCACTGCACTGGCTCATAGCCCTGCTACGATCACTATGCCCCATAGAGTCATAGCAACCCCACTGCACTGATCCGTAGGCAATATCCGTCTCTCAGCGGTGAGTCAAAGCTATAGACATCGATAACCCCTTTGCACATGTCCCACAGCAAAGCCCAACTCATGAAGTTAACTCATTGGTTCCTATCTGGATCCCAAGTAACAACTTCCCATTTGGACTACCCTTGCATCTCGGGTTTTGGTCTTCTTCGGATCGGTTCGGTCCTTCTCCTCGTTCTCAGTTCGGTTCGGCCGTGCGTGCTCCAGGTCAGTCCATGACACATACTCCAGCTCGTGGTCATCATGTCGGATCGTGGAAGGCTCCCTGGTCCAGTTCGTGATGAAGCTCCGATTCGGGTCATGATGATACTCCAGTTCGGGCTCGGGGTGATACTCTAGTTCGAGCTCATGGTGATTCTCCGGTTCGGGTCGAGAGCTTTAGGTGCAAGCAGTTCGTGAGCTCCTGGTCGAATTGATTCGTGATGCATACGCTGGGCCGGGTTGTGACACATACTTCACGAGTGGGGGGGATCTGATCCGTTGCAAATTCCTACAACTTTTCCAGCAAGCTATTTACGCCATACGACGACATTTTCAACCATTCTAACTTAACATTCAATCACAAAACATTCCAAACAGTAATAACAACATGCATAATCAACCATAAACACAAAAACAACAACATGACATGTTTATATGGATCAAACATACCCAAGACCCATGTTTTCCCCTCAATCATGTTTAACCATAACTAATGATAAGATTAGCAAAACATATCCAAATTATCCCAAATTACTATTAGAGCCCTAAAATAACATTTAGTAATTTTTGCATATTTTTCCAAAATTTTAACATGCATAATTTCGCTAATTAACACTAATCACCCCTAATTAGTCATAATTAGTGAAAAACAATGCAAATCATTCACCTTAGCCACAAATAAAACTTTAGATATGAAAATATACTATTTTGGAGCGTTTTCCTATGCAACACAGCAGCTCCAACTCTGATTTGGTGTTGATTTGCCTTGATTTGATGTAGGTCTTCTTAATTAGTGATTAGAAGTTGATTTGGGATGATTTTAGAAGGTGGAGGCCATGGCTAGGGTTAGGGAAATGTTTTAGGCGGCTCAGAAAATGAAATAAAATCGTTTCCTAACTGATTTCAGCCTCCCCATAACCCTAATCCCGAAATGAGTTATGGGCCTAGCTGCTAACCACCCTAATTAGGCCTGGTTAAGCTGTTTTTCACCTTTCGAACATTGTTTTAGCCATATCTCCCAAACGATAAGTCCTTTGGCTAGTGTGACACTCTACGTGAAGGTAAACCATCGTCTGATCCAATGGAAGTGGTTTCAGTTCAAAACTCCTTACCAATCAAAAGTTATAGACGAAACAAGATTCGCTAGGGGCAAAACAGTCACTTAAAAATCGGCAAAAATCGTGAACATGGGAAATGACCCCAATAGTCGTTCCCAAAGGTTACACGACCATGCGACTTCGTATGTAAATGAAATAAATATTCTAGATCCTCCGATGCGTAGAATGCGGGTCGTTACATTCTCCCCCTTAAGAAATTTCACCCTCGAAATTCCTTAACTAAGAAACAACAATGGGTCCCGCATGCCTATCAATCATTTTCAACAATCAAACATACATAGCAACATAACAAGCCTATCCTAGCATGCGGTTTACTAATAAGAGGATAACTAAATGGTCGTTGAAATCTTACCAGGCAAAGAGTTCTGGATACGTCTTCCCTATGTTCTCCTCTGTTTCCCAAGTACAGTCATTCTCATTCTCTCCCCACTGAACCTTGACCAATTTCACTGCCTTCCTTCAAAGTTGCTTCATGTCGTACTCGACAATACGGATCGGCCTACGGTTCCCAACCGCCTCGGGTTCTACTTCGATGTCATCCAACTGATCTGGTGAAATAGTCATATCGGGGTCGTGCATGAACTTCCTTAACTGGGAAACATGAAATATGTTGTAAACTCCCACCATCTTATCAGGTAATTCAACTTTATATGCTAAATTGCCCACTTGTTCGAGAATTGGGAATGGACCAACAAATCTTGGTGTTAACTTGCCTCTCCTACCAAATCGAATCACGCTCTTTAACGGAGAAATCTTAACAAACACCAAGTCGCCAATGGAGAATTTCAATTCTCTTCATCTCTTATCAGCATAACTCTTCTGCCTATCTTGGGCAGCCTTCATTCGTTGTTTAATAACCTTGATCTTTTCTGACGTTTCTCTTATTACATCCGGTCCAAGCCCAAATTTCTCACCAGTTTCTATCCAACACGATGTTGAGTTGCACGGTCTTCTGTAGAAAGCTTCAAATGGTGCCATATCAATACTGGACTAATAGCTGATGTTATATGAAAACTCAACCATATGCAAATGGTCATCCCATGATCCACCAAAATCCAATATACAAGCTTTCAAGAGATCCTCCAATATATGATTCACCCTCTCGATCCGACCGTCGTTATGAGGATGGTACGTGGTACTGAGATGTAATTCTGATCCTAAAGCCTCTTGTAAGCTCTTCCAAAACCCACTAGTAAACAACGGATCTCGGTCACTCTCAATGCTTTTGGGAACTCCATGAAATCTCACTACCCACTTTATATACAGTTCTGCTAACTTAGTTGCCGTTTTGTTCGACTTGACCGGTATGAACCTTGCACTCTTGGTCAATCGATCTACAATCACCCAAATACTATCATGACTCGATCTAGTCCTCAGCAAACCATCAATGAAATCCATTGAGACTTGTTCCCATTTCCATTCGGGAATTTCCAATGGTTGCAGCAAACCACTATTCTTTTGCTCGGCTTTAACTAGCTGGTAATTCATGCATTTGGATATAAACTTCCCAACGTCTCTTTTCGTTCCTTCCCAATAGTAAGTCTGCTTCATGTCTTGATACATTTTGTTACGACGGGGATGTATAGTCAGTTTTGAGTGATGACACTCTCTAAGCACTTCATCTCTCAACCCATTGACATTGGGTACAACCAGTCTTCCATTCTTTCTAAGCCATCCATCTCGATCAAGCCCATACCCGTTCATCTCCCAGTCGATAACCATCTCTAACTTGGAGATGACTTCCAATAAGTTAGGATCGTCCTTCTGACTGGAACCAATCCACTTAATCAGAGTGGGTCTGATCATCAAACTTGCCAACATTACTGGATTCAATTCGCGCTTTGGTCTGAAATTATACCCTGCGATATATTCCAATTGCTTCCATTCAAGAAACATAGCCCCTAAACTGGCATGTCTCTTACTCAATGCATCAGCTACTGCATTGCCCTTTCCTTGTGTATATGCGACATCGAAATCATAGGAAGCCAAGAATTCTAACCATCTCTGCTGACAGAGATTTAAATCCTTCTGAGAGAAAAGATACTTTAACGATTTATGATCAGTAAACAACTCGAATATTTCTCCCAAGAGATAATGTCTCCACATCTTCAACACGAATACGATCGCTGCCAATTCCAAATCATGGGTATGATATCTTTTCTCATGCGGTTTCAGTTGCCGACTAGCATAAGCCACAACCCTACCTCCTTGCATCAATACAACACCTAGTCCGGTACCACAAGAATCCGTGTAAACTGCCATGTCTTCATTCCTTTAGGAATGACTAACACTGTCGCACGCGTCAACTTTTCCTTTAGACTCTTGAATGCATTTTCACACCTTCCGTCCCAAACGAAAGCTTGATTCTTCTTGGTCAACTGAGTTAACGGTGCCGCTATCTTGGAGAAGTCTTGGATAAACTTACAATAATATCCAGCTAATCCCAAGAAACTTCTTACGTCTGTTGCATTATTGGGCATAGACCGATCTTGTACCGTAGCCACCTTCGCAAGGTCCACGACAATACCATTCTCTGAAACAACATGGCCCAAGAATCTCACTTCCCTCCTCCAGAAGTGACACTTAGAAAATTTCGCCTTCAATTGGTGTTTTCTCAACACCTCCATCACTATCCTCAAATGTTCCTTGTGTTCTTCCTCTGTCCTCGAGTAAACAAGGATATCATTAATGAACACAAGAAAAAACTTATTCAATTGATCCCTGAATGCCCTATTCATAAGATCCACAAAACATGGTGGTGCATTGGTCAAACCAAACGGAATGACCAACCACTCTATAATCCAGACGGCGTCCGAAATGCCGTTTTAGGAATACTCTCGGTTGCTACTCGGAGCTGATAAAATCATGTCGTGCGGTCCAACTGGGAGAACACTCTTGCTCCTTCCAGTTGATCAAATAAATCACCTATTCGTTGAAGAGGATACTTATTCTTCCTAGTAACTTTATTCAACTCGTGATAGTCCACACATAAACGAAGGGAACCATCTGCCTTAGTGGCAAATACAACTGGTGCTCCCTACTCAGAACCACTCCTTCGAATAAATTCCTTCTTCAAAAGATCACTTACTTGCGCCCCAAGCTCTCGCTGCTCCCTTGGTGCCACACGACGAAGTGGCATCACTATAGGTCTGGCATCTTTCACTAAATCAATACAGAACTCAATCTCTCGGTGTGGTGGAAGTCCGGTCACTTCCTCGAAAATATCCGGATACTGTCCAGTAATGGGAACTCTTGAAAACTCATCCTGCAAAATGTCGAGGGAATTTAGAAAACTAGCCATCACCTCATCATTAGGTAGGCCACCAAACACGACCCTCCGCCCATCATCCGCCATAATAGTCACCTAAAATCCCTCATAGTCTACCACCACCCCGTACCTTTAGAGCCAATCAACTACCAAAATAATGCCAAACCTAGTAAAGACCAAAACAAAGCAATCACAAGCAAACATACATCCATGACTCCATAAAACCAAATTTCGGCAAATCATACTAAGGCTAGTTGAACCACCAATCGGGTTCGTCACCACTAAAGGTCTATCGACTATCTTGGTTTCCAATCCGAACCTATCTACCAGGTCACTAGATATGAAGGAATGGGAAGCCCCGGTATCAAACAACACTCGAACAAGGACATCATAAATAGAAAGTATAACTTGAATGACGACATTCTTTCCTTTCTCCTCCGCAGTTGGGGCATTCGATGAAGAAGGAACAACATTAATAACATATGCTTTCATAATCTGCTTCTCTTTAGGAGGTTATGGACATTTATCCTTTTGATTTCCCACTTGGCCATAGTTGAAGCACTTCTTGTCAGCTGGCTTTGCTCGACATTCTTTGGCATAGTGGCCCTTCTTGCCTCAGCTGAAGCACTTAACATCTTTCTTATTCTTTTTCGGACCATCCTTAGCTTGGTTCTGCTTCTTCTTATTCTGAGAATTATTCTTGCCTCCACTGCTTGCTTGTGGCTTTGGCTCCCTTGCAGATGTAACGACGACCTCAGACTTAGGCTTAGGATAAAGGCTCTTAGATCTCAATGCTTTCCCAAAAATCGATTCAAAAGTCTCATCAATATGGTTTGTAAGCCTTTCTCCCAAGTACTGATCTAAACCAGTTATGAACTTCTCATTCTTTTTCTCGGTAGTGTCAACAAGAGATAATCCATACTTAGATATAGTATCGAACTCAATAATGTACTCCGAGACTACCCTACCGTTCTGCTTAAGCTCCAAGAATTTCCTAAGCAACTCTGACTTCTGGGCAGTTGGGATGAACTTATCACTGAATCAGGCCTTAAACTAATCCCAAACAACTTGATCCTCAGGGTAGCTGCCTTAATAGCGTTCCGCCAATTCATAGACCGTCCTTGCAGCTGGCGGGATGCTAACTTCCTCTTCATTGCGTCTTCAATTCCCAGATCCTCGAAGATACGCTCACAACTATCAAGCTAATCCTGAACTTTTGTGGCCGATTCCGTTCCATGGAACGGGTTCCCACCAAGACTAGCGTAGTCCTTATAGAGCTTGGAGAAATCGGCCCTAGGCGCCTGCACCGCTGCACCTCCACCATTTACAGCATTAGGAACTGTCCTCTGAACATCCCTAAGCATCTCTCTCATGAAGTCAGTGAACATCGTCCTCATATCAGGAGCATTCCTATTATTGGCTCTTGGACCAGCATTCCTCATGTATCGGCTCATCGTTCGATCTGTAACGAGAAAACGCTTAACCATCTTCTTAGTGGTGCTAGTGCAGTGCGACTACATTCTTAGATATACTAATAGTATATATATGTATAACCTTTGAAAAACCAAAATATAATAAATGCGCGTTCTCGTATACAAATGTCTCTCCCTGATGTCTTTCCCTAGGTTAACTGCGCAACCTAAAGCTCTGATACCAAATGTGATGGCCCGCCCCACACCACCCGACATTTGCAAAGAAATGCGATGTACCGATGTCCAACCAGCACGAGACAGTCGTCAAAGAAAGGAAAAAGGGAAGGAATTTGAATGGTGAACCAACAAATAATCTGTAGTATATCTCACAGCGCATGGAACAAAATATAATAATAACAGAATTTGATATAAAACAGGCGAGATAGTGCATAAGCTGAAAACTAAACCATCATAGCAGCGAAAAATTTAAATACAGCTTATGATCCAAACCATCATTATTACAACTTTTAAAACTGTCTCTAAAGCAAAATAGGAAGGTACACTACTAATGCCCAAAGTAGCGACCAACAACAACACAGGGAGAACATATGGAAATAATAATTGTAAGCCTCCTGCTTGTCTTCAGATAGCTACTCGTGCATAACTAGCTAACTTGTCTCTAGTCTGCTCGTTCAGGAGCACTCAGAGTAATAAGACGAGACATAAAACTCTAGGTCAGACAAAAGTCTGGGATGATCGATAAGCAGCAAAAACAGAACAATAACAAGTATACATAACCATACCTGGACCTGGACCTGCAACCAAAGAGTTTGCACAACAGGATGTACAATACTCTAAGGTGACACTAACACATGGTGTGAAAATAATGGGGAGGGATGTGCATGTCATGGTGATAGCAAAACATCAAACATAGCAATCATCCTCACATCTCTCACTCAGTGCGTAAAGTATACGAAATCTACCACTTTGATCACCCAATTCTTTGTTACGATCACTCTGCCCCACGGAGTCATGACGGCTCCACTACACTGATCCGTAACTACTAATATTTTGCTATTTCCACTCTGCCCTATGGAGTCATGACAACTCCACTGCATTGGCTCATAGCCCTGCTACGATCACTTTTCCCCATGGAGTCATAGCAATCCCACTGCACTGATCTATAGCCAATATCCATCTCTCAGCGGTGAGTCAAAGCTATAGACATCGATAACCCTTTGCACATGTCCCGCAGCAAAGCCCAACTCATGAAGTTAACTTATTGGTTCCCATCTGGATCCTGAGTAACAACTTCCCATTTGGACTACCTTTGCATCTCAGGTTTTGGTCTTCTCCGGATCAGTTCGGTCCTTCTCCTCGTCTTCAGTTCGGTTCGGTCGTGCGTGCTCCAGGTCAGTCCGTGACACATACTCTAGCTCGTGGTTATCATGTCGGCTCGTGGAAGGCTCCCTGGTCCAGTTCGTGATGAAGCTCTAGTTCGAGTCGTGATGATACTCCGGTTCGGGCTCGTGGTGATACTCTGGTTCGGGCTCGTGGAGATGCTCCGGTTTGGGTCGAGAGCTTCAAGTGCGAGCAGTTCGTGAGCTTCTGGTAGGATGGGTTCGTTATGCATATGTCGGATCAGCTCGTGACACATACTTCACGAGTGGGGGGGGGGGGGGGGGAGGATCCGATCCGACCCAAATTCCTGCAACTTTTCCAGGAAGGTATTTACACCATACGATGGCCTTTTTGACCATTCTAACTTAACTATTCTATCACAAAGCATTCCAAACAGTAATAACAACATCCATAATCAACCATAAACGCCAAAACAACAATATGACGTGTTTATATGGATCAACATACCCAAAACCCAGTTTTCCCCTCAATCAGGTTTAACCATAACTAATGATATGATTAGAAAAACATATCCAAATTATCCCAAATTTCTATCAAAGCCCTAAAATATTATTTAAGAATTTTTACATATTTTTCCAGAATTTTAACATGCATAATTTTACTAATTAACACTAATCACCCCTTATTAGTCATAATTAGTGAAAAACAATGCAAATCACTCACCTTAGCCACAAATAAAACTTTAGATATGAAACTCGACTGTTTTGGGGCATTTTCCTATGCAACGCAACAGCTCCAACTCTGATTTGGTGTTGATTTGCCTTGATTTGACATAGATCTTCTTAATTAGTGATTAGAAGGTAATTTGGGATGATTTTAGAAGGTGGAGGCCATGGCTAGGATTAGGGAAATGTTTTAGGCGGCTGAGAAAATGAAATAAAATCGTTTCTTAATTGATTTCAGCCTCCCCATAACCCTAATCATGAAATGGGTTATGGGTCTAGCTGCTAATCACCCTAATTAGGCCCGATTAAGCTGTTTTTCACCTTCCAAACCTTGTTTCAGCCATATCTCCCAAATGGTAAGTCCGCTTGGCTAATGTGACTATCTACAAGAAGGTAAACATCATCCAAATCCAATGGAAGTGGTTTCAGCTCAAAACTCCTTACCAATCAAAAGTTATAGACGAAACAAGATCTTCTAGGGGCAAAACAGTCATTTAAAAATCGGCAAAAATTGTGAACATGGGAAATGAACCCAATAGTCGCTCCCCAAGTTTACACGACCATACGACTTCGTATGTAAATGAAATAAATATTCTGTGATCCTCCGATGCGTAGAATGCGGGTCGTTACAATTTCCATATATTCACGAATTCTTATTTTCAGTATTTAGAAAATATAAGTTATTAAAGTTGGAAAACATTTCCATCTCTTATTCATGCATCACTATTCTTCCATATCCATTATTCCCTAATCGTAAACAAGTAAGAGATCAACTCCTTAAGTATTAACCTCGAAGGCTGAAACCAACATCAGATCAACACTCAGGAAACCATTCTGCTTAACTAATCTCCAGTCAGTTTCTAGTTTCCTTAACTCCATTTCTTAATTTCTTATCAAATCATTGCTCACGCAACTGTCAAATTCAATTTATGAATCCACTTCTTTTACGAAAAACACCGATTATAACAATAGCATTATAATTCCTGCTTCCAAAATATTTAACTTCAAAATATAATTTTTAGTCATTAATTTGAATAAATAAATAAATAAATCTGGATAAAAACGAAAAGTAAATAGTATTTATCGAATTCAATATAATCGAATTCCAATGTATAACTCTCTTTCGAATAATCTCTATTTGATTGATGTTCCGAACACCAGACAAAATTCACTATTTCCAGTTAACTAAATTTTGAATTTTACTTTTGAATCCATTACTTCCAAACATTTGCCAATTTCTTTTTATAACCATTTTAATTTGCAAAATGTTTGCTTTTACATCATTATTCACTTTAAGACATGAATATTATTCCTTTATAGAAATATGGACTCGTTATATCAAATAAATCTTGAATTTAATTGTAAAAACCTTTACAGGTTAAAATTCCATCTATAGCGATATTTTATAAATTCATACTTCATATTCGACTTCATAAACTCTGTGTACAAGTAAACTTCTTATTAATTATATATGAAGTTTATAACTTAATTTCGATTACATATTCGATTATAAATTATTATTTTCAAACCAAATATTAAATATCTTGCCGAATTCTGAATTATATAATATATATAATTTCTAAATATAAACTATTTTTATAACATTCGACATGGTCGAATTCTAATTTAAAATTCTTGTGGATTTATTTAAATTTTATTTAAATTTCGAACATTGAAATAATTTCATCGTTTCCCTTTTAAACGATTTCCCATTTTCCTTTTTTAATTCATTCTTGAATTTACATTTCCAAATTTATCCCATAATAATTATTTCAACCCATTTATAGACATTGTTTATAAATCAAACTATTTGTTTTACTCTTTAAACAAGTTATTATATTCTAGCCCGATCGAAATTCCATTTCTATTTGAAAATACATTTTTCCTTTCTAAAACTCGAATTCTTTTCCAATATACTTTTATGGTATTTAAATGCCAATCATTCAGGTTAATGTTATTCAAACATCCCAAACACACAATAATCAACCATAGATTATTTGTCACATCATATAACGTAGTATATAAAAAAACAATATAGTTGTTGAGGAATCCAGTTCCTCTAACCTGTTTCACTGCATCCACAGTGGTTAATCAATATAAATAACACTAACTTCATATTAATATGAAATATTATAATAAGTAGAATCAATATTAAAACAATGATTTATATATAACTATATATATTGTTTCAACCAATTTATTAGCAATTCATCCAAACAACCATCACACATCATTCTGTCACCATTTATGAATTCTAAAATATTTTTATAAATTATAAAACTGGACAAAGTTAGTAAGTTTACTCACGTTGGTCGTTAATTGTTGAATAATGATTAATGTCAGTTGATTTAATCAAGTGTTTTATTTTTCCTAAAACTGTAGCAACCTCAAAAATTCTCCAAACCAATTCCAATAAGTAGCCTGCGACCAAACGATCCTAATGGACCTTGTTTTGTTGAATTTCGATAAAGTAGGCATAAGATATGACATTTACAAGTTATACGCTATTTGATTTAAGGTTAAACGTAAATTAATTTCTATACTGGGCTCATTATTTAAATCAGCCCACCTACTTACATCTGAACCCGACCCGCACGCTGTACCCTTTTCTTCCCCAACCAAAAATCCCGCTGCTCCATTTACAAGCCATTGTCCAAAACTCTGTTGATCCTTTCTTCATCCACTCAACCCCCTTTTCCTCCAAACCACCTCAATTCCCTTTCTTCTCAATTCCACAATCTTCCTATATGCTTTTCATCAAATTCGTACTTAAGATCAAAACGCGTCGATCAATTCTCTGGAGCTTCCTGCCATGAAACCCTTGATAGAAATTTGCAGCAATTTTCCCAAATAAAAGAGGGAAGATGCTATTTCATCCCCTGATTCCAAAACAACACTCCAAAACCACCATCGTTGTGTAAATCTCTGCAAAACATGAACCTTAGGTTCACTTTGTATTTTCGATCTTCATACGCGCGCGTCACACCATTCAAAATGGACATTATCTTGAAGCTCTTAGTTCAAAGATCTCAGAAATATATATTTTGCAAATTATAGTGAAGAATTGAGGTTGTAATTATTTTTTTAAGGTCTAGTTTTTTCTATTTTCTTCGCTGTTTTTGTTTCAGGAAAACAAACGAGAGAATGTGGGCTTCGATATTTATAGAATTTACATACTTTGCGTGCAAGGAAGAATGTACATGTATAGGTTGGCTGAGGTACTAGTTAGGTTCTTAGGCTGCTGATAGGAAATGTTAGGGTTAGGTTATTTTTTTATTAATTAGCTTAGGGTCTAAGGCATTTTGATTTGATTTATATTTAATTGATTTGATTCCTATAATAATAATATATATATACCCAAAACTTGCATACGAAGTAATATACAAAACTCAATACATACGAGCTCTATTCGTGGTGAAACTTGTAACCTCACAAAAATTAAATATTTCGAACATGATGGAAGTGGTTTCGTTGAATCCAAGTTCGTTTGTAAGAACTCCTTTTTAACTGAAAATAGTTAAATAATATGCGTTTAAATGGAGCACAATCACAAAATAAATCCAATTGACCTCAAACTAGAAATCTTACAATAATTAATCACTACGGATTCAATAAAATTAGTTTCGTCAAAAATGGAGGTCGTTTGAAAATTGTTTATTCTTAAATTCCATGTTTAGTCAATGTAATATAAATTGATCTAAATAAATCTATTTAACAATAATAAAATATTATTATCTTATATATATTCAGACAGAATTTATACAGCTTTAGAAATAAATAAAATACATATTTATACTTGAAATTTATATTTCAAGTTTAACTGAGGTTCATTTTATATTAAAAACCCTTTTTATTTATTAAATAAATTGTTATAATTTATAAACGATTCCATAGCGATTTTCTGAAAACTTGATTTGGACATAACTTACAATCTATAAGACGAAATCTCGTTTTTTCACATCTATTAGAAAAATATAAATCAATAAATTCCATCGTTTCTTGTTTCAAAGAAATCCGACTAAAAATGAATCATGTATATTCGTTTAAAGTTCAAAACGTAGTATTATGAACTACCGCGACGTTATGAGCTCGATTATAATTGTATTATAACTAATACATTCAAACATCATTTATTAAATAATTTTTTTTTACGACACAAATTTAAACTTAACTAAATTTCTTAAATTACCCAATTTACACAATGTATTAAATTCAACTATTTCCAACTATTTTGGAATTAAATTTATTATTATCCCATTATTTGTATTAAACAAATATTTGAAATATTTAATTCATGACATTTAAATTGTTAAATCGCTATTCAAACAATTAAACAAATTAATTATTAAATTGCTAAAAATCTGGGTCGTTATACTAAACTATTTTCAGGAGTATTTTATAATAGCACTTAAAATTATAATTTTTCAATGTGTACAAACATGTAAGTTATTCTTTTAAGTATGTTTTTACCTCACGCAAATTATGTACTATCTATGATGATTTGATAATGGGTATACACTGAACTGAAAGTATATCTCAAAGAATACGACATTATGATTCGTTGCTTTAAGCATAAATGGTGGGTGATTTTGGTTTATAGAACTCACATGTGTCGATATATTTTATGTCCAAGGAATATGATATATCATCTTCCTTTAAATGATATAATCAATTATCCCAGTTTAGCGTGTAGTTCACTTATGTAATATGCTAGATATCATTTAATCCAAAATAATAGGATGTCCTGATGCAAACACCCCACCATTGAATTCATGCTAATGCTGGCAGCATAATAATTGGTGATATTAATAGTAAATTAAAGCTAAGGTGACATAGAAGATTCTATATAGCTATATCATGGTTCAGATATATATTATATCTACTTGGTTCTTTTATGTCATTCAGTGCAACATTCTTATGTTATTTATATGTATGTTTAATATAGCATTTAATTCTAGAATTAGTTTATGAAATTAGTTATGTTTATGACATATTGTATCATACTTATTAGGGGAATGCCATGAATATAGCCACATACCTAAAGAAAAAGATTGAAGTAGTTATGACTAAAACATTTTATGCCATAGTAAGAGCTGTTTTGAAATTTTTAACTGCCACTTGAACGTATAACATTTTTTTGAGTGTTTTATGACACTGTACAAACAATAAGAAATGAGTTTAAATATAATTTTGGTGTTATAACTGTAAATATCCTACTTTCATAGTGAACTAACTGAAATAACATGTCACCAAAGTGAAATCTCTTATTTTGGTGGTTCATGAAAATGTTTGATATTTGTGTGTAGTTATTCATGCGAGTATTTGCCAGTCCAAAGGAAGACTAATATTTGACTGAATCGCTTACACATGTGTGATGATAAATACGTGAAAATTATAAAGTTTTACGAGTGAATAATAAACCAGCCCAAAGGAAGATTGTTATTTGACTTGTTTGATCATTACAACAAGAGAATCATTTACAATTAATATTACTTTCCGAAGACTTGATATTAATATGTATTAGATATCTTGTGAAGAGATTTACCAATTATTTGAATTTAATATGGTTATATTTTGCTATGAGGATATACAGTTAATCTTTATATTTTATATTATTAATTTTTTAACTAATTTGAAAAAGGTGTCTGCCAATTTTAAGAATATTCTCATTTTATTTGAGACTAACTATAAGGATTTGTTAGAAAGCATGTTGTTTGTTCTTGACTTCATGGATCTAATTTTTGCAATTAGGAGGTTTACAACTAGATCTATTACAGTTAGGTGTTCTTATAATGTTATGAAGAATATTGAAAGATGGTATAATTCAAAAGAGAAGAGTTAAAGGATCATTAGGTAAATACATTAGAAATTTTCAAGGATGTGCTATATGTAACAATAATTATTTTTGATAAGTTATCTACTTATAATGAAAAGGACTTTTCTGGAAACAATAAGGGGAATCAAGCAGTCTTTGGGTTTCTTGATTACATAAAGTCAAAGTCAAAGAAATATAAATAAGCACTATATGAAAAAGATATAGCTTCAAAAGTTAAAGACGCTCAAGTTATTGTTATTTGTTGGTGCTATCTCCAGTATAATCATTTAAAGATTAATATTATTTTAAGAATAAGATGTCATGTTATTGAGCTAATTTATTGCTTTGTAATTAGAAGTGAGATTGAAGCTTATAAGATTGAAAGTACTTATTTGATATACATTGTAAATAAATGTATCAATAAAGATGTAGAAGTCACTGAAGATAAACAACACACACACACACACACACATATATATAGTTGTTGCTGTTTTTTTTTTTTTGATGAGATATCCATACCAATAAAGTAAAATATCTACACTATATTATAGTAACCGAGTTTCATTTCTTGAGCTCTAAAGCATGCTATATCAGTGTTAAAACTGAATTGTCTCATTCTTCCTATCTCCCACATAAGAAAGGCCATCTTCTCTACTGTTGTGCAAATAATTACACGAATGCGGAAGCAATACAAAAAGAGGATCTAGCTTGTCGATTAATTATCAATCGCCAACTCAATGAAAAATAACCACCAAATAAAACAAAATAGAAGAAGAGTAGAAGATACAAAGATTTAACATAGTTCGGCTACCCTTCGTCTATAGACTCAACAACTATTCTTTATTTCACTTGAAGAAAGAGAGTATAAAAGAGAGCAAGAGTGATTACAAAATTATAGGTATAAAATTGGAAAGACTACCCTATAATAACAAAATAAATCATCAGTTTCTTCAAAGATTTGTTGCACTTAAATACCCTAATTGATTAACAACAGAAATTAGGGTATATTGAAGAAGAGGATAATGGTGGATGCTCTCACACCTTCATGCTCCGCAAATATGAAGATATAAATAGGCTTCAAGATGAAATGTTTCTTAGAGATGGAGAAAAACAATTATCTCATTGCCCTGGAATCTTTCCAAATCTCCATGATGTGATTGCAATGTAAATGGAAAGAGAAGATCTTGATTTCCATATGTTTCCTTCCTTGCATGATTCTACAGGCCAATCACTTATCTCTTCATATTAAAAATCAATGAATATATATATATATTTCCCTATTTACATATCCATTGATTGATAAATTGATTATGTAACCAGTTAGCTCCCTATCAAAATATACTCTTATATATTTCCACATATAACACAATTAATTAGCTAATTTCTTTCCCTTTTATTAAATTTTTAAATCAGAAATATTCAACACTCCACCTTGATTCAAATTTAACAATATCTCTTTATCAACAAATCTCAACAAATTGTTGGGTCTACACCATCAAGCTCAATGTGATCTGCCTTGGGCAATATTGCCCAAACAGAGTTTCCAAATCTTTCCCAAGCATAAGAAAGATAGAAAATACCGAAAATTCTTCAAAAAAATTCGATGAAGGAGACAAACTTGTAGATATAGAAATCTGAGAGATTATTGGAGACTTCATACCGCTCTTCACTTTCTCCATCCTATATTAAGTAAGAAAATGCTCAATATTATCTACTTCTGTAACACCCCACCTCCGCTAGGGTCACTCACAAAGGGAATGCACGAGTTTGGTGGAGTATTATCTTGGTAAACATACACTGAGATATCACAAGGCAGAACATAAATAAAGCAGCAGTAGAAATTAAAATCCAAATTTCATTACTTTCAAGAAAAGAGTCAAAACCTCATATATCCAGAGTACAAATTATTCCATTACATCAAGTTCTAAATAAAGAAGCATAAACTTAAGATAACAAAAGTAAATTATTCCCCAAAAATAGCAGAAGTGCAGCCATAGCATAGCTCAAGACCAAACTGTACATGAGCTGACAGAAAGCAAGCTAAATCCAAGCTAAGAGATAGCGTTTTGTCCCTAAGAACCGAGGGGGACGAAAGAAAAAGGGGCGAAAGAAAAAGGGTCAGTCATAAAGACTGGTAAGCCCTAGTGACTTTCAGCATAAAAACTAGTAAAAGTAACATGACATGTGAAAACTGGAATTAAAAATAAGGATGATAACAGGACTGGTATGATAACTAAGATAACAAGATAAGTCAAGTCTAGCATCGCATATTCAAGATTCGTTGCACCAACTATACTAGCATTATAACCCATGTCAAGTATTAACCATGAAATGATCCATTGGCCCAATATCATGAAATGACCCATTACGAGGTCCTACAGTACGATCTACTAATCGATCGGCTCCCTTTAAGTTCTAGCTCGTCATGTGTCTGTGTCATACGGCCCAATCACGAAATGTTGTCACATGTGCTAGGTCCACCATAGGGTGTTTCAAGCCCTAGGGTACCAACGATTGACATGAATCAAGCACGCACAGTGTAAACCTACTGGTGCCCAATGCCTGCTTTTTCAACTCCGAACTACGTGCACGACCAAAGTCCGCCTGAACCTACAATGGCGCACCAACTCAGCTGTCGTTCTGGTCGCTTACAATCAGCCCAGTAATCGTGCCCCAACCTGCCTAGTCCGAGGGTATCGTGATACATCTAAGTGGGTTACTACTGAAAAGGACCGCGTAACTAGGGTTTCTAATGGGTTAAGTGTTGCCATTCAAATTCGTGACTTAACCCTATCCAATCATGTATCAAGTTGGTTAAGTGTTGTCTTTCATGTTCATGACTTAACCCTATCATGTAGCATAAATTCATTAATGCACCCTAACCTCTCACATTAAACTAGTTGTTGTGGTCACTGGATTTGCCGGGCGGTTCCGGGCAGATTTACACCACAACATAGTCTAACCTTGGGTTTTAGGTGCGACATGACCAACTACCCACATTGGATCCTATTGTTTGCAGTCACTGGATTTGCCGGGCGGTTCCGGGAAGATTTACACTGCAAACTCAACCCAACCTCGAGTTGGCTATTTTCAAGTTCGTTCTAGAGTCATGACCATGTTCAAGTCTCATATCAAGTTCGTGACAAGTTTCAAGGTAAGTTTCATGTCCATATTCAGATTCGAGTTATAACAATGTTCATGTTCCAAGTTCATGGTAAATTCAGGTTTGCCTAAACTACCCAAATCGTATTCCCATTGCATGTGAATTCGAATTGATACAAACAAATCTAATTAAGGAATAACATAGAAAGAATGGGCATAAGGTGGCAAAAGTGATTACAAGTCAAGCATGGTATAACTTGAGATAAACGATTACAACAATACTGGCATATGGAGTAGTGGTCTCAAATATCAAATCAAGTAAAATAGGGTGATAGTCATGGTAACAGTTGACATAAGATAATAACCCCAAACTTGTGAATAACAACTAATTCAACATCACAGGCATGAATATTATGGACATTAGGGGTTTTAGATATACAACATATATAGGTCCCAAATCAATTTCATATAAATATTAACACAAGTCAAGATTCAAGATGAATAGATCCAAGGTGAATAAATAGTAGATCCAAAATACTAGATCCAAAATGAACAATGATAGATCCAAGATATACAATGATAGATCCAAGATAATTGTCATATTTAGGTTCAATTTCAATTTACAACATGTTCATATTAAGTTTAAAGTTTAGATCTAAAAGTAACCGGGGCTTACAGATCGTGGTTTGAGAATTAGAAAACAAAGAGACGATGTTGAATCTCGAGTCTAACAGAAATCCCCCAAACAGCAATACTCTACACGTAGCCTTGTTGGAGAAGAAGAAATCCCTTTTCTCTAACTTTTCAACCAGAGTTTTAGCAGCATAAGGCCAGAGAGAATTTGTGTAGAGAGACTAGAGTTAGGGACTGTTTATATAGGGTCAGGCCAACCAATTTAGACAGAAATCGGACTAGAAACATCAGAGTGAACTCTGACTCAAAAATGAGCTCGGCAACCAGGTTGACACCCAGGTCGACTCTGAGGTCGACCTGGTCCTAGGCAGGTCGACACTATGGTCGACCCCCATGTCGACCTAGTCCTGGGCGGGAAATTTCGCACCCAGTCCGTTCTGGAGTTTGAATTCTAAATTTGAATTCGAATTCTGAGCTGTTTTTGAACTTGAAATTTCTGAAACTTTGAAGGGTCATAGCTTGGTCATACAGACTCCGATTTTCGAAAACTCGGACTCATTTCCAAGCAAAATTTCGAGACGAACGTAATTGCGTAACCCTTTTCCTTGATACTTATTTTAGAAATTAATTCTACCTTGATTTATGGTTATAACACGTTATTAAAATATGGGTTGTTACATTCTCCCCTCCTTAAAGTATGTCGTCTCCGAAATCTCTAAGTTAGAAAGAATATATCCTACCATCCAATCATCCATCTACTCAAAACATCATCCACAGGCAACCATTGTCCTTAAAAGATTTCTAGTGTTGTATGAACATATGCTGTAAGTGTGTGTATACGTACTTATCTAATGCAAAAGATCAGGCGGTTACTGATTCAATAAACCTCCTTAATGCAAAATATGTTAGTGTAATGAGTCCAACATGTATGCAAATTCCTAACATAATTTATAATCTCTACATGAGTGCACATAACATTCATTTATATGCAACATCCAAGTGATAGCATAACAAGTCCCATCCATGTACAACTATAAGCACTCATGCATATGCAACATGAAAATGTGACTGAGCCGATCTAGTGCCTAATGTGTGTCATGCATCCACTAGCAACCACTTGCAAACACTTGTAACCATTTGCAAACATCAACCATAACATGTTTCAATCACATGTTTACATCCATATGGTTCTACCTAAGGTTCTCAAGATAAGATCGATAAGATAACAAGGCAAACATAGGTAGTAAAAGCATGATACGAAAGGTTCTCAAGTTTATAGGAAAAGAGATCGAGAATGTACCCTCAAAAAGAAATGGGTAAAGCGCGCGCATCTTCTCTTCGGTTTCCAAAGTTGCGTCTTCTTGGGCTTCACTCCACTGTACTTTAACTAGCTTGACTTCTCGATTCCTTAGCTTCTTGATCTCCGTTCCTAATATACGAATCGGAACTCGCCTCAATGTTGCTTCTTTTTCCACTTCTACGCCTTCAAGGATGCTTGGCTCAACCACTTCGGCCGACTCATGTAAGCACTTTCGGAGATGCGAGACGTGAAAGACATTGTGTACTCCGGTCAGCTTCTGGGGTAAGTCTACCTTATAGGCCATCTGCCTATTACTCTCAGCGATAGGGAACGGCCCTACGAACCTTGGTGCTAGCTTTCCAACCGCTCCAAAATGAACCACATTGTGTAAAGGAGAAACTTTTATAAAGACCATATCTCCGACTTCGAACTCTAGGTCTGTCCTTCTCTTGTCCGCATAAGATTTCTGCCTATCTTGGGCCGTTTTCATTCGTCTTCGTATCAACTCAACCTTCTCAGAAGTGTCCCTTATCATGTCGGGCCCAAGTATAAGCCAGTCTGTCATCTCCCACCAACAAGTTGGCGACTTGCACGGTCTTCCATACAGGGCTTCGAACGGTGCCATTCCAATGCTAGCTTAGTAACTATTATTATATGCAAACTCCACGAGAGGAATATGGTCTTCCCAAGTACCACCAAAGTCAAGAATGCATAGCCTCAAAAGATCCTCTAGTACCCTATTTACCCTTTCGGTTTGTCCATCCGTATGTGGGTGATAGGCCGTGCTTAAACTTAGTCGTGTACCCGTTGCTTCTTGTAGACTATTCCAAAACAGGCTAGTGAAAATCGGGTCACGGTCACTAACTATACTAGAAGGAACCCCATTCAACCGTACTATCTCTCGAAGGTAAATAGACGCTAGCCATGATGCGGTCCTCTTTCTTTTCACCGGAATGAAGTGAGCACTTTTCGTGAGTCTATCAACTATGACCCATATGCTAGTATTTCCCTTCCTTGACCTAGGCAGTCCATCCACGGAATCCATCGAGATACTCTACCATTTCCATTGCGGAACCTCCAAAGGATGTAATAGCCCTCCGGGCTTCTTCGACTCGGCCTTTACTTGTTGGCACACCATGCACTTTGAAATGAACTCTGCCACGTCCTTTTTCATTCCAGGCCAAAAGAAAATGTGTTTCATATCCCTGTACATCTTATCCCCTCCGGGATGTGTGGTCATCTTCGAGTAATGCGCCTCCTCGAGGACTTCCCTTACTAAGTCTCCCACTTGTGGGACACATAGCCTTCCATCACTCCTTAGCCGTCCCTTGTCATCTATAGCATACCTACTGAGGTGACTTAACGTCTCACCACTAATCAGCTTGTCCATGATTTCGACTATTTGTGGGTCTTCCTTCTGTGAAGTCCCTACTTGATCTAGAAGTGTAGGTCTTAACTCAAGAGATGCTAATATAACAGTCAATGACTCAACAGCAGGTGTAAAATCAAAGGTTGTTATAAACTCTAGACTTTTCCTTTCAACAAACAAGGGGCTCAAGGTCAACCTTTTCCTACTTAGCACATCTGCCACCACGTTACCCTTGCCAGGGGTATAAGCTATATCGAAGTCATATGATGCCAAGAATTCCATCCACCGCTGTTGTCTCAGATTCAAATCTTTCTGTGAGAAGAGGTACTTAAGCGATTTGTGGTCGGTATACAGCTCGAACCTCTCCCCTAGAAGATAATGGCGCCAAGATTTAAGTGCAAAAACGATCGCCGCCAACTCCAAGTCATGTGTGGGATAGTTCTTCTCATGAACTTTAAGTTGTCTACTCCCATAGCATATCACTTTCCCTTCTTGCATTAGGACAGCGCCTAATCCTGGGCCACACGCATCTGTGTACACCGTAAACATCTTACTTCCGTCGGGTAATGCCAAAACTGGAGCTGTGGTGAGGGCTCCCTTGAGTCTCTGAAAAGAAATCTCACATTCTATGTCCCATGCAAATGCTTGGTTTTTCTTCGTTAACCTAGTAAGAGGGGCTGAAATCTTAGCGAAGTCCTTAATGAACTTCCTATAATAGTCTGCCAAACCGAGAAAGCTTCTCACCTCCGTTGCGTTCTTAGGAATTTTCCAGTCTTGCACCGCAACTACCTTTACGGGGTCCACGGCTATGCCTTGCTTAGAAACTATATGTCCAAGAAACCGAACTTCCTTCCTCCAAAAATGGCATTTGGAGAACTTAGCCTTTAACTGGTGTGCTCTAAGCGTACCCATGACTTCCTTGAGATGTCTAGCATGCTCTTCTTCATCCTTTGAGAAGATCAAAATATCGTCCATGAAAACCACTACAAACTTGTTAAGGAATTCCTGAAACACCCTACTCATCAAATCTACAAATTACGCTGGTGCATTCGTTAACCCAAACGGCATGATGAGCCATTCGAAGAACCCATCTGGAGTCCTAAACACAGTTTTGTCAATGCTATCCTCAGCCATTCTAAGCTGATGGAATCCTGTGGCTAGATCGAGTTGAGAGAAAACATCCGCCTCAGCCATTCTAAGCTGATGGTCAAACAAATCGTCGATTCCTGGTAGTGGGTGCTTATTTTTCTTAGTTAGCTTGTTTAACTCACGATAATCTATGCATAACGAAGCGAACCATCCGCCTCAGTAGCGAATACCACCGGAGCACCCCATTCAGAAATGCTTCATCTTATGACATTTTTCTCAAGAAACTCCTTAACTTGTTTACTGAGCTCTCTTCTTTCTCGCGGGGCCATTTGCCAAACGGGCAATGAAACTGTCTTGACATTATCAACAAGATAAATTCGGAAGTCTATCTCGCGTTTAGGAGGTAACCCCTTCACCTCATCTAAGACATCTGGATATTCTCGGACCACTCTTACAGATTGCAAATTGTTCATGGACGAGTCAAGAGATTCAAGATAAGGCAACATGACCGGACCCTTAGGGTTACAAGAAATTTCAAGGGTATTACCAAGGCGAGTCATGAGCCTTACTACCCTTCGTTCACAATCAAGAATGGCTCCATAATTGGACAGCCAATCCATACCTAGGATCAAACTGTATCTCATAAATCCGAGAACATAAGCATTACACGTGAATTCTACGCTTAAGATAGAAATCCTCAAATCCACACACATCATAGATAAATGAGCGGAGCCCCTAATTGGATTTGAAACTATAACGGGATCCTCAACCAGACTAGTACTTAGGTGCAGATTTTTAACAACATCAGAAGAAATAAAAGTATGCGACGCGCCAGAGTCAAATAAGGTTCGAACAGGAAATTCAGAAATGTAAACAAGGCTTTTTACGTAAATATTACTACCTCGGTCAAGTGCTGGAGTAGTGTTGAGAGCATGCAACTGCCCTCCAGAAGGTCCTGCTCGCTGGGCCTGCCCTTGCCCCTGCCGTTGCTTCTTAGGGAAATCTTTGCTGATGTGTCCAGTATCTCCATAATGAAAGAATTCACCCAACTTTCTCTTCTTCCTTCTACAGTCTTTAGCTAGATGTCCCGTAATACCACAAAAGTTGCACTTCCTTGTCTCCCGTGGTTTGTTAGTATTGTTGTTGTTGTTCTTGGTATTCTTGTTGCCTCCCTTCTTGAAGTCAACCTTCTTATTCTGAGTCTCATTAGGCTTAACCTCCTTCTTGCTATTCATGTCTTCCTCATGAAGTTGGGCCATATCCAACAAGCTTTCAAAGGTCGCCCCATGGGTATATGAGTTATGGCCAAACTGTGTGTGGCTCATTCAATCCTCGAGCAAAGCGTACAGCCTTCTTCTGAGTTGTGTTAACTACGTCCAATCCAAACCTAACAAGCTGATTGAACTTATTCACGTACTCCCTAACGGTCATGTCCCCTTGTTTAAGTGCTAGGAACCTCTCCATCTGAAGGTTCTCTTCTACTGACGATAAGAATTTAAGCTCAAACCTCTCTCTAAAGTCTGCCTAAGTCTCAACTGGCCTGGTAGCGTTGGTGACTTCCCACCAAAATGCAGCTTCCTCTTTCAACAACCATGCTGCCAACTGAATTTTCCTATGATTCTCCACATCGAAGATAATAAACAAGTCTTCAGTCTCCTTTAGCCTGTTTCGTGCCTCAACGAAGGTTTCAGTTCCAACGAAATTCTTGCTGCCCATTGCTTTAAAGTCTTTGCATATTTTGGCAAAGGAGGTACCAAGAGGAGGAGGAGGAACCGCGACCACTGTGGGAGGAGGAGGAGGGATGTCTGCCGGGCCCGCGTCGTTGGCCCTAGCTTCCAAGTACCGTCGGAACCTTCCAGGTACGGGTACTCCCTCAGGAAGGTTAAGATCAGACATGTTGAAAAACGGAAAAGAAAAAGATTCAAACGAGGAAACAAAGGAAAGTGCTAATGGCTTTTGGGGAATAGCCGTTTTAAACATAAAACTTTTATTGAAAAATGCTTCTTTATAAACGGTTTGGGAAAATAGTTTTAGAAGGTTTTTTAAAACTTTTGCCCCGTCTGGTAACCTTCTGCTCTGATGCCAAATGTAACACCCCACCTCCGCTAGGGTCACTCACAAAGGGAATGCACTAGTTTTGTTGGAGTATTATCTTGGTAAACATACACTGAGATATCACAAGGCAGAACATAAATAAAGCAACGGTAGAAATTAAAAACCAAATTTCATTACTTTCAAGAAAAGAGTCAAAACCTCATATATCCAAAGTACAAATTATTCCATTACATCAAGTTCTAAATAAAGAAGCATAAACTTAAGATAAAAAAAGTAAATTATTCCCCAAAAATAGCAGAAGTGCAGCCATAGCATAGCTCAAGACCAAACCATACATGAGCTGACAGAAAGCAAGCTAAATCCAAGCTAACATAAGGATGATAACAGGACTGGTATGATAACTAAGATAACAAGATAAGTCAAGTCTAGAATCGCATATTCAAGATTCGCTGCACCAACTGTACTAGTATTCTAACCCATGTCAAGTATTAACCATATTGGCCCAATATCATGAAATGACCCATTACGGGGTCCTACAGTACGATCTACTAATCGATCGGCTCCCTACAAGTTCTAGCTCGTCATGTGTCTGTGTCATACGGCCCAATCACGAAATTTAGTCACCTGTGCTAGGTCCACCATAGGGTGTATCAAGCCCTAGGGTGCCAACCATCGACACGAATAAAGCACGCACAGTGTAAATCTACTGGTGCCCAATGCCTGCTTTTTCAACTCCGGACTACGTGCACAACCATAGTCCGCCTGAACCTACAATGGCGCACCAACTCAGCCGTCGTTTTGGTCGCTTACAATCAGCCCAGTAATCGTGCCCCACCCTGCCTAGTCACAGGGTATCGTGATACATCTAAATGGGTTACTGCTGAAAAGGACCGCGTAACTAGGGTTTCTAATGGGTTAAGTGTTGTCATTCAAATTCGTGACTTAACCCTATCCAATCATGTATCAAGTTGGTTAAGTGTTGTTTTCATGTTCATGACTTAACCCTATCATGTAGCATAAATTCATTAATGCACCCCAACCTCTCACATTAGACTAGTTGTTGTAGTCACTGGATTTTCCAGGTGGTTCCGGGCAGATTTACACCACAACATAGTCTAACCTCGGGTTTTAGGTGCGACATGACCAACTACCCACATTGGATCCTATTGTTTGCATTCACTGGATTCGCCGGGCGGTTCCGGGCAGATTTGCCCTACAAACTCAACCCAACCTCGAGTTGGCCATTTTCAAGTTCGTTCTAGAGTCATGACCATGTTCAAGTCTCATATCAAGTTCGTGACAAGTTTCAAGGTAAGTTTCATGTCCATATTCAGATTCAAGTTATAACAATGTTCATGTTCCAAGTTCATGGTAAATTTAGGTTTGCCTAAACTACCCAAATCGTATTCCCATCGCATGTGAATTCGAATTGATACAAACAAATATAATTAGGGAATAACATAGAAAGAACGGGCATAAGGTGGAAAAAGTGATTACAAGTCAAGCATGGTATAACTTGAGATAAACGATTACAACAATACTGGCATATGGAGTAGTGGTCTCAAATATCAAATCTAGCAAAATAGGGTGATAGTCATGGTAATAGTTGACATAAGATAATAACCCCAAACTTGTGAATAACAACTAATTCAACATCACAGGCATGAATATTATGGACATTAGGGGTTTTAGATATACAACATATATAGGTCCCAAATCAATTTCATATAAATATTACCACAAGTCAAGATTCAAGATGAATAGATCCAAGGTGAACAAATAGTAGATCCAAAATACTAGATCCAAAATGAACAATGATAAATCCAAGATATACAATGATAGATCTAAGATAATTGTCATACTTAGGTTCAATTTCAATTTACAACATGTTCATATTAAGTTTAAAGTTTAGATCTAAAAGTAACTGGGGCTTACAGATCGTGGTTTGAGAATTAGAAAACAAAGAGGCGATGTTGAATCTCGAGTCTAACAGAAATCCCCCAAACAGCAATACTCTACACGTAGCCTTGTTGGAGAAGAAGAAATCCCTTTTCTCTAACTTTTCAACCAGGGTTTTAGCAGCATAAGGCCAGAGAGAATTTGTGTAGAGAGACTAGAGTTAGGGGTTGTTTATATTGGTTCAGGCCAACGAATTTAGACAGAAATCGGACTAGAAACATCAGAGTGAACTCTAACTCAAAAATGGGCTCGGCAACCAGGTCGACACCCAGGTCAACTCTATGGTCGACCTGGTCCTGGGCAGGTCGACACTATGGTCGACCCCCAGGTCGACCTGGTCCTAGGCGGGAAATTTCCCGCCAAGTTCGTTCTGAGGTTTTAATTCGAATTCTGAGCTGTTTTTGAACTTGAAATTTCTGAAACTTTGAAGGGTCAAACTTGGTCATACTGACTCCGATTTTCGAAAACTCGGACTCGTTTCCAAACTAGAATTTCGAGTCGAACGTAATGGCGTAACCCGTTGCCCTTGATCCTTATTTTAAAAATTAATTCTGCCTTGATTTATGGTTATAACACGTTATTAAAATACGGGTTGTTACAACTTCAACCTCCTTCTCAAGAATTTTACTCGACTTCACCAAGTCTACCTTATCAAACGCAACACCAAGCTCCGCATAATGAATAGCATAAAAAGCTAAACCATTACCTCTATTATGCTCACAAAAAAGACCAACAAAATAAAAAGGCCTTAACTGCGACTGAGCCCCACTTAGAGTCTAAACTAGAGTCTGAATACATGAAATTTTCTCATCAACCATGGTACCATCAAAAATACAACTTTCTCTCTGAATATCAAAACAATTTGATGACCCCAAGAATATTTGGAAATTTTGTGTCCTCTTAACGTCATCACTTGATAGAGGCTCCACCTTCAATAAAGGCCTCTCATCAAATATCGCATTCCTGCTAGTCACAATTCTCTTAGTTGTTTTGCTCCAAAACCTATACTTCTTCATTCCTTCTCCATAGCCTAACAAAATTTGCTTGCTTCCTTTAGGCTTCATCTTATTATGTCTCTCATCTTCTAGATAAGCTGAACAACCAAACACTTTAAGGAATGAATAATCAACCGGCTATCTTTTCCATACTTCTTCTGGGATCTTCCTATCTATGGCAATAGAAGGTGTACGGTTAATGAGAAATACTGCCATAATTAGCGCTTCTGCCCAAAATCCCTCTTCCATACTAGCAGTCAGTCTCAAGCTCGTATCTCTTTCCTATAATATTCAACACATGCTCTTCGCCACTCCAAAAGAATGTGACCTCATAGAAAATTCTCTAAATACATGCTCGGATGCATAATAGTTAGTGAATTCTTGTGAAACCAATTCACTACTATTGCAAACTCTAAGAACTCTCAGCTACTTTCCTGACTTCCTTTCAACTAAGGTCTTCCACTTTCAAAATTGGGCAAATATTTCGGATCTAGTATTCATGAAATAGACCCAAACCATACGTGATAAATCATCCATAAATAAGAAGAAGAAATTGGATCCACCTAAAGATGCAATTTGAGTGGGTCCCCATGCCTAAGAATGAACATACTCTAGAAATTTTGTAGCTTTAGGTCTTCTAACATTAAATGTGACATGCTTCTTCTTTCCAAAAGAACAATCTTCACAAGAGCTAGGATTTAATTGAGAATCAACAACAACTAACCTACGCTTCTTTAATACTTCCAGGCACTCCTCATCAACATGACCTAAATGAAGGTGTCACAACTAAGCAGATTCTGGAGCACTAGAATCAGTATGAATAACTAAATCTTCCAAGACTGTCTCTCCACGAAGCATATAAATATCATCGACTCGCACCCCTTTCATCACCACCAAGGAACCCTTCATCATTCTTGAATTCTCTCCATCTATTATTATCCTCATACCAAGTCTACTCAAAGATCCAACTGACAACAAACTCTTTTGTAGCATAAGAACATGTCGAACATCCATGATAGTCCTAAAAACACTACATGCATCTTAAACCTCACACTTCCAACGCCCACAACACGACAAAATGTACCATTCTCCAAATGAACTATTACGCCATCCATCTTCTCATAACTAACAAAAAACTCCTATCTGGTGTTATATGACAAGAGGCTCTTGAATCAATCACCCAACTTGTAATCTCTAAAGGTAATATGCTGGCTGAAAATAATGATGTATCACTATCACATCTATCTGCATCCGATCTAACCACTGCCAAAATTGAAGCTTTTTATTTCTTCTCTCTCCTTTCAAAGATTTGAACAATTTTGTATAAAATGTCCCTTATTCTTACAATAATAACATGCACCTTTTCTAGGACCCATGAATGGGTCCTATGCATATCTCCTCCAACTTTTACATTTTATCACTTTCCCCAGGTGGATGAAGTTATTGTCGAAGAACACCGTCATTAGTCTTCACTTTAACCTTCCATGTACCAAAAACATCTCTTCTAACAAATTTGGTGACATCATAATTTTTTATACCGCTACTAAAAGAATTAGCCACTAGTAACTAAACTAGAATAAGACAGCTAGCTCTGATACCAAACTGTCGTGCAAATAATTACACAAATGCGGAAGCAATAAAAAATGAGGATCTAGCTTGTCGATTAATTATTAATCGCCAACTCAATGAAAATAACCACCAAATAAAACAAAATAGAAGAAGAGTAGAAGACACAAAGATTTAACGTGGTTTGGCTATGCCTATGTCGACGGACTCAACAACTACTCTTTATTTCACCTAAGAAAGAGATTACAAAAGAGAGCAAGAGAGATTACAAAATTATAGGTAGAAAATTGGAAAGACTACCCTATAATAACAAATTTAATCATCAGTTTCTTCAAAGATTTTTTTCATTCAAACCTTTAATTGATTGACAACAGAAATTAGGGTAGTGAAGAAGAGGCTATTGGTGGATGCTCTCACACTTCCATGCTCCACAAATATGAAGATATAAATAGGATTCAAGATGGAATGTTTCTTAGAGATGAAGAAAAACAATTTCCTCATTGCCTTGGAATCTTTCCAAATCTCCATGATGTGATTGCAATGTAAATGGAAAGAGAAGATCTTGATTTCTATATGTTTCCTTCCTTGCATGATTCTCCAAGCCAATCATTTATCTCTTCATATTACAAGACCAATGAATATACATATTTCCCTATTTACATATTCATTGATTAATAAATTAGTGATGTAACCAATTAGTTCCCTATCAAAATATCCTCTCATATATTTCCATATATGGCACAATTAATTAATTGAATCAATTAGCTAATTTCTTTTCCTCTTATCAAATATTTGAATCACAAATATTCAACATCCACACCATTACGCAAGGTAATATTTTCACTAAATTCCGTTACCTAAGTATTTTGTCATTCTATCAGCCTTCTTATTTTTCTGAATTGTGCATCCTTTTCTTACCCTCTTATCTATTTTTCCACCAATGCTAAAGTTATTTCATATATTTTGTTCCCTATTGATTTTTTGCTTATAGTTGCACAGTTTAAACTATTTTTTGTTAGGAATTAGAGTTTGCAAACCCTTTGTTCCCAACAAATATTTCTAAGAAGCCCCGTGGTTACCTTGCTATGTAGATGGAAAATTTTGTTCTATTCACTTATTGTGCCATGTTTGGTAAAATATTATTTGATGATGGTAGGGGTTCTCTCTGGCGATTCTCATAGTACAAATCTGACGTTATTTTCAATTCGAAACATAAAATGCTATTTACATAATTTATATCTGCCCACTGAGCTGTGTGTTAGGCATGGAAAGGTCATTTGGAAAGCTAAAAATACATCTTCTCTATTTATGTATTCTTAATCTACTACTTATTCGAGTTTCATAGGTGTAGTTTGCATTGGTTATTGGTTAACGAATTATCATATTTCAGTATAATAGACATATGTTGCAGTACTATGTCAGTTCATTAATGATGGTGGATCAAACTATCGAGCTTTAGAGTTAGCATGACTGATCTGAAATAATTATTTTAAGTTGTTTTATGCCTTGAGGTAGGATGTCTCCTAGATTCAACATTTCTCTCTCTCTCTCACACACACACATACATACATACATACATACATACATACATACATACATACACACACATATGTATGTGTGTGCGTGTGTGTGTGTATATATATATATATATATATATATATGCACATGTGTAAATGTTTGGGTGTATTTTATATATAAGCATAATTTGAATTTTCTCCCTTGATATGGTCGTATGGTAAATTTATGTTTTATTATTTTGATGATTTTTAGATAAGTGGATCAAAAGTAAAATGGTTTTGAAAAAATTCAGTCTTAGAATAAATAAATGTAAAAACTTTGAGTGATTTAGTTTTTATTAAATGGAAAAATGGTCCAACTTAGAATAAACTTTGAGAGATTTATTTATATGTATATTTGTATGTATATATAAACATAATCTGAATTTTCTCCCTTTATATGATCGTATGGTTAATTTGTTTTTGTTTATTCTTATAATGGTTATATTAGTGGAACAAAAGCAAAAAGGCTTTGAAAATTTTAGTGCTTAATATAGATAGAAGTAAAAACTTTGAGAGGCTTATTTTCTATCAAATGAAAAAAATAATCCAACATAGTTTATAAATGTTTCTTTAATCAAGTGCTTTGAAGAGATAAGGGCACTACAATAGAAATATAACAATAAAAGAGCCTCAAAAGATAATGTAGGTGCTTTAAGAAGTTAATCTAAATTAGTATAACCATCCTTCTTATAGCTTTACTAAGAATACTTTGCTTGAAGAGTTAAGGAACCTGAAACATAAATTTAATAATAAAGAAGCTTAGCATCAAAAAGATTCATAGCAATCTAGCTCTTATGTTTGTTGCATTTTTATATGACTTTCTAGACACCTTTGATGCTTCAGGTTAGATAAGCTGTCCGTTAATATTTGACAAAAGCATATTTTTTCTTTATCACAGACAATGCTCCAATCATATCACCTGATCCACCTACAAATTAAGATATAAGGTAGGAAATGATATTATATTCAAATTTACAAGTCGAAGCATTTAAGGGGTTGCTTTTGTGTTTATAGCATACTATATGTTGAGACAAGTCCAAAACCGGGGAATTTATAAAAATAAATCGGTATAAACATTAAGATTCACCTTTACATTGCCAATTGATTTTGCGACAAATTGGGTTTAATAAACTCTAACATGGTATAAGAGCTTGGAATAATTTGTGCACATCAGCCACACTTGCCCGCGTCACCCACTAAGCCACTTGTGAGATTGCCTCATGTGCGGGGGCATGTTGAGGCAAGTCACTGTAACGACCCGGAAAATCTGAACCAATTTAAAAATTTTAAATTGGCTAAAATAGTGGATTTTAAATATTGAAAATAAATATTTTAAATAATAGCAATGAAAAGTGAGTTTGAATCGACATTTAAAAATAAATATAGTTACTTTGAATTATAAACAAGGCCTAAAATGGCGCGGAAGTTTCAAAATTTGAATTCAAACTTCGACTGACTGTACCGGGTGCAAAACAAAATGGATTTGAGTGAAACCAAAAATATTTAAATCTGTTAGTGAATACCTTTCTAACAAATATGAAAAATCAAAGTTTCATAGCGGAAAGAAAAAGTTATGGCCAAATGAATTTTCAGAAAGGTCGCTATAGAAATTATATAGCCCGTGAAAATGGCCATTTTGCAAATGACCTCGGAATTCGACGAAACCACTTTTGTTGGATCCGGGAAGTTAAATTATTGCGAGGTTTCAAATTTCATAATTTTTGAAGTTAATATGTGAGCGTGGCAAAGGAAAATGTGTTTGGTCGATTTCTATTAAATTGGATCGACCAGAAAATGACCATTTTGCAAACGACCTCGGAATTCGACGAAACCACTTTTGTTGGATTTGGGATGTGAAGTTATTGCTAGGTTTCAAATTCATAATTTTTGAAGCTAGTATGTGAGCGTGGCAAAGAGAAATGTGTTTTGGTCAATTACAGTTAAATTGGATCGACCAGAAAAAGGCCCTTTTGCAAACGGTCTTAGAATTCGACGAAGATAGTTTTGTTAGGACCGTATCGTCAAAACATAGCTAGATTTATTTTTTTGGAATTTTTCGAATCAGTTTGTGGCCCTGGCAAGTTGAAATGTACGTTCAAATTAAATATTGAATGTTTTATATTTTAATTTGAAGGAAAACTGACTGAAACAGTCGAAAACATATCCCATTGTGTTCGGAATGAGGGTAAAACGCTAGGGACGACAGTCGTTGGGCTTGAATTGGTGTTTGTATGTGAAATAGGGTATTTTAGAAATTTAAAAATATATAAATTTATAAAAAAAACCTATTGATTAATCACTTTTCTCTCTCCCCGAAAACCCTCCAGATAGACGCCGATTAGCCCTTCCTCCTTTCCCGTTCATTTTCTAATCAATCCACGCAATAAAACCGCATGCTCCTTTGGAAGTTTTTGTAGAATTTTCTTCCACCTTCAAATCCATATAAGTTGTGAGATTTTTCATTGAGTGTTGAGAGAGAATCGAGCTTCGAAAGTTCGGGGTTTGAAACTGCCGCCGCCGCTTCCTCCGATCATCGAGCGCCGCCGCACCACCAGCGCCTGGTGCACCTCTCCTCCCTCTTCCTCGTGGCGAAGGTCGATCGACGTATCGTTGCGTAGATTTCGAGAAAGGTGAAAACGTAGTTTTGAACCATATTGAAAGGTATACGAGTGTTATATATTAAACTGTTTTAATAGCACTTCTAAGCGCTACGGTTTTTGATTCCACTGTAAATATCATATCTTTTTGGTTTCTTGACGAAATTCAGTGAAACAAGAGACAGTGGACTCGTGTGGACGTCTTCTACATTCTAGAAGAGACCGCATATTTTTCTGAGCCTTCTGCTATTTTTGGTGGAGTGGAACCCAATGTGAGATTTCTAATTTATAAACGATATGGAAAACGACGATGTATAAATTATGTAGTCGATGTATGGGTTATATAAGCGTTGTACACCTCTTGTATAAGCATTGTATAAGTTGTATGTTCGATATATAAGTTATATATGCGTTGTAAAAATTATATATGTGTTGAAATAGAAGTGAAATGCTATATATATATATATATATATATATATATATATATATATATATATATATATATATATATATATATACACACACGCCCCTCGTCCACAAACCATGGACGATATTTATTGGTTGTGATTGGTGTGGAAATTGATTTATAGCGAATGGTTGATTGAAATTGTTTGTGGTTGAAATTGATTGATTGTGGTTGAAAAATACCTGTTTGTGGTTGATAAATATTTGGTTGAAACCACATAGGATTAGTTTGTGGAAATGAAAAAAATATACATGCCGCTTGCATGCGAACTAGATGCATGATTCCCCATTGTCAAAAGCTGCGAGGCTTTAAGGTAGAGCGAGGAGCCATACTAGGGACGGTCCCGGTTTTAACTACCCTGCCGTTATGCTGCCGAAATTTTGAATAATATTCATGTGTTAGAATTATTTTCCTGTGTTGAAACTATATACGCCTTTTGAATAGAAAACCTTCATGTGTTGAATAGAAATTCATTCGTTGAATCATATTCATGTGTTGAGTGGTATTTGTGTTTTAAATAAATTGTTTTAACAATAAAAATCACATTTTTACTCTATATACAAACTATAGAAAACCTTCATGTGTTGATTAGAAATTCATGTGTTGAATGGTAGTCGTGTTTTAAATATAAAAATCACCTTTTTATCTATATATATAAACTATAGAAAACCTTCATGTGTTGAATTGAAATTCATTCGTTGAATAGAAATTCATGTGTTGAATGGTATTTGTGTTTTAAATATAAAAATCACCTTTTTATCTATATATATAAACTATAGAAAATCTTCATGTGTTGAATCGAAATTCATTCGTTGAATTGAAATTCATGCGTTGAATCGTATTCATATTTTGAAATAAATTGTTTTATAATAAAAATCATATTTTTATCATCTATATGAACTATATAAAATAGTCGTGTTTTGAAAGAAATTGTTTTATAATAAAAATCATATTTTTATCATCTCTATGAACTATATAAAATAGTCGTGTTTTGAAATAAATCGCTTTACAATAAAAATCACATTTTTATTATATACATGAATTGTTAAAAATAGTGAAGTGTTGAAATAGAAGACAGTTAGATAAAAGTATCATTTTTATCAAAAGTATGAAAATCATATAGTTTTGAAATCGAAGAATCGATATATATATATATATATATATATATATATATATATATATATATATATATATATATATATAGAATTGAAATATATCGAATAACGAAGCTGCAGTTCGTATTTTGAAACCGAAACTTCAAATGATTAGTGCGGGAGATCCGACCATCGGATTTTCCCGAAACCGCAACCGTTGGGTTTGCTTTGGAAATATCTTTCCAATGGCACCAACTTTGTAAAAATCCAACGGTTGGATTGTCTGGAATGTTTAATTCAAATCTGAAGAAAAACAGCGCCAGAATCAATTATATTTATATATATATATATATATATATATAAATATAATTATATTAAATCGAATAACGACGCTGCAGTTCGTATTTTGAAATCGAAATTTCAAATGATTATACCGGGAGATCCGACCGTCGGATTTTCCCGAAACTGGAACCGTTGGATTCATTTTGAAAAGATCTTTCTAATGATGTAAATTTTGTGAAGATCCAACGGTTAGATTTTCAGATATGTGTAAATCAAATCTGAAGAAAAACAGCGCCACTGCCGCGTTATGGCCCGTAGCGTCGTTTGAATAAATTGGCTATTTTTAAAATAAATAAAAATAGCAATAAATCATTATAAAATATTATAAATGATATGGATGTGAAATTTAGAAATTAACTGAAGGTTAGCTAAGTCGAATGGTTTCCTAGATTTTGATCTGATATTGGTTTCGGCCGTCGGGGTTAATATTTGGGAAATCGTTCTCCTACTGATTGACGGTTAGTGACTAATGAATTGAAGTGATGCGTATGTAGTATTTGTGTAGCACGTGTTTATTATGTACACGAGTTGCTCAGAAAGACCGGGTTTATCCCATTCTGAATAACTGAATCGACGATAAGAAATCGAAGATGAAGGCGGTGGTTGAAGACCGGAAATCTTCACCTCGTTTGGATGGTAATTGATGTCGTGATTGGGAGGCATCCCGAAATATGGATAATGAGTGGTGATCATTCAGACGTACGTGGAGATCTATGTGTTTGCGAGGTATATAGTGCCTCCGGTTTCGTTCCGACCCAGAACGGACTTGTAAATGGATTGTGTGTCTGACATTGGAATTTATCCTATGTGATTGATAGCCATCAGTTGCACAGTGTGAATTGCCTGTGGGACATGCTAAGATGCAGTGATCAGGGCTTCTATTGAAAAGCAAAGTCTTGTGATTGATGATCAAAGCACCGCCTGTGTGGCGTAGCTTTGTGTATAACGTGAATTCCCGAGCCTCACACCCCGGTATGAACCAGAAACGGGAGAAGGACCTCAGGGAGGGCATGCGTTTCTTCCTAGCTAGGAGTTGTGTCAGTGTTTTTACATGGCCTAACATTTTACTTAAGTGGATGATGGATAGCGAGGCGCCTCGGTTATATCGGTCGATCCAAAACCGATGGAGTCATTCGTTGGCTCACTTACGCCCCATAGGGCGAGGAAACGTAGTGTTCAGGAATTTTAATCCACATTGGTGGACCGGCCCTGTCGCTCCAAGGGTCGATGCGTTCTGATCCTGAGGCTCGGGCTAGGCATCCTCGAATTCGGTAAGGACTATCTTTTGCCTTGGTTCATGACAGAAATCCAATTTCCAAATACGACATCGTGCGGTTTTGATTGTATATATATATGGCGACATGATATATGGTACCCATGCCGTCTATGATTGATAGTTATGATTGAAATTGTTTTCGAAACCTATAAACACTAGTAATAATATCAAATGCTTTTGTTTTATTCGTATCAAGCATATTTTGGCCATTATAAGGTAAAACTCTATCCTCCGGTTTGCGTTGCATTGTGTGATGGGAACTGAGTCTTATAATGGCTTCATTTTGATAAAAAGCATTGCGATATTTAAAAGAATAGTTTGTTTTTAAAGCACTGGCAATCCAATGGAGTAAACCCATTCCACGAAAGTTGCATGGTCCAGTGATTGGCCGTATTTTAAATGTGTTGAGTAGATTTCTCATACCAGTCCCATGACTGACCCGTAGTTTGTTTCACTTTCAAACTCGGGTGCCCCTTTTTCTACATGGGCAGCCTTGTATTTAGGTTTAGCTGGCTCTTTCTGGATGGCTGGAGATGAAGATGAATTCTATTATTTATCTCTTTTTATGTTGTTCAGCTCCTATTGTACAATATGTTTGTTTTCCGCTGTAGACATTTATGTATAGCTGAACTGTATTTGTACTAAATATGATCCTGTATACTGTGTAACTCTGATGATTACTTTTATCCAGTATACTCTATTGTGCATTATCTGGTGTATTTATTTAATTCTGTTTTGCTATTATCTGTTTATGTGTTATATTCCAAGGATTACCCTTGCCACCGTCAGTACGGGGTTTGGGGTCGTCACATTTGGTATCAGAGCTTTGGTTAAGCTTAGTTCTGGAATATAACATATTAACAAAC
This sequence comes from Allium sativum, assembly GCA_030737875.1. Taxonomy (NCBI): domain Eukaryota; kingdom Viridiplantae; phylum Streptophyta; class Magnoliopsida; order Asparagales; family Amaryllidaceae; genus Allium; species Allium sativum. The sequence goes on along the minus strand of CM060921.1, from coordinate 362,853,176 downwards.
TCGTCAGAAATTGAACCAGTAGTGTTCTAGGATGAGTAGCTCATTACAGATAGGATCAGTAATATCCTAGTATGAGTAGCAGAATGAAATAACACCTCGATAGATACATTTACATTCAAGTATTTGTCTTTATATTTTGAAATATCTTTTCTGTTGACTTGATACTTTGTCTGCTAATTGCAGACGCTCTAGAAAATGAGTACCAGAAACAGAAGAAGTAATACTGACCCGGATATAGAAGCTCTATTTATGAAATATAGAAATCTGGGTGGAAAACCGTTCTCGGGCGAAGAATCTATTATGAGAACACAAGCTTGGATTCATTCGGCTGAGAAAATCTTTGAAGGATCAAAGCTGAGGGATGACCAGAAAAGATTACTGGCCTCCTGGGCACTCAAAGACGAAGCTTTGTTCTGGTGGGATTCAGTTATTAAGGATAATCTAGAAGGTGATATCACCTGGGATAGATTCAAAGTGATTTTCCTGGAAAGATTTACTCCTCCTGAAGCGATTGAGCGACTATGTAATGAATTTTCTTATTTGATACAAGGAGATATGACCATTCCAGAATATCATAAGAAATTCAATGAACTTTCTCACTTTGCCCCTCATATAGTTCAAAATCCGAAGAGGAAGAATTTGAGATTTATCAATGGGCTTCAAAGGAATACCAGAATAAAGTAATGGGGCATGTGAAGCTTCCTTTTTCAGAAATGATTTATATGGCTTACCAGTATGAAGATCTAGACAAGAAAGGTATGTTATAGTACGAAGAGGAAGTCTGCTCTAGGATAAAATTGAGTCTGAAACTGATCGTCCTAAGGCCAGTACGATGTCAGAGGTCAGTAAGAAGCCTAAAGACAATCGGAAAAGGGCCAGATCTGAGAAAGAACCCATAACGACGACCACATGCTCTAACTGCAAGAAACCAGGGCATTTGACTAGGAATTGTAAAACCTCGAAGAAACGAAAGAAGGGGTTTAAACCCGACAACCAGTTTCGAGAGAATAGAAAATGCAGTCAATGCCATCGGATTGTCCATCTTGAAAAGGATTGCGATCAATCTAAGAAATCCAAAGCAGTACATGTAAATGAAGTGGCAGAAGTGCCTGCATCTTCGTCTGCTCAAGAAAGGTTTGATGTTTTAGAAGGCACACTCAATGTCAAGAACATTCCAGTTAAAGTACTGCTTGATACAGGCGCGTCGCGAAGCTTTATTGCAAAGAATGCAGTCAAGAAGTTGGATTTGAAATTGAAGAAGCTCAAAGAACCAATGACTGTCCAAAATCCAGTTGGGGGTTCTCTCGATCTTAGTTGGGTTTGTGGGGTGCCTGTCTCTTTTTCCTGTTATAAGTTCCCTACCATCTCCATCGTCATGAATTTTACTGAATTCGATCTTATATTGAGGTTAGACTGGTTGACCAAATTAGGGAATTATATAACCATACCATGTGAAGGCCCAAATTCAAATAGAAAAGATTTCTGGTCAGCTCTTGTTGTTTCTCCTACTCAAATAGAAAATGTCCCAGAAGTCACAGAGAATATTCCCGACCTTGTAAAAGATATTCCCATCGTCAAGAACTATGCGGATGTGTTCGAAGAAGTTGTTCGCTTACCTCCGTAGAGAGAAATAGATTTCAAGATCGCTTTGATTCCGAATGCAAGGCCGGTAGTTCACGCTATTCGAAGAATGTCCTTAAAAGAGAAAGAGGAATTAGACAATCAACACGACAGCTCATATGGAAGGGTCTGATCAGGCCTAGTTTCTCTGATTGGGGTGCAGCAGTGATGTTCGTCCCAAAATCTGATGGTACTCTACGGCTGTGTGTGGATTATCGTGATTTGAACAAGCAGACAATAAAGGACAAATATCCATTGCCGCGAATCGATGATTTATTGGATCGTCTGAATGGAGCACAAGTATTCTCAAGGATGGACCTAGCTACAGGCTTCTATCAACTTCGAATTGCCAAAGAGTGTGTTCCTATGACAGCATTCAGAGGTCCAGACTTATTCTATGAGTGGTTAGTAATGCCATTCGGCTTATGTAACGCCCTAGCGTACTTCGTCGATTTGATGAATAGAGTGTTCAGAGGAGTCCTGAATAAGTTTGTTCTGGTTTTTATTGACGATATTCTAATCTTCTCTAAATCAAAAGCCGAACATGAAAAGCATTTGGAACAGGTTCTAGAAATTCTGAGAAAGAATGTATTGAAAGCAAAACTGTCCAAATATATATATTCTGGCAAGAAGAAGTGAAATTTCTGGGCCACGTCGTATCGAAAGAAGGAATTGCTGTGGATCCAAGTAAAATCACAGCTATTCAAAACTGGAAGCAGCCTAGTACTTCTACAGAAGTCCGCAGTTTTCTCGGATTGGCTAGTTATTAACAGAAGTTCGTTAAAAACTTTTCGAAGATATCTGGTCACTTAACGAAGCTTACAAAGAAGCACTCGAAATTCAAATGGACCCTAGAATGTGAGGAGGCTTTTGAAGAGCTAAAGTTAAAATTAACGACTGCTCCAGTGTTAACCATTATCGATGGCAATCAAGATTTAAAAGTCTGGACAGATGCCTCTAGAGAAGGCCTGGGAGCAGTACTAATGCAAAGAGGTCAAGTGATCGCTTATGCTAGCCGTCAGTTGAAGCCGCACAAGAAAAACTATGTCACTCATGATCTTGAGTTATTGGCTATAGTATTCGCTTTCAAAATCTGGAGACACTATCTTCTGGGTGAGAGATTTGAACTATTTACAGATCACTAGTCGTTAAAGTATCTGTTCACCCAGAAAGACTTGAATCTGAGGCAGCAACGTTGGCTACAGTTCCTTGCAGCATACGATTTTGAGATTATATACACTCCAGGGAAAGCCAATGTCGTGGCCGATGCGTTAAGCCGAAAGAATGAAATGATCGCCAGTTTTATTATCACGACTTCACTGATAGATAAAATATTTGTTCTTCAGAAGGATGATCACTTAATTCAGAAGATCAGAGAGATATTTCAACAAGGCGAACCCTCGAGTTTTCAGGTTGATAATGATGGGGTTCTAAGGCTAAAAGGTCAAATCTGTGTTCCTAACATTTCTGAGCTCCGAAAGGAAGTCCTGGATGAGTGCCACAAGTCAAAACTTAGTATCCATCTGGGAGTAAGCAAAATGTATAATGACATCAAATGCACTTTCTGGTGGAAGTCGATGAAGAGGGACATTTCTTTATATGTTAGCTGATGCCCTACTTGCCAGCTAGTCAAAAGCGACCAACAGAAACTGGCTGGATTGTTGCAACCGCTTGACGTTCTAGGCTGGAAGTGAGAACATATTTCCATGGAATTCATTGATGGTTTGCCCAGAATCAGAAAAGGAAATGACAGTATTCAGGTGATCGTAGATTGCTTCACGAAGACCGCCCATTTCATACCTGTCAGATCAAACAGAACTGCTCAGAGTCTGGTGCAGATATACTTCAAGGAAACTGTTAGACTACATGGAGTGCCGATCAGTATAGTTAGTGATAGAGATACAATATTTACTAGCAAATTCTGCGAGGCATTTCAAGTAGAGCTGGGAACAAAGCTGAACTTGAGCACCGCCTATCATCCTCAGACAGATGGTCAGACGGAGAGGGTGAATCGTATTTTAGAAGATCTATTGCGGGCTTGTGTTCTAGATTTCGATGGATCATGGGAAGACCATCTGCATTTGGCTGAATTCTCATATAAAAACAGCTACCAAGCGAGCCTGACAATGTCACCATTCGAAGCATTATATGGTAGACCGTGCAGATCTCCTGCTTGTTGGGTCGAACCCGGTAATAGACTTGTGTAGGGGCCAGATATGATCCGAGAGGCTGCCGACAAAGTCGATTTCGTTAAGAAACGATTACTCGCCGCTCAAAGCCAACAAAAGAGCTATGCCGATAGGAGAAGAAGAGATATATCATTTGCTGTTGGCGAATATGTATATTTGAAAGTATCGCCGATTGGAGGAGTTACCCGGTTCGGTAAAACTGGGAAGTTAGCACCCAAATTCATTGGTCCGTTTCCTATTCTTGAACGGATTGGAACTCTTGCATATAGGGTTAAATTTACAGATTGGTTGCCTTGAGTGCATGATGTATTTCACATATCTCAACTTCGAAAGCACGTTCATGATCTAGACTTGATCGTGGAAGAAGCAGCTCAACAGGATATTGAAATTACCCCAGAATTGGCTGTGAGAAGAGAGCCACTAAAGATCATCGGCAAAGAAACCAAAGAGCTGAGGAACAAGAAGGTTCACTTAGTCAAAGTGCAATGGAGTGGGGATCCGATAGATTATACTTGGGAAACTGAGGAGAGCATTCAGAAAGCCTATCCTAAGTGTCAAGTAGATATCTCTGATTGACTCCGGTGCAAGGTACATTTACCATACTTTGCATTACCAATTAGTTCTCTACTCTGTTGTTATTTTCTTTCCATGGGTGTGCACTTTTAATTCTATAGTCTGAATGATTTTAAGAGAGTATAGAAATTGATTAGTATATTTTTGAAAAGTTAAAAACAAATTGCTTGTTGTTTGCATTATGGGATAGTAAGTTGGATTAATTAAATTATTGAAACGATAGTTAATTTAATTAATAAGAGAATGAATGGTAGGATTTATTCGATTAACTCACACATTGAACTGATTTAAAAATAGATAGAAATATATACATGTGCATATATATGTTTGAACAGGTAAATGGATTAGCTGTTGAGTAAAGATTTTATTTGCGTGCCCGATAAATAGGTAAACCTTAATGATTTGGATGCGAAATATTATTATATCAACTCCTGTGAATGCCATTGGATGCGGAGTGCTGGTTGTTCTATGTGAAATAATAAACGTCGCCATAGGATAGTAACAATTAATTTTGAACTACATTACATGGCATACTTCTGGAAGATAGGCATACTTTATGATATACCACATAAGCATTTGGAGCTTGTGTGACGAGGTGGAAGATTTACCATACGAGCGAGAGGCTTGTATGGCGATGACTTTATTTTACAGGTTGAACAGATGACTGATATGACTATATAAATTGTAACGATAAAATTGCTAGATTAATAAAAAAACCCACACAGGTTTGGAGTTGACAATAATCACGTCTCTCTAGTCATTAGATACGACACATGGATTATTTATTTCCCACACGGGACGAGGTGACGAGGATTTATCCTTTGGAGCAATTAAAATGCACACTCCCTCAGGCTTTGACAGGGTGACGAGAATTTATTCTCTGGAGTTATTATCTATACACGCTCCCCTGTAAACACCAGAATATATCACTATAAATATGTGTATGCTTTATAGGATTTATTGGGTACCTAATACGGCCCAATAAATTTCCAAACCCCTCCCCATACAAAGGAGGTTATGGCGAAATTTTTCGAAAATTCCGGGTGCTAGCCAAATTTTTGAAGAATTTGAAAATTCTCAAAAACTGAAAAGTTGGAGAATGGAAGCCAGATTGAACGTAGAGTTGATTAATCAAACCACTTTCGACTTTGTTCCTTTTCGGGGACGAAAAGTTTTAAGTGGGGGAGATTGTAACGACCCGGAAAATCTGAACCAATTTAAATTTTTTAAATTGGCTAAAAAGTGGATTTTAAATATCTAATATAAATATTTTAAATAATAGCAATGAAAAGTGAGTTTGAATCGACGTTTAAAAATAAATATAGTTACTTAGAATTATAAACAAGGCCTGAAATGGCGCGGTAGTTTCAAAATTTGAATTCAAACTTCGACTGACTGTACCGGGTGCAAAACAAAACGGATTTGAGTGAATCCAAAAATATTTAAATCTGTTAGTGAATACCTTTCTAACGAATCTGAAAAATCGAAGTTTCATAGCGGAAAGCAAAAGTTATGGCCAAATGAATTTTCAAAAAGGTCGCTATAGAAATTATATAGCCCGTGAAAATGGCCATTTTGCAAACGACCTCGGAATTCGACGAAACCTCTTTTGTTGGACCCGGGATGTTAAATTATTGGGAGGTTTCAAATTTCATAATTTTTGAAGTTAATATGTGAGCGTGGCAAAGGAAAATGTGTTTGGTCGATTTCTATTAAATTGGATCGACCAGAAAATGACCATTTTGCAAATGACCTCGGAATTCGACGAAACCACTTTTGTTGGATCCGGGATGTGAAGTTATTGCTAGGTTTCAAATTTCATAATTTTTGAAGCTAGTATGTGAGCGTGGCAAAGAGAAATGTGTTTTGGTCAATTATAGTTAAATTGGATCGACCAGAAAAAGGCCCTTTTGCAAACAGTCTAAGAATTCGATGAAACTAGTTTTGTTAGGACCGTATCGTCAAAACATAGCTAGAATTATTTTTCTGGAATTTTTCGAATCAGTTTGTGGCCCTGGCAAATTGAAATGTATGTTCAAATTAAATATTTAATGTTTTATATTTTAATTTGAAGGAAAACTGACTGAAACAGTCGAATGGGACTACGAAACATATCCCATTGTGTTCGGAATGGGGGTAAAACGCTGGGGACGACAGTCGTTGGGTTTGAATTGGTGTTCTTATGTGAAAGAGGGTATTTTAGAAATTTAAAAATATATAAATTAATAAAAAAACCTACTGGCTAATCACTTTTCTCTCTCCCCGAAAACCCTCCAGATCGACACCGATTAGCCCTTCCTCCTTTCCGTTCATTTTCTGATCAATCCACGCAATAAAACCGCATGCTCCTTTGGAAGTTTTTGTAGAGTTTTCTTCCACCTTCAAATCCATATAAGTTGTGAGATTTTTCGTTGAGTGTTGAGAGAGAATCGAGCTTCGAAAGTTCGGGTTTTGAAGCCGTCGCCGTCGCTTCCTCCGATCATCGAGCGCCGCCGCACCACCAGCGCCTGGTGCACCTCTCTTCCCTCTTCCTCGTGGTGAAGCCGATCGACGTATCGTTGCGCGGATTTCGAGAAAGGTGAAAACCTAGTTTTGAACCATATTGAAAGGTATACGACTGTTATATATTAAACTGTTTTAATAGCACTTCTAAGCGCTACGGTTTTTGATTCCACTGTAAAAATCATATCTTTTTCGTTTCTTGACGAAATTCAATGAAACAAGAGACAGTGGACTCGTGTGGACGTCTTCTACATTCTAGAAGAGACCGCATATTTTTCTGAGCCTTCTGCTATTTTTGGTGGAGTGGAACCCAATGTGAGATTTCTAATTTATAAACGATATGGAAAACGACGATGTATAAATTATATAGTCAATGTATGGGTTATATAAGCGTTGTACACCTCTTGTATAAGCGTTGTATAAGTTGTACGTTCGATATGTAAGTTATATATGCGTTGTAAAAATTATATATGTGTTGAAATAGAAGTGAAATGCTATATATATATATATACACATACATACACGCCCCTCGTCCACAAACCTTGGACGATATTTATTGGTTGTGATTGGTGTGAAAATTGATTGATAGCGAATGGTTGATTGAAATTGATTGATTGTGGTTGAAAAATACCCGTTTGTGGTTGAGAAATATTTGGTTGAAACCACATAGGATTAGTTTGTGGAAATGAAAAAAATATACATGTCGCCTGCGTGCGAACTAGATGCATGATTCCTCATTGTCAAAAGCTGCGAGGCTTTAAGGTAGAGCGAGGAGCCGTACCAGGGATGGTCCCAGTTTTAATTACCCTGCTGTTATGCTGCCGAAATTTTGAATAATATTCATGTGTTAGAATTATTTTCCTGTGTTGAAACTATATTCGCCTGTTGAATATAAAACCTTCATGTGTTGAATAGAAATTCAATCGTTGAATCATATTCATGTGTTGAGTGGTATTCGTGTTTTAAATAAATTGTTTTAACAATAAAAATCACATTTTTACTCTATATATACAAACTATAGAAAACCTTCATGTGTTGAATTGAAATTCATTCGTTGAATAGAAATTCATGTGTTTAATGGTAGTTGTGTTTTAAATATAAAAATCACCTTTTTATCTATATATGTAAACTATAGAAAACCTTCATGTGTTGAATTGAAATTCATTCTTTGAATAGAAATTCATGTGTCGAATGGTATTCGTGTTTTAAATATAAAAATCACCTTTTTATCTATATATATAAACTATAGAAAATCTTCATGTGTTGAATCGAAATTCATTTGTTGAATTGAAATTCATGTGTTGAATGGTATTCATATTTTGAAATAAATTGTTTTATAATAAAAATCATATTTTTATCATCTATATGAACTATATAAAATAGTCGTGTTTTGAAATAAATTGTTTTATAAAAAAAAAATCATATTTTTATCATCTATATGAACTATATACAATAGTCGTGTTTTGAAATAAATCGCTTTACAATAAAAATCACATTTTTATTATATACATGAATTGTTAAAAATAGTGAAGTGTTGAAATAGAAGACAGTTAGATAAAAGTATCATTTTTATCAAAAGTATGAAAATCATATAGTTTTGAAATCGAAGATTCGATATATATATATATATAAATAGAATTGAAATATATCGAATAACGAAGATGCAGTTCGTATTTTGAAACCGAAACTTCAAACGATTAGTGCGGGAGATCCGACCATCAGATTTTCCCGAAACCGCAACCGTTGGATTCGCTTTGGAAATATCTTTCCAACGGCACCAACTTTGTAAAAATCCAACAGTTGGTTTGTCTGGAATGTTTAATTCAAATCTGAAGAAAAACAGTGCCAGAATCGATTATATATATATATATATATATATATATATATATATATAACTATATTAAATCGAATAACGACGTTGCAGTTCGTATTTTGAAATCGAAACTTCAAATGATTATACCGGGAGATCCGACCGTTGGATTTTCCTGAAACTGGAACCTTGGATTCGTTTTGAAAAGATCTTTCTAATGATATAAATTTTGTGAAGATCCAACGGTTAGATTGTAACAGCCCGCATTTTACGTATCGGAAGATCGTAAAATATTTTTATTTTATTCCCTAAGGGATGGATCATTCTCATCTTTTGATATGTTGCTTATGGAGATGTGTGACATGTCCATAATTTTTACCGATTTTATTTGTGACCATTTTGCCCCTGTCAGTCTTGTACTGGGCATAACTTTTGACTCAGGTCGAATCAGAGGGTGAGACCTATGCCATTGAAAAGGAATTGATGATTCCCTTTCCGTAGAGTGGTTACATTAAGGATTTGGTTTAGCGGTTTGGGAGAAATCGCTGTTTTAAGGTTTTTCAGTTGGTTGTTCAGGTTTTGGAAGGCTAATGGGCTGATTTGGAGAAGGCCCATTAGAGGGTGGGTGGAGACTATAAATAGGGGGTAAGGGGTATGGAGAAAGGTTGGCATTTTCCATTCTCTTATGGGGAGGCTTTGATCTCCTCCTTCCTCTAACATCTTTCCACCATTAAAATTCCAAAATCCAAGGAGGGAAATCGAAGATCTACACCATAAGAGGCTAGATCAACATCGATTGAAAGGAATTTTCATCGGATCTAAGGGTTTTGTGCAAGTTGTTTGCTGATTGGAATCATATTTCATTGTTTTTGCATCGATTTGAAGAATTGGTGAGTGATTTACATCTCTCATTCGGATTCATGCAAGTATATGGGTCTTAGGATGTTAATTTCATCATTTCCATGTTATTTTCCTTAGATCCACACCATGCTAAGTCCATTTTATATATGAATCACCTTAGGATCTGATCTAGATAATTTAAATGGTTAATTTTATGATTTTTCTCAAGATTATGCAAGTTAGATCCGTTTTTATGTTCATATGATTCACTTATCATGTTTTGGGGAAATTTATGTGTTTTGATGGAAATTCTTAGATTGAGGATATTGTTGGTTGCATAACATGTTTGTGATTGCGTTTGGATGAATCGGATAAGCTGGTTTCGTCGGATTCGTCGTTTGGCGAAGTTTTGGTCGAAATCGGAGTCGAATTGGAGATGTGCAGGTTTCTGGTCGTCCTGGAGTTGGTCGGGTCGGTATGGAATGAGGTGGTCGGTCATAGTATGGCTTGGGAAGCAAGTCAGGGAGCTGGTCGGTTTAAGCTGGTCGGTCCAGAAGGAGCAGAAGTGTTTCTGGTCGGTCCAGAAGGAGCAGAAGTGTTTCTGGTCGGTTTCAGATGGTGGCATTCTGGTCGGTTTCAGATGGTGGCATTCTGGTTGGTTTTACTGGAAGCAAATCCTGGTCGCTCTGAAGGAGCCGGTCGGTCAGGTGGAGCAAAATCTGGTCGGTCTTGACGGGGTCGATCCAAAGCTGGTCGGTCCCAAGGAGGTCGAGTCGATCCAAAGCTGCATGGAGGCGGGTCGTTCTGGAGCAAGGCTGGTCGGTTTTTGGCAGGTCGTTCTGGAGCAAGGCTGGTCGGTTTTTGGCTGGTCATTCTGGAATAAGGTTCTGGTCGGTTTTGGCAGGGTCGTTTTCTGAAAAAGTACGTTTTCGGGTACGACTCGGGTACGAACCAAAAAGGTCTAAAAAAAATATTTTTCGGGGGCAACCCCCGAACCCTAGCCGCAGCACAGTGATGTGTTTTGGTTCGGTGATGGCGTGACTTCGAGGTGATTCAAGTAGGAAGACTCGAAGTGATGAATGTGTTCGTTGATCAAGGTGGAACAACGAATGCGGAGACAACTCAAAGATCGTGAGTTGGTGGATAATGGCTGCTCGAGAAGGTTGCATGAGCTATGAAACATCGTCAAGGTTGGACGATTAGAGGTGCGAAGGCCGAGAAGTCATCGTTGTCGTAAGTTCTAGCAGGCTCAAAGCAGGGGTACGATGGGTATCGTTGAAAGGCCCAAAAGACCGGTTGTTGGTCGAGTACCCTGGGTCTTTCTGGTTGGGGAAAGGCCTAGTGTCAAGGTTGGACATTGCCAAGGTTGGGCATATGGAGTTCATGCTAGAACTGGGGTTACCATTAGCCCTTGACATATGGCAAGGTTGGCCGTCATACGATAGTGATGATTTCGAAGCAGGATTGGCGGTGATAGCCAGAGTCTGTCATGCATGCTGGATGTTTTGCTTGTGCCATCTCACGTGGGTTATCCAACATCGAAGTAGATGTTCCTTGAGTGCTTGTCTGATATTGGTTTCGGCCTCTGGGGCTTGTATTCGAGGGATGTTGAATTCGACTAGGATAATTTACATGAGATATATAATCTCGATGCCATGATTGCTATTGCTGGTTGTTTCTGTTTTCCATGGATAAATGATTGTTCTGGTTTCTATGGATTAATGGTTGAAATGCTTGGTAAAGGCTATCACTGTCCGATGTGGGGAAGATAAGGTTGAGTTCTTCTCTGGTGATGTGGGTAGATAAGTTGTTCATTTACTCATTCTCATTTGCTTTCTTGTTGAAGTTTGTTAGCTGTATTATCGCTCACTAAGACTATTGTCTGACTCAAGGTTTTATGTCTCCTCTTATTACCTTGGGCTGTTCATCCGGTTGTGGATGGGCAGACTAAGTAGCAGGTTACAGGTAATGGAGCTTAGTGATACGAGGAAGCTGAGCGATGACGAGCAGGAGGCTGGCGTACCAGTTTTATTCTATCTAGTATTTCTGTTTCCGCTGTTTGAGTTGCTTGAGAGTTGTAGTGAGGCCTTATGTACAAACTTGGATATCAGTTGGATAATCTTTCTGGATGTTGAAAGAGTTTCAAAAGTTTGCTATATGATACCTCATTACTATCACCTGTTGTATATGTTCTATTATATTTTATCCTTGCGCTGTGAGTTCTACGACAGGTTTCGATGTGTTCACTTACTATGAAGATCGTCCATAGTAGCCTGGCACGCCTTTCAGCGCATTATTCCTCTTGTTTAGTGCGGGGGTTATGGGCGGTCGTTACATAGATTTTCAGATATGTGTAAATCAAATCTGAAGAAAAACAGCGCCATGGCCGCGTTATGGCCCGAAGCGTCGTTTGAATAAATTGGCTATTTTTAAAATAAATAAAAATAGCGATAAAACATTATAAAATAATATAAACGATATGGATGTGAAATTTAGAAATTAACTGAAGGTTAGCTAAGTCGAATGGTTTCCTAGATTTTGATCTGATGTTGGTTTCGGCCTTCGGGGTTAATATTTGGGAAATCGTTCTCCTACTGATTGACGGTTAGTGACTAATGAATTGAAGTGATGCGTATGTAGTGTTTGTGTAGCATGTGTTTATTATATACGCGAGTTGCTCAGAAAGACCGGGTTTATCCCATTCTGAATAACTGAATCGACGATAAGAAATCGAAGATGAAGACGGTGGTTGAAGACCAGAAATCTTCACCTCGTTTGGATAGTAACTGATGTCCTGATTGGGAGGCATCCTAAAATATGGATAATGAGTGGTGATCGTTCAGACGTACGTGGAGATCGATGGGTTTGCAAAGTATATAGTGCCTCCGGTTTCGTTCCGACCCAGAACGGACTTGTAAATGGATTGTGTGTCTGACATTGGAATTTATCCTATGTGATTGATAGCCATCAATTGCACGGTGTGAATTGCTTGTGTGACATGCTAAGATGCAGTGATCAGGGCTTCTGTTTAAAAGCAAAGTCTTGTGATTGATGATCAAAGCACCGCCTGTGTGGCGTAGCTTTGTGTATAACGTGAATTCGCGAGCCTCACACCCCGGTATGAACCAGAAACGGGAGAAGGACCTCAGGGAGGGCTTGCGTTTCTTCCTAGCTAGGAGTTGTGTCAGTGTTTTTACACGGCCTGACATTTTACTTATGTGGATGATGGATAGCGAGGCACCTCGGTTATATCGGTCGATCGGGGACTGATGGAGTCATTCCTTGGCTCACTTACGCCCCATTGGGCGGGGAAACGTAGTGTTCAGGAATTTTAATCCACATCGGCGGACCGGCCCTGTCGCTCCAAGGGTCGATGCGTTCTGACCCTGAGGCTCGGGCTAGGCAACCTCGAATTCAGTAAGGACTATCTTTTGCCTTGGTTCATGACGGAAATCCAATTTCCAAATACGACATCGTGCGGTTTTGATTGTATATATATATATGGCGACATGATATATGGTACCCATGCCGTCTATGATTGATAGTTATGATTGAAATTGTTTTCGAAACCTATAAACACTAGTAATAATATCAAATGCTTTTGTTTTATCCGTATCAAGCATATTTTGGCCATTATAAGGTAAAACTCTATCCTTCGGTTTGCGTTGCATTGTGTGATGGGAACTGAGACTTATAATGGCTTCATTTTGATAAAAAGCATTGCGATGTTTAAAAGAATTGTTTGTTTTTGAAGCACTGGCAATCCGATGGAGTAAACCTGTTCCACGAAAGTGGCGTGGTCCAGTGATTGGCCATATTTTAAATGTGTTGAGTAGATTTCTCATACCAGATCCATGACTGACCCGTAGTTTGTTTCACTTTCAAACTCGGATGCCTCTTTTTCTACACGGGCAACCTTGTATTCAGGTTTAGCTGGCTCTTTCTGGATGGCTGGAGCTGAAGATGGATTCTATTATTTATCTATTTTTATGCTGTTCAGCTCCTATTGTACATTATGTTTGTTTTCCGATGTAGACATTTATGTATAGCTGAACTGTATTTGTACTAAGTATGATCCTATATACTGTGTAACTCTGATGATTACTTTTATCCAGTATATTCTATTGTGCATTATCTGGTGTATTTATTTAATTTTGTACTGCTATTATCTGTTTATGTGTTATATTCCAAGGATTACTCTTGCCACCGTCTGTATGGGGTTTGGGGTCGTCTCAGTCACACACCAGGAAATTTATAAAAATAAATCAGCATAAACAATAAGAGTTTACCCTTTACATTGCCAATTGGTTTTGTGATAACTTGGGTTTAATAAACTCACATGGTATCAGAGATAGGAATAATTCGTGTGCACAAGCCAACTTGACACACGTCACACCTAATGATCACGTGTGAGATTGCTACACATGTGGGGGCATGTTGGGACAAGTCCCACGTAGGGGAATTTATAAAAATAAATCAGTATAAACACTAAGAGTTCACCCTTCACATTGCCAATTGGTTTTGTGATAACTTGGGTTTATTAAACTGTAACACTATATGAAATAGGCTCTGCTCATTTCAATAATTCCATATTATTTCAAATATTTTAGTTTTATTATTGTTTGTTTTCTTTATTCTAATATTAATGTGTTCTTATACAGGTTCAACGTAAATACCTGTTTGAATGTGTTTTCATCAACATTGTTTTTTTGTCGCTATCCATTTTTCTTCTTTTTAGTTTACATTAAGGGAGTGTATACTTTGTGTAGTGACCAGAAAATCCGGTCCAATTTGAGCTGACCAAAAACACAAGTCCAACCCCAAATTAAAATGAAAATCAGGAAATTAATAGAAAGAAAAACAAAGGGTGAGGAAAGATAAGATAGAAACTTAGAATAGAAGAAGAAGAAGAACACAATATCAGAGTAACACGAATCTCACAGCGGAACGAATAAATATATTTCATAACATAACTTTGAAATATAAATCTGTACTTAAAAATACATATCATTATCAAAGTATAACACTTACAACACAGCGGAAACAACTATAGCTATATGATCCTGAAGCCTCCTGCTCCAAGCTCTTCCAGTATATCTGTAAATCCCGACTACTTGACTGCCCGTACAAATTTGGGCACCCAAGAGTTTAGGGAAACAAACAAATAAACTCCGGGTCAGTCATGGTACTGGTGTGAGTAAAACAGTTTAAAACAGTTCGAACAGGTAATCAATATCTCATAAGACCACGCCGTATAACGGAACGGGTTTTTCCCTTATGAGAATCCAAATATCTTTATATCAAAAACCTTTTGATATTATAATAATGTCTATCAACACAATATAATAATCATCTAGCATAAATGCTTTCATCTCACGTTCTAAATATATAGTATACAATCAAAACCGCAAGCACGTATTGGGTAATGGATTTCCAATTATGACAAGGTATGGAACCACCTTTCGCTAGTGTACCTCTAGAAAAGAATACGCTGGGTTCAACAAGAACATCTTACAACCCGGCCACACATGACCGACCACTCATTTCGCTTGAGTGTATCGAATGTATACCACCAACTGTTGGGATTAGCAACCGTTTCCTGAATGGACAGCATCAACAATAGATTTTTAGAAGTAAATGAAACTCTAGATCAGGTGATTATACACCCTACTTCGGAGCGACCGACTTAGCCATGCTGCCTGCCCGATTTCTGTCATTTACCGGTTGATGAGGCTTCAGGTTACGCTTCATCATCACATCAGATTCACTTCGAATGTCACATTGTCAGATCCATCGAGAATCACTAATTGATGTCTACAACAGTACATTACGTGTTAGCTAAAGAAGTTTCCTTCTCCGCTTCCACTCTTGGTACGGTTGAAGAAATCAATGTACGTGACCTTTCTGGAAATACTCTATCAGACATTCATCCATACAAGTCACCCAGGAACAGGATGAACCGAAGGCACTATTCAGTACATCCATCTTAGGCACTGTTATCTAAGACTTTTACAATAGCCCTTGCGCTTTACTCCGTCTTCAATTATCTTTGGCATATATGATTCGCAACGCTTATGCCAATACAGAGTGGTTCTTTGGATAATAAACCAACCGGTCTCTCCATATTAACAACGTTAAAATGGTCAAAAACTTCGATAGCCTGTGATTTAACCATCAAAGAAAACACAGTGTGCAAACAACGATATTATTTCCAGATGGAAATTCTATCAATCAGTCATCAATCATATATATATCTATATGTATATTCATATTTTACTTATTTTTTATTTGATTACGTTTATGATTCTATTTGAAAAACATCTCCAAATCTTCTTTACTTGGATTTAAACAGATGTTTAAATCAACATCGCGACGATAACTTAAACCACTATACTTATTTACTAAAATCACTTAACCACTTTCACTCTTGAACCTTAACCATTTCTAAATTATAAACGAAGTCAATCAAGTGGGGGTATAACTACCTCTTAGACCTTAGCTGAACAACATTTCTAATCTCGAAATAGGGTAAGTTCATTTTTAATCCTTTAACACTTCGTTACGTAACTTCTCTTTCAAATAAATCTCTATTCGATAACTCTATCTTTCGAAAAAATTATATTCGATTTATTTTATTCTTCAATTAAACTATATTCGATTAACTCTATTTAATTAACTTTATTTGATTAACTCTTTTGCATTACTCTATCGATTAACTCTATTGCATTCACTTTAATCGATTAACTCTATTCAATTAATTCTTTTCGATTTAACTCATTTTTGATTAACTCCTTTCGAATAAACTATATTCGAATAACTCCTTTCTTCGAATAACTATATTCGATATCTTCTTTCGAATAAACTATATTCGATATCTCTAGTTCGATTTAACTCTATCGATTAACTCTAACTGGTTTAACTCTACGGTTTAACCTAACTGGTTAATCCTAACTGATTAACTCTAATTGGTTTAACTCTACGGTTTAACCTAACTCATTTGATTTATCCCTTTCGCTAACTCATTTTGATTAACTCCATTTGAATAAGTCTATTTGATTAATTCAAATCGATTTACTCCTTTCAATTCTATTTAACAAATATTTTCTTTTATATTTTATTTTACAAATATTTTCCTTTTATTTGATTTACAAATATAATTCCCATTTCAAAACCCCTTTTTCTTTTATATATATAAAATCCATTGATTTTACATAAATAAATTATTTTCCGAATATACTTTGAAAATCCCTTTTCTACATCCCAATATTTCTTACGGTATTTAAAATACCAAACAACGGTGATCGATACCATTCAAATACATATAATCAACACATATTATATATCACATCATACATCACAGTATATGAAAAGCAGAAAATATATGTTGAGGAATCCAGTTGGATTCCTCCAACCTGTTTCCCTACATCCACAGATGTTACACAATAAAATCAACATCACTTTCAGTTCCATATGATATATCCTGTTAAACAAAATCAATACAGAAATTCAACTAACTGACTAGCAGTTCAATCAAACAGTCAATACACAGTCAATCATCCAATATTTAACAGTTCTAAAAATACAACATGAAATTATAAACTGTTCAGAGTTAGTGAGATTTACTCACATTTGCAGTTCATCGTTAAAGAACGATAAACTATTATTTGATTTGAATCAAACAGTTTATTTCGCTGTAAATTCATACGAGCCCCAGTCCACTTCCAGTCAGTCTCATGTTGTAGTGCCTGCCCATACGATCCCAACGGATCTTGTATCACTGAATTTCGATCACGTATGAAATAGTTACGATATTACGAAGTTCATATACTTTTAAATTAAATTTAAACCTAAAACAAATAAAAATCTGGCCCTCATCCCTTTAAATAACCGGCCTAATTCCTTCAGGCCCAAACCCACCTTAACCTTCTTCCTCTCCAGGCCAGTACGAAGCCGATTCTAGTTTTCACCAATTCCGACCTTCTCAAGCATATCAAACTAAAACAACCAAAATGATTTTCATCAATTTCCGCAACACCCTGTAACCCCAAAGTTCAACTCGCTACCCTCCTGCCAATTCCGTCGACCATCAGAAAACTCACGCCCCCTGAAACAGTACCGAACTTTTTAATCACGTAAATTGCCAAAATCATCATACCAGACGCGGTTTTACCCATTAAATCCAAAAACAACCTTAAAACCCCCATCGATGCTTACACGACCCAAAATCTTCAATGTAAAACCCACTGTACCTTTTTGGCCTCTTAGAGAAACTGATCGAACACTGGACTAAGGACATCAGTAGGAAACTCTCGAGATGAGGAGCTCAATGAATCCAACTTCAGGATTTTAGAGAATTCTTTGATTTTTTATTTAATTTCAAAGTCATTGTTTTGGTTTTTTTGCAAGAAAATTTATGGCGGCCGATGAGAAATTTTTCTTAAGGGAGACAGATTTTTGTGTGGCTCAAAAGGAAGAAGACGTGGTCTTGTTTAGGTCCACACAAAATTTAGGATATTTTACTAAATTTTATTGTCATTTTATATCTGGTTTCAGTACTTTAAAAATCCCTACGAACACACACGATATCTAAAAATCATGAAAATAGACATGCAGCTCCTGTTCGACATTACGGTCCCAACGAAACTGGTTTCATCGAATTCCGACTCCGTTTGTCCACACAGCGTATTTTTAACTGTTGAAATACTGACTGTTTCTCACTCTAAAAATCCGTACGACCGCACAGTGACTCTAAAAATCACGAAATTAGAAATCTAACAACTATTTGACATTGCGGATCCAACAAAATTAGTTTCGTCGAATTCCGACTTCGTTTGCAAAAGTGGCTATTTTTAAAGCTCTAGATGACCTATTTAAATATATAAATATATTTAAATAAAATTAAATTAAATATTTATGAATAAATATTATTGTATATATCCACAAAAGAATACCATACAGTTCAGAAAACCCTATATGAATTTCTACTCAATATTTCAAATCTGGGTCAACCCGATATTCGATTTATATTGAAATTCCCTTTAAAATATAAATAATTCCTTTATAAATTATAAAGGAATTCCACAGCGACTTTTCTAAATTTTGATTTGGACATATCTTAAAATCTACTCGACGAAATCCTGATTTTTCTCTTCCACTAGAAAGATATACTCCACCAGCTCCACACGTTTCTTGTTTCACAGAAATCCGGCTTACAACGAATCATGTACATTCAGTTGAAGTTCAAATCGCCAATTTACGAACTGGAGCGCCATTTCAAGCTCGATTTTAATTATAATATAATTATACGTTCAAACTATCGTTATTTAAATATATTTGTTATTCAAATTCAATTCTAAACTGAATTAAATATTACAGATGATCCAGTTCACACCACATCGCCATTTCAGCTTATTCTGATTATTTCAAAATTAAGTATATTATTTAATTTGTTATTTTAATTAAATATTCACCATTATTAAATTCCACGACCATTAAATTCTCTAAACCACCATTTCAATAATTAAATAAATTAATTATAATACCTCAGCCAATGCGGGTCATTACAAACTTCCCCACTTAAAATAATTTCGTCCTCGAAATTGCTAAGGTAGAGAATGACCCTACTAACTGGTTATAACTCATTTGTTCACCTCTTAAACTCCTGTCTCAACTGAACAAATATAATTTCAATTAAAAATTTATTAAATTCTTATCAACGAAAATTTTCAAAAATCCTGAAAATTTTCTAACGCCTTAACTCTTCGAAAAATTTCGCCAGCACCTCTTTTGTACTGGTTAATACGTCAAATCCCAACTCGCCTCTCTGGGCCATCTCCAACCCAAAGGAAAATCAAACAGCCAAGCGGCTTGCCAATTCGGCTCATAAATCTTATATCCAATAGAAATATAAACTTGTATCTTTTTGTCAGGCATATCATTTTATCCTTTTCACCTGTTATCAATTCAGCGGATACAAGGGTCATCCCAATCAAATTTCCATCTGCTTTTATCCACAACACAACCATTCGCTTATATCCGAGCAAAATATCATTTCAACTCGAGTTTCTTCTCGATCCCAACTCTTAACTTGATTATCACATTACACTTCAAATTTGAATCTCACAATCCAATTTGTCTTGATATCATTCTAATTCAATCTCAATTACCACTTTACTGGCTTTACTTTAATTCAATTTTGCTTTCACAAATTTCTGTTAAATTTGTTTTTAATTCAAACAGTCTTTCCTTGGGAGTTTTTAAACAGTTTACTCTTTTCAAAAATCAAATTTTCCTTTTGAACATGTCACCGAGCCCTTAATTAATATTCCATTGGTTAAATCACTTCTCTATTTCTTTATCAATATTTGTTAACCAAATATTTTCAATAACCATATTGGCCTTTTATGTTATTTGGAAAACATTTCCGAATATCGCCGTCCTTTATTTTCTAAACTTTAGAAAATATATGCTATTTATAATTGGAAAATATTCCAATTACTTATCTCTTTTCCGATCTCGTTTATTTCTATACTTAGGAAATATTCTCTATTATATTTCCAGGCTTACACTTATTTGGGTTAAAACGGATGTTGTGTAAAACATCGTTACGACAACCCAAATACTATATTCAACTAACTCTTATTCAACATTGATCTTCAAGCCTGAAATCTTACTATTTATTTGTTAATAATGAAATCAATCAAGTTCGGGTATAACTACCTCTCAGACCTTGACTGAATAACATTTATAACGTCAAAACAGATGTGACTACTTACTCGAATAATCAATACCATACAACTACGTATTTACTTTTAAACACGTATACGCTTCCTCTTTCTATTCTTACTAGATTTTATTCTTAGTCTTCCTTTTTGATTTTACTATTCTATTTCTAAGTTCGTTTCCTTATCAACTTCTATATATATATATCGATACGTTGATTTCCAACTATCAAACTATCTTAAAAATATTCTAACTCCTTAAATTCCCGGAAAAATTCGCCATAACCTCCTTTGTACCAGGAGCATCGGGATATTTCAAATAGCCTCCCATGGCCCTCACCAATCCAAAAGAAAAATAAAAAGCCAAGTAGCTAGCCGATACGGCGCATAAAATCTCATATTCAATTTAAATACATACCTTTTCGTCGAGCATTCTATTTATATACCTTCATACCTTATCCATACCTATCTCATGTATATTTATACCTGCCCAATCTATTTTAACTATACCTGATCATTTTAACTCAATTCGTTAATTAATTTGTTAATGAACTCTTTAGTATATTTCACTTTTATATTTGAACATGACATGTTCAAATATATTTTAACTTGCTTATTAACTAATTTGAATCCAAATTTCAAATTTAAGTTCTATATTCGATTTCGAATATCTATTTACAAATCCAATTCATCTTTCAAAGTTCAACTTCAAATTCAAAACTCGATTAACTAATTCCTCTTCGACTTAGTTAATTCTATTTAATTTTTATTCAAATTTTATATCACTTCTATTATTCAAATTCTATTATCAAATTCTATTAAAATTCTATTCAAATTCTATATATTCAAATTCTATAGTTTAAATTCCATTTGAATTCTATATTCAAATTCCATTTCACTTTCGATATTCAAATCCAATATTTGAATTCTTTATATTTTCTATATTCAAATTCCATTTGAATTTCTATATTCAATTTATATTTCAATTTCCATTGAATTTCATATATTCAAACTCCCTTTGAATTTCTATATTCAATTTCTATTTCAAACTTTTTTTATTCATTCTTTATTATAAATCCCATTTTGAAATTCAACACAACTTGTCTTTCCCAAAAAAAATTCAAAACAGTATCTCTGGTAGTAATTCGTCACTTACAACTCGAAAATGAATACTGATGATGCAGCTGTCATCATCGGAATCTATTTTCCAACGATCGAAGTGAGTTCAATACTATAAAACCATTTCTAAACATTTCCACTTTGAAATTCATTTCAAAATATAATTCACACTGCTTGTAAAACAATTTAAAATCTCCCAGGATCTTAAATTTCCCTTACTTTTAATCCAAATCCATTTACAAACACTTATCCAATTCTCTAGGGTTTTAACTCAATTTCTGGTTTAAAATTTCAGATTCAACTCATCTGATTTCACGTATTTCACTTATATGAATTCTGATTGGTTATTTACATAACCATTTAATTTATAATCTTACTCGATTATAATAACAACCAATATATCCATTATATTATAATTTTGATATATATATCTTCTCTATATCAAGATATACCTTGGGTAAACTTATTTTAATTTACCCCTTTTTTCAAAACATATCGTGTCGACCCATCGTATTCGAGTGTTTAGTAACTCCTACCGATACAGTGGATCAAACTGATCGACCAGAACTCATAAACAACTCAACCAATAAATAACCACAATATAAAACAATTTTTTATATCAATAACAAAAACATTCACTCGTATATATACACTAAAACTCAATCTAAGGTATTACTAACCCCATCTCTACCGAGTCACGCCACAGAGCCAAGGTAATTCACTTAACTTAAGCTCTGATACCAAATGTAGTGACCCGAATATCCGGTCAAATTTGAGCTGACCAAAAACACAAGTCCAACCCCAAATTAAACTGAAAATCATGAAATTGATAGAAAGAAAAACAGAGGGTAAGGAAAGATAACATAGAAACTTAGAATAGAAGAAGAAGAACACAATATCAGAGTAACACGAATCTCACAGCGGAACGAATATATATATTTCATAACATAACTTTGAAATACAAATCTGTACTTGAATATACATATCATTATCAAAGTACGGCACTTACAACACAGCGGAAATAACTATAGCTATATGATCCTGAAGCCTCCTGCTTCAAGCTCTTCCAGTATATCTGTAAATCCAGACTACTTGACTGCCCATACAAATTTGGGCACCCAAGAGTTTAGGGAAACAAAAAATAAACTCTGGGTCAGTCATGGGACTGGTGTGAGTAAAACAGTTTAAAACAGTTTGAACAGGTAATCGATATCTCATAAGACCACGCCGTATAACGGAACGGGTTTTTCCCTTATGAGAATCCAAATATCTTTATATCAAAAACCTTTTGATATTATAATAATGTCTATCAACACAATATAATTATCATCTAGCAGAAATGCTTTCATCTCACGTTCTACATATATAGTATACAATCAAAACCGCAAGCACGTATCGGGTAATGGATTTCCAACTATGACAAGGTATGGAACCACCTTTCACTAGTGTACCTCTAGAAACGAATATATTGGGTTCAACAAGAACATCTAGCAACCCGGCCACACATGACCGACCACTCGTTTCGCTTGAGTGTATCAAATGTATATCACCAACGGTTGGGATCAGCAACCATTTCCTGAATGGGACAGCATCAACAATAGATTTTTAGAAGTAAGTGAAACTCTAGATCAGGTGATTATACACCCTACTTCGGAGCGACCGACTTAGCCATGCTGCCTGCCCGATTTCTGTCATTTACCGGTTGATGAGGCTTGAGGTTATGCTTCATCATCACATCAGATTCACTTCGAATGCCACATTGTCAGATCCATCGAAAATTACTAATTGACGTCTACAACAGTACATTACGTGTTAGCTAAAGAAGTTTCCTTCTCCGCTTCCACTCTTGGTACGGTTGAAGAAATCAATGTACATGACCTTTCTGGAAATACTCTGTCAGACATTCATCCATACAAGTCACCCAGGAACAGGATGAGCCGAAGGCACTATTCAGTACATCCATCTTAGGCACTGTTATCTAAGACTTATACAATAGCCCTTGCGCTTTACTCTGTCTTCAATTATCTTTGGCATATATGATTCGCAACGCATATGCCAATACAGAGTGGTTCTTTGGATAATAATCCAACCGGTCTGTAACACCCCACACCCGCTAAGGTCACTCACTAAGGGAATGTCGTAACTTCGGTGGAGTATTTTAAGTGAATATAGAACAAAAAAATTACAACAAGACAGATATGAATAATACTTGAAATCTAAAACATCATTTCATTGCAGCAGAAGAAAAACATGTTTGGTTACATATCAAAACCAACTAAAACAAGAGTCAAGTACTAAATATCCATCCTGATAAAACATAAGTACATAATCCCACTACATAACTAATAGCCATAATAGA
The DNA here is from genome assembly GCA_030737875.1 of Allium sativum. NCBI lineage: Eukaryota > Viridiplantae > Streptophyta > Magnoliopsida > Asparagales > Amaryllidaceae > Allium > Allium sativum. The sequence continues at coordinate 362,829,443 of CM060921.1, read as the reverse complement.
AAAGATAAGCTGGGCTTTACATCACGGTCCAATCTCCAACAGATAGATAAAGCAATCTAATCAAAGCCCACTAGTGCTAGGCCCACTCTGAGAACCTGAGGGTTGGGAAAAAGATATAAACAACGGGATCAGACATAAGTCTGAGTGAGCCCTATAACTTTAACAATACAATCATTAAAGTAATTAGGGTATGATATAAACTTGGTACGGTGATGACTGGGGATAAATGACTACACTAAGCAGCAAACTAGACATAGGATGAACTAAGATAACGGTAAAGACGCATCTACCCACCCAAGGGTAATTACTACACTGCACCACACCAGTCATTCCTATTTAAAGGTTGATCCCACCCAAGGACTTAGAAAATATAACTAGTAGTTTCGCGTACCCCTAGCTGACCACATAGGTGTCGTCTGCCCCTATCTCCACTAGGTGTACCCACTACTCCCCAAGCGATCGGCTCCCTAACGTAGATACCCATGCTGGCCCCACAGTGGGGTGTATCACTCCCCAAAGTGGCAACCCGATACAACCAACGATGCACGGCTTATACCTACACGATGCAACAACGTCTTACCTACCAGCCCGGGTCCACACATGCATATGAAACCCGTTGGACTTGCGTTGCCACCGCTAACCCGTTTTGGCCTCTTATAGTCAAGCCCAGTACGCGTGTCCCGTCCTCGACATGGGTCGAGCCCAATAAGATACATATGGGTTACTGTTTGAAATGGGACCCCACAAGCTACCCACCTAAGCTTGTCCCTTTTTCTAGTGCATCCCACTTAACCCTTTAATCATGTTTAATTACATGTTTCCACTTGGTTAAGTATTCTAATCGTATTTTCTATTGCCACCCAAGGCAACCCACTAGATTTCCACATGCCACCCAAGGCACTTACTTGATTTCCACGTGCCACCCAAGGCACCCACTTAACCCCTCATGCCCCACTACATGCTTATCTGGTTAAGTGTTTCTTAATTGATTAAGAACGTAACCTTTGTAAAGACCTCTCACATTAGACTGTCTTTTATGGCAGCTGGATTTGCCGGTCGGTTCCGGGCAGCCTTACGCCATAACAGAGTCTAACCTCGTGTCTTTACACTTGTCACGTATTTAGTTTATGCCTAAGACCTCTCACATTGGGCCAATCATTTGTAGCCGGGGATTTGCCGGTCGGTTCCGGGCAGTCTTATGCTACAAAAGGGTCCAACCTCGTGTCTTAGTCGATTAATTACACCTAATTAATCACCTCCATAATTTGTATTAATTATCCCTAATTAATTACAAATTTAACGATGTACATAATTGACTCAATTATGTCCATCCACTTTATGGTATGCATAATCATACCAACTTCACACCATTTCATTAACATGAATATTAACCCCATCGTTCCCTACGTAATACGTTGACATGACATACTTAAAAGGGGAGATTCATCACAAACACAATGGGTTAAACTTGCATAACATTAGCATCAACATGGGTTTTAAAGGTGTCAACATGCATATATGACCATAGCATCAAACCCAACTAGCATAAATAATCAACCCAAACTTGCATGAATCACATATGTCATAAAGAGGGCAACTTGCATAAGTTACTTATGTCATACAAAGGGGTAAACTTGCATATGTATGTATGACATACAAAGGGGTTAACTTGCATATGTATGCATATCATACAAAGGTGTAAACTTGCACATGTTACTTGCATATAATCAAACACCAAACTTGCATAACATGTCATATAATCAAACACCAAACTTGCATAACATGTCATATATGAACTTGCATATAATCAAACACCAAACTTGCATAACATGGTGTCATAATGGATCAATGTTTATCATAGTGATTTGCATAACTAGCATCATGAACACATAGCATAAAACTTGCATAACTAGCATCATGAACATATAGCATAAAACTTGCATAACTAGCATCATGAACTCATAGCATATGACTTGCATAACTTTCATAACATCATGAACACATAGCATATGACTTGCATAACTTGCATAACATCATGAACACATAGCATATGACTTGCATAACTTGCATAACATCATGAACACATAGCATATGATAACATAACTTGCATTGATCCACATACATAACCGTAACCTCATTATATCCTATCATAATTAGTTTAGCAATTGCTTGCTAAAGGCATAGAAACTCACAACTTGTTGATTAGCACTCCTATGAAGAAGATTAAGTTGCTAGAGTTGATTAGAAGTTGATTTGAGAAGCTATCTTCCTCTTTAATTTGTGGTGGCTACCTCCAAGTTGCATTTTGACGGCATAACGACGTTGTATTTATTTTTAGTATGAATTAGGGTATTCTTAGGGTGTATTTATAGAATTAGGATGTAGTTTAGGCCCTTAGATTAACCCTAATTTAGTTTAGAGCCGTCAGATTTCGTCACAAGCCACCAAAACCCAGCCCAAAGCTCAAATCAGTGCACCCAGGCCAAACTGACCGACAGGGGGGTCGACCCCTGGGTCGACACATGGGTCGACCCCTTGGAGGGATTGACACCCATGTTGACCCTAGTGTCGACACCCTCTATCTGGCGGGAATTTTCCCGCCTCTTCTGAAATTTGAAATTTGAATATTTTAAATCTGTTTTGAATTTTCTGAAACTTCGGATGGCCATAACTTCTTCATACGAAGTCCAAATCACGCAAACTCGGACTCTATCTCAACCAAAATTCCGAGACGAACACAATGGCGCAACCCGTTTCCCTTAATTCTCAAGTCTGAGATTAATTATTCTTTAATTACCAAACATTAATATTAAGTGAAATTCGGGGTGTTACATTCTCCCCTACTTAAAGGATTTCGTCCCCGAAATCTCTAAGTCTAGAAGAACGTATCCTACCAACCAAACAACCATCTACTAAACCATTAACCATAAGCAACCATTGTCCTTAAAGTTTCTAATGCTGTATGAACATATGCAAAAAGTGTGTGTATATGTTTCCTGTCTAATGCAAAATCAGGCTGTATACTGATTCAGTTGACCTCCTGAATGCAAACCATGATAGTGCCATGCATCCAATATGTATGCGAAAGATCCCTATCGACACATACTATTTCTACATGTGTGCACAACCATACACCAAAATGCATCATCCATATGACAACACAACCATTATACATCCATTAATATAGCTACCTACACACAATTATATGCAATATGCAATATGAAGTGACTGAGTGTGTGTATATGCATCCACGAGCAACCACTAGCAAACACTTGCATCCACACGCATCCATCAATCATAACATGTCTCAAACACATGTTTCAACCATAGGTTTACCCTATCTAAAGGTCAAAGGTACTAACGAGAGGACATACTAAAGATAAGATAAGTACTAGACAAACGATAAAGGAGAAGTTAAAAGACATACCCTCAAAAAGGAATGGGTACAGTGAACGCATCTTCGCTTCTGTCTCCCAAGTAGCATTGCTCTCATCCTCTCCCCATAGCACTTTGACTAGTCGAACCTCTCTGTTTCACAACTTCCTAATCTCTGACCCAAGGATGCGGGTAGGAGCTCGTCGAATAGTCGCATCACGCTCTACCTCCACTTCTCTAAGCAAGCTCGGCTCTACCACCTCTGCGGTCTCATGTAGGCACTTCCTCAAATGTGACACATGGAATACGTCATGTACCCCACTAAGTCTCTCGGGTAAATCCACTCTATATGCCATCCGTCCAATCCTTTCCTTAATAGGAAACGGTCCTACAAACCTTGGTGCTAACTTCCCAACGGACCCAAAGCGAACAACATTCCGTAATGGAGACACTTTGACAAAGACCATGTCCCCAACGTCGAACTCCAGATCCGTCCTCCTCTTATCCGCGTAAGATTTCTGTCTGTCTTGCGCCGCTTTCAACCTTCTTCGAATCAAATCATTCTTTTCCGAAGTCTCTCTAACCATATCAGGCCCAAGCAAGATCTTATCCGTAGATTCCCACCAACATGTAGGTGATCGACAAGGCCTTCCATAAAGAGCTTCGAAAGGAGCCATACCAATACTAGACTGAAAGCTGTTATTATCCGCGAACTCCACCAATGGAAGATGCTCTTCCCATGTACCTCCAAAATCTAAGATACATAGCCTCCAAAGGTCTTCTAGAACACGATTCACCCTCTCGGTCTGGCCGTCCGTCTAAGGATGATATACGGTGCTCAAACACAACTGAGTCCCTACTGCCTCTTGCAAACTTTTCCAAAACTCGCTAGTGAAGATAGGATCTCGATCACTCACTATGCTAGAAGGTACCCCATGCAATCGAACTATCTCTCGAAGGTAAACTGAAGCTAGCCATGGAGCAATCCTCTTGCTCTTCACGGGTATGAAATGAGCGCTCTTAGTAAGTCTGTCTACCACAACCCAAATTCTCGTATTACCCTTCCTCAATCTCGGTAACCCATCAATAAAATCCATCGAGACGCTATCCCACTTCCATTACGGAACTTCCAATGGGTGAAGCAACCCACCTGGTTTCTTTTGCTCTGCTTTCACTTGTTGGCACACCAAGCATCTAGCGACATACTCGGCCACCTCTTTCTTCATACTGGCCCAAAAGAAAACTCGCTTCATGTCTTGGTACATCTTGTCCCCACCGGGATGAATGGTCATCTTCGAACGATGCGCATCATCAAGTATAGCCTTCCTCAAACCCTCGTCTTGCGTTACACAAAGTCTACCGTCTCTACGCAACCACCCCCTATTGTCTAGGCTGTACCTACTCAAATGGCTGGACGACTCCCCCCTTATGAGCTTCTCTACTAACTCAACCAACTGTGGGTCATCCCGCTGTGCCTCGCCAATCCGTCCCAAAAGAGTAGGTCTGACCTCTAAGGATGCTAGCAAACCGGGTATAAAGTCGACGGAAGGTCTGAAATCAAACATCGAGATAAATTCCAAGCTTCGTCGTTCCACAAACAATGGACAAAAGAACAACCTTTTTCTGCTTAAGGCGTCTGCCACCACGTTACCCTTGCTAGGGGTATACGCTATCTCGAAATCATAGGATGCTAAGAACTCCATCCACCTTTGCTGTCTCAAGTTCAAATCCTTCTGAGAAAACAAGTACTTCAATGATTTGTGGTCAGTGAACAATTCGAACCTCTCTCCAAGAAGATAATAGCGCCAAGTCTTAAGCGTAAAAACAATAGCGGCCAACTCTAAATCATGGGTAGGGTAATTTTTCTCATGCTTTCTCAACTGCCTTCCCCCATAGGCTATTACCCTTCCCTCTTGCATTAAGACTGCGCCTAGTCCTGTCCCACAAGCATCAGTATAAACAACAAATGGCTTACTCCCATCTGGCAACACTAAGAATGTAGTTGTGATTAAAGCTCTCTTTAACCGTTGGAACGCATCATCACAATCTACGTCCCATGCGAAGACTAGATTCTTATTTGTCAAGCGGGTTAATGGGGCTGATATCTTCGCGAAGTCCTTGATAAACTTCCTATAGTAGCCAGCCAACCCCAAGAAACTCCTCACCTCGGTAGCACTCTTCGGAACCTTCCAATCTTGGATGGATACTACCTTCGCGGGATCCACAACTATCCCTTCCTTAGAGACTACGTGCCCTAAGAACCGCACTTACTTCCTCCAAAAAGTGACATTTAGAGAATTTAGCCTTGAGGCTATGCGCTCAAAGAGTCTCTAACACTTCCCTAAGATGTAGGGCATGCTCTTCTTCACTCTTAGAAAAGACTAAGATGTCATCCACAAAGACCACCACGAACTTATTAAGGTACTCCCTGAACACCCTACTCATCAAATCAACAAAGTATGCAGGGGCGTTCGTCAAACCAAATGGCATCACAAGCCACTCATAGAAACCATCCGGAGTCGTAAAGGCAGTCTTGTCTATGCTATCCTCAACCACTCTCAACTGATGAAACCCCGTGGCTAAGTCCAACTGCGAAAACACTGAGGTGCCAACCAACTGATCAAAGAGATCATCAATCCTCGGCAATGGGTGTCTATTCTTCTTTGTGAGCTTGTTGAGTTCTCTATAGTCTACACAAAGTCTGAGGGACCCATCCGCCTTCGTGGCAAAAACTACTGGAGCACCCCACTCCGATATACTTCGTCTTATGAACCCCTTCTCAAGCAACTCCCCTACTTGCTTATGGAGTTCTCTCCTCTCACGAGGAGCCATGTGGCGCATGGCAAAGATACTGGCTTAGCATTGTCCACCAGATATATTCGGAAGTCTATCTCCCGCTTCGGAGGTAAGCCCTTCACCACCTCAAACACATCCGAGTATTCCCGGACCACTCTAACAGATCGCAAACTCTCGACCGAAGCGTCAAGCGATTCAAGTTAACTTAGCACAACAGAATCCATGGGATTACAAGAGATCTCGAGAGTGTTACCCAAGCGAGTCATGAGCCTAACAACTCTCCTTTCACAATCAAGAACGGCACCATTACTGGATAACCAGTCCATGCCCAAAATCAACCCATAGCCCGTAAAGCCTAAAACAAAAGCATCACATCTAAACTCAACGCTAAGTATGGAAATCTTCAAACCCAAACATATCATAGACAAATAAGTGGAGCCCCCAATTGGGTTTGAAACAACCAAGGGATCATCTACTAGACTTGTGTCTAAGTGCAGTGACTCAACGAATGCAATGCGCCAGAGTCAAACAAAGTACGGACAGGATGATAAAACAGAAAAACCAGACTTTCAACGGAAATAGTTCTACCTCTTTCCTGAATCGGTGGAACCGCGAGAGCCTGAACTTGCCCCTTGCCTGACCTGGTGCCATAAGAGCTTGCACCTGTTCCCCTGAGGTAGATCCCGTCCTCTGCCCCTTCTTAGGGCAGTCCTTCACTAGATGCCCTGCTTCGCCACAGTGGAAGCAGCCCGTCTTCTTCTTCTTCCGACAATCTTTGCTTAGGTAGCCTGGTGTCCTGCAATTGAAGCACTTCTTCTTTCCCTTGCCACCGTCGCCTTTCCCATCCTTGTTTTGATGTTGCTGTTGAGGTCTCTTCTGATCTCCTTTCTTCTCGGGTGCCTTATTAGCATTGGGACCCTTCTCTTCCTCATGCATGAGTGCCATGTCTACTAGCTTCTCAAAGGTGGCCCCCATAGGGATGTGAGTCATTGCCAATCCATGCATTGGTTCATTCAAGCCCTTAACGAACCTTAAAGCATTCTTCTCTGGCGTATTCACCATGTCTATGCCAAATCTTGCTAGCTGATTAAACTTGTTGACATATTCCTTTACTGATAGGTTTCCTTGCTTTAGAGTCAAGAACCTTTCCATATACAGAATTTCTTCCGCCCTTGAAAGAAATTTTGCCACAAACCTATGCCTGAAATCCACCCAAGAGTCAACAGGGCGCTCTCCATTAGTGACCTCCCACCAGAACGAGGCCTCTCCCTTCATTAACCAAGCAGCTAACTTGACTTTCTTTCCTTCTTCCATCTCAAAGATATCTATCAACTCTTCCACCTCCTTAAGCCAATCTCTAGCTTCCACAAAAGTTTCTGATCCTTGAAAAGGTTTCCCTCCCATAGCCTTAAATTCCTTGCAAGTCTTAGCAAAAGTATCCGTGCGAGGAGGAGGAAGATCGGGTGCAACCGTTGGTGGAGGAACATTTGTTGGACCCGCAGCGGCGGCCCTAGCCTCCATCAATCTCCTATACCATACTGGTATCGTCACACCCTCCGGAAAGTTAAGATCCTCAGCCATGCTGAAACGAAAAAGGAAAGATTCAAAACGGAGGAATCGAAAGATAAAGATATGGCTATTGGGGATTATGCTTTTCTTTCAAAAACTTTTCTCTTAAAAGACATGTTTTTGAAAATAATTCTTCCAAAAATGTTTTTAGAAAAATAGTTTTCTAAAAAATTTATCTGTTCCGGTAACCTTCAGCTCTGATACCAAGTGTAACACCCCACACCCGCTAAGGTCACTCACTAAGGGAATGCCGTAACTTCGGTGGAGTATTTTAAGTGAATATAGAACAGAAAAATTACAACAAGATAGATATGAATAATACTTGAAATCTAAAACATCATTTCATTGCAGTAGAAGAAAAACATGTTTGGTTACATATCAAAACCAACTAAAACAAGAGTCAAGTACTAAATATCCATCCTGATAAAACATAAGTACATAATCCCACTACATAACTAATACCCATAATAGAAAAGATAAGTTGGGCTTTACATCACGGTCCAAGCTCCAACAGATAGATAAAGCAATCTGATCAAAGCCCACTAGTGCTAGGCCCACTCTGAGAACCTAAGGGTTGGGAAAAAGATATAAACAACGGGGTCAGACATAAGTCTGAGTGAGCCCTATAACTTTAACAATACAATCATTAAAGTAATTAGGGTATGATATAAACTTGGTACTGTGATAACTGGGGATAAATGACTACACTAAGCAGCCAACTAGACATAGGATGAACTAAGATAATGGTAAAGATGCATCTACCGACCCAAGGGTAATTACTACACTGCACCACACCAGTCATTCCTATTTAAAGGTTGATCCCACCCAAGGACTTAGAAAATATAACTAGTAGTTTCGCGTACCCCTAGCTGACCACATAGGTGTCGTCTGCCCCTATCTCCACTAGGTGTACCCACTACTCCCCAAGCGATCGGCTCCCTAACGTAGATACCCGTGCTGGCCCCACAGTGGGGTGTATCACTCCCCAAAGTGGCAACCTGATACAACCAACGGTGCACGGCTTATACCTACACGATGCAACAACGTCTTACCAACCAGCCCGGGTCCACACACGCATATGAAACCCGTTGGACTTGCGTTGCCACCGCTAACCCGTTTTGGCCTCTTATAGTCAAGCCCAGTACGCGTGCCCCATCCTCGACATGAGTCGAGCCCAATAAGTTACATATGGGTTACTGGTTGAAATGGGCCCCCACAGGCTACCCACCTAAGCTTGTCCCTTTTTCTAGTGCATCCCACTTAACCCTTTAATCATGTTTAATTACATGTTTCCACTTGGTTAAGTATTCTAATCGTATTTTCTATTGCCACCCAAGGCAACCCACTAGATTTCCACATGCCACCCAAGGCACTTACTTGATTTCCACATGCCACCCAAGGCACCCACTTAACCCCTCATGTCCCACTACATGCTTATCTGGTTAAGTGTTTCTTAATTGATTAAGAACGTAACCTTTGTAAAGACCTCTCACATTAGACTGTCTTTTATGGCAGCTGGATTTGTCGGTCGGTTCCGGGCAGCCTTACGCCATAACAGAGTCTAACCTCATGTCTTTACACTTTTCACGTATTTAGTTTATGCCTAAGACCTCTCACATTGGGCCAATCATTTGTAGCCGCTGGATTTGCCGGTCGGTTCCGGGCAGTCTTATGCTACAAAAGGGTCCAACCTCGTGTCTTAGTCGATTAATTACACCTAATTAATCAACCCCATAATTTGTATTAATTATCCCTAATTAATTACAAATTTAACGATGTACATAATTGACTCAATTATGTCCATCCACTTTATGGTATGCATAATCATACCAACTTCACACCATTTCATTAACATGAATATTAACCCCATCGTTCCCCACGTAATACGTTGACATGACATACTTAAAAGGGGAGATTCATCACAAACACAATGGGTTCAACTTGCATAACATTAGCATCAACATGGGTTTTAAAGGTGTCAACATGCATATATGACCATAGCATCAAACCCAACTAGCATAAATAATCAACCCAAACTTGCATGAATTACATATGTCATAAAGAGGGTAACTTGCATAAGTTACTTATGTCATACAAAGGGGTAAACTTGTATATGTATGTATGACATACAAAGGGGTTAACTTGCATATGTATGCATATCATACAAAGGTGTAAACTTGCACATGTTACTTGCATATAATCAAACACCAAACTTGCATAACATGTCATATATGAACTTGCATATAATCAAACACCAAACTTGCATAACATGGTGTCATAATGGATCAATGTTTATCATAGTGATTTGCATAACTAGCATCATGAAGACATAGCATAAAACTTGCATAACTAGCATCATGAACATATAGCATAAAACTTGCATAACTAGCATCATGAACTCATAGCATATGACTTGCATAACTTGCATAACATCATGAACACATAGCATATGACTTGCATAACTTGCATAACATCATGAACACATAGCATATGACCTGCATAACTTGCATAACATCATGAACACATAGCATATGATAACATAACTTGCATTGATCCACATACATAACCATAACCTCATTATATCCTATCATAATTAGTTTAGCAATTGCTTGCTAAAGGCATAGAAACTCACAACTTGTTGATTAGCACTCCTATGAAGAAGATTAAGTTGCTAGAGTTGATTAGAAGTTGATTTGAGAAGCTATCTTCCTCTTTAATTTGTGGTGGCTACCTCCAAGTTGCATTTTGACGGCATAACGACGTTGTATTTATTTTTAGTATGAATTAGGGTAGTCTTATGGTGTATTTATAGAATTAGGATGTAGTTTAGGCCCTTAGATTAATCCTAATTTAGTTTAGAGCCGTCAGATTTCGTCACAAGCCAACAAAACCTAGCCTAAAGCTCAAATCAGTGCACCCAGGCCAAACTGACCGACAGGGGGGGTCGACCCCTGGGTCGACACATAGGTCGACCCCTTGGGGGGGGGGGGGCGTCGACACCCATGTCGACCCTAGTGTCGACACCCTCTGTCTGGCGGGAATTTTCCCGCCTCTTCTGAAATCTGAAATTTGAATATTTTAAATTTGTTTTGAATTTTCTGAAACTTCGGATGGCCATAACTTCTTCATACAAAGTCCAAATCACGCAAACTCGGACTCTATCTCAACCAAAATTCTGAGACGAACACAATGGCGCAACCCGTTTCCCTTAATTCTAACAACTAAGATTAATTATTCTTTAATTACCAAACATTAATATTAAGTGAATTTCGGGGTGTTACACGGTCTCTCCATATTAACAACGTTAAAATGGTCAAAAACTTCGATAGTCTGTTATTTAAACAAAAAGAAAACACAGTGTGCAAACAATGATATTATTTCCAGATGGAAATTCTATCAATCAATCATCAATCATATATATATATATATATTCATATTTTCCTTATTTTTTATTTGATTACGTTTCTGATTCTATTTGAAAAACATTTCCAAATCTTCTTTTCTTGGATTTAAACAGATGTTTAAATCAACATCGCGACGACAACTCAAACCACTACACTTATTTACTAAAATCATTTAACCACTTTCACTCTTGAACCTTAACTATTTCTAAATTAAAAACGAAGTCAATCAAGTTGGGGTATAACTACCTCTCAGACCTTAACTGAACAACATTTCAAATCTCGAAATAGGGTTAGTTCATCTTTCAACCCTTTAACACTTCCTTACGTAACTTTTCTTTCAAATAAATCTCTATTCGATAACTCTATCCTTCGAATAAACTATATTAGATATATTCTATTCTTCAAATAAACTATATTCGATTCACTCTATTCAATTAACTTTTTTTGATTAACTCTATTGCATTACTCTATCGATTAACTCTATTGCATTAACTTTAATCGATTAACTCTATTCGATTAATTCTTTTCGATTTAACTCCTTTTTGATTAACTCCTTTCGAATAAACTATATTCGAATAACTCCTTTCTTCGAATAACTATATTCGATATCTTCTTTCGAATAAACTATATTCGATATCTCTAGTTCGATTTAACTTTACCAATTAACTCTAACTGATTAACTCTAATTGGTTTAACTCTACGGTTTAACCTAACTGGTTAACCCTAACTAATTAACTCTAACTGGTTTAACTCTACGATTTAACCTAACTCATTTGATTTATCCCTTTCGCTAACTCATTTTGATTAACTCTATTTGAATAAGTCTATTTGATTAATTCAAATCGATTTACTCCTTTTAATTCTATTTAACAAATATTTTCTTTTATATTTGATTTTACAAATATTTTCCTTTTATTTGATTTACAAATATGATTCCCTTTTCAAAACCCCTTTTTCATTTATATATATATATAATCCATTGATTTTATATAAATAAATTATTTTCCAAATATACTTTGAAAATCCCTTTTCTACATCCCAGTATTTCTTACGGTATTTAAAATACCAAACAACGGTGATCGATACCATTCAAACACATATAATCAACACAGATTATATATCACATCATACATCACAATATATGAAAAATAGAAAATATATGTTGAGGAATCTAGTTGGATTCCTCCAACGTGTTTCCCTGCATCCACATATGTTACACAATAAAATCAACATCACTTTCAGTTCCATATGATATATTCTGTTAAACAGAATCAATATAGAAATTCAACTAACTGACTAGTAGTTCAATCAAACATTCAACACACAGTCAATCAGCCAATATTTAACAGTTCTAAAATACAACATGAAATTATAAATTGTTCAAAGTTAGTGAGATTCACTCACATTTGCAGTTCATCGTTAAAGAATGATAAACTATTATTTGATTTGAATCAAACAGTTTATTTCGCTATAAATTCATACGAGCCTCAATCCACTTCCAGTCAGTCTCATGTTGTAGTGCCCGTCCATACAATCCTAACGGATCTTGTTTCACTGAATTTCAATCACGTTTGAAATAGTTACGATATTACGAAGTTCATATACTTTTAAATTAAATTTAAATCTAAAACAAATAAAATTCTGGCCCTCACCCCTTTAACTAACCGACCCAATTCCTTCAGGCCCAAACCCCCCTTAACCTTCTTCCTCTCCAGGCCAGTACGAAGCCAATTCTAGTTTTCACCAATTCCAACCTTCTCAAGCATCAATCTCCATCACCACTTCATAGTTTATCAAACTAAAACTACCAAAATGATTTTCATCAATTTCCGCAACACCCTGTAACCCCAAAGTTCCACTCGCTACCCTCCTGCCAATTCCGTCGACCATTAGAAAACTCATGCACCCTGAAAAAGTACCGAACTTTTTAATCACGAAAATTACCAAAATCATCATACCAGATGCGGTTTTACCCATTAAATCCAAAAACAACCTTAAAAACGCCCATGATGCTTACACGACCCAAAATCTTCAACGTAAAACACACTGTACCTTTTTGGCCTCTTAGAGAAACTGATCGAACACTGGACTAAGGACATCAGTAGGAAGCTCTCGAGATGAGGAGCTCAATGTATCCAACTACAGGATTTTAGAGAATTTCTTTGATTTTTTATTGAATTTCAAAGTCATCGTTTTGGTTTTTTTGCAAGAAAATTTGTGGCGACCGATGAGAACGTTTTTATAAAGGGAGACAGATTTTTGTGTGGCTCAAAAGGAAGAAGACGTTGTAACACCTTGTAATTTTATAACATTAAAATTCACAAATTAAAGTATACTTAATTTTTAGAAAAGAATTAAGTGAAATGGGTTGCGCAGAGAAATATATATATTGATATATATATATATATATATATATATAAATTAAAAATTAAATAAATAAATATGCGAAAAAATTCAAAATAGCGAATTGGGAGGGGAATAACCGAACCGGCCCATTTTTGAGGTCGACCCAAGCCCCGCTGGGTCGACTAGGGGTTAATCCAGGGTGTTTGGCTGTCAACCCGTGGGCCGATTCGCTCAAATGCAGATTTTGCATTTGATTGGTTCTCATGGTTCAGGGTTAATCTAATGGTCCTAAATAACTTCCTACACCTATAAATACATCCTATTGCTAACCCTAAACCTAATTAAAATAGAATAGTTACCGTCATACCGTCGCCATGGAAATCAATGGAGCCGCCGCTAACTAAGAAAGAAGAAAAGCAAATTCAATTCTAATTCTCTCAACCCTAAAGCAAAGCAAAACTCTCTCTTTTCTTCTCTAAATTGTGAGTATGATGATCTTAACAAGATTATTATCATTTTAATTAGGTTGAGTTATGAATGGATTATGAGTCGATGATGTGAATTATCATATATGTTGTTGTAAACCCCTTTTGCTATCATGTATATTGTAAATCCAATGTTATGTGATGATGATATCTTATATGTTGTAAATCATGCTATGATGATGTTATGTATGTTGAAAGTTTCTATGCTAAGTTGTGATGAATCATACATGTTAAAAAGACCATGATGTTACCATCTATTCTAGATAGTTCATATTAATTAAATCATCATGTTTGGGTTATGTTGATCTATATGACAAGTCACATATGCAAGTTAGATTGATTAGAAAAGTTATGAACATATACCAAGACACCTATTATGACATCTAGAATTATGCTATGACATATGTGATATCCTATGCTAGTTCACACCATCATTATGTTGCCTAAAAACGCCATATACAAGTTTATGTATAGATTTGGGCAATGATCATATCATGTAAACTGAGATATTTAACAAGTTGACACCTTTTGATCCTTAACATGTGTAGTTTATGCAAGTTTCCCCCTATTATGATTAGATTTATTTTAATTGTCTATATGTGGTGATAATTTATCTTTATGCTAGGTGTTAGACTATACAAGTCTAGCCTATATTATGCGTTGAATAAGCGAACGTATAAACGTGGGGTAGGGGTAATATTAAGGATTTAATATTAAAAAGTTGGGGGTGCAATTGATATGATTTTGCATGCCATAAGTGGATGGCCATAATTGAGTCAATTATGGACATCATTAAAAGTTGACTTAATTAATAACTTGAATAGGGAATTATTAAAACTGGGGTAAAAGATTTTAAGTGTTAATCAATGCTTAGGACACGAGGTTGGACTCGTTTATGATGTAAATCTGCCCGGACCCGCCCGAAAAATCCAGTGGTCACAAATGTCAGCCCAATGTGAGAGGTCCTAGGCCTAAACTAAAGCATAACGGTTGCAAAGACATGAGGTTAGACTCTTTTATGGTGTAAGACTGCCCGGACCCGCCCGGCAAATCCAGCTGCCATAAATGCCAGTCTAGTGTGAGAGGTCTTTATGAGGTTATGGCCTGAATGAATTATGAAATACTTAACTAGATAAACATGTAAGGTGGGACATGGGGGTTAAGTAGGTGCCTTGGGTGGCATGAGGAATCTAGGAGGTGCCCTTAGTGGCATGTGAAATACGATTAGTAAGACTTAACCAAATACACATGTAAATGAACATGACTAATAGGGTTAAGTGGGATATACTAGTGACAAGCTTATGTGGGTAGCTTGTGGGGGCCCATTTCGACCAGTATCCCAAATGTATCTTTGTGGGCTCGACCCAAGTCGAGGACGGGACACGCATGCTGGGTTTGACTGTAAGAGGCCAAAACGGGGAGCGGTGGCAACGCAAGTCCAACGGGTTTTGTATGCGTGTGTGGACCCGGGCTGGTAGGTAAGACGTTTCATCGTGTAGGTATAAGCCGTGCATTCTCAAGTTGTATCGGGTTGCCACTTTAGGGGAGTGATATACCCACTGTGGGGCCAGCACGGGTATCTACGAGTAGGGAGCCGATCGAAAGTGGGTAGTGTGGTACACCTAGTGGAGATAGGGGCAGACGGCACCTATGTAGTCAGCTAGGGGTACATAAGGCTATTTATAAAGTTTCTGTGTGAAGCAAGTGGGATCAAACAATAGGGTGACTGGTGTGGTGCGGTGTAGTAATGTGCAGTGCGGTGTAGTAATCATTCGTTAGTAATTAGGTGTGCCTTTACCGTTATCTTTAACGTTATCTTAAACGCTATCTTTATCTTCCTAAGAGTTCATAGACATTTACTTGTCTTCCAGCTTATGCCTTAGTCTAGTTATTTTGATAATAGTATTTTTAGAATTATCATACTCGCCAGACTTTATGTCTGACCCCCTCTATTTCTATCCTTTTTCCCCTCCAGGTCCTCAGGTTGGGCCCAGCTCTAGTGGAGTTTGATTGAATTGCTTCATCTCTCTTTGGAAAGCTTGGACCGTTGAAGTAAAGTCCAGCTTGTTATCTTTTTAATGGCTATTTATGTAATGGGATTATGTATTTTGTTTTAACAAGATGGATATTGTACTTGGTTTTATGATGAAACAAACATGTTTAATTTCCGCTGCAATAAAATGAAGTTTTAGATTTCCAAGTACTATTTATTATCTGTCTTGTTGTAATTTTTCTGTTCTATATTCACTTATAACCTCCATGGAAGTTAATGCATTCCCTTTGTGTGTGACATTAATGGACGTGGGGTGTTACACGTGGTATCAGAGCTTAAGGTTACCAGAACAGATAAAAATACTTTAGAAAAATAGTTATTTTTGGAAAAAGTGTTTTCAAAAACATGTTTTAATTAGAAATTTAAAGAGAAAGGTTTTTAAGAAAAAAAACATAATCCCCAATAGCCCATATCTTTATCTTTCAAATTCTCCATTCTGAATCTTTCCTTTTTCGTTTCAGCATGGCTGAAGATCTTAATCTACCCGACGGTGTAACGATACCAGGATGGTATAGGAGGTTATTAGAGGCTAGGGTCGCTGCAGGTCCAGCCAATGTTCCTCCACCACCAGTTGCATCCGTTCCTACTCCTCCTCCTCGCGTAGATACTTTCGCAAAGACGTGTAAGGAATTCAAGGCTATGGGTGGAAAACCATTTCAAGGGTCAGAAATGTTTGTGGAAGCTTGAGATTGGCTTAAGGAGGTGGAAGAATTGCTAGAAATCTTTGAAGTAGAAGAAGGGAGGAGAGTTCGATTAGCAGCTTGGTTGATGAAGCGAGATGCCTCGTTTTGGTGGGAGGTCACTAATGTGGAGCGTCCTGTTGACTCTTGGGCGGATTTCAGATGTAAGTTCGAGGCGAAGTTTCTCTCAAGGGCGGAAGAAAATCTATATATGGAAAGGTTCTTAACATTGAAGCAAGGAAGCTCATCAGTGAAAGAATATGTCAATAGATTTAATCAGTTAGCAAGGTTTGGCTTGGACTTAGTGAACACGCCGGAGAAGAAGGCGCTAAGGTTCGTGAATGGCTTGAATGAACCATTGCAAGGGTTGGCTATGACCCACATCCCTATGGGGGCCACCTTTGAGAAGTTAGTAGAAATGGCGCTTATGCATGAGGAGAAAAGCGCTAAAGCTGATAAGGCACCCGAGAAGAAGGGGGATGAGAAGAAACCACAACAGCAAAACAAGAAGGGTGGTAAAGACAATAAAGGCAAGGGAAAGAAGAAATGTTTTAACTGTGGGACACCAGGCCATCTCAACAAGGATTGCCGAAAGAAAAAGAAGACAGGCTGTTTTCATTGTGGCGATGCGGGACATTTAGTGAAGGACTGCCCAAAGAAGGGGCAGAGGGCAGGAGCTACCTCGGGAGGACAGGTGCAGGCTCTTATATCACCAGGGCAGGCAAGGGGACAAGTTTAGGCTCTCGCGGTCCCACCACTGCAAGAACGAGGTAGAACCATTTCTGTTGAAAGCTTAGTTTTTCTGTTTGATCATCCTGTCCGTACCTTATTCGATTCGGGCGCATCACATTCGTTTATCTCTACATCATTAGTTGAATCACTGCACTTAAACACCAGTTTAGTAGAGGATCCCTTAGTTGTTTCGAATCCAATTGGGGGCTCAGCTTATTTGTCTATGATGTGTTTGGATTTGAAAATTTCCATACTTAGCATTGAATTTAGATGTGATGCTTATGTGTTGGGCTTCACGGGCTATGGGCTAATTTTAGGAATGGATTGGTTATCCAGAAATGGGGCCATTCTTGATTTTGAAAGGAGAGTAGTTAGGCTCGTGACTCGCCTTGGCAACACTCTCGAAATCCTTTGTAATCCCATAAATTCGGTTATGCTAAGTTATCTAGAATCGCTTGACGCGTCTGAGGAAAATCTACGATCTGTTAGAGTGGTCCGAGAATATTCGGATGTGTTTGAGGAGGTGAAGGGCTTGCCTCCGAAGCGGGAGATAGATTTTCGAATATATCTTGTGGATAATGCGAAACCAGTATATTTGCCAGTACGCCACATGGCTCCACGTGAAAGGAGGGAACTCGGTAAGCAAGTGAAGGAGTTGCTTGAGAAGGGGTTCATAAGACGAATTATATCGGAGTGGGGTTCTCCAGTAGTATTTGCCACGAAGGCGGATGGGTCCCTTAGACTTTGTGTGGACTATAGAGAACTTAATAAGCTTACTAAGAAGAACAGACACCCACTGCCGAGGATTGACGATCTCTTCTATTAGTTAGTTGGTGCCTCAGTGTTTTCGCAGTTGGACTTAGCCACTGGGTTCCATCAGTTGAGAGTGGCTGAGGATAGCATAGTCAAGACTGCCTTTAGGACTCCGGACAGTTTTTATGAATGGCTAGTGATGCCCTTCGGTTTGACAAATGCCCCAGCATATTTTGTTGATTTGATGAGTAGGGTGTTTAGGGAGTACCTTAACAAATTCGTGGTAGTCTTTGTAGATGACATCTTGATCTTTTCTAAGGATGAAGAAGAGCATGCCCTACATCTTAGGGAAGTGTTGCAGACCCTACAAGCGCATAGCCTTAAGGCTAAATTTTCTATGTGTCACTTTTGGAGGAAGGAAGTATGGTTCTTAGGACACGTGGTTTCCAAAGAAGGGATAGCTGCATATCCCGCGAAGGTGGTGGCCATCCAAGATTGGAAGGTTCCTAAAAATGCTACCGAAGTGAGAAGTTTCTTGGGGTTGGCTGGCTACTATAGGAAGTTTATCAAAGACTTCGCAAAGATATCAGCTCCATCGACACGCTTGACGAAGAAGAACCTAGTTTTCACATGGGATGTAGATTGTGATGATGCGTTCCAACGTTTGAAGAGAGCTTTGACTTCAGCCCCAGTCTTAGTATTGCCAGATGGGAGTAAGCCGTTTGCCGTTTATGCTGACGGTTGTGGGAAAGGACTAGGCGTAGTCTTAATGCAAGAGGGCAGGGTAATAGCCTATGGTGGAAGGCAGTTGAGAGCGCATGAGAAGAATTACCCCACACATAACCTAGAGTTGGCCGCTATTGTTTTCGCGCTTAAGTCTTGGCGTCATTATCTTCTTAGCGAGAAATTCGAACTATTCACTGACCACAAATCTTTAAAATACCTATTCTCTCAAAAGGACTTGAACTTAAAGCAGCAAAGGTGGATGGAGTTCTTAGCGTCCTACGACTTTGAGATAGCATATACCCCTGGCAAGGGTAACGCGGTGGCCAATGCCTTAAGTAGAAAAAGATTATCCTTAAGTCCTTTGTTTGTTGAGTGGCAAAGTTTAGAATTCATTTCGATGTTTGACTTTAGACCTTCCGTGGACTTCGTACCCGGTTTTCTAGCATCCTTGGAGGTCAGACCTACGCTTTTGGGACGGATTGGCGAGGCACGGCGAGACGACCCACAGTTAGTTGAGTTAGTAGAAAATCTCAAAGGAGGGGAGTCATCAAGCTATCTCCGTGGGTATACCCTAGATGATAAGGGTTGGTTACGTAGGGACGGTAGACTTTGTGTACCAAAAGACGATGACCTAAGGAAGACTATTCTTGACGAAGCACATCGTTCGAAGATGACCATTCATCCCGGCGGGGACAAGATGTACAAAGACATGAAGAGAGTTTACTTTTGGGCCGGCATGAAGAAAGACGTGGCCGAGTATGTCACTAGATACTTGGTATGCTAACAAGTAAAAGCGGAGCAAAAGAAACCCGGTGGGTTGCTTCACCCATTGGAGGTTCCACTATGGAAGTGGGAGAGTGTCTCGATGGATTTTGTGGATGGATTACCGCGATCGAGGAAGGGTAATACGGGAATTTGGGTTATAGTAGATAGACTTACTAAGAGCGTCCATTTTATTCCCGTGAAGAGTAAGAGGACTGCTCCATGGTTAGCTTCTGTATATGTCCGAGAAATAGTTCGTTTGCACGGTGTTCCTTCTAGCATAGTGAGCGACCGCGATCCTATTTTCACTAGCGAATTTTGGAGAAGCTTACAAGAGGCGGTAGGGACTCAGTTATGTTTGACCACCGCATATCATCCTCAGACGGACGACCAGACTGAGAGGGTGAATCGCATTCTAGAGGATCTGTTGAGGCTATGTATCCTAGACTTTGGGGGTACATGGGAAGAGCATCTTCCATTGGTTGAGTTCGCATATAATAATAGCTTTCAGTCCAGCATTGGTATGGCACCATTCGAAGCTCTATATGGACGACCTTGTCGTTCACATACATGTTGGTGGGAATCTACGGATAAGATCTTACTTGGGCCCGATATGATTAGGGAGACTTCGGAGAAGATCGACTTGATTCGAAGGAGGATGAAAGCAGCGCAAGATAGGCAGAAATCTTATGCTGATAAGAGGAGGACAGATCTCGAGTTTGAAGTTGGGGACATGGTCTTTGTCATAGTGTCTCCATTACGAAACGTTGTTCGCTTTGGGTCCATTGGGAAATTAGCACCAAGGTTTGTACGGCCGTTTCCTATTAAGGAGAGGATTGGACGGATGGCGTATAGAGTGGAGTTGCCCGAGAGATTTTGTGGTGTACATGACGTATTCCATGTGTCACATTTGAGGAAGTGCTTGCACGAGACCGCGGAAGTGGTAGAGCCGAGGTTGCTTAGAGAGGTGGAGATAGAGCGTGATGCGACAATTCGACGAGCTCCTACGCGCATTCTTGGGTCGGAGATCAAGAGGTTGAGGAATCGAGAGGTCAGACTAGTCAAAGTGCAATGGGGAGATGATGAGAGCAACGCTACTTGGGAGACGAAAGAGAAGATGCGTTCACGATACCCTTTTCTTTTTGAGGGTATGTCCTTTAATTTCTCCTTTATCGCTTAGCTTGTACTTATCTTATCTTTAGTATATCCTCTCGCTAGTATCTTTGACCTTTAGTTAGGATAATCCTATGGTTGAAACATGTGTTTGAGACATGTTATGTATGGTGGATGCAAAGTGGATGCAAGTGTTTGCTAGTGGTTTCTCGTGGATGCATATACACACACTATTAGGCACCAGATCGGCTCAGTGACTTCATATTGCATATTGCATATATACGGATGTATTTAGTAAAATGGATGTATAATGGTTGTATTATCATATAGTTGCTGCATTCGGGTGGATGGTTGTGCACGCATATAGAATTAATATGTATCATTAGGAATCTTTTGCATACATATTGGACGCATGGCACTATCATGAATTGCACTAAGGAGGTCGACTGAATGAGTAGACCGCCTAATTTTGCATTAGATATAGACATATACACACACTGTGCATATAAACATTAAAGCATTAGAAGTCTTTTAAGGACAATGGATGCTGGTGCTTGATGGTTGAGTAGATGGACGATTAGATGGTAGGATATACATTCTTCTTGACTTGGAGATTTCGGGGACGAAATCCTTTAAGGAGGGGAGAATGTAACACCCCGTAATTTTATAACATTAAAATTCACAAATTAAAGTATACTTAATTTTTAGAAAAGAATTAAGTGAAATGGGTTGCGCAGAGAAATATATATATTGATATATATATATATAAATTAAAAATTAAATAAATAAATATGCGAAAATGTTCAAAACAGCGAATTGGGAGGGAGAATAATCGAACCGGCCCATTTTTGAGGTCGACCCAAGCCCCGCTGGGTCGACTAGGGGTTAATCCAGGGTGTTTGGCTGTCAACCCGTGGGCCGATTCGCTCAAATGCAGATTTTGCATTTGATTGGTTCTCATGGTTTAGGGTTAATCTAATGGTCCTAAATAACTTCCTACACCTATAAATACATCCTAATGCTAACCCTAAACCTAATTAAAATAGAATAGTTACCGTCATACCGTCGCCATGGAAATCAATGGAGCCGCCGCCAACTAAGAAAGAAGAAAAGCAAATTCAATTCTAATACTCTCAACCCTAAAGCAAAGCAAAACTCTCTCTTTTCTTCTCTAAATTGTGAGTATGATGATCTTAACAAGATTATTATCATTTTAATTAGGTTGAGTTATGAATGGATTATGAGTAGATGATGTGAATTATCATATATGTTGTTGTAAACCCCTTTTGCTATCATGTATATTGTAAATCCAATGTTATGTGATGATGATATCTTATATGTTGTAAATCATGCTATGATGATGTTATGTATGTTGAAAGTTTCTATACTAAGTTGTGATGAATCATACATGTTAAAAAGGCCATGATGTTACCATCTATGCTAGTTAGTTCATATTAATTAAATCATCATGTTTAGGTTATGTTGATCTATATGGCAAGTCACATATTCAAGTTAGATTGATTAGAAAAGTTATGAACATATGCCAAGACATCTATTATGACATCTAGAATTATGCTATGACATATGTGATATCCTATGCTAGTTCACACCATCATTATGTTGCCTAAAAACGCCATATGTAAGTTTATGTATAGATTTGGGCTATGATCATATCATGTAAACTGAGATATTTAACAAGTTGACACCTTTTGATCCTTAACATGTGTAGTTTATGCAAGTTTCCCCCCTATTATGATTAGATTTATTTTAATTGTCTATATGTTGTGATAATTTATCTTTGTGCTAGGTGTTAGACTATACAAGTCTAGCCTATATTATGTGTTGAATAAGCGAACGTATAAACGTGGGGTAGGGGTAATATTAAGGATTTAATATTAAAAAGTTGGGGTGCAATTGATATGATTTTGCATGCCATAAGTGGATGGCCATAATTGAGTCAATTATGGACATCATTAAAGGTTGACTTAATTAATAATTTGAATAGGGAATTATTAAAACAGGGGTAAAAGATTTTAAGTGTTAATCAATGCTTAGGACACGAGGTTGGACTCGTTTGTGACGTAAACCTGCACGGACCCGCCCGGCAAATCGAGTGGTCACAAATGTCAGCCCAATGTGAGAGGTCCTAGGCCTAAACTAAAGCATAACGGTTGTAAAGACACGAGGTTAGACTCTTTTATGGTGTAAGACTGCCCAGACCCGCCCGGCAAATCCAGCTGCCACAAATGCCAGTCTAGAGTGAGAGGTCTTTATGAGGTTATGTCCTGAATGAATTAAGAAATACTTAACCAGATAAACATGTAAGGTGGGACATGGGGGTTAAGTGGGTGCCTTGGGTGGCTTGAGGAATCTAGGAGGTGCCCTTAGTGGCATGTGAAATACGATTAGTAAGACTTAACCAAGCACACATGTAAATGGACATGACTAAGAGGGTTAAGTGGGATATACTAGTGACAAGCTTAGGTGGGTAGCTTGTGGGGGCCCATTTCGACCAGTATCCCAAACGTTTCTTTGTGGGCTCGACCCAAGTCGAGGACGGGACACGCATGCTGGGTTTGACTGTAAGAGGCCAAAACGGGGAGCGGTGGCAACGCAAGTCCAACGGGTTTCGTATGCGTGTGTGAACCCGGGCTGGTAGGTAAGACGTTGTAGCATCGTGTAGGTATAAGCCGTGCATTCTCAAGTTGTATCGAGTTGCCACTTTAGCGGAGTGATACACCTCACTGTGGGGCCAGCACGGGTATCTACGAGTAGGGAGCCGATCGAAAGTGGGTAGTGGGGTACACCTAGTGGAGATAGGGGCAGACGACACCTATGTAGTCAGCTAGGGGTACGTAAGGCTATTTATAAAGTTTCTGTGTGAAGCAAGTGGGATCAAACAATAGGGTGACTGGTGTGGTGCAGTGTAGTAATGTGCGGTGCAGTGTAGTAATCATTCGTTAGTAATTAGGTGTGCCTTTACCGTTATCTTTAACGTTTTCTTAAACGCTATCTTTATCTTCCTAAGAGTTCATAGACATTTACTTGTCTTCCAGCTTATGCCTTATTCTAGTTATTTTGATAATAGTATTGTTAGAATTATCATACTCGCCAGACTTTATGTTTGACCCCCTCTATTTCTATCCTTTTTCCCCCTCCAAGTCCTCAGGTTGGGCCCAGCTCTAGTGGAGTTTGATTGAATTGCTTCATCTCTCTTTGGAAAGCTTGGACCGTTGAAGTAAAGTCCAGCTTGTTATCTTTTTAATGGCTATTTATGTAATGGTATTATGTATTTTGTTTTAACAAGATGGATATTGTACTTGGTTTTATGATGAAACAAACATGTTTAATTTCCACTGCAATAAAATGAAGTTTTAGATTTCCAAGTACTATTTATTATCTGTCTTGTTGTAATTTTTCTGTTCTATATTCACTTATAACCTCCATGGAAGTTAATGCATTCCCTTTGTGAGTGACATTAATGGACGTGGGGTGTTACAGACGTGGTCTTGTTCAGGTCCACACAAAATTTAGGATATTTTACTAAATTTTATTTTCATTTTATATCTGGTTTCAGTACTTTAAAAATCCCTACGAACACACACGATATCTGAAAATCATGAAAATTGACATGCCGCTCTTGTTCGACATTACGGTCCCAACGAAACTGGTTTCGTCGAATTCTGACTCCGTTTGTTCACATAGCGTATTTTTAACCGTCGAAATACTGATTATTTCTCACTCTAAAAATCCGTACGACCACACAGTGACTCTAAAAATCACGAAATTGGAAATCGAACAACTATATGACATTGCGGATCCGGCAAAATTAGTTTCGTCGAATTCCGACTTCGTTTGCAAAAGTGGCAATTTTTAAAGCTCTGGATGACCCATTTAAATATATAAATATATTTAAATTAAATTAAATTAAATATTTATGATTAAATATTATCGTATATATCCACAAAAGAATACCGTACAGTTCACAAAACCCTATATGAATTTCTACTCGATATTTCAAATCTGGGTCAACCCGATATTCGATTTATATTGAAATTCCCTTTAAAATATAAATAATTCCTTTATAAATTATAAAGGAATTGTACAGCAACTTTTCTAAAATTTGTTTTGGACATATCTCAAAATCTACTCGATGAAATCCCGATTTTTCTCTTCCACTAGAAAGATATACTCCACCAGCTCCATACGTTTCTTGTTTCACAGAAATCCGGCTTACAACGAATCCTGTACATTCAGTTGAAGTTCAAATCGCCAATTTATGAACTTCAGCGCCATTTCAAGCTCAATTTTAATTATAATATAATTATACATTCAAACTGTCGTTATTTAAATATATTCGTTATTCAAATTCAATTCTAAACTGAATTAAATATCACAGATGATCTAGTTCACAACACATCGCCATTTCAGCCAATTCTGATTATTTCAAAATTAAGCATATTATTTAATTTATTATTTTAATTAAATATTCACCGTTATTAAATTCCATGACCATTAAATTCTCTATACCACCATTTCAATAATTAAGTAAATTAATTATAATACCTCTGCCAATGCAGGTCATTACACTTTGTAGGTGCAGGTACATATTCAAAACGAGTGATTTGATGTATTTCCCTATATACATAAGTTTGCAGATGTTTTTGATATTCACAGTTGAGTGGAATTGTTTAATTTATTTTATAAAATATGTAGACCCACATTTCCCATGGTATCATATATCATTATTTTAGGAGAGAATGAGAATACCTGATCGCAAGTGACGTATGCATATTATCTAAATTATTTTTCATATTCTAATATAGCTTTTTTTAGGATTTCCACTCATGGGAAATTGGTAATAATCATGATTTAATATTAATGTCGCTTTATATTTTGTGTTGGACATGAATTAGGGTGCTTGCTATCTTATTGGCCGAGGCTTTTTCTCCATAGTAAGTTTTGATCTGTTATGAATCTTAAGTTAATTGGCCAAGTACTTGCAAAATTTATATGCTTTTACTAAAGAGGAAAATGGTCATAGAATAAACAACTAGTGGTAAGAAACACATATAATTATATCTAAGAGAAAGTGCATCCTATGGGAAAGGAAGCGATGTTAATCCTATTGTATTATGTTGGTTTGGATAATCAGTTATGACAATTGTTTCAGGCATGAAGATTCTTACTAAGTTCAAATAAATTTAGAATTAAAATAACATATTCATTAATAAAATTATTTAAATTAGTATGGTCAAACTAGCTATTGTAAAAAAAATGTAAATAAAACTGATGTTTACCATTTAGTCTTTAAACATTTACAATTGAACGGTACCCCAAAGGTATCAATTATGGATTTTAAAAAAAAACCTTAGCCCAAATAAATGTTGTCCAAGTACGAAGTCCTAAGTTTACCAAGGGGTAAAATGTATAGCTTTACAACAGAATGCATGTTATGGAAGAGAGATGATATAATTGTGGTTATTTTAAATTATTAATATTTTATGAGCTATGCTCAATATGTTATAGTTTGAGTAATTAACATATATGTTAGCTGAAAGATCACAAGCATGCAAATGAAGTAATATATGCAATGGTACTTGGTTGCTTTTCTCTTTTACGTATAAACATTAAGAGTTCACCCTTCACATATCCAATTGGTTTTGTGATAACTTGGGTTTAATAAACTCTAACATGGTATCAGAGATAGGAACAATTCGTGCACACAAGCCACACTTGACACATGTCGCACCTAATGATCACGTGTGATATTGCCACACATGCGGGGGTGCGTTGAGACAAGTCCCACACAGGGGAATTTATAAAAATAATTCAGTATAAACATTAAGAG
Source organism: Allium sativum (assembly GCA_030737875.1). Lineage (NCBI taxonomy): Eukaryota > Viridiplantae > Streptophyta > Magnoliopsida > Asparagales > Amaryllidaceae > Allium > Allium sativum. The sequence goes on along the minus strand of CM060921.1, from coordinate 362,802,798 downwards.
TTCACCCTTTACATTGCCAATTGGTTTTGTGATAACTTGGGTTTAATAAACTTTAATGCTATATGAAAAAGGCTTTGCTCATTTCAATAATTCTATATTATTTCAAATATTTTAGTTTAATTATTGCTTGTTTTCTCCATTCTAATATTCATGTATTCTTATACAGGTTCAACATAAATACCAGTTTGAATATGTTTTCATCAACATTGTTTTTTCATTGCTATCCATTTTTCTTCTTCGTAGTCTACATTAAGGGAGTGTATACTTTGTTTGTAGGTGTAGATACATATTCAAAACGGGTGAATTGATGTATTTCCCTATATACATAAGTTTGCAGATGTTTTTGATATTCACAATTGAGTGGAATTGTTTAATTTATTTTATAAAATAGGTAGACCCACATTTCCAATGGTATCATATATCATTTTTTTAGGAGAGAATAAGAATACCTGATCGCAAGTGGCATATGCATATTATCTAAACTATTTTTCATGTTTTGATATGGCTTTTTTAGGTTTTCCACTCATGGGAAATTGGTAATAATCATGATTTAGTATTAACATCACTTTATATTTTGTGTTGAACATGAATTAGGGTGCTTATTATCTTATTAGCCGAGTCTTTTTGTCTATAGTAAGTTGTGATCTATTATGAATCTTAAGTTAATTGGCCAAGTACTAGCAAAATTTATATGTTTTTACTAAAGAGGAAAATGGTCATAGAATAAACAACTAGTTGCAAGAAGCACATATAATTATATCTAAGAGAAAGTGCATCCTATGGGAAAGAAAGCAATGTTAATCCTACTGTATTATGTTGGTTTGGATAATCAGTTATGACAATTGTTTCAGGCATGAAGAATCTTACTAAGTTCAAATAATTTTAGAATTAAAATAACATATTCATTAATAAAATTGTTTAAATTAGTATGATCAAATTAGCTATTGCAAAAAAATAATGTAAATAAAACTGATGTTTACCATTAGTCTTTAAACATTTATAATTGAACGATATCCCAAAGGTATCAATTATGGATTTTAAAAACACCTTAGCCCAAATAAATGTTGTCTAGGTATGAAGTCCTCAATTTACCAAGGGGTAAAATCTATAGCTTTTGTAACGAACAGGGATTTTCGACCCCGAAAATCGACATAAAACACATGTCAAACATCGAAAACCGCCAAAATGTTATTAGACAGAAATTAGAGGGTGAGATAAGAAAGAAAGAAATATTAGAATAGAAGAAGAAGAATAACAACACAACACCATCAGAATCTCAATCACAGCGGAACAAAATATAATATAAAAATTAACTTTATTGAGAGCTTTAAATAATACTTACAACATCAGAGTACATCAATACATCTGGACAGTTATAATAGCCATGTCCTCGTATATATAACACACTACTGAATAATAATGGTGTAACATCACACATTTGAGTACCTTTAGCTCGTCATTGGACTCCACTGCATCCGATAACCTGAACCTATACAACCCGGTCTAACCTGAGCATTACAAACACTGGGTCAGTCTGGTGAACCAGAGTGAGAAAAACTCGCTAAGTTTATAATATCATCCAACTTGATTTTTAAAGTTAAAAACATTTTTGAAAGAAAAAGATAATCGTAAGACCAAATCCACACATAAATATGGACGGCTTTTACCTTACGATAACCCAAAACATTTTTGAAATCCATGTCTTATTGTGGTATTATAATAGTGTCTAAATAAAAATCTAGCAGAACGCTTGCAACTCATGCTCCACATAAATAGTATACAATCAAAATCGCAGGCGCTTATTGGAGATTTGGATTCTGACTATGACAAGGTATGGAACCACCTGCCGATAGTGTATATTTAGAGGGGAATGCAATGGGTTCAAAAAGAACGTCTTGCAACCCGGCCCACACATGATCGACTACTCATTTCGCTTGAGTGTATCAAATATATATCACCAACGGTTGGGTGTGATCCTCCATTTCCCAAAAAGGGACAGCATCGAAATAGATTAAAGAGCAAAACGAATTTTCTCTAGATAGGTGATTATACACCCTACTGGGACCGACCCACATAGTCATGCTGCCTGCCAGATTTTGGTCATTTCCCAGTAGATGAGGCTTGAGGTTATAATTAACTTTTGGAACATATGGCCACCGTTCACTTTTGAATCCCACATCGTCCATACACGTCGTCCAGGAATAGGATGAACCGAAGGCGCCCTCCTACCACATCCTAGGAATCACCCTATAGATCAGTAGCTAGTAGTCCTTGCAACCCGTAGATTTCAATCACGACAGAATCACAGTATATCTCTAGGGATCGGCTAGAGATTGTAAGTAACTCTTCCATTTTATGAAGATCTACCGTCTTTAATTGCTCCATCTCGGTCATTATCTTTAACATATTCGTATTTGCTGGTCGGAATGGTTTTAGAATATAAATTCCATCCAGGTCTTTCCATACCAATACTGTTAGGTCAGATTTTGATAGTCGATTATGTAACTATCAAAATAAACAATCACAAAAATAAAAATAAATTGATTGGTTTAGTATATAGCGTCACTTGGCCATTAAAATAATATGTCACTTGTAATCTCATTGATTATATATTATTTTAATATAAATATTTTCAAATCACTTTAATAATATACTTAAAGAAATATCTTAAAACCATATCAAAATTCTCGTTAACAACCATTTCAAAACATTTTCTATGACATCACTTATTATCTATAATTAGGAAATCAATTCTACTTATCATCATAAAACGATAGTTACAAAATATCTTTTGTTTACGTTATTTGAACACCATTATAATCAAGGTTCGTATCAAAAAGCGCTTTCCAACGAATATAAGAAATTTGAAATCTAACGGTTGGATGTGGAATTATGTGAAATCAAATTTGGAAAAGGTCGCTGTAAGTGCTATTCAGTGACCGTTTATGGAAATCAACTATACGGTCCTTGATAAAATTATTAAAAATATTAATAGTTTGTGTAAAATCATAATAAATGATTTGGAAAGAATTAGGATGAAAATTTCCATATTTAAAAAGATAAAAATATATTTTTATCGAAATGAACTAGTTATGAACTAGAATTATAATTCAATATTTTTAAATAAATAAATTGGATTTGAAATGGGTTTAAAAATGACCGGAATTTCCAATATATGAATTGGAATGGATTTAAATCGAAATTATCTTTGGAATATTTTGATATTGGATTCCATGATTATACGGATATTGTGAAGGAATTTGGAAGATATATATATATATATATATATATATATATATCGTTATTCTGATACGATATTTGTTGGTTTTAGAATTTCATATTGAATATAAGCCAATATATTTTCTATTTAGATCCTGGTATTTAATATCAAATGGGGTTTTGGGTTTGTCGTGAATGGTGTCTTAAATAACACTGTTCTTAAACCCAGCTGAGAAAAGAATAAATCTTTTAACTAAGATTTAGTGAAAATTTCTAGTTAATTAATATTTAATTAGAATTGAATTTAAATTGGATTTTTGGATTTATAGTGAACGGTGTTTTAAATAACACTTGTTTTTTTAACTTGATTAACAATGGAATGAGATTTTGGGTTTGTCGTGAATGGTATCTTTAATAATACTGTTCTTAAACCCAATGGAGTTAAGAAAATTAGAATCTAACTGGAGATTAGCTAAGTTGAATGGTTTCCTGGGTACCGGTCTGATGTTGGTTTCGGCCTTCGGGATTAATACTTAGGGAATTGTTCTCTTACTAATTTATGGTTAGAGACTGATGGAATGTGATTTTGGGTTTATCGTGAACCGTGTTTTAAATGACATTTGTTCTTTAACCCAGTTAAAGATAAGATTAATGTCTTAACTTCGAAGAAAATCATTAACTAACAATTTTTGGAAATTAAAACTGATTTAGAATGAATCTTCAATTAGATTGAAAGGTGAATTTGATAACTAAAATTATCAAATTAAAGGAATGATCGAGAATGGAGTACCACCAGTTTTACTCCAGGCGTTAGTTAAATCTTTAATTAGATTTGAATGTGAAATGGTAATTTAATTTACCGATAACACTGTGGTGTTAGATATGAAGTATTACCAGTTTTGCTTCATGGGATGAATAGGTTGGGATTGGGAAATTAAACAAATGATTATTTCGGTAAGGATCGCTAATCCCGACTAGTTTGGATAAACCATAATTCGGTTTGAATTAATATCCAAAGGAAAATTAAAGAATAAATTTAAAGAATTTATCTTTGATAAAATTAATAGGAACCTTTCCCAAAGGATGTGAATATTTAAATAAAAGAATATTCAGAATTGGAATGAGGCGTATGTTGTGTTTTTATAGCACTTGTTTATTATATACGCGAGTTATTCAGAAAGACCGAGTTTATCCCATTCTGAATAACTAAATCGGCGATGAGTCGATGATGAAGATGGTGGTTGAAGACCGGAGGTCTTCACATCGTTTGGATGATTACTGATGTCTTGATTGTGTTGTACACCCAAGTAAGGTAATAAGTGGTGATCGTTCCAGACGTACTTGGAGATCGACCGGATATGCGAGGACCTCTTTCCTGTATTGGAAATATGGGATGAGGAATACGGTGCCTCCGGTTTCATTTAGACCTAGAACGAACTTGTAAATGGATGTGTGTCTGACATCGGATTTCATTCTGTGTGATTGGTAGACATCGGTTGCATAGCGTGAATTGCCTGTGTGGCATGATGAGATGCAAATGATCAAGGCTTCTGTTGAAAAGCAGAGTCTTGTGGTTGATGATCATAGCACGGCTTTAATATAGCATAGCTTTGTGTAGCGTTAATTCGCGAGCCTCACATCCCAGTGTGAACCGGAAACAGGAGAGGGCATCAGGGAGGGCATGTGTTTCCTTCTAGATAGGAGTGGTGGTTTTGCATGCCCAGGCATTTTACTTATGTGGATGATGGATAGATAGGCGCCTCGGATATATCGGCACTGCAGGGCCAATGGATGTTATGGTCTTTATACAGACCAGTTTTCGCCACATAGGCCGGGGAAACGTAGTGTTCAGGCATTTTAATCCACATCGAGTGGACCGGCCCTGACGATCCAAGGGCCCACCTGGGTCTGGGCCCTGAGACATGGTAGGCTAGATTATCGCGAAGCGATAAGGACGATCCCTTGCCTTGACTCACAGATGGAAATCCACCTTCTAATAGGTGACATTTGCGGTTTTGGTTGTAGAGCCTAGTATTGGCGACATGATATATGGTACCCATGTCATCTAGAATTGATACATTTATATTTGAAGTTGTCTTATACACTATGCACTTATAATAGTATCAAATGATTTGTTTTAACGTACCAAGCATGTTTGGCTATTATAAGGGAAAACCCTATCCTCCGGCTTGCGTTGCATTGTGTGATGGGACCTGGGTCTTATAATAGCCTCATTTTTTCAAAAAGCATTGCGCTGTTTGTTATATGCACTGGTATTCTTGGGAGGAAACCCGTTCCGTGTTATACAGCGTGGTCTCTTAATATATCTGATTTAAAGTAAAGTTTTAAATAACTATTTTAGCTCTCACACCAGTCACATGACTGACCTGGAGTTTATTGTTTTAACCTAAACTCTGGGTGCCCCTATTTTCCACACGGGCAGCTAGTAGTTTTGGTTTTGCAGATATTATATTCACAGGATCCTGGTTTACAGCTGGAGTGATATTCGGAAAGCTCTGTATCCGTATATTCCCTTCAGTTGTGTTTTGTATTATTTTCCGCTGTATTGTAACTTGCAAATCTCTGATATTTATCGAATGTATATTATTTATTCGTACACTGTATATCTTTGTACTCTGATGTAAATTATTGTAATAAGCAATGGAATGTTCTTCTATTTGTGTTCTGATTTGTCATGTTCTCATTACAATCCGGGCTTTCCTTTACGGGGAAGTTTGGGTCGTCTCATTTTGGTATCAGAGCTTTGGTTTACAAACCTCGACAACAAGACACATTAGAAGCAAATGAAAGAATTTATTAGAGATTGGATTAGTAATATCCAATGAGAATGACTCGTTAGAGATAGGATCAGCAGTATCCTAGAACGAGTGTGAAGAGTGTTTAAATGAAAACAAATTTTGTTTTGAAAATTTAAACCATATTATACGTATTTGAATATTTATTTTAGATTGATTTTGGACAATCGAGTATTCGAGGATTTTGAATATATGCGTAATTAATGTGTATTCGAAGCCTCAAATATAATGGGTAGATATAGAATCACACTCTAGCAGCCCGAAGATGATTCTGATGATTGAGTACTCATCATTAGAGTTTTTGTTCGATTTTCGAAAGTGGGATTTCTATATATTTCCAATTGACTGGTGTGAGAACCAAAACTAGATAGGGTTTATTGTTTGTGAATTGGCATCAAAAATACGATTTTTGTATATATATAAAAGTTATGTTTTTGAAACGTTAATTAACTAATTGATTGGTTATTGCTGATTTCATTGTGTGATTATTCATTTGAACTAACATGTAGATGCATGGTAAAATTAACCAAATTGAACCAAATTTGAACTGACTTGAAAATTGTGTGAAATTGCATACATATATACATGTATACATTGAATCGGTCATAGCAAGGAGGCTATAAAAGAGGAATAAAATTGTATGCCCGACAAATAGGTACATGTTTACAAATTTCTTGGGTTTGGATGATTTTATGAGCTGATTGGCTAGCCGCTTGGATTTTTATTTTTCTTTTTGAGATGAGAGGGCCTGTGGTGGTTTGGGGATTTTCCCGGTGCTCCCCGTACAAAGGAGGTTATGGCGAAATTTTTCAAAAATTTAGGGTGTTAGCCAAATTTTTGAAAAATTTGAAAATTCTTAGAAACTGAAAAGTTGAAGAATGAATGCTAGAATGAAAGTTAAGTTAGTTAGTTTAACAACTTTCAGCTTCGTTCCTTTTCGGGGACGAAAAAGTTTTAAGTGGGGGAGATTGTAACAACCTGGAAAATCAGAAGCAATTAAATTTTTTTATTTTGGCAATTTTAATGAATTATGAACATTTAAAATGAATTATTTTAAATAATAACGACGAGAAATTTATTTTGAATAGAATTAGAACGTATATATTTATATAAATCGAAATTAGAATATAAATATTTATTTTAATTATAAAAGGAATTGGAAATGGCGCGGTAGTTTGAAAATTCGATTTCAAATTTCAAATGAATGTACAGGATTCAAAATAAACCGGATTTTAAGATATCTTTCCAACAAATCCGAAAAATTGAAATTTCATAGCGGGGATAAAAAGTTATGCCCTGTTCAAAATTCAGAATAGTTACTATGGAAATATAGCCCGTAAAAATGGCGATTTTGCAAACGACCTCCGTTTTCGACGAGACCACTTTAGTTGGATCCGGGATGTCAAGTTATTGCTTAATTCCAATTTTCATAATTTTTGGAATCAATATGTGAGTGTGGCGAAGTAAAACGTGTTTTGTCAGTTTCAGTCAATTTGGATCAATCAGAAAATAGCCATTTTTCAAACGGTTTTCAAATTTGACGAGATTAGTTTCGTTAGGACCGAATCGTCAATACGAAGCTAGAATTAATTTTTCTAGAATTTTTAGAGTCAGTATGTGACCCTGGTAAATTAAAATGTGTGTTCAAATTGAATATATACCGATTTATACTTAATTGAAAGATAAATTGATCGTAACAGCCGAATTGGTTACGAAACATATCCCATTGTGTTTGGAATGGGGGTATTTAGCTAGGGGCGATAGTCATTGGGTTTAATTCGGAGTTCGAATGAGAAATTTCCTTTTTATGAAATAATTAGAACGAAATATTATTATATATATAAATATAAAAAAGAATCAGAAACCCTATGGCATCTCTCAAACGCAGCCGCCGCACAGATTTTCAATGGCTGTCCTCGTCCGATTTTCGGGGCGGAAAATCATTCGACCCATTACGAATTTGATTATCATTTCAAAGCAGAAATCAAAGTGATTTTCTCCATCTTCAGTTCTACGCTTGTTTGTTCGTATTTTGTATGGTATAGCGCGAGATTTATGCACTCAAAAGGGTCAACTTTGGGTGCAGTTTCTGATGCAAGGAGGGGCTCGAGTCTCGAGGCGTTGCCGTCGTGGAGAGAGTCGGCCGAGGCAGTCAGCGGGGCACCCATCGATCAAGGTTCGTTGCAACGGATGGAGGGCAATCTTGAGCCCTTGGTCGGAGTGTTTTGTTCGATTATCGATCTGGAGTTTATAGGCAATGGAGAAGGAAGGTAATGTTAATTAAAACGTTATTAATTTTAAGTAGTTAAATAGTTAATTAATTACTGATAACGTATAATTTATTAAAACTTCGTACATTCATAACTTTTGACCACGAACCCCAAATCTCATGAAATAGAATCCGTTGCGATCATGAAGACGAGAGCTTCACAACAAGACTAACTCGGTCAAGCTTAGAGCTTGTTAAATTTCGAGCAAATTTAAATCCATAACCGTTCTTTAAAAACTGATGGAGTGGAAACCGAATGTGAGAACTTCTCACTAAAATTATTTTTGTATAGTTATTTATTTTATAACTGCATATATGAACTGCTCCCCGTCATCCACAGACCATGGATGACTTGTTTGATTATATTGTGTTGTTGAAATTGATTGTGATGTGAAATGGACTGTAGAAAATATTTATATGTTGAATAAAATATTTTAAGAATAAAAATATCATTTTTATTGTGAAATAGACTGTATAAAATATTCATGAATGAAATAAAATATTTATTGAAATAAAATAAATATTCATTTACAAATCAGACGATTTGTTTATGTACACCCATTTATCCGATATTGACTGGGACGATAAATTTTACACATCGCCCAACTGAACAAATAATATTCAGTATTTGTTGGTTAATTAAAACCCCATACGGGTATTAGGATGATATTTGACGTACACTAATCCCAATTATTTAGTTGTATGTCGATCAATTGGTTGACAGACTGTTGTAAGCATTAAATATTTATATTTAATGCTTATACAGTTGTGTGATTCACTCTGGACGATGATGATTGTTTATCACTGTTATTATATACATGCGTTGTATGGAATCCATTTAATTAACCTTATATGGTAATTGATTGGGCCTTATTCCAACGTGGAAAATAAATAATATTTTAAAATAATATTCATGTGTTGAATAAATTATATTCATGTGTTGAATAAAAAAATAACGAATATTTTAAAATAATATTCAGTAAAAGATCAAAATCTGATTTTGATGTCCGATTTGGGATGGACACGAATATATTTAAATATACAAAGCCGTGTTGATTAAATTAACGCCGTTTTGACGTAAACGATATTTATATTGATTTTATTCATTTTTATAATAAATATCGAAAAGGAAGTGATTTCAAAATTTGAAGTTTGAAAATATTACCATTTATATATTGATGATATGGAATATTCAATTTTGATTTAAAAATTGAATATGAAGTTGACATCGTATTGAAAATGAATTTAAAATGATTTATTAAATACGTTTTAAATGGAAATCGATGAAATATATATTATATGTATATATAATATAATGGCCTGAATAGAACGCGCTGCGCCGCGACAGTTCGCGAATTTCGACCATTGACTTCGAATTGACGTTACGGGAGATACGACCATCGGATTCTCCTGAAACTGGGATCTTTGGGTTTGTATTGAAAAGAGTTTTCCAAGAATATAAGAAATTTGAAATTTAATGGTTGGATTTGGAATTATGTCTAAATCAAATTTCGAAAAGGTCGATGTAAGTCCAGTTCGATGACCGTTTAAGGAAATCGACTGTAGGGCCTTGATAAAATTATTAAAAATATTAATAATTTGTGTAAAATCTTAATAAATGATTTGGAAAGAATTAGGATGAAAATTTCCATATTTGAAAAGATAAAAATATATTTTTATCGAAATGAACTAGTTATGAACTAGAATTATAATCCTATGTTTTTAAATAAATAAATTGGATTTGAAATGGGTTTAAAAATATCTGTAATTTCCAATATATGAATTGGAATGGATTTGAATCGAAATTATCTTCGAAATATTTTGATACTGGATTCCGTGATTATATGTATATTGTGAAGGAATTGTTGAAAGATAAATATATATATATATATATTGTTATTCTGATATGATGTTTGTTGGTTTCATAATTTGATATTGAATATAAGTCGATATATTTTCTATTTAGAGCCTTATATTTAATATCAAATGGGGTTTTGGTTTGTCATGAATGGTGTCTTAAACAACACTGTTCTTAAACCCAGTTGAGAACAGAATAAATATTTTAATTAATATTTAGTGAAATTTTCCAGTTAATTAATATTTAATTGGAATTGAATTTAAATTGGATTTTTGGGTTTATCGTGAACGGTGTTTTAAATAACACTTGTTCTTTAACCCGATTAACAATGGAATGAGATTTTGGGTTTGTTGCACTACAACAGATTTACCTTTTAATAGCATGTGAAAAACGCTATAATAGGCTACCGTAGCATTAGTGACGACGCTATATAACGACATGCAATAATAGCCCTGTTATATCTTATAGCTCAAGTCTAAACGCTATAGCATTATACATTTTATAGCGCATGTTCACCCCTATAAAATGTTTTACATAGCGTTCAGACCTTGCAATTATATTTGCTTACTAAAATCTCAGTTTATTTTTTATAGCATTATCAATCATTTCATACACATATTCATTGCTATGAGAAATGTTTTTCATTTTTTTTTTCAAAAAAATTCCGCTATTATTTAATTCCCCATTATTATATAGCATTCAGACCTTACTATGCTAAATACTCGCTTTCTTTTATAGCATTATCACTGTTTTTATAGCTCATATTCAGTGATATGAAAAGTTTTCCACACGGTTTACATTTTATATAGCATTTCATATTTTGATTCCATAAGAGGAGTTTTCCGCTATGAATAGTTGTAGCATACATAGCATTTTCAGTGTTTTCGTAGCACACAATGAATGATATGAAATGGTTTTCCATACCATTTAATTTTTTACATAGAATTTCACCTTTTATTTCCATAAGTGCAATTTTCTGCTACTAATACTTTAATATATAGCGCATATTTTAGCTATGATCCTTATATAGCAAATCTTTTATTAAATTTGTGCACAATTCAAATAATTAAGCAGTAAATTCACGACACAAAACTGTCAATAGCAAAAAATTATACCAAAAGCATATTTGATTTCAATTACAAAGTCATCGTTAATAAATCTACTAATAAATATAGAAATAAGTCAATATACATGTTGTTCAAACATCGTTTCAAAACAAGATTACATGAAAAATCACTTAGTCTTCAGCTTATAAGCTCGTCCAACTTCTAGAATCTGCAATTCACAAGCACAAGTTACAGTCTTATAACAAAGAAAAATGCAAAAAACACAATTTAAGCTCATCCATCTATCTCCAAAACTCGCAAATCAAGTCAAGTTTCAAAAACGTTTATATCTAACAGCCTACTATTCAATCAGGTAAACTGTCTACCAATCAGATTCAATCATATAAACTGTCTAAAATCAAATTCAATGATTAGCACCCTGATTTCAATAAGTAATTTTGTGGCAACTACTTTAATCTGATGTATATGTGTTGCGCATCCCCCTTATTTAAATTTTTCGTTCACAATCAACAGTAGAAGACAATGATAAATAAACTCTTCCACTTTCTATTTTAAACGTGACCTGCCACTGTGTATGCTAAATAAACTAAAAAATAGAAATGCTTTCCACCTCGTGCTTAAACTAGGTAATTTTCAGCATATATACACTAGGACGTGTGGAAATACTCAAAAAAAATTCAAAATTCAAAATTTACAAAATCAAGTGGGGAGGACAAATGTAAAAAGAGTGACAGGATGACCCAGCATGAGCTTAGCATGACCATGCATCAGCCACCAATCTCCCCACAAACCGGCTGCTGAATTCATTAACTATATATAGTGAAACATAGGTTAAGTTCTCACATGTAGATATAAACTAGCATAAAATTTATCTCTTACTCTAGAGTATACCATTATTACCTATTTATGTAATGAAATAAGTTCAAACGCATTATAACAATCATTATGTTAATTGTTATATACCAACAATTCACTTTTGATTCGCTTGTATAAATGTTTCAACAATTCATGTTATCGATAACAGAAGAATGCATCTGTAACGCCACACATCAGAATCTACACATATTGATCCATTGAATTAAGCAAATTCAATAGGCACGCATGCGCACACATTCATATTAATGGCCCTGCTAATGACAGCTCTAAGGCTAGCCTAATTCATTCGAAAGGGAAAATTGTGGAAAATAATATGCAGCAGCACATGAACTACCAAATGCCCCAGACTTCACAGTTTCCATACATTCAGCAGCAACAACACACTGAAGCGTATTTACTCCTTGGTTATAGTTTGCATGTAAATCAACCTTAGATAAAAGTAGAGTTGTATGAAAGTAAATATCCACTACCTACTACCATCCAATATTAGGTGCACAAAAAAAACTATATATACCATTTTACTAAAATAAATTGTTGATTAAAAAGTAGAATGTTACATGTAAACCCACCCGTTGTCATACCATGCGACGAGCTTAACAAAGTTGTCATTCAAAGCAATTCCGGCCTTAGCATCAAAGAAGTATAAAGACATTAGTCCGTCTAAGAAACTTGGTATATAAATTTACCTGCTGTCTCCCAAAAAGTCGGTGGAAATAGGATCTTCATCAACATACCCTAGAATTCCCTTTAAGCTTCCCTCGGATTCAGCCCTGCCACAAACAAACAGTGTATGTCATTTTCTGCAAATACTGGAACTTTCAACGGCAAGGTAAGCCATAATAATGTAACGTCTTTTGCTTACTTGACTACAGCTTTGATCTTCTCGTAAATAGCCTTCTTCTCAAGTCTTGTAGTAAGATCGACAAGTGAAACGTCCACGGAAGGAACACGGAAAGCCATTCCGGTAAATTTACCGTTCAAAGCAGGAAGCACTTTGCCAACAACCTAAAGTCGTATGATAGGACATATCATATCATAACAATTAGAAGTATACCAACAATAATAATGACAAATTGAGATGATTAACAGAGTTTGCGTACCTTAGCATCAAATTGATGAAAACTCGTATGACGGATCCTATGAATTATAAAAAAGTTACACACAAATCTAATGGAAATACCCTCACCATCCCACTCTTTTCCTATTAATAATTTACGAGACATGCATCAAAAAAATAAATTCCTTGATGAAGTGAAAAAGCTCCAGTAGGTTAAATAAATATTTTATTTTTGCCTATATTCCTAAATATTGCAAATAAGCCTGACAAGTAAAAGTTAAACATCAAATTTCCTTATGAACATGACTTTCAAATGAAAAAAAGGTTAACAAGTTCAATTAATACAGTAGTCAAAATAAAAAGGAGCATGGATGTAATGGAAGCACTAACAGAGTTTACATAACCTAACTTTGAAACCAATCTTGTTCTAAATGAATTAAGCTTATGGTTTGATTTTGTCATATATGTCATTTTACATGTTGCGCATAATAATTGAAATCATTAAACCTGCATAAGTAGAAATTTCTTAAATAGAATAAAATAACGACACAGTTAGATATGCTGTAACCATGTGTATTGAATCGTAAAATACACAATAAGACCTAACTTTAACACTGAGATGATTGTTAATAAGACAATATCTATAAACTTCCGAATGAATATATCTTAAAATTTACACAGTTGGAGAGAGGATAATAATATTTTTATTGGCATCTTGGTTACTTGGTCAGATATGTATAGGAAGATGCCAATTTTTAACAATGATAATTGCACTACTGCGCTATGTGATACTTGTACTATCTACTGCATTAAGTGAACAACGATGATCGTTACTAGGTACATGCACAACATGCTGGATTTAACCAAACCTAAAAAAAACCTAAAAAAAAACCAATGATAATGCCATGTATTGGAATCAAAACTAGCGCTTCCTCCTCTATTGACCATAGAAAAAATCACAAAACATATCATATTGTAAAAATTATCAACTTACCAACCACTCTATATGTCCTTGCAAACCTTCAATATTCAGCAATTTCATAGCTAGGGCCTGCAACCCACTCCATATCTTATCAAAGACAACCTCCATGCACAGCCCTAAACACTTCTTGCTCTAACAAATAATTACTCGAGAAATGATGGGTTATGGCTTTCACCTCAGTCAAATGAAATTGAATTAATCCACCCTTAAAAGCATCTGTAAATTCATCTACACTGAACTTCGTAGAAGTGGACATACGACTGCTTTTGTTTGAAAAAGACAGCTTGTTGAATACGTAAAGATCTAGAGCTCTCCTGAAGCGCTTTGAGCATATGGGTTTGCATCGGCCCACGGCCTTCAACTCTATAGCAGTGCCTTACAGCAAGCGACTTCGATGTCATTTTGCTAATTTCATTTTTTAGTATGTGGAGACGTGTTGAAGATCAATTTTGATAGTGTTTGGTGTTGTTGTTTACATGATGGCATAAATGAGACTATAAGAAGGTCCAACAACTCCAAAATTCTTTCACCTGCTCTCCTATTTTAGGTAATTTTCAGTTCAGTTTATGTAAATACAACACTTAACCCTCATTATACAATAAACAAAAAGAAGAAAAGCTTGACATCCTGTTATTCTGAAAAACCATCAAAAGTTTATATTATGCTGACAAATGAACCCGAAGTAAGAGCGCACTCTTCAGTTCTAGATACAACATTAAAATCTATACACTTCCTTTAACCTATATTCATGTAGGGAAGTTTCTTGAATATGGCTCTTACAAGACTGGGATATTATTAAAGCGCATATGATAAAACTGGGTTGTGATTATGTTGCTTTTTTGGACAGCATTCTATCTTTCTCATTGTTCTTTTGGCAGGCATGTTCAATCTAATTACTAATAACGTTCCATTATCATAAATTGTAGTAACTGCATAGAATAATTTTTCGATCAAGCACACAGGTTGTGGTTGACAAAAGGAGCGTGCATGACAAGTATATGTTTTATATGTATGGTGTAAAGTGTGCATGCTGACCTCAATTATCTCATCACTGCTTGGGAAAGAGCTTTATTTATTTATTTTACTCATGTTCTGTTTTTATTTTGAGGAGAAAGAAATAGCATTATCGAGTGATGTGTTATTTTGTATAGATTAAACCTGTAACAATATGAAATAAAGAATAATAGTTGCCAAATTATATTTATAGGTTGGCTTGGTGCTTTCAGTAGAAGGGTCTCCAAATTATATACTTAATTATTGCAAATGGTATTCTCAATTCACTAGGCATAGTAAAACCCTTATAGATTACATTATAGCTCTAGTGGTAAAAAATGCTTATTTGTCTAATATCGTACCTCAATGTATCCAAGATCGTTTGGGTCTAATACTTCCATGACAAGCCTTGCATATTCCTCTTCTTGTTCTTGAACTTTAGACAGGTTGTTAGCTGATGCACTTAGAGAATTTATCTGTGAATTAGTTGTATGAATGTTAGGTCTCAAATACATTAATGATGAGATAATGCTACTTGTTCCAAGTCTTAATCACCATCACATTACCTCTTTGACCTCTCCCTCATTGATTCTCCCATCTATATTTTTGTCCACCTTAAATCATGATAAACCTAAAAATTAGTCATCAAAAAATGCAATTTGCTGAAGTTTTCATAATAAAACACCTGTGAAGTTTACATGTCGAAACAGGTTTGAAGAGTAGAATCAAATCTTTGATCTGAAATTTGATCCTAAAAACTGTTTAAGCTCTTCCTTATTTATGGAACTCGCGGTAATATTCATCCTCCTAACCAAAACATCAAATAATTTTGCAGCAAACTAGTTTGAATCCTTCATACCTGTGATTCCCAGTTAAAAATTTAAACAGCAGACATAGGCTTATTGAAACAGGTTGTCAGATCATGCGAGTAGCATCAATCTTTCCTTTTTTATCCTAATTGAGATGACCAGGGTGCTTGCAAGAGGGATAATTATGTCATATGTCTCAAACGAATAAGTTCAGTAATTAATTCATATTAGTATTTGTATTTTTCAATTATAGATTGTATTCTTAAAGGCTGAATACTCAAACCATAGCTATGATGTAATGGAGAGAAGGAATTTCTTGCTGATATAAAATGACTTAGAATACTAGATATTTTACTGTATATCATTATCGGCAAAAATAGTGAGTAAATTAGCTTGAAGTTCATGTTGAATGTTCCTTGTTCATTTTCACATTATATTTTAATCCTATAAACAACTGCACTCTTACTACAACTAGCAGATGCAGAAATACTTATAAATAATGCACTATAACAACATGAATTCTCAGTTGTAGTAACATAAATTATATTTTTCAACCGTATGATTCAACTGACATTCAAATTATGTTTAATAAAAAATAAATGATATTAGAATGAGTTATGGTTCAATTTTGTTCCCTTCATTACTTTTATTAACATATTTAGATACATGCACGTTGACTCTCTTTGTTGGCATAACAGATCTCATACAAAAGATGGATATATTGTATCCCTTTTGTCAGTGAATGAAATTCCTATGTTTTAGTAAGGCTACTTATTGTCAAAAGGCTATGTACATCCAACAATAACAATCCAATCAACTAAAATAATTCAAATAACTAACTTGAGCATGGGTCGTTTAGGCTAAAGTTTAAGCATAACATGGAAAATACTAGCTAACATGTACCTGAGGTGGATATAAAGGTATGACCTGTATACAGCACCAGATTTGGCTTGCATGCTTTTAATTGTCTCTCCTCCTTTGTCAATTACAATCCAACCTTATTAGTTGGAACTTTCATTGAAAATTGCTCTCCACCATACTGCATATTGCTGACTTTTCGAGCAGCAAGAACACCCAATCCTCCAACATCAGCCTCAGCAAGCACATCATTAATCAATTGCTCTGCCATGATAACTTGTTCAGAACTGCCAGTAATATCCATGCTCCTTGTTTGTGAAAAAGGAATTGCATCTGCATCTCTTGTAATTTGTATTTTTTCTCCAGATTGTGCTTGAGGATATTTAATGGTCTCTCCACCTTTACCAATTAAGACACCAACCCTTCTATTTGGAATATTTATTGTCTTGCTGGAACTTAGAGATCCATATGTTGACATGAAATATCGTGACTGTGCTGGTTGCCCTGGATTTATGTGCATAATCATTAGAGTAAGCTGGATTGTCTCCATTTTCGGGTTTGACGGCAGAGTTATACAGCCTAGCAGCAATTTCCTGCGCCTTCTGTTTTGCGAGCTCCAATTGCAGATCCGCCATCGCAGAGCCTGGCAAGACAATCAGAGCGGAGAACGCAGTGGCACGACGGGTCGACTCTAGTAGCGTGGCATCGTGGTCGTCAAATTGTGTTTGTTAGTTGAGTATTCGTCCGCCATTTGAGATATTATTCTATTGCTAGGCTTAGGGCTTCAGGGAGAAAGGGGACAAAGATTCCTGAACCATGCAAGAGTAAGAGCATCATTTAAGCCCCCTTTTACTTGCAGCTACACCACACATTTATCCAATTATACAACATGCAATAAAGACAAGATCAATATGCTTAATTCATGGAATATTTTTTTAAGTAAATTCAGATTCTGACAACATTGAACGTTAATAACCAAAATGTGTAAATATGTGCATGCATGTATACCATATACATGTTTGAAATATTTATGAGATAGCTATATTTACCAATATATATGTCAAATAAACTACAAACAGAAAACATTCAACCCACAAGATACGATAAGCAATTGTTGAGCTTAAGGAAGGAAGAAATAAAGGAACAAAATGCAAATTTGAGCACAAATTTAATTATTTCTTTACCATAAAAGTTAAACTTGTTTTTAACTTCACAAAAGTTCTCCATTCCTTCATACTGTCGATGTTATCTCGTTTTAGCTGTAGTACTAGTATTTCCTCTTTGCTTTTTGCTTTTACCAACGGCCTAATGAATCTACTTTTTGATGCCCTCGAAATAGCTCCCATTTGCTGGAATATAGACACTTTTTGTCAGTTCATTCAATTTAAATCTAGCCTAATATCAGTATGAAGAATGAAAAGAATGGTTAATTAAGATGACGGTAATGTCTCTTGATATGATCAATTTAAAATTGATATTAATATAAAGATGCAGCAGTTATACGGGAAAAAACATAGATACGGTTATGAAAAAAATGGGTTCAATGCATCAATGCATAGTAACTTATATTCTATGTGTAAATAAATTTGAAGGGGTTAAATTATGCATTATATTACAATTCCTTATTCTCTGTAATATAATACATGTTTCCATCTCTTTTCCTAATTCGGTCATTGTAGAACAGTTCATATACAACACCTGTTTAAAACATGTAAAACTACACTTTGATATGTATAGTTTCGTAAATATATCCAATAACGGTTCTGTGTGAATATAAAAGAATATGATTCTGCATGTAGCAATTTTAAATGTACATTAGGATTTGGGTATGACAGTTTTGCATACGTTAAATATATGAAAGTTTTGAACCAAATTATTTGGTATATTCACATTGTGGTATCACTTAATACTCTTAAAATTGTCTGTAGCCTGATATTTCAAATAGATAAATAAGGTGGACCACTTTTTAACAGTATTAAAGTTAACAGGTCAGATTTGAATTATACCATGTGATGTCCTGTAACTTCTCATGCAAATTATAAAACTCCACTTGGATACCAACATGTTATTCCAGCCTACTGATCTCTATGATTTATTAACCTAGTTCAGTTAACAATCAACTTTCGCTAATTAAAGTACTCGTTTGAAAATGGTAAGGGAAAAGTCACTAACAAAAACTCTATGATCCATCCAAGGAAAATCCATAAATAAGAGCTGCACAACCATACAAAGTACCTTCTGCTACAATCAAATAATCAATGAACTGCAAAATGGACTAGAAATGAAAAAATTATGATACTTGTTCGAACAAGGAAAGCATGCAGAAAAACCAAACTTGTGAGAAAAATGAAAAAGTACGAACAGTAAGAGTAGAAATTAAAATGATTGTAGAGTGCACTATTTCTATATATCATATGGTAGCAATAATCGTGGAGCGAAATATGAGAAACGTTCATAGAGAGTGCATGCTTGGTGTTCGTCATCATCTATGCAATTTGTATGCAAAGTTTGTTTTTTATTTTTAATAACAAAAAGGTGCATACTACACTATGGTACACTTGCAAAATGAAAAGAAAAGGCATCTCATTTAATACAGATAATTATACAATATTATGCAGATGAACTTAAGCTTGTTGTTCAAAGTATCATAGGGGTTTAACCAAGCATTAACATGACAACATTGATGCAAATAGGATGAACTAGACCTCTCCCCACAGACAACAATGAAGCCTCTGGTTCAACAAGTCAGAGTTTTATATGTGGTAAAGAAGGAAACAGTTCTTTTATTTAGTGGGGCTCCATTTCTTTTATTTTGTAATTGGTCTGAAGTTCAAGTACTTTAGTCTTTGAACTCTTTCGGTAGATCATGTGATAATAATACAAGATGCTACTTAAAAGGGTACATGCACGTAGCAGCTCTGTCCATGTTTTGCGACAATCAATAAGCTATCATAAAATTTCATCATACAGTGTGTACCATCAAGTGTTTCCACCTTCATTTTCTGCATTATAAATTTTGCACAATACCAACATATAGGGCTTTGTATTTACAGGCCTAACTATCCAAAAGTGTTATGATTGAAATATTTTTGAACTGATTACCATTAAGTTTTACACTAATTTATGTTCATGTAAAACATAGAAAATCAAGAACTGTAACGACCCAGATTTTTGAACAGTTTATTTTAAATATTTAGTATGGTTTTAAATATTGAATCTATAATATAAATGGTATTTTATTGGGTTATCGATTAAATAAATCGAAAATACGATTTTTATTTTGATAGTCATCGAAATACGAAAAACTGTAATAATTTAATTCAAAGATTAAACTGAACCGAAAACAATTCAGTCGACTAATATAAATTCTATACTGGATTAGAACGAGGAAAAAATTATTTAAATTTAATTATTTGAAATAGTTTTATATTTTAAATCTAATTCAGTTTCAAAATCGAATCCCTTAAGTTTAGAATACCGTATAAACTTAGAAATATCGGTCGTCATGACTAGATAGGAGTGCTGGGTTGCGAATTATGGACCGTGAGATATTTTGGTTATAAAATTAAATAAAATCAAATCAAATTCGTATCATATTTAATTTAGGCCGACCTATTTCTTCTGTAATGTCACCCCTAATCAAAACATCGCAGACCTAAGGAGTAAAATCAAGCTGCTCCATTTTTCTCGAGCTGTAGAAAATGCTCCCTACCTTCACCATGAAGTTAAACATCGAATTAATGGCCTCTCGTACGAATGTTCCCCAGTTCGCTCCTATAAATCAACTGAGCCTTCGTATAATTTCAGATTCTCAAGTCCGAAACAATTCATTCCCTTGTTCTTCCTTTTTCCCAGTTAAACCCAAAAATCGCGCCGCTGATAAAAAGGAAATGTCGATCCTTTTGTTTATCCCCAATTCGAAATCGAACAAAATAATTCCTAAAAATCCCTAAACTCCGAATTCAATCTCGTATGGACAGAAGCGTTGATCCTAGGTCTTCACTAGGTTGTTCGATCGTTATTGGGAAACTCGAGATTTAAATAGCAAAGGACGAAGTCGAGGGTTGACCTGCGGGCACGGCTGAATGC
The DNA here is from genome assembly GCA_030737875.1 of Allium sativum. NCBI lineage: Eukaryota > Viridiplantae > Streptophyta > Magnoliopsida > Asparagales > Amaryllidaceae > Allium > Allium sativum. The sequence goes on along the minus strand of CM060921.1, from coordinate 362,781,905 downwards.
GCGATGGGAAAGTGGTTGCGTTGAGGAATAGATTGTGGAGTTCGATGCTGAGAAGCGTCGTCTGCCTCATGTTGCTCGATGTCTAGTAAGGGAACGCGAGTTCAGTAAGGTGGTTTTGGGATTATTGCAGTGGAATTTGGGATTTCGCAGTTGAAACTAGTGCGATGGTGGAGGATGAGGCTTGCGTGGAGGTCGATCTGGGACACAATGATCTGGAGTTGGTCAAAGTGCAAGGAAATGGAAGTTGACAGCAAGTTGTTCGGGAGAATGCCAAAGTGAAGAACGCTGGATTTTAGTGATGTTTGCAGCGAAGAGGGTCAATGATATTTGAATATGCTTCGTGGTGTTCAAGAAATAAGGTACGAAAATAATTATCCAAGTCGATTTGCAGCTGCGAAGATACAATGTTTAACAAGATATTCAGAAAATAGAAATCTCGGTGAGTAAATCTCACTCACCTTTTATTTTAATTATTTTTATTCCGTTAAAAATAATTGTTTGTTGCTTGTGTGAATATTTTCTGGTTGCTTTATATATATTAGTTATTTAGGCTACTATATATATATATTGGGTTGATTGATTGGTTGGATTCCCGCAGTCTCATTAGCGGATGCCCGCAGTTTCATAGCGGATGATTACCCTATACGCCCCACGCTATGATTAGTGGATGACCTTCTATACCGCGATATTCTGCCACGAAGCAGAATTGGTATTATTTATGTGCTAACATCTGTGGATGCAGGAAAACAGGTTGGAGGAATCCAACTGGATTCCTCAAAAATATATTATCTGTTTGTTTATTTGTTTGCATATATATTGTTATATATGATGTGTTAGAAGAATAAATAATTGGTTGCTTTGTGTGTTTTATCACTGGGCTTAAGTAATGATATTTAAAAATATCGTGAAAGGATATTGGCGATTTAAAAAGGGAAAATTCTATTTTTAAATAGAATTTGAATTTTTAATGGAAAAAAAATATAAACTTGTTTTTGAAAATAAAACAAGTAGTTCTTTCTAAACGAAGTTTATAAATAGTCTTTTATAACGAGGTCATAAATGAAGTGGAAAAGAATTATCATTTGATAATTCAGAATTAGAAATAAAAGCGTGAAATTGGGATTTGAAATGGAATTTCAAAATAAGATGTGAAAAGGAAATTTTAATATATAACTCAAATGAAATTTGAGTATAACATTTGAATTTTAAAGGGAGTTCAAATATTTGAATTTTAAAAAGGAGATTGAATATTAGAAATTCAAATAGAAGTTCAAATAGAATTTGAATAGACGAAATTAGATTGGAAAGTAGAATTTGAATTCAAGGAATTAAAATAAAATTTGAATTTAAAGGAATTCGAATAAAGAAATTCAAATAGAGATTTGAAGGTAGAATTTCAAAATAGAAATTTGAAATATAGTATTTCAAAGAAGAATTTAAAACGTGAAATTTGAATAGAGATTTGAATGGAATATGAAATTTGAATTGAGATTTGAAATAGAAATTCGAGTATTGAATTTGAACCTGGAATTGAATATAGGAATTCAAGTAGAAATTTGAATATGAGATTTCAAAATAGAATTTGAGATAAACTTTGAAAATAGAATTTCAAAGTAGAATGGGAAATGGAATTTCGAATAGGATTTCAAATAGGAAATCCAAAGGGTTTTGAAATGGAATTTGAATTCAAGGGAATTCAAATGAATTTGAATATTAGAAATTCAAATGGTGTTAATGAATTTGAATATTAGAAATTCAAATGGTATTGAAAATGAATTTGAATATTAGAAATTCAAATGGGGTCGGAAATGAAAAATGAAATTTGAATATAAGAGATTCAAATTTGAATTCAAATAGGATTTGATCTATGGGATTTGAATATGAAATTCAAATGGATTTTAACTATGGAATTTTGAATATAGAAATGAAAAAGGAATTTGAATATTTGAATTCCAATAGAATTCAAATATAGAAATTGGAATATAGAAGTTCAAATGGAATTTGAAACATTTAGAATTTCAAATAGAAATTTAAATGGAGTTTGGATATTTAAATTCAAGTATGAATTTCAAATATAGAAATTCAAAAAGGAGTTGAATAAAAGTGGGAATTCGAATATAGGATTTTGAAATGGAATTCGAATAAAGAATTTGAGATGGAATTCGAATAAAAGATTTCAAATGGGATTTGAATACAGGATTTAAAACTATGGAATTTGAAATGTAAAGATTCAAATGGAATTTGAAATATATATGAATATATATATAAAAGTGGGGTTGAATTCATTTTAAAACGAAGTTTAAAGTTTTATATATATAAATATAATTAAAACGAACTCGCCGCAGCGCTGCAGTTCGAAAAATAGCAATTTGAACTTCAATTAAGTATACAGGACTCAATTGAAGTCGGATTTCTTTGAAACAAGAAACGTCAGGACCGGTTTGATAATAGTTTTCTAATGAAGGAGAAAAATCTGAATTTCGTCGTATAGATTTTGAGTTATGTCAAAATCAAAATTTCAAAAATGCAGCGCCAGAAACCATTATAAACCATAATGGATTTTATATATAAATATTGGGATTTTTAAGCAAATAAAAATCCGGATTGCCATTTAAAAATCTAGACTTGAGTTAGAAAATAAATATGGACTCAAGTGAAGTAAAGAAGATGATTTTTGAAATAATAATCATATTTTTGGTTATTGAATAGAATTAACTAAAGGAGAATTAGTTAATCGAGTTTGAACTAAAATCGAACTTTGAAAAGTGAAATTTGGGATTGTAAATATATATTCGAAATCGAGTATAGAACTAAAATTGGAATTTGAATTCAATTGATTGATAAGTAAGTGGAAATATATTTGAAAACGTGTTATATTCAAATATACAAGCGAGATAGGCAGATAGTTAGTTAAAGAATTACTTTAACGAATTGAGTCAAACGAGTGTATGAAATTGAAATACATTGGACAGGTATAGACATACAGGAGACAGGTATGGGGCAAGGATAATGCAGGTATATAAATAATGTGCTCGACAAAAGGTACATGTTTAATTCATATATGAGAGTTTATGCGCCGTATCGGCAAGCCGCTTGGCTTTTCCTTTTTCTTTTTGATTGAGGAAGATACCGGGAAGCTATTTGAAATTTCCCGATGCTCCCGATACAGGGGAGGTTATGGCGAAATTTCCGGAAATTTAAGGAGTTAGAATATTTTTAAGATATTTTGATAATTTGAAATCATTATATCAACGTATTGAATTCGATAGATAAGTGAATATAAAAATCGAATATTATAAACAAAATGGGATAGAGATAAGGGATCGAAATTGTTTCAATTGCAAAGAGATATTTTCTAATATATAGAAAATAAAAGAAGTTAATATTTGGAAACGTTTTCCAAATGGCATAAGAGGCCAAGATGATTATTGAAAATATTTGGCTAACAAATATTGATTGAGAAATTAGAGAAGTGATTTAATTAATGAAATATTAATTAAAGAGCCCAGTGATTTGTTGATATGTTGGATGAACACTTGTTTTTATTCGATAGTTAAATCACAGACTATCGAAGTTTTTGACCATCGTTGTCAATATGGAGAGACCGGTTGGATTATTATCCGAAGAACCACTCCGTATCGGCATAAGCGTTGCGAACCAAGTATGCTGAGTATATTGAAGACGGAGTAAAGTGCAAGGGCTTTTCTAGTAATAGAAATAGTGCCTTCGGTTTCGTTCAGTCCCAGAACGAACGTATATGGACGAATGTCTGACAGAGTATTTCCAATGATCAAATGGGTTGGTCTGTATGGATGTATATGGTTGCAACGGATTTATCCCTTAGCATAATATCCAGAATATTTGTGCAAACTCAACTAGTGATTAACGGATCTGACAATGTGGCATTCAAAGTAATTGTGTTATCAAGGAATGGTAAGTAATCGTAGCCTCAGGCCTCAACAACCGGGAAAGGACAAAAATCGGGCAGGCAGCATGGCTATGTGGGTCGCACCCATTAGGGTGTATAATCACCTATCTAGAGAAATTCCTTTTGTTTCTAAATCTATCGATTCTGCCCATTCGGGAAACGGTGGTTTGAGTCCAACCGTTGGTGATATACATTCGATACACTCAAGCGAAATGAGTGGTCGGTCATGTGTGGGCCGGGTTACAAGATGTTCTTGTTGAACCCAGGTGTATCCGCCTCTAGAGATACATCATCGGAAGGTGGTCCCATACCTTGTCATGTTGGAAATCCAATCTCCAATAAGCGCCATGCGGTTTTTGATTTTATACTATATATGTGGAGCGTGAGATGCAAGCGTTCTGCTATTTGGTTATTTACTTGATATAGACATTATTATAATATCACTGGATTTTCGTATCAAAGTGTTTTGGGTTATAGTAAGGTAAAAGCCGTCCATGTTTATGTGTGGGCTGGTCTTACTATTATCTTTTCTTCTGAAAAGATTTTTAAAGTTAAACAAGTGGTTGGAGTTTACTCACACCAGTCCCATGACTGACCCAGAGTTTATTTTGTTTTGTTTCCCTAAACTCTTGGGTGCCCAAATTTGTACGGGCAGTCAAGTGTTTAAGGCTTTTACAGACACACTTGGAGGAGCTTGAAGCAGGAGGCTTCAACGTTAATTATTTCGAGTTACTTCCGCTGAATCAAATGTTATGTGTACTCTGATGATGGTATGTATATATGTACAAAACAGATTTGTATTTCAAAGCTTATGTTATATAATATATTTTATTCGTTCCGCTGTGAGTTGTGATCTTCGTTTCTCTTCTATTCTAAGTTTTCTATCTTATCTATTCTCACCCTCTATCTTCTTTCTAATAATGAGTCGTATTTCTGTGTTATTTGGGTTAGACGTGTGTTGTATTTAGTCAACTCAGATAGCACGGATTTGCGGGTCGCTACAGGTGGTATCAGAGCTTAGGTTGAGCGAACACCTAGGCTGGTGTGGCATGTGCTCATTAGAGATAGGGTCAGTAGTACCCTAGAATGAGTTGAGTGTATATATGAGAGAGCGTATTTGTAAGTTGATATAAAAGTTGTTTTATATTGTGTTGGCTTGTCTGTTGAGTAGTTTATGAATTCTGATCGGATAGTGGGACGCCACGAAGTCGATAGGAATTTCTAAACACTTGAACAGAAAATTGAACATGATATTGTTTTCAAGTGGGTAAATGAAATAATTTTACCCGAAATTTCTATTTTGATATAGAAAGAATAATTTTCTAGAATTAGTATTATATGGATGTGTTGGATGTTGATTTTATAATCAAATAAGATTAAAAAAATTGAAATGGTTATTTATAACCAAATAGAATTTGTATAGGAATTAAATATATACAGATGAGATGAATTAGAATTTAGTTCAAACCAGAATTTGGAATTTTAATCCTGGGAAGTTGAAAAATATTTTTCAAAGTATATTAAAATAATATAGATTTGTTTTAAAAGATTTGAAAGAAAATCATGGATTTTGAAATAATAAGACACTGAACTCACTTCAGTGGCTGGGAAATTATTCTGATGATGATTGCAACATCATCAGTGTTCATTTCCGAGTTTCTAAGTGATGAATTGCTACCTTAGAAAATTTTTTTGATGGACATTTGTTTTGAAAGAAAACAAATTGGTTTGAAAATTCAAATGTTTTGAATTTGAAATGAAAATAAATGTATATATTTATGGGATTTCAAAAGAATTTGAAAAGAAAAACCCAGGGATTTGAATTCTGGAATTAAAATTTAATTTAAAGCAAGTTAAACGAATCAAAGGGGATAAATTGATTTAGAATCAATTTGAATAGGTTTATTGGAATATAGATTGGATAAATGGATTGATCGTAGATCATTCGAATCAAATGAAGTTAGACCAAAAGTTTTGGTTGAAAATAAAGTCATAGAAATAGGAGGAGTTGAGTTTCAACATAAGAGAGATATTGAAAAGAAATGGATTTGTACCCTTTTTCCTACCTTAGCAATTTCGAGGACGAAATTATTTTAAGGGGGAAAGAATGTAACGACCCAGATTTTTGAACAGTTTATTTTAAATATTTAGTATGGTTTTAAATATTGAATCTATAATATAAATGGTATTTTATTGGGTTATCGATTAAATAAATCGAAAATACGATTTTTATTTTGATAGTCATCGAAATACGAAAAACTGTAATAATTTAATTCAAAGATTAAACTGAACCGAAAACAATTCAGTCGACTAATATAAATTCTATACTGGATTAGAACGAGGAAAAAATTATTTAAATTTAATTATTTGAAATAGTTTTATATTTTAAATCTAATTCAGTTTCAAAATCGAATCCCTTAAGTTTAGAATACCGTATAAACTTAGAAATATCGGTCGTCATGACTAGATAGGAGTGCTGGGTTGCGAATTATGGACCGTGAGATATTTTGGTTATAAAATTAAATAAAATCAAATCAAATTCGTATCATATTTAATTTAGGCCGACCTATTTCTTCTGTAATGTCACCCCTAATCAAAACATCGCAGACCTAAGGAGTAAAATCAAGCTGCTCCATTTTTCTCGAGCTGTAGAAAATGCTCCCTACCTTCACCATGAAGTTAAACATCGAATTAATGGCCTCTCGTACGAATGTTCCCCAGTTCGCTCCTATAAATCAACCGAGCCTTCGTATAATTTCAGATTCTCAAGTCCGAAACAATTCATTCCCTTGTTCTTCCTTTTTCCCAGTTAAACCCAAAAATCGCGCCGCTGATAAAAAGGAAATGTCGATCCTTTTGTTTATCCCCAATTCGAAATCGAACAAAATAATTCCTAAAAATCCCTAAACTCCGAATTCAATCTCGTATGGACAGAAGCGTTGATCCTAGGTCTTCACTAGGTTGTTCGATCGTTATTGGGAAACTCGAGATTTAAATAGCAAAGGACGAAGTCGAGGGTTGACCTGCGGGCACGGCTGAATGCGCGATGGGAAAGTGGTTGCGTTGAGGAATAGATTGTGGAGTTCGATGCTGAGAAGCGTCGTCTGCCTCATGTTGCTCGATGTCTAGTAAGGGAACGCGAGTTCAGTAAGGTGGTTTTGGGATTATTGCAGTGGAATTTGGGATTTCGCAGTTGAAACTAGTGCGATGGTGGAGGATGAGGCTTGCGTGGAGGTCGATCTGGGACACAATGATCTGGAGTTGGTCAAAGTGCAAGGAAATGGAAGTTGACAGCAAGTTGTTCGGGAGAATGCCAAAGTGAAGAACGCTGGATTTTAGTGATGTTTGCAGCGAAGAGGGTCAATGATATTTGAATATGCTTCGTGGTGTTCAAGAAATAAGGTACGAAAATAATTATCCAAGTCGATTTGCAGCTGCGAAGATACAATGTTTAACAAGATATTCAGAAAATAGAAATCTCGGTGAGTAAATCTCACTCACCTTTTATTTTAATTATTTTTATTCCGTTAAAAATAATTGTTTGTTGCTTGTGTGAATATTTTCTGGTTGCTTTATATATATTAGTTATTTAGGCTACTATATATATATATTGGGTTGATTGATTGGTTGGATTCCCGCAGTCTCATTAGCGGATGCCCGCAGTTTCATAGCGGATGATTACCCTATACGCCCCACGCTATGATTAGTGGATGACCTTCTATACCGCGATATTCTGCCACGAAGCAGAATTGGTATTATTTATGTGCTAACATCTGTGGATGCAGGAAAACAGGTTGGAGGAATCCAACTGGATTCCTCAAAAATATATTATCTGTTTGTTTATTTGTTTGCATATATATTGTTATATATGATGTGTTAGAAGAATAAATAATTGGTTGCTTTGTGTGTTTTATCACTGGGCTTAAGTAATGATATTTAAAAATATCGTGAAAGGATATTGGCGATTTAAAAAGGGAAAATTCTATTTTTAAATAGAATTTGAATTTTTAATGGAAAAAAAATATAAACTTGTTTTTGAAAATAAAACAAGTAGTTCTTTCTAAACGAAGTTTATAAATAGTCTTTTATAACGAGGTCATAAATGAAGTGGAAAAGAATTATCATTTGATAATTCAGAATTAGAAATAAAAGCGTGAAATTGGGATTTGAAATGGAATTTCAAAATAAGATGTGAAAAGGAAATTTTAATATATAACTCAAATGAAATTTGAGTATAACATTTGAATTTTAAAGGGAGTTCAAATATTTGAATTTTAAAAAGGAGATTGAATATTAGAAATTCAAATAGAAGTTCAAATAGAATTTGAATAGACGAAATTAGATTGGAAAGTAGAATTTGAATTCAAGGAATTAAAATAAAATTTGAATTTAAAGGAATTCGAATAAAGAAATTCAAATAGAGATTTGAAGGTAGAATTTCAAAATAGAAATTTGAAATATAGTATTTCAAAGAAGAATTTAAAACGTGAAATTTGAATAGAGATTTGAATGGAATATGAAATTTGAATTGAGATTTGAAATAGAAATTCGAGTATTGAATTTGAACCTGGAATTGAATATAGGAATTCAAGTAGAAATTTGAATATGAGATTTCAAAATAGAATTTGAGATAAACTTTGAAAATAGAATTTCAAAGTAGAATGGGAAATGGAATTTCGAATAGGATTTCAAATAGGAAATCCAAAGGGTTTTGAAATGGAATTTGAATTCAAGGGAATTCAAATGAATTTGAATATTAGAAATTCAAATGGTGTTAATGAATTTGAATATTAGAAATTCAAATGGTATTGAAAATGAATTTGAATATTAGAAATTCAAATGGGGTCGGAAATGAAAAATGAAATTTGAATATAAGAGATTCAAATTTGAATTCAAATAGGATTTGATCTATGGGATTTGAATATGAAATTCAAATGGATTTTAACTATGGAATTTTGAATATAGAAATGAAAAAGGAATTTGAATATTTGAATTCCAATAGAATTCAAATATAGAAATTGGAATATAGAAGTTCAAATGGAATTTGAAACATTTAGAATTTCAAATAGAAATTTAAATGGAGTTTGGATATTTAAATTCAAGTATGAATTTCAAATATAGAAATTCAAAAAGGAGTTGAATAAAAGTGGGAATTCGAATATAGGATTTTGAAATGGAATTCGAATAAAGAATTTGAGATGGAATTCGAATAAAAGATTTCAAATGGGATTTGAATACAGGATTTAAAACTATGGAATTTGAAATGTAAAGATTCAAATGGAATTTGAAATATATATGAATATATATATAAAAGTGGGGTTGAATTCATTTTAAAACGAAGTTTAAAGTTTTATATATATAAATATAATTAAAACGAACTCGCCGCAGCGCTGCAGTTCGAAAAATAGCAATTTGAACTTCAATTAAGTATACAGGACTCAATTGAAGTCGGATTTCTTTGAAACAAGAAACGTCAGGACCGGTTTGATAATAGTTTTCTAATGAAGGAGAAAAATCTGAATTTCGTCGTATAGATTTTGAGTTATGTCAAAATCAAAATTTCAAAAATGCAGCGCCAGAAACCATTATAAACCATAATGGATTTTATATATAAATATTGGGATTTTTAAGCAAATAAAAATCCGGATTGCCATTTAAAAATCTAGACTTGAGTTAGAAAATAAATATGGACTCAAGTGAAGTAAAGAAGATGATTTTTGAAATAATAATCATATTTTTGGTTATTGAATAGAATTAACTAAAGGAGAATTAGTTAATCGAGTTTGAACTAAAATCGAACTTTGAAAAGTGAAATTTGGGATTGTAAATATATATTCGAAATCGAGTATAGAACTAAAATTGGAATTTGAATTCAATTGATTGATAAGTAAGTGGAAATATATTTGAAAACGTGTTATATTCAAATATACAAGCGAGATAGGCAGATAGTTAGTTAAAGAATTACTTTAACGAATTGAGTCAAACGAGTGTATGAAATTGAAATACATTGGACAGGTATAGACATACAGGAGACAGGTATGAGGCAAGGATAATGCAGGTATATAAATAATGTGCTCGACAAAAAGGTACATGTTTAATTCATATATGAGAGTTTATGCGCCGTATCGGCAAGCCGCTTGGCTTTTCCTTTTTCTTTTTGATTGAGGAAGATACCGGGAAGCTATTTGAAATTTCCCGATGCTCCCGATACAGGGGAGGTTATGGCGAAATTTTCCGGAAATTTAAGGAGTTAGAATATTTTTAAGATATTTTGATAATTTGAAATCATTATATCAACGTATTGAATTCGATAGATAAGTGAATATAAAAATCGAATATTATAAACAAAATGGGATAGAGATAAGGGATCGAAATTGTTTTCAATTGCAAAGAGATATTTTCTAATATATAGAAAATAAAAGAAGTTAATATTTGGAAACGTTTTCCAAATGGCATAAGAGGCCAAGATGATTATTGAAAATATTTGGCTAACAAATATTGATTGAGAAATTAGAGAAGTGATTTAATTAATGAAATATTAATTAAAGAGCCCAGTGATTTGTTGATATGTTGGATGAACACTTGTTTTTATTCGATAGTTAAATCACAGACTATCGAAGTTTTTGACCATCGTTGTCAATATGGAGAGACCGGTTGGATTATTATCCGAAGAACCACTCCGTATCGGCATAAGCGTTGCGAACCAAGTATGCTGAGTATATTGAAGACGGAGTAAAGTGCAAGGGCTTTTCTAGTAATAGAAATAGTGCCTTCGGTTTCGTTCAGTCCCAGAACGAACGTATATGGACGAATGTCTGACAGAGTATTTCCAATGATCAAATGGGTTGGTCTGTATGGATGTATATGGTTGCAACGGATTTATCCCTTAGCATAATATCCAGAATATTTGTGCAAACTCAACTAGTGATTAACGGATCTGACAATGTGGCATTCAAAGTAATTGTGTTATCAAGGAATGGTAAGTAATCGTAGCCTCAGGCCTCAACAACCGGGAAAGGACAAAAATCGGGCAGGCAGCATGGCTATGTGGGTCGCACCCATTAGGGTGTATAATCACCTATCTAGAGAAATTCCTTTTGTTTCTAAATCTATCGATTCTGCCCATTCGGGAAACGGTGGTTTGAGTCCAACCGTTGGTGATATACATTCGATACACTCAAGCGAAATGAGTGGTCGGTCATGTGTGGGCCGGGTTACAAGATGTTCTTGTTGAACCCAGGTGTATCCGCCTCTAGAGATACATCATCGGAAGGTGGTCCCATACCTTGTCATGTTGGAAATCCAATCTCCAATAAGCGCCATGCGGTTTTTGATTTTATACTATATATGTGGAGCGTGAGATGCAAGCGTTCTGCTATTTGGTTATTTACTTGATATAGACATTATTATAATATCACTGGATTTTCGTATCAAAGTGTTTTGGGTTATAGTAAGGTAAAAGCCGTCCATGTTTATGTGTGGGCTGGTCTTACTATTATCTTTTCTTCTGAAAAGATTTTTAAAGTTAAACAAGTGGTTGGAGTTTACTCACACCAGTCCCATGACTGACCCAGAGTTTATTTTGTTTTGTTTCCCTAAACTCTTGGGTGCCCAAATTTGTACGGGCAGTCAAGTGTTTAAGGCTTTTACAGACACACTTGGAGGAGCTTGAAGCAGGAGGCTTCAACGTTAATTATTTCGAGTTACTTCCGCTGAATCAAATGTTATGTGTACTCTGATGATGGTATGTATATATGTACAAAACAGATTTGTATTTCAAAGCTTATGTTATATAATATATTTTATTCGTTCCGCTGTGAGTTGTGATCTTCGTTTCTCTTCTATTCTAAGTTTTCTATCTTATCTATTCTCACCCTCTATCTTCTTTCTAATAATGAGTCGTATTTCTGTGTTATTTGGGTTAGACGTGTGTTGTATTTAGTCAACTCAGATAGCACGGATTTGCGGGTCGTTTCAAGAACTCATCAGTATAACCATATCATATCTTTACAGTGAATCTATATATAAATAACAGCCTAAGGTCAACCAAATAGTTAACAAGGTTGCTTGATCCAATCTATACTCAAATGCATACAAATCTCTGAAAAAAATGCATATCCAATGGAAAAATATATACGGTATAAGTTGAAAGTGACATGAATGGCGTAACAATCACCTTTAATTGACTGCACACAATCAAGCTCTCATCTCTTTTTGCCAAGGTCCCTACACTTTTGATTTTACTCTTAAAATAAGATAAAGTTCATCCTAAAAAAAAATGCAAGCCACAAATAACACAGTGATCTATATAGATACCTAATCCCCATAGATAGAAAATGTAACGGAAAACACATTATGGTTGAATTATCACAATGATTTATGCTTTTCTCAGCACATTTTACATTAGTGGTCGACATCTCCAACCTGAATGCCTAAATCAAAACATAAACCTTCAAAACTAAAGGAATAAGATATAGAAAGCGGCAAAGTTTTGAGCTTCAATCAAAATTAGTTTTAAGTATTTTATGGTCAATCAGAAGTACCTCATACTAGGGCATAGAGATTTAGATTCCTATATATTTGTATTATGTTTCTTTTCTCGTATAAAGTCAACAAAAAAAATTGCAAGTAGAATTGGGGAAAAGGAAGTGAAGTGGAAGAGTAGGTGCTTATGAAAAGTAGGACAAGAAAATTTAACAACCAAATGGTATAAATTCGTGTTTATTTATCTTACAATGAGCCGCATGATATATACGACCAACGCCCTACCTCTGTATCCATATCTAGTTATACATAAGGAATGCATTTGTACAATTAATCATTTATGTTAATCAATTATCCATATTGACGGGGGCATTTCCAAACACCAACTATTAGTAAGCGGCTGAATATTTGCTCTGCATTAAAACCAAGACCATTTTTAGGCAATAATGGCTGTAAATAAAATTACATACACAGTAGGTGTAACTAATCATTTTCATGTATGAATTTAAGATAAAAGGAACAAGTTTACATTTAATGGACATAGTTAATCAAAATGGACACATTATTTATACCTGATTTCATTCTCACAAGATTATACTGAAAATGACCTAGCTAATCATTTGCTGAAATGACATCAGGTAACTTATATTCTTGAATACCTCGTAAATAATAAAATTCATATAATTTTACCAGCAGGTATAACACCTATGGAATTGTCCTCTATTGTATATGACATTCACATTGTCAAACATATATAATTTAAACCTAAAAAACATGAATCCAACCTCAAGTGGGAGATATTCAGTAGAGCACCACTAACATGAAATATTTCTCAACTTCAATCCATATATAACATTTATATATATCTATAAGGAAAAAAGTATGCGGAAATTATGGTTTGGTGTTGTAAAATAATCAGATTCATAGTTGCTAATGGCAACATCAATTCCATAAGAAAAGCCTCATCCGAATTTCTTAATCTCCATAATAGTTCTAGTGATTTCGATATCAAGTGATTTGAAATGCTAATTAATTTATATCAACACTGGAATAAAATAAAAAATATTACCTATTTTAGGGGATTACGTCATTGATTAGGACTAATCTAGAGTGAACCAGGGAACGTAGATTTAGGATTCACCGAATCGACGATGGTCGAATATAGGATGCTGGAGTGAATCAGTCGATTTACTGCTGTGCTGAATTAACCATGGTGGAATGGTGCAGTGAATTGACGATGGTGGAGAGCTAGAGTGAATTGACCATGGGGATTTCCTAGATTTTGTCGAGTGAGTTGACGACGGTGATTTTGAGTTTGTCAAGTGAACCGAAGAAATTAGGTATTCACAAGATTTAGGGGGAAGCGAGGGACTAAATTTTTATTTTCGCGGCTTTGGATTTAGCTTTATGTTTCGCTCCCGCCTTCTTCACACGCAACATTAACATAGCGGACGGTATGCACAAATAGCACAATTTAAACCTTATTTCTTTTATTTAATTTATATAGTACAATTTATTTGTTATTTTCTTTTCTGTGATTATTTTGTTATAGCTCTTTAATATAAAGCTATGAGATAATGCAATGTATATCATATTTTCTTGTAGTGTTGTGAATGGTATCTTTAATAATATTGTACTTAAACCCAATGGAGTTAAGAAAATTAGAAACTAACTGGAGATTAGATAAGTTAAATGGTTTCCTGGGTATTGGTCTGATGTTGGTTTCGGCCTTCGGGATTAATACTTAGGGAATTGTTCTCTTACTAATTTACGGTTAGAGACAGATGGAATGTGATTTTAGGTTTATCGTGAACCGTGTTTTAAATGACATTAGTTCTTAAACCCAGTTAAAGATAAGATTAATTTCTTAACTTTGAAGAAAATCATTAGCTAATGATTTTTGGAAATTAAAACTAATTTAGAGTTTTAATTAATCTTCAATTAGATTGAAAGGTGAATTTGATAACTAAAATTATCAAATTCAAGGAATGATCGAGATTGGAGTACCACCAGTTTTACTCTAGGCGATAGTTAAATCTTTAATTAGATTTGAATGTGAAATGTTAATTTAATTTAACGATAACACCGTAGTGTTAGATATAAAGTATTACCAGTTTTGTTTCATGGGATAAATAGGTTGGGATTGGGAAATTAAAAAAAATGATTACTTCGGTAAGGATCGCTAATCCCGACTAGTTTGGATAAACCATAATTCGATCTGAATTTATATCTAAAGGAGGATTAAAGAATAAATTTAAAGAATTTATCTTTGATAATATTAATGGGAACCTTCCCCAAAGGATGTGAATATTTAAATAAAAAACAATCAGAATTGGAATGAGGCGTCTGTTGTGTTTTTATAGCACTTGTTTATTATATACGTGAGTTATTTAGAAAGACTGGGTTTATCCCATTCTGAATAACTGAATCGGCGATGAGTCGACGATAAAGACGATGGTTGAAGACTGGAGGTCTTTTGAAACGACCCAAAAATCGCCCTTGCGGGAAATCACCGGATATGCTTACTTTGGGCTACAACAACATCAGAACAATAACAGCAGACTTCTATAAACATTATAATAATGTTACATCAGAGTACAGAATATCAGAGTACATCGAATAAAATTACAGCGGAAGATAAATTACAATATTTAAACACAATAAACAGCGGAAGACAACTATGCTCTGGACATAACTTTAAGCTTCAATCCAGAATTCTTCTCGAGATAAGGACCTGTAGACAAACTACTCGACTGCCCGTGTGGGAAGAGGGCACCCGAGTTTTTAAAGGTGGAAACAAACAACGGGTTAGTCATGGGACTGGTGTGAGAATTCTTAATTAATTTCACTAATAACAATAAGACAAATCCAAGGACCACGCCGCTAATGCGGAACGGGTTTACTCCAATGGATTGTCATGCATAAATTAAAGTAAATCGTTAAACAACGCAATGCTTTTTGGAAAAATGAAACCATCATAAGACCCAAGTCCCATCACACAACGCAAGGCAAACTGGAGGATAGGGTTTTACCTTATAATGGTCAAAAATGCTTGATACGATAAAAACGGATTTTGATATTATTATTAGTGTATATAAGTTTCAAAAACATTTCAAAGTAAATGTATCAATCCTAGGACACATAGATACCATAATACTATGCTTCCATACTAGTAATACAATCAAAACCGCATGAGGACGTATTGGAAATTGGGTTTCCATCATGAGTCAAGGCTAGGGAGGAGCTCCTTACCGATTCGAGACACTCTAGCTAATGTCTCAGGATTCCCCGCAGTTAACCCTTGGATCCTGCAGGGCCGGTCCACAAATATAGCTTCGTGGATTGGCAATTCCTGAACATACGTTTCCCGGTCCTATAGGACCTATCATCCGAGGCGCCTCATTCCATCATCCACATAAGTAAAATGCCAGGCCTTGTTAAAGCCCAAACACCACTTCTAGCTAGAAAGAAACGTGCTGCTCTCCCTGCGTTCCCTTCTCCCATTTTAGACTCCGCCGGTGTGTGAGGCTCGCGAAGTCACGCTATACACAAAGCTATGCCTAAACAGGCTATGCTTTGATCATCCCACAAGGCCTACTTTTCAACAAAGCCTTGATCATATGCATCTTAGCATGCGACATCGTCACTCCATATCACACTACCAATCCTTTGCCGAAATATATGAAAGGGTGTTAAGCAAGAGAATAAATTCTCCGCTACCAAACATTCATACATTCGACAGGAAATCAATAAATACAATATAAAGGAGTACAATGTTAGACACACATTCCATTTATAAGCTTATGCTCTGGGTCTGAGCGAAAGCCAAATCCGTACTAATCAACACTACGTCCGGACGGCCACCACTGTAGCCCCTTCAAGGTAGCTACTCCAATCACAGGCATCAGCAGTTGTCATCCATTCGATGTGAAGATCGCCGGTCTTCAATCACCGTCTTCAACTCTTCGACTTTCATTCGTCGTATGATCATTTGAAATGAGATTGAACTCGGACTTTTCAAATGATCCTCGCATATATATATATTTAAAAAATCATTTCATATCGTTGATATTAATTTATAACGATCAACCTTTATTTTTATTTATATAAAAATATTTAAATTCCATTTAACGACGCTCCAAGTCAAAAGGCGACCTTGGCGCTGTTTTCACCCAAATTTGTTTTACACATTTCTCTAAATCTAACCGTTGGATTTTAACATTATTTATAATGTTGGAAAGATCTTCCCAAGGCGAACCTAACGGTTACAGATTTGGGAAAATCCGACGGTCGGATATTTCGGTATAATGAACTAAAAGTACGATTCTAAAATATGAACTACCCCGCTCGATTCATTTACTTTTAATATATATATATATATATAATTTATATAAATATAATTCCTCCGTCCATTTCATTATTGTGATTATCATAACAAGTAAAGAGCACTTGGTTTCATACATTTTGATATATAACATAACCCACAATAATGTTTACTTTAATTTTCAAAATATTCATTTTGAAATTATTCCTCTTTTTATATTCATTATAAATTGGATAAAATAAATCGATAAACTCGTTTGGGTAAAAAAAAATAGTGTCACTATTTTAAAACGGATTTAATAGCCCAATTCATTATCTTATCCCTTTATATTTTTATAATGGGCTAGACCCCTCAAATTAAGCCTACAACTTGTTGATGCTGGATGTGCCGGTCGGTTCCGGGCAGACTTATCCTACAAGTTGGGCTTAACCTCGTGTCATGACCCGTTTCGTATTTGTGCGCTTGGACCTCTCACATTAGGTTCAACATTTGTGGCTGCTGGATATGCCGGTCGGGTCCGGGCAGGCATCTACCACAAATGTAACCTAACCTCGTGTCCAAGCACAATTATAATTTATAATTATAATTTTTTTTTTCAAAACATGTCATTATTTGAAATTATCCTTTCCGTTAAAGAATCTTAATTTTAAGGTATTCTTTATTTCAAAATCTCTTGATTTCAAGTATCTTAATATAAATTGTAAGTTTCCCTATTTTTATGATTTTCTAATAAAAATCTTTTCAAGACGTACAATTTTAAAACCATATCTTTTTACTTTAATATATTGATGCCAAAGATGTAATCTTTCTAAACCAACGTCAATTAGTTTCATTAATTGAATATAAAATAAAAACATTCCTTTATTTCAAAATTGATAACATTTTGAAACCAAAATCTTCTTAATTTAACACATTGACAATTAACAAGGTAATCTCTTTAAATTCTAACTTTGTCTACTATCATAAATGACATACTTTTATATTGACATAATTGACATAAAAAATGGAATTTTATTTACAGTACAAATTCTCTCTTCTAATTACATATAAAAATGTAATTTTTTATTAATGCGGTATAAACTATACTTTTGTTTACATATAAAAATGTGATCTTTATTACAATGCAAGTTCATACCTTAATTACATATTAAATTGTAATTTTTATCATGCGATGTAAATTCATATATAAATTACATATAAAAATGTAATTTTTATCATACAGTGTAAGTTTACATTTTAAAGGAATGTAATTTTTAATTTATCATTCTCATTCATATCTAAATCACATGTAAAAATGTAATTTTTATCATACAGTGCAAATTCACATTTTAAAAATGCAAATTTTCATTTCATTCTTTATTTACATAGGAAAATATAAATTCCTATGAAATCTTTATTTACATTGAAAAAATGTAATTTTAAATACTTTGCTTTGATTACATATAAAATGTAATCATCCATTTACATTCATTTGTTACCTTATAGAAAAGTGAAATCTTTTCTATTCTGTGACTACATTAAATAAAATGTATTCTTTTCTACTCTTTGACCAAAATGTAAATTTTGGTTTTCATTCTTTTTCTTCACCAAAATGGAAATTTTTGGTTTTTCCCTTTTCCTTTACATTTTATTTTCATCTAACATAACACTTTTATTTCCCTACCTCTTTCTTATGAACTCCAGTGACAAATAAATATATATTTTATTTGTTAATCTTTTCTATATGTACTAATAACTTATAACAGAATATTTTATTTGTAAACATTTTCTATGTAAACTAAACAAAATAAAATGATAATGTTATTTCCTAACAAATCTCTAATTAACCAAAAATGATATTTTGGTTTCAACGATTTCGTCATAATCAAACATGAGATATTGGGTTCAATAAAACAAATATGATATATTTGTTTTTCAACTATATTATCTTACCAACCATGAGGTATTTATTTTCAATCAAAACAACCGTGATATATTTGTTTACACAGATTTATAATAACAAATGACAAATTTCTAACATAAAGGGAATTTTTTTATCACTTCTAACATTTTGACAAAACAAATAAAAAGATAACTTTGTTTGTCGTCAATGCTTTTTAATGAAAACATCAATATTACATAAAAAGGCAATCTTTCAATCCCATTCTTTTTAATTGAAACAATCCACACTAAAAATATGTTCTTTTTAGCGTAAGCAATTTTGACGCTAAAATCTATTCTTTTTAGTTGAAACAGAACGACACTAAAAATCAAATCTTTTTATTTTAAACAAAACACGCTAAAAAAAAAATATGGTCTTTTTATTTTGAACAAAACGACAATAAAATCCTCCCAACAAATTCAATAGACAAAAATGATAAATGTTGTTTAACTATTTCTAATGTCATATTTTGCATAAAATGTAATTTCTATTTCTAATGTCATATTATACATAAAATGTAATTTCTATGTCTAATGTCATATTTTACATTAAAGGTAATTTCTATGTAAAGTGATCTTTTTATTTACATAGCAAATTTCTAATAAAAATGTTATTTTTATTTTCCTAACATGTTTCTAACCAAAAGGTTATTTTTCTTTTTGTAACAAATTTTTTTTTTTATATAAAATGACAAATTTTAATAACATAACCTTTTCTACATACAATGACAAATTTTGTTAACATATGTTTTCCATATGAAAAGAGAAATTTTGTTAACATACACTTTCTATATGAAAATACGAATTTTGCTAATATATACTTAATTAACTAATGGGTATTTTTAATCTAAACTGAATATTTTAGTGAACGACATATGTTTCGATCTAACAATTCACTACAACCGACATACATCAATCTCAATTTTACAACACAATCTATATGTGTTTTCTATTACAATTTTTTTTTTCAATATCACAATCAAAAACAATCTAAATATATATATATACATATATTATTCTTAAGTCCAGAAATTTCACAAATCAGTTCAATAACTCATCGCAATCATCAACCAATCACCGAATAAATAGACATAATCTTAACGTGAATTTTATATAAGATGAATATAAATTTTGTAGTGGGATAAATGAATAAATAATGTTATTTTAAAATAGAATTCTCACCTCGTTACTGGGTTCTGCGCGGTTCAGACCCAAAATTTGGCAAAAATTTGACTTCTTCAGAATCAGGTCTAATTAGTTTCACTGCGAAGATCTCGTCCTCAGGATCGTGGCGAACCTGAAATCGTTCAAATCGGAGTTCGTATGAGTGAGATATCGTTAAATTAAGATTGGACAAAATTGAATTTAAATTAATTAAATAATTAAAGGTTGAAAAAGTCAACCTCCCTCCACTTTCCCCTTAAACGTAACGTTCCAAGCCGTCCCCTTTTTCATTTTTAAACCTATAACCTTCAAAACTAGGTTGCCATTTAACTCGAGATTGGTGAAGATTGAAGACGATCGGAGTGTGGCACATCGGAGAGGAAGGAGAGGGCTACATGCGCCCTAGGTCGTGGAGGGTGCGGTGGGGCCTACAAGGGGCGGTGGGGGCTGTTTGGCCGTGGGTTGAGGGGGTGGGTTTGGCCAAATCTCTTGCCTAAATCCGATCATCACCTTATGGAATGGTAGAGGAGGAGAAGAGCTTCGAAATGGTATATAGTTTGTCTTCTAATTCGTAGAGAGGAGGGAGAGATTGAGGGAGGAAGTTTCGGCCATTCTAGGCCATGAAACCTGAAGTGGCGGCTGAGTTTTGGTAGGGAAGGATTAAGGTTGGGAGCTAAGGAGGAGAGAAGGTAGAAGGGTTTAGGCCGCTATGGGTTCGGTTGATTCGGGAAGAAGAAGAACGATGCCGTACTTTATATAATAAAATATTATTTTATTCCTTAATTAGCCCGTTAAGGCCCGATTTGGCCCGAACTCAGAATTAGACCCAACGACTATCATTCTTACCCTTTAACCCCCGATCCGGACTCATCTGGATATGTCCCGCAGGCCCAAACGATCATCTTGACCCAGTTTTCTTTAATTTAAAATATTTACTTTTATTTTTAATTCAACCGTACAAATAAATTTACCGGGGCCACAAATTAACTTCAAAAATTCCTGAAAAATATATTTAGCTATGTTTTGATGCTGCGGACCTAGAAAAATTAATTTCGTTCAATTCTGAGTCCGTTCGAAAAATGACTATTTTCAAGTCGATTAAAATTGACCGAAATTGACAAAACTGAAATCTTTTTGCCACGGCTACAATTTAATTCTAAAAATTATGAAAAATTGAAATTAACTATATTTTGACATTCCGAATCCAATAAAATTGGTTTCATCGAAAACAGAGGTCGTTTGAAAAATGGCTATTTTCAAGGCGTATATATTTAATATTAAAAATACATTTTTAAACAAATAATTTTTGAAACTCAAAATATATAAGTGTTTACTGATTTTCAATATAGAAACGTCATTCTGAACTCAATGGAAGTGGTTTCGAGTCCAAATTCCTTCGTATGCAAAAAGTAACATTTTTGACCTATATAAATTTCATAGCAACCTTTCTAAATTTTAAACTGGGCATAACTTTTGATTCCTGCTATGAAATTTCGATTTTTCAGATTCGTTAGAAAGATATTTTTAAATAGATTCTAATATTTTTGGTTTCGCTAAAAACGTTAAATTTTGCATCCCGTATCGTCAGTCAAAGTTCAAGTTTGACTTTTCAAACTACCGCGCTATTTCTAACTCCTTTTATAATTAAAATTAAATTATTCATTCTAACTTCGATTTAATTCAATTTTTAATAATTATTATTTTAAATAAATTATTTTAAATATCAAAAACCCATTAATATTAGTTAATATAAAATTTTGAATTTACCCCAAAATTCAGGGTTGTTACATCTTTACATCGTTTGGATGATTACTGATGTCTTGATTGGGCTGTACACCCAAGATAAGGTAATAAGTGGTGATCGTTCAGAACGTACTTGGAGATCGACCGGATATGCGAGGACCTCTTTTCTGTATTGGACATATGGGATGAGTAATAAGGTGCCTCCGGTTTCGTTCAGACCCAGAACGAACTTGTAAATGGATGTGTGTCTAACATCAGATAACATTCTGTGTGATTGATAGACATCGGTTGCATAGCGTGAATTTCCTGTGTGGCATGCTGAGATGCAAATGATCAATGCTTATGTTGAAAATCAGAGTCTAGTGGTTGATGATCAAAGCACGGCTTTAATATAGCATAGCTTTATGTAGCGTTAATTCGCGAGCCTCACACCTTGGTGTGAACCAGAAATGGGAAAGGACATTAGGGAGGGCATGCATTTCCTTCTAGCTAGAAGTGGTGTCTGGTTTTGCACGCCCAGGCGTTTTATTTATGTGGATGATGGATAGCGAGGCACGTCGAGTATATCGGCATTGCAGGGCCGATGGATGGTTTGGTCTTTATACAGACCAGTTTTCACCCCATAGGGCGGGGAAACGTAGTGTTCAGGCATTTTAATCCACATCGAGTGGACCAGCCCTGACAATCCAAAGGCCCACCTGAGTCTGGGCCCTAAGACATGATAGGCTAGATTGTCTTGAAGCAGTAAGGACGATCCCTTGCCTTGGCTCACAGAAGGAAATCCAACTTCCAATACGTGACATTTGCATTTTTGGTTGTAGAGCCTAGTATTAGCGACATGATATATCTTACCCATGTCATATAGGATTGATACATTTATATTTGAATTTGTTTTATACACTGTGCACTTATAATAGTATCAAATGATTTGTTCTAACGTATCAAGCATGTTTGGCTATTATAAGGGAAAACCCTATCCTCCTGCTTGCGTTGCATTGTGTGATGGGACCTGGGTCTTATAATAGCCTCATTTTTCCAAAAAGCATTGCACTGTTTTGTTATATGCACTGGTATTCTTGGGAGGAAACCCGTTCTGTGTTATACATTGTGGTCCCTTGATATATCGGATTTAAAGTAAAGTTTTAAATAACTGTTTTAATTCTCACACCAGTCACATGACTGACCTGGAGTTTATTTTTTTTAACCTATACTCTGGGTGCCCCTATTTTCCACACGGGCAACTAGTAGTTTTGATTTTGCAGAAATTATATTCACAGGATCTTGGTTTACAGCTGGAGTGATATTCAGAAAGTTCTGTATCCGTATATTCCCTTCAGTTGTGTTTTGTATTATTTTCCGCTGCATTGTAACTTGTAAATATCTGATATTTATCGAATGTATATTATTTATTTGTACTCTATATATCCTTGTACTATGATGTAATATGTTGTAATAAGTAATGGTATGTTCTTCTTTTTGTGCTCTGATTTGTCGTGTTCTCATTACAATCCAGGCTTTCCTTTACGGGGAAGTTTGGTTAGTCTCAACTGGCGTTTAATCCAATTAAAAATAACCGGTGCATCCAATCTTGACCAGACCATCTCAATCTCGTATCCTCCGTTCCTGCGTTCCAACGTGACAAACCGTTCTTGTTTTTGACAATGTATGATCGAGATATTGAATTAAAATGATTGTATAAACATTTATTTTATAATAAACTTTTATTAAATCTAGCAGTACTCTTATAAAATGTGGGTGAGATTTCTATGTTGGACCCTATGCTAAGTAAACAAATGAATTGGACACTTGTTTAAATGTGATGTTATAGGTGATCACAATTAAATTATCATATAACATCGTTACGTGGGTAAACAAATAATTGATACATTGTTATGGGTGGACTTTATGGTAGTTTAATTAAGGTGGAAACAAAATGTGAGGGTATAAAATAGTTTATAGTTAAATCGGATCAGCACAACATTTTTACCCACACCTTAAATTCATAGCCAATGATAACAAAACTTTAAATAAAATACAAATAAAATAACGGTCCCTTACCACAAAATGTTCACAGCCCAATATCATCCATATTGGCGAGCTATATGAATTTGTCCCCTTACCCATCAATTTGAACTTATACGTGTTCTCCTCTCATCCCTCTTCCTTACTTCCATTCTGGTCTTTCACCTTTTTTTCTTAATGAAAGCACAAAAGGCCCACGCCCACTACAACCCGCAACATGTTTTATAGTGCATCTCCTTCTTCCTATCGTTTTAAATCCTCCTGAAGCAATTCCAACAGACGCAAAAAAAACATATACCGTCAAAGAACTCTCGAGCGCCATGATAACTTCACCGCTCCACTCTCTACCCCTCGCAAAGTCTGCCGAAAGCCAATGTCTCCTCCGCGATGCTCCCCTTCTCCGACTGTCATGGTCTCTCCAATGTCAGGTCCGACATTTTTTTGCTTCATATTTTTCGAAAATAAACCCACTCGACCAGTGTTCTTCACTGATCCCATTACCAATCACGAATTCATGAGTAAATCCATATATCTCGATATAGCTTCAAACCAAGATCGCGATTTTTTTGCAGTCGACTGCCCTTGTTCGAATTTATGAGATGTTGCACAGGTCGAGGGTGGTTTTAGGAGTGTATGGTACATATGTCGTGATTTTAGAATGCTTATATGGATCGGATTTAATTTTTTAAAGTTCGGGTTTCAATTTTTCTTTACTGTGAAAAGTCTGGAGATGGTGAACAAGACGAAGGTGTGCTCATATATATATAGTGTCGACTTTCCTTGGGGATCACGGTTTTGTTTGTAGGGTAGTTGTTCCCCTCCACGTAGCTATATTCTTCCATCACCTCCAATCTATCTGTTTGATTTAACTTACATGTGCATTCCTTAGTGGTGAAAGGATTTTAGATGGCTGCATCGGGTACAGTTGCAGGTGCACATTTTAATTGGAAAAGAAATGCTAGATAGGCTAGCGGTTAGGGGGTACACATTTTCCATTTTCCTTTTTATTAGCTTGACGATGGGTCTAGGCATGTGATAAATCTTTTATGGCAGGAGGAGTATAGCTGTTGTGCTTTAATTCTTCTCCCTTGTGCAAAGGCCTATATATTTAGGAGTAAAAATAGGATAGTTGGGTGATATTTCTTGATGGAACTCAATGAGAAGAAAAGGCTGTATTTTCGTACGCACAGGCATGTGCAGTCTTGGTAAAGGTGGGGAATGATGTATCATATATAGGTTAGGCGGAAGGTAGCTATTCAATACAGCTGTTTTGCTTAAATATTTAGCATGCATGATTGTATATTGCAGGTAGGGTGTACTGCAACTTTGGGCAAGTGATGTTAGATAGGCCTGAGCATCAACTCCATTTTCCATATCTTATACGTGCATGAGCTGTTGCAAATATGAGGAGATAGAAGATAGCTGTGCTTTTGATGGGTATATTAAAATGGGTAGGTGCATGTGCATATTTAGGGTAGAAGCTAGCTGCATGAAAGGGACTGTGTGTTCAGTAATGGACAGTCTGGTTCTTCTTTAAACATTTGAGAACGTGGTTAACAGATGGCAGGCTGATATTGATAAGAAAGATTTGCAAGTCGCAAGTTTGGGAATGAAGATTAAGGATGTCGAGGCAGATAATTTGAAGCTTTTTAAAAAAAATGACAAAGAAGAGGAAATCTGAGACTGATACAGTAGAGAATTTACTAACTGTTGGATTGTTTGATAGCTTTGGTTAAAGATTGTTGTCATGAAATGCATCGGTTTAGTAAATGGGTTATTGCATTAACAAAGAAATCATTCACACTGGATTTGGATTATGTGGAAAATTAGATATACCCTGGTATGAAGTATGCAAAAGCTAGGCATTGGAGGTATGCGATTTTATCATATTTTTGCTTATGAATGTTTGATGGGTTCGATTCAAGTAACATTTTGTACCAAAGTGGGGCTGAATTTGATGACAAGATCGCTCGAAATAGGAAATAACCTTTGAATATATAGTTTAATTTATTTGATTGAACTATTTGTTTTTATACGATTATCTTATTCCATCGCTGATTATCGTTGACCATCATACATTTGTATCAACATACACAAACTCCAAGAACAACGAAAATGGACCTACTACTATGTCATGACATTCCGATCCCAATAAAATAAATTTTATTAGAATTGGACTCCGTTTGCACAACGACGTTATTTTAATTTATCGGTTCACTTTTAGATTTTGTCTACCGACAAAACAACTCTGTTTGGCTCCAAACTGAAAATCTAGCAATAATTAATTATATATATTCCAATAAAATTTGTTTCGCTAAGAATGGAAGTCGTTTTGAAAAATAACTATTTATTTGGCTTATATAATACCGTAAAAATATAAATAAATTATAAAACAATTAAATAATAATAAATTTTTATTACCATATATATATATATATATCCAAATAATATAATACTTCAAATTTAACAAAGGTGGAAGTATAGCTCGATATTAACATTAACGATATTCGAAATACATAGCAATTCCCTTTTAAATTTATTAAATATACGTTAAAATTTACTAATGAATTCATAGTGACTATTTTAAATTTTGATTTGGACCCAACTTACAGTATTTATGCTGTAATCTCAATCTTTCTCTTTCATTAGAAAATTATGATCAAAATGATTCCAACATTTCTTGTTTCACAGAATTCCAACTTAAAACGGATTCTGTATATTTAATTGAAGTTCAAAACTGAACATTATGAACTACCACGCCATTTCAACTTCGTATTATATTAAATATAATTTAATCGTTCATTTTATAAACAAATTCAATATTAAAATCCATTAATATTCTAAATATAATAATTAAAATAAATTTAAATATTCAAAGGAAAATTCGGGTCTATACATTCTTTCCCCCTTAAAAGAATTTCGTCCCCGAAATTGCTAAGTAAGAAGAATGATTCCAATCTGATTTACTTTCAAAATAATTATATTAAAATAGTTTCTAGGTTCAAAAATTTACGAAAAATCCGCCAGCACCTCCTCTACATGGCTTGATCTAAACAACCACAAATGCCACTTGGGGCCCCCATCGATCAAAAGAAAACAAAGCCAAGTGGCTATCCAACTCAGGGTATAAAATCAAACACCCAATCAATATAATTAAGGTTTACCTATTTGTTGGGAATTCAAACTCTAATCATGAGGAAAATCAGCTAACAACTCTTTCTCTTTCCAATCCTGCACTTAACTCAGTATCCACTGCCAATAACAGATACAAGGTTAAATCATTTCTATTTTATTTCATTTTGATTCTATTCAATCTATTATACTAACAATTTATTCTTTTAGTTTCATATTCATTTAACTATTGATAAATTTTATTATCGACTATCCTACCATCCAATAAATAAGAAATTCATAATACACAATCAATTTAACCAAATCATTTTTATTTGACTTGTCTTCAGTTAGATTCTGGTTTAATGAATCTTATTCACAAACTCTGTGTGAAATGCTCCGGGTCATCTTAAACCATTTACCATCCCAATCTTATTTGAATTCATTCAAATCAATCAGATACACCAATATTTTAATAATTTGATAAAATTATTTCCTTTCTATATAAAAATATAATTTAGGAAAAATTATTTCATTTACACATTTTCAAAACAATATTGTATCAATTGGTCAGTTCGGCTTGAATCGATCAACCAACACAATACAAAACATTTATATATAAAATTTACAAATATGCTCTCGTATATATACACTCAATCTTGATCTAAATCGACATAAAACACCATGTCGAACATTTAAGCATCGAAAAACACCAAAATGTTATTAGACAGAAATTAAAGGGAGAGATAAGAAAGAAAGAAATATTAGAATAGAAGAAGAAGAATAACAACACAAAACCATCAGAGTCTCACATCGCAGCGGAACAAAATATAACATAAAAATAAACTTTATTAAGAGCTTGAAATAATACTTACAACATCAGAGTACATCAATACATCTGGACAGTTATAATAGCTTGTCCTCATATATATAACACACCAAGGAATAATAATGGTATGACATCATACATTTGAGCACCTTCAGCTATCCGATAACCTGAAACTGTACAACCCGGTCTAACCTGAGCCTTACAAACACCAGGTCAGTCTTGTGAACCAGAGTGAGAAAAACTCGCTAAGTTTATAATATCATCCAACTTGATTTTTAAAGTTAAAAACCTTTTTGAAAGAAAAAGATAATCGTAAGACCAAATCCACAAATAAATACGGGCGGCCTTTGCCTTATGATAACCCAATTTTTTTTGAAATCCATATGTTATTGTGATATTATAATAGTGTCTAAATACAAATAAATAGAATCTAGCAGAACGCTTGCATCTCACGCTCCACATAAATAGTATCCAATCAAAACCGCGGGCTCTTATTGGAGATTTGGATTCTGACTATGATAAGGTATGGAACCACCTACCTATAGTGTATCTCTAGAGGGCAATACACTGGGTTCAACAAGAATGTCTTGCAACCCGACCCACACATTACCGACCACTCATTTTGCTTGAGTGTATCGAATGCATATTACCAACGGTTGGGTGCGAACCACGTTTCCTGAAAAGGGACAGCATCGAAACAGATTAAAGAGTGAAATGGATTTCTCTATATAGGTGATTATACATCCTAATGGGAGCGACCCACATAGCCATATTGCCTGCCCGATTTTTGTCATTTCCCGATTGATGAGGCTTGAGGTTATAATCGACTTTTGGAACATCTGGCCACCATTCACTTTTGAATCCCACATCGTCTATACACGTCATCCAGGAACACGATGAACCGAAGGCGCCCTCCTACAACATGCTAGGAATCACCCTATAGATCAGTAGCGAGTAGTCCTTGCAACCCGTGGATTTCAACCATGATAGAATCACAGTATATCTCTAGGGATCATCCAGAGATTGTAAGTAACTCTTCCATTTTATAAAGATCTACGGTCTTCAATTGCTCCATCTCGATCATCATCTCCAACGTATTCGTATTTATTGGCCAGAATGGTTTTCGAATATAAATCTGATCCCGGTCTTACCGTATCAATACCGTTAGGTCGAATTTTAATAGTCGGCTATGTAACTATCAAAATAAACAATCACAAAAATAAAAATAAATTGATTGGTGTAATATATAGCGTCACTTGACCATTAAAATAATATACCACTTGTAATCTCATTCATTATATATTAGTTTAATATAAATATTTTCAAATCACTTTAACTATTACTTAAAGAAATATCTTAAAACCATGTCCAAATTCTCGTTGACAACCATTTCAAAACATTTTCTATGACATCACTTATTATCTATAATTGGGAAATCAATTTGACTTATCATCGTAAAACGATAGTTACAAAATCTCTTTTGTTTTCGTTATTTGAACACCATAATCGTTGCTTAACTTTTAGAATAAACCTATTCTAAAGCTCATCTCTATACCTTTGAAAGCATCATTATATTTTCATAAATCTCCTTTTATTTATTTCCTTACTATGGAAATGTCATTTCACATTCTCAAGCCCTTTTTTTTGGGGATCCCATCATATATATCCCCAAATTCTTCAAATAACGTTACACTATTATTTATCCAAAATAAATTACTATAACATCTTCACTATTACGACTAATATCCTCCTTCGATAATCCTGAAGTTGTTTCAAGTTGGGGTATTTTAATTGCCTCTCAGACCTTGATCAATCACGTTCTTATCTTAAGATAGATATCGGTGGTAATACCAAAAACCAATATTCATTTCCCAATATCAAAACAAAATCCCATTTTATTTATATCTTGATGAAATCACATCTCTAATTAAAATAGTGAAACTCGATCGTATCTTTATAATTCAATCTTCATGACCACTTTCATTCAAACTTGGTTTTCGCTCCAATTTTCATTTCAAATCCATTTCCAATAACTCATTCCAATAATATATTCAGTAAAATTCGGGTTTTATAACTTTACAAACTCTATGATTTCATAGAATCCAATTAAATATAATTCAATCATAATTTAATTAAACCTCGATTTAACTATAAACCTTTAATTGCTTAAATATTCATTAAACAATAAGCATGACTTTAAAACTTCTCAAACTTCCATTAATAAATTTTACGTCTCCAAATTATCACTTCAATTATTACTAACTAACTAATAATCAAGTTTGATCATTTATTAAAATAAAACTAGTTTACTTCACCATTACTGCTCCCATTAAATTAACAATCTTAGTTAACACAACTTCTAAACATGATTTATTTGTAAATCAATTCCACTTAGCCCTTTAAAATAATTCCATTTGCTTTGATTATCATTAAATAAATAATCATTGATCCAATATGATTACATTTTAATTGTTATTTGAAAGTAATTAATTTTAGTTATAAATCGTTGCATTAATCATTGCTCACTTGATTATCCATCTTAGTAATGTAAGAATTAATTTTACAAATCATTTTATAATGAGACAGGTGCTTCGCACACAACATATTTTTTTTTGATAAAAATCGTGATTTGTGGTTAAAACAAATAATACATATATGCTTATAGTTAGTTTATTTCCTCTTTATAAACTTCATTTAAAGTAATATATTTATAAATCTATATTCAGTTATAAAATAAATTTCATAACTTCATTCCTATCGATTCACCTGATGGTAAATCATTCTCTACAAAACAGTTTGTATTTTGGCCATCTGCCATAAATTTGTCAACCAATATCACCCATTGGTTAATAACCAAACAAATGTTGAATTTGGGTTTAACCATCAATAAACAATTCAAAAATCCAATCATATGGGTTAAATAGTTCATATATGATGATCATATGAAATGAAACAATTAATTTGATTGATAACCATCAACCAATAACAACCATTCAAGCATCCAATTTAATTAAATACATTTATATTATTATAAACGTAACCGACAAGGTAAGTTACCTTGTTTGGAAATCATCATTTAAAAATAACTGAAACATCCCACCCTCCATTAAGGTCACTCACAAAGGGAATGCCTTAACTTTGGTAGAGGTTTGCAAGTAAATGTCACAGATAAACACAAGACAGATATATAAACACATATATATAAGCAGCGGAAAACAAACAGACTTTTATTTCATAAATACTTGTTCATACAAAACATTTCCATAACTGTCACATAATAACTTCCAAAACATTACATCATCGCTTCTGTCTTGGTTATTAAATAAAGAAGCATAAAACATAATTAAAACTGCATAAATCCCCATGATTGTGTCCAACAGCCATAGCTATGGAAAGAGAGTCCAAACCGTACATCTACCACCTTGATGCTTGCAAATAGTCAGAATAAATTGGGTTGTTTCCTCCCTGTGGACCTGGGGGAGGGAAGAAATGGAAGAAAAGAAGACGAAAGAAAATAGGGTTAGACATAAAGCCTGGTAAGTCTGGTGACTCTTCAGTATAAGAATAAGAATAAGGGCATGATAGGTATAAACTGGAAACAGGAAAGTATCACAAACTAAGATAAAGCCGTTTGAATCGAATATACTACCGTACCCCACACTATATCTCTGCACCTATTTGTACTGTCTTAACTGGCACCCCATGCAGGAGGTGAAGTGATCCCCTTTTTCTAAAGATCGGCTCCTACTTGCATAATCATCTGTGTCTTACAGCCCCCAAAATTGTAGATACCTATGCTTGTCCCACCATGGTGTGTATCAAGTCCCATGGTGGCGGCCCGACACAATACTAGCATGCATAGGTTATACAACTGGTGCCCCCAGTGCCCTGTTTGTCTGCTCCGAAGTGTGTGCACGCCTGCACTCCGTTAGAACCCACACTGTTGCACCCACTGCCGTCGCTTTTGACCGCTTATAATCAGCCCAGTAATCGTGCCCCACCCTGCCTAGTTTCATGGTATCATGATACCTAATTGGGTTACTGCTGAAATGGGTCCCCGTTACTAGGGTTTTCTAGTCAAACATGTTAAGTGGTTAAGTGTCTGTATTTACCTTACCCCACCCATCAGTTTAATTAACATGTTGAGTTTGTTAAGTGTTTTAGTTAACTTAACCATACCATCCTGACTGTCTGTCCTTAGCTTTTTAAAACATCGACCACTCACATTAGACAGATATTGTTACGGTTACTGGATGTGTCGGTCGGTTCCGGGCAGATTTACACCATAACTTAGTCTAACCTTGGGTCCTATTGGGCTCCATGCTTAACCACCCACATTGGATAGGTATTGTTGTGACTACTGAACAGCCGAGCGGGTCCGGGCAGGTTTACATCACAACTAAATCCAACCTCGTGTTAAGCATACTCGTATTTTCTAAATTTACATATTTGTCTTTATTACTTGTTACATGTAAATTAAATGTCATGGCCCACTTTCCAAGTTTAACATTTTTGGTATAAGAATTTATACCGTTTAAATGCCACCAATTTTGGCATGTGACAAACATGCCAATTCCATATATTTTTATGTCAAGTTTTCCTGTAATTACCAATTTATCCCAACGTTACCCCGTCTAACTATTAGGCTAACAATCTTAGCCTCATTTTCGTTCGCATGATTTTTAACATATAAAATTAGGCTAAAAACTTAGCCTAATTTAGCATACACAAAATTGGCATGAAGCAGTCCACTAACATAAACATGACATAGGTGTAAACTTGGCATTTTTGGCATAGTCAATATGAACATCATAGGTATGAACTTGCAAGATAGTCAACATGAATGTCATAGGTGTGAACTTGCAACGTAGACTAAATCAACATACATGTGAATTTGCAATATAGCCTAAATCAACTTACATATATGTGAACTTGCATTGAAATTGGGAACTAACCAAATAGGTGTCACATAAATTAGCATATTATTTAGACAACATAAGCCTAAACATTTTTTTGAATCTAGGCATAACATCGAACATCACTAGCATATGACAAGAATATGACATTTCCATAAAGTATGTATAATTTCATCGCATGTGTGAACTAGATCCAATCAGATGTCTAATTACAACATGAAACATGTATTAAAGTGGATCTTGACATGGATCCAATTAGGAACTTGCAACTTTTGTATAAACATAGGAGCATGTATATGAACATAACCAGTTAGGCATAGAGGTTCTAGCATAAAGTATACATATAACCTATATAATCACATAAACATATAGGTGTAGATTACAACATAAACTATACAACTTGCATGTGATGTTGTTTTCATTCTAAATGTACAATAGGATCAACATCAACTCAATTATACCACAAACATCCCAATTCCATTCACAACACAATCATTTCAATACATAAATATGAATTAACATCGTTGTTACATAATAGCATAATTCCCTTTCCAATTTACATCGAATCAAGTCTTAATTTTATTCACATCGGAAAAATCACTATACTTACAACAAACGACGAACTTGAATTCTGGATTCTGAGTTTTGAATTTGAAATGCTTTCCTTTGGGTAGACTAACGTTGTTTGAATCGTGTTTTACTATAGTTTTGGCTTGTCTCTAAGCTTTCTAATTGATGGCCACTCCTAGTTTCTTCCCAACAGCATGACGGCTCTAGTTCTATATTATTTGTGTAAATTTAGGTTGAGAGTTGAGTTGTATTTATAGAATTTCAAACTAATTAGAGCCGTCGATGAAGCTAGAGTTAATCAAGGCCATCCATCTCAAGAGAAGCCAATCAGAAAGCGACATGTAAGCCCTAGTATACAGCCAAGCCCCAAAAATCGACCAGAAACCCGACCAGGCCAGCCAGGGCCAAACCAGTTCGACTGGGCAGGTCGACCCCCAGGTCGACCCTATGGTCGACCCCCAGGTCGACCCTATGGTCGACCTGGTCACCCAGGTCGACCCCCAGGTGGACCTGGTGCCTGGGCGGGAATTTTCCCACCTAGCCCAGTTTGGGTCTGATTTTCGAAATTTGAACTTCATTTGAACCGTTTGAATTTTAATTTGAATTCTGAAACTTCCGGAGGTGATAACTCCTTCATACGGAGTCCGATTCAGGCAAACTCGGACTCTATCTCAAGCAAAATTCCGAGACGAGCGCAATGGCATAACCCGTTTCCCTTAATTCTTTCGTTTAGAATTAATTATACTTTAATTTGTTAATTAACAGTTAACAGAAAATTCGGGGTGTTACATTCTCCTCCCCTTAAAGGATTTCGTCCCCGAAATCTTCAAATCTGGAAGAACGTAAGTCCCAACATCCAATCGTCCATCTACTCATCCAACAAACACAGGCGTCCATTGTCGTTAAAAGACTTCTAATGCTTCATAATCATATGCATAGTGTGTGTATATGTCCTTAATTAATGCAAAATCATGCGGTCTACTGATTCAGTTGACCTCCTTAATGCGAATCATGTAAGTGTCATGAATCCATTATGTATACAAATTTTTCCCTACTCATAATTCTACATGAGTGCACAACCATTCATACAAATGCGACATCCATATGACGACATATCAAGTTTCAACCACATACAAATATGAATACATATATGCATATGCAATATGGAAGTGACTGAGCCGATCTAATACCTAGAGTGTGTGTGTATATGCATCCACGAGCAACCACTAGCAACCACTTGCAACCACTTGCAACCATCAACCATAACATGTTTCAAATACATGTTTACATCCAAAGGGGTTTCTACCTAAGGATAAAGGATAATATCGAGGAGATTTACCTAAAAAGATAGATTCAAGCATAACTTAAGGAAAAAGAGAGATCAAAGATGTACCCTCAAAAAGAAAAGGGTAAGCCGCCCGTATTCTGTCCTCAGTTTCCCTAGTCACGTCTTTCTCGACATCGCTCCACTGAACTTTAACGGGCTTTACTACGCGGTTGCTTAGCTTTTTGATTTCAGTTCCTACAATTTGAGTTGAAACTCTCCTTACAGTTGCTTTGCGTTCCACTTCGGCTTCTTCTAGAATGCTTGGCTTCACCACTTCCGCAGATTCATGTAGACATTTCTGGAGATGAGAAACGTGAAAGACATTGTGAATTCCAGCCAACCTTTCGGGCAGATCTACTCTATAAGCCATTTTCCCAATCTTCTCGATGATAGGGAATGGTCCTATAAATCTTAGTGCTAGCTTTCCTGCGGATCCAAAGCGAACGACGTTCCTTAAAGGGGATACCTTAAGGAAAACCCTGTCCCCAACCTCAAATTCAAGGTCGGTCCTTCTGTTGTCGGCGTATGATTTCTGTCTGTCTTGGGCTATCTTCATTCTCCTTCGTATAAAGTCCACTTTTTCTGAAGTATCTCGAATCATGTCTGGCCCAAGTATAAGTTTGTCAGTAGACTCCCATCAACAAGTTGGTGATCAACACGATCTTCCATATAGAGCTTCGAAGGGGCGCCATACCGATGGTGGCTTGGTAACTGTTGTTGTAGGAGGATTCTACTAAAGAAAGATGATCCTCCAAAGTCCCTTCGAAGTCAAGAACGCATAGTCTCAAAAGATCTTCTAATACTCTATTCACCCTTTCTATCTGACCATCAGTTTGGGGGTGATAGGTCGTGCTCAAGCATAACTGTGTGCCTACAGCTTCTTGCAGAGTCCGCCAAAATTCGCTCGTAAAGATGGGATCTCTGTCACTCACTATGCTGCAGGGTATTCCATGGAGTCGAACTATTTCCTTGAGATAAAGAGAGGCTAGAGATGAGGCAGTCCTTCTACTCTTGATAGGTATAAAGTGGGCGCTTTTATTAAGCTTGTCCACTATTACCCAAATGCTAGTATTGCCTCTTCTTGACCTAGGCAACCCATCAATGAAGTCCATTGAAATGCTATCCCACTTCCACTGCGGGACTTCTAGAGGATGAAGCAGTCCTCCAGGTTTCCTTTGTTCTGCCTTAACCTGTTGGCATGTCACGCACTTAGAAACGAAATCTGCCACGTCCTTCTTCATGCTGCTCCAATAGAAAACTCTCTTTATGTCCTTATACATCTTGTCCCCACCTGGGTATATTGTCATCTTGGAATGATGTGCTTCCTCGAGAACCATCTTTACTAAATCCCTTGCTTGTGGGACGCATAGTCTTCCATCTCGCCTTAGCCAAACCTTATCATCGATGGAGTACCTATTGAGGTGACTGGAAGTTTCACCCCTAATTAGTTTATCAATCACATCCCTTATTGAGCCTAAAAGAGTAGGTCGTACTTCTAGGGATGCCAGTAAACCCGGTATAAAATCAGAGGAGGGCCTAAAGTCAAAACTAGCTATATACTCCAAGCTTTGCCTTTCTACAAAGAGAGGGCTTAGGGTCAGTTTCTTTCTACGCAACGCATCTGCTACTACGTTGTCTTTGCCGGGAGTATAGGAAATTTCAAAATCATACGACGCAAGGAATTCCATCCATCTTTGCTGCCTTAAGTTAAGATCTTTCTGCGAGAAAAGATACTTCAATGATTTATGGTCACTATATAATTTGAACTTCTCACCTAGGAGATAATGGCGCTAAGACTTAAGTGCAAAGACGATGGCGGCCAACTCAAGATCGTGGGTTGGGTAGTTCCTTTCATGAACTTGCAACTATCTTCCACCATATGCTACTACCCTCCCTTCTTGCATTAGAACAACGCCTAGCCCCGTACCATAAGCATCCGTATATACTGTGAACATCTTGCTTTCATCGGGCAAAGTCAGAACTGGGGCCGTTGTAAGAGCCCTTTTTAAGCATTGGAAAGCAATATCACAGTCCAAATCCCAAGCGAATGCTAGATTCTTCTTTGTTAGCCTTGTGAGTGAAGCTGAGATTTTCGTGAAATCCCTAATGAACTTCCGATAAAACCCTGCTAGCCCGAGAAAGCTTCGGACTTCAGTTGCATTTCTTGGTGTCTTCCAATCTTGCACTGCCACCACTTTCACGGGGTCCACAGCTAACCCCTCTTTGGACACTATATGTCCAAGGAATCTTACTTCTTCTCTCCAAAAGTGGCACTCGGAGAATTTGGCTTTTGGCTGATGTGCACAGAGAGTATCCATGATCTCCTTCAGATCTTGAGCATGTTCTTCCTCATTCTTTGAGAAGATCAAAATAACGTCTACGAAGACCACCACGAACTTATTGAGGAATTCTCTGAACACCCTGCTCATTAGGTCTACGAAATAAGCGAGTGCATTTGTCAAGCCGAAAGGCATGACAAGCCACTCGAAGAAACCGTCTGGGGTTCTAAACGCCATTTTATCAATGCTATCTTCAGCTACCCTTAGCTGATGGAACCCAGTAGCTAGATCAAGTTGGGAGAAGACCGACGCACCTACAAGCTGATCAAACAAATCGTCTATTCTGGGAAGCAGGTGTCCATTCTTTTTAGTCAGCTTGTTTAGCTCCCTATAGTCCACACAAAGACGTAGTGAACCATCTGCTTTGGTGGCGAACACCACTGGAGCACCCCATTCCGAGATACTTCTCCTTATAAACCCGTTCTCGAGAAGCTCCTTAACTTGCTTACTGAGCTCCTTTCTCTCCTTTGGAGCCATGTGTCTAACAGGCAGAGCCACAGGCTTTGCATTATCCACAAGATATATGAGGAAGTCTATTTCCCGCTTCGTAGGTAAGCCCTTCACCTCTTCAAAGACATCCGGATATTCCCGGACCACTCTAACCGACTGCAAATTCTCAACAGAAGCGTCAAGCGACTCTAGATAACTAAGCATAATAGCTTTCAAGGGATTACAAGCAATTTCTATAGTGTTACCGAGGTGAGTCAAGAGTCTAACCTCTCTTTTCTCACAATCAAGAATGGCACTATTACTGGATAACCAGTCCATGCCTAAGATCAGTCCATATCCTAAGAAGCCCAAAAAAAGGCATTACATCTAAATTCAACACTTAGAATAGAGATTTTAAAATCCAAGCAAACCATCGATAAATAAGCCGAGCCCCTAATTGGATTCGAAACAACCAAGGGATCTTCTACCATACTAGTGTCCAAGTGCAGAGATTCTACTAAACAGATGAAATAAAGGAGTGTGATGCACCAGAATCAAAGAGAGTGCGAACTGGATGATCATATAGATAAACTAAGCTTTCTACAGAAATATTTCTACCTCGTTCCTGTGGAGGTGCCATCAGCACGTGAACATGTCCCCCTGAGGTGGATCCAGTCCTCTGTCCCTGCCCCCGCTTCTTTGGGCAGTCCTTAGCCAAGTGTCCAGTCTCGCTACAATTGAAACAACCACCATTCATCTTTGCCTTCTTCTTTCTGCAGTCCTTCGCTATGTGTCCCACAATGCCATAGAAATTGCACTTTATCTTTTCATGGGATTTGTTGTTCTTCCCGCCTTTCTTGAAGTCCGTTTTCTTAGCTTGTAAACCCTCTTTCTTTCCTTGAGGCACTTCAGCCTTTGCCTCTTTCTTGCCTTTATCTTCCTCATGTAGCAGCGCCATGTCCACCAAGCTTTCATAGGTCATTCCCATGGGTATATGGGTCATAGCAAGGTTTGTAGAGGCTCATTCAGACCTTTGACGAAGCGAAGGGCCTTCCTGTGTTGGGTGTTTACTAAATCCAGCATAAATCTGGCCAGCTGATTAAACTAATTGACGTACTCCTTGATTGTCACACTTCCTTGTTTAAGAGTTAGCATCTTCTCCATCTGCAGGCTTCTTCCAGCTTGGGAGAGGAATTTCATCTCAAACCTCGTCCTGAAATCTTCCCAAGTTTCCACCAGCCTCTCAGCATGGGTAACTTCCCACCAATAGGAAGCTTCATCTTTAAGCAACCACACTGCTAGCTGTATCTTTTGCCTGTCGTCAACTTCGAAGATAACAAATAAATATTCAGTCTCCTTAAGTCAGTTCCTTGCTACCACAAATGATTCAGTTCCATAAAAGTCCTTTCCTCCCATAGCCTTGAAGTCTCTACACGTCTTAGCGAAACTATTCCCACGAGGAGGAGGAACCGCTGTCACTATGGGAGGAGGAATGTTTACTGGGCCCACACCATTGGCCCTAGCCTCTAGGTACCTTCGGAACCAGCCAGGGATCGGTACTCCTTCCGGAAGGTTAAGATCTCCAGACATGCTGGAACAAAAAGGAAAGTATTCAAGACAGAGGATAGAGAGATAGTGCATATGGCTTTAGGGGAATTATGCCTTTTTTAAAAACAACGCTTTTTCTTGAAAAAGAATGCTTCTTTAAACTTCTTTTTGAAAATAGTTTCAAAAACTTTTATGTAGTCGGGTAAATCTATGCTTTGATACCAAGTGAAACACCCTTCACTCCATTAAGGTCACTCACAAAGGGAATGCCTTAACTTTGGTGGAGGTTTGTAAGTAAAAATCGCAGATAAACACAAGATAGATATATAAACACATATATATAAGCAGCGGAAAACAAACAGACTTTTATTTCATAAATACTTGTTCATACAAAACATTTCCATAACTGTCACATAATAACTTCCAAAACATTACATCATCACTTCTGCCTTGGTTATTAAATAAAGAAGCATAAAACATAATTAAAACTGCATAAATCCCCATGATTGTGTCCAACAGCCATAGCAAAGGAAAGAGAGTTCAAACCGTACATCTAATATCTTGAAGCTTGCAAAGAGTCTGACTAAACTGGGTTGTTTCCTCCCTGTGGACCTGGGGGGAATGGAAGAAAAGAAGACAAAAGAAAATAGGGTCAGACATAAAGCCTGGTAAGTCTAGTGACTCTTCTGTACAAGAATAAGAATAAGGGCATGATAGGTATAAACTGGAAACAGGAAAGTATCATAAACTAAGATAAAGCAGTTTGAATCGAATATACTATCGCACCCCACACTATATCTCTGCACCTATTTGTACTGTCTTAACTGGCACCCCATACAGGAGGTGAAGTGATCCCCTTTTTCTAAAGATAGGCTCCTACTTGCATAATCATCAGTGTCTTACACCCCCAAAGATTGTAGATACATATGATGGTCCCACCATGGGGTGTATCAAGTCCCATGGTGGCGGCCCGATACAATACTAGCATGCATAGGTTATACTACTGGTGCAGCCAGTGCCCTGTTTGTCTGCTCCGAAGTGTGTGCACACCTGCACTCCGTTAGAACCCACACTGTTGCACCCACCGCCATCGCTTTTGACCGCTAACAATCAGCCCAGTAATCATGCCCCACCCTGCCTAGTTTCAAGATACCATGATACCTAATTGGGTTATTGCTGAAATGGGTCCCCGTTACTAGGGTTTTCTAGTCAAACACGTTAAGTGGTTAAGTGTCTGTATTTACCTAGCCCAACCCATCAGTTTAATTAACAAGTTAAATTGGTTAAGTGTTTTAGTTAACTTAACCCTACCATCCTAACTGTCTGTCCTTAGCTTTTTAAAGCATCGACCACTCACATTAGACGGATATTGTTACGGTTACTGGATGTGCCGGTCGGTTCCGGGCAGATTTACACCGTAACTCAGTCTAACCTCGGGTCCTTATTGGGCTCCATGCTTAACCACCCACATTGGATATGTATTTTTGTGACTACTGGACAGCCGGGCAGGTCCGGGCAGGTTTACATCACAACTCAATCCAAACTCGTGTTAAGCATACTCGTATTTTCTAAATTTACATATTTGTCCTTATTACTTGTTATATGTAAATTAAATGTCATGGCCCACTTTCCAAGTTTAACATTTTATGTATAAGAATTTATACCGTTTAAATGCCACCAATTTTGGCATGTGACAAACATGCCAATTCCATATATTTTTATGTCCAGTTTTCCTATAATTACCAATTTATCCCAACGTTACCCCGTCTAAGTATTAGGCTAGCAATCTTAGCCTAATTTTTGTTCGCATGATTTTTAACATATAATACTAGGCTAAAAACTTAGCCTAATTTAGCGTACACAAAATTGGCATAAAGCACTCCACTAACATAAACATGACATAGGTGTAAACTTGGCATTTTTGGCATAGTCAATATGAACATCATAGGTGTGAACTTGCAAAATAGTCAACATGAATGTCATAGGTGTGAACTTGCAACGTAGACTAAATCAACGTACATGTGAATTTACAACATAGCCTAAATCAACTTACATATATGTGAACTTGCATTGAAATAGGGATCTAACCAAATAGGTGTCACATAAATTAGCATATGATTTAGACAACATAATCCTAAACATGTTTTTGAATCTAGGCATAACATCGAACATCACTAGCATATGACAAGAATATGACATTTCCATAAAGTATGTATAATTTCATCGCATGTGTGAACTAGATCCAATCATATGTCTAATTACAACATGAAACATGTATTAAAGTGGATCTTGACATGGATCCAATTAGGAACTTGCAATTTTTGTATAAACATAGGAGCATGTATATGAACATAACCATTTAGGCATAGAGGTTCTAGCATAAAGTATACATATAACCTATATAATCACATAAGCATATAGGTGTAGATTACAACATAAACTATACAACTTGCATGTGATGTTGTTTTCATTCTAAATGTACAATAGGATCAACATCAAATCAATTATACCACAAACATCCCAATTCCATTCACAACACAATCATTTCAATACACAGATATGAATTAACATCGTCGTTACATAATAGCACAATTCCCTTTCCAATTTACATCGAATCAAGTCTTAATTTTATCCACATCGGAAAAATCACTATACTTACAACAAACGACGAAGTTGAATTCTGGATTCTGAGTTCTGAATTTGAAATGCTTTCCTTTAGGTAGACTAACGTTGTTTGAATCATGTTTTACTTTAGTTTTGTCTTGTCTCTAAGCTTTCTAATTGACGGTCACTCCTAGTTTCTTCCCAGCAGCATGACGGCTCTAGTTCTATATTATTTGTGTGAATTTAGGTTGAGAGTTGAGTTGTATTTATAGAATTTCAAATTAATTAGAGCCATCAATGAAGCTAGAGTTAATCAAGGCCATCCATCTCAAGAGAAGCCAATCAGAAAGCGACATGTAAGCCCTAGTGACACAGCCAAACCCCAAAAATCGACCAGAAACCCGACCAGGCCTGCTAGGGCCAAACCAGGTCGACTGGGCAGGTCGACCCCTAGGTCGACCCTATGGTCAACTTGGTCACCCAGTTCGACCCCCAGGTCAACCTGGTGCCTGGGCGGGAATTTTCCCGCCCAGCCCAGTTTGGGTCTGATTTTCGAAATTTGAACTTTGTTTGAACCATTTGAATTTTAATTTGAATTCTGAAACTTCCGGAGGTCATAACTCCTTCATATGGAGTCCGATTCACGCAAACTCGGACTCTATCTCAAGAAGAATTCCGAGACGAGCGCAATGGCGTAACCCGTTTCCCTTAATTTTTTCATTTAGAATTAATTATGCTTTAATTTGTTAATTTACAGTTAACAGAAAATTCGGGGTGTTATAATAACGATGTCATTTCATTTAGATTAAACTACCATTTAATTTAAATAATTGATATAAAAATATTTAAGGGACATTCAAACAATCAAATCAACTAATAATTAGCAACCATAGCATGCAAGCATTAAAACCCGACTTAAAACAATTATAAGCGAGAGAAATGAGTGAGCTAAACTCACCTTGGTTTAATTCTATCGTTTAAACAATGGTTTTAATTAAATTAAACTAGCGTTTAATCCAACTAAAAATAACCGGTGCTTCCAATATTGACCAGACCAGCTCCATCTCGTATCCTCCATTCCTGTGGTTCCAACGTGACAATTTGTTCTTATTTCTGACAATGTATGACCGAGATACTGAATTAAAATGATTGTATAAACATTTAATTTATAATTAACTTTTATTAACTCTAATAGTTATAAAACGTGGGTGAGATTTCTATGTTGGACCTTATGCCGAGTACATAAACGAATTCGACACTTGTTTAAATGTGATGTTATAGATGATTACAATTAAATTATCATATAACATCATTACGTGGGTAAACAAATAATTGAAACATTGTTATGAGTGTACTTTGTGGTAGTTTAATTAAGGTGGAAACGAAATTTGAGGATATAAAATAGTTTATAGTTAAATCGGATCAGCACAGCGTTTTTACCCATGCCTTAAATTCATAGCCAATGTTAACATAACTTTAAATAAAATATAAATAAAATAACGGTCCCTTACCACAAAACGTTCACAGCCCAATATCATCCATATTGGCGAGCTACAAGAATTAGTCCCCTTTCCCATCAATTTGAACTTATACGTGTTCTCCACCCATCCCTCTTCTTTACTTCCATTCTAGTCTTTCACATTTTTTTAATGAAAGCCCAAAAGGCCCATGCCCACTACAACCCGCACCATGTTCTATCGTGCATCTCCTTCTTCCTATCATTTTAAATCCTCCTAAAGCAATTCCTGCACATGCAAAAAAAAAAAAAAAAAACAGACACCATCAAAGAACTCTTGAACGCCATTTTAGCTTCACCGCTCCACTCTCTACCCCTCGCAAAGTATGTCAAAAGCCATGCTCTCCTCCCCGATGCTCCCCTTCTCTGATTGTCATGGTCCTCTCCAATGTCAGACCCGACATTTTTTTGCTTT
Organism: Allium sativum; assembly: GCA_030737875.1. Taxonomy (NCBI): domain Eukaryota; kingdom Viridiplantae; phylum Streptophyta; class Magnoliopsida; order Asparagales; family Amaryllidaceae; genus Allium; species Allium sativum. The sequence goes on along the minus strand of CM060921.1, from coordinate 362,738,716 downwards.
ATTTTTTTCGAAAATAAACCTACTCGACCAGTGTTCTTCGCTGATCCCATTTCCAATCACGAATTCATGGATAAATCCATATATCTCAATATAGCTTCAGACCAAGATCATGACTTTTTTGCAGTCAACTGTCTTCGTTCGAATTTATGAGATGTTGGACAGGCCTAGGGTGGTTTTAGGAGTGTATGGTACATATATCATGATTTTAGAATGCTTATATGGATCTGATTTAATTTTTTTAAAGTGTGTGTGTGTATATATATATATAGTGTCGACTTTCCTTGGGGTCACGGTTTGTTTATAGGGTAGTTGTTCCCCTCCACGTAGCTATGTTCTTCCATCACCTCCAATCTAGCTGTTTGATTTAACTTGCATGGGCAGTCTTTAGTGGTGAAAGGATTTTAGATGGCTGCATTGGGTACGGTTGTAGGTGCACATTTTAATTGGAAAAGAAATGCTAAATAGGCTAGCGGTTAGGGGGTACACATTTTCCATTTTCCCTTTTATTAGTTTGACGATGGGTCTAGGCATGTGATAAATCATAGATGGTAGGAGCAGTATAGCTGCTATGCTTTAATTCTTTTCCCTTGTGCAAAGGCTTATATTTTTAGCAGTAAAAATAAGATAACTGGGTGATATTTCTTGATGGAACTCAAATAGGGAAAAAGGCTGTATTTTCATATGCACAGGCATGTGCAATCTTGGTAGAGGTGGGGAATGATGTATCATATATAGGTTAGGCGGAAGGTTGCTGTTCAATACTGTTGTTTTGCTTAAATATTAAGCATGCATGATTGTACATTGTAGGCAGGGTATACTGCAACTTTGGGCAAGTGATGTTAGATAGGCTTGAGCATCAACTCCATTTCCAATTTCTTAGACATGCATGAGTTGATGGAAATATGAGGAGACAGAAGATAGCTGTGCTTTTGATTGGTATATTAAAATGGGTAGGAGCATGTGCATATTTAGGGTAGAAGCTAGCTGCATGAAAGGAACTGTGTGTTCAGTGATGGAGAGTCAGGTTCTTCTTAGAACATTTGAGACTGTGGTTAATAGATGGCAGGCCGACATTGATAAGAAAGATTTGCAATTTGCAAGCTTGGGAATGAAAATTAAGGTGGTCGAGGCAGAGAATTTGAAGCTTTTTTTTTAAAATGACAAAGAAGAGGAAATCTAAGACTGATACAGTTGAGAATTTACTAACTGTTGGGTTGTTTGATAGCTTTGGTTAAAGATTGTTGTCATGAAATGCATCGGTTTAGTAAATGGGTTATTTCATTAATAAAGAAATCATTCACACTGGGTTTGGATTATGTGGCAAATTAGATATACCCTGGTATGAAGTATGCAAAAGCTGGGTATTGGAGGTATGTGATTTTATCATATTTTTTCTAATGAATGTTCAATGGGTTCGATTCAAGTAATATTTTTTACCAAAGTGGGGCTGAATTTGATGAGAAGATCGCTCGAAATGGGAAATAACCTCTAAATATATAGTTTAATTTATTTGATTGAATTATTTGTTTTTATATGATTATCTTATTCCATAGCTGATTATTGTTGACTGTCATATATTTGTATCGACATACACGAACTCCAAGAACAACGAAAATGGACCTACTGCTATGTTATGACATTCTGATCCCAATAACATAAATTTTATCAGAATTGGACTCTGTTTGCACAACGACATTATTTTAATTTATCGCTTCACTTTTAAATTTCGTATATGGACAAAACAACTCCGTTTGGCTCCAAACCGAAAATCTAGCGATAATTAATTATAAATATTCCAATAAAGTTTGTTTCGCTGAGAAAGGAAGTCATTTTGAAAAATAACTATTTATAAGGCTTATACAATACCATAAAAATATAAAAAAATTATAAAACAATTAACTAATAGTAAATTATTATTATCATATATATATCCAAATAATATAATACTTCAAATTTAACAAAGGTGGAATTATAACTCGATATTAACATTAACGATATTCGAAATACATAGCAACTCCCTTTTAAATTTATTAACAGATTCATAGCGACTACCTTACATTTTGATTTGGACACAATTTACAGTATTTATGCTAAAATCTCTATCTTTCTCTTTCAGTAGAAAACTATGATCAAAATGATTCCAACATTTCTTGTTTCATAGAATTCCATCTTAAAACGGATTCTGTATATTCAATTGAAGTTCAAAACTGAATATTACAAACTACCGCGCCATTTCGAATTCGTATTATGTTAAATATAATTTAATCGTTCAATCGTTCGTTTTATAAATGAATTCAAAATTAAAATCCATTAATATTCCAAATATAATATTTAAAATTAATTTAAATATTCAGAGAAAAATCCGGGTCGTTACAGCTTTACTGCAGAATGCATGTTCTGGAAGAGAGATGATATAATTGTGGTTATTTTAAATTATTTATGTTTTACGAGCTATGCTCAATATGTTAGAGTCTGAGTAATTAACATGTATGTTAGCTGAAAGATCACAAGCATGCAAATGAATTATTATATGCAATGGTACTTGGTTGCTTTTCTCTTTTATGTATACTTTGTCGTTGAATAAGAAAAGAATCCTTGATACTAATTTTGATTAAGCATTTAGTTCTTGTAGGAATTTAGTATGTTAGTTGATATAGTATAGCTTAGGATTTGTATTTTCATCACATTTATTATCTTGGATTTTCGTGCATTATATATTAATATTACTTAATGCAATTGTTAAAATCAAGAAATAGAAAATATATAGTCAAACAACTTTTTATGTCCAAACTTTGTTATCCAAGTGATAGTTGCATAAGATTCCTTTTTGTCCACTCTTCACGTATTATAGTGTGCATTTATTTGTACAATATTATTTGTTTCTACACCGTTTTAATCGTAAATTCGAAATTACGATTTATAATATTGTTTCATGCTAAATTGATAACCATGACTACTTAATCTACTAAATTTTGACACACTAATTAGTTACTGGTATATTACATCATTTTACAATTTTTGTAAGTTGTTGTTTATTTAATTACAAAGGTTTTTGTCAGCCACTTGCTATTTCTTCTTACTTACCATAGGGTTTAAAAACATCTTACATTGGTTTTTGCCGTAAATGAAAATTTATATAAGGCAGGAAATTGTTTTCATTTTTTAATACTTTTATTGTATTGTTTAGTTTTAATTCATAAAAGGAAAAAATACTATCTCATTTTTAGTTTATTTTGATGGTGCTCTTAATTTTAATTCATATAAATTATGAACTCATACAAGGAAAAAAATCAAACATTATTCATCATTGTTTGATTTGCTTTCTTTATTGTACGTTCATGTTTTTCTCCCAGCTCATTGAAATTTACATGGAGCGTTATTGGATGATAAAGTCGATCTCCAGGATTGTATCCACTGGTATGACACCCCACGTCCGTTAATGTCACTCATTAAGAGAATGCATTAAGTTTAGTGAAGCGTTATAAGTAAACAGAAACAGAAATATTATAAGACAGATATAAAATAACAGTGGAATTTAAAACTTTATTGAACATAAAGCATTGTGGTTCAAAACATGGTTACATCATGAGTCTGAAATGCATAAAACCCATTACATCAATTTAAAACTTCTGTCTTGTTCTAAAATCATCAAAGTACAATAAACATGAAAAGTGCATAATCCCCAGAAAAATCATAGCCATAGTAGAAAAGGTACGAAATCAAGCAGTACATCTAAGTAGCTCCAAGCAGAAGGAAAGAAGAATCCGGATCAAGCTTGAGTATTCCCACCCTGAGAACCTGGGGGAGGGGGGAAACGGAAGGGAAAGAAGAGGAAACAAAATAGGTGAGACATAGGTCTGGCAAGTCCAGTTACTTTTAGCATATAAATAAGTAAAAGCATCATGACAAGCATATAAACTAGATACGACAGATAACAGCATATAAGGCAATTATGACAAGGTAAACAGTATAAACCGAATAGAACATATACGCATAACACTTCTCTAATACTTTTCTTTCTCCTTGCACTAATACTAGTATCATATGAACAAGATGATCCCCAACAAGTTGGTAGACTTAGGCATACTTCTAGTGAGAGGTTTTACCTCATACAATAACAGGAAGCCCAACTGAACATACTGGTGTTACCCCTAAGTATAATAATTGTGACACACCATGTTAGTTAATGTCACTCATTAAGAGAATGCATTATGTTTCGTGAAGCGTTATAGGTAAACAGAAACAGAAACATTACAAGACATATACAAAATAGTAGCGGAATTAAAAACTTTATTAATCATATAACATCATGGTTCAAAACGTCATATGTCTGAAAATACATAAACCCAGTACATCATCAAAACTTCTGTCTTGCACTTAATACATCAGATTACAAAAATGAAAGAAGCATAATCCCCAAATAAAAACATAGCCATGGTAGCAAAGATAAGAGCTTGAGCAATACATCTAAGCAGCTCCAGCAAAATGATAGCAGAATCCTGATCAAGCTTGAGTATTCCCACCTTGAGAACCTAGGGGAAACGGAAGAAAGAAGAGGAAACAAAAAGGGACAGACATAAAGTCCGGCGAGTCTAAATAAGTAAAAGTATCATGACAGGCATATAAAGTGGATGAGAAAGATAACATCACAAAAGGCAGGTATGACAAGGTAAACATGACATAGTGTATACAATTCTCTAATGATTACTCTGCATCGATGCTAGTATAACAAGAATAACATGATCCCAACAACTATAAGATGGTAGACTTAGGTGTACTTCCAGTGAGAGGTTTTCAACCCCATACAATCAATATGCAGCCCAACGTTCCGGAGTTACCCCTATGGATAATAACGGGCTCCTAAACATACCAGAGTCAAAGTGTACCCTAATTACTACCCAAATTAATCGGCTCCCTACTCCGTATATAGCCTGTGCTGGCCCCATAGTAGGGTGTATCACTCCCTGAATTGGCAATCCTTCATTTTCCGGATGTGCACAACCATATCTACTGGTGTCACGGTCATCTTGTCCCCCTCTACCCGGACCATGCACGCACATGTCCCGGTCGGTTTGCGCCGCCCACACCATCCTCCACGTTTGGATCTCTTACAATTAGCCCAGTAAGCGTGCCCCGACTCCGACCTAGTTCGGAGTACTCATTTGATACCATTATATGGGTTACTGACTGAAACAGGTCCCACACACAAGATGATAAAAGCTTCCCCCTACGTTTGCATTCCCACTAGGTTTTCCATAGGTTATGCTTACCAAACGGTGTCTATAATTACATAAGCCCAATAGGTTAAGTTTGTGGGCCTATATATAAATATTACCCACCCAATCCGGATATACTTAACCCTCCTACCGTTTCAAACAAGTTTACTTAACCCCTAATCAAGTTCATGTTCATACAATCACATTAAGTATTCCAATTCATTACCATGTCCATTTATGGTTATAATGTACTAGACCTCCCACATTAAGACTACTACTTGTGGATGCTGGATATGCCAGTCGGTTCCGGGCAGACTTCTTCCACAAGTCGGGATTAACCTCATGTCTTAGCACGTCTCGTGTTTGTGCACCTAGACCCCTCACATTAGATTCACCACTTGTGGTCACTGGATATGTCGGGCTGTTCCGGGCAGACTTCCACCACACAAGTGTAATCTAACCTCGTGTCTATGCGCAGTTACAGTTTCTAATTACTGTAATCTTAGGCATTTCCATTATTAATCAAATTTACCTATGTCGTTATAGGTTTCCATTCCCCTTTTCCCAAGTTATGTTCATAATAAACTATATGCCCCAAATTCATATTATTACACTTTATTCAAGTTATGCCCAAATTCCCAATTACAAGTTATGCCCAATTTTCACCATTTTCCCCTCATTCCCAATCTAACGTATTCACATATTTCAGCGGCATGCCTAGGCTCGAAGGAGGCCTGGCTATGTAAAAATAAACGGGAAAAGATAGAGGGAAAAGGACAGATGATCATACTAACAAGGTTGACATGTAATGGCATAAACATATAGTGGCATAATGGCAAGATAAGCATATAGCATAAGCATGTGACAATAGCACTGATTCTAGCATAATAGGGATAGGCATGATGTGATCTAAATAATGATTTAGATGTCCAACTAACAACAGATTTGATTTGGCCGTAAACATAATAGAACAAGTATAAGGTGATCTAAACAGTGAATTTGATCTATAATCGAAGGAAGATCTGACATGATAAAGGTTAAGATCCAAATCATAGTCATTAGAATATCATAGATACACAAGTTATAACAGATCTGATATGATTCAAGCAGTCACAGGCATAGACCCAAATTATAGTCATGTCATGTTTTACTTTTTAAATATTTGAATCTAAAAGTAACTTAAACTCACATTTTTTGAATCTAGAAAAATAGAAGGAAAGTAGCAAATGTTGAATCACAGATCTACACTTGAATAACTTGATTGCAGAAGAAGAAAAAGGTTTGATTCAATCCGGGCAGCGATAGCATCTAGTCCTCCATTATTTTCAATGTGCAAAATATGATAAATGAGGCTATAGATATAGTTACCAGCCCCAAACCCTAATCTTCCACGTCTGCCCTAGAGGGTTTGACCCCCCTCCCCCTTGAGGGGTTAACACCCCCCTTGAGGGGTTGACACCCTTTAAGCGGTAAAATTCCAACCCTCCATTTCTGCGCGATTTGAATTATTTTAGGTTAATTACGAATTTCTGGACCTATTATATATATATATATAATCTTTTTGCATGTATACAAACTTCAAATCTTGATAACTTCTTCATACCATGTCCGTTATACGCAAACCAAGTGTCGATTTTGACCAAAATTCCGAGATGAACGCAGTCGCGCAGTCCATTTACCTTAATTCTGAATATTAAATTAATTATTCTTTAATTTGTCCTCTTTAGTGCGGTTAAAATTACGGGGTGTTACATTCTCCCCTACTCAAAGGAAGTTAAGAAGATTGTATATCCTAACATCCATCCCAATCTACTCATCCACCAATCACATGCATCCATTGTCCTTAAAGACTTCTAATATAGTCACAATTGGGCCAAACTAAACCCTAATACAGTCACAATTAGGCCTTAATTAAGTCTATTAATATTGGGCCTTTCTTCTTTTCCTCTTGCTTCCTTGATGATTTGAGAAATTCGTCCCCCGAAAATAGTGCCAAAAACTTGATTGCTACTTTTCTATGAATTGGAAAAGAGAAATTTTTGAAATAAAATATTGCAAGCGCACAAATCGTGTATTATGCCGATCGAACACAAGGAGGAATATTAAATTTTGTTATTTATATGTTTCTTAGGCGGGTTAGACAAATCTTGGAAGTTGGGTTGAAAAACAATAAAAATTGAAACTGCAAAAAAAAACTATTATTGAATTGAATAAGATCTGAGTCTTATCAAAACTATATTCAATCCAATATGACTTAGGAAAGCAATAAAATGAACAGAAGTTAAAATTACAGAAATTAAAATAACAAACAGGAAATAAAATTAGGATTACCGCTGAATCTAATAAGATGGTCAATCACTAATGAAAATAAGTGCAAAATACAAATAGTGCTCTACCAAATCTAATTGTGTAGACAACACTAATTGCTAAGAAAATAAAAAAAATGCAGAAAAGAGAAAAAGAAGAAAACTTTATTAATTCCAAGATTTTTCTAACTCGCCTAAGAAATATATAATTAATAAAATTTAATATTCCTCCCTGTGTTCGACCTGCATATTACACGATCTATGCGCTTGCAGTATTTTATTTCAAAATTTGCTCTTTTCCAATTCATAGAAAAGTAGCGATCAAGTTTTTGGCACTGTTGCCGGGGAGGTAAACATTAAATTTTATTATTTATTTAATTTCTGATTCGTGTTAGTTTTTATTTTATTTTATTTTATTTTTTTCCTTTTGTTTTTTTGTATATATAGAAAAAAATTCTAGATTGGTTGATTAAGTATTAAAACATTGATACTACAATCTTCTAATAAAGAGGAAAAAAACTTGCCTTTTGTTTATAATTCCTTTCTTTATTGTATTTCCATTTTTCAATACTTTTCTTTCCATTTCTTCTTATACAAATTTTCTTAAAGAAAAATAAAATAAAATAAGTTCCATTTTTTTATTACTTTCCATTTTTTTTGTTTTTCCTCTTTACAAAACCATACAACACAAATTTCGAACCCATATCTTCAATAACAATCCACCTCCACCATCAAGTTCTCTCACCACCTTCTTCACCATACCCCCAGGCCATCTATATCAACTACTCGCACATCATCATCTTACCAGTCCCCTTTATCAATTCACGCATAAGCAGTGTCGATCCCTTACTTCATCTACACAAACTCCATCCTCTCAGCTAAAAAGCCAAAAACCCACAAAATTCACGTCCAACACCTTCTGCTAACAACGTTCGAACGTCCAACACCTTCTGCTAACAACGTTCGCACGTCCAACACCTTCTGCTAACAACGTTAGCCCTCCTCTCCACACTTAAACCACATCAAGTCAATTCATAAAGCCAGTCACCTAAACGTCTATAAACCATCATCGTTCCCGCACCTAACATCCTTCCTTCATCACAACTTCACCGGTCCTACGACCACCTCTCAAATCTCCTAACTGCAATTCAACACCATCATCACCTGTTCACAACCAAAAACCAATCACAACAAACATCCTAACTCCTTCTCCTCAGCACAGCTGAATCCTGCTATCATCTCCTCCTACCACCGTAATACCCAATTCTAAAATCCGAACCCAAGCCATCCACTCCAAGCCACCATCACGCAAATCTCCGCATCAATTTCAAACTCGCACTCACCATCCAGCAAATCTGTTTCAACGCACCATCTCTAGTCACTGAACTCCGAACCCAAACGATTCAACTCAATTCGCAATTCGCGAATACCCTTTATCGATTCCAAACTGTAAAAGCCGATTCGAAACCTAACTTAAAAAAACAGTACCCGATTCAAAATCCTGAGCCAGATTGAATCTAAAAAAAGGAAAGAGCAGCAATTTTTGCTGATCTGGTTTCCTTATTGAGCATGATTTTTTTTTGGGTTGACAGTGTTTTGGGAAGTATAAAGGGTTGTTTGAGGGATTAAATAGCCAAGAGGAATAAAAAGGATTGGTTTGCCTTGTGTTCTAGGAGAAACCGCGTTCGTGAATATTGTAGTGGCTTGTGATTTGCTTACCACTTTACTTCGTGATACCTAAATAATTTATAGGGTGTGATCTGAGGGTCCCTTTTCATTTTAGTTTCTTTTCTTTTTTCCTTGTTTTTTTCACACTTCTATTTAGTTATCTCGTATGTTTTACAGTGTTGGTAGGCAAATTTAATTGCATTGGTTTTATGATCGTTTTCCATTTCCCCTCTAGTTTTCCTCTCCTTTTGTTTTGCGATTTAATCATCTTTTTGCTTTCAAAAAAAATCAAATATAAAAATAAATCAAGGTATCAAAAGTGAAGAAATTCAAGCAAACAACTCAAAGGAATCGAAATCAAATGAAGCAATACGTGCTACTCAAATTTTCTGGATAGACAGTTATATCCCACTGTAAATTTCTTTAACTCTACAGGGTCTGCTGATGCTTAAATATATATATATATACATTGCTTATAAAAGTCTTCTTCTAGGGAAGCAAATTACTTGTACAATACTTTAAATTTCTGCAGTTATTATTGTCTGATTTTTGTGGTTTACAAATATTTTGATAATTGAAATCTTCACTCTCATCGTTTTCAACAATAAAAATTGATATTGCAAAATAATATAATTGAAAAGTGGTGCTTTGTGAAGTCGATTGTCTCCTATAATTGGATCATGGATATATAGTAGTTCAATTTATTGAACTATTAGCAAAAGAGGTTGCCTATTACCCGTAAAACATTGGTTGTATCCCTTAGTATTCATACTATACGTGAACGGCCATAAGACCCTCTTCCCCTTGTAATTAAGTCGGTTAATTAATAGAGCATAACCCAGTCTTTTATACTATTTTGAGCTAAGAATAATTTATGTCTTCCCTTGATTTCATTCAAATGACCGATTCAAAAAAAATCCTTGAGAGAAGCGTGGGATAGTAAAATGAGAAGACGTTCCCTAGAAGAGTAAGAGCATGAATTACAGCTCATGAGGCAAAATTTTCTGAAATTTCGTGAGCCCAATGCCAACAAATTTCAAAATTCCCAACTAACCAACATTTTCAAAATCATAGGAATGATCGAAATTGCGACTTCAATTCAAATTTCAATAATTTCGATTATGAGCCACATCCACATCAAAATAGCTTAGAATCCCAATATAGCTTTGATCCACATCAATATGTGGTTGTAAACCAAAATTTTCAAAATTATATCCCATATCAACATCTAGAAAATAACCATAATTGTAATTTTCACTCGAATTTTAATAGTTTTGGTTACGAACATAATTTTTATAATCAAAATGATTTCCAATATCATTGTCATTTTTCTGAAATTTCAAACAACCACCACATTGGAAATAATACTGATCATGAAATTGGTGTGGACTATAATTTTGAGAATCAAGGAATCCAAATCGAGAACTCTCAAATCAACGATCTTGAGGAATATCATCTTAACATTCTTAGAGAGAGGGACGAAATGCTATATAAAAAGATGGATGAAACTCTTTGTTTAATGACATCTTTTGCAAAACAACGTGACCAACAAAATCAAATTCGCACATGTGATGAATCAGAAAATAATCCATTCTTTACTAGTAGTGAAGATTTTCAAATAACAACTTTGGAAATTGAGATTAACGATGTAAATGAAGTTGTTAAAAATTCAACAAATGATTTTGACTTCAACTCTTTTCAGGAAAAAGATTTAAGCTCGGATTTTGATCTCTCTCTTTCAGGTTGCGAGAATCTTGAAATTTTGGAAATTGAACAAAATGAAAATGTTGAATTTTTCAAAACTCAATATTGGAAAAATGATTTTAACGATAATGAATTTTTTGGATTATATGAGGATGAGTTGCCAAATGAGGATGAAATAAAATTAAGCCACCAATCCTAAAAAATCGTGTATGGATTGAGGATAGGATCTTTCTATATGGATTATGAGAAAGTGAATATGATATTCTAACTTAATAATATGAAATAGTTATACAACTAAAATCTAAGTTACCGAGATATATCACAAATAGAGTAAATGCAGAAAATAAAGTAAAGTGACACCAGGAGTTTTTATACCGGTTCAGACTTCCCGCCCTACGTCCAGTCCCAAAGCTCCTCTTCAGAATTCCCTAATAACGCCCTCTCTTAACTCAGAGGAATAGGTCAGTACACCCGAGCCCTAACAAGGATGCCTCTCGTCTGAGCAACTACACAGGTCTTCAACAATTACAAGTGTTTGACTTCTGATTTGTGTTCTTAAATCAACACGAATTGCCAATATTTTAAGTACAACCTTCCTATATTCTGATCCTCGAGTATATGATTTGAATGTGAAGATTTAAGGAAGAAGTTTGCTTGTTGAATCAAATGATATTAAATTAATTCAAGGATTCAACAAGTATTTGAATTTGGGAGCTTTTATTTGCAAAGAACGTAAATGGAGAGAATAAAATGATGATCAGAAAAATTTGTAAAATTCGGTTAAATTTTGTTATTGTAAAACATGTTTGAAGTTGTTTATATAATAATATAAGAGTAGAAATCCTTTATGAATAGTTTCTATAAAAAGTCGTGTCCATTTCCTTGGATTAATGAAGAGTAATCTCTTCATGAAGGATGGTGACTCGTCACAAAATAGTTTCTCGGTTGAGTCAGTCGACTGGTTAAAAATCATCAGTTGACTAGTAGAATTAAATCGTATAAATACTTTTTTTTATCAAACTAGGTGTTATATGCAAAAACAGCTTGACTAGTCGACTGGTCCATTTCCTACTAGTCGACTGGTAGGCTAGTTTTTGCATATATCTGGCTTTTATAAAGGTTTATAACTATATATATATATATATATAACTTTTTTTAGCACATTCATGTATACTTGAGGATAGATTTTAACATAATTTTAACACGACTCAATGTACACACACACACACACATATATATATAAAACCTTGTCTTTATGATTCGATTCCCATAGTAGCTTCATTCGTTAGCATCGATCAAAATCTTGTTATCAACATTCTCCTCCTTTTTGATTGATGACAACACTTTTGATTTTCTCTCCCTGAATGTATAGCTCCCTCTGAATTTCTGCACAAATATGTTAGTTCATAATTTTATAACCTTACCATTTGATTCCTGCATATCACAAATGTTAGCACAATTTTCCAATAGTATGGAAAATATAAGAGTATAATAGCATGGAAACATAAAAATACTATAAGCAAAAAATGGTCTAAGCATGAGACATATTTCTCCCCCTTTGTCATCGATTAAAAAGAGATTAAGAAAATATAAGCATATGATAACCGAAGAAGAAAATTATGCTAAAACATAATCATTTTCATATTGCATGATGTTCAATAAAAAGCATAGAAATTCCAAACATAGATTATTACACAACCAAAATATAAATAGTCACTGCACAACCAAACTAAGAAAGTCATTACACAACGAAACTAAGAACATCATTACACAACCAAAAATTATTACACAACCAAAATAAGAGTTTGAAAAGATACTAAAACAAATAAATCTTCCTACATACTTCATACTTAGTCTTCATCGGATTCAGTTTCTTTAGAAGAGGTCCAATTAAGAGGTGAAATAGGTCGTTTTTCCAGATCGGTTATGTGATCAGTTGCCGCAAGAGAACATGAGATAGATTTCCACATTCTTCCTAGAAAATCTTTAATATTATCGAACTTTTTGTCCATTTTCTTATCCATCCTTTTGATCCTTGCTTCTTAAGGAATTGATTGCGTGCAACTACATCAATTGCTTGCTTAGATGCTTGATTTGGTTCCGTGAGTAGGATAAGGCAATTCCATCTGTTGGTGAATTCAAAACAATGATAAAAATAGGTTGTCCACACACAGGACTCCATACATAATTACAAGAATTACTAGGATTTTGATGATCTAAATTCATATTGGCTAAGAATAATTTGATCATGGTGACATTAATTTTGATGTTATTTTGATTATAATCCAAGAGAGTTTCAAGTCTACCTTGATTAACTAGTTGTTGTAGACCGTAGGTATTAAAATCTTCAAACTTTGTAAAAGGACCTGCCATGAATTTTAGTTGAGATAAAATATTCCATCTCTTCTTAGCCAAATCAGTTCAAAGCCACTGATCTATTAAGGATTCTGCTGCTTTCTTCGATCTAGTTCTTGAGATCCTGTATCTAATTGTCGTTTGAGAGCCATGAGAGAAATTTTGGTTTTCTAGGGTTTTAGATATTTTAGAATTCTTGAGAAATGAAGGATAACTGTAACGACCCGGATTTTGAGCGACTTTGGTTATCGACATAAGCTCGATGTCGATAACCAAAACATCGAAAAATCCCGGTAATTAATGAAAGAAATTAGAAGGTGAGAATAGATAAGATAGAAACTTAGAATAGGAGAAGAAGAAGAACACAACATCAGAGTAACACGAACCTCACAGTGGAACGAATAACATATAATATATAACATAACTTTGAAATATAACAGTTATGTATACAATAGCACTTATCAGAGTACATCACTTACAACACAGCGGAAATAACTATAGCTATATGATCTTGAAGCCTCCTGCTCCACGCTCTTCCAGTATATCTGTAAATTCCTGACTACTTGACTGCCCGTACAAAATTAGGCACCCAAGAGTTTAGGGAAAACAAAACAAATAAACTCCGGGTCAGTCATGGGACTGGTGTGAGTAAAATAGTTTAACACAGTTATATGAACAAGGAACGGTATCTCATAAGACCACACCGCAGAACGGAACGGGTTTTTCCCTTATGAGAATCCAAAATATCTTTATATCAAAAACTTTTTGATATTATAATAATGTCTATGTACAAATAGATATCAACTAGCAGAAACGCTTTCATCTCACGTTCTACATATATAGTATACAATCAAAATCGCAAGCACGTATTGGATAATGGATTTCCAACTATGACAAGGTATGGAACCACCTTCCGATCAGTGTACTCTAGGAACGATACACTGGAGTTCAACAAGAACATCTTGTAACTCAGCCACACATGACCGACCACTCATTTCGCTTGAGTGTATCGAATGTACATCACCAACAGTTGGGATCAGCAACCGTTCCCGTATATATATGGGACAGCATTGATAGATTTAAGAAACAAATGAATATTCACTAGATAGGTGATTATACACCCTACTTCGGTGCGACCGACTTAGCCATGTTGCCTGCCCGATTTCTGTCATTACCGGATGATGAGGCTAGAAGCTACGCTTTATCATTACATCAGATTCACTTCGAATGCCACATTGTCAGATCCATCAGAATCACTAATTGACGTCTACAACCATACATTACGTGTCAGCTAAAAGAAGTTTCCTTCTCCGCTTCCACTCTTGGTATAGTTGAAGAAATCAATGTACGTGACCGTCTGGAAATACTATGTCAGACATCCATCTTCATTCACTTAGAAATGTCACATCGTCATACCTGCCAAATCACAAATTGACTTATCCAAAAATAACACGGGTATACAGCTAAGAGAAAAGAATTCCTCCGCCACCAAACGTGAATATGTTTGAACAGATCAACTTACGCGATCCATTAGATATACTCTGTCAGACCTTCGTCCATACAAGTTGTCCGGGGACTGGACAAACCGAAGGCACTATTCCGTATATCCATCTTAGTCACTGTTATCTAAGACTTATACAACAGCCCTTGCATTTTACTCCGTCTTCAATTATCTTTGGCATATATGATTCGCGACGCTTATGCCAATACAGAGTGGTTCTATGGATAATAATCCAACCGGTCTCTCCATATTAACAACGTTAAAATGGTCAAAACTTCGATAGTCGGTGAGTTAACTATCAAAGAAAAACAAGTGTGCAAACAACGATATTATTTCCAAATGGAAATTATATCGAACAAACATCATTTAACATAAATCTCTTTAGTTCATTTATTTACTTATCTCCTGTTTCCCTATATTCTAAATTCTTATTTTTCTTTTATCAGAAAACATTTCTGATTCTCGTTTGGAAAACATTTCCAAATCTCCTTTACGATCAAACCTTACCATTTCTTAGTTAAGAAGGAAGTAACTCAAAAGTGGGGTATAATTACCTCTCAGACCTTAACTGAACAACGTTATAACTTCGAAATGGTCAAAGTTTATCTTTTAATCTTTAACAATTTCTTTATGCCTTTCTCGGATTCAATTTTACTAATCCACTTCTATATTTAAAACATTGGTTATAACGATAACGTTATAATCCCTCCTTTCGAATTATCTAACTTTAATTATAAATTCTATTCTTATTAGTGAATAATTAACCTAACACTTATTTATTTATAAATAAATAAATCTCTATTTAAACCCTGGAAAGTATAAGTACTTTCCTAAATTCGATATAATCGAATTTGCCGATTAACTCTCTTCGAGAAATCTCTATTTGAATAGCTCTTCTTTGAATAACCTATATTCGATTAACTCCTTCTCGAATAAACGATATTCGATAATCCCTCTTCGAATAACTAATATTCGATAACTCTTCTTTTTCAAATATCTCATATTTGAAAATCTCACTTCGATTAAACTATAATCGATAACTCCCTTCGATGAAACTAACATCGATAACTCCTTTCGATGAAACTAACATCGATAACTCCTTTCGATGAAACTAACATCGATAACTCCATTCGATGAAACTAACATCGATTAATTTAACTCGACGAACTTAACTCGACTAACTTAACATGACTCAACTAACTCGACTTACTTGGTTCGACCAACTCGATTCGATTAACTAGGCTCGACTAACTTGGTCGAACCACCCGATCAACTCACCTTATTTAACTTAACTTATTTCTCAACTCGATCAACTCGATTAACTCCTATCGAATAACTAATATTCGATTAAACTCCATTCGCTTGACTCTAGATCGCAGCGATCACAATGGTTATGCCTGATTCCCTCGGGAAACATCCGACCGCCGTAGGCTATTTACAACCCTGCGAATTACGCTAGCAGTAGTACGAGATGGCAACTTATCCTGAATACTATGTTTGACTAACTCTGTCTCAAATAACTATATTTGATTAATTCTAGTTCGTTTTAACTCTAATCGATTAACTCCAACTAATTAACTCCAACTGGTTAACTCTAACTGATTAACTCTAACTGGTTAACTCTATTTGACTAACTCGACTTGACTAACCCCTTTCGAATAACATATTCGATTAACTAACTTTCGAATACCATATTCGATTAACTAACTTCGAATATCATATTCGATTAACTAACTTCGAATACCATCTTCGATTAACTAACTTCGAATACCATATTCGATTAACTAACTTCGAATACCATATTCGATTAACTAACTTCGAATACCATATTCGATTAACTACTTCGAATACCATATTCGATTAACTAACTTCGAATACCATATTCGATTAACTAACTTCGAATACCATATTCGATTAACTAACTTCGAATACCATCTTCGATTAACTAACTTCGAATACCATATTCGATTAACTAACTTCGAATACCATATTCGATTAACTAACTTCGAATACGATATTCGATTAACTACTTCGAATACCATATTCGATTAACTAACTTCGAATACCATATTCGATTAACTACTTCGAATACCATATTCGATTAACTAACTTCGAATACCATATTCGATTAACTACTTCGAATACCATATTCGATTAACTAAATTCGAATACCATATTTGATTTCTCCTTCCGAATACCATATTCGATTAACTACTTCGAATACCATATTCGATTAACTCCTTTCGAATGTCTATATTTGATTAACTTTATTCACTTTATAAAGATTTCCTTTTTAACAACGTTTTATTCATTTGAAAAGATTTACTTTTAAATAACGGTTCTACACTTTAAAAATGATTTCCTTTTTAACAACGTTCCCTTTCCAATTCTATTTGTAAATGGTTTACAAATATTTCCTTTTCAAATTTATTCTTGAAATATTCCAACTCCTTAAATTCCTGGGAAAATTCGCCATAATCTCCTTTGTAACGGGAGCATCGGGAAAATCCCCAAACCCGCCACACAGGCCTTTACATTCAAAAAGAAATGTTTTGAATTTATTTCCTTTTCAAATATCTCCTATTTATAAATATTCCAATTTATAAACATTTCTTATTTATAAATATTCCACTTTATAAACATCTCTTATTTATAAATATCCCATTTTATAAATATGCTATTTTCAATATCACTTTGAAAATCCCCTTATCAACATTTCGGTATGTTATGGTATTCAATCATATCAAATTACGATGTCTAATCTCGTCCATACACACACAATCAACAACAGGTTATAATTCACATCATATTTTAAAATATATGAAAAACAATAAAATATCTGTCGAGGAATCCAGTCGGATTCCTCCAACCTGTTTCCCTGCATCCACAGATGTTACACAATATGATTATCATCACTTTCAGTTCAATATACATACATTATTCTGATAGCAGAATCAATATATAAGTATTTATCGGTTTATATATATATATATATTTATATATATATATATAATTTCCACTAACTGACTAGCAGTTCAATCAACCAACCAACACACAGCAATCAACAGATGATTAACAGTTCTAAAAATACATTATAAAAGTATAACTGTTCAGAGTTGGTGAGTTTTACTCACATTGGACTGTTATCGTTAAAAACGATTAACTGTCTTTGATTCTGACGGACAATTTATTTTGCTATAAATTGTAACAGGCTCGGATTCACTCCTGGTCAGTCTCATTTTGTTGTTCTCTTCTATACGGTCCCAACGCAACTTACGGTTCGCCAATCTGATATCGTATGACCGAGTTATGAATTTACGAAGTTAGTGTACACTATTAAATAATTTAAATATGGATTTAATTTAAGGACATGGGCTTAACTTTATTTCAGGCCCACTAACCCCCATGCGCATGAAATAGCCCAGACCCATTCTAACCTCTTCTTCCCCAAATTGCAAATCACGAACTCCAGGAAATCAACTCGTCCATTCCTATAAATTTCGATCTTCCTTTTTCTCCTCGTTCTTTCATCATTACCGAACAGAATACACCATTGTTTCTCTCTTCACTCCCTCTTCGCACTCATCACCACATCATGACAGTCGATGGCTTCTTCCAGAAACCGAACCCGCGCCCTCCTAGTGACCATCGACACCCATTTCAACCGAAAGACCCCAAACTTTTCCAATAGCACCCATTCGATCTCACTAACCCAAATACAAACTTAAATCCTTGAATTGATGCACCAATCACCCAAAACGACAAACCCTAGAGTGCACTGCACAAATTCCAGCGTGGAAAAGGACCGTCGAACCCAACAAAACCCACGCCGAACTGAAGAGCACTACACCAGGAAACTGATTACACTTGTCTTGGATTTTCTAGTAATTTATTTGAATTGTATTTGATTTTCTTTGAGGTGGCTTCATGTTTTGATTTTTTGCTGTGATGAAAGAACGAAGTGGCGGCACAAAATGTACTGACTAGAGAAGAAGGGAATCAGGTTAGAGTGTTAAGGATGGTATTTATAGAAAGAATAAATATCTAGATATTTTTGTAGAAGGCATATTCCCGGTATATTCCCTTTTTCTTAATTCGTTTTGCCTTCTAAAAATCTATGTGATCACATATGATACTCAAAAATCACCAAACTAGATATCCAGCTACAGTTCGACATTACGGTCCCAACGAAACTGGTTTCGTCGAATTCTGACTTCGTATGCTCACATAGTGTATTTTTAACTATTAAAATACTGATTGTTTCTCACTCTAAAAATCCGTAAGGCCACACAGTGCCTCTAAAAATCACGAAACTGGAAATCTAACAACTATTTGATATTGCGGATCCAACAATACTGGTTTCGTCGAATTCCGACTTCGTTTGCAAAACCGGCTATTTTTAAAGCTCTGGATGACCCATTTAAATATATAAATATATTTAAATATTATTAAATTAAATATAAATAAATCTATATTATCGTATATCTTCACATATGATATCGTACAGCTCCAGAATATCATATCAGATTTTACAGTTTGATATTTCAGATTTTAGATTTATCGATATTCAGTTTATATCGAAAATCCTTTTATAACGTAAATAAAGCGTTGCAAATTATAAAGGAATTCTGCAGCGAATTTTTTGAAATTTGATTTGGACATAACTTATAATCTACACGACGAAATCCCAATTTTCCTCTTCCACTAGAAAGATATACTCCACCAGCTCCACACGTTTCTTGTTTCACAGAAATCCGGCTTAAAATGAATCATGTACATTCAGTTGAAGTTCAAATCGCCAAATCGTGAACTGCAGCACCATTTCAAGCTCGATTTTAATTATAATATAATTATACGTTCAAACTGACGTCGATTGAATATATTCGTCAATATAATTCAACTCCAAGATGAATTAAATCTAAGGGACGACCCTGTTCACAGAACATTGTGATTTCCAATATTTTTGATTATTTCTAAATTAAATATATTATTTAATTATTTAATATAATTAAATATCCCATATTATTTAATTCCACGACCATTAAATCCTTTAATTCACCATTTATATAATTAAATAAATTAATTATAATGCCCCTGACAAATTCGGGTCATTACAATAACGGAGGAGGTAGGGTTAAAATAGGACGTGTATATGTGGAACCAGGTATTTGGGTTCCAGTTAACCAGTCGACTAGTGGATATTATACTGGTCGACTGGTTGATGTTATTTTATATAACAACCGTTGTTTTAATTTATGAGATTTATTTCTTGAGTGCATATTGTTTCTAAACTTATTTAATGAAAGGAAATAACTAAATATATTTATTAATAAATCAGATAATACAATATAACTTCATTAATCAAAATATCGGAAAGAATTTGCATTATCGATCAATGCAAGTCTCATTGAATCGTAAAGAAATCTTCCTATTTATTTTTCTTCCGATGAATTTGATTTTCTTGGTGTCTTAGCTCCTTCGTTTTCCTGATAATTTTTCTCCCAAGAGTTTGGACTTTCGTTTTTTTCTTTTTGGAGATTTTCTCCACGGATTCCATGATGTAGATGGTCTTGGTGATTCGGGACCCGAAGAGAAGGAGTGATGTCTTGGTTCAAATATAGTTGATCTTCCATATATACTAAGTGCAACAGTTTCCAAGAATGTCAACCTATCCGATGTTTTCCTTTGTTCGTAGAATAATTCTCTTTGTAATCTTATTTGTTCGTATTGATAGTGGCGAATATCATCTATTTTCTCTTTTTGTAGAAGGAGATATCACAATTTCTCTTCTTTTCTTTGAATCCGGAGTATATCCGGTTTGATAACCTTGCCATTGGTGTGTCCGTTCTTTACTTGGAGTCGGAGATGTTATGATGTTAATCGAGTCCGATAAAGTTTTGTTAGATGATTTTGTTGGTGTTGTCGGAGATTTATCTTTCCTTGTCATGATAGAAAACAAATTTTTTTGGCTATATTTTATATGTTTTAAAAGCTAAACATTTTTCTCTTGTATTTATATAACTATATATGCTAATTATAGTAACTTAAATAAATGGCAAGACTTTGTTTACCATTACTTTTTAACCGAAAAAACAAATTTCTAAGAATATGGTGCTTAGAAAGTGACTTGTTTGATGGATAAAAAATTAAATAACATACTATAAATATCATACTTAGAGAATAACTTACAGAAGTGAGCCATAAAATTGAGAATTCCTTTTGAGCTACTAACATGATATTTATGGTACCTGCAAAAATAAAAAATAAAAAAATGGTACCCACTTCCTCCGTAAGGGTCCTAAGGGTTAAATCTTAGGAAGCCAAACCCAAGAGGGCTTAGGTTCCTTTATGAAAAAATAATCACTATTATAATGAACAAAATCTAAAAAGTCTTTAATATATTTGCTCCTAATAAGAATATTATTTGTCTTTGGAATCCATATACTAATATTGTCCAAATACATTTTCTTAGTAGATTTTACTATAAGAAATTTTCGGTTTAATATTAGAATTTTTTTAAATTGGATTTCCTTTTTGAAGTTATATTATTATCATATTCAAGTCCTTTTTTTAATTAAAAATTGATTGAGAATTTTCGAAAATCTTAGATAAATTCTCTCTACCCTTGTTAAAATTATTTACATTTTTAGAAATGTTTTCTAACTAAGTTTTTAAACTAGAATTTTCTAACTCTATAATTTTAATTTTAGTATTTAATCATGATTTTCAGAATTTAACAAATCATTTTTATTCTTTTAAGTCTTGATTTCTTGACTCAACAAAAAATTTGAGAACTTGCAATTGAAAGAGAATCTTGTAATTTTCTAATTTCTTCTTCTAAGATTTTTTTCATCTTTCAAAAGGTCTCTCTCAAATTCGGTTTTATTTTTATCTTCATTAGCTTGTTTAAATTTTTCCTTAAACATTTTCCTAGATTCTAAGATTTCAGTATTAATTTCTACTAATTCATCAAAAGTAAAATCACTTACATCATTGTCCTTAGCCATGAAGCACACGTTTGCTTGCTCACTATTACTGTCGCTGTCACTTTCAGAAGATGAGTCTGAGTTATCCCAAGTGATTGAAAAAGCTTGTTTCTTTGATTTTTCATTATTGCTATTTCTCTTTAGCTCTGGACAATTCTTTTGATAGTGTCCGGTGTTGTGACAGTTGAAGCATTCTACTAGAGCAGGATTAGGTTCTTTTGATGAGTTCTTCTTTATATTTTTGCTTTGAATTTTCTGTATTTTGAAAATTTTCTAAAATTCTTACCAACAAATGCTGTATCTTCTTCATCTGAATCAGAATCTTCTTTTTCTGCATGGAAAGCTAAATTTTTCTTATCGTGTATCTGCGCCTTCTTTGCCTGCAAATTCACTTCAAAAGACATTAGATTACCGATCAATTCTTCCGGATTCATGGCAGAGAGATCATTAGCTTATTCGATCCCTAATGCTTTTCTCTCCCATTCATTCGTTAAAGAATTCAAAATTTTTGAAACTGTGCCAAAGTCGGAATACTTTTCCCCTAGTCCTAATAAAGAATGATAAAAAATTTAAAAATGTGAATACATATCATTTATGGATTAGTTTTCATTCATTTTAACATTTTAAAACTGATTTTTGAGCATAGATATTTTACTTTGTTTAACTTTGTTAGTGTCTTCATGAGTAATTTTAAGTGTTCTCCAGATTTCATATGTAGTATTGCATATACAAATCCGATTGAACTCATTTCTATCTAGAACACAATGTAACATGTTTATGGCATTAGCATTTGCAGTAGCTTCATTTTTCTTAATATTTGACCATTCAGTGTATGCAGTAGTAAGTGATGTATACACCTTTTGAGTAATATTCCATGCATCATAACTATTTGCTTGCATGTATATTCTCATTCGAGTAGCCCAGTAACTATAGTTCATGCCATTAAAGAAGGGCGGTCTAGCAGTTGATTGGCCTTCAGAATATCCGGTGTTAATGCTAGTACTAGTACTACTATCTATATTATCCAAATATCAAATAACGGTTTTATGGTTATATGATAACCTTGCTCTGATGCCAATTGAAAAGCCGTGTATGACTTAAGGATAGGATCTTTCTATATGGATTATGCGGAAGTGAATATGATATTCTAACTTAATAATATGCAATAGTTATGCAAATAAAATCTAAGTTACCGAGATATATCACAAATAGAGTAAATGCGGAAAATAAAGTAAAGTGACACCAGGAGCTTGTATACTAGTTCGGACTTCCTGCCCTACATCTAGTCCTGATGCTTCTCTTCAGAATTCACTAACAACACCCTCTCTTAACCCAGAGGAATAGGTCAGTACACCTGAGCCCCAACAAGGATGCCTCTCACCTGAGCAACTACACAGGTCTTCAATAATTACAAGTGTTTGTCTTCTGATTTGTGTTCTTGAATCAACGCGGATAGCCAATATTTTAAGGACTACCTTCCTATAATCTGATCCTCGAGTATATAATTTGAATGTGAAGATTTAAGGAAGAAGTTTGCTTGTTCAATCAAATGATATTAAATTGATTCAAGGATTCAACAAGTATTTGAATTTGGGAGCTTTTATTTGCAAAGAATGTAAATGGAGAGAATAGAATGATGACAAGAAAATCAGTAAAATTCAGTTAAATTTTGTTATTGTAAAACATGTTTGAAGTTGTTTATATAACAGTATAAGAGTAGCAATCCTTCATGAATAGTTTCCATAAAAAGTTATGTCAAAATAGTTTCTTGCTCGAATCAGCCAACTGGTTAAAAATTATCAGTTGACTGGTAGAATTAAATCGTATAAATAATTTTTTTATCAAAATAGTCGTTATATGCAAAAACAGCTTGACCAGTCGACTGGTCCATTTCCTACCAGTCGACTGGTAGGCTAGTTTTTGCATATATTTGGCTTTTATAAAGGTTTATAATTATATATATATATATATATGTTTAGCGCATTTGTGTATATTTGAGGATAGATTTTAACATAATTCTAACATGAATCAATGTACATATGTGTGTATATATATATATGTATAACCTTATCTTTATGATTCGATTCCCATAGTTGCTTCGTTCGTTGGCATCGATCAAAATCTTGTTATCAACAAATCCAAGTTCGAAAATTTCAGTTTTGGGGTTTCAAACGAACTTGAAATTGTCAGTGTCGAAAATACTGTCAATTGACAAAATTGAGAAATGTGATTACATAATCTTGAACAGCACTCAGAATTTAAATTTCACGATTGTAGCTGAGTTAATATATGATCACAAATTTTTGTACAATTGCACTAGTAAATTTGTGGAACACATGAACCATCTTGGAAGAATTACTTCTGTTGAAAAACTTCGGGTTAGGATGACACTAGATATTTATCCACTGGAGTATAAATCTAGGTATAAAGATGAGATGGTTTTCAAAAACCTTTGCTTATTAGAAAACATGCCTAGACATAGTGAGAATGAGATTTATAGGGCTAGAACCAAGTGTGGGGGAAAATGTTGGTGGCATTCATTGCATCGCATGCATCGCAAAACAATATATCATTGTACATATGATCCATTCTTACATATAGTTAGACTGCATTTCATTCTACAAATAATTTTGCATTTAATCCATCTTTGGGTATTATCGTTTACATTCAGGAAACGTGTTTACAGTGCGGACACTGCTTAGTTCTAGTGTGGAGGGGGGAGTTTGCATTGCATTCTTTTATATTTTCTTTAATTTTCTTCTTTTCATTTTCATGCATTTAGATAGGACCATCATGCATTTTAGGTCGTAGTAACATACCACATATTTTTTTTGGAAAATACGACTTATTTTAGATTGATACAACAAAATAAGTTAATGTTAGTTAATCAGTTGATAGTATTTTTTTCTCTCAACTAAGATCGAATAAGTAATATAATGAAAAGTTGAATTTTAAGGGATAAAAGTGTAACTAGTACATAGTGAGATTTTCAGGTGATGGCCATGAAATCTAGTCTATATTGTAGTCTTTGTTTAAATGAGTGGAGGACATAAAATACTTATATTGTCTTTTCAAATCGTTAAAACTAAATTGTGTTAAGCTGAATTCGCGTAACTCTCTCTTGTTCTTATATTTTCAATAATAATAATAGCAATCCAAGGGTATCCAACATTTCTTGTAAATCTAGCGTTGGTGTGCAAATCCGCCAAGCTCTATCCGATACGTTGTTGTCAAAGTCAGCGTAGGTATATCTTGGTCTCATTTTATGAGTTGGTCACCTAAGGATTATTGAAATCTTTTTGACAAAGTCAACGTCGGTCTGCACAATCCGCCAAGCTCTTTCCCAATTCCTCGTCAGTCCGCGAGACAGTGCATGGGTGGTATACCTTGGTCTTTAAGTTAGGTGTATGTAATTAATTATGAAGCTTCATTTTTATAGAAATTGAGAATAAGCAATGATGCCCAAACACTTCTTGACCTTATTGATTTGACTAGCCATACACAAGGAAATTAGAATACCACTTTATAAATTGCGAAAAGCAAACTAAGAATTATTTCATGGATGCATTATGTTATCGACCGAACGACCTGGCCAAACTGGAATTTAACATTTGAAAACTTGAATTGTTTTGAAAATTTGTGACAAGTTGAGGTATCTAAAATAAAATCAACTGACCAGAAATTTTTAATATAATTTTTTGTACCACTTTCCCGAAACAAATTGTTCTTTCATGTTTTGTTCTCATTCGTATATATTCATTTCATTCATGTAGTTGCATTAGAACCATAACATATTGCATTTGGATTTTGTTGGTAATATCTGCTGAAAACCTTCACGAGACACCACTCATCCGACTAGGGACACCTAGAGGTTTAATGGCTTGTTGCAAACGCTTAATGCAATCGTGTTTCCTACGAAAGTGCAACCTACCTAGTTTAATTTTTCATTTTTTTTACTTGAGTACGAGTAAAAGATAAGTGTGGGGGTATTCAATTAACATAGAAATGTGTCTATTTTTTGCTCTTATATCTTATATTTTGTATATAAATAAATATTACTTGGGTATTATTTTGTCACTTTTACAGATATGCCGACTTAGCCAGATGCAGACAGAAAATATAAAAATAGAGATCAAATTGCTGCATATTTACATTTGAAGACTTGCTGACGAAGATCTCACATCCAATTGATTTTTGGACAAGAAAATACCTGGTAGAAAGGCTATGTATATTACAAATCAATGAAGAATTATCAAGGAAGCAAGAAGAAAAGAAAAAAGGCCCAATTTTAATAGACTTAATTAAGGCCCAATTGTGACTGCATTAGGGTTTATCTTGGCTATCTATTCTATAAATACCCTTATAATATTATTGTAAACATCATCCATGAATTGAAAGATTTCTTTTACTTTTCTGCATTTTTATTTTCTTAGCAATTAGTGTTGTCTACACAATTAGATTTGGTAAAGCACTACTGTATTTTGAACTTATTTTCATTAGTGATTGACCATCTGATTAGATTCAGCGGAATCCTAATTTTATTTCCTGTTTGTTATTTTAATTTCTGTTCCTTTTATTGCTTTCCTAGGTCATATGGATGATTACAGATTTGATTAGATTCAAATCTGATTCAATCTAATAATAGTTTTTTTTGCAGTTTCAATTTTGTTTGTTTCAAAATCAACTTCCAAGATTTGTCTAACTCGCCTAAGAAATATATAAATAATAAAATTTAATATTCCTCCCTATGTTCAACCTGCACATTACACAATCTGTGCGCTTGCAGTATTTTATTTCAAAATTTGATCTTTTCCAATTCATAGAAAAGTAGTGATCGAGTTTTTGGGAAAATCAAATCAAGTTTTATAATTGATAAATGACGAGAGTGATGACTTGAGAAATTAGTTCTTTGCTAAAATATAGTACCCGATTCGAAAACTTGAACTGGATCAATCTCGAAAAAAAGGAAGGAACAACATTTTTTGCCGATCGGGTTTTGTTACTGAGCGTGATAGTTTTTTGGGTTAACTGTGTTTTGGAGAAGTATAAAGGGTTGTGTGAGGGATTAAATAGCCAAGAGGAATAAAAAGGATTGGTTTGCTTTGTGTTCTAGGAGAAACAACGTTTGTGAATATTGCGGTGGCTTATGATTTGCTTACTACTTTGCTTCGTGGTACCTTAATAATTAATAGGGTGTAACGACCTGCGGGAATTCGGGCCTGAATTATGACAATAATACAGATCTTGTACCACTTGTCAGAACCCAAGAATCGAAAACACAGATAGTTATTAGAAAGAATTTAGACGGTGAGATAAGAAAGAACGAAATATTAGAATAGAAGAAGAAGAACCAGCACAAACACAGAGTTTCACATCGTAGTGGAACAAAATATAATATACAAATAACTTTATTGAGAGCTTGAAATAAAAACTTACAATGATCAGAGTACATCAATACACTGGGGCAGTTATAATAATCTGTCCTTATACACATCACACAGCGGAATAACACTAGATAATATCATACGTCCGAACTTTTTCCAACACGTCTTTGGACTTCATAGCAATTTATAACCTGAACCTGCAGACCCGGACTAACCCGAGCATTACAAACACCGGGTCAGTCTGGTGAACCAGAGTGAGAAAAACCCGCTAAGTTTAAAGGTATCACACAACTTGATTTTAAAGTAAAAAGCTTTTTGAAAGAAAAGGATAATCGTAAGACCAAATCCACACATAAATACATTAGGTTTTTACCTTACAATAACCCAAAACAGTTTGAAATCAATATATTATTCTGATATTATAATAGTGTCTAAATACAAATAAATAGAATGTAGCAGAACGCTTGCATCTCACGCTCCATAAATATAGTATACAAACAAAACCGCGGGCGCTTATTGGAGATTGGATTCCGACTATGGCAAGGTATGGAACCACCTGACGATAATGTATCTATAGAGACGAATACACTGGGTTCAACAAGAACGTCTTGCAACCCAGCCCACACATGACCGACCACTCATTTTGCTTGAGCGTATCGAATGTATATCACCAACGGTTGGGATCAAACCACCGTTTTCCGAAAGGGGCAGCATCGATAGATTAAAGAAGCAAAAGGAATTTCTCTAGATAGGTGATTATACACCCTAATGGGTGCGACCCACATAGCCATGTTGCCTGCCCGATTTTTTTCATTTCCCGGTTGATGAGGCTTGAGGTTATAATTCTTTTGGAACATCTGTCCACCATTCACTTTGAATACCACATTGTCATATCCGCCTAATCACTAGTTGTCATCTACAAATATACTCTGGGTATAAAAGAAGTGCCCCTCTTTGCCACCAACTCGGTATATTTGTAAAAATCAACGTACGTGGTTTCAGGAAATACTTTGTCAGACATTCGTCCATACAAGTCATCCAGGAACAGGATGAACCGAAGGTACTCTCCTATTGCATCCAATATAGGGATCATCCCATGGATCAGTAGCGAGTAGTCCTTGCAATACATAGATTCCAATCACGATAGAATCATTGTTAACTCTAGGGATCAGCCAAAGGTATTTAACAATAGTTCTTCCGCTCATGAAGATTCACAATCTTCAGTTGCTCCATCATCAATCAGCATCTCTCACGTATTTGCTGGCTCGGAAGGGTTTTCGAATATAAATTCGACCCCGATCTTTCCGTACCAACAACGCATTTGGCATGATTTTGATAGTCGGTTTTTTTAATTATCAAAATAAACAATCATAAAAATAAAATAGGTTTGTTGGTTCAGAACACGGCGTGACTTGGCCATTAAAATAATATATTGGTTGTAATACCAAAAATGGTATATTAGTTTTAATATATTAATATTCTCAAATCATTTTATATCTATACTTAGAAAAATATTTTAGAATCAATATCCCACTTTCCATTAACTACCATTTCAAACCAATTATTACAACGTTACTTTTAAAAAAAAAAATTGGTAACCCACTCCAATTTCTCATTTCAAACAATTGTTACGATACTTCCCTTGTTTCGTTATTTGAACACCATAATTGCCTTTCAGATTAAACTCATTTCAAATCCCATCCCTTATCGTTTTATTTTTCACCAATCCCCTTTTTATTTCTTTTATTGTGTGAATATCCTTTCATATTCTCAAGCCCCTTTTTATTTCCATTTATTTTGGAATCTAATATATATATATATATATATATATATTCTCAACCTCTTCAAATAACGTCACACACTTATTTTCCTAAATAAATTACTTCTAACACTTTTACCATTACAACTAATATCATCCTTCGATAATCCTGAAGTCGTTCAAGTTGGGGTATTCAACTTACCTCTCAGACCTTGATCAACAACATTCTTATCTTAAGATAAATGTGAATTGTAATTCAAAGACCCGTATTCACCCCAATACCAACAAATACCATTTCACTATTTTATTTAAAACACGGTTTTATGTAACCTACTAACTTTTGAAATCTCCTTGTTAAGTATATTACTATTTCTAAATTTATTGATTTAGTAAATGATTAATAAAACATCCACTTTTAACTTTACCGTCTTTAAACTATTGGTTTCATTATATGGGATTTATTACAAATCCCATTACCCGATCTTTTACCAAATTCAATTATGAGAATCCTTTTCCTAACTTTCAATCATTCGCTTTGGGCAATCTTTTTTCAATTTTCATCTATTTCACTAAAATGCCATTCCACTAATGTTAATCTAAAATTAACGTTATAAATTAACATCTTTTTTTATAAAATCATTTATATAATTCTGGTTTAATATCAAACCATTTTCATCTCGACTGTCTTTACTTAACTCATTTCCAGCTTATCGTATTCGCCTACCATCCCTTTTTAACTTAGTTTCCCGAACTTGGTTTAGATACGAACTCCTTCATAAATCCCCTTTAAAACTCAATTATAATTTCATTTCTAACTTGCTTAAATGAACTTCATTTAAGAAGATATTATTTTAAATTATTAAAAATTTACTTTATTATCAACTGGAATAAATATCCAATTTTCTTTTTAATTCTTATTAAGTTAAACACCATTCGCTAAATTATTCATTTAGATTAATTGGCACAAATTAATTTAATTTAATGATCAATTTCTGTTAAAACAGTTGGCTCGGTGTAACACCCCGTGAATTCTATAAACATTAAGCTTCACAAATTAAAGTGTAATTAATTCTAAATGAAAGAATTAAGGGAAATGGGTTACACCATTGCGCTCGTCTCGGAATTCTGCTTGAGATAGAGTCCGAGTTTGCGCGAATCGGACTCCGTATGAAGAAGTTATGACCTTCAGAAGTTTCAGAATAAAATTTAAATTCAAACAGCTCAGTTTAAAATTCGAAATTCGAAAAACAGGTTCAAACTGGGCTGGACGGGAAAATTCCCGCCCAGAGACCTGGTCGACCATAGGGACGACCTGGCCACCCCAGGTCGACCATAGTGTCGACCTGGGTGTCGACCTACCAGTCGACCTACCTGGTCGACCTGGCTGGCTAGGTCTGGCTCGAATTTCTGTGGCTCGGTGTGTCACTAGGGCTGACATGTCACCTCTTGATTGGCTCTTTGAACTTTGTATGGTCTAGATTCCTCCTGTCTTCATCTGACGGCTCAAAACAATTTAAAAATCTATAAATACACCCTAAGTCTCGACTAAAATTTCACACAAAAAAATAAGATGGGAGTCGTCATGCTGCCAGGAAGGAATTGACCATAGCCGTCAAGAGAGAAAATCTTAGAGACGAATCAAATTAAGAAGAAGATAAAAGTTTAATCAAATTAATCAATGCAACGTTAATCTACCCGAAGGAGCGCATCTCAATTTCAGAATTCAGAATCCAAAATTCAAGATTCTGCATTCGTTGTAAGTATAGTGACCTTTCAAAATATGAATAAAAACTGTGATGTGATTCGATGTAAATGAAAATAGAATTGTGTTATTATATGATATAAATTCTGTGTATTGTAATGATTCTGTTATGACTTGTGTATTGATTTTTAATGCCTAAATTGATTGATGCAAGCCTATTGAAAAATTGTATATGAAAACAATGGCACTTGCAAGTTTGTGGAAAAAACTAGAATTTGATCCCTTTATGTTTATGCCTATGGCATGGACTATATACATTCACTAAGTCTAAATTAAGGCTTATGTAAACATGTTCTAGATTTGAAACCTTTTATCCCTACATGACCCAAAACCTATGATATCATTCTTATGTTTATTTGCAAGTATAATTGGATCTATGTTAAGTATCGTTTGGGTTTCATAAACTATGCAAGTTCATGTTGAAATAGGCTATGTGATTAGATGTTATAATTGGACATTTTGGTGAATATACAACATGCTAGTTCTATGGTTGACATTATTCCAAGTTAAACATGTTTAAACACAAGTTTGTATTAGCCTAAACTATGCCATTTCATATGTCACCTACTTAGTTATACTTTGATTTGAATGCAAGTTCACATGACCCATATTATATGTTAGTTGAATCGCTAAATTGCAAGTTCATGCGCCACACACCTTTATGTATTACATGTTCTTGATTTCCCCCTTTTCTCACGTTTATAAAGTTGGACTGAATTGTGACAAGCCCAACACATGTTATAATTTTGCGAACAAACAGGGGTAATAACGTTGGGTGTAAAACATGAAAAATATATGTTGGCATGGTTGGTACATGCCAACGATAATGACATTTAAGCGTTATGAATTGATATACCCAAGAATAAAAGATATGACATTTACATATATAATTGAGAAGTAATAAAATATGTAAATTTAGTAAACACGATATGCTTAACCCGAGGTTGGATTGAGTTGTGATGTAAACCTGCCTGGACACGCCCGGCTGTCCAGTAGTCAAAACAATACCTATCCAATGTGGGTGGTTAAGCATTGAGCCCAATAAGGACCCGAGGTTAGACTGAGCTACGGTGTAAACCTGCCCAGAACTGACCGGCACATCCAGTAACCGTAGCAATACCTGTCTTATGTGAGTGGTCAAGTGCTCTAAGAGGCTAAGGACATATCGTAGGGTTAAGTCAACTATAACACTTAACCAAATTCAACATGTTAACAAGAACTGATGGGTGAGGTTAGGTTAATACAGACACTTAACCACTTAACATGTTTGACTAGAAAAACCTAGTAACGAGTGACCCGTTTCAGCAGTAACCCAAGTTAGGTATCATGGTACCCTGAAACTAGGCAGGGTGTGGCACGATTACTGGGCTGATTGTAAGCGGTCAAAGCGACGGCGGTGGGTGCAACAGTGTAGGTTCTAACGGGGTGCGGGCGTGCACACACTCCAGAGCAGACAAACAGAGCACTGGAGGCACCAGTAGTATAACCTATGCCTTCTAGAATTTGTGTCGGGGCCGCCACCATGGGTCTTGATACACCCCATGGTGGGACCAACATAGGTATCTACAATTCTTGGGGGCCGTATGACACATGTTAACGCGAGTAGGAGGCGATCTTGAGAAAATGGGGATCACTTCACCCTCAGCAAGGGGTGCCAGTTAAAATAAGCTCAAGTAGGTGTAGAGATATAGTATGGGTGCGATAGTACATTCGATTCTAAACGACACTTCCTTAGCTGGTGACACTTTCCTGTTTTCAGTTTATATCTATCATGCCCTTTTCTTATTCACATACTGAAGAGTTACTAGATTTACTCATGCTTTATGTCTGACTCTATTTTCTTTTCGTCTTCTTTTCTTTTGTCCCCCCCCCCAAGGTCCACAGGGAGGAAACAACTCAGCTCAGCCGGACTCTTTACAAGCTCCAAGACCGTAGATGTATGATTTGGATCTCTTTTGCTTGGATTATGGCTTTGGATATCACTATGGGGATTTTTGTCACTTTATTTATGTTTTATGCTTCATTAATAATCAAGATAGTAATGTGGTTGTAATGTTAGAAGTATTTTGAGACAATTATGGAAATGTTTTGTTTGAACACGTATTGATGAAATAAAAGTTTGTTTGGTTTCCACTGTTTAAAATATGTGTATTTATATCTGTCTTGAGTTTATCTGTGGCTTTTACTTATAAACCTCCACCAAAGTTAAGGCATTCCCTTTGTGAGTGACCTTAACAGAGGTGGGGTGTTTCACTTGGTATCAGAGCATAGGTTTACCAGATAAGATAAAAGTTTTTGAAATTATTTTCAAAAATAGAGTTTAAAGAAGCATTTTTCAAGAAAAAGTATTATATTTATAAAAAGACAAAAATCCCCCAAAGCCATGTGCACTATCTCTCTCTATCCTTCGTTTTGAATTTTTCCTTTCTGTTTCCGCATGTCTGGGGACCTTACTCCCCAGCTACAGATGCTTTTACTCCTCCTCCTCCTCTATGTGAACCAGCAACCGGAAGAATCGCCGAACAAGAAGACGGATAATAGTCAAGGAGGAAAGGACCACAACAATAATAACAAGACACGTGAGAAAAGGAAATGTTATTTCTATGGCATCGTTGGAGATGTGATGAACGACTGCAGAAAGAAGAAGAGGAGGATGAGTGCTACTTGCTTCCATTGCGGCAAGGCTGGACACATGGCTAGGGACTACCCAAAGAAGAAAGGGCAGGGACAGAAAGCCGGATCCACTCCAAGGGGTCAGGTTCATGCGCTAGTGGCACCTCAGCAGGAACGAGGTACTAAAATTTCTGTAGAAAGTGTAGTCTATCTTTATGATCATCCAGTTCGCACACTTTTTGACTCTGGCGCATCACACTCTTTTATTTCATCTGCCTTAGTAGATTCTCTGCATCTAGACACTAGTATGGTAGAAGATCCCTTAGTAGTTTCAAATCCAATTGGGGGCTCCGCTTACTTGTCAATGGTTTGTTTGGGTTTGAAAATCTCTATTCTCAGCGTTGAGTTTAGTTGTAATGCCTTTGTCTTGGGCTTCTCGGGATATGGTTTGATCTTAGGCATGGACTGGTTATCCAGTAATGGTGCCATCCTTGATTGTGAGAAAAGAGTAGTTAGACTCTTGACTCGGCTTGGTAACACTCTAGAAATTTCTTGTAATCCCTTGAATGCTGTTATGCTTAGTTATCTAGAGTCGCTTGATGCTTTTGATGAAAATTTGCAATCAGTTAGAGTAGTCCAGGAATGTCCGGATGTCTTTGAGGAGGTGAAAGGCTTACCTCCGAGGCGGGAAATAGACTTCCGCGTATATCTTGTGGATAATGCAAAGCCTTTAGCTTTACCTGTCAGACACATGGCTCCAAAGGAGAGAAAGGAGCTCAGTAAACAGGTTAAAGAACTTCTCGAAAAAGGGTTCATTAGACGGAGCATTTCGGAATGGGGTGCTCCAGTGGTGTTCGCAACCAAAGCGGACGGTTCGCTTCGCCTTTGCATCGACTATAGGGAGTTAAATAAATTGACCAAGAAAAATAGGCACCCTCTTCCCCGAATCGACGATTTGTTTGATCAGCTTGTAGGTGCGACGGTCTTCTCGCAACTTGATCTGGCAACTGGGTTCCATCAGCTAAGAGTAGCTGAAGACAGCATTGATAAGACGGCGTTCAGAACCCCAGACGGTTCGAGTGGCTTGTCATGCCTTTCGGCTTGACAAACGCACCCGCTTATTTCGTAGACCTAATGAGCAGGGAGTTCAGAGAATTCCTCAACAAATTTGTGGTTGTATTCGTAGATGATATCTTAATCTTTTCAAAGAATGAGGAAGAGCATGCTCAGCATCTGAAAGAAATCATGGAAACTCTCCGTACACATCAGCTAAAAGCCAAATTCTCCAAATGCCACTTCTGGAGAAAGGAGTTAAGATTTCTGGGGCATATAGTGTCCAAAGAGGGGTTGGCTGTGGACCCCGCGAAAGTGGTGGTAGTGCAAGATTGGAAGACACCAAGAAATGCAACCGAAGTTCGAAGTTTTCTTGGGCTAGCCGGTTTTTACCGAAAGTTTATTAGGGATTTCGCGAAAATCCCAGCCCCACTCACAAGGCTAACATAGAAGAATCTGGTGTTCACTTGGGATTTGGACTGCGAGTTTGCTTTCCAACGATTAAAAAGGGCTCTTACAATAGCCCCAGTTCTAACTCTGCCTGACGGAAGAAAAATGTTCACATTATACACGGATGCATGTGGAACGGGACTAGGCGCTGTTCTAATGCAAGAAGGAAGAGTAGTAGCTTATGGCGGAAGACAATTGAAAGTTCATGATAAGAACTACCCAACCCACGGTCTTGAGTTACCCGCCATCGTCTTTGCGCTTAAGTCTTGGCGTCATTATCTCCCAGGTGAGAAGTTTGAATTATACACTGACCATAAATCATTGAAATATCTCTTCTCCCAGAAGGATCTTAACTTGAGGCAGCAAAGATGGATGGAGTTTCTTACCTCGTATGACTTTGAAATTTCCTATACTCCTTGAAAAGGCAACGTAGTAGAAGACGCGTTGAGCCGAAAGAAACTGATCTTAAGCCTGCTCTTTGTGGAAAGGCAAAGCTTGGAGTATATAGCTAGTTTTAACTTTAGGCCCTCCTCGGATTTTGTACCGGATTTGTTAGCATCTCTCGAAGTACGCCTTACTCTCTTAGACTCAATAGGGGCTGCACAACGTGAGGACCCTCAACTTGTTGATGTGATTGATAAACTTATTAGGAGTGATACTTCTAGTCACCTCAGTAGATTTGCCATCGATGATAAGGGTTGGCTGAGGCGAGATGGAAGATTATGCGTCCCACAAGCAAGGGAGTTGACAAAGAAGGTTCTCGAGGAAGCGCATCATTCCAAGATGACTATACACCTTGGAGGTGATAAGATGTACAAGGATATAAAAAGAACTTTCTTTTGGAGCGGCATGAAGCAAGACGTGGCAGATTTCATTTCTAAATGCATGACCTGCCAACGGGTCAAGGCGGAACAGAAGAAGCCTGGAGGACTACTTCATCCTTTAGAGGTCCCACAGTGGAAGTGGGATAGCATTTCAATGGACTTCATTGATGGACTACCTAGGTCGAGAAGAAGCAACACTAGCATTTGGGTAATAGTGGATAAGATTACTAAAAGCGCCCAATTTATACCTATCAAGAGTAGAAGGACTGTCGCATCTCTAGCATCTCTTTATCTCAAGGAAATAGTTCGACTCCATGGGATACCTGTAATAACCCGGAAATCTGGGCCAGTTTAAAATTTTTATTTTGGCAATTTTAGCGAATTTTTATTATTTAAAATGAATTATTTTAAATAATATCGACGAGAAATTTATTTTGAATGGAATTCGAACGCATATATTTATTCGAATCGTCGTTAGAATATAAATATTTATTTATATATATAAAAGGAATTGAAAATGGCGCGGTAGTTCGATAATTCGATTTCAAACTTCAATTGAATGTACCGGTGCAAAATATATCGGATTTTAGTGAAACCAAAAATAATAGGATCTAATTGTGAATATCTTTCCAACGAACCCGAAAAATCAAAATTTCATAGCAGGGATAAAAAGATATGTCCAGTTGAAAATACTGAATAGTCGCTATGGAATTCAGGCCCTTAAAAATAGCCATTTTGCAAACGACCTCGGATTTCGACGAAACCACTTTTGTTGGATCCATGATGTCAAGTTATTGCTAGGTTTCAAATTTCATAATTTTTCGAATCAATATGTGAGTGTGGCAAAGGAAAACGCGTTTGACCAATTTCAGTTGATTTTAATCGACTGGAAAATGGCCATTTTTCAAACGGTCTCAGAATTCGACGAAACTAGTTTTGTTAGGATCGTATCGTCAATACGAAGCTAGAAAATATTTTTCTGGGATTTTTAGAGTTAGTATGCGGCGACGGTAAATTAAAATGTGCATTTAAATTAAATATATAAGGATTTATATTTTAATCTTGAGAAAAACTGATTCAAACAGTCGAATTGGCTTACGAAACATATCCCATTGTGTTCGGAATGGGGGTATTTAGTTAGGGGCGACAGTCGTTGGGCTTGATTTGGGGTTAAGATGGATAAACTAGTACAAGTGGAATAAAATAATAAATAAACAAATTATAAAACCCTAACTAATTGGTCAACCTAGGTCATAATTACCCAACGCGGTCAAACCCACCGTTACTCCAATCAAAGGGCGGAAACCGCTCGATATTTCTCCCAAAAAAAATCCGTCCAATTCACGAAACAATTAAAGAGGAAATAAAACAAAAATCAGATCCCTTTCTGAGATCTTCAAATCCATAGCGGTTGGGGGAATTATCGTTAGGCGTGGAGTGAGAAATCGAAGCTGGATGGGGCCGCATTTGGTTCGGGTTTGCTGGCGACTGGGGCCGCCGGAGGTGGCGTCGCTCACGGTGGAGGGGTGGTTCGCGATGGCGCATCAAGTGGTGGGGTCGATGGGGGTTCCGAACCCCTGAGGTGGCCGCGGCGACAAATTTTCCCGGACGAGTTCAAGCCGACGAGTTCTGAAGGGTTTCAAAGGCAAGCGACGATGATGAGTTTCAGTTGTGCCAGATGGGAACGACGATGAACAAAGTACAGTGAAGTTTTGTCTTGTTTTTATTCAATGTAATTTGTTTAGTTAATTTACAAATTTAAACAGTAATTAAATTTAAAAATGGTAGTGATAAAAATAAAATTACCATTGTTTTAAAATGAAATTAGAATTGTTTTTAAATAAAATTAACATTGCTTTATTTTCAGTTTTAAAAATATGATTTTGGTTAATAGGAAAGTCGAATTTGTGCTACAGAAAAGATCGAATTTTCGATGTAGAAAAGATTATATTTTTGAAGTAAAAGATTAGATTTTTCTAATAAAAAAAAGGGTTTTGAAAACAAAAAGAAGTGATATTTATACATATACTGGAATAATAAAAATATGATTTTTTATATGTAGCATAATAAAAATATAATTTTTATTATAGGAGAAGTGAAATAAAAATATAATCTTTACAGTATATGAAGTAGCGATAAAAATTCGATTTTTATATATTGAATAACGAAGTAAAAATTCGATTTTTACATATGTAGTGGCTACGGGCGACGAAAGTGATAAGAGACGAGAACGACGAAGATGCAGACGGGTGGAATTGGGATAGCTATTGGTGAGAACTTCTCACTCTTCAATTTCTTTTTCTAGTTATATATATACTAGGATGTAGACGGTGTTTAATAGCACCCGACACAATCGTCCACAGACCATGGACTTGTTTGTTTGGTTGTGTAGTTAGTTAGATTATTTGGGTTGAATTGAATTGTTTGGTGAAATGAAATTGATTTGATTGATGTGTGAATGGCGTGGGCCATCACTAGACCGGGGATAAGGCTAGGCCTTGTCCCGTTTCTAGTATCGTGTCGTTATGCCGCCGAAATTTTCTAAGACAAGTTAGAAAAATAAAGATATCATTTTATTTGATAAATGAACTGAATAAAAATTCATGTGTTGAAATAAAATGTTTTATCGTTAAAAATATAATTTTTAACGTGAATGTGAATAAATAAATATTCATTTACAAACCAGACGGTTTGTTTATGTACACCTATTTGAAGGACATTGATTGGGTCGATAAATTTTACACATCGCCCAACTGCAAAAATAAAAATCTGTGTTTGTTGATTTGAAACCCCACACGGGTATTGGGATAATATACGGCATACCCTAATCCCAATAATTAGTTGTATGTCGATCGATTGATTGACAGGCTGTTATTAGCGTTAGATATCTATATTTGATGCTTATACAGTGTAGTGCACTTTGGATGATGGTTGATTATTTATCGTTGCTATTAAATACCTGTGTTGTATGGAATCCATGTAATTAATTTTATATGGTAATTGATTGGGCCTCATTCCAATCGGGAAAATAAAGTTTATTATAAAATAAAGGTTCATGTGTTGGCTGTACTCATCTGTTGAGATTAGTCATGTGTTGAAAGAAATATTTTAACAATAAAATTTACATCTTTATTTTTATAAAATATATTAAATAACAAAAATAGTCACACGTGGACAGTACTCATTCGTTGAGATTAGTCGTTTGTTGACAAAAATATGGAGTCATGTATTGAAAGAAATAAATATTCATTTGTTGAATAGAATAACAGAATTATTGAAATTTATAAAGCCGTGTTGATTAGAGATGCGCTATTTTGACGCGAACGATATTTATATCGATTATATTTGTTTTGAATTTGAATTGAATTGAATATAAACCAAATTCGATTTGAATTGAATATAGAAGAAAACGAATTTGAATTGAATTGAATAGAAAACGAATTTGAATTGAATTGAATAGAAAACGAATTTGAATTGAATTGAATAGAAAACGAATTTGAATTGAATTGAAAAGAAAACGAATTTGAATTGAATTGAATAGAAAACGAATTTGAATTAAATTGAATAGAAAACGAATTTGAATTGAATATAGAATAAAACGAATTTGAATTGAATATAGAATGAAATGAATTTGAATTGAATATAGAATAAAACGAATTTGAATTGAATATAGAATAAAACGAATTTGAATTGAATATAGAATGAATCGAATTTGAATTGAATATAGAATGAATCGAATTTGAATTGAATAGAAAACGAATCGAATTTGAATTGAATATAGAAAACGAATCGAATTTGAATTGAATAGTGTTAGACCAAAAAGTGGTTCTAACACCCAAATTGATTAAAAGCAGAATGAAATGAGATCAAAAATAAAAATGAACACACAGGATTTATAGTGGTTCGGCGAAGAAATGCTTACGTCCACTTGTCTTTCAATATTTTCAATGATTTAGTTGCAAATACAATGAAATATTCACTTGATTTCTCTCACAACTCACTTACAATCACTCAATTGTCTAAAAACAAATAATGAAAGAAGATTTGGATTTTTCGGGAGTGCTGGAATTCGGGTTATGGAGGTGGTTGAACTCTCAAAGTCTCAGAAAAAAGATCCTTTTCTTTGTCTCCAGATGGGGTATTTATAGGTGAAAATTAGCCTAGAACCCGATCCGGATCGGAGCCACGTGTCATCCATCCCATCAGCCTCGGGCTCGGGTGGATTTCTATGTTGACAACGCATCAGAGCAGTGGACATTGTGGGTAAGAACTGGTCATAGCCGCTTCGAATAACCAGGCGCTTATGCAGGGGAGTGACGTGGAAAATGGGTTCGGATCGGAAGAGTGTGCTCACGGGGTTCGGATCGGCACCTCCGATCCGAACAGGATTAACTTAGGACCAATTCTCTCTTCTTTTTACTCTGCTCCGCTCTGCTCTGATCTATCCCTATAGCAATTGGGTGGCTTTCCGATCCAACTGGAAGTAGATTGCCCTCCGATCCGAACAGCTGTGCCTCTCTAATTCCAATAGCAATAGTTCACCGATCCGAACAGAAGACCTTATCCGATCCGAACCGATACACCGCTTCGATCCGACCTGCTTCAGTACTTTCCAAGTTTTGTCAATATTTCACATCTTGACTTTGTGTTGCCCAGTTCACAAAGTGGGATAACATTTTTCCCCCTCAAAGGATGCTTCTGTTGGAGACGGAGCATGCTTTGATTATCATTGCCCAGCACTCTTCGAGGTGATTTTTCTTTTGGATTTCCTTGTGTTTTCATCTTTTTCTTCAAATTTCAATTTAATTCGTTCCTGAGCTAAAGAACTCGGTTCGGTTCGGATTCCGATCCGAACAGACCCCTTCTTCTCTCCATCTTTCATTGGACTATTGGGCCAAGCTTTACTTGTGGACTGTCCATCCGATCCGAATGGGAATTCTTCTACTGGGCTGCCGATCCGAATGAGGAGACGAATAGGCACTCCTCTCTTCTATATAAACACTGCCTTCTTCCTCCTTTCGTTTTTATTGTTTCACCGCTCCTGAAGCTCTGCAAAACGAGAAAACCTGATTCTTGAAGTATCAAAATTCCTTTTAATTCTCAAAGTAATTACATCGGTAGGTTATAAAACTTTGAACAATTCCTTCTTTAATTATTCTCGATTCGAATTCGTAGACGATTAGGATGATTTGAGTGTGAATCTCTGATGACTTTGCCACCGTGACTCCCCTCGCCACCGTCGCCAGTAGACTTGTCGCCATCTCGAGGTTGGAACGGAGGGGATTAGAATTCGTTGTTGAGTACGCCAGCGCATGATTACTTGGCTTTGATTTGAGTGACTGGCACGAAACTGGCCTTGGCATCGGTTAAGTAAGAAAGAGGGTGAAGGAGAAGAAGAAGATAATAGGGAATCGGTTCGGTTCAGAGGGACATGGAAGTTGAAAAAATGAGGGAAAGAGGAAGGGAGTTCAGGAAATCGGACCGGGTCGGGGCAAGTAAAGAAAGAAAAAAGAAAAGAAAGCTAGGAGATTGGATCGGGTCGGAGCAAGTATTTAAAGAAAGGGGGAAAGGAGCCTACCTAACCGGATCGGGTCGGACCGTAAAATGACGGAGGAGAAGTATAACTACGTGATCCGATCCGAACCGTTAGGGGACTTTGTCTCCGATCCGATCCGACTTTGATTTCTGAGTTTTAATGAGATATTCAAGCCTAAGGCCACGCCCCCGATCCGATCCCAATGAATGGACCCGAACCGAACCGAAGCACAGTCTACCTTAACGCATGAAAACTTGTCTAACTGGCCCAATCAACTTTCGGCATAATCTTCAATTTAATGGACAGTTAGGATAGTGCCTTGCGAACGTAACTAGACATCAAGAATTACTTCAACTCTTTATATTTTGCCAAACTTTTTCGTCGCACTTTTAAACATTTACTTTGCACTTTCCGTATACACTGTTTACACTTTAGTTTGCACACATGCACGGGGGGATACGGGCTAATTTTCTCTAATTTGTGCTATTGCTTCTTCAATAGTTTTATGACCATGAGACCCAGACGCTCTTCCAGACTAGCTGAGAGGAAAGAAGCCCCGGAAACCTCTAACAAAATTACTCTCGAGGACATATCTTCTCCGTCGGATCCAGAATGGGATAATGAGGGTTCAGACTACGAAGTCGGAAATCGTAAAAGTGACGAAGTGTCTTTAGAGAATGAAGTTTCTTTAGGTTTTGAAGAGGAAGGAGGGGTTAGCGACGACCGGGCTCCTGATGAGTTTGAGTCGGCTGTCGTATTGGAATCACCCCAAGATTCTGTTGAATCGACAATTGATAACGACCGACTTACCCGAATTTGCTTGAAATACGGGACAATGAAAAGGGACACTCTAGTGCCTTCAAGCTCTGACCGTCCCCACAACCCTCCAGAAGGATATATGGCGGTCACTCGGTTGATGTGTTTGGTCGGCGCTATCCCTCCATTTTCTCCCTTCATCGTTGACTTTCTAAGACAAATGCGGATTGCCCCCATGCAGCTGCATCCCAATTCTTATGCCTACTTGCACACTTTGTACATAGCATACCGTGAGATCTTAGGCATAGAGCTCACGTTGGAGGACGTTCATTTCTTCTATAACTTTAAGCATCGGACTCGAGAGACTCCATCTTTCTGCTATTTTGAGTCTGTTCCTAAGTGGAAGATAATCTCGGCGCCATTCAGCAGTAAAGCTGGGGATTCCAGACTGCAATGGTTCTATGTGAAGCGACAGCCTGGATGTGCCAGGAGGTGGACGAAATCAAGTAAAGCACTGATTTTCTAAATCCGAGCTCTATACACTCGAGTCATCACCTTAACTTGTTTTCCTTTTTGTTTGCAGTTGACAATCCAAAACAAATATCAGATCAGGTGTTCTTCGACCGGATGCACCAACTTCTTAATGGCGATCAAAAATTCTTGACTATCGATGAAGTCCTTAAGGACGAATATCTTCACTTTCATGGGCTGTTATTCGTTTTTCGTAGTATTGGTCATGGGACGGCTCCATACATATATATTCCTCCAGTGGATGTAGTCCCAGAGACAGGAGAAGGTTCGGGAGTTCCTACAGTGCCTCTTCAAACTTCACCTTCTCCATCTTCTACTCAAGATGACGAATTGGCTAATTTGGCCGAAAAGCATCGTGAAGGGTATACTGCCCCCGAGGAGGCTACTTCTCTGGAAAAGTCAACATCCTCCAAAGAGTCGCCACTTAATGCTTCCGAGGGAGACATCCCTAGTACTGATGACCCATTATTCCAGGGATTGGGGGATCTCCCCTTACCCGAAACTATATACACTTTAGAGGATTTTAGGAAGGATCCTTTAGTCTTCACCTCTTCTGAAGAGACCACTCCTACTAAGGCCAAAGAGCCTGCCCGTACTAGTCTAGCTTCGGACTCGGGTTGGTTGGGGGGAAACACACCACTTAGGACACACTTTATACAATAGCATTAGCATTCATTGCACCTCTTTCTCTGTGAATCCATTGATTCTGAATTTCACTTGTCTTATTGTGCAGGCACGATGTCTCGATCTTATTATGATATCAGGAAGCTTCGCCGCAGTATGTCTAATCCACCTTAGGATATCGAGTATGATCGCCGCGATGATCGCGGTAGGGAGGAGAGAAGGCCTTATGATCCCTATCGCTCTCGACCCTCACGTTCTCGCTCTCCCTTTCGGTCGGAACAAGAGAAATACAAAGGTTATCAAAGCCGTAGGGAAGAGGACAAGCCACAATCGAAAGACTTTACCTCTTCCCACGAAAAGCGCAGCAGAGAGAGAAGCCCTCCGAAAGATACTGAGTCTCGAAGTAAGCGCAAGGTCTTTGCTACTAAACGACCTAGGAAGGACAAAGAAACTACTGAATCCTCCACACACAGGGTCACTGAATTGACGATCCACGCTCCTCCCCCACTAGATGCGGAAACTGCAATAAAGCGGGCGTATTTGGAGGAGCAATTTCCCGAACACTACTTCGAGACTTTGACTTTTTTACCTGCCCTTGAACATGTTTCTTCTAAGTGGGCAGATGAGGCCAAAGCAAAGATAGACGCGGTTGAAAAACAGTATTCTGAGATGTTTAAATATTCATGCAATCTTTCCAGAATTATCCGTACTCTAATCACTGTAATGACCCGTATTCTACACATCATAGGATCGTAGAATATTTATTTCTTTCCCATGTGAAGTTGTATGATCATGTAACTTTGGGAAATATCTATTAGAGTCATTTCCCATGTTCATGATTTTTGTCGATTTTTAAATGACCATTTTGCCCCTAGTTGGTACTGTTTTGGCCATAACTTTTGATTGGAAAGGAATTTTGACCTGAAACCACTTCCATTGGATTCGTTTGATGGTTTACCTTTCCGTAGAGTGGTCATAATAGCCAAACGGACTTATCGTTTGGGAGATACGGCTGAAATAACGTTTGGAGGGTGAAAACTGCTTAACCGGGCCAAATCGGGTGATTAGTGAGTAGGCCCATAACCCATTTCGGGATTAGGGTTATGGGGAGGCTGAAATGAGATAGAGGATCATTGCATTTCAGTTTTCTAGCCTCCACTTATCACCAAGGAACCCTAAAAATGGCCTCTAACCTCTAATCACCTCCAAATCATCTTTTGGTCAAGGATTAAGCTTAGCAACCCCTAATCAAGAAAGATCTTCACCAAAGCAACATAGGAGCTGCTGTTTGGCATTGAGATTCACATCAAATCAGAGAATTATTTCAGATCTTAGTTTATTTTGTGGCTAAGGTGAGTGATTTGCATAGTTTTACACTAATTATGGCTAATTAGGGGTGATTAGTGTTAATTAGCGAATTTAAACATGATAAAATTCTGGAAAAATGTTTATGAAATTCGGAATGATGTTTTAGACCTCTGTTAGAAATTTGGTTCCATTTGGTTAAGTTTTGCTAATCATATCATTAGTTTTGCTTAAAACATGCTTAAAGGAAAATATGGGGTTTTGGTCATGTTTGATCCAT
Organism: Allium sativum; assembly: GCA_030737875.1. NCBI lineage: Eukaryota > Viridiplantae > Streptophyta > Magnoliopsida > Asparagales > Amaryllidaceae > Allium > Allium sativum. The sequence goes on along the minus strand of CM060921.1, from coordinate 362,694,103 downwards.
TTTGATATGTCATATTGTTGTTTTGGTGTTTGTGGTTGATTCCCTGTGTTCCTATGATTGTATGATATGCTTTGTGGTTGATTAGAAGTGTTAGATTGGTCGAAAACGCCGTCGAGAGGCGAAAATAGCTTGCAGGAATGGTGCAGGTTTTAGGACCAGGAAAAAACCGACCAGGCTTCTGACCGACCAGGTTCTTGACCGACCCGAGCTCCAGAACGAACGACCGACCAGGTTCTTGACCGACCCAGAGTTTTATGTCTCCTCTTATTACTCTGGGTGCTCACACGAGCAGACTAGAGACAGGTTAGCTGTTGATGCGCGAGTAGCTGATTCGGAGGCGGGCATGAGGCTTCCACGTATTATATATGTATACACAATCTCCCTCTTTCGTTGGTGGTCGCTACTTGGGCATTATTAGTGTACCTCATTTATTTTACTTTGCTTTGAGATAGTTGAAAAGTTGTAATAAGCTGTATTTTGGATTTCCGCTGCCATGATGTTTAGTTCTGATTTTCAGCTTATGCACTATCTCTCCTGTTTTATGTCAAGTATGTTGTTATTATATTTTATTGTATGCGCTGTGAGACATTCTACAGGTTCTTTGTATGTTCATTTCCTTCTTCCTTTTCCTTTTGGCGACCCGTTCCGCGCTAACTGGACATGTGTACAACGCACTTTTGGAGTAAATGTCGGTTGGTGCGGGGCGGACCGTCACACTTGGTATCAGAGCTCTAGGTTGCGTAGTTAACCTAGGGGTAGACACTAGGGAGAGATAGTACGTATATGAGAGCGCGTATTTGTGATTACTTTGGTTTTCAAAAGCTATGTACATATATATACTATTAGTAGTATAAAGATAAAGTCGCACTGCACTAGCACCACTATGGGGTCGTTAATCGTTTCCCTTTTACAGATTAACGATGAGCCGAGACACGAGAGGTGCTGGTAGAGGGACCAACCAATGGAATGCCGCTGACATGAGGGCGATGTTTACTAACCTCATGAGAGATATGCTTAGAGAAGTGCAAGGGGCAGCCCAACCCCGGAGTTGGTGTTGGCCCAGTAGTGCAGGCGCCTAGGGTCGATTTCGCCAAGTTGTGCAAGGACTACACTTGTAACACCCCGCCTCCGCCAGGGTGACTCATGTAAGCACTCTGACCTTGGAGGGGCGTTTGAATCAGGTAAACATGCATAATGATATATCAAGGCAGAACAAGAACATATGTATATGCGTAAACAGAGTAAATAACATAGATAAAACAGCGGAAGATTTTAAACCATTTCAAAATAAGTCTGTTACATCATAATGTCAACTTCCCAAATAAACCAGTCTAGATAAAACAGCATCAACTGAAAACTGAAATACATAAATACTAATCCCCAAAGAAGTGATAGCCACAGCTAGCTTCATGTCAAACCGTACATGAGCTAAATTCCACAAGCAAGCAGTCTGAAATCCAGCTAAGCTCCAGTATTCCCTCCCTGAGAACCTGGGGGGAGGGGGGGGAACGGAAGAAAAGAGGCGAAAGAAAACAGGTCAGTCAAAAAGACTGAGTAAGCCCTACTACAATCAATGTAAACTGATAAAGTTAACTGGCATGAGAAGCAGGTATGATCATAAGGATAACAACATACTAGCATGATGATTAACTAACAAGGTAGATAAAGGTGTCATCGCATAATCAGGATTAAGGTTTTGCACCACAGGTGTACTAGCAAACTAACATGACTTGAATAAACAAGTATTGATCCCTTGGCCCAAGCTTTGGCCCAATAACATGAAGTGACCCTAATACAAGGTCCAACCAAAGGGTCTAGTCGATCGGCTCCCTAAGCCTAACTCGTCACGTGTTGGTGTCAATACGGCCCAAACATGATTGTAGTCAGACTGTGCAGGGTCTCCCGTCGGGTGTATCAAGCCCTAGGGTGGCAACCCCTGGACACCATAAACATGAGTGCAAAGTCTCGATCTACTGGTACCCGTGCATGCTTTCCCCGGCTTCGGACTATGTGCATGACCATGGTCAGCCCGGAACTACACCGGTGTACCCTCTGCCGTCGCTTTTGGTCGCTTACCTCCAGCCCAGTAATCGTGCCCCCTCCCTGGCCTAGTCCCTAGGGTCATGATGATACTAACTTGGGATTACTGCTGGAGTGGGCCCCCTATTGCTAGGATTTTTCTAGTGGGTTAAGTACGGTTTAACCCCCTTACTAATCATGGATTAACTTGGTTAAGTGTAACGATGAGTTCACGACTTAACCCCGATTAATCTACCGAGCCCAAATTGGTTAAGTACTAAGTGGACCATGACTTAACCCTAATCATGAGGCATTAATTAATTTAATGCGCATTAACCTCTCACATTAGACTTTGTTGCGGTTACTAGTTAAGCCGGGCGGGTCCGGGTAGCTTTACACCACAACCTGGTCTAACCTCGGGTCCAAGGTACAACATGACCAACTTCTCACATTGGGTCCTATTGTTTGTAGCAACTAGTTAAGCCGGTCGGTTCCGGGTAGGTTTACGCTACAAACTCAACCCAACCTCGAGTTGGCCACACTTATCTTTTCTAAGTGTCATGTCAATCATGTTTCCAAAACATGTTACAAATTTTCAAGCAATTGGGTAGACCTAACTTAATAGGTAAATTCCCAATGGGTAGACCTAACTTAATAGGTAAATTCCCAAGCTTATGTTTTTATGTCTTTTAAGTTTACCCAACCCCAAACGCAATCCCATCGCTTACATATCGCAATAGCGCATAAAGGATAGAAAGAGGGAACTTGGCATAAATCATGACATAAGGGGTGTTGAAGCCACAAGTTCAACATGGTGGCATATGATATGTACATAGTGTTCATATACTTGCATATTACATTTTTAGGCCCCAAAAGCATGCATAAAACCAAACTTGGCATATTGGTGATACATGGTGCTAAATGACATGTAGAGATGGCCATAAGTTCGCATTTAGCCTCACATGCAAGTTATCATAAGAGATATGATAACTTACATGTTTCCAAAATGCAACCTTTGGCATAAAGCTTGAAGCTTTATGTTCATAAACCCAAGATAAGCTTGCATAACATGATAGCATGAACAAAATGTCCAACCCAAACTTGCATAACACAACTTGCATATCATATGACAACTTGCATATCAAACTTGCATAACATAACTTGATGAACTTGCATATCACATCATAACATACTTGCATAACATGATAAACTTGCATATTACATCATAGAAAACTTGCATAACATGATAAACTTGCATATTACATCATAGAAAACTTGCATAACATGATAAACTTGCATATTACATCATAGAAAACTTGCATATCATACATTTAACTTTAGAGTTTAAGTATGAAAGTAGAATAGGGCTTACAATGCTTATGCGGACTCAAATGAGTATAGCAAATGTAAGAAGACCCTTATGCAACCAATAAAACCCCAAAAATGCAAGCAAAATTGATCAAAACTCTTTCTTTATGGTGCCAATATAGAGACTTGACTTGAATGCAAGCTAATGATGATCATACAAGTCTAAAAACACTTGTATGCATGGAAAATCTCATAAAAATTTGTTTAGGAATTTTATGAAGAGAGTGGAGGCCATGAGAGGATTGATTTTGCCATAGTTTAGTTGGTAGAATGAATAATGATGATTTAGGGCTAGGTTAGGGTCTTATTTATAGATTAGGCAAGTGTTTTAGGCCATAGGATTAAACCCTAGTTCCAATCTCAGCCCTCAAAACTGAATCTGGCCCCCAAGCTCAACACATTCTCAAAATGGTGCACTAGGCTAAACAGCCCGGCTGGACCAAGTCGACAGCCAAGTCGATAGGGCTGTCGACTTGGGTCCAACCAAGTCGACTCCCAAGTCGACAGGGCTGTCGACTTGGGTGCTCTGGCGGGAATCCTCCCGCCTGGCCCAAACTGGCCCAATTTTTCAAATTCAAGTTTGAATTTGAAATCTGTTTTTACTTAGAAATTTTCAGAAAACTTCGTTGGGCCTTAATCGGGTCATACGGACTCCGATTTTCGAAATCTCGGACTCTATTTCGCGTATTTTTCCGAGACGAACGCAATGGCATAGCCCGTTTCCCTTGATTCAGATTTTTGAATTAAATTCTGCCTCGATTTATGTTATAACAGGTTATTGAAAATACGGGTTGTTACATTCTCCCCTCCTTAAAGGATTTCGTCCCCGAAATCTTCAAGTTAGGAAGAACGTATCCTACCATCCAACATCCATCTACTCGAAACATCATCCACGAGCAATCATTGTCCTTACAAGATTCTAAATGTTGTATGAACATATGCAAAGGTGTGTGTATATGTACCTATCTAATGCAAATATCATCAATGCAAATTATGTTAGTGAAATGAATCCATATGTATGCAATTCCTAACATAATGTATAACATCTATATGTGTGCACATAACATACATCCATATGCAACATCCATGTGATAACACAAAAATTTTCATCCATGAATAAGCATAAACACTCATGCATATGCAATATGAGGAGTGTGTGAGCCGATCTAGTGCCTAACGTGTATAATGCATCCACGAGTAACCAGTTGCAAACACTTGCAACCACTTGCAACCATCAAGCATAACATGTTTCAAACACATGTTTCATCCAAAGGGTTTCTACCTAAGGTTCTCATGACAAGATTAACACGATAAACTAGATAAACAGAGGAAGATATGCTAATCAAAGAAAAGAGATTGAGAGTGTACCCTCAAAAAGGAATGGATAAAGCCCACGCATCTTCTCCTCGGTTTCCCAAGTTGCGTCTTCTTCGGCTTCACCCCATTGAACCTTTACCAACTTGACCTCTCGATTCCTTAACTTCTTGGTCTCCGTCCCCAAGATATGAATCGGAGCTCTCCTCAAGGTAGCCTCTTTCTCCACTTCCACATCTTTCAGAACACTTGGCTCAACAACCTCTGCTGATTCATGTAAACATTTCCGGAGATGCGAAACATGAAAAACATCGTGTACTCCGGCAAGCTTCTCGGGCAACTTCACTCTATAAGCCATCTGCCCGATCCTCTCTATAATAGGGAATGGTCCAGCAAACCTCGGTGCCAACTTCCCAACGGCTCCAAATCGGACCACATTCCGCAAAGGAGAAACCTTCACGAAAACCATATCCCCAACATCAAATTCCAGATCAGTTCTTCGCTTATCAGCATAGGATTTCTGTCGGTCTTGGGCCGCTTTCATCCGTCTCCGAATCAACTCGACCTTCTCGGATGTATCTCTGATCATATCAGGCCCAAGTATAAGCTTATCTGTAGCCTCCCACCAACATGTAGGCGACTTGCACGGCCTCCCATATAAAGCTTCAAATAGTGCCATCCCTATGCTTGCCTGATAACTGTTATTATATGCAAACTCAACAAGAGGAAGATGGTCTTCCCAAGTACCACCAAAATCCAAAATACAAAGCCTCAACAGTTCCTCGAGTACCCTATTCACCCTTTCGATTTGACCGTCCGTCTGTGGGTGATAAGCAGTACTTAGATTCAACCTCGTGCCCATGGCTTCTTGCAAGCTATTCCAGAATTGACTTGTAAAGATTGGGTCACGGTCACAAACTATACTAGAAGGGACTCCATGTAGTCTCACAATCTCACGAAGATATACAGACGCTAGCCAAGATGCGGTCCTCTTGCTCTTCACCGGAATGAAATGAGCACTCTTCGTAAGTCTATCCACAATAACCCAAATGCTCGCATTCCCTTTCCTTGACCTTGGTAGCCCATCGATAAAATCCATGGAAATACTCTCCCACTTCCAAAGTGGAACGTCTAGAGGATGCAATAGCCCACCGGGCTTCTTCGACTCGTCCTTAACTTGCTGGCAAATGATACATCTAGAGACAAATTCTGCCACATCCTTCTTCATCCCAGGCCAAAAGAAAATGCGCTTCATATCTTTATACATCTTATCTCCGCCCGGATGTATAGTCAACTTAGAGCGATGCGCTTCCTCAAGAACCTTTCTTACCAAATCTTCTACCATGGGAACACATAACCTTCCGTCTCTCCTCAGCCAACCCTTATCATCAATAGAATATCGAGCGAGATGACTAGACATCTCTCCTCGAATCAGCTTATCCATAATCTCAACTATCTGAGGGTCTTCTCTCTGCAAAGCCCCAACTTGATCAAGAAGGGTAGGTCTGAGTTCCAGAGATGCTAAAGAACTGGTCATCGACTCAACCGCCAAAGAGGAATCAAAGGTTGCCACATACACTAAATTCTTCATCTCAACGAATAGAGGACTTAGGGTCAACCTTCTTCTACTCAATGCATCTGCTACCACATTCCCCTTGCCAGGGGTATAAGCTATCTCAAAATCATAGGACGCCAAGAATTCCATCCACCTTTGTTGCCTCAGATTCAAATCCTTCTGAGAAAAGAGATACTTCAATGACTTGTGATCGGTATAAAGCTCAAATATTTCTCCCAGAAGATAATGGCGCCAATCCTTGAGTGCATATACTATTGCTGCCAACTCTAAGTCATGAGTGGGATAATTCTTCTCATGCACTTTGAGTTGTCTACCGCCAAAGCATATCACTCTTCCTTCTTGCATAAGAACAGCTCCTAACCCTGTGCCACATGCATCGGTGTATACTGTAAATAACTTCCCTCCATCGGGCAAAGCTAGAAAAGGTGCTGATGTGAGAGCTCTCTTGAGCTTCTGAAAAGCAAGCTCGCATTCTATGCTCCAAGCAAAAACTAAATTCTTCTTCGTCAATTTAGTGAGAGGAGCGGAAATCTTCGCGAAGTCCTTGATGAACTTCCGGTAAAAACCCGCAAGACCCAGAAAACTTCTTACTTCGGTTGCATTCCTTGGAGTCTTCCAATCCTGAACTGCAACTACCTTAGCGGGATCCACCGCTAAGCCTTGCTTAGATACTATATGCCCAAGGAATCTAACTTCCCTTCTCCAAAAGTGACACTTGGAGAACTTGGCCTTCAACTGATGCGCTCTAAGCGTATCCATCACCTCCATGAGATGCCTTGCGTGCTCTTCCTCATCCTTAGAGAAGATCAGAATATCATCTACGAAGACCACGACAAACTTGTTCAAGAACTCCCTGAACACCCTACTCATCAAGTCCACGAAATATGCGGGTGCATTAGTCAAGCCGAATGGCATGACAAGCCACTCGAAGAATCCATCTGGAGTTCTGAACGCAGTCTTGTCTATACTATCTTCAGCTACCCTGAGCTGATGGAATCCAGTAGCAAGATCAAGCTGAGAGAAAACAGAAGCACCGACAAGCTGGTCAAAGAGGTCATCAATCCTCGGTAACGGGTGTCTGTTCTTCTTAGTCAGCTTATTCAACTCTCGATAGTCAACACAAAGTCGGAGAGAACCATCTGCCTTGGTATCAAATACCACAGGCGCTCCCCATTCAGATATACTTCGTCTAATGAAGTTCTTCTCAAGAAACTCTTTCACTTGCTTGCTTAGCTCCCGCCTTTCACGCGGAGCCATGTGCCGAACGGGCAAAGAAACAGGCTTTGCATTATCCACCAGATAAATGCGGAAATCAATCTCTCGCTTAGGGGGCAACCCCCTAACTTCATCGAAAACATCCGGATACTCTCGAACCACTCTCACAGACTGAAGAGTTTCCATTGACGAGTCGAGTGATTCCAGATAGCACAACATGACGGGACCTCTCGGATCACAAGAAATCTCTAGGGTGTTTCCGAGGCGAGTCACGAGCCTCACAACCCTATGCTCACAATCAAGGATGGCTCCATATCTAGACAGGCAATCCATGCCCAATATCAATCCGTATCCCCTGAAACCAAGAACATAAGCACTGCACAAGAACTCTACACTCAGTATAGAGATCCTCAAATCCCCACATATCATAGACAGATGGGCGGAACCCCCAATAGGATTTGAGACACAAACGGGATCATCTACTAAGCTAGTACTAAGGTGCAAACTATCAACAAGATCAGATGAGATAAAGCTATGCGATGCACCAGAATCAAACAAGGTACGAACTAGAAAATCAGAAATATATACAAGGCTCTCAACAGAAATACTACCTCGATCGGGAACTGGAGCGGTACTGAGAGCATGAACTTGCCCTCCTGAAGGTCCAGCACGCTGAGTCTGACCCTGGCCTTGCCCTTGCTTCCTCGGGCAATCCTTACTGAAATGTCCAGTCTCACCGCAGAAAAAGCATTCACCATTCTTCCTTTTCCTCTTCTTACAATCCTTGATAAGATGCCCAACTGAACCGCAATAATGGCACTTTCCCTTGTTGCTCTTGCTCTTGTTGTTATTGCCCTTGTTGTTGTTCCCCTTGTTGCCTTGACTTTTGTTCTTGTTCTGATTGCCTTGACTGCTCTGACCACTTGGATTACCCTGATTTCCTTTCCCCTGGGAATCAATCTTCTTGGCTTGAATATCATTCACCTTGATCTCCATCTTGACATCTCCCTGAAGTAATGCCATATCAACCAAGCTCTCAAACGTGGCCCCATGGGGAATATGCGACATAGCCAATCCCTGCAACGGCTCATTCAATCCTCTAGCAAAACGAAGAGCCTTCTTCTGAGGAGTATTCACCATATCCAAGCCAAAACGAGCTAACTGATTGAACTTGTTCACATATTCTTTGACAGACATATCTCCTTGTCTCAAAGTTATGAACCTCTCCATTTGCAGATTCTCCTCAGCAGAAGATAGAAACTTAAGCATGAACCTTGCCCTGAAATCAGCCCAAGTCTCAACAGGCCTAGTACCATTGGTGACTTCCCACCAATAAGCGGCTTCATCCTTCATAAGCCAAACCGCCAACAAGAGCTTCCTCTGATCGTCTATCCCAAAGATAGCAAATAAATCCTCGGTCTCTTTCAACCAATTTCTGGCCTCTACAAAAGTCTCAGTGCCTTGAAAGTTCTTGCCACCCATTGCTTTGAAATCTTTGCAAGTCTTTGCGAAGTCAGCTTGAGGATGCTGAGGGGGAGGAGGAAGAGGAATCTCAGCGACAGGAGGAGGAGGAACATTAGCGACAGGAGGAGGAATATTAACTACCGGAGGAGGAGGAGGAACATCTGCGGGGCCGGCTTCGGTCGCCCTAGCCTCCAAAAGTCTTCTATACCAAACAGGTACGTGCACTCCCTCCGGAATAGCAAAGTTATCGGCCATGCTGAAAACGAAGAAAAAGACAGATTCAGAATGGCGAAAAAGAACGAAGGAATTTTGCCAATGGCTTTTTGGGGAATAGCCTTTAAAATAAACTAGACTTTTCTTTGGAAAATAATTTATACTTAATTTTGAAAATAATTTTCCAAAAGTTTTAAAAACCTTTTTGTTCCTTCTCGTAAACCTTATGCTCTGATACCAAATGTAACACCCCGCCTCCGCCAGGGTGACTCTTGCAAGCACTCTGACCTTGGAGGGGCGTTTGAATCAGGTAAACATGCATAATGATATATCAAGGCAGAACAAGAACATATGTATATGCGTAAACAGAGTAAATAACATAGATAAAACAGCAGAAGATTTTAAACCATTTCAAAATAAGTCTGTTACATCATAATGTCAACTTCCCAAATAAACCAGTCTAGATAAAACAACATCAACTGAAAACTGAAATACATAAATACTAATCGCCAAAGAAGTGATAGCCACAGCTAGCTTCATGTCAAACCGTACATGAGCTAAATTCCACAAGCAAGCAGTCTGAAATCCAGCTAAGCTCCAGTATTCCCTCCCTGAGAACCTGGGGGGGGGGGGGGAACGGAAGAAAAGAGGCGAAAGAAAACAGGTCAGTCAAAAAGACTGAGTAAGCCCTACTACAATCAATGTAAACTGATAAAGTTAACTGGCATGAGAAGCAGGTATGATCATAAGGATAACAACATACTAGCATGATGATTAACTAACAAGGTAGATAAAGGTGTCATCGCATAATCAGGATTAAGGTTTTGCACCACAGGTGTACTAGCAAACTAACATGACTTGAATAAACAAGTATTGATCCCTTGGCCCAAGCTTTGGCCCAATAACATGAAGTGACCCTAATACAAGGTCCAACCAAACGGTCTAGTCGATCGGCTCCCTAAGCCTAACTCGTCACGTGTTGGTGTCAATACGGCCCAAACATGATTGTAGTCAGACTGTGCAGGGTCTCCCGTCGGGTGTATCATGCCCTAGGGTGGCAACCCCTGGACACCATAAACATGAGTGCACAGTCTCGATCTACTGGTACCCGTGCATGCTTTCCCCGGCTTCGGACTATGTGCATGACCATGGTCCGCCCGGAACTACACCGGCGTACCCTCTGCCGTCGCTTTTGGTCGCTTACCTCCAGCCCAGTAATCGTGCCCCCTCCCTAGCCTAGTCCCTAGGGTCATGATGATACTAACTTGGGATTACTGCTGGAGTGACCCCCCCATTGCTAGGATTTTTCTAGTGGGTTAAGTACAGTTTAACCCCCTTACTAATCATGGATTAACTTGGTTAAGTGTAACGATGAGTTCACGACTTAACCCCGATTAATCTACCGAGCCCAAATTAGTTAAGTACTAAGTGGACCATGACTTAACCCTAATCATGAGGCATTAATTAATTTAATGCGCCTTAACCTCTCACATTAGACTTTGTTGCGGTTACTAGTTAAGCCGGGCGGGTCCGGGTAGCTTTACACCACAACCTGGTATAACCTCGGGTCCAAGGTACAACATGACCAACTTCTCACATTGGGTCCTATTGTTTGTAGCAACTAGTTAAGCCGGTCGGTTCCGGGTAGGTTTACGCTACAAACTCAACCCAACCTCGAGTTGGCCACACTTATCTTTTCTAAGTGTCATGTCCATCATGTTTCCAAAACATGTTACAAATTTTCAAGTAATTGGGTAGACCTAACTTAATAGGTAAATTCCCAATGGGTAGACCTAACTTAATAGGTAAATTCCCAAGCTTATGTTTTTATGTCTTTTAAGTTTACCCAACCCCAAACGCAATCCCATCGCTTACATATCGCAATAGCACATAAAGGATAGAAAGAGGGAACTTGGCATAAATCATGACATAAGGGGTGTTGAAGCCACAAGTTCAACATGGTGGCATATGATATGTACATAGTGTTCATATACTTGCATATTACATTTTTAGGCCCCAAAAGCATGCATAAAACCAAACTTGGCATATTGGTGATACATGGTGCTAAATGACATGTAGAGATGGCCATAAGTTCGCATTTAGCCTCACATGCAAGTTATCATAAGAGATATGATAACTTACATGTTGCCAAAATGCAACCTTTATCATAAAGCTTGAAGCTTTATGTTCATAAACCCAAGATAAGCTTGCATAACATGATAGCATGAACAAAATGTCCAACCCAAACTTGCATAACACAACTTGCATATCATATGACAACTTGCATAATATAACTTGATGAACTTGCATATCACATCATAACATACTTGCATAACATGATAAACTTGCATATTACATCATAGAAAACTTGCATAACATGATAAACTTGCATATTACATCATAGAAAACTTGCATAACATGATAAACTTGCATATTACATCATAGAAAACTTGCATATCATACATTTAACTTTAGAGTTTAAGTATGAAAGTAGAATAGGGCTTACAATGCTTATGCGGACTCAAATGAGTATAGCAAATGTAAGAAGACCCTTATGCAACCAATAAAACCCCAAAAATGCAAGCAAAATTGATCAAAACTCTTTCTTTATGGTGCCAATATAGAGACTTGACTTGAATGCAAGCTAATGATGATCATACAAGTCTAAAAACACTTGTATGCATGGAAAATCTCATAAAAATTTGTTTAGGAATTTTATGAAGAGAGTGGAGGCCATGAGAGGATTGATTTTGCCATAGTTTAGTTGCTAGAATGAATAATGATGATTTAGGGCTAGGTTAGGGTCTTATTTATAGATTAGGCAAGTGTTTTAGGCCATAGGATTAAACGCTAGTTCCAATCTCAGCCCTCAAAACCGAATCTGGCCCCCAAGCTCAACACATTCTCAAAATGGTGCACCAGGCTAAACAGCCCGGCTGGACCAAGTCGACAGCCAAGTCGACAGGGCTGTCGACTTGGGTCCAACCAAGTCGACTCCCAAGTCGACAGGGCTGTCGACTTGGGTGCTCTGGCGGGAATTCTCCCGCCTGGCCCAAACTGGCCCAATTTTTCAAATTCAAGTTTGAATTTGAAATCTGTTTTTACTTAGAAATTTTCAGAAAACTTCGTTGGGCCTTAATCGGGTCATACGGACTCCGATTTTCGAAAACTCGGACTCTATTTCGCGTATTTTTCCGAGACGAACGCAATGGCATAGCCCGTTTCCCTTGATTCAGATTTTTGAATTAAATTCTGCCTCGATTTATGTTATAACAGGTTATTGAAAATACGGGTTGTTACAACACTAATCTTGGTGGGAAGCCGTTCCACGAAACGGAGTCGGCCACAGATGTTCAGGACTGGATAGATAGCTGTGACCGTATCTTTGATGACTTAGGTCTTGAGGATGCGATGAAGAGAAGACTAGCGTCTCGTCAGCTGCAAGGACGAGCGATGAATTGGTGGAATGCCATTAGAACAGCTACTCCAGAGGACCAGGTTACGTGGGATCAGTTCAAGGCTCGCTTTAGCGAGAAGTTTATTCCAGCTGCCCATAAGTCAGTGTTGTTTAAGAGGTTCTTGGAACTTAAGCAGAATGGAAGGGCAGCTTCTGATTATATTGCTGAGTTTGACACTTTGTCGAAGTATGGACTGTCTCTTATCGATAAACCTGAAAAGAAGAATGAGAAGTTCACTACTGGTTTGGATGGGTACTTGGGGGAAGACTTATCAACCACATCGATGAGGCTTTTGAATTGATTGTGGGGAAAGCTTTGAGATCAGAGAATCTTTACCCTAAGTCAAAGACTGAGGCTGCATCTACAGAAGGGCTAAAGCCGCAAGCAGGCGGTGGAGGCAAGAATAACTCTCAGAATAAGAGGAAGCAGGACCAATCAAAAGGTGGCCAGTAAAAGAGCAAGAAGGATGTTGAGTGCTTCAGCTGTGGGAAGAAGGGCCTTTATGCTAAGGAATGTCGGGCCAAGCCAGCGGAAAGGAAGTGCTACAACTGTGGACAAGTGGGACATCAGAAGGATAAGTGCCCGCAACCTCTTAAGGAGAAGCAGATTGTGAAAGCATATTCTATTGATGTTGTTCCTTCTTCGTCGAATGCCCCAACTGCGGCGGAGAAAGGAAAGAATGTTTTTATTCAAGGTATGCTTTCTATTTATGATATACCAGTTCGAGTTTTGTTTGATACCGGGGCTTCCCGTTCCTTCATATCTAGTGACCTGGTAGATAGGTTGGGACTGGAACCCGAGATAGTCGATAGGCCATTGGTTGTGACGAACCCGATTGGTGGTTCGACTAGCCTTAGTATGATTTGCAGGAATTTGGTCTTATCGAGTCATGGATGTATGTTTTATGTGATTGTTTTGTTTTGGGCTTTACTGGGTATGGCATTATATTGGGAGTCGATTGGCTCCAACGATACGGGGTGGTGGTAGACTGTGAGGGCTGTTTGGTGACAGTAAGGGCGGATGATGGGCGGAGGGTAGTGTTTGGTAGCCTACCTAATGATGGGGTTATGGCTAGTTTTGTAAATTCCCTCGACATCCCATAGGATGAGTTGTCAGATGTGCCAGTGGTTGGCCAGTATCCGGACGTCTTCGAGGAGGTGACCGGGCTTCCACCACACCGAGAGATTGAGTTCCGTATTGATTTAGTGAAAGATGCCAGACCTATAGTGATGCCACTTCGTCGTATGGCACCAAGGGAGCAGCGAGAGCTCGGGGTGCAAGTCAGCAATCTTTTGAAGAAGGGATTTATTAGAAGGAGTGTCTCCGAGTGGGGAGCACCAGTGGTGTTTGCCCCTAAGGCAGATGGTTCTCTTCGGTTGTGTGTGGACTATCGCGAGTTGAATAAGGTGCCGAGGAAGAATAAGTATCCTCTACTGCAGATAGATGATTTGTTTGATCAACTGGAAGGAGCAAGAGTGTTCTCCCAGTTGGACCTCGTGACAGGATTTCATCAGCTTCGAGTAGCAGATGAGAGTGTTCCGAAAACGGCATTTTGGACGCCGTCTGGATTTTATGAGTGGTTGATTATGCCATTTGGGTTGACCAATGCACCAGCCTATTTTGTGGATCTTATGAATCGAGTATTCAGAGATCAGTTGAATAAGTTTGTTCTTGTGTTCGTAGATGATATCCTTGTTTACTCAAGGACAGAGGAGGAACACAAGGGACACTTGAGGATAGTGATGGAGGTGTTGAGAAAACACCAATTGAAAGCGAAATTCTCTAAGTGTCATTTTTGGAGAAGGGAAGTGAGATTCTTGGGTCATGTTGTTTCAGAGAATGGTATTGCCGTGGACCCTGCGAAGGTGGCTACGGTACAGGATTGGCCTACACCCAAGAATGCAATAGATATAAGAAGTTTCTTGGGATTAGCTGGATATTATCGTAAGTTTATCCAGGACTTCTCCAAGATTGCAGCATCGTTGACTCAGTTGACTAAGAAGAATCAGTCCTTCGTCTGGGACGGAGTGTGTGAGGATGCCTTCAAAAGTCTAAAGGAGAGGTTGACGCGTGCGCCAGTATTAGTCATTCCTAAAGGGAATGAAGAGATGACGGTATACACGGATGCTTGTGGTACCGGACTGGGTGCTGTATTGATGCAAGGAGGTAGGGTTGTAGCTTATGCTAGTCGACAGCTAAAGCCGCATGAGAAGAAGTATCCTACCCATGATTTGGAATTGGCAGCAATTGTATTTGCGCTGAAGATGTGGAGACACTATCTCTTGGGAGAAAGATTCGAGTTGTTTACCGATCATAAATCGTTAAAGTATCTCTTCTCTCAGAAGGATCTGAATCTCCGTCAGCAGAGATGGTTAGAGTTCTTGGCTTCGTATGATTTTGATATCGCGTATACACCTGGGAAGGGTAATGCGGTAGCCGATGCCTTGAGTAGGAGACATGCCAGCTTAGGGGCAATGTTTCTTGAATGGAAGCAACTGGAGTATATTGCGGGGTTTGATTTCAGACCGAGATGCGAGTTGGATCCAGTTATGCTAGCTAGTTTGACGATCAAACCCACTTTAATTGAGCGGATTGGTTCCAGCCAGAGGGACGATCCTAATCTATTAGAAATCATCTCCAAGTTAGAGATGGGTATCGATGAGGAGATGAATGTGTATGGGCTTGATCGAGATGGATGGCTTCGAAAAAATGGAAGACTAGTTGTGCCCAACGTGAATGGTTTGAGAGATGAAGTGCTTAGAGAGTGTCATCACTCAAAACTGACTATACATCCCGGTGGTAATAAGATGTATAGAGACATGAGACAGACTTACTACTGGGAAGGGATGAAAAGAGACGTTGGGAAGTTTATATCCAAATGCATGAATTGCCAGCTAGTTAAAGCCGAGCAAAAGAAGCCTAGTGGGTTGTTGCTACCATTAGAAATTCCCGAATGGAAATGGGAGCACGTTTTGATGTATTTCATCGATGGCCTACCAAGGACTAGATCGGGATATGACATCATTTGGGTAATTGTGGATCGATTGACTAAGAGCGCAAGATTTATACCAGTCAAATCGACCAGAACGGCAGCCAAGTTGGCAGAATTGTATATGAAGTGGGTAGTGAGATTTCATGGAGTACCCAAAAGCATTGTGAGCGACCGAGACCCGTTGTTCACTAGTGGGTTTTGGAAGAGCTTACAAGAGGCTCAAGGGTCAAGATTACATCTCAGTACCGCATATCATCCTCAGACCGACGGTCAGACGGAGAGGGTGAATCGTATATTGGAAGTTCTCTTGAGAGCATGTATATTGGATTTTGGTGGATCATGGGATGACCATTTGCATCTAGTAGAGTTTGCATATAATAATAGCTACCAATCCAGTATCGGTATGGCTCCGTATGAAGCTTTGTACGGAAGACCGTGCAACTCACCAACATGTTGGATAGAGACTGGCGAGAAGTTTGTGCTTGAACCAGATGTGGTGAGAGAAACCTCGGGTAAGATTAAGATCATTCAACAACGAATGAAAGCTGCTCAAGATAGGCAGAAGAGTTATGCTGATAAGAGGAGAAGAGACTTGAAATTCTCCGTTGGTGACTTGGTGTTTGTCAAGATCTCTCCATTGAAGAGCGTGATACGATTTGGCAGGAGAGGCAAGTTGGCACCGAGATTTGTTGGCCCATTCCCTGTTCTTGAACTTGTCGGGAATTTGGCATATAGAGTTGGCTTACTAGAGAAGATGGCAGGAGTTCACAATGTATTTCATGTTTCCCAACTAAGGAAGTTCGTTCACGACTCAAATGTGACTATTTCACCTGATCAGTTAGAGGACTCCGAAGTAGAACCCGAGGCGGTTGGGAACCGCAAGCCGATTCGTATTGTGGGGCATGATACGAAGCAAATTCGAAGGAAGGCGGTGAAGCTAGTCAAGGTTCAGTAGGGCGAGAACGAGAATGATTGTACTTGGGAGACAGAGGAGAGCATTAGGAAGGCATATCCAGAACTCTTTGCCTGGTAAGATTTACTTTGCGATTTAGTTTTCCGCATGCTAGGATAGACTTGCTTTGCTTGTTTGCATATTTGATTGTTGTTTCATGATTGATAGGCTTGCGGGAACCTTTGTGTGTGTTTTGATTAAGGAATTTCGGGGACGAAATTTCTTAAGGAGGGGGAGAGTGTAATGACCCGTATTCTACACATCATAGGATCGTAGAATATTTATTTCTTTCCCATGTGAAGTTGTATGGTCATGTAACTTTGGGAAACATCTATTAGAGTCATTTCCTATGTCCATGATTTTTGTCGATTTTTAAATGACCATTTTGCCCCTAGTTGGTACTGTTTTGGCCATAACTTTTGATTGGAAAGGAATTTTGACCTGAAACCACTTCCATTGGATTCGTTTGATGGTTTACCTTTCCGTAGATTGGTCATAATAGCCAAACGGACTTATCGTTTGGGAGATATGGCTGAAATAAGGTTTGAAGGGTGAAAAACTGCTTAACCGGACCAAATCGGGTGATTAGTGAGTAGGCCCATAACCCATTTCGGGATTAAGGTTATGGGGAGGCTGAAATGAGATAGAGGATCATTCCATTTCAGTTTTCTAGCCTCCACTTATCACCAAGGAACCCTAAAAATGGCCTCTAACCTCTAAATCACCTCCAAATCATCTTTTGGTCGAGGATTAAGCTTAGCAACCCCTAATCAAGAAAGATCTTCACCAAAGCAACATAGGAGCTGCTGTTTGGCATTGAGATTCACATCAAATTAGAGAATTATTTCATATCTTAGTTTATTTTGTGGCTAAGGTGAGTGATTTGCATAGTTTTACACTAATTATGGCTAATTAGGGGTGATTAGTGTTAATTAGCGAATTTAAACATGATAAAATTCTGGAAAAATGTTTATAAAATTTGGAATGATGTTTTACACCTCTGTTAGAAATTTGGTTCCATTTGGTTAAGTTTTGCTAATCATATCAGTAGTTTTGCTTAAAACATGCTTAAAGGAAAATATGGGGTTTTGGTCATGTTTGATCCATTTTGATATGTCATATTGTTGTTTTGGTGTTTGTGGTTGATTCCCTATGTTCCTATGATTGTATGATATGCTTTGTGGTTGATTAGAAGTGTTAGATTGGTCGAAAACGCCGTCGAGAGGCGAAAATAGCTTGCTGGAATGGTGCAGGTTTTAGGACCAGGAAAAAACCGACCAGGCTTCTGACCGACCAGGTTCTTGACTGACCCGAGCTCCAGAACGACCGACCAGGGGGGAAACAAAACCGACCGACCAGTTTTGGTGAAATGCGACCGACCAGTGGGGAAACAAAACCGACCGACCAGTTTTGGTGAAATGCGACCGACCAGTGGGGAAACAAAACCGACCGACCAGGTTTGGTGAAATGCGACCGACCAGGGGGGACAAAACTGACCGACCAGGGATGATGAAAACCGACCAGGATGAAAGATGCTTGACCAACCGACCCAAACAAGAAAGAAGACCAATAACCCGAGATGCAAAGGTAGTCCAAATGGAAGTTAGAGCTCAGGACCCCGGAACCAGTTGGGAACTAATGAGTTCACTTCATGGTTGGACTTTGCTGCGGGACGTGTGCTAAGGAGTTGTCGACGTTCATAACTTCGATTCACCACTAAAAAGGAATGATGGGCTACTTATCAGTGCAGTAGGGTCATTATGACCTGAGGGGCAAAGTGATGGTAGCAAGACTACGTTATCAGTGCAGTAGGGCCATTATGACCTGAGGGGCAAGGTGATGCGTAGTAAGACTATGAGCAAGTGAAGTGGGGTTCTTGTGACTTCATGGGGCAGAGTGGACATAGTAAAGATTGGTGAGGCTATGAGCCAGTGCAGTGGGGTTCTTGTGACTCCATGGGGCAAAGTGGACATAGCAAAGGATTAGTGGCTACGTTATTAGTGCAGTGAAGCCATTTATGACTTCATGGGGCAGAGTGATCGTAGCAAGGAATGTTGGGTGATCGAAGTGGTGAATATCGTATGCTTTATGCACTGAGTGAGAGATGTGAGGATGGATGCTATGCTTGATTGTTTGCCATCATTATGACATGCACACCTCCCCAGCCTCCGTATCCTTACACTGTTTGATATGATACCTTAGAGTGTTGTACAGTATGTAGTGCTAACTCTTTGGTTGCAGGTCCAGGTTCAGGTATGTTTTAGTCTACCTGTTATTATTCACTTTAGACGCTTATCGCTCATACCAGGCTTTATGTCTGACCCAGAGTTTTATGTCTCCTCTTATTACTCTGGGTGCTCACACGAGCAGACTAGAGACAGGTTAGCCGGTGATGCGCGAGTAGCTGATTCGGAGGTGGGCAGGAGGCTTCCACGTATTATATATGTATACACATTATCCATCTGTCGTTGGTGGTCGCTACTTGGGCATTAGTAGTGTACCTCATTTATTTTACTTTGCTTTGAGACAGTTGAAAAGTTGTAATAAGCTGTATTTTGGATTTCCGCTGCCATGATGTTTAGTTCGGATTTTCAGCTTATGCACTGTCTCTCCTGTTTTATGTCAAGTAAGTTGTTATTATATTTTATTCTATGCGCTGTGAGACATTCTACAGTTTCTTTGTATGTTCATTTCCTTCTTCCTTTTCCTTCTGGCGACCCGTTCCGCGCTAACTGGACATGTGTACAGCGCACTTTTGGAGTAAATGTCGGTTGGTGCCGGGCGGGCCGTCACAATCACGAATGCTGATTCAATGCAAAAAACCGCGGAAGAAGATGCTAAGGCCTTAAAGAACCTAGGTAAAGATTTGGAGGACACACAGGCCCAGCTTGCTATTGCTAAGAGGGACGCTACCAACTTCAAACAACAATTTGAGGATATGCAAAAACGTTATCATGACTTGCTTGAATCTCACACTCAAGAGCGTTCTGAGTTAAAAAAGCAAGCTGATGATGCTAAGTCAGAAGCTGCAAAGACGCGCCTTGCTTATACTGACCTCGAACGGAAAAATGCCGAGTTAGCAAAGAGGAATGCTGAACTAGAAAAGAAGAATGCTGACTTGGCTTCAAAGCTATTGGAGGCAGAGAACAGAGCTGCCCTGGCGGAGGGCAATGTTGAGTATGCTATCAAATCTGTGGAGGAGGCCCGCAAACAATTGTCAGAGGCGGAGGCAGATATTCAGGGTTTTGGCGAATTAATGATTGAATTCTTCGCACATATCATCCGTCGCCGAAACATTTCTTGGATCGAAGATTACCCATCCACTCTAGTTCAAGTATGGAATCAGATCGTTGAGTGGGAAAAAGAAGAGCTCAAAGTCGATTCCATCGATGAGGATAAGCTGATGGAAAAATACTTGAGGGATGATGAGCCAGAACGCCTAGCTGAAGGGCGCCGTCTCATTGCTGAGGCTATGGAAGAAGAGAGGCGGAGGACTAAATAGAAAAACATTACCGAGACTGGTTCCTCTTCTGCTGCCCCCGCAACTCCTGAAGTAGAGGGATATGATCCTGAAAATCCGGGAATTCCCCGAGCAACTCTGTTATCCCCTATTCCTGAAATGGCATCAGAGACAGCAGTTACCCCCGCTGAGAAGTCTTCAGAAGGTATCCCTACCTTTTCTCCTCAATTTGTCAAGGCTATTTCTACCTTTCGCCACGTGATTGAGCAATCGATGAAAAACCCATTGTTTTCGCCTGAGTTGATAACTGTTGCTTCTCATTCTGTAGGTATTGAGCCATCCGTAAAGACAGATGTGACTCAGGGAGCCACCGCTGGAGCAGAGCCTACGGAAAAGGAAAAAGGAGGGGAGGACAAGGCTGCTCCTATAGACTTGGGAGAAGGAAGTGAGCCGACTAAGGCCGACACTCCCCATGATGAAGAAATGATAGCAGCTTTAAAGGATGATGGCGGTGACGGAGGTCATGAGGAGGAACCAGAAGTTGCAATAGTCGGGGAGTCAAAAAATGCTGATGATGTTACTTTGGCTGCAATGAAAGCTGATCAAGACAAACGCTTGCAATTAAAAGCCGAAGAACTAGACCTTGAAGCCCTCAAGCCCCTCGCAGTTGTGGATGCGAGATCAAGGTTAGTTGTTAAGCTCTCAACTAGATCTATTACAGAGGAACTCGCTAAAAAATCTTCTCTTGATTCCAGCGCTCCGCCCTCCGGGAAGAAGTCTACCGGTTCCAGCACCGCATCTTCAGGAAAGAAGAAATCAAAACGAATCTTGACAGAGGCCGAGAAAGAAGCAAAGGATGCGGAGAAAGCCGCCAAGAAGTCCAAGGCTCACTCGAAATCTAAATAGTGGATTGCCTTGTGTCATTTTAGCATTTAGCGAACCAACAATTGCTGCTACAAGAGTGGCTCTTGCACCTTCTTTTTTAGCTATTTTCCTGTACAAATTCATTCATTTATAAATAAAAAAATAATTCATTTTCTGCAATGCCTGTTTGTCAGTAGTTCTGCACTTATGTTAAAATGCCTGTCATACTGTAGTTATGAAATGAAGTTACGGAGCGAGGAAATATGTGTATACACATATGCCCCCAGTCAATTCTCACAAATTATTTAAGGCTTAATCAAGCAATCTGAGTGCTCCCGATTTTCTGACGGGATAACATTTCCTGTGTCGTCAGTGCCTGTCATTTTTCTGGCATTTCTTTTATACTCTCCTGTCTTATACCCAGGTTAGAGTTCTTACTGAGGCGGTCCCTTGTCTGGGTGCACCTTCATGCCTCAGAGGACGTCATCTTCCCGTCCTTTTCTACTCTCTCTCTCTAGAGAGTTAGAGTTCGAGCTCAGCAATCTATTCATTCCCCGGTCTTTCAGCGGGGAAGGATCTCTTTCTCAGCGCTCAATCGGAGATGCTTTTATACTCTCTCTCTCTCTCTCTGGAGAGTTAGAGTTAGGGGAAGGATTTCTTTTTCAGCGCTCAGTCAGAGACGCTTTTATACTCTCTCTCTCTCTCTCTGGAGAGTTAGAGTTAAGAATGTCGTTTTCGCATTGTTTTATGTCTTGTCACACAAATAGTCGTTGTGCTTTTTCTTATGTTTAAACTGTCTTCAACCTTTTCAGGTTTTGAATCATCCTGTATTCCATAATCACAACAGAATAATCGATGAATGTATATATAATGCATAAAAGTAAATAACACACGATATTTTTATAGTGGTTCGGCAAAGTCGTAGCCTACATCCACTTTATAGTCCTTTATTCATATTGTCAGATTTTCCCAAGGCAAGTCGTGCCTTATTACAGAATTCATAAGAAAAATAACAAAGAGTACAACATTTCTAATCTAAATATCACATTAAGTGTTGGGCATTCCATGCTCTAGGGACTTCTTTGCCATCTACGGTCGTTAACTTGAAGGTTCCTTTTTCAAGTTTCCGTTGGATGACAAAGGGTCCTTCCCACTTTGGACCGAGGTAAGGAAGGGATGGAAAGACTCTCTTTAGCACCAAATCTCCTGGTTCAAAAGTCCTGAGGCGAACTTTTTTGTCGTAATAGTATGCCATCCGACGTCGATGTCTTGCCGCACGCAAATCTGCTTCGTCCCTTTTTTCTTCGACTTCATCAAGAGACTCAAGTAAGAGTGCCCGATTCGTCATCGGGTCATAATACGTCACCCTGTGGGAAGGAACTTCCAGCTCTACTGGAATTACTGCTTCTGAGCCAAAGGAGAGAGAGAAAGGGGTGTGACCAGTAGCCATCTTAAATGTTGTCCGATACGCCCACAAAGCTAGGGGCAATTCGTCAACCCATTTTGCCTTTGCGCGCTCTAACCGTTTCTTAAGGATGGATTTTATTACTTTGTTTATTGCCTCAACTTGCCCATTCGACTGCGGATAAGCAACCGCAGTGTATCGCTTGTCGATCTTATACTTATGGCAGAAATTTCTGAATTCAGTACCATCAAACTGGGTTCCGTTGTCAGTTATAATGGTCCTTGGGATCCCGAACCGGCATATAATATTTCTAACCACGAAACTTATCACCTTTCTTGCCGTGATTTTGGTCAAGGGCTCAGCTTCCACCCACTTCGTAAAATAGTCCACAGCGACTATTGCATATTTCGCTCCTCCTTCAGCAATTGGTAGAACTCCAATGATATCAATTCCCCACGTGGCAAATGGCCAAGGACTCACCATTGATTTGAGTTGGGTCGACGGTGCTCTGGGGATTTTGGCGAATCTCTGGCACTTATCGCAGCGTCGTGAATAATCAGCTGCATCTTTATTAATTGTGGGCCAGAAGTATCCATATCGCAATATCTTTTTTGCTAAAGTCTGACCTCCTGTATGATCTCCACACTCACCTTCGTGCACTTCTCTTAGTACACGTTTGATGTCGTCGTGTGCAATACATCGTAACAGGGGCATAGAAAATCCTTGCCTATAAAGAATATCATCTTGTATGACATATCTGGTAGCCTTGCGAACTATAGCCCTTTTCTCACTCTTCTTTGACGGGAGTGTCCCATTCTTAAGGAAGTTCTTAATTGGGGTCATCCACGACTCCTTCTCCGGTTCCGCTTCAAAAGCGAACTCAATTTCCATCGACTCAAAGCTGGGCGATTCCAACGTTTCAATTGGAATTATTTCAGTCTCTTCTGGATTGTCGGAGCTAGCCAGCTTTGCCAGCCTATCCGCCTTCTGGTTTTCGGCTCTCGGGATATGTGTTATATTGTACCGCTCCAAGTTGCTCAATAGCTCCCTCACTTTCCTGAGGTAGGCGATAAGTCGAGGTCCCCGAGCCACAAATTCCTCTCGCACTTGGCAAACAACGATTTTAGAATCACAGAATATGTTCAACATTTTTATTCCGAGGTCTTTAGCAAACTTCAGCCCGACAATCAGGGCTTCGTATTCAGAGTCATTGTTAGTCACCGAAAATTCTAATCGTAAAGCGTAACATAACGACCGTCCTTCAGGATTGACTAAGACGATTCCAGCTCCGGACCTTCGGTCGTTCTTGGCTCCATCTGTGTATAGTTTCCACGGATCTATCTTTAACTCATCCTCGGACTTAACCACTTTGTCATCGATTACTTCCTCCTCTGGGATGGTGAACTCCGCTATAAAGTCTGCCAGAGCTTGCCCCCTGATCGACCTTCATGGTTGAAAATTTAAATCAAACTGACTTGATTCTATATTCCATTTGATCAACCTTCCCGATGCTTCGGGTCTCTGCAACACCTGCCTTAGGGGCTGGTCTGTGTATATGGTTATGGGATGAGCTTGGAAATAGTGATGAAGTTTTCGGGATGCGATTAGGAGGCTGTAAGCAAGCTTCTCAATCTTTGGGTAGTTGCGCTCTGCCGCTGCTAATTTCTTGCTTACATAATACACTGGCCTTTGTACTTTGTCTTCTTCTCGAACCAGGGTTGTGCTAACGACGTGAGCCGAGACTGCCAAGTAAACAAACAATTCTTCGTGATCCACTGGCTTTGACAAAATCGGCGGTTTCTCTAGTAGTTCCAATAAATTTCGAAAGGCCTCAACACAGTCCGGAGTCCACTCAAAGTTCTTCTTTCCTCTTTTAATCAAATCAAAAAACGGAACGCATTTGTCTGTGGCTTTGGAGATGAATCTACTCAGCGCAGCTACTTTCCCTGCAAGACTTTGGATGTCTTTAATTCTCCTCGGCTCTTCAATGTTTCTAATCGTTGCTATCTGGCTAGGATTGATTTCAATTCCTCGGGAGCTCACAATGAAGCCTAGGAACTTTCCCGATGCCACTCCAAATGAGCATTTCAGAGGATTCAACTTCATCCGATACTTTCGCAGGATACCAAACATTTCCGCCAAGTCTTGCGTATGGCTGGAGGACTGTTTCGATTTAACAAGCATATCATCCACGTAAACTTCCATAGTCTTCCCTATTTGATTATAAAACATTCTGTTCACTAAGCGCTGATAAGTGGCTCCGGCGTTTTTCAATCCGAATGGCATTACAACATAACAATATAACCCCAAATTCGTAATGAAGCTCGTATGCTCTTGGTCTGGCACGTGCATAGGAATTTGGTTGTACCCCGAATATGCATCCATGAAAGAGAGAAGTTCATGACCTGCTGTCGAATCTACAAGCTGGTCAATCCTGGGAAGTGGGAAACTATCTTTTGGGCAAGCTTTGTTCAAATCTGAAAAATCAATGCAAGTCCGCCACTTTCCATTCGGCTTCTTTACCAAGACGGGATTCGATATATAGTCGGGATATGTCGAATCTCGAATAAATCCGTTCTGCTTCAGCTTCTCCACTTCCTCTTTGAGAGCAGCCGACCTCTCTGGGCCCAGCATACGTCTCTTTTGCTTCACAGGCGGATGTTTCGGGTTTACATTTAATTTGTGACTTATAATGGATGGCGATATCCCACACATGTCAGCGTGGGTCCAGGAAAACACGTCCAAGTTTGCCTTCAAGAAGTCCGTTAGTTCTTTGGCTCGACGTGGATCCAATTGAGATCCAATCTTCAAAACTCTTGTTGGATCAGCTTCATCAATGGGAATTTCCACTGTCGCTTCATTAGGATTTGCATTTCTAGTCTCTGGTTCCTCGTCTTTTCTGGGATCCAGGTCTTCAGGCGTTCCTTTGGGTAACTCCTTCGGGGTCGATCTCTCTAATTGCTACGCCGAGCCCCCCTTTGGGGGAGGCGAGGCATCTTTACTCTCGATGTTAAGTCCTTTCATCAACATCTTTAATTCGGCAACATAGCTGGCCCGTCCGGAAACTTGATCTCCTCTCATTACTCCAGTTCCGGCTTCGGTTGGGAACTTAAGCAATAAACACCAAGGGGCGATACAAGCTCTGAACTCAGCAAGGGCAGGCCTCCGCAAAAATGCATTATAAGGCGAATCTACGTCCAACACTATGAACTAAAGCATCCGCACTCTTCTGCATTCTCCTTGCCCCAAGGTCACGGGCAATTCTATGTATCCCATGGGAGCTGTTGACGCCCCGTTGAAGCCTCTGATCCATCCTTCACATGGCTTCAAATCCTTAGGTTCAAGCTTCATCTGATCGAATGACTTTT
Source organism: Allium sativum (assembly GCA_030737875.1). Classification (NCBI taxonomy): domain Eukaryota; kingdom Viridiplantae; phylum Streptophyta; class Magnoliopsida; order Asparagales; family Amaryllidaceae; genus Allium; species Allium sativum. Next base: position 362,668,435 of record CM060921.1, on the reverse strand, counting down.
TAAACAAAATATTGACGGAACTTCCGTTGTCTACTAACACCTTATGAACCAAGGTCGGCCCAATGGTGGTAGTAATGACCAACGGATCATCAGTGGGTGATTGAATCCCAGTATTATCTCTACTGCGGAATACCACGTCGTCAAATATTGTCTTCTGTTGTTTTATGGGGGCGATATCTTCCAAATCATCACCTTCATTCACATCTACGTGTTTGGCAGCATTTACATATTGATCCATTGCTCTAAAGCTACGGATTTCCGGGTGAGGTCCACCCACTATGGAGTTGATAACAATTCCCTTGCCTTTCTGCTGCGCTGTAGGCTTGGGAGCAGGTAGAATCTGTTTTGGAGCCTGCTCTCCTTGCCCCCTGTCCCTCGGGGCAACTTTATATTCATCCAGTTTCCCTTCACGCAGCAGCTTCTCAATCACATCTCTCAAACGCCGACATTCATTGGTCGAATGCCCATGAGTTCCATGAAACAAACAAAACTTCCCAGTTTCCATTTCTTTCTCGGTCGAGTCACGAGGTGGCGGTCTTTTGTATTGCAAAACATTGTATGTATCTAGGTAAATATTCTCAAGAGTGTCGTTCAACGGTGTATAATTCTCATTAGTCTGGAATCAGGGCCTTTTGCTAGGATCACTTCACCTATTTCTATTTCTTCTGTTACCGTTCGCATTACGGTTATTGTTGTTGCCCCCGTTTCCAGCATTGTTGTTTCCACCCTTGTTTCCCACTTTTACTTCAACCTTTCCGGAACTTTCCCCAGACTGCTTCACGGCGACATTACTCTGCACATTTTCTTTTGAAGCCGCTTCAGACTTTCTCTTTCGGTTTGCCTTGGCCTCCTCTCGTCTTAAATAAATATCGGCTTTTTCATAGAATATCTCTCTTGTGGAGGGTGTCTTCCCAGAAAGGTAATCCCCGAACTCGTATTCAGGATCGACTCCTTCCTTTAATGCCATCAGAATGGTGGGCTCATGCGGGTCACTAACTTCGGTCATAGCTAAGTTAAAACGGTCAAGGTATGACCTCAAAGACTCTCCTGGCGCCTGCTTAATTCTTGATAATTCAATAACACTTTTGGACTTTCGGGTATGGAGTCGGAACTGATTCATAAAACGTTCGCTCAGTTCCCTATAATTTGAAACTGAACGAGGGGGAAGTCGGGTAAACCAGAACAGCGCCACATCTTCTAAATAGATCGGGAATGCTTTACACTTCACTGCATCAGGGGCAGCAGCAGCATTCATGAGCCACGAGTATCGCATCAAATGCTGTCCCGGGTCAGTTCTCCCATTGTACTTGTCCATCTGCGGCAGGTTAAAACGCCGGGGAAACTAAAAGTCGAGGATGTCGTCAGTGAAAGGAGTATGGCTTCGCTCAATGCCATAATCTTCGTTGGTATAGTTCCGGCTCTCAGACATAATCTGGCGCACCATTGCCTGTACATCAACATTAGTTAGGGGCCGTTCAGGTTCCCTGGCCCTGGTATCTGGGTTCCTTCTGAGCTCTTGTTCAGGAGATGCCCTTCTTCTTCGAGCTGCTTCTGCTCTATTCCGTTCCCTACGCTCCCGGTCGATCTCGGGAGGAGGGGACTGAAGCCTTTGCCCCTGAGTGGGATCATTGTTTCCTAGTGCTCGTGCAATATCCTCGCGAGACCCCGAAGATCCGAATGTCAGCTGCTCCAAATTCTGAGGTCGTTCGAGCGGCCTTCGTTCACGGGGCCGCTCTTCCTCGGAAGAAGAAGACTGATCCACTGGTGTGTGACGAATCGGTGATGGGGTTCTCTGTCTGCGGAGTTCGCTAATCTCCTTGCTCATGAGTCTCATATTCTCCTGCATCATGAGATTGGTGCGCTCGTGGACATTCATAGCCTCCCTAGTACTCTCAAGCATGTCAAGTAGGCGCGAGAAATCTCCTTGAGTAATGGGCGCAGATGGATTGACCTGATCACTGACCCTGGTGGCTGGAATCAGAGCATTTGTAGGGACTCGAGTAGAGGTTCCAACATCACCAAGTATCGGATCGGTTCGGAGATGGGAGATCGGGTCGGTTCGGAGCTGGGGAGCCTGGTCGGGTCGGTACATGGCAAGCTGCTCGGGTCGGTTCAGGTTGGGGGAATGCACTGCTTCAGAATCTCCTACCCGGATCGGATCGGAACTCTCCCCCTGAAGGCGGTTCGGATTTCCTGCATCGGTTCGTCCTGCTGCTGAACTCTTCCCACGAGACCTTGTCACAACCGCATTTTGCTGATCTTCGCCAGCTCCATTTCCTCGACCAGATTGAACTTCTTTGCCTTTTCCTTTGGCCATGGTTCTTAGACAATCACTTCAACAAATATCCAAGGGCGTTGAAACTTGAGGATTAACTTCTTTGAACTCAACGGTCCAAAAAGTAGAACGATAATCCCGAAAAACAAAGAATTCAGATGATTTCTCAGTGAAAGCACCAAAATGTTAGACCAAAAAGTGGTTCTAACACCCAAATTGATTAAAAGCAGAATGAAATGAGATCAAAAATAAAAATGAACACACAGGATTTATAGTGGTTCGGTGAAGAAATGCCTACGTCCACTTGTCTTTCACTATTTTCAATGATTTAGTTGCAAATACAATGAAATATTCACTTGATTTCTCTCACAACTCACTTACAATCACTCAATTGTCTAAAAACAAATAATGAAAGAAGATTTGGATTTTCCGGGAGTGCTGGAATTCGGGTTATGGAGGTGGTTGAACTCTCAAAGTCTCAGAAAAAAGATCCTTTTCTTTGTCTCCAAACGGGGTATTTATAGGTGAAAATTAGCCCAGAACCCGATCCGGATCGGAGCCACGTGTCATCCATCCCATCAGCCTCGGGTTCGGGTGGATTCTATGTTGACAACGCATCAGAGCAGTGGACGTTGTGGGTAGGAACTGGTCATAGCCGCTCCGAATAACCAGACGCTTATGCAGGGGAGTGACGTGGAAAATGGGTTCGGATCGGAAGAGTGTGTTCACGGGGTTCGGATCGGCACCTCCGATCGAAACTGGATTAACTTAGGACCAATTCTCTCTTCTTTTTACTCTGCTCCGCTCCGATCTATCCCTGTAGCAATTGGGTGGCTTTCCGATCCAACTGGAAGTAGAATGCCATCCGATCCGAACAACTGTGCCTCTCTAATTCCAATAGCAATAGTTCACCGATCCGAACAGAAGACCTTATCCGATCCGAACCGATACACTGCTTCGATCCGACCTGCTTCAGTACTTTCCAAGTTTTGTCAATGTTTCACATCTTGACTTTGTGTTGCCTAGTTCACAAAGTGGGCTAACAAATAGAAAACGAATCGAATTTGAATTGAATAGAAAACGAATCGAATTTGAAGTTAATAGAAAACGAATCGAATTTGAATTGAATAGAAAACGAATCGAATTTGAATTGAATAGAAAACGAATTTGAATTAAACTGAATAGAAAACGAATTTGAATTGAATTGAATAGAAAAACGAATTTGAATTGAATTGAAAAGAAAACGAATTTGAATTGAATTGAATTGAAAAGAAAATGAATTCGAATCAAATTAAAATCGATTTGAATTGAAATCAAATAGAAATGAAAGTAAAAAGGATTTATAATAGAAAATTCAATTTTGATTTGAATTTGAAATAATTGTAGAAATTGTTTTTGAAACGAATTCAAAACTATTTATAAAATTCGTTTTAAATAGTAATCGACAAAATACATATTATATATATAATATAATGGCCTAAATAGAACGCGGCACGCCACGGCAGTTCGCGAATTTCGACCATTGACTTCGAACGGACATTACGGGAGATCCGACCGTCGGATTCTCCTAAAACCAGAACCGTTGGGTTCGTATCGAAAAGAGCTTTCTAACGAATATTAGAGATTTGAAATCTAACGGTTGTAGATGGAGATACGTCGAAATCAAATTTGGAAAAGGTCGTTGTAAGTGCAGTTCGATGGCCGTTGATGGAAATCAACTGTACGGGCCTTGATAAAATTATTAAAAATATCAATAATTTGTGTAAAATCATAAGAAATGATTTGTGAATAGTTGGGATGAAAAACTCCATATTTGAAAGGATAAAAATAGATTTTTATCAAAATGAACTAGTTTTGAACTAGAATAATAATTTATTTATTTTTAAAATAAATAAAGTGGATTTGAAATGGTTTTGAAAATAACCAGGATTTCCAATATGTTGATTGGAAATGGATTTTAATCGAAATTGTCTTCGGAATATTTCGATGTGGGATTTTGTGATTATACAGGTATTGTCACGGGAAATTTGAAAGATATATTTATATCGTTATTTCCAATACGATATTTGTTGGTCGTAGAATTTGATATTGAATATAAGCCGATATATTTTCTATTCAGAGCCTTGTATTTAATATCAAATGGGATTTTGGGTTTGTCGTGAATGGCGTCTTCATTAACGCTGTTCTTAAACCCAGTTGAGGAAAAGATTAAATCTTTTTTTATTTAGATTTAATGAAGTGCACCAATTAAATAATATTTAATTGGAATTGAATTGGTATTGATTTTTGGGTTTATCGTGAATCGTGTTTTAAATGACACTGATTCTTTAACCCAGTCAAAGATTAAAGCTAAGTGGAGTTTTAATGAATCTTTAATTAGATTGAAAAGATCGAGAATGGAGTATCACCAGTTTGCTCCAGGCGATAGTTAAATCTTTAATTAGATTTGAACGTGAAATGGTAATTGAATTTACCGATAACACCGTGGTGTTAGATATGAAGTATTACCAGTTTTGCTTCATGGGATGAATAGGTTGGGATTGGGAAATAAAATAAATAATTACTTCGGTGTGGTTCGCTAATCCCGACTAGTTTGAAAAACCATAATTTGGTTTGAAATGATATCCAAAGGATGATTAAAGAATAAATTTTAAAGAATTTATCTTTGATAAAATTAATGGGAACCTTTCCCTAAGAACGTGAAATTTAGAAACTAACTGTAGGTTAGCTAAGAAGGATGGTTTCCTGGGTATTGATCTGATGTTGGTTTCGGCGTTCGGGGTTAATATTTGGGGAATTGTTCTCTTGCTAATTTGCGGTTAGTGACTGCTGAATTGGAATGAGGCGTATGTTGTGTTTGTGTAACATTTGTTTATAATATACGCGGGTTGTTCGGAAAGGTAGGGGTTATACCCATTCTGAATAACCGATTCGACGATAAGTCGAAGATGATGACGGTGGTCGAAGATCGAAAGTCTTCACATCGTTTGGGTGATTACTGATGATCTTGATTGGGCTGTACACCCAAGATGAGGGAATCAGTTGGTGGTCGTCCAGACGTACTTGGAGATCGACGGATATGCGAGGAAAGTGCCTCCGGTTTCGTTCAGACCTAGAACGAACTTGTAAATGGATGGTGTGTCTGACATTGTATTCCTTTATATTGTATTCGTTGATCTCTGCTAAATATATATCTGTTTGGCGGCGGGGAATTTATTCTCTTGCTTGACGCCCTTCTCTGAGACATACGAGATCAGAGGTTATATATTGGCAGAAATCAGTGGTACGATATGGATTGATAGTGTGGCATGCTGAGATGTAGTGATCCAGACTTTTGTTGAAAAGCAAAGTTTGGCGGATGATGATCAAAGCGCAACTTTAATATAGCATGGCTTTGTGTATAGCGTTGAGTCGCGAGCCTCACACCTCGGTATGGTGGTAAACTGATGGTTTGATCAGTATGCTTTTTAGTTGATGGGCACCTTAGTGGTGTCGTGGATTCGGTCGACCGAGATGAGCTTAGTGCTCAGGGATATATAGAGTAAGCGGTGTTTTCTCTCGCTGGGACGTAAGCCGCGGTGATACTCTGGTCCCAAAAGTGCGGATGTGCAGACGGTGTTTTCTCTTGTTGGGACGTAAGCCGTGGGGAATTGCATTACGCGATCGATCTTTCGAATCAGGAGCCACCATGATGGAAATCCAATTTCCAATACGTGTATTTCGGTTTTATTTGTAGAGCCTAGTATGGCGACATAGTGGGATGGGGCGCATATTTCATCTATGATTGATACTTATGATTTGAAGATGTTTTATACAATATGCACTTATAATAGTATCAAATGATTTGTTTTAAACGTATCAAGCATTCTTGGCTATTATAAGGTAAAAACCCTATCCTCCGGCTTGCGTTGCATTGTGTGATGGGACCTGGGTCTTATAATAGCTTCATTTTTCTTTATTTAGCATTGCGCTGTTGTTTTATGCACTGGTGTTCTTGGGAGGAAACCCGTTCCGTGTTATACGACGTGGTCCCTTGATTTACCTAACTTTAAAAATAAAGATTAATAACTGTTTTAGTTCTCACACCAGTCACATGACTGACCTGGAGTTTATTGTTTTAACCTAAACTCTGGGTGCCCCTATTTTCGACACGGGCAGCTAGTAGTTTTGGTTTTGCAGATTTATATTCACAGGATCCTGGTTTACAGCTGGAACGATATCCGGAAAGCTTTGTATCCATATATCTCCTTCAGTTGTGTATTGTATTATTTTCCGTTGCGATGTATTTAAATGTAATTTAAATCTCTGATATTTCTGTGTAATATTCATTTATACTCTGTATATTCTTGTATTCTGGTGCATTGTTGTAATATACAATGAAATGTTCTTTCGTCTGCGTTCTGTTGTGGCTTGTTCTCGAACTATCCAATCTTTCCTTTACGGGGAAGTTACGGGTTTTCACAGTTGGTATCAGAGCTTTGGTTTACAAAGCTCAGAGAACAAGACACATTAGAACCATACGAAAGAATTCATCAGAAATTGGATTAGTAATATCCAACGAGAATGACTCGTTAGAGATGGGATCAGTAGTATCCTAGAACGAGTGTGAAGAGTATATTTTTGAAAATGAAAACAAATCTTGTTTTGAAATATAAATCAATTATTCGTATTTGGTTATTTATTTATATTGATGTGGACAATCCAGTATATATAGATTTTGCGTATACGTCTGATCCGCGTGTATTCGAAGTTTTGATATATTGGGTAGATAAAGAATCACCTTCTAGTCGCCCGGAGAGAATTCTGATGATTGATGCATCATCATCAGAATTTATGTTCGAGTTACGAAAGTGAGATTTCTATATATTTCCTATTGACTGGTGTGAGAACCAAAATTATATAGGGCTTGTTGTTGTGATTTTGCATCAAAAATCTGATTTTTTTTTACTATATATCAAAGTTATGAATTTAAAATGATAATCAACTAATTGATTGATGGTTATGTTGCTTGATTATTGTTGGATTGATTAAATTTGAACCATATAGCCAACTTGTACCGAATAGTGAGTTGTATTGAAAATTTGTCGCATTTGCTTGCATATACATGTACTTACATTGAACAGGTCATAGCAAGGAGGCTAGAGCAGAGAATAAAATTTGTTTGCCCGACAAATATATACATGTTTATCATAATTTACTATTTTGTTTGGGTGATGATGATTTTATGAGCCGATTGGCTAGCCGCTTGGCTTTTTCTTTTTCTTTTTTGAGATCAGAAGGCCTATATGGCAATTTTGGGATTTTCCCGTGGCTCCCGGTGCAGGGGAGGTTATGGCGAATTTTTTCGAAAATTTAGGGTGTTAGCCAAATTTTTGAAGAATTTGAAAATTCTCAGAAACTGAAAAGTTGGAGAATGGAAGCCAGACCGAACGTAGAGTTGATGGATCAAACCACTTTCGACTTTGTTCCTTTTCGGGGACGAAAAGTTTTAAGTGGGGGAGATTGTAATAACCCGGAAATCTGGGCCAGTTTAAAATTTTTATTTTGGCAATTTTAGCGAATTTTGGTTATTTAAAATGAATTATTTTAAATAATATCGACGAGAAATTTATTTTGAATGGAATTCGAACGTATATATTTATTCGAATCGTCGTTAGAATATAAATATTTATTTATATATACAAAAGGAATTGAAAATGGCGCGATAGTTCGATAATTCAATTTCAAACTTCAATTGAATGTACCGGGTGCAAAATAAACCGGATTTTAGTGAAACCAAAAATAATAGGATCTAATTGTGAATATCTTTCCAACGAACCCAAAAAATCAAAATTTCATAGCGGGGATAAAAAGATATGTCCAGTTGAAAATACTGAATAGTCGCTATGGAATTCAGGCCCTTAAAAATAGCCATTTTGCAAATGACCTCGGATTTCGACGAAACCACTTTTGTTGGATCCGTGATGTCAAGTTATTCTAGGTTTCAAATTTCATAATTTTTCGAATCAATATGTGAGTGTGGCAAAGGAAAACGCGTTTGACCAGTTTCAGTTGATTTTAATCGACTGGAAAATGGCCATTTTTCAAATGGTCTCAGAATTCGACGAAACTAGTTTTGTTAGGACCGTATCGTCAATACGAAGCTAGAAAATATTTTTCTGGGATTTTTAGAGTTAGTATGCGGCCACGGTAAATTAAAATGTGCATTTAAATTAAATATATAAGGATTTATATTTTAATCTTGAGAAAAACTGATTCAAACAGTCGAATTGGCTTACGAAACATATCCCATTGTGTTCGGAATGGGGGTATTTAGTTAGGGGCGACAGTCGTTGGGCTTGATTTGGGGTTAAGATGGATAAACTAGTACAAGTGGAATAAAATAATAATTAAATAAATTATAAAACCCTAACTAATTGGTCAACCTAGGTCATAATTACCCAACGCGGTCAAACCCACCATTACTCCAATAAAAGGGAGGAAACCGCTCGATATTTCTCCCCAAAAAAAATCCGTCCAATTCACGCAACAATTAAAGAGGAAATAAAACAAAAATCAGAGCCCTTTCTGAGATCTTCAAATCCATAGCGGTTGGGGGAATTATCGTTAGGCGTGGAGTGAGAAATCGGAGCTAGATGGGGCCGCATTTGGTTCGGGTTTGCTGGCGACTGGGACTGCCGGAGGTGGCGTCGCTCACGGTGGAGGGGTGGTTCGCGATGGCGCATCAAGTGGTGGGGTCGATGGGGGGTCCGAATCCCTGAGGTGGCGGCGGCGACAAATTTTCCTGGACGAGTTCAAGCCGACGAGTTCTGAAGGGTTTCAAAGGCAAGCGACGATGATGAGTTTCAGTTGTGCCAGATGGGAACGACGATGAACAAAGTACAGTGAAGTTTTGTCTTGTTTTTATTCAATGTAATTTGTTTAGTTAATTTACAAATTTAAACAGTAATTAAATTTAAAAATGGTAGTGATAAAAATAAAATTACCATTGTTTTAAAATGAAATTAGAATTGTTTTCAAATAAAATTAACATTGCTTTATTTTCAGTTTTAAAAATATGATTTTGGTTAATAGGAAAGATCGAATTTGTGCTATAGAAAAGATCGAATTTTCGATGTAGAAAAGATTATATTTTTGAAGTAAAAGATTAGATTTTTCTAATAAAAAAAGGGTTTTGAAAACAAAAGGAAGTGATTTTTATACATATACTGGAATAATAAAAATATGATTTTTTATATGTAGCATAATAAAAATATATATTTTTAATTATAGGAAAGTGAAATAAAAATATAATCTTTACAGTATATGAAGTAGCGATAAAAATTCGATTTTTATATATTGAATAACGAAGTAAAAATTCGATTTTTACATATGTAGTGGCTACGGGCGACGAAAGTGATAAGAGACGAGAACGACGAAGATTTCTACTGAAGAAGAGTCGTGGAATTGGGATAGCTATTGGTGAGAACTTCTCACTCTTCAATTTCTTTTTCTAGTTATATATATATACTAAGATGCAGACGGCGTTTAGTAGCACCCGACACAATCGTCCACAGACCATGGACTTGTTTGTTTGGTTGTGTAGTTAGTTAGATTATTTGGGTTGAATTGAATTGTTTGGTGAAATGAAATTGATTTGATTGATGTGTGAATGGCGTGGGCCATCACTAGACCGGGGATAAGGCTAGGCCTTGTCCCGTTTCTAGTATCATGCCGTTATGCCGCCGAAATTTTCTGAAACAAGTTAGAAAAATAAAGATATCATTTTATTTGATAAATGAACTGAATAAAAATTCAAGTGTTGAAATAAAATGTTTTATCGTTAAAAATATAATTTTTAACGTGAATGTGAATAAATAAATATTCATTTACAAACCACATGGTTTGTTTATGTACACCTATTTGAAGGACATTGATTGGGTCAATAAATTTTACACATCGCCCAACTGCACAAATAAAAATCTGTGTTTGTTGATTTGAAACCCCACACGGGTATTGGGATAATATACGGCATACCCTAATCCCAATAATTTGTTGTATGCCGATCGATTGATTGACAGGCTGTCATAAGCGTTAGATATCTATATTTGATGCTTATACAGTGTAGTGCACTTTGGATGATGTTTGATTATTTATCGTTGCTATTATATACCTGTGTTGTATGGAATCCATGTAATTAATTTTATGTGGTAATTGATTGGGCCTCATTCCAATCGGGAAAATAAAGTTTATTATAAAATAAAGGTTCATGTGTTAGCTGTACTCATCTGTTGAGATTAGTCATGTGTTGAACGAAATATTTTAACAATAAAATTTACATCTTTATTTTTATAAAATATATAAAATAACAAAAATAGTCACACGTGGACAGTACTCATTCGTTGAGATTAGTCGTGTGTTGACAAAAATATGGAGTCATGTATTGAAGGAAATAAATATTCATTTGTTGAATAGAATAACGGAATTATTGAAATTTATAAAGCCGTGTTGATTAGAGATGCACTATTTTGACGCGAACGATATTTATATCGATTATATTCGTTTTGAATTTGAATTGAATTGAATATAAACCAAATTCGATTTGAATTGAATATAGAAGAAAACGAATTTGAATTGAATTGAATAGAAAACGAATTTGAATTGAATTGAATAGAAAACAAATTTGAATTGAATTGAATAGAAAACGAATTTGAATTGAATTGAAAAGAAAATGAATTTGAATTGAATTGAATAGAAATCGAATTTGAATTAAATTGAATAGAAAACGAATTTGAATTGAATATAGAATAAAACGAATTTGAATTGAATATAGAATAAAACGAATTTGAATTGAATATAGAATGAAATGAATTTGAATTGAATATAGAATAAAACGAATTTGAATTGAATATAGAATGAATCGAATTTGAATTGAATATAGAATGAATCGAATTTGAATTGAATAGAAAACGAATCGAATTTGAATTGAATATAGAAAACGAATCGAATTTGAATTGAATAGAAAACGAATCGAATTTGAATTTAATAGAAAACGAATCGAATTTGAATTTAATAGAAAACGAATCGAATTTGAATTGAATAGAAAACGAATCGAATTTGAATTAAATAGAAAACGAATTTGAATTAAATTGAATAGAAAACGAATTTGAATTGAATTGAATAGAAAAACGAATTTGAATTGAATTGAAAAGAAAACGAATTCGAATTGAATTGAATTGACAAGAAAATGAATTCGAATCGAATTAAAATCGATTTGAATTGAAATCAAATAGAAATAAAAGTAAAAAGGATTTATAATAGAAAATTCAATTTTGATTTGAATTTGAAATAATGGAAGAAATTGTTTTTGAAACAAATTCAAAACTATTTATAAAATTCGTTTTAAATAGTAATCGACAAAATATATATTATATATATAATATAATGGCCTGAATAGAACGCACCACGCCGCGGTAGTTCGCGAATTTCGACCATTGACTTCGAACGGACATTATGGAAGATCCGACCGTCGGATTCTCCTAAAACCGGAACCGTTGGGTTCGTATCGAAAAGAGCTTTCTAACGAATATTAGAGATTTGAAATCTAATGGTTGTATTTGGAGATACGTCCAAATCAAATTTGGAAAAGGTCGCTATAAGTGCAGTTCGATGGCCGTTGATGGAAATCGACTGTACGGGCCTTGATAAAATTATTAAAAATATCAATAATTTGCGTAAAATCATAAGAAATGATTTGTGAAGAGTTGATTTGAAAGGATAAAAATAGATTTTTATCGAAATGAACTAGTTTTGAACTAGAATAATAATTTATTTATTTTTAAAATAAATAAAGTGGATTTGAAATGGTTTTGAAAATAACCAGGATTTCCAATATATTGATTGGAAATGGATTTGAATCGAAATTGTCTTTGGAATATTTCGATGTGGGATTTTGTGATCATACAGGTATTGTTATGGGAAATTTGAAAGATATATTTATATCGTTATTTCCAATACGATATTTGTTGGTCGTAGAATTTGATATTGAATATAAGCCAATATATTTTCTATTCAGAGCCTTGTATTTAATATCAAATGGGATTTTGGGTTTGTCGTGAATGGCGTCTTCATTAACGCTGTTCTTAAACCCAGTTGAGGAAAAGATTAAATCTTTTTTTATTTAGATTTAATGAAGTGCACCAATTAAATAATATTTAATTGGAATTGAATTGGTATTGATTTTTGGGTTTATCGTGAATCGTGTTTTAAATGACACTGATTCTTTAACCCAGTCAAAGATTAAAGCTAAGTGGAGTTTTAATGAATCTTTAATTAGATTGAAAAGATCGAGAATGGAGTATCACCAGTTTGCTCCAGGCGATAGTTAAATCTTTAATTAGATTTGAACGTGAAATGGTAATTGAATTTACCGATAACACCGTGGTGTTAGATATGAAGTATTACCAGTTTTGCTTCATGGGATGAATAGGTTGGGATTGGAAAATAAAATAAATAATTACTTCGGTGTGGTTCGCTAATCCCGACTAGTTTGGAAAACCATAATTTGGTTTGAAATGATATCCAAAGGATGATTAAAGAATAAATTTTAAAGAATTTATCTTTGATAAAATTAATGGGAACCTTTCCCTAAGAACGTGAAATTTAGAAACTAACTGTAGGTTAGCTAAGAAGGATGGTTTCCTGGGTATTGATCTGATGTTGGTTTCGGCATTCGGGGTTAATATTTGGGGAATTGTTCTCTTGCTAATTTGCGGTTAGTGACTGCTGAATTGGAATGAGGCGTATGTTGTGTTTGTGTAACATTTGTTTATAATATACGCAGGTTGTTCGGAAAGGCCGGGTTTATACCCATTCTGAATAACTGATTCGACGATAAGTCGAAGATGATGACGGTGGTCGAAGACCGAAAGTCTTCACATCGTTTGGGTGATTACTGATGATCTTGATTGGGCTGTACACCCAAGATGAGGGAATCAGTTGGTGGTCGTCCAGACGTACTTAGAGATCGATGGATATGCAAGGAAAGTGCCTCCGGTTTCGTTCAGACCTAGAACGAACTTGTAAATGGATGGTGTGTCTGACATTGTATTCCTTTATATTGTATTCATTGATCTCTGCTAAATATATATCTATTTGGCGGCGGGGAATTTATTCTCTTGCTTAACACCCTTCTTTGAGACATACGAGCTCAGAGGTTATATATTGGCAGAAATCAGTGGTACGATATGGATTGATAGTGTGGCATGCTGAGATGCAGTGATCCAGACTTTTGTTGAAAAGCAAAGTTTGGTGGATGATGATCAAAGCGCACCTTTAATATAGCATGGCTTTGTGTATAGCGTTGATTCGCGAGCCTCACACCTCGATATGGTGGTAAACTGATGGTTTGATCAGTATGCTTTTTAGTGGATGGGCACCTTAGTGGTGTCGTGGATTCGGTCGACCGAGATGAGCTTAGTGCTCAGGGATATATAGAGTAAGCGGTGTTTTCTCTCGCTGGGACGTAAGCCGCGGTGATACTCTGGTCCCAAAAGTGCGGATGTGCAGACGGTGTTTTCTCTTGTTGGGATGTAAGCCGTGGGGAATTGCATTACGCGATCGATCTTTCGAATCAGGAGCCACCATGATGGAAATCCAATTTCCAATACGTGTATTTCGATTTTATTTGTAGAGCCTAGTATGGCGACATAGTGGGATGGGGCGCTTATGCCATCTATGATTGATACTTATGATTTGAAGATGTTTTATACAATATGCACTTATAATAGTATCAAATGATTTGTTTTAAACGAATCAAGCATTCTTGGCTATTATAAGGTAAAAACCCTATCCTCCGGCTTGCGTTGCATTGTGTGATGGGACCTGGGTCTTATAATAGCTTCATTTTTTTTTATTTAGCATTGCGCCGTTGTTTTATGCACTGGTGTTCTTGGGAGGAAACCCGTTCCGTGTTATATGGCGTGGTCCCTTGATTTACCTAACTTTAAAAATAAAGATTAATAACTGTTTTAGTTCTCACACCAGTCACATGACTGACCTGGAGTTTATTGTTTTAACCTAAACTCTGGGTGCCCCTATTTTCGACACGGGCAGCTAGTAGTTTTGGTTTTGCAGATTTATATTCATAGGATCCTGGTTTATAGCTGGAACGATATCCGGAAAGCTTTGTATCCGTATATCTCCTTCAGTTGTGTATTGTATTATTTTCCGCTGCGATGTATTTAAATGTAATTTAAATCTCTGATATTTCTGTGTAATATTCATTTATACTCTGTATATTCTTGTATTTTGGTGCATTATTGTAATATACAATGAAATGTTCTTTCGTCTGCGTTCTGTTGTGGCTTGTTCTCGAACTATCCGATCTTTCCTTTACGGGGAAGTTACGGGTTTTCACAATACCCTCCAGCATTGTTAGTGACCGAGACCCTATCTTCACAAGCGAGTTTTGGCGGAGTCTGCAAGAAGCTGTAGGCACACAGTTATGTTTGAGCACGGCCTATCACCCCCAAACCGATGGCCAGACGGAAAGGGTGAATAGAGTTTTAGAGTATCTTTTGAGACTTTGCGTTCTTGACTTTGGAGGGACTTGGGAGGATCACCTTCCTTTAGTGGAATTTGCCTGCAACAACAGCTACCAAGCTACCATAGGCATCGCACCCTTCAAAGCCTTGTATGGAAGACCGTGCAAATCACCAACTTGTTGGTGGGAGTCTACAGATAAACTTATACTTGGGCCAGACATGATTCGAGAGACTTCGGAGAAAGTGGACCTAATACGAAGGAGAATGAAGACTGCCCAAGACAGACAAAAATCCTACGCCGACAAAAGAAGGACCGACCTTGAGTTTGAGGTTGGGGACAGGGTTTTCCTTAAGGTATCTCCTTTAAGGAACGTTGTTCACTTTGGATCTGCAGGAAAGCTGGCACCAAGATTTGTAGGACCGTTTCCTATCATCAAGAAGGTTGGGAAGATGACCTATAGATTAGAGCTACCCGAGAGACTGGCCAGAGTTCACAACGTCTTTCATGTTTCTCACCTCCGGAAGTGTTTACATGAGTCTGCGGAAGTGGTGGAACCTAACATTCTAGAAGAAGCCGAAGTGGAACGTGAAGCAACTATGAGGAGAGTTCCAACCCACATCTTAGGAACTGAAGTGAAAAAGCTACGCAACCGCGGGGTCAAACTCGTTAAAGTTCAGTGGAGCGACGCCGAGGAAGACACAACTTGGGAAACTGAGGACAGAATACGCGCTGCCTGCCCTCTTCTTTTTGAGGGTACATCTTCGATCTCTCTTTTTCCTTAAGTTATGATGTATCTATCTTTTTAGGTATACCTCCTTGGTCCTTTTCCTAACTCCTTAAGTAGAAAACAAATGGATGCAAACATGTATTTGAAAACATGTTATGGATGATGGCTGCAAATGGTTGCTAGTGATTGCTAGTGGTTGCTTGTGGATGCATATACACACACACATCCCAGGTTATAGATCGGCTCAGTCACTTCATATTGCATATGCATATATGTATTCTCATTTGTATATGGTTGAAACTTGATATGCTGTCATATGGTCGTTGCATTTGTATGAATAGTTGTGCACTCATATAGAATTATGAGTAGGAAAAATTTGCATACATAATGGATCCATGACACTTACATGATTCACATTAAGGAGGTCAACTGAATCAGTAGACCGCCTGATTTCTGCATTAGGCAAGGACATGTACACACACTATGCATATGATCACGAAGCATTAGAAGTCTTTTAAGGACAGTGGATGCCTGTGTTTGTTGGTTGAGTAGATGGACTGTGGGATGGTAGGATATACATTCTTCCTAACTTGAAGATTTCGGGGACGAAATCCTTTTAAGGGGGGAGAATGTAACACCCCGTGAATTCTATAAACATTAAGCTTCACAAATTAAAGTGTAATTAATTCTAAACGAAAGAATTAAGGGAAATGGGTTACCCCATTGCGTTTGTCTCGGAATTCTGCTTGAGATAGAGTCCGAGTTTGCGCGAATCGGACTCCGTATGAAGAAGTTATGACCTTTAGAAGTTTCAGAATAAAATTTTAATTCAAACAGCTCAGTTTAAAATTCGAAATTCGAAAAATAGGTTCAAACTGGGCTGGGCGGGAAAATTCCCGCCCAGAGACCAGGTCGACCATAGGGTCGACCATAGGGTCGACCATGGTGTCGACCTGGCCACCCCAGGTCGACCATAGTGTCGACCTGGGTGTCGACCTGGCTGGCTAGGTCTGGCTCGAATTTCTATGGCTCGGTGTGTCACTAGGGCTGACATGTCACCTCTTGATTGGCTCTTTGAACTTTGTATGGTCTAGATTCCTCCTGTCTCCATCTGACGACTCAAAACAATTTAAAAATTTATAAATACACTATAGTGGCCCGCAAATCCGTACTGTTTGAGTCGGCTAATAACACCACACGTCCAACCCAAATTGCACAGAAATACGAATCATTATTAGAAAGAAGTTAGTGGATGAGAAATAGAAAGAAACAAATATTAGAATAGAAGAAAACAAAGAAGATAAATCTCACAGCGGAACGAATAAAATATATTATATAACATAACTTTTGAAATACAAATCAGTAACTTTATATACATACCATTATCAGAGCACAACAGTTATTCCTGGAACAGTTATAAACACCTGTTTCCAGATACAAACATGGTTCACAGCGGAATATATGATAGTCTATAGCTAACTGGTGGAGCCTCCTGCTTCCAGTTCATCCAAATAAATCTGTAAAATCCCGACTACTTGACTGCCCGTACAAATTTGGGCACCAAAGAGTTTAGGGAAAACAAACAAAATAAACTCTGGGTCAGTCATGGGACTGGTGTGAGTAAACTCCAAACATTTGTTTAACTTTCAAAATCCTTTCGAAAGAAAGAATAATAGTAAGACCAGCCCACACATAAACATGGACGGTTTTTACCTTACTATAACCCAAAACACTTTGATACGAAAATCCAGTGATATTATAACAGTGTCTACATCAAATAAATAACCAATTAGCAGAACGCTTGCATCTCATGCTCCACATATATAGTATAAAATCAAAAACCGCATGGCGCTTATTGGAGATTGGATTCCGACTATGACAAGGTATGGAACCAACTTCCGCTAGTGTATCTCTAGAGAAAAATACACTGGGTTCAACAAGAACATCTTGCAACCCGGCCCACACATGACCGACCACTCATTTCGCTTGAGTGTATCGAATGTATATCACCAACGGTTGGGATCAGCAACCATCTCCCGACTGGGACAACATCGAATAGAATAAGAAATTAAATGAACCTCTAGATAGGTGATTATACATCCTAATGGAAGCGACCCACATTGCCATGCTGCCTGCCCGATTTTTGTCATTTCCCGGTTGTTGACGCCTGAGGCTACGATTACTTATCATTTTCTGATAGCACAATCACTTTGAATGCCACATCGTCAGATCCGTTAATCACTAATTGATTTGCACAAATATTCTGGATATTATGCTAAGGGAATAAATCCGTTGTAACCATATATATTTATACAGACCAACCCATTAGATTATTGGAAATACTTTGTCAGACATTCGTCCATATACGTTCGTTATGGGATTGAACGAAACCGAAGGCACAATTTCTTTTAAAAGAAAAAGCCCTTGCACTTCACCCCGTCTTCGATTATCTTCATATAATCTGATTCACAACGCTACTGCCAATACAGAGTGGTTCACGGATAATAATCCAACCGGTCTCTCTATATTGACAACGATGGTCACAACTTCGATAGTCTGTGATTTAACTATCGAAATAAAACAAGTGTTTCGATAGTCGATGATTTAACTATCGAAGAAACAAGTGTTCATTCAACATATCAAACAAATCACTGGGCTCTTTAATCAATATTTCATTAGTTAAATCTCTTCTCTATTTCCCCATCTATATTTGTTAACCAATATTTTCCATAATCATCTTAGCCTCTTACGCCATTTGGAAAACGTTTCCAAATATCAACTTCTTTGATTTTCTATATATTAGAAAATATCTCTATTTGCAATTGAAAACAATTTCAATCACTTATCTCTATCCCGACTATTTTAATTATACTCAGGAAATATTTACTTTTATATTTCCAAAATTTCATCACTTGAGTTAGAACGAATGTTGTATACAACATCGTTACAAACAACCCAAAATATTTTATTCAGTCAAACTATTATTCAAACACTTCTCTTCGAAACTGGATCTTGCTATTTATCAATTAAAAATGAAATCGATCAAGTTGGGGTAAAATTACCTCTCAGACCTTAACTAAAAACATCCTCAACTTCAAACGGCAAAACCACTAACCTCGAATAAACACACTATAAAATCCAATTATTCATTTTTAAAACATGTATATATGTTCGCTTTCTATTTCTACTTTATAGATTTCCCTTTTTGTTTACAAAATTCTATTTTGATTTCGTTTCCTTATTGAATTCTATATATATCGATACACTAATTACTAACTATCAAATTATCTAAAAAATATTCTAACTCCTTAAATTCTCGGAAAAATTCGCCATAACCTCCCTTGTACCGGGAGCTTCGGGATATTTCAAATAGCCTCCCATGGCCCACACCAATTCAAAAGAAAAAGAAAAAGCCAAGCGGCTTGCCGATACGGCGCATAAAACCTCATATATGAATTTAAACATGTACCTTTTTGTCGGGCACATAAATTAAAATCTTCATATACTTCATCCCATACCTGTCTAACACATGCTGACCTGTTTCTAATTTGTTCCAACTCAATCTAGTCATTTTAACTCAATTCACTAATTTATCCTCTTATTTTCCTATTTTACTTTATATTTGAAAATAGCATGTTCAAATATCCTTTAATCTCGCTTATAAATTAATTTAATTCCATTCCCAACTCAAATTCCACAGTCGATTCCGAATATATATCCACCAGTTCAATTTACTTAACCAAAACCCAAATTCGATTCAAATTCTCATTTAACTAAATATACTTCAGATTAGTTAGTTCTATCCATTAGTTAAAAATCTGATTTTTGTCTCAAAAATCATTTCACTTACTTCACTGGAGTTCATATTTATTTTATATCTCCAGTCTGGATTTTTCTAATGGACGAATTCTATATCAAATTCCCTTATTCAAATTCTATATCAAAAACCCTTATTCAAATTCTATATCAAATTCCCTTATTCAAATTCTATATTTGAATTCCCTTTAAATTTTCTATATTCAACATCTATTTAAATTTATATATTCGAATTCTATATTTGAATTCTCTTTGAATTTCTAATATTCAAATTATATATTTAAATTCTCTATTCAAATCCCGTTTGAATTTCTATATTCAAACTCCATTTAAATTCTATATTCAAAATTTATAGTTAAACTCCATTATTTTCAAATCTCTATATTTGAATTTCATTTGAACTTTCTTTATTCAAATCCATTTGAATTCCTTTGAATTCAAATTCTATTTGAATTCCTTTGAATTCAAATTCTATTTGAATTCCTATTTGAATTCCGATTTGAATTCCAGTCTATTTTCAAACTTCATTTGGATTTCTATATTCAAAACTATTTTCAAACTCCATTCAAATTCTATTTCAAATTCTACTTAAATTTTCTATATCAAATTTCCATTTGAATTCTTATATTCAACTTCTTTAAACAAGTCTCGATTTCAATTCCTTTTGAAATCGATATTTCTATTTTTTTGAAAATAAATTTCCATTTTCAATTTCACACTTGTATTTTGATTTCTGAACTATCAAGTGATAATTCTTTTTACTTCATTTATTACTTCGTTATAAAAGAACTATTTATAAACTTTGTTTATAAAGGAACTACTTGTTTTATTTTTCAAAACAAGTTTATATTTTTATTCCATTCAAATTTCAAAATTCTATTTAAAAATAGAATTTTTCCCTTTTAGTCTCAAATATCCTTTTCACGATATTTTAAATAAATTAACACTTGGCCCAGTGATTTTTAAAATAATCAAATCACCCAATTGTCAATCATTTTATTTTTCACACGTCATATATGAATAAATGAAATCAAGCAAACAAACAAACAGATAATATATTTTTGAGGAATCCAGTTGGATTCCTCCAACCTGTTTTCCTACATCCACAAACGTTAGTCAACAGAAATAATACCCATCCTGCTTCAAGGCAGGATATCGCGGTATAAAAGGGGATCCACTTATATACGTGGGCGTAGGGTCATCCGCTAATGATACTGCGGGCATCCGCTAATGATACTGCGGGAATAATCCAATCACCAAACCAATATATATGTAATAGTCAACCCTAAATAACTAATATTTTTAAACCAACCAAACAGCATTCAAACAAGCAACAACAATTATTTTTAACAAATAAAAATAAATTTTAAAGGAAAGGTGAGTGATATTTACTCACCGATTTTTATTTGCCGAGTATCCCATTTATGCCTATAGTATAGATTTCACGATTCCTTCATACCTCTGTTTTTCACTGTAAAACAATAATTAATAAATTTCTAGTTATATAAATTTTACAGATGCAATTTAATTAATTACTCACATAATAAAATTCCAATTTAAACCTTCATTTTATTTAAACGATTAGTTTATACATTTTATTTCCTTGCTGACTAATTCCCTTAATATATACTATTTATATGAACTAATTTATTTAAATCAAATTTCCAATTAGATAAACTAATTTCCTAGGCATTAAAAAAAATGAATCTGACCATTATTTATTTCATTTAGAAAATTAAATAATACCTTATTCTCTTCACCTTTGCATCATTGTTTACCCCTTTTCCTACATCAGGTTGATTCCATGGTTTACTGACCATCATTACCACCGCACACTTCCTGTTCACACCTATAGCCATCAAACAACCATTGAATACCCCTCCCCCTTACGTCGCGATGCCTCCTTTTCTCATATCCCGCCCCAAATCTAACTGTCGCACCTTCCCAGACTTCGAACTCATTTCCGTCCTCACCACAACCCCACTAGCCGCAGCCCTAGGTCCCCACACCAAAATCGAGATCCACCCGAAGCATCGCAACCTTCAAATCTGGTTGTCTTGAGGTCGACCCCAGATTCGAATTCGAATTTGACTACTGTTTTTTTTCGGGCTTTCGATTTTAAGTTTGAAGGACCGAGGAAGGGAGAACGACGAATAGTAGGAGGAATGGATTTCGTTGGATCCAAGTTTGGGAAAAAGAACGAAGGCATGGTGTTTTATAGATGCAATCGAGGAACCATCTGTATTTCCATTAAATGGATGTTTGCCTAGATATCCAAAGTAGAAGACAATATTTCCTGCTCGAGGAAGAACAGCTACGAATTTATCAGTTTTAGGATGGCTTTGGGTACGACATATAGGTCGGCTCTGTTTTATATTTTATATAAAAGGATATCGATTTGATTTAAAGATATTTTCACTTTAATTTATACAGATATCAATTTGATCTGATGCTTATCCACTGATCAAATAAATCGGGGTTCAAAATTAAAAATCGTGAACCGCTATTTTAGCGTACCGACCGTCGTTCCAATGTAATTACACTATTCTGAACTCAATAGAATAGACTATATAATTTAATTCGAACATTTTTAAAAATAACATACTAAATTGATATTATATGATTTAAATTCAAAAAAATAACCTCCTTAAAAATAAATTACTATTATTATCGTTCAAATTCAAATAAAATTCATATGAACCATTTGAATCACTCAGAATCCATTTTAAATTCAAATTGAATTTTTTTCAGTTCTCGTATTTCGAAAATTATATATATACGAAATGAATCATATATCGATCACCAATTGATAATTCAATATAAAAATTCTTTTATATTATCAATTCAATATTTAAATGATATTAAATATTCAAAATAACTGTTTGAAAAATCCGGGTCGTTACATTCTTTCCCCCTAAAAATAATTTCGTCCTCGAAATTGCTAAGGTAGGAAAAATGATACAAATCTATTACTTTTCAACAATCCACTTATGTTGAAGCTCAACTCCTCATATTTCAACAAATTTAATTCCACCAAAACTTTTGGTCTTCCTTCATTTAATTTGAATGATCTATCATCAATCCATTAATATCCAATCTATGTTCTATTAAACCAATTCAAATTGATTCTAGTCGATTGATTCACTTCAATCCATTTAACCAGCTTAAGTTAAATTCCAATTCCAGAATCCAAATCCCAGGATTTTCATTTCAAATCCTTTTGAAATCACTTAAATATATACATATATTTATAATCTATCACAAATTCAAAACATTTGAATTTTCAAATCAACTTGTTTTCTTTCAAACAACTTTCCATTAAACACTTTTCTATGGTAGCCATTCGTCACTTATAACTCAAAAATGAACACTGATGAAGCTGTAGTCATCATCAGAATTATTTTCCAGCCACTGAAGTGAGTTCAGCGCTTAAACAATTTCAAAACCCATTCAAAATGATTTTTATTCAAAAATCCCTTTCAAACGAAGCTATATTATTTTAATATACTTCAGAAATATTTTCCAACTTCCCAGGAATTAAATTCTGAATTCTGTTTTGAATTTAATTTTAATTCCTCCCATTTGTATATTTTATTCATATACAAATTCTATTTGGTTCTATATAACCATTTCATTTTTTATAATCTCAATGGATTATAATAACAACCAACACATCAATATATAATAATTTCAAAAATTATTCTTTCTATATCAAAATAGAAGTTTGGGTAAAATAATTTCATCCACCCACTTTAAAACAATATCGTGTCGAATTTTTCTATTCAAGCGTTTAGAAATTCCTATCGACTTTGTGGCGTCCCACTATTCGATCAGAATCCATAAACCACCCAACAGACTAGTCAACACAATATAAACGAACTTTTATATAAATTTACAAATACGCTCTCTCGTATATATACTCAACTCATCCTAGGGTACTACTGACCATATCTCTAATGAGCACATGCCACAAAGCCTA
Organism: Allium sativum; assembly: GCA_030737875.1. Lineage (NCBI taxonomy): Eukaryota > Viridiplantae > Streptophyta > Magnoliopsida > Asparagales > Amaryllidaceae > Allium > Allium sativum. The sequence continues at coordinate 362,645,113 of CM060921.1, read as the reverse complement.
GGTGTTCGCTCAACCTAAGCGCCGATACCAACTGTAGTGTCCCGCAAATCCGTACTGTTTGAGTCGGCTAATAACACCACACGTCCAACCCAAATTGCACAGAAATACGAATCATTATTAGAAAGAAGTTAGAGGATGAGAAATAGAAAGAAATAAATATTAGAATAGAAGAAAACAAAGAAGACAAATCTCACAGCGGAACGAATAAAATATATTATATAACATAACTTTTGAAATACAAATCAGTAACTTTATATACATACCATTATCAGAGCACAACAGTTATTCCTGGAACAGTTTTAAACACCTATTTCCAGAAACAAACATGGTTCACAGCGGAATATATGATAGTCTATAGCTAACTGGTGGAGTCTCCTGCTTCCAGTTCTTCCAAATAAATCTGTAAAATCCCGACTGCTTGACTGCCCATACAAATTTGGGCACCCAAGAGTTTAGGGAAAACAAACAAAATAAACTCTGGGTCAGTCATGGGACTGGTGTGAGTAAACTCCAAACATTTGTTTAACTTTCAAAATCCTTTCGAAAGAAAGAATAATAGTAAGACCAGCCCACACATAAACATGGACGGTTTTTCCTTACTATAATCCAAAACACTTTGATACGAAAATCCAGTGATATTATAATAATGTCTACATCAAATAAATAACCAAATAGCAGAACGCTTGCATCTCACGCTCCACATATATAGTATAAAATCAAAAACCGCATGGCGCTTATTGGAGATTGGATTCCAACTATGACAAGGTATGGAACCACCTTCCGCTAGTGTATCTCTAAAGAGGAATACACTGGGTTCAACAAGGACATCTTGCAACCAGGCCCACACATGACCGACCACTCATTTCGCTTGAGTGTATCGAATGTATATCACCAACGGTTGGGATCAGCAACCATCTCCCGACTGGGACAACATCGAATAGAATAAGAAATTAAATGAACCTCAAGATAGGTGATTATACATCCTAATGGGAGCGACCCACATAGCCATGCTTCCTGCCCGTTTTTTGTCATTTCCCGGTTGTTGAGGCCTGAGGCTACGATTACTTATCATTTTATGATAGCACAATCACTTTGAATGCCACATCGTCAGATCCGTTAATCACTAATTGATTTGCACAAATATTCTGGATATTATGATAAGGGAATAAATTCGTTGCAACCATATATATTTATACAGACCAACCCTTTAGATCATTGGAATTACTTTGTCAGACATTCGTCCATATACGTTCGTTCTGGGATTAAACGAAACCGAAGGCACAATTTCTATTAAAAGAAAAAGCCCTTGCACTTCACCCCGTCTTCGATTATCTTCACATAATATGATTCGCAACGCTACTGCCAATACAGAGTGGTTCACGGATAATAATCCAACCGGTCTCTCCATATTGACAATGATGGTCACAACTTCGATAGTCTGTGATTTGACTATCGAAATAAAACAAGTGTTTTGATAGTCGATGATTTAACTATCGAAGAAACAAGTGTTCATTCAACATATCAAACAAATCACTGGGCTCTTTAATCAATATTTCATTAGTTAAATCTCTTCTCCATTTCCCCATCAATATTTGTTAACCAATATTTTCCATAATCATCTTAGCTTCTTACGCCATTTGGAAAACGTTTCCAAATATCAACTTCTTTGATTTTCTATATATTAGAAAATATCTCTATTTGCAATTGAAAACAATTTCAATCACTTATCTCTATCCCGACTATTTTAATTATACTCAGGAAATATTTACTTTTATATTTCCAAAATTTCATCACTTGAGTTAGAACGAATGTTGTATACAACATCGTTACAAACAACCCAAAAATTTTATTCAATCAAACTATTATTCAAACACTTCTCTTCGAGACTGGATCTTGCTATTTATCAATTAAAAATGAAATCAATCAAGTTGGGGTAAAATTACCTCTCAGACCTTAACTGAAAACATCCTCAACTTCAAACGGCAAAACCACTAACCTCGAATAAACACACTATAAAACTCAATTATTCGTTTTTAAAACATGTACATATGTTCGCTTTCTATTTCTACTTTATAGATTTCCCTTTTTGTTTACAAAATTCTATTTTGATTTCGTTTCCTTATCGAATTCTATATATATCGATACACTAATTCCTAACTATCAAATTATCTAAAAAAAAATTCTAACTCCTTAAATTCCCAGAAAAATTCGCCATAACCTCCCTTGTACCGGGAGCTTCGGAATATTTCAAATAGCCTCCCATGGACCTCACCAATTCAAATGAAAAAGAAAAAGCCAAGCGGCTTGCCGATACGGCGCATAAAACCTCATATATGAATTTAAAAATGTACCTTTTTGTCGGGCACATAAATTAAAATCTTCATATACTTCATCCCATACCTGTCTAACACATGCTCACCTGTTTCTAATTTGTTCCAACTCAATCTGGTCATTTTAACTCAATTCACTAATTTATCCTCTTATTTGCCTATTTTACTTTATATTTGAAAATAGCATGTTCAAATATCCTTTGATCTCGCTTATAAATTAATTTAATTCCACTCCCAACTCAAATTCCATATTCGATTCCGAATATATATCCACCAGTTCAATTTACTTAACCAAAACCCAAATTCGATTCAAATTTTCATTTAACTAAATATACTTCAGATTAGTTAGTTCTATCCAGTAGTTAAAAATCTGATTTTTGTCTCAAAAATCATTTCACTTACTTCACTGGAGTTCATATTTATTTTATATCTCCAGTTTTGGATTTTTCTAATGGAAATTCGGATTTTTATTTATAAAAATCCTTTTATTTATTTAAATAAACCGTTATGGTTTTAAAATGGTTCTAGTGCTGTTTTTCTGAAAATTTGATTTTGACATAACTCAAAATCTATACAACGAAATCTAGATTTTTCTCTTTCATTAGAAAACTACTATCAAATCGGTCCTGGCGTTTCTTGTTTCAAAGAATTCCGACTGCAATTGAGTTCTTTATACTCAATTGAAGTTCGAAACGATAATTTACGAACTACAGCGCTGCGGCGAGCTCGTTTTAATTATATTTATAAATATAAACGTTTTAACTTCGTTAAAATGAATTCAACTCCATTTTAACTCTATTCGAATTTTAATATTCAAACTCCATTTCATTTCTGTTTGAATTCTAATATTCATATTTCAAATTTCACTTCTATTTGAATACTATATTTAAATTCCATATTTTAAATTCCATAGTTTAAAATTCCATTTGAATGCAATATTCAAATTTCTTTAGTTTAAAATCCATTTGAATTCTTTTTGAATTCTCCATTCAAATTCCCTATTTAAATTTCTTTGAATTCAAAATCCATATTTATTCTATTTGAATTTCAAATATTCAAATTCCTTTTTAATTCTATTATTCAAATTCTATTTAAATCCTCTTATTCAAATTCTATTTCAAATTCCCTTATTCAAATTCTATATCAAATTCCCTTATTCAAATTCTATATTTGAATTCCCTTTAAATTTTCTATATTCAACATCTATTTAAATTTCTATATTCGAATTCTATATTTGAATTCTCTTTGAATTTCTAATATTCAAATTCTATATTTAAATTCTCTATTCAAATCCCGTTTGAATTTCTATATTCAAACTCCATTTAAATTCTATATTAAAATTTTATAGTTAAACTCCATTATTTTCAAATCTCTATATTTGAATTTCCTCTGAACTTTCTTTAATCAAATCCATTTGAATTCCTTTGAATTCAAATTCTATTTGAATTCCTTTAAATTCAAATTCTATTTGAATTCCTATTTGAATTCCAATCTATTTTCAAACTTCGTTTGGATTTCTATATTCAAAACTAATTTCAAACTCCATTCAAATTCTATTTTTGAAATTTTATTTCAAGTTCTACTTAAATTTTCTATATCAAATTTCCATTTGAATTCTTATATTCAACTTCTTTAAACAAGTCTCGATTTCAATTCCTTTTGAAATCGATATTTCTATTTTTTTTGAAAATAAATTTCCCTTCTCAATTTCACACTTGTATTTTGAATTCTGAACTATCAAGTGATAATTCTTTTTACTTCATTTATAACTTCGTTATGAAAGAACTATTTATAAACTTTGTTTATAAAGGAACTACTTGTTTTATTTTTCAAAAACAAGTTTATATTTTTATTCCATTCAAATTTCAAAATTCTATTTAAAAATAGAATTTTCCCTTTTAGTCTCAAATATCCTTTTCACGATATTTTAAATAAATTAACACTTGGCCTAGTGATATTTAAAACAATCAAATCACCCAATTGTCAATCATTTTATTTTTCACACGTCATATATGAATATATGAAATCAAGCAAACAAACAAACAGATAATATATTTTTGAGGAATCCAGTTAGATTCCTCCAACCTGTTTTCCTGCATCCACAAACGTTAGTCAACAGAAATAATACCCATCCTGCTTCAAGGCAGGATATCGCGGTATAAAAGTGGATCCACTTATATATGTGGGCGTAGGGTCATCCGCTAATGATACTGCGGGCATCCGCTAATGATACTGCGGGAATAATCCAATCACCAAACCAATATATATGTAATAGTCAACCCTAAATAACTAATATTTTTAAAACAACCAAACAACATTCAAACAAGCAACAACAATTATTTTTAACAAATAAAAATAAATTTTAAAGGAAAGGTGATTGATATTTACTCACCGATTTTTATTTGCCGAGTATCCCATTTATGCCTATAGTATAGATTTCACGATTCCTTCATACCTCTGTTTTTCACTGTAAAACAATAATTAATAAAATTCTAGTTATATAAATTTTACAGATGCAATTTAATTAATTACTCACATAAAAAAATTCCAATTTAAACCTTCATTTTATTTAAAAAATTAGTTTATACATTTTATTCCTTATTGACTAATTCCCTTAATATACACTAATTATATGAACTAATTTATTTAAATCAAATTTCCAATTAGATAAACTAATTTCCTAGGCATTAAAAAATGAATTTGACCATTATTTATTTCATTTAGAAAAATAAATAATACCTTATTCTCTTCACCTTTGCATCATTGTTTACCCCTTTTCCAACATCAGGTTGATTCCATGGTTTACTGACCATCATTACCACCGCACACTTCCTGTTCACACCTATAGCCATCAATCAACCATCGAATACCCCTCCCCCTTACGTCGCGATGCCTCCTTTTCTCATATCCCGCCCCAAATCTAACTGTCGCACCTTCCCAGACTTCGAACTCATTTCCGTCCTCACCACAACCCCACTAGCCGTAGCCCTAGGTCCCCACACCAAAATCGAGATCCACCCGAAGCATCGCAACCTTCAATTCTGGTTGTCTTGAGGTTGACTCCAGATTCGAATTCGAATTTGACTGCTGTTTTTTTAAGGCTTTCGATTTTAAGTTTGAAGGACTGAGGAAGGGAGAACGACGAATGGTAGGAGGAATGGATTTCGTTGGATCCAAGTTTGGGAAAAAGAACGAAGGTATGGTGTTTTATAAATGCAAATGGGGAACCATCCGTATTGCCATTAAATGGATGTTTGCCTAGATATCCAAAGTAGAAGACAATATTTCCTTCTCAAGGAAGAACAGCTACGTATTTATCAGTTTTAGAATGGCTTTGGGTATGACATATAGGTCGGCTCTGTTTTATATTTTAATTAAAAGGATATCGATTTGATTTAAAGAGATTTTCACTTTAATTTATACAGATATGGATTTGATCTGATGCTTATCCACTGATCAAATAAATCGGGGTTCAAAATTAAAAATCGTGAACCGCTATTTTAGCGTACCGACCGTCGTTCCAATGTAATTACACTATTCTGAACTCAACAGAATAGACTATATAATTTGATTCGAACATTTTTAAAAATAACATAATAAATTGATATAATATGATTTAAAATCAAAAAAATGACCTCCTTAAAAATAAATTACTATTATTATCGTTCAAATTCAAATAAAATTCATAAGAACCATTTGAATCATTCAGAATCCATTTTAAATTCAAATTGAATTTTTTTTTTTAGTTCTCGTATTTCAAAAATTATATATATACGAAATGAATCATTTATCGATCACCAATTGATAATTCAATATAAAAATTCTTTTATATTATCAATTCAATATTTAAATGATATTAAATATTTAAGATAACTATTCGAAGAATCCGGGTCGTTACATACACCCTAAGTCTCAACTAAAAATTCACACAAAAAAATAAGATGGGAGTCGTCATGCTGCCAGGAAGGAATTGAGCATAGCCGTCGAGAGAGAAAAGCTTAGAGACGAATCAAATTAAGAAGAAGATAAAAGTTTAATCAAATTAATCAACGCAACGTTAATCTACCCAAAGGAGCGCATCTCAATTTCATAATTCAAAATCCAGAATTCAAGATTCTACATTCGTTGTAAGTATAGTGACCTTACAGAATATGAATAAAAACTGTGATGTGATTCGATGTAAATGAAAATAGAATTGTGTTATTATATGATATAAATTCAGTGTATTTTAATGATTCTGTTATGACTTATGTATTGAGGCTTATGTAAACTTGTAAGTTTATGGAAAAAACTAGAATTTGATCCCTTTATGTTTATGCCTATGGCATGGACTATATACACTCACTAAGTCTAAATTAAGGCTTATGTAAACTTGTTCTAGATTTGAAACCTTTTATGCCTACATGACCCAAAACCTATGATATCATTCTTATGTTTATTTGCAAGTATAATTGGATCTATGTTAAGTATCGTTTGGGTTTCATAAACTATGCAAGTTCATGTTGAAATAGGCTATGTGATTAGATGTTATAATTGGACATTTTGGTGAATATACAACATGCTAGTTTTGTGGTTGACATTATGCCAAGTTAAACATGTTTAAACACAAGTTTGTATTATCCTAAACTATGCCATTTCATATGTCACCTACTTAGTTATACTTTGATTTGAATGCAAGTTCACATGACCCATATTATATGTTAGTTGAATCGCTAAATTGCAAGTTCATGCGCCACACACCTTTATGTATTACATGTTCTTGATTTCCCCTTTTTCTCACGTTTATAATGTTGGGCTGAATTGTGACAACCCCAACACATGTTATGATGTTACGAACAAACGGGGGTAATAACGTTGGGTGTAAAACATGAAAAATATATGTTGGCATGGTTGGCACATGCCAACGATAATGACATTTAAGCGGTATGAATTGATATACCCAAGAATAAAAGATATGACATTTACATATATAATTGAGAAGTAATAAAATATGTAAATTTAGAAAACACGATATGCTTAACCCGAGGTTGGATTGAGTTGTGATGTAAACCTGCCCAGACCCGCCCGTCTGTCTAGTAGTCACAACAATACCTATCCAATGTGGGTGGTTAAGCATTGAGCCCAATAAGGACCCGAGGTTAGACTGCTACGGTGTAAACCTGCCCGGAACCGACCGGCACATCCAGTAACCGTAGCAATACCTGTCTAATGTGAGTGGTCAAGTGCTCTAAGAGGCTAAGGACAGATGGTAGGGTTAAGTCAACTATAACACTTAACCAAATTCAACATGTTAACAAGAATTGATGGGTGGGGTTAGGTTAATACAGACACTTAACCACTTAACATGTTTGACTAGAAAAACCTAGTAACGAGGGACCTGTTTCAGCAGTATCCCAAGTTAGGTATCATGGTACCCTGAAACTAGGCATGGTGGGGCACGATTACTGGGCTGATTGTAAGCGGTCAAAGCGACGGAGGTGGGTGCAACAGTGTAGGTTCTAACGGGGTGCGGGCGTGCACACACTCCGGAGCAGACAAACAGGGCACTGGGGGCACCAGTAGTATAACCTGTGCCTTCTAGAATTTGTGTCGGGGCCGCCACCATAGGTCTTGATACACCCCATGATGGGACTAGCATAGGTATCTGCAATTCTTGGGGGTCGTATGACACATGTTAACACGAGTAGGAGCCAATCTTTAGAAAATGGGATCACTTCACCCTCAGCATGGGGTGCTAGTCAAAATAAGCTCAAGTAGGTGCAGAGATACAGTATGGGTGCGATAGTACATTCGATTCTAAACGACACTTCCTTAGCTGGTGACACTTTCCTGTTTTCAGTTTATATCTATCATGCCCTTTTCTTATTCACATACTGAAGAGTTACTAGATTTACTTAGGCTTTATGTCTGACTCTATTTTCTTTTCGTCTTCTTTTCTTTCGTTTCCCTCCCTCCCCCTAGGTCCACAGGGAGGTAACAACTCAGCTCAGTCAGACTCTTTACAAGCTCCAAGACCGTAGATGTAAGATTTGGATCTCTTTTGCTTTGATTATGGCTTTAGATATCACTATAGGGATTTTTGTCACTTTATTTATGTTTTATGCTTCTTTAATAATCAAGACAGTAATGAGGTTGTAATGTTGGAAGTATTTTGAGACAATTATGGAAATATTTTGTTTGAACACATATTGATGAAATAAAAGTCTGTTTGGTTTCCGCTGTTTAAAATATGTGTATTTATATCTGTCTTGAGTTTATCTGTGGCTTCTACCTATAAACCCCCACCAAAGTTAAGGCATTCCCTTTGTGAGTGACATTAACAGAGGTGGGGTGTTTCACTCGGTCAAATTTAAAACATGACTAACTCGTTGATCAACTCTACTCGTCTTTTCGTTAACAATTTTTTTAAATAATCTAATTTACTTCTATTATTATTAAATAAATAATAATCTATTTCAAAATAATCTCTTTTTAATTGTTTGTTAAAACAATCAATCTTATTTATAAATTGTTACATTAATCTTGACTCACTTGGTTAACAATTTAAGCTTCATTAACAATTACGATGAGGCACGTGCTTCGCACATGGAAAATTTTGGTACAAAATAGTGACTGGTGGTTAAACAAACAATATATATAAATATGATTGGTTTATTTCCTTTTTATAAAATTCATTTAAAATAATTTATTTAAAATCTATATTCAGTTATAAAATAAATTTCATGACTTTATTCCTATCGATTCACCCAACGGTAAATCAATCTTTATAAAACAGTTTGGATTTTTGGCCATCTGCTATAAATTTCTCAACAAGTTCGCCCACAGATCAATATGATAACAACGTTGAATTTGAATTCAACAATCGGTAACCAAATCAAAAATCCAATCACATGGTTTAAACAGTTCATATAATGATCACATACAGATAAATAATCAATTCAACTGACAACGGACAACCAATAATAATCATTCAAGCATCCAATTTAGTTTAAATACGTTTATATTATTATAAACGTAACCAACAAGGTAAGTTACCTCTATTGGAAATAATGCTAAAAATAACGATTTAGTTTAATCAAATTAAACAACGTTTAATTTGAATCAGTTATATCAGTATGTATGTAAACAACCATCAAATTATTCAACCAATTGCAAACAAAGCATATAAGTAATTAAACCCGACTTATATAAATATAAGTGGGGGAACTGAGTGAGGTTAACTCACCTTGGTTACCGTCCGTCATTAAAACGGTTTGATCTAGTCAAATTAAGCAGATGTTTAATTTAACTAAAAATCATGACTGCTTCCAGTCTTGTCTAAAATAGCTCCATCATGCTATGCTTCACCGATACAATTCCGACGCCATTTGTCCCCTAGAATTCTGTTCATAGTTGAACGAATTATAAATATTATAATTATAAGATTTAATTGAATTCTTAACACCTTAATTACCTAATTAATTAAATTAAAACTAAGTTAACTAAATTACTTGGATAACGTAAACCCGGTCCTGACTTCTCCGTTTTCTGCTTCTAGTTTTAACCATGAACGAAATTTTAGAACCTTAGCCATATTTGTTTAATCCTGTCAGATTTAAACAAATTACATCATTGATAATTTAATATGTCATAGATCACTTTATATATTATAAAATTAGTTGTTGAGGCCGGCTAATACTTACGGTTACGTCAAAACATATATGGCCAACTTCTTCTGTGAGCATGCATAAAAAAACCGAACCCCGTGTAATTGAATTAACACCGTGTACACGTCGCCCACCATGCCTTCTTCTTCCCGCATGGAATCCTACTCCTTTATTTTACCCTTTTTTTCTCGAGGCCGATAAGCCCAGTCAGAAAATCCAATACCACAAATAATAGGGTATTCTTCCCCAATGCCATTATCTTCTTCCCATTCTTCTTTGTTCAGTTCCTACCCTGCTGCTAACGCACTCTTTCATTTTCCCTTATTTTTTTTTGATGCAACTTTCCCCGTTTGTTGCTCACTAGTCAACACAGCACCGGCCATCCCCTCCACCCAGCAGACCACGTTAACCCAGCGTCCCCTTTCACCGAGAACTGCTCCCAAAACTGACCATCGTCGACCGCCTCACAACCATCGTTCAGATCGCCAGACCCTCCACTTCGTTCACCCTCTTAATGCTAAGCCACCTTGCACAACACCAAGCTCCGCCTACTGTTTTGCTTCCAACACGCTTCGGCCCATCCCACTGCTGACGTCATCAGGTAGGCTTCCCTCCGGTTCACAAACAGTCAATACGTCTCCACATCCCCCACACAAATCTCACCGTCGCTGTAACATCCGGGATTTTTGACCGTTCAAATCGCAATTTGATCCTTAATGTCGACAAAAACAGATCAAAAATACGGATAGTTATTGGGATTAAAAAAAAGAAAAAGAAGAAAGAAGGAAACAAATACAGAATCTCGCAGCGGAAGGACAAAATATAATAAATAAATAACAGTTCATGAAGCTGTCAAAAACATACATTTGATTATATTTACACAATTTATCAGAGGAAATTAACATACAACATACCAATATATGCAGCGGAATAATAATTTTAATACGTCTATTGAGCTCCATCTTCATCTTCATAATGGAATCTTCGCTAACTGTAACTTGGTCTGACCCGAGCGTATTGCATAAAAAGAAACACAACAAACACTCGGATCAGAACTAAATCATTCTCATATTAGTTAAATCAACTTTCATGTAATAATATGAATGCAATAACTTAAGAGATGTTACGGGAATTTCCATCTCCTAAGGATCCGTCAAACTAATATCATATAATATAATACGTTATTAAAATAGTGTCTATGGTTAAATATAACATAATAAAATAATGTAAGCGGGATTACCATTATTACCCTTACATCGTTTATACCGTTGTCGTACAGTTTGCATATAACACACCAGTACGTCGGCGGATAGGGATGCGCCGTGATACGACAACGTTAAATCAAAATCGTAGGGGGCTCGATCAAGATAAATATGACAAGGCATCGAGGCAATACCCATCAGTAGTGATTCTACCGGATTGCTGACCCAGGCCGGTGGTAACGCATAGCCGCAACTACCGCCCACCCCAGACATACCCCAAAATCAAATCAAAGGCGCCAATCAATCACAAAGTATATATATATGGTATCGAAGAAGTATGCCTGCTCAGAGTAGCTAACTCAATTAACCTGGGTATGGCTCCTGTTTTAGTCATTTTAATTATGACCCGAAGGTCAAGGCTATCCATCATCGTTCTCTTTCTTCAAATCCAGTAATCGCCTCCAAATCCATCCAACACCATTTCTGGAACTCCACCGCGTACACAGTTGTTAAAGTGGTTTTCGGTATTGGCAGAGAGTATGACAATATCCGATCCCGGTCTCTTTAACAACCAAACGTTTACATTTTTCACACCGGTCGGTTCTTTTTACATTTCAAAGGGGTTCGTACTTCATATCAAAATATCACGTTTCAAAAGTCATTTAATATTCAAGATAGAATATTATTCATACAAAATCTCCATTTAAACCAATTTAAAATCTTGAAACAATTTCAACTTTAAATAATTTGAATATTAAAATAATTGAAAGTATATTTAAAATAGTTTTGGATATAGAATTGAAATAGTTTGAAAATAAATAGTTAATTATAAAAATGATTTATTTAAAATAATTTATAAAATAAATTAGTAATAAAATAAAATAGTTTATAAAGAAAATAAAATAATTATTATTAAAATAGTTTATAAAATGGTTTTAAAATACTATAGTTGGAATTAGAATCGTTCCTTTAAAAGTTTCAATTTCACTTACAGTCGTATTTCAATTTCAAGTTAATCAACTCAATTTCAATATTTCACCTGATTAAATTTCCAATTTACATACATTACAACCTAATCAGTTTAATTCAATAGTAAAATTCCAATTTAGATTCCCATTTTTAATGATTTCAATTTATAACAAATTTCGAGTTCACAGTTCATATATAATTCAAATCAATGTTGGTTCATAATAAATTTCAAAGGTGAGTGAAACAATTCAATTTCACCAAATTCGATTTACATTCAATTTCACTTTTATTTAGCTTCAGTTACAACACAATTTTTTTCTTTTTTTTTTAAAATTCAAGGTTCAAGTTCACAGGAAATAAATTATAAAACATCACTTGTATTGTCTTTAAAACAGTATTTAAAAGTTCATGGTTAAAACAATTTTATTTAACCAACCGGTGTCCATATATAATTTTCTATCCTATGGCCAAGTGATACTTAAATTTTTCTTAGTATTTTGGGAAAGGATATATATCATTTCAATCCAAATCAGGGTCATAGGTATTTATCATTTCAACCTACGTTATTAATTCATTTTAACGACTAATCCCAGTTTATTCGATGCCTGTAACATCTGGGTAATGATTGGGGTTAGTCAATATAAACAACCAATTAAATATCAATATGTCACATATCAATTCATTACATCCATCAAAAATAATCAAACAATTCAGTATCACATCATTTATAAATAAATGGGAAGTCAGGTGTTAACTAGCGATTTAAATTCAAATTAATCTAACTGTTAGTTTAAATGCACAATTGAATTAAATCATATATAGTCGATGAAAATCAACACAAACGAACAATTTTGACAGTCAAACGACCATCAATATAATCATACTATGTCAGATGTTAACTAGCGATTTAAATTCAGATTATTATAACTGGTAGTTTAAATGCACAATTAAATTAAATCATATATAGTCGATGCAAATCAACACAACGAACAATTTTAACAGCCAACCAACCATCAATATAATCATACTATAACATGATTTCAATCTGACTAATATGCGAATATTTTAGTTAGACGTGAGTGGGTTAAATCACTCACCTTGATTCTGAACGCGTTTGAAACTCCAAAATAGGCCCAAAATTTGACAGTCTCATAATCAGTTCAAACTAGTGCCATCGCGAAGATCTCGTCGATACGATTCCAACGCAACAAACCGCGTGTCATTCTGAATTCGTATGAAGAAGTTATGCGAGTTTTAGTGATAGGAAAATTAAATATAAATTAAAAACGAAAATGGACCAAAAATGGAAAAAAAACACTTGCCACGTAAGCCTCCTCCAACTTTCTTCTTCACGTTCCAGTAGATCCCGTTTTTACAGAAACCCAAAACCGCATGCGTTCAAACTCCTACCGCCGCCCTTGTACACAACCGAACCCTGATCGTGTGGCACCACCGGAACCGCCTCGTCGAACTCCACCTCCGCCTGCAACGCCGCCTTCTCCGATCACCCCTAGCGCCCTATAAACACCAAAACCCGCGGCACTTTATAGCCAAAATCTGGCGAATCCATGAAGAAAGTGGTCCGATCAACCGTATGGATCTGAAGCTTTAACAAAGATCTTCGATTTCGTTTTTGAATCATTGGATTTCGCTGTAAGGATTGAAAGAGATTGAGAAATCAAGTTTCGAAGAATTTAGGCCATCAAAATTAAAAGGACAGCGACAGCCATATATTTTAGGGTTTAGAAAATAATATTTTAATAATATAATTCTCCAATAACGTGATTTAAAGTCAAAATTGAGACTTGGTCCAAATCAGGCCCACTTACTGCTTAACAATGGGTTTTGACGCCTTCTGAACGCTATGGAACTAGTGGCGAAGCCCAATTCTGAAGTCTACATAAATTTCTCTTATAATTTCAATTATTTTAAAATAAATAACATACAAATTTCAACGATTTATAAATTTAATTCAAATCAAAATAAAATTCATGTAAACTTATAGATAAAAATCTTATTATTGTGACTACAATTATCATTAAATCTAGCAATTCAATTATGTTTTCAACGTCAAATTTTAAAATTAAATCATTAAATATTATTTATAACCATATAATATCAAAATCATATTAAATAAAATAATTTAATTTATTGCAAAATATTAGGATGTTACATTCTGCCCAACTTAAAAACTTTTCGTCCTCGAAAAGGAACGTAGAAATGAAGTGGCAAAATAAATTTAAAACAATATAAAATTTTGACTATCCTAAAAAAACATTTACTTAAATATCTAGAAAACATGAGTTTGCCGACAAATTTCACAAAATTTTCTAAATCATAAATTCACGAAAACTTCGGTAGAGTCTCCTTTGTACGGATTGGTCTGGAAAATAATAATATATAATAATTCCAAATATACATCTCATCTCAATGATGAGGCATCCCAAAATTGGGGAAAACAATATAAATTGCCAAAATACAATATATAATTCGATATACGTACCTTTCATCTGCGTTATTAATGATTTATATACTTATATATTTTTTTAAACAAGCAAAAGCAAATTTTTATGTGCAAGTAGCTCCAATGCAAGTAAGTTTCCTTCAGTACCTACTAACATTCAACGGCATATAAAAATAATAATATTTATATGTTTACAGTCAACACAAATGAATTAGCAAATGCAACTAAACCATAAATAAAACATCCAATCAATTATATTCATCCAAACAAGAAATCCAACAAAATTTTACAATGTCACTATTTTATTTGTATGTTTTCATTGTTTATTTCACTTTTTAAATAATTCATATTTTCATTTGTTATGCTTCATTCTAAAGTTCATTTCCAATTTCAATGCTTGGTTTATTATATTTATTACGTTCTATCATTGTCCAAGTCATGAGTTTGTTTGCCATTCTAATTAAACAACAAAATTTTCCAATTCATATTTATTTGACTTACACTGAATTTTGTTTCATATTTAATTTCAATTTCCTTCAACACTTCTATCGACCAAATTTAGAATTTGTTTCAACTTTATTAACGTCCATTTTAATTATAATCTAGTTTTAATTCGCAAATTTCCCTGGCACTGTTTTTCTGAAAATTCGATTTACTCATATCTTGAAATTTATAAGTTGAAATTTAAAATTTTCTCTTCCATTAGGAAACTATAATCTAATAGAATCGGAAGATTCTTGTTTCAAAGAATTCCGACTTATTTTGAATTCTATACATTCCTTTAAACTTCAATTCGGAAAATTTTGAACTGCCGCTGTGCGATGAGCTCGTTTTTAATTAAATTAAATTTATTCATTCAACATTCGTTAAGTTTATAAATTATAAGCCTATTCACTAATATTTTTGAAAAACTAAACATTAATATCAATATATTTGGTTTATTATTAAATAATTCGCTTAATAAATTTTTCATTGATTCGGTTAATTCATATTACTAACCATAACATAACTAAGTGTACATCGTTTATTACATAACTTAAGTTTTATTTATTTTTAACCAATCAAAGTTTCCACTTCATTTTCCATTCTTATACTTATGCATTTTTTTATTGCTTATTCTTATAACATTTAACTTCTTAATTAATTGGTAAGTTATTCATGTTATAGAACAGAATTTATTATTACACAAGTTTCAGTGGTCACCATTCGATTCAATTTATTATCCAATTCTTACGAATTGTAACTCTCTTAATATTCAGAAGTTTCAATTCATTACTTATTCAAGATTTCAAGAATTAAATTTTGGGCTCTTTTTTTCAATTTTTTTATTTATTTAATATATCATTTACATAAAACCATACTATAAAAGGGATTTAAATAAAGTTCAATTTCATAAAACAAAATGCAAAATATTAAATGTCTCCCTACTTAGACTCTTGGAAATAAACATCGATGATGCATGCACTCATCACCGAAATCGTTTTCAAAGAAAAGAGGGTATACACTTATTATAATTTTTTTCCATAATTCATTTAAAAACAATTTCTATATGAAACACTTTTAAATATAAATATATTGTTTCAAACCATTTGCAAATCAATATTACAAAATCACCCGAAATCAAATTCTCAAATTCATATTTTACTTCTTATTCCATTATCAATAAATTTTCAATGTATGATTTATTTTTTTTAAACCAGTCAACAACCAATGGTTTTAATTATTAATTAATCGCATAATAAATGATGAAAAATTTAATATTATCATCAACAAAATCAAAATTCATATATTTTCAAATAATTTTATACATATATATATAATATAATTCAAAACAATATTATGTCGATAGGCCATGTTCGAGTGTTTAGAAATCCCTATCGATGCCTTGGCGTCCCAAGTACCGACCAAAATTCATAAATACTCAACCAAAAAACAACACAATACAAAACCATTTTTATATAAAAATACAAATACGCTATCTCATATACACTCAAACTCATTCTAGGGTATTACTACCCTATCTCTAATGAGTTAATCCCAAATAGAGCCAAGGTTTTCGCTAAACCAAAGCTCTGATACCAAATGTAACATCCGGGATTTTTGACCGTTCAAATCGCAATTTGATCCTTAATGTCGACAAAAACAGATCAAAAATACGGATAGTTATTGGGATTAAAAAAAAAGAAAAAGAAGAAAGAAGGAAACAAATACAGAATCTCGCAGCGGAAGGACAAAATATAATAAATAAATAACAGTTCATGAAGCTGTCAAAAACATACATTTGATTATATTTACACAATTTATCAGAGGAAATTAACATACAACATACCAATATATGCAGCGGAATAATAATTTTAATACGTCTATTGAGCTCCATCTTCATCTTCATAATGGAATCTTCGCTAACTGTAACTTGGTCTGACCCGAGCGTATTGCATAAAAACAAACACAACAAACACTCGGATCAGAACTAAATCATTCTCATATTAGTTAAATCAAATTTCATGTAATAATATGAATGCAATAACTTAAGAGATGTTACGGGAATTTCCATCTCCTAAGGATCCGTCAAACTAATATCATATAATATAATACGCTATTATAATAGTGTCTATGGTTAAATATAACATAATAAAATAATGTAAGCGGGATTACCATTATTACCCTTACATCGTTTATACCGTTGTCGTACAGTTTGCATATAACACACCAGTACGTCGGCGGATAGGGATGCGCCGTGATACGACAACGTTAAATCAAAATCGTAGGGGGCTCGATCAAGATAAATATGACAAGGCATCGAGGCAATACCCATCAGTAGTGATTCTACCGGATTGCTGACCCAGGCCGGTGGTAACGCATAGCCGCAACTACCGCCCACCCCAGACATACCCCAAAATCAAATCAAAGGCGCCAATCAATCACAAAGTATATATATATGGTATCGAAGAAGTATGCCTGCTCAGAGTAGCTAACTCAATTAACCAGGGTATGGCTCCTGTTTTAGTCATTTTAATTATGACCCGAAGGTCAAGGCTATCCATCATCGTTCTCTTTCTTCAAATCCAGTAATCGCCTCCAAATCCATCCAACACCATTTCTGGAACTCCACCGCGTACACAGTTGTTAAAGTGGTTTTCGGTATTGGCAGAGAGTATGACAATATCCGATCCCGGTCTCTTTAACAACCAAACGTTTACATTTTTCACACCGGTCGGTTCTTTTTACATTTCAAAGGGGTTCGTACTTCATATCAAAATATCACGTTTCAAAAGTCATTTAATATTCAAGATAGAATATTATTCATACAAAATCTCCATTTAAACCAATTTAAAATCTTGAAACAATTTCAACTTTAAATAATTTGAATATTAAAATAATTGAAAGTATATTTAAAATAGTTTTGGATATAGAATTGAAATAGTTTGAAAATAAATAGTTAATTATAAAAATGATTTATTTAAAATAATTTATAAAATAAATTAGTAATAAAATAAAATAGTTTATAAAGAAAATAAAATAATTATTATTAAAATAGTTTATAAAATGGTTTTAAAATACTATAGTTGGAATTAGAATCGTTCCTTAAAAAGTTTCAATTTCACTTACAGTCGTATTTCAATTTCAAGTTAATCAACTCAATTTCAATATTTCACCCGATTAAATTTCCAATTTACATACATTACAACCTAATCAGTTTAATTCAATAGTAAAATTCCAATTTAGATTCCCATTTTTAATGATTTCAATTTATAACAAATTTCGAGTTCACAGTTCATATATAATTCAAATCAATGTTGGTTCATAATAAATTTCAAAGGTGAGTGAAACAATTCAATTTCACCAAATTCGATTTACATTCAATTTCACTTTTATTTAGCTTCAGTTACAACACAATTTTTTTCTTTTTTTTTTCAAAATTCAAGGTTCAAGTTCACAGGAAATAAATTATAAAACATCACTTGTATTGTCTTTAAAACAGTATTTAAAAGTTCATGGTTAAAACAATTTTATTTAACCAACCGGTGTCCATATATAATTTTCTATCCTATGGCCAAGTGATACTTAAATTTTTCTTAGTATTTTGGGAAAGGATATATATCATTTCAATCCAAATCAGGGTCATAGGTATTTATCATTTCAACCTACGTTCTTAATTCATTTTAACGACTAATCCCGGTTTATTCGATGCCCGTAACATCTGGGTAATGATTGGGGTTAGTCAATATAAACAACCAATTCAATATCAATATGTCACATATCAATTCATTACATCCATCAAAAATAATCAAACAATTCAGTATCACATCATTTATAAATAAATGGGAAGTCAGGTGTTAACTAGCGATTTAAATTCAAATTAATCTAACTGTTAGTTTAAATGCACAATTAAATTAAATCATATATAGTCGATGCAAATCAACACAAACGAACAATTTTGACAGTCAAACGACCATCAATATAATCATACTATGTCAGATGTTAACTAGCGATTTAAATTCAGATTAATCTAACTGGTAGTTTAAATGCACAATTAAATTAAATCATATATAGTCGATGCAAATCAACACAACGAACAATTTTAACAGCCAACCAACCATCAATATAATCATACTATAACATGATTTCAATCTGACTAATATGCGAATATTTTAGTTAGACGTGAGTGGGTTAAATCACTCACCTTGATTCTGAACGCGTTTGAAACTCCAAAATAGGCCCAAAATTTGACAGTCTCAGAATCAGTTCAAACCAGTGCCATCGCGAAGATCTCGTCGATACGATTCCAACGCAACAAACCGCGTGTCATTCTGAATTCGTATGAAGAAGTTATGCGAGTTTTAGTGATAGGAAAATTAAATATAAATTAAAAACGAAAATGGACCAAAAATGGAAAAAAACACTTGCCACGTAAGCCTCCTCCAACTTTCTTCTTCACGTTCCAGTAGATCCCGTTTGTACAGAAACCCAAAACCGCATGCGTTCAAACTCCTACTGCCGCCCTTGTACACAGCCGAACCCTGATTATGTGGCACCACCGGAACCGCCTCGTCGAACTCCACCTCCGCCTGCAACGCCGCCTTCTCCGATCACCCCTAGCGCCCTATAAACACCAAAACCCGCGGCACTTTATAGCCAAAATCTGGCGAATCCATGAAGAAAGTGGTCCGATCAACCGTATGGATCTGAAGCTTTAACAAAGATCTTCGATTTCGTTTTTGAATCATTGGATTTCGCTGTAAGGATTGAAAGAGATTGAGAAATCAAGTTTCGAAGAATTTAGGCCATCAGAATTAAAAGGACAGCGACAGCCATATATTTTAGGGTTTAGAAAATAATATTTTAATAATATAATTCTCCAATAACGTGATTTAAAGTCAAAATTGAGACTTGGTCCAAATCAGGCCCACTTACTGCTTAACAATGGGTTTTGACGCCTTCTGAACGCTATGGAACTAGTGGCGAAGCCCAATTCTGAAGTCTACATAAATTTCTCTTATAATTTCAATTATTTTAAAATAAATAACATACAAATTTCAACGATTTATAAATTTAATTCAAATCAAAATAAAATTCATGTAAACTTATAGATAAAAATCTTATTATTGTGACTACAATTATCATTAAATCTAGCAATTCAATTATGTTTTCAACGTCAAATTTTAAAATTAAATCATTAAATATTATTTATAACCATATAATATCAAAATCATATTAAATAAAATAATTTAATTTATTGCAAAATATTGGGATGTTACAGTCGCACCACAAGTATCCCTTTCCTTCCCCCTGTATGAAACTACTTCCCACTATACTGCTCCTTTTCAGTAAAAAGGAACCGCTCCTTCCCATTGATTCCACGTTTCAGTCTTCCCATGCAGTATAGCGAAAATACCTCTACCCTCATCCTTCTGAAAACGCTCGCAGTCCCTAGTATTCGCTCCTCATTTATTCATTTATTTTTATTCTTGGGTGAAACGCCATTTATTTTGCACTGTAAGAAGATGAAATCCAACAGAATAGTTGCAGTATATATATGCGAGATGCCTAGGCATGCACGACTTCAGTTGTTTGGAGGGCACGGTGTTGAGTTGGTCGGCAGTAGGATAGCTGCTGGGTAGCTGTTTATTTTCTTTCTCTTCAACAGCTAGACAATGGGTAGGCTACATGTTTTTATCTAGTGCAGGGTTGTGCGCTTGAATTATTTATTTTGATAGGCTGCATATACAGACATAGGGTAGCACGTGCATGCTGAAGGCAAAGAGTATTCAGCGTAGATTTTAGCCATCTTGATGTGAAAATTGATGTTGTGATTTGATTTCATTAGGACAGTGTACATGCATATAGGTAGGTTTTATTTTTCTTAATACTGAAGTATACATAAATTAATGTACACATATACACGCAACTGGGTTTGTACTTTAGTTCGGTGTTATAGTGTACTAGTTTGTTAACTTGTTACTATAATAATATGGCCAAGACTATTTTTCCAAGATGTTAATAGAATAAACTTAAATTTCTCATATGAAACTAGAAGTATTTAACTATTGACAATGATTATGAAAAACTTAACATGATGCTGAAACTGTTCATGTAGGAAAAGATAACGAATTTATAGGATAAACGTGAAAAAAACACCTTTACTACACATATGCATTCTGCATTTGCTAGAAATTGTTTTTCATATTTGTTTACATGAGATTTGGCATTTCAAAGTTGTCTTTGCTTTTGTTAAAACGTAAATTTGAGTTTTTAAAAACTAATAATTCAGAAATTAATTTAGCAGTCTATTTTTGTTAAATATATCCAGATAAAATAATATATAACCTTGAATTCAACCAATATAGAATTATAACTCAGCATTAAAATTTCAAGTTAAACGATGTCCCAATATATAAAAATTCCTTTTTAAAGAAATTAAATAAACGGTATATTTTATAAATGATTTCCATAGCGACTATTTCAAAATTTGAATTAGACGTAGCTTACAATTTGAAATCATGATTTATCTCTTTCCTTAGAAAATTATGATCAATACGATCCTAACGTTTCTTTCTTCATAGAATTCTGACTTAAAACAGATTCTGTATATTCCATTGAAGAAAAAAATTCAATTTAACGAACTACCGCGTCGTTTCGAGTTCATTTTAAATATAAATATAAATTAAAACATTAAATCGTCATTTTATAAATGAATTCGATATTAAATCTATTAATATTTCCAAGTAAAATATTTAAACCAATTTAAATATTTGAATTCAAATAACTGGAAAACCTGGGTCGTTACATTCTTCCCCCTTAAAAGAATTTCGTCCCCGAAATTGCTAAGTTAAGAAGAATGCTCCGAACACAATTTATTTCCAAAATAAATGTTATCAAAAATAATTTCTTAGTTTAAAATTTCAGAAAAAATTGCCAGCACCTCCTCTGTACTGTTCGATCCCAACAACTACACCTCGCCACTCCGGCCTCATGTCAATCAAAAAAAATAAAAGCCACGCGGCTACCCATCTCAGGGGTAAAATCAATCACCAAATCAATATAATTAAGGTTTACCTATTGGTCGGGTAACTCATACTCTAGTCATGGGGCAAATCAACTATCAGTTATTCCTCCTCTTATAACCTGCACTTAACTCAATATATGATGCCAATAACAAATACAAGGTTAATTCATTTCAGTTTCATTTCATATTGATTCCATACAGATTCATTTTATTGAAATTTATCTCTTAGTTTTCAGTTTATTTAATCACTGATGAATTCAAAATCAACCAATCTATTATTCAATAAACAATCAATCACAATCAATACAACACAATCATCCATTTTTATTTTTATTTTTAACTCAAATTAAGTTAAATTCTGATTTAATTCCATATTAAAATTCGTATTCACAAATTCTCCTGGTTATATTAACCCTTTACAATCCATTTGAGTTCCAATCAAATCAATTAACAAACCAATATTTCAATAATTTGATAAAATTATTTCTCTTATATATGAAAATATAATTTGGGAAAAATTATTTCATTTACCCACTTTACAAAACAATATTTTATCAATTTTCCAGTTCGACCTGAACCGATCAACCAACACAATATATAACTTTGTATATAAAATCTACAAATACGCTCTCTCGTATATATACACTCAATATCGATCTATGGTATTACAAACCCTATCTCTATCAAGTTACGCCACAGAGCCAAGGTTATTTCTAAACCTCGCTCTGATACCACTGTAACGACCTACGGGAATTCGGGCCCGAATTCTGACAATAATACAGATCTTGTACCGCTTGTCAAACCCAAGAATCGAAAACACAAATAGTTATTAGAAAGAATTTAGACGGTAAGATAAGAAAGAAAGAAATATTAGAATAGAAGAAGAAGAACCAACACAAACACAGAGCCTCACATCGTAGTGGAACAAAATATAATATACAAATAACTTTATTGAGAGCTTGAAATAAAAACTTACAATGATCAGAGTACATCAATACTCCGGGGCAGTTATAATAATCTGTCCTTAAACACATCACACAGTGGAATAACACTAGATAATATCATACGTCCGAACTTTTTCGAACACGTCTTTGGACTTCATAGCAATCTATAACCTGAACCTGCAGACTCGGGCTAACCCAAGCATTAAAACACTAGGTCAGTCTGGTGAACTAGAGTGAGAAAAACCCGCTATGTTTGAAGGTAGCACACAACTTGATTTTAAAGTAAAAATCTTTTTGAAAGAAAAGGATAATCGTAAGACCAAATCCACACATAAATACAGTAGGTTTTTACCTTATGATAACCCAAAACAGTTTGAAATCAATATATTATTCTAATATTCTAATAGTGTCTAAATACAAATAAATAGAATCTAGCAGAACACTTGCATCTCACTCTCCACAAATATAGTATACAAACAAAACCGCGGGCGTTTATTGGAGATTGGATTCCGACTATGACAAGGTATGGAACCACCTACCGATAGTTTATCTCTAGAGATGAATACACTGGGTTCAACAAGAACGTCTTGCAACCCGGCCCACACATGACCGACCACTCATTTCGCTTGAGCATATCGAATGTATATCACCAACGGTTGGGCTCAAACCACCGTTTCCCGAAAGGGGCAGCATCGATAAATTAAAGAAGCAAAAGCAATTTCTCTAGATAGGTGATTATACACCCTAATGGGTGCGACCCACATAGCCATGCTGCCTGCCCGATTTTTTTTCATTTCCCAGTTGATGAGGCTTGAGGTTATAAATCTTTTGGAACATCTAGCCACCATTCACTTTGAATGCCACATTGTCAGATCCGTCTAATCACTAATTGACGTCCAGAAATATAATCTAGGTAAAAAGAAGTGCCCCTATTTGCCACCAACTCTGCATATTCGTAAAAATCAACGTACGTGGTTTCAGGAAATACTTTGTCAGACATTCGTCTATACAAGTCATCCAGGAACAGGATGAACCGAAGGTACTCTCCTATTGCATCCAATATGGGAATCACCCCATGGATCAGTAGCGAGTAGTCCTTGCAATCCATAGATTCCAATCACGACAGAATCATTGTTAACTCTAGAGATCAGCCAGAGGTATTTAACAATAGTTCTTCCGCTCATGAAGATTTACGGTCTTCAGTTGCTCCATCTTCAATCAGCGTCTCTCACATATTTGCTGGTTCGGAAAGGTTTTCGAATATAATTTCGACCCCGGTCTTTCTGTACCAACAACGCATTTGGCATGATTTTGATAGTCGTTTTTTTTAACTATCAAAATAAACAGTCATAAAAATAAAATAGGTTCGTTGGTTTAGAACACATCGTCACTTGGCTATTAAAATAATATATTGGTTGTAATACCAAAAATGGTATATTAGTTTTAATATATTAATATTATCAGATCATTTTATATCTATACTTAGAAAAATATCTTAGAATCAATATCCCACTTTCCATTAACTACCATTTCAAACCATTTATTACAACATTACTTTTTAAAAAAAATTGGTAACCCACTCCAATTTCTCGTTTCAAACAATCGTTACGATACTTCCCTTGTTTCATTATTTGAACACCACAATTGTTATTTTATCTTTCAGAATAAACTCATTTCAAATCCCATCCCTTATAATTATATTTTTCACCAATCCCCTTTTTATTTCTTTTATTGTGGGAATATCCTTTCATATTCTCAAGCCCCTTTTTATTTCCATTTATTTTGGAATCTAATATATATATATATATTCACAACCTCTTCAAATAACGTCACACACTTATTTTCCTAAATAAATTTCTTCTAACACTTTTACTATTGCAACTAATATTATTCTTCGATAATCCTGAAGTCGTTTAAGTTGGGATATTTAATTTACCTCTCAGACCTTGATCAACAACATTCTTATCTTAAGATAAATGTGAATTGTAATTAAAAGACCCATATTCACCCCAATACCAACAAATACCATTTCACTATTTTATTTAAAATACGGTTTTATGAAACCTACTAACTTTTAAAATCTCCTTGTTAAGTATATTACTATTTCTAAATTTATTGATTTAGTAAATGATTAATAAAACATCAACTTTTAAGTTTATCGTCTTTAAACTATTGGTTTCATTATCTGGGTTTTATTACAAATCCCATTACCCGATCTTTTACCAAATTCAATTATGAGAATCCTTTTCCTAACTTTCAACCATTCGCTCTGGGCAATCTTATTTCAATTTTCATCTATTTCACTAAAATGCCATTCCAGTAACGTTAATCTAAAATTAACGTTATAAATTAACATCTTTTTTTATAAACTAATTTATATAATTCTGGTTTAATATCAAACCATTTCATCTCGACTGTCTTTACTTAACTCATTTCCAGCTTATCGTGTTCGCCTACCATCCCTTTTTAGCTTAGTTTGCCGAACTTGGTTTAGATACGAACTCCTTGATAAATCCCCTTTAAAACTCAATTATAATTTCATTTCTAACTCACTTAAATGAACTTCATTTAAGAAGATATTATTTTAAATTATTACAAATTTACTTTATCATTAACTAGAATAAATATCCAATTTTCTTTTTAATTCTTATTAAGTTAAACACCATTCGCTAAATTATTCATTTAGATTAATCGGCAGAAAATCATTTTAATTTAATGATCAATTTCTGTTAAAACAGTCGGCTCGCTCAAATTTAAAACATGACTAGCTCGTTGATACACTCTACTCGTCTTTTCATTAACAAATAATATTATTTTTAAAAAAAAATAATCTCATTTACTTCTATTATTATTAAATAATAATAATCTATTTCAAAATAATCTCTTTTTAATTGTTTCTTAAAACAATCAATCTCATTTATAAATTGTTACATTAATCTTGACTCACTTGCTTAACAATCTAAGCTTCATTAACAATTACGATGAGGCACGTGCTTCGCACACGGCCAATTTTGGTACAAAATAGTGATTGGTGGTTAAATAAACAATATATTATATAAATATGATTGGTTTATTTACTTTTTATAGACTTCATTTAAAATAATTTATTTAAAATCTATATTCAGTTATAAAATAAATTTCATAACTTTATTCCTATCAATTCACCCAACCGTAAATCAATCCTTATAAAACAGTTTGGATTTTTGGCCATCTGCTATAAATTTCTCAACCAATTTCATCCACTGATTAATATCATAACAACGTTGAATTTGAATTCA
Source organism: Allium sativum (assembly GCA_030737875.1). NCBI lineage: Eukaryota > Viridiplantae > Streptophyta > Magnoliopsida > Asparagales > Amaryllidaceae > Allium > Allium sativum. The sequence goes on along the minus strand of CM060921.1, from coordinate 362,618,773 downwards.
ATAATCGGTAACCAAATCAAAAATCCAATCACATGGTTTAAACAGTTCATATAATGATCATATGCAGGTAAATAATCAATTCAACTGATAACGGTCAACCAATAATAATCATTCAAGCATCCAATTTAGTTTAAATACTTTATATTATTATAAACTAACCAACAAGGTAAGTTACCTCTATAGGAAATAATTGTTAAAAATAACAATTTAGTTCAATCAAATTAAACAACGTTTATTTTGAATCAGTTATATCAGTATATATGTAAACAACCATCAAATTATTCAACCAATAGCAAACAAAGCATATAAATAATTAAACCCGACTTATATAAATATAAGTGGGGGAACTGAGTGAGGTTAACTCACCTTGGTTACCGTCTGTCATTAAAACGGTTCGATCTAGTTAAATTAAACAAAATTTTAATTTAACTAAAAATCATGACTGCTTCTAGTCTTGTCTAAAATAGCTCCATCATGCTACGCTTTGCCGATAATGTTCCGACACTTTTGTCCCCTTGAATTCTGTTCATAGATGAACGAATTATAAATATTATAATTATAGGATTTAATTGAATTCTTAACACGTTAATTACCTAACTAATTAAATTAAAACGAAATTAACTAAATTACTTGGATAACGTAAACACGGTCCCGACTTCTCCGTTTTCGGCTTCTAGTTTTAACCATGACCGAAATTTCAGAACCTTAGCCATATTTGTTTAATCCTGTCAGATTTAAACAAATTACATCATTGATAATTTAATATGTCATAGATCACTTTATATATTATAAAATTAGATGCTGAGGCCGGCTAATACTTACTGTTGTGTCAAAACATATATGGCCAACTTCTTCTGTGAGCAAGCAATAAAAAACCGAACCCCTTGTAATTGAATTAATACTGTGTACACGTCCCCCACCATGCCTTATTTCTCCCACATGGAATCCTACTCCTTTATTTTACCTTTTTTTCTCAAGGCCCATATGCCCAGTCAGAAAATCCAATACCGCAAATAATAGGGTATTCTTCCCCAAAGTCATTATCTTCTTCCCATTCTTCTTTGTTCAGTTCCTACCCTGCTGCTAATGCACTCTTTCATTTTCCTTTTTTTTTATGCCACTTTCCCCATTTGTTGCTCCACTAGCCATCACAGCACCGGCCATCCCCTCCACCCAGCAGACCACGTTAACCCAGCGTCCCCTTTCACCGAGAACTACTCCCAAACCTGACCACCGTCGACCGCCTCACAACCATCGTTCAGATCGCCAGACCCTCCACTTCGTTCACCCTCTTAATGCTAAGACACCTTTCACAACACCAAGCTCCGCCTACTGTTTCGCTTCCAACACGCTTCGGCCCACCCACTGCTGACGTCATCAGGTAGGCCCCTCCTCCGGTTCAAAAACAGTCACTACATCTCCACATCCCGCACGCAAAGCTCACCGTCGCACCGCAAGTATCCCTTTCCTTCCCCCTGTATGAAACTACTTCCCACTATACTGCTCCAGTTCAGCAAAAAGGAACCGCTCCTTCCCATTGATTCCATGTTTCAGTCTTCCCATTTAGTATAGCGAACTCTACCCTCATCCTTCTGAAAATTCTCGCAATCCCCAGTATTCTCTCCTCATTTATTCATTTATTTTTATTCTTGGGCGAAACACCATTTATTTTGCACTGTAAGAAGATGAAATCCAAAGAATAGTTGTAGTATATATATGCGAGATGCCTTGGCATGCACGGCTTCAGTTGTTTGGAGGGCACGACTTCAGTTGTTTGGAGGGCACGGCGTTGAGTTGGTAGGCAGTAGGATAGCTGCTGGGTAGTTGTTTGTTTTCTTTCTCATCAACAGCTAGACAATGGGTAGGCTACATGTTTTTATCTGGTGCAGGGCTGTACGCTTGAATTATTTATTTGGATAGGCTGCATAGATAGACATAGGGTAGCACTTGTGTGCTGAAGGCAAAGAGTATTCAACGTAGATTTTAGCCATCTTGATGTGAAAAGTGATGCTGTGATTTGATTTCATTAGGACAGTGTACATGCATAGAGGTAGGTTTTATTTTTCTTAATACTGAAGTATACATAAATTAATGTACACATATACACACAACTGGGTTTGTACTTTAGTCCGGTGTTATAGTGTACTAGTTTGTTAACTTGTTGCTATAATAATATGGCCAAGACTATTTTTCCAAGATGTTAATAGAATAAACTTAAATTTCTTATATGAAACTAGAAGTATTTAACTATTGACAATGATTATGAAAAACTTAACATGATGCTGAAACTGTTCATGTTGGAAAAGATAATGAATTTACAGGATAAACGTGAAAAAAACACCTTTACTACACATATGCATTCTGCATTTGCTGGAAATTGTTTTTCATATTTGTTTACATGAGATTTGGCATTTCAAAGTTGTCTTTGCTTTTGTTAAAACGTAAATTTGAGTTTTTTAAAGCTAATAATTCAGAAATTAATTTAGCAGTCTATTTTTGTCAAATATATCTAGATAAAATAATATATAACCTTGAATTCAACCAATATAGAATTATAACTCAGCATTAAAATTTCGAGTTAAACGATGTCCCAATATATAAAAATTCCTTTTTAAATAAATTAAATAAACGGTATATTTTATAAATGATTTCCATAGCGACTATTTCAAAATTTGAATTAGACGTAACTTACAATTTGAAATCACGATTTTTCTCTTTTCTTAGAAAATTATGATCAACACGATCCTAACGTTTCTTTCTTCATAGAATTCCGACTTAAAACGGATTCTGTATATTCCATTGAAGAAAAAAATTCAATTTAATGAACTACCGCGTCATTTTGAGTTCGTTTTAAATATAAATATAAATTAAAACGTTAAATCGTCGTTTTATAAATGAATTCGGTATTAAATCTATTAATATTTCCAAATAAAATATTTAAACCATTTTAAATATTTGAATTCAAATAAGTGGAAAACCCAGGTCGTTACATAGGGTGTGATCTGCAGGCCCCTTTTCATTTTATTTTGTTTTCTTTTTTTCTAGATTTTATAATATTTAGTTGATGATAGTACCAATGAAATTGGTAAACCAAACTACTAAACAAGATTTTTTTTCTATCTATGAAATAAAACAAAAGGAAAAAATAAAAATAAAACTAACACGAATCAGAAATTAATTAAATAATAAAATTTAATTATTGCCTCCCCGGCAACGGCGCCAAAAACTTGATTGACTCTTTCTATAGAAATAGAAAAGCGCAAATTTTGTAATAATACTACAAGCGCACAGATCGTGTAATATGTAGGTCGAACACAGGGAGGAATTTTAAATTTTATTATTTATATATTTCTTGAGCGAGTTAGACAAAACTCGGAGGTTGGGTTAAAAAACAAACAAAATTAAAACTGCAAATAAAACAATAATTGAATTGAATCAAATCTGAATTTAAAAAATCTGTAATCAATCCAATATGACCTAGGAAAGAAATGATAAGAACAGAAATTAAAATAACAAATAGGAAATAAAATTAGGATTACCACTAAATCTAATCAGACGGTCAATCACTAATGAAAATTAGTTTAAAATACAATAGTGGTCTTCCAAATCTAATTATGTAGACAACACTAATTGCTAAGAAAATAAAAATACAGAAAAGTAAAAGAAATCTTTTGTAATGGCCCGAATTTCCATACTCTTTGAGTCGACTAATAATGCCACACTTCCAACCCAAATTTCACTGAAATATGAATCATTATTAGAAAGAAGTTAGAGGATGAGAAATAGAAAGAAAGAAATATTAGAATATAAGAAAACGAAGATCACAACTCACAGCGGAATGAATAAAATATATTAGATAACATGAACTTTGAAATACAATTCAGTAACTTTATATACATACCATCATCAGAGCACAACAGTTATTCTTGGAACAGTTATAAACCCTTGTTTCTAGATACAACATAGTACACAATGGAAAATATGATAGTCTATAGCTAACTGGTGAAGCCTCCTGCTTCCAGCCCTTCCAAGTGAATCTGAAAAATCCCGACTACTTGACTGCCTGTACAAATTTGGGCACCCAAGAGTTTCGGGAAAACAAACAAAATAAACTCTGGGTCAGTCATGGGACTGGTTTGAGTAAACTCCAACCATTAGTTTAACTTTTAAAATCCTTTCGAAAGAAATGATAATCGTAAGACCGATCCACACATAAACATGGATGGTTTTTACCTTATGATAACAAAAAATATTTTTGATATCAAATCCAGTGATATTATAATAGTGTCTACATCAAATAAATAGAATCTAGCGGAACGCTTGCATCTCACGATCCATACATAATATAAAACAAAAAATCGCAGGGCGCTTATTGGAGATTGGATTTCCAACATGAAAAGGTATGGAACCACCTTCCGATCAGTGTACTCTAGAGGGGATACACTGGGGTTCAACAAGACTGTCTTGCAACCCGGCCCACACATGACCGACCACTCATTTCGCTTGAGTGTATCAAATGTATATCCCCAACGGTTGGGATCAGCAGCCGTTTCCCGAAAGGGACAACATCGATAGATTAAATAAGCAAATCGAATTTCTCTAGAAAGGTGATTATACATCCTAATGGGAGCGACCCACATAGCCATGCTGCCAACCCGAGTTTTGTCAATTCCCAGTTGTGAGGCTTGAGGTTTGAATTATCTTCCAGAACATCTGCCATTCACTTTGAATGCCACATCGTCAGATCCATCGGAAATCACTAATTGATTCCCATAAAAATACTCAAATTGTTAGGCTAAAGAAGTTTCCCTTCTTTGCCACCAACTTTGTACGTTTGAAGGAATCAACGTATATAATCCCTTTGGAAATAATCTGTCATACACTCTTCCTTACAAGTTGTCCTGGGTCTGGACAAACCGAAGGCACCATTCTATTAATCCATCTTAGGCAATTTCTACCTTGGATTAACAGAACAGCCCTTGCACTTTACTCCATCTTCATAATCTCTTCAACATAAGTTGATTCGTAATGCTTATGCCAATACGAAGTGGTTTTCAGATATTAAATCTGATCCCGGTCTCTCCGTATTGACAACGGAGGTACAAAATAAATCAAAATTTTGATAGTCGGTGATTTAACTATCAAAGGAACATCTATTCAACCAGCGACACTACTTCCAAATGGAAATTTTACTGATCAACCATCAAGAAATACTGGCCCGTATTTATATAAATTTTTTACTCTATTATCAATTCCAAATTTCCATCTTTCCTATATTTTCAAAGCTCGATTTTCTCTCTGAATAATTGGAAAATATTTCTAATATCCTAATTTCATTATTCGAGAAACTATCTCTTATTCCGGCTAGAAAACAAGTCTATATATTTACAAATCATTGTTTTCTGTATTTAGAAAATATCCCTTATTAATACTGGAAAATATTTCCATATTACATTTTTGAATTCCTCGTTGACCAATTCATTTCATTTCCTAAGCATAGATAATATCTCTTATTTTATTTGGGAAACATTTCAAAATTTCTTTAAATTAACGCGATGTTATAAAACATCGTTATTATAACACAAACAATTAATCTTTTATTAACTAACCATATTGTAACAACCCGTATTTTCAATAACCTGTTATAACATAAATCGAGGCAGAATTTAATTTATAAATCTGAATCAAGGGAAACGGGCTATGCCATTGCGTTCGTCTCGGAAAAATACGCGAAATAGAGTCCGAGTTTTCGAAAATCGGAGTCCATATGACCCGATTAAGGCCCAACGAAGTTTTCAGAAAATTTCAAAGTAAAAACAGATTTCAAATTCAAGTTTGAATTTGGAAATTGGGTCAGATTGGGCTAGGTGGGAAAATTCCCGCCAGAGCACCCAAGTCGACAGCCCTGTCGACTTGGGAGTCGACTTGGTTGGACCCAAGTCGACAGCCCTGTCGACTTGGCTGTCGACTTGGTTCAGCCGGGCAGTTTTGCCTGGTGCACTATTTTGGGGTTTAGGTTAGGTTTTGGGGCCAGATTCGGTTTTAAGGGCTGAGATTGGAATTAGGGTTTAATCCTAAGGTTGAAACTAATCCTAATCTCTATAAATAAGCCCCTAACCTAACCCTAAATCATCATTATTTATTCAAGTAACTAAACTATGGCAAAATCATTCCTCTCATGGCCTCCACTCTCTTCATAAAATTCCTAAGTCATTTCTATGAGAGATTTTCCATGCATACAAGTGTTTTCAAGCTTGTATGAGTGTCATTAGCTTGCATTCAAGTCAAGTTTCCATATTTACATCATAAAGCAAGAGTTTTGATCATGTTGGCTCAAGGGTTTTTCTATTAGAGCTTGCATTTTGGGTTTATTTGATTGCTTAAGAGCTTTGTCATATTTTTGTGTCTTCATAAGCATTGTAAGCCCTTTTCTACTTTCATATTTAAACTCTAAAGTTAAATGAATGATGCAAGTTTGGTTGATCATTATGATATGCAAGTTTGCCATGATATGCAAGTTTGATATGTTATGATATGCAAGTTTATCATGTTATGTTATGCAAGTTTGCCATGTTATGATATGCAAGTTTATCATGTTATGTTATGCAAGTTTGCCATGTTATGATATGCAAGTTTATCATGTTATGTTATGCAAGTTTGCCATGTTATGATATGCAAGTTCATCATGCTATGTTATGCAAGTTTGCCATGTTATGATATGCAAGTTCATCATGTTATGTTATGCAAGTTTGCCATGTTATGATATGCAAGTTCATCATGTTATGTTATGCAAGTTTGCTATGTTATGATATGCAAGTTTGCCATATGATATGCAAGTTATGTTATGCAAGTTTGGGGTTGATCATTTTGTTCATGTTATCATGTTATGCAAGCTTACCTTGAGTATATGAACATAAAGCTTCAAGCTTTATGCTAAAGGTTGCATTTTGGCAACATGTAAGTTATCATATCTCTTATGATAACTTGCATGTGAGGCTAAATGCGAACTTATGGCCATTCCTACATGTCATTTATCACCATGTATCACCAATATGCTAAGTTTGGTTTTATGCATGCTTTTGAGGCCTAAAAATGTAATATGCAAGTATATGAACATATGTACATTTCATATGCCACCATGTTAAACTTGTGGCTTCAACACCTTTATGTCATGATTATGCCAAGTTCCCTCTTTCTATCCTTTATGCGCTATTGCGATATGTAAGCGATGGGATTGCGTTTGGGGTTGGGTAAACTTAAAAGACATAAAAACATAAGATTGGGAATTTACCTATTAAGTTAGGTCTACCCATTGGGAATTTACCTATTAAGTTAGGTCTACCCAAATTCTTGAAAACTTGTAATATGTTTTGGAAACATGATGGACATGACACTTAGAAAATATAAGTGTGACCAACTCGAGGTTGGGTTGAGTTTGTAGCGTAAAACTACCCGGAACCGACCGGCTTAACTAGTTGCTACAAACAATAGGACCCAATGTGAGAAGTTGGTCATGTTGTACCTTGAACCCGAGGTTAGACCAAGTTGTGGTATAAAGCTACCCGGAACCGACCGGCTTAACTAGTAACCACAACAAGGTCTAATGTGAGAGGTTAATGCACATTAAATTAATTAATGCCTCGTGATTAGGGTTAAGTCATGGTCCACTTAATACTTAACCAATTTGGGCTTGGTAGATTAATCAGGGTTAAGTCGTGAACTCATCGTTACACTTAACCAAGTTAATCCATGATTAGTAAAAGGGTTAAACCGTACTTAACCCACTAGAAAATCCTAGCAATGGGGGTCCACTCCAGCAGTAATCCCAAGTTCGTATCATTAAGACCCTAGGGTCTAGGCTAGGGTGGGGGGCACAATTACTGGACTTGAGGTAAGAGACCAAAACGACGGCAGAGTGGTACGCCGGTGTAGTTCCGGGCGGACTTTTGGTCGTGCACATAGTCTGAAGCCGGGGAAAACATGCACGGGTACCAGTAGATCGAGACTGTGCACTTATGTTTATGGTGTCCAGGGGTTGACACCCTAGGGCTTGATACACCCGACGGGAGACCCTGCACAGTCTGACTACAATTATGTTTGGGCCGCATTGACACCAACACGTGACGAGTTAGGCTTATAGGGAGCCGATCGACTAGACCATTTGGTTGGACCGCGTATTAGGGTCACTTCATGTTATTGGGCCAAAGCTTGGGCCAAGGGATCAATACTTGTTTATTCAAGTCATGTTAGTTTGCTAGTACACCTGTGGTGCAAAAGACCTTAAACCTGATTATGCGATGACACCTTTATCTACCTTGTTAGTTAATCATCATGCTAGTATGTTGTTATCCTTATGTTCATCCCTGCTTCTCATACCAGTTAACATTATCAGTTTACATTGATTGTAGTAGGGCTTACTCAGTCTTTTTGACTGACCTGTTTTCCTTTCGCATCTTTTCTTCCGTTCCCCCCCCCCCCCCCAGGTTCTCAGGGTGGGAATATTGGAGCTTAGCTTGGATTTCTGATCGCTTGCTTGTGGGATTTAGCTCATGTACGGTTGGACATGAAGCTAGCTATGGTTATCACTTATTTTGGGGATAGTACTTATGTATTTCCGTTTTTCAGTTGATGTTGTTTTTATCTAGACTTGTGTATTTGGAAAGTTGACATTATGTTGTATCAGACTTGTTTTGAAATAGTTTGAAATCTTCTGCTGTTTTACTTATCTTATTTACTCTGTTTATATATATACATATGTTCTTGTTCTGCCTTGATATATCATTATGCATGTTTACCTGATTCAAACGCCCCTCCAAAGTCAGAGTGCTTGCAAGAGCCACCCTGACGGAGGTGGGGTGTTACATTTGGTATCGGAGCATATGGTTTACGAGAAGGAACAAAAAGGTTTTTAAAACTTTTGGAAAACTATTTTCAAAACCAAGTATAAAGTATTTTCCAAAGAAAAGTCTAGTTTATTTTAAAGGCTATTCCCCAAAAAAAGCCATTAGCAAAATTCCTTCGTTTTTCTCCATTCTGAATCTATCTTTTTCTTCGTTTTCAATATGGCCAATAAGTTTGCTATTCCGGAGGGAGTGCACGTACCTGTTTGGTATAGGAGACTTTTGGAGGCTAGGGCGACCGAAGTCGGCCCTGCAGATGTTCCTCCTCCTCCGGTAGTTAATGTTCCTCCTCCTCCTGTCGCTGAGGTTCCTCTTCCTCCTCCCCCTCAGCATCCACAAGAGGATTTCATGGAGATTTGCAAAGACTTTAAGGCGATGGGTTGCAAGAATTTCATTGGAACCGAGACTTATGTAGAGGCAAGGAATTGGTTGAAAGAAACCGAAGATCTTTTTGCCTTCTTTGATATAGATGACCGTAGGAAGGTTTTATTGGCAGTATGGTTGCTAAAGGAAGAAGCTGCATGTTGGTGGGTGGTCACCACCGCTACTAGGCCAATTGAGACTTGGGATGACTTTAGGGGAAAGTTTGGACTAAGGTTCCTATCACTGAAGCAAGGGGACATGACTATTAGGGAATACATAGATAAGTTTAATCAACTGGCTCGGGTCGGTTTAGACTTGGTTAACACAGCTCAGAAGAAGGCCCTATACTTTGCTCTAGGATTAAACGAGCCATTACATGGTTTAGCCATGACTCATATACACTTGGGGGCAACTTTCGAGAGTTTGGTGAATATGGCCCTACTCAATGAAGAGAATAGGAGTGACAAGAAGGAGATCAAGATGAATGAAACTCAAGCCAAGAAGACTGATTCCCAGTGGAAAGGAAATCAGGGTAATCCAAGCGGTCAGAGCAGTCAAGGCAATAAGAACAAGAACAAGAGTCAAGGCAACAAGGGGAACAACAACAAGGGAAATAACAAAAAGAGGAAGTGCCATTATTGCGGTTCAGTTGGGCATCTTATTAAGGATTGTAAGAAGAGGAAAAGGGAGAATGGTGAATGCTTTTTCTGCGGTGAGACTGGACATTTCAGTAAGGATTGCCTGAAGAAGCAAGGTGTAATGACCCGGACTCTTAGGGGTTAATTTTAAAATATTTAATATGGATTTAAATATTGAGTTAAGTAAATAAATCAATTTTTATAGGGAGTTATCGATTTAAAAATCAATTTCAATTTAATATTGAAATATTTAATTATCAGAATACGAAAATGGATTTAGTTGAATTCAAATTTTAATTTGAATTGAAAATAGTTCAAATAATTAATATGAAATTTTAACGGTAATAATACTTATTTATTATCGAGGAGAATAAATAGTTTGAAATTTAATTTATATCAATTTAAATTAATATCTTCTACAGATGATCAAATTGGACTTTGTGACCTATCTCAGTGTGTTCAGAATAATGGTATTACCCTAAGGACGACACTTGTTGGGTTCAGAAAGGAGTTTGCAGTCAAGGGTTATTTAATTTTTAAGGATACAGTTTTTATTTAAATTAAATTTAAAATAAATTAAAATAGTTGTGGATATAAGCCAAACACCTCAAGTTCTATATCTCCACAAAATTTGATGGCCTTGCTGTTCGATTCCAAAGCCACACCCGTTCCCTTATATAAAATCAAAGCCGATTCCTTCAATCCTCAAAATCAAAACCATTTCCGTTCTCAGCATCAAAGAAATCGAAAACTAAAATCCCTCTTCTAAAAATCGAATCGCAAGGGACTTCAATCAAGCGCGGGGGTTTCTGAAGTTTGACAATCGAGCGCAGCCTAGGTCTAATGGCAATCACGTTGGAATGGGAGGCAGGTTTAGCAAGCGACAGGTTTAACGAGCGATGCGAGCTCGTGTTGAACACAAGTTAGCAGGCGATGCAATCTCCTTTCTGAAGCTCGAGCTGAGGGAGCAGTCGCGATTTGAGGAATAGGGTTCAGGCGATTTGGGGCAGAACTCGATGAAGCGGAAGCAGCGAGGAGTCGCTGGGATTTTTTGGGATAGCGAGCTAGGGTTTCAGACTTCTGGTAATTGCAGGCAACGGGTGGTGGATCTGTACTTCTTTGTGGTATGATACAGTTTTGGGATGGAGGATGCTGCTCTTTTGCGACAAAGGGATGGAACAGTGCTATGTCTTCTGAAGAAATGGAGTGAACAACGTGATTCGTTGAGGCGCAGTAAGGTTCTTTCAGGGGCAATCGAAAGATGGAATGCTGTAGTGAATGAGATTAGGAAATAGCAATGGTCTGGAGTCCCTTTAGTGTTATAGTGTAGCCGAGTAATGGGGTGGAGTGATAGTGAAAGGAGTGGAGAAGTTTGACAGTGAATTGTTCGAGAAAATGCCGAAGTGGATTGGGGCTGTTCGAAATGGATTGGGATCAATGATCGTTGAGTCGCTTCATAATGGTCTAGCCATAAGGTATACATTGTTTCGACAATTAAAATCTACATACTCATTCATTTTTAAGTTATTTAATAAATAGTCGTAATAGTTAAATAAAATAAAATAAATTATAGGTGCAAATGGATTCGGTGGAAGATGATTCGAGAAAATTCGTAAACAACTATACGATATTTAATTTGGATTGGGATATTCTGCAATAAAAATCTCGGTGAGTAAATCTCACCTTTTATTTAGAAATTATTTTTATATAGTTAAAAATAATTGTCTGTGCTTGTTTGAATGCTGTCTGATTGTTTTAAAATATATATTAGTTATTTAGGATATATATATATATATTGGGTTGATGATTGGTTGGATTCCCGCAGTCTCATTAGCGGATGCCCGCAGTTTCATAGCGGATGATTACCCTATACGCCCCACGCTATGATTAGTGGATGACCTTCATACCGCGATATCCTGCCTCGAAGCAGGATGGGTATTATTTATGTGCTAACGTCTGTGGATGCAGGAAAACAGGTTGGAGGAATCCAACTGGATTCCTCAAAAATATATATATTCTGTTTGTTTGTTTGATTTCATATATATTCATATATGATGTGTTAAAAATCAAATGATTGAAAATTGGTTGATTTGATTGTTTAAAATATCCCTGGGGCTTGAATATTGATTTATAAAAATATCGAAAAGGGTATTTGAAATTTAAAAGGGGAATTCTATTTTTATAAATAGAATTTGAATTTTAAATGAACTATAGAAAACATTAACTTGTTTTGAATATATATGAACGAATATTGAATTTATAAACTCTGTTTATAAATAGAAAAGATGGGATTTGAATTGAATTTATAAACTTTGTTTATAAATATGTATTGGGGGATTTTAAGTAAAGTTATAAACATTGTTTATAAAATAATGCAGAGATATTCGAATAGATTTGAATATAGAATTCAAATGGACTTTAAACAATAGAATTTGAATATAGAATTCAAATGGACTTTAAACAATAGAATTTGAATATAGAATTCAAATGGACTTTAAACTATAGAATTTGAAAATAGAATTCAAATGAAGTTTTAAAGAAAGAGAATTCAAATAGAATTGAATTGGAATTTGAATAAGAAGTCGATAAGGAAACGAGAGTATGAGTATAATTAGAATTTGTTAATATGCAGTTAAAATATATTTGAACATGTCATGTTCAAATATGAAGGTGAAATAGACTGAAAAGTTAAGTAACAGGTTTAATTAACAAATTGAGTTAAAACGATTGGTATAGTTAAAATAGATTGGACAGGTATAAATATACAGGAGACAGGTTTGGAATAAAGTGTTAGAAGTGAAATAAATAGAATGCCCGACAAAAAGGTACGTATTTAATTCATATATGAGATTTTTTGCGCCGTATCGGCAAGCCGCTTGGCTTTTTCTTTTTCTTTTTGAGATGAGAAGGACCGGGAAAGCTATTTGAAATTTCCCGATGCTCCCGGTACAAAGGAGGTTATGGCGAATTTTTCCGGGAATTTAAGGAGATAGAATATTTTTAAGATAATTTGATAGTTAGAAATCAACGTATCGATATATATAGAAGTCGATAAGGGAATGAACTTAGAAATAGAATAGTAAAATCAAAAAGGAAGACTAGGAATAAAATCTCGAAAGAATAGAAAGAGGAAGAGTATACGTGTTTAAAAGTGAATCAATAGTTGTGTGGTATTGATTATTCGAGTAAGTAGTCATATCTGTTTTGACGTTATAAATGTTATTCAGTCAAGGTCTGAGAGGTAGTTATACCCCAACTTGATTGATTTCATTATTAACAGATAAACAGTAAGATTCCAGGCTCAAAGATCAATGTTGGATAAGAGTTAGTTGAATATAGTATTTGGGTTGTCGTAACAATGTTTTACACAACATCTGTTTTAACCCAAATAAATATTTCTAAAGTTTAGAAAATAAAAGAAGGCGATATATGGAAATGTTTTCCAAATAACGTAAAAGGCCAATATGGTTATTGAAAATATTTGGTTAACAAATATTGATAAAGAAATAGAGAAGAGATTTAATTAATAGAATATTAATTAAAGGTTCAGTGATTGTTGGATGTTTGGATGAACACTTGTTTTATTCGATGGTTAAATCATCGACTATCTAAACACTTGTTTTTATTCGATAGTTAAATCACAGACTATCGAAGTTTTGACCATCGTTGTCAATATAGAGAGACCGATTGGATTATTATCCGAAGAACCACTCCATATCGGCAGTAGCGTGCGAATCAGATTATATAGAGATAATCGAAGACGGAGTAGAGTGCAAGGACTTTTCTATTAATAGAAATAGTGCCTTCAGTTCATCCTGTTCCTGGGTGACTTGTATGGATGAATGTCTGACAGAGTATTTCCAGACGATCACGTATATTGATTTCTCCAACCGTACCAAGAGTGGAGGCGGAGAAGGAAACTTCTTTTAGCTAACACATAATGTATTGTTGTAAACGTCAATCGGTGATTTGATGGATTTGACGATGTGGCATTCAAAGTGAATCTGGTATGATGATAAAGCGTAGCTTCTAGCCTCATCATCCGGTAAATGACACAAATCGGGCAGGCAGCATGGCTAAGTCGGTCGCACCGAAGTAGGGTGTATATCACCTGATCTAGAGTTTCATTTACTTCTAAAAATCTATTGTTGATGCTGTCCCATTCGGGAAACGGTTGCTGATCCCAACTGTTGGTGATATATATTCGATACACTCAAGCGGAATGAGTGGTCGGTCATGTGTGGTCGGGTTGCAAGATGTTCTTGTTGAACCCAGTGTATTCCTCTCTAGAGGTACATTAGCGAAAGGTGGTTCCATACCTTGTCATAGTTGGAAATCCATTACCCAATACGTGCTTGCGGTTTTGATTGTATACTATATATGTAGAACGTGAGATGAAAGGGTTTCTGCTAGATGATTATATATATACTGTTGTTGATAAACATTATTATAATATCAAAAGGTTTTTGATATAAAGATATTTTGGATTCTCATAAGGGAAAAACCCGTTCCGTTATGCGGCGTGGTCTTATGAGATATCATTTACTTGTTCGAACTGTTTTTAAACTGTTTTACTCATACCAGTCCCATGGCTGACCTGGAGTTTATTTGTTTTGTTCTACCTAAACTCTTGGGTGCCTAAATTTGTACGGGCAGTCAAGTAATTCAGGATTTTTCAGATATATCTAAAGGATCTTGGAGCAGGAGGCTTCAGCGTTATCTAGTTATAGTGTTGTTCCGTTGTATTGTAAGTGTTGTACTCTGATAAGTGTATGTTATACAGTTAAGATTTTGTATTTCAAAGATATGATATATTATATTTTGTTCCGCTGCGATGTGAGATTCTGTGTTGTTATTTCTGTTCTTCTTCTATCTCTTTCTTCTTAAAAAAAATGTTCCATATTTTCGTGATATTTGGGTTGGACGTATGATGTATATAGTCAACTCTGATGTTACGGAAATCTGGGTCATTACACTTGGTATCAGAGCTTAGGTTGAGCGAATACCTAGGCTTGTTGGAATGTGCTCATTAGCGATAGGGTTAGTAATACCCTAGATTGAGTTTGAGTGTATATATATACGAGAGAGCGTATTTGTTATTTGATATAAAAACTATTTTATATTGTGTTGACTAGTCTGTTGAGTGGATTATAAATTTTGGTCGAATCGTGGGACGCCACGATGTCGATAGGAGTTTATAAACACTTGAACAGGAGATTGGACACGATATTGTTTTTAAATAGTTGAGTTGATTATTAGAATTATAATCGAATTAGAT
This sequence comes from Allium sativum, assembly GCA_030737875.1. Classification (NCBI taxonomy): domain Eukaryota; kingdom Viridiplantae; phylum Streptophyta; class Magnoliopsida; order Asparagales; family Amaryllidaceae; genus Allium; species Allium sativum. The sequence goes on along the minus strand of CM060921.1, from coordinate 362,603,594 downwards.
TATAAAAACAGAAATAGTTATATATAATCAATAGGATTTGTATATGAAATCAAATATACAAATGTGATAAATTGAAATTGAATTCCAACCAGAATTCAGAATTTAAAATCCTGGGAGTTTGGGAAAATATTTTTTTCAAAATGAATGTCAAGTGATATAGCACTGAACTCATTCAGTAGCTGGGAAATAATTCTGATGATGGTCGCAACATCATCGGTGTTCATTTTCGAGTTTCTAAGTGATGAATTGCTGCCTTAGAAAAGTTTTCGATGAAAATTTGTTTGAAAGAAACAAGTTGTTTTAAAATTCAAATGTTTTGAATTTGAGATAGATATAAATATATGTATATATTTATATGACTTCAAAGGAATTTTGAAATGTGAAATGGGAATATAGATTTCAAATGGAAGTGAAATGGGAATTGAAATATAGATTTCAAATAGAAGTAAAATAAAGGAATTTGAATATATATAATTCAAATAGAAGTGAAGTAGAATTTGAATTCAAAGGAATTCAAATGAGTTTGAATAAAGAAAATTCAAATAGAAATTGTATAAGAAAAATTGAAATGAAATTTGAATTCAAAGGAATTTAAATGGATTTGAATAAAGAAAAGTCAAATAGAGATTTGAATATTAGAATTCAAATGGAATTTGGTTAAATTGAATTTCAAAGAGAATATGAAGTGGAGGTTGAATATTAGAATTCAAAGAAAATATAAAATTTGAAATAGAAATTTTAAATAAAAGGAGTTAAGATAGGATTTAAATTCAAAGGAGTTTAAATAGAAATTGAATAAAGGAGTTAAAATAGAATTTAAATTGAACAACGGATTTCAGATGGATTTTGAATAAAGGAATTCAAATAGAAATTGAAGATAAGAAATTCAAATAGAAATTGAAGATAAGAAATTCAAATAGAATCTGAAGATAAGGAAATTGAATTAGAATTTGAATCGAGGAAAATTCAAATAGAAATTGAATAGAAGAAAAATTCAAATAGAAATGGAATAGAAGGAAATTCAAATATAGAGTTTGAATAAAGAAATTCAAATGGAATTTGAATATTGTAAAAATATAGGATTTGAATGTTAGAAGTGAAATAGATCGGGAATAATATGTTGAAATGAATTTGATACATATTAAAAATATATCAGAACGGAATTGAATATATATTAAACAAAGTTAAAACGTTTATATTTATATTTATAAAACGAGCTTGCCATAGCGCGGCAATTCGTAAATTAGCGATTCGAACTTCAATTTAGTATACAGAACTCAATTGAAGTCGGAATTCTTTGAAACAAGAATCGTCGGGACCGGTTGAACAATAGTTTTCTAATGAAAGAGAAAAATCTGGATTTCGTCGTATAGATTTTGAGTTATGTCAAAATCAAATTTTTAGAAAAATAGCGCCAGAACCATTTTAAAACCATAACGGTTTAATTAAATAAATAGAACGATTTTTAGGAAATAAAATCCGAATTGGCATTAGAAAAATCCAGGCTGGAGATATAAAATAAATATGAACTCCAGTGACGTAAGTGAAATGATTTTTTTTAAAACAAAAATCATATTTTAAATGGTTAAATAGAATTAACTAAATTGGAGAATAATTAGTTAAAGGAATTTTGAATCGAAATTGGGTTTTTGGATAAGTGAAAGAGATTGAGGATTTATATTCGAATTCGAATATATAACTCGAGTTGAAATTATAATTAGATTAGTTTATAATTAAGTTGACATATATTTGAACAAGTGATATCCAAATAAAAAGGGTGAAATAGGCAAAACGGTTAATTAGCAACTAGTTAATGGGAATTTGAATGATTGAAATTAAATTTAACTTAAGTAAGTTAAATGGATCGAAATGAATAAATTGAGTAGAATCAATGTGAATGAAATATGAATTGGGAATGAATAAAGGAAATATATTTGTAAAACAAATACAAAGGAAGTTATGTGCAAACAAATAGAAGGAGAAATATTTGTAAAAACATTTACAAATAGAATTTAAAAAGGGGATATTTGTAAAACATTTGCAAATAGATTCAATGGAAATATTTATTTATAGAAAATAAATAGAATGTTATAAATGAGATATTCATTTGTTAAATAAATAGAATTAAATCAAAGGGATATTCAAAAGATGAATAGAAAATGGAAATCTGTTTTTAACAGATAAATAGAAAGGATTTATTTATAAATAACAGTTTATAAATTAAATTAAATATTTATCATTCGATAAATGGAATATATAAGTCTGGACTTATATAGAGAAGGGGTATTGGTTTTTAACACCGATAGTTTTAAATAGAAGGGGTACACAACACTTATATAAGTGAAGTAACGTTATTAAAGAGAACATTTATAGAGTGAAGAACCGTTACAAAAAGTAAATCTTTATAAATGAATAAACGTTATCCAATAGGAGTTATTCGAATAGGAGAAGTCGATTAGAGTTAGAAATAATCGATTAGAGTTAGGATAAATCGATTAGAGTAAGAATTAACCAGATAGAGTTAATCAGTTAGGGTTAATCCGTAGAGTTGATTGAATATTAGTTATTCAATTAGAATTTATCGAATATTTGTTATTCAAGTTAAGAGTTAACCAGATAGAGTTAATTGAACATAGTTAATCGAATTAGGATTTAATTGAGTGTTAGTTATTCAATTAAAGTTGATCGAATATAGTTATTGAGATAGAGTTAGTCAAAAATAGTTACTCAGGATAAGTTGCCATTTCGTACGACTGCTAGCGTAATTCGCAAGGCTGCAGATAGCCTAGGGCGGTCGGATGTTTCCTAAAGGAATCAGGCGTAACCATTGTGATCGCTGAAATCTAGAGTCAAGCGAGTGGAGTTAAATCGAATATTAGTTTATTCGGATAGAATTAAAGGAGTTATCGATTATTAGTTAATCGAAGGAGTTATCGATTATTAGTTAATCGAAGGAGTTATCGATTATTTGTTAATCGAAATGAGTTATCGGTTATAGTTTAATCGAAAAGAGTTATCGATTAGTTTAATCGAAGTGAGTTATAGAATATTGGTTATTCGAAGGAGTTATCGAATTTAGTTATTCGATGGAGTTAGTCGAAAAGAGTTAAATCCAATAGAGTTAATTGATAAGAGTAAATTGAATAGAGTAAATCGAATATAGTTTATTCGAAGAAAGGTTTACGAACTTCAAAAAAGAGATTATCGAATATAGTTATTTGAAGGGAGGAGTTATCGAATAGGGATTTATTCGAAAGAGAGTTACGTAAGGAAGTTTGAAGTGTTGAGTATCAACATCAATAAGTTTTGAAAGGATAAATGGGTTTGTAGCACTTTTTCTACCTTAGCAATTTCGAGGACGAAATTATTTTAAGTGGGGAAGATTGTAATGACCCGGACTCTTAGGGGTTAATTTTAAAATATTTAATATGGATTTAAATATTGAGTTAAGTAAAAAAATCAATTTTTATAGGGAGTTATCGATTTAAAAATCAATTTCAATTTAATATTGAAATATTTAATTATCAGAATACGAAAATGGATTTAGTTGAATTCAAATTTTAATTTGAATTGAAAATAGTTCAAATAATTAATATGAAATTTTAACGGTAATAATATATATTTATTATCGAGGAGAATAAATAGTTTGAAATTTAATTTATATCAATTTAAATTAATATCTTCTACAGACGATCAAATTGGACTTTGTGACCTATCTCAGTGTGTTCAGAATAATGGTATTACCCTAAGAACGACACTTGTTGGGTTCAGAAAGGAGTTTGCAGTCAAGGGTTATTTAATTTTTAAGGATACAGTTTTTATTTAAATTAAATTTAAAATAAATTAAAATAGTTGTGGATATAAGCCAAACACCTCAAGTTCTATATCTCCACAAAATTTGATGGCCTTGCTGTTCGATTCCAAAGCCACACCCGTTCCCTTATATAAAATCAAAGCCGATTCCTTCAATCCTCAAAATCAAAACCATTTCCGTTCTCAGCATCAAAGAAATCGAAAACTAAAATCCCTCTTCTAAAAATCGAATCGCAAGGGACTTCAATCAAGCGCGGGGGTTTCTGAAGTTTGACAGTCGAGCGCAGCCTAGGTCTAATGGCAATCACGTTGGAATGGGAGGCAGATTTAGCAAGCGACAGGTTTAACGAGCGATGCGAGCTCGTGTTGAACACAAGTTAGCAGGCGATGCAATCTCCTTTCTGAAGCTCGAGCTGAGGGAGCAGTCGCGATTTGAGGAATAGGGTTCAGGCGATTTGGGGCAGAACTCGATGAAGCGGAAGCAGCGAGGAGTCGCTGGGATTTTTTGGGATAGCGAGCTAGGGTTTCAGACTTCTGGTAATTGCAGGCAACGGGTGGTGGATCTGTACTTCTTTGTGGTATGATACAGTTTTAGGATGGAGGATGCTGCTCTTTTGCGACAAAGGGAAGGAACAGTGCTATGTCTTCTGAAGAAATGGAGTGAACAACGTGATTCGTTGAGGCGCAGTAAGGTTCTTTCAGGGGCGATCGAAAGATGGAATGCTGTAGTGAATGAGATTAGGAAATAGCAATGGTCTGGAGTCCCTTTAGTGTTATAGTGTAGCCGAGTAATGGGGTGGAGTGATAGTGAAAGGAGTGGAGAAGTTTGACAGTGAATTGTTCGAGAAAATGCCGAAGTGGATTGGGGCTGTTCGAAATGGATTGGGATCAATGATTGTTGAGTCGCTTCATAATGGTCTAGCCATAAGGTATACGTTGTTTCGACAATTAAAATCTACATACTCATTCATTTTTAAGTTATTTAATAAATAGTCGTAATAGTTAAATAAAATAAAATAAATTATAGGTGCAAATGGATTCGGTGGAAGATGATTCGAGAAAATTCGTAAACAACTATACGATATTTAATTTGGATTGGGATATTCTGCAATAAAAATCTCGGTGAGTAAATCTCACCTTTTATTTAGAAATTATTTTTATATAGTTAAAAATAATTGTCTGTGCTTGTTTGAATGCTGTCTGATTGTTTTAAAATATATATTAGTTATTTAGGATATATATATATATATTGGGTTGATGATTGGTTGGATTCCCGCAGTCTCATTAGCGGATGCCCGCAGTTTCATAGCGGATGATTACCCTATACGCCCCACGCTATGATTAGTGGATGACCTTCATACCGCGATATCCTGCCTCGAAGCAGGATGGGTATTATTTATGTGCTAACGTCTGTGGATGCAGGAAAACAGGTTGGAGGAATCCAACTGGATTCCTCAAAAATATATATATTCTGTTTGTTTGTTTGATTTCATATATATTCATATATGATGTGTTAAAAATCAAATGATTGAAAATTGGTTGATTTGATTGTTTAAAATATCCCTGGGGCTTGAATATTGATTTATAAAAATATCGAAAAGGGTATTTGAAATTTAAAAGGGGAATTCTATTTTTATAAATAGAATTTGAATTTTAAATGAACTATAGAAAACATTAACTTGTTTTGAATATATATGAACGAATATTGAATTTATAAACTCTGTTTATAAATAGAAAAGATGGGATTTGAATTGAATTTATAAACTTTGTTTATAAATATGTATTGGGGGATTTTAAGTAAAGTTATAAACATTGTTTATAAAATAATGCAGAGATATTCGAATAGATTTGAATATAGAATTCAAATGGACTTTAAACAATAGAATTTGAATATAGAATTCAAATGGACTTTAAACAATAGAATTTGAATATAGAATTCAAATGGACTTTAAACTATAGAATTTGAAAATAGAATTCAAATGAAGTTTTAAAGAAAGAGAATTCAAATAGAATTGAATTGGAATTTGAATAAGAAGTCGATAAGGAAACGAGAGTATGAGTATAATTAGAATTTGTTAATATGCAGTTAAAATATATTTGAACATGTCATGTTCAAATATGAAGGTGAAATAGACTGAAAAGTTAAGTAACAGGTTTAATTAACAAATTGAGTTAAAACGATTGGTATAGTTAAAATAGATTGGACAGGTATAAATATACAGGAGACAGGTTTGGAATAAAGTGTTAGAAGTGAAATAAATAGAATACCCGACAAAAAGGTACGTATTTAATTCATATATGAGATTTTTTGCGCCGTATCGGCAAGCCGCTTGGCTTTTTCTTTTTCTTTTTGAGATGAGAAGGACCGGGAAAGCTATTTGAAATTTCCCGATGCTCCCGGTACAAAGGAGGTTATGGCGAATTTTTCCGGGAATTTAAGGAGATAGAATATTTTTAAGATAATTTGATAGTTAGAAATCAACGTATCGATATATATAGAAGTCGATAAGGGAATGAACTTAGAAATAGAATAGTAAAATCAAAAAGGAAGACTAGGAATAAAATCTCGAAAGAATAGAAAGAGGAAGAGTATACGTGTTTAAAAGTGAATCAATAGTTGTGTGGTATTGATTATTCGAGTAAGTAGTCATATCTGTTTTGACGTTATAAATGTTATTCAGTCAAGGTCTGAGAGGTAGTTATACCCCAACTTGATTGATTTCATTATTAACAGATAAACAGTAAGATTCCAGGCTCAAAGATCAATGTTGGATAAGAGTTAGTTGAATATAGTATTTGGGTTGTCGTAACAATGTTTTACACAACATCTGTTTTAACCCAAATAAATATTTCTAAAGTTTAGAAAATAAAAGAAGGCGATATATGGAAATGTTTTCCAAATAACGTAAAAGGCCAATATGGTTATTGAAAATATTTGGTTAACAAATATTGATAAAGAAATAGAGAAGAGATTTAATTAATAGAATATTAATTAAAGGTTCAGTGATTGTTGGATGTTTGGATGAACACTTGTTTTATTCGATGGTTAAATCATCGACTATCTAAACACTTGTTTTTATTCGATAGTTAAATCACAGACTATCGAAGTTTTGACCATCGTTGTCAATATGGAGAGACCGGTTGGATTATTATCCGAAGAACCACTCCATATCGGCAGTAGCGTGCGAATCAGATTATATAGAGATAATCGAAGACGGAGTAGAGTGCAAGGACTTTTCTATTAATAGAAATAGTGCCTTCAGTTCGTCCTGTTCCTGGGTGACTTGTATGGATGAATGTCTGACAGAGTATTTCCAGACGATCACGTATATTGATTTCTCCAACCGTACCAAGAGTGGAGGCGGAGAAGGAAACTTCTTTTAGCTAACACATAATGTATTGTTGTAAACGTCAATCGGTGATTTGATGGATTTGACGATGTGGCATTCAAAGTGAATCTGGTATGATGATAAAGCGTAGCTTCTAGCCTCATCATCCGGTAAATGACACAAATCGGGCAGGCAACATGGCTAAGTCGGTCGCACCGAAGTAGGGTGTATATCACCTGATCTAGAGTTTCATTTACTTCTAAAAATCTATTGTTGATGTTGTCCCATTCGGGAAACGGTTGCTGATCCCAACTGTTGGTGATATATATTCGATACACTCAAGCGGAATGAGTGGTCGGTCATGTGTGGTCGGGTTGCAAGATGTTCTTGTTGAACCCAGTGTATTCCTCTCTAGAGGTACATTAGCGAAAGGTGGTTCCATACCTTGTCATAGTTGGAAATCCATTACCCAATACGTGCTTGCGGTTTTGATTGTATACTATATATGTAGAACGTGAGATGAAAGCGTTTCTGCTAGATGATTATATATATACTGTTGTTGATAAACATTATTATAATATCAAAAGGTTTTTGATATAAAGATATTTTGGATTCTCATAAGGGAAAAACCCGTTCCGTTATGCGGCGTGGTCTTATGAGATATCATTTACTTGTTCGAACTGTTTTTAAACTATTTTACTCATACCAGTCCCGTGACTGACCTGGAGTTTATTTGTTTTGTTCTACCTAAACTCTTGGGTGCCTAAATTTGTACGGGCAGGCAAGTAGTTCAGGATTTTTCAGATATATCTAAAGGATCTTGGAGCAGGAGGCTTCAGCGTTATCTAGTTATAGTGTTGTTCCGTTGTATTGTAAGTGTTGTACTCTGATAAGTGTATGTTATACAGTTAAGATTTTGTATTTCAAAGATATGATATATTATATTTTGTTCCGCTGCGATGTGAGATTCTGTGTTGTTATTTCTGTTCTTCTTCTATCTCTTTCTTCTTAAAAAAAATGTTCCATATTTTCGTGATATTTGGGTTGGACGTATGATGTATATAGTCCACTCTGATGTTACGGAATTCTGGGTCATTACACAAGGGCAAGGCCAGGGTCAGACTCAGACTCAGCGTGCTGGACCTTCAGGAGGGCAAGTTCATGCTCTCAATGTCGCTCCAGTTCCCAATCGAGGTAGTATTTCTGTTGAAAGTCTTGTTTACATTTCTGATTTTCCTGTTCGTACTTTGTTTGATTCTGGTGCATCGCATAGTTTATTTCATCTGGTTTAGTTGGAAGTTTGCACCTAAGTACTAGTCTAGTTAATGATCACGTGTGTGTTTCAAATCCAATTGGGGTTTCCGCCCATTTGTCTATTATCTACGTGGATTTGAAAATCTCTATCTTGAGAATAGAATTCTCGCGTGATGCTTATATTCTCGGTTTCATGGCGTATGGGTTGATTTTTGGGCATGGATGGGTTGTCCAGTTTTGGAGCCATCCTTGATTTTTTGAGCATAGGGTTGTGAGGCTCATGACTCGCCTCGGCAATACCCTAAAAATTTCTAGTAACCCTATGGGTCCCGTCATGTTGTGTTATCTTGAACCCCTCAACTCGTCTATCGATAGTTTGCAATTGGTGAGGGTGGTCCGAGAATATCCTGATATCTTGGGTGAAGTGAAGGGGGGGTTACCCCTAAGCGAGAGATTGATTTCCGCATTTATCTGGTTGATAATGCCAAGCCAGTTATGTGGCCGGTTAGGCACATGGCCCCGCAAGATGAGAGTTAAGAAAGCAAGTCAAGGAGTTGCTTGAGAAGAACTTCATTAGATGAAGTATATCTGAATGGGGAGCGCCTGTAGTATTTACTACCAAGGCAGATGGTTCTCTTCGACTTTGTGTTGATTATCGTGAGTTAAACAAAGAGAATAGACAACCATTGCCAAGGATCGATGATTTGTTTGATCAGCTTGTAGGAACATCTGTTTTCTCTTGATCTTGCTACTGGATCCCTTCAGCTCAGAGTAGCTGAGGATAGTATAGACAAAACTGCATTCAGAACTCCAGATGGATTCTTAGAAGGGCTGGTCATGCCATTCGGTTTAACTAATGCACCCGCCTACTTCGTGGACTTGATGAGTAGTGTGTCTAGGGAGTTCCTGAACGAGTTTATGGTAGTCTTTGTAGACGATATCCTGACTTTCTTAAAAGAACGAGGAAGAACATGCTAGACATCTCAAGGAGGTGATGGATACGCTTAGAGCGCATCAGTTGAAAGCCAAGTCCTCCAAATGTCATTTTGGAGAAAAGAAGTTAGATTTCTGGGGCACATAGTTTCTAAGCAAGGCTTAGCGGTGGATCCCGCTAAGGTAGTTGCAGTTCAGGATTGGAAGACTCCAAGGAATGCAACCGAAGTAAGAAGTTCTCTCAGTTTAATTAGTTAGTTAGCGTCCCTTGAGCTTAGACCTACCCTTCTGGATCAAGTAGGGACTTCACAGAAAGAAGACCCGCAGTTAGTCGAGATCATGGACAAGTTGATTCGAGGCGAGATGGTAAGTCACCTCGCTATAGATGACAAGGGATGGCTAAGACGCGATGAGAGAAAGAAGGTTCTTAAAGATGCACATCACCCGAGGAGGTGGCCGAATTTGTCCTAAGGTGCATGTTGTGCCAACAGGTTAAAGGCCGAGTCATAGAAGCCCGGTGGGCTATTACATCCATTGGAGGTCCCCGCAATGGAAGTAGGAAAAACGACATGAAGGATTTCGTGGATGGACTGCCTAGATCAAGAAAGGGAATAAGAGCATGTGGGTCATAGTAGGTAGACTCACGAAGAGTGCTCATTTCACTCCGGTAAAGAGCGAAAGGACTGCATCATAGCTAGCGACAGTTTACTTTCAAGAAATAAAGCGGTTGCACGAGGTTCCCTAAAGTATAGTTGGTTACCATGACTCAATCTTCACTAGCCAGTTTTGGGATAGTCTACGGGAAGTCATGGGCAAGCAACTGAATCTAAGTACGGCCTATCATTCACAGGCGGATGGTTCATTTCGTTCAAGCATGAGTTATAGAAAATCACGTTAGTAACGTGGATTGGTATTTTCAAAAAAAGTTCTGCTGCGTGGAATACTTTATAGTAAGTAAACGAGATCCAGGATTCACTGGTGAATTTTGGAGAGCTTGCATGAAACCATGTGGTCGTAGTTATGTTTAAGCCAAGAATGATAGAAGAGTAAGTAAAAGAGGAAGACGAGAGGCGACAATGAAATGGGTTCCAACTCATATTTGGAAATAAGAGTTAAGAAGCCAAGGAATCATGAAGTAAAAGACGGTCAAAGCACAGTGGAGTTAAACTCAAGGAAACGTGACTTAGAAGACTGAATGCTAGATACGCGCATCATATCTCTTTCTAAGAGTATATCCTTGTTTTCCAGTGGAACTTACTCGCATGTTATCTTTTTACGTATATCCTCTTGGTCCCATTCTCGATCCCATTTCTGTTGTAAACTCCATAAGGGGGTATGACTCATCGGTTAGTAATACATGTCAAGGTTTGAAGGGGTCCGTTAGGTTGACTAAACCTTTAGGGCTTTTATAGGATTGGGGTTGGGTTAGGAAGGGATTTCTTTTAATCCGAAAGGAGTATATCCTGCTTATCCTCCCGATCTCTTTGTAGCATATCTTTCTTTTGCTATCTATATCGTGTTAATCTTGTCATGAGAACCTTAGGTAGAAACCCTTTGGATGAAACATGTGTTTGAAACATGTTATGCTTGATGTTTGCAAGTGGTTGCAAGTGTTTGCAAGTGGTTACTCGTGGATGCATTATACACATTAGGCACTAGATCGGCTCACACACTCCTCATATTGCATATGCATGAGTGTTTATGCTTATTCATGGATGAAAATTTTTGTGTTATCACATGGATGTTGCATATGGATGTATGTTATGTGCACACATATAGATGTTATACATTATGTTAGGAATTGCATACATATGGATTCATTTCACTAACATAATTTGCATTGATGATATTTGCATTAGATAAGTACATATACACACAACTTTGCATATGTTCATACAACATTTAGAATCTTGTAAGGACAATGATTGCTCGTGGATGATGTTTTGAGTAGATGGATGTTGGATGGTAGGATACGTTCTTCCCAACTTGAAGATTTCGGGGACGAAATCCTTTAAGGAGGGGAGAATGTAACAACCCGTATTTTCAATAACCTGTTATAACATAAATCGAGGCAGAATTTAATTTATAAATCTGAATCAAGGGAAACCGGCTATGCCATTGCGTTCGGCTCGGAAAAATACGCGAAATAGAGTCCGAGTTTTCGAAAATCGGGGTCCGTATGACCCGATTAAGGCCCAACGAAGTTTTCAGAAAATTTCAAAGTAAAAACAGATTTCAAATTCAAGTTTCAATTTGGAAATTGGGTCATATTGGGCCAGGCGGGAAAATTCCCGCCAGACCACCCAAGTCGACAGCCCTGTCGACTTGGGAGTCGACTTGGTTGGACCCAAGTCGACAGCCCTGTCGACTTGGCTGTCGACTTGGTTCAGCCGGGCAGTTTTGCCTGGTGCACTATTTTGGGGTTTTGGTTAGGTTTTGGGGCTAGATTCGGTTTTAAGGGCTGAGATTGGAATTAGGGTTTAATCCTAAGGTTGAAACTAATCCTAATCTCTATAAATAAGCCCCTAACCTAACCCTAAATCATCATTATTCATTCAAGTAACTAAACTATGACAAAATCATTCCTCTCATGGCCTCCACTCTCTTCATAAAATTCCTAAGTCATTTCTATGAGAGATTTTCCATGCATACAAGTGTTTTCAAGCTTGTATGAGTGTCATTAGCTTGCATTCAAGTCAAGTTTCCATATTTACATCATAAAGCAAGAGTTTTGATCATGTTGGCTTAAGGGTTTTTCTATTAGAGCTTGCATTTTGGGTTTATTTGATTGCTTAAGAGCTTTGTCGTATTTTTGTGTCTTCATAAGCATTGTAAGCCCTTTTCTACTTTCATATTTAAACTCTAAAGTTAAATGAATGATGCAAGTTTGGTTGATCATTATGATATGCAAGTTTGCCATGATATGCAAGTTTGATATGTTATGATATGCAAGTTTATCATGTTATGTTATGCAAGTTTGCCATGTTATGATATGCAAGTTTATCATGTTATGTTATGCAAGTTTTCCATGTTATGATATGCAAGTTTATCATGTTATGTTATGCAAGTTTGCCATGTTATGATATGCAAGTTTATCATGTTATGTTATGCAAGTTTTCCATGTTATGATATGCAAGTTCATCATGTTATGTTATGCAAGTTTGCAATGTTATGATATGCAAGTTCATCATGTTATGTTATGCAAGTTTGCCATGTTATGATATGCAAGTTCATCATGTTATGTTATGCAAGTTTGCCATGTTATGATATGCAAGTTTGCCATATGATATGCAAGTTATGTTATGCAAGTTTGGGGTTGATCATTTTGTTCATGTTATCATGTTATGCAAGCTTACCTTGAGTATATGAACATAAAGCTTCAAGCTTTATGCTAAAGGTTGCATTTTGGCAACATGTAAGTTATCATATCTCTTATGATAACTTGCATGTGAGGCTAAATGCGAACTTATGGCCATTCCTACATGTCATTTATCACCATGTATCACCAATATGCTAAGTTTGGTTTTATGCATGCTTTTGAGGCCAAAAAATGTAATATGCAAGTATATGAACATATGTACATTTCATATGCCACCATGTTAAACTTGTGGCTTCAACACCTTTATGTCATGATTATGCCAAGTTCCCTCTTTCTATCCTTTATGCGCTATTGCGATATGTAAGCGATGGGATTGCGTTTGGGGTTGGGTAAACTTAAAAGACATAAAAACATAAGATTGGGAATTTACCTATTAAGTTAGGTCTACCCATTGGGAATTTACCTATTAAGTTAGGTCTACCCAAATTCTTGAAAACTTGTAATATGTTTTGGAAACATGATGGACATGACACTTAGAAAATATAAGTGTGACCAACTCGAGGTTGGGTTGAGTTTGTAGCGTAAAACTACCCGGAACCGACCGGCTTAACTAGTTGCTACAAACAATAGGACCCAATGTGAGAAGTTGGTCATGTTGTACCTTGAACCCGAGGTTAGACCAAGTTGTGGTATAAAGCTACCCGGAACCGACCGGCTTAACTAGTAACCACAACAAGGTCTAATGTGAGAGGTTAAAGCACATTAAATTAATTAATGCCTCGTGATTAGGGTTAAGTCATGGTCCACTTAATACTTAACCAATTTGGGCTTGGTAGATTAATCAGGGTTAAGTCGTGAACTCATCGTTACACTTAACCAAGTTAATCCATGATTAGTAAAAGGGTTAAACCGTACTTAACCCACTAGAAAATCCTAGCAATGGGGGTCCACTCCAGCAGTAATCCCAAGTTCGTATCATTAAGACCCTAGGGTCTAGGCTAGGGTGGGGGGCACAATTACTGGACTTGAGGTAAGAGACCAAAAACGACGGCAGAGTGGTACGCCGGTGTAGTTCCGGGCGGACTTTTGGTCGTGCACATAGTCCGAAGCCAGGGAAAACATGCACGGGTACCAGAAGATCGAGACTGTGCACTTATGTTTATGGTGTCCAGGGGTTGACACCCTAGGGCTTGATACACCCGACGGGAGACCCTGCACAGTCTGACTACAATTATGTTTGGGCCACATTGACACCAACACGTGACGAGTTAGGCTTATAGGGAGCCGATCGACTAGACCGTTTGGTTGGACCGCGTATTAGGGTCATTTCATGTTATTGGGCCAAAGCTTGGGCCAAGGGATCAATACTTGTTTATTCAAGTCATGTTAGTTTGCTAGTACACCTGTGGTGCAAAAGACCTTAAACCTGATTATGCGATGACACCTTTATCTACCTTGTTAGTTAATCATCATGCTAGTATGTTGTTATCCTTATGTTCATCCCTGCTTCTCATACCAGTTAACATTATCAGTTTACATTGATTGTAGTAGGGCTTACTCAGTTTTTTTGACTGACCTGTTTTCCTTTCGCATCTTTTCTTCCGTTCCCCCCCCCCCCCCCCCAGGTTCTCAGGGTGGGAATATTGGAGCTTAGCTTGGATTTCTGATCGCTTGCTTGTGGGATTTAGCTCATGTACGGTTGGACATGAAGCTAGCTATGGTTATCACTTATTTTGGGGATAGTACTTATGTATTTCCGTTTTTCAGTTGATGTTGTTTTTATCTAGACTTGTGTATTTGGAAAGTTGACATTATGTGGTATCAGACTTGTTTTGAAATAGTTTGAAATCTTCTGCTGTTTTACTTATCTTATTTACTCTGTTTATATATATACATATGTTCTTGTTCTGCCTTGATATATCATTATGCATGTTTACCTGATTCAAACGCCCCTCCAAAGTCAGAGTGCTTGCAAGAGCCACCCTGGCGGAGGTGGGGTGTTACACATATTGCTAACCAATCTTCACTATCGAACCTTAATTATTCCTCCATCAATCATGAAGTCAATCAAGTTGGGGTATAATTACCTCTCAGACCTTAATTGAACAATATTCTCAACTTTGAAATAGTCAAAGCTCATAGCTTCAAACAAAACATCGCTTATGCGACTTTCGGATTCAATCTAAGAACACACTTCTTTTACGGAAAAACATTGATTATAACAGTAGCGTTATAATCTCTGTTTCCAAATATTTGATTTATAAAACATTACTTTTAACAATAGCGTTAAAATCGCTGTCTAGAATTATAAAACATTTATTATAACAATAGCGTTAAGATCGCTGTTTAGATTTACAAAACATTTATTATAACAACAGCATTAAGTCGTTGTTTTGAATAAAGTACTGTGTGCGACGCACATGCTTCCATAGTTCATTTTTAAAAGATAGTCAAAATGTCTGGATTTAAACAATGCAGACATATACCATTCTGTTTGTCGAAACCTCATAAGATAAAGGGTATATAAGGATAAAAGTCCGCTTTCCACCTTCTTTACAACACAACCTCTTTACTTGGATTTTTTTTTTCAAAAATCCATTTATCAATGTTTAACACAAAACTATCATTTGTGTTTTCCTTTGCATTTAAATTTTTTATTTCAATTATATGCTTTGCTTAATTCAATTAAAGTCATCACTTTGGTTTTAAAAACCACATTTAAACCTTGATTGGATTAATCACTTATACTAATCCGTTTTCCATCTTTCACCACTTAGCTTCGATTTCATTTTAAAACCATTAACACATTTTAGTCTATTATTACCCTATTAAACATCTTCCTTAAATGTTTCATTCCATTGGATTTTCTTTACTTAATTTAAAAAAATTAAGACAAAGCCTTATTTAAATTTCTATATTTACCGACAAATCTCGTTTACGAATCTCATTTAAAACTTGGATTACAAATCCCTTTATGAAACTCTTATCACCTCCTTGATCAAACTATAAGGCCACCAAATCATTTCTTGATTGAATCTCCAATTAAAATCATTGTTTTAATTATTATTAATTAAAATAACAATTAACCTTATTATTAACTATATTAAAAATAATTAACTTTGTTATTAACTAAAAATATTATAATTATCGCTTTTAAGAGCTTATTAAATAAAAATTAACTTTATTAACACTAACCAATTCGATAATTACTTTAATTATAGTTAATCGAAGATTAACTAATATTTAACACCCTTCGTTAAATTCAAATTAATTTCAAATATTGGTTTCAAAATCATTTTCCATTTTTCCATATAAATTCAAATTTGAATTTCTATTTCAATTTATTTAATGGTAATTAATTCTCTTAATTTATATTCTCGTTTATATACAAATTCTTGTTTTCTCCATTTACATGTTTTTGGTTTCAACTCTATTCGAAATTACATTTCTATTTTTGGAATTAAATTCCCTTTTTAAATCCCAATTTCCCTTCACATTCGAAAATATTTTACGGTAACTAGAATACCAAGTTTCTAGGGCTAGGGTAATTCAAACACAACATATCCAATCATGGATTATGTAACACCTCATATAGCATAATCAAATAAAAACAATAATATAAATATTGAGGGATCCAGTTGGATCCCTCCAACCTGTTTCCCTGCATCTACAGATATTAACCGACATCAATAACATCAATAATATTAATTTCACATCAATATGAAATATCATAGTGAACAAAATTAATAATTGATCAATGATTATCTATATCAACCATTTCAAACCAATTTTATCAACCATTCATTCAAACAACCAGCATGCAATATAAAATTATTGTAAATAAATTTAAAAATGTTTATATAAAAATATAAACAAGGCAGAGTAAGTGAGTTTACTCACTTAGTTTTGCGGTAGACGATTCTGCTTTTGTTTTTGTCTAAAATCAAAAAGACATTTGATTTCATTAGGAAATTCCAAGGGCTCTGTTTTCAACGGAAATAGTTCCTCACCGTAGATTTCGTCGCTACGGATCCAACGGCTTTGGTAGCGTTCAAATCTGCTTACGAAGGAACGATATATAATTTTTTTCCCAAATTATAAATCAACTTAAACATCATTAGCGAATTAATAATGGATTAAATCTGAATCCCATCATTACCCTTTTTAAATACTTCTTCCTTCCCGAAACCCGCAAATTAGATTTAGTACCTCATCGATTCACTGGTCGGGCTGACACTGTCAGTCCAATTTGGTATGTTGACCAGCGATATTGTTGATGAAGGGATTGTCGTCTGGAATTCTATGTTGACGACAGCTTCTTATATAATGTTAACTTATGAGTTGGTACGCAGCTTCAAGACCCGGTTCAGCTTGATTACAGAATATTAAATAAAATATTGTTGGTTATCTTCTTGATTAAAATAACACTCCCACTAATCCCTTAACGCGTCCAGTACCC
Organism: Allium sativum; assembly: GCA_030737875.1. Lineage (NCBI taxonomy): Eukaryota > Viridiplantae > Streptophyta > Magnoliopsida > Asparagales > Amaryllidaceae > Allium > Allium sativum. The sequence continues at coordinate 362,586,487 of CM060921.1, read as the reverse complement.
CACACAAGTCATACTCTTCCCCAATTTTACCTTTAATACCGTTTTAAACAAATTGCAGGTCATCTTCTTCATGCAGGTAAAACCGTCAACCCCATGTAGCCATTCATGACCGAACCCTCGTGCTTCCTCCTTCATGTCAGTTACCATAATATTGAACTGCCGCCCTCATTCCTAACACACACCACCCAGTTCCATAATCTACCAAACTTCTTTGATCCTAGCTTCCATCGTAAACCGTTGGCTCCACCCTCCAGTAGTTTTACCACTGAACCAGCTACAAGTCTTTCTCCAATTAAACACTACTGCCATCGGAATCAAATATCCACCAACAACTCAACTATTAACTTTATCCAGTTGCTATTCAATATCCATGTGCCAGAATACTTACAGGGGTGTGAACAGTATTATGGTTGAATCCCCTGAAACATTCAGACAAGATGCCTCCGTCTTCCATAGCTCAAAACAGCAAATGAAACTACACCTCGTCGCCAAAACAAACCCAAATCAGCGAACCCGAATAACCTTATCTGCTGAAAACGCATCGCAGAATCTTGCTTCGAACCGCAAATAAAAAAGATTGGTCAGAAGCTTTTGAGGAGGGGGTGTAATGAATTAAGGACCGATTGATTCTGTGTTGAATTTGATTTCATCTCTTTTTTTTCTTCTATTTTCTCGGCTGAAAGAGTCAATCTTGGCCAAATAATAAATGATAAAGGGAACAACAAATTGGGAATTAGGCATCGTGGGTTGGTTTTAAAATGTTAATTAACTTAGCCCGCATGGTTTTAAACTTGGCAGGCACGGTGGATTCAGAAATTTGGCAAGCACGCAGTTTAACGACTTGGAAGGCACGGTATTAAACAGTTTGGCAAGCACGCTTCTGAATAGTTTGTTGAATATGCTTTTGAAAAGTTTTAGAGATCATTCGTTTTTTTTAGTTTTTTTTATTAGCTTATTGGGTAAGGTAGAAATTTTATTTGTTGATTTTGATTTAAGTTCACGCGGTACCAGCTACAAAGAATTTCATTATTTTGCCAACTATTATAGACAAAAATAAAAATACCACTATGCTGAGCAGCGCGCTACGATTATTGAAATATAATAAAACAAACAAGCTAATCAATTTTGTGAAGTTCCAGAAACACTGATATAGGATGTAAAATACTTCAAATAAAAAGTTGCTTATTTTTTTATAATAAAAATTACAGAAAAATTCTATAAATTAAATTATAACTACATCTTGAAAATGTTGTCAGAATAATCTGTTTTGGATTTTTATAAAATTAATTTCGTTAAAATCCTATATCATTTGGAAATTAAAATCAAACCAATCTCCAATTAACAAATAAATTATGTATCCAATCTGAAAATACACATATAGCTTTAAAATAATTTAATTTAAATTTTAACTGGATATTCCTATATTTAAATTTAAAACGATATTCAATATATATTTGAAATCCATTTATTTTATTAAATAAATTCCTTATAAAAATCAATTTGTATTCCAATTATAATATTTAAAATAAATTTTAATATTCAGAATTAAATAGCTAAAAATCCGGGTCGTTACATTCCTTCCTCCTTAAAATAATTTCGTCCTCGAAATTGCTAAGCAGTAAAAAGGCTATAACTCTAACTCCTCATAACCTACTTAGTTGAAATCATATATTCCATATCTTCGTAACCCAATTCTTACCCGACCTTCGAATTCTCATACCAATACTCGACCACTCATAATTCTTATCAAATGATTTGTCTACCATTTTTGGACAATCCATCATCACTTTCTTGTCTTCAATCCATATGCTCTTCTACATATCCACACCCAATCCAGTTGATTTTAAATCCATTTATCAATTTCATTATTCCACTTGAAATTTTATTAACCAATTATAGTTTTCTTATTTCAATTACAATTAACCACTCGATTTTAAAAATATCAAAAATTCTTGAAAATTTTCTAACTTTTTAAATTTTCGAAAAATTTCGCCAGCTTCTCCTTTGCACGGATCAATCAGTACAACCACAACTCGCCTTTCTAGGCCTTCTCCAATCCAAAAGAAAATCAAAAAGCCAAGCGGCTTGTCCCATAGGCTCATAAAATCATCAAACCCAAGTAATATTGTAAACATATACCTTTTTGTCAGGCAAAAATTATATCTCTTGCATTTGCTTCATTCAATATTTGCTCAGCATACTTATATATTTCCAATTGGTTCCAAATCAATCTGTCCTTTGGTCTTTAACTTTTTGATTAGTTCACTTCTATTCACTAATCCAAACTGAGTTCTGTTTTCAAAAATCAACCGTCTTATTCTGCTTGAGTTCAATTCCATCCCAGTTTAATTCCAAACAACATCCAATATATATTCAACTTGTTTGATTTCATTCTGGATTATTTTTAATCCAGTCCAATTTTATTTAACTTAACTTAAACTTCAATTCATTTGATACATTTTGACCATTTTCAATCTATTCAACTTTTACAAGTTAAACAGTTTCAGAATTCAAATTCCCGGGTTTTATTTCAAATTAGTTTGAAATCATATATATTTATACACATATTTATAATCAACTGCAAATTCAAAACATTTGAATTTTCTTAAAACATCTTCTCCTTTTCAAACAAAAATTTTTCATTCCCAAATTACTATAGCAGCAATCCGTCACTCGAAAACTTGAAAAGGAACACCGATAATGTCGCGATCCATTATTAGAATTATTTTCTCACCACTGAAGTGGTTTCATTGCTTAATCACTTTTAAAATCCATTTAAAATCGTTCTTATTCAAAAATTCTTCAAAGTAATGTTATATTACTTTTCCAAAATACTTCCGAAAATATTTCTAATCCTCCGGGATTTAAATTCCAAATTCTGGTTTGAATTTAATTTCAGTTTATCTTATTTATGTATATTTTCCATATACAAGTTATATTTGGTTATATATAACCATTTCAATATTTCATAATTCCATTTGATTGCAATAACAATCAATCAAATTGGAAATTTCATAAAATTATTCCTTTTATATCGAAAATACTGGAGTCTAAGTGTACCCTAATTTCTACCCTAACTGATCGGCTCCCTACTCCGTAGATACCCTATGCTGGCCCCACAGTAGGATGTATTACACCCTAAAGTGGCAACCCTTCATTTTTCGGATGTACACTACCATATCTACTAGTGTCATGGTCGTCTTTTCCTCCTCTGCCCGGACCATGCACGCACATGACCCGGTCGGTTTGCGCCGCCCACACCGTCCTCCACGTTTGGATCTCTTACAATCATCCCAGTAAGCGTGTCCCGACTCGACCTAGTTTGGAGTACTCATTTGATACCCTTATATGGGTTACTGACTGAAGCGGGTCGCACACACAAGATGATACAAGCTTTCCCCTACGCTTTCATTCCCAATAGGTTTCCATAGGTTATGCTTACCTAAAGGTGTCTTTAATTACATAACCCCAATAGGTTAAGTTTGTGGGCCTATATATAAATATTACCCACCCAACCCAGCTATACTTAACCCTCCTACTGTTTCAAGCAAGTTTACTTAACCCCTAATCAAGTTCATGTTCATACAATCCCTAAGGATTCAACTAGGTTAAGTATTCCAATTCACTATCATGTTCATTTATGGTTATAATGTGCAAGACATTAAGCCTACCACTTGTGGATGCTGGATATGCCGGTCAGTTCCAGGTAGACTTGTTCCATAAGTCGGGTTTAACCTCATGTCTTAGCACATCTCGTGTCTGTGCACCTAGACCCCTCACGTTAGATTCACCACTTGTGGTCGTTGGATATGTCAGGAGGTTCCGGGCAGACTTCCACTACAGCTGTAATCTAACCTCATGTATAGGCGCAGTTACAGTTTCTAATTACTGTAATCCTAGGCATTTCCATTATTAACCAAATTTATATATGTCGTTTTAGGTTTCCATGCCCCTTTTCCCAAGTTATGTTCATAATAAACTATATGCCCCAAATTCATATTATTACACTTTATTCAAGTTATGCCCAAATTCCCAATTATAAGTTATGCCCAATTTTCACCGTTTTCTCCTTGTTCCCAATCTAATGTATTCGCATATTTTAGCAGCATGCCTAGGCTCGAAGGTAGCCTATTTGTATAAAAATAAAAGGATAAAGATAGAGGGAAAAGGACAGAGATGATCATACTAAAAAGGTTGACATGTAATGGCATAAACATATAGTGGCATAATGGAAAGATAAGCATATAGGATGAACATGTGACAATAGCACTGATTCTAGCATAATAGGGATAGGCATGATGTGATCTAAACAATGATTTAGATGTCCAACTAAAAACAGATCTGATTTATCCATAAACATAATAGAACAGGTATAAGGTGATCTAAGCAATGAATTAAATCTATAATCAAAGGTAGATCTGACATGATAAAGGTTAAGATCCAAATCATAATCATGTCAGAATATCATAGATACATAAGTTGTAACAGATCTGACACGATTCAAGCAGTCATAGGCATAGATACAAATTATAGTCATATCATGTTTTACTTTTTAATTATTTAAATCTAAAAGCAACTTAAACTCACAATGTTTAGATCTAGAAAGTAGGAGAGTAGCAGATGTTGAATCACAGATCTACACTTGAATAACTTGATTGCAGAAGAAGAAAAAGGTTTGATTCAATCCAGGCAGATGAAAGCATCTAGTCCTCCATTATTTCTAGTGTGCAAAATATGAGAAATGAGGCCATATATATAGCTACCAGTCCCAAACCCTAATCTTCCACGTTCGAATCAAGCTCGTGTTAATTAAAAACGAGGTTTATGTCTAAATTGGTTTTAGAGATTGTATTGGTAATATAAAAGATATTCATAAGGAAATTATTAATTAAAAACGAGGTTTAACGTAGTAATTATAGTATAATTTAAATCAAGCTCGTAGCAGCGTGGTCATTCGTAATTTAACGTTTTGAACTTTAATTGGATATACAAGATTCAATATAAGTCAGTATTCTTTGAAACAAGAAACGTTTGAATCTATTGAGTTGTATCTTTCTAATGGAAGTGAAAAATCGAGATTTCGTTTTATAGATTGTAAGTTGTGTCTAAATCAAATTTTCATATAGTCGCTATGGAATCATTTATATATTATAAAGATTTATCATATAGATAAATTAATTTTAAATAATATGAATGTCGTTCTAATGTGAGATATTGAGTTATAAATCCAAATATGATTATTTTGAAACTATATGATGTTCTAGTCAAATATATATACTATAATAATTATAATTTATTCATATTAATTGAAGTAAATTATTTTTGAATTAATTAATATTTTAATCAACTTATTTGAGCCTTAAGAATAACCTTTTTACAAACAACATCGGATTTTAATAAAATCAGTTCCATAGTACCTAGAATATTAATTTATAGACCTTCCAGTTTTTGTTTTATCGAGCGTTGCATGTGTCATGCAAATTAAAAATGCCAAACATTAATTATACATCAAATAATAAATTAAGGGCCATCTTCATTCAAAGTAGAAGCAAAGCTATAAAACTCGATCATAATCTTTGTAAATCTGAATGTACCTCCTGCGAAAATCCTTATCTCTAAAGCTCTTACCTATAGTGTACCACCCTATGCTCTAGAATGTACAGTATTGCCAACCTACTATGAAAACCTTGTCGATAAAGTAAAATTAAACTCAACGCAGACATATGCCTACTGTACAGCTACCCTAAGTTACGTGGGTGCCAAGGTTTCATTTTTATATAAACAAAGGCAACAACAAATTCTTCTTCTAGAAATTAACGCGAGCAAAACCAACTCTTCAAAAAGCAAAACCAATTCTAAAAAAAGGGAAATAAAGTCCTAAAATCTAAACTACGGTTACACTGAATATGTTTTGTGGGGATCTTCAAATTGACAAAGGATTGGGGCATGCGAAGCTGTTTCGAGGTTCGCTGGAATTCGCCTGTAATGATAGGGTTAAAGGGGGCCTTGGTTTTTAGCGTCGAAGGTGGGGTATGCTCAGCCATGGTGGCGAAATGAACTGGAAGGGGGTATTGCATGGTGTTTTAAGTTCAACGAAGGTTGAATTATGAGATGATGAAGGAAATGGACGGACGAGCTAACTAGTGGGGGTGCGATGGCTTCAAGCGAAGTGGAGTGGCCAGATTTCCATTCAGAACGGAATTAGTTCTTATGCATTTTATGGCGTTATAGGATGATGGTGGGAATTGAGACGATGAGCAGAGGTGTACTTCTGGAAGGGGAGGACGACGGTCGGCCGTGGGTCTGCCAGCATACGGAGGCAGCGACGATTGTGGGATTAGGAGTGGAGCTTTTATTTATTCCTGGAGAACAATGAAATCAGGAGTTAAAAAAAGTTATTAGAAGCAGGTTAATTAATTTAAATTTGTAATAATTAGTTAATGGTGAAGTCAGGCGTTATTTTTGGTGAAGATAAAATGTGCAGGAACTAGGGAAGTGGTTTGAATTTAGCTGTAGAAGAAGAAGAATGGGATGTTGCTATTTTCGGTAGTTGGGTGTTCTTTACTGAAGGTAGCGACATGGTTAAAAATGAAAGAAGATGTATTAGCAAATATACGTGCCATCAGTTTGTTTTACGGGTTCAGTATTTACATAGGAATTTGAAAAAGGAAAAATACATATGGCGAAGTTGGATCGAATGAGTTATGTATGGCATGGAGGTGGGTTGCGCAGGGGAGATGAAGTTGCTGTGGGGAGGGAAGGAACACCAGTTGTTTACATTTTGTAAGAGGGAGATAGAAGAGAACGTTATGGTGGGTATAGGTATTCAAACTTCTGGAGAGTTTACTATGTTGTGGAGTTTTATGAAGGCATGGTAATGGTTTGGGAAAGGTTATGATTATAAAGAACGCAATTAAGGACAATCTAATCCTACGGTTAATGGATGGTTAGTGATGATAAGCAGGTTGGTTTGGTTGTCTTCAGAAAAAGTGGAAATTGAGATAAAAGGAGAACGGATGTGCTGTTAGAACAAAATGAGCATGAGTAGAGCAGCATTCGAGTAAATAAAGAAAGAAATCCTATCGGCCTTAATTTTTATTTAAAAAGTAAGCAAGAAATTAATTAGTCGTTAAGTATATAATTAATTTAAATCAACCGTGAATATTTATAATTATAAATTATTCATATTTTAACATAATCGAATGGAACCGATCACATTGCAATCATAGCAACGAGAGCTACATTTTGGAATTGAATTCTCTGAGAATGGAGCTGCTAATATTTCATGACAAAATCAAACGTATGTTGATTTTAGATGGAACAATAGTAGAATCATCAACTGCTAACCAATATGAGTACACTCACCAACTCTGACTCGTTTATATTTTTATATAAACGAGTTTAAAATTTATACATAACGAGTTTTAAATTTATACATATAGTAATTTATACTGTGCTTATGTTTGTTTGGTTGAATGGTTGATAAAATTGATTGAAATGGTTGATATATTATATCGTTGATTGATTATTAGTTCAGTTTACTATGATATTTCATATTGATGTGAAATTAATATTATTGATGTTAATTAACATCTGTGGATGTAGGGAAACAGGTTGGACGGATCCAACTGGATTCCTCAACATTTATATTACTATTTTCATTGACTGCGTTATTTGATGTATTATATAATTGGCAATTGGTTGTGTTGTGTTTAAATTACACTGGCCTTAGAATTTTGGTATTTAAATAGCGTAAAATATTTTCGAATATAGAAAATGAAATTTAAGTTTTTTAAAGGAGATTTATTTCAAAAATAGAAGTGTAATATCGAATAGAATTGAGATTAAAAACAGTTAATGGAGAAAATAAGAAGTTGTTTATAAACGAGGGTATAAATTAAGTGAATTATTTATCATTGGATAAATTGAAATATAAATTCAAATTTGAATTTATATGAAAAAGTGGAAATCAGTTTTCAAACCAATATTTGAAATGAGATTTGAACTTAGAAAATTATAAAGGAAAATAAAAATGAAATTTTAAATGATTACAATACAAATGAGATTTATATGTAAAATTCTGAATAGAAGTTATAAGTAGAATTTGGGTTTAAGATATTATTTATAAGTACAAAATTAAACTGATTTGATTATATATAAAATAAATATATTTACAATTTAAGTGAATATTGGTTTAAAGGAAATATTTTGCAAATGAAATATAACTAAAGGAAATTTAGATTTGAAATATGAATCCAGATTGGAAATTGAATGGAAAAGGAAAATGGATAATCGTTTTTCCAAAATTCGGAATATAAAATAAAGTGTGATAACGTTTTGTAGGTTGGAATGTGTTTAAAGGAATTTGGTAATGATTTGGAAGAGATAAATTCAAAAATGAAATTTGGAATTTGAATTAACCTGAAATGGTAGGTAAATTCTGAAGTTCGGAATATAAATCGAATATAGATTATTCGAGAGAGCTATTTATTGGAATTCGATTATATCAAATTTAAGGAAGTAGCTCTTTTTACTATCCATTTGAATCAAATTTCATTATTTAATTATTTATCTACTTATTAATTTTATTGAAATTAACAAGTACAAGTTATATTTGGAAACAATGATTATAACGCAGTCATTATAACAAATGTTTTTTTATAAATCAAAATAGTGATTAAATGCTATTGTTATAATAAATGTTGTGTAAATCTAAACAGCGATTTTAACGCTACCATTATAATAAATGTTGTGTACATCTAAACAGCGATTTTAATGCTACTAATATAATTAATGTTTTATAAATCAAATATTTGAAAACAGCGATTATAACGCTACTGTTATAATTAGTGCTTTTCAGTAAAAGAAGTGGATTCTCAGATTGAATCCGAGAGTAGCGTAAGCGATGTTTTGGTGAAGTTGTGAGCTTTGACTATTTCGAAGTTAAGAATGTCATTCAGTTAAGGTCTGAGAGGTAATTATACCCTAACTTGATTGACGTCATAATTGACTGAGAAATGGTTAAGGTTCGGTGGTAAGGATTGGTTAGTGATACGTTTAGTTAATGAATGATAAATGTGTTGAGTTATAATAACGATGTTCTATATAACATGTGACAACAGAAGATTTCTCTCGATCCGAATCAGTCGCTAAACTGTTCCAGACCGTTCGAAACGCCTGATTGTTTTGAGAACACGACAAAATAGAACACAGACAGAAGAACATTTCATTGTATATTACAACAATTCCATCAGATTACAAGAATAACCAGAGTATAAATCAATGTTACACATTTACCAAATATCAGAGATTACAATAAATTACATAGCAGCGGAAAATAATACAAAACACAACTGAAAGAGATATACGGATACAAAGCTTTCCGGATATCGTTCCAGCTTTAAACCAGGTTCCTGTGCATATAAATCTGCAAAACCAAAACTACTAGCTGCCCGTGTTGAAAATAAGGGCACCTAGAGTTTAGGTTAAAACAATAAACTCCAGGTCAGTCATGGGACTGGTGTGAGAACTAAAACAGTTATTAATCTTTATTTTAAAGTTAGGTAAATCAAGGGACCACGCCGTATAACACGGAACGGGTTTCCTCCCAAGAATACCAGTGCATAAAACAACAGCGCAATGCAAAATAAATAACAATGAAGCTATTATAAGACCTAGGTCCCATCACACAATACAACGCAAGCCGGTGGATAGGGTTTTTACCTTATAATAGCCAAGAATGCTTGATACGTTTAAAACAAATCAATTGATACTATTATAAGTGCATAGTGTATAAAACAACTTCAAATCATAAGTATCAATCATAGACGGCATAAGCGCCCCATCCCACTATGTCACCATATATAGGATTACAACCAAAATCGAAACGTCACGAATTGGAAGTTTGATTTCCATCTGTGAACCGAGGCAAAAGATAGTCCTCTACCGATTCGAGACTGTCTAGCCCGAGTCTCAGGACCCAGACGCAGGTGAGCCCTTGGAGCGACAGGGCCGGTCCACCGATGTGGATTAAAATGCTTGAACAATGCGTATCCCCACCCTTTAGGATGTAAATGAGCCAACGAATGACTCCATCGGACCTGGATCGTCCGATCAAACCGAGGCGCCTCGCAACAACAACAACCACATAAGTCAAACTCGTCAGGGCATGTAAAACCACTGACGCCACTTCTAGCTAGAAAGAAACGCATGTCCTCCCTGAGGTCCTCTCCCGTTTTTGGTTCACCACCGGGGTGTGAGGCTCGCGAATCAACGCTACACAAAGCTATGCCACACAGGCCGTGCTTTGATCATCAACCACAAGACTCTGCTTTTCAACAGAAGCCTTTATTATTTGCATCTTAGCATGCCACACAGGCAAACCATTCTATGCAACCGATATCAGTCACACAGAATGATATCCAATGTCAGACACACAGTCCATTTACAAGTCCGTTCTGGGTCTGAACGAAACCGGAGGCACCTAGTACCTCGCATATCCATCGATCTCCAAGTACGTATGGACGACCACTAACTGATTCCCTCCTCTTGGGTGTACGGCCCAATCAAGATCATCAGTAATTATCCAAACGACGTGAAGACCTCCGGTCTTCTACCATCGTCTTCATCTTCGACTTATCGTCGTATCAGTTATTTAGAGTGGGATAAATCCGGTCTTTCTGAATAACTCGCGTATATAATAAATATGTGTTACACAAACACAATATACGCCTCATTCCAATTCACCAGTCACTAACCATAAATTAGCAAGAGAATAACTCCCCAAACATTAACCCCGAAGGCCGAAACCAACATCAGATCAATACCTAGGAAATCACTCTGATTAGCCAACCTACAGCTAGTTTCTAAATTTCACATTCTTAGGGAAAGTGTAACGACCCAGATTTTTGAATAATTTATTTTAAATATTTAATATTATTTTAAATATCTAGTTGATAATATAAATGATATTTTTATTGAATTTTCAATTTAATATGGCCGTTTATATTTACATTCGAATTTAAATTTCAATATCAGTTCCATTGAGTTCGGAATAGCGTTATAATCTGACAACGTCGGTCGTTACGTTAGGATAGCAGTTTTGGTTTTCGAGTAACGGTACCACGAGATATTTAAGTTATTTAGTTAAATAAAATCAAATCAAAATACAAACACATCGTTTCAGCCACCCTAAGTTTTTTTTTTATCAAAAGCCGACCTATATACTGAGCAGACCTAAAGAAATCAAGCCACCCTATATTTCTTCCTCGAGCACAAATTCCTGTCGTTCACATTTGATATCCAGGAGAAAACATGAATTAATGGCGAGTACGTATTGTCCCCGTCCACCATTATAAAACCGCGTCCAACACTCCCTTCCTCTTTTAATTATTTCATTTCAATCCGAAACCGAAAGCTTCAGATAAATCAAATGGTCGTGACCTAATTCCAAAGAAACCAAATCCGTACTACCTCAATGAAATCGCAATTCCCTTTTTGTCGCGAGGATCTGAAACTCGAAGGGATGTTGGAGCGTTCGCGAGCCATGGAGATGAAGTGTCGATGGCGTCAGTTTGTTCGAGATTTCTGGTGATGTTAAGGTAATCACCGTTAGTGCGATTTAAGGATTTAAGTTCGATGATGTTTTAAGTGTTCGATGTCTGGAAGGTTGCGATGGAGTTGGATGCGACGAGAACGGTCGCGATGGATTTTGGGGAGAGCGGAGTTGATGGGTAGCGGGGGCGAGTTCGTCGATGGTGGTAAACTGGATGGCCGGTGAGGCGCGATGTCCAGATGACGAACTGGAGTTGTTCGATGGTTGACAGAGGAGTTCGAATGGGGGAGTGCGGCTGTGAGGAGCAATTTCCGAGAGTGAAGGGGAAGTGCTCGGTGAGATACCAAGGAGAAAGAAGTAATTAAGGTAAATGAATTTTAGTTATCTAAATTGATTTAGGATATTTAATTTATATATCAATATATATTGGTTAGACCCAAATGAGTACTGTTGAAAGAAACGAAAATTTTGTTTACTTTGGAAATTTATTTAAAGTAAATTAGTTTATTTAATTGGAAATAGATTAAATATATAGGAATTAGTTAGTTTTTGTTTCTTTTATTTAAATTATATTAGTTGATTTAGATTTCAAACTCAAAATAAATAAAAGAAGTTGGATATTTAATTAAAACAATTTGATGTTTTACTTAAATGAGAAAAGGGATACACATATATATATAAGACATTTATTTATTCGTTAATTGAAATGTTAATCGTTAAATTTATATTCGTAGGTGAAAGGTGAAATTAACTCGAATAGATTCAGTTGGTGATGACTTGAGTAAATTCGTAAACAACGATACAACATTTGAATGGATGATCGGCAAATTAAAATCCTGGTGAGTAAATCTCACTCACCTTTAGAATTATTTTTATTTCATTAAAAATAATTGTTTGCTGCTTGTGTTGTTTCTGGTTGATTTATATATATTAGTTATTTAGGCTATATATATATATTGGGTTGATTGATTGGTTGGATTCCCGCAGTCTCATTAGCGGATGCCCGCAGTTTCATAGCGGATGATTACCCTATACGCCCCACGCTATGATTAGTGGATGACCTTCTATACCGCGATATTCTGCCACGAAGCAGAATGGGTATTATTTATGTGCTAACATCTGTGGATGCAGGAAAACAGGTTGGAGGAATCCAACTGGATTCCTCAAAAATATATTATCTGTTTGTTTATTTGTTTGCATATATATTGCTATATATGATGTGTTAGAAAAATAAATAATTTGTTGCTTTGTGTGTTTTATCACTGGGCTTAAGTAATGATATTTAAAAATATCGTGAAAGGATATTGGAGATTTAAAAAGGGAAAATTCTATTTTTAAATAGAATTTGAATTTTAAATGGAATAAGATAAAACTTGTTTTTGAAAAATAAAACGAGTAGTTTCTTTATAAACGAAGTTTATAAATAGTTCTTTATAACGAAGTTATAAATGAAGTGAAAAAGAATTATCATTTGATAATTCAGAAATAGAAATACAAGTGTTTTGAAAATATGATTTAAAAGGAAATTTAAATATAGAATTTGAATAACAGAAAAGGAAATGGAAATTTGAATTCAAAAAGAAAAGGAAATTGAAAATTTGAATTTAGAATTCAAATAGAAAATCCAAGGTGGATTTGAATATAGGACTTTCAAATGGTGTTTGAATATAGAGAATTTGAAATAGAATTTCCAAATAGAATTTGAAATAGAATTTCAAAATAGAATTTCAAAGAAGAATTAAATAGAATTTGAAATATAGAATTTCAAAAGAAGAATTGAAATATGGAATTTGACTAGAGATTTGAAATGAAATTCAAATATGGAATTTGAATAGAGTTTTGAATGGAAATTCAAGTATTGAATTTGAACATGGAATTGAATATAGAAATTCAAATAGAGATTTGAATATCGAATTTGAAAATAGAATTTGAAATAAACTTTGAAATTAGGATTTCAAAGTAGGATTGAAATAGGATTTCAAAAATAGGAAATCCAAATAATTTTGAAATGGAATTTGAAAATTTAAAGGAGTTCAAATGGATTTGAAATAAGGGAAATTCAAATGGGATTTAAATAATGGGTCTTAATAAAAAAAGGATTTAAATATAAGAATTCAAATAGAATGCAAATGGTGTTAAATATAAGAATTCAAACAAAACTCAAATGGAGTTTAAATAGAAGGAATTTGAATAAGAGGAATTTGAATAAGAGGAATTTGAAACATGATATTTGAATTCAAAGGAAGTAAAATGTCGTACTTGAAGTTCAAAGTAAAAATGAGTTTTAAATATTTGAAGTTCAAATAGATTAAAAATGGAATTTGAATTCAAATAGTTGAAATAGAATTCGAATATAGGATTTGAATTAGAATCGAATTGGAATTTGAATATAGATTTCAAACATAAATGAAATAGAAGATCAGAAATATTTGTTGAGTTGGAAAAATGGTTTGATATATATTTTAATTATATCAAAATAGAGTTGAATTTATATAAACGAAGTTTTAAAAGTTTATATATAAATATAATTAAAACGAACTCGCCGCAGCGCTGCAGTTCGTAAAATAGCGATTCGAACTTCAATCGAATATACAGGACGCAATTGAAGTCGGATTTCTTTGAAACAAGAAACGTCAGGACCGATTCGATAATAGTTTTCTAATGAAGGGGAAAAATCTGAATTTCGTCGTATAGATTTTGAGTTATGTCAAAAAATCAAATTTTTAGAAAAGCAGCACCATAAACCATTATAAACCATAATGGATTTTATATATAAATATTGGGATTTTTAAGCAAATAAAAATCCGGATTGCCATTTAAAAATCTAGACTTGAGTTAGAAAATAAATGTGAACTCAAGTGAAGTAAAGAAGATGATTTTTGAAACAATAATCCTATTTTTGATTTATTGAATAGAATTAACTAAATTGAATAAAAATTAGTTAAGGAGATTTCGAATGGATATTGGGGCTTGAATTAGTAAATTCGATTTGAAAATTTATATTCGAAATAGAAAGGAGAACTAGAATTAAAATTGAAATTCAATTTGGTAAGGGCAAGTTAAATATTTTATTTGAACATGTTACGTTCAACAAAGAAGCGAAATAGGCAAAATAGCTAATTAAAGAATAAATGAGCGGAAACTGAATTCAGACGATTGAATTGAGTTGAATTGAATTGAAACAGGTGAACATATGTTAGACAGGTATGGGATAAAGTGATGAAGGTATATAATTAGTGTGCTCGACAAAAAGGTACATGTTTAATTCATATATGAGATTTATGCGCCGTATCGGCAAGCCGCTTGGCTTTTCCTTTTTCTTTTCGATTGGAGAAGATACCGGGATGCTGTTTGAAATTTCCCGATGCTCCCGATACAGGGGAGGTTATGGCGAATTTTTCCGGAAATTTAAGAAGTTAGAATATTTTTAAGATATTTTGATAATTAGAAATCATTGTATCGACGTATTGAATTCGATAGTAAAGTGAATATAAAAATCGAATGTTGTAAACAAAAAGGGATAGAGATAAGTGATTGAAATTGTTTCAATTGCAAATAGAGATATTTTCTAATATATAGAAATAAAAGAAGTTAATAATTGGAAACGTTTTCCAAATGGCATAAGAGCCAAGAATGATTATTGAAAATATTTGGTTAACAAATATCGATAGAGAAAATAGAGAAGTGGTTTAATTAATGAAATATTAATTAAAGAGCCCAGTGATTTGGTTGATATGTTGATTGAACACTTGTTTTTATTCGATAGTTAAAACACAGACTATCGAAGTTTTGACCATCGTTGTCAATATGGAGAGACCGGTTGGATTATTATCCGAAGAACCACTCCGTATCGGCATAAGCGTTGCGAACCAAGTATGCTGAATATATTGAAGACGGAGTGAAGTGCAAGGGCTTTTCTATTTATAGAAATAGTGCCTTCGGTTTCGTTCAATCCCAGAACGAACGTAAATGGACGAATGTCTGACAGAGTATTTCCAATGATCAAATGGGTTGGTCTGTATGAATATATATGGTTGCAACGGATTTATCCCTTAGCATAATATCCAGAATATTTGTGCAAACTCAACTAGTGATTAACGGATCTGACAATGTGGCATTCAAAGTGATTGTGCTATCAATGAATGGTAAGTAATCGTAGCCTCAGGCCTCAACAACCGGGAAAGGACAAAAATCGGGCAGGCAGCATGGCTATGTGGGTCGCACCCATTAGGGTGTATAATCACCTATCTAGAGAAATTCCTTTTGTTTCTAAATCTATCGATTCTGCCCATTCGGGAAACGGTGGTTTGAGTCCAACCGTTGGTGATATACATTCGATACACTCAAGCGAAATGAGTGGTCGGTCATGTGTGGGCCGGGTTACAAGATGTTCTTGTCGAACCCAGGTGTATTCGCCTCTAGAGATGCACTGTCGGAAGGTGGTCCCATACCTTGTCATAGTTAGAAATCCAATCTCCAATAAGCGCCATGCGGGTTTTTGATTTTATAATATATATGTGGAGCGTGAGATGCAAGCGTTCTACTATTTGGTTATTTACTTGATGTAGACATTACTATAATATCACTGGATTTTCGTACCAAGTGTCTTGGGTTATAGTAAGGTAAAAACCGTCCATGTTTATGTGTGGGCTGGTCTTACTATTACTTCTTCTTTTGAAAAGAGTTTTGAAAGTTAAACAAGTGGTTGGAGTTTACTCACACCAGTCCCATGACTGACCCAGAGTTTATTTTGTTTTGTTTTCTCTAAACTCTTGGGTGCCCAAATTTGTACGGGCAGTCAAGTGTTTCAGGCTTTTACAGATACACTTGGAGGAGCTTGAAGCTGGAGGCTTCAACGTTAGTTATTTAGAATTACTTCCGCTGGATCAAATGTTATGTGTACTCTGATGATGGTATGTACATATGTACCAAACAGATTGTATTTCAAAGTTTATGTTATATAATATATTTTATTCGTTCCGCTGTGAGTTTGTGACCTTCGTTTTTCTCCTATTCTAAGTTTTCTATCTTATCTATTCTCATCCTCTAACTTCTTTCTAATAATGAGTCGTATTTCTGTGTTATTTGGGTTGGACGTGTGTTGTATTTAGTCAACTCAGATAGCTCGGATTTGCGGGTCGCTACAGTTGGTATCAGAGCTTAGGTTGAGCGAATACCTAGGCTTGTGTGGAGTTGTACTCATTAGAGATAGGGTCAGTAGTACCCTAGAATGAGTTGGGTGTATATATACGAGAGAGCGTATTTGTTAGTTGATATAAAAAAATTGTTTTATATTGTGTTGACTAGTCTGTGAGTGGTTTATGAATTCTGGTCGAATCGTGGGACGCCACGACGTCGATAGGAGTTCTAAATACTTGAACAGAAGATTGAACACGATATAGTTTTAAAAAGGGTAAATGAAATAATTTTACTCAAAATTCTATTTTGATATAGAAAGAATAATTTTCTGAAATTATTATAATATATGGATGTGTTGATTGTTAGGATTATAATCAAACGAGATTATAAAATTGGAATGGTTATTTATAACCAAATAGAATTTGTATAAGAATTAAATATACAAATGAGATAAATAAGAATTAAATTCAAACCAGAATTAAGAATTCAAAATCCTGGGAAGTTGAAAAATATTTTTCAAAGTATATTAAAATAATATAGCTTTGTTTTAGAAGGATTTGAAAGAAAATCATTTTAAATTAATAATAAAGCACTGAACTCACTTCAGTCGCTGGGAAATAATTCTGATGATGATTGCAACATCATCAGTGTTCATTTCCGAGTTTCTAAGTGATGAATTGCTACCTTAGAAAAGTTTTGATGGAAATTTGTTTGAAAGAAAACAAGTGGTTTGAAAATTCAAATGTTTTGAATTTGAAATGAAAATAAATATATGTATGGGATTTCAAAAGAATTTGAAATGAAAATCCTGGGATTTGGATTCTGGAATTGGAATTTAACTGAAGCAAGTTAAATGGTTCAGGGTGAATTAAATTGACTAGAATCAATTTGAAATAAATTGAAATGAATATGAATTAGAATGCATATGAATGGAAACCAAAAGTTTTGGTTGAAATTAAAGTCATAGAAATATGAGGAGTTGAGTTTCAACATAAGTGAGATGTTGAAAAGAAATGGATTTATACCCTTTTTTCTACCTTAGCAATTTCGAGGACGAAATTATTTTAAGGGGGGAAGAATGTAACGACCCAGATTTTTGAATAATTTATTTTAAATATTTAATATTATTTTAAATATCTAGTTGATAATATAAATGATATTTTTATTGAATTTTCAATTTAATATGGCCGTTTATATTTACATTCGAATTTAAATTTCAATATCAGTTCCATTGAGTTCGGAATAGCGTTATAATCTGACAACGTCGGTCGTTACGTTAGGATAGCAGTTTTGGTTTTCGAGTAACGGTACCACGAGATATTTAAGTTATTTAGTTAAATAAAATCAAATCAAAATACAAACACATCGTTTCAGCCACCCTAAGTTTTTTTTTTATCAAAAGCCGACCTATATACTGAGCAGACCTAAAGAAATCAAGCCACCCTATATTTCTTCCTCGAGCACAAATTCCTGTCGTTCACATTTGATATCCAGGAGAAAACATGAATTAATGGCGAGTACGTATTGTCCCCGTCCACCATTATAAAACCGCGTCCAACACTCCCTTCCTCTTTTAATTATTTCATTTCAATCCGAAACCGAAAGCTTCAGATAAATCAAATGGTCGTGACCTAATTCCAAAGAAACCAAATCCGTACTACCTCAATGAAATCGCAATTCCCTTTTTGTCGCGAGGATCTGAAACTCGAAGGGATGTTGGAGCGTTCGCGAGCCATGGAGATGAAGTGTCGATGGCGTCAGTTTGTTCGAGATTTCTGGTGATGTTAAGGTAATCACCGTTAGTGCGATTTAAGGATTTAAGTTCGATGATGTTTTAAGTGTTCGATGTCTGGAAGGTTGCGATGGAGTTGGATGCGACGAGAACGGTCGCGATGGATTTTGGGGAGAGCGGAGTTGATGGGTAGCGGGGGCGAGTTCGTCGATGGTGGTAAACTGGATGGCCGGTGAGGCGCGATGTCCAGATGACGAACTGGAGTTGTTCGATGGTTGACAGAGGAGTTCGAATGGGGGAGTGCGGCTGTGAGGAGCAATTTCCGAGAGTGAAGGGGAAGTGCTCGGTGAGATACCAAGGAGAAAGAAGTAATTAAGGTAAATGAATTTTAGTTATCTAAATTGATTTAGGATATTTAATTTATATATCAATATATATTGGTTAGACCCAAATGAGTACTGTTGAAAGAAACGAAAATTTTGTTTACTTTGGAAATTTATTTAAAGTAAATTAGTTTATTTAATTGGAAATAGATTAAATATATAGGAATTAGTTAGTTTTTGTTTCTTTTATTTAAATTATATTAGTTGATTTAGATTTCAAACTCAAAATAAATAAAAGAAGTTGGATATTTAATTAAAACAATTTGATGTTTTACTTAAATGAGAAAAGGGATACACATATATATATAAGACATTTATTTATTCGTTAATTGAAATGTTAATCGTTAAATTTATATTCGTAGGTGAAAGGTGAAATTAACTCGAATAGATTCAGTTGGTGATGACTTGAGTAAATTCGTAAACAACGATACAACATTTGAATGGATGATCGGCAAATTAAAATCCTGGTGAGTAAATCTCACTCACCTTTAGAATTATTTTTATTTCATTAAAAATAATTGTTTGCTGCTTGTGTTGTTTCTGGTTGATTTATATATATTAGTTATTTAGGCTATATATATATATTGGGTTGATTGATTGGTTGGATTCCCGCAGTCTCATTAGCGGATGCCCGCAGTTTCATAGCGGATGATTACCCTATACGCCCCACGCTATGATTAGTGGATGACCTTCTATACCGCGATATTCTGCCACGAAGCAGAATGGGTATTATTTATGTGCTAACATCTGTGGATGCAGGAAAACAGGTTGGAGGAATCCAACTGGATTCCTCAAAAATATATTATCTGTTTGTTTATTTGTTTGCATATATATTGCTATATATGATGTGTTAGAAAAATAAATAATTTGTTGCTTTGTGTGTTTTATCACTGGGCTTAAGTAATGATATTTAAAAATATCGTGAAAGGATATTGGAGATTTAAAAAGGGAAAATTCTATTTTTAAATAGAATTTGAATTTTAAATGGAATAAGATAAAACTTGTTTTTGAAAAATAAAACGAGTAGTTTCTTTATAAACGAAGTTTATAAATAGTTCTTTATAACGAAGTTATAAATGAAGTGAAAAAGAATTATCATTTGATAATTCAGAAATAGAAATACAAGTGTTTTGAAAATATGATTTAAAAGGAAATTTAAATATAGAATTTGAATAACAGAAAAGGAAATGGAAATTTGAATTCAAAAAGAAAAGGAAATTGAAAATTTGAATTTAGAATTCAAATAGAAAATCCAAGGTGGATTTGAATATAGGACTTTCAAATGGTGTTTGAATATAGAGAATTTGAAATAGAATTTCCAAATAGAATTTGAAATAGAATTTCAAAATAGAATTTCAAAGAAGAATTAAATAGAATTTGAAATATAGAATTTCAAAAGAAGAATTGAAATATGGAATTTGACTAGAGATTTGAAATGAAATTCAAATATGGAATTTGAATAGAGTTTTGAATGGAAATTCAAGTATTGAATTTGAACATGGAATTGAATATAGAAATTCAAATAGAGATTTGAATATCGAATTTGAAAATAGAATTTGAAATAAACTTTGAAATTAGGATTTCAAAGTAGGATTGAAATAGGATTTCAAAAATAGGAAATCCAAATAATTTTGAAATGGAATTTGAAAATTTAAAGGAGTTCAAATGGATTTGAAATAAGGGAAATTCAAATGGGATTTAAATAATGGGTCTTAATAAAAAAAGGATTTAAATATAAGAATTCAAATAGAATGCAAATGGTGTTAAATATAAGAATTCAAACAAAACTCAAATGGAGTTTAAATAGAAGGAATTTGAATAAGAGGAATTTGAAACATGATATTTGAATTCAAAGGAAGTAAAATGTCGTACTTGAAGTTCAAAGTAAAAATGAGTTTTAAATATTTGAAGTTCAAATAGATTAAAAATGGAATTTGAATTCAAATAGTTGAAATAGAATTCGAATATAGGATTTGAATTAGAATCGAATTGGAATTTGAATATAGATTTCAAACATAAATGAAATAGAAGATCAGAAATATTTGTTGAGTTGGAAAAATGGTTTGATATATATTTTAATTATATCAAAATAGAGTTGAATTTATATAAACGAAGTTTTAAAAGTTTATATATAAATATAATTAAAACGAACTCGCCGCAGCGCTGCAGTTCGTAAAATAGCGATTCGAACTTCAATCGAATATACAGGACGCAATTGAAGTCGGATTTCTTTGAAACAAGAAACGTCAGGACCGATTCGATAATAGTTTTCTAATGAAGGGGAAAAATCTGAATTTCGTCGTATAGATTTTGAGTTATGTCAAAAAATCAAATTTTTAGAAAAGCAGCACCATAAACCATTATAAACCATAATGGATTTTATATATAAATATTGGGATTTTTAAGCAAATAAAAATCCGGATTGCCATTTAAAAATCTAGACTTGAGTTAGAAAATAAATGTGAACTCAAGTGAAGTAAAGAAGATGATTTTTGAAACAATAATCCTATTTTTGATTTATTGAATAGAATTAACTAAATTGAATAAAAATTAGTTAAGGAGATTTCGAATGGATATTGGGGCTTGAATTAGTAAATTCGATTTGAAAATTTATATTCGAAATAGAAAGGAGAACTAGAATTAAAATTGAAATTCAATTTGGTAAGGGCAAGTTAAATATTTTATTTGAACATGTTACGTTCAACAAAGAAGCGAAATAGGCAAAATAGCTAATTAAAGAATAAATGAGCGGAAACTGAATTCAGACGATTGAATTGAGTTGAATTGAATTGAAACAGGTGAACATATGTTAGACAGGTATGGGATAAAGTGATGAAGGTATATAATTAGTGTGCTCGACAAAAAGGTACATGTTTAATTCATATATGAGATTTATGCGCCGTATCGGCAAGCCGCTTGGCTTTTCCTTTTTCTTTTCGATTGGAGAAGATACCGGGATGCTGTTTGAAATTTCCCGATGCTCCCGATACAGGGGAGGTTATGGCGAATTTTTCCGGAAATTTAAGAAGTTAGAATATTTTTAAGATATTTTGATAATTAGAAATCATTGTATCGACGTATTGAATTCGATAGTAAAGTGAATATAAAAATCGAATGTTGTAAACAAAAAGGGATAGAGATAAGTGATTGAAATTGTTTCAATTGCAAATAGAGATATTTTCTAATATATAGAAATAAAAGAAGTTAATAATTGGAAACGTTTTCCAAATGGCATAAGAGCCAAGAATGATTATTGAAAATATTTGGTTAACAAATATCGATAGAGAAAATAGAGAAGTGGTTTAATTAATGAAATATTAATTAAAGAGCCCAGTGATTTGGTTGATATGTTGATTGAACACTTGTTTTTATTCGATAGTTAAAACACAGACTATCGAAGTTTTGACCATCGTTGTCAATATGGAGAGACCGGTTGGATTATTATCCGAAGAACCACTCCGTATCGGCATAAGCGTTGCGAACCAAGTATGCTGAATATATTGAAGACGGAGTGAAGTGCAAGGGCTTTTCTATTTATAGAAATAGTGCCTTCGGTTTCGTTCAATCCCAGAACGAACGTAAATGGACGAATGTCTGACAGA
Organism: Allium sativum; assembly: GCA_030737875.1. Classification (NCBI taxonomy): domain Eukaryota; kingdom Viridiplantae; phylum Streptophyta; class Magnoliopsida; order Asparagales; family Amaryllidaceae; genus Allium; species Allium sativum. The sequence goes on along the minus strand of CM060921.1, from coordinate 362,564,077 downwards.
GTATTTCCAATGATCAAATGGGTTGGTCTGTATGAATATATATGGTTGCAACGGATTTATCCCTTAGCATAATATCCAGAATATTTGTGCAAACTCAACTAGTGATTAACGGATCTGACAATGTGGCATTCAAAGTGATTGTGCTATCAATGAATGGTAAGTAATCGTAGCCTCAGGCCTCAACAACCGGGAAAGGACAAAAATCGGGCAGGCAGCATGGCTATGTGGGTCGCACCCATTAGGGTGTATAATCACCTATCTAGAGAAATTCCTTTTGTTTCTAAATCTATCGATTCTGCCCATTCGGGAAACGGTGGTTTGAGTCCAACCGTTGGTGATATACATTCGATACACTCAAGCGAAATGAGTGGTCGGTCATGTGTGGGCCGGGTTACAAGATGTTCTTGTCGAACCCAGGTGTATTCGCCTCTAGAGATGCACTGTCGGAAGGTGGTCCCATACCTTGTCATAGTTAGAAATCCAATCTCCAATAAGCGCCATGCGGGTTTTTGATTTTATAATATATATGTGGAGCGTGAGATGCAAGCGTTCTACTATTTGGTTATTTACTTGATGTAGACATTACTATAATATCACTGGATTTTCGTACCAAGTGTCTTGGGTTATAGTAAGGTAAAAACCGTCCATGTTTATGTGTGGGCTGGTCTTACTATTACTTCTTCTTTTGAAAAGAGTTTTGAAAGTTAAACAAGTGGTTGGAGTTTACTCACACCAGTCCCATGACTGACCCAGAGTTTATTTTGTTTTGTTTTCTCTAAACTCTTGGGTGCCCAAATTTGTACGGGCAGTCAAGTGTTTCAGGCTTTTACAGATACACTTGGAGGAGCTTGAAGCTGGAGGCTTCAACGTTAGTTATTTAGAATTACTTCCGCTGGATCAAATGTTATGTGTACTCTGATGATGGTATGTACATATGTACCAAACAGATTGTATTTCAAAGTTTATGTTATATAATATATTTTATTCGTTCCGCTGTGAGTTTGTGACCTTCGTTTTTCTCCTATTCTAAGTTTTCTATCTTATCTATTCTCATCCTCTAACTTCTTTCTAATAATGAGTCGTATTTCTGTGTTATTTGGGTTGGACGTGTGTTGTATTTAGTCAACTCAGATAGCTCGGATTTGCGGGTCGCTACAGAAAGGTTCCCATTAATTTTATCAAAGATAAATTCTTTTAAATTTATTCTTTAATCTTCCTTTTGAATTTCACTTCAAACTAGTCGGGATTAACGAATCTTACCGAAGTAATCATTAGTTTTAATTTCCCAGTCCCAACCTATTCATCCCATGAAGTAAAACTGGTCATACTTCACATCTAACACCACGGTGTTATTGGTAAATTCAATTACCATTTCACATTCAAATCTAATTAAAGATTTAACTACCGTCTGGAGTAAAACGGGTGATACTCCATTCTCGATCTTTTCAATCTAATTAAAGATTCATTAAAACTCCACTTAGTTTTAATCTTTGGATGGGTTAAAGAATCGGTGTCATTTAAAACACGGTTCACGATAAACCCGAAATCACATCATATTTCAATCAGTCCCTAACCGTAAATTAGCAAGTGAGCAATTCCCTAAGTATTAACCCCGAAGGCCGAAACCAACATCGGATTAATACCCCAGAAACCATTCAACTTAACTAATCTCCAGTTAGTTTCTGATTTTCTTAACTCCTTTGAGTCTAAGAACAATATTATTGAAGATACCGTTCACGACAACCCAAAATCACATTCCATTAATTATCGGGTTAAAGAACAAGTGTTATTTAAAACGCTGTTCACAATAAACCCAAAAAAATCAATACCAATTCAATTCCAATTAAATATTATTTAATTGGTACACTTCATTAAATCTAAATAAAAAGATTTAATCTTTTTCTCAACTGGGTTCAAGAACAGTGTTAATGAAGACACCCTTCACGACAAACCCAAATCACATTTGATATTAAATACAAGGCTCTGAATAGAAAATATACCGGCTTATATTCAATATCAAATTCTACGACCAACAAATATCGTATTGGAAATAACGATATATATGTCTTTCAAATTCCCATAACAATATCTGTATCATCACGAAATCCAACATCGAAATATTCCGAAGACAATTTCGATTCAAATCCATTCCAATATAATTATTGGAAATTCTGGTTATTTTCAAAACCTTTTCAAATCCAATTTATTTATTTAAAAATAAATAGAATTATAATTCTAGTTCAAAACTAGTTCATTTCGATAAAAATCTACTTTTATCTTTTCAAATATGGAGTTTTTCATCCCAATTCTTCACAAATCATTTCTTATGATTTCACACTAATTATTAATATTTTTAATAATTTTATCAAGGCCCGTACAGTCGATTTCCATCAACGGCCATCAAACTGCACTTACAGCGACCTTTTTCAAATTTGATTTGGACATAATTCCAAATCCAACCGTTAGATTTCAAATTTCTAATATTCGTTAGAAAGCTCTTTTCGATACGAACCCAACGGTTCCGATTTTAGGAGAATCCGACGGTCGGATCTCCCGCAATATCTGTTCGAAGTCAATGGTCGAAATTCGCGAAATGCGGCGGCGCGGCGCGTTCTATTCTGGCCATTATATTATATATATAATATATATATTATATACTTCGTCGATTTCAATTCCAAACGCTCTTTATAAATCGTTATAAATTCATTTTCAAAACGGTTTCAACTTCATATTCAATTTCAAATCAAAATTGAATATTCCAATATAAATTCGTTTTAAATTCATTTCAAATCGATTTCAATTCAATTTCAATTTGATTCGAATTTCAATTCATTTCAATTTAATTCGAATTTCAATTTGAATTCAATTCCTTTCAATTTCAATTTGAATTCAATTCTTTTCAATTTCAATTCGGGCTCAATTCTATTCAATTTCATTCGAATTTCGATTATTTTCAATATAATTCAAATTTCGAAATCACTTTCAATATAATTCAAATTTCGAAATCACTTTCAATATAATTCAAGTTTCGAAAACATTTTCAATATAATTCAAATTTCGAAAACACTTTCAATATAATTCAAATTTCGAAATCACTTCCAATATAATTGAAAATTGAATAAAATCGATATAAATATCGTTCACGTCAAAATGGCGTCAGTCTAATCAACACGGCTTCATATATTTCTATTTTCAAATATTCTATTTCAAATATTTCTTTTTCAAATATTTCTATTTCAAAACTGGAATGAGGCCCAATCAATTACCATAAAATGTTAGTTATGTGGATTTTCTACAACGCATGTACAAAATAACAACGATAAATAATCAACCATCATCTAGAGTGCGTTCTACACTGTATAAGCATCAAATATAAATATTTAACGCTTATAATAGCCTGTCAATCAATCAATCGACATACAACTAATTATTGGGATTAGTGTATGTCATATATCATCCCAATACCCGTGTGGGGTTTCAAATAATCAAACATAGATTTTATTTGTGCAGTTGGGCGATGTGTAAAATTTATCGTCCCAATCAATATCAAACAAATCAGTGTATATAAACAAATCTCCAATTTGTTTATAAATATTTATTTATATACACGTTAAAATTCTATTTTCAACTATAAAATATTTTTAACCATATAAATATTTTATTTCACATCACACAATCAACTACACATCAAAATCAAACAAACAAGCATACAAGCCGTCCATGGTCTGTGGACGACGGGTGTCGGGTGCTACTAAACACCATCTGTATCCTAGTATATATTATTAACTAGAAAATAAAATTAAGGGTGAGAAGTTCTCACCGACTAGCTAATCCAAACGCCACGACTCTTCTTATGTAGAAAATCTCCGTCGTTCCTTCTTTCATCACTTTCATCATCCGTAATCACTACATATATAAAAATCACATTTTTATACTGTTGCTATGCATAAAAAAAAATCTAATTTTATACCGCTACTATATAGATAAAAATTCTATTTTTACACCTCTAGTAATATAATAAAAATTATATTTTTATTACACTACATGAATAAAAATCATATTTTTATACTGCCTATGATATAAAAATCGTATTTTTTTTATTCCTTTTATTTATAAAAAAGATCGAATTTTTATTATCTATATATTATAAAAATTGTATTTTTATTACTTCTACTTTATAAAAATCATGTTTTTAATATGCCATGAGCATAAAAATTATATTTTTAACCTTTACATATAATAAAAAATATATTTTTATTTTCTCTATTATATAAAAATCCTATTATTAATACTCTACCTATATAAAAATAATATTTTTGTATCCTTTTCTATAAGATAAAAATCAAATTCTTATATAATTGTATACACGAATAAATAAAACTGATTTTCCTTAATAAAAATCGTCACTTTAATTATCAGTTTTATAGAAAACAAATGATAAAACAAAACTGAAATAAATAAAGTGAAATAAATAAATTTTACCTTTATTTTGATGGAGGGGAGAGTTCCCCAGCGTTTGGAGGAGGGAGGGGTGGCATCGGCAAGTGGCGGCGCAGCAAGATCCGGCGTTGGCTGCTAGGGCTGGAGAGCGGCGGATTTAGGGTTCCAGGGTCTCGGGCTTAAAGCTGTAGAGGGGCAGAGATGAGAGAGAGGTGGTGCGTCGGAAGGGAGGAAGGGCTTCTCGCCGGAGGCGGTGGGTCTGGTAGAGCGTCGGCGGCAAGGGGAGAGGGCAACGTCGGGTCTGGGAAGGAGCATCGGGATTTTATGATTTGGGGGCGCGATAATTTAATTAGGTTTAGAGGGGTAATGAGGGTCTGAGGTCTATATATATTATATAATTATTTTATTTTAATTTATTTTAAATCTTGAACTCTATAAAGTATCCTTTCCATTCGAACACGAAACGAAACCCACTGCCTGTCGTCCCTAGCTAATTACCCCCATTCCGAACACAATGGGATATGTATCGTAGGCTGATTCGACTGTTTCGATCAGTTTTCATCAAAATCAACATATAACTCTATATATTGAATTTTAACGTGCATTTTAATTTACCAGGGCCACATACTGACTCTAAAAATTCCCGAAAAATATTTTCTAGCTTCGTATTGATGATACGGTCCTAACAAACCTAGTTTCATCAGATTCTGAGACAGTTTGAAAAATGGCCATTTTCTAATCGATTAAAATCCACTGAAACTAGTCAAACGCATTTTCCTTTGCCACGCTCACATATTGATTCGAAAAATTACGAAAATTGGAATCTAGCAATAACTTGACATCACGGATCCAACAAAAGTGGTTTCGTCGAAATCCGAGGTCGTTTGCAAAATTTCCATTTTTAAGGGCCGAAATTCCATAGCGACTATTCTGAATTTTCAACTGCACATAACTTTTGATTCCCTCTATGAAATTTTGATTTCTCGGGTTCGTTGGAAAGAAATTACCAATTAGATTCTAATATTTTTGGTTTCGCTAAAATCCGGTTTATTTTGCATCCTGCACATTCAATTGAATTTTGAAATTGAATTATCGAACTACCGCGCCATTTTCAATTCCTTTTAAAATTTAAAATAAATATTTCTATTCTAACGACGATCTATATAACTATATACATTTGAATTATTTTCAAAATAAATTTTTCATCGATATTATTTAAAATAATTCATTTTAAATATTCAAAATTCGCTAAAATTGCCAAAATAAAAATTTTAAATCTGCTCGCATTTCCGGGTTGTTACAATCTCCCCTACTTAAAACTTTTCGTCCCCGAAAAGGAACGAAGCCGAAAGTTGTTTTACTAATCAACTCAACTTCCAGTTTTTCCGTTACGGCTTAAGTTCTTTAACTATTCAGTTTCTAAGAACTTTTCAAATTTTTCAAAAATTTGGCTAACACCCTAAATTTTCGAAAAAATTTGCCATAACCTCCCTTGCACCGGGAGCACCGGGAAAATCCCGAAATTGCCATACAGGCCCTATGATCTCAAAAAAGAAAAGGAAAAGCCAAGCGGCTAGCCAATCGGCTCATAAAATCATCATCACCCAAACAAAACAGTAAATTATGGTAAACATGTACCTATTTGTCAGGCAAACAAATTTTATTCTTCTGCTCTAGCCTCGTTGCTATGACCTGTTCAATGTAAGTACATGTATATACAAGCAAATGCGACCAAATTTCAATACAATTCACTTTTTGGTTCAAATTGGCTATATGGTTCAAATTTTAATTAATCAAACAATAATCAAACAACACAACCATCAATCAATTAGTTGATTATCATTCCAAATTTATAACTTTGATACATAGTCAAAAAATCACATTTTTGATGCCAAATCACTACAGTAGGCCCTATCTAATTTGGGTTCTCACACCAGTAAATTGGAAATATATAGAAATCTCACTTTCGTTACTTGAATATAAATTCTGATGATACTCGAGTAAGCATCAGAATCATCTCCGGGCGACTAGAGTGTGATTCTATATCTATCCAGTATATTAAAACTTAGAATACCCGTGGATCAGACGCATATGCAAAGTCTTTATATACTGGACTGTCCAAACCAATACAAATAAATAATCAAATACGAATAATTGATTTAAATTTTCAAAAAAAAATTGTTTTCACTTTAAAGATATACTCTTCGCACTCGTTCTAGGATACTACTGATCCCATCTCTAACGAGTCATTCCTATTGGATATTACTAATCCAATTTCTGATCACTTCTTTCGTATGGTTCTAATGTGCCTTGTTCTCTGAGCTTTGTAAACCAAAGCTCTGATACCAAATGTGACAACAGAAGATTTCGCTCGATCCGAATCAGTCGCTAAACTGTTCCAGACCGTTCGAAACGCCTGATTGTTTTGAGAACACGAAAAAATAGAACGCAGACAGAAGAACATTTCATTGTATATTACAACAATTCCATCAGATTACAAGAATAACGAGAGTATAAATCAATGTTACACATTTACCAAATATCAGAGATTACAATAAATTACATAGCATCGGAAAGTAATACAAAACACAACTGAAGGAGATATACGTATACAAAGCTTTCCGGATATCGTTCCAGCTTTAAACCAGGTTCCTGTGAATATAAATCTGCAAAACCAAAACTACTAGCTGCCCGTGTCGAAAATAAGGGCACCCAGAGTTTAGGTTAAAACAATAAACTCCAGGTCAGTCATGGGACTGGTGTGAGAACTAAAACAGTTATTAATCTTTATTTTAAAGTTAGGTAAATCAAGGGACCACGCCGTATAACACGGAACGGGTTTCCTCCCAAGAATACCAGTGCATAAAACAACAGAGCAATGCTAAATAAAGAACAATGAAGCTATTATAAGACCCAGGTCCCATCACACAATGCAACGCAAGCCGGAGGATAGGGTTTTTACCTTATAATAGCCAAGAATGCTTGATACGTTTAAAACAAATCATTTGATACTATTATAAGTGCATAGTGTATAAATCAACTTCAAATCATAAGTATCAATCATAGACGGCATAAGCGCTTCATCCCATTATGTCGCCATATATAGGATTACAACTAAAATCGAAACGTCACATATTGGAAGTTGGATTTCCATCTGTGAACCGAGGCAAAAGATAGTCCTCTACCTATTCGAGACTGTCTAGCCCGAGTCTCAGGACCCAGACACAGGTGAGCCCTTGGAGCGACAGGGCCGGTCCACCGATGTGGATTAAAATGCCTGAACACTGCGTTTCCCCACCCTTTGGGGCGTATATGAGCCAACAAATAACTCCATCGGACCCGGATCGTCCAATCAAACCGAGGCGCCTCGCAACAGCAACAACCACATAAGTCAAACTCGTAAGGGCGTGTAAAACCACTGACACCACTTCTAGCTAGAAAGAAACGCATGTCCTCCCTGAGGTCCTCTCCCGTTTTTGGTTCACCACCGGGGTGTGAGGCTCGCGAATCAACGCTACACAAAGCTATGCCACACAGGCCGTGCTTTGATCGTCAACCACAAGACTCTGCTTTTCAACAGAAGCCTTGATCATTTGCATCTTAGCATGCCACACAGGCAAACCATTCTATGCAACTGATATCAGTCACACAGAATGATATCCAATGTCAGACACACAGTCCATTTACAAGTCCGTTTTGGGTCTGAACGAAACCGGAGGCACCTAGTACCTCGCATATCCATCGATCTCCAAGTACGTATGGACGACCACTAACTGATTCCCTCCTCTTGGGTGTACGGCCCAATCAAGATCATTAGTAATTATCCAAACGACGTGAAGACCTCCGGTCTTCTACCATCGTCTTCATCTTCGACTTATCGTCGTATCAGTTATTCAGAATGGGATAAACCCGGTCTTTCTGAATAACTCGCGTATATAATAAATACGTGTTACACAAACACAACATACGCCTAATTAAAATTCATCAGTCACTAACCGTAAATTAGCAAGAGAATAATTCCCCAAACATTAACCCCGAAGGCCGAAACCAACATCAGATCAATACCTAGGAAATCACTCTGATTAGCCAACCTACAGCTAGTTTCTAAATTTCACATTCTTAGGGAAAGGTTCCCATTAATTTTATCAAAGATAAATTCTTTTAAATTTATTCTTTAATCTTCCTTTTGAATTTCACTTCAAACTAGTCGGGATTAACGAATCTTACCGAAGTAATCATTTATTTTAATTTCCCAATTTCAACATATTCATCCCATGAAGTAAAACTGGTCATACTTCACATCTAACACCACGGTGTTATTGGTAAATTCAATTACCATTTCACATTCAAATCTAATTAAAGATTTAACTACCGTCTGGAGTAAAACGGGTGATACTCCATTCTCGATCTTTTCAATTTAATTAAAGATTCATTAAAACTCCACTTAGTTTTAATCTTTGGCTGGGTTAAAGAATTGGTGTCATTTAAAAACACGGTTCACGATAAACCCGAAATCACATCATATTTCAATCAGTCCCTAACCGTAAATTAGCAAGTGAGCAATTCCCTAAGTATTAACCTCGAAGGCCGAAACCAACATCAGATCAATACCCCAGAAACCATTCAACTTAACTAACCTCCAGTTAGTTTCTGATTTTCTTAACTCCTTTGGGTCTAAGAACAGTATTATTGAAGATACTGTTCACGACAACCCAAAATCACATTCCATTAATTATCGGGTTAAAGAACAAGTGTTATTTAAAACACTGTTCACGATAAACCCAAAAAAATCAATACCAATTCAATTCCAATTAAATATTATTTAATTGGTACATTTCATTAAATCTAAATAAAAAGATTTAATCTTTTTCTCAACTGGGTTCAAGAACAGTGTTAATGAAGAAACCCTTCAAGACAAACCCAAATCACATTTGATATTAAATACAAGGCTCTGAATAGAAAATATACCGGCTTATATTCAATATCAAATTCTACGACCAACAAATATCGTATTGGAAATAACGATATATATATGTCTTTCAAATTCCCATAATAATATCTATATCATCACGAAATCCAACATCGAAATATTCCGAAGACAATTTCGATTCAAATCCATTCCAATATAATTGTTGGAAATTCTGGTTATTTTCGGAACCTTTTCAAATCCAATTTATTTATTTAAAAATAAATAGAATTATAATTCTAGTTCAAAACTAGTTCATTTCGATAAAAATCTACTTTTATCTTTTCAAATATGGAGTTTTTCATCCCAATTCTTCACAAATCATTTCTTATGATTTTACACTAATTATTAATATTTTTAATAATTTTATCAAGGCCGTACAGTCGATTTCCATCAACGGCCATCGAACTGCACTAACAGCGACCTTTTTCAATTTTGATTTGGACATAATTCCAAATCCAACAGTTAGATTTCAAATTTCTAATATTCGTTAGAAAGCTCTTTTAGATACGAACCCAACGGTTCCGATTTTAGGAGAACCCGATGGTCGGATCTCTCGCAATATCCGTTCGAAGTCAATGGTCGATATTCGCGAACTACCGCGGCGCGGCGCGTTCTATTCAGGCCATTATATAATATATATAATATATATAATATATACTTCGTCGATTTCAATTCAAAACGCTCTTTATAAATCGTTATAAATTCATTTTCAAAACGGTTTCAACTTCATATTCAATTTCAAATCAAAATTGAATATTCCAATATAAATTCGTTTTAAATTCATTTCAAATCGATTTCAATTCAATTTCAATTCAATTACAATTTAATTCGAATTTCAATTTAATTCAAATTTCAATTTGAATTCAATTCTTTCAATTTCAATTTGAATTCAATTTTTTCAATTTCAATTCGGGTTCAATTCTATTCAATTTGATTCGAATTTCGATTATTTTCAATATAATTCAAATTTCGAAAACACTTTCAATATAATTCAAATTTCGAAATCACTTTCAATAAAATTCAAGTTCCGAAAACATTTTCAATATGATTCAAATTTCGAAAACACTTTCAATATAATTCAAATTTCGAAATCACTTTCAATATAATCGAAAATTGAATAAAATCGATATAAATATCGTTCACGTCAAAATGGCGTCAATCTAATCAACACGGCTTCATATATTTCTATTTTCAAATATTCTATTTCAAATATTTCTTTTTCAAATATTTCTATTTCAAAACTGGAATGAGGCCCAATCAATTACCGTAAAATGTTAGTTATATGGATTTTCTACAACACATGTACAAAATAACAATGATAAATAATCAACCATCATCCAGAGTGCATTCTACACTGTATAAGCATCAAATATAAATATTTAACGCTTATAACAGCCTGTCAATCAATCGATCGACATACAACTAATTATTGGGATTAGTGTATGTCATATATCATCCCAATACCCGTGTGGGGTTTCAAACAATCAAACACAGATTTTATTTGTGTAGTTGGGCGATGTGTAAAATTTATCGTCCCAATCAATATCAATCAAATCAGTGTAAATAAATAAATCTATGATTTGTTTATAAATATTTATTTATATACACGATAAAATTCTATTTTCAACTATAAAATATTTTTAACTATATAAATATTTTATTTCACTCACATCACACAATCAACTACACATCAAAATCAAACAAACAAGCATACAAGTCGTCCATGATCTGTGGACGACGGGTGTCGGGTGCTACTAAACACCGTTTGCATCCTAGTATATATTATTAACTAGAAAACAAAATTAAAGGTGGGAAGTTCTCACCGACTAGCTAATCCAAATGCCACGACTCTTCTTATGTAGAAAATCTTCGTCGTTCCTTCTTTCATCACTTTCATCATCCGTAATCACTACATATATAAAAATCACATTTTTATATTGTTGCTATGTATAAAAAAAAAATCTAATTTTATACTGCTACTATATAGATAAAAATTCTATTTTTACACCTCTAGTAATATAATAAAAATTATATTTTTATTACTCTACATGAATAAAAATCATATTTTTATACTGCCTATGATATAAAAATCATATTTTTTTATTCCTTCTATTTATAAAAAAGATCCAATTTTTATTATCTATATATTATAAAAATTGTATTTTTATTACTTCAACTTTATAAAAATCATGTTTTTAATATGCCATGAGCATAAAAATTATATTTTTAACCTTTACATATAATATAAATTATATTTTTATTTTCTCTATTATATAAAAATCCTATTTTTAATAATCTACCTATATAAAAATAATATTTTTATATCCTTTTCTATAAGATAAAAATCAAATTCTCATATAATTGTATACACGAATAAATAAAACTGATTTTCCTTAATAAAAATCGTCACTTTAATTTTTAGTTTTATAGAAAACAAATGATAAAATAAAACTGAAATAAATAAAGTGAAATAAATAAATTTTACCTTTATTTTGAAGGAGGGGAGAGTTCACCAACGTTCGGAGGGGGGAGGGGCGACATCGGCAAGTGGCGGCGCAGCTAGATCCGGCGATGGCTGCTAGGGCTGGGGGAGTGGCGGATTTAGGGTTCCAGGGTCTCGGGCTTGAAGCTGTAGAGGGGCGGAGAGGAGCGAGAGGTGGTGCGTCGGAAGGGAGGAAGGGCTTCTCGCCGGAGGCGGCGGGTCTTGTAGAGCGTTGGCGGCAAGGGGAGAGGGCAACGTCGGGTCTGGGAAAGAGCATCGGGATTTTATGATTTGGGGGCGTGATAATTTAATTAGGTTTAGAGGGGTAATGAGGGTCTGAGGTCTATATTTATTATATAATTATTTTATTTTAATTTATTTTAAATCTTGAACTCTATAAAGTATCCTTTCCATTCGAACTCGAAACGAAACCCACCAACTGTCGTCCCCAGCTAATTACCCCCATTCCGAACACAATGGGATATGTATCGTAGGCTGATTCGACTGTTTCAATCAGTTTTCATCAAAATCAACACATAACTCTATATATTGAATTTGAACGCGCATTTCAATTTAACGGGGCCACATACTGACTCTAAAAATTCCCGAAATTTTTTTTTCTAGCTTCGTATTAATGATACGGTCGTAACAAATCTAGTTTCATCAGATTCTGAGACAGTTTGAAAAATGGCCATTTTCCAGTCGATTAAAATCAACTGAAACTAGTCAAACGCATTTTCCTTTGCCATGCTCACATATTGATTCGAAAAATTACGAAAATTGGAATCTAGCAATAACTTGACATCACGGATCCAACAAAAGTGGTTTCGTCGAAATCCGAGGTCGTTTGCAAAATTTCCATTTTTAAGGGCCGAAATTCCATAGCGACTATTCTGAATTTTCAACTGCACATAACTTTTGATTCCCGCTATGAAATTTTGATTTCTCGGGTTCGTTGGAAAGAAATTACCAATTAGATTCTAATACTTTTGGTTTCGCTAAAATCCGGTTTATTTTGCATCCTGCACATTCAATTGAATTTTGAAATTGAATTATCGAACTACCGCGCCATTTTCAATTCCTTTTATAATTTAAAATAAATATTTCTATTCTAACGACGATCTATATAACTATATACGTTTGAATTATTTTCAAAATAAATTTTTCATCGATATTATTTAAAATAATTCATTTTAAATATTCAAAATTCGCTAAAATTGCCAAAATAAACATTTTAAATTGGCTCGCATTTCCGGGTTGTTACATAATATCAGTTTAATCGAATAAAAATCATTTCTGGAAACGTTTCCCGAATATAAAGCTGAGGTATTTTCTAAGTATAGAAATTGAAATGATTTAATTAATGAGAAGATAGAAATAGAAGTTGGAAATGTTTTTCAATATAAATAATGTATATTTTCTAAGTATAGAGAATAAGACATGTAAAGAGTTGGAAATATTTTCCGATGTTAAAAATGTATATCTTTTGAAATATGGAAAATAAGAGTTTAAATAAATGGAAATGTTTTCCAAGAATCGTGAGAGGCTAAACGGGTTTTGAGAATTATCTGGAAAGATATAGGAAATTGGGAAATGATAATTTAATAATAAATTGATTTAAAAAGTGGATATCATTATTTGATGGTTAATTAGTATAAATTCCATTTGGAAATAGGACATTGATTGTGTGAATGTTCCTTTGATAGTTAAATCATCGACTATCAAAGTTTTAAATTTATTTTATACCTCCGTTGTCAATACGGAGAGACCGGGATCAGATTTATTATCTGAAAACCACTTGGCATAGGCGTTACAAACCAACTTATGCTGAAGATAATTGAAGATGGAGTAAAGTGCAAGGCCTGTTCTATTAATCCTAGATAGAAATTGCCCAAAATGGATTAATAGAATGGTGCCTTCAGTTTGTCCATTCCAAGGACGACGTATGTGGACGATTGTATGATGACGTGACATCCAAAGAAAATGATGGCAAGATGTGCTAAAAAATAATCGTGACCTCAAGCTTCATCACCTGAGAAATGACAGAAATTGGGCAGGCAGCATGGCCATGTGGGTCAATCCCGTTAGGGGTATTATCACCAGATCTAGAGAAATTTTATTTGCTTCTTATTCTACTCGCTATTGTATGCTTTCAGTAATGGTTGTTGATCACAACCGTTGGTGAAAAGATGCTCGGTACACTCAAGTTAAATCAGTGACCAGCCATGTGTGGACCGGGTTGCAAGATGTTCTTGTTGAACCCAGTGTATTTCCCTCTAGAGATGCCTATCGGAAGGTGGTTCCATACCTTGTCATATTGGAAATCCAATCTCCAATAAGCGCCATGCGGTTTTTGATTTTATATTATATATGGGGCGTGAGATGCAAGCGTTCCACAAGATTCTATTTATTTGATTTAGACACTATTATAATATCACCAAATTTTGATAACAAAATGTTTTGGGTTATCGTAAGGTAAAAACCATCCATGTTTATGTATGGATCTGTCTTATGATTATCATTTCTTTCGAAAGGATTTTAAAAGTTAAACCAATGGTTGGAGTTTACTCACACCAGTCCTTGTTGCTTCCTGTGTGCTTGGTACACATGATAGGGGGTTCTCGCTTCGCGGTTTGGTGGTGAACGGGAGACTCTTACCCCTACATGTCCCAAAAATGTGTGTTGGTTGTGAAGTCGAAAGGTTGGCCTTAAAACAAGGTGCCGGGGTACTAATGTAAGCCACGGTGGGAGGTTAGCCCACTACCATCGGGTCATTACATTTGGTATCAGAGCCAGGTTGAGTAGTAACCTTGGCTCTATAGTGTACCTCAATAGAGATGGGGTTAGTAACTCCCTAGACTGAGTTTGAGTGCATATATATATGAGCGCGTATTTGTACATTTGATATAAAATTGTTTTATATTGCATTGACTGGTTTGTTGAGTGGTTTATGAACTCTGGTCGATATAGGATGTACAACTGTATTGATAGGTGTTTCTAAACTCTTAAACAAAGCAATTCGATACATTATTGTTTTTAAATGGGTAAATAAAATAATTTTGCCCAAAAACTATTTTTGATATAAAAGGAATAATTTTCTGAAATTATTGATTTGGTTGTTATTATAAATCAGATGAAATTATGAAATATTGGAATAGTTACATATGACCAAATATAATTTGTATATGGATAATGTGTACAAATGAGATAAACCAAGAATAAGTTCAAACCAGAATTTGAATTTAAATCCCGGGTGTTTAGAAAATATTTTCTGAAGTATTTTCAAAAGTAATATAACATTAGTTTGAAGGATTTTTGAATAAGGATTATTTTGAATGGCTTTTGAAAGTGATTAAGCACTAAAATCACTTCAGGGGTGAGAAAATAATTCTGATAGTGGGTCGCGACATTATCGATGTTCATTTCCAAGTTTCTGAGTGACGGATTGCAACTATAATAATTCGTTAATGGAAAACTTGTTTGAAAAGAACATGTTGTTTTAAAAATTCAAATGTTTTGAATGTACAAATGATTATGAATATATATATGTATAATTATATGATTTTAAATCGATTTGAAAATAAAAACCTGGAAATTTGAATTCTGGAATTTGAATTTAACTTATGAAACGAAATAGATTGAAATGGTATAAATGAAATAAATTGAAATATAACTTAAGTTAAGTTTAATAAAACTGGATTGGATTAGAAATAATTCCGAATGAAATTAAATAAAGATAAATGTTGAGGTTCGAATTATTAATATGAATTCGACTTATGAAAAAACAAGTTGAATATATATTGGATGTTGTTAACTGAAATTGAATTGTGATAAATTTGGATTTAAGTATTGTAATGACCCGCATTGGCAGAGGTATTATAATTAATTTATTTAATTATATAAATAGTGATATAGTGAATCAAATGGTGGTTTAATTAAATAATGGTGAATATTTAATTTAAAATAATAAATTAAATAATATATTAAATTTAGAAATAATCAAAAATATTGGAAATCACAATATTCTGTGAACTGGGTCATCCCAAGGATTTAATTCAGCTTAGAGTTGAATTATATTGACGAATATATTCAATCGACGTCAGTTTGAACGTATAATTATAATATAATTATATTCGAGCGCGTAACGATGTGGCAGTTCGCTATTTGGCGATTCGAACTTCAATTGAGTATACAGGGTTCGTTTTAAATTGGATTTCTGTGAAACAAGAAACGTGTGGAGCTGGTGGAGTATATCTTTCTATTGGAAGAGAAAAATCTGGATTTCGTCCTGTAGATTTTGAGTTACGTCCAAATCAAATTATCAAAAATGCAGTGCCCTGACCATAACTGTAACGACCCGGATTTTGCGCGACTTTGGTTATCAACATATGCTCGATCTCGATAACCAAAACATCGAAAAATCCTGGTAATTAATGAAAGAAATTAGAGGGTGAGGATATATAAGATAGAAACTTAGAATAGAAGAAGAAGAAGAACACAACATCAGAGTAACACGAACCTCACAGCGGAACGAATAACATATAATATATAACATAACTTTGAAATATAACAGTTATGTATACAATAGCACTTATCAGAGTACAGCACTTACAACACAGCGGAAATAAATTATAGTTATATGATCCAGAAGCCTCCTGCTCCAGCTCTTCATGTATATCTGTAAATCCCGACTACTTGACTGCCCGTACAAATTTAGGCACCCAAGAGTTTAGGGAAAACAACAAAGTAAACTCCGGGTCAGTCATGGGACTAGTGTGAGTAAAATAGTTTAAAACAGTTTAACATATACATGATATCTCATAAGACCACGCAGTGAATACGGAACGGGTTTTTCCCTTATGAGAATCCAATATCTTTGACAAGCAATATCGTTATGATATTATAATAATGTCTAAGTACAAATATATATCAATTTAGCAGAAATGCTTTCATCTCACGTTCTACATATATAGTATACAATCAAAACCGCAAGCACGTATTGGGTAATGGATTTCCAACTATGACAAGGTATGGAACCACCTTCTGCTAGTGTACCTCTAGAGAGGAATACACTGGGTTCAACAAAAACATCTTGCAACCCGGCCACACATGACTGACCACTCATTTCGCTTGAGTGTATCGAATGTGTATCACCAACGGTTGGGATCAGCAACCATTTCCCGAATGGGACAGCATCAACAATAGATTTTTAGAAATAAATGAAACTCTAGATCAGGAGATTATACACCCTAATAGGTGCGACCTACATAGCCATGCTACCTGCCCGATTTCTGTCATTTACCGGATGTGAGGCTAGAAGCTACGCTTATCTTACATCAGATTCACTTTAAATGCCACATCATCAAATCGATCCAATCACCGATTGACGTCCTCAACAATTCATTATGTGTTAGCTAAAAAAAGTTTCCTTCTCCGCTTCCACTCTTGGTACGGTTGGAGAAATCAATGTACGTGATCGTCTGGAAATACTCTGTCAGACATCCATCTTCATTCACTTAGAAATGTCACATCGTCATACCCGCAAAATCACAAATTGATTTCCTCAAAGATACAATGGGTATACAGCTAAGAGAAACGAATTCCTCCGCCACCAACGTATATACGTTTGAAGGGATCAACTTACGCGATCCATTGGATATACTCTGTCAGACCTTCATCCATACAAGTTGTCCTGGGACTGGACAAACCGAAGGCACTATTCAGTATATCCATCTTAGTCACTGTTAACTAAGACTTATACAACAACCCTTGCACTTTACTCCATCTTAAATTATCTTTGGCATAAATGATTCATAATGCTTGTGCCAATACAGAGTGGTTCTTTAGATAATAATCCAACAGGTCTCCCCATATTAACAACGTTAAATGGTAAAAAACTTCGATAGTCTGTGAGTTAACTATCAAAGAAAACAAGTGTGCAAACAACAATATTATTTCCAATTGGAAATAACATCGGTCAATCATCAATCACTACCATTCCACAACTATCAGACTCTAACTGTAAACTAATAAGAGAACAACTTCCCAAGTATAAACCCCGAAGGTCGAAACCAACATCAGATCGATATTCCGAAAACTATTCAACTTACTAATCTCCAGTCAGTTCCTAATTTTGCTTAACTCTATTTCTTTAACTTTATTTGATTAACTCTTATTCGAATAACTAGTATTCGATTAACTCCATTCGCTTGACTCTAGATCGCAGCGATCACAATGGTTATGCCTGATTCCCTCAGGAAACATCCGACCGCCGTAGGCTATCTGTAGCCCTGCGAATTCCGCTAGCAGTCGTGCTAAATGGCGACTCATCTGGATTAACTCTTATTCGAATAACTAATATTCGATTAATTCTAATTGATTAACTCCTATTTTATTTAAACTCTCTTTGATTAACACACTTGATTAACTCATTTGATTAACTCACTTGGCTAACCCACTTGATTTACTTCGACTAACTTAACTTGATTTACTTGGTTTGACTAACTCAATTGATCAACTCGACTTGATAAATTCAACTCGATTAACCTAACTTCATTTACTTGGTTTGACTAACTCAATTGATTAACTCGACTTGATAAATTCAACTCGATTAACCTAACTTGATTTACTTGGTTTGACTAACTCAATTGATTAACTCGACTTGATAAATTCAACTCGATTAACCTAACTTGATTTACTTATCTCGATTAATTGAACTAATCACTTTGATTAACTCGACTAATTCACTTTGATTAACTTAACCAATTCACTTAGTTTAACTTAACTTGCTAATTCAATTTGATTAACTTAACTAATTCACTTAGTTTAACTTAATTTGCTAATTCAATTTGATTAACTCTACTCGCTAATTCAATTTGATTAACTCTACAACAATGATCACTATCATTCAAACACATATAATCCATACACATTATATATCACGTCATATATCACAATATATGAAAAACGGTAAAATAAATGTTGAGGAATCCCGTCGGATTCCTCCAACCTGTTTCCCTGCATCACAGATGTTACACAGTAAAATCAACATCACTTCCAGTTAAATATGAAATATTCTGTTAACAGAATCAATATATAACTATTTAACTGTTTATATATATATATAATATTCACTAACTGACTAGCAGTTCAATCAAACAGTCAACACACAATCAAACAGACAATATTTAACAGTTCTAAGAATACGTTGTAAAAATAGAACTGTACAGAGTTGGTGAGTTTTACTCACATTGGCAGTTCATCGTTAAAGAACGATAAACTGTTATTTGGTTTGAATCAAACAGTTTATTTCGCCATAAATTCAAACGAGCACCAATCAACTCCCAGTCAGTTCCATTGTGTTGCCCCCGTCCATACGATCCCAACGCAACTTGTTTCGCTGAATTTCGTTCATGTATGACCAAGTTATGACTTACACAAGTTAATATAGTTTTAAATAAAATAAAAACTTGGGTTTAAAATTTAAATGGGCCTTACTATTTTGGATCCAGCCCAAACCCTTACAAAACCTGTACCACTCACCACTCCTTCTTCCCGAACGATACCTGCTCCTCCTTTCAAACCATCACGCCACTTAACCCCCATCGCAACATCCATTTACTTCTCCATTGCCAAAACTAACCACACCAATGTTCATCACTTCAATTACTCTTCCTATACATTATCACAAACTCCAACTCGCACCCGTGAACGGAATCCCGTTCTCAACCTCGAACCGCAACCCCCAGCAAAAACATTGAATCTTTTTTTATTCAATAAAGCCCAAAGAAATCGTATAAGTGCTAAAACCCACGCTGAACTCAAATATGAACTCTAATCTGCAAAATAACGTCTCAAATCCATACAATCGCTAGCCCTAATCGTTGGAACCGAAAGTCAGATGTTCCTGGAACCCGAGAATACGTTGTCGAGCTCAAAAAGAACCTCCCTGCGTTGAAGAGCTCACTCTTTGGACTCCCAATATATAAGTGTTTTGATTTAAAGATTTTTCTCCAATTTCCTTTTGATTTATGAAGAAGATATATGCTTTCATTGAAGTCAGAAAAAGAACGGCGGATTTCCTGAAGTTGAAATTAGGTTTTAGGAAATTTTAAGGCCTATTTACAGGTAAACAAAATATCTAGATATTTTGTGAAAGGGAATATTCCCGGTATATTCTCCATCGTTAAATCGTTTCTGACTTCTAAAAATTCGTGTGATCACACACGATACCCAAAAATCACCAAATTGGACATACAGCTACAGTTCGACATTACTGTCCCAACGAAACTGGTTTCGTCGAATTCCGACTTTGTATGCTCACACAGCGTATTTTTAACTGTCAAAATACTGACTGTTTCTCACTATAAAAATTCGTACGGTCACACAGTGACTCTAAAAATCACGAAACTGCAAATCTACCAACAATTTGATGTTGCGGATCCAACAAAATTGGTTTCGTCGAATTCTGAGGTCGTATGAAAAACTGGTTATTTTTAAAGCTCTGGATGACCCATTTATATATATAAATATATTTAAATATAATTAAATTAAATATTAATAAATTAATATTATCGTATATCTTCACATATGATATCGTACAGCTCTAGAATATCATATCAGAATTTACAGCTTGATATTTCAAGATTCCAGATTATCTCGATATTCAATTTATATTGAAATTCCTTTTAAAAATATAAATAATTCCTTTATAAATTATAAAGGAATTCCACAGCGACTTTTCTAAAATTTGATTTGGACATATCTCAAAATCTACACGACGAAATCCCGATTTTTCTCTTTCACTAGAAAGATATACTTCACCAGCTCCACACGTTTCTTGTTTCACAGAAATCCGGCTTAAAACGAATCCTGTATATTCAGTTGAAGTTCAAATCGCCAATTTACGAACTGCAGCGCCATTTCGAGCTCGATTTTAATTATAATATAATTGTACGTTCAAACTGACGTCGATTGAATATATTCATCAATATAATTTCAACTCTAAGTTGAATTAAATCTTAGGGATGACCCAGTTCACAGAATATTGTGATTCCCAATGTTTTTGATTATTTCTGAATTAAATATATTATTTAATTACTTAATTTAATTAAATATTCCATATTATTTAATTAAACCTCTATTTAATTCACTATATCACGATATATATAATTAAATAGATTAATTGTAATACCCCTGACAATGAGGGTCATTACATTCTTCCCCACTTAAAATAATTTCGTCCTCGAAATTGCTAAGTTATAGGACGACCCTATCTATTGGAATTCCTAAGATTTGTTTACCCCTTATTTCTGATTTCAACCGAACCAATTAATATCGACTAAAATATTTATTCATTCCGACTAACTAAAATTTTCAAAAATTCTGAAAATTTTCTAACACTTTAAATTTTCGGAAAATTTCGCTATAACCTCCTTTGTACAGCCCTATCGGTAAAACCAGAACTCGCCTCTCTAGGCCTTCTCCAAACCAAAAGAAAATCAAACAGCCAAGCGGCTTGCCAATTCGGCTCATAAATCTCATGCCTATATCAAATGTAAACTTGTACCTTTTTGTCGGGCATATCACTATGTCCTTTGCATCTGTTACCAATTCAACATATATCAACGTCATTCCAACTTGATCTCAAATCGATTTATCTTTAACACAACCATTCGCTTATACCTGAGTCGAGTTTCAATTCAAACTCAAGCACTATTCTTGATTTCCAATCCATAACTCACCAGTCTAATATAATTCCAGATTATCTCTAATCAAGTCTAATTCTACTTGACATCAATCTATTTCAATACGATTTTCACTTAACTGGCTTTTAAATTCCATCTCAATTCTATTGGATTTTACAAATTTTAATTTAATTTGTTTTAATTCACATAATCTGTTTCTGGGAGTTTTTAAACAGTTTAACCTTTTCCAAAAATCAAAATATTCAATTTGGAATATCAAAACAATTTGTTCTTCTCAAAACAATTCAAAAACAATTTCTTTGGTAGTAATCTGTCACTTAGCAGCTCAAAAATGAACACTGGTGATGTAGCGATTCATCATCAGGGTTATTTCCCAGCTATCGAAGTGAGTTCAATACTATATCACTTTTCAAAACCATTTCTGAATATTTCCATTTTGAAATCAGTTCAAAATATCCTTCACAATGCTTTAAACAATTTAAAATCTCCCAAGATTTTAAAATTCTCTTATACTTAATTCAAATCCATTTTCAAACACTTATTCCTATTTCCAGAGTTTGAATTTCAATTCTGATTTAAATTTCGGATTTAACTCCTCTGATTTCACATATTTTACTTATGTGAATTCTGATTGGTTATTTATATACCATTTCATATTTTATAATCTTATCTGATTATAATCACAACCAATATATCTAATATATATATATATATTTCCCCTATATCAGAATATACTCTGGGTAAACTTATTTTAATTTACCCTCTTTACAAAACATATCGTGTCGACCCATCGTATTCGAGTGTTTATAAACTCCTACCGACACAGTGGATCAAACTGATCGATCAGAACCCATAAACAACTTAAGCAATAAATCTCCACAATATAAACAAATTTTTATATCAAATACAAATACGTTCACTCGTATATATACAACTCAATCTAGGGTATTACTAACCCTATCTCTACCGAGTCACGCCACAGAGCCAAGGTAATTCTTAACTTACACTCTGATACCAACTGTAACGACCCGGATTTTCGGCGACTTTGGTTATCGACATAAGATCGATGTCAATAACCAAAACATCGAAAAATCCTGGTAATTAATGAAAGAAATTAGAGGGTGAGGATAGATAAGATAGAAACTTAGAATAGAAGAAGAAGAACACAACATCAGAGTAACACGAACCTCACAGCGGAACGAATAACATATAATATATAACATAACTTTGAAATATAACAGTTATGTATACAATAGCACTTATCAGAGTAAAGCACTTACAACACAGCGGAAATAAACTATAGCTATATGATCCAGAAGCCTCCTGCTCCAGCTCTTCAAGCATATCTGTAAATCCCGACTACTTGACTGCCCGTACAAATTTAGGCACCCAAGAGTTTAGGGAAAACAACAAAGTAAACTCCGGGTCAGTCATGGGACTAGTGTGAGTAAAATAGTTTAACACAGTTTAGCATATATATGATATCTCATAAGACCACGCCGTGAATACGGAACGGGTTTTTCCCTTATGAGAATCCAACATCTTTGACAAGCAATATCATTCTGATATTATAATAATGTCTAAGTACAAATATATATCAATCTAGCAGAAACGCTTTCATCTCACGTTCTACATATATAGTATACAATCAAAACTGCAAGCACGTATTGGGTAATGAATTTCCAACTATGACAAGGCATGGAACCACCTTCTGCTAGTGTACCTCTAGAGAGGAATACACTGGGTTCAACAAGAACATCTTGCAACCCGGCCACACATGACCGACCACTCATTTCGCTTGAGTGTATCGAATGTATATCACCAACGGTTGGGATCAGCAACCGTTTCTCGAATGGGACAGCATCAACAATAGATTTTTAGAAATAAATGAAACTCTAGATCAGGAGATTATACACCCTAATAGGTGCGACCTACATAGCCATGCTACCTGCCCGATTTCTGTCATTTACCGGATGTGAGGCTAGAAGCTACGCTTATCTTCACATCAGATTCACTTTAAATGCCACATCATTAAATCCATCCAATCACCGATTGACGTCCTCAACAATACATTATGTGTTAGCTAAAAGTAGTTTCCTTCTCCGCTTCCACTCTTGGTACGGTCGGAGAAATCAATGTACGTGATCGTCTGGAAATACTCTGTCAGACATCCATCTTCATTCACTTAGAAATGTCACATCATCATACCCGAAAAATCACAAATTGATTTCCTCAAAGATACAACGGGTATACAGCTAAGAGAAACGAATTCCTCCGCCACCAACGTATATACGTTTGAAGGGATCAACTTACGCGATCCATTGGATATACTCTGTCAGACCTTCATCCATACAAGTTGTCCTGGGACTGGACAAACCGAAGGCACTATTCAGTATATCCATCTTAGTCACTGTTAACTAAGACTTATACAACAGCCCTTGCACTTTACTCCGTCTTCAATTATCTTTGGCATAAATGATTCACAACGCTTGTGCCAATACAGAGTGGTTCTTTGGATAATAATCCAACCGATCTCCCCATATTAACATCGTTAAATGGTAAAAAACTTCGATAGTCTGTGAGTTAACTATCAAAGAAAACAAGTGTGAAACAACGATATTATTTCCAATTGGAAATAACATCGATCAATCATCAATCACTACCATTCCACAACTATCAGACTCTAACTGTAAACTAATAAGAGAACAACTTCCCAAGTATAAACCCCGAAGGTCGAAACCAACATCAGATCGATACTCCGAAAACTATTCAACTTACTAATCTCCAGTCAGTTTCTAATTCTGCTTAACTCTATTTCTTTAACTCTATTTGATTAACTCTTATTCGAATAACTAGTATTCGATTAACTCCATTCGCTTGACTCTAGATCGCAGCGATCACAATGGTTACGCCTGATTCCCTCCGGAAACATCCGACCGCCGTAGGCTATCTACAGCCCTGCGAATTCCACTAGCAGTCGTGCTAAATGGCGACTCATCTGGATTAACTCTTATTCGAATAACTAATATTCGATTAATTCTAATTGATTAACTCTTATTTTATTTAAACTCACTTTGATTAACACACTTGATTAACTCATTTGATTAACACACTTGGCTAACCCACTGATTTACTTCGACTAACTTAACTTGATTTACTTGGTTTGGCTAACTCAATTGATCAACTCGACTTGATAAATTCAACTCGATTAACCTAACTTCATTTACTTGGTTTGACTAACTCAATTGATTAACTCGACTTGATAAATTCAACTCGATTAACCTAACTTGATTTACTTGTTTTGACTAACTCAATTGATTAACTCGATTTGATAAATTCAACTCGATTAACCTAACTTGATTTACTTGGTTTGACTAACTCAATTGATTAACTCGACTTGATAAATTCAACTCGATTAACCTAACTTGATTTACTTATCTCGATTAACTGAACTAATCACTTTGATTAACTCGACTAATTCACTTTGATTAACTTAACCAATTCACTTAGTTTAACTTAACTTGCTAATTCAATTTGATTAACTTAACTAATTCACTTAGTTTAACTTAACTTGCTAATTCAATTTGATTAACTCTACTCGCTAATTCAATTTGATTAACTCTACAACAATGATCACTATCATTCAAACACATATAATCCATACACATTATATATCACGTCATATATCACAATATATGAAAAACAGTAAAATAAATGTTGAGGAATCCCGTCGGATTCCTCCAACCTGTTTCCCTGCATCACAGATGTTACACAGTAAAATCAACATCACTTCCAGTTAAATATGAAATATTCTGTTAACAGAATCAATATATAACTATTTAACTGTTTATATATATATATATATATATATATTTATATATATAAAATATTCACTAACTGACTAGCAGTCCAATCAAACAGTCAACACACAATCAAACAGACAATATTTAACAGTTCTAAGAATACATTGTAAAAATAGAACTGTACAGAGTTGGTGAGTTTTACTCACATTGGCAGTTCATCGTTAAAGAATGATAAACTGTTATTTGATTTGAATCAAACAGTTTATTTCACCATAAATTCAAACGAGCACCAATCCACTCCTAGTCAGTTCCATTGTGTTTCCCCCGTCCATACGATCCCAACGCAACTTGTTTCGCTGAATTTCATTCATGTTTGACCAAGTTATGACTTACACAAGTTAATATAGTTTTAAATAAAATAAAAACTTGGGTTTAAAATTTAAATGGGCCTTACTATTTTGGATCCAGCCAAAACCCATACAAAGCCCGTACCACTCACCACTCCTTCTTCCCGAACGATACCTGCTCCTCCTTTCAAACCATCACGCCACATAACCCCCATCGCAACATCCATTTACTTCTCCATTGCCAAAACTAACCACACCAATGTTCATCGCTTCGATTTCTCTTCCTATACATTATCACAAACTCCAACTCGCACCCATGAACGGAATCCCGTTCTCAACCTCGAACCGCAACCCCCAGGAAAAACATCAAATCTTTTTTTTATTCAATAAAACCCAAAAAAATCGTATAAGTGCTAAAACCCACGCTGAACTCAAATATGAACTATAATCTGCAAAACAACGTCTCAAACCCATACAATCGCTAGCCCTAACCATTGTAACCGAAAGTCAGATGTTCCTGGAACCCGAGAAAACGTTGTCGAGCTCAAAAATAACCTCCCTACGTTGAAGAGCTCACTCTTTGGACTCCCAATATATAAGTGTTTTGATTTAAAGATTTTTCTCCAATTTTCTTTTGATTTATGAAGAAGATATATGCTTTCGTTGAAGCCAGAAAAAGAACGGCGGATTTCCTGAAGTTGAAATTAGGTTTTAGGAAATTTTAAGGCCTGTTTATAGGTAAACAAAATATCTAGATATTTTGTGAAAGGGAATATTCCCGGTATATTCTCCATCGTTAACTCGTTTCTGACTTCTACAATTTCGTGTGATCACACACGATACCCAAAAATCACCAAACTGGACATACAGCTACAGTTCGACATTACGGTCCCAACGAAACTGGTTTCGTCGAATTCCGACTCTATATGCTCACACAACGTATTTTTAACTGTCAAAATACTGACTGTTTCTCAGTCTAAAAATCCGTACGGTCACGCAGTGACTCTAAAAATCACGAAACTGGAAATCTAACAACAATTTGATGTTGCGGATCCAACAAAATTGGTTTCGTCGAATTCTGAGGTTGTATGAAAAACTGGCTATTTTTAAAGCTTTGGATGACCCATTTAAATATATAAATATATTTAAATATAATTAAATTAAATATTAATAAATTAATATTATCGTATATCTTCACATATGATATCGTACAGCTCCAGAATATCATATCAGAATTTACAGCTTGATATTTCAGATTCCAGATTATCTCGATATTCAATTTATATTGAAATTCCTTTTAAAAATATAAATAATTCCTTTATAAATTATAAAGGAATTCCACAGCGACTTTTCTAAAATTTGATTTGGACATATCTCAAAATCTACACGACGAAATCCCGATTTTTCTCTTCCACTAGAAAGATATACTTTACCAGCTCCACGCGTTTCTTGTTTCACAGAAATCCGGCTTAAAACGAATCCTGTATATTCAGTTGAAGTTCAAATCGCCAATTTACGAACTGCAGCGCCATTTCAAGCTCGATTTTAATTATAATATAATTATACGTTCAAACTGACGTCGATTGAATATATTCGTCAATATAATTTCAACTCTAAGCTGAATTAAATCTTAGGGATGACCCAGTTCATAGAATATTGTGATTCCCAATGTTTTTGATTATTTCTGAATTAAATATATTATTTAATTATTTAATTTAATTAAATATTCCATATTATTTAATTAAACCTCTATTTAATTCACTACATCACGATATATATAGTTAAATAGATTAATTATAATACCCCTGACAATGCGGGTCATTACATTAACTATTTAATTATATTTTATATAAGGATTTAAATAGAAATCGAACATCAATGTAACTCTAACGATGTAATATCGAGTTATAAATCCATATAGGAATATTCTGAAGCTGTATGGTATTCCACTATGAATATATACAATAATATTTATTTATAAATATTTAATTTAATTATATTTAAATATATTTATATATTTAAATGGGCTATTTAGGGGTTTAAAAATAGCCACTTTTGCAAACGAAGTCGGAATTCGACGAAACTAATGTTGTTGGATCCACAATGTCAAATAGTTGTTAGATTTCCAGTTTCGTGATTTTTAGAGTCACTGTGTGGTCGTACGTATTTTTAGAGTGAAAAACAGTCAATATTTCGACAGTTAAAATTACGCTGTGTGAGCATACGAAGTCGGAATTCGACGAAACCAGTTTCGTTGGGACCGTAATGTCGAACTCTAGTAGTATGTCCAGTTTGATGATTTGTGGGTGTCGTGTGTGATCACATGGATTTTTAGAAGGCAAAAACTAATATAAAATAATAAAAATATCTCAAAATATCTAAAGTCTACCCCTTATAAATACACATTAACTTCCATCCCTTACAACCTAATTCCCTTCTCAGAAAACTCGAACAAAGTAGCCGCCACAAACGAAATAAGGAAAACGGGAGATTCCTTCTTCAATAATATAAAACAAATCGATGGAAATTCCTAAAATCATAAAATGAAGTTGTATGGATTCATGGAACTTTTCTCAATAATCTGGTACAATTTGGTGCGACTCGATCCGATTTTCGTTGATGTTGGGTTGTCCAGCGAGACCTAGGGTTGAGGTCTTTGAGGGTTTAAGTGATTTATACTCGAATTCGATATCAGTTCTGAGCTCAGGAGTTCGAATAGCATCGTTGTGATTTATTTTGGGATTTAATCGAAAATAAAAACGTCGATCCTGTGCTGAGAACGTGGACGTCGGAATCTGATTGAGGGCTCCAAAGGAGATTTCAGGGTGGCTGGGAGGCACGACATAGAGTGCTGAGTTGAATGGTGGTGTCCGTAGGGAGAGCGGTGGTTTGTGGATGGAGAACTCACCGGTTGAAATCGGTTAAATGGTGGAGCAAGCTACAGAAGAGCGACGAGGAAGAAGGGATTTTATTGGACCGGGTCGGGTTTGGTAGAGTGGTTTTGGGCCGGTGTTGGTTGGTGAGCCCATTCCTTTTTACTTTTAAACCTAAGTTTTTAATTTAATTAGTATATAGACTTCGAAATTGCATAACTCTATCATACGACATCGGTTTTCAGCGAAACAAGATCCGTTGGTATCTTATGGACGGGAGCAACCCAATGGAACTGACCGAGAGTGGATTGGAGCTAGTTTGCATTTATAGCGAAATAAATTGTTTGATTCAAAACAAACAAATAGTTTATCGTTCTTTAACGATGAACTGCAAAGGCGAGTAAATCTCACTAACTCTGAAAAGTTTATAATTTCATGTTGTATATTTAGAACTGTTAAATATTGGCTGATTGACTGTGTGTTGACTGTTTGATTGAACTGCTAGTCAGTTAGTTGAATTTCTATATAGATTTTGTTTAGCAGAATATATCATATGGAACTGAAAGTGATGTTATCTATATTGTTTAACACCTGTGATGCAGGGGAACAGGTTAGAGGAATCCAACTGGATTCCTCAACATTTATTTTACTGTTTTTCATATATTGTGATATATGATGTGTTATATAATCTGTAATGGATTATGTGTGTTAGAATGATATTGATCCTTGTTATTCGATATTTTAAATATCATAAAGGACCCTGGGATGTAAGAAGAATTATTTCAATGTATATTGAAATAAAGGAATTTTTTAAAATCAACCGATTTTATAAAAAGGAAATATTTCGAAAGTAAATAAAAGGAAAATGTTTATAAAACGAATAGAGTTTTGTAAAGGGGAAAAATGTTGATAAAACGAATAGAATAGAATAAAGGAATATCTATTTAGAGAATAAATAGGATGAAGGAATATTTATTTAGTAAATAATAGAATTATAAAAGGAATATTTAGTTGGAAACTAAATAGGATTATAAAAGGAAACTGACGAGATAAAAACGGGTTAATCAAACGTAGTTTATCAAAAGGAGTTAATCAGACATAGTTATATAGGATAAGTTACCATTTAACATGACTGCTAGCGTAATTCGCAGGGCTGCAGATAGCCTACGGCGGTCGGATGTTTCCTGAGGGAATCATGCGTAACCATTGTGATCGCTGCGATCTAGAGCCAAGCGAATGGAGTTAAATCGAATATAGTTATTCGAAATAAAGTTAAAAAATATATTAGTTATTCGTATTGGAGTAAATCAAATAGAGTTAATCGAATAGAGGTAAAGAAATGGAGTTAAACCAGATTAGAAACTGACTAGAGATTAGTTAAGTTGAATAGTTTTCTGAGTACCGATCTGATGTTGGTTTCGGCCTTCGGGGTTTATACTTAGAGAATTGTTCTCCTACTAGTTACAGTCAGAGACTGATAGTTGTAGAAATAATAGTGATACGTAAATAAGTTATGGAAATGTTTTCCAGCGTTAACATATATTTTCTAAACATAGAAAATAAGGATATATGTATATATATATATATATGATTGATGATTGATTGATAGAATTTCCATTTGGGAATAATATCGTTGTTGCACACGTGTTTTTCTTTGATAGTTAAATCACAGACTACCAAAGTTTTGACCATTTTAACGTTGTTAATATGGAGAGACCGGTTGGATTATTATCCAAAGAATCACTTTGTATTAGCATAAGCGTTGCGAATCATATATGCCAAAGAAAATTGAAGACGGAGTAAAGCAAAAGGGCTGTTGTATAAGTCTTAGATAACTGTGTCTAAGACGGATATACTGAATAGTACCTTCGGTTCATCCTGTTCCTGGATGACTTGTATGGATGAATGTCTGACAGAGTATTTCTAGAAAGGTCACGTACATTGATTTCTTCAACCGTACCAAGAGTGGAAGCGGAGAAGGAAACCTCTTTTAGCTGACACGTAATGTATGGTTGTAGACGTCAATCGGTGATTTGATGGATTTGACGATGTGACATTCGAAGTGAATCTGATGTGATGATGAAGCGTAACCTTAAGCCTCATCGCCTGGTAAATGACAGAAATCAGGCAGGCAGCATGGCTAAGTCGGTCGCACCGAAGTAGGGTGTGTAATCACCTGATCTAGAGTTTCATTTACTTCTAAAAATCTATTGTTGATGCTGTCCCATTCGGGAAACGGTTGCTGATCCCAACCGTTGGTGGTATACATTCGATACACTCAAGCGAAATGAGTGGTCGGTCATGTGTGGACGGGTTGCAAGATGTTCTTGTTGAACCCAGTGTATTCCTTTCTAGAGGTACACTAGCGAAAGGTGGTTCCATACCTTGTCATAGTTGGAAATCCATTACCCAATACATGCTTGCGGTTTTGATTGTATACTATATATGTAGAACGTGAGATGAAAGGGTTTCTGCTAGATGATCATTATATTATGGTTGATAGACATTATTATAATATCAAAAGGTTTTGATATAAAGATACTTTGGATTCTCATAAGGGAAAACCCGTTCCGTTATACGGCGTGGTCTTATGAGATATCATTTAACTACTTAAACTGTTTTAAACTTTTTTACTCATACCAGTCCCATGACTGACCCGGAGTTTATTTTGTTTTGTTTTCCCTAAACTCTTGGGTGTCCAATTTTGTACAGGCAATCAAGTAGTCGGGATTTACAGATACTTGAAGAGCTGGAGCAGGAGGCTTCAGGATCATATAGCTATAGTTTAGTTCCGCTGTGTTGTAAGTGTTGTACTCTGATAATGTTGTATATTCAAATACAAATGTATATTTCAAAGTTATGTTACATATATTATATGTTATTCATTCCGCTGTGAGATTCATGTTACTCTGATATTGTGTTCTTCTTCTTCTATTCTAAGTTTCTATCTTATCTTTCCTTACCCTCTAATTTCTTTCATTAATAACCCGTTTGTAACAGCCCTGATTTTTGGGGTTAATTTTAAAATTTTATTTTAAGAAATTTTAATGAATGAATATATTTAAAATTATTTATTTTAAATAATAACGATGAAAAACTTATTTTATTTCGAGCGCGAACTTGAAATTTATATTAAATCCATTCCGAGCCTGAAAACGGCACGGTAATTTCAGATTTGAAATTCCAACTTTGAAAAATTAAATAAAATATAAATCGGAATTGGACGAAACAAGAAACGCTAGGACCGTATTGAAAATATCTTTCCAAAGAGTTTCAGAAATTAAGATTCCAGTTTATAAATTGTAAGTTATGAGAAAATTAAATTTTCAGAAAAACGCTATAGAATTCGTATATATTATATATAAGGCCCAAAACGTAAAATTTTTGCAGAATAAGGAATTAGGACCCGAAACCATCTCCATTGGTTTCAGAATGTTGTTTACATATAAAAATGACTATAAGAACTTATATTTTTGAGTTTCGGAAAAATTCCACTATTTTTGGTATTTTTAAATATTAAAAATATACGCCTGAAAAATGGAATTTTTGTAAACGAACTCCGAATTCGACGAGACCAGTTTCTATGGATTCGGAATATTAAAATAAGGTTAAATTCTAAAATTTATAATTTTGGGAATTATTTTGTGGCCGGTATAATTTTTACAGTGAAAAATAGCATATTTTCAGACTTCGGAAATTCAAAATAAATTCATACGGACTCGGAAAATTACGAAATCAGGTTCGTTGGATTCGTAATGAGCTGAAATAATTATGTTTAAAATTTTATTAATTTTGAAATCAGCATGTATTTATAAGAATTTTTGAATTGAAGAAACAGTTGAAAATTTAGTAATTAGACCCATAATGATATTTGGGCCCAAACCAAAATTAGACCCATAGTATATATTATCTTTTTCCTCAGAATTTAGGGCTGAAATTCGAAATACACAGCAACCACTTCTCTTTTCCATCATTTTTCTCAATTTCCATGGCGGCTCTCTCTTCCTCTAAAATTTGTCGAAAATAAAATCTCTTCAAACCATAGCAAATTATATGTCCACTCGAAGGTCTCGACGATACGAAGCTAATGGTGTCGTCGGTTTCGTCAAACAGCGCTCGGATTCGCCGGAATCTTGTCTTAAAGCTCGCTGTTTTCGAAATTCAGAAGCTCAAAACGTAAATCAAGAAATTCCCGTGAATCGAGGAAGAATTAGACGAAGTCACGAACACGGAAGTTCTTCGTCTACGTGAGGTGGAGGTGCTCGCCAAATTTCAGGCAGTTTGGAGGTGTGAGGCGGCCTGTGGGACCCGCAAGGCGAAATCGTTCGTAGGCGATTTCCCGATGATCGGAGAAGCTTTAGGGGCGGCTCTTTCTGGTGGTGGTGCGTCTCGCCAAGACGAAGACGTTGGCGGTGGTCCCGTGGCGTCAGGTGGCCTGAAGCAGCGGCAAATCGCGGTCAAAGTTCTGCGGTGAACAGTGTTTCGCGGTCAATGGGCTGAGGGTATTTTCTATTTTATTTTTAAATTATTTAATTAATTTCCAGAACTTTAAAATTGCATAACTCACTCATACGAAGTCGAAATTCGACGATTTCAGGTGCGTTGGGATCGTGGCGACGAGATGGACGCGTGGACACTGATTTTGTCCAATTCTGAGATAGTAAATTTTTTAGGTATTTTCACGAATATTAATTAATTATTTAATTATGTCCAACTTTAATAAATCATAACTCTCTCGTACGAGGTCCAATTGACGAACCGTAAATTGCGTTGGACTCGTCTTTCCGAGCTCTTCGCGATGGCGCAGACCAGAGCTGAATCCGAGACAGAAAAATTTTCAGCAAAAAATCAATGTGAGAATTCTATTTTTAAAATAAAATTATTTATTTATTTAATTCACTGCAAAATCTATATTCATATCATATGAAATTCATGTTGTTGCTGCATGTATGATTATTTCCATGTTGATTGTTTGTGATGATTGTGCGTATTTATGTTGACATGATTTTGTGTGCACGACGAAGACAAACATTTTAGTTAATATATAAAATGTATAATATTCATGTTTGTAAAAGAAAAATTTGTGCAAACCATAAAAATCATATATTTATATTGTGTATATATATAACGGAGATGTTACATGTTAAAAAGGGAATTTATATATTGTGAAGAAAAAAAAAGTATTCTTTGTTTATCATGTTGGAATTTTCATTTTATGAATTACCCACATAAAATATTCATTTTTATGTTATGTTGAATTAGAACCGTCAACATAAGTATGTTCATTTGGTTAATAACGTTATGCTAACATAAGAACATCGCTTGTGTTAATAATGTTATGTTAATATAAAAACTGTCATTGTATTAAAATGAACAAAATGGATGTGTCATTTATGTTGTAGATAAAATTGACAGAATAAACATGTCATTTATTTAGTAAATTACACATGTCATTTTCATAAGGAATGTTAATATTAGATTAAAACAGGCATTTTTGTCAATATAATTATGTAGCGATGAAATCACTTTTGTCAATATAATTAAGTAGCGACAAAAATCACTTTTGTCAATATAATTAAGTAGCGACAAAAATCACTTTTGTCAATATAATTAAGTAGCGACAAAAATCACTTTTGTCAATATAATTATGTAGCGATGAAATCACTTTTGTCAATATAATTAAGTAGCGACAAAAATCACTTTTGTCAATATAATTAAGTAGCGACAAAAATCACTTTTGTCAATATAATTATGTAGCGATGAAATCACTTTTGTCAATATAATTAAGTAGCGACAAAAATCACTTTTGTCAATATAATTAAGTAGCGACAAAAATCACTTTTGTCAATATAATTAAGTAGCGACAAAAATCACTTTTGTCAATATAATTATGTAGCGATGAAATCACTTTTGTCAATATAATTAAGTAGCGACAAAAATCACTTTTGTCAATATAATTAAGTAGCGACAAAAATCACTTTTGTCAATATAATTAAGTAGCGATGAATTCACTTTTGTCAATATAATTGAAGTAGCGATGAAATCACTTTCGTCAATATATTGAAGTAGCGACAAAAATCATATTTTTGTAAATGTAGAAGAAAGATTAAAATAACAAAAGATTCATTTTGACAATTGAAGAAGAATGACAATAGAAATTTCATTTTTATTTAATGTAATAAAAGAAAATATATTTATTTTGTTAATGTCATACATTGCATATGAATGGTATATATTTATTTTGTTAATGACATAACATTGCATATGAATGATATATATTTATTTTGTTAATGACATAGCATTGCATATGAATGATATATATTTATTTTGTTAATGACATAGCATTGCATATGAATGGTATATATTTATTTTGTTAATGACATAGCATTGCATATGAATGGTATATATTTATTTTGTTAATGACATAGCATTGCATATGAATGATATATATTTATTTTGTTAACGTTGCATAGCATTGCATATGAATGATATATATTTATTTTGTTAATGACATAGCATTGCATATGAATGATATATATTTATTTTGTTAATGACATAGCATTGCATATGAATGATATATATTTATTTTGTTAATGACATAGCATTGCATATAAATGATATATATTTATTTTGTTAACGTTGCATAGCATTGCATATGAATGATATATATTTATTTTGTTAACGTTGCATAGCATTGCATATGAAATGAAATATATTTATTTTGGTTAATGTAAAGAGTATGACAACTTCAATTTTTGTTAAGGTAAAGAATAGCGACAAATTCCTTTTTATATGTAAAGAGAGAGATGAAATAAGCTTGCGTATATATTAATTCACTTTTATATGTAATGAGAGAAATGAAGTAAAATTTGTTTACATATACATTCAGTTTATATGTCAATTGTAATGGAAGGTTTGTTAACATGTACATTCATAGTTGTATATGTCATTGGAAAAAGAGAGATTATTTTTATATGGATAGAATAAAAGAAAGATTCATTTTTATAAAAATAGATAAAAAGAATGGCAAAACATTCATTTTGTCAAATATAAAAGAAAGATAGAAAATATAAGGATAACAAGATACTCATTTGTCAAGAGTAAGAAATATGCATTTTGATCAGACGAAAAAGGATGACAAAATATTCATTTGTTAAAAATTAAGTTGACATTGTTTTGTACTGACAAGTTTTGTTAAAGGAAATTACATTTCATGTGATAAAAATAAAAAGAAATGAGAATTATATTTTTTTATATGTAATTATATTATTGGAATGTCACTTATATTAGAAGTGTTAAACTGATAAACATGTCCCTTTTGTTTAAAAGAGGTTATTTAGGATAAGAAGGACATTTTATTAATTAAAATTACATTTTTATTTGAAACTATGATATGAAATGTGGTAAGCAAATAAAATTTACACTTTTATATATGTAACTATAAATGAGGATTTGCACTGTAAATTAGAATTACATTCTTATTATGTAATTAAGGTATGATATTATATTTTATATTAAAAATTATATTTGCATGACGTCACCTAAGAAGGAAATTTGCATTGCCAATATAAAATAGCAAAAATCATTTTTTTGGTTTGCATTGAAAGAGATAAGAAATATATTCGTTCGTATAGAAATGAAGTTAACACCAAAATATATTTCGTTTTTGGCTAGGAATTGAAAGGACACAAAAATACTCATTTTTTTGTTAAATTATGAAGGACGTACAAAAATATTCATTTTTGGTTGTAATTGGAATGATACACAAAATACATTTTTGTGTGTAGGATATGTATGGAAATTGAAGAACATTAATAAAAGAAACCATTGTTTGGTGTGATGAGTTATTGCATATAAATAAGAAGATTGGTTGTTAGGAAAATATAGTAAGATGAAATGGATGGAGGAATTATATATATAATTATGTATATCAAAATTTAAAATCAAACGATATGAAATGATTTCCAACTTATATATACACGAGAATTGTTTGGGAAGTCCGAGTTTATCTCATTCCAAACAATTTAAACGACGTTTAAAAATTGAAGATTTAAGGACGACCATAGAAGACCGACGGTCTTCACATCGAATGGACGACGACTGCTGATGCCCATGATTGGAGTAGCTACCTTGAAGGGGCTACAGTAGTTGCCGTCCGGACGTAGTGTTGATTTGTACGGATTTGACTTTCGCTCAGACCCCGAGCATAAGTTTTAAATGGATTGTGTGTCTGACGTTGTACTCCGTTAATATCATGTTATTGATTTTCTGTCTATATATAAATGATTGGTGGTGAAGAATTTATTCTTTACTTAACACCCGTTTATATATTGATGGACGATCAATGGCACGGTATGGATTGACAATGTGGCACGCTAAGATGAAGATGATCAAGGCTTTGTTGAAAAGCAGGCCTTGTGGTTATGACGTAACTTCGCGAGCCTCACAAACCGGTAGAGTCTAAAACGGGCGAAGGGAACGCAGGGAGAGCAGCACGTTTCTTTCTAGCTAGAAGTGGTGGTTAGGTTTTATCACGGCCTGACATTTTACTTATGTGGATGATGGAATGAGGCGCGCCTCGGATAGGTCCTATAGGACCGGGAAACGTGTGCTTAGGAATTGCCAATCCTCTAAGCTGTATTTGAGGACCGGCCCTGCCATTTCCAAGGGTTAACTGCGGGTAATCCTGAGACATTAGCTAGAGTGTCTCGAATCGGTAAGGAGCTCCGCTCTAGCCTTGACTCATGATGGAAATCCAAATCTCCAATACGCCCCATGCGGTTTTGATTGTATTACTAGTACGGAGGCATAATATATGGTACCTATGCTTCCTAGGATTGATATTATGATTGAAATGTTTTATTAAAACATATACACACTAATAATAATATCGTTTTTACATATTTATCATCTTTTAATCACCATAAGGTAAAACTCTATCCTCTGGTGTGCGTTGCATTGTGTGATGGGACCTGAGTCTTATGGTGGTTTCATTTTTCTAAAAAGCATTGCGTTATTTGACGATTTACTTTACTGTTATGCACAGCAATCCATTGGAGTAAACCCGTTCCGCGTTAGCGGCATGGTCCTTGGATTTGCCTTACTATTAGTTATATTAGTTAAGAATTCTCACACCAGTCCCACGACTGACCCGTTGTTTGTTTCCACCTTTGCAAACTCGGGTGCCCTCTTTTCCACATGGGCAGTCGAGTAGCCTTTTGCAGATATTTATCTCTTTAGCAGGATACTGGATTGAAGCATAAAGCTGTGTCCAGAATATAGAAAAGACTTCCGCTGTATTAGTTTTGTTCAGCTGCAATGTATTATAAATTAAATGTAAAATTTATCTTCCGCTGCAATTATTTTTATTCGATGTACTCTGATATTCTGTACTCTGATGTAAACATTTTGTACTGTTTATAAAAGTCTGCTGTTTTGTTCTGATGATTGTTGTATTCCCAAAGTTAAAGTATTCGGGATTTGAACGGTCTTGGTCGATTTTGCGATCGATCGGGTCGGGCAAAGCCCGGCTCTTTACAGTTGGTATCAGAGCTTTGGTTAGCTCAAATCTTTGGGGTACAACTCGTTAGAACTGAACAAAAGACTCATCAGAGAATTGGATTAGTAATGTCCAATAAGAATACTCATTAGAGATAGGATCAGCAGTATACTAGAATGAGAAAACTCATTAGAGATGGGGTTAGTAATGCCCTAGAATGAGTTCAGAGTGATAAGCTTATGATTAATTATATTTTTGAAAATAAGATTTTTAAATATATAAAAGAGTATGTATATTTGATAAGTTAGTCAACAAATGAAATTAATAAGAGAAATTAAAATTTAGTTAGTTAATTAAACAACTTTCCTTAGTTCCTTTTCGAGGACGAAAAGATTTTAAGTGGGGGCGACTGTAACAGCCCTGATTTTTGGGGTTAATTTTAAAATTTTATTTTAAGAAATTTTAATGAATGAATATATTTAAAATTATTTATTTTAAATAATAACGATGAAAATCTTATTTCATTTCGAGCGCGAACTTGAAATTTATGTTAAATCCATTCCGAGCCTGAAAACGGCGCGGTAATTTCAGATTTGAAATTCCAACTTTGAAAAATTAAATAAAATATAAATCGGAATTGGACGAAACAAGAAACGCTAGGACCGTATTGAAAATATCTTTCCAAAGAGTTTCAGAAATTAAGATTCCAGTTTATAAATTGTAAGTTATGAGAAAATTAAATTTTCAGAAAAACGCTATAGAATTCGTATATATTATATATAAGGCCCGAAACGTAAAATTTTTGCAGAATAAGGAATTAGGACCCGAAACCATCTCCATTGGTTTCAGAATGTTGTTTACATATAAAAATGACTATAAGAACTTATATTTTTGAGTTTCGGAAAAATTCCACTATTTTTGGTATTTTTAAATATTAAAAATATACGCCCGACGAGACCAGTTTCTATGGATTCGGAATATTAAAATAAGGTTAAATTCTAAAATTTATAATTTTTGGAATTATTTTGTGGCCGGTATAATTTTTACAGTGAAAAATAGCATATTTTCAGACTTCGGAAATTCATAATAAATTCATACGGACTCGGAAAATTACGAAATCAGGTTCTTTGGATTCGTAATGACCTGAAATAATTATGTTTAAAATTTTATTAATTTTGAAATCAGCATGTATTTATAAGAATTTTTGAATTGAAGAAACAGTTGAAAATTTAGTAATTGGACCCATAATGATATTTGGGCCCAAACCAAAATTAGACCCATAGTATATATTATCTTTTTCCTCAGAATTTAGGGCTGAAATTCGAAATACACAGCAGCCACTTCTCTTTTCCATCATTTTTCTCAATTTCCATGGCGGCTCTCTCTTCCTCTAAAATTTGTCGAAAATAAAATCTCTTCAAACCATAGCAAATTATATGTCCACTCGAAGGTCTCGACGATACGAAGCTAATGGTGTCGTCGGTTTCGTCAAACAGCGCTCGGATTCGCCGGAATCTCGTCTTAAAGCTCGCTGTTTTCGAAATTCAGAAGCTCAAAACGTAAATCAAGAAATTCCCGTGAATCGAGGAAGAATTAGACGAAGTCACGAACACGGAAGTTCTTCGTCTACATGAGGTGGAGGTGCTCGCCAAATTTCAGGCAGTTTGGAGGTGTGAGGCGTCCTGTGGGACCCGCGAGGCGAAATCGTTCGTAGGCGATTTCCCGATGATCGGAGAAGCTTTAGGGGCGGCTCTTTCTGGAGGTGGTGCGTCTCGCCAAGACGAAGACGTTGGCGGTGGTCCCGTGGCGTCAGGTGGCCTGAAGCAGCGGCAAATCGCGGTCAAAGTTCTGCGGTGAACAGTGTTTCGCGGTCAATGGGCTGAGGGTATTTTCTATTTTATTTTTAAATTATTTAATTAATTTCCAGAACTTTAAAATTGCATAACTCACTCATACGAAGTCGAAATTCGACGATTTCAGGTGCGTTGGGATCGTGGTGACGAGATGGACGCGTGGACACTGATTTTGTCCAATTCTGAGACAGTAAATTTTTTAGGTATTTTCACGAATATTAATTAATTATTTAATTATGTCCAACTTTAATAAATCATAACTCTCTCGTACGAGGTCCAATTGACGAACCGTAAATTGCGTTGGACTCGTCTTTCCGAGCTCTTCGCGATGGCGCAGACCAGAGCCGAATCTGAGACAGAAAAATTTTCAGCAAAAAATCAATGTGAGAATTCTATTTTTAAAATAAAATTATTTATTTATTTAATTCACTGCAAAATCTATATTCATATCATATGAAATTCATGTTGTTGCTGCATGTATGATTATTTCCATGTTGATTGTTTGTGATGATTGTGCGTATTTATGTTGACATGATTTTGTGTGCACGACGAAGACAAACATTTTAGTTAATATATAAAATGTATAATATTCATGTTTGTAAAAGAAAAATTTGTGCAAACCATAAAAATCATATATTTATATTGTGTATATATATAACGGAGATGTTACATGTTAGAAAGGGAATTTATATATTGTGAAGAAAAAAAAAGTATTCTTTGTTTATCATGTTGGAATTTTCATTTTATGAATTACCCACATAAAATATTCATTTTTATGTTATGTTGAATTAGAACCGTTAACATAAGTATGTTCATTTGGTTAATAACGTTATGCTAACATAAGAACATCGCTTGTGTTAATAATGTTATGTTAATATAAAAACTGTCATTGTATTAAAATGAACAAAATGGATGTGTCATTTATGTAGTATATAAAATTGACAGAATAAACATGTCATTTATTTAGTAAATTACACATGCCATTTTCATAAGGAATGTTAATATTAGATTAAAACAGGCATTTTTGTCAATATAATTATGTAGCGATGAAATCACTTTTGTCAATATAATTAAGTAGCGACAAAAATCACTTTTGTCAATATAATTAAGTAGCGACAAAAATCACTTTTGTCAATATAATTAAGTAGCGACAAAAATCACTTTTGTCAATATAATTATGTAGCGATGAAATCACTTTTGTCAATATAATTAAGTAGCGACAAAAATCACTTTTGTCAATATAATTAAGTAGCGACAAAAATCACTTTTGTCAATATAATTATGTAGCGATGAAATCACTTTTGTCAATATAATTAAGTAGCGACAAAAATCACTTTTGTCAATATAATTAAGTAGCGACAAAAATCACTTTTGTCAATATAATTAAGTAGCGACAAAAATCACTTTTGTCAATATAATTATGTAGCGATGAAATCACTTTTGTCAATATAATTAAGTAGCGACAAAAATCACTTTTGTCAATATAATTAAGTAGCGACAAAAATCACTTTTGTCAATATAATTAAGTAGCAATGAATTCACTTTTGTAATAACCCGGAAAATACGAGCCAATTTAAAATTTTTAAATTGATTATTTCAAAGCAATTTGAACCATTGAAATAGAATATTTCAATAAATTAGTGAATTAGAAATAGTAAGTCAGTTTGAAAATTTGAATTCGAACTTTGACCGACTATGTAGGGTGGAAAATTGATATTTTGCAAACGGCCTCGGAATTCGACGAAACCACTTTTGTCGGGTCCGGGATGTCAAACTATTGCTAGGTTTCAAATTTCATAATTTTTCGAATCAATATGTGAGCGTGGCAAAAGAAAATGCGTTTGACCAGTTTCTGTTGAATTTAATCGACTGGAAATTGGCCATTTTTCAAACGGTCTCAGAATTCGACGAAACTAGTTTTGTTAGGACCGTATCGTCAATACAAAACTAGAAAATATTTTTCTGGAATTTTTCTAGTTAGTATGTGACCCCGGTAATTTGAAATGTACATTTAAAATTCAATATAAGGATTTAAATGTAAATTCAACGAAACTGATTGTAACGATCAAACCAGCTTACGATACATATCCCATTGTGTTCGGAATGGGGGTAAAACGCTATGGACGACAGGCGGTGGGCCTCGTTTCGAGGTCGTATGTAAAAGTCAACCCTTATGCAAATTTAAATAATTAAATAATAAAATAAAATAAAATAAAAATATACTCCCTCCCTTTTTCTTCTGCTTGCCCCCCCCCCCCCCCCGATTCAGTTATTCACAGAGAAAAAAAAAACTTAATTCTAAAACGCGCCGCCCCCCTGACCTCGAAGCCGCCGACGAACCCCTCGCGTCGCCGCCCTCCGTCAGACCTCCTCCCTCCAGACATCGCCTGAACCTTCGAGCAACCCTCGCCCTCGACAAATCGAAGCAGCCCCCGTCGAAGCCTCGAACCACATCTCGAAGTCATCGCGACGCCTCCCTGAACCACCGAGCACCACCCTACGTCGCCGAGCCTCCCTCTTCTTCTTCCCTCCTCCACTTCGAGATCCACGGTGAGTGATTTAGGTTAATTTATTTTATTTTTATTTTTGTTTTATAAAACTGATTTATAAACCGATTTAAAACTAATTACTGTATTATTTTTTTTAGATTTGAAAACTGTTTTTTTAGTTTTATAAACTGAAATTATAAAAGGCAAAAACTGATTTTTGTTTTAGAATTTAAAAACTGAAATTTTAAAAAGAATATAGAAAACAGAATTTTAAAAAGAATATAGAAAACAGAATTTTTAAAAGAATTTAGAAAACTGAAATTTAAAAAAAAAAGAATATAGAAAACAGAATTTTAAAAGAATATAGAAAACAGAATTTTTAAAAGAAAATAAAAACTGGATTTTTTAAAAGAAAATAAAAACCGGATCTTTAAAAAGAATTTTTAAAACTGGATTTTTTGAAAAGAATTATAAACTGATTTTTGTTAAGAATTTTGAAAACTAATTTTTATGAATTTTTAAAACTGATTTTTTATGAATTTTTAAAACTGAATTTTTTTTAAGAAAGTAAAAACTGAGTTTATTTTAAGGTTTGAAAAAAAGAGGTTTTATCTTTTGAAATAGAAAAGGTTTTATCTTTTGAAATAGAAAAGGTTTTATCTTTTAAAATAGAAAAAAAGGGGTTTAAATTTAGAAATAGAAAAAGGTTGAATCTTTTAAAAGAAAAAGATTTGAACTTGCAAAAATAAAGATCATATTTTTAAAAAGAGAAAAGACAGAATTTTTGTTAAGTAGAAGAAGTAAGATATGATTCTTATATTTTTAAAGCAATAAAAATATAATTTTTACACCATAGGAATATTAAAAATATAATCTTTGTTTTTAAAATATGATCTTTATATATTGAATAACATAGTAAAAATTCGATTTTTATCAATGTAGAGAATACGGGAAACGAAAGCGACAAGAAGACGAAATAGGCGAAGATTTCCATAAAGGAAGAGTCGTGTTATTGGATAGCTACTGGTGAGAAATTCTCACTCTTCAATTTCTTTTTTTTATATATATATGTGTGGAAATAAAAGTGAATTGCTATATATAAATATATATATATATATATATATATATACGCCCCCTCGTCCACAAACCATGGACGATATATATATTGGTTGAAATTGTTGTGAAAATTGGTTGACGGCAAATTGTTGTTTGGGATTGTTTGTGGTTGGTATTGAATTGATTGAGGTTGAAAAATACCCGTTTGTGATTGGAAAATATTTGGTTGAAACCACATAGGATTAGTTTGTGGTAATGAAATAAATATAAACATGCCGCCTGCGTGCGAATTAGATGCATGATCCCCATTGTCAAAAACCGCGAGGTTTTAAGGTAGAGCGAGGAGCCGTACTAGGGACGGTGCCGGTTTAACTACCCTGCCGTTATGCTGCCGAAATTTTGAATAATCTTTGTGTGTTAGAATTATTTTCATATGTTGAAATTATTTTACATGCATTGAAATTAAAGCCATATGTTGAAACTATATCCATGTGTGGAAATGTTCATGTGTTGAAAAGTGTTGTGTGAAAATAAAATTCATTTGTGAATGAATGAAGTGTATAAACAATAAAAATCACATTTTTATATATATATGAAGTATGAAAAATATTCGCCTTATATAAATAATTTCAATCATAAAAATCCCATCTTTCTAATATGAACAACATAAATAAATTGTCCATGTGTGGAAATACTCATTTGTTGAGAAATGTGTGTAGTGGAAAGGTGCATGTGTTGAATAAAAAGATTGAACGATAAAAATTACCTTTTTATTGAAACTATGAAGTGTTGAAACCATACGTTGGTTGAATAAATATTTTAAATGATAAAAATATCATTTTTATCATATGTGTGATATGCTAAAAATATGCAGACGTTGAAACAAATATTTGTGATAGAAATATTATTTTTAACATGCATAGGAACTAAATAAAATAGTCATGTGTTGAAATCTATTTTAGTTCGCCAAAATTATCATCTTTGAAATGTGAAGTGTTAAGAATGTCCACTTGTTCAAATAAACGTGCATGAGTTGAAATATACATTAACTAGCTAATGATATGATTTTAGCCTATGCATGCTATATTAGAATGAGTGGTGTTTTTAGACCAAAGCAAATCAAATATGAAGTTGAATAGAAAATGATAAAT
Source organism: Allium sativum (assembly GCA_030737875.1). Classification (NCBI taxonomy): domain Eukaryota; kingdom Viridiplantae; phylum Streptophyta; class Magnoliopsida; order Asparagales; family Amaryllidaceae; genus Allium; species Allium sativum. The sequence goes on along the minus strand of CM060921.1, from coordinate 362,519,408 downwards.
GTTAGAAATTGTATATATGTGCATGCATATCTATTGAACAGGTTAAAGCAAAAAGGGGCTAGAGAAGAGGAATAAAATTTTGTGCCCGACAAATAGGTACACATTTACTGTTTGTTTGGGTGATGATTTTATGAGCCTATTGGCTAGCCGCTTGGCTTTTTCTTTTTCTTTTTGAGATTAGAAGGACCGGGAACGCTATTTGCGATTTCCCGATGCCCCCGGTACAGGGGAGGTTATGGCGAAATTTTCCAAAATTTTAGGGTGTTAGAAAAATATTTGAAGTGAAAACGATATAGAAATTATTGAATGGACTATATTTATATAAATATATAAATATAAATAGAATTAAAACGAAACGTGGCCGTGCAGTTCATATTTTGAAACCGTGATTTCAAATGACTAGTGCGGAAGATCCGGCCATTGGATTTTCCTGAAACCTCAACCGTTGGGTTCGCCTTGAAAATATCTTTCCAACGGCACCAACTTTGTGAAGATCCGACGGTTGGATTGTCTGGAATGTTTAATTCAAAATCAAGGAAAAACAGCGCCAGAAACGATTATATTTATATATATATATATATATAAATATAATTAAATTAAATCGAATAACGACGCTGCAGTTCGTAAATTGAAATCGTAACTTCAAATGGTTAGTGTGGAAGATCCGACCGTCGGATTTTCCTAAAACTGGAACCGTTGGGTTCGTTTTGAAAAGGCCTTCCTAATGATGTAAAATTTGTGAAGATCCAACGGTTAGATTTTCCTATATGTGTAAAACAAAATTAGTGGAAAGCAGCGCCAGTGCATCGACACGACCTGAAACGTCGTTTAATTAAATATGGCCGTTTTAAATTAAATAAAAATGGCGATATATCGTTATTAAGTGCTATAGACGATATAGAGTGAAAATAAACCAATTTTGTTGTGTTTGCTTGATATGTGATGGTTGAATGTATTTGACGTGAAAATTATAACTAAAACAACTGAAGTGTGAATGTTGAATAGTTCAACCCTGTGATTAATTGGTTTGAAAATCTAAATATACGTGGGTTATTTGAAAAGACCGAGTTTATCTCATTTCAAATAATCGATCGACGTTGAGAAGTCGAAGAGTCGAAGACGACTGAAGACCGACGATCTCCACGTTGGATGGATGGGCGCTACTGATACTCGCGATTGGAGTAGCTACCATGAAGGAATTGAAGTAGTAACCGTCCAAACATAGTGTTGATTGTACGGATATGCGAGGAATTGGTGCCTCCGGTTTCGTTCAGACCCAGAACGGACTTGTAAATGGACTGTGTGTCTGACATTGGATTTTGTTCTGTGTTGATTGATCTCTGTTAAATATATATCTGTTTGGCGGCGGAGAATTTATTCTCTTGCTTAACGCCCTTCTCTGAGACGTACGAGCTTAGAGGTTATGTATTGACAGAAATCAGTCGCATGGAGTGGATTGCCTGTGTGGCACGCCTAAGTGGCATATGATCAAGGCTTCTGTTGCAAAGCAAAGTCTTGTGGTTGATGATCAAAGCATAGTCTGTGTGACGTAGCTTTGTGTATAACGTGAATTCGCGAGCCTCACACCTCGGTATGAGTCAAAAACGGGAGACGGACCGCTGGGAGTGCACGACGTTTCTTTCTAGCTATGGTGGTGTCAGTGACCTACCAGCCCTGACATTATATATACTTTTCACCTGTGTGGTTGTTGGAATGCGAGGCGCCTCGATTATAGGTCTGTAAGGACCGGGAAACGTGTGTTCAGGAATAACTAATCCTCAAAAGTAAGAGAGGACCGGCCCAACCGATTCCAAGGATCATAGTGGGGTCCTGGGACATTGTCTAGAGTGTCTCGAACGGAGAGGAGCTTGCCCCTTGCCTCGACTCATGAAGGAATCCAATTTCCAATACGATATGTGCGGTTGTGATTGTATTACTAGTACGGCGACATAGTAGATGGTAGCTATGCCGCCTAGGATTGATATTTATGATTGAATTTGCTTTTGAAACATATATGCACTAGTAATAATATCAACACCTTGTTTATTCGTATGAAGCATCTTTGGCCATTATAAGGTAAAAACTCTATCCTCCGGCTTGCGTTGCATTGTGTGATGGGACCTGAGTCTTATAATGGCTTCATTTTATAAAAAGCATCGCGTTGATTTAATCGTTTGATTTATCTCATGCACTAGCACTCATTGGAGTAAACCCGTTCCGCGAAAGTGGCGTGGTCCTTTGATTTGCCTTATTATTGTTGTTAATAAATTGAATAGATTTCTCATACCAGTCCCATGACTGACTCGTAGTTTGTTTCACCTTGCAAACTCGGGTGCCCTTATTTTCACACGGGCAGCCTAGTTACAGGTTTCTGATGCACCTTTTGGCTCATGGCGAGGCTCGACTACACCGTGCTGACTTGGATTTTCTCCGCCATTATTGTATCTATATTATGATTCCGCCACTGGCGATGTAGACTGATATTCCTTTTGTGTACTCTTTATGTATGATTCCGCCTCAGGCGATGGTGACTGATTATGTATCATTATGCACTAAGTTGTATCCTGTACTGTGCTTCTCTGATGTGATGTTATCTATATGATTCCGCTGTCATATGTGTGTAAATTATTCTATTTTCTGTTTATGCTATTATCTGTGATCTGCCAATGATGATTAATGTGTTATATTCCAATGATTATCCTTAACACCGTGCCACGGGGTTTTGGGATCGTCACAGCTGGTATCAGAGCTTTGGTTAACCTTAGTTCTGGAGTCTAACACATTAAACACTTCGTCAAGATAGAATCAGTAGTATTCTAAGGCGAGTCGCTCATTAGAGATAGGACTAGTAAAGTCCTAGAATGAGCTGAGCAGAATAGCAAAAACAATTGATCAGTCCATCGTTATCTTTCCGTAGGAATTTCTGCTTAACTATGCAATAGACTATCATTTCTGTTAACTGACTTTTTCGTTACTTATACAGAATTTGACAAATGGCTACCAGAGGAGCCGCTGCTAGAGGAGGCCGTGCCGGCCGAGGCCGAGGAAGGGGAGAAATCCCAGCTCAAGAAGGACCTTTGATACAACCTCCGGCAGCTCAATACTTCGAGCTCGACCGTGTAGCTAAGAGATATAAGAACTTAGGAGGCAAGACCTTCTCGGGGACTGGCACCGTAATAGAGGCCCTTGCATGGCTCAAAACATGCGAGAAAATTCTTGAAGGCCTAAGGCTAGGAAGCGAAGACAAAGCTACTATGGGCGCCTGGCTTATGCAGGAACAAGCCGAATTATGGTGGGACTCTCTTACCGCCGGGAATAGAGAAGCCGGAAGAACATGGGATGGATTCAAAGAACTCTTCAAGGAGAAATATGTCCCAGAGCAAGCTTTAGAAAGAATGCACGATGACTTCGCCAATCTCCAGCAAGGGGATCTTTCCGTGCAAGATTATCTGAACAAATTCACAATGCTGTCGCCCTATGCTCCCGAACTTGTTGCTACCGCGAAATCCAAAAATAAGAGATTTATCTTTGGACTAAAACGTCAATATCATGATAGAGCCATGGCCCATGTCAAGCTGGATTTCAACGAGCTAGTGGAGATGACATGCAACTATGAAGACCTTGATCAAAGGCATCTGGATCAGGATCGCGCTAAAAGTCAAGCAGGAAACAAGCGCAAGCCTACTGTAAATCAGGGCGAGTCAAGCCAAGCAGCATCTTCAAAGCCTCAGACTGGCAATCCGCCACGAGGAAATTGCTTTAATTGTGGTAAGCCGGGGCACTACTCAAACGTCTGCACAGCTCCGAAGAGGCAGAGAACAAATTCTCAAGGCTCGAGCCAAGGCTCTCAGAACCCTCGCTCGTGCTTCAACTGTCGCAAGACCGGCCATCTGGTCAGAGACTGTCCTTTGCTAAAGAAAGCTACTGTAGCTCATGTCTATGACGGGTCTAGCCCGCCAGTTGCTTCCGACGGAGCAGGTAAACCCGATGTTTTGGGAGGTACCCTTACAATTAAAAATATTCCTGTTTCTGTATTATTTGACACAGGTGCATCCCGTAGTTTTATTGCTAAAAACACAGTGCACAAACTAAAGTTAAAATAGCGAAAGCTTAAAGAATCGGTTGAAGTTCATAACCCGATAGGGGGTCCTATTACCCTCAGTTCATGTTGTAAGGTTCCTACTTCTTCTCCCGATACCAGTTTCCTTTCAATTTGATCGTTATGGATTTTCCCGAATTCGATATTATTCTCGGGCTAGATTGGTTAACGAAATATGAAGCCGAAGTGAATTGTGCGGAAAGTATTGTTAAAATCCGAACGAAGCTTGGATATATTACGGTTCCTTGTCATGGTTCAAATCCGAATAGAGAAGAATTTTGGTCAGCATTAGAACTTATCCCCACTTCCATAGAAAAGATTCTGATTGTTAGCAACTATGCGGATGTGTTTGAAGAAGTTGAAAACTTACCTCCGCAAAGAGAAATAGAATTCCGAATCGATCTAATTCCTAATGCCAGACCAGTGGTGCATCCAATCCGTAGAATGACTCCCAAAGAAAAAGAAGAATTAGGCGATCAAACTCGTCAACTGTTGTGGAAAGGTCTAATCAGACCGAGTTTTTCTAATTGGGGTGCAGCTGTTGTGTTTGTCCCAAAGTCAGACGGTACTCTTAGATTATGTGTTGATTACCGAGACCTCAACAAACAGACGCTTAAGAATAAATATCCATTACCCCGCATTGATGATTTGCTAGACCAATTGAATGGGGCGAAAGTATTTTCCCGAATGGACCTAGCTACAGGTTTTCATCAATTGAGAATAGCAGAAGAGTGTGTTCCTTTGACCGCTTTCAGAGGCCCAGACATATTTTATGAATGGTTAGTAATGCCGTTTGGCCTATGCAACGCTCCAGCATACTTTGTCGATCTAATGAATAGAGTGTTCAGGGGAGTTCTGAATAAATTTGTCCTCGTATTCATCGATGATATTTTAGTCTACTCCAAATCAAAACCCGAGCATGAAAAACACTTAGAACAAGTATTGGAGATTCTAAGGAAGAACGTCTTCAAAGCCAAATTCTCTAAATGTGTCTTCTGGCAAGAAGAAGTCAAATTTCTTGGCCATGTCGTGTCAGGGAAAGGAATTTCTGTTGACCCAAGCAAAATAACAGCGATTCAAGACTGGAAACAACCCACTACTCCCACAGAAGTTAGAAGTTTTATGGGATTGGCTAGTTATTATCGAAAGTTCGTTAAGGATTTTTCGAAGATATCCGGTCCGTTAACGAAGCTCACAAAGAAACATGAGAAGTTTAAGTAGACTTCCGACTGTGAAGAAGCTTTCCAGGAATTGAAATCGAAGCTGACCACCGCTCCAGTGTTAACTATTATTGAGGGCAATCAAGATTTAACGGTTTGGACAGATGCTTCTATTAGAGGTCTTGGTGCAATGTTAATGCAGAGAGGCCAAGTAGTCGCTTATGCAAGCCGCCAATTGAAACCGCATGAGAAGAATTATGTGACTCATGATCTTGAGTTGCTAGCCATCGTATTTGCCTTGGAAATCTGGAGGCATTACTTATTGGGCGAGAAGTTTATACTTTACACAGATCATCAATCGTTGAAGTATTTATATACCCAGAAAGATCTGAATCTGAGACAGCAGCGTTGGCTAGAATTTCTTGCAGCGTATGATCTTGATATCCTGTATACGCCGGGGAAAGCTAACGTAGTAGCGGATGCGCTTAGTAGAAAAACCGCAATTGTTGCTCATCTTATAATTACACCTGGATTGATTGATAGGATTTCAGCCCTTCAGAAAGAAGATGAATTCATTCAGAGAATCAGTAAGAGAGTCCAGGAAGGTGAAACCACGAGTTTCCGTATTGACAATAAAGGGGTTCTCAGGTTAAATAACAGAATTTGCATCCCAAATATTCCAGGCCTTCGAAGAGGAGTGCTAGATGAATGCCATAAATCCAAATTTTGCATCCATCCCGGGGTGAGTAAAATGTACAACGATATCAAACGCACTTTCTGGTGGAAGGCAATGAAAAGAGATATTTCTTTGTATGTTAGCAGATGCCCTACTTGTCAATTGGTCAAGAGTGACCAACAAAAGCTAGCTGGACTGTTGCAACCGTTGGAAGTCCCAGGCTGGAAATGGGAACAGATTTCCATGGATTTCATAGATGGTTTGCCGCGAACCAAGAAAGGTAATGACAGTATTTGGGTAATCGTAGATCGCTTCACGAAGACTGCCCATTTTATACCTGTCAGGTCCAATCGAACTGCCCAAAGTCTAGCACAGATATATTTCAAAGAAATTGTTAAGCTGCATGGAATTCCCATCAGCATAGTCAGTGATAGAGATCCCCTATTTACTAGCAAATTCTGGGAGGCTTTCCAGACTGAATTGGGGACAAAACTGAATATGAGCACCGCTTATCACCCCCAAACAGATGGCCAAACTGAGCGGGTGAATAGAATTCTAGAAGATTTATTGCGGGCTTGTATAATCGATTTTGGTGGGTCATGGGAAGATCATTTGCATTTGGCAGAATTCTCATATAACAATAGCTATCAAGCAAGTTTGAGGATGTCACCATTTGAAGCATTATATGGCAGACCCTGCAGATCTCCTGCATGTTGGGTAGAACCTGGCAACAGACTTGTACTAGGACCCGATATGATTAGGGAAGCATCTGATAAAGTGGACTTCATCAAGAAGCGATTGAAAACCGCCCAAAGCCGACAGAAAAGTTATGCAGACTCTAGAAGGAGAGATTTGACATTTGCTGTTGGTGATCATGTTTATTTAAAGGTTTCTCCGATGAGAGGAGTAATCAGATTTGGTAAGACTGGGAAGTTGGCACCGAGATTTATTGGTCCCTTTCCTATTCTTGAGCGAATTGGAACTCTTGCTTATAGGGTTCAATTGCCAGATTGGTTGCCTGGAGTGCACAATGTATTTCACGTATCTCAACTTAGGAGACATGTGCATGATCCGGATCTTGTTGTAGAAGAAGCAGCGCAACAGGATGTGGAGATAACTCCAGAATTAGCACTCAGAAGAGAGCCATTAAAAATTGTTGGCAAAGAAACTAGAGAACTCAGAAGCAAAAAGGTTCATTTAGTTAAAGTGCAGTGGAGCAGTGATCCTAGAGACTGTACTTGGGAAACCAAGGAAAGCATTAAGCAAGCTTATCCCAAATGCAGAGTGGATATCTCTGACTAACTCCGGTGCAAGGTACCTTTATCATACTTTGCATTTACATTTTATTTCCTACTTTATTGTTGTTTCCTTTTCGAGGATGAAAAGTTTTAAGTAGGGGAGATTGTAATAACCCGGAAAATACGAGCCAATTTAAAATTTTTAAATTGATTATTTCAAAGCAATTTGAACCATTGAAATAGAATATTTCAATAAATTAGTGAATTAGAAATAGTAAGTCAGTTTGAAAATTTGAATTCGAACTTTGACCGACTATGCAGGGTGGAAAATTGATATTTTGCAAACGGCCTCGGAATTCGACGAAACCACTTTTGTCGGGTCCGGGATGTCAAACTATTGCTAGGTTTCAAATTTCATAATTTTTCGAATCAATATGTGAGCATGGCAAAAGAAAACGCGTTTGACCAGTTTCTGTTGAATTTAATCGACTGGAAATTGGCCATTTTTCAAACGGTCTCAGAATTCGACGAAACTAGTTTTGTTAGGACCGTATCGTCAATACGAAACTAGAAAATATTTTTCTGGAATTTTTCTAGTTAGTATGTGACCCCGGTAATTTGAAATGTACGTTTAAAATTCAATATAAGGATTTAAATGTAAATTCAATGGAAACTGATTGTAACGATCAAACCAGCTTACGATACATATCCCATTGTGTTCGGAATGGGGGTAAAACGCTATGGACGACAGGCGGTGGGCCTCGTTTCGAGGTCGTATGTAAAAGTCAACCCTTATGCAAATTTAAATAATTAAATAATAAAATAAAAAAAAAAATATACTCCCTCCCTTTTTCTTCTGCTTGCCCCCCCCCCCCCCGATTCAGTTATTCACAGAGAAAAAAAAGAAAACCTAATTCTAAAACGCGCCGCCCCCCTGACCTCGAAGCCGCCGACGAACCCCTCGCGTCGCCTCCCTCCGTCAGACCTCCTCCCTCCAGACATCGCCTGAACCTTCGAGCAACCCTCGCCCTCGACAAATCGAAGCAGCCCCCGTCGAAGCCTCGAACCACATCTCGAAGTCATCGCGACGCCTCCCTGAACCACCGAGCACCACCCTACGTCGCCGAGCCGCCCTCTTCTTCTTCCCTCCTCCACTTCGAGATCCACAGTGAGTGATTTAGGTTAATTTATTTTATTTTTATTTTTGTTTTATAAAACTGATTTATAAACCGATTTAAAACTAATTACTGTATTTTTTTTTAGATTTGAAAACTGTTTTTTTTAGTTTTATAAACTGAAATTATAAAAGGCAAAAACTGATTTTTGTTTTAGAATTTAAAAACTGAAATTTTAAAAAGAATATAGAAAACAGAATTTTAAAAAGAATACAGAAAACAGAATTTTTAAAAGAATTTAGAAAACTGAAATTTAAAAAAAAAAGAATATAGAAAACAGAATTTTAAAAGAATATAGAAAACAGAATTTTTAAAAGAAAATAAAAACTGGATTTTTTAAAAGAAAATAAAAACTGGATCTTTAAAAAGAATTTTTAAAACTGGATTTTTTGAAAAGAATTATAAACTGATTTTTGTTAAGAATTTTGAAAACTAATTTTTATGAATTTTTAAAACTGATTTTTTTATGAATTTTTAAAACTGAATTTTTTTTAAGAAAGTAAAAACTGAGTTTATTTTAAGGTTTGAAAAAAAGAGGTTTTATCTTTATAAATAGAAAAGGTTTTATCTTTTGAAATAGAAAAGGTTTTATCTTTTAAAATAGAAAAAAAAGGGGTTTAAATTTAGAAATAGAAAAAGGTTGAATCTTTTAAAAGAAAAAGATTTGAACTTGCAAAAATAAAGATCATATTTTTAAAAAGAGAAAAGACAGAATTTTTGTTAAGTAGAAGAAGTAAGATATGATTCTTATATTTTTAAAGCAATAAAAATATAATTTTTACACCATAGGAATATTAAAAATATAATCTTTGTTTTTAAAATATGATCTTTATATATTGAATAACATAGTAAAAATTCGATTTTTATCTATGTAGAGAATACGGGAAACGAAAGCGACAAGAAGACGAAATAGGCGAAGATTTCCATAAAGGAAGAGTCGTGTTATTGGATAGCTACTGGTGAGAAATTCTCACTCTTCAATTTCTTTTTTTTATATATATATGTGTGGAAATAAAAGTGAATTGCTATATATAAATATATATATATATATATATATATATATATATATATATACGCCCCCTCGTCCACAAACCATGGACGATATATATATTGGTTGAAATTGTTGTGAAAATTGGTTGACGGCAAATTGTTGTTTGGGATTGTTTGTGGTTGGTATTGAATTGATTGAGGTTGAAAAATACCCGTTTGTGATTGGAAAATATTTGGTTGAAACCACATAGGATTAGTTTGTGGTAATGAAATAAATATAAACATGCCGCCTGCGTGCGAATTAGATGCATGATCCCCATTGTCAAAAACCGCGAGGTTTTAAGGTAGAGCGAGGAGCCGTACTAGGGACGGTGCCGGTTTAACTACCCTGCCGTTATGCTGCCGAAATTTTGAATAATCTTTGTGTGTTAGAATTATTTTCATATGTTGAAATTATTTTACATGCATTGAAATTAAAGCCATATGTTGAAACTATATCCATGTGTGGAAATGTTCATGTGTTGAAAAGTGTTGTGTGAAAATAAAATTCATTTGTGAATGAATGAAGTGTATAAACAATAAAAATCACATTTTTATATATATATGAAGTATGAAAAATATTCGCCTTATATAAATAATTTCAATCATAAAAATCCCATCTTTCTAATATGAACAACATAAATAAATTGTCCATGTGTGGAAATACTCATTTGTTGAGAAATGTGTGTAGTGGAAAGGTGCATGTGTTGAATAAAAAGATTGAACGATAAAAATTACCTTTTTATTGAAACTATGAAGTGTTGAAACCATACGTTGGTTGAATAAATATTTTAAATGATAAAAATATCATTTTTATCATATGTGTGATATGCTAAAAATATGCAGACGTTGAAACAAATATTTGTGATAGAAATATTATTTTTAACATGCATAGGAACTAAATAAAATAGTCATGTGTTGAAATCTATTTTAGTTCGCCAAAATTATCATCTTTGAAATGTGAAGTGTTAAGAATGTCCACTTGTTCAAATAAACGTGCATGAGTTGAAATATACATTAACTAGCTAATGATATGATTTTAGCTTATGCATGCGATATTAGAATGAGTGGTGTTTTTAGACCAAAGCAAATCAAATATGAAGTTGAATAGAAAATGATAAATGTTAGAAATTGTATATATGTGCATGCATATCTATTGAACAGGTTAAAGCAAAAAGGGGCTAGAGAAGAGGAATAAAATTTTGTGCCCGACAAATAGGTACACATTTACTGTTTGTTTGGGTGATGATTTTATGAGCCTATTGGCTAGCCGCTTGGCTTTTTCTTTTTCTTTTTGAGATTAGAAGGACCGGGAACGCTATTTGCGATTTCCCGATGCCCCCGGTACAGGGGAGGTTATGGCGAAATTTTCCAAAATTTTAGGGTGTTAGAAAAATATTTGAAGTGAAAACGATATAGAAATTATTGAATGGACTATATTTATATAAATATATAAATATAAATAGAATTAAAACGAAACGTGGCCGTGCAGTTCATATTTTGAAACCGTGATTTCAAATGACTAGTGCGGAAGATCCGGCCATTGGATTTTCCTGAAACCTCAACCGTTGGGTTCGCCTTGAAAATATCTTTCCAACGGCACCAACTTTGTGAAGATCCGACGGTTGGATTGTCTGGAATGTTTAATTCAAAATCAAGGAAAAACAGCGCCAGAAACGATTATATTTATATATATATATATATATATAATTAAATTAAATCGAATAACGACGCTGCAGTTCGTAAATTGAAATCATAACTTCAAATGGTTAGTGTGGAAGATCCGACCGTCGGATTTTCCTAAAACTGGAACCGTTGGGTTCGTTTTGAAAAGGCCTTCCTAATGATGTAAAATCTGTGAAGATCCAACGGTTAGATTTTCCTATATGTGTAAAACAAAATTAGTGGAAAGCAGCGCCAGTGCATCGACACGACCTGAAACGTCGTTTAATTAAATATGGCCGTTTTAAATTAAATAAAAATGGCGATATATCGTTATTAAGTGCTATAGACGATATAGAGTGAAAATAAACCAATTTTGTTGTGTTTGCTTGATATGTGATGGTTGAATGTATTTGACGTGAAAATTATAACTAAAACAACTGAAGTGTGAATGTTGAATAGTTCAACCCTGTGATTAATTGGTTTGAAAATCTAAATATACGTGGGTTATTTGAAAAGGCCGAGTTTATCTCATTTCAAATAATCGATCGACGTTGAGAAGTCGAAGAGTCGAAGACGACTGAAGACCGACGGTCTCCACGTTGGATGGATGGGCGCTACTGATACTCGCGATTGGAGTAGCTACCATGAAGGAATTGAAGTAGTAACCGTCCAAACATAGTGTTGATTGTACGGATATGCGAGGAATTGGTGCCTCCGGTTTCGTTCAGACCCAGAACGGACTTGTAAATGGACTGTGTGTCTGACATTGGATTTTGTTCTGTGTTGATTGATCTCTGTTAAATATATATCTGTTTGGCGGCGGAGAATTTATTCTCTTGCTTAACGCCCTTCTCTGAGACGTACGAGCTTAGAGGTTATGTATTGACAGAAATCAGTCGCATGGAGTGGATTGCCTGTGTGGCACGCCTAAGTGGCATATGATCAAGGCTTCTGTTGCAAAGCAAAGTCTTGTGGTTGATGATCAAAGCATAGTCTGTGTGACGTAGCTTTGTGTATAACGTGAATTCGCGAGCCTCACACCTCGGTATGAGTCAAAAACGGGAGACGAACCGCTGGGAGTGCACGATGTTTCTTTCTAGCTATGGTGGTGTCAGTGACCTACCAGCCCTGACATTATATATACTTTTCACCTGTGTGGTTGTTGGAATGCGAGGCGCCTCGATTATAGGTCTGTAAGGACCGGGAAACGTGTGTTCAGGAATAACTAATCCTCAAAAGTAAGAGAGGACCGGCCCAGCCGATTCCAAGGATCATAGTGGGGTCCTGGGACATTTGCTAGAGTGTCTCGAACGGAGAGGAGCTTGGCCCTTGCCTCGACTCATGAAGGAATCCAATTTCCAATACGATATGTGCGGTTGTGATTGTATTACTAGTACGGCGACATAGTAGATGGTAGTTATGCCGCCTAGGATTGATATTTATGATTGAATTTGCTTTTGAAACATATATGCACTAGTAATAATATCAACACCTTGTTTATTCGTATGAAGCATCTTTGGCCATTATAAGGTAAAAACTCTATCCTCCGGCTTGCGTTGCATTGTGTGATGGGACCTGAGTCTTATAATGGCTTCATTTTATAAAAAGCATCGCGTTGATTTAATCGTTTGTTTTATCTCATGCACTAGCACTCATTGGAGTAAACCCGTTCCGCGAAAGTGGCGTGGTCCTTTGATTTGCCTTATTATTGTTGTTAATAAATTGAATAGATTTCTCATACCAGTCCCATGACTGACTCGTAGTTTGTTTCACCTTGCAAACTCGGGTGCCCTTATTTTCACACGGGCAGCCTAGTTACAGGTTTCTGATGCACCTTTTGGCTCATGGCGAGGCTCGACTACACCGTGCTGACTTGGATTTTCTCCGCCATTATTGTATCTATATTATGATTCCGCCACTGGCGATGTAGACTGATATTCCTTTTGTGTACTCTTTATGTATGATTCCGCCTCAGGCGATGGTGACTGATTATGTATCATTATGCACTAAGTTGTATCCTGTACTGTGCTTCTCTGATGTGATGTTATCTATATGATTCCGCTGTCATATGTGTGTAAATTATTCTATTTTCTGTTTATGCTATTATCTGTGATCTGCCAATGATGATTAATGTGTTATATTCCAATGATTATCCTTAACACCGTGCCACGGGGTTTTGGGATCGTCACAACTTTTGTCAATATAATTGAAGTAGCGATGAAATCACTTTCGTCAATATATTGAAGTAGCGACAAAAATCATATTTTTGTAAATGTAGAAGAAAGATTAAAATAACAAAAGATTCATTTTGACAATTGAAGAAGAATGACAATAGAAATTTCATTTTTATTTAATGTAATAAAAGAAAATATATTTATTTTGTTAATGTCATACATTGCATATGAATGGTATATATTTATTTTGTTAATGACATAACATTGCATATGAATGATATGTATTTATTTTGTTAATGACATAGCATTGCATATGAATGATATATATTTATTTTGTTAATGACATAGCATTGAATATGAATGGTATATATTTATTTTGTTAATGACATAGCATTGCATATGAATGGTATATATTTATTTTGTTAATGACATAGCATTGCATATGAATGATATATATTTATTTTGTTAACGTTGCATAGCATTGCATATGAATGATATATATTTATTTTGTTAATGACATAGCATTGCATATGAATGATATATATTTATTTTGTTAATGACATAGCATTGCATATGAATGATATATATTTATTTTGTTAATGACATAGCATTGCATATAAATGATATATATTTATTTTGTTAACGTTGCATAGCATTGCATATGAATGATATATATTTATTTTGTTAACGTTGCATAGCATTGCATATGAAATGAAATATATTTATTTTGGTTAATGTAAAGAGTATGACAACTTCAATTTTTGTTAAGGTAAAGAATAGCGACAAATTCCTTTTTATATGTAAAGAGAGAGATGAAATAAGCTTGCGTATATATTAATTCACTTTTATATGTAATGAGAGAAATGAAGTAAAATTTGTTTACATATACATTCAGTTTATATGTCAATTGTAATGGAAGGTTTGTTAACATGTACATTCATAGTTGTATATGTCATTGGAAAAAGAGAGATTATTTTTATATGGATAGAATAAAAGAAAGATTCATTTTTATAAAAATAGATAAAAAGAATGGCAAAACATTCATTTTGTCAAATATAAAAGAAAGATAGAAAATATAAGGATGACAAGATACTCATTTGTCAAGAGTAAGAAATATGCATTTTGATCAACCAAAAAAGGATGACAAAATATTCATTTGTTAAAAATTAAGTTGACATTGTTTTGTACTGACAAGTTTTGTTAAAGGAAATTACATTTCATGTGATCAAAATAAAAAGAAATGAGAATTACATTTTTTTTATATGTAATTATATTATTGGAATGTCACTTATATTAGAAGTGTTAAACTGATAAACATGTCCCTTTTGTTTAAAAGAGGTTATTTAGGATAAGAAGGACATTTTATTAATTAAAATTACACTTTTATTTGAAACTATGATATGAAATGTGGTAAGCGAATAAAATTTACACTTTTATATATGTAACTATAAATGAGGATTTGCACTGTAAATTAGAATTACATTCTTATTATGTAATTAAGGTATGATATTATATTTTATATTAAAAATTATATTTGCATGACGTCACCTAAGAAGGAAATTTGCATTGCCAATATAAAATAGCAAAAATCATTTTTTTGGTTTGCATTGAAAGAGATAAGAAATATATTCGTTCGTATAGAAATGAAGTTAACACCAAAATATATTTCGTTTTTGGCTAGGAATTGAAAGGACACAAAAATACTCATTTTTTTGTTAAATTATGAAGGACGTACAAAAATATTCATTTTTGGTTGTAATTGGAATGATACACAAAATACATTTTTGTGTGTAGGATATGTATGGAAATTGAAGAACATTAATAAAAGAAACCATTGTTTGGTGTGATGAGTTATTGCATATAAATAAGAAGATTGGTTGTTAGGAAAATATAGTAAGATGAAATGGATGGAGGAATTATATATATAATTATGTATATCAAAATTTAAAATCAAACGATATGAAATGATTTCCAACTTATATATACACGAGAATTGTTTGGGAAGTCCGAGTTTATCTCATTCCAAACAATTTAAACGACGTTTAAAAATTGAAGATTTAAGGACGACCATAGAAGACCGACGGTCTTCACATCGAATGGACGACGACTGCTGATGCCCATGATTGGAGTAGCTACCTTGAAGGGGCTACAGTGGTTGCCGTCCGGACGTAGTGTTGATTTGTACGGATTTGACTTTCGCTCAGACCCAGAGCATAAGTTTTAAATGGATTGTGTGTCTGACGTTGTACTCCGTTAATATCATGTTATTGATTTTCTGTCTATATATAAATGATTGGTGGTGAAGAATTTATTCTTTACTTAACACCCGTTTATATATTGATGGACGATCAATGGCACGGTATGGATTGACAATGTGGCACGCTAAGATGAAGATGATCAAGGCTTTGTTGAAAAGCAGGCCTTGTGGTTATGACGTAACTTCGCGAGCCTCACAAACCGGTAGAGTCTAAAACGGGCGAAGGGAACGCAGGGAGAGCAGCACGTTTCTTTCTAGCTAGAAGTGGTGGTTGGGTTTTATCACGGCCTGACATTTTACTTATGTGGATGATGGAATGAGGCGCGCCTCGGATAGGTCCTATAGGACCGGGAAACGTGTGCTTAGGAATTGCCAATCCTCTAAGCTGTATTTGAGGACCGGCCCTGCCATTTCCAAGGGTTAACTGCGGGTAATCCTGGGACATTAGCTAGAGTGTCTCGAATCGGTAAGGAGCTCCGCTCTAGCCTTGACTCATGATGGAAATCCAAATCTCCAATACGCCCCATGCGGTTTTGATTGTATTACTAGTACGGAGGCATAATATATGGTACCTATGCTTCCTAGGATTGATATTATGATTGAAATGTTTTATTAAAACATATACACACTAATAATAATATCGTTTTTACATATTTATCATCTTTTAATCACCATAAGGTAAAACTCTATCCTCTGGTGTGCGTTGCATTGTGTGATGGGACCTGAGTCTTATGGTGGTTTCATTTTTCTAAAAAGCATTGCGTTATTTGACGATTTACTTTACTGTTATGCACAGCAATCCATTGGAGTAAACCCGTTCCGCGTTAGCGGCGTGGTCCTTGGATTTGCCTTACTATTAGTTATATTAGTTAAGAATTCTCACACCAGTCCCACGACTGACCCGTTGTTTGTTTCCACCTTTGCAAACTCGGGTGCCCTCTTTTCCACACGGGCAGTCGAGTAGCTTTTTGCAGATATTTATCTCTTTAGCAGGATACTGGATTGAAGCATAAAGCTGTGTCCATAATATAGAAAAGACTTCCGCTGTATTAGTTTTGTTCAGCTGTAATGTATTATAAATTAAATGTAAAATTTATCTTCCGCTGCAATTATTTTTATTCGATGTACTCTGATATTCTGTACTCTGATGTAAACATTTTGTACTGTTTATAAAAGTCTGTTGTTTTGTTCTGATGATTGTTGTATTCCCAAAGTTAAAGTATTCGGGATTTGAACGGTCTTGGTCGATTTTGCGATCGATCGGGTCGGGCAAAGCCCGGGTCTTTACACCGTTATTTTCGATCCTTGGATGTTCGATATGTGTTGTATATCGGATAACCAAGATCGCTACAAAACCCGGGTCATTACAGTTGGTATCAGAGCGAGGTTAAAAAATTACCTTGGCTCTGTGGCATGACTCAGTAGAGATAGGGTTAGTAATACCCTAGATTGAGTTGAGTGAATATATACGAGTGAGCGTATTTGTTATTGATATAAAATTGTTTTATATTACGGTGATTTATTGGTTGAGTTGTTTATGAGTTCTGGTCGATCAGTTTGATCCACTGTATCGGTAGGAGATACTAAACACTCGAATACGATGGGTCGGCACGATATGTTTTGAAAAGAGGGTAAATTAAAATACGTTTACCCAAGGTATATCTTGATATACAGAAGATATATATATCAAAATTATAATATAATGGATATATTGGTTGTTATTATAATCGAGTAAGATTATACATTAAATGGTTATGTAACCAATCAGAATTTATATAAGTGAAATACGTGAAATCAGATGAGTTGAATCTGAAATTTTAATCCAGAAATTGAGTTAAAACTCTGGAGAATTGGATAAGTGTTTGTAAATGAATTTGGATTAAAAATAAGGAACATTTAAGATCCTGGGAGGTTTTAAATTGTTTTACAAGCAGTGTGAATTATATTTTGAAATGAATTTCAAAGTGGAAATGTTTAGAAATGGTTTTATAGTATTGAACTAACTTCGATCGCTGGAAAATAGATTCCGATGATGACAGCTGCATCATCAGTATTCATTTTCGAGTTGTAAGTGACGAATTACTACCAGAGATACTGTTTTGAATTTGTTTTGGGAAAGACAAGTTGTGTTGAAATTCAAATGGGATTTATAATATAGAATTTGAATGGAATTTGATATATAGAATTTGAATATATAGAATTTGATTATAGAAATTCAAATGGGATTTATAATATATAATTTGAATAGAATTTGATATATAGAATTGGAATAATAGAATTTGACATATAGATTTGAATAATAGAAGTGATATAAAATTTGAATAGAAATTGAATAGAATTAACCAAGTCGAAGAGGAATTAGTTAATCGAGTTTTGAATTTGAAGTTGAACTTTGAAAGGTGAATTGGATTTGTAAATGGATATTAAAAATCGAATATAGAACTTAAATTTGAAATTTGGATTCAAATTAGTTAATAAGCAAGTTAAAATATATTTGAACATGTCATGTTCAAATATAAAAGTGAAATAGACTAAAGATTTAATTAACAAATTAATTAACGAATTGAGTTAAAACGATCATGTATAGTTAAAATAGATTGGGCAGGTATAAATACATGAGATAGGTATGGATAAGGTATGAAGGTATATAAATAGAATGTTCGACGAAAAGGTATGTATTTAATTCATATATGAGATTTTATGCGCCGTATCGGCTAGCCGCTTGGCTTTTTCTTTTTCTTTTGGATTGGTGAGGGCCATGGGAGGCTATTTGAAATATCCCGATGCTCCTGGTTTAAAGGAGGTTATGGCGAATTTTTCTGGAAATTTGAGGAGTTAGAATATTTTTAAGATAATTTGATAGTTAGAAATCAACATATATATATATATATATATATATATATATATATATATATATATAGAAGTGGATAAGGAAACGAATTTAGAAATAGAATAGTAAAATCAAAAAGGAAGACTAAGAATAAAATCTAGTAAGAATAGAAAGAGGAAGCGTATACGTGTTAAAAGTGAATAAGTAGTTGTATGGTATTGATTATTCGAGTAAGTAGTCATATATGTTTTGACGTTATAAATGTTATTCAGTCAAGGTCTGAGAGGTAGTTATACCCCCAACTTGATTGATTTCATAATTAACAAATAAATAGTAAGATTTCAGGCTCGAAGATCAATGTTGAATAAGAGTTAGTTGAATATAGTTTTTGGGTTGTCGTAACGGTGTTTTACACAACATCCATTTTAACCCAAATAAGTGTAAGCTTGGAAATATAGTAAAGAATATTTCCTAAGTATAGAAATAAACGAGATCGGAAAGGAGATAAGTAATTGGAATATTTTCCAATTATAAATAGCATATATTTTCTAAAGTTTAGAAAGTAAAGGAAGGCGATATTCGGAAATGTTTTCCAAATAACATAAAAGGCCAATATGGTTATTGAAAATATTTGGTTAACAAATATTGATAAAGAAATAGAGAAGTGATTTAACTAATGGAATATTAATTAAGGGCTCAGTGACATGTTCAAAAGGAAATTTTGATTTTTTGAAAAGAGTAAACTATTTAAAAACTCCCAGGGAAAGACTGTTTGAATTAAAAACAAATTTAACAGAAATTTGTGAAAGCAAAATTGAATTAAAGTAAAGCCAGTAAAGTGGTAACTGAGGTTGAATTAGAATGATATCAAGACAAATTGGATTGTGAGATTCAAATTTGAAGTGTAATGTGATAATTAAGTTAAGAATTGGGAATCAAGAAGAAACTCGAGTTGAAATGATATTTGGCTCGGATATAAGCGAATGGTTGTGTCGTGGATAAAAGCAGATTGGGATTTGATTTGGATGACCCTTGTATCCGCTGAATTGATAACAGGTGGAAAGGATATAATGATATGCCGACAAAAGGTACAAGTTTATATTTCTATTGGATAAGATTTATGAGCCAAATTGGCAAGCCACTTGGATGTTTGATTTTCTTTTGGGATGGAGATGGCCCAGAGAGGCGAGTTGGAGTTTGACTTATTGACCAGTACAAAGGAGGTGCTGGCGAAATTTTTCGAAGAGTTAAGGCATTAGAAAATTTTCAGGATTTTTGAAAATTTTCGTTGATAAGAATTAAATAAATTTTTAATTGAAATTAAATTGGTTCAGTTGAAACTGAAGTCAAGAAGTGAACAAATATGTTCTAACCAGTCGATAGGGTCGTTCTCTACCTTAGCAATTTCGAGGACGAAATTATTTTAAGTGGGAAAGAATGTAATGACCCGCATTGGCAGAGGTATTATAATTAATTTATTTAATTATATAAATAGTGATATAGTGAATTAAATAGTGATTTAATTAAATAATGGTGAATATTTAATTTAAATTAATAAATTAAATAATATATTAAATTCAGAAATAATCAAAAATATTGGAAATCACAATATTCTTTGAACTGGGTCATCCCTAGGATTTAATTCAGCTTAGAGTTGAATTATATTGACGAATATATTCGACGTCAGTTTGAACGTATAATTATAATATAATTATATTCGAGCGCGTAACGACGCGGCAGTTCGCTATTTGGCGATTCGAACAATTGAGTATACAAGGTCCGTTTTAAATCGGATTTCTGTGAAACAAGAAACGTGTGGAGCTGGTGGAGTATATCTTTCTATTGGAAGATAAAAATCGGGATTTCGTCCTGTAGATTTTGAGTTACGTCCAAATCAAATTATCAGAAATGCAGCGCCCTGACCATAACGATTTAATTATATTTTATATAAGGATTTAAATAGAAATCGAACATCGATGTAACTCTGACGACGTAATATCGAGTTATAAATCCATATAGGAATATTCTGAAGCTGTATGGTATTCCACTATGAATATATACGATAATTTTTATATATAAATATTTAATTTAATTATATTTAAATATATTTATATATTTAAATGGGCTATTTAGGGGTTTAAAAATAGCCACTTTTGCAGACGAAGTCGGAATTCGACGAAACTAATGTTGTTGAATCCACAATGTCAAATAGTTGTTAGATTTCCAGTTTCGTGATTTTTAGAGTCACTGTGTGGTCGTATTGATTTTTAGAGTGAAAACAGTCAGTATTTCGACAGTTAAAAATACGCTATGTGAGCATACGAAGTCGGAATTCGACGAAACTGGTTTCATTGGCACCGTAATGTCGAACTCTAGTAGTATGTCCAGTTTGGTGATTTGTGGGTGTCGTGTGTGATCACACGGATTTTTAGAAGGCAAAAACTAATATAAAATAATAAAAATATCTCAAAATATCTAAACTAAAATATCTAAAGTCTACCCTTATAAATACACATTAACTTCCATCCCTTACAACCTAATCCCCTTCTCAGAAAACTCGAACAAAGTAGCTTCCACAAACGAAATAAGGAAAACGTGAGATTCCTTCTTCAATAATATAAAACAAATCGATGGAAATTCCTAAAATCATAAAATGAAATTGTATAGATTCATGGAACTTTTCTCAATAACCTGGTACAATTTGGTGCGACTCGATCCGGTTTTCGTCGATGTTGGGTTATCCAGCGAGACCTAGGGTTGAGGTCTTTGAGGGTTTAAGTGATTTATACTCGAATTCGATATCAGTTCTGAGCTCAGGAGTTCGAATAGCATCGTTGTGATTTATTTTGGGATTTAATCGAAAATAAAAACGTCGATCCTGTGCTGAGAACGTGGACGTCGGAATCCGATTGAGGGCACCGGAGGAGATTTCATGGTGGTTGGGAGGCACGGCATAGAGTGCTGAGTTGAATGGTGGTGTCCGTAGGGAGAGCAGTGGTTTGTGGATGGAGAACTCGCCGATTGAAATCATTTAAATGGTGGAGCAAGCTACAGAAGAGTGACGAGGAAGAAGGGATTTTATTGGAGTGGGTCGGGTTTGGTAGAAGGGTTTTGGGCCGGTGTTGGTTGGTGAGCCCATTCCTTTTTACTTTTAAACCCAAGTTTTTAATTTAATTAGTATATAGACTTCGAAATTGCATAACACTATCATACGACATCGGTTTTCAGCGAAACAAGATCCATTGGGATCGTATGGAAGGGAGCAACCCAATTGAACTGACCGAGAGTCGATTGGAGCTAGTTTGAATTTATGGCGAAATAAATTGTTTGATTCAAAACAAACAAACAATTTATCGTTCTTTAACGATGAACTGCAAAGGTGAGTAAATCTGACTAACTCTGAACAATTTATAATTTCATGTTGTATTTTTAGAACTGTTAAATATTGGCTGATTGACTGTGTGTTGACTGTTTGATTGAACTGCTAGTCAGTTAGTTGAATTTCTATATTGATTATGTTTAACAGAATATATCATATGGAACTGAAAGTGATGTTATCTATATTGTTTAAAATCTGTGATGCAGGGAAACATGTTGGAGGAATCCAACTGGATTCCTCAACATTTATTTTACTATTTTTCATATATTGTGATATATGATGTGTTATATAATCTGTAATGGATTATGTGTGTTAGAATGATATTGATCCTTGTTATTCGATATTTTAAATATCATAAAAGACCCTGGGATGTAAGAAGAATTATTTCAATGTATATTGAAACAAAGGAATTTTATAAAATCAACCGATTTTATAAAAAGGAAATATTTCGAAAGTAAATAAAAGGAAAATGTTTATAAAACAAATAGAGTTTTATAAAGGGGAAAAATGTTGATAAAACGAATAGAATAAAGGAATATCTATTTAGAGAATAAATAGGATGAAGGAATATTTATTTAGTAAATAAATAGAATTATAAAAGGAATATTTAGTTGGAAACTAAATAGGATTATAAAAGGAAACTGACGAGATAAAAAGGGGTTAACCAAACGTAGTTTATGAAAAGGAGTTAATCAAACGTACTTTATCAAAAGGAGTTAATCAGACATAGTTATATAGGATAAGTTACCATTTAGCACGACTGCTAGCGTAATTCGCAGGGCTGCAGATAGCCTACGGCGGTCGGATGTTTCCTGAGGGAATCAGGCGTAACCATTGTGATCGCTGCGATCTAGAGTCAAGCGAATGGAGTTAAATCGAATATAGTTATTTGAAATAAAGTTAAAACAGATATTAGTTATTCGTATTAGAGTAAATCAAATAGAGTTAATCGAATAGAGGTAAAGAAATGGAGTTAAACAAGATTAGAAACTGACTAGAGATTAGTTAAGTTGAATAGTTTTCTGAGTACCGATCTGATGTTGGTTTCGGCCTTCGGGGTTTATACTTAGAGAATTGTTCTCCTACTAGTTTACAGTCAGAGACTGATAGTTGTAGAAAGAATAGTGATACGTAAATAAGTTATGGAAATGTTTTCCAGCGTTAACATATATTTTCTAAACATAGAAAATAAGGATATATGTATACGATTGATGATTGATTGATAGAATTTCCATTAGGAAATAATATCGTTGTTTGCACACGTGTTTTTCTTTGATAATTAAATCACAGACTACCAAAGTTTAGACCATTTTAACGTTGTTAATATGGAGAGACCGGTTGGATTATTATCCAAAGAACCACTCTGTATTGGCATAAGCGTTGCGAATCATATATGGCAAAGAAAATTGAAGACGGAGTAAAGCGCAAGGGCTATTGTATAAGTCTTAGATAACAGTGTCTAAGATGGATATACTGAATAGTACCTTCGGTTCATCCTGTTCCTGGATGACTTGTATGGATGAATGTCTGACAGAGTATTTCCAGAAAGGTCACGTACATTGATTTCTTCAACTGTACCAAGAGTGGAAGCAGAGAAGGAAACTTCTTTTAGCTGACACGTAATGTGTGGTTGTAGACGTCAATCAGTGATTTGATGGATTTGACGATGTGACATTTGAAGTGAATCTGATGTGATGATGAAGCGTAACCTCAAGCCTCATCAACCGGTAAATGAAAGAAATCGGGCAGGCAGCATGGCTAAATCGGTCGCACTGAAGTAGGGTGTATAATCACCTGATCTAGAGTTTTATTTACTTCTAAAAATCTACTGTTGATGCTGTCCCATTCTGGAAACGGTTGCTGATCCCAACCGTTGATGATATACATTCGATACACTCAAGCGAAATGAGTGGTCGGTCATGTGTGGTCGGGTTACAAGATGTTCTTGTTGAACCCAGTGTATTCCTTTCTAGGGGTACACTAGCGAAAGGTGGTTCCATACCTTGTCATAGTTGGAAATCCATTACCCAATACGTGCTTACGGTTTTGATTCTATACTATATATGTTGAACGTGAGATGAAAGCGTTTCTGCTAGATGATTATTATATTGTGGTTGATAGACATTATTATAATATCAGAAAGTTTTGATATAAAGATACTTTGGATTCTCATAAGGGAAAAACCCGTTCCATTATATGGCGTAGTCTTATGAGATATCATTTACCTGCTTAAACTATTTTAAACTTTTTTACTCATACCAGTCCCATGGCTGACCCAGAGTTTATATTGTTTTGTTTTCCCTAAACTCTTGGGTTTCCAATTTTTTACGGGCAGTCAAGTAGTTGGGATTTACAGATACTTGAAGAGCTGGAGCTGGAGGCTTCAGGATCATATAGCTATAGTTTAGTTCCGCTGTGTTGTAAGTGTTGTACTCTGATAATGATGTATATTCAAATACAAATGTATATTTCAAAGTTATGTTACATATATTACATGTTATTCGTTCCGCTGTGAGACTCATGTTACTCTGGTATTGTGTTCTTCTTCTTCTATTCTAAGTTTCTTTCTTATCTTTCCTCACCCTCTAATTTCTTTCATTAATAACCCGTTATTTTTGATCCTTGGATGTTCGATATGTGTTGTATATCAGATAACCAAGATCGCTACAAAACCCGGGTCATTACAAGTATAATAATTGGATTGACTTAAATAGAAATCAGACTTGAACTAATAAAATGGAAGCTGGATTGATTTAAAACCAACTGGAAATGGATATATGTATGTTGAGCAGATATTGAATGGAAGCAAATGCAAAAGATAGAATTATGCCCAACAGAAAGGTACATTTTTACAATATTACTTGGGTTTTATGGTTTTATAAGCCTATCGGGCAAGCCTCTTGGCTTTTTGATCTTCTTTTAGATTGGAGAAGGCCTACAAAAGCGAGTTGTGGTTGTACCGGTTGAGCCACGCAAAGGAGATGCTGGCAAATTTTTTTGAAAATTTAGAGAGTTAGAAAATTTTAAGAAAATTTTTATAACGTAAAATCGAGTTGTTAATTGTAATTGAAATAAGAAAACCAGAATTAGTTAATAAAATTTCAAGTGGAATAATGAAACTGATAAATGGATTTAAAATCAATTTGAATGGGTGTGGATATGCAGAAGAGCATATGAATTGAAGATAAGAAAGTGATGATGGATTGTCCAAAAATGGTGGATAGATCGTTTGGAAAGAATTATGAATGGTCAAGTATTGGTATGAGAATTCAAAGGTCGGGTAAGAACTAGGTTATGAAGATATGAAATATAAGATTTCAACTAATTAGTTTATGAGGAGTTAGAGTTATAGCATTTTTACTGCTTAGCAATTTCGAGGACGAAATTCTTTTAAGGGCGAAGGAATGTAACGTCCCGGATTTTTAGCTGTTAATTTTAAAATATTTAAATTGGTTTTAGAGATTGTATTGGTAATATAAAAGATATTCGTAAGGAAATTATTAATTAGAAATGAGGTTTAACGTATTAATTATAATATAATTTAAATCGAGCTCGTAACGGCGCGGTAGTTCGTAATTTAATGTTTTGAACTTTAATTGGATAATAGGATTCAACATAAGTCAGAATTCTTTGAAAAAAAAACGTTTGAATCTATTGAGCTGTATCTTTCTAATGGAAGTGAAAAATCGAGATTTAGATTTATAGATTGTTAGTTATGTTTAAATCAAATTTTCATATAGTCTCTATGGAATCATTTATATATTATATAGATTTATTATATAGATAAATTAATTTTAAGTAATTTGAATGTCGTTCTAATGTGAAATATTGAGTTATAAATCCGAATATGATTATTTTGAAACTATATGATGTTCTTGTCAAATATATATACTATAATAATAATTTATTGATATTAATTGAAGTAATTATTTTTGAATTAATTAATATTTTAATCAACTTATTTGAGCCTTAAGAATAACCTTATTACAAACAATATCGGATTTTAATAAAATCAGTTCCATAGTACCCAAAATATTAATTCATAAACTTTCTAATTTTTGTTTTATTGAGCGTTGTATGTGCCATGCAAATTAAATTTTCCAAACATTAATTATACATCAAATAATAAATTAAGGCCCATCTTCATTCAAAGTAAAAACAAAACTATAAAACTCGATCATAGTCTTTGTAAATCTAAACGTAGCTACTGCGAAAATTCTTATCTCTGAAGCTCTTACCTATAGCGCACCACCCTACGCTCTAGAATGTACAGTATTGCCAACCTACTATGAGAACCTTGCCGACAAAGTAAAATTAAAATCAACATAGACCTACGCCTACTATACAGCTACCCTAAGTTAGGCGGCTGCCAAGGTTTTGTTTTTATATAAACAAAGGCAATAGCAAATTCTTCTTCCAAAAATTAACGCGAGCAAAAACAACTCTTCAAAAAGCAAAACAATTAAAAAAAAGGGATATAAAGTCTTAAAATATAAACTATGGTTCCACCGAATATGTTTTGCGTGGATCTTCAAATTGACAAAGGATTGGGGCATGCGCCGCTGTTTTGGGGTTCGCTGGACTTTGCCTGTAATGATAGGGTTGAAGGGGGCCTTGATTTTTAGCATTGGAGGTGGGGTATGTTCACTCATGGTGGCGAAACGAACTGGAAGGGGGTATTGCATGGTGTTTTAAGTGCAACGAAGGTTGAATTAGGAGAAGATGAAGGAGGTGGACGGACGAGCTGACTTGTGGTCGTGCAACGCCTTCAAGCGAAGTAGAATGTCCAGATTTCCATTCAGAACGGAATTAGTTCTTATACATTTTCCGGCGTTATAGGTAGATGGTGGGAATTGAGACGATGAGCGGTGGTGTACTTCTGGAAGGGGAGGACGACGGTCGGCCGTGGGTTAGCCAGCGTACGGAGGCAGCGACGATTGTGGGATGTAGGAGTGGAGCTTTAATTATTCCTGAGAACGATGAAATTAGGAGTCAAAAACAGTTATTAGAAGCAGGTTAATTTAAATTGGTAATAATTAGTTAATAGTGAAGTCAGGCGTTATTTTTGGTGAAGATAAAATGTGCAGGAACTAGGGAAGTGGTTCGAATTTAGCTGTAGAAGAAGAAGAACAGGATGTTGCTATTTTCGATGGTTGGGTGTTCTTTACTGAATGTAGCGACGTGGTTAAAAATGAAAGAAGATGCATTAGCAAATATACGTGCCATCAGTTTGTTTTATGGGTTCGGTATTTACACTTGAATTTGAAAAGGGAAAAATACATGTGGGGAAGTTGGGTCGAATGAGTTCTACATGGCATGGAGGTGGGTTGCGCAGGGGAGATGAAGTCGTTGTTGGGAGGGAAGGAACAGCAGTTGGTTTTGTTTTGTAAGAGGGAGATAGAAGAGAACGTTATGGTGGGTATGGACATTCAAACTTCTAGAGAGTTTACTATGTTGTGAAGTTTTATTAAGGCATGGTAATGTTTTAGGAAAGTTAAGAATATAAAGAACGAAATTAAGGACAATCTAATCTTACGGTTAATGGATGGTTAGTGACGATAAGCAGGGTGGTTTGGTTGTCTTCAGAAAAAGTGGAAATTGGGATAAAAGGAGAATGGATGTGTTGTTAGAACAAAATGAGCAAGAATAGAGCAGTATTCGGGTAAACGAAGAAAGAAATCCTACCGGCCTTAATTTTTATTTATAAAGTAAGCAAGAAATTAATTAGTTATTAAGGATATAATTATTTTAAATCAACCGTGAATATTTATAATTGTAAATTGTTTATATGTTAACAGAATCGAACGGAACCGATCACTTTGCAATCATAGCAACGAGAGCTGCATTGTGGAATTGAACTCGTTGAGAACGGAGCTGCTAATATTTCATGATAAAATCAAACGTCTGTTGATTTTAGATGGAACAATAGTAGAATCATCAACTGTGAACCAATGTGAGTAAACTCACTAACTCTAACTTGTTTATACTTTTATATAAATGAGTTTTAAATTTGTACATATAGTAATTTATACCGTGCTGATGATAGTTTGGTTGAATGGTTGATAAAATTGATTGAAATGGTTGATATATTATATCGTTGATTGATTAATAGTTCTGTTTACTATGATATTTCATATTGTTGTGAAATTAATATTATTGATGTTAATTAACTTCTGTGGATGCAGGGAAACAGGTTGGAGGGATCCAACTGGATTCCTCAACATTTATATTACTATTTTCATTGATTGTGTTATTTGATGTATTATATAATTGGCAATTGGTTGTATTTTGTTTAAATTACACTGACTTTAGAATTTTGGTATTTAAATAGCATAAAATATTTTCGAATATAGAAAATGAAATTTGAGTTTTTAAAAGGAAATTTATTTTCAAAAATAGAAATGTAATTTCGAATAGAGATGAGATTAAAAACAGTTAATGGAGAAAATAAGAAGTTGTTTATAAACGAGAGTACAAATTAAGTGAATTATTTATCATTGGATAAATTGAAATATAAATTCAAGTTTGAATTTATATGAAAAAGTGGAAATCGGGTTTGAAACCAATATTTGAAATGAGATTTGAACTTAGCAAATTATAAAGGAAATTATAAACGAAAATTTAAATTATTACCATACAAATGAGATTTGTATGTAAAATTCTGAATAGAAGTTATAAATAGAAATTGGATTTAAGATATTATTTACAAGTACGAAATCAATCTGATTTGATTATATATAAAATAAATATATTCACAATTTAAGTGAATAATGGTTTTACGAAAATATTTTGCAAATGAAATATCTCTAAAGAAAATTTAGATTTGAAGTATGAATCCAGATTAGAAATTGAATGGAAAAGGAAATCTGGATAATTTTTTTTCCAAAATTCAAAATATAAAATAAAGTGTGATAACGTTTTGTAGATTGGAATGGGTTTAAAGGAATTTGGTAATGATTTGGAAGAGATAAATTCAAAAATGAAATTTGGAATTTGAATTAAACTGAAATGGCAGATAAATTCCGAAGTTCGGAATATAAATCAAATATAGATTATTCGAGAGAGTTATTTATTGGAATTCGATTATATCGAATATAGGGAAGTAGCTCTTTTTACTTTCCGTTTGAATCAAATTTCATTATTTAATTATTTATTTACTTATTAATTTTATTGAAATTAATAAGTACAAGTTATATTTGGAAACAACGATTATAACGCTGTCGTTATAACAAATGTTTTTTTATAAATCCAAACAGTGATTAAATCCTATTGTTAAAATAAATGTTGTGTAAATCGAAACATCGATTTTAACGCTACCATTATAATAAATGTTGTGTAAATCTAAGCAACTATTTTAACGCTACTATTATAATTAATATTTTATAAATCAAATATTTGAAAACAGCGATTATAACGCTACTGTTATAATCAGTGTTTTTCAGTAAAAGATGTAACGTCCCGGATTTTTCGGCCACTTAAAATAGAATATTTAAATCGGTTTATATATTTTACTTGAAATATAATGGATTTTAATCGAATTTATTTAATTAAAATAGAGTTCGTATATTTATATTAATATATTAGTTAAAACGAGCTTGAAACGTCGCGGTAGTTCAAAATTTTCGATTTGAACTTTATCTGAATAAACGGGATCCGATATAAGTCGGATTTCTGTGAAATGAGACACGTTGGGACCAGTTCGATTATATTGTTCTAATGAAAGAGAAAAAACGAAACTCCAGCTTACAGATGTCAAGTTATGTTCAATTTAAATTTCTAAATAGTTGCTATGGAATTCATACTAAAATTATAACGATTCAATTATTTATATTATACGATCTTATATAGTTGGAATATTTTAAAAAAAAACTAGAATTTTATATCGAGTTTGAATACCTTACTGAATGAAATCTGAAATTGTTAATTTAGTAAATACGATGACATTCATCTATTTATTTATTTATTTTCGTTAAATTTTGTTTTCTTGAATATAATATATATGAATATATTTAGTTACGTTCCGCTCGGTTTAGCCAACGAATATAAAAACCAAACATACATCATACTAAAATTATAAGCGGCTACATAAATAAGAAAACAGCAAATGGGAAAAAATGCAAAGGAACAGTAAAGCTAATCCACACATATTGATACATCAGATCCAAAACATATATATATATACACACATTTCAACAGCTCATGTACAGAACTACATATATAGATATACATTCATCCCAGATTTTAAAACCCTTTGGCAAGCAAACCTATACAAGTTCAGATTTTTATCTTGTAAATGACAAGTTCTTGAATGCAAAAACAAAGTAAGGAATCAACATTTTAGATCAACTCCTTCATGTTTTGCCGAACCCGTGAATCCATCTCGACCAGTTGTGATCTGCGAAAAGAAAAAAAGAGGAAAACCCATTAAAAAGGGAAATTTCATGATAGTTGTGAACAGCAAAAGTAAGAAAAAAATAGATGATTGAATATTGGGTAAACTATTTTCAGGGTATCATATACCAAAGCATTAATGATCAGTTCATGATTATGACAGGTTTTTTTTTAAAAAAAAAAAGTTTAACATGTTCATATGCCTAGAGACATGCAGGACCCCGATTCCAGAATGAACCAACAACTAAAGACATGTATATGTACTCAAAATCAAAACCAGGCCTTGAAGCTTTTTGTATTCAATCAGACACCCTTCTATATGAACCTTCCGTTAATAGGGCGTTAGTTGATCAAATTTTCTAGTAACTAAATATCAGTTCAAACAAATCCTGCGTATATGTGATGATGAAGATATTGCATAGCCATGGATTCATATCAGATCTATGCATAAAAATACAAGTATCTACTTAGAAATAAATCTAACAATCCTGAAATAGTGAGAAGCATGTATATGACGATTTTAAAATTTAGGAAAATTTGAAGTAAAACAAAACTGCTACAATTACTTTGTGACAATTATCTTTATATACAATCTACTGAAAATATAAAAAACCAAATAAACACCATTCATATAGATATAGATAATCTCAACAGCTAGAAATTGTATACATCAATAGCTAGAAAAAAAACAAGACAATACATAAATTGAAGAAATTAAAAATAGAACATGAGCAGCTAGAAGAAATATAGCTGAATAGCTATATTTTATATGAACAACCATAAAAATCAATAAACAAAATCAATGTGTATCTTCGTATGCATACGGGCTGAGTGAACAAGACAGTGAACAACAAGGGGAACAGCTATAAAAGGTACAGGAACAACTAGGGACAGCACATTGAGCAAGCTAGTGAAAACAGGTAGGTATATATTTTATATACACCAACCATACAGCAAATCAAAACAGAAGAAAAATACATAAAAAACCATTTTTGAAATTACTGTTTATATACATTGAAAAACACAACTTGAATCGAAAATACAGTTCGAATCTGAATTGATTTACACAATTCATAGCCTAGCCTAACCTACACAGTAAGTTGTATATTTTCAAAATAGAATTCACATCAGAACCGTACACAATATCTACCACAAACAGCACAAATTTTTGAATTTACAATGCACTGTCATTTTAGCAGTTCAATCAAAAATCCATTCGAGTCAATCACGGTGAACAAAATCCTATATCCTATAATCCGAACCATAATCTAAATTTTAGATCTGAATATTGAATGAAATAACAACTCTTAACCTCTGTCATCAAACCGCAAGTATAAATACGCCATCATACAGTAATGTTCATCAACCCATTCAAAATCAAAGGAAAAAATCAAATAAAAACATTACTGCAATTTAAAATCCGGTAAAGGGAAACTTAGCTTTCGATTTGAATGATCTTGGACCATTATCGGTTGAAGCTGAAGACCCATATCTGGTTTGCTCAAATCTCGGTGTCGATGCCATGTAATGGCAATAGGGGGTTTTGGTCGCGAAGCCAGGGCAGTGGATCGAAGGGCGGAGGAGGTGGCGACGCCATCGAACAGGGAAAGAGTGGCTTAGGGTTTTTTCTTTGATTTCATTTTGAGATAAAACTGATGGAGGCGGTATGAATGAGAATAAAGGTTCGGTGGAGGGTTTTTAAGGGGAGGCGGGTCGGGTTCATTTGGTTGGGTCGGTTGTTGAGAGGTAAAGCCCGATTTTTAATTAAACAAAACCTATGTTTTAAAATTAATTTAGTTTATAAAGTTCGTAACACAATTTCTCACTCATACGATATCAGATTTATGCACAGTCAGTTGCGTTGGGACCGTGGAGACGAGTACTTCGAGATGGAGCTGGTCTAATCTGGATCTGAAGTGACTGGGATTTTTATTCAAATTAAACGTCAGTTTAATTTGATTAAAACAAACTATTGATCGACAGATTCAAATCAAGGTGAGTTAAACTCACTCAGCTCTTCCCATTTATATTTTGTATAAATTAGGTTTTTATTTTGCGTGTTCTGATTACTAGTGGTTGACTGAATGCTAGTTAAATATATTTGTTATTGATTCAATTTCTAAAATTAATCGTTCGTTTAATTTCAGTAAAACACCAAACATTTTGATTTGACCCGAATAAAGAAATTCCCCTTGATTGGTCACGTTTATAAAATAAACGTGTTTAATTGGTTGAATCGTTTGAATTGGCTGTTAGTTAATTAATGATCGTTATAGAAATTATCAGAAATAATTGGTTGTTGTGGATTATTGAAACATATTTCAACATTTATATCCGATATTAATCAATGGGTAATGTGGTTGGGTAATTGGCATCACCTGGCTTATAAATCAATCGATTTATAAATATGGGTTTTATTGACAGTGGATCGATATATTTTGAGTTATAAATATATTTTATAACGAAAAATAGATTTTAAAAGTTATTACATTGAAAGGTTATTTAAGAAGGGAAAAATATATTTAATTATTTATTTATTTAAAGTTTGTATAGAATTTATGAAATGGTTTGTATAAAACAAATTTATTACGTTGATAAGAATTATAAACAAATAAGCAAGGAATACCTAGCAGTTAAGTATTTGATTAGTCGTTATCGATTAAATAGGGTTATTTAAATTAATTATATTTTAATTGATTTAAAGAAGGAATTAAATAGAATTGGTTAAAAGGATAACCTGGTTTTGTGTGTCGACCATTTAAACTAAGTTAGATTTTAAATTAGTGAAATAACTAATTGTTTTATCTTAGTAAGGTTTTTAAAAGGAAATTTATTATAAAGGAATTAATTGTTTTGAAATGATTAATGTTGGGTTGTTATAGTAATCATTAATCAGATGAGATATATTTAAGTAATCGAGTTTGACACGAAATGGTCGAGTGCTGGTAAAAGGCTAAAGGATGGGTTTTCATATTTGAGCTCGAGTCTTAAAATAAAGAAATAATAGGACTAAGCAAATACCTAGTTTAAATGAAGAGTTTTACTTAACATTCGAATTAAGTAAAGGGAGTTAAAAAGGGTTTATAGATAAGACCTGAAATTTATAAACGAGGTTTATAAATGAATATGAGTTTAAACGTCGTTTATAAATTGGAAATACTTAATAATGATATTAAGTTAAATCAATGGATTTGAAAGGAGATTTTCCGAAAGGAAAAGGTAATTGGGAAGAAGTAATTTGATTAGAGCTTACTAAAAGAAGTTGAAAATAGGAATTGAAATAATAATATCGGATTTTTGAATTACAACTCGTATTTATCTGAAGATAAGAACGTTGTTGATCAAGGTCTGAGAGGTAATTAAAATACCCCAACATGAACAACTGCGGGATTATCCAAGGGTGATTCGAGTTGGTAATGTCAAGAATGGGTGATAAGATTTCTAAAGTAAAGTAAATCATACGAGATTATATTATCCCTAGCAGCGGAATTCAAAAGGAAATTGGGCGATTAATTTTAAGAAGCCAAGTGATGCCGAGTACTAGACCAGTAAATCTATTTTTATGATTTCATGGATGTTTACTTGGTAGTTTAATAACCGACTATCAAGTCTGACCTTTACGATTGTTGGTATGGAAAGACCGGGATCGAATGAATATTCGAAAACCATTCCAACCAACAAATACGAAATATGTAGAAGAGATCAAGTGATGATCGAGATGGAGCATGTGAAGACCATAGATCTTCATGAAGCAGAAGAACCACTTACAATCTCTGATTCGTCCCGGAGATATACTGGGGTTTCTGTCATGGTTGAAACTGTGGATTGCAAGGGCTATCGCTACTGATCCATGGGGTGGTTCCTATATTGGATGCAGTAGGAGGGTACCTTCGGTTCATCCTGTTCCTGGATGACTTGTATGGACGGATGTCTGACAGAGTATTTCCAAAGGAATTGCATGCATTGATTTCTCCAAACGTACCATAGTTGATGGCGGAGAAATGGTTATTCTCTAGCCAAATAAACTAGGGTATTTTTGTGGACGTCAATCAGTGTGATCTGGCGGATCTGACGATGTGGCATTCAAAGTGTATGATGACCAGTTGTGTTCTGACCTCAAGCCTCATCAACCGGGAGATGACAAAAATCGGGCAGGCAGCATGGCTATGTGGATCGCTCCCATTAGGGTGTATAATCACCTATCTAGAGAAATTCCTTTTGTTTCATACTTTATCGATTCTGCCCATTCGGTAAACGGTGGTTTGAGTCCAACCGTTGGTGATATACATTCGATACACTCAAGCGAAATGAGTGGTCGGTCATGTGAGGGCCTGGTTGCAAGACGTTCTTGTTGAACCCAGTGTATTCGCCTCTAGAGATACACGAGCGGAAGGTGGTCCCATACCTTGTCAAAGTTGAAATCCAAACTCCAATAAGCGCCTGCAGTTTAGTTTGTATGTATATACGTGGAGCGTAAGATGCAAGCGTTCCACTAGATTGATATTTACTTTTATTTAGACATTATTATAATATTATAAAAGATATTGATTTCGAAAACTGGTTTGGGTTATCGTAAGGTAAAAACCGTCCATGTTTATGTGTGGATCGGTCTTACGATTATCTTTTTCTTTCGAAAGGATTTTAACTTTAAAATCAAGTTGTGTGATACCCTAAATGTTGTGCGAGTTTTTCTCGCTCTAGTCCACCAGACTGACCCGGTGTTTTGTAAATTCTCGGGTTAGCCCGAGGTGTACAGGTTCAGGTTAGCAGGTACTGAGAAATCCAGAGACGAGCTGAAGGTGTTCAGACGTATGATATGATTACTATTCCACTGTGTTGTATATGAGACAGGTTATTAAAACTGTCCAGATGTATGTTGTACTCTGATATTGTAAGTATTTTCAAAAGCTCTTAGTAAGGATTTATTTCTGTATTATATTTTGTTCCGTTGCGATGTGAGACTCTGTGTTGTGTTAGTTCTTCTTCTTCTATTCTAGTATTTCTTTCTTTCTTATCTCACCCTCTAATCTCTTTCTAAAAACGTTCCAGTGTTTTCGGTGTTGGAAGGTCGGCATGAGTACGGAAAAGGGTATTTATGTCGATTTTCGAGGCCGGAAATCCCTGGATCGTTACAGTGGTATCAGAGCTATTGGTTAAGTAGTAACCTTGGCTCTGTGGCGTAACTCAATAGAGATGGGGTTAGTAACACCCTAGATTGAGTTTGAGTGTATATATATGAGAGCGTATTTGTAAGATTTTATATACAAATGTTTTGTATTGTGTTATTTGACTGGTTCAAGTGTTGAGAAGCATTAAACCAGTTAATAGATACAGTATTGCTTTTTTTTAAAAAAAAAAAAGGGGTACATGAATTTTTTTTGCCTAATGTATATTTTTATATAGAAAAAAGGGATTTATTTTCTATATTATAGTAATGTTGGGTGTTTGGTTGTCTGTTCTGACTGATTTGATTTAAAATCAAATTTGAATATTGAAATAAAATTGAATTCGTCGATTGAATCGGATATGGAAGTAAAACTGAACTTGGTTAAGTAAAACCAACTTAAGGATAAATTTATAAAGAATGAATTCAAATAAATTGGTATTTAAAAATTGAGTGGATAAATAAATTGGGATTTCAGATTAAGCGGATTGCCATTTGGATTTTGAATTTTCTTTTCAAAAAAATTGAGGCCTAGAGTGGCAGTGGTAGTCGTACCGATCGAGCCATGCAGAAGAGGTGCTGGCAAAATTCTCGGAAATTTTTAGAGTTTGAATTTAATTCAACAGTAATGATTTCAAAAATAATATGGTTTAGAATATTCTTCTTACTTTGCAATTTCGGGGACGAAATTATTTTAAGTGGGGAAGAATGTAACGTCCCGGATTTTTTGGCCATTTAAAATAGAATATATAAATCGGTTTATATATTTTATTTGAAATATAATGGATTTTAATAGAATTTATTTAATTAAAATAGAGTTCGTATATTTATATTTATATATTAGTTAAAACGAGCTCGAAACGTCGCGGTAGTTCAAAATTTTCGATTTGAACTTTATCTGAATATACGGGATCCGATATAAGTCGGATTTCTGTGAAACGAGACACGTTGGGACCGGTTCGATTATATTGTTCTAGCAAAAGAGAAAAATCGAAATTCCAGCTTATAGATTTCAAGTTATGTCCAATTCAACATTCTAAATAGTCGTTATGGAATTCGTTTTAAAATTATAACGATTCAATTATTTATATTATACGATCTTATATAGTTGGAATATTTTTTTAAAAAAAACGAGAATTTTATGTCGAGTTTGAATACCTTACTGAATGAAATCTGAAATTGTTAATTTAGTAAATACGATGACATTCATCTATTTATTTATTTATTTTCGTTAAATTTTGTTTTCTTGAATATAATATATATGAATATATTTAGTTACGTTCCGCTCGGTTTGGCCAACGAATATAAAAACCAAACATACATCATACTAAAATTATAAGCGGCTATATAAACAAGAAAATAGCAAATGGGAAAAAAAATGCAAAGGAACAGTAAAGCTAATCCACACATATTGATACATCAGATCCAAAACATATATATACACATTTCAATAGTTCATGTACAGAACTACATATATAGATATACATTCATCCCAGATTTTAAAACCCTTTGGCAACCAAACCTATAAAAGTTCAGATTTTTATCTTGTAAATCACAAGTTCTTGAATGCAAAAACAAAGTAAGGAATCAACATTTTAGATCAACTCCTTCATATTTTGCCGAACCGTGAATCCATCTCGACCAGTTGTGATCTGCCAAAAGAAAAAAAGAGGAAAACCCATTAAAAAGGGAAATTTCATGAAAGTTGTGAACAGCAAAAGAAAGAAAAAAAATATATGATTGAATATTGGGTAAATTATTTTCAGGGTATCATATACCAAAGCATTAATGATCAGTTCATGACTATGACAGGTTTTTTTTTAAAAAAAAGTTTAACATTTTCATATGCCTAGAGACATGCAAGACCCCGATTCCAGAATGAACCAACAACTAAAGACATGTATATGTACTCAAAATCAAAACCAGACCTTGAAGCTTTTTGTATTCAATTAGACACCCTTCTATATGAACCTTCCGTTAACAGGGCATTAGTTGTTCAAATTTTCTAGTAACTAAATATCAGTTCAAACAGATCCTGCGTATATGTGATGATGAAGATATTGCATAGCCATGGATTCATATCAGATCTATGCATAAAAATACAAGTATCTACTTAGAAATAAATCTAACAATCCTGAAATAGTGAGCAGCAAGTATATGACGATTTTAAAATTTAGGAAAATTTGAAGTAAAACAAAACTGCTATAATTACTTTGTGACAATTATCTTTATATACAATCTACTGAAAATATAAACAACCAAAGAAACACCATTCATATAGGTATAGAAAATCTCAACAGCTAGAAACTGTATACATCAACAGCTAGAAAAAAACAAGACAATACGTAAATTGAAGAAATTAAAAACAGAACATGAGCAGCTAGAAGAAATATAGCTGAACAGCTATATTTTATATGAACAACCATAAAAATTAATAAACAAAATCAATATGTATCTTCATATGCATACTGGCTGAGTGAACAAGACAGTGAACAGCAAAGGGAACAACTATAAAAGGTCAGGAACAGCTAGGGACAACACAGTGAGCAAGCTAGTGAAAACAGGTATGTATATATTTAATATACACCAACCGTACAGCAAATCAAAAGAGAAGAAAAATACAGGAAAAAACCATTTTTGAAATTACTGTTTATATACATTGAAAAACACAACTTGAATCGACAATACAGTTCGAATCTGAATTGATTTACACAATTCATAGCCTAGCCTAACCTACACAGTAAGGTGTATATTTTCAAAATAGAATTCACATCAGAACCGTACACAATATCTACCACAAACAGCACAAATTTTTGAATTTACAATGCACTGTCATTTTAGCAGTTCAATCAAAAATCCATTCGAGTCAATCACGGTGAACAAAATACTATATCCTATAATCCGAACCATAATCTAAATTTCAGATCTGAATATTGATTGAAATAACAACTCTTAACCTCTGTCATCAAACCGCAAGTATAAATATGCCATCACACAGTAGTGTTCATCAACCCATTCAAAATCAGAGAAAAAAATCAAATAAAAACATTACTGCAATTTAAAATCAGGTAAAGGGAAACTTAGCTTTCGATTTGAATGATCTTGGACCATTATCGGCTGAAGCTGAAGACCCAGATCTGGTTTGCTCAAATCTCGGTGTCGATGCCACGTAATGGCGATAGGTGTGACGACCCGCCCCGCACCAACCGACATTTATTCCAAAAGTGCGCTGTACACATGTCCAGTTAGCACGGAACGGGTCATCAGAAGAAAAGGGAAGAAGAAAATGAACTAACAAAGAACCTGTAGAATGTCTCACAGCGCATAGAATAAAATATAATAATAACATACTTGACATAAAACAGGTGAGACAGTGCATAAGCTAAAACCCAGAACTAAACATCATAGCAGCGGAAATCCAAAATACAGCTTATTACAACTTTTCAAACTATCTCAAAGCAAAAGTAAGATAAAGGAGGTACACTACTAATGCCCAAGTAGCGACCACCAACGAGACAGGGAGAATATATATATATATATATATATATATATATATATATATATATATATATATATATATATCATACGTGGAAGCCTCCTGCCCGCCTCCGAATCAGCTACTCGCGCATCACCAGCTAACCTGTCTCTAGTCTGCTCGTGTGAGCACCCAGAGTAATAAGAGGAGACATAAAACTCTGGGTCAGACATAAAGCCTGGTATGACCGATAAGCATCTAAAGTGAACAATAACAGGTAGACTAAAAACATACCTGAACCTGGACCTGCAACCAAAGAGTTAGCACTACATACTGTACAACACTCTAAGGTGCCATATCAAACAGTGTAAAGATACGGAGGTGGGGGAGGTGTGCATGTCATAGTGATGGCAAACAATCAAACATAGCATCTATCCTCACATCTCTCACTCAGTGCGTAAAGTATACGATATTCACCACTTCGATCACCCAACATACCTTGCTACAATCACTTTGCCCCATGAAGTCATAAATGGCTTCACTGCACTGATAACGTAGCCACTAATCCTTCGCTATGTCCACTTGCCCCATGGAGTTATTCACCCCATCTGCGCTGGCTCATAGCCTTACTAATCCTTACTATGACCACTTTCCCCATGGAGTTATTCACCCCATCTGCGCTGGCTCATAGTCTTACTACGCATCACCTTGCCCCTCAAGTCATACTCTACTGCACTGATAACGTAGTCTTGCTACCATCACCTTGCCCCTCGAGTCGCAATGACTCTACTGCACTGATAAGTAGCCCATCATTCATTTTTAGTGGTGAATCGAAGTTATGAACGTCGACAACTCCTTAGCACACATACCGCAGCAAAGTCCAACCATGAAGTGAACTCATCGGTTCCCAACTGGATCCTGAGCTCTAACTTCCCATATTGGACTACCTTTGCATCTCGGGTTATTGGTCAATACTGGGTCGGGTCGGGTTCCTCTTCAAGCCATCGGTTCGGGTCGGGTGTCCTCCATCGATTCGGGTCGGGTCTTCTTCTGGTGCGGTTCGGGTCGGGTGTTTCTCCTCGGGTTGGGTCGGGTGCCATTCCCCTCCAGTTCGTGCTTCCGCTCCGATCCGCCTCCTCATCCTTCACATGCTCCTATCCGATCCATCTTCAGGCTTCCGCTCCGATCCGTCCTCCTTAATCCGATCCGATCCCAGTTCAGTTAGCATGACCTTCCTTTTTGCCAATTTTCCCAAGTGTCAGGTTCCGATCCGATCGAATCCCTTGCCCAGTTCAACATATCCGATCCGAGCCCCATATCCGATCTGATCCGAACCCTGCACTGTTTTCTAAAACTGTTCCAGCAAGTGTTTACGCCATTCGACGACGTTTTCGACCATTCTAACTATTGAAATCAATCACAAAGCATATCATACACTCATAGCAACATGCATAATCAACCACAAACATCAAAACATCCATATGATAGGTTAAAATGGATCAAACATACCCAAAATCCCATATTTTCCCTTAAACATGTTTAGGTGAAACTAATGATAGGATTAGCAAAACTTAACCAAATTAACTCAAATTCATATCAGAGGTCTAAAACATCATTTAGGAATTTATGAACATTTTTCCAGAATTTTATCATGTTTAAATTCGCTAATTAACACTAATTACCCGTAACTAGCCATAATTAGTGTAAAACTATGCAAATCACTCACCTTAGCCACAAATAAACTAAGATCTGAAATAAATCTCTGATTTGATGTGAATCTCAATGCTAAACAGCAGCTCCAATGTTGCTTTGGTGTAGATCTTCCTTGATTAGAGGTTGCTAAGCCAAATCCTTGACCAAAAGATGATTTGGAGGTGATTTAGAGGTTAGAGGCCATTTTTAGGGTTCCTTGTTGATAAGTGGAGGCTAGAAAACTGAAATGGAATGATTCTCTATCTCATTTCAGCCTTTCCATAACCCTAATCCCGAAATGGGTTATGGGCCTACTCACTAATCACCCGATTTGACCCGGTTAAGCAGTTTTTCACCCTCCAAACCTTATTTCAGCCATACCTCCCAAACAGTAAGTCCGTTTGACTATTATGACCACTCTACGGAAAGGTAAACCATCAAACAAATCTAATGGAAGTAGTTTCAGGTCAGAATTCCTTTCCAATCAAAAGTTATGGCCAAAACCAGATCAACTAGGGGCAAAATGGTCATTTAAAAATCGACAAAAATCATAAGCATGGGAAATGACTCTAATAGGTGTTTCCCGAAGTTACATGACCATACGACTTCATACGGGAAAGAAATAAATATTCTACGATCCCCCGATGCGTAGAATGCGGGTCATTACACTCTCCCTCCCTTAAGAAATTTTGCCCCCGAAATTCCCTAATCAAAACACACACAAAGGTCTCGCATGCCTATCAATCATAAAACAACAATTAAACATGCAAAACAAGCAAAACAAGTCTACCCTAGCATGCGGAAAAACTAAGTTACGAAGTAAGCCTTACCAGGCAAAGAGTTCTGGATATGCCTTCCTAATGCCCTCCTCTGTCTCCCAAGTACAATCATTCTCGTCCTCGCCCCACTAAACCTTGACTAGCTTCACCACCTTCCTTCGAAGTTGCTTCGTATCGTGCTCCACAATACGAATCAGCTTCCGGTTCCCAACCGCCTCGGGTTCTACTTCGAAGCCCTCTAACTGATCAGGTGAAATAGTCATACCTGAGTCGTGAACGAACTTCCTTAGTTGGGAAACATGAAATACATCGTGAACTCCCGCCATTTTCTCTGGTAAGCCAACTCTATATGCCAAATTCCCGACTAGTTCAAGAACAGGGAATGGGCCAACAAATCTTGGTGCCAACTTGCCTCTCCTGCCAAATCGTATCACGCTCTTCAACGGAGAAATCTTGACAAACACCAAGTCACCAACGGAGAATTTTAAGTCTCTTCTCCTCTTATCAGCATAACTCTTCTGCCTATCTTGGGCAGCTTTAATTCGTTGTTGAATGATCTTAATCTTATCGGAAGTTTCTCTCACCACATCTAGTCCAAGCATAAACTTCTCGCCAGTCTCTATCCAGCATGATGGTGAGTTGCACGGTCTTCCGTACAAAGCTTCATATGGAGCCATACCGATACTGGATTGGTAGCTATTATTATATACAAACTCTACTAGATGCAAATGGTCATCCCATGATCCACCAAAATCAAATATACAAGCTCTCAATAGATCTTCCAATATACGATTCACCCTCTCTGTCTGACCGTCGGTCTGAGGATGATATGCGGTACTGAGATGTAATCCTGACCCTAAAGCCTCTTGTAAGCTCTTCCAAAACCCACTAGTGAACAACGGGTCTCGGTCACTCACAATGCTTTTGGGTACTCCATGAAATCTAACTACCCATTTCATATACAATTTTGCCAACTTGGCTGTCGTTCTGGTCGATTTGACTGGTATAAATCTTGCGCTCTTAGTCAATCGATCCACAATTACCCAAATGCTATCGTATCCCGACTTAGTCCTCGGTAAACCATCGATGAAATCCATCGAGACTTGCTCCCATTTCCATTTGGGAATTTCTAATGGTTGCAACAAGCCACTAGGCTTCTTTTGCTCGGCTTTAACTAGCTGGCAATTCATGCATTTGGATATAAACTTCCCAACGTCTCTTTTCATCCCTTCCCAGTAGTAAGTCTGCTTCATGTCTCGATACATCTTATTACCACCGGGATGTATGGTTAGTTTTGACTGATGACATTCTCTAAGCACTTCATCTCTCAAACCATTCACGTTGGGCACAACTAGTTTTCCCTTCTTTCGAAGCCATCCATCTCAATCAAGCCCATACACATTCATCTCCTCATCGATACCCATCTCTAACTTGGAGATGATTTCCAATAGGTT
The DNA here is from genome assembly GCA_030737875.1 of Allium sativum. Taxonomy (NCBI): domain Eukaryota; kingdom Viridiplantae; phylum Streptophyta; class Magnoliopsida; order Asparagales; family Amaryllidaceae; genus Allium; species Allium sativum. Next base: position 362,476,771 of record CM060921.1, on the reverse strand, counting down.
AGGATCGTCCCTCTGGCTGGAACCAATCCGCTCTATCCAAGTGGGTCTGATCGCCGAACTAGCTAGCATAACTGGATCCAATTTGCACCTTGGTCTGAAATCAAACCCCGCGATATACTCCAGTTGCTTCCACTCCAGAAACATAGCCCCTAAGCTGGCTTGTCTCCTACTCATGGCATCGGCTACCGCATTACCTTTCCCAGGTGTGTATGTGATATCAAAATCATACGAAGTCAAGAACTCTAACCATCTCTACTGACGGAGATTCAGATCTTTCTGGGAGAAGAGATACTTTAACGATTTATGATCAGTAAACAACTCAAATCGTTCTCGCAAGAGATAGTGTCTCCACATCTTCAGCGCAAACACGATCGCTGCTAATTCCAAATCATGGGTAGGATACTTCTTCTAATGCGGCTTTAGCTGTCGACTAGCATAAGCTACAACCCTACCTCCTTGCATCAATACAGCACCCAGTCCGGTACCACAAGCATCCGTGTATACCGTCATCTCTTCATTCCCTTTAGGAATGACTAACACGGGCGCACACATCAACTTATCCTTTAGACTCTAGAAGGCATCCTCACACACTCCGTCCCAGACGAAGGACTGACTCTTCTTAGTCAATTGAGTCAACGGTTCTGCTATCTTGGAGAAGTCCTGGATAAACTTACGATAATATCCAGCTAATCCCAAGAAACTTCTTACATCCGTTACATTCTTGGGCGTAGGCCAATCCTGTACCGTAGCCACCTTCGCAGGGTCCACGGCAATACCACTCTCTGAAACAACATGACCCAAGAATCTCACTTCCCTTCTCCAAAAATGACACTTAGAGAATTTCGCTTTCAATTGGTGTTTCCTCAACACCTCCATCACTATCCTCAAGTGTCCCTTGTGTTCCTCCTCTGTCCTTGAATTAACAAGGATATCATCTACGAACACAAGAACAAACTTATTCAACTGATATCTGAATACTCGATTCATAAGATCCACAAAATAGGCTGGTGCATTGGTCAACCCAAATGGCATGACCAACCACTCATAAAATCCAGACGGCGTCCTAAATGCCGTTTTCGGAACACTCTCATCCGCTACTCGTAGCTGATGAAATCCTGTCGCGAGGTCCAATTGGGAGAACACTCTTGCTCCTTCCAGTTGATCAAACAAATCATCTATCCGCGGTAGAGGATACTTATTCTTCCTAGTTACCTTATTCAACTCGCGATAGTCCACACACAAACGAACGGAACCATCTGCCTTAGTGGCAAACACAACTGGTGCTCCCCACTCGGAGACACTCCTTCTAATAAATCCCTTCTTCAAAAGATTGCGGTCTTGCACCCCGAGCTCTCGCTGCTCCCTTGGTGCCATGCGACGAAGTGGCATCACTATAGGTCTGGCATCTTTCACTAAATCAATACGGAACTCAATCTCTCGGTGTGGTGGAAGCCCGGTCACCTCCTCGAAGACGTCTGGATACTGGCCAACCACGGGCACATCTGAAAACTCATCTTGCGGGATGTCGAGGGAATTTACAAAACTAGCCATAACCCCATCACTAGGTAGACTACCAAACACTACCCTCCGCCCATCATCCGCCCTCACTGTCACCAAAAAGCCCTCACAGTCTACCACCACCCCGTATCTTTGGAGCCAATCAACTCCCAATATAATGCCATACCCAGTAAAGCCCAAAACAAAGCAATCACAAACAAACATACATCCATGACTCGATAAGACCAAATTCCTGCAAATCATACTAAGGCTAGTCGAACCGCCAATCGGGTTCGTCACAACCAATGGTCTATCGACTATCTCGGGTTCCGGTCCCAGCCTATCTACCAGGTCGCTAGATATGAAGGAATGGGAAGCCCCAGTATCAAAAAAAAATCGAACTGGTACATCATAAATAGAAAGCATACCTTGAATAACAACATTCTTTCCTTTCTCCGCCGTAGTTGGGGCATTCGACGTAGAAGGAACAGCATCAATAGCATATGCTTTCACAATCTGCTTCTCCTTAAGAGGTTGCGGACACTTATCCTTGAAATGTCCCACTTGACCACAGTTGAAGCACTTCTTATCCGCTGGCTTGGCCCGAAAATCTTTAGCATAATGGCCCTTCTTACCACAGCTGAAGCACTCAACATCCTTCTTGCTCTTTTTCTGGCCACCCTTAGATTGGTCCTGCTTCCTCTTATTCTGAGAGTTATTCTTGCCTCCACCGCCTGCTTGCGGCTTTGGCCCTTCTACAGATGCAGCCTCAGTCTTTAACTTAGGGTAAAGACACTCTGATCTCAAAGCCTTCCCCATAATCGATTCAAAAGTCTCATCGATGTGGTTGATAAGCCTTTCCCCCAAGTATCCATCCAAGCCAATAATGAACTTCTCATTCTTCTTCTCAGGAGTGTCGATAAGAGACAGTCCATACTTCGACAAAGTGTCGAACTCAGCAATATAATCAGAAACTGCCCTTCCGTTCTGCTTGAGTTCCAAGAACCTCTTAAACAACAGTGACTTTTGGGCAGCTGGTATGAACTTCTCGCTAAAGCGAGCCTTGAACTAAACCCAAGTAACCTGGTCCTCTGGGGTAGCTGTTCTATTGGCATTCCACCAATTCATCACTCGCCCTTGCAGCTGACGAGACGCTAACCTTCTCTTCATCGCATCCTCAAGACCCAAGTCATCGAAGATACGATCACAGCTATCCATCCAATCTTGAACATTTGTGGCCGACTCCGTCCCATGGAACGGCTACCCGCCAAGGTTAGTGTAATCATTGCACAACTTGGAGAAATCGACCCTAGGCGCCTGCACTACTGGGCCAACACCAACTCCGGGATTGGGAACTGCCCCTTGCACTTCTCTAAGCATGTCTCTCATGAGGTTAGTAAACATCGGCCTCATGTCAGCGGCATTCCCCTGGTTGGTCCCTCTACCAGCACCCCTCGTGTCTCGGCTCATCGTCAATCTGAAATAGGGAAACGATTAACGACCCCATAGTGGTGCTAGTGCAGTGTGACTTCATCTTTATACTACTAATAGTATATATATAGCTTTTGAAAACCAAAATAATCACAAATACGTGCTCTCATATACGTACTATCTCTCCCTGGTGTCTTTCCCTAGGTTAACTACACAACCTAGAGCTCTTATACCAAGTGTGACGGCCTGCCCCGCACCAACCGACATTTACTCCAAAAGTGCGTTGTACACATGTCCAGTTAGCACGGAACGGGTCGTCAGAAGAAAAGGGAAGAAGAAAATGAACTAACAAAGAACCTGTAGAATGTCTCACAGCGCATAGAATAAAATATAATAATAACGTACTTGACATAAAACAGGTGAGACAGTGCATAAGATGAAACCCAGAACTAAACATCATAGCAGCGGAAATCCAAAATACAGCTTATTACAACTTTTCAAACTGTCTCAAAGCAAAAGTAAGATAAAGGAGTTACACTACTAATGCCCAAGTAGCGACCACCAATGACACAGGGAGAATATATATATATCATACGTGGAAGCCTCCTGCCCGCCTCCGAATCAGCTACTCGCGCATCACCAGCTTACCTGTCTGTAGTCTGCTCTTGTGAGCACCCAGAGTAATAAGAGGAGACAAAAAACTCTGGGTCAGACATAAAGCCTGGTATGAGCGATAAGCATCTAAAGTGAACAATAACAGGTAGACTAAAAACATACCTGAACCTGGACCTGCAACCAAAGAGTTAGCACTACATACTGTACAACACTCTAAGGTATCATATCAAACGGTGTAAAGATACGGAGGTGGGGGAGGTGTGCATGTCATAGTGATGGCAAACAATCAAACATAGCATCCATCCTCACATCTCTCACTCAGTGCGTAAAGTATACGAGATTCACCACTTCGATCACCCAACATACCTTGCTACGATCACTTTGCCCCATGAAGTCATAAATGGCTTCACTGCACTGATAACATAGCCACTAATCCTTCGCTATGTCCACTTGCCCCATGGAGTTATTCACCCCATCTGCGCTGGCTCATAGCCTTACTAATCCACCCCATCGGCGCTGGCTCATAGTCTTACTAATCCTTACTATGTCCACTTGCCCCATGGAGTTATTCACCCCATCTACGCTGGCTCATAGTCTTACTACGCATCACCTTGTACCTCAAGTCATAATGACTCTACTGCACTGATAACGTAGTCTTGCTACCATCACCTTGCCCCTCGAGTCGCAATGACTCTACTGCACTGATAATTAGCCCGTCATTCATTTTTAGTGGTGAATCGAAGTTATGAACGTCGACAACTCCTTAGCACACGTCCCGCAGCAAAGTTCAACCATGAAGTGAACTCATTGGTTCCCAACTGGATCCTGAGCTCTAACTTCCCATATTGGACTACCTTTGCATCTCGGGTTATTGGTCAATACTGGGTCAGGTCGGGTTCCTCTTCAAGCCATCGGTTCGGGTCGGGTGTCCTCCATCGGTTCGGGTCGGGTCTTCTTCTGGTGCGGTTCGGGTCGGGTGTTTCTCCTTGGGTCGGGCCGGGTGCCATTCCCCTCCAGTTCGTGCTTCCGCTCCGATCCGCCTCCTCATCCTTCACATGCTCCTATCTGATCCATCTTCAGGCTTCCGCTCCGATCCATCCTCCTTAATCCGATCTGATCCCAGTCAGTTAGCGTGGCCTTCCTTTTTGCCAATTTTCCCAAGTGTCAGGTTCTGATCCGATCGAATCCTTTGCCCAGTTCAACATATCCGATCCGAGCCCCATATCTGATCCGATCCGAACCCTGCACTGTTTTCTGAAACTGTTCCAGCAAGTGTTTACGCCATTCGACGACGTTTTCGACCATTCTAACTATTGAAATCAATCACAAAGCATATCATATAGTCATAGCAACATGCATAATCAACCACAAACATCAAAACATCCATATGATAGGTTAAAGTGGACCAAACATACCCAAAATCCCATATTTCCCCTTAAACATGTTTAGGTGAAACTAATGATAGGATTAGCAAAACCTAACCAAATTAACCCAAATTCATATCAGAGGTCTAAAACATCATTTAGGAATTTATGAACATTTTTCCAGAATTTTATCATGCTTAAATTCGCTAGTTAACACTAATTACCCGTAACTAGCCATAATTAGTGTAAAACTATGCAAATCATTAACCTTAGCCACAAATAAACTAAGATCTGAAATAAATCTCTGATTTGATGTGAATCTCAATGCTAAACAGCAGCTCCAATGTTGATTTGGTGTAGATCTTCCTTGATTAGAGGTTGTTAAGCCAAATCCTTGACCAAAAGATGATTTGGAGGTGATTTAGAGGTTAGAGGCCATTTTTAGGGTTCCTTGGTGATAAGTGGAGGCTAGAAAACTGAAATGGAATGATTCTCTATCTCATTTCAGCCTTCCCATAACCCTAATCCCGAAATGGGTTATGGGCTGTGACGGCCCGCCCCGCACCAACCGACATTTACTCCAAAAGTGCGTTGTACACATGTCCAGTTAGCACGGAATGGGTCGTCAGAAGGAAAAAAGGGAAGAAGGAAATGAACTAACAAAGAACCTGTAGAATGTCTCACAGCGCATAGAATAAAATATAATAACAACATACTTGACATAAAACAGGTGAGACAGTGCATAAGCTGAAAACTAGAACTAAGCATCATAGCAGCGGAAATCCAAAATACAGCTTATTACAACTTTTAAAATACTGTCTCTAAAGCAAAAGCAAGATAAAGAAGGTACACTACTAATGCCCAAGTAGTGACCACCAACGACACAGGGAGAATATCTATATATCATACGTGGAAGCCTCCTGCTCGCCTCCGAATCAGCTACTCGTGCATCACCAGCTAACCATAACCTATCTCTAGTCTGCTCGTGTGAGCAGCCAGAGTAATAAGAGGAGACATAAAACTCTGGGTCAGACATAAAGCCTGGTATGAGCGATAAGCAACAAAACAGAACAATAACAGGTGTAATCCAATCATACCTGAACCTGGACCTGCAACCAAAGAGTTAGCACTACATACTGTACAACACTCTAAGGTGCCCTTTCAAATGGTGTAAAGATAACGGGGGTGGGGGTGTGCATGTCATAGTGATGTCAAACAATCAAGCATAGCAATCATCCTCACATCCCTCACTCAGTGCGTAAAGCATATGATATCCACTACTTTGGTCACCTAATACTTTGGGCCATGATGGAATCCAATCCCGTGTAACTATCACTACAAGCCCACCATCCATCTCTCAGTGGTGAACCAAAGTTATGAATACCGACAACCCCTTTGCACACGTCCCGCAGCAAAGCCCAATCACGAAGTGAACTCATTGGTTCCCATCTGGATCCTGAGCTCTAACTTCCATTTGGACTACCTTTGCATCTCGGGTTTTTGGTCAATACTGGATCGGTTCAGATTCCTCCTTGCCATCGGTTCGGTTCGGATTGCTTCATCACCTTGGATCGGATCGAGCTCCTCAAGTACCTCCATGATGCACCGGATCAGGTCGGGTCGTGTTCCATGCTCCAACTCGTGGTATCCACCTGGTGGCCGTTCGGATCATCAATACCTCAACGGGTCGGGGTCTCCAAGTCCATCTCCATCCATGGGTTCGGGTCGGAGCTACTGGCGGAGTCGTGGACCATCTTCGGATCGTGCTCCATGCTCCACGGTTCGGATCGTGCAAGCGGATCGGGTGCTCCAGTACGTGGCGCGGTTCTGGTTCGAGCTCCTTCCACCATCAGGTCGTGGTCTCTAAAGCCGATCCGATCTGGTTCATATAATGGTGGCCTTCCTTTTTTCCACTCTCTCCCGTGTCAAGCTTTGGTTCGGTTCGGTGATACTTTGCTCAGTCCGCTCCGGTCCGAGCCCATCCACCCGATCCGATCCGAAAGCCTGCACTGTTTTTCTGTAACTTTTCCAGCAAACATTTAACGCCATTCGACGACGTTTTTGACCATTCCAACTATTCTAATCAATCACAAAGCATACCATACAGTCATAGCAACATGTATAATCAACCACAAACACCAAAACAACAATATGATAGGTTAAAATGGATCAAACATAGCCAAAACCCCATATTTTCCCTTAAGCATGTTTGGGTGAACCTTATGATATGATCAGCAAAACTTAACCAAATTATCCCAAATTCACATCAGAGGTCTAAAACAATATTTCAGAATTTATGAATATTTTTCCAGATTTTTTACATGCATAAATTCGCTAATTTCCACTAATCACTCATCCCCCAAATTCCGGGATTTGCAAAATTAGTCGAAATTAACCCAAATTCATATCAGAGGCATAAAATGATGTTTTAGAATTTTAGGAATTTTTCTAGATTTTTCCGAGCCATAATTTCGCTAATCTTCGCTAATTACCATAATTAGTCGTAATTAGTGAAAAACAATGCAAATCACTCACCTTAGCCACAAACAAACTTTAGATCTGAAATAATCTCTGATTTGGATCCAATCCCTATGTGTTCCAGCAGCTCTCTCTCTGATTTGGTGCTACCCTCCCTTGATTTGATGTAGTTTTGCTTAATCTTCGATTAGAAAGTGATTAGAGACGATTTGGGATGAAATTAGAAGGTGGAGGCCATTGCTAGAGCTTGAAGGAGGTAAGTGGCGGCTGGAAAAATGAGTCTAAAACCGAAATCCTAACCCTAACAGTCCTTAAATACCCCAAATCCCGAAATCCCTCATTGGGCCTAGTTGCTAATCACCCGGTTAAGCCCAATTAGCTGTTTTTCACCTTCTAAACCTTGTTTCAGCCATATCTCCCAAATGGTAAGTCCGTCTGGCTAATGTAACCACTCTACGGAAAGAGAAACCATCATTCGAATCCAATGGAAGTGGTTTCAAGTCAAAACTCCTTTCCAGTCAAAAGTTATGGACGAAACAAGATCAGCTAGGGGCAAAACGGTCATTTAAAAATCGGCAAAAATCGTGAACATGGGAAATGAACCCAATAGTCGTTTCCCAAAGCCACATGACCATACGACTTCGTATAAGAAAGAAATAAATATTCTACGATCCTCCGATGCGTAGAATACGGGTCGTTACACTCTCCCCCCTTAAGAAATTTCGCCCCCGAAATTCCCTAATCAAAACACACAAAGGGTCCCACATGCCTATCAACCATAAAACAACAATCAACATGCAAAACAAGTCTATCCTAGCATGCGGTTTACTAACAAGGGAAGGAACTATCACTACCAAAACCTTACTAGGCAAAGAGTTCTGGATACTTCTTCCGTATATCTTCCTCTATTTCCCAAGTACAGTCGTTTTTCATTCTCATCCCACTGGTCTTTGACTAGTTTCACCGCCTTCCTTCGAAGCTGCTTCGTATCGTTCCCAACGATACGCATAGACTTGCGGTTCCCAACCGCCTCGGGTTCAACTTCGATATCATCCAACTGATCAGGTGAAATAGTCACATTAGGGTCTTGCACAAACTTCCTTAACTGGGAAACATGAAATACGTTGTGAACTCCCGCCATCTTGTCAGGTAGCTCTACTTCATACGCTAAATTCCCAACTTGCTCGAGGACTGAGAATGGGCTAACAAATCTTGGTGCTAACCTACCTCTCCAACCAATCCGAATCACATTCTCTATGAAGAGATCTCGACGAACACCAAGTCGTTAAAGAAAAATTCCAAATCTCTTTGTCTCTTATCGAGATAAGCCTTCTTCCTATCTTTATCCCTTCCCAGTAGTATATCTGCTCTATGTCTCAATACATCTTGATACCACTGGGATGTATAGTCAATTTCGAGTGATGATATGCTTTAAGCACTTCACCTCTCAGTCCATCTACGTTGGGTACAACTAGCCCCTTATTCTTTCGAAGCCACCCTTCTCGATCAAATCCTTACTTGATCATTCTCTTTCCATCGATACCCATATCTACCCTAGAGATGGTTTCCAATAGATTAGGATCGTCCTTCTAACTGGAAACAATCCACTCAATCGCAATCGATCTAATCGTCAAGCTTACTAGCGTTTCTGAATCCAATTCAGTCTTGGGTATGAAATCATATCATGTAACATACTCTAGTTGCTTCCATCCTAGAAACAAAACCCCTAAACTGGCATGTCTCCTACTCAATGCAACTAGTACTGCACCCAAATCCTTTACTATGATCACTCTGCCCCATGGAGTCATGGCGACTCCACTGCACTGATCCATAGTCACTAGTCCTTTGCTATGTCCACTCTGCCCCACGAAGTCATAACAACTCCACTGCACTGACTCATAGCCTTACTAATCCTTTACTATGTCCACTTTGCCCCTCGAGTCATGACGACTCTACTGCATTGGCTCATAGTCCTACTACAATCACTTTGTTCCCCATCGCTGGAACCCTACAGGTGATAGTCTACTCAAGGGAAGAAAAATAGGAACAACATAGCAACCATAGCATCCATCAAACAAGTCCTACCTATCACCTGCTAAATTCATAAACACATCGACACCTACATGACTGGTCTAACCAATCCCAATATGTCGATTCTAGCATGTCTGGTCCAACCAACATCACTAACTAATGGAAGCCCAGCCCCCATACATACACCGATGCCTACTTGACAGGTCCAACCAATCCCAGGCCAATGGAAGCCCCGCCTCCCTTCGGACTACCGTACGTCCAACGTAAGTTTATCCTCCAAGGATAATTAAACTAATGGAAGCCCAGCCTCCAATCGGACTACCGTACGTCCAACGTACGTTTATCCTCCAAGGATAACTAGATCACGTCCAACAGATCCAAGGTACCGGGCGTCCCCAGATACCCCTGCTTTTAGTCCTCCTAAAATACTTGAGTCCAACCCAAGTCTATCCATTATCTTGCTGCCCTCTCGAGTCCAACTCGAGCTGAATCCAATTCCTTGCAGCCTTCTCGAGTCCAACTCGAGTCAATCTATAACTCAGACCCAGTCTTGAGTATCCATTAGTGACAAACTCTAGTCCAACGTGAGTCGTCTCCCTATTCGTTGCATCTCCAAGATCAACGAACACCCATTTTCTTTTACGAGTTCAAGTCCACCTTGAATCGCCCTAATCTTCATTGTATCTTCCATGATCAACGAACACATCCTATTCCTTCAAAGTTCTACTATCCAATAGAGAACATCAACATAGGGTCCTAAACAATCCATTACTTTGCATCTTTCTCGAGTCCCACTCGAGCAATCTCATAACCCTATCGAGTCTAACTCTGGGCAGTCTATACCATTGAACATTCTCATCATGTTCCGTATGCCCATCACTCCTCGAGTAAACCAAGATATCATCTAATGAAAAATCACAACAACTATTTACCCCTCACGCAACCCATCCTAGTCGAAATCGACAATCCCCAAGAACAAGCCCCAAAGGCCTAAACCAATATCAGACAAGCACCCAAGGAACATCTCCTCCGAGTTCGGACAATCCACATGAGGTGATACTAGCAAAACAATCTAGCACTGGAGTACTCATTTGCCTCCCAGAGACAACTAGAACTTATTACAACGATAACCTCTTAGCTTCCTTAACTCCAGTTACGATCGCCATCACTAGGTAGGTACCTAATACCACCCTATTCCTTTGGAGTAAATCGACTTCCCAAAATAATGCTAAACCCAGTAAAGCCCAAAACAAAGCAATCACAAGGAAACATACATCCATGGCTCGATTAGACCACATTAACTAATCATGCCAAAACTAGTCGAACCACCAATCGGGTTCGTCACTACTAAAGGTCTATCGACTAACTCAGGTTTGTCAAACAAAACCCGATCAAAACATCTTAAATAGAAAGCATACCTCGAATAACGACACCTTTTTCCTTCTGCGCCGCAGTTGGGACATTTGACGAAGAAGGAACAGCGTCGATAACATACGCTTTCACAATCTGCTTCTCCCTAGGAGGTTGTGGGCAATCATCCTTATGATGTCCCGCCTGGCCGCAGTTAAAGCACTTCCTTTCCCCAGGCTTTTCTCGACAATCTCTGGCATAATGGCCCTTCTTGCCACAACTAAAGCATTCGCCATCTTTCTTATTTTTCTTATTCTGACCATCCTTGGTCGGGTTCTGCTTCCTCTTGTTCTGGGAATTCTTCTTGCCTTCACCGCCTGCTTGCGGCTTTGGCTCCTCTGCAGATGCCGTAGCAACCTCAGTCTTCGACTTAGGGAAAAGGCTCTCTGACCTTAATGCCTTCCCTACAATAGACTCGAACGTCTCATCAATATGGTTTATAAGTCTTTCCCCCAAGTACCCATCCAAGCCAGTTATGAACTTCTCGTTCTTCTTTTCGACTGTATCGATAAGGGACCATCCATATTTCGATAAAGTGTCGAATTCAGCGATATACTCCGAGACTGCTCTACCATTCTTCTTAAGCTCCAAGAACTTCTTAAACAGTTCTGATTTATGAGCAGCTGGGATAAACTTATCACAAACGCGAGTCTTAAACTGATTCCAAGTAACTTGATCTTCTGGAGTAGCTGTTCTAATGGCATTCCACCAATTCATCGCTCGCCCTTGCAGTTGACGAGACGCTAGCCTTCTCTTCATCGCATCCTCAAGACCCAAGTCATCGAAGATAAGATCACAGCTATCCAACCAATCCTGAACATCTGTGGCCGACTCCGTTCCGTGGAACGGCTTCCCACCAAGGTTAGTGTAATCCTTGCACAACTTGGCGAAATCGACCCTAGGCGCCTGCACTACTGGACCACCACCATTTCCGGGATTGGGAACTTCTCCTTGAACATCTCTAAGCATGTCTCTCATGAAGTTAGTGAACATTGTCCTCATGTCAGGAGAATTCCCATGGTTGGTCCCTCTACCAGCACCTCTAGGATATCGGCTCATCGTTAATCTGTAAAAGGGGAAACGATTAACGATCCCATAGTGGTGCTAGTGCAGTACGACTTCATTCTTATACTACCAATAGTATATATATATATATAGCTTTTGAAAACCAAAGTAATCACAAGTACGTGCTCTCATATACGTACTATCTCTCCCTAGTGTCTTTCCCTAGGTTAACTACGCAACCTAGAGCTCTGATACCAAATGTGACGGCCCGCCCCGCACCAACCGACATTTACTCCAAAAGTGCGCTGTACACATGTCCAGTTAGCATGGGACGGGTCGTCAGAAGGAAAAAAGGGAAGAAGGAAATGAACTAACAAAGAACCTGTAGAATGTCTCACAGCGCATAGAATAAAATATAATAACAACATACTAGACATAAAACAGGTGAGACAGTGCATAAGATGAAAACTAGAACTAAGCATCATAGCAGCGGAAATCCAAAATACAGCTTATTACAACTTTTAAAATACTGTCTCTAAAGCAAAAGCAAGGTAAAGAAGGTACACTACTAATGCCCAAGTAGTGACCACCAACGACACAGGGAGAATATCTATATATCATACGTGGAAGCCTCCTGCTCGCCTCCGAATCAGCTACTCGCGCATCACCAGCTAACCATAACCTGTCTCTAGTCTGCTCGTGTGAGAACCCAGAGTAATAAGAGGAGACATAAAACTCTGGGTCAGACATAAAGCCTGGTATGAGCGATAAGCAACAAAACAGAACAATAACAGGTATAATCCAATCATACCTTAACCTGGACCTGCAACCAAAGAGTTAGCACTACATACTGTACAACACTCTAAGGTGCCCTTTCAAATGTTGTAAAGATAACGGGGGTGGGGGTGTGCATGTCATAGTGATGTCAAACAATCAAGCATAGCAATCATCCTCACATCCCTCACTCAGTGCGTAAAGCATACGATATCCACTACTTTGGTCACCTAATACTTTGGGCCATGACGGAATCCAATCCCGTGTAACTATCACTACAAGCCCACCATCCATCTCTCGGTGGTGAACCAAAGTTATGAATACCGACAACCCCTTTGCACACGTCCCGCAGCAAAGCCCAATCACGAAGTGAACTCATTGGTTCCCATCTGGATCCTGAGCTCTAACTTCCATTTGGACTACCTTTGCATCTCGGGTTTTTGGTCAATACTAGATCGGTTCAGATTCCTCCTTGCCATCGGTTCGGTTCGGATTGCTTCATCACCTCGGATCGGATCGAGCTCCTCAAGTCCATCCATGATGCACCGGATCGGGTCGGGTCGTGCTCCATGCTCCAACTCGTGGTATCCACCTGGTAGCCGTTCGGATCATCAACACCTCAACGGGTCGGGTAGGGGTCTCCAAGTCCATCTCCATCCATGGGTTCGGGTCGGAGCTGCTGGCGGAGTCGTGGACCATCTTCGGATCGTGCTCCACGGTTCGGATCGTGCAAGCGGATCGGGTGCTCCAGTACGTGGCGCGGTTCGGGTTCGAGCTCCTTCCACCATCAGGTCGTGGTCTCTATAGCCGATCCGATCTGGTTCATATAATGGTGGCCTTCCTTTTTGCCACTCTCTCCTGTGTTAAGCTTCGGTTCGGTGATACTTTGCTCAGTCCGCTCCGGTCCGAGCCCATCCACCCGATCCGAAAGCCTGCACTGTTTTTCTGTAACTTTTCCAGCAAACATTTTACGCCATTCGACGATGTTTTTGACCATTCCAACTATTCTAATCAATCACAAAGCATACCATACAGTCATAGCAACATGTATAATCAACCACAAACACCAAAACAACAATATGATAGGTTAAAATGGATCAAACATAGCCAAAACCCCATATTTTCCCTTAAGCATGTTTGGGTGAAACTTATGATATGATCAGTAAAACTTAACCAAATTATCCCAAATTCACATCAGAGGTCTAAAACAATATTTCAGAATTTATGAATATTTTTCCAGATTTTTAACATGCATAAATTCGCTAATTTCCACTAATCAGCCATCCCCCAAATTCCGGGATTTGCAAAATTAGTCGAAATTAATCCAAATTCATATCAGAGGCATAAAATGATGTTTTAGAATTTTAGGAATTTTCTAGATTTTTCCGAGCCATAATTTCGCTAATCTTCGCTAATTACCATAATTAGCCGTAATTAGTGAAAAACAATGCAAATCACTCACCTTAGCCACAAACAAACTTTAGATCTGATATAATCTCTGATTTGGATCCAATCCCTATGTGTTCCAGCAGCTCTCTCTCTGATTTGGTGCTACCTTCCCTTGATTTGATGTAGTTTTTCTTAATCTTCGATTAGAAAGTGATTAGAGACGATTTGGGATGAAATTAGAAGGTGGAGGCCATTGCTAGAGCTTGAAGGAGGTAAGTGGCGGCTGGAAAAATGAGTCTAAAACCGAAATCCTAACCCTAACAGCCCTTAAACACCCCAAATCCCGAAATCCCTCATTGGGCCTAGTTGCTAATCACCCGGTTAAGCCCAATTAGCTGTTTTTCACCTTCTAAACCTTGTTTCAGCCATATCTCCAAACGGTAAGTCCGTCGGGCTAATGTAACCACTCTACGGAAAGAGAAACAATCATTCGGATCCAATGGAATTGGTTTCAAGTCAAAACTCCTTTCCATTCAAAAGTTATGGACGAAACAAGATCAGCTAGGGGCAAAACGGTCATTTAAAAGTCGGCAAAAATTGTGAACATGGGAAATGAACCCAATAGTCGTTTCCCAAAGCCACATGACCATACGACTTCGTATAAGAAAGAAATAAATATTCTTCGATCCTCCGATGCGTAGAATACGGGTCGTTACATGGGCCTACTCACTAATCACCCGATTTGGCCCGGTTAAGCAGTTTTTCACCCTCTAAACCTTATTTCATCCATACCTCCCAAACGGTAAGTCCGTTTGACTATTATGACCACTCTACGGAAAGGTAAACCATCAAACGAATCTAATGGAAGTGGTTTCAGTATAGAATTCCTTTCCAATCAAAAGTTATGGCTCAAACAAGATCAACTGGGGTAAAATGGTCATTTAAAAATCGACAAAAATCATAAGCATGGGAAATTACTCTAGTAGGTGTTTCCCGAAGTTACATGACCATACGACTTCATACGGAAAAGAAATAAATATTCTACGATCCCCCGATGCGTAGAATGCGGGTCATTACAATAGGGGGTTTTGGTCGCGAAGCCAAGGCAGTGGATCGAAGGGCGGAGGAGGTGACGACGCCATCGAACAGGGAAAGAGGGGCTTAGGGTTTTTTCTTTGATTTCGGTTTGAGATAAAACTGATGGAGGCGGTTTGAATGAGAATAAAGGTTCGGTGGGGTGTTTTTAAGGGGAGGCGGGTCGGGTTCATTTGGTTGGGCCGGTTGTTGAGAGGTAAAGCCCGATTTTTAATTAAACAAAACCTATGTTTTAAAATTAATTTAGTTTATAAAGTTCGCAACACAATTTCTCACTCATACGATATCAGATTTACGCACGGTCAGTTGCGTTGGGACCGTGGAGACGAGTACTTCGAGGTAGAGCTGGTATAGTCCGGATCTGAAGTGACTGGGATTTTTATTCAAATTAAACGTCAGTTTAATTTGATTAAAACAGACTGTTGATCGACAGATTCAAATCAAGGTGAGTTAAACTCACTCAGCTCTTCCCATTTATATTTTGTATAAGCTGGGTTTTTATTTTGCGTGTTCTGATTGCTAGTGTTTGACTGATTGTTGGTTAAATATATTTGTTGCTGATTCAATTTCTAAAATTAAACGTTCGTTTAATTTCAGTAAAACATCAAACATTTTGATTTGACCCGAATAAAGAAATTTCCCTTGATTGGTCGCGTTTATAAAATAAACGTGTTTAATTGGTTGAATTGTTTGAATTGGCTGTTAGTTAATTAATGATCGTTACAGAAATTATCAGAAATGATTGGTTGTTGTGGATTGTTGAAACATATTTCAGCATTTATATCTGATATTAATCAATGGGTAGTGTGGTTGGGTAATTGGCATCACTTGGCTTATAAATCAATCGATTTATAAATATGGGTTTTATTGACAGTGGATCGATATATTTTGAGTTATTAATATATTTTTTAACGAAAAATAGATTTTAAAAGTTATTACATTGAAAGGTTATTTAAGAAGGCAAAAAATATTTAATTAATTATTTATTTAAAGTTTGTATAGAATTTATGAAATGGTTTGTATAAAACAAATTTCTTACGTTGATAAGAACTATAAACAAATAAGCAAGGAATACCTAGCAGTTAAGTATTTGATTAGTCGTGATCGATTAAATAGGGTTATTTAAATTAATTATATTTTAATTGATTTAAAGAAGGAATTAAATAGAATTGGTTAAAAGGATAACCTGGATTTGTGTGTCGACCATTTAAACTAAGTTAGATTTTAAATTAGTGAAATAACTAATTGTTTTATCTTAGTAAGGTTTTTAAAAGGAAATTTATTATAAAGGAATTAATTGTTTTGAAATGATTAATGTTGGGTTGTTATAGTAATCATTAATCAGATGAGATATATTTAAGTAATCGAGTTTGACACGAAATGGTCTAGTGCTGGTAAAAGGCTAAAGGATGGGTTTTCATATTTGAGCTCGGGTCTTTAAATAAAGAAATAAGAGGACTAAGCAAATACCTAGTTTAAATGAAGAGTTTTACTTAACATTCGAATTAAGTAAAGGGAGGTAAAAAGGGTTTATAGATAAGACCTGAAATTTATAAATGAGGTTTATAAATGAATATGAGTTTAAACGTCGTTTATAAATTGGAAATACTTAATAATGATATTAAGTTAAATCAATGGATTTGAAAGGATATTTTCCGAAAGGAAATGGTAATTGGGAAGAAGGAATTTGATTAGAGCTTAGTAAAAGAAGTTGAAAATAGGAATTGAAATAATAATATCGGATTTTTGAATTACAACTCGTATTTATCAGAAGATAAGAACGTTGTTGATCAAGGTCTGAGAGGTAATTAAAATACCCCAACTTGAACAACTGCGGGATTATCCAAGGGTGATTCGAGTTGGTAATGTCAAGAATGGGTGATAAGATTTCCAAAGTAAAGCAAATCATACGAGATTATATTTTCCATAGCAACGGAATTAAAATGGAAATTTGGCGATTAATTTTAAGAAGCCAAGTGATGCCGAGTACTAGACCAGTAAATCTATTTTTATGATTTCATGGATGTTTACTTAGTAGTTAAATAACCGACTATCAAGTCTGACCTTTACGATTGTTGGTATGGAAAGACCGGGATCGAATGAATATTCGAAAACCATTCCAACCAACAAATACGAAATATGTAGAAGATATCAAGTGACGATCGAGATGGAGCATGTGAAGACCATAGATCTTCATGAAGCAGAAGAACCACTTACAATCTCTGATTCGACCCAGAGATATACTGGGGTTTCTGTCATGGTTGAAACTGTGGATTGCAAGGGCTATCGCTACTGATCCATGGGGTGGTTCCTATATTGGATGCAGTAGGAGGGTACCTTCGGTTCATCCTGTTCCTGGATGACTTTTATGGATGGATGTATGACAGAGTATTCCCAAAGGAATTACATGCGTTTATTTCTCCAAACGTACCATAGTTGATGGCGGAGAAATGGTTATTCTCTAGCCAAATAAACTCGGGTATTTTTGTGGACGTCAATCAGTGTGATCTGGCGGATCTTACGATGTGGCATTCAAAGTGTATGATGACCAGTTGTGTTCTGACCTCAAGCCTCATCAACCGGGAGATGACAAAAATCGGGCAGGCAGCATGGCTATGTGGGTCGCTCCCATTAGGGTGTATAATCACCTATCTAGAGAAATTCCTTTTGTTTCTTACTTTATCGATTCTGCCCATTCGGGAAACGGTGGTTTGAGTCCAACCGTTGGTGATATACATTCGATACACTCAAGCGAAATGAGTGGTCGGTCATGTGAGGGCCGGGTTGTAAGACGTTCTTGTTGAACCCAGTGTATTCGCCTCTAGAGATACACGACCGGAAGGTGGTCCCATACCATGTTAAAGTTGGAATCCAATCTCCAATAAGCGCCTGCGGTTTTGTTTGTATTTATATATACGTGGAGCGTGAGATGCAAGCGTTCCACTAGATTGATATTTACTTGTATTTAGACATTATTATAATATCAGAAAAGATATTGATTTCGAAAACTGGTTTGGGTTATCGTAAGGTAAAAACCGTCCATGTTTATGTGTGGATCGGTCTTGCGATTATCTTTTTCTTTCGAAAGTGTAACGTCCCGTATTTTTGGCAGCCATATACTTTATTTATTTTATTTATTTTAAATATTTTATTTGGAATATTAAAGGGTTTTAATATTTAAATCGCTATTTAAACGAAGCTGAACGATATATATTCATATATAAAATAAAACGAGCTCAGAACAGCGCTGCAGTTCGTAAAATAGAGTTTTGAACTTCAACTGGATATACAGAATCCGTTTTAAATCAGATTTCTGTGAAACAAGAAACGTACAGAGCAAGTGAAGTATATTTTTCTAGTGAAAGAGAAAAATCGAGATTTCGTCGTGTAGATTGGAAGTTATGCACAAATCAATTTGGCAGAAAAACAGCGACGTAGTTGTTTATCGACCGTAACGGTTTATTGGATATAACTGCATATCGGTTTCGAGTTTAGACTAGGTTCTTTTGGGACATAGTGATAATTTAATTTTTATAATTTTACTGTAATTTTTAATTAATTAAATAAGCAACTTTTTATTTGGAGTATTTTACACCCTGTGACAACATTTTGGGATTTCACAATATAAGTTAAACTACCGGTATTATTATATTTTTGGGATCGCGACACCTCACTGAACACGACTGTATTTTTATTTCAGTCTGCAACGCTCATATATGAATACATAGTGGTGTAGGTAACTTTATTTGAATGGTTAACTGGTCAAACGAACTCTAAATTCAACGAAACAAGTTTCATACGAAACCTTAGGAAGAGGTCTAGTGAAACGTCAAGGCCTCATATTTTTAGGATTTTTTCTGTAATTTTAAGAAATTATTGCTCGGTGTTTTTCATCGATATTTTCTAAAGGATTTTCACAAACGATCTCGGAATTCGACGAAACCTGTCCCATTGGGTCCGGAATATTTTTTTATGCTAGGATTACATATTTATTTGTCAAAAACAGGGGATTTATGTAGATAGTTTGACACATTTCTCCAATGCTAAGCTATACATAATAAAATATTATTAAATCACACCCACTTCATACAAAGATGGATACGTAAGGCATATTTCAACCACTATTTGTTTAACTTGCGTCCCAGACATACTGTAGTTCCTTGCGTCCCAATTTTTCGATGCCTTGCGCCCCAATCCTTCTTTCTTTTCTTGCCTTGCGATCCAAACCACTTTGTCCTTGGCAGCCAATCCATGTACACATCGTGCTAACCAAGTTTTTGAGAACAGAGCCACGCAAACAGCTACCTATATTTTACTGAAACCCTATATAACCTATTCCTTGTTTTCCACGGTGCCTCTCTCCTATATAAAGACAACCGCTATTTTATATTTTTTCCATCGCTCAACGATGAAAACGAATCCAACTTTCTGAATAAAAAAAAAGAGAAGAAAGAAACCGAAGTGAGGGGAGACAAAGAGGAGCAGCACGAGGAGTCTTCAATGCGTGGAAGAGAAAAAAAGTGGGATACTTGCGGTTCCAAAAAAAAAATGATGAAGCGTTCCGTTCTGGAGCATAGAAGAGGGTGATGTTGGGAACCAAAGGGCGGTGGAAGAATGAACAGTGGTGGCTGTGGAATGGGTACTGTGTTTTGACGTTGGAAAGAGGTATCAGAAAAGGGGCGTGAAGCATGTAGTGGAGATGAAACATGAACAGTAAGTTGCGTTCAATTTATTTTGGGCCAAATCAAATGTTTTAAGTGCTAAGTAATTCGTATATTTTCCTAATCAAAATTTATAGTGTCCCAATCCAACGTTATTTGTACCAATTCTTATTTAACCCATTTGCTAAGCCAAAGTCATATACAACGTTAGTAGGGAGAGGGTACATAGTTTTAGCATGACCTGGACTATTTCGGTTGTGTCCAACTAAATTCGCACTATGCCTAAAACAAGTTTGTATATACACCTAGTTCTGAACGCACCTAACGCAGATTAAAGTAGCTGATAAATGATTTGTTATTTATATTAACTAAAAGTTTTAAATATCGGCAGTGTAGTATATGTGTCTAATGATGGTATCGAACGCTAGATAGGGATTTAGTAAAAAAAAATATTATTTATTTTTAATAGTATTAATTTAAATAGTAAATACCGTATTAAATCTATAACTCTATCATACAGTAGACAAGTGACGTCGCATCCGTGTCGGCGAGCGTAACATTTTGGAATAAGAACAGACAGAGAGTAACACCGCTGGAAGCTTCTAAAACAGACCGGTCGACGACGAACGGAAATTCAAGGTGAGTTAAACTCACTCAGTTCTCCCCTCTTATATTTTATATAAGTCGGGTTTTATAATTGTGTGCTATGGTTGTTAATGGGTGTTTGTTTGTTTGTTCGTTGTTGATTTTATATTCATATATGGACTGAAACGGTTAAATTAAACAGTTGTTTAATTTAATTGAAACTGATCGTTATTTCTAACGATAAAAATCCAATAGAGGTAACTTACCTCAGTGGTTACGTTTATAACACTATAAACGTTATAATGCTTGCATTTCTGTTATTAGCACAGTATAGACTGTTACTTTTATTATCGACCGTCATTATTAAAGTGTTCACATCATGGAAACGGAACATTGATTGGCTATTTTGAACTGAATAACATTATCAATATGATTATATTGTTCGTTATGTAATGTGAAATTAGTTTATATTTCACGGTTTGGTACTATAGTAGCCATTTGCCTCTTTAAGTACCGTCGGTTAAAAGAAATGATTTTCGTAATCGTTATTTAATGGATTTCGAGCAGTTTCAAAGTTATAAATATATTTTTATACGAATTTGAAATGTGATTATAGTCGAAGTTATATTTATAAGTTTCATAAATATGTAAAATATAACTAATAGAAATGTAAGAGATTATTAAACAAATGTTTAAACGCGAAATTTATCGTGTTGACTATTTAAAAGTTGGAAAGGTTTTGTAAAGGTCTTAACAGTCGTAAATAAAGTATCGAAATAGAATAATGGGATCATGAATATGCAAGAATGTGTAAAAGAGTTCAAAGAGTAATGATTTGAAATAGATGATCGTTTTTAACAAACGATGTTCAAATGATACGAAATGTGATTAAAGAACATTTCGTGAATAAGATTAACAAATCAACGGATTGGAAATGAGTGGTGATTTGGAAATAGGATTTCATATGAAATCGAAGTTGACATTATGAATATGAATTTATAAATGAAATTTATAAATGGGATTCATTTAAATAAATGGAAGCGAGATTTATTCCGAGGTTCGGAATGTGGCATTCCGAAGTTCGGAATGATAAATCAAAGTGAGTTCTATTCCGAGGTTCGGAATGTGATATTCTGAAGTTCGGAATATTAACTGAAGGCAGGATTTTAAATGAAGTTAAGGTTTTGGATAACGACAACGAATATTAGTTGTCGACAATGACTTACAAATGAGATTTGTAAACAAAGTTGAAGATGTGAAAATGAAAATGAATGGTGAGTTGTCGTACTTAATTTACAAAAGATTTTGTTAATGGAAATTTAAACTTTTGAAAATGGAATCGAAGTAAGGGTTTATGAATGTGATTTGTAACATTTGTTACAAATGAGACGAGCCATTTTTGGACATGGGATTTTCCAAAGGATTATTATATGTTTTCTAAACAAAGAATAAGTGGTCGAGTACGATTTAAAGGGAGTGCGATAAATATAAGTTGAATTGTTTTGAAAGGATAATAATATAAGATATTAAATAAGATTTATAAGAGCATTGTTTATATGGTTTTAAAAAAAAATGAATTGAGTAGTTTGAAATGATTTGTAATATAATAGTATAAAGTAATCAAGGGATTTTCATAAGGATTCTAATTATAATAGAATCGAAGATTGTATAGGATATTGTAAATGATTATTAACACAGATCGAAATAGTTTTATAAGAGTTTACTTAACAATTTGTGGAGTAAAAGTGGTCGAGATTTGAATAAGTTTTAAAAGGGGAACGTGTGGATAATGAACTTCTATTTATTCTGAAGATATGATTGTTGTTGGTCAAGGTCTGAGAGGTAAATAAAATACCCCAACTTGAACGACTCCAGGATTATTCAAGAATGATATTAGTTTATAAACGAGAGAGTTGAGGGAAACATAAGTTATGATTTCCGTAAATGATATTATGGACTATTTTGAACAGTTTATAAGTTGAATAAAAAGGAATTTGGAGAATATTCTTATTTCATAAGAAGTAAAAGCCGATGTTCAAATATGGGAAATTTAAGGGATATAATTAACGAACGATTTGTTAAAAGAGGCTAAATGATACTGAGTATTGGATCAGTGAATCCATTTTCTTTATGGATGAATGGTTGTTTTATTTGATAGTTAAATAACCGACTATCAAACTGGGCCTATACGATTGTTGGTACGGAAAGACCGGGATCGAATATATATTCGAAAACCATTCCGTCCAGCAAATACGAATACGTTGAAGATACTGATTCAAGATGGAGTTATTGAAGACCGTAGATCCTCATAAGCGGAAGGATTACTTAAAATCTCTGACTTGCAAGCAGAGATATACTGTGATTCTGTCGTGGTTGGAATCTACGGATTGCAAGGACTTCTCGCTACTGATTCTCAGGGTGATTCCTAGAATGCAGTAGGAGGGTACCTTCGGTTCATCCTGTTCCAAGGTGACTTATATGAATGAATGTCTGACAGAGTATTTCCAGAAAGGTCACGTACATTGATTTCTCTAACCGTACCAAGAGTGGAAGCGGAGATGGAAACTTCTTTTAGCTAACACGTAAAGTATTGTTGTGGACGTCAATAAGTGATTTCGATGGATCTGACAATGTGGCATTTGAAGTGAATATGATGTGCTGATAAAGCGTAGACTCAAGCCTCATCAACCGGGGAATGACAAAAATCGGGCAGGCAGCATGGCTATGTGGGTCGCTCCCATTAGGGTGTATAATCACCTATCTAGAGAAATTCCTTTTGTTCTTATTCTATCGATTCTGCCCATTCGGGAATGGTGGTTTAAGCCCAACCGTTGGTGATATACATTCGATACACTCAAGCGAAATGAGTGGTCGGTCATGTGAGGGCCGGGTTGCAAGACGTTCTTGTTGAACCCAGTGTATTCGCCTCTAGAGATACACTATCGGCAGGTGGTCCCATACCTTGTCAAGGTCGGAATCCAATCTCCAATAAGCGCCTGCGGTTTTGATTGTATACTATATATGTGGAGCGTGAGATGCAAGCGTTCCGCTAGATTTATACTTACTAGTGTTTAGACACTATTATAATATCAGACAAGTTATTGATTTCAAACTGTTTTGGGTTATCGTAAGGTAAAAACCGTCCGTATTTATGTGTGGATTCGGTCTTACGATTATCCTTTTCTTTCGAAAAGATTTTTACTTTAAAATCAAGTTGTGTGATACCTTAATACTGTGCGAGTTTATCTCACTCTGGTTCACCAGACTGACCCGGTGTTTTGTAAATGCTCGGGTTAGGCCGGGGTGTACAGGTCCAGGTTACCGAATGCTGCGAAGTCTAGAGACAAGCTGGAAGAGTTCAAACGTATGGTTATATATATAGCTACTGTTCCGCTGTGTGATTGTATATGAGGACAGGTTATATAACTGTCCAGATATGTTGATGTACTCTGATACTGTAAGTAATTTTGAAAGCTCTCAATAAAGATTTATTTCCATATTATATTTTGTTCCGCTGCGATGTGAGACTCTGATTCTATGTTGTGGTATTGGTTCTTCTTCTTCTTCTATTCTTATATTTCTTTATTCCTTATCTCACCCTCTAAATTCTTTATAATAACTATCCAGTGGTTTCGGTGTTGGAGGATCGGCATGAGTTACGGTGAAGGTATTTATGTCGATTACCGGAGCTGAAATCCCTGGGTCGTTACAGTGGTATCAGAGCTATTGGTTTAGTAATAACCTTGGCTCTGTGGTGTAACTCGATAGAGATGGGTTAGTAATACCCTAGATCGAGATTGAGTGTATGTATATATATGAGAGCGTATTTGTAAATTTTATATACAAATGTTTTATATTGTGTTTGTTGATCGGTTGAAGTGTTGAAAAGCATAGAACTGGCAATCGATACATTACTGTTTTGAAAAGAGGGTAAATGGAATAATTTTACCCAAAATATATTTTTGGTATAGAAAAGAATTTTTTATTAAATTATTGAGATATTAGTGTGTTTGATCGATTTGAATGGGATTCGAATCGAATTAAAGAGTTGAATTGATACTTAACTTGGTTAAGTGTAATTAATTTCAGAATGATATTGTAATTAAATTAAATTGGAAATTAAATGAATGAATAATAATCAAATGTGTGAAACCAAAATAAATATTAATATTGAATGTGAATTCAATAAATTTTGTTTATTTGGTTGTGTATTGGTTGATGGTTGTGAATTGGTTGTTATTAGATAACAAGTAGTTGAATAGAATTCATTCAATGGGTTAACGAAGATATGGGAAATAAATTCCAGTATAATTTAACTGGGTTGAAACTGCATATGGATCGGAACTTATGGTTTAACCCCGTAATTGATAATAAATCAATGCTATTTGTTTGATTTTGGAATTTAGTGCAGTTATACTCGTTGACCTGTGAAATATTATCTCAGAATTTCATATATCTATTACTGATATGTGAATTGAGTTAAGTATAGGTGCCAAAGGACTAGGCAAATTGATATCGGTTGAATAAATCGCATATACATTGAGCAAATATGCTCAATAGCACTCGAAAAGGTACGCCTACGCGAAAATATAAAATTTTGGGGTTTTGATTTTTGTTACCCGACCGTTGGTCGATGTATATATTATGTGTTCCTGCGATATCGCAAATGTCACTCCGTGCAGGGGAGACTCTGCCGAATTTCTCAAGAAATTTAGAGTGTTAGAAATTTTTTGATATTTTTAAAATTATTTATTTACAATAACGAATTGGTTGATTTAAGATAAATTGGATTTAGAAATTAACGGGATTTGTAGCATTTTTCTTACCTTAGCAATTTCGAGGACGAAATTATTTTAAGGGGGGAAGAATGTAACGTCCCGTATTTTTGGCAGCCAAATACTTTATTTATTTTATTTATTTTAAATATTTTATTTGGAATATTAAAGGGTTTTAATATTTAAATCGCTATTTAAACGAAGCTGAACGATATATATTCATATATAAAATAAAACGAGCTCAGAACAGCGCTGCAGTTCGTAAAATAGAGTTTTGAACTTCAACTGGATATACAGAATCCGTTTTAAATCAGATTTCTGTGAAACAAGAAACGTACGGAGCAAGTGAAGTATATTTTTCTAGTGAAAGAGAAAAATCGAGATTTCGTCGTGTAGATTGGAAGTTATGCACAAATCAATTTGGCAGAAAAACAGCGACGTAGTTGTTTATCGACCGTAACGGTTTATTGGATATAACTGCATATCGGTTTCGAGTTTAGACTAGGTTCTTTTGGGACATAGTGATAATTTAATTTTTATAATTTTACTGTAATTTTTAATTAATTAAATAAGCAACTTTTTATTTGGAGTATTTTACACCCTGTGACAACATTTTGGGATTTCACAATATAAGTTAAACTACCGGTATTATTATATTTTTGGGATCGCGACACCTCACTGAACACGACTGTATTTTTATTTCAGTCTGCAACGCTCATATATGAATACATAGTTGTGTAGGTAACTTTATTTGAATGGTTAACTGGTCAAACGAACTCTAAATTCAACGAAACAAGTTTCATACGAAACCTTAGGAAGAGGTCTAGTGAAACGTCAAGGCCTCATATTTTTAGGATTTTTTCTGTAATTTTAAGAAATTATTGCTCGGTGTTTTTCATTGATATTTTCTAAAGGATTTTCACAAACAGTCTCGGAATTCGACGAAACCTGTCCCATTGGGTCCGGAATATTTTTTTATGCTAGGATTACATATTTATTTGTCAAAAACAGGGGATTTATGTAGATAGTTTGACACATTTCTCCAATGCTAAGCTATACATAA
Organism: Allium sativum; assembly: GCA_030737875.1. NCBI lineage: Eukaryota > Viridiplantae > Streptophyta > Magnoliopsida > Asparagales > Amaryllidaceae > Allium > Allium sativum. Next base: position 362,450,598 of record CM060921.1, on the reverse strand, counting down.
TAAAATATTATTAAATCATACCCACTTCATACAAAGATGGATACGTAAGGCATATTTCAACCACTATTTGTTTAACTTGCGTCCCAGACATACTATAGTTCCTTGCGTCCCAATTTTTCGCTACCTTGCGCCCCAATCCTTCTTTCTTTTCTTGCCTTGCGATCCAAACCACTTTGTCCTTGGCAGCTAATCCATGTACACACTGTGCTAACCAAGTTTTTGAGAACAGAGCCACGCAAACATCTACCTATATTTTACTGAAACCCTATATAACCTATTCCTTGTTTTCCACGGTGCCTCTCTCCTATACAAAGACAACCGCTATTTTATATTTTTTTCATCGCTCAACGGTGAAAACGAATCCAACTTTCTGAATTAAAAAAAAAGAGAAGAAAGAAACCGAAGTGAGGGGGAGACAAAGAGGAGCAGTACAAGGAGTCTTCAATGCGTGGAAGAGAAAAAAAGTGGGATACTTGCGGTTCCAGAAAAAAAATGATGAAGCGTTCCGTTCTGGAGCATAGAAGAGGGTGACGTTGGGAACCAAAGGGCGGTGGAAGAATGAACAGTGGTGGCTGTGGAATGGGTACTGTGTTTTGACGTTGGAAAGAGGTATCAGAAAAGGGGCGTGAAGCATGTAGTGGAGATGAAACATGAACAGTAAGTTGTGTTCCATTTATTTTGGGCCAAATCAAATGTTTTAAGTGCTAAGTAATTTGTATATTTTCCTAATCAAAGTTTATAGTGTCCCAATCCAACGTTATTTGTACCAACTCTTATTTAACCCATTTGCTAAGCCAAAGTCATATACAATGTTAGTAGGGAGAGGGTACATAGTTTTAGCATGACCTAGACTATTTCGGTTGTGTCCAACTAAATTCGCACTATGCCTGAAACAAGTTTGTATATACACCTAGTTCTGAACGCACCTAACGCAGATTAAAGTAGCTGATAAATGATTTGTTATTCATATTAACTAAAAGTTTTAAATATCGGCAGTGTAGTATATGTGTCTAACGATGGTATCGAACGCTAGATAGGGATTTAGTAAAAAAAATTATTATTTATTTTTAATAGTATTAATTTAAATAGTAAATACCGTATTAAATCTATAACTCTATTATACAGTAGACAAGTGACGTCGCATCCGTGTCGGCGAGCGTAACATTTTGGAATAAGAACAGATAGAGAGTAACACCGCTGGAAGCTTCTAAAACAGACCGGTCGACGACGAACGGAAATTCAAGGTGAGTTAAACTCACTCAGTTCTCCCCTCTTATATTTTATATAAGTCGGGTTTTATAATTGTGTGCTATGATTGTTAATGGGTGTTTGTTTGTTTGTTCGTTGTTGATTTTATATTCATATATGGACTGAAACGGTTAAATTAAACAGTTGTTTAATTTAATTGAAACTGATCGTTATTTCTAACGATAAAAATCCAATAGAGGTAACTTACCTCAGTGGTTACGTTTATAACACTATAAACGTTATAATGCTTGCATTTCTGTTATTAGCACAGTATAGACTGTTACTTTTATTATCGACCGTCATTATTAAAGTGTTCACATCATGGAAACCGAACATTGATTGGCTATTTTGAACTGAATAACATTATCAATATGATTATATTGTTCGTTATGTAATGTGAAATTAGTTTATATTTCATGGTTTGGTACTATAGTAGCCATTTGCCTCTTTAAGTACCGTCGGTTAAAAGAAATGATTTTCGTAATCGATATTTAATGGATCTCGAGCAGTTTCAAAGTTATAAATATATTTTTATATGAATTTGAAATGTGATTATAGTCGAAGTTATATTTATAAGTTTCATAAATATGTAAAATATAACTAATAGAAATGTAAGAGATTATTAAACAAATGTTTAAACACGAAATTTATCGTGTTGACTATTTAAAAGTTGGAAAGGTTTTGTAAAGGTCTTAACAGTCGTAAATAAAGTATCGAAATAGAATAATGGGATCATGAATATGCAAGAATGTGTAAAAGAGTTCAAAGAGTAATGATTTGAAATAGATGATCGTTTTTAACAAACGATGTTCAATGATACGAAATGTGATTAAAGAACATTTCGTGAATAAGATTAACAAATCAACGGATTGGAAATGAGTGGTGATTTGGAAATAGGATTTCATATGAAATCGAAGTTGACATTATGAATATGAATTTATAAATGAAATTTATAAATGGGATTCATTTAAATAAATGGAAGCGAGATTTATTCCGAGGTTCGGAATGTGGCATTCCGAAGTTCGGAATGATAAATCAAAGTGAGTTCTATTCCGAGGTTCGGAATGTGATATTCTGAAGTTCAGAATATTAACTGAAGGCAGGATTTTAAATGAAGTTAAGGTTTTGGATAACGACAACGAATATTAGTTGTCGAAAATGACTTACAAATGATATTTGTAAACAAAGTTGAAGATGTGAAAATGAAAACGAATGGTGAGTTGTCGTACTTAATTTACAAAAGATTTTGTTAATGGAAATTTAAACTTTTGAAAATGGAATCGAAGTAAGGGTTTATGAATGTGATTTGTAACATTTGTTACAAATGAGACGAGCCATTTTTGGACATGGGATTTTCCAAAGGATTATTATATGTTTTCTAAACAAAGAATAAGTGGTCGAGTACGATTTAAAGGGAGTGCGATAAATATAAGTTGAATTGTTTTGAAAGGATAACAATATAAGATATTAAATAAGATTTATAAGAGCATTGTTTATATGGTTTTAAAAACAAATGAATTGAGTAGTTTGAAATGATTTGTAATATAATAATATAAAGTAATCAAGGGATTTTCATAAGGATTCTAATTATAATAGAATCGAAGATTGTATAAGATATTGTAAATGATTATTAACACAGATCGAAATAGTTTTATAAGAGTTTACTTAACAATTTGTGGAGTAAAAGTGGTCGAGATTTGAATAAGTTTTAAAAGGGGAACGTGTGGATAATGAACTTCTATTTATTCGGAAGATATGATTGTTGTTGGTCAAGGTCTGAGAGGTAAATAAAATACCCCAACTTGAACGACTCCAGGATTATTCAAGAATGATATTAGTTTATAAACGAGAGAGTTGAGGGAAACATAAGTTATGATTTCCGTAAATGATATTATGGACTATTTTGAACAGTTTATAAGTTGAATAAAAAGGAATTTGGAGAATATTCTTATTTCATAAGAAGTAAAAGCCTTCAAATATGGGAAATTTAAGGGATATAATTAACGAACGATTTGTTAAAAGAGGCTAAATGATACTGAGTATTGGATCAGTGAATCCATTTTCTTTATGGATGAATGGTTGTTTTATTTGATAGTTAAATAACCGACTATCAAACTGGGCCCATACGATTGTTGGTACGGAAAGACCGGGATCGAATATATATTCGAAAACCATTCCGTCCAGCAAATACGAATACGTTGAAGATACTGATTCAAGATGGAGTTATTGAAGACCGTAGATCCTCATAAGCGGAAGGATTACTTAAAATCTCTGACTTGCAAGCAGAGATATATTGTGATTCTGTCGTGGTTGGAATCTACGGATTGCAAGGACTTCTCGCTACTGATTCTCAGGGTGATTCCTAGAATGCAGTAGGAGGGTACCTTCGGTTCATCCTGTTTCTGGGTGACTTATATGAATGAATGTCTGACAGAGTATTTCCAGAAAGGTCACGTACATTGATTTCTCTAACCGTACCAAGAGTGGAAGCGGAGATGGAAACTTCTTTTAGCTAACACGTAAAGTATTGTTGTGGACGTCAATAAGTGATTTCGATGGATCTGACAATGTGGCATTCGAAGTGAATATGATGTGCTGATAAAGCGTAGACTCAAGCCTCATCAACCGGGGAATGACAAAAATCGGGCAGGCAGCATGGCTATGTGGGTCGCTCCCATTAGGGTGTATAATCACCTATCTAGAGAAATTCCTTTTGTTCTTATTCTATCGATTCTGCCCATTCGGGAACGGTGGTTTAAGCCCAACCGTTGGTGATATACATTCAATACACTCAAGCGAAATGAGTGGTCGGTCATGTGAGGGCCGGGTTGCAAGACGTTCTTGTTGAACCCAGTGTATTCGCCTCTAGAGATACACTATCGGTAGGTGGTCCCATACCTTGTCAAGGTCGGAATCCAATCTCCAATAAGCGCCTGCGGTTTTGATTGTATACTATATATGTGGAGCGTGAGATGCAAGCGTTCCGCTAGATTTATATTTACTTGTGTTTAGACACTATTATAATATCAGACAAGTTATTGATTTCAAACTGTTTTGGGTTATCGTAAGGTAAAAACCGTCCGATTTTATGTGTGGATTCGGTCTTACGATTATCCTTTTCTTTCGAAAAGATTTTTACTTTAAAATCAAGTTGTGTGATACCTTAATACTGTGCGAGTTTATCTCACTCTGGTTCACCAGACTGACCCAGTGTTTTGTAAATGCTCGGGTTAGGCCGGGGTGTACAGGTCCAGGTTACCGAATGCTGCGAAGTCTAGAGACAAGCTGGAAGAGTTCAAACGTATGGTTATATATATAGCTACTGTTCCGCTGTGTGATTGTATATGAGGACAGGTTATATAACTGTCCAGATATGTTGATGTACTCTGATACTGTAAGTAATTTTGAAAGCTCTCAATAAAGATTTATTTCCATATTATATTTTGTTCCGCTGAGATGTGAGACTCTGATTCTGTGTTGTGGTATTGGTTCTTCTTCTTCTTCTATTCTTATATTTCTTTATTCCTTATCTCACCCTCTAAATTCTTTCTAATAACTATCCAGTGGTTTCGGTGTTGGAGGATCGGCATGAGTTACGGTGAAGGTATTTATGTCGATTACTGGAGCTGAAATCCCTGGGTCGTTATAGAAAGGATTTTAACTTTAAAATCAATTGTGTGATACCCTAAATGTTGTGTGAGTTTTTCTCGCTCTGGTCCACCAGACTGACCCGGTGTTTTGTAAATGCTCGGGTTAGCCCGAGGTGTACAGGTTCAGGTTAGCACGTACCGAGAAATCCAGAGACGAGCTGAAGGTGTTCATACGTATGGTATGATTACTATTCCGCTGTGTGTTGTATATGAGACAGGCTATTAAAACATTCCAGACGTATGTTGTACTATGATATTGTAAGTATTTTCAAAAGCTCTCAATAAGGATTTATTTCTGTATTATATTTTGTTCCGCTGCGATGTGAGGCTCTATGTTGTGTTAGTTCTTCTTCTTCTATTCTAATATTTCTTTCTTTCTTATCTCACCCTCTAATCTCTTTCTAAAAACGTTCCAGTGTTTTCGGTGTTGGAAGGTCGGCATGAGTACGGAAAAGGGTATTTATGTCGATTTTCGAGGCCGGAAATCCCTGGGTCGTTACCGTGGTATCAGAGCCATTTGTTAAGTAGTAACCTTGGCTCTGTGGCGTAAATCAATAGAGATGGGGTTAGTAACACCCTAGATTGAGTTTGAGTGTATATATATGAAAGTGTATTTGTAAGATTTTATAACAAATGTTTTGTATTGTGTTATTTGACTGGTTCAAGTGTTGAGAAGCATTGAACCAGTGAATGGATACAATATTGTTTTTTTTTAAAAAGGGGGTAAATGAAATAATTTTACCTAATGTATATTTTTATATAGAAAAAAAGGATTTATTTTCTATATTATAGTAATGTTGGGTGTTTGGTTGTTTGTTCTGATTGATTTTAAATCAAATTTGAATATTGAAATAAAATTGAATTCGTCGATTGAATCGGATATGGATGTAAAACTGAACTTGGTTAAGTAAAACCAACTTAAGGATAAATTCATTAAGAATGAATTCAAATAAATTGGTATTTAAAAATTTAATGGATAAATAAATTGGGATTTCAGATTAAGCGGATTGCCATTTGAATTTTCTTTTCGAAGAAATTGAGGCCTAGAGTGGCACTGGTAGTTGTACCGATCGAGCCATGCAGAAGAGGTGCTGGAAAAATTCTCAGAAAATTTTAGAGTTTGAATTTTATTCAACATTAATGATTTTAAAAATAATACGGTTCAGAATATTCTTCTTACTTTGCAATTTCGAGGACAAAATTATTTTAAGGGGGAAGAATGTAACGTCCCGGAATTTTCGGCCATTTAAAATAGAATATTTAAATCGTCTTATATATTTTATTTGAAATATATTGGATTTTAATCAAATTTATTCAATTAAAATAGAGTTCGTATATTTATATTTATATATTAGTTAAAACAATCTCGAAACGTCGTAGTAGTTCAAAATTTTCGATTTGAACTTTATCTGAATATACGGGATCCGATATAAATCGGATTTCTATGAAACGAGACACGTTGGGACCGGTTCGATTATATTGTTCTAATGAAAGAGAAAATTTGAAATTTCAACTTATAGATTTCAAGTTATGTCCAATTCAAACTTCTAAATAGTCGCTATGGAATTCGTTTTAAATTATAACGATTCAGTTTTTTATATTATACGATCTTATATAGTTGAAATATTTTAAAAAAAAACTAGAATTTTATGTCGAGTTTGAATACCTTACTGAACGAAATCTGAAATTGTAAATTTAGTAAATATGATGACATTCATCTATTTATTTATTTATTTTCGTTAAATTTTGTTTTCTTGAATATAATATATATGAATATATTTAGTTACGTTCCGCTCAGTTTGGCCAACGAATATAAAAACCAAACATACATCATACTAAAATTATAAGCAGCTACATAAATAAGAAAACAGCAAATGGGAAAAAATGCAAAGGAACAGTAAAGCTAATCCACACATATTGATACATCAGATCCAAAACATATATATATACACATTTCAATAGTTCATGTACAGAACTACATATATAGATATACATTCATCCCAGATTTTAAAACCCTTTGGCAAGCAAACCTATACAAGTTCAGATTTTTATCTTGTAAATCACAAGTTCTTGAATGCAAAAACAAAGTAAGGAATCAACATTTTAGATCAACTCCTTCATGTTTTGCCGAACCCGTGAATCCATCTCGACCAGTTGTGATCTGCGAAAAGAAAAAAAGAGGAAAACCCATTAAAAAGGGAAATTTCATGATAGTTGTGAACAACAAAAGAAAGAAAAAAATAGATGATTGATTATTGGGTAAACTATTTTCAGGGCATCATATACCAAAGCATTAATGATCAGTTCATGACTATGACAGGTTTTTTAAGAAAAAAAAAAGTTTAACATGTTCATATGCCTAGAGACATGCAGGAACCCGATTCCAGAATGAACCAACAACTAAAGACATGTATATGTACTCAAAATCAAAACCAGGCCTTGAAGCTTTTTGTATTCAATCAGACACCCTTCTATATGAACCTTCTGTTAACAGGGCGTTAGTTGTTCAAATTTTCTAGTAACTAAATATCAGTTCAAACAAATCCTGCGTATATGTGATGATGAAGATATTGCATAGCCATGGATTCATATCAGATCTATGCATAAAAATACAAGTATCTACTTAGAAATAAATCTAACAATCCTGAAATAGTGAGAAGCATGTATATGACGATTTTAAAATTTAGGAAAATTTGAAGTAAAACAAAACTGCTACAATTACTTTGTGACAATTATCTTTATATACAATCTACTGAAAATATAAACAACCAAATAAACACCATTCATATAGATATAGATAATCTCAACAGCTAGAAACTGAATACATCAATAGCTAGAAAAAAAACAAGACAATACATAAATTGAAGAAATTAAAAACAGAACATGAGCAGCTAGAAGAAATATAGCTGAACAGCTATATTTTATATGAACAACCATAAAAATCAATAAACAAAATCAATTTGTATCTTCATATGCATACGGGCTGAGTGAACAAGACAGTGAACAGCAAGGGGAACAACTATAAAAGGTACAAGAACAGCTAGGGACAGCACATTGAGCAAGCTAGTGAAAACATGTATGTATACATTTTATATACACCAATCGTACAGCAAATCAAAACAGAAGAAAAATACAGAAAAAATCCATTTTTGAAATTACTGTCTATATACATTGAAAAACACAACTTGAATCGACAATACAGTTCGAATCTGAATTGATTTACACAATTCATTGCCTAGCCTAACCTACACAGTAAGGTGTATATTTTCAAAATAGAATTCACATCAGAACCGTACACAATATCTACCACAAACAGCACAAATTTTTGAATTTACAATGCACTGTCATTTTAGCAGTTCAATCAAAAATCCATTCGAGTCAATCATGGTGAACAAAATCCTATATCCTATAATCCAAACCATTATCTATATTTCAGATCTGAATATTGATTGAAATAACAAATCTTAAACTCTTTCATCAAACCGCAAGTATAAATACGCCATCACACAGTAGTGTTCATCAACCCATTCAAAATCAGAGAAAAAATCAAATATTTAAAATCTGGTAAAGGGATACTTAGCTTTCGATTTGAATGATCTTGGACCATTATCGGTTGAAGCTGAAGACCCAGATCTGGTTTGCTCAAATCTCGGTGTCGATGCCACGTAATGGCAATAGGGGGTTTTGGTCGCGAAGCCAGGGCAGTGGATCGAAGGGCGGAGGAGGTGGCGACGCCATCGAACAGGGAAAGAGGGGATCAGGGTTTTTTTTTATTTCGGTTTGAGAAAAAACTGATGGAGGCGGTATGAATGAGAATAAAGGTTCGATGGAGGGTTTTTAAGGGGAGGCGGGTCGGGTTCATTTGGTTGGGCCTGTTGTTGAGAGGTAAAGCCCGATTTTTAATTAAACAAAACCTATGTTTTAAAATTAATTTAGTTTATAAAGTTCGTAACACAATTTCTCACTCATACGATATCAGATTTACGCACGGTCAGTTGCGTTGGGACCGTGGAGACGAGTACTTCGAGATGGAGCTGGTCTAGTCCGGATCTGAAGTGACTGGGATTTTTATTCAAATTAAACGTCAGTTTAATTTGATTAAAACAGACTGTTGATCGACAAATTCAAATCAAGGTGAGTTAAACTCACTCAGCTTTTCCCATTTATATTTCATATAAATTGGGTTTTTATTTTGCGTGTTCTGATTGCTAGTGGTTGACTGATTGCTGGTTAAATATATTTGTTGTTGATTCAATTTCTGAAAATAAACATTCATTTAATTTCAGTAAAACACCAAACATTTTGATTTGACCCGAATAAAGAAATTTCCATTGATTGGTCGCATTTATAAAATAAACGTGTTTAATTGGTTGAATTTTTTGAATTGGCTGTTAGTTAATTAATGATCGTTATAGAAATTATCAGAAATGATTGGTTGTTGTGGATTGTTGAAACATATTTCAACATTTATATCTGATATTAATCAATGGGTAGTGTGGTTGGGTAATTGGCATCACTTGGCTTATAAATCAATCGATTTATAAATATGGGTTTTATTGACAGTGGATCGATATATTTTGAGTTATAAAAATATTTTATAATGAAAAATAGATTTTAAAAGTTATTACATTGAAATGTTATTTAAGAAGGGAAAAAAATATATTTATTTATTTATTTATTTAAAGTTTGTATAGAATTTATGAAATGGTTTGTATAAAACAAATTTCTTACGTTGATAAGAATTATAAACAAATAAGCAAGGAATACCTAGCAGTTAAGTATTTGATTAGTGGTGATCGATTAAATAGGGTTATTTAAATTAATTATATTTTAATTGATTTAAAGAAGGAATTAAATAGAATTGGTTAAAAGGATAACCTGATTTTGTGTGTCGACCATTTAAACTAAGTTAGATTTTAAATTAGTGAAATAACTAATTGTTTTATCTTAGTAAGATTTTAAAAAGGAAATTTATTATAAAGGAATTAATTGTTTTGAAATGATTAATGTTGGGTTGTTATAGTAATCATTAATCAAATGAGATATATTTAAGTAATCGAGTTTGACACGAAATGGTCGAGTGCTGGTAAAAGGCTAAAGGATGGGTTTTCATATTTGAGCTAGAGTCTTAAAATAAAGAAATAAGAGGACTAAACGAGTACCTAGTTTAAATGAAGAGTTTTACTTAACATTCGAATTTGGTAAAGGGAGGTAAAAAGGGTTTATAGATAAGACCTGAAATTTATAAATGAGGTTTATAAATGAATATGAGTTTAAACGTCGTTTATAAATTGGAAATACTTAATAATGATATTAAGTTAAATAAATGGATTTGAAAGGAGATTTTCCGAAAGGAAAAGGTAATTGGGAAGAAGGAATTTGATTAGAGCTTAGTAAAAGAAGTTGAAAATAGGAATTGAAATAATAATATCGGGTTTTTGAATTACAACTCGTATTTATCTGAAGATAAGAACGTTGTTGATCAAGGTCTGAGAGGTAATTAAAATACCCCAACTTGAACGACTACGAGATTATCCAAGGGTGATTCGAGTTGGTAATGTCAAGAATGGGTGATAATATTTCCAAAGTAAAGGAAACCATACGAGATTATATTTTCCCTAGCAATGGAATTAAAAAGGAAATTAGGCGATTAATTTTAAGAAGCCAAGTGATGTCGAGTACTAGACCAGTAAATCTATTTTTATGATTTCATGGATGTTTACTTGGTAGTTAAATAATCGACTATCAAGTTTGACCTTTACGATTGTTGGTATGGAAAGATCGGGATCGAATGAATATTCGAAAACCATTCCAACAAACAAATACGAAATATGTAGAAGAGATCAAGTGACGATCGAGATGGAGCATGTAAAGACCATAGATCTTCATGAAGCGGAAGAACCACTTACAATCTCTAATTCGACCCAGAGATATACTGGGGTTTCTGTCGTGGTTGAAACTATGGATTGCAAGGGCTATCGCTACTGATCCATGGGGTGACTCCTATATTGGATGCAGTAGGAGGGTACCTTCGGTTCATCCTGTTCCTGGATGACTTGTATGGACGGATGTTTGACAGAGTATTTCCAAAGGAATTACATGCGTTGATTTCTCCAAACGTACCACAGTTGATGGCGGAGAAATGGTTATTATCTAGCCAAATAAACTAGAGTATTTTTGTGGACGTCAATCAGTGTGATCTGGCGGATCTGACGATGTGGCATTCAAAGTGTATGATGACCAGTTGTGCTCTGACCTCAAGCCTCATCAACCGGGAGATGACAAAAATCGGGCAGGCAGCATGGCTATGTGGGTCGCTCCCATTAGGGTTTATAATCACCTATCTAGAGAAATTCCTTTTGTTTCTTACTTTATCGATTCTGCCCATTCGGGAAACGGTTGTTTGAGTCCAGCCGTTGGTGATATACATTCGATACACTCAAGCGAAATGAGTGGTCGGTCATGTGAGGGCCCGGTTGCAAGACGTTCTTGTTGAACCCAGTGTATTCGCCTCTAGAGATACACGAGCGGAAGGTGGTCCCATACCTTGTCAAAGTTGGAATCCAATCTCCAGTAAGCGCCTGCGGTTTTCTTTGTATATATATACGTGGAGTGTGAGATGCAAGCGTTCCACTAGATTGATATTTACTTGTATTTAGACATTATTATAATATCAGAAAAGATATTGATTTCAAAAACTGGTTTGGGTTATCATAAGGTAAAACCCATCCGTGTTATGTGTGGATCGGTCTTACGATTATCTTTTTCTTTCTAAAGGATTTTAACTTTAAAATCAAGTTGTGTGATACCTTAAATGCTGTGCGAGTTTTTCTCGCTCTGCTCCACCAGACTGACCCGGTGTTTTGTAAATGCTCGGGTTAGCCCGAGGTGTACAGGTTCAGGTTAACAGGTACTGAGAAATCCAGAGACGAGCTAAAGGTGTTCAGACGTATGATATGATTACTATTCCGCTGTGTGTTGTATATGAGACAGGCTATTAAAACTGTCCAGATGTATGTTGTACTCTGATATTGTAAGTATTTTCAAAAGCTCTCAATAAGGATTTATTTCTATATTATATTTTGTTCCGCTGGGATGTGAGACTCTGTGTTGTGTTAGTTCTTCTTCTTCTATTCTAATATTTCTTTCTTTCTTATCTCACCCTCTAATCTCTTTCTAAAAGCGTTCCAGTGTTTTCGGTGTTGGAAGGTCGGCATGAGTACGGAAAAGGGTATTTATGTCGATTTTCGAGGCCGGAAATCCTTGGGTCGTTACAAAAAAAGTGGATTCTTAGATTGAATCTAAGAGTAGTGTAAGCGATGTTTTGTTGAAATTGTGAGCTTTGACTATTTCGAAGTTAAGAATGTCGTTCAGTTAAGGTCTGAAAGGTAATTATACCCCAACTTGATTGACATCATGATTGACTGAGAAATGGTTAAGGTTCGGTGGTAAGGATTTGTGACGGCCCGCCCCGCACCAGCCGACATTTCCAATGAAAGTGCGATGGGCCAATGCCCTACTAGCATGGGACGGTCGCCAAAGAAAAGAAGGAATTTGAACTAACAAGGAACATGTAGAATGTCTCACAGTGCATGGGATAAAATATAATAATAACATACTTGACATAAAACAGGCTGACAGTGCATAAGCTGAAAACTAAACCATAATAGTAGCGGAAAATTCAAATACAGCCTATGTTCCACATCATCATTATTACAACTTTTCAAACTGTCTCTAAAGCAAAGTAAAGGAAGAGTACACTACTAATGTCCAAAGTAGTGACCATCAGCGACACAGGGAGAATACATATATATATATATATATATATATATATATATCGTATGTGGGAGCCTCCTGCTCGTTTCCGGATCAACTATTCGTGCATAACTATCTAACCTATCTCTAGTCTGCCCGTTTAAGAGCACCCAGAGTTATAAGAAGAAACATAAAACTCTTGGTCAGACAAAAGTCTGGTATGAGCGATAAGCAGCAAAACAAAACAATAACAGGTATACTAAACCATACCTGAACCTGAACCTGCAACCAAAGAGTTAACACAACAAGATGTACAATACTCTAAGGTGATACTAACATATGGTGTAAAGATACGGGGGAGCGGTGTACATGTCATACTGATATCAAACAATCAAGCATAGCAACCATCCTCACAACTCTCACTCAGTGCGTAAAGCATATGATATCCACTTCTTTGACCACCCTAATCCTTTGCTATGATCACTCTGCCCCATGGAGTCATGATGGCTCCACTGCACTGATCCATAGCCACTAATCCCTTGCTATGTCCACTCTGCCCCATGGAGTCATGATGACTCACTACACTGGCTCATAGCCATGCTACGATCACTCTGCCCCATGGAGTAATAACTACCTCACTGCGCTGATCCGTAGCCTAACATTCATATCTTGGTGGTGAGTCAAAGTTATGGACGTTGACAACTCCTTAGCACAAGTCCTGTAGCAAAGTCCAACTCATGAAGTTAACTCGTTGGTTCCTATATGGATCCTGAGTCACAACTTCTCATTTGGACTACCTTTGCATCTCGGGTTTTGTATTCATCCGGATCTGTTCGGATAACAGCACCATTTGACTCGGTTCAGTCCTCCTAAAGTAGCCTGCTTGGTGATCATCCACATCGGTTCATGGTACCCCGTCATATGGGTTCGGGTCATGACCTTCTCTTCGGATCGGGTCGTGGTCTTGTCTTCGGGTCGGGGCGTGCTTGGCAACTCCTCGTGTTCGTGGCCATAAGGCGGTTCGGGTTAGTTCCTTCACTCAGGCCGGTCGGTTCGTGATGATCCCATTGCTTCGCGTCGAGCTTTCCCACCAAGATCAGTTCGTGCACTCCTTCTTCTGGCGAGCGGGTCGGAGTCATGGGGTGCTCCATGAGCGGGTGGGTTCGGGGAACCCGATCCGATTCGATTCCCTGCATATTTCTGGCACTTTGTCCAGCGAGCTGTTATGCCTTTCGACGACGTTTTCGACCAATCTAAGTTTTCTAATTAATCACAAAACATACCATACAGTCATAGCAACATATAACATCAACCACAAACACATAAATGATAATTAACCACGTCAAAATGAATCAAACATACCCAAAAACCCGTATTTTCCCTTAATCCCCCTTAACCATGTATAAGCCTGCAATTAGCAAAACTTATCCAAATTAGCACAAATTTCTATCAGAGCTCTAAATTAATATTTTAGAAATTTAAATTTTTTTCCATATTTTTCTAAGTTATAATTTCGCTAATTATCACTAATCACCCCTAATTAGCCGTAATTAGTGAAAAACAATGCAAATCACTCACCTTAGACACAAATGAAACTTAGATTTGAAACTATCTCTGATTTGGGCCGAATCTCTATGCAACACAGCAGCTCCAACTTTGATTTGATGCTATTTCTCCTTGATTTGACATAGATTAGCTTAATCCTTGATTAGAGAGCGATTTGGGATGAAATTAGAAGGTGGAGGCCATGGCGAGGGTTAGAGAAATGTTTTAGGCGGCTGAGAAAATGAAAATAGATCATTTCTTAACTGATTTCAGCCTCCCCATAACCCTAATCCCGAAATGGGTTATGGGCCTAGCTGCTAATCACCCTAATTAGGTCTGGTTAAGCTGTTTTTCACTTTATAAACCTTGTTTCAGCCATATTGCCCAAACGGTGAGTCCGTTTGGCTAATGTGACCACTCTATGGAAAGATAAACCATCATCTGGATCTAATGGAAGTGGTTTCAGGTCAAAACTCCATACCAATCAAAAGTTATGGGCAAACAAGATTCGCTAGGGGCAAAACGGTCATTTAAAAAAACGGCAAAAATCATGAACATTGGAAATGACCCCAATAGTCGTTTCCCAAAGTTACACGACCATACGACTTCGTATGAAAATGAAATAAATTTTCTACGATCCTCCGATGCGTAGAATGCGGGTCTTTACACTCTCGCCCCTTAAGAAATTTCGCCCCCGAAATTCCTTAACCAAAAACATACAATGGTGTTCTGCATGCCTATCATTCATTCACAAACAATCAAACACACACAACAAGCACATCAAGTCTATCCTAGCATGCGGAATAACTAAATCGCAATACAAAATCTTACCAGGCAAAGAGTTCTGGATATGTCTCCTTAATGCTCTCCTTTATCTCCTAAGTACAGTCATTCTCATCCTCGCCCCCATTGGACCTTGACTAGATTCACCGCTTTCTTTCGAAGTTGCTTTGTATCGTGCTCGACAATACGAATCAGCTTGCGGTTCCAACTGCCTCGGGTTCTACTTCGATATCACCCAACTGATCAAGTGAAATAGCCACATTGGGGTCATGCACGAATTTCCATAACTGGAAAACATGAAATACGTTATGAACTCCCGCCATCTTGTCAAGCAACCCAATTTTATATTCCAAATTCCCAACTTGTTCGAGAACTGGGAATGGACCAACAAATCTTGGTGTCAACTTGTGAAAACCCGTAACTTCCACGGTGAGGAAAGCGCGGATAGTTCGAGAACAAGCCACAACAGAACACATACAAAAGAACATTTCATTGTATATTACAACAATGCACCAGAATACAAGAATATACAGAGTATAAATGAATATTACACAGAAATATCAGAGATTTAAATTACATTTAAATACATCGCAGCGGAAAATAATACAATACACAACTAGAAGAGATATACGGATACAAAGCTTTCCGGATATCATTCCAGCTGTAAACCAGGATCCTATGAATATAAATCTGCAAAACCAAAACTACTAGCTGCCCGTGTCGAAAATAAGGGCACCCAGAGTTTAGGTTAAAACAATAAACTCCAGGCCAGTCATCTGACTGGTGTGAGAACTAAAACAATTGTAAATCTTTATTTTAAAGTTAGGTAAATCAAGGGACCACGCCGTATAACACGGAACGGGTTTCCTCCCAAGAATACCAGTGCATATAAGTAAACAACGCAATGCTTTTCTAAAAATGAAGCTATTATAAGACCCAGGTCCCATCACACAATGCAACGCAGCCGGAGGATAGGGTTTTCCCTTATAATAGCCAAACATGCTTGGTACGTTTTAAAAATCAAATCATTTGATACTATAATAAGTGTATAGTGTCAAAACAATTTCAATCATAAATACCAATCATAGACGGCATGGGTACCATATATCATGTCGCCATACTAGTTCTACAATTAAAAACGCAATACACATATTGGAAATTGGATTTCCATCATGGTGGCTCCTGATTCGAAAGATCGATCGCGTAATGCAATTCACCACGGCTTACGTCCCAGCGAGAGAAAACACCGTCAGAACATCCACACATTTGGGACCAGAGTATCACCGCGGCTTACGTCCCAGCGAGAGAAAACACCGCTTACTCTATATATCCCTGAGCACTAAGCTTATCTCAGTCGACCGAATCCACGACACCACTAAGGTGCCCATCCACGAAAAAGCATACTGATCTGACCATCAGTTTACCACCATACCGGGATGTGAGGCTCGCGAATCAATGCTATACAGAAAGCCATGCTATATCAGCTGCGCTTTGATCATCATCCACCAAACTTTGCTTTTCAACAAAAGTCTGGATCACTGCATCTCAGCATGCCACACTATCAATCCATATCGAACCACTGATTTCTGCCAATATATAACCTCTGAGCTCGTATGTCTCAGAGAAGGGCGTTAAGCAAGAGAATAAATTCTCCGCCGCCAAACAGATATATATTTAGCAGAGATCAACGAATAAAATATAAAGGAATACAATGTCAGACACACCATCCATTTACAAGTTCGTTCTGGGTCTGAACGAAACCGGAGGCACTTTCCTCGCATATCCATCCATCTCCAAGCACGTCTGGACGACCAGCAACTATTTCCATCCTCTTGGGTGTACAGCCCAATCAGGATCGTCAGTAATTATCCCAACGATGTGAAGACTTCCGGTCTTCAACCACCGTCTTTATCTTCGACATATCGTCGAATCGGTTATTCAGAATGGGTATAAACCCGGCCTTTCCGAACAATCCGCGTATATTAAAAATAAATGTTACACAAACACAACATACGCCTCATTCCAATTCATTAGTTACTAACGTAAATCAGTAATAGAGCAATTCCCCAAATATTAACCCCGAAGGCCGAAACCAACATCAGATCAATATCCAGGAAACCATTCTTCTTAACTAACCTTCAGCTAGTTTCTAAATTTCAATTCTTAGGGAAAGGTTCCCATTAATTTTATCCAAGATAAATTCTTTAAAATTTATCCTTTAATCTTCCTTTGGATGTCATTTCAAACCAAATTATGGTTTTCCAAACTAGTCGAGATTAGCGAACCATACCGAAGTAATTATTTAATTTATTTCCCAATCCCAACCTATTCATCCCATGAAGCAAAACTGGTAATACTCCATATCTAATACCATGGTGTTATCGGTAAAATTAATTACCATTTCACGTTCAAATCTAATTAAAGATTTAACTATCGCTTTGGGGCAAAACTTGTGATACTCCATTCTCGCTCATTTTCTAAAGTTGATAATTTAAATTATCAATCCACATTTCAATTTAATTGAAGATCCATTAAAACTCTTTTTACTGGGTTAAAGAACTAGTGTCATTTAAAATACAGTTCACGATAAACCCAAATCACATTCTATTTATCATCGGGTTAAAGAACTAGTGTTATTTAAAACACAATTCACGATAAACCCATGAATCAATTCTATTTAAACCCATTTCAAATTCAATTTATTTATTTAAAAATAAATGGGTTTTAATTTCAGTTCAAAACTAGTTCATTTCGATAAAAATCTATTTTTATCTTTTCAAATATGGAGATTTTCATCCCAATTTTTCCCAAATCATTTCTTATGATTTTACACTAGTTATTACTATTTTTAATAATTTTATCAAGGCCCGTACAGTCGATTTCCATCAATGGCCATCGAACTGCACTTACAGCGACCTTTTCCAAATTTGATTTGGACATAATTCCAAATACAACCGTTAGATTTCAAATTTCTAATATTCGTTAGAAAGCCCTTTTCGATACGAACCCAACGGTTCCGGTTTTAGGAGAATCCGACGGTCGGATCTCCCGTAATGTCCGTTTGAAATAAATGGTCGAAATTCACGAACTGCCGCGGTGCAGCGCGTTCTACTCAGGCCATTATATTATACATATATTATATATAATATATATTTCGTCGATTTCTATTTAAAACGAATTATATAAATAGTTTTAAATTCGTTTCAAAAACAATTTCAACTTCCATTTCAATTCAAATCAAAATTGAATTTTTCCTTATAAATTCGTTTTAAAATTCATTTCTATTCAATTCAAATTTCAATTCGATTTGAATTCATTTCAATTCGTTTTCAATTCAATTCGAATTCGTTTTCAATTTAATTAGAAATCATTTTCAATTCACTTCTTTTCAAATTGGTTTTATATTCAATTCAATTCAAATTGGTTTCCTATTCGATTCAATTCAAATTGGTTTTCTATTCGATTCAATTCAAATTGGTTTTCTATTCGATTCAATTCAAATTGGTTTTCTATTCGATTCAATTCAAATTGGTTTTCTATTCGATTCAATTCAAACTGGTTTCCTATTCGATTCAATTCAAATTGGTTTTCTATTCGATTCAATTCAAATTGGTTTTCTATTCGATTCAATTCAAATTGGTTTTCTATTCGATTCAATTCAAATTGGTTTTCTATTCGATTCAATTCAAATTGGTTTTCTATTCGATTCAATTCAAATTGGTTTTCTATTCGATTCAATTCAAACTGGATTCCTATTCGATTCAATTCAAATTGGTTTTCTATTCGATTCAATTCAAATTGGTTTTCTATTCGATTCAATTCAAATTGGTTTTCTATTCAATTCAATTCAAATTAGTTTTCTATTCGATTCAATTCAAATTGGTTTTCTATTCGATTCAATTCAAATTGGTTTTCTATTCAATTCAATTCAAATTGGTTTTCTATTCGATTCAATTCAAATTGGTTTCCTATTCAATTCAATTCAAATTGGTTTCCTATTCGATTCAATTCAAATTGGTTTTCTATTCGATTCAATTCAAATTGGTTTTCTATTCGATTAAAAATATTCGATTACGAAATCACTTTTCAACATTCATTTTAAAATGAATAAAATCGATATAAATATCGTTCACGTCAAAATGGCGTCAATCTAATCAACACGGCTTCATATATTTCTATTTTCAAACATTCTATTTCAAATATTTCTTATTATCAAAATATTTCATTTCAAATATTTCTTATTTCAAATACTTCTATTTCAAATATTCTATTTCAGATATTTCTTATTATCAAAATATTTCGTTTCAAATATTTCTTATTTCAAATACTTCTATTTCAAATATTCTATTTCAAATATTTCTTATTATCAAAATATTTCGTTTAACACATGACTAATCTCAACGGATGAGTACTGTCAACACATGAACCTTTATTTTATATTGATAAAGATGCAAATTTTATTATTAAAATATTCGTTCAACACATGACTAATCTCAACGGATGAGTACTGTCAACACATGAACCTTTATTTTATATTATTCTTTATTTTCTAAATTGGAATGAGGCCCAATCAATCACCATATAATGTTAATCATATGGATTTTCATACATCACACGTATATAGTAGCATTGAGAAATAATCAACCATCAACCAAAGTGCACTACACTGTATAAGCATCAAATATAGATATCTAACGCTTATAACAGCCTGTCAATCAATCGATCGACATATTTAATCAATCAGGATGAGTGAACTTCAAATTTCATCCCAACACCCATGTGGGGTTTCAAACAATCAAACGCAGATTTTATTTGTGCAGTTGGGCGATGTGTAAAATTTATCGACCCAATCAATGTCAGTCAAATCAGTGTACATAAACAAACCATCTGATTTGTAAATGAATATTTATTTATTCACATTCACTATATTCATATTCACGTTAAAAATTATATTTTTAACGATAAAACATTTTATTTTAACATATGAATTTCTATTCAGTTCAATCTTTAAATAAAATGATATTTTTATTTTTCTAACTTATTTTAGAAAATTTCGGCGGCATAACGACACGATACTAAAAACGGGACGAGGCCTAGTCTTATCCCCAGTCTAGTGAAGGCCCACGCCATTCACACATCAATCAAATCCATTCAATTCATCAAACAATTCAATTCAAACCAAACAATCTAACCAACTACACAACCAGACAAACAAGTCCATGGTCTGTGGACGATTGTGTCGGGTGCTACTAAGCACCGTCTGCATCCTAGTATATATATATAACTAGAAAAGAAATTGAAGAGTGAGAAATTCTCACCGAATAGCTAATCCAATGCCATGACTCTTCTTATGAAGAAATCTTCGCCGTTCTTGCCTCTTGTCACTTTCTCTGCCCGTATTCTCTACATATGTAAAAATCACATTTTTACTTCGCTATTCGATATATATAAAAATCATATTTTTACTTTGTTATTCAATATATAAAAACCGAATTTTTACTTTGCTATTCAATATATAAAAATCGAATTTTTACTTTGCTATTCAATATATAAAAATCAAATTTTTACTTCGCTATTCAATATATAAAAATCATATTTTTACTTTGATATTCAATATATAAAAATCAAATTTTTACTTCGCTATTCAATATATAAAAATCATATTTTTACTTTGCTATTCAATATATAAAAATCGAATTTTTACTTCGCTATTCAATATATAAAAATCGAATTTTTACTTCGCTATTCAATATATAAAAATCGAATTTTTACTTCGCTATTCAATATATAAAAATCATATTCTTCTACTATGCAAAATCACATTCTCTCATGCTATTAAAGATCATGTCTTTATTTATTCGTAATAACCTGATTTATAAAACAAGGGATTATGTTTAAAACTGAAATTAAAATCCACATTATAAACACTCACTGTTGTTCTTCATAGTTCAATACTGTAATTGCCGAATAGCCAAACCCATTTGCTCGCAACGTAGGGATTCGCCTTGCGCCTCACCAGAACCGCCGGAATCCGATCATCATCCACCACGCCATGCACCTACGCGCCACCGTCATCCCCCCCGAACAGCTCCCAGTTCGACGTCCTCTCAAGCACCAAAATCCACTCGAAAACCTTGCCCTGTTAGCCTCGATTCCCACCACTCCAGAGCTCGAAACTCCATCACCCCGATGGATTGAAAGATCCTGATGAGCTCTCCCTTATTAGCTTATAAATCTTTGGGAATTAATGAGCGGATTTAAAGATTTTAAGGGGAGAAGTTTCAAAGAGTTTCCGCCGCAAATCGCTGGAGAGAGAGGCGCGTTTTTCTGACTTTGGAAAAGTAGGGTTTCGGATTCTTTTGATTGGCTAGAAATGTTTATGTATTATACTTTTAATAATATTTTATTCGAAAAAGTATGCTTTTGCATCCGGACTCTAAATCAAACCCAACGACTGTCGCCCCTAGCAAATTACCCATATTCCGAACACAATGGGATATGTTTCGCAAGCCTATTCGACCGTTTCAGTCAGTTATTCTTCAAAATCAACATATAACTCTATATATTGAATTTGAACGCGCATTTCAATTTACCGGGGCCACATACGAACTCTAAAAATTACAGAAAAATTATTTCTAGCTTCGTATTGACGATACGGTCCTAACAAAACTAGTTTCATCGAATTCTGAGATCGTTTGAAAATGGCCATTTTCCAGTCGATTAAAATCAACTGAAACTGGTCAAACGTGTTTTCCTTTGCCACGCTCACATATTGATTCAAAAAATTATGAAATTTGAAAACTAGCAATAACTTGACATCACGGTTTCAACAAAAGTGGTTTCGTCGAAATCCGAGGCCGTTTGCAAAATTCCTATTTTTAAGGGCCTGAATTCCATAGCGACTATTCAGAATTTTCAACTGGACATATCTTTTTATCCCCGCTATGAAATTTTGATTTTTCGGATTCGTTGGAAAGATATTCCCTATTAGATTCAAATATTTTTGGTTATACTGAAATCCGGTTTATTTTGCACCCGGTACATTCAATTGAAGTTTGAAATCGTATTATCGAACTACCGCACCATTTTCAATTCCTTTTATAAATATAAATAAATATTTATATTCTAACGACGAACTATATAATATATTCGTTCGAATTCTATTCAAAATAAATTTCTCGTCGTTATTATTTAAAATAATTTATTTTAAATAATCAAAATTCGCTAAAATTGCCAAAATAAAAAATTTAAACTGGCCCAGATTTTCGGGTTGTTACAATCTCCCCCACTTAAAACTTTTCGTCCCCGAAAAGGAACAAAGTCGAAAGTGGTTTGATCAATCAACTCTACGTTCGGTCTGGCTTCCATTCTCCAACTTTTCAGTTTCTGAGAATTTTCAAATTCTTCAAAAATTTGGCTAACACCCTAAATTTTCGAAAAATTTCGCCATAACCTCCCCTGCATCGGGAGCCACGAAAAATCCCGAAATTGCCATACAGGCCTTTTAATCTCAAAAAGAAAAAGCCAAGCGGCTAGCCAATAGGCTCATAAAATCATCATCACCCAAACAAAACAGTAAATTATGATAAACATGTACCTATTTGTCGGGCAAACAAATTTTATTCTCTGCTCTAGCCTCCTTGCTATGACCTGTTCAATGTAAGTGCATGTATATGCAAGCAAATGCGATAAATTTTCAATAAAATTCACTATTTGGCTCAATTAGGCGTAATGGTTCAAATTTAATCAATCCAACAATAATCAAGCAACAAAACCATCAATCAATTAGTTGATTATCATTTCAAATTCATAACCTTGATATATATTCTAAAAATCATATTTTTGATGCAAAATCACAACAATAAGCCCTATCTAATTTTGGTTCCCACACCAGTCAATAGGAAATATATAGAAATCACACCTTCGAAGCACGAACATAAATATTGATGATGCCATGGTCATTATCAACATCATCTCCGGGCGACTAGAGTGTGATTCTATATCTATCCAGTATATTAAAATTTCAAATACACGTGGATCAGACGTATATGCAAAATCTTTATAGACTGGACTGTCCAACTCAATATATATTAATCAAATACGAATAATTGATTTAAATTTTCAAAACAAAAATTGTTTTCATTTGAAAAATATATTCTTCACACTCGTTCTAGGATACTACTGATCCTATCTCTAATGAGTCATTCTAATTGGATATTACTAATCCAATATCTGATGAATTCTTTCGTATGGTTCTAATGTGTCTTGTTCTCGAGCTCTGTAAACCAAAGCTCTGATACCAACTGTGAAAACCCGTAACTTCCCCGGTGAGGAAAGCGCGGATAGTTCGAGAACAAGCCACAACAGAACACATACAGAAGAACATTTCATTGTATATTACAACAATGCACCAGAATACAAGAATATACAGAGTATAAATGAATATTACACAGAAATATCAGAGATTTAAATTACATTTAAATACATTGCAGCGGAAAATAATACAATACACAACTAGAAGAGATATACGGATACAAAGCTTTCCGGATATCATTCCAGCTGTAAACCAGGATCCTATGAATATAAATCTGCAAAACCAAAACTACTAGTTGCCCGTGTCAAAAATAAGGGCACCCAGAGTTTAGGTTAAAACAATAAACTCCAGGTCAGTCATGTGACTGGTGTGAGAACTAAAACAGTTGTAAATCTTTATTTTAAAGTTAGGTAAATCAAGGGACCACGCCGTATAACACGGAACGGGTTTCCTCCCAAGAATACCAGTGCATATAAGTAAACAACGCAATGCTTTTCTAAAAATGAAGCTATTATAAGACCCAGGCCCCATCACACAATGCAACACAGCCGGAGGATAGGGTTTTACCTTATAATAGCCAAACATGCTTGGTACGTTTTAAAAATCAAATCATTTGATACTATAATAAGTGTATAGTGTCAAAACAATTTCAATCATAAATATCAATCATAGACGGCATGGGTACCATATATCATGTCGCCATACTAGTTCTACAATTAAAACCGCAATACACATATTGGAAATTGGATTTCCATCATGGTGGCTCCTGATTCGAAAGATCGATCGCGTAATGCAATTCACCACGGCTTACGTCCCAGCGAGAGAAAACATCGTCTGCACATCCGCACATTTGGGAGTAGAGTATCACCGCGACTTACGTCCCAGCGAGAGAAAACATCGCTTACTCTATATATCCCGGAGCACTAAGCTCATCTCGGTCGACCGAATCCACGACACCACTAAGGTGCCCATCCACTAAAAAGCATACTGATCAAACCATCAGTTTACCACCATACCGGGATGTGAGGCTTGCGAATCAATGCTATACACAAAGCCATGCTATATCAGCAGCGCTTTGATCATCATCCACCAAACTTTGCTTTTCAACAAAAGTCTGGATCACTGCATCTCAGCATGCCACACTATCAATCCATATCGTACCACTGATTTCTGCCAATATATAACCTCTGAGCTCGTATGTCTCAGAGAAGGACGTTAAGCAAGAGAATAAATTCTCCGCCGCCAAACCGATATATATTTAGCAGAGATCAACGAATACAATATAAAGGAATACAATGTCAGACACACCATTAATTTACAAGTTCGTTCTGGGTCTGAACGAAACCAGAGGCACTTTCCTCGCATATCCATCCATCTCCAAGCACGTCTGGACGACCACCAACTATTTCCATCCTCTTGGGTGTACAGCCCAATCAGGATCGTCAGTAATTATCCCAACGATGTGAAGACTTCCGGTCTTCAACCACCATCTTCATCTTCGACATATCATCGAATCAGTTATTCAGAATGGGTATAAACCCGGCCTTTCCGAACAACCCGTGTATATTAAAAATAAATGTTATACAAACACAACATACGCCTCATTCCAATTCATTAGTTACTAACCGTAAATCAGTAAGAGAGCAATTCCCCAAATATTAACCCCGAAGGCCGAAACCAACATCAGATCAATATCCAGGAAACCATTCTTCTTAACTAACCTTCAGCTAGTTTCTAAATTTCAATTCTTAGGGAAAGGTTCCCATTAATTTTATCCAAGATAAATTCTTTAAAATTTATCCTTTAATCTTCCTTTGGATGTCATTTCAAACCAAATTATGGTTTTCCAAACTAGTCGAGATTAGCGAACCATACCAAAGTAATTATTTAATTTATTTCCCAATCCCAACCTATTTATCCCATGAAGCAAAACTGGTAATACTCCATATCTAATACCATGGTGTTATCGGTAAAATTAATTACCATTTCACGTTCAAATCTAATTAAAGATTTAACTATCGCTTTGGGGAAAAACTGGTGATACTCCATTCTCGCTCATTTTCTAAAGTTGATAATTTAAATTATCAATCCACATTTCAATTTAATTGAAGATCCATTAAAACTCTTTTTGCTGGGTTAAAGAACTAGTGTCATTTAAAACACGGTTCACGATAAACCCAAATCACATTCTATTTATCATCGGGTTAAAGAACTAGTGTTATTTAAAACACAGTTCACGATAAACCCATGAATCAATTCTATTTAAACCCATTTCAAATTCAATTTATTTATTTAAAAATAAATGGGTTTTAATTTCAGTTTAAAACTAGTTCATATCGATAAAAATCTATTTTTATCTTTTCATATATGGAGTTTTTCATCCCAATTTTTCCCAAATCATTTCTTATGATTTTACACTAGTTATTACAATTTTTAATAATTTTATCAAGGCCCGTACAGTTGATTTCCATCAACGGCCATCGAACTGCACTTACAGCGACCTTTTCCAAATTTAATTTGGACATAATTCCAAATCCAACCGTTAGATTTCAAATTTCTAAAATTTGTTAGAAAGCTCTTTTCGATACGAACCCAACGGTTCCGGTTTTAGGAGAATCCGACGGTCGGATCTCCCGTAATGTCCGTTTGAAATAAATGGTCGAAATTCACGAACTGCTGCGGCGCAGCGCGTTCTATTCAGGCCATTATATTATATATATATATATATATATTATATATATATAATATATATTTCGTCGATTTCTATTTAAAACGAATTATATAAATAGTTTTAAATTCGTTTCAAAAACAATTTCAACTTCCATTTCAATTCAAATCAAAATTGAATTTTTCCAAATAAATTCGTTTTAAAATTCATTTCTATTCAATTCAAATTTCAATTCGATTTGAATTCATTTCAATTCGTTTTCAATTCAATTCGAATTCGTTTTCAATTCAATTCGAATTCGTTTTCAATTCACTTCATTTCAAATTGGTTTTATATTGAATTCAATTCAAATTGGTTTCCTATTCGATTCAATTCAAATTGGTTTTCTATTCGATTCAATTCAAATTGGTTTTCTATTCGATTCAATTCAAATTGGTTTTCTATTCGATTCAATTCAAATTGGTTTTCTATTCGATTCAATTCAAATTGGTTTTCTATTCGATTCAATTCAAATTGGTTTCCTATTCGATTCAATTCAAATTGGTTTCCTATTCGATTCAATTCAAATTGGTTTCCTATTCGATTCAATTCAAATTGGTTTTCTATTCGATTCAATTCAAATTGGTTTTCTATTCGATCCAATTCAAATTGGTTTTCTATTCGATTCAATTCAAATTGGTTTTCTATTCGATTCAATTCAAATTGGTTTCCTATTCGATTCAATTCAAATTGGTTTTCTATTCGATTCAATTCAAATTGGTTTCCTATTCGATTCAATTCAAATTGGTTTCCTATTCGATTCAATTCAAATTGGTTTCCTATTCGATTCAATTCAAATTGGTTTCCTATTCGATTCAATTCAAATTGGTTTCCTATTCGATTCAATTCAAATTGGTTTTCTATTCGATTAAAAATATTCGATTACGAAATCACTTTTCAACATTCATTTTAAAATGAATAAAATCGATATAAATATCGTTCACGTCAAAATGGCGTCAATCTAATCAACACGGCTTCATATATTTCTATTTTCAAACATTCTATTTCAAATATTTCTTATTATCAAAATATTTCGTTTCAAATATTTCTTATTTCAAATACTTCTATTTCAAATATTCTATTTCATATATTTCTTATTATCAAAATATTTCGTTTCAAATATTTCTTATTTCAAATACTTCTATTTCAAATATTCTATTTCAAATATTTCTTATTATCAAAATATTTCGTTTAACACATGACTAATCTCAACGGATGAGTACTGTCAACACATGAACCTTTATTTTATATTGATAAAGATGCAAATTTTATTATTAAAATATTTCGTTCAACACATGACTAATCTCAACGGATGAGTACTATCAACACATGAACCTTTATTTTATATTATTCTTTATTTTCTAAATTGGAATGAGGCCCAATCAATCACCATATAATGTTAATTATATGGATTTTCATACATCACACGTATATAGTAGCATTGAGAAATAATCAACCATCAACCAAAGTGCACTACACTGTATAAGCATCAAATATAGATATCTAACGCTTATAACAGCCTGTCAATCAATCGATCGACATATTTAATCAATCAGGATGAGTGAACTTCAAATTTCATCCCAACACCCGTGTGGGGTTTCAAACAATCAAACGCAGATTTTATTTGTGCAGTTGGGCGATGTGTAAAATTTATCGACCCAATCAATGTCAGTCAAATCAGTGTACATAAACAAACCATCCGGTTTGTAAATGAATATTTATTTATTCACATTCACTATATTCATATTCACGTTAAAAATTATATTTTTAACGATAAAACATTTTAATTTAGCATATGAATTTCTATTCAGTTCAATCTTTAAATAAAATGGTATTTTTATTTTTCTAACTTATTTTAGAAAATTTCGGCAGCATAACGGCACGATACTAAAAACGGGACGAGGCCTAGCCTTATCCCCAGTCTAGTGAAGGCCCACGCCATTCACACATCAATCAAATCCATTCAATTCATCAAACAATTCAATTCAAACCAAACAATCTAACCAACTACACAACCAAACAAACAAGTCCATGGTCTGTGGACGATTGTGTCGGGTGCTACTAAGCACCGTCTGCATCCTAGTATATATATATATATATATATATATATATATATATAACTAGAAAAAAAATTGAAGAGTGAGAAATTCTCACCGAATAGCTAATCCAACGCCTCGACTCTCCTTATGCAGAAATCTTCGCCGTTCTTGCCTCTTGTCACTTTCTCTGCCCGTATTCTCTACATATGTAAAAATCACATTTTTACTTCGCTATTCGATATATATAAAAATCATATTTTTACTTTGTTATTCAATATATAAAAACCGAATTTTTACTTTGCTATTCAATATATAAAAATCGAATTTTTACTTTGCTATTCAATATATAAAAATCAAATTTTTACTTTGCTATTCAATATATAAAAATCATATTTTTACTTTGCTATTCAATATATAAAAATCATATTTTTACTTCGCTATTCAATATATAAAAATCATATTTTTACTTTGCTATTCAATATATAAAAATCGAATTTTTACTTTGCTATTCAATATATAAAAATCGAATTTTTACTTCGCTATTCAATATATAAAAATCATATTCTTCTACTATGCAAAATCACATTCTCTCATGCTATTAAAGATCATGTCTTTATTTATTCGTAATAACCTGATTTATAAAACAAGGGATTATGTTTAAAACTGAAATTAAAATCCACATTATAAACACTCACTGTTGTTCTTCATAGTTCAATACTGTAATTGCCGAATAGCCAAACCCATTTGCTTGCAACGTAGGGATTCGCCTTGCGCCTCACCAGAACCGCCGGAATCCGATCATCATCCACCACGCCATGCACCTACGCGCCACCGTCATCCCCCCCGAACAGCTCCCAGTTCGACGTCCTCTCAAGCACCAAAATCCACTCGAAAACCCTGCCCTGTTAGCCTCGATTCCCGCCCCTCCAGAGCTCGAAACTCCATCACCCCGCATGGATTGAAAGATCCTGATGAGCTTTCCCTTATTAGCTTATAAATCTTTGGGAATCAATGAGCGGATTTAAAGATTTTAAGGGGAGAAGTTTCAAAGAGTTTCCGCCACAAATCGCTGGAGAGAGAGGCGCGTTTTTCTGACTTTGGAAAAGTAGGGTTTCGGATTCTTTTGATTGGCCAGAAATGTTTATATATTATACTTTTAATAATATTTTATTCGAAAAAGTATGCTTTTGCATCCAGACTCTAAATCAAACCCAACGACTATCGCCCCTAGCTAATTACCCATATTCCGAACACAATGGGATATGTTTCGCAAGCCTATTCGACCGTTTCAGTCAGTTATTCTTCAAAATCAACATATAACTCTATATATTGAATTTGAATGCGCATTTCAATTTACCGGGGCCACATACGAACTCTAAAAATTACAGAAAAATTATTTCTAGCTTCGTATTGACGATACGGTCCTAACAAAACTAGTTTCATCGAATTCTGAGATCGTTTGAAAAATGGCCATTTTCCAGTCGATTAAAATCAACTAAAACTGGTCAAACGCGTTTTCCTTTGCCACGCTCACATGTTGATTCGAAAAATTATGAAATTTGAAAACTAGCAATAACTTGACATCACGGTTCCAACAAAAGTGGTTTCGTCGAAATCCGAGGCCGTTTGCAAAATTCCTATTTTTAAGGGCCTAAATTCCATAGCGACTATTCAGAATTTTCAACTGGACATATCTTTTTATCCCCGCTATGAAATTTTGATTTTTCGGATTCGTTGGAAAGATATTCCCTATTAGATTCAAATATTTTTGTTTTTACTAAAATCCGGTTTATTTTGCACCCGGTACATTCAATTGAAGTTTGAAATCGAATTATCGAACTACCGCGCCATTTTCAATTCCTTTTATAAATATAAATAAATATTTATATTCTAACGACGAACTATATAATATATTCGTTCGAATTCTATTCAAAATAAATTTCTCGTCGTTATTATTTAAAATAATTCATTTTAAATAATCAAAATTCGCTAAAATTGCCAAAATAAAATTTTTAAACTGGCCCAGATTTTCGGGTTGTTACACAACTTGCCTCTCCTACCAAATCAGATTATGCTCTTTAACGTAGAAATCTTGACAAACACCAAGTCGCCAATGGAGAATTTTAAATCTCTTCTCCTCTTATCGGCATAACTCTTCTGCCTATCTTGGGCAACCTTCATTCGTTGTCGGATAACTTTGATCTTATCTAAGGTTTCTCTTATCACATCTGGCCCAAGCACAAATTTCTCACTAGTTTCTAACCAACATGACGGTGAGTTGCACGGTCTTCTGTAAAAAGCTTCAAATGGAGCCATACCAATACTGGACTGATAACTATTATTATATGCGAATTCAACCAGATGCAAATGGTCATCCCATGATTATCTCAAATCCAATATATAAGCTCTCAAGTGATCTTCTAATACACGATTCACCCTCTCTGTTAGGTCGTCGGTTTGAGGATGATATGCGGTACTGAGTTGTAGTTCTGATCCTAAAGCCTCTTGTAAGCTCATCCAAAATCAACTAGTGAACAACGGATCTCGGTTGCTAACAATGCCTTTGGGTATTCCATGAAATCTCACTACCCATTTCATATACAGTTCTGCTAACTTAGCTGTTGTTCTATTCGACTTGACGGGTATAAACCTTGCACTCTTGGTCAATCGGTCCACAATCACCCAAATGTTATAATGCCCGATCTAGTCCTTGGTAGCCCATCAATGAAATCCATTGAGATTTGTTCCCATTTCCATTCTGGAATTTCTAATGGTTGCAACACACCACTAGGTTTCTTTTGCTCAGCTTTAACTTGCTGGTAGTTCATGCATTTGGATATAAACTTCCCAATGTCTCTTTTGATCCCTTCCCAGTAGTAGGTCTGCTTCATGTCTCGATACATTTTGTTACCACCGGGATGTATAGTCAATTTTGAGTGATGACATTCTCTAAGCACTTCACCTCTCAATCCATTGACATTGAGTACAACTATTCTCCCATTCTTTCTAAGCCATCCATCTCGATCAAGCCCATATTTGTTCATCTCCTCGTCGATACCCATCTCTAACTTGGAGATGATTTCCAATAGGTTAGGATCGTCCTTTTGACCGGAACCAATTCGCTTAATCAAAGTGGGTCTGATCATCAAACTTGCTAACATTTCTGGATCCAATTCGCACTTTGGTCTGAAATCGTACACTGCGATATACTCCAGTTGCTTCCACTCAAGAAACATAGCCCCTAAACTGGTATGTCTTCTACTCAGTGCATCAGCTACCACATTACCCTTTCTTAGTGTATACGCGATATCGAAATCATAGGAAGCTAAGAATTCTAACCATCTCTGCTATCGGAGATTTAGATCCTTCTGGGAGAAAAGGTACTTTAACGATTTATGATCAGTAAACGACTCGAACCTTTCTCCCAAGAGATAATGTCTCCACATATTCAACGCGAATACGATCGTTTCCAATTCCAAATCATGGGTAGGATATCTTTTCTCATGTGGTTTCAGTTGCCGACTAGCATAAGCTACAACCCTACCTCCTTGCATCAATACAGCACCTAGACCGGTACCACAAGCGTCTGTATATACTGTCATCTCTTCATTCCCCTTAGGAATGACTTACACAGGTGCACATGTCAACTTTTCCTTTAGACACTTGAATGCATTCTCGCACTTTTCGTCCCAGATGAAAGCTTGATTCTTCTTGGTCAATTGAGTCAACGGTGCTGCTATCTTGGAGAAGTCTTGGATAAACTTACGATAATATCCAGCTAATCCCAAGAAACTTCTTACGTCTGTTGCATTCTTGGGCGTAGACCGATCTTGTACCGTAGCCACCTTCGCAGGGTCCACGACAATACCATTCTCTGAAACAACATGGCCCAAGAATCTCACTTCCCTCCTCCAAAAGTGACATTTAAAAAAAAATCTTCTAATTGGTGTTTTCTCAACACCTCCATCACTATCCTCGAATGTTCCTTACGTTTTTCTTTTGTCCTCGAATAAACCAAGATATCATCTACGAACACAAGAACAAGCTTATTCAATTGATCTCTGAATACCCTATTCATAAGATCCACAAAATATGCTAGTGCATTGGTCAACCCGAATGGCATGACCAACCACTCATAGAATCCAGACAGCGTCCGAAAGGCCGTTTCAGCTATACTCTCAGGTTCCACCCTAAGCTGATGAAAACCTATCGCGAGATCCAACTGGGAGAACACTCTCGTGCCACTCAACTAATCAAACAAATCATCTTTTTGCGGTAGAGGATACTTATTTTTCCTTGTCACCTTATTCAACTAGCAGTAGTCCACGCACAATCGAAGGGAACCATCTGCCTTGGTAGCAAACACAACTAGTGATCCTTACTCAGAAACACTTCTTTGATAAATCCTTTCTTCAAAAGATCGCTTACTTGCACCCCGTGCTCTCGCTGCTCCCTTGGTGCCATACGACGAAGTGGCATCACTATAGGTCTGGCATCTTTCACTAAATCAATACGAAACTCAATCTCTCGGTGTGGTGGAAGTCCGGTCACTTCCTGGAAGACGTCCGGATACTGGCCAGCCACGAGCACATCTGACAACTCATCATGCGGGATGTCGAGGGAATTTAGAAAACTAGCCATTACCCTATACTAGGTAGACCACCAAACACTACCCTTCGCCCATTATCCGCTCTAACTATCACCAAAAAACCTTCATAGTCTACCACCATCCCGTACCTTTGGAGCCAATCGACTCCCAAAATAATGCCAAACCCAGTAAATCTCAAAACAAAGCAATCACAAGCAAACATACACCCGTGACTCGATAAGGCCACATTACGACAAACCATACTAAGGCTAGTCGAACCACCGATCGGGTTCGTCTCAACTAAAGGTCTATCTATCTCGGGTTCCTGTCCCAACCTATCTACCAGGTCACTAGATATGAAGGAACGGGAAGCCCCAGTATCAAACAGTACTCGAACAAGAACATCTTAAATAGAAAGCATACCGTGAATGACGACATTCATTCCTTTCTCCGCCGTAGTTGGGGAATTTGACGAAGAAGGAATAGCATTAATTGCATATGCTTTCACAATCTGCTTCTCTTTAGGGGTTTGCGGACATTTATCCTTGTGATATCCCACTTGGTCGCAGTTGAAGCACTTCCTGTCCGCTGGCTTTGCTTGACATTCTTTAGCATAATGGCCCTTCTTGCCACAACTAAAGCACTTAACATCTTTCTTACTCTTTTTCTGACCATCCTCAGCTTGGTTCTGCTTCCTCTTATTTTGAGGATTATTCTTGCCTCCACTGCTTGCTTGCGGCTTTGGCCCCTCTGCAGATACAATAGCAACTTCAGTCTTGGGCTTAGGATAAAGACACTCTGATCTCAGTGCTTTCTCAACAATCGATTCAAAAGTCTCATCAATATGGTTTATAAACCTTCTCCCAAGTACTGATCTAAGCCTGTTATGAACTTCTCATTCTTCTTCTCGGGAGTATCGATAAGGGATAATCCATACTTGGATAAAGTATCAAACTTAGCAATATATTCCGAGACTGCCCTACCATTTTGCTTAAGCTCCAAGAACTTCCTAAACAATTCTGACTTTTGGGCAGCTGGGATGAACTTATCACTGAATTGGGCCTTGAATTGGTTCCAAGTAACTTGATCCTCAGGAGTAGCTGCCTTAATAGCATTCCACCAATTCATAGCCCGTCCTTGCAGCTGACGGTATGGTAGCTTCCTCTTCATCGCGTCTTCAATTCCCAGATCCTCGAAGATACGCTCACAACTATCAAGCCAATCCTGAACATCTGTAGACGGTTCCGTTCCGTGGAACGGCTTCCCACCAAGACTAGTGAGTTCTTACAAAGCTTGGCGAAATCGGCCCTGGGTGCCTGCACCGCTGCACCACCACCATTAGCAACATTAGGAACTGCTCCTTGCACATCTCTAACCATCTCTCTCATGAAATTAGTGAACATCATCCTCATATCAGGAGCATTCCCATAATTAGCTCCTCTACTAGTATCCCTCATATGTCGGCTCATCGTTCAATCTATAAGGAGAAAACAATTTACCATCTCTTCAGTGGTGCCAGTGCAGTGCAACTCCATCCTTAAATATACTAATAGTATATATATATAATTTTTTTGAAAACCAAAATATCACAAACACGCGCTCTCATATACATACTATCTCTCCCTGGTGTCTTTCCCTAGGTTAACTACGCAACATAGAGCTCTGATATCAAGTGTGACGACCCGCCCCGCACCAGCCTACATTTCCAATGAAAGTGCGTTGGGCCAATGCCCAACTAGCAAGGGATGGTCGCCGAGGAAAGGAAAAGAATGAATTTGAACTAACAAGGAACCTGTAAAATGTCTCACAGCGCATGGGATAAAATATAATAATAACATACTTGACATAAAGCAGACGAGATAGTGCATAAGCTGAAAACTAAACCATAATAGCAGTGGAAAATTCTAATACAGCCTATGTTCCACATCATCATTATTACAACTTTTCAAACTGTCTCTAAAGCAAAGTAAAGGAAGAGTACACTACTAATGCTCAAAGTAGTGACCATCAGTGACATAGGGAGAATACATATATATATATCATACGTGGGAGCCTCCTGCTCATCTCCGGATCAGCTACTCGTGCATAACTAGCTAACCTGTCTCTAGTATGCCCGTTTAAGAGCACCTAGAGTAATAAGAAGAGACATAAAACTCCGGGTCAGACAAAAGTCTGGTATAAGCAATAAGCAGCAAAACATAACAATAACAGGTGTACTAAACCATACTTGAACCTGGACCTGCAACCAAAGACTTAGCACAACAAGATGTATAATACTCTAAGGTGACACTAACATATGGTGTAAAGATACGGGGGAGGGTGTGCATGTCATAGTTATATCAAACAATCAAGCATAGCAACCATCCTCACAACTCTCACTCAGTGCGTAAAGCATACGATATCCACCGCTTTGACCACCTAAATCCTTTGCTATGATCACTCTGTCCCATGGAGTCATGATGGCTCCACTGCACTGATCCATAGCCACTAATCCCTTGCAATGTCCACTCTTCCCCATAGAGTCATGATGACTCCACTACACTAGCTCATAGCCATGTTACGATCACTCTGCCCCATGGGGTAATAACTACCCCACTACACTGATCTGTAGCCTAACATTCATCTCTTGGTGGTGAATCAAAGTTGTGGACGTCGACAACTCCTTAGCACATGTCCCGTAGCAAAGTCCAACTCATGAAGTTAACTCATTGGTTCCCATCTGGATCCTGAGTCATAACTTCTAGTTTGGACTACCTTTGAATCTCAGGTTTTGGTCTTCATCCGGATCGGTTCGGATAACAGCCCCATTTGGCTCGGTTCAGTCCTCCTGAAGTTGCCTTGTGACACCCCACGTCCATTAATGTCACTCACAAATGGAATGCATTAACTTCTGTGGAGCATTTTAAGTGTGTATAGAACAGAAACTTAACAACCTGGTAGATATAAAACAGTACTTAAAAATTTAAAACTTTATTCATTGCAGCGGTAACAGATAAGTTTGATTACATCATCAAAAACCAAAGACTAGAGTCAAGTTCATAATATACATCTTGATTAAATCAGAGTACATAAAATAAAAGACATAACCCCAACATAAAATAGCCATAAATAAGATAGGCTTAACTTTTACTTCAGCGATCCAAGCAACTTCCAAAGAAAGAGATAAAGCTGTCCAAATCAAGCTCCACTATTACTAGCCCCACCCTGAGCACCTGAGGGGAAAAAGGGAAGAAAAGAGGTGGAAACAAGGGGGTCAGACATAAAGTCTGGCAAGTGCAATAACTTTAACAATGTAATCATAAAGTAACTAGGATAAGGCATAAGCTGGAAAATAAGGAGATGACTATGAACAAATGGGTATGACAGAGCGAACAAAGGAAATAAGACGAACAAAGATAAAGTTAAAGGCGCCCCTAATCACTATAGGATAATTACTATACTGCAGCACCACTAGTCACCCTAAAGGTTGATCCCGCCTACACAACTTAATTATGATAACGGTAGTTTCGTGTACCCCTAGTTACCTTCATAGGTGTCGTCTGCCCCTATCTCCACTAGGTGTACCCACTACCCCCTTTCGATCGACTCTCTAACTCGTAGATACCCGTGATGGCCCCACAGTGGGGTGTATCACTCCCCAAAGTGGCAACCCAATACCACCAAAAATGCACGGCTTATATCTACACGATGCAACATCGTCTTACCTACCAACCCGGGCCCACACACGCATATGAACCCGTTGGACTTGCGTTGCCACCGCTAACCCGTTTTGACCTCTTACAATCAAATCCAGTACGCGTGTCCTGTCCTCGACTTGGGTCGATCCCACAAAGATACTTAATGGGTTATTGGTTTGAAAAGGGCCCCCATGCATGACACAAGCTTTCCACCTATGCTTGGTCCGCTCTAAGGTTTTCCCACTTAACCTCATTCTTATTCATGACTTCTTACACGTTTCAATCTTGGTTAAGTGCATCTAATCGTATTTCAAATGCCACCCAAGGCACCCACGTAAGTCCACATGCCACCCAAGGCACCCACTTAACCCCCCATTTCCCACCACATGTTTATCTGTTTAAGTGTTTCTTAATTCATTAACACCGTAACCTTGTAAAGACATCCCCAATTAGACTGGCATTTGTGGCAGCTGAATTTGCCGGGCGGGTCCCGGTAGTCTTACACCACAAACGAGCCTAACCTCATGTCTTTACAACTGTTACGCATTTAATTCATGCCTTTGACTTCTCACATTAGACTGGCATTTGTGGCAGCTGGATTTGCCGGGCGGGTCCGGGCAGTCTTACACCACAAAAGAGTCTAACCTCGTGTCTTAGGCGGTTTATTATTACATATCTTCATTTAACCCCAAATTGGATTATTATTCCTATTCAAATTTGTAAATAAATTCCAAATTCATTTATGTCCACAATTGTCTCAATTATGTCCATAAATACCAATTATGCCAATTAATATCTTAAATTTATTATATGCCTTTTTCAGGCCATTTATGCCAATTCTCAATAGGTGTATATTCAATATTACCCCCATTGTCCCCACGTTGTTCGTTCGTTTATCATGACATATATATATATATATATATTAGACTATAAATTAGTCTAATACATAAAAGGGAAGAAACATCACAAATTTGCCTAACACCCAAAATAGATCTAACTTGTAAATAAGAATTACAACATAACTTGCATAAACTTTGTGTAGTCATGAATCTAAACAAAAACCTAGAAAGGTGTGAACTTGCATGTATATGATATAGTTTTTCACTTAAAACTTGCATAGGCCATAATCACAAACTTGCATAAAACTATACATGTCATAGATCTAAACATATGGGTGTAAACTTGCATATATGTGATATAGTTTTTCACCTAAGACTTGCATAGGCCATAATCACAAACTTTCATAAAACGATGTATGTCATAGATCTAAATCTAAAGGGTGAACTTGCATATATGTGAATCCAATTTCTACCCAGACTTGCATATAATCACTTTATTTGATTCAAATGTAAACTAATGTACAATTCACATAGAAACTAGCATATAATCTACACCCAAACTTGCATATAAAATGATGTCAAACGTGAATCAAGTTGAACATAGATGATTTGGCATATGAAAAGGGATCCACAACAAAACTATCATGATAAACATCTAGCGTATATTCACAAAAGATTACATTTTTCCAATGATCCACAAACATAGCCATATAACCCAATTTATATCTCAACCTAATTAACTTGTTAATTATCTTATTTAAGAAATTGAACTCACAACTCAAAGAAGGTCTCGAGTTCTGAAATCTCAGTTCTGAAATTGATTTAGCTCACCTCTGAAGTGGAAAATTCGTTGTAGCTGTTGTTAAAATCTTGAATTGGATTGAGTTGATTAGCTTTACTTTCTCCCTAATTAGTGGTGGCTACTCTAGGTTTCAAGGTGATAGCATGACGGTCATGGTTCTAATTTTAATTAGGTTTTAGGGTTTGAGTCTACATGTGTTTATATAGAGTTTAGGATTAATTTAGGCCATCCGATCAACCTAGAACTAACCATAACCATTCAGTCCAGATCAGAACTATCCAAAAACCCTAATGACTCAACAACCAGTCACAAAATCGTCATCACTCAATTCTGCCCTGGGGGAGGGGGGGAGGGGCAGGTCGACCTGTAAGGGGGAGGTCGACACTAGGGTCGACCCCCCAGTCGACCTGGTCCTGGGCGGGAATTTTCCCGCCCAGCCCGCTTCTGGCTTCTGATTTGAAATTTGAATTTATTTTGAGCTGTTTGAATTTATCAAATTTTCTGGAAACTTTCGACAGTCATAACTTCTTCATACGAAGTCCAATTTACGCAAACTCGGACTCTATCTCAACCAGAATTCCGAGACGAACACAATGGCTTAGCCCTCTTCCCTTGATTCTCACATTTAAAATTAAGTATTCTTTAATTTGTTAGTTTATGATAACAGAAAATACAGGGTGTTACATTCTCCCCTCCTTAACGGATTTCGCCCTCGAAATCTCCAAGTTAAGGAGAATGCATATCCTAACATCCAATCATCCATCTACTCAACCATCAAACACAGTCATCCATTGTCCTTACAAAATTTCTAATGCTGTATAAACATATGCAAGAAGTGTGTGTATATGTTCCTTATCTAATGCAAAATCAGGCGATCTATTGATTCAGTTGACCTCCTTAATGCAAATCATGATAGTGCCATGCGTCCATTATGTATGCGAAAGAATCCTATCGATACATATTATTTCTACATGTGTGCACAACCATTCATCAAAATACAGCATCCGTATGATATACAACCATTATACATCCATTAATTTAAATATGCACACACATTTATATGCAACATGAAGATGATTGATCCGATCTAGTGCCTAGGATGTGTGTATATGCATCCACGAGAAACCACTAGCAACCACTTGCATCCATTTGCATCCATCAGACATAACATGTCTCAAACACATGTTTCAACCATAGGGTTCTTCCTAACTAAAAATCAAAGATGTCATCACAAAGATAATACTAAAATATAGGACAAGTATCAACAAAGCGGTAGAAAAAGGAGAAATTAAAACATACCCTCAACAGCGTATGCATCTTATTTTCCGTCTCCCAATTCACGTCACTTTGATCATCTCCCCATTGAATTTTGACCAACTTGACCTCTTTGTTGCGAAGCTTTTTGACCTCTGATCCGTGAATGCATGTAGGAGCTCGTATGATCGTGGCATTGCGCTCTACTTCCACTTCTTCGAGCGCACTCGGCTCTACCACTTCCGCCGTATCGTGTAAACACTTACGCATATGTGAAACGCGAAACACGTCATGAACTCCGCTGAGCTTCTCTGGTAACTTTACTCTGTATGCCATCTGCCCAATCCTCTCTGTAATTGGAAAGGGTCCTACGAACCTTGGTGCCAACTTCCCTACCGATCCAAAGCGGATTACGTTTCTCAACGGTGACACCTTAATAAAAACCATGTCCCCAACATTGAACTCAAGATCCGTTCGTCTCTTATAAGCATATGACTTCTGCTGGTCCTATGTTGTTTTCATTCGCCGTCGAATCAGGTCTATCTTCTCCGAAGTCTCCCTAATCATGTCGGGTCCGAGAAAAACCTTATCAGTGGATTCCCACTGTAACACCCCACTCCCGCTATGATCACTCACTAAGGGAATGCCATAGCATCGGTGGAGTATTTTAGTGAATATAGAACAGAAAAATTACAACAAGACAGATATAAATAGTACTTGAAATTTTAAAACATCATCTCATAACAGCGGAAGTAAAACATGTCTGGTTACATCATAAAACCACAATAAAGGTCAAGTACAATATCCATCAAAATAAAGAAGTACATAATCCCACTCTCATACAATAGCCAAACAAAAGAAAAGATAACTGGATAACTGGAGCTTTACATCTATCCAAGCTCCTAAAGACTGGAACAGCAATCCGATCAAGCTCCACTACTGCTAGGATCCACCGTAGGACCTGAGGGTTGGGAAAAAGATAAAAACAACAGGGTCAGACATAAGTCTGAGCGAGTCCTATAACTTTAACAATACAATCGTTAAAGTAACCAGAGAAGACATAAACTGATATACGGTAACATATAGGGATGAATGGCTACCCTAAGCAGTCAACTAAACGAAGATAAAGGATAAAGACGCATCTACCCTCCCTAAGGTAAATTACTAAACTGCACCACACCAGTCGTTCCTAACTTAAAGGTTGATCCCACCCAAGGACTTATAAAATTTACTAATTAGTACCTGCGTACCCCTAGGTGACCAAGTAGGCGCCACGGGGCCCTACAATCCACTAGGTGTACACACTACTTCCCATTCGATCGGCTCCCTAACGTAGATACCCGTGCTGGCCCCACCGTGGGATGTATCATTCCCCAATGTGGCAACCTGATGGAACTAAAGGTGCACGGCTTATATCTACTCGATGCAACAACGGCTTACCTACCAGCCCGGGCCCACTCACGCATATGAAGCCCGTTGGACTTGCGTTGCCACCGCTAACCCGTTTGCCTCTTACAGTCAAGCCCAGTATGCGTGTCCCGTCCTCGACATGGGTCGAGCCCACAAAGATACGTATGGGTTACTGGTTGAAATGGGCCTCCACAAGCTACCCACCTAAGCTTGTCCCTTTTTCTAGTATATCCCACTTAACCCTTTAATCATGTTTTAATTACATGTTCCATTTTGGTTAAGTATTCTAATCGTATTTTCTATTGCCACCCAAGGCAACCACTAGATTTTCTCATGCCACCCGAGGCACCCACTTAACCCCTCATGTCCCTCTACATGCTAATATGGTTAAGTGTTTCTTAATTAATTAATTAAGAACGTAACCTTTGTAAAGACCTCTCACATTAGACTGTCTTTTATGACCGCTGGTTAAGCCGGTTGGGTCCGGGCAGCCTTATGTCATAACAGAGTCTAACCTCGTGTCTTTACATTAATTACGTATTTAGTTTGTGCCTAAGACCTCTCACATTGGGCTAACATTTGTAGCAACTGGTTAAGCCGGTTGGGTCCGGGCAGTTTTACGCTACAACTGAGTCCAACCTCGTGTCTTAGTCAATTAATTACACCTAATTAATCACCCTCATAATTTTAT
The DNA here is from genome assembly GCA_030737875.1 of Allium sativum. Taxonomy (NCBI): domain Eukaryota; kingdom Viridiplantae; phylum Streptophyta; class Magnoliopsida; order Asparagales; family Amaryllidaceae; genus Allium; species Allium sativum. The sequence continues at coordinate 362,409,296 of CM060921.1, read as the reverse complement.
ATTAATTATCCCTAATTAATCAAGTTTTCTTAACATGGGTAGACCTAACTTAATAGGTAAATTCCCATGGGGTAGACCTAACTCAATAGGTAAATTCCCAACACATAGTATGGGTACACCTAACCAAATAGGCAAATTCCCATACTATGTTTATTTATTTTGTGTTATGCATAATTATATTAATTTCACACAATCTTATTAACTTATGCATTTAATTACCCCATCGTTCCCACGTAATTTCGTTCATGATATAACACATATAAAAGGTGTCAACTTGCATATGAATGAACATGTTTCAAAGGTGCCATCTTGCATATTAACAAACACATAACTTGCATATGAACTTGCATAACATGTCACATAACTTGCATATAATATGTCACATAACTTACATATTCATTTTGCATAACAAACTTGCATATTAGCTTATAGACTTGCATAATGTGTCATCATGAACTTGCATATTAATAAACATGTAACTTGCATATTTACATACATGTAACTCGCATATTAACAAACATGTAACTTGCATATAAAGAAACATGTAACTTGCATATTTACATACATGTAACTTGCATATTAACAAACATGTAACTTGCATATTAACAAACATGTAACTTGCATATTTACATACATGTAACTTGCATATTAACAAACATGTAACTTGCATATTTACATACATGTAACTTGCATAGCATATTACCATGAACTTGCATAACATGCATATGATTACATAGCCCACAACTTGCATATTTAGCATCATGCAAACATAACATACATCATATTAAACTTGCATAAGCTTACATACTCAACATGCATAAACATAAGATTAATGCTAACATCATATCATATGATTCAAAGCTCATTAACCCACATACAAAACCATAAATCTCATCACATCTCATCTAATTAGTTTACCAAAAGATCATCAAAGTGATAGAAACTCACAACTAGCAACTTTGAACACCAAATGAAGAAGATTAAGATGCTAAGAAGGGATTAGAAGTTGATTAGAGAGTGATTAGTATGCAACCCTCTTCATAAAATTAGTGGAGGCCATGAGAGCTAGCATTTTGCCATAGTTTAGTCACTAGGTTTAATTATGAATGAATTAGGGTAGGTTAGGGTCTTATTTATAGATTAGGCAAGTGTTTTAGGCCATAGGATTAACCCTAGATTCAATCCAAGCCATCAAAGCATGTCTTGGGGAAGAAGTCAAGTGTAGGAACCATCTAGGGCCTTTAGATTAAAGATGGACCATGAGAACCATTCAAATGCAAAATCTGCACTTGAGCGAATCGGCCCACGGGTTGACAGCCAAACACCCTGGATTAACCCCTAGTCGACCCAGCGGGCTCGGGTCGACTTCAAAAATCGGCCGGTTCGGTTATTCCCCTCTCCCAATTCGCTGTTTTGAGCATTTTTGCATATTTATTTATTAAATTTTCAATTATATATATATATATATATATATCAATATATATATATATATATCTACACAACCCATTTCACTTAATTAAGTATACTTTAATTTGGGAATTTTCGTGAAACTTCGCGAGGCCATATCTTGGTCATACGGACTCCGATTTTCGAAAACTCGGACTCTATTTCGCGTATTTTTCCGAGACGAACGCAATGGCATAGCCCGTTTCCCTTGATTCCCATTTTAGAATTAAATTCTGCCTCGATTTATGTTATTACAGGTTATTGAAAATACGGGTTGTTACATTCTCCCCTCCTTAAAGGATTTCGTCCCCGAAATCTTCAAGTTAGGAAGAACGTATCCTACCGTCCAATCATCCATCTACTCAAAGCATCATCCACGAGCAATCATTGTCCTTACAAGATTCTAAATGCTGGATGGATATATGCAAAAGTGTGTGTATATGTACTTACCTAATGCAAAAATCAGGCGGTTACTGATACAGTAAACCTCCTTAATGCAAACCATGATAGTGCCATGCATCCAATATGTATGCGAAACCCTATTGACACATACAAATTTCTACATGCGTGCACAACCATACACAAAAATGCATCATCCATATGATAACACAGCCATGATACATCCATCAATCTAACTACCACATCCATTTATGCAATATGCAACATGAAGTGACTGAGCCGATCTAGTGCCTAATGTGTGTGTATATGCATCCACGAGCAACCACTAGCAAACAATTGCATCCATATGCATCCATCAACCATAACATGTTTCAAACACATGTTTCAACCATAGGTTTTACCCTATCTAAAGGTCATAGGTATTAGCGAGAGGATATACTAAAGATAAGATAAGTACTAGACAAGCAATAAAGGAGAAGTTAAAAGACATACTCTCAAAAAGAAATGGATACAAAGAACGCATCTTTGCTTCCGTCTCCCAAGTAGCATTGCTTTCGTCATCTCCCCATTGCACTTTAACTAGCTGAACTTCTCTGTTCCTCAACTTCCTAGTTTCTGACCCAAGGATGCGAGTAGGAGCTCGTCGAATCGTCGCATCACGCTCTACCTCTACATCTCTAAGCAAGCTCGGCTCTACCACCTCCGCGGTCTCATGTAAGCACTTCCTCAAATGTGATACATGGAATACATCATGAACACCACTAAGTCTGTCGGGCAACTCCACCCTATATGCCATCCGTCCAATCCTTTCCTTAATAGGAAACGGCCCAACAAATCTCGGTGCTAACTTCCCTACGGACCCAAAGCGAACAACATTTCTCAATGGAGATACTTTGACAAAAACCATGTCCCCAACCTCAAACTCAAGATCCGTCCTTCTCCGATCCGCATAAGATTTCTGTCTATCTTGCGCTGCTTTCATCCTTTTTCGAATTAAATCAATCTTCTCTGAAGTCTCTCTAACCATATCCGGCCCAAGCAAGATCTTATCCGTAGATTCCCACCAACATGTAGGAGATCGACAAGGCCTTCCATAAAGAGCTTCGAAAGGAGCCATACCAATACTGGACTGAAAGCTGTTATTATATGCGAACTCCACCAAAGGAAGATGTTCTTCCCATGTACCTCCAAAATCCAAGATACAAAGCCTCAAAAGATCTTCTAAGATACGGTTCACCCTCTCAGTCTGACCGTCCGTCTGAGGATGATATGCGGTGCTCAAACACAACTGAGTCCCTACCGCCTCTTGCAAACTTCTCCAAAACTCACTAGTGAAAATAGGATCTCGATCACTCACAATGCTGGATGGTACGCCATGCAATCTAACAATCTCTCTAACATAGACTGAAGCAAGCCATGGAGCGGTCCTCTTACTCTTTACGGGTATAAAATGGGCACTCTTGGTAAGTCTGTCTACCACAACCCAAATTCCCGTATTGCCCTTCCTCGATCTCGGTAACCCGTCGATGAAATCCATCGAGACACTATCCCACTTCCACTGTGGAACTTCCAATGGGTGTAGCAACCTACCGGGTTTCCTTTGCTCCACTTTAACTTGTTGGCACACTAAGCATCTAGCCACATACTCGGCCACATCTTTCTTCATACCGGCCCAGAAGAAAACTCTCTTCATGTCTTGGTACATTTTGTCTCCACCGGGATGAATAGTCATTCTTGAACGATGTGCATCATCCAAAATAGCCTTCTTCAAACCCTCATCTTGCGGTACACAAAGTCTACCGTCTCTATGCAACCATCCCTTATCATCTATGGTGTATCTACCCAAATGGCTGGACGACTCCCCTCTTATAAGCTTCTCTACCAACACAACCAACTGTGGGTCGTCTCGCTGAGCCTCGCCAATCCGTCTCAAAAGAGTAGGTCTAACCTCCAAGGATGCCAACAAACCAGGTACAAAATCAACAGAAGGTCTGAAGTCAAACAAAGAAAGAAACTCCAAGCTTCGTCGTTCCACGAACAATGGACTCAAAGATAGCCTTTTTCTACTCAAGGCGTCTGCCACCACGTTACCCTTACCAGGGGTATACGCTATCTCGAAATCATAGGATGCTAAGAACTCCATCCACCTTTGCTGTCTTAAGTTTAAATCCTTCTGAGAGAATAAGTACTTCAATGATTTATGGTCGGTGAACAACTCGAATCTCTCACCAAGAAGATAATGGCGCCAAGACTTAAGTGCGAAAACAATCGCGGCCAACTCTAGATCATGGGTAGGGTAATTCTTCTCATGCACTCTCAATTGTCTCCCTCCATAGGCTATTACCCTTCCCTCCTGCATCAAGACTGCGCCTAATCCTGTTCCACAAGCATCGGTATAAACAACAAACGGCTTACTCCCATCCGGGAGCACTAAAACTGGAGCGGTGGTCAAAGCTCTCTTTAACCGTCGGAAAGCATCATCACAATCTACATCCCACGAGAAAACCAGATTCTTTTTCGTCAAGCGGGTTAATGGGGCTGATATCTTCGCGAAGTCTTTGATGAACTTCCTATAATATCCTGCCAACCCCAAGAAACTTCTTACCTCGGTAGCATTTCTAGGAACTTTCCAATCCTGGATAGATACTATCTTTGCGGGATCCACAGCTATCCCTTCCTTAGAGACCACATGCCCTAAGAATCGCACTTCTCTTCTCCAAAAATGGCATTTAGAGAATTTAGCTTTAAGACTATGCGCTCGAAGAGTCTCCAACACTTCCTTGAGATGTAAGGCATGCTCTTCTTCATTCTTGGAAAAGACCAAGATGCCATCCACAAAAACTACTACAAACTTATTCAGATACTCTCTGAACACTCTACTCATGAGATCAACAAAGTATGCGGGGGCGTTTGTCAACCCAAATGGCATCACTAGCCACTCATAAAAACCATCCGGAGTCCGGAAAGCAGTCTTCTCTATACTGTCCTCCGCCACTCTTAACTGATGAAACCCTGTAGCTAAGTCCATCTGCGAAAATACTGACGCGCCAACCAACTGATCAAAGAGATCATCTATCCTCGGTAATGGGTGTCTATTCTTCTTCGTGAGCTTATTAAGTTCTCTATAATCCACACAAAGTCTGAGGGACCCATCCGCCTTCGTGGCAAACACTACTGGAGCTCCCCACTCCGATATACTTCGCCTTATGAACCCCTTCTCAAGCAACTCCCCTACTTGCTTATGAAGTTCTCTTCTCTCACGAGGAGCCATGTGGCGTACTGGCAAAGACACTGGTTTGGCATTATCCACCAAATAAATTCGGAAATCTATCTCCCGCTTCGGAGGCAAACCCTTTACTTCTTCAAACACATCCGGATATTCCCGGACTACTCTGACAGAACACAAACTCTCGACCGAAGCATCGAGCGATTCAAGATAACTTAGCAAAACAGATTCCATGGGATTGCAAGAGATCTCGAGAGTGTTACCCAAGCGGGTCATGAGCCTGACAACTCTCCTTTCGCAATCAAGAACGGCACCATTACTGGATAACCAGTCCATGCCCAAGATCAACCCATAGCCCGTGAAGCCCAATACAAAAGCATCACATCTAAACTCAACGCTAAGTATAGAAATCTTCAAACCCAAACATATCATAGACAGATATATGGAGCCCCCAATTGGGTTTGAGACAACCAAGGGATCATCAACTAGACTGGTGTCTAAGTGCAGTGACTCAACTAACGATGATGAGATAAAAGAATGCGATGCGCCAGAGTCAAACAAAGTACGAACTGGATGATCAAACAGAAAAACCAGACTTTCAACGGAAATAGTTCTACCTCTCTGCTGAATCGGTGGAACTGAGAGAACCTGAACTTGCCCCCCTGACTGAGGTGGTGCTATAAGAGCTTGCACCTGGCCTCCTGAGGTAGACCCCGTCTTCTGCCCCTTCTTTGGGCAGTTTTTCACAAGATGCCCTGCTTCACCACAATGAAAGCAACCGGTTTTCTTCTTTTTGCGACAATCCTTACTAAGGTGTCCTGGTGTTCCACAATTGAAGCACTTCTTCTTCGTCTTCTTTTTGTCACCATTGCCTTTTCCGCCCTTGCCTTGTTGTTGCTGTTGCGGTTTCTTCTGATCCCCCTTTTTCTCTGGTGCCTTAGAATTCTTATCATCCTCATGCATAAGTGCCATGTAGACAAGCTTCTCAAAAGTGGCCCCCATAGGAATGTGAGTCATAGCTATTCCTTGCAATGGTTCGTTCAAGCCTCTAACGAACCTCAAAGCCTTCTTCTCCGGTGTATTCACCAACTCTATGCCAAACCTTGCTAATTGATTGAATTTGTTGACATATTCTTTCACCGTGAGATTCCCTTGCTTCAAATTCAAGAACTTCTCCATAAACAGATTCTCTTCCGCCCTTGAGAGAAACTTAGCCCCAAACCTTTGCTTAAAATCTGCCCAAGAGTCAACAGGGCGTTCTCCATTAGTGACCTCCCACCAGAATGAGGCCTCTCCCTTCATTAACCAAGCCGCCAACTTGACTTTCTTTCCCTCTTCCACTTCAAAGATATCTAGCAACTCTTCCACTTCCTTAAGCCAATCTCTAGCCTCTACGAAAGTCTCTGAACCAAGAAAAGGTTTTCCTCCTATAGCCTTGAACTCCTTGCAAACCTTAGCAAAATTATCCACTCTAGGCTGAGGAGGAGGAGCGGTTGTCTCTGGTGTAGTAGCATTGGCCGGACCCGCAGCCGCGGCCCTAGCCTCTTGCAACCTCCTATACCATAGTGGTATAACTAAACCCTCCGGGATGTTAAGATCTTCAGCCATGCTGAAACGAAAGAGGAAAGATTCAAAAAGGAGATTCCGAAAGATAAAGATATGGCTATTGGGGATTATGCTTTTCTTTTTCAAAAACTTTTTCTCTTAGAAGACATGCTTTTAAAAATCCTTTCTTCGAAAATACTCTTAGAAAGTAGTTTTTCTCAAAAAATTTATCTGTTCTGGTAACCTTAAGCTCTGATACCACGTGTAACACCCCACTCCCGCTATGATCACTCACTAAGGGAATGCCATAGCATCGGTGGAGTATTTTAGTGAATATAGAACAGAAAAATTACAACAAGACAGATATAAATAGTACTTGAAATTTTAAAACATCATCTCATAACAGCGGAAGTAAAACATGTCTGGTTACATCATAAAACCACAATAAAGGTCAAGTACAATATCCATCAAAATAAAGAAGTACATAATCCCACTCTCATACAATAGCCAAACAAAAGAAAAGATAACTGGATAACTGGAGCTTTACATCTATCCAAGCTCCTAAAGACTGGAACAGCAATCCGATCAAGCTCCACTACTGCTAGGATCCACCGTAGGACCTGAGGGTTGGGAAAAAGATAAAAACAACAGGGTCAGACATAAGTCTGAGCGAGTCCTATAACTTTAACAATACAATCGTTAAAGTAACCAGAGAAGACATAAACTGATATACGGTAACATATAGGGATGAATGGCTACCCTAAGCAGTCAACTAAACGAAGATAAAGGATAAAGACGCATCTACCCTCCCTAAGGTAAATTACTAAACTGCACCACACCAGTCGTTCCTAACTTAAAGGTTGATCCCACCCAAGGACTTATAAAATTTACTAATTAGTACCTGCGTACCCCTAGGTGACCAAGTAGGCGCCACGGGGCCCTACAATCCACTAGGTGTACACACTACTTCCCATTCGATCGGCTCCCTAACGTAGATACCCGTGCTGGCCCCACCGTGGGATGTATCATTCCCCAATGTGGCAACCTGATGGAACTAAAGGTGCACGGCTTATATCTACTCGATGCAACAACGGCTTACCTACCAGCCCGGGCCCACTCACGCATATGAAGCCCGTTGGACTTGCGTTGCCACCGCTAACCCGTTTGCCTCTTACAGTCAAGCCCAGTATGCGTGTCCCGTCCTCGACATGGGTCGAGCCCACAAAGATACGTATGGGTTACTGGTTGAAATGGGCCTCCACAAGCTACCCACCTAAGCTTGTCCCTTTTTCTAGTATATCCCACTTAACCCTTTAATCATGTTTTAATTACATGTTCCATTTTGGTTAAGTATTCTAATCGTATTTTCTATTGCCACCCAAGGCAACCACTAGATTTTCTCATGCCACCCGAGGCACCCACTTAACCCCTCATGTCCCTCTACATGCTAATATGGTTAAGTGTTTCTTAATTAATTAATTAAGAACGTAACCTTTGTAAAGACCTCTCACATTAGACTGTCTTTTATGACCGCTGGTTAAGCCGGTTGGGTCCGGGCAGCCTTATGTCATAACAGAGTCTAACCTCGTGTCTTTACATTAATTACGTATTTAGTTTGTGCCTAAGACCTCTCACATTGGGCTAACATTTGTAGCAACTGGTTAAGCCGGTTGGGTCCGGGCAGTTTTACGCTACAACTGAGTCCAACCTCGTGTCTTAGTCAATTAATTACACCTAATTAATCACCCTCATAATTTTATATTAATTATCCCTAATTAATCAAGTTTTCTTAACATGGGTAGACCTAACTTAATAGGTAAATTCCCATGGGGTAGACCTAACTCAATAGGTAAATTCCCAACACATAGTATGGGTACACCTAACCAAATAGGCAAATTCCCATACTATGTTTATTTATTTTGTGTTATGCATAATTATATTAATTTCACACAATCTTATTAACTTATGCATTTAATTACCCCATCGTTCCCACGTAATTTCGTTCATGATATAACACATATAAAAGGTGTCAACTTGCATATGAATGAACATGTTTCAAAGGTGCCATCTTGCATATTAACAAACACATAACTTGCATATGAACTTGCATAACATGTCACATAACTTGCATATAATATGTCACATAACTTACATATTCATTTTGCATAACAAACTTGCATATTAGCTTATAGACTTGCATAATGTGTCATCATGAACTTGCATATTAATAAACATGTAACTTGCATATTTACATACATGTAACTCGCATATTAACAAACATGTAACTTGCATATAAAGAAACATGTAACTTGCATATTTACATACATGTAACTTGCATATTAACAAACATGTAACTTGCATATTAACAAACATGTAACTTGCATATTTACATACATGTAACTTGCATATTAACAAACATGTAACTTGCATATTTACATACATGTAACTTGCATAGCATATTACCATGAACTTGCATAACATGCATATGATTACATAGCCCACAACTTGCATATTTAGCATCATGCAAACATAACATACATCACATTAAACTTGCATAAGCTTACATACTCAACATGCATAAACATAAGATTAATGCTAACATCATATCATATGATTCAAAGCTCATTAACCCACATACAAAACCATAAATCTCATCACATCTCATCTAATTAGTTTACCAAAAGATCATCAAAGTGATAGAAACTCACAACTAGCAACTTTGAACACCAAATGAAGAAGATTAAGATGCTAAGAAGGGATTAGAAGTTGATTAGAGAGTGATTAGTATGCAACCCTCTTCATAAAATTAGTGGAGGCCATGAGAGCTAGCATTTTGCCATAGTTTAGTCACTAGGTTTAATTATGAATGAATTAGGGTAGGGTCTTATTTATAGATTAGGCAAGTGTTTTAGGCCATAGGATTAACCCTAGATTCAATCCAAGCCATCAAAGCATGTCTTGGGGAAGAAGTCAAGTGTAGGAACCATCTAGGGCCTTTAGATTAAAGATGGACCATGAGAACCATTCAAATGCAAAATCTGCACTTGAGCGAATCGGCCCACGGGTTGACAGCCAAACACCCTGGATTAACCCCTAGTCGACCCAGCGGGCTCGGGTCGACTTCAAAAATCGGCCGGTTCGGTTATTCCCCTCTCCCAATTCGCTGTTTTGAGCATTTTTGCATATTTATTTATTAAATTTTCAATTATATATATATATATATATATATATCAATATATATATATATATATATCTACACAACCCATTTCACTTAATTAAGTATACTTTAATTTGGGAATTTTCGTGAAACTTCGCGAGGCCATATCTTGGTCATACGGACTCCGATTTTCGAAAACTCGGACTCTATTTCGCGTATTTTTCCGAGACGAACGCAATGGCATAGCCCGTTTCCCTTGATTCCCATTTTAGAATTAAATTCTGCCTCGATTTATGTTATTACAGGTTATTGAAAATACGGGTTGTTACACCCACCAACATGTAGGTGATCGGCACGGTCGTCCATAGAGAGCCTCAAAAGGTGCCATGCCAATGCTAGCCTGAAAACTATTATTATAGGCAAATTCTACTAGTGGAAGGTGTTCTTGCCATGTTCCTCCAAAGTCTAGAATGCATAGCCTCAGAAGGTCTTCTAGAATCTGATTCACACTCTCGGTCTGACCGTCCGTCTGAGGATGATAAGTGGTACTTAAGCATAGTTGCGTTCCAACCGCCTCTTATAAGCTCTTCCAAAATTCGCTTGTGAAAATAGGATCTCTATCGCTCACAATGCTGGAGGGTATGCCGTACAAACGGACTATCTCTCAAAGGTAAATAGATGCTAACCATGCGGCGGTCCTTCTACTTTTGACGGGAATAAAATGGGCACTTTTAGTAAGTTGGTCTACAATACCCAAATCCCTGTATTACCCTGCCTCGATCTTGGTAACCCGTCTACAAAATCCATGGAAACGCTTTCACATTTCCAAATCGGAATCTCTAAGGGATGGAGCAAACCTCCGGGCTTCTTTTGCTCCGCTTTGACTTGCTGGCACACTAAGCATCTAGCAACGAATTCAGCCACGTCCTTCTTTATTCCGGCCCAAAAGAAAACTCGCTTCATATTCCTATACATCTTATCACCACCGAGATGTATGGTTATCTTAGAGCGATGTGAGTCTTCAAGAATTGCCTTCTTCAAACTTTCGTCTTGTGGTACGCAAAGTCTTACATCTCTACGTAGCCAACCTCTTTCATCTATAGCATATCTATCAAGATGTCTTGGGGACTCCCCTCCTATAAGATTGCTTACAATTTCAACCAACTGTGGGTCCTTCCGCTGTGCCTCTCCAACTCGACCCAAAAGTGTAGGTTGCACCTCTAATGATGCCAATAATCTGGGTACATAATCGATAGAGGGTCTGAAGTCAAAGGAAGATATATACTCCAAACTCTGCCGCTCTATGAACAAAGGACTTAAAGATAATTTCTTTCTACTTAAGGTGTCAGCTACAACATTACCCTTGCCAGGGGTATATGCGATCTCAAAATCGTAGGATGCCAAAAACTCCATCCATATTTGTTTCCTCAAGTTTAGGTTCTTCTAAGAGAATAAGTTCTTTAGCGACTTATGGTCTATATACAACTCAAACCTTTCGCCAAGAAAATAATGACGCCATGACTTAAGCACAAAAACTATGGCCGCCAACTCCAAATTATGGGTAGGGTAAATTTTCTCGTGGGCTTTCAACTGTCTTCCACCATAGCATATCACCCTTCCCTCTTGCATTAAAACTATGCCAAGCCCTATCCCGCAAGCATCGGTATATACAATGAATGTCTTATCCCGTCCGGCAAAACTAAAACTGGAGATGTCGTCAAAGCCCTCTTCACACGTTGGAAAGCGTCGTCATAGTCAATGTCCCAAGTAAAAGTCAAATTCTTCTTCGTTAATCGAGTGAGAGGGGCTGATATCTTCGCGAAGTCCTTAATGAACTTCCTATAATAGCCAGCTAGCCCTAAAAAACTACTTACTTCGGTTGTGTTCTTAGGCGTTTTCCAATCTTGGATTGCCACTAACTTGGCGGGATCCACAGCTATCCCTTCCTTAGAGACCACGTGTCCTAAGAACCTCACTTCTCTTCTCCAAAAATGGCACTTGGAGAACTTAGCTTTTAGCTGATGTGCTCATAGGGTCTCTAAGACTTCCCTAAGATGTAGGGCATGCTCTTCTTCATTTTTAGAGAAAACCAGAATATCATCTACAAAGACTACCACAAACTTGTTCAGAAACTCCCTAAACACCCTACTCATTAAGTCAACAAAGTATGTGGGTGCATTCGTCAGACCAAAAGGCATGACGAGCCACTCGAAGAAATCGTCAGGGGTTCTAAAGGCAGTCTTATCGATGCTATCTTTAGCCACCCTTAGCTGATGTAACCCTGTAGCCAAATCCAGTTGCGAGAAAACCGAAGCACCCACCAACTGATCAAATAAGTCGTCTATTCTCGGTAATGGTTGTTTGTTCTTCTTTGTTAGCTTATTCAGCTCTCTACAGTCCACGCACAATCTAAGTGAACCATCAGCTTTTGTAGCAAAAATGACTGGAGCACCCCACTCCGAAATACTTCTTCTTATGAACCCCTTCTCAAGCAGTTCTTTCACTTGCTTACTGAGTTCTCTTCTCTCTCTCGGATCCATGTGGCGCACTGGTAATGCAACTGGCTTTGCATTATCTACTAAGTATATTCGAAAGTCTATCTCACGCCTCGGGGGTAAACCTCGAACTTCATCGAAGACGTCACTATATTCACGGACCACACGAACAGATTTCAAATCATCATTGGATGCGTCTAGGGATTCTAGGTAGCTAAGCATTATCGGACCTCTAGGGTCACAAGAAAAATAAAGGGTCTGTCCACAATGAGTCAACAATTTAACTACCCTTCTTTCACAGTCTAGGATGGCCTCATATCTAGTTCGCCAATCCATACCTAGAATCAAGCCGTAGCCCATGATGCCAAGAACAAAGGCGTTGCATTCAAACCCAATGCCCGAGATAGACATTCTCAAATCCCGACAAATCATAGAGAGATGAGCCAAACCACCAATATGATTTGAGACTACTATGGGATCCGAAACTAGACTAGTATTTAGGTGCAGTGTTTCAACTAACAAAGCAGACACAAACGAGTGTGAAGCGCCAGAGTCAAACAAAGTACGAACAGGATGATCAAAAAGAAAAACTAAACTTTCAACGGAAATGTTTCTACCTCGTTCTTGCAGCGGCGGGGCCGTGAGAGCCTGGACCTACGCCCTTGCCTGCCCTGGTGCCATGAGAGCCTGAAGCTGCCCTCCAAAAGTTCTTTGCCCTTGCCCTTGTTTCCTTGGGCAATCCTTAACTAGATGACCTGCCTCTCCATAGTGGAAACAACCAGTCTTCTTCGTTTTCCTACAGTCTTTTACTCAAATGGCCTGGTGTCCCACAATTAAAGCACTTCTTCTTTCCTTTGCCATTATTGTTCTTTCCGCCTTTCTTGTTTTGATGTTGTGGTTTCTTTTGATCTCCTTTCTTCTCAGGTGCCTTATTAGCATTGGCGCCTTTCTCCTCTTCATGCATAAGCGCCATGTCAACTGGTCTCTCAAAGGTGGCCCCCATAGAGATGTGGGTCATAGCTAACCCATGTAGTAGCTCACTCAAACCCTTAACAAATCTCAGGGCCTTCTTTTCGGGTGTATTCACCAAGTCCAAGCGAAATCTCGACAACTGATTGAACTTGTTAACGTATTCTTTCACTGATAGATTCCCTTGCTTCAACGCCAAAAATCTTTCCATATATAAATTTTCTTCAGCCCGTGAGGGAAACTTTGCCTCAAACCTACGCCTGAAATCCGGCCATGTATCAACTGGACGCTCTCCATTAGTAACCTCCCACCAAAACGAGGCCTCATCCTTCATTAACCAGGCAGCTAACTGGACCTTTCTTCCATCTTCTACCTCAAAGATTCCAAACAATTCTTCCACCTCCTTTAGCCAATTTCGAGCTTCAACAAACATCTCTGACCCGTGAAAAGGTTTCCCGCCCATTGCTCGAAAGTCCTTGCATATCTTTGCGAAAGTGTCAACACGGGGAGGAGGAGGAGCATTTGCTGGGCCTGCGACATTGGTCCTAGCTTCCAGATACTTTCTAAACCATTCTGGTATCGGTATCCCCTCGTGTATCTCGGGAATTCCAGACATACTGAAAAGAAAAATGAAGAGATTCAAACGAAGAATTCGAAAGAAAGATATATGGCTCTTGGGGGTTATGTTTTCAAAATAACTTTACTCTTGAAAGACTTTCCTTAAAACGTACTTTTGAAAGTATTTCTTTATAAAAGTGCTTTTGAAAAATAGTTTTCAAAATTCATATCTGTTCTGGTAACCTTCAGCTCTGATACCACGTGTGACACCCCATGTCCACTAATGTCACTCTGATCGACGCTAGTCTATGAATTAGAAAAGCGCGACATTTGTAATAAATTCTGCAAGCATACAGGTGTGTAGCATACAGGTCGAACACAGGGAGGAAAGTGGATAGAAAAGGAAATATATATTTTTGAGAGAGTTGTAAAAGTAGAAGAGGAGAAAAAAAATGTAACAGGGAAAAAAATGAACAGGGGAAAGAAAATGTAATTGGAAAGAAATTAATAAAAAAAAATGGAAGGTTATTTTTTTTTTTTTTTGAAAAGAACTGAAAAGGGAAGGAAATGAAAAAAAATATCAAGGAAATCTAAAAAGTATTTTTTTTTTCTCTTGCTTAGAAGATTTCAATATCAATGAATGATACCAAATCTAATCGATCAAATTTTTTTTTCTCCATATACGAAAGAAAATAAAAGGAAAAATAAAAATAAAATAAAACTAACACGAATCAGAAATTAAATAAATAATAAAATTTAATCGTTACCTCCCCGGCAACGGCGCCAAAAACTTGATCGAAGCTAGTCTATGAATTAGAAAAGCGCGACATTTGTAATAAATTCTGCAAGCATACAGGTGTGTAGCATACAGGTCGAACACAGGGAGGAAAGTTAAATTTTATTATTTATATGTTTCGTGGGCGTGTTAGACGAACTTTGGAGGTTGATTTTGCAAAACAAAACAAAATTAAAACTGTAATTTGATTCAGAACAGATCTAACTGAACCGACGATCAAATCACAATTTCAATGGAAAGCAAATGAAACTATGAATTAGATTTGAATCTAATCAAATCCAATTTGACCTAAGAAAATAATAAAAAGCAGAAATTGAAATTGCAGAAATTGAAATAGCAAACAAGAATTAAAATTAGGATTTCCGCTGAATCTAATCAGACGGTAAATCACTAATGCAAACAAGTGCAAAATACAAATAGTGTTCTACCGAATCTAATCGTATAGACAACACTAGTTGCTAAAAATGCAGAAAATAAAAGAGAAAGAAGAACTTTTATTAGAACAATGGAATAAGAGATGAGATATATGATGGTTAGGATGGTGGCTACAATGCCATTACAAGGGTATATATAGGGTAGATAGCCAAACCCTAACCCTAATGATAACTGGGCCTGGTTATTACATCACTAATTAGTTTACAATGAGAAACATAAATGGGCCTTAGATAAATAAAGCAAATTTGGGCCTTTTCTCTTTTCCTCTTGCTTCCTTGACACTTCTTCATTGATTTGTGATGTGCAAAGCCTTGTTATCAATCCTTTTCTTGTCCAACAGCAACTAGATGTGATATCTTCATCTACAATTCTTCAAAATGCAAATACACAGCAAATTGAACTCTATTTTTCTACATTTCTGGTTGCATGCGGGCTGGGTTGGAATATCTGTAAAAGTAACAAAACAATACCCAAGTAATATTTATTTATATATAAAAGATAAGAAATAAGAGCATAAAATAAACACATTTCTATGTCAATCACACTCACAAATGGAATGCATTAACTTCTATGGAGCGTTTTAAGTGTGTATAGAATAGAAACTTAACAACAAGATAGATATAAAACAGTACTTAAAATTTTAAAACTTTATTCATTGCAGCGATTACAGATAAGTTTGATTACATCATCAAAAACCAAATACTAGAGTCAAGTACATAATATCCATCTTGATTAAATCAGAGTACATAAAATAAAAGACACGACCCCAACATAAAATAGCCATAAATATGATAGGCTGAACTTTTACTTCAGCGATCCAAGCAACTTCCAAAGAAAGAGATAAAACTGTCCAAATCAAGCTCCACTAGTACTAGTCCCACCCTGAGCACCTGGGGGGAAAGGGAAGAAAAGAGGTGGAAACAAGGGGGTCAGACATAAAGTCTGGCGAGTGCAATAACTTTAACAATATAATCATAAAGTAACTAGGATAAGGCTTAAGCTGGAAAATAAGAAGATGACTGTGAACAAATGGGTATGACAGAGCAAACAAAGGAAATAAGATGAACAAAGATAACGTTAAAGATGCCCCTAATCACTATAGGATAATTACTATACTGCACCACCACTAGTCACCCTAAAAGTTGATCCCGCCTACAAAACTTAATAATGATAATGGTAGTTTCGTCTACCACTAGTTAACTTCATAGGTGTCGTCTTCCCCTATCTCCACTAGGTGTACTCACTATCCCCTTTCGATCGACTCCCTAAGTCGTAGATACCCGTGCTGGATCCACAGTGGGGTGTATCACTCCCCAAAGTGGCAACCCGATACCAACAAAAATGCACGGCTTATATCTACACGATGCGACAATGTCTTACCTACCAGCCCGGGACCACACACGCATATGAACCCGTTGGACTTGCGTTGCCACCGCTAACCCGTTTTGACCTCTTACAATCAAATCCAGTAGGCGTGTCCCGTCCTCGACTTGGGTCGAGCCCACAAAGTTACTTGATGGGTTACTGGTTTGAAAAGGGCCCCCATGCATGACACAAGCTTTCCACCTATGCTTGGTCCCTTCTAAGGTTTTCCCACTTAATCTCGTTCTTATTCATGTCTTCTTACATGTTTCAATCTTGGTTAAGTGCATCTAATCGTATTTCAAATACCACCCAAGGCACCCACTTAATTCCACATGCCACCCAAGGCACCACTTAACCCCCCATGTCCCACCGCATGTTTATCTGATTAAGTGTTTCTTAATTCATTAACACTGTAACCTTGTAAAGACCTCCCACATTAGACTGGCATTTGTGGCAGCTGGATTTGCCGGGCGGGTCCGGGCAGTCTTACACCACAAACGAGCCTAACCTCGTGTGTTTACAACTGTTACGCATTTAATTCATGCCTCTGACCTCTCACATTAGACTGGCATTTGTGGTAGCTGGATTTGCCGGGCGGGTCCGGACAGTCTTACACCACATAAGAGTCTAACCTCATGTCTTAGGCGATTTATTATTACATATCTTCATTTAACCCCAAATTGGATTATTATCCCTATTCAAATTTGTAAATAAATTCCAAATTGATTTATGTCCATAATTGTCTCAATTATGTCCATAAATACCAATTACGCCAATTAATATCTTAAATTTATTATATGCCTTTTTCAGGCCATTTATGCCAATTCTCAATAGGTGTATATTCAATATTACCCCCATCGTGCCCACGTTGTTCGTTCATTTATCATGACATATATATATATATATATATATATATATATATATATTAGACTATAAATTAGTCTAATACATAAAAGGGAAGAAACATCACAAATATTCCTAACACCTAAAATAGATATAACTTGCAAATAAGAATTACAACATAACTTGCATAAACTTTGTATAGTCATGAATCTAAACGTAAACCTAAAAGGTGTGAACTTGCGTGTATATGATATAGTTTTTCACTTAAAACTTGCATAGGCCATAATCACAAACTTGCATAAAAATATACATGTCATAGATCTAAACATAGGGGTGTAAACTTGCATATATGTGATATAGTTTTTCACCTAAAACTTGCATAGGCCATAATCACAAACTTGCATAAAACGATGTATGTCATAGAGCTAAATCTAAAGGGTGAAATTGCATGTATGTGAATCCAATTTATACCTAGACTTGCATATAATCACTTTATTTGATTCAAATGTATGCTAGTGTACAATTCACATAGAAACTAGCATATAATCTACACCCAAACTTGCATATAAAATGATGTCAAATGTGAATCAAGTTGAATATAGATGATTTGCAAATGAAAAGGGATCCACAACAAAACTATCATGATAAACATCTAGCGTATATTCACAAAAGATTACATTTTTCCAATGATTCACAAACATAGCCATATAACCCAATTTATATCTCAACCTAATTAACTTGTTAATTATCTTATTAAATAAATTGAACTCACAACTCAAAGAAGGTCTTGAGTTCTGAAATCTGAGTTCTAAAATTGATTTAGCTCGCCTCTGAAATAGACAATTCGTTGTAGTTGTTGTTATAATCTTGAATTGGATTGAGTTGATTAGCTTTACTTTCTCTCTAATTGGTGGCGGCTGCTCTAGGTTGCATGGTGATTGCATGACGGCCATGGTTCTAATTTTACTTAGGTGTTAGGGTTTGAGTCTACATGTGTTTATATAGAGTTTAGGATTAATTTAGGCCATCCGATCAACCTAAAACTAACCACAACCATTCAGTGCAGATCAGAACTATCTAGAAACCCTAATGACTAAGCAACCAGTCACAAAATTGTCATCACTCAAATCTTCCCGCGGTGGGTGGAGGGGGGGTAGGTCAACCCCCAGGTCGACCTGTAGGGGGGAGGTCGACACTAGGGTCGACCCCCTGGTTGACCTGGGTCTCGGGCAGGAATTTTCCCGCCCAGCCCGCTTCTGGCTTCTGATTTGAAATTTGAATTTATTTTGAGCTGTTTGAGTTTATTAAATTTTCTGGAAACTTCCGACAGCCATAACTTCTTCATACAAAGTCCAATTTATGCAAACTCGGACTCTATCTCAACCAGAATTCTGAGACGAACACAATTGCGTAACCCGTTTCCCTTGATTCACACATTTAAAATTAAGTATTCTTTAATTTGTTAGTTTATGTTAACAGAAAACATGGGGTGTTACAAGCTTGGTTCGTGATCATCCACATCGGTTCGGTTCGTGGTACCCCATCATATGGGTTCGGGTTATGACCTTCTCTTCGGATCGGGTCGTGGTCTTCTCCTCGGGTCGGGGCGAGCTTGGCAACTCCTCATGTTCGTGGCCTTCAGGCGGTTCGGGTCAGTTCCTTCACTCAGGCGGGTCGGTTCGTGATGATCCCATTGGTTCGGGTTGGGCTTTCCCACCTAGATCAGTTCGTGCACTCCTTCTTTTGGCAGTGGGTCGAAGTCATGGGGTGCTCCACGAGCGTGTGGGTTCAGGGAACCCGATCTGATCCGATTCCCAGCATATTTCCTGCACTTTGTCCATCGAGCTGTTTACGCCACTCGATGACGTTTCCAACCAATCTAACTTTTCTAGTCAATCAAAAAACGTACCATACAGTCATAGTAACATATAAAATCAACCACAAACACCAAAACGATAATTAACCATGTCAAACTAAATCAAACATACCCAAAAACCCATATTTTCCCTTAGTTCCCCTTAACCATGTTTAAGCATATAGTTAGAAAAACTTATCCAAATTAGCCCAAATTTCTATCAGAGCCCTAAAATAATATTTTAGAATTTTACAAATATTTCAAGATTTTTCTGAGTTATAATTTTGCTAATTATCACTAATCACCCCTAATTAGTAGTAATTAATGAAAAACAATGCAAATCACTCACCTTAGCTACAAATAAAACTTAGATCTGAAACTATCTCTGATTTGAGTCGAATCTCTATGCAACATAGCAGCTCCAACTCTGATTTGGTGCTATTTCTCCTTGATTTGAGTAGATTAGCTTAATCCTTGATTAGAGAGCGATTTTGGATGAAATTAGAAAGTGGATGCCATGGCTAGGGTTAGAGAAATGTTTTAGGCGGCTGAGAAAATGAAAATATATCTTTTCTAACTGATTTCAGCCTCCCCATAACCCTAATCCCAAAATGGGTTATGGGCCTAGCTGCTAATCACCCCAATTAGGCCCGATTAAGCTGTTTTTTACCTTCTAAACCTTGTTTTAGCCATATCACCCAAACGGTGAGTCCGTTTGGCTAATCTGACCACTCTACGGAAAGGTAAACCATATTCGAATCTAATATAAGTGGTTTCAGGTCAAAACTCCTTACCAACCAAAATTATGGGCAAAAAAAGATTCGCTAGGGGCAAAATGGTCATTAAAAAAATCGGCAAAAATCGTGAACATTGGAAATGACCCCAATAGTCATTCCGCAAAGTTACACGACCATACGACTTCGTATGAAAATGAAATAAATATTCTACGATCCTACGATGTGTAGAATGCGGGTCGTTACAGGATTGGTTAGTGATACGTTTGGTTAATGAATGATAAATGTATTGAGTTATAATAATGATGTTCTATATAAAATCAGTTCAATCGAATAAAAAGTATTTCTGGAAACATTTCCCGAATATAAAGCAGAGGTATTTTCTAAGTATAGACACTGAAATGATTTAATTAATGAGAAGTTAGAAATAGAAGTTGGAAACGTTTTCCAATATTAATAATGTATATTTTCTAAATATAGAAAATAAGAAATGTGAAGAGTTGGAAATATTTTCCGATGTTAAAAATGTATATTTTTTGAAATATGGAAAATAAGAGTTTAAATAAATGGAAATGTTTTCCAAGAATCGTGAGAGGCTAAACCGATTTTGAGAAATATCTGGAAAGATATAGGAAATTGGGAAATGATAATTTATAAGAAATTGACTTAAAAAGTGGCCAACATTGTTTGATGGTTGATCGGTAGAAATTCCATTTGGAAATAGGACATTGATTGTATGGATGTTCCTTTCATAGTTAAATCACCGACTATCAAAGTTTTAAATTTATTTTATACCTCCGTTGTCAATACGGAGAGACCGAGATCAGATTTATTATCTGAAAACCACTCCGTATTGGCATAGGCGTTACGAACCAACTTATGTTGAAGACAACTGAAGACAGAGTAAAGTGCAAGGGCTGTTCTGTTAACCCTAGGTAGAAATTGCCTAAGATATATTAATAGAATGGTGCCTTCAGTTTGTCTAGTCCTAGGACAACGTATGTGTACGAATGTATGATGATGTGACATCCAAAGTAAATAATGGCAAGATGTGCTGAAAAATAATCGTGACCTCAAGCCTCATCACCCGAGAAATGACAGAAATCAGGCAGGCAGCATGGCCATGTGGGTAATTCCCATTAGGGGTATTATTGCCTAGTCAAGAGAAATTTTATTTGCTTCTTATTCTATTCGTTTTTGTATTCTTTCGGCAACAGTTGCTGATCACAACCGTTGGTGATAATATGCTCGGTGCACTCAAGTTAAATGAATGACCAACTATGCGTGGGCCGGGTTGCAAGACGTTCTTGTTGAACCCAGTCTATTCCCCTCTAGAGATATACTATCAGAAGGTGGTTTCATACCTTGTCATGTTGGAAATCCAATCTCCAATAAGCGCCATGTGGTTTTTGATTTTATATTATATATGGAGCGTGAGATGTAAGCATTCCACTAGATTCTATTTATTTGATTTAGACACTATTATAATATCACCAGATTTTAATATCAAAATGTTTTGGGTAAGGTAAAAACCATCCATGTTTATGTGTGGATCGGTCTTACGATTATCATTTCTTTCGAAAGGATTTTAAAAGTTAAACCAATGGTTGGAGTTTACTGACACCAGTCCCATGACTGACCTAGATTTTATTTTGTTTTCCCCTAAACTCTTGGGTGCCCAAATTTGTACGGGCAGCCAAGTAGCCAGGATTTTACAGGTCCACTCGGAGCAGTTTGGAGCAGGAGGATTAATCATTTAGCTATAGACTATCATATTTTCTACTGTGTACTATGGTTGTATCTAGAAAACAGGTGTTTATAACTGAACCAGAAATAGCTTTTATGCTCTGATGATGGTATGTGTATATAAAGTCTCTGATTTGTATTTCAAGTGTTATGTTATATAATATATTTTATTTGTTCCGCTGTGAGATTTGTGTTCTTCGATTTCTTCTATTCTAACTGTTCTTTTTTTCTATTTCTCATCCTCTAACTTCTTTCTATTAGTGATTCGTATTTTTGTACAATTTGGGTTGGATGTGTAGTGTTATTAAGCGACTCAAAGGGTATGGAAATTTGGGCCATTACACACCTCCTAAAGTGGCAACCCTTCATTTCCAGGATGTGTGCAACCATATCTACTGATGCCACGATGTCTCAGCCTCCCTTATCCGGACCCATGCATGCACATGACTCCGCCGGAATGCGATGCCCGCACCGTACCCCATTTTGGATCTCTTACAATCAGCCCAGTAAGCATGCCCCGACTCTGACCTAGTTCGGAGTACTCGTTCGATACCTATATATGGGTTACTGACTGAAATGGGACCTACACACAAGATGATATAAGCTTCCCCCTAGGCTTGCATATCCACTACTAGGATTTCCACAGGTTATGCCATACCATGTAACAAGACTGCATAACCCCAACAAGTTAAGTTTGTGGGCCTATATATAAATATTACCCACCACCCCAAGATATACTTAACCTTCCCACTGTTTCAAGCAAGTTTACTTAACCCCTACTCAAGTCAACATGTTCATGTGATCCTTATGGATTCAAACAGGTTATGTATTCAAGTTCATTACCATTTATTCATTTATAGTTATAATGCGCTAGACCTTCCACATTAAGCCTTCAACTTGTGGATGCTGAATATATCGGGCGGGTCCGGGCAGACTTCTTCCACAAGTCGGACTTAACCTCGTTTCTTAGCCCGTTACGTGTTTATGTACTTAGACCCCTCATATTAGACTCACTACTTGTGGTCGCTGGATATGTCGGCCAGGTCTGGGAAGACTTCTACCACAAGTGTAATCTAACCTCGTGTCTAAGCATGGTCACAGTTTCTAATTACTGTAAATCTAGGCATTTTCATTTTAACAATTATCCCTATTTCATTATAGGTTTTCATGCCCCTTTCCCAAGTCATATTCATCATGTGCCTTATGCTCCAAATTAAAAAAATTTAATCACAGTTTGGTTTATGCCCTAAATTCATATTCATGTTTTTAATTCAAGTTATGCCCCAAATTTCCCATTACAAGTTATGCCCCAATTTTAACATTTTCCCCTCATTCCCAATTTCACGCGTTCGCATGTTTCAATGGTATGCCTAGGCTCGAAGGTAGCCTAGTTATAAAATAAAAAGGGAAAAGAAGAAGGGAATAGGACAAAAATGAGTATACTAACAAGATAGACATATGATGGCAGAAATAGGCACAACAACTGATTAAGCATACAGTGACCGAACTGGGTACAATACCAAGATAGGTATATAAGAACAGATCTGATGAACATGTGATAATAGAACTGATTAGGCATAGTGACATGAATAGTCCAACTGACATAATAGGGATGTCACAAATTGGCATATGAGATCTTAACAGTGAATTAGATATACAAATAATGGTAGATTTGATATGATTCAATTAGTCATAAGCTTAGATCCAATTCATAACATGTCAAGATTAACTTTTAAGTACTCATATCTAAAAAATAACGTAGACCCACAGAGAATGGATCTACGAAAACCGAGGAAAGCGTCTGGATGTTGAATCAGCGATCTTTGAATATGTATGTATTGTTGTTGCTGAAGAAAAGGCTAATTTAATCTAAGTTGGAGCAGCATCTCGCCGTCGCCATTGATTTAGATGAATAAAAAATGGGTATAGGGTCCTTTATATAGTCTTCAGCCAATAAATCTTGCGTACAAATCAATCCACATTCGGAAGCAGGGATCTTCCCAGATCCGTATGGGGGTCGACCCCTCCTTAGTGTGTCGACCCAGGGTCGATACCCCCTTGATAGGGTCGACACATGGGTCGCCACCCATAGCGAGAAATTTCCCATTCCCCCCTCCGCTGTTCGATTTTGAATTTAATTGAATCTGGACTTATTTTATTTATATGTAAGTGCCTTATATATACAAACTTCTAACCTTAATATCTTCTTCATACATTTTTTGTTTTATGCAATTGAAATTATATGTAATTGAAATTGTATGTAATTGAAATTACGGGGTGTTACATTTTCCCCTTCTTAAAGGATTTTGTCCCCGAAATCTCTAACGTCAAGAAGAATGTATATCCTAACATCCATCATCCATATACTCATCCACTAATCACAGGCATCCATTGTCCTTAAAAGATTTCTAATGCTTATGTGAACATATGCAAAGGTTGTGTATATTTCCTTATACTAATGCGAAAGATCAGCCAGTCTACTGATTCGGTCGACCTCCTTAATGCAATGTATGTTAGTTCCATCAACATGCATATAGATAATCCTATTATATCATGTAAGTTCTATATGTGTACGGAACCATTCATCCAAATGCAACATCCACATGATGATACACCCACTTTCATCAATCAAAAAGAAGAAAAATGCACACATATATCCATATGCAGTATGAGAGTGATTGAGCCGATCTAGTGCCTAATGTGTGTGTATAGCATCCACGAGTAACCACTAGCAACCACTTGCATCCACTTGCATCCATCAAACACAACATGTCTCAAACACATGTTTACATCCATTGGATTTCTACCTAAAGGTCGAAGATTCGATCGATAGGATATACTCAAATGATAGAAACAAGCATGAATAAAAGCTTTGGAAAAGAATGTTAAGAACATACCCTTGAAAAGAAAAGGGTACAAACTGCGAATCTTGTCTTCAGTCTCCCAAGTTGCATCTTCTTGGTTATCTCCCACTGAACTTTCATCAGCTTGACTTCTCGGTTGCGTAACTTCTTAACTTCAGATCCAATAATACGGGTAGGAACTCGTCTAACTGTCGCCTCCCATTCTACCTCTACTTCCTCAAGCATACTTGGCTCAACTACTTCTGCAGTATCATGCAAACACTTCCGTAAATGGAAAACATGAAAAACATTATGAATGCCGGATAGTCCCTTTGGTAGCTTTACTTTATAGGCCATTTGGCCAATCCTTTCCATTATGGGGAGTGGTCCTACAAATCTTGGTGCCAATTTCCCTATAGACCCGAAGCGAACCACATTCCTTAATGGTGATATATTAATGAAAACCATGTCACCCACCTAAAACTCGATGTCAGTCCCTCTCTTATCTGCATAGGACTTCTGCCTATCCTGAGCTGTCTTCATACGCCGTCTAAGCAGATCAATCTTTTTGGAAGTTTCTCTTAATATCTAGTCTAAATAGAAGTCTTTCTGTTGATTCCCACCAAAAAGTCGGTGATCTACAGGGTCGTCCGTATAATGCTTTGAAGGATGCCATGCTAATACTATCTTGATAACTATTGTTGTAGGCGAACTCTACTAAAGGAAGATGCTCTTCCCAAGTCCCTCTGAAGTCTAGGATACACAGTCTTAAAAGATACTCAAGAAATCTGTTCACCCTTTCCATCTGTCCATCTGTCTGAGGGTGATAAGCGGTGCTCAGACATAACGGTGTACCTAATGCTTCTTGCATGATCCTCCAAAATTAACTGGTGAAAATGGGGTCACGATCACTTATGATACTGGTAAGTACTCCATGAAGACAAACTATCTCACGAATGTAAACTGTTGCCAACCATGGTGTCATCCTCCTACTCTTAACTAGAATGAAATGAGCACTCTTAGTAAGTCTGTCCACTATGAGTCATATACTGGTGTTTCCTTTCCTCAATCTAGGCAAACCATCAATGAAATCCATCGAGACGCTCTCCTACTTCCACTGTGGGACTTCCAAAGGATAAAGTAAACGACCGGGCTTCCTTTGCTCATCTTTGACTTGCTGGCAAGCCAAACAACGAAAAACAAACTCCGCCACATCTTTCTTCATCCCAACCCAAAAGAAAACCCTCTTCATGTATCTATACATCCTATCAACACCTGGATGAATAGTCATCTTAGAATGATGAGCTTCCTCAAGGACTGTCTTCAACAAACTCCCAACTCGGGGAAAACAAAGCCTTCCATCTCGTCGCAACCACCCTTTATCGTCCGTAAAACATCTACTGAGATGACTACAAGTCTCCCCTTTACTAAGCCTATCCAGGATGTCTGAAATCTATGGATCCTCTCGCTGTGAAGTTCCTATCTGATCCAAAAGAGTAGGTCGCACCTCCAGTGATGCTAATAAATCAGGTATAAACTCGGTGGAGGGTCTAAAATTAAATTAGATATAAACTCGAACCTTTTCCTCTCCACAAATAGAGGACTTAAAGTCATCCTATGCCTTCTCAATGCGTCTGCCATGACATTATACTTGCCAAGGGTATAAGCAATCTCGATGTCATAGGATGCTAGGAACTCCATCCAACTTTGTTGCCTTAAATTAAGATCCTTCTGCGAGAACAAGTATTTTAGAGATTTATGATCGGTGTACAACTCGAACTTCTCTCTAAGCAAATAATGATGCCAAGTCTTAAGCGCGAATACTACGACAGCTAGCTCTAAGTCATGGGTAGGGTAGTTCTTCACATGAACTCTTAGCTGTCTACCTCCATAACATACTACCCTTTCCTCTTGCACCAGAATCACACCAAGCCCTGTACCATGCACGTGCATTACTGTATATGGTGAACACTTTGTTCCCATCGGACAAGGTCAAGACTGGGGCTGTATTCAGAGCCCTCTTTAATCGCTGGAAAGCATCGTCACAATCTACATCTCATGAAAATATCAGATTCTTCTTCGTCAGCCTAGTGAGTAGGGATGATATCTTTGCGAAGTCCTTAATGAACTTCCTATAATAGCCCGCAAATCCAAGAAAACTTCTCACCTCTATTGCATTCTTTGGGATCTTCCAATCTTGAACTACAACTACCTTCACGGGATCCACTGTTATCCCATCTTTAGAGACCACATGCCCTAAAAAACTCACTTGTTTTCTCCAAAAATGACATTTGTAGAATTTCGCCTTAAGCTCGTGTGCACAGAGAGTTTTCAAAACCTCCCTTAAATGTTGAGCATGCTCTTCCTTGCTCTTCAAGAAAATTAAGATTCCATCAACAAAGACCACAACGAACTTATTTAGAAACTCCCGAAACACCCTACTCATCAGATCAACAAAATAGGCGGGTGCATTCGTTAACCCAAAAGGAAAAACAAGCCACTCGAAGAAACCATCTGGAGTTCTAAAAGCGATCTTGTCTATACTGTCCTCGGCCACCCTCAACTGATAAAACCCTGTGGCCATGTCTAACTGAGAGAAGACAGATGCACCAACAAGCTGGTCAAACAGATCATCTATCCTCAGAAGTGGGTGCCTATTCTTTTTAGTGAGTTTATTCAACTCCCTATAATCCACACATAAGCCAAGCGAACCATCCGCCTTAGTTGTGAATACTACCGGAGCACCCCATTCGGATTTTCTTCGCCTGATTGTAAACGTACTAAAAAGAATTGGCAAACTTAATGGGCTGATTGTAAGAGATCCAAAATGGGGGACGGTGCTGGAGGCACATTCCGACGGAGTCATGTTCATTCATGGGTCTGGACAAGGAAGGCTAAGACGTAGTGACATTAGTAAATATGGTTGTGCACATCCTAGAAACGAAGGGTTGCCATTTTAGGAGGTGATACATCCTACCGTGGGGCCAGCACAGGGTATCTACGGAGTAGGGAGTCGATCGATTGGGGGTAGTAATTAGGGTACATCAAGTCTCATAGATTTAGGAGCCCGTTATTATCCTTAGTGGTAATACCGGTATGTTCAGCTGGGTTGCCTATTATTGTATAGGGTAAAATTGCTTACTAGAAGTATGCCTAAGTCAACCATCTTGTTGGGGATCAGCTTGTTCATATGATACTAGTATTGGTGCAGGGAGAAAGAAAAGTACTAGAGAAGCGCTATACATATTTGTTATATTCAGTTTATCCTGTTTACCTTGTCATACCTGCTTATATGTTGTTATCCCTTTTGTCCAGTTTATATGCCTGTCATGATGCTTTTACTTACTTATATGCTAAAAGTAACTGGACTCGTTAGACTTATGTCTGACCTATTTTGTTTCCTCTTCTTTCTCTTCCGTCCCCCCCCCCCTCCCCGGGTTCTCAGGATGGGAATACTCAAGCTTGATCAAGAATCTTCCTTCCTTCTTCTTAGAGCTGCTTAGATATACTGCTTGATTTCGTACATTCTCTACTATGGCTAATTTTTTTTGGGGATTATGCTCTTTTCATGTTTATTGTACTATGATGATTTTTGTACAAGACAAAGGTTTAAATTGATGTACTAGGTTTTATGCATTTCAGATTCATAATGTAACCATGTTTTGAACTACGATGCTTTTTGTTAAATGAAGTTTTAAATTTCACTGTAATTTTATATCTGTCTTGTAATATTTCTGTTTCTGTTTACCTACAACACTTCATGAAACTTAATGCATTCTCTTAATGAGTGACATTAACGGACGTGGAGTGTCACACTTGGAACACAGTCCAGAATGAATTTATTTGAACTCTGGACTTATTTTATTTATATATAAGTGGCTTATATGTATACAAACTTCTAACCTTAATATCTTCTTCAACGATGTCCTTTTATGCAAACTTGGTGTCTATCTTAAGCAAAATTCCAAAACGAACGCAAACGCAGTCCGTGTCACTTAATTTCCAATATTTAATTAAGCATTCGTTAACTATCACCTTAATGTGTTATGAAATTACGGGGTGCTACAACTGGTGCTAATGAAGCAAATCGTTTTTCTTGGTCTTTACTATTTAATATTGCTATTTTCTTACAACACAAAAATATAGTCATTTCAGTCTTGGTTATATAATAACAACCATTATATATATATAACATAAGATAGTAGACATGCCAAAAACTCGAACATAAAATATGAATTTGAATCGAATGTTCAAATTATGATGCATCATATTTCATTTTAGTTTAGGTTGTTGTGCTTTATGTCATATCGATATGACAATTATTTAAATTTAACTCTTTGTTAATGTATGTTTGTTAATGTACAAATACCCTACTTTCCCTCTTTTGAAACACTTGGCAACTAAATGATAACATTCGCTGTGACGGCCCTCCCCGCACCAGCCGACATTTTCGATGAAAGTGCATTGTGCCGATGCCCGACTAGCACGGGACGGTCGCCAAAGAAAGGAAAAGGAGGAATTTGAACTAACTAGGAGCCTCTAGAATGTCTCACAGCGCATGGGATAAAATATAATAATAACATAACTTTGACATAAAACAGGTGCATAAGATGAAAACTAAACCATCATAGCAGCGGAAATCCAAATACAACTTATGTTCCACATCATCATTATTACAACTTTTCAAACTGTCTCTAAAGCAAAGTAAAGGAAAAGTACACTACTAATGCCCAAAGTAGTGACCAACAGTGACACAGGGAGAATATATAGAGAGGATAATACGTGTAAGCCTCCTGCTCATCTCCGGACATGTACTCATGCACAACCAGCTAACATTTCTCTAGTATGCATGTTTAAGAACACCCAAAGTAATAAGAGGAGACATAAAACTCTGGGTCAGACAAAAGTCTGGTATGAGCGATAAGCAACAAAACAAAACAATAACAAGTATAATCCAATCATACCTGAACTTGGACCTGCAACCAAAGAGTTAGCACAATAAGATGTACAATACTCTAAGGTGATACTAGCATAAGGTGTAAAGATAACGGGGGAGGGGGTGTGCATGTCATAGTGATGGCAAACAATCAAACATAGCAATCATCCTCACATCTCTCACTCAGTGCGTAACGTATACGATATCTACCACTTTGGTCACCCAATTCCTTGCTATGATCACTCTGCCTCATGGAGTTATAACGGCTCCAATGCACTGATCCATAACCAATATCCATCTTTCGATGGTGAGTCAAAGCTATAGACATCGATAACCCCTTTGCACACGTCCCACAGCAAAGTCCAACTTATGAAGTTAACTCATTGGTTCCCAACTGGATCCTGAGTTCTACCTCCTATTTTGACTACCTTTGCATGTCGGGTTTTGGTCTCCTCCGGATCAGTTTGAATGTGCGTAGTATCCCAATTATCATCGGTTTGGTTCGTGATGTCTTCACCCAAGCAGTCGAGTTGTTAGCTCCCTCTCATGGCGGTTCAGATCGTGCTCCTTCACTCAAGCGGGTCAGGTCATAATACTCCAGGCTAGGTCATGGTGCCACACTGGTTCGGATCATGGTACCCCATCATATGGGTTCGAGTCGTGCCATCCTCACCAGGTCGGGTTGTGCTTCTCCATCCGGGTCGGTTTGTGATCCACTCCACCGCGGCTCGGTTCAGGTTCCTCGGCTCGTGGGTGCTCTACTCGTAGTGCCTTCTTGGAGCGTCGGGTCGGTTCGTGCCTCCAGGCTTCATGGTTCCACCAGCGGTTTGTGGGGAGGGGGTGCTTCATGAGCAGGTCGGTTCGGAGGGGTGTGATCCGATCCGGTTACTGCATAATTTTCCTGCAACTTTTCTAGCGACTGTTTTACGCCATACGATGGCGTTTTCGACCATTCCAACTGCTCTAAGCAATCATAAATCATACAACCAGTCGTAGAAGCATTTAACATCAACTATAAACACCATAATGATAAATAGCTAAGTCAAAATGGATCAAACATACCCAAAACCCATATTTTCCCCTTAATTATGCTTAACCATAACTAATGATAGTATTGGTAAAACATATCCAAATTAACCCAAATTTCTAACAGAGGCTTAAAATAATATTTATGAATTTATAAACATTTTTCCAAATTTTTCTGTGATTTAATTTCGCTAATTAACATTAATCGCCCCTAATTAACCATAATTAGTGAAAAAACAATGCAAATCACTCACCTTAGCTACAAATAAAACATTTTTCCAAATTTTTCTGTGTTTTAATTTCGCTAATTAACACTAATCGCCCCTAATTAACCATAATTATTGAAAAAACAATGCAAATCACTCACCTTAGCAACAAATAAAACTTATAGATCTGAAAGTAAGGTGATTTGGGTATTGGAGGCCATTGTTAGGGTTGAAGAGAGGTAAGCGGCAGTTGGAAAATGACAAGGAAAAGGTTTCTCTAACCCTAATCAACCCTCATATAGCCCTAATCCCGAAATCCCCTAATGGGCCTAGCTGCTAATCACCCGGTTAAGCCCAATTAAGTTGTTTTTCACTTTCTAAACCTTAATTCAGCCATATCACCCAAATGTAAGTCTGTTTGACAATTGTGACCACTCTGCGAAAAGGTAAACCATCATATGAATATAATGGAAGTGGTTTCAGGTCAAAACTCCTTACCAATCAAAAGTTATAGGCGAATCAAGATTAGCTAGGAGCAAAAAGGTCATTTAAAAATGGCAAAAATCATGAACATGGGAAATGACCCCAATAGTCGTTCCCCAAAGTTACACGACCATACAACCTCATATGAAAAAGAATTAAATATTCAATGATCCTTCGGTACGTAGAATGTGGGTCGTTACGCTCTCCTCCCTTAAAAAATGTCACCCCCGAAATTCCTTAACCAAAAACATACAGAGGTGTTTCGCATGCCTATCAGTCATTCACTAACAATCAAACACACAAAACAAACCTATCCTAGCATGCGGAAAGACTAAATCGAAATGAAAAACCTTACCAGGCAAAGAGTTTTGGATGCGATTCCCTTATGCTCTCCTCTGTTTCCCAAGTACAGTCATTCTCATTCTCGCTCCACTGAACCTTGACTAGATTCACCGCTTTCCTTCGAAGTTTCTTCGTATCGTGCTCGACAATACGAATCGGCTTACGGTTCCCAACCGCCTTGGGTTCTACTTCGATATCATCCAACTGATCAGGTGAAATAGCCAAATTGGGGTCATGCACGAATTTCCATAACTTAAAAACATAAAATACGTTATGAACTCCTGCCATCTTATCGGCAACTCAACTATATATGCTAAATTCCCAACTTGTTCGAGAACTGGGAATGGACCAACAAATCTTGGTGTTAACTTGCCTCTCCTACCAAATCGTATCACGCTCTTTAACGGAGAAATCTTGACAAACACCAAGCCGCCAATGGAGAATTTCAAGCCTCTTCGTCTCTTATCAACATAACTCTTCTTCGTTCTTGGGTAGCCTTCATTCGTTGTTGTATAACCTTAAACTTGTCTGACGTTTCCCTTATCACATCTGGCCCAAGCACAAACTTCTCAGCGGTTTCTAATCAACATGATGGTGAGTTGCAAGGTCTTCCATACAAAGCTTCAAATGGAGCCATACCGATATTGGACTGATAACTATTATTATATGCGAATTCAACCAGATGCAAATGGTCATCCCATGATCCTCCAAAATCCAATATACAAGCTCTCAAGAGATCTTCTAATACACGATTCACCCTCTCTGTTTGACCATCGGTTTGAGGATGATATGCGGTACTGAGATGTAGTTCTAATCCTAAAGCCTCTTGTAAGCTCTTCCAAACTCCACTAGTAAACAACGGATCTCGGTCACTCACAATGCCCTTGGGTACTCCATGAAATCTCACTACCCACTTTATATATAGTTCTGCTAACTTAGTTGCTGTTCTATTTGACTTGACGGGTATAAACCTTGCACTCTTGGTCAGTCGGTCCACAATCATCCAAATGCTATTATGACCCGATCTAGTCCTTTGTAACCCATCAATGAAATCCATTGAGACTTGTTTCCATTTCCATTCGAGAATTTCCATCGGTTGTAACAAACCCTAGGCTCCTTTTTTCTCAGTTTTAACTAACTGCAATTCATGACTTCATCTCTCAATCTATTAACATCGGGTACAACCAGTCTCCCATTCTTTCAAAGCCATCCTTTTCTATCAAGTCCATGCTTGTTCATCTTCTCACTGTCGATACCCATCTCTACCTTGGAGATGATTTCCAATAGATTAGGATCGTCCCTTTGATTGGAACCAATCCACTCAACCAAAATTAGTCTAATCGTCAAACTTGTTAACTTCTCTAGATCTAATCCATACTTAGGTCTAAAATCATATCCCGCTATATACTCTAGTTGCTTCCATCCTAGGAACATAGCCCCTAGACTGGCATGTCTCTTACTCAATGCACCTGTTACTGCACCTAGTCCGGTACTATGGGCACACGTATATACCATCATCTCTTTGTTCCCCATCGCTAGAACCATATAGGTGATAGTCTACTCAAGAGATGAAAAATAGGAACAAACATAGCAATCATAGTGTCTATCAAACAAGTCCTATCTATCACCTGCTAAAGCCATAAATACATCGATATTTACATGACTGGTCCAACCAATCCCAAGGCTAATGGAAGCCCCGCCTCCATACATACGTCGATACCTACCTGACTGCTCCAACCAACCCCAAGGCTGATGGAAGCCCCGCCTCAATACGGACTACCGTACGTCCAACGTACGTTTATCCTCCATGGATAACTAGATCACGTCCAATGGATCCAAGGTAACGGGCGTCCCCAGATACCCCTACTTCGAGTCCACCTAAAACACTCTAACTATTGACGATTTCTTGGTACTCTCATCAGAAGAGCTACCCACATCATACCTAGTATCGAGTCCATTACTGTCAAATCTCAAGTCCAACATGAGTCGTCTCTCTATTCATTGCATCTCCAAGATCGACGAACAACCATTTTTCTTTTATGAGTTCAAGTCCAACTTGAATCATTCTAGCCCTCGTTGCATCTCCACAATCAACGAGTACATCTTATCCCTTCGAAGTTCAACCATTCTTGAACCAAAGAGAACATCAATATATGGTCCTAAACAATCCATTACCTTGCAGCTTCCTCAAGTCCCACTCGAGTCATCTCCTAGTCCTATCGAATCCAACTCGGGGCAGCAATACCATTGAACAGTCTTATCATGCCACGACTGCACAACACTCCCCACGTAAGCTGAGATATCATTCAATGGAAATCACAACAACTACTTGTATCTCACGCAAACCATCTTAGTCGAACTCGACATTCCCTAAGCATAAGCCCCAAAGGCCTAAACCAATGTCAGACAAGCACTCAAGGAACATCTCCTCCGAATTCAGACAATCTACATGAGATGATACTAGCAAAACAACTAAGCAATCACAAGCAAACATACATCCATAACTCGATAAGACCACATTACAACAAATCATGCAAAGACTAGTCGAACCACCTATCGGGTTCGTCACAACTAAAGGTCTGTCGACTATCTCAGGTTCCAACCCCAACTTATCTACCAGGTTACTAGATATGAAGGAATGAGATGGCTCGCTATCAACAAAACTAGAATAGAAACAACATAAACATAAAGCATACCTCGAATAATGACGCCCTTTCCCTTCTCGGTCGCAGTTGGGGCATTCGACGAAGAAGGAACAACGTTGATAGCATATGCTTCCACAACCTGCTTCTCTTTAGGGGGTTGCGGGCAATTATCCTTGTGATATCCCACTTGGCCAAAATTGAAGAACTTCCTTTCCCCGGGCTTTTCCTGACAATCTCTAGCATAGTGGCCCTTCTTGCCACAACTAAAGCACTCTTTATCTTTCTTGTCCTTCTTCTGACGATCATTAGTCTGATTCTGTTTCCTTTTGTTTTGAGAATTATTCTTGCCTCCACCGCTTGCTTGCGGCTTTGGCCCCTCTGCAGATGCAACAGCGACTTCGGTCCTGGGTTTAGGATAAAGGCTCTTTGACCTCAATGATTTCCCAACAATCGATTCAAAAGTCTCATCAATATGGTTTATAAGCCTTTCCCCCAAGTACTGATCTAAGCCTGTTATGAACTTCTCATTCTTCTTCTCGGGAGTATTGATAAGGGATAATCCATACTTGGATAAAGTATCGAACTCAGCAATATATTCTAAGACTTCCCTACCATTTTTCTTAAGCTCTAAGAACTTCCTAAACAATTCTGACTTCTGGGCAGTTGGGATGAACTTATCACTGAATCGGGCCTTGAATTGATTCTAAGTAACTAGATCCTCAGGGGTAGCTACCTTAATAGCATTCCACCAACATTGCCCGTCCTTACAGCTGATGGGATGCTAGCTTCCTCTTCATCACGTCTTCAATTCCCAAATCCTCGAAGATACGCTCACAACTATCAATCCAATCCTGAACTTCTGTAGCCAATTCCGTTTCGTGGAATGGCTTCCCACCAAGACTAGTGCAGTCCTTACAGAGCTTGGCGAAATCGGCCCTAGGTGCCTGCACCGCTGCACTACCAACATTTGCAGCATTAGGAGCTGCCCTCTGAACATCCCTAAGCATCTCCCTCATGATATCAGTGAACATTGACCTCATATTAGGAGCATTCCTATTATTGACTCCTAAACCAGTATTCCTCGTATGTCAGCTCATCGTTCAATCTGTAAGGAGAAAACAATTAACCATCCCTTCAGTGGTGCCAGTGCAGTGCGACTTCATCCTTAGATATACTAGTAGTATATATATAGCTTTTGAAAAACAAAATATCACAAATACGTGCTCTTATATACGTATACTATCTCTCCCTGGTGTATTTCCCTAGGTTATCTACGCAACCTAGAGCTTGGATACCAAGTGTGACGGCCCGCCCCGCACCAGCCGACATTTCCGATGAAAGTGCGCTGTGTTGACTCCCGACTAGCACGGGCCGGTCGCCAAAGAAAGGTAAAGGAGGGAATTTGAACTAACTAGGAACCTGTAGAATGTCTCACAGCGTATAGGATAAAATATAATAATAACATAACTTTGACATAAAATAGGCGAGATAGTGCATAAGCTGAAAACTAAACCATCATAGCAGCGGAAATCCAAATACAGCTTATGTTCCACATGATCATTATTAGAACTTTTCAAACTGTCCCTAAAGAAAAGTAAAGGAAAAGTACACTACTAATGCCCAAAGTAGTGACCAGCAGTGACACAGGGACAATATATATAGAGGATAATACATGTAAGCTTCCTGCTTGTCTCCGGATAGCTACTCGTGCACAAACAGCTAACCTATCTCTAGTCTGCCCATTTAAGAGCACTCAGATAATAAGAAGAGACATAAAACTCTGGGTCAGACAAAAGTCTGGTATGAGCAATAAGCAACAAAACAGAACAATGACAGGTATAATCCAATCATACCTGAACCTGGGCCTGCAACCAAAGAGTTAGGACAATAAGATGTACAATACTCTAAGGTGACACTAGCATAAGGTGTAAAGATAATGGGGGAGGGAGTGTGCATGTCATAGTGATGGCAAACAATCAAGCATAGCAATCATCATCACATCTCTCACTCAATGCGTAAAGTATACGATATCTACCACTTTGGTCACCCAATTCCTTGCTACGATCACTCTGCCCCATGGAGTCATAACGGTTCCACTACACTAATCCATAGCCAATATCCGTCTCTCAGTGGTGAGTCAAAGCTATAGACATCGATAACTCCTTTGCACACGTCCCGTAGCAAAGTCCAACTTATGAAGTTAACTCGTTGGTTCCCAATTGGATCCTGAGTTCTACCTCCTATTTGGACTACCTTTGCATCTCGGGTTTTGGTCTCCTCCGGATCAGTTTGAATGTGCGTAGTATCCCAATTATCATCGGTTCGGTTCATGATGTCTTCACCTGAGCAGTCGAGTTGTCAGCTCCCTCTCATGGCGGTTCGAATCAGGCTCCTTCACTTAAGCGGGTCGGGTCATGATACTCCAGGCTGGGTCGTGGTGCCACACTGGTTCGGAACATGGTGACCCGTCATATGGGTTCGGGTCGTGCGATCCTCACCAGGTCGGGTCGAGCTTCTCCATCTGTGTCAGTTCGTGATACACTCCACCGCGGTTCGGTTCAAGTTCCTCAGCTCATGGGTGTTCTACTCGTGGTGCCTTCTCGGAGCGTCGGGTCTGTTCGTGCTTCTACGCTTCGTGGTTCCACCAGTGGTTCGTGGGGAGGGGTGCTTCACGAGCGGGTCGGTATGGAGGGGTGCGATCCGATCTGGTTCCTGCACAATTTTCCTATGACTTTTTCAGTGACTTTTTTACGCCATACGACAGCGTTTTCGACCACTCTAACTATTCTAAGCAATCATAAATCATACCAAACAGTCATAGCAGCATATAACATCAACCATAAACACCAAAATGATAAACAACTATGTCAAAATGGATCAAACATACCCAAAACCCATATTTTCCCTTAATCATGCTTAACCATAACAAATGGTAGGATTAGAAAAACATATCCAAATTAACCCAAATTTCTAATAAAGGCTTAAAATAATATTTAAGAATTTCTAAACATTTTTCCAAATTTTTATGAGTTATAATTTCGCTAATTAACACTAATCACCCCCAATTAACCATAATTAGTGAAAATAATGCAAATCACTCACCTTAGCCATAAATAAAACTTGTAGATCTGAAAGTATCTCTGATATAGGTCGAATCTCTATGTGTTCCAGTAGCTCTATCCCAAACCTGATGCTAATTTGTCTTGATTTGATGTAGATTAGGCTAATACATGATTAAACGGTGATTAGAAGGTGATTTGGGTATTGGAGGCCATTATTAGGGTTGAAGAAAGGTAAGTGGCGGTTGGAAAATGACAAGAAAAAGGTTTCTCTAACACTAATCAGCCCTCATATAGCCCTGACCCCGAAATTCCCTAATGGGCCTAGCTGCTAATCACCCGGTTAAGCCCAATTAAGCTGTTTATCACTTTCTAAACCTTAATTCAACCATATCTCCCAAACGATAAGTCCGTTTGGCAACTGTGACCACTCTACGGAAAGGTAAACAATCATCCTAATCTAATGGAAGTGGTTTCAGGTCAAAACTCTTTACCAACCAAAAGTTATAGGCGAAACAAGATCAGCAAAGGGAAAAATGGTCATTTAAAAATCGGCAAAAATCATGAACATAGGAAATGACCCCAATAGTCGTTCCCCAAAGTTACACGACCATACGACCTCATATGAAAAAGAAATAAATATTCTATGATCCTTTGATACGTAGAATGCGGGTCGTTACATTCTCTCTTTTTATCAATTGAATCTTTCACATTATTATAACTTATATTTTAAAATTGAAATAAGGATATGTCCCCTATTTGCATTCTCATTTTCTATCAGTTGGAACTTTCATACTCTTGACTTATATTTTAAAGTTGAAAGATTTGTGCCTTATTTTTAAACTTAATACGAAAACCCTTTACAAGAACAAATTTTAAAATCACCTGCTAAAATTATTTCGATAATAATTATTTTTCGAAGAAAATTAAATATGTTATTAGCTAGATTAATATGGCTAAGTTTAAACCCTTTTTCAAAAAAAATCTTCATAAGGTAAGTTGATATTAACTATGCACAAGTATACACATGTGTATATGTAGGTTTTGGCTTTCTTTTTTGATAAAACTTGACATTAGGCTATCAAAAAGAACAAAGAATAATGGACAGAAGTGGTTCTCGATTTAATAAATAGCCATAAAATTGGGGTGATATTACATGTTAGGGGAGATGAAAATTCATTAGCATGCGTCATGGTTTATGGAAAATTTGGTTTAAAAATGGTTATCTTCCAAAATTATTGTTGTGCACTTTCTATTGGAGCTTTATGCCAAAATCCATAAGATGATTAATACTTAAGAGAGGTATCTTATTCTTTAGAATTTACGATAACTGTAGAAGATATCATAGAAACAAAAATTTATTTCCACCTATTGTTGTTAACATCGACATAACTCAGAGATGGCAATGATTATTAAAATGGAGATATAAAAGTCAATGCTAGAAAAATGGCTCAATAGCACAAAAAAACTATTGTTTGTTATAATGAATTCTTTTCTAATCAGGAATGATAATAATATTCAATCTATTTTCCAATCGCTATCTCATAGGTAGTTTTATTGGAAAATGCAACCATGTTGCTACTTCTTAAAGAAAGCCAACATTTGTTGATATTTACATGTTGAGGATGTTGGCATATATTTCTAGCAAAAGATTATGAGTCTCCAAATCATTCTAAAGTGGACGACAAATTTTTTATTTCTACTTTTGTTATCCTTAAGTTATTTGATTGATGCATTTAGTTATGTATATGTTATTGGGGAAGAAAATTTGAATTTGTACATGATTCCAATGGTATAATTTTTTTAGAATTTCATTGATGCTTCTATTTGTTTGATTTTACATGGTGCATATCTATTTTAGTAAGAATCTGAAACTTAAATCTCCAATGGAATACTGACTATTCGTATAATATTTGTGAACATACCAAAATTGTTATGGATTTATAATGCATATATTTTGATTTATAAATCTATAGAATTACAGGTCGCAAGACAAGTAGTCCCACCAACAACACACCTTCTGCCAATTTTCGACTGCAATGGCAACTCATAAAAAGGGTACTAATGAAGGCCAGAAGAATGGAGTTGCATTGTATGCCTACGAAAAATAATAATTCATATTCATGAAATTTTATTGTGCATGTCATAAGATGAAGATATTATAAAATTTTCATTGAATGTGTATGAGTTTTAAAATTAGTTGTTAGCACTTTGTGAAGTGTTTTAAATAATACGCTAATCCTAGATATCCATGTGATCTTTAAAAGGAAAAGTTGTTTTGGTACATTAAATGTAACTCTGTTAAATTGTGTACATGATTTCAGAAATGTTCTGTATTTGAATTTTATGGACTTGATATTAACAAGCATAATCCTATGCAATATGACTGGTTATACAGGTTAGTAAGTTATATTATTATACATTAATCTTCTATATATGCTTATTTAACAAGCAATCAATATAGGTTAATATTTATACTTCATTTTAATTTATTTATAGAAAAATGCTCATGATACAACAACCCTCCATTTAAATGTTTTACATAGAATAGTGTTGTATAACCAACACAACACTTTTGATCAATCAACAACTTTAACGCAAATAGATTATTAACCAAATTACAACTAACTGAATCATATATTTCTATACGTGAAGCACGAGTTCACACTTGTATTAGATATTTCAAAGTGACTACTTAGATTTCAAGTATACTATTTGAATTTATCTCATATTTTTGTCGTACTGTCATTTATACAGATTTTGGTTTTTTATTTCTAATATGACCAAATTAGGTTATTATTGTTCATTTTGAAATAATAAGGTTGAGTTATGAATAAATAAAAATATATTTTTTGAAAAACAAAGTTCATAATGCTTAAAATATAGTTTATATCTGGTTACGATAAATACCTTTGATGAGGAAGCATAACATTGATCTGAAGATTAATATAAAATTACATGCTTAAGTTTACTAAATAATTCTAGATTGGAACATTGAAGATAGCAAATATATTATTGACATTCAAAGAATTTTATAGTTTTATGAATCCGCACTAAGGATAAGTTTTAAGGCGGGAAATGTAATAGTTTTTAAGCGGATGTTGTGTTCACAGGGAGAAATAAAGTATGGTCATTGTCATTGGAGAGAATCATTATGTTTGATTCAACTACGGTTGCTTCTTGGGCTAAATTTAAGATTTGTTTTCTTCTATTGTGTAATAACCCAGAATTTTAACTAAGTTTAAATTAGACTTTTATATAACTTGGATTTTATGGAGATAAAATGAGTTTATTTAATAATTTTTCATGAATCGCTTTGAACAATAATAATAGATATTTTTATAAGGATATGGATTTTATAAGGAATTGTTAACCTATTTTTAAAGCTATATTTAACATAAGATTTTATTAAATAAATATAAATTTAAATGAATATGTTTTTAAATATTGATAAGTAATGATGCTATTCAACTATGATAACATATAATGATGTTTACATGGTTAAGTTTCAAGGGTAATTTTTTTATAAGGATTTGTAAAGTATTTAAATTTTATTTTGAACTATTTTGTTGATACAGTTTTGGTAAAATATATGCATATATTATTATATAAGTAAAATAAATAAATGTTTTTGAAATATTAACAAGTTGCAAATATTATTTTTAACATGATAACATGAACTTTAATGTTTATGTAGAAAAACCCTAACCTAGAAGTAATGTGATGGTTACACTTTTAAGTGTTTATAATTTGCTACATGTATAAGTGTTACAAAGATGTTACCAAATTGAATTATTTATGAATGACCAAGTGTCACCTTATTTGTCATCATGTGTAAAAGAATTTCATGTTGAGAACCATATGTCCTTATATGTGGAGGCATGCATGTAGTAAGATATGTGAAGAGGACATGTGTCCCTTGTAAATGGACAAATATTCCCTTGAAGTCACCTTATATAAGGAGGCTAAAACCCCATTTTTATGCATCACTCATCATTTTTTCCTCCATCACTTTCTTCCCACTTCCACTTGATTTGCTAGCTTTCCCCACGATGGCAGCACTATCAACCTCCCTCCCCCGATCTCCTCCTCCACCGTGCACTTCACCTTGTTCTTACCCCTCTGCAAAAACCTTAGTTAAACCCTCCTCTTTCCCATAGAAGATTATGACCTCCCCTCCGTAGGCACCATCGCCGCTGCTACCTCCCCAGCAGCCACCTTCGGCGCATCACTAGCTCACCCAGGTCCGCTGCGGCCCAACCTTTCCTCTCTCGTCCTTTAATCCATTAGGCCTCCCCTTAGATACACATACACTCCACCCCCTTTTCTATCTCCGCCATTCCCACGTCAACGGCCCCTAGCCACCACCAATCACCAGCCTTGCCGTCCCTCCTCCTCAGTCCGTTCGTAATCCCCTAGGCTTGGCCTTCCCTTTATTGAAAGGAAAACAAATGTTGACAAGTAAAAGTGTGTGTATACATATACATTTTGATTCAAAAAGAAGAAAAATAGTACGCGTAGCGGTAGCATCGTTTACTGGCATGTTCACAGTTGATATGGAATTCTGACAGTGAAGATTTTGGAAGTAATGATAGCGAGAAATTCTAATTTAATTATTTTTAAATTAGTACAAATGGCTTAATTATAATTAGTTGAGATTAATTATAGTTAGTTGACTATAATTGGTTGATCATGGATATTGTTTATTGTCTGCAATGTTTGAATGGAAGTTTGTGTAGTTAGAAACACACTGAACACTAATAAACGTTAATGACCATAATGCTTGTGGACAATTAAAATGTTTATTTAATTGTTGTGATTATGATGGATGAATACATGCATGTTCATGTTCTTGAAATATGGTTGATTATGATTATATGAAATCAGATATACCATAGTTGTGGAATTATGTGGGTAATAGATTCAAACCTCCCTTCCATATAAATGGCGATTATATTACTTTATTATTTAAAGTAATAATAAGTAAGTACAAGTAATATTCGTAAAAAATAGAAGCGGTTTTAGAAAAGTTTTCAACTATTTATGGGTTATCAAAGTTCGAACCGGGTTTTGACATTCCATTTAGAAAGGGATTTTGAGTTAAGTATATAAACGTTGGTTTCATACAAATTGTTTGTTCCATTATCCGTATTTATTTTTATAATGGCTATCTGCAAATTTTTGAAACAATCGGACGAGTTTTGTGAAAACAGTGTTATTTTATTAATATGATTGTAATATCAAGTTTCAATTTAATTTGAAATGGAAATTTGGAAATTGGAAATTGGAAATATGATTTTAAAATGATGTTATATATGTTTATGGGAATTTAAAATTATGTTGGAAAAGGTTTAGAAGAATTATATTTTAAATCTTATATGATCATAATAGGACGTGTCGCGTAGCGACAGTTCGAGAATTTCGACCATAAGTTTCAAATGGCTATAACTATTATGTTTTAAATCGGATTAACGTGAAACGAAAAACACTGGATTTATAATAAAAATAGATTTTGAATAGAAAATAAAATTTCAAATTCTAACGTATGGTTTATAATTATGTTTAAATCCAATTCAGAAAAGGTCGTTATACGTGCAATTCGATTACTGTAATTGGAAATTTAATAAAACTGGTTTATAAAAATGATTAAAAAAATTGGTAAAATTATTATGAATCATATTTTATTAGCGTTTTGAGTGGGAAGTTTTGAATTTTGAATGATTTTAAATTTTTCTGATTTAACTAACTAGTTTGCAGCACTTTTGATAATGCTTTTAAACGTTATTATAATGCTTCTTTTGTAAATGATCATTTTTGAAGTTTATATGCTATAAATTTTTATTTGATCTTTTTAAAAAGGTTTGCTCAAGGTTTTGGAAGGTTCAAACGTTATCAAAATACTTTGTATGGAATTTATTTAGTAACTGATTTTCAGTTAAGTTTGGAAATTTGAAATTAAAGAGGAATGGGTTTGGATAGAGATAACCCTCAGATATTCGATATGGAATTCTAGGGTTGGACAAATACTATCTGAGAAATAAGAAAAATATTATATTGAGATTCTGCTTATGGTATTCGTTGATTTTGTGAATTGATATCAAATATAAGACGACTAAACTAGATGCAAACTTATGTTTGAATATCAATTGTGTTTTTGGATTATTGTAATGATATCTTTAAT
Source organism: Allium sativum (assembly GCA_030737875.1). Lineage (NCBI taxonomy): Eukaryota > Viridiplantae > Streptophyta > Magnoliopsida > Asparagales > Amaryllidaceae > Allium > Allium sativum. The sequence continues at coordinate 362,366,006 of CM060921.1, read as the reverse complement.
CCAAGTAAAGGTGAAGTTGAGATTTGGTAATTTGAAGACTTAAGGAAAGGGTAATGGGAAACGAAGGAATTATGTTTTGAGAAATTAAGGGTTGATAAAGTGAATCATTTCGATCTAAAGTTTTAACCGGGATTTCAACGGAAGAGTTCAAATTGAACTTAAGGAATTTCGGATAAAGAAAACTTTGATTTGTAATTTATGAAATCTTAATTCAAGAATGGATGAATAACCATTTGGAAGGAGATTTGAATTGAAAATCCTGTGTAGTCCATAACTATTGTTTTAAAAGTACGCCTATTACTTGGAAAGACCGGGATCAGACATTTGTTAGAAAACCATTCCAAGTAATAATATCACATTATGAAGCAATTCAAGACTGAAGACGACGAGTGAACACCGGTGTAACAACCCGCATTCTACGCATCGAAGGATCGTAGAATATTTATTTCTTTCTCATATGAAGTCGTATGGTCATGTAACTTTGGGAAACAACCATTAGAGTCATTTCCCATGTTCATGATTTTTGTCGACGTTTAAATGACCGTTTTACCCCGAGTTGGTACTGTTTTGGCCATAACTTTTGACTAGAAAGGAGTTTTGACCTAAAACCACTTCCATTGGATTTGAATGATGGTTTCTCTTTCCATAGAGTGGTTACAATTAGCCAAACGGACTTACCGTTTGGGAGATATGGCTGAAACAAGGTTTAGAAGGTGAAAAACAGCTAATTGGGCTTAACCGGGTGATTAGCAACTAGGCCCAATGGGGGATTTCGGGATTTGGGGTATTTAAGGGCTGCTAGGGTTAGGATTTCAGTTTTAGACTCATTTTTCCAACCGCCACTTACCTCCTTCAAGCTCTAGCAATGGCCTCCACCTTCTAATTTCATCCCAAATCGTCTCTAATCACTTTCTAATCGAAGATTAAGCAAAACTACATCAAATCAAGGGAGGGTAGCACCAAATCACAGAGAGAGCTGCTGGAACACATAGGGATTGGATCCAAATCAGAGATTATTTCAGATCTAAAGTTTGTTTGTGGCTAAGGTGAGTGATTTGCATTGTTTTTCACTAATTACGGCTAATTATGGTAATTAGCGAAGATTAGCGAAATTATGGCTCAGAAAAATCTAGAAAAATTCCTAAAATTCTAAAACATCATTTTATGCCTCTGATATGAATTTGGGTTAATTTCGACTAATTTTGCAAATCCCGGAATTTGGGGGATTAAGGGGTGATTAGTGGAAATTAGCGAATTTATGCATGTTAAAAATCTGGAGAAATATTCATAAATTCTGAAATATTGTTTTTGACCTCTGATGTGAATTTGGGATAATTTGGTTAAGTTTTGCTAATCATATCATAAGTTTCACCCAAACATGCTTAAGGGAAAATATGGGGTTTTGGCTATGTTTGATCCATTTTAACCTATCATATTGTTGTTTTGGTGTTTGTGATTGATTATACATGTTGCTATGACTGTATGCTATGCTTTGTGATTGATTAGAATAATTGGAATGGTCAAAAACATCGTCGAATGGCGTAAAATGTTTGCTGGAAAAGTTACAGAAAAACAGTGCAGGCTTTCGGATCGGATCGGGTGGATGGGCTCGTACCGGAGCGGACTGAGCAAAGTATCACCGAACCGAACCGTAGCTTAACACAAGAGAGAGTGGCAAAAAGGAAGGCCACCATTATATGAACCAGATCGGATCAGCTATAGAGACCACAACCTGATGGTGGAAGGAGCTCGAACCCGAACCGCGCCACGTATTGGAGCACCCGATCCGCTTGCACGATCCGAACCGTGGAGCACGATCCGAAGATGGTCCACGACTCCGCCAGCAGCTCTGACCCGAACCCATGGATGGAGATGGACTTGGAGACCCCGACCCGACCCGTTGAGGTTTTGATGATCCGAACTGCCACCAGGTGGATACCACGAGTTGGAGCATGGAGCACGATCCGACCCGATCCGGTGCATCATGGAGGGACTTTAGGAACTCGATCCGATCCGAGGTGATGAAGCAATTTGAACCGAACTGATCCAGTATTGACCAAAAACCCGAGATGCAAAGGTAATCCAAATGGAAGTTAGAGCTCAGGATCCAGATGGGAACCAATGAGTTCACTTCGTGATTGGGCTTTGCTGCGGGACGTGTGCAAAGGGGTTGTCAGTATTCATAACTTTGGTTCACCACTGAGAGATGGATGGTGGGCTTGTAGTGATAGTTACACGGGATTGGATTCCGTCATGGCCCAAAGTATTAGGTGACCAAAGTAGTGGATATCGTATGCTTTACGCACTGAGTGAGGGATGTGAGGATGATTGCTATGCTTGATTGTTTGACACCACTATGACATGCACACCCCTACCCCCGTATCTCTTACACAGTATGTTAATGGCACCTTAGAGTATTGTACGGTATGTAGTGCTAACTCTTTGGTTGCAAGTCCAGGTTCAGGTATAATTGGATTATTCCTGTTATTATTCTGTTTAGATGCTTATCGCTCATACCAGGCTTTATGTCTGACCCAGAGTTTTATGTCTCTTCTTATTACTCTGGGTGCTCACACGAGCAGACTAGAGACAGGTTAGCTGGTGATGCGCGAGTAGCTGATTCGGAGGCGAGCAGGAGGCTTCCACGTATGATATATAGATATTCTCCCTGTGTCGTTGGTGGTCGCTACTTGGGCATTAGTAGTGTACCTCCTTTATCTTACTTTTGCTTTTTGAGACAGTTTGGAAAGTTGTAATAAGCTGTATTTGGGATTTCCGCTGCTATGATACTTAGTTTTGGTTTTCAGCTTATGCACTGTCTCTCCTGTTTTAGTTTTGGTGCAGGGCGGGCCGTCACATTTGGTATCAGAGCTCCAGGTTGCGTGGTTAACCTAGGGAAAGACACTAGGGAGAGATAGTACGTATATGAGAGCGCGTATTTGTGATTACTTTGGTTTTCAAAAGCTATATATATATATACTATTGGTAGTATAAGAATGAAGTCGTACTGCACTAGCACCACTATGGGGTCGTTAATCATTTCCTCTTTTACAGATTAACGATGAGCCGATATCCTAGAGGTGCTGGTAGAGGGACCAACCATGGGAATGCTCCTGACATGAGGACAATGTTCACTAACTTCATGAGAGACATGCTTAGAGATGTTCAGGGAGCAGTTCCCAATCCCGGAAATGGTGGTGGTCCAGTAGTGCAGGCACCTAGGGTCGATTTCGCCAAGTTGTGCAAGGATTACACTAACCTTGGTCGGAAGTCGTTCCACGGAACGGAGTCGGCCACAGATGTTCAGGATTGGTTGGATAGCTGTGATCGTATCTTCGACGACTTGGGTCTTGAGGATGCGATGAAGAGAAGGCTAGCGTCTCGTCAGCTGCAAGGGCGAGCGATGAATTGGTGGAATGCCATTAGAACAGCTACTCCAGAAGATCAAGTTACTTGGAATCAGTTTAAGACTCGCTTTTGTGATAAGTTTATTCCAGCTGCTCATAAATCAGAGCTGTTCAAGAAGTTCTTGGAGCTTAAGCAGAACGGTAGAGCAGTCTCGGAGTATATCGCTGAATTCGACACTTTATCGAAATATGGATGGTCCCTTATCGATACAGTCTAAAAGAAGAACGAGAAGTTCATAACTGGCTTGGATGGGTACTTGGGGGAAAGACTTATAAACCATATCGATGAGACGCTCGAGTCTATTGTAGGAAAGGCATTAAGGTCAGAGAGCCTTTTCCCTAAGTCGAAGGCCGAAGTTGCTACGGCATCTGCAGAGGAACCAAAGCCGCAAGCAGGTGGTGAAGGCAAGAAGAATTCTTAGAACAAGAAGAAGAAGAACCCGACCATGGATGGTCAGGATAAGAAAAATAAGAAAGATGGCGAATGCTTTAGTTGTGGAAAGAAGGGCCATTACGCCAGAGATTGTCGAGAAAAGCCTGGGGAAAGGAAGTGCTTTAACTGCGGCCAGGCGGGACATCACAAGGATGATTGCCCACAACCTCCTAGGGAGAAGTAGATTGTGAAAGCGTATGCTATCAACGTTGTTCCTTCTTTGTCAAATGCCCCAACTGCGGCGCAGAAGGAAAAAGGTGTCGTTATTCGAGGTATGCTTTCTATTTAAGATGTTTTGATCGGGTTTTGTTAGTCGATAGACCTTTAGTAGTGACGAACCCGATTGGTGGTTCGACTAGTTTTAGCATGATTTGTTAATGTGGTCTTATCGAGTCATGGATGTATGTTTCCTTGTGATTGCTTTGTTTTGGGCTTTACTGGGTTTAGCATTATTTTGGGGAGTCAATTTACTCCAAAGGAATAGGGTGGTATTAGGTACCTACCTAGTGATGGCGATAATAACTGGAGTTAAGGAAGCTAAGAGGTTATCGTTGTAATAAGTTATAGTTGTCTCTAGGAGGCAAATGAGTACTCCAGTGCTAGATTGTTTTGCTAGTATCACCTCATGTGGATTGTCTGAACTCGGAGGAGATGTTCCTTGGGTGCTTGTCTGATATTGGTTTAGGCCTTTGGGGCTTGTGCTTGGGGAATGTCGATTTCGACTAGGATAGGTTGCGTGAGGGGTAAATAGTTGTTGTGATTTTTCATTGGATGATATCTTGGTTTACTCGAGGAGTGATGGGCAGACGGAACATGATGAGACTGTTCAATGGTATAAACTGCCCAGAGTTAGACTCGATAGGGTTATGAGATTGCTCGAGTGGGACTCGAGAAAGATGCAAAGTAATGGATTGTTTAGGACCCTATGTTGATGTTCTCTATTGGATAGTAGAACTTTGAAGGAATAGGATGTGTTCGTTGATCATGAAAGATACAACGAAGATTAGAGCGATTCAAGTTGGATTTGAACTTGTAAAAGAAAATAGGTGTTCGTTGATCTTGGAGATGCAACGAATAGGGAGACGACTCACGTTGGACTAGAGTTTGTCGGTACTCAAGACTGGGTCTGAGTTATAGATTGACTCGAGTTGGACTCGAGAAAGCTGCAAGGAATTGGATTCAGCTCGAGTTGGACTCGAGAGTGCGGCAAGATAATGGATAGACTTGGGTTGAACTCAAGTATTTTAGGAGGACTAAAAGCAGGGGTATCTTGGGACGCCCGTTACCTTGGATCCGTTGGACGTGATCTAGTTATCCTTGGAGGATAAACGTACGTTGGACGTACGGTAGTCCGATTGGAGGCAGGGCTTCCATTAGTTTAATTATGCTTGGAGGATAAACGTACGTTGGACGTACGGTAGTCCGTAGGGAGGCGGGGCTTCCATTGGCCTGGGATTGGTTGGACCAGTCAAGTAGGCATCGGTGTATGTATGGAGGCTGGGCTTCCATTAGTTATTGATGTTGGTTGGGCCAGACATACTAGAATCGACATACTGGGATTGGTTAGACCAGTCATGTAGGTGTCGATGTGTTTATGACTTTAGCAGGTGATAGATAGGATTTGTTTGATGGATGTTATGGTTGCTATGCTTGTTCCTATCTTTCTTCTCATGAGTAGACTATCACCTGTAGGGTTCCAGCGATGGGGAACAAAGTGATTGTAGTAGAACTATGAGCCAGTGCAGTAGAGTCGTCATGACTCAAGGGGCAAAGTGGACATAGTAAATAATTAGTAAGGCAATGAGCCAGTGCAGTGGAGTTGTTATGACTTCATGGGGCAGAGTGGACATAGCAAAGGACTAGTGGCTATGGATCAGTGCAGTGGAGTCGCCATGACTCCATAGGGCAGAGTGATCATAGTAAATGATTTGGGTGCGGTAATAGTTGCATTGAGTAAGAAACATGCCAATTTAGGGGTTTTGTTTCTAGGATGGAAGCAACTAGAGTATATCACATGATATGATTTCAGGCCCAAGAGTGAATTGGATTCAGTAACACTAGTAAGCTTGACGATTAGATCGATTTTGATTGAGTGGATTGGTTCCAGTTAGAAGGACGATCCTAATCTATTGGAAACCATCTCTAGGGTAGAGATGGGTATCGATGGAAAGAGAATGATCAAATAAGGATTTGATCGAGAAGGGTGGCTTCGAAAGAATAAGGGACTAGTTGTACCCAACGTAGATGAACTGAGAGGTGAAGTGCTTAGAGCATATCACCACTCGAAATTGACTATACATCCCAGTGGTAACAAGATGTATTGAGACATAGAGCAGATCTACTGCTGGGAAGGGATAAAGATAGGCAGAAGGCTTATCTCGGTAAGAAACGAAGAGATTTGGAATTCTTCGTTAACGACTTGGTGTTCGTCGGGATCTCTCCATAGAGAATGTGATTCAGATTGGTTGGAGAGGTAAGTTAGCACCAAGATTTGTTGGCCCATTCCCAGTCCTCGAGCAAGTTGGGAATTTGGCGTATGAGGTAGAGCTACCTAACAAGATGGCGGGAGTTCACAACGTATTTCATGTTTCCCAGTTAAGGAAATTCGTGCACGACCCTAGTGTGGCTATTTCACCTGATCAGTTGGATAACATTGAAGTTGAACTCGAGGCGGTTGGGAACCGCAAGTCTATGCGTAATGTTGGGAACGATACGAAGCAGCTTCGAAGGAAGGTGGTGAAACTAGTCAAAGTCCAGTGGGGTGAGAATGAAAAAGACTGTACTTGGGAAAAGAGGAGGATATAAGGAAGAAGTATCCAAAACTCTTTGCCTAGTAAGGTTTTGGTAGTGATAGTTCCTTCCCTTGTTAGTAAACCGCATGCTAGGATAGACTTGTTTTGCATGTTGATTGTTGTTTTATGGTTGATAGGCATGCAGGACCCTTTGTGTGTTCTGGTTAGGGAATTTCGGGGCGAAATTTCTTAAGGGGGGGGGGGGGGGGGAGAATGTAACAACCCGCATTCTACGCATCGAAGGATCGTAGAATATTTATTTCTTTCTCATATGAAGTCGTATGGTCATGTAACTTTTGGAAACAACCATTAGAGTCATTTCCCATGTTCATGATTTTTGTCGATTTTTAAACGACCGTTTTACCCCTAGTTGGTACTGTTTTGGCCATAACTTTTGACTAGAAAAGAGTTTTGATCTGAAACCACTTCATTGGATTCGAATGATGGTTTCTCTTTCCGTAGAGTGGTTACATTAGCCAAACGGACTTACCGTTTGGGAGATATGGCTGAAACAAGGTTTAGAAGGTGAAAAACAGCTAATTGGGCTTAACCGGGTGATTAGCAACTAGGCCCAATGGGGGATTTCGGGATTTGGGGTATTTAAGGGCTGCTAGGGTTAGGATTTTGGTTTTAGACTCATTTTTCCAGCCGCCACTTACCTCCTTCAAGCTCTAGCAATGGCCTCCACCTTATAATTTCATCCCAAATCGTCTCTAATCACTTTCTAATCGAAGATTAAGCAAAACTACATCAAATCAAGGGAGGGTAACACCAAATCACAGAGGGAGCTGCTGGAACACATAGGGATTGGATCCAAATCAGAGATTATTTCAGATCTAAAGTTTGTTTGTGGCTAAGGTAGTGATTTGCATTGTTTTTCACTAATTACGGCTAATTATGGTAATTAGCGAAGATTAGCGAAATTATGGCTCAGAAAAATCTAGAAAAATTCCTAAAATTCTAAAACATTATTTTATGCCTCTGATATGAATTTGGGTTTATTCGACTAATTTTGCAAATCCCGGAATTTGGGGGATTAAGGGGTGATTAGTGGAAATTAGCGAATTTATGCATGTTAAAAATCTGGAAAAATATTCATAAATTATGAAATATTGTTTTAGACCTCTGATGTGAATTTGGGATAATTTGGTTAAGTTTTGCTAATCATATCATAAGTTTCACCCAAACATGCTTAAGGGAAAATATGGGGTTTTGGCTATGTTTGATCCATTTTAACCTATAATATTGTTGTTTTGGTGTTTGTGATTGATTATACATGTTGCTATGACTGTATGTTATGCTTTGTGATTGATTAGAATAGTTGGAATGGTCAAAAACGTCGTCGAATGGTGTAAAATGTTTGCTGGAAAAGTTACAGAAAAACAGTGCAGGCTTTCGGATTGGATCGGGTGGATGGGCTCGAACCGGAGCGGACTGAGCAAAGTATCACTGAACCGAACCAAAGCTTGACACAGGAGAGAGTGGCAAAAAGGAAGGCCACCATTATATGAACCAGATCAGATCGGCTATAGAGACCACGACCTGATGGTGGAAGGAGCTCGAACCCGAACCGCGCCACGTACTGGAGCACCCGATCCGCTTGCACGATCCGAACCGTGGAGCATGGAGCACGATCCGAAGATGGTCCACGACTCCGCCAGCAGCTCTGACCCGAACCCATGGATGGAGATGGACTTGTAGACCCCGACCCGACCCGTTGAGGTGTTGATGATCCGAACTGCCACCAGGTGGATACCACGAGTTGGAGCATGGAGCACGACCCGACCCGATCCGGTGCATCATGGAGGGACTTGAGGAACTCGATCCGATTCGAGGTGATGAAGCAATCTGAACCGAACCGATGGCAAGGAGGTATCCAAACCGATCCAGTATTGACCAAAAACCCGAGATGCAAAGGTAGTCCAAATGGAAGATAGAGCTCAGGATCCAGATGGGAACCAATGAGTTCACTTCGTGATTGGGCTTTGCTGTGGGACGTGTGCAAAGGGGTTGTCGGTATTCATAACTTTGTTTCACCACTGAGAGATGGATGGTGGGCTTGTAGTGATAGTTACACGGGATTGGATTCCTTCATGGCCCAAAGTATTAGGTGACCAAAGTAGTGGATATCGTATGCTTTACGCACTGAGTGAGGGATGTGAGGATGATTGCTATGCTTGATTGTTTGACACCACTATGACATGCACACCCCTACCCCCTTATCTCTTACACAGTATGTTAGTGGCACCTTAGAGTATTGTACGGTATGTAGTGCTAACTCTTTGGTTGCAGGTCCAGGTTCAGGTATGATTGGATTATACCTGTTATTATTCTGTTTAGATGCTTATCGCTCATACCAGGCTTTATGTCTGACCCAGAGTTTTATGTCTCTTCTTATTACTCTGGGTGCTCACACGAGCAGACTAGAGACAGGTTAGCTGGTGATGCGCGAGTAGCTGATTCAGAGGCGAGCAGGAGGCTTCCACGTATGATATATAGATATTCTCCCTGTGTCATTGGTGGTCGCTACTTGGGCATTAGTAGTGTACCTCCTTTATCTTACTTTTGCTTTTTGAGACAGTTTGGAAAGTTGTAATAAGCTGTATTTTGGATTTCCGCTGCTATGATGCTTAGTTTTGGTTTTCAGCTTATGCACTGTCTCTCCTGTTTTATGTCAAGTATGTTATTATTATTATATTTTGTTCTATGCGCTGTGAGACATTCTACAGGTTCCTTGTTAGTTAATTCCCTTCTTTCCTTTCCTTGACGACCGTTCTGTGCCAGTCGGGCATGTGTACAACGCACTTTCGGAGGAAATGTCGGCTGGTGCGGGGCGGGCCGTCACAACCGGAAATGTTTGAATCTTTTGGATTGACTGCTGATGTCTCGGAGTGGTCCGTACAACAAATATAAGGTTATAAGTGGCCTGAGATCTGGATGTATTTGGAAATTTTCGGATTGTTGTTTCGTTCGGATCCAGAGTGGACTTGTATGGATTATGTGAATGACATTGTAATTAACTATGTAGCACTGATTTTGATAATATATATCAGCCTGGTGGCGGAGAATTTATTCTCTTAGCTTAACACCTTTCTCTAAGATGTATGAGCTTAGAGGTTATATATTAGAAATTAGTGATGCATTGTGAATGGACAATGTGGCAAACTTAAGTTATGTGTTGAGTTATTGATAATCAAAGCATGGCTTATTTAAGCGTAGCTTTGTGTATATCCTGACCTCGGCAAGCCTCATACCCCGGTAAATGGCCAAAATAGGAAGAAATGCAGCAGGGCTATGGGTTATTGTCTATTTATAGATAAAAGGTGTACCATGTATGTGGAAAAACATCTACTTTCGTGGTTGTTGTTGGCACGCGCTATAAGTTACCTAATTACTCAGGCATACTATAAGTTACCTAATTATAGAGGTAACACGACTTTGTGTTAGCATGAGGAGCAATAACTGTTGATCCTCGGACATCCCTCTAGAGGTGTTAAAAATTCAATTCAGTAAGGAAGTTCCTTTTCCTGGTTATTGTTGGAAACCCAATCTCCACTGTGAGCCCGTACGGTTTTAGTTGTATACTATTATGTCAATATCGTATATGATACTTATGCTGGCTAGTTTAATATATTACTTTCGAAAGGTTTCACTTTATGCACTAATAATAGTATGAAAAAGGATTTTCACGTATCAAAGGCATTTTTGACTATCATAAGGAGAAATCTCGCCCACATGTGCGTTTGCATTGTGTGCGTGCCGTGAGACCTTATGTTTATTTCCTTTTCAAAAAGCCATTGCGAATTTCTATGCACTGGTGTTCACATGGAGTAAACCCGTTCCACGTTAACAGAGTGGTCCAGCTAATTACCTTACTTTAAAATAAACCATAAAAACATCTGTTTTAAGTTCTCAAACCAGTCCCATGAATTAACTGGAGTTTATTGTTCCCACACCTTAACTCTAGGTGCCTATAATTTTTACATGGTAAGCTAGTATTTTGGTTTGAAAATTTAGTCTTCAGAGCTAGATTCGGGTTTAGAGCTAGAATTATGCTTTGGATTTTCCTTCTTCCACCGAAGGTCTATTTGTATTTCTTTCCGCTGGGCTTATGTTGTACTCTGATATTCCTTTTAACACTGATGTAATCTTATTATGACAATGGAAAAGTTATGTTATTTTTGTGCAAATGTGTTAGTACCCCTAACAATCTGTCTTTGTGAATGGTTTAAGTTGGTTTAATTATCGGCGAAAATCGTGAAAACAGGCGGGTCGTTACTTTTGGTATCAGAATTTTGGTTTGTACAAAGCTATGGGGTACGACATATTTGAACAAAAGAAAGGACTAATCATAATTATAATATCTATTCTGGAATATTAAGTTTGAGAGAGCGTTAAGTTTTTTTTGTACCGATCCATTTTGAAAAGTAATAAGATTCATATTATGGAATAAGCTTGGGTTAAATTTGTTAAGATAGTAGTAACTTTCCTCTAAATTGATTAATATGGTTAGGAATAAATTTGGTATATTGGCCCTTGACTCTAATTTTTTTTTCTTTTTCTTATTTTTGGTCTGAAGGCATTAAAGTGTTAAACAGTGCCTATCTTAGTTTCTTCCTGGTGGTAGTGATAACAGCTCTGGGTCTAACTCATAGAACTCAGTTATAGACATATCCAACAATGACCCTAGTGATCACGAGATCATAGAGATTCCAGACTCTACCCCCGCTGAGGATCAGGCGAAGTATCCAAATAGTGATATGGACCTTGGTTCTGACCATGACACTCCCTATATGTTAGGATAGGACATTCCCCCACAGCAGGGTGATGACATTCAAATGTATTAGGACTTCCCCCAGTCGCCGTGATTATAGATTAGATGACAGGGCAGAGGCTGTAGTTTACTTTGACATAGAGATGCCCCTAGGTTTTGACGATGATATGCTGGATGAGGTATGGCAGGAGGTACTAGATAAGAGAGACTAGCAATTATTAGAGAACGTACCGAAAAATTTTTATTTTGGCTTGTAATAACCCGGATAAGAGAGACTAGCAATTATTTTGGCTTGTAATAACCCGGATAAGAGAGACTAGCAATTATTAGATAAGAGAGACTAGCAGAAGGATGAGGGTCTAGAATGGGACTTAGCTTGTAATAACCCGGAAACCCGAGCCAATTTAAAATTTTTATTTTGGCTATTTTAATGAAATTTGATTATTTAAAATGAATTATTTTAAATTATAACGACGAAAAATTTATTTTCGATGAAGTTAAAATGAATAAATTTATTTTAATTATATAACGAGCCTGAAATGGCGCGGTAGTTTGAAATTTCGATTTCAAATTTCAAATGAATATACATAATTCGTTTTAAGTCGGAATTGGACGAAACCAAAAATATCTAAATCTGTTTGACGATATCTTTCGAATGGATGTAAAAAACTGAGATTTCACATTAGAAGTTGAAAGATATGTCCAGTTTAAAATTCAGAAAAGTCGTTGTGGAATTTATATATTTTTTAATATATATAAAGGCCTTGAAAATAATCATTTTGCAAACGACCTCGGTTTTCGACGAAACCACTTTTTTTGGATCCGCGATGTCAAGTTATTGCTAGATTCCAAAATTCGTAATTTTTCGAATCAATATGTGAGTGTGGCAAAGGAAAACGCGTTTGACCAGTTTCAGTTGATTTTAATCGACTGGAAAATGGCCATTTTTCAAACGGTCTCAGAATTCGATGAAATTAGTTTTGTTAGGACCGTATCGTCAATACGAAGATAGAAAATATTTTTTAGGAATTTTTAGAGTCCATATGTGACCTCAGTAAATTAAAATGTATGTTAAAATCAATATTGACCGTTCTATTGATTTATATTTTAAGTTAAGTGAAAACTGATCGAAATAGTCGAATTGGCTTACGGTACATATCCCATTGTGTTCGGAATGAGGGTAATTAGCTAGGGGCGACAGTCGTTGGGCCTGATTTGGAGTTCTAATGTAAAAAAGTGAAAACTAAATAAATTAACATAAACAAATCGAACGATTTGTTTATATACACACATTTGACTGATATTGATTGGGATGATAAATTTTACACATCGCCCAACTGCACAAATAAAATCTGTGTTTGATTGTTTGAAACCCCACACGGGCATTGGGATGATATATGACATACACTAATCCCAATAATTAATTGTATGTCGATCGATTGATTGACAGACTGTTATGAGCATTAAATATTTATATTTAATGCTTATACAGTGTAGAATGCACTTTGGATGATGGTTGATTATTTGTCATTGTTGATATATACATGTGTTGTATGGAAATCCATAGAAATAAAATCTATGGTAATTGATTGGGCCTCATTCCAGTTTTGAAATAGAATATTTGAAAAGAAATATTTGAATAAAATATTTGAGAAGAAATATTTGAAACGAAATATTTGAATAGAATATTTGAAATAGAAATATATAAAGCCGTCTTGATTAGATATGCGTTATTTTGACGTGAACGACATTTATATCAATTGTATTCGTTTTTATAATGAATATTGAAAAGTGATTTCAAAATCGAATATTTTGAAATGAAATTCGAATTAAATTGAACTGAATTGAAACGAATTAGAATTTGAATTGAACTGAAATGAATTAGAATTCGAATTGAATTGAAAATAAAATGAATTCGAATTGAAAATGAATTCGAATTAAAATTGGATAGAAATGAATTTGAATTGAAATTGAATTGAATTGAAAATGAACTGAAATTGAATTAAAAATCAATTTGAATTGAAATCAATTTGAAATGAATTTAAAACGAATTTATAAAGAAAAATTCAGTTTTGATTTGAATTTGAAATGAAGTTGAAATCGTTTCGAAAACGAATTTAAAACGATTTATAAAATACGTTTTAAAAGGAAATCGATGAAATATATATTATATATATAATATAATGGCCTCAATAGAACGCGCCGCGCCGCGGCAGTTCGCGAATTTCGACCATTGACTTCGAATGGATATTACGGGAGATCCGACCGTCGGATTCGCCTAAAACCAGAACCGTTGTGTTCGTATCGAAAAGGGCTTTCTAATGAATATTAGAGATTTAAAATCTAACGGTTGGATTTGGAATTATGTCCAAATCAAATTTGGAAAATGTCGCTGTAAGTGCAGTTCGATAGCGGTTGATGGAAATCGACTGTACGAGCCATGATAAAATTATTAAAAATAGTAATAATTTGTGTAAAATAATAAGAAATGGATTGTGAAGAATTGAGATGAAAAATTCCATATTTGAAAACATAAAAGTAGATTTTTATCGAAATGAACTAGTTTTGAACTAGAATAATAATTAATTTATTTTTAAAATAAATAAATTGGATTTGAAATGGTTTTGAAAATAACCAGAATTTCCAATAATTGAATTGGAATGAATTTGAATCGAAATTGTCTTTGGAATATTTCGATGTTGGATTTCGTGATTATACAGATATTGTTATGGAAATTTGAAAGATATATTTATGTCGTTATTTCCCATACGATATTTGTTGGTCGTAGAATTTGATATTGAATATAAGCTTATATATTTTCTATTCAGAGCCTTGTATTTAATATCAAATGGGATTTGGGTTTGTTGTGAATGGTGTCTTCATTAACACTGTTCTTAAACCCAGTTGAGAAAAAAATTAAATCTTTTTATTTGGATTTAATGAAGTGTACCAATTAAATAATATTTAATTGGAATTGAATTGGTGTTGATTTTTGGGTTTAATTTTAAATAACACTTGTTCTTTAACCCGATAATTAGTGGAATGTGATTTTGGGTTGTCGTGAATGGTATCTTCAACAATACTGTTCTTAGACCCTGCAGAGTTAAGAAAATCAGAAACTAACTGGAGATTAGTTAAGTTGAATGGTTTCTGGGGTATTGATCTGATGTTGGTTTTGGCCTTCAGGGTTAATACTTAGGGAATTGCTCACTTGCTAATTTACGGTTAGGGACTGATTGAAATGTGATGTGATTTTGGGGTTTATCGTGAACCGTGTTTTAAATGACACTGATTCTTTAACCTAGTCAAAGATTAAAACAAAGTGGAGTTTTAATGAATCTTTAATTAGATTGAAAAGATCGAGAATGGAGTATCACCAGTTTTACTCCAGACGGTAGTTAAATCTTTAATTAGATTTGAACGGGAAATGGTAATTGAATTTACCGATAACACCGTGGTGTTAGATATGAAGTATGACCAGTTTTACTTCATGGGATAAATAGGTTGGCATTGGGAAATAAAATAAATAATTACTTCGGTGTGGTTCGCTAATCCCGACTAGTATGAAGTGATATTCAAAGGAAGATTAAAGAATAAATTTAAAAGAATTTATCTTTGATAAAATTAATGGGAACCTTTCCCTAAGAATGTGAAATTTAGAAACTAACTGTAGGTTGGCTAAGATGAATGGTTTCCTGGATATTGATCTGATGTTGGTTTCGGCCTTCGGGGTAAATATTTGGGGAATTGTTCTCTTACTAATTTACGGTTAGTGACTGATGAATTGGAATGAGGCGTATGTTGTGTATGTGTAACACTTGTTTATTATATGCGCGAGTTTTTCAGAAAGACCGGGTTTATCCCATTCTGAATAACTGATACGACGATAAGTCGAAGATGAAGACAGTGGTCGAAGACTGGAGGTCTTCATGTCATTTGGGTGATTACTGATGATCTTGATTGGGCCGTACACCCAAGAGGAGGGAATCAGTTGGTGATCGTCCAGACGTACTTGGAGATCGATGGATATGCAAGGAATAAGGTTCCTCTGGTTTCTTTCAGACCCAGAACGGACTTGTAAATGGATGTGTGTCTGACATCGGATTTCATTCTGTGTGATTGATATCGGTTGCATAGCGTGAATTGCCTGTGTGGCATGCTAAGATGCAAATGATCAAGGCTTCTGCTGAAAAGCAGAGTCTTGTGGTTGATGATCAAAGCACAGCTTGTTTGGCATAGCTTTGTGTAGCGTTGATTCGCGAGCCTCACAACCCGGTGGTGAACCAAAAACGGGAGAGGACCCCGGGGGGGCATGCATTTATTTCTAGCTAGAAGTGGCGTTAGTGGTTTGACACGCCCTGATGAGTTTGACTTATGTGGTTGTTGGTTTGCGAGGCGCCTCAGATATATCGATGACTATGTGAAGCCGATGGAGTCATCTATTGGCTCATTTACGCCCCAAAGGGTGGGGAAACATAGTGTTCAGGCATTATAATCCACATCGATGGCCCGGCCCTGATGATCCAGGGACAGTTGCGGCTGTTTTTGAGACTCGGGCTAGACAGTCTCGAATCGGTAGAGGACTATCTTTTGCCGCGGTTCACAGATGAAAATTCAACTTCCAATATGTGACTTTGCGGTTTTGATTGTAAACCTATATATGGAGATATAGTGGCATGGGACGCTCATGTCGCCTATGATTGATATTTATGATTGTATATAAAATCAGAAACTAACTGGAAACGAGCTAAGATGGGTGGTTTCCTGGGTATTATTCTGATGTTGGTTTCGGCCTTCGGGGTTAATACTTAGGGAATCGTTCTCTTACTAATTTACGGTTGGAGTTTGATTAAGAATTAAAACATGAAATTTAGCGTATCAAGCATTTTTTGGTTATTATAAGGTAAAAACCCTATCCTCCGGCTTGCGTTGCATTGTGTGATGGGACCTGGGTCTTACAATAGCTTCGTTCTTCTTTGTTTAGCATTGCGCTGTTTGTTTTATGCACTGGTATTCTTGGGAGGAAACCCGTTCCGTGTTATACGGCGTGGTCCCTTGATTTACCTTACTTTAAAATAAAAATTAATAACTGTTTTAGTTCTCACACCAGTCACATGACTGATCTGGAGTTTATTGTTTCAACCTAAACTCTGGGTGCCCTTATTTTGACATGGGCAGCTAGTAGTTTTGGTTTTGCAGATTTATATTCATAGGATCCTGATTTATGACTGGAACGATACTCGGAAAGCTCTGTATCCGTGTATTACTTCAAGTTGTGTATTGTATTATTTTCCGCTGCTATATAATGTATTGTAATCTATGATATTTTATAATGTGTAATATTGATTTATACTCTGTATATTCTTGTAATCTGATGGAATAGTTGTAATAAGCAATGAAATGTTCTTCTGTCTGCGTTCCAATGTATCTTGTCCTCGATTCAATCCGTGATTTCCCGTAAAGGGGATTTCGGGTCGTAACATTTTGGTATCAGAGCTTTGGTTTACAAAGCTTAGAGAACAAGGCACATTAGAACCAAACGAAAGAATTCATCAGAGATTGAATTAGTAATATCCAATAAGAATGACTCGTTAGAGATGGGATCAGTAGTATCCTAGAACGAGTGTGAAGAGTATTTTTGATAATTAAAACAAATTATGTTTTGAAATATAAATCATTTTATACGTATTTGAATATTTATTTGTATTGAATTTGGACGATCCCATATATAAAGATTTTGCATATACGCCTTGCAAACGTGTATTCGAAGTTTTAATATACTGGATAGATATAGAATCACACTCTAGTCGCCCGGGCATGATTCAACTGATGACGTACGTCATCAGTAGTCTGTTTTCGAGTGTCGAAAGTGGGATATCTATATATTTCCATTAGACTGGTGTGAGAACCAAAATTAGATAGGGCTTATTGTTGTGATTTGGCATCAAAAATTTGATTTTTGACTTTGTATTAAAGTAATATGAATTTGAAATGATAACCAAATAATTGATTAATGGTTGTGTTGTTTGATTATTGTTTGATTAATTAAATTTGAACCATATAACCAATTTGAACCAAATAGTAAATTGTATTGAAAATTTATCGCATTTTCTTGCATATACATGTACTTACATTGAACCGGTCATTGCAAGGAGGCTAGAGCAGAGAATGAAATTGTTTGCCCAACAAATAGGTACATGTTTACTATAATTTACTGTTTTGTTTGGGTGATGATGATTTTATGAGCCGATTGGCTTTTTATTTTTGTTTTGGATTGAAGAAGGCCATGGGAGGCTGTATGAAATATCCCGAAGTCCCAGGTGCAGGGGAGGTTATAGCGAAATTTTTCGAAAATTTAGGGTGTTAGCCAAATTTTTGAAAAATTTGAAAAGTTTTTAGAAACTGAAAAGTTGAAGAACTTAAGCCGTAAAGAAAATAATGAAAGTTGAGTTGATTAGTTAAACAACTTTCGTCTTTGTTCCTTTTCGGGGACGAAAAGTTTTAAGTGGGGGAGATTGTAATAACCCGGAAATCCGAGCCAATTTAAAATTTTTATTTTGGCTATTTTGATGAATTTTGGTTATTTAAATGAATTATTTTAAATAATAACGACGAAAATTTTATTTTCGACGAAGTTAAAACGAATAAATTTATTTTAATTATATAACGAGCCTAAAATGGCGCGGTAGTTTGAAATTTCGATTTCAAATTTCAAATGAATATACAGAATCCGTTTTAAGTCGGAATTGGACGAAACCAGAAATATCTAAATCTGTTTGATGATATCTTTGGAACGTATGTAAGAAACTGATATTTCACATTAGAAGTTGAGAGATATGTCCAGTTTAAAATTCAGAAAAGTCGCTGTGGAATTTATATATATTTTAATATATATAAAGGCCTTGAAAATAGCCATTTTGCAAATGATCTCGGTTTTCGACGATACCACTTTTGTTGGATCCACGATGTCAAGTTATTGCTAGATTCCAAAATTCGTAATTTTTCGAATCAATATGTGAGCGTGGCAAAGGAAAACGCATTTGACCAGTTTTAGTTGATTTTAATTGACTGGAAAATGGCCATTTTTCAAACGATCTCAGAATTCGATGAAATTAGTTTTGTTAGGACCGTATCGTCAATACGAAGATAGAAAATATTTTTCGGGAATTTTTAGAGTCCGTATGTGACCTCAGTAAATTAAAATGTACGTTAAAATCAATATTGACCGTTCTATTGATTTATATTTTAAGTTTAGTGAAAACTGATCGAAACAGTCGAATTGGCTTATGGTACATATCCCATTGTGTTCGGAATGAGGGTAATTAGCTAGGGGCGACAGTCGGTGGGCCTGATTTGGAGTTAGAATGTAAAAATGTGAAAACTAAATAAATTAATATAAACAAATCGAACGATTTGTTTATATACACACATTTGACTGATATTGATTAGGACGATAAATTTTACACATCGCCCAACTTCATAAATAAAATCTTTGTTTGATTTTTCGAAACCCCACACGGGCATTGGGATGATATATAACATACACTAATCCCAATAATTAGTTGTATGTCGATCGATTGATTGACAGACTGTTATGAGCGTTAAATATTTATATTTAATGCTTATACAGTGTAGAATGCATTTTGGATGATGGTTGATTATTTGTCATTATTGATATATACATGCGTTGTATGGAAATCCATAGAAATAAAATCTATGGTAATTGATTGGGCCTCATTCCAGTTTTGAAATAGAATAGAAATATTTGAATAAAATATTTGAGAAGAAATATTTGAAACGAAATATTTGAATAGAATATTTGAAATAGAAATATATAAAGCGGTGTTGATTAGATATGCGCTATTTTGACACAAACGATATTTATATTGATTATATTCGTTTTTATAATGAATATTGAAAAGTGATTTCAAAATCAAATATTTTGAAATGAAATTCGAATTAAATTGAATTGAAACGAATTAGAATTCGAATTGAATCGAAACTAATTAGAATTCGAATTAAATTGAAAATAAAATGAATTCGAATTGAAAATGAATTCGAATTGAAATTGAATAGAAATGAATTCGAATTGAAATTGAATTGAATTAAAAACGAACTGAAATTGAATTAAAAATCGATTTGAATTGAAATCAATTTGAAATGAATTTAAAACAAATTTATAAGGAAAAATTCAATTTTTATTTGAATTTGAAATGAAGTTGAAATAGTTTAGAAAACAAATTTAAAATGATTTATAAAATACATTTTAAAAGGAAATTGACGAAATATATATTATATATATAATATAATGGCCTGAATAGAACGCACCGCGCCGCGACAGTTCGCGAATTTCGACCATTGACTTCAAATGGATATTACGGGAGATCCGACCGTCGGATTCTCCTAAAACCGGAACCATTGGGTTCGTATCGAAAATGGCTTTTAATGAATATTAGAGATTTGAAATCTAACAGTTGGATTTGGAATTATGTCCAAATCAAATTTGGAAAAGGTCGCTGTAAGTGCAGTTCGATGGCCGTTGATGGAAATCGGCTGTATGAGCCTTGATAAAACTATTAAAAATAGTAATAATTTGTGTAAAATCATAAGAAATGGTTTGTGAACAATTGGGATGAAAAATTCCATATTTAAAAAGATAAAAATAGATTTTTATCGAAATGAACTAGTTTTGAACTAGAATAATAATTAATTTATTTTTAAAATAAATAAATTGGATTTGAAATGGTTTTGAAAATAACCAAAATTTCCAATAACTGAATTTGAATCGAAATTGTCTTTGGAATATTTCGATGTTGGATTTCGTGATTATACAGTATTGTTATGGAAATTTGAAAGATATATTTATATCATTATTTCCCATACGATATTTGTTGGTCGTAGAATTTGATATTGAATATAAGCCGATATATTTTCTATTCAGAGCCTTGTATTTAATATCAAATGGGACATGGGTTTGTCGTGAATGGTGTCTTCATTAACACTATTCTTAAACCCAGTTGAGAAAAAGATTAAATCTTTTTATTTGGATTTAATGAAGTGTACCAATTAAATAATATTTAATTGGAATTGAATTGGTGTTGATTTTTGGGTTTAATTTTAAATAACACTTGTTCCTTAACCCGATAATTAATGGAATGTGATTTTGGGTTGTCGTGAACGGTATCTTCAACAATACTGTTCTTAGACCCAGCAGAGTTAAGAAAATAAGAAACTAACTGGAGATTAGTTAAGTTGAATGGTTTCTGGGGTATTGATCTGATGTTGGTTTTGGCCTTCAGGGTTAATACTTAGGGAATTGCTCACTTGCTAATTTACGGTTAGGGACTGATTGAAATGTGATGTGATTTTGGGGTTTATCGTGAACCGTGTTTTAAATGACACTGATTCTTTAACCCAGTCAAAGATTAAAACTAAGTGGAGTTTTAATGAATCTTTAGTTAGATTGAAAAGATCGAGAATGGAGTATCACCAGTTTTACTTTAGACGGTAGTTAAATCTTTAATTAGATTTGAATGTGAAATGGTAATTGAATTTACCGATAACACCGTGGTGTTAGATATGAAGTATGTCCAGTTTTACTTCATGGGATAAATAGGTTGGGATTGGGAAATAAAATAAATAATTACTTCAGTGTGGTTCGCTAATCCCGACTACTTTGAAGTGATATTCAAAAGAAGATTAAAGAATAAATATAAAAGAATTTATCTTTGATAAAATTAATGGGAACCTTTCCCTAAGAATGTGAAATTTAGAAACTAACTGTAGGTTGGCTAAGATGAATGGTTTCCTGGATATTGATCTGATGTTAGTTTCGGCCTTTAGGGTTAATATTTAGGGAATTATTCTCTTACTAATTTACGGTTAGTGATTGATGAATTGGAATGAGGCGTATGTTGTGTTTGTGTAACACTTGTTTATTATATGCGCGAGTTATTCAGAAAGACCGGGTTTATCCCATTCTGAATAACTGATACGATGATAAGTTGAAGATGAAGACGATGGTCGAAGACCGAAGGTCTTCACGTCGTTTTGGGTGATTACTGATGATCTTGATTGGGCCGTACACCCTAGAGGGGGGAATCAGTTGGTGGTCATCCAGACGTACTTGGAGATCGATGGATATGCGATGAATAAGGTTCCTCCGGTTTCGTTCAGACCCAGAACGGACTTGTAAATGGATGTGTTTCTGACATCGGATTTCATTCTGTGTGAATGACATCGGTTGCATAGCGTGAATTGCCTGTGTGGCATGCTAAGATGCAAACGATCAAGGCTTCTATTGAAAAGCAGAGTCTTGTGGTTGATGATCAAAGCACAGCCTGTGTGGCATAGCTTTGTGTAGCGTTGATTCGCGAGCCTCACACCCGGGTGGTGAACCAAAAACGGGAAAGGACCTCAGGTGGGGACATGCGTTTCTTTCTAGCTAGAAGTGGCGTCAGTGGTTTGACACGCCCTGACAAGTTTGACTTATGTGGTTGTTGGTTTGCGAGGCGCCTCGGATATATCGGTGACTATGTGAAGCCGATGGAGTTATCTGTTGGCTCATTTATGCCCCAAACGGTGGGGAAACGTAGTGTTCAGGCATTATAATCCACATCAGTGGACCAGCCCTGACGATCCAAGAGGCAGTTGCCGCTGTTCCTGAGACTCGGGCTAGACAGTCTCGAATCAGTAGAGGACTATCTTTTGCCTCGGTTCACAGATGGAAATCCAACTTCCAATACGTGACTTTGCGGTTTTGATTGTAAACCTATATATGGCGACATCGTGGCGTGGGACGCTCATGTCGCCTATGATTGATATTTATGATTGTATATAAAATCAGAAACTAACTAGAAACGAGCTAAGATGGGTGGTTTCCTGGGTATTAGTGTAATGTTGGTTTCAGCTTTCGGGGTTAATACTTAGGGAATCGTTCTCTTACTAATTTACGGTTGGAGTCTGATTAAGAATTAAAACATGAAATTTAGCGTATCAAGCATTTTTTGGCTATTTTAAGGTAAAAACCCTATCCTCCGGATTGCGTTGCATTGTGTGATGGGACCTGGGTCTTATAATAGCTTCATTCTTCTTTATTTAGCATTGCGCCATTTGTTTTATGCACTGGTATTCTTGGGAGGAAACCCGTTCCGTGTTATACAGCGTGGTCCCTTGATTTACCTAACTTTAAAATAAAGATTAATAACTGTTTTAGTTCTCATACCAGTCACATGACTGACCTGGAGTTTAATGTTTTAACCTGAACTCTAGGTGCCCTTATTTTGACATGGGCAGCTAGTAGTTTTGGTTTTGCAGATTTATATTCACAGGATCCTGATTTACAACTGGAACGATACTCGAAAAGCTCTGTAACCGTGTATTACTTCTAGTTGTGTATTGTATTATTTTCCGTTGCTATGTAATGTATTGTAATCTATGATATTTTATAATGTGCAATATTGCTTTATTCTCTGTATATTCTTGTAATCTGATGGAATAGTTGTAATAAGCAATGAAATGTTCTTCTATCTGCGTTCCAATGTGTCTTGTCCTCGACTCAATCCGTGTTTTCCCGTAAGGGGGATTTCGGGTTGTAACATATCTCTTGAGTTAGGTGATGAGATTAATGGTATTATCAATGAGCTAGAGCATCCGATGGACGAGGACGATGGAGTTGTTGAGAACGATGGATATATGGTAGATAAGGACAATGATGGAGAGATGATATATGGTGATGGATATGCAGCAGATGACGAGGATGAGTTTGTTGATGAGGAGCCTGAGGAGTTCAGTCTGTCTGGTCCATCAGATAATGGATCATATTTGTCGGACGATTAGTTAGTTGGGATTTTCGACATTGTATATATTGTATATAATTATCCTAAGTGTTTAGAGGAACTAAGATGTTTTGGGCTAGGACGCATTTTGGGGAAAGTACCTTGATAGGTATACATTTTGTGGTTGCAAATTTTTGGACTACCTCAAGTACGTAGTACGTGCACAGGTAGGAGGATGTGATACTTTTGTAGGATGATATCATGATATGACACTTTTTGTGGTTGACTTAGATATATATATGTTTAGTTACGGATTTGTCTATGCATACTATTCTATCTAACATTTTGTGAAATCTCTTCAACAGAGATGTAAAGAAATTTGAATTTAAAATTTGTATTGGAGTTCAAATCTATCCATTTTCCTTTCTACAAACGAAAAGTTTTGAGGGGGATGAATGTAATAACCCAAAATTTTAACTAAGTTTAAATTAGATTTTTATATAACTTGGATTTTATGGAAATAAAATTAATTTATTTAATAATCTTTCAAGAATAGGTTTGAATAATAATATTAATAATAGATATTTTATAAGGAATTGTTAACCTATTTTTATAGCTATATTTAATATAAAATTTTATTTAACTAATATAAATTTAAATGAATATGTTGTTAAATATTGATAAGTAATAATGTTATTCAACTATGATAACATATAATGATGTTATATGGTTAAGTTACAAGGATTTAATTTTTTATAAGGATTTGTGAAGTATTTAAATTTTATTTTGAACTATTTTGTTAATATTATTTTGGTAAAATATATGTGCATATATATTATATAAGTAATATAAATATATGTTTTTGAAATATTAATAAGTTGTAAATATTATTTTTAACATGATAACATGAATTTTAATTTTGTGTAGTAAAACCCTAACCTAGAAGTAATGTGATGGTTACACTTATAAGTGTTGATAATTTGCTACATGTATAAGTGTTACAAAGATGTTACCAAATTGAATTATATATAAATGACCAAGTGCCACCTTATTTGTCATCATGCATGGAAGAGTTTCATGTTGAGAACCATGTGTTCCAATATGTAGAGGCATGCATGTAGTAAGATATGTGAAGAGGACTTGTGTCCCTTGTAAATGGATAAATATGCCCTTGAAATCACCTTATATAAGGAGGTTAAAACCCCATTTTTAAGCATCACTCACCGTTTTATTTCCTCCATCACCTTCCTCCCCACTTCCACCCCATTCGCCAGCCGTCCCCACCTACCCTGTAACAACCCGGAAAATACGAGTCAATTTAAAAAAAATTAATTGGTTATTTCAAAGAAATTTAGACAATTGAAATAGAATATTTCAATAAAATAAAGAATTAGAAATGGTGCGGCAATTTGAAAATTTGAATTCAAACTTTGACTGACTGTGCCGGGTGCAAAATAAAACGGATTTTAGTGAAACCAAAAATATTTAAATCTGTTTATGAATATCTTTCTAACGAATCTGAAAAACCGAAGTTTCATAGCGGGAATCAAAAGTTATGGCCAAATGAATTTTCAGAAAGGTCGTTATAGAGAATATATAGCCCTTGAAAGTAGACATTTTGCAAACGATCTCGGAATTCGACAAAACCACTTTTGTTGGATCTGGGATGTCAAATTATTGCTAGGTTTCAAATTTCATAATTTTTGAAGCTAGTATGTAAGCGTAGCAAAAGAAAACGTGTTTGGTTAATTTCTATTAAATTGGATCGGCCAGAAAATGGCCATTTTTCAAACAGTCTCAGAATTCGACGAAACTAGTTTTGTTGAGACCGTAGCATCAAAACATAGCTAGATTTACTTTTCTAGAATTTTTCGAATTAGTTTGTGTCCCTGGCAAATTATAATGTACGTTCAAATCGAATATTGAATGTTTTATATTATAATTTGAAGAATAACTTACTGTAACAGTCGAACTGGCCTACGAAACATATCCCATTGTGTTCGGGATGGGGGTATTTAGCTAGCGGAGATAGTCGTACGGGGTTTTGGGATCATCATAGGTGGTATCAGAGCTTTGGTTAACCTTAGTTCTGGAATTTAACGCATTAAAAACCTCATCAGAATAGAATCAGTAGTATTCTAAGGCGAGTAGCTCATTAGAGATAGGACTAGTAATGTCCTAGAATGAGCTATGCAGTATAGCAAACATAATTTGATTAGTACATCGTTGTCTTTCCTTAAGTTCTTCTGTTGTACTATACAATAAAATTATCGTTTCTGTGGGCTGACTCTTTTCTTGCTTATACAGAACTTGTAAAATGGCTACTAGAGCAGCAACAGGTAGAGGAGGCCGAGCCGGCCGTGGCAGAGGACGAGGAGATGACCCAGCTGTAGATGGACCATTAATACAACCCCCAGCCGCTTAGTTATTCGAGCTCGACTGAGTGGCCAAAATATACAAGAATCTAGGAGGCAAAACCTTCTCTGGAACGGGCACTGTGATTGAGGTCTTAGCATGGCTGAAAACATGCGAAAAGATACTAGGAGGCCTGAGGCTTGGAGATCAGGACAAAGCATTCATGGGTGCCTGGCTTTTGCAAGACGAAGCTGAATTATGGTGGGAAGCCATCACTGTAGAGAACAGAAATGCAGGTAGAACATGGGATGAGTTCAAAGACTTGTTCAAAGAAAAGTTCATCCCAGAGCAGGCGATTGAGCGCATGCATGACGAATTTGCAAACCTCCAACAAGGAGATCTCTCTGTGCAAGACTACCTGAATAAGTTTACACAGTTATCCCGCTACGCCCCAGAGCTCATCGTGACTGCTAAGTCCAAGAACAAGAGGTTCATCCACGGGCTAAGGCGTAAGTACCAAGACAGGGCAATGAGTCACATCAAGCTAGCATTCTCGGACTTAGTAGAAATGGCTTGTAATTATGAGGACCTGGACCAAAGAAAACTTGATCTGGACTGTGCTAAGAGCCAAGCGGGGAATAAACGCAAGCCCGCTATGAACCAGGCTGAGTCAAGCAACGCGGCATCCACAAATCAGCAGACTAATAAGCCGCCAAAGGGAAGCTGCTACAATTGTGGCAAGGAGGGGCACTACTCTAATGTGTGCACAGCCCAGAAACGGCAAAAAAACCAACTCTCAAGGCTCAAGCCAGAGCTCTCAGAACCCTCGTTCATGCTTTAACTACCACAGAATAGGACATCTTGTCAAAGATTGTTCTTCGCTTAAGAAGGCCGAGGTTGCTCATGTGTATGACGGGGCGAACCCGCCGGCTTCTTCTGAAGGAGCAGGTAAACCCGATGTATTGGGAGGTACCCTTACAATTAAAAATATTCCTGTTTCTATATTATTTGACACGGGTGCATCACGTAGTTTTATTGCAAGTAACACGGTTAACAAGTTAAAGTTAAAACAAAGAAAGCTTAAAGAATCGGTTAAGGTTCATAATCCAATAGGGGGTTCTATTATTCTCAGTTCATATTGTAAAGTATCTGCTTCTTTTTCTCGATACCGGTTTCCTTTTGATCTAGTCGTTATGGATTTTCCTGAGTTCGATATCATTCTCGGGCTAGATTGGTTAACGAAATACGAGGCCGAAGTAAATTGTGCGGAAAGGATAGTGAAAATTAAAACGTAACTTGGATATATTACTGTACCACGCCATGGTTCAAATCCAGATAGAAAGGAATTTTGGTCTGCGCTAGAAGTTATCCCTACTTCCTTAGAAAAGATTCCGGGTGTTAGAAACTATGCGAATGTGTTTGAAGAAGTTGCAAACTTACCTCCGCAAAGAGAAATAGAATTCAGAATCGATCTAATTTCAAATGCCAGACCAGTAGTACATCCAATTCGAAGAAAGACTCCAAAATAAAAAGAAGAATTAGGCGATCAAACTCGTCAACTGCTACGGAAGGGTCTGATCAGGCCTAGCTTTTCTAGTTGGGGTGCAGCTGTAGTGTTTGTCCCTAAGTCAAACGGTACTCTCCGATTGTGTGTTGATTACTGAGACCTCAACAAACAGACGCTCAAAAACAAATACCCGTTACCCCGCGTCGATGATTTTTTAGACCAATTAAATGGGGCGAGAGTGTTCTCCAGAATGGACCTAGCTACAGGTTTCCATCAACTAAGGATTGTCGAAGAGTGTGTTCCTTTGACAGCTTTCAGAGGTCCTGGCATATTTTACGAATGGTTAGTAATGTCGTTCGGCTCCAGCATACTTCGTAGATCTAATGAATAGAGTGTTCAGGGAAGTTCTGAATAAATTTGTCCTGATATTCATGATGATATTTTAATCTACTCAAAATCAAAACCTGAGCATGAAAAACATTTAGAACAAGTATTGGGGATTCTGAGAAAGAACGTCTTCAAAGCCAAATTCTCTAAATGTGTCTTTTGGCAGGAAGAGGTGAAGTTCCTTGGCCATGTCATGTCAAAGGAAGGAATTTCTGTAGATCCGAGCAAAATTACAGCAATTCAAAACTTGAAACATCCTACTACTCCCACAGAGGTCCGAAGCTTTATGGGGTTGGCTAGTTATTATCGAAAGTTCGTTAAGGATTTCTCGAAGATATCCGGTCCATTAACGAAGCTTACGAAGAAGCACGAAAAATTTAAGTGGACTTCCGACTGTGAGGAAGCTTTCCAAGAATTGAAATCCAAATTGACAACCGCTCCAGTATTAAGCATTATCGATGGCAATCAGGATTTGATGGTTTGGACGGATGCTTCTATTAGAGGTCTTGGTGCAGTATTAATGCAAAGAGGCCAAGTAGTCGCTTATGCAAGCCGCCAGCTGAAACCGCATGAGAAAATTATATAACTCATGATCTTGAGTTGATGGCCATCATTTTTGCTTTGAAACTCTAGAGGCATTACTTATTGGGTGAGAAATTCGAACTGTTTACAGATCATCAATCATTGAAGTATTTATTCACCTAGAAAGATCTGAACTTGAGACAGCAGCGTTGGCTAGAATTTCTTACAGCGTATGATCTAGATATCCTGTATACGTCGGGAAAGGCTAATGTAGTAGCTGATGCGCTCAGTAGAAAGAACGTAATCATCGCCAGCCTAACTGTTACATCTTCACTGATTGATAAGATTTCAGTCCTTCAGAAAGACGATGAATTTATTCAGAGAATCAATCAGAGGATCAAAGAAGGTGAAACCGCAAGTTTCTGTATTGATGATAAGGGAGTTCTTAGATTAAAAGGCAGGATTTGCATCCCGAATATTCCAGAGCTTCGAAGAGAAGTTATGGATGAATTCCATAAGTCCAAACTTAGTATCCATCCCGATGTGAGCAAAATGTTTAATGATATTATGCGCACCTTCTGGTGGAGGGCAATGAAAAGGGACATTTCTTTATATGTTAGCAGGTGCCCTACTTGTCACTTAGTCAAGAGCGACCAACAAAAGCTGGCCAGATGGTTGCAACCGTTGGAAGTCCCAGGTTGGAAATAGGAACAGATTTCCATGGATTTCATAGATGATCTCCCCAAACCAACAAAGGTAATGACAGTATTTGGGTGATCGTAGATCGCTTCACGAAGACCACCCATTCAATACCTGTCAGATCCAACAGAACCGCCCAAAGTCTAGCACAGATTTATTTCAAAGAAATTGTTAAGCTGCATGGAGTTCCCATCAGCATAGTCAGTGATAGAGACCCAATTTTTACTAGCAAATTCTGGGAGGCATTCTAGACAGAATTGGGAACAAAACTGAATCTGAGCACCGCTTATCACCCTCAGACAGATGGCTAAACTGAGCGAGTGAATAGAATTTTAGAAGACTTACTGCGGGCTTGTATTATTGATATTGGCGGATCATGGGAAGATCACTTGTATTTGGCAGAATTCTCATATAACAACAGCTATCAAGCAATTTTGGAAATGTCGCCATTTGAAGCATTATACGGTAGACCATGCAGATCTCCCGCATGTTGGGTAGAACCTGGCAATAGACTTGTGTTGGGACCCGATATGATTCGGGAAGCATCTGATAAAGTCGATTTCATCAAGAAACGATTGAAAACCGCGCAAAGCCGACAGAAAAGTTATGCGAATTCTAGAAGAAGAGATTTGGCATTCGCTGTTGGTGATTATGTTTATTTGAAAGTTTCTCCGAAGAGAGGAGTAATCCGATTCGGTAAAACTGGGAAGTTGGCACCCAGATTTATTGGTCCCTTTCCTATACTTGAATGAATTGGAACTCTTGCTTATAGGGTTTAATTACCTGATTGGTTGCCTGGAGTGCATAATGTGTTTCACGTATCTCAACTTAGAAGACATGCGCATGATCCGGATCTTGTTGTAGAAGAAGCAGCGCAACAACACTTGGAAATTACTCCAGAATTAGCAGTCAGAAGAGAGCCAATAAAAATTGTTGGCACAGAAACTAAAGAGCTAAGGAGCAAAAAGGTTCATTTAGTTAAAGTGCTGTGGAGTATTGATCCTAGAGACTGTACTTGGGAGACCGAGGAAAGCATTAAGCAAGCCTACCCCAAATGCAGAGTGGACATCTCTGGCTAACTCCGGTGCAAGGTACCTTCACAATACTTTGCATTTACATTTTTGTTTCCTATTGTACTGCTGCTGTTTCCTTTTCAGGGACGAAAAGTTTTAAGTGGGGGAGATTGTAAAAACCTGGAAAATACGAGCCAATTTAAAAAAAATTAATTGGTTATTTCAAAGAAATTTAGACAATTGAAATAGAATATTTCAATAAAATAAAGAATTAGAAATGGTGCGGTAATTTGAAAATTTGAATTCAAACTTTGTCTGACTGTGCCGGGTGCAAAATAAAACGGATTTTAGTGAAACCAAAAATATTAAAATCTATTTATGAATATCTTTCTAAGAATCTAAAAATTCAAAGTTTCATAGTGGGAATCAAAAGTTATGGCCAAATGAATTTTCAGAAAGGTCGTTATAGAGAATATATAGCCCTTGCAAATAGACATTTTGCAAATGACCTCGGAATTCGACGAAACTACTTTTGTTGGATCTGGGATGTCAAATTATTGCTGGGCTTCAAATTTCATAATTTTTGAAGCTAGTATGTGAGCGTGGCAAAAGAAATTGTGTTTGGTTAATTTCTGTTAAATTGGATCGACTAGAAAATGGCCATTTTTCAAATGTTCTCAGAATTCGACGAAACTAGTTTTGTTGAGACCATAGCATCAAAACATAGCTAGATTTATTTTCTGGAATTTTTCGAATCAGTTTGTGGCCCTAGCAAATTAAAATGTACGTTCAAATCGAATATTGAATGTTTTATATTTTAATTTGAAGAATAACTGACTGTAGCTGTCGAATTGGCCTACAAAACATATCCCATTGTGTTCGGGATGGGAGTATTTAGCAAGGGGCAACTGTCGTACAGGGTTTAGGGATCGTCACATACCCCACCATGTTAGCACCCCCGAATGCCCCCTTATCTCCTCCTCCACCGTGCACTTCACCTTGTTCTTCCCCCTCTCCAAAAACCTTAGCTAAACCCTCCTCTTTCCGTTAGAATCTCATGGCCTCCCATCACCTAGGCACCAACGCTGCTGCCACCTCCTCACCATCCACCTCTGGTGCCACCAACTCACCCACGTCTGTAACACCTCGAACTTTAACGACACTAAAAGAGGATAAATTAAATAATAATTAATTTAATATTCAAAATTAAGGGAAACAGATAGCGCCATTGTGTCTGTCTCGAAATTCTGGTCAAGATAGACATTTGGTTTGCGTAAAATGAACACCTATGAGGAAGTTATGAGGGTTCTAAGTTTGTATACACCCAGAAATATTATGTATACACATATGAGTCAGAGATGAGTCAGAATTTTACCCAGAATGATTCAAATTTGAAAAATTCGTCAAAGCGGCAAAATTCCCGCATTAGGGGGTCGACCCCCCTAGAGGGGTGTCGACCTAGGGGTCATCCCCCTTAAGGGGTGTCAACCTATGGGTCAACCCACCCATAGGGGTGTCGACACCCCTAGGGTTGACGTGGCACTCGATTTCAGGGGGTTTGGCAGATATATATATGTGTCCTATTCTCCTATTTTCTTCATTGGAAATCATGGAGGCCATATGCTACCGGGGTGCGAACTGAGATGGAATCGTTTTCTACAACAACATACTTTGCAAACAAAATTCAGAAATTCAAGATCCATTCTTTCTCAATTCTCAAAACCTAACGCTGTGAGTAATTAGTTGCTTTTAGGTTTAGATAAATAAAAGTAAATTGTGGAAGACTGTGAATTGGATATGTTGTAAAGTATGATTCTGTGCAAGTGTTAATTCATATACTATGTCATGATAGATCTATTTCCGTAGATCTAATACAATTGTGATTATTCTATTATGTTGCCTATGTGGATCTTGACTTGTAACTATATTGTGGTGGATGTACGTCTATTAAATTGGATATTTGTAACATTGGCTAGATCTATTTTTTTATGTAAATCACCTTTCACTTGTCATATTGTGATCAATCTAGATATGTTGTAAACCTGACATGTGAAGCCATCTTTAGATCTAAACATGTAACTATGTCACCCTAATTATGCTAGATCTAAATAGTTGGACATCTAAATGGTTAATTCAGATCTCATTATGCTTGCTTTGACATCGTAGTTGCCATAACTTCATCAGTTTTACGTCCACCTTGTTATGATGTTAATTACATGTCCATTCACCTTGTTATCATGCTAGTTTATGTTTATGCCAAGATATGCTGAAACTATCACCTTAGTCATATTCCCTTTTAATTTTTATGGCTAGGCTACTATATAGCCTAGGTGCCGCCAAATTATGTGCGAATACGTTAGTTAGGAAACGGGGAAAAGGGATTTATAGTTGGCATAATTTATGTAATATTTATATGAATTGGACATATAATTCAAATGGGGAAACATAGAAATAATCACCTATAATGACATAGGTAGATTTGGATAAAATGGAATGTCTAATAATTACAATTAGGAATTTTAATGGCACTTATGACACGAGGTTAGGTTGCACTAGTGGTGGAAGTCTGCCGTGACCTGACCTGCATATCCAGCTGCCACTAATGTTGAACCTAATGTGAGAGGTCTAAG
This sequence comes from Allium sativum, assembly GCA_030737875.1. Taxonomy (NCBI): domain Eukaryota; kingdom Viridiplantae; phylum Streptophyta; class Magnoliopsida; order Asparagales; family Amaryllidaceae; genus Allium; species Allium sativum. The sequence goes on along the minus strand of CM060921.1, from coordinate 362,333,710 downwards.
TGCGTAAATAAAAATCGGGCTGAGATACGAGGTTAGGCCCAATTGTGGAATAAGACTGCCCGAACCCGATTGGCATATCCAGCATCCACACGTTATAGGCTTAATGTGGGAAGTCTAGCCCATTATAACCATAATGGGACATGGTAATGAATTGGACTACTTAACCCAGTTTAATCCATAAAGATTGTATGATTATGAGCTTAAGTTAGGGTTAAGTAAAATTGAATGGGTAGTGGGTGTATTAAGTAAATTAGAGGGGGTGAGTAATATTTACATATAGGCCCACAAAATTAACCCAATAAGGTTATGTAATTAAAGACACCCTTTAAGGTAAGCATAACTGACATAGGGCTATGTAATTAAAGACACCTAAGGGTATACATAGTCAGCGAAAAACCTAGTGGAGATACAAGACAAACGGGAGAGCTTGTATCATATTGTGTGGGACCCATTTCAGCCAGTAACCCGGAGTTGGTATCAAATAAAAACTCCGTACAAGGCGGAGAAGGGGCACGCTTACAGATTGATTATTTGAGATCCAAATGAGACAGACGGTGTGGGCGGCGCAAACCGACCGGGCCATGTGCGTGCATGAGCCGGGCAGAGGGGGATAAGACGACCGTGACACCAGTAGATATGGTTTTGCACATCTTGGAAATGAAGGGTTGCCACCTTAGGAAGTGATACCTCCTACTATGGGACCAGCACTGGGTATCTACAGAATAGGGAGCCAATCGATTAGGGTAGTGGTCAGGGTACATTCGGACGTATGCTCTAAGTCTACCAACTTATAGTTCAAGGGATCATCTCATTTTAGTTATACTAGTAATAGTGCAGAGTAATCATTAGAGAAGTGTATACACCTTTACCTTGTCTACTTTGTCACACCTTCCATTTATGTAGTGATCTCTCTTATCCACTTTATATGCCTATTGTAACGGCCGGTAAAATTCGATACTTGAATTTTCAACAGTAATACGAAATCCTGTATTACTCGTCAAACAAAACCAAGTATTGAACTCTTGATTGTTAATAGAAAAAAATTAGAGGATGACATAGGAAAGGTAGAACTAATAGAATAGAAGAGTAAGAAGAACATCACATCAGAATCTCACAGCGGAATTTTAACAGAATATAATATCACATTAAAGGGTTTGATACATCATAGTACAACATCATCATAATACATCATCATACATGATTACTAGTTTAATACAGATACTCAACTAGATACTCAGAGATAGCTATAACTATTAGACTGGGTCTTGAAATCTTACTCCATGATACTTCAAAAGGAATCCATTGGTCACCTGGATCACTTGTCTACCCATAACAAGTGTTATGAGTACCCAAAAGTTTAGGAAAACACAAAAAATAAACTCTGGGTCAGTCGGGGGACTGGTATGAGTAAACAAATTAAAGCACAGCTTGATTAGCGTAGTATATCTCATAAGACCGCGCCGTGAAAACGAAACAGGTTTTCCCCTCATGAGATACAGAACAATTGGTTTAATTTTTCAAAAACGTTTTGAAAGAAAAGATAATAGTAAGACCAGAAGACACATAAACACAGACGGTTTTTACCTTACTATAACCCAAAACTTATTTGATATCAAAATCGTTTGATATTATATTAGTTTGTATCAAATAAATAACCATCTAGCGGAACGCTTGCATCTCACGCTCCACATATATATAATATAATCAAAAACCCTGGGTTCTTATTGGAGATTGGATTCCAACTAACAAGGTATGGGAGCACCTGCCGATCAGTGTACTCTAGAGGGGATACACTTGGGTTCAACAAGAACGTCTTGCAACCCGGCCACACATGATCGCCCACTCATTTAGCTTGAGTGTAGCGAATATACTATCACCCCATGGTGGGAGCTAACCACCTTTTCCCGCGGAAGAGCATCGAAAAGTTTAAGAAGAAAAAAGGAATTTCTCTAGATGGTGATAATACACCCTACTTGGGAATGACCCAACTAGCCATGCTGCCTAGCCAAACATTTGTTACTTCCTGGTTGTGAGGCTAGAGGCTACGTTATCTTCTAGAATACCTGCCCACCATTCACTTTGAATGCCACATCGTCAATTCCATCAGAAATCACTAATTGATTTCCACAAAAATACTTGGGTTGTTTGTTAAGTTTAAGAGAAGGTGTCTTCTCGCAACCACAGAACACATTTGAGGAAATCAACGTTCATCAGCCCTTTTGGAAATACTTTGTCAGACATTCGTCCATACAAGTCGTCCTGGGACTGGACAAACCGAAGGCACTATTCTGTAAAACAAAATAGCCCTTGCTTATCTCCGTCTTCAATTATCTTCAATAATCTCTGACACGCGACGTATAAATCAAATCGAAGTGGAATATTAATTCTGGACTCTTTGAAATGATTATCGTAATGTCTTACTTAAAGAACTGATTTCAATATTGTATCTCATCACCTTTCTTGTTTAATTCTGGACTCTTTGAAATGATTATCGTAATGTCTTACTTAAAGAACTGATTTCAATATTGTATCTCATCACCTTTCTTGTTTCAAAAGAAATAGTTGTCAACTTAGATGATTGAATTGAATACACTTCACGGTTCAACAGAAATGAATTACTTCGATAATTGATAATAAATGTCAACTATAGTTTAATTAATTTATTTCATATACTTTCTTAAATTATAAGTTTTGATCAAATATAATTCCATATTCAAAATCCAGATATTTGACCCCTGATATAACTCTTAGCACATGCTTCGCACACGGTAGTTTACACTCTAATGTTCGTTCATTTACTTCAATAATTATTTGCAATCTACACCTTTGTAAATTCTCATTTTATTTCTAGACAACATTAATAACCTAAATTATATATAAATTCTCTATTTTATAATTTAAATTTCCTATTTGATTTGATTTTAAACTTGTCGAACCCCTTTGAAATCTAGCTACTACGACTCTTCTCCCTTCTTCTAACTTCCTTCAAAGCCCAAGACGTTGGCCCTTTTTCTCTTCTAAAAGTAATCTCTCTATATTTATTTACTTTTTATTTTTTTTACTTCTTTTATTTTATATTTTTTCGTTTTTATTTAAACTTTTTTTTTTAAAATAAAAATCTCGGCCCAACAACATTTTAGCCCAAATCCCATTTCTTCCTTCACTTTGGCCAGGTCGTGAGTTCTGCTCCAGATCACATGCCAAACATGTCATATCGCTTCAATTTGCCAAGCCCGGTCACTTTTTGTTTTCTGATTTGCCAAATCACGGTTTCTCCTAAAAAACCCGATGCCATCTCACTGATCACACGAGATTTCGTTGCCCGATCACTTCTATTCCTTTGCCAAATAACTTCATCTTCTTGCCCGGTCCCATCTTCTGATCTGCCAAGTTTCTCCTGTGCCATTCTCTTGATTTCTCCGCTGAGATCACTTCAATACATATTTTCCAGATCACTTTTCCTAGCAAAACCAAATAGCATGATTGCTCCATCCGATCACACGAAATTTCCATGCAGATCACCATCCTTCCTTTTCTTCTTCCAGTTTTTCCTCTCCTCCTCCATTAACATGCACAGAGTGCATTGGTGCATATGCACCATCGATTCACCAGCCATATCACCTCCAACTTCATCGACCCAAACCCCACTTCACCTCAGGAAGTCAACGCCGCCGCCAGACCCAACCAACTCCACCGCTACAGTGATTTCACCTTCCAACTTCCTCTTTATCCAAAAAGCTCGATCCAAAAAAGATGCTCCCACTACCACTTCCGACCACCTGGGCACATGCAGCCACCACCGAGTCAATCCCCACATCAGTACACCTCTCCTCCTCAACCAGATCAAAGCTCAATCAACCCCAGATCTACATGATCGAATCAAAATCCTGGCAACCAAAATTACCCAAATACCCAAATTTCTTCCTGTTATCTTGAATCACTCATTCGAAAATTTATCCAGTATTTTTCCCGTGACCACTGTCCTTATACGACACTACATACCCCACGCTGTCGAATTTTAATGCCTAGATCATCTGAGCTTGCCAAAAGAATGATTTTCGTTCATCCCAACAAATCTCGATAATCCCATCCTTACAAATTGTGATTTTTCTCTTAAAATTCATGATTTAATCAAACGAATACAATCGAAACCCTGAATTACTCTAATTCGATGTTTGTAATTTTGAGATTTAGAACCTCTTACAGTATCTTAACTGATACATGTTTATCTACAACATTATATATGTCATCTATATTTTTAAAATACACTACAGAGATAAACAATCACTATTCGTGTAGATCTCAACTCTTATAACTCTCTAAAATATGGGTTATTGATTTTCTAAATTACTGAGGTGCATGATTTTCTCAGTTTCAATATACAGGAGCATTACAATTTGTCGACAAAACTATAGTATCTTTTCTGTACTTAAATGTTTTGGTTGATAAAAGCATATACAAGTAGAAACATAAGGTCGTATTCAAGTAGTGATTTAACAAGGAATATGAAAACTCAGAGTTTACCCACTAATGGTTTCTCTATTCTTATATACACAGTTTCTTTTTAATCAAATGCTGGTTTCAATACTGGTTTCTAAAATCTTAACAGCATAGAAATATAACGTACGCACATAGTTCTATAAACTCATATCAATACAGAAATTCTTAATATAAATTCAGTTTACTCACCATGTTTGCTTTCCTCCTCTGTTTTAGAAAACTACTTGTAAATTCTCTGTTGTATTAGATCTTGATTATTTTTGTGTGAGAATATATGAATGCTTGTGGTGGTATTTATAGATACCATTAATTATTAAGTATTGGTCTTACTACATTGATTTTAGGTTCCTATACTTACCTTATAGACCATAACTATTAAATGCAGGTATGCTGTTGATTAAAAACTTGATATTACAACACGTATATATACTTTAGGCTTCAATAGAGAATACATGTAGACAAGGATATAATATACCATATTATTTGTTCATATAGGTACCAATGCCTAGTTATAGAGCCCTCATTTTTCTAGTCCTGCGAACTTGTTTCCAGGAACTTAAGCATGAAGAAATCAATTGTTTACTTTATATATTTTTCCTACTCTTCTTGTCCTCACCTTCTCTTCTAGAAGCTTTTCTTATTCCAACCATAAATTTATTAATTGTTGCGTATGGATCATTCATTCCCAGATTTGGTTTACAATAAAAAATGGGTTTTGTTGGCATGATATTTTGCTTGATAGTGTATTATATTTGCAAGTAGATTTGCTTATGCATGAAGGAAACATTGTTTATTTAGATATTTAGGCTTAGCTTGTTGTTATAGCTTCTAGGACTCATTTTCCAGAAAACTTATGTATGAAGAAAAAGAGTTGTTTAATGAGATTTTTCTATTTTCTTGTCTTTATTCATTTCTTGCCTGATGATCCTATCTTCCCTTGATTTCATGATAGCCTAAAATGGTTTTCTTATCCTAGAAGTATTAGATATTTTGCTAAGAATGATTTCTTTATTTGCAAGTTGCGTGGCCTACTTATAGAGTAATGGTGCCTATTTTTAGCTACCCTAGTTGATGTTAAATCTCATTTAGATATTTTACTTTTGCTTCCTTCTTTTCATATGTTGTCACATGCATTTACCCTTTTGATATTTTACTGCGGCAATTTACCAAACAATTTGTGAGCATGTCTATGTATGATGTTTTGATTTTTTTTCCTGCACATGTGTGCGTTACTGTTCTTATTTGTTTCCTAACCCTTTACATTATAAGATGCCTTTTTATACATGTAAATTGTGTTATAACCTTTTTGTGAACATTTAAGGTCTTTTTAGTTGTTGTCTTTGATTTGGTTTTAAACTACTCTTATATATGTTGTTATATTTCCAAAATGTATTTATGTTTTAATGTTTCACACTTAAAACATAACCAATCATATACATTACTAGTGTATACATATACTCACATATATTTATAATTGTTTTAGTTTGTTAAGGAAACGTATTTTGTGATATAATTACATTATTAAATAAATATTTATCATTAACAAAGACTAGCTAAAAACCGGGACATTGCAGTCCACCCCCCTTAAAAGAATTTCGTCCCTGAAATTAAAGAGTCAAGCATAGATTTCAGTTTTAAATAAAGTCAAATACATCCATAATTATCTATTTCTCCTTCTGTATAGAGTTTTTATTTAATTTGAATTTAGTTATCTTAATTTCTGAAATCTAAAATTCTGATTTCATTACAAAAATCATTTTTCTTAATAGTTTTCTTAACTCACATGGGTCTATACTCAGTAACTCAAGTCTGGTGTTACTTACCGAGAAATACCAATTATTTTCCTTGGATATTACTCTAAATCTAATTCAATATTATATAACTTATCATGAGGACGACCTTGATTTATTTTAACTCTTTTTGTTAAAATTTAAGATACCTTTCAATTTAAATTTAACTCTATTCGACTCATCCCGAGGTTGACCCTAATCCTTTGAATCCTTCCATTGGTTTTGTTGTGGTGGTCTTACACATTTTCAACTATTTGATTATAACAACTTGATAATTACTTAAATCGGAAGATTCATTTAACGGTGACCCATGTCGATAACTCTAGTTGTCCAATACTAAGTATACAATTTACTTTACAGTTTAAATTTTGAAAATACGCTCTCTCAATACTTACCTTAACTCAATCTAGGGTGTTACTAACCCTATCTCTACTGAGTTATTCCACAGAGCCAAGGTTACTACTCAACCAATAACACTGATACCAATTGTAACGGCCGGTAAAATTCGAGTCTTGAATTTTCAACAGTAATACGAAATCCTGTATTACTCGTCAAACAAAACCAAGTATTGAACTCCTGACGGTTAATAGAAAGAAATTAGAGGATGAGATAGGAAAGATAGAACTAATAGAATAGAAGAGTAAGAAGAACATCACATCAGAATCTCACAGCGGAATTTTAACAAAATATAATATCACATTAAAGGGTTTGATACATCATAGTACAACATCATCATAATACATCATCATACATGATTACTAGTTTAATACAGATACTCAACTAGATACTTAGAGATAGTTATAACTATTAGACTGGGTCTTGAACTCTTACTCCACGATACTTCAAAAGGATTCCATTAGTCATCTGGATCACTTGTCTACCCATAACAAGTGTTATGAGTACCCATGAGTTTAGGAAAACACAGAAAATAAACTCTGGGTCAATCGTGGGACTGGTGTGAGTAAACAAATTAAAGCATAGCTTGATTAGCGCAGTATATCTCATAAGACTATGCTGTGAAAACAGAACGGGTTTTTCCCTCATGAGATACAGAACAATTGGTTTAATTTTTCAAAAAACTTCTGAAAGAAAACATAATAGTAAGACCAGCCTACACATAAACACGGACAGTTTTTACCTTACTATAACCCAAAACATATTTGATATCAAAATCGTCTGATATTATAATAGTTTGTATCAAATAAATAACCATCAAGCGGAACGCTGGCATCTCACGCTCCACATATATATAATATAATCAAAAACTTTGGGTTCTTATTAGATGTGGGATTCCAATTGACAAGGTATGGGAGCACCTACCGATCAGTGTACTCGAGAGGGGATACACTAGGGTTCAACAAGAACGCCTTGCAACCCGGCCACACATGACCACCTACTCATTTAGCTTGAGTGTAGCGAATATACTATCACCCTATGGCCGGAGCTAACCACCTTTTCCCATGGGATAACATCGAAAAGATTAAGAAGACAAAAGTAATTTCTCTAAATGGTGATAATACGCCCGGCTTGGGAATGACACAACTAGCCGTGCTACCTAGCCCAACTTTTGTTACTTCCTGGTTGTGAGGCTAGAGGCTACGTTATCTTCTAGAACACATGTCCACCATTCACATTGAATGCCACATTGTCAATTCCATTTGAAATCACTAATTGATTACCACAAAAATACTCGAGCTGTTTGTTAAGTTTAAGAGAAGGTGTCTTCTTGCCACCACAGAACACGTTTGAGGAAATCAATGTTCATGAGCCCTTTTGGAAATAATTTGTTAGACATTCGTCCATATAAGTCGTCCTGGGACTGGACAAACCGAAGGCACTATTCTGTAAAACAAAATAGCCGTTGCATATCTCCATCTTCAATTATCTTCAATAATCTCTGACACACGACGTATAAATCAAATCGAAGTGGAATATTAATTCGGGACTCTTTGAAATGATTATCGTAATGTCTTTTTCGGGTAATCGATACTTAAAGAACTAATTTCAATATTTTATCTCATCGCCTTTCTTGTTTCAAAATAATAGTCGTCAACTTAGATGATTGAATTGAATACACTTCACGGTTCAACAGAAATGAATTACTTTGATAATTGATAATAAATGTCAACTATAGTTTAATTAATTTATTCATATACTTTCTTAAATTTTAAGTTTTTATCAAATATAATTTCATATTCAAAATCCAGAAATTTGACCCTTGATATAACTGAACAATTATAGCATGTGCTTCACACACGGTAGTTTACACTCTAATGTTCGTTCATTTACTTCAGTAATTATTTGCAATCTACACCTTTGTAAATTCTCGTTTTATTTCTAGACAGCATTAATAACCTAAATTATATATAAATTCTCTATTTTATAACTTAGATTTCCTATTTGATTTGATTTTAAACTTGTCGAACCCCTTTAAAATCTAGCTACTACGACTCTTCTCCCTTCTTCTAACTTCCTTCAAAGCCCAAGACGTTGGCCCTTTTTCACTTTTAAAAGCAATCTCACTTTATTTATTTATTTATTTTTTATTTTTTTACATCTTTTATTTTATATTTTTTCATTTTTATTTAAACTTGTTTTTAAATAAAAATCTCGGCCCAACAACATTTTAGACCAAATCCCATTTCTTCCTTCACTCTACCAGGTCGTGAGTTCTGCTCTAGATCACATGCTAAACACGTCAGATCACTTCAATTTTCCCAGCCCGATCACTTTTTGTTTTCTGATTTTCCAAATCACGGTTTCTTTGCCAAAACCTGATGCCACCCCATTAATCACACGAGATTTCGTTGCCCGATCACCTCTATTCCTTTGCCAAATCACTTCATCTTCTTGCCCGGTCCCATCTTCTGATCTGCCAAGTTTCTCCTGTGCCAAACTCCTGATTTCTCCGCCTAGATCACTTCAATCCCTCTTTGCCAAATCACTTTTCCTGGTAAAACCAAACAGCGTGATTGCTCCATCTGATCACAGGAAATTTCCATGCAGATCACCATCCTTCCTTTTCTTCTTCCAGTTTTTCGTCTCCTCCTCCATTAACATGCACAGTGTGCATTGGTGCACATGCACCATCGATTCATCAGCCATATCACCTCCAACTTCATCGACCCAACCCCCACTTCACCTCAGGAAGTCAACGCCGCCACCAGACCCAACCAACTCCACCGCTACAGTGATTTCACCTTCCAACTTTCTCTTTATCCAAAAAGCTCGATCCAAGAAAGATGCTCCCACTACAACTTCCAACCACCTGGGCACATGCCGCCACCACCGAGTCAATCCCCACATCAGTACATCTCTTCTCCTCAACCAGATCGAAACTCGATCAACCTCAGAATCTACATGATCGAATCAAAATCCTGATAACCGAAAATACCCTAATTTCTTCATGTTCTCTTGAATCACTCATTCGAAAATTTATCCAATATTTTTCCCGTGACCACCGTCCTCATACGACACTACAGACCCCGCCCTGTCGAATTTTAATGCCCGGATCATCTGAGCTTGCTGAAAGAGTGATTCCGTTCATCCCAACAAATCTTGATAATCCCATCCTTAAAAATTGTGATTTTACTCTTAAAATTCATGATTTAATCAAACGAATACAATCGAAACCCTAAATTACTCTAATTCGATGTTTGGATTTTTGAGATTTAAAGCCTCTTACAATATCTTAACTGATACATGTTTATCTACAACATTATATATGTCGCCTATGCTTTTAAAATACACTACAGAGATAAACAATCACTATTTGTGTAGATCTCAACTCTTATGACTCTCTGAAATATGGGTTATTGATTTTCTAAATTACTGAGGTGTATGATTTTCTCAGTTTCAATACACATGAGCATTACAATTTGTCAATAGAACTACAGTATCTTTTCTGTACTCAAATGTTTTGGTTGATAAAGCATATACAGGTAGAATACATAAGGTCGTATTCAAGTAGTAACTTAACAAGGAATATGAAAACTCATAGTTTACTCACTAATGGTTTTTCTATTCTTATAAACACAGTTTCTTTTTAATCAAATGCTGGTTTCAATACTGGTTTCTAAAATCTTAACAGCATAACAATATGATGTATACATATAGTTCTATAAACTCATATCAATACAGAAATTCTAAATATAAATTTAGTTTACTCACCATGTTTGCTTCCTCCTCTGTTTTAGAAAACTACTTGTAAATTCTCTGTTGTATTAGATCTTGATTGTTTTTGTGTGAGAAGATATGAATGCTTGTGGTGGTATTTATAGATACCATTAATTATTAAGTATTGGTCTTACTAAATTGATTTTAGGTTCCTATACTTAGCTTATAGACCATGACTATTAAATGCAGGTATGATGTTGATTAAACACTTGATATTACAACACATATATATATATACTTTAGGCTTCAATAGAGAATACATGTAGACTAGGATATAATATACCATATTATTTGTTCATATAGGTACCAATGCCCAGTTATAGAGCCCTCATTTTTCTAGTCCTAAGAATTTGTTTCCAGGAACTTAAGCATGAAGAAATCAATTGTTTACTTTAGATATTTTTCCTACTCTTCTTGTCCTCACCTTCTCTTCTAGAAGCTTTTCTTATTCCAGCCATAACTTTATTTATTACTTCGTATGGATCATTCATTCCTAGATTTGGTTTACAATAAAAAATGGCTTTTATTGGCATGATATTTTGCTTGAAAGTGTATTATATTTGCAAGTAGATTTTCTTATGCATGAAGGAAACATTGTTTATTTAGATATTTAGGCTTAGCCTCTTGTTATAGCTTCTAAGACTCATTTTCCAGAAAACTTATGTATGAAGAAAAAGAGTTGTTTAATGATATATTTTCTATTTTCTTGTCCTTATTTATTTCTTGCCGAATGATCCTTTCTTCCCTTGATTTCATGACAGCCTAAAATGGTTTTCTTTTCCTAGAAGTATTAGATATTTTGCTAAGAATGATTTCTTTATTCGCAAGTTGTATGGCCTACTTATAGAGTAATGGTGCCTATGTTTAACTACCCTAGTTGATGTTAAATCTCATTTAGATATTTTACTTTTGCTTCCTTCTTTTCATATGTTGTCACATGCATTTACCCCTTTGATATTTTACTGCGGCAATTTACCAAACAGTTTGTGAGCATGTCTATGTATGATGTTTTGTTTTTTTCCTGCACATGTGTGCTTCCTTGTTCTTATTTGTTTCCTAACCCTTTACATTATAAAATGCCTTTTTATACATGTAAATTGTGTTATAACCTTTATGTGAACATTTAAGGTCTTTTTAGTTGTTATCTTTGAATTGGTGTTAAACTACTCTTATATATGTTATTATATTTCCAAAATGTATTTATGTTTTAATGTTTCATACTTAAAACATAACCAATCATATACATTACTAGTGTATACATATACTCACATATATTTATAATTGTTTTAGTTTGTTAAGCAAACATATGTTGTGATTTAATTACCTTATTAAATAAATATTTATCATTAACAAAGACTAGCTAAAAAACTGGACATTACACCTATCATGTTACTTTTATTTATTTATTGGCTAAAAGTAACTAAATTCACTAGACTTTATGTTTGGCCCTTTTGTTTCTCCTTCTTTCTTTCGTTCCCTCCTCCCCCAAAAGTTCTCAGGGAGGAAACACTCACGCTTAGTCAGGACTCAGATATCATCTTGCTAGGAGCTACTTCTGAAGTATGGCTCAAGTTCTTATCTCTACTACGGCTTAACTCTTTTGATTAGGGAATTAAGCTTTTTATATACTTTTGTACTCTGATGGTGCAAGACAGAAGTTATTTTGTTGTAATGGTTTTTGTGACTTATGGTATTATGGACCACAGTATTATGACTTATGTTTGAAATAAAAATTTAAATTTCCGCTGCTATCTTATTTATATCTGTCTTGTAATTATTCCGTGTATGTTTACCTATAGCGCTTCACGAAACTTAATGCATTCCCTTAGTGAGTGACATTAACGGTCGTGGGGTGCCACACTTGGTATCAGAGTTGAAAGTTACCAGATTAGATGAAAGTTTTTGAAAATTATTTTAAAAAAGGCTTTTAAAAGAAAGTATTTTCAAAAAAAGGAAAGTCTGTTTTGAAAATAGTTCCCTAAGAATCCATATGTAATATCCTTCGGTCCTTTATCTAAATTTCTTCCTTTTTCCTTTTTCAGCATGTCTGGGGAACAAAACATTCCTAATACCCTAGAGGGCGTCACAATACCCGGATGGTTTCATATGTATTTGAAGGCCACGGCGCCTGCGGAAGGCCAAAGAGATGTTCCTCCCCTAGCTGCACTAGTCAAGGGTAGATAACTTCGCCAAGATTTGCAAGGACTTCCGTGCTATGGGAGGGAAGCCATTCCATGGGAACGAGACATTCGTAGAAGCTCGGAATTGGCTTAAGGAGACCGACGACTTATTCGTATTCTCTGAAGTAGTGGATAGAAGGAAGGTTCAGTTAGCCACCTTGCTACTGAAGGACGAAGCCTCATTTTGGTGGGAAGTCACTCAAGCTGGACATCCGGTGGAAACTTAGGAAGATTTTTGACAGAGGTTCGAAATGAAATTTCTTTCCCAAGCTGAGAAAAGCATACAGATGAAGACGTTCTTAGCACTCAAACAAGGAAACTTGATGGTGAAGGAGTATGTGAACAAGTGCAATCAACTGGCAAGGTTTGGGTTAGAGTTGGTGGATACACCGCACAAAAGGGCTTTGCGGTTTGCTAAAGGTCTGAATGAGTCTCTGCATGGTTTAGACATGTCCAATATTCCAATAGGGGCCACTTTTAAAAAGCTTGTTGATATGGACCTAATGCATGAGGAGGACAAGGGAGAGAAGAAGGAAGCAAAGGCTGAGGAGACATCGTAGAATAGGATGGTGTGGCACAAGAAGGGACAGCAACAACAGAAGCAAAAACAGAAGAAAGGAGAGAAAGATGACAAAGGCACGGATAAGAGAAAATGTCACAATTATGGAAAGGAGGGTCACTTGATCAAAGATTGTAAGAGAAGGAAGGCCAATTGCTTTAATTGTGGAGAGGTCGGACACTTCTCTAAAGAGTGCCCGAAGAAACAGGGATCGCAGGGACAAGGTCAAAGAGAAGAAACTTCTGGAAAGCAGGTGCATGCTCTCGCGATCAATGCTCCTGAAAGAGGTAGAAAATTTTCCATAGAAAGTTTAGTTTCTCTTTTTAACCACCAGTTAGAACACTTTTTGATTTTGTTGCTTCACACTCGTTTATATCAAGTTCCATTGTTGAATCTCTGCACTTCATTACTAGTATGGTAGTAGATCCCATAGTTGTTTCAAACCCCGTTGGTGGTTCGACTCATTTATCGATGATTTGTCGGGGCTCGAAAATATCTGTGTTAGGCATCGAGTTTGAGTGTGATGCGTATGTTCTCGGGTTTATGGGTTATGGGTTGATTCTAGGAATGGATTGGCTTACCACGTATGGGGCCATTATGGATTATGAGAGGGGGGTTGTTAGACTCCTGAATTGTCGTGGGAAGACCCTCGAAGTTTCTTGTGACCCCCAAGGGTCTGCTATGCTTAGCTTCCAAGAGTCTCTAGATGGATCCATAGATGTTTTGCAATCTGTTCCAGTGGTTTGAGATTATTCTGATGTTTTTGATAAGGTACGGGGTTTACCTCCAAGGCGCGAGATCGACTTCCGCATATATATGGTGGACAATGCAAAGCCAGTTGCATTACCAATGTGCCACATGGCTCCAAGGAAAAGGAGGGAGCTAATTAAGCAAGTAGGGGAGCTACTTGAGAGAGGGTTTATCGGACGAAGAATATCTAAATGGGGTGCTCCAGTAGTATTTGCAACTAAGGCGGATGGTTCACTTCGTTTGTGTGTTGACTATAGAGAGTTAAATAAGCTCACCAAGAAGAATAGGCGCCCGCTTCCGAGGATTAATGATTTATTTGATCAGCTTGTTGGTGCCTCGGTATTTTCTCAGTTGGACTTGGCTATGGGGTTCCATTAGTTGAGGGTGGCCGAGGACAGCATAGATAAGACTACTTTTAGAACTCCGGACGGTTTCTTTGAGTGGCTAGTTATACCTTTTGGGTTGACGAATGCACCCGCCTATTTTGTTGATTTGATGAGTAGGGTGTTTCTGGAGTTCCTAAATAAATTTGTCATAGTCTTTGTGGATGATATTTTGATCTTCCCCAAAAGCGAAGAAGAGCATGCCCAACATTTGAGAGAAGTTTTGAAAACTCTCCATGACCATCAGCTTAAAGCAAAGATCTCCAAATGCCATTTTTGGAGAAAGGAGGTAAGATTCTTGGGGTATATAGTCTCCAAAGAAGGGATAGCTATAGATCCCGCCAAGGTGGTTGTAGTGCAAGATTGGCAGATTCCGAAAAATGCAACCGAGGTGAGAAGCTTTCTTGGGTTGGCAGGTTACTATAGGAAGTTCATTAAGGACTTCGCGATGGTATCAACCCCACTCACCAGATTTATGAAGAATAACTTGGCATTTTCATGGGATATAGACTGTGGCGTTGCTTTCCAATGACTGAAGTGGGCTCTGACAACAGCCCCAGTCTTGACCTTGCCTGATGGAAGTAAGTGTTTACAGTTTACACTGATGCGTGCAGGACAGGGCTTGGTGCAGTTCTTATGCAAGAAGGGAAGGTAATATGTTATGGGCGTAGACAGTTGAGAGTTCATGAGAAGAACTACTCTACCCATGATCTAGATCTAGCTACCATAGTATTCACGTTAAAGACATGGCGTCATTTTTTACCTGGAGAAACGTTCGAGTTATACACAGATCATAAATCTCTCAAGTATCTATTCTCACAGAAGGATCACAACTTAAAGCAATAACGGTGGATGGAGTTCTTGGCTTCTTATGATTTTGAAATTGCTTATACCCCTGGCAAGGGTAATGTGATGGCAGACACACTAAGTAGGCAGAGGGTGGCCCTGAGTCCTCTGTTTGTGGAAAGAAAGAACTTGGAGTTCATATCAGCTTTTAATTTTAAACCCTCCATCGAGATTTTGCCTGATTTGCTTGCATCCTTGGAGATACGACCATCTCTTATGGATCAGATAGGAGCTTCGCAACAAGGTGACCCACAGATATTAGACATTATGGATAAGCTCAGAAGAGGGGAGACTTCTGGTCATCTCAGTAGATATGCCATGGATGAAAAAGGGTGATTGCGAAGAGATGGAAGGCTTTGTGTTCCTCATAGTGGAAGCTTGATAAAGGCAATCCTAGAAGAAGCCCACCATTTTAAGATGACCATTCATCCAGTCGATGATAATATGTACAGGGACATGAAGAAGGTTTTCTTTTGGGCTGAGATGAAGAAAGATGTGGCCGAATTTGCTTCTCAATGTTTAGTTTGCCAGCAAGTCAAAGCTGAGCAAAAGAAGCCCGGTGGATTACTTCATCTATTGGAGGTTCCACAGTGTAAATAGGAGAGCGTCTCTGTGGATTTCATAGATGGTTTGCCTAGATCGAAGAAAGGCAATACCAGTATCTGGGTTGTGGTGGATAGACTCACTAAGAGCGCTCACTTTGTTCCAGTTAAGAGTAAGAGGACGGCATCGTGGTTAGCAACAATTTATGTTTGTGAGATAGTTCGTCTTCATGGAGTACCTTCCAGCATCGTGAGCGATTGTGACCCCATCTTTACCAGTGAATTTTGGAGGAGCTTGCATGAAGCATTAGGTACACAGTTGTGTTTGAGCACCGCTTACCACCCTCGGATCGATGGAAAGACGGAGAGGGTGAATAGGATTCTTGAAGACCTTTTGAGGCTTTGTATCCTAGACTTCGGAGGGACCTGGGAAGAACATTTTCCTTTAGTAGATTTTTCCTATAATAACAGTTATCAAGCTAGCATCGGCATGGCTCCCTTCGAAGCATTGTACGGGCGACCCTGTAGATCGCAAACTTGTTGGTGGGAATCTACAGGAAGATTATTACTTAGACCGGATATGATTAGGAAACGTCTGAAAAGATTGATCTTATTCGACGGCGAATGAAAACAGCTCAAGATAGGCAGAAGTCCTATGCAGATAAGAGAAGAACTGACATCGAATTCAAAGTGGGAGACTTAGTTTTTATTAAAGTATCACCTCTGAGGAATATGGTTCGCTTCGGAGCAGTAGGGAAGTTGGCACCTAGGTTTGTGGGACCATTTCCCATAACCGAAAGAATTGGCCAAATGGTCTACAAAGTGAAACTCCCAGAAAATCTATCTGGTATTCATGATGTTTTTCATATCTCTCATCTGCGGAAGTGCCTACATGACACCATAGAAGTTGTTGAGCCGAGTATGTTGGAAGAAGTAAAAGTGGAATGGGAGGTAACAGTCAGGCGAGTCCCTACCCATATTCTCGGGTCAGAAGTTAAGAACCTGCGCAATAAGGAGATCAAGTTACTAAAGGTTCAATGGGGAGATAGCCCAGAGGATGAGACTTGGGGGACCAAAGACAAGATTCGTGCTTTGTACCCTTTTCTTTTCGAGGATATGTTCTTAACTCCCTTTTCAAAGTTTTATCAGTGCTTGTTTCTGTCAATAGAGTATATCTTATCCATAGTATTTTTCGGCCTTTAGATAGGAATCCTATGGATGTAAACATGTGTTTGTAACATGTTATGTTTGATGGATGCAAGTGGATGCAAGTTTTTGCTAATGTTTGCCTGTGGACGCATATACACACAGTAGGCACTAGATCGGCTCAATAACTTTCATACTGCATATGGATATGTGTGTGCATTTTTTTTATGGATGGAAATGGATGGACTAGCATATGGGTGTTGCATTTGGACGAATGAGTGTGCACACATATAGAACTTATATGATATGAAAGGTTTATTTGCATACATATTGGATTCATGCCACTAACATACATTGCATTAAGGAGGTCAACCGAATCAATAGACCGCCTGATCTTCGCGTTAGTGTTGGGACATATACACACACCTTTGCATATGTTCATATAAGCATTATAAATCTTTAAGGACAATGGATGCCAGTGATTGATGGATGATGGATTGTAGGATATGCATTCTTCTCAACTTGGAGATTTCGGGGACGTAATCCTTTGAGTAGGGGAGAATGTAGCACCTTGAATTTTAACAACACTAAAAGAGGATAAATTAAATAATAATTAATTTAATATTTAGAATTAAGGGAAACATACTATGCCATTGCATATGTCTCGAAATTCTTGTCAAGATAGACATTTGGTTTATGTAAAACGGACACCGTATGAGGAAGTTATGAGGGTTTTAAGTTTGTATACGTGCAGAAATATTATGTATAAACATATGAGGCAGAGATGAGTCAAAATTTTGCCCGGAATGATTCAAATTTAAAAAATTCGTCAGAGCATAAAAATTCCCGCTTTAGGGGGTCGACCCCCGTAAAGGGGTGTTGACCTATGGGTCGATCCACCCACAGGGGTGTCGACACCGCTAGGGCTGATGTGGCACTCGGTTTCATGGGGTCTGGTAGCTATATATATGTGTCCTATTCTCCTATTTTCTTCATTGGAAATCATGGAGGCCATATGCTGCCGGGGTGTGAACTGAGACGGAACCGTTTTCTACAACAACATACTTTGAAAATCAATGTCATAAATTCAAGATTCGTTCTTTCTCAATTCTCTAAACCTAACGTTGTGAGTTTCTAGTTGCTTTTAGGCTTACACAAATAAAAGTAAATTGTGAAAGACTGTGAATTGGATATGTTGTAAAGTATGATTCTGTGCAAGTGTTAAATCATATACTATGTCATGATAGATCTATTTCCCTAGATCTAATACAACTGTGGTTATTCTATTATGATGCCTATGTGGATCTTGACATGCAACTATATTATGGTGGATGTACGTCTATTAAATTGGACAGTTGTAACATTGGCTAGATCTAGTTGTTTATGTAAATCACCTTTTACCATCACATTGTGATCAATATAGATATGTTGTAAACTTGACATGTGAATCCATCTTTAGATCTAAACATGTTACTATGACACCCTAATTATGCTAGATCTAAATAGTTGGACATCTAAATGGTTAATTCAAATCTTATTATGCTTGCTTTGACATCGTAGTTGCCCCAAGTTCATTAGTTTTACGTCCACCTTGTTATGATGTTAATTACATGTCCATTCACCTTGTTATCATGCTAGTTTATGTTTATAACAAGATATGTTAAAACTATCACCGTTGTTATATTCCCTTTTCATTCTTATGGCAAGGCTACTCTATAGCCTAGATGCCGCCAAAATACGTGTGAATATGTTAGTTAGGAAACGGGGAAAGGGATTTATAATTGGCATAATTTATGTAATATTTATATGAATTGGACATATAATTCAAATAGGGAAACATAGAAATAATCACCTATAATGACATAGGTAGATTTGGATAAAAATAGAATGTCTAGTCATTACAATTAGGATTTTTAATGGCACTCATGACACGAGGTTAGGTTGCATTAGTTGTGGAAATCTGCTCGAACCCAACCGGCATATCCAGCTGCTACTAATGTTGAACCTAATGTGAGAGGTCTAAGTGCGTAAATACAAATTGGGCTAAGACATGAGGTTAGGCCCAACTATGGAATAAGACTGCCCGGACCCGACCGGCATATCCAGCATCCACACGTTGTAGGCCTAATGTGGGAAGTCTAGCTCATTATAACCATAATTGGACATGGTAATGAATTGGACTACTAAACCTATTTTAATCCATAAGGATTGTATGATTATGAACTTAAGTTAGGGTTAAGTAAAATTGGATGGGTAGTGGGTGGGTTAAGTAAATTAGAGGGGGTGGGTAATATTTACATATAGGCCCACGAACTTAACCCAATAAGGTTATGTACTTAAGGACACCCTTTAGGGTAAGCATAACTGATGTAGGGCTATATAATTAAAGACACCTAAGGGTATACATAGTCAGCGAAAAACCTAGTGGGAATACAAGACAAAGGTCAGAGCTTGTATCATATTGTATGGGACCCATTTCAGTCAGTAACCCGGAGTAGGTATCAAACAAAGAACTCTGTACTAGGCAGAGAAGGGGCACGCTTACTGACTGATTATAAGAGATCCAAACGAGACGGATGGTGTGGGCCGCGCAAACCGATCGGGCCATGTGCATGCATGAGCCGGGCAAAGGGGGATAAGACGATCGTGACACCAGTAGATATGGTTGTGCATATCTTGGAAATGCAGGGTTGTCACCTTAGGAAGTGATACCTCCTACTATGAGACCAACACAGGGTATCTATAGAATAGGGAGCCGATCGATTAGGGTAGTGGTTAGGGTACACTCGGACATATGCCCTAAGTCTACCAACTTATAGTGGAAGGGATCATCTCATTTTAGTTACACTAGTAATAGTGTAGCATAATCATTAGAGAAGTGTATACACCTTACCTTGTCACACCTGCCATTTATGTACTGATCTCTCTTATCCACTTTATATGCCTATCATGTTACTTTTATTTATGTACTGGCTAAAAGTAACTAGACTCGCCAGACTTTATGTCTGACCCTTTGTTTCTCCTTCTTTCTTCCATTCCCCCCCCCCCCCAAGGTTCTCAGGGAGGAAACGCTCAGGCTTAGTCAGGACTCAGATATCATCTTGGTAGGAGCTACTTCTGAAGTATGGCTCAAGTTCTTGTCTCTACTATGGCTTAACTCTTTTGATTGGGGAATTATGCTTTTTATATACTTAAGTACTCTAATGGTGAAAGACAGAAGTTAGTTTGTTGTAATGGTTTTTGTGACTTATGGTATTGTGGACCATGTTATTATGACTTATGTTTGAAATAAAAATTTAAATTTCCGCTACTATCTTATTTATATCTGTCTTGTAATTATTCTGTGTTTGTTTACCTATAGCACTTCACGAAACTTAATGCATTCCCTTAGTGAGTGACATTAACGGACATGGGGTGCCACAAGGTCCGCCCCACCCTCGGCTGTGGCCCCACCTTTCGTCTCTCCTCTTTTAAACCATTCGGTCTCTCCTTAAATACACACACCACTCTGCCACCTTTTCTCTCTCCTCTATACCCATGTCAGTAACCCCTAGCCACCACCAATCACTAGCCTTGCAGTCCCTCCTGCCCAGTCCGTTCGTAAACCCCTAGGCTCGACCTCCTCTTTGTTGAAAGGAAAACAAAAGTTAATAAGTAAAAGTGTGTGTATATATATGTATATATGTATACGTTTGGGTTCGCAAAGAAGGAAAATAGTACACGTAGCGGTAACATCGTTTGTTGGCGTGTTTGCAGTTGATACGAAGTTCTGACAGTGAAGATTTTGAAAGCAATGACGGTGAGAACTACTAATTTAACTATTTTTAAATGAGTAGAAATTGGTTAATTATAATTAGTTGATGATAATTGGTTGAGCAAGGATGTTGATTATTGTGTGCAATGTTTGGATAGATGTTTGTGTAGTCCGAAACACACTGAACACTGATAAGCATTGATGACCGTAACACTTGTGTACAATTGAAATGTTTGTTTAATTGTTTTGACTATGATGGATGAATTCATGCATGTCCATGTTGCTTAAATATGGCTGATTATGGTTGTATGAAATCACACATACCGTAGTTGTGAAATTATAATGGTAATAAATTCAAATTTCCCTCCCATATAAGTGGTGATTATATTATTTTTAATATTTAAAGTAATAGTTGAAAATCAAGTTTTGAATTTGGATTTCAAAACTGTTTAGAAAGCTAAGTTAGTTAAGTACGAGTAATATCCGTAAAAACAGAAACGGATTTGGAAATGTTTTTAACTATTTATGGGTTATCAAAGTTTGAATCGAGTTTCGAAATTTAATTTGGGAAGTGATTTTGAGTTAAGTACATAAACTTTGGTTTTTATACAAATATTTTGTTCCATTATCCTTGTTTATTTTTATAATGGCTATCTATAAATTTTGGGAACAATCGGACAAGTTTTGGAAAAAAAAGAGTTATTTTATTGATATGATTGTAATATCAAGTTTCAATTTAATTTGAAATGGAAGTTTGGAAATTGGAAATGTGATTTCAAAATAAAGTTATATATGTTTATGGGAATTTAAAATTATATTGGAAAAGATTCAGACGACTATAGTTGAAATCGTTATATGGTCTAAATAAGACGTGTCGCGCAGCGGCAGCACATGAATTTCGATCATAAGTTTTAAACAGCTATAACTAGAATGTTTTAAATCGGATTGACGTGAAACGAAAAATGTTGGATTTCTAATAACAATTGCTTTTTAATAGAAAAGAAATTTTCAAATTATAATGTATGGTTTTATGTTATGTTTAAATCAAATTCAGAAAAAGTCGATATATGCATAGTTCGGTTACTGTAATTGGAAATTTAATAAATCTGGTTTATAAAAATGATTAAAAATTAGGCAAAATTATGATAAATCATAATTTATTATTTGAAAGTGATTAAATTGGGAAATATTGAAATTTGAATTATTTTTAATCTATTTGATTTAACTAACTATTTTGCAGCACTTTTGGTAAAGCTTATAAACGTTATTATAACGCTTCTGTTGTAAATGATCGTTTTTGAAGTTTATAAACTGTGAACTTTTACTTGAACTTTGAATAATATTTTAAAAAGGTTTGTTCAAGGTTTTGGAAGGTTCAAAGGTTATTAAAATATTTGTACGAAATTTATTTAGTATTTACTTATTTTAAGTTAAGTTTGGAGATTTGGAATTAAAGAGGAATGGGTTTGGATAGAGATAGTCCTCAGGTATTCGATATGGAATTCCAAGGTTGTACAAGTACTATCTGAGAAATTCGAAAAATATTATATTATAATGTTACTTGCAATATTCGCCGATTTTGTGAGTTGATATCAAATATAAGTCGATTAAACTCTATGCAAACTTATGTTTGAATATCAATTTTTTTTTTGGGATAATCGTAATGATGTCTTTAATCAAAGTAAAGGTGAAGTTGAGATTTGGTAATTTGAAGACTTAAAGAAAGGGTAATGGGAACGAAGGAATTATGTTTTGAGAAATTAAGGGTTGATAAAGTAAATCATCTCGGTCCAAAGTTTTAACTGGAATTTCAATGGAATCAAATTGAACTTAAGTAATTAGGGATAAAGCAAATTTTGAGCTGTAAGTTATGAAACCTTAACTCAAGAATGAATGAATAACTAATTGGAAGGAGATCTGAATAGAAAATCCCGTGTAGTCCATAACTATTGTTTAAATGTACACTTATTAGTTAGAAAGGATGGGATCGGACTTATGTTCAAAAACCATTCCAAGTAATAATACGATGGTATGAAGTAATTCAAGACTTGGAAGACGACGAGTGAAGACTGAAATTTTTTGAATCATTTGGATTGATTGTTGATGTCACGAATTGGTTTGTACAACCCGCACGAGGTTATAATGGGCATGAGATCTGGATGTATTTGGAAATTTTCGGATTGTTGTTTCGTTCAGGCCCAGAACAGACTTGTATGGATTGTGTGTCAAACATTATAATTAACTGTGCATCGCTAATTTTGTTAATACATATCTGCTTGGTGGCGGAGAACTTATTCTCTTATCTTAACACCATTCTCTTAAATGTATGAGATTAGAGGTTGTATATTAGAAATTAGTGATGCGTTGTGAATGGATAATGTGGCATACTTAAGTTATGTGATGAGTTATTGATGATCAAAGCGTGGCTTATTTAAACGTAGCTTTGTGTATATCGTGACCTCGACAAGCCTCACACCCTGGTAAATGGCCAAAACAGGAAGAAATGCAGTAGGTTTATGGGGCATTGTCTCCTTCTAGATAAAAGGTGTACTATATATAGAGCCCAGGTATTAGCTTATATGGAAAAACATCTACTTTTATGGTTGTTGTTGGCACGCACTCGGAAAGGTTGGTAACAACCAGGAGATGACATACTTAGGCGTAATCTAAGTTACCTAGTTACATAGGTAACCCGACCATGTGTTAGCATGAGGAACATCACTGTTGATCTTTATACATGCGTCTAGAGATGTTCAAAATTCGGTTCGTAAGGAAGTTCCTTTGCCTGATCATTGTTGGAAACCCGGTCTCCACTACAAACCCGTATGCTTTTAGTTGTATACTATTATGGCAGTATAGTATACGGTACCTATGTTAGCTAGTTTAATATATTTACTTTCTAAAGGTTTTTCACACTACGCACTAATAATCGTATAAATGAGGATTTTCATGTATTAAAGGTATTTTTGACTACTATAAGGAGAAACCTCGCCTGTGTGTGTGTGCCACGAGACCTTATGTCAGTTTCATTTTTCAGAAAGTCATTGCAAATTTCTATGCCATGGTTTTCACATGGAGTAAACCCGTTCCACGTTAGCGGCGTTGTAACGCCCCAAATTTAGAATGATTGAATTAATTAAATTTAAGAACACTAAATTTTTAAAAGAGGAATGAAGGGAAATGGGTTGCACCATTGCGATCGTCTCGGAATTCTGCTTGAGATAGAGTCCGAGTTTGCATAAATCGGACTTCGTATGAGGAAGTAAGGGGCCTCGGAAGTTTGAGTAATTAAGCAGGATTAATTAAAGTTAAACCCAGCCAGAAAATTCAAATTCAAATTCGAAATTGCTGGTACTCGGGCTGGGCGGGAAAATTCCCGCCTAGGACCCAGGTCGACCAGGGGGTCGACCTAGGGGTCGACCTGATCGGATAGGTCGACTAGGGGATCGACCCTGGTGTCGACCTGGGTACCCCCAGGTCGACCTAGGGGTTGACCTCCCCCTTTGGGAGGTCGAACCTGGTTCGGCCAGTTTTGCTGCGTGGTGCGATTTTTGGGCCTCAGAAGATTTTTGATGGTCCATATCAGTTTTAGGGTTAATCCTAAGGCCTAAATAACTTCCTACACCTATACATATGTCATCAACTTAACCCTAATTCATAAAATAATTTCTAAGACACCATTATGCTGCCAAACTCTCTCCTGAACCCTAGTCGCCACCTCTAACTCAAATTGCAAGCATTCAACTTCAATTAAAATCAAAGTTTAGAGCTTCAACAACAATTAAAGAAGATCAATCAACATCACCGCAACGTTTCTACACCAATTTCAATTCGTTAATCCTTTTCTTAAGCCACGAAAGGTGAGTATAGTTATTTTCACAAATTTAATGGGATTAAAGTAACATGAAAAAGTTGTAAAAAGGATTCATATATGTTTGTAATGAAAATCTCACCAAGTCTTCACCTTTTTTATTCATGTCATCATATGCCTATGCTTCTATGTAAAGTTCATACCTTTTATCGGTTTATTCATGTTGAATCTGTCATTATGCCTCAATGCCAGTTTATATGCCCCTTTATTTCGTGATGTTAATTCCAATTTTCTGTGATTTGATTCCCTCTTCTTATCCCTATTCCTTTTATTTTTGGATCTAGGCTATCTTCGAGCCTATGTTAAAAATACGCGCGAATGCGAATACGTGGGAAAGATTGGGATATGTGAAATATGGAAAATTGGATATTTTGGATAATTGGATAATATATGAAATTGGCATATTTGGGTATGAATTACATGGAATTGATGAAATTGCCTATAATTCTAAATTTGTAATTGAGGCTAATTAATATGTAATTAGTATAATTAGTGACAAGTTGGAATAGGCAAAAAGTGTAAACATGATTATATGTTGAATTGGAAACATGTGACATGAAAATTGGAGTTTCGTGAAATACGATTATTAATCAACCTTTGACGCGAGGTTAGGCGCAATTGTGGTGTAAGACTTCCCAGAACCGCCCGGCAAATCCAGCTGCCACAATTGGACGTCTAATGTGAGAGGTCAAAGGCATGAATTGTAGGCGTAACGATGGGTGACACGAGGTTAGACCCGGTTTGTGGCGTAAGACTGCCCGGAACCGCCCGACAAATCCAGCGGCCACAAAATGTTCAGTCTAATGTGGGAGGTCATGCACCGTTCATCATATGGAATGAATTAAGGAATACTGACCATAATAAGACATGGGTAATGGTTAGAGGGTTAAATGGGGTATGACATGTAAATATGGACTTAACCGGAATAAGATAAGGCATGTAAATTATGACATGTAAGTATGGACTTAACCGTAGCATGTGTAAGACATGGACATTTAAATTAAAATGGTTAAGTGGGGGAAAAACCTAGTGGGGGCCAAGCATAGGTGGGAGGCTTGTGTCGGATGGGGACCCGTTCCAACCAATAACCCGTTTTAGTATCTAATTGGGCCCGGTACTAGTCCAGGGTTAGGGCACGCTTACTGGGCTTGAATATAAGAGGTCAAAACGTGAATAGCGGTGGCAACGCAAGTCCAATGGGTTCATATGCGTGCATGGGTCCGTGTTGGTAGGTAAGACGTTGTTGCATCATGTAGGTATGGTCGTGCATTTCATGTTGGTATCGGGATTTCCACTTTGGGGAGTGATACACCCCACTGTGGGGCCAGCACGGGTGCCTACGGGGTTTAGGGAGCCGATCGAATGGGTAGAGTAAGGGTACCTTAGCAGTGGTAGGAGTAAGCCGGCACCTACGATAGCAGCTAGGTACAAGTAACTACCAAGTTTGTCATGTGGGTACAGTTAGTGGGAAGGGATCAACCTTGAGGAAAAGAGACTAGTAGATGTGCGGTGTAATTAAGTAATGTAGTGTAACTTAGAAAAAGTGCGGTGTAAAGAAATACATGTTGGTTGAGTTGGACAGTCCTTCGGGTGCTAGTCCGATGTTGACTTTAGTCTTCGGGGTTAGTACTTGGAGGGTTGTTCGCTTAGCCAAGGTGTAGGATTGTCTTAGTACTTAGAAACAAAATCATCTTGTCCATCCTTTTTATCTACCTTATCTATGTTACTGCCATATCATGATGCCAATTTATGTCTTGATCATTTACCTTACCTATTATTTGTTAAAATTACTGGACTCGCCAGATTTTGTGTCTGACCCGTTTGTTTCCACCTCTTTTCTTTCCCTCCCCCCCCCCCCCCCTCCAGGTTTGCAAGGAGGGAATACTACAGCTTAGTGTCTTTAAAAGAGTAGATGTATCTCTTTGGACTCTCTCATCTTTATGGCTTTTCTTATGCTCAGTGGGGAATTATGCATTTATGTTATTTTAGTATTTTCTTCTTTATGTACTTTGAAGTTTTTGGAAAAGACTATTGAACCTGTTGTAATGGTTTTGGAAACTACTTATGTAAGCTTGTTTTGAGTTATGATGCTATGAAATAAGTTTTATCTTCCGCTGTGTTGTTTTATTTATTTATTCTTGTAATTTATCTGTTCTATACAACAATAATGCTTCATGGACATTGATGCATTCCCTTTGTGAGTGACATTAATGGACATGGGGTGTTACACGTGGTATCAGAGCTATGATTACAAGAATAGATAAAAAGTTTTGAAAAGTTTTTTCAAAAGTATTATTTTCCTGGAAAGTATTTTCAAAAACTTGTTTTAAGAAGCTATTTTCAAAGAAAGTTTACTTTAAAGAGCATAATCACCGCAAGCCATACATCTCTCTTTCGCTTCCCTTGTTTTGAAATTCTTCCTTTTTCTTTTCAGCATGTCTGGAGCACCTGAGATACCAGAGGGTGTTCATGTACCCGGTTGGTTTCGTCAATATCTCGAGGCTAGGGCCGCTGCCGTGGGTCCGACGTTCCTCCTCCTCCTCCCCCAGCTCCAGTCATTCCTCCACGTGGAGATGCTTTCTCCAAGATATGTAAAGACTTTTGTTTGATGGGTTGAAAACCTTTTATTAGGTCTGAAACGTTCGTTGAAGCTAGAAATTGGTTGAAAGAAGTGGAGGATCTATTTAGCATTTTTGATTTGGACGATTGTAGGAAGGTCCAATTGGCTGCTCGGTTGATGAAGGACGAAGCTTCGTTTTGGTGGGAGGTTACTAATGGAGAGCGTGCTGTAGAGACATGGGCAGATTTTAGGGTAAGGTTTGAGTTGAAATTCCTTTCTCAAGCTGAGGAGAGTATGTACATGGAGAGGTTCTTGACATTGAAGCAGAAAAACTTGACTGTGAAGGAGTATGTGACCGAATTTAATAAGTTGGTGAGATTTGGGCTAGAGTTAGTGAATACGCCTCACAAGAAGGCCTTGAGGTTTGCAAAGGGCCTAAATGAACTGCTTCACAGTTTGGCTATGTCCCACATTCCAATGGGGGATACGTATGAAAAGCTTGTTGATATGGCATACATTCATGAAGAAGAGAAGGGGGTAAGTACTTTTAGGCCGCAAGATAAGAAGGAGGATCCAAAGAAAGCCCAACAACAAAAGAAAGGTGGTAAAGAAAAGAGGAAGTGTCACAACTATGGGATACCCGACCATTTGAAGAAAGACTGTAGGAAGAAGAAGAAGTTCGCTTATTATCATGGTGGTGATGCGGGTCATGCTGTAAAGGATTGTCCTAAGAAGCAAGGGCAGAGGGCAAGTTCTACTTCGGGGAGGGCAGGTTCACGCTCTCATGGCTCTGGGACAGGAAGAAGGTAGAAAAATTTCTGTCTAAAGTTTGATTTTCTTGTTTGATCATCCTGTCCGTGCTTTATTCGATTCTGGCGCATCACATTCATTTATCTTTACATCATTAGTTGAAACACTGCACTTAAATACTAGTCTCGTTGTGGATCCCATTGTAGTCTCAAATTCGATTGGTGGGTCGGCTCATTTATCCATGGTTTGTAGGGATTTGAGATTGTCTATCTTAGGCATTGGTTTTGAATGTAAAGCTTTTGTGTTTGGTTTCATGGGCTATGGGTTGATTCTAGGGATGGATTGGCTAGCCAGATATGGTGCCATCCTAGATTGTGAACGAAGGGTAGTAAAATTGTTGACTCGTAGTGGAAAGACCCTTGATATTTCTTGTGACCCTAGAGGATCGGTGATTCTTAGTTATCTTGAGTCACTTGACGCATCTAATGGTGATTTACATTCTGTTCATATAGTCCGTGAATATGTTGATGTCTTCGGTGAGGTGCGGGGTCTACCCCCAAAATGTGAGATAGACTTTTGTATTTATCTTGTAGACAATGCAAAACCAGTATCTCTGCCAGTACGCCACATGGCTCCTCGTAAGAGGAGGGAGCTTAATAAGCAAGTAGGGGAGTTGCTTGAAAGGGATTCATAAGACGTAGTATATCGGAGTGGGGTGCTCCAGTAGTATTTGCCACGAAGGCGGATGGGTCCCTTAAACTTTGTGTGGACTATAGAAAACTTAATAAGCTTACTAAGCAGAATAGGCACCACTACCGAGGATTGACGATCTCTTCGATCAGTTAGTTGGCGCCTCAGTGTTTTCGTAGTTGGACTTAGCCACTGGTTTCCATCAGTTGAGAGTGACTGAGGATAGCATAGACAAGACTGCCTTTAGGACTCCGGACGGTTTCTATGAGTGGCTTGTAATGCCCTTCAGTTTGACAAACGCCCCCGCATACTTTGTTGACTTGATGAGTAGGGTGTTTAGGGACTACCTTAATAAATTCATGGTGGTCTTTGTGGATGACATCTTGATGTTTTCTAAGAGCGAGGAAGAGCATGCCCTACATCTTAGGGAAGTGTTAGAGACCCTTCGAGCGCATAACCTTAAAGCTAAATTTTCTAATTTTCACTTTTGGAGGAAGGAAGTGCGATTCTTAGGGCACGTGGTTTCCAAAGAAGGGATAGCTATGGATCCAATGAAGGAGGTGGCCATCCAAGATTGGAAGGTCCCTAAAAATGCTACCGCGGTGAGGAGTTTCTTGGGGTTGGCAGGCTACTATAGGAAATTTATCAAGGACTTCGCAAAGATATTAGCCCCATTGACACGCTTGACGAAGAAGAACCTAGTTTTCACGTGGGACGAAGATTGTGATGATGCGTTCCAACGTTTAAAGAGAGCTTTGACCACAGCCCCAGTCTTAGTGTTGCCAGATGGGAGTAAGACATTTACCGTTTATACCGATGCTTTGGGGACAGGACTAGGCACAGTCTTAATGCAAGAGTGAGGGTAATAGCCTATGGAGGAAGGCAGTTGAGAGTGCATGAGAGAAATTACCCTACACATGACCTAGAGTTGGCCGCTATTGTTTTCGCGCTTAAGTCTTGGCGCAATTTTCTTCTTGGTGAGAAATTCGAATTGTTCACAGACCACAAATCACTAAAATACTTGTTCTCTCAGAAGGACTTGAACTTAAGGAAGCAAAGGTGGATGGAATTCTTAGCGTCCTACGATTTCGAGATAGCATATACCCCTGACAAGGGTAACGTGGTGGCAGACGCATTAAGTAGGAAAAGGTTGTCCTTGAGTCCGTTGTTTGTTGAGCGACAAAGCTTAGAGTTCATCTCTACATTTGACTTTAGACCTCCCTTCGACTTTGTACCCGGTTTGCTAGCATCCTTAGAGGTCAGACCTATGCTTTTGGGATGGATTGGTGAGGCACAGCGACATAACCCATAGTTGGTTGAGTTGGTAGAGAAGCTCATAAGGGTGGAGTCATCGAGCCATCTCAGTAGGTATACCCTAGATGATAAGGGTTGGTTACGTACGGACGGTAGACTTTGTGTACCACGAGAGGAGAACTCGAGGAAGACCATTCTTGATGATGCACATCGTTCGAAGATGACCATTCATCCCGGCGGGGACAAGATGTACATGGACTTGAGACGAGTTTACTTTTGGGTCGGTACGAAGAGGGATGTGGTCGAGTTTGTCGCTAGATGCTTGGTGTGCCAACAAGGTGTCTCCATTACAGAATGTTGTTCGCTTTGGGTCCATTGGGAAGTTAGCACCAAGGTTCGTAGGGTCGTTTCCTATTAAGGAGAGGATTGGACAGATGGCGTATAGAGTGGAGTTTCCCGAGAGACTTAGTGGTGTACATGACGTATTCCATGTATCACATTTGAGGAAGTGCTTGCATGAGACCACAGAAGTGGTAGAGCCGAGCTTGCTTAGAGAGGTAGATATAGAGCGTGATGCGACGATTCGACGAGCTCCTACATGCATTCTTGGGTCGGAGATTAAGAAGTTGAGGATTCGAGAGGTCAAGCTAGTCAAAGTGCGATGGGGAGATGATGAGAGTGACGCTACATGGGAGACGGAAGAGAAGACGTGTTCATTGTACCCTTTTCTTTTCGAGGGTATGTTTTTTAATTTCTCCTTTATCACTTAGCTTGTACATGTTCTATCTTTAGTATGTCCTCTCGCTAGTATCTTTGACCTTTAGATAGGGTAGTCCTATGGTTGAAACATATGTTTGAGATATGTTATGTATGGTGGATGCATGTGGATGCAAGTGTTTGCTTGTGGTTGCTCGTGGATACATATACACACACTTTAGGCACTAGATCGGCTCAATCACTTCCATATTGCATATTGCATATAAATGGATGTATTTAGTAAAATGAATGTACATTGAATGTGTGTATAATATGGATGTTGCATTTATATGAATGGTTGTGCACACATGTAGTAATGATATGTATAGGGTTCTTTGCATACATGATGGATACACGGCACTATCATTATTTGCATTAAGGAGTTCGACTGAAGCAGTGGACTGCCTGATTTTGCATTAGTATACGTACATATACACACAGTATGCATATGTACATGAAAAGCATTAGAAATCTTTTAAGGACCATGGTTTCTAGAGGTTGATGGTTGAGTAGATGGATGATTGGATAGTAGGATACGTTCTTCTTGACTTAGAGATTTCGAGGACGAAATCCTTTAAGAAGGGGAGAATGTAACACCCCAAATTTTGAATGATTGAATTAACTAAATTAAAGAACACTAAATTTTTAAAAGAGGAATGAAGGGAAATGGGTTGTGCCATTGCGATCGTCTCGGAACTCTGCTTGAGATAGAGTCTGAGTTTGCGTAAATCGGACTTCGTATGAGGAAGTAAGGGGCCTCGGAAGTTTGAGTAATTAAGTAGAAATAATTAAAGTTAAACCCAGCCGGGAAATTCAAATTCAAATTCAAAATTGAAGGTACCCGGGCTAGGCAGGAAAATTCCCGCAAAAAACCCAGGTCGACCAGGGTGTCGACCTGGGGGTCGACCTGATCGGATAGGTCGACCAGGGGGTCGACCCTGGTGTCGACCTAGATACCCCCAGGTCGACCTAGGGGTCGACCTCCCCCCCTTGGGAGGTCGAACCTGGTTCGGCCAGTTTTGCTGCATGGTGCGATTTTTGGGCCTGGGACGATTTTTGATGGTCCAGAACAGTTCGAGGGTTAATCCTAACGCCTAAATAACTTCCTACACCTATAAATATGTCATCAACTTAACCCTAATTCATAAAATAATTTCTAAGACACCATTATGTTGCCAAACTCTCTCTTGAACCCTAGTCGCCGCCTCTAACTCAAATTGCAAGCATTCAACTTCAATTAAAATCAAAGTTTAGAGCTTCAACAACAATTAAAGAAGATCAATCAACATCACCACAACGTTTCTACACCAATTTCAATTCGTTAATCCTTTTCTTAAGCCACGAAAGGTGAGTACAGTTATTTTCACAAATTTAATGGGATTAAAGTAACATGAAAAAGTTGTAAAAAGGATTCATATATGTTTGTAATGAAAATCTCACCAAGTCTTCACCTTTTTGATTCATGTCATCATATGCCTATGCTTCTATGTAAAGTTCGTACCTTTTATCAGTTTATTCATGTTGAATCTGTCGTTATGCCTCTATGCCAGTTTATATGCCCCTTTATTTCGTGATGTTAATTCTAATTTTCTATGATTTGATTCCCTCTTCTTATCCTTATTCCTTTTATTTTTGGATCTAGGCCACCTTCGAGCCTATGTTATAAATACGCGTGAATGCGAATACGTGGGAACGATGGGGATATATGAAATATGGAAAATTGGATATAATTGGATATTTTGGATAATTGGATAATATGTGAAATTGGCATATTTGGGTATGAATTACATGGAATTGATGAAATTGCCTATAATTGAAAATTTGTAATTGAGGCTAATTAATATGTAATTAGTGTAATCAGTGACAAGTTGGAATAGGAAAAAAGTGTAAACATGATTATATGTTGAATTGGAAACACATGACATGAAAATTGGGGTTTGGGTGAAATACGATTATTAATAAACCTTTGACACAAGGTTAGGCGCAATTGTGGTGTAAGACTGCACAGAACCGCCCGACAAATCCAGCTGCCACTATTGGATGACTAATGTGAGAGATCAAAGGCATGAATTGTAGGCGTAATGATGGGTGACATGAGGTTAGACCCGGTTTGTGGCGTAAGACTGCTCGGAACTGCCCGGCAAATCCAGCGGCCACAAAATGTTCGGTCTAATGTGGGAGGTCATGCACCGTTCGTCATAAGGAATAAATTAAGGAATACTGACCATAATAAGACATGGGTATGGTTAGAGGGTTAAGTGGAGTATGACATGTAAATTTGGACTTAACTGGAATAACATAAGGCATGTAAATTATGACATGTAAGTATGGACTTAACCATAGCATGTGTAAGACATGGACATTTAAATTAAAATGGTTAAGTGGGGGGAAAACCTAGTGGGGGCCAAGTATAGGTGGGAGGCTTGTGTCGGATGGGATCCCGTTTCAACCAGTAACCCGTTTGAGTATCTAATTGGGCCCGGTACTAGGCCGGGGTTGGGGCACGCTTACTGGGCTTGAATATAAGAGGTCAAAACGTGAATAGCAGTGGCAACGAAATTCCAACGGGTTCATGTGCGTGCATGGGTCCGGGCTGGTAGGTAAGATGTTGTTGCATCGTGTTGGTATGGCCATGCATTTCATGTTGTTATCGGGTTTGCCACTTTGGGGAGTGATACACCCCACCATGGGCCAGCACGGGTGCCTACGGGGTTTAGGGAGCCGATCAAATGGGTAGAGTAAGGGTACCTTAGCGGTGGTAGGAGCAAGCCGGCACCTACAATAGTAGCTACGTACAAGTAACTACCAAGTTTGTCATGTGGGTACAGTTAGTGGGAAGGTATCAACCTTGAGTAAAAGAGACTAGTAGATGTGCGGTGTAATTAAGTAATGTGGTGTAACTTAGCAAAAGTAACGAAATACATGTCGGTTGAGTTGGATATTCCTTTGGGTGCTAGTCTGATGTTGACTTTGGTCTTCGGGGTTAATACTTGGAGGGTTGTTTGCTTAGCCAAGGTGTAGGATTGTCTTAGTACTTAGGAACGAAATCATCTTGTCCATCCTTTTTATCTACCTTATCTATGTTACAGCCATATCATGATGCCTATTTATGTCTTGATCATTTACCTTACCTGTTATTTGTTAAAATTACTGGACTCGCCAGACTTTATGTCTGACCCGTTTGTTTCCACCTCTTTTCTTTCGTTCTCCCCCCCCCCCCCCCACCCCCCCGGGGTTTGCAAGGAGGGAATACTACAGCTTAGAGCCGATTTCTTTCAGTTGCTTGAAAAGAGTAGATGTATCGCTTTGGACTCTCTCATCATTATGGCTTTGCTTATGCTCAGTGGGGATTTATGCATTTATGTTATTTTAGTATTTTCTTCTTTATGTACTTTAAAGTTTTTGGAAAAGACTATTGATCCTGTTGTAATGGTTTTAGAAACTACTTATGTAAGCTTGTTTTGAGTTATGATGCTATGAAATAAGTTTTATCTTCCATTGTGTTGTTTTATTTATTTATTCTTGTAATTTATCTGTTCTATACAACAATAACGCTTCATGGACATTAATGCATTCCCTTTGTGAGTGACATTAATGGACATGGGGTGTTACAGGCGTGGTCCGGTGAATTACCATACTTTAAAATAAACCCTAAAAGCAACTGTTTTTAGTTCTCACACCAGTCCCGTGACTGACCTGGAGTTTATTTTTCCCCCACCTAAACTATGGGTGCCCACAATTTTTACACGGGAAGCTAGTAGTTTGATTTGCAGATTTGGTTTTCAGAGCTGGGTTCTGGTTTGAAGCTAGAATTTTGCTTAGGATTTTTCGTCTTCCACTGAAGGTCTATTTGTATTTCTTTCCGCTAAGCTTATGTTGTACTTTAATATTCCTTGTAACTCTAATGTAATATTATTATGATAATAGAAAAGTTTTGTTATTTTTGTTCATATGTGTTAGTACTCCTAACAGTCTGTCTTTGTGAAAGGTGTAAGTTAGTTTAATTACCGGTGAAAATCGGGGAAAAAGGCGGGTCGTTAAACATTAAGAATAAGTAAATTAAAAACCATAATAAGACGATGTTAAATAAAAAAATTCTTTAAGCTAATATTACTATTTCAAGAAGACAAACTCAAAAGTGTATGGTCTTAAAGGAAACCCACCTGTAGAGGAAGAAATACTGTTCTAAATGACTATGTAGTATTTCTCGTTAAAGATAAATAATGGTTGGTGAATATGACTCTATGTACTTACATCAATCCATATAAGGTATTAATTTAAAAGGTGGATGAAAATATAGTGTACATCTATATAGATAATAAAGTTTGCAATTTTCCTCTAACTTAAGTAACAAGATTATTGATTGTGAATAACTATTCATTGGTAAAGGGAATTAAGTGGGTAATATGGAGTTATTTAAGGCATTTTTATTGAAAAGACCATTTTTAAAGAATTTTGTTTATCTTTAAAGTAATATACTCTTAGGTTTTGTGATTGATTCATTAGAATCACTATGGAGTTTATTCCATATTTTAATTTTAAGCAATATCTGATGGAGATTAAAGTTATGTTTCTTAATTGAGACATTGATGAACCAGCTTAAGGATCTCACTTTTGAACTATCCTTTTGCATTTGGGATTCAAATACACCATTATTATTCATATGGTGATACTTAATTATCCCAAAATAATTTGGCAAATAAGTGCTTAGAAGGTTTGGTATTCAAGTTATGATTTAATTGATTATATTTCCCTAACATCATTGAAATTGAAGAAATGCAAAAGATTTCCTAAGTCAAGGTAACCCCTCTTTGAAATACTTTAGTATTATTCCTAGATCAGAATACAAAATAAGAATCATAGAACACATGAAGCCATCTTATTATCTTCCTGTAAAAAAGAAAAAAATATGGTGGACTAACTGATCTTTATATCAATCAGTTGATGAAAGAGCCCAATGTAAGAAAATGTATGTTGGGTCTTTCAAAAAGTTCGCATCATTTCGATAATAATTAGTTTGATTTGTTTTACTGAGAAGGTCTATGGTTTGAGTCCGTACAGCCCTAACACATTCCACTTTTTTACATTTTAATTGGAAAAAATCTGGAAATGGATTAAGAATTAAATTAATGCATTTTATATTTGTATTTTTATAATGCATTTGCAGTATGAATTCCAAAGTTCTAAATCTCGAATATAGGTCACGTTTCGCCTCGGGAATTTTATAGACTAGATCTCGTATCGAGGGAGTTCTCGGATGAGATGAACCTTGCTCGAGAGTTCGTCTCGTATTTCCATCTCGGGTGTGAAAGTTCGTATTGTTACAATCTCTGGTACATGATATGTCAAAAATGATAATCTTACACAATTATTTTTGTGAATTATATTATAAACATAGTGACTTAAACTTGAATTGCAAAACCACTTCATTAGTCTAATTTTATGAAAGATCATTCATACTTTAAATTGTAATATGCTTGTGATTGAAATATAACACAATGCAAATAGATTAGTGTTTGCAACATATAATCCATGAACATGAACTATTGTTAGAGATAAAACACAAAAAAAATCAAATATTAAAGAACTAAGCATAAGTAAAACATAAAATACATAATTTCATGGGTAAAATGTATGTAAAAAGATGAATATGGAAATCATAAGCATTATAGAACATATATGAAATACGATATGGTCATTCAACATGCAAAATGTTAAATAACAAGAGATTACCATAGCTAGATCTGAATTTTTTAAGTATTGTCCTAATTTAGGCAAAAATTAAATTTTAACTAGAAAAACCGAGATCTCGGATAATAGTATCTCGTCTCAGTCGATAAATAGTTTGATATTGCAATATCTCGAGTGGTATATTTGAAACGAGATTTGTTGTTTCATTTCGGAAGGGACCGAAAACAAGGTCTCGAAGGAGATCTCGGGCGATATTTTCGAGATTTAAAACAGTGATGAATTCTAATGTATACTAAAGTATATACACATATGGATATACGTGTATTATTTGGCAGATATCTAACTGGTATTAAAAGTGGATCACTGATTAGTAGCCGAAATGGTTATGAGATATCTTTAAGGAACAAAATAAAAGATTATATGCTCATAGATAAAAGATTGGATTGGTTGGAGAACATAAAGAATTACGATCTGAATATTTTGGACGTCAGTACTACAAAAGATCCACTTCAGGCAATGATAATATATTTTATAGGGGAAATGTAAAGGCCCGCAAATCCGTATACTTTGAGTTGACTAATATTATACACGTCCAACCCAAAATACACGAAAATACGAATCTCTAATAGAAAGAAGTCAAAGGGTGAGAGAATGATAAGATAGAAATATTAGAATAGAAGAATAAGAAGAAGAACCAATACCATACAGCCTCACATCACAGCGGAATAAAATATAATACAGAAATAATTTTTTATTGAAAACTTGAAAAATACTTACAATCATCAGAGTACATCAACACAACCGGAAAGTTATAATAATCTGTCCTCATACACATCACATAGTGAAACAAATATCAAATATCATATGTTTGAGCTTCTCCAGTTCGTCTCTGAATTCCATAGCATCTTAACCTGAACCTATAAATCCTGGGCTAACCCGAGTATTACAAATGCCGAATCAGTCTGGTGAACCAGAGTGAGACAAACTCGCTAAGTTTAAATAACGTCCATATTGATTTTAAAGTTAAAAATCCTTTTGAAAGAAAAGGATAATAGTAAGACCAACCCACACATAAACACGGATGGTTTTTACCTTACTAAAACCCAAACCAATTTTGAAATCATATCTTGTCTAATATTATAATAGTGTCTAAATACAAAAAAAAAATCTAGCGGACCCTTGCATCTCACACTCTATATATATAGTATACAATCAAAACCGCGGGAGCTTATTGGAGATTGGATTCCGACTATGACAAGGTATGGAACCACCTGCCGATAGTGTGTCTCTAGAGGGGAATACACTGGGTTCAACAAGAACGTCTTGCAAACCGGCCCACACATGACTGACCACTCATTTCGCTTGAGTGAATCGAATGTATATCACCAACGGTTGGAAGCTACCCACTGTTTCCTGAAAAGGGACTGCATCGAAATAGATTAAAGAATGAAATGGAGTTTCTCTAGATAGGTGATTATACACCCTAATGGGAGCGACACACATAGCCATGCTGCCTGTCCTAAATTTGTCATTTCCCGGTTGATGAGGCTTGATGTGACACCCCACATCCGTTAATGTCACTCACAAAGGGAATGCATTAAGTTTTCTGAAGTGTTATAGGTAAACAGGCACAGAATATTACAAGACATATATAGTAAAGATAGTAGTGAAAATTCAAATTTTTATTTCAAACACAAATCATACATCGTGGTCCAAAATACCATAAGTCACAAAAACCATTACAACAGTATAACTTCTTTCTTTTACCATCAGAGTACATAAATACTTAAAAGAAAACATAATTCCCCAGATCAAAGAGACAAAGCCATAGTAGAAATAAGAACCTGAGTCATACTTCAAAAGCTGCTCTAGCAAGATGATAATTGAGTCCTGACTAAGCCTGAGTGTTTCCTCCCTAAGAACCTGAGGGGAGGAATAGAAGAAAGAAAGAGAAATAAAAAGGGTCAGATATAAAGTCTGGAGAGTCCAGTTACTTTTAGCAAGTAAATAAATAAAAGTAGCAAGACAGACATATAAAATGGATAAGAGAGATCATTACATAAATGGCAAGTGTGACAAGGTAGACAGGACAGGGTATATATGCTTCTAATGATTACTCTGCACTATTACTAGTATAACCAGAATGAGATGATCTCTTCTACAATAAGGTGGTAGACTTAGGCCTATGTCCAAACATACCCTACTACATCCCTGATCGATCGGTTCCCTACTCCATTGATACTCTGTGTTGGCCCCCACAGTAGGATGTATCACATCCTAAAGTGGCAACCCCTCGTTGATATGCACAGCCCCATATCTACAGGTGTCACAGTCGTCTTATCCCCTTCTGCCGGACTCATGCACGCACATGGCCCGACCGGTCTGCGCTGCCTACACCGTCCTTCACGTTTGGATCTCTTACAATTAGTCCAGTAAGCGTGCCCTTTCTCTGACCTAGTACAGAGTACGTGTTTTGATACCTACTCCGTTACTAGATGAAACGGGTCCCACACAATATGATACAAGTTCTCCCCATTGTCTTGTATCCCCCACTAGGTTTTCATTGGCTTTGTATACCACTCGGTGTCTTTAATTACATAACCTTATCATTTCCACTAGTTATGTTTACCCAAAAAGGTGTCTTAATTACATAACTTTATTATTCTCCCAGGTCATGTATACCACTAGGTGTCTTTAATTACGTACCCTTATCGGGTTCAGTTTGTGGGCTTATATGTAAATATTACTCACCCCCTCGGATTTTCTTAACCCATCCACTGTCCAACCAATTTTACTTAACCATAACTATAGTTCACAGTCATACAATACCTATGGATTAGATTTGGATAAGTAGGCCAATTTATTACCATGTCCATTTACGGTTTATAATGGACTAGACCTCCCACATTAGGCCTACAACTTGTGGATGCTGGATAAATCGGTCGGGTCCGAGCAGTCTTATTCAACAAGTTGGGCCTAACCTCGTATCTTACCCCGAATCATATTTGCGCACTTAGACCTCTCACATTAAGTTCAACATTAGTGGCAGCTAGATATGCCGGTCGGGTCCAGGCAGACTTCCATTACTAATGCAACCTAACCTCGTGTCATAAGTGCAATTACAATTTCTAATTGTAATTATTAGACATTTCATTCTTATCCATTTCTTACCTATGTCTATAGGTGATTATGTCCCAAACTTCCCCTTTTTGAATTATATGTCCAATTCATAAACATTACTTAAATTATGCCAATTCTAGCCTTTTATCCCCCGTTCCCTAATTAATGCATTCGCATATATTTGGAGGCATCTGGGCTAGAAAGTAGCCTAGTCATAAATAATAAAAGGAAAGTGATGGGAATATGATAATGGTGATTGTTTTGGCATAAACATAAACTAGCATGGTGATAAGGTGGACATATGAGCATAAATCTGATGAACTTGTGGCAGTTAACATAGCTATGATGTCATAATAAGCATAATAAGATATAAATTAATAATTTAGATATCCATCTGGTTTAGATCTAATATGATAGGCACAAGATGATAAACTAGATCATATAATTCAGATCCAATAGTTAAAAATAGATCTAACATAATTAGGGTCAAGATCCACATTATAATATGTCATAGAAGTTACAATGGATCCAACAAGACAAAGATTTAGATCAATAGTTAAAAATAGATCTAACACAAATAAGGTCAAGATGCACATCATAGACTGCCACAAAGGTTACAATAGATCCAACAAGATAGAGATCTAGATCCAAGTTATACACAATTTAGGATGTCATATGTTCGCAATTTACAATGGATCCAAATAATATAGGCATATGAACAAATCCAAACTATTGTCATATCACGTTTACTTTTATATATTTAAATCTAAATGCAACTAGGAACATAGAGTTTGGATTAGAAAATAGAAGAAGAATGGATCTCGAATCTTTAACTTAATTGCTTAAGTTGATAGTTGTAGGAGATTAACGGATCTAGTTCAATTCAGATACCGGCAGAGTTTGGCTCACATGAACTCTCAATGAAGAAAACAGGAGGAATGGATACATATTTATAGCTGCAGCACCTCTGAAACCGACTGCCCATCAGCCCTAGGGGTGTTGACACCCCTATAGGTGGGTTGACCCTTGTGTCGACGCCCCTTAAGGAGGGTCGACCCCCAAGAGAGGGAAATTTGCCGCTATACGAATTTCCATTTTTTGACCCTTTATGGATAAGTGTTGACTCATATCTGACTCATTGGTGTATCATGTGTATATACATATTTCTTCTCGCGTATACAAACTAAAAACCCTCGTAACTTCTTCATACGATGTCCGTTTTATGTAAACCAAATGTCTATCTTGACCAGAATTTTGAGACAAACGCAATGGCGTAGTCCATTTTCCTTAATTCTAAATATTAAATTAGTTATTATTTAATTTATCCTCTTTTAGTGTTGTTAAAATTTCGAGGTGTTACATTCTCTCCTACTTAAAGGATTTCGTCCCCGAAATCTTCTAGGTTGAGAAGAATGTATCCTACCATCCATCATCCATCTACTCACCCACCAATCACTGGCATCCATTGTCCTTAAAACATTCTAATGCTTATATGAACATATGAAAAGGTGTGTGTATATGTCCCAACACTAGTGCGAAAGATCAGGCGATCTACTGATTCAGTTGACCTCCTTAATGCAATATATGTTAGTGCCATGAATCCAATATGTATGCAAATAATCCTATTATAACATGTAAGTTCTATATGTGTGCACACTCATTCGTCCAAATGCAACATCCATTTGATTATACATCCATTTCCATCCATTAAAAGAAAAGAAAAATACACACACATCCATATGCAGCATGAGAGTGATTGAGCCGATCTAGTGCCTAATGTGTGTATATGCATTCGCAGGCAACCACTAGCAAACACTTGCATCCATCAAACATAACATGTCTCAAACACATGTTTACATCCTTAGGATTTATATCTAAAGGTCGAAAATACTATGAATAGGATATAATCAAATGATAAAAACAAGCACAGATAAAACTTTGGAAAAGGAGTTAAGAACATACCCTCGAAAAGAAAAGGATATGAAGCACGAGTCTTGGCTTCGGTCTCCCAAGTTGCATCCTCTAGGTTATCTCCTGATTGAACCTTTAGCAACTTCATCTCTTTATTGCGTAGCTTCTTAACTTCCGATCCAAGAATACGGGTAGGGACTCGCCTGACTATCGCCTCCCATTCCACTTCTACCTCTTCCAATACACTTGGCTCAACAACTTCTATGGTGTCATGCAGGCACTTCCGCATATGAGAAATGTGGAAAACATCATGAACGCCAGATAGATTTTATGGGAGCTTTACTCTATAGGACATTTGGCCAATCCGCTCGATTATGGGAAATGGTCCCACAAACCTAGGTGCCAACTTCCCTACCGATCCGAAGCGAACCACATTCCTTAGAGGTGGTACTTTGATAAAAACTAAGTCTCCCACTTCAAATTCGATGTCAATTCTCTTGTCTTCATAGGACTTCTGCTATCTTGAGCTGTCTTCATCCTCCGTCGAAAAAGGTCAATCTTTTCGGATGTTTCTCTAACCATATCTGGTCCATGTAATAATCTTTCTGTAGATTCCCACCAACAAGTTGGTGATCTACAGGGCCGTCCATGCAATGCTTCGAAGGGTGCCATGCCGATGCTGGATTGATAGTTGTTGTTATTGGCAAACTCTACTAAAGTAAGGTGCTCTTCCCAAGTCCTTATGAAATCTAATATACATAGCCTCAAAAGATCCTCTAAAATTTTGTTTACCCTCTCCATCTGCCCATCGGTCTAAGGATGATAAGCGGTGCTCAAACACAAATGTGTACCTAACGCTTCTTGCAAGCTCCTCCAAAATTCACTGGTGAAGATGAGGTCACGATCGCTCACAATGTTGGGGTACTCCATGAAGACGAACTATCTCACGAACATAAATTGCTGCCAACCATGATGTCATCCTCTTACTCTTCACCAGAATGAAACGAGCGCTCTTAGTCAATCTTTCCACTACTACCCAAATAATGGTTTTTTCTTTCTTCGATCTAGGCAAGCCATCTATGAAATCCATAGAGACACTCCCATTTCCACTGAGGAGCCTCCAAAGGATGAAGTAAACCACCGGGCTTCTTTTTCTTAGCTTTAACTTGCTGGCAAACTAGACATTGGGAAACAAATTCAGCCACGTCTTTCTTCATCCCAACCCAAAAGAAAACCCTTTTAATGTCTCTATACATCTTATCACCGCCTGGATGAATAGTCATCGTAGGACGGTGGGCTT
The DNA here is from genome assembly GCA_030737875.1 of Allium sativum. NCBI lineage: Eukaryota > Viridiplantae > Streptophyta > Magnoliopsida > Asparagales > Amaryllidaceae > Allium > Allium sativum. Next base: position 362,291,181 of record CM060921.1, on the reverse strand, counting down.
CTTCTAGGACTGCCTTTATCAAGATTCTAGTTTGAGGAACACAAAGCCTTCCATCTCGTCGCAACCACCCCTTTTCATCTATGGCATATCTACTAAGGTGACTAGAAGTCTCCCCTTTTCTCAGCTTTTCCATAATGTCTAAAATCTGTGGGTCACCTTATTGCGAAACTCCTATCTGATCCGTAAGAGTTGGTTGTATCTCCAAGAATGCAAACAAATCAGGCAAAATCTCGATGGAGGGTCTAAAATCAAAAGCTGATATGAACTCCAAGCTCTTCTTCTACACAAACAAAGGACTCAAGGCCAACCTCTGCCCACTTAGTGCGTCAGCCGCCACATTACCCTTACCAGGGGTATAAACAATCTCAAAATCATAAGAATCTAGGAACTCCATCCACCGTTGTTGCCTTAAATTGAGATCCTTCTATGAGAATATATACTTGAGAGATTTATGATCAGTGTATAACTCGAACTTCTCTCCAAATAAATAACGGCGCCACGCCTTAAGCGTGAAAACTATGGAAGCTAGCTCTAGATCGTGGGTGGGGTAGTTCTTCTCATGAACTCCCAACTATCTACCCCCATAACATACAACTTTCCCTTCTTGCATCAGAACCGCACCAAGCCCTGTACCACACGCATAAGTGTAAACTGTAAACACTTTGTTCCCATCGGGTAAAGTCAAGACTGGGGCTGTTGTCAGAGCCCTCTATAAACTTTGGAAAGCAACATCACAATCTATATCCCATGAAAATGCCAAGTTCTTCTGCGTCTGCCTAGTGAGTGGGGCTGATATCTTCGTGAAGTCCTTAATGAACCTCCTATAATAACCTGTCAACCCAAGAAAGCTTCTCACCACTGTTGCATTCTTAGGAATCTTCCAATCTTGCACCGCAACTACTTTCGTGGGATCCACAGCTATCTCTTATTTGGAGACTACATGCCCTAAGAATCTCACCTTCTTTCTCCAAGAATGGCATTTGGAGAACTTTGCCTTAAGCTGATGGCCACAGAGAGTTTTCAAAACTTCTCTCAAATGTTGGGCATGCTCTTCTTCGTACTTGGAGAAGATCAAGATATCATCAACAAAGACTACTACAAATTTATTTAGGAACTAACACCCTACTCATCAGATCAACAAAATAGGCGGGTGCATTCATCAACCCAAAAGGCATAACTAGCTATTCAAAGAAACCATCCGGAGTACTAAAAGCGGCCTTATCTATGTTGTCCTCAGCCACCCTTAATTGATGAAATCCCGTGCCCAAATCTAACTGAGAAAATACCTAGGCACCAACTAGCTGATTAAACAAGTCATCTATCCTCGGAAGCGGGTGCCTATTCTTCTTTGTGAGTTTGTTCAATTCTTTATAATCAACACACAAACGAAGCGAACCATCCGCCTTAGTTGCAAATACAACTGGAGCACTCCATTCAAATATGCTTCGTCTGATAAATCCTTTCTCAAGTAGCTCCCCTACTTGCTTACTCATTTCCCTTCTTTCCCTTGGAGCCGTATGGCGCACCGGTAATGCAATTGGCTTTGCATTGTCCACCAGATTTATACGAAAATCAATCTTGCGCCTCGAAGGCAAACCCCATACCTTATCAAAACATCGGAATAATCTTGAACTACTGGAACAGTTTGCAGATCATTGATAGATGCGTTAAGAGACTCCAGGAAACTAAGCATAACCGACCATTATGGGTCACAAGAAATCTCGAGGGTCCTCCCATGACAAGTCAGAAGCCTAACAACCCTCTTCTCACAATCCAGAATGGCACCATACATGGTAAGCCAATCCATTTCAAGAATCAACCCATAGCTCATAGACTCGTGCACATATGCATTGCATTCAAACTCGACGCCTAACACAGATATTTTCAAACCCCAACAAATCATAGATAAATGAGTCGAACCACCAATGGGGATTAAAACAACTACGGGATCCACTACCATACTAGTAATTAAGTGCAAAGATTCAACCACAAAACTAGATACAAATGAATGTGAAGTGCCAGAATCAAAAGTGTTCTAATTGGATGATTAGAATGAGAAATTAAACCTTCCATAGAAATTTTCTACCTCTATCAGGAGCACTAATCGCAAGAGCATTCACCTGCCCCCCAGAAGTTCCTGCCCTTTGACCTTATCCCTACAATCCCTGTTTCTTCGGGCACTCCCTAGCAAAGTGTTCGACCTCTCCACAATTGTAGCAAGAGTTCTTCCTTCACTTACAGTCTTTGACCAAGTGACCCTCTTTCCCACAATTATGAAATTTCTCTTATCCTTGCCCTTGTCATTCTTTCCATCTTTCTTTTGTTGTTGTCCCTTCTTGGGCCACACCTTCTTATTTTGCGATGTTTCCTTAGCCTTTACTTCCTTCTTTTCTCCCTTGTCTTCCTCATGCATTAGGGCTATATCGGCAAGCTTTTCAAAAGTGGCTCCCATTGGAATATGGGACATGGATAACCCATGAAGGGGTTCATTTAGCCCTTTAACAGAACGCAACGCCTTCTTGTGCGGAGTATCCACCGGTTCCAACCCAAACCTTGCTAGTTGGTTGAATTTGTTCATATACTCTTTCACTGTCAAGTTCCCTTGTCGGAGTGCCAAGAACCTCTCCATCTTCATGTTTTTCTCTGCTTGGGAAAGAAACTTTATTTCAAATCTTTGTCTAAAATCTTACCAAGTTTCCACCGAACGTCCAGCCAGGATAACTTCCCACCAAAATGAGGCTTCGTCTTTCAGTAGCCAAGCAGCTAACTGAATATTCCTTCTATCCTCTACTTCAATGATAATGAACAAGTCCTTGGTCTCCTTGACCCAATTCCGCACTTCTATAAATGTCTCGTTCCCATGGAATGGCTTCCCTCCCATAACACGGAAGTCATTGCAGAACTTAGCGAAATTGTTTGCTCTTGTAGGGGGAGAAGGAGGAATGACTGGTGCATCTGGGGGAGGAACGTTTCCTTGGCCTTCGGCAGGTGTCGTGGCCTCTAGATACCTACGGAACCATCTGGGTATCGTAACACCCTCTGGAATGTTAGGAATGTTTGGTTCCCCAGGCATGCTAAAAAGAAAAAGGAAGAGATTCAGACAAAGGATCTAAGACATTACCTATGGTTTTTTGGGGAGTGTTTTTCAAAACAGACTTTTCTTTTTGAAAATTCTTTCTTTTAAAACCTTTTTGAAAATAATTTTCAAAAACTTTATCCAATCTGGTAACCTTCAGCTCTGATACCAAATGTGACACCACACGTCCGTTAATGTCACTCACAAAGGGATTTCATTAAGTTTCGTAAAGCATTATAGGTAAACAAACACAGAATATTACAAGACAGATATAATTAAGATAGCAGCGGAAATTCAAATTTTTATTTCAAACACAAATAATACATCATGGTCCAAAATACCATAAGTCACAAAAACCATTACAACAGTATAACTTCTGTATTTTACCATCAGAGTACATAAATACTTAAAAGAAAACATAATTCCCAAATAAAAGAGACAAAGCCATATTAGAGATAAGAAATTGAGCCATACTTCGAAAGCAGCTCTAGCAAGATGATAACTTAGTCATGACTAAGCCTGAGTGTTTCCTCCCTGAGAACCTGGGGGGAAACGGAAGAAAGAAGGAGAAACAAAAAGGGTCAAACATAAAGTCTGGCGAGTCCAGTTACTTTTAGCAAGTAAATAAATAAAAGTAACATGACAGGCATATAAAGTGGATAAGAGAGATCACTACATAAATGGTAGGTGTGACAAGGTAGACAGGACATGGTATATACGCTTTTAATGATTACTCTGCACTATCACAAGTATAACCAGAATGAGATGATCCCTTCCACTAGAAGGTGGTAGACATAGGAATACGTCCAAATGTACCCTACTATAACCCTGATCGATCGGCTCCCTACTCCGTAGATACTCTGTGTCGGCCCCACAGTAGGATGTATCACATCCTAAAGTGGCAACCCATTATTGATATACACAGTCCCGTATCTACAGGTGTCACAGTCTTCTTATCTCCTTCTTCTCGGCTCATGCACGCACATGGCTCGGTCGGTTTGCGCCGCCCACACCGTCCTTCACGTTTGGATCTCTTACAATCAGTCCAGTAAGCGTGCCCCTTCTCCGACCTAGTACGGAGTACATGTTTTGATACCTACTCCGGGTTACTAGATGAAACAGGTCCCACACAATATGATACAAGTTCTCCCCTTTGTCTTATATCCCCCATCAGGTTTTCATTGGCTATGTATACCACTAGGTGTCTTTAATTACATAACCTTATCATTTTCACTAGTTATGTTTACCCTAAAAGGTGTTTTAATTACAAAACTTTATTATTCTCCCCAGTCATGTATACCACTAGGTGTCTTTAATTACATAACCTTATTGGTTTAAGTTTGTGGGCTTATATGTAAATATTATCCACCCCCTCAGATTTGCTTAACCCATCCACTGTCCAACCAATTTTACTTAAACCTAACTTTAGTTCACAATCATACAATCCCTATGGATCAGATTTGGTTAAGTAGTCCAATTTATTACCATGTACATTTACGGTTTATAATGGGCTAGACCTCCCACATTAGGCCTACAACTTATGGATGCTGGATATGCCAGTCGGGTCCGGACAGTCGTCTTCCACAAGTTGGGCCTAACCTCGTGTCTTAGCCCGATTTGTATTTGTGCACTTAGACCTCTCACACTAGGTTCAACATTAGTGGCTGCTGGATATGTCGGTCGGGTCTGGGCATACTTCCACCGCTAACGCAACCTAACCTCATGTCATAAGTGCAATTAAAATTTCTAATTGTAATTATTAGACATTTCATTCTTATCCAATTCTTACCTTTGTCTTTATAGGTGATTATGTCCCAAACATCCCCTTTTTGAATTATATGTCCAATTCATAAACATTACTTAAATTATGCCAATTCTAGCCTTTTTCCCTCGTTCCCTAATTAATGCATTCGCATATATTTTGCGGCATCTATGATAGAAAGTAGCCTAGTCATAAATAATAGAAGGAAAAGTGATAGGAATATGACAAAGTTGATTGTTTTGGCATAAACATGAACTAGCATGGTGAAGCATAATAAGATATAAATTAACAATTTAGATGTCCATCTGGTTTAGATCTAATATGATAGGCACATGATGATAAACTAGATCACATAATTCAGATCCAATAGTTAAAAACAGATCTAACACAATTAGGGTCAAGATCCATATCATAGAATGTCATATAAGTTACAATAGATCCAACAAGATAGAGATTTAGATCAATAGTTAAAAATAGATCTAACACAAACAAGGTCAAGATCGACATCATAGAATGCCACAAAGGTTACAGTAGATCCAACAAGACAGAGATTTATATCCAAGTTATACACAATCTAGGATGTCATATGTTCGCAATTTACAATGGATCCAATATAATATAGGCATATGAACAAATCCAAACTATTGTCATATCATGTTTACTTTTATATATTTAAATCTAAAAGCAATTAGGAAATCATAGAGTTTGGATTAGAAAATAGAAGAAGAACGGATCTTGAATCTCTAACTGAATTGCTTAAGTTGATAGCTGTAGGAGATTAACGGATCTAGTTCAATTCAGACACCGGCAGGCCCCCATGAATTCTCAATGAAGAATACAGGAGGAATGGACACATATTTATAGCTGTAGCACCTCTGAAACCGACTTCCACATCATCCCTAGGGGTGTCGACATCCCTATAAGTGGGTCGACCCTGGTGTCGACACCCCTCTAGGGGGGTCAACCCCTTAGAGCGGGAAATTTGCCACCATATGAATTTTCGATTTTTGGACACTTTCTAGATAAGTGTTGATTCATATCTGACTCATAGGTGTATCATGTGTTACATATTTCTTCTACACGTATACAAACTAAAAACATTTAGAACTTCTTCATACATTGTTCGTTTTACGCAAACCAAATGTCTATTTTGACTAGAATTTCGAGACGAACGCAATATCGCAGTCTGTTTTCCTTAATTCTGAATATTAAATTAGCTATTATTTAATTTATCCTCTTTTAGTGTTGTTAAAATTTCAGGGTGTTACACTTGAGGTTATAATTATCCTTTTGATCATCTGGCCGTCATTCACTTTAAATGCCACATTGTCAGATTCATCAAATCACTAATTGATGTCCACAAATATATTATGGGTTTAAAAGAACGGCCATTCTTTGCCACCAACTTGGTCTATTTGTAGAAATCAACGTACGTGGTTTTTCGGAAATACTCTGTCAAATACTCGTCCATACAAGTCATCCAAGGATAGGATGAAACGAAGGTACCCTCCTACTGCATCCAAAGGATTAGTAGCGAGTAGTCCTTGCAATCCGCAAAATCTCAACCACAACCGAATCATGTCAGAATACCTCTAGTTGCAATCCCAGAGAATATTCGACACGTAATCCTTCCACTTATGATCCACGGTCTTCAATTGCTCCATCTCTATCAGCTTTTGAACTTCTTCAACAGTAATGTATTTGTTGGTCGGAATGGTTTTCGAATATAAATTCGATTCTGATCTCTCCGTACCAACAATTGATTTGGCCAAATTTTGATAGTCGATGATTTAACAATCAAAATAAACAACCATCACCCATAGAAAAATAACATGAATCTAATGGTTCAATATATAGCATCACTTGGCCTCTTTGTTTAAATAACTGTAATTAAATTTCAAAATCTTCCAACATTCGAAATCTCGCTTTTCAATTATAAATCTCCAAATCACTCAACTTATAATTCTATGGATCATAACATATAATATTCTTCACGGAAATATTATTTAAATTCCCTCAACTACCCTCGTTTCTAAACTAATATTATCCATGGATAATCATGAAGTCATTCTAGTTGGGGTATTTTATTTACCTCTTAGACCTTGAGTCGACAACATTCTTATCTTCAGAATAGATATGAGTTTACCAATGAAATCTCATTCCAATAATTATCCCAATGTTTAACCCCATCTATTTTCTTTTGAAAAACTCATTTCAATGCCAAAATCACATTTACTAAATTTAAAAACATTTCTATTTCCCCATCTTTGGGCTTTTAAACTCCCTTTTACTTTCTTCAAATTACAAATCCCATTTAGAACTGGTTTCAATTCTTATAACATTAATCCACTCACAACTTGCCTTTATAATTGCTAATTTGGAATTTATAAAAATCCGACCAATAGAACTCTTAACATAAGTTCATATTAAATATAAATTCGCTTACCATTTCATTTAAACTACACATAAGGTTTTACGACTTCATAAACTTCCATTAAAAGGATTCTATTTCAAGATTTATCACTTTGATTATAATAATAATCATTTCCAATATCCTTATACTCAATTTTTTTTACTTCAACATTTATAGTTAGTCCTCCTTCCAACTAATTAAAATAATAATCGATCAAAAATAATAAATAATTCATTTAATAATCTATCTTGGTTAAAATAGTTGATTTAGTCAACTCAAAACAAGGTTAATCTGTTAACCAATTCCATTAGTTCTTTTTTTTAATCGCTTAAATAGTTTCCTTTAATTTAATTACTGATCTAATTAAATTAGACAATCGCCATTAGTTGTTACTTGAAATAATTTATTCAATCCCTAACCATTTGGTACATTTCTGCTCATTACTTAAACTCATTTACATAAGAATTCGCTTTGTATACTTGGCATAATTACAAGATAAAAATAATTATTTATTTCTTTTAATAAACATTTATTTAAATAATCTATATAAGAATATGTTTCAAAATCTGTTTTGGTTATAAAATAAATCTTTATAACCTTATTTCTAACGATTTACCTGACTATAAATCAGTGTTCATAAAATGATTCATTTTTAGGCCAACTGTTTCCATCCACTCAACCAATATCATCCATTAGTTGGTAACAAACAAATGTTGAATTTTTATTCAACGATTAACAATAAATCAGTCATTCAATCATACTGGTTAATTTGTTTATATAATAAAATATGATTATAAACAACATATTTGAGGAATCCGGTTGGATCCCTCCAACCTGTCCTTCCCTGCATCAAAGTGGGTTACTTCAATTTCAATATAATAATGTATTTAATTTCATTCATCATGATAAACAATTAACTAATAACGGTCAACAATAGATTTATAACATCCATTCACACATCCAATTATTTATTTAATACGTTTATATTATTATGAACATAACCAACAAGGTAAGTTCATTTGGAATCAAATCGTTAAAATAACGATTTAATTTGATTAAATTAAACAAACATTTAATTTAATCAGTGAATATCTAAAAATATTCAGCATTCGTGCGAATAGTCATCAAATCACCAATCATCAGCAAGCATTGCACACAAAATAAAAACCCGGTTTATATAATATATATAAACGGGATAAACTGAGTGAGTTGAACTCACCTTGATTTGATTATCGTTGAACGATCCAATTTTCAGTCAAATTAAACAGTCATTTAATTTAACTGTAAATTCCTATCGCTCCCGATCATGTCCAAATTGTTCCACAATGTAGTGTTCTTCGCCACGATTCCAGTGTAGCTCGTTCCATTGGATTCGGACCTTGCAATAAATAGTCATTAGTGTATAAGCTAACGATTTAATTAATTAAAGTCCTAATTAACTATAATTAATGTTAATTATAAAATATATTTACATGGTTCGGTTCTGGACAGAAACAACTCATTCGAATGTTTCCCATTTACTATGTTACCATTTAAGCCTACTTAGTTTGAAAACAACAGTAGCCTGACAGTCTCTAATTCCTTGTTTACATCATACTATTATAATTTATTTCTGGTTCTTACCCTCATCTACGACCCAGCTTTATTTAATTACACCATTTTAAGTCCTACCTTAATTTAATTACCAGTAAATGGTAATAATACAGAAATTGGTCGGTACATAAATTCCCATTCGTTGAACTACTAGGTGTACTGAAATCCATCTTATAAACATTTAACATTTTCTTTACTGTTTTAGTAGCTTCAAACCATGTGTGCAAATATGTTGATACGGGTTGAGTACAATTTCAACGTTATCATTGGAATCTAGTATGTTAACTCGACGTAAATATATATATAAAGCTAAAATAATATGGTATATTTATACTTACATTTTATTATTTTAAAGCCCACTTAGCCCAACGAGCACAACAGCCCATGATCACCCACCTTCTATCTTCCCCATTCGCCTGTTTTTCGTCTTCCTTGTGGTGTTTGAAACCCCGAATTTAACTTCTTCAACGTGATACTCCCTACTTCATCTCGCAACTCCAATGGAACCGCATGCCCAATCATTTCTTCCTTCCTCTTGTCACATACTACTCTGTTCCTCCCTCCGCACCATTTTGTACTCACGCCTGTTGTAACCAAGGGCTAATACAGGAATTAATAAAGGGGTGGGCTGATTTACAATTTAAGAGCAATGCATTTGTAATTTTGACATTGAGTAAATAACATTTCTGGATAATGATGTCTATTTAAATTCAACATGAAAACAATTTACAGTTTGTCTAAAAAACAAATAAAATTCCTTTCACATGCCAAATGATAGAATATGCGAACGCTGTCCTCAGATTACAAGTAATCATTTCATGACTGAGCTTTTATCAGGTAAGGATTCCCGTGAAACATGCTTTTGTAAGTTAATACAGTTTATTCATGCAAAAAAATTGAACATCATACAAATTAAAAGAAATAAACTTTGCTTTTAATCTTATTTATGTATATCAGCATCTCACACTTCTTTTAACAACTAACACCAATTTAGTTTTCATTTTTTTCGCTGACCGGAGAGAAAAGGCATTCTTTACGAATATACAAAATCTTCTTAAAAATATAGTCGCCCTACATGGAATAGTAATCTCAACTTTTTTTCTTCTACAATGCATCATATCATAGTAGCACAAACGAAAAGAAGAAAAAAGGACATTTGTAATGTAGTTTACACCAAAATGCTACAACAATGACAAGTGGGAAAGACAACGCATACTGCAGATCCTAATTAAAAAAAAGTCATACACAGGTTCCAAAATCAATTTTCTGAAAATCCAAATTCATATATTATACAAATTATACCTTGTTCTTCTAGGTAAGGTGTAGCCGCCTATACAGGAAAACCCTAAATTGAAAAGATCGTCTGCCCCCTTTTTATTTACTGCCTTCATCATTCTTCCCTGGTCCCCTGACTTGAAGATTCCGAATTTGCACCACATTCAACGAACAAACAATAGGATAAGTCTGTAGTGGAAGGTAATTGGCCAAGGCCCTATTTAATCTATGCAATTTTTTTTCTGACCCTGGGATGCAGCCCAGGCCCGCCCAGGGCCAGATCCGCCATTGGTTGTAACGACCCACATTCAACGCATCGAAGGACCATTTTTCCCCTGGAAAATCTTGTTTCATCTATAACTTTTTATTGGTAAGGACTTTTGACCTGAAACCGCTTCCATTGGATTTGGATGATGGTTTACCATTCCGTAGAGTGGTGATATTAATCAAACGGACCTATCGTTTGGGTGATATGGCTGAAATAAGGTTTGGAAGGTGAAAAACAACTTAACTGGGCTTAATTAGGTAATTAATAGCTAAGCCCATTGGGGATTTTGGGATAGGGTTATGTAAGGGTTGAAAAGGGTTAGGGAAACCTTTTTCTATCATTTTTAAAGCCGCCACTTACCTCTCTTCAACCCTAACAATGGCTTCTACCTTCTAAACTACCTCTTAATCACTTTCTAATCAAATTTTAAGCTAAATTACATCAAATCAACTCAAAATAGCATCAAATCAGAGTTGGAACTGTTGTGTTACATTGGGATCCATGCCAGATTAGTTAGAGTTTCAAATCTGAAATTTATTTGTGGCTAAGGTGAGTGATTTGCATTTTTATTCACTAATTACGGCTAATTAGGGGTGATTAGTGATAATTAGCGAAATTATGCATCATAAAAATCTGAAAAAATATTTAGAAATTCTAAAATATTATTTTATGTCACAGGTGCAAATTAGGTTCAATTTGGATTAAGTTTGCTAATCTTATATTTAAAACATGCTTAAGGGGATTAAGGGGAAAATCATGCTTTTTGGGTGTGTTTGATCTAAAATATTTCATGTGATTGATATTTTGGTGTTTTTGGTTGATTCTACATGTTACTACTGTTGTTTGGTATGTTTTGTGACTTCATAGTAAGGTTAGAATGGCTGAAAACGCCATCGTTTGGCAAAATTAGCTTGTTGGAAAAACTGCAGAGTTCTTGATGGTGGCCAGGGGGTGGTCACGAACCTCCCAGAATTCCTGAAGGGGTGTCCCACGAACCGTCCCAAAACCATGCTCACGAACTGCCCAGAATTCTTGAAGGGGGTGCCTTACAAATCGCCCAAAATTCCTGAAGGGGGTGCCTCATGAACCGCCTTGACCAGGTGGTCACGAACCACCTTGACCAGGTAGTCACGAACCGCCATGACCAGGGGGTATGCTGACGATTCCTTAAGGGGGTACGCTGACGATTCCTAAAAGGGGGTAGCTTACGATTCCTGAAGGGGGGTATGCTGACGATTCCTGAATGGGGTATGCTAACGATTCCTGAAGGGGGTATGCTGGCGATTCATGAAGGGGGGGTATGTTGACGATTCCTGAAGGCGGTATGCTGACGATTCCTGAAGGGGGTATGCTGACGATTCCTGAAGGGGGTACGCTGACGATTCCGGAAGGGGGTATGCTGACGATTTCTGAAGGGGGGTATGCTGACGATTCTGAGAGTGGGATTTCTAGAGTGGGATTCCGAGAGATGGATTTCGAGAACGGGATTCGGAGAGCGGAATTCCGAGAGTGGGATTCCGATAGCGGGATTTCGAGAGTGGGATTCCGAGAGCGGGATCCCAAGCTTTCCTATATTTTGTCACTTCATCCAAGATGATGACTCCAAACTGAACCGGATTTGTACTTCTACCACGCGACGACAATTATGAACTCTTCTGATGATCAAAACCAATTCAACCAAAACCCGAGATGCAAAGGAAGTCCAAACAAGAAGTTATTACTCAGGATCCAGATGGTAACCAATGGGTTAACTTTTAGAGTTAAGATTTGCTGCGGGATGTGTGCAAAGGGGTTATTGATATGCATAACTTGGGTTTACCATGGAGAGACAGATTATGGACATGGATCGGTGCAATGGGGTCATTATGACTTCCAAAGCAAAGTGATCGTAGCGAAGGATTGGGTGATCAAAGTGGTGGATATCATATGCTTTACGCACTAAGTGGGTGATGGGAGGATGATTGCTATGTTTGATGTTTGCTATCACCATGACATGCACACTCCCATTTTACATTTTATGTTACTGTTACCTTAAAGTACTGTATATCTTGTTGTACTAACTCTTTGGTTGTAGGTCCAGGTTCAAATATGATTATTCATACCTGTTATTATTTTATTTTACTGTTATCGCTCATATCAGACTTTTGTCTGACCTAGAATTTTATATCTCTTCTTGTTACTCTGGGTGCTCCTAAACGAGCAAACTAGAGACAGGTTAGGTGATATGCACGGGTACCTGTCCAGAGATGAACATGAGGCTTCCACGTACTATTTACATATATTCTCCCTGTGTTGTTGCTGGTCACTATTTTGGGCATTAGTAGTGTACATTTTCTATCTTGCTTTTAGAGACAATATTTTGAAGTTGTAATGATGGTTTGGATCATGAGCTGTATTTTGGATTTCGCTGCTATGATGGTTTAGTTTTCAGCTTATGCACTATCTCGCTTGTTTTATATCAAGTTATGTTATTATTATATTTTATTCCATGCGCCGTGAGATATACTACAGGTTCTTTGGTGATTTATAGTTTCAAACCTTTTTCTTTTGATGACTGTCCCGTGCTAGTCGGGCATTGGCACAGCACATTCCAGGGAAATGTCGGCTGGTTCGGGGCGGACCGTCACACTTGGTAACAGAGCCTAGGTTGCGTAGTTAACCTAGGGGAAGACATCAGGGAGAAATAGTATAAATATATGAAAGCGCATGTTTGTGACATTTTGGTTTTCAAAAGCTATACATATAATATTAGTATATCTAAGGATGATGTCGCACTGCACTGGCACCACAAAGGAGATGGTTAATCGTTTTCTCTTTGCAGATTGAACGATGAGCCGATATACGAGGAGTACGGGTTCAGGGGCTAACAATGGGAATGTCACTGATATATGGATGATGTTTACTACCTTCATGCGAGAGATGCTTAGGGATGCTCAGGGAGCAGTTCCTAATGTTGTTAACGCTGGTGGTGCAGTGGTGCAGGCGCCAAGAGTCGATTTCGCCAAGCTATGCAATGATTATACCAGTCTTAGTGGGAAGCCGTTCCATGGGGCGGATTCGGCTACAGAGGTTCCAAATTGGCTTAATAGTTGTTAGTGCATCTTCGAGGATTTGGGAATCGACAATGCGATGAAGGGAAAGCTAGCATCGCATCAGCTTCAAGGACAGGCGATGAATTGGTGGAATGCTATTAAAGCAGCTACTCCTGAGGATCAAGTTACTTGGAATCAGTTTAAGGCCTGATTCAGTGATAAGTTTATTCCAGCCGCTCATAAATCGGAATTGTTTAGGGAATTCTTGGAGCTTAAGCAGAATGGCAGGGCAGCCTCGGAGTATAATGCTGAATTTGACACCTTATCGAAGTATGGATTGTCCCTTATCGATACGGTCGAGAAGAAGAACGAGAAGTTCATAACTGGCCTAGATGAGTACTTGGGGGAGAAACTCATAAACTATATCAATGAGACTTTCGAATCTATAATGGGAAAGACATTGAGATCTGAGAGCCTTTACCATAAGTCGAAGACCGAGGTTGTAATTACATCTACAGAGGAGCCAAAGCCACAGGCAAGCGGTGGAGGCAAGAATAATTCCCAGAATAAGAGGAAACAAGACCAAACCAAGGATGGTCAGAAAAATAAGAATAAGAAAGATGGCGAGTGCTTTAGTTGTGGCAAAAGGGCCACTGTGCCAGAGGTTGTCAGGAAAAGCCTGAGGAAAGGAACTGCTTCAATTACGGCCAAGTGGGACATCACAAGGATAAATGTCCGCAACCCCCTAAAGGGAAGCAGATTGTGAAAGCATATGCTGTCAACGTTGTTCCTTCTTCGTCGAATGCCCCAACTGCGGTGCAGAAGGAAAATGGTATCGTTATTCAAGGTATGTTTTCTATTTATGATGTTACTGTTCGAGTATTGTTTGATGGCTTCCCATTCCTTCATATCTAGTGACCTGGTAGACAGGTTGGAATTGGAACCCGAGATTATCAATAGACCTTTAGTTGTAACGAACCCGATTGGTGGTTCTACTAGCCTTAGTATGATTTATCGTGATTTGGTCTTATCGAGTCACGGATGTATGTTGCTTGTGATTACTTTGTTTTGGGCTTTACTGGGTTTGGTATTATTTTGGAAGTCGACTCCAAGGGTATAGGGTGGTACTGGTACCTACCTAGTGATGGCAATAATAACTGGAACTAAGGGAACAAAGAGATTCGGGTCGGCCATGACTCGTGAAGGAAGGGCCTTTGGAAGCATTTTTTTAAATGTTGTGATGAATAACATGAGCATTGTGGTATTCCGTAGTAAATGAGTGATTGCTACGGATTTTTTAGGACTTTATGATTGATGTTTTCTTTGTTTCAAGAATAGTAATAACTTTGTAGTAAATTCAATGGGGAAATCTCGAAGCGATAAGATGTGTTCGTTGATCGTGGGGATGCAACGAAGGTTAGGACAATTCAAGATGGACTTGAACTCGTAAACAATGCTGTTCATTAATCTTGGGTATGCAACGAGTAGGGAGATAACTCATGTTGGGCTTGAATTTGTGGGAAATAGATACTTGACACTGGGTGAGTTTGTGGATAGTCGTCGGCGATGCCGATAAGACTTATAAAGAGATTATCATTGTCGTAAGTTCTAGTAGTCTCTGGGAGGAAAATGTACGTTGGACGTGCAGTAGTATGGCTAGAGTTGGGGTCACTATTTACCCTTGACATAAGGCATAGGCCATCATGCGATCAACGATAGTTTCGAAGCAGGATTGGTGAGGATATCCAGAGTTAGTAATGAGTGCTCGAGTGTTTGGTTGTTTTGTTCATATCATCTCATGTAGATTGTCTGGATTTGGAGGAGATGTTCCTTGAGTACTTGTCTGATATTGGTTTAGGCCTTTGAGGCTTGTGCTTGGGGGTTGTCGAGTTCGACTAGGATGGTTTGTGTGAGATATAAGTAGTTGTTGTGATTTTCAGAATGATGTCTTGGTTCACTCGAGGAGTGATGGGCAGTCGTGACATGATAAGACTGTTCGATGATGTGGACTGCCCCGAGTTGAACTCGATAGGGCTATGAGATGACTCGAGTGGGACTCGAGAAGGCTACAAGATAATGGATTGACTTGGGTGGGACTCGAGTTGAAGATGGAGTTGTGGATAACTCTTCGATGATGTGCCAAGGAATCGTCGATAGTTTAGAGTACTCTAGGTAGACTTAAAGCAGGGGTATCTGGGGACGCCCATTTACCTTGGATCCATTGGACGTGATCTAGTTATCTTTGGAGGATAAACGTACGTTGGATGTGCGGTAGTCCGTTTAGAGCCTGGGCTTCCATTGGCCCTTGATATTGGTTAGACCAGTCATACAGGTATCGACATATTCAAGGCTTTAGCAGGTAATAGATAGGAATTGTTTGATGGATGATATGGTTGCTATGCTTGTTCCTATTTTCTTCACTTGAGTAGACTATCACCTGTAGGATTCTGGCGATGGGAAATGAAGAGATGAAGGTATACACGGATACCTGTGCTACCGGACTAGGTGCGATAGCTGATGCATTGAGTAAGAGACATGCCAGTTTAGATGTTATGTTTCTTGAATGGAATCAACAGGAGTATATCACGGGATATGATTTCAGACCTAAGTATGGATTGGGTCCAGAGATGTTAGCAAGTTTGACGATTAGACCGACTTTAATTGAGCGGATTGGTCCCAGTCAGAGGGACGATCCTAATCTAATAGAAATCACCTCCAAGGAGGAGAAGAATATCGATGGTGTGATAATGAGAATGACTATACTTAGGAAACAGGGAAGAACATAAGGAAGTCATATCCACAGCTTTTTGCCTAACAAGATTTTAATAATGATAGTTATTCCCTTGTTAGTAAACCGCGTGTTAGGATAGGCTTGTTGTGATATCATGTATGTATGTTTGTTTGTGAATGGATGATAAGAATGCAGGGCTCCATTGTACGTTTTGATTGAGGAAATTCGAGGGTGAAAATTCTTAAGGGGGGAGAGTGTAACGACCCGCATTCAATGCATCGAAAGATCATAAAATATTTATTTCATTTTGATACAAAGTCGCAGGGTCGTGTAACTTTGGGAAACAACTATTGGGGTCATCTCCCATGTTCATGATTCTTACCGAATTTTAAATGACTGTTTTACCCCTAACGAATATTGTTTTGCCTGTAACTTTTGATTGGTAAGGAGTATTGACCTGGAACCGCTTCCATCAGATTTGGATGATGGTTTACCTTTCCGTAGAGTGGTCACATTAATCAAACAGGCCTACCGTTTGGGAGATATGGCTGAAATAAGGTTTGGAAGGTGAAAAATAGCTTAATTGGGCTTAATTGGGTAATTAACAACTAAGCTCATTGGGGATTTTGGGATTAGGGTTATATAAGGGCTGAAAAGGGTTAGGGAAACCTTTCTTTGTCATTTTTACAGCCGCCACTTCCTCTCTTCAACCTTAACAATGGCTTCTACCTTATAAACTACCTCTTAATCACTTTCTAATCAAAAATTAAGCTAAATTACATCAAGTCAATTCAAAATAGCGTCAAATCGGAGTTGAATCTGCTGTGTTGCATTGGGATCCGTTCCAAATTAGTTAGAGTTTCAGATCTGAAATTTATTTATGGCTAAGGTGAGTGATTTGCACTTTTATTCACTAATTACAGCTAATTAAGGGTGATTAGAGATAATCAGCGAAATTATGCATCATAAAAATCTGGAAAAATATTTAGAAATTCTAAAATATTATTTTATGTCACTGGTGAAAATTTTGGGTTAATTTGGATTAAGTTTGCTAATTTTATAGTTAAAAAACATGCTTAAGGGGATTAAGGGGGAAATCATGTTTTTTAGGTGTGTTTGATCTAAAATATTTCATGTGATTGATATTTTGGTGTTTTTTGTTGATTCTACATGTTACAACTGTTGTTTGGTATGTTTTGTGACTTTATAATAAGGTTAGAATGGTTGAAAATGTCGTCGTTGGCGAAATTAGCTTGCTGGAAAAACTGCAGAATTCCTGATGGTGGCCAAGGGGTGGTCACGAACTGCCCAGAATTCTTGAAGGGGTGTCTCACGAACTGCCCCAAAACCATGCTCACAAACCGCCTAGAATTCCTGAAGGGGGTGCCTCATGAACCTCCCAGAGTTCCTGAAGGGGGTACCTCACGAACCTCCCAAAGTTCCTGAAGGTGGTGCCTCACGAACCGCCTTGACCAGGTTGGTACAAACCGCCTTGACCAAGTAGTCATGAACCGACTTGACCAGGGGGTATGCTGACAATTCCTTAAGGGGGTATGCTGACAATTTCTGAAGGGAATATGCTGACGGTTCCTGAAGGGGGGTATGCTGACAATTCCCAAGGGGGGGTATGCTGACGATTCCTGAAGGGGGCATGCTGATGATACCTGAAGGGGGTATGTTGACAATTCCCGAAGGGGGTATGCTAACGATTCCTGAAGGGGGGGGTATGCTGACGATTCTTGAAGGGGGGTATGCTATTCTGAAGGGGGTATGCTTACGATTTCGAGAGTAGGATTCCGAGAGCGGGATTCCAAGAGCGAGATTTCGAGAGTGGGATTCCGACAGTGGGGTTCCGAGCTTTCCTATACTTTGTCATTTCATCCAAGACGATGACTCCAAACTGAGCCGGATTCATAATTCTACCACGCGACGACAATTGTGAACTCTTCTGAATATCAAAACCAATTCAACCAAAACCCTATATGCAAAGGAAGTCCAAATGAGAAGTTATTACTTAGGATCCAGATGGGAACCAATGGGTTAACTTTTAGAGTTGGGATTTGCTGCGGGACGTGTGCAAAGGGGTTATCGATATCCATAACTTTGGCTTACCACGAAGAGACAGATTATGGGTTATGGATCAGTGCAATGGGGTCATTGTGACTTCCAAGGGAAAAGTGATCGTAGCAAAGGATTGGGTGATCAAAGTGGTGGATATCGTATGCTTTACGCCCTGAGTGGGTGATGTGAGGATAATTGCTATGTTTGATGTTTGCTATCACCATGACATGCACACTCCCATTTTACATTTTATGTTAGTGTTACCTTAAAGTATTGTATATCTTGTTGTACTAACTCTCTTTGGTTGCAGGTTCAGGTATGATTATTTATACGTGTTATTGTTTTATTTTGCTGCTATCGCTCATACCAGACTTTTGTTTGACCCGGAGTTTTATGTCTCTTCTTATTACCCTGGGTGTTCCTAAACAAGCAGACTATAGATATGCTACAGGTTCTTTGGTGATTCATAGTTTCAAACCCTTTTTTTTACAATCATCCCGTGCTAGTCGGCCATTGGCACAACGCATTTCAGGGAAATGTCGGCTGGTTCGGGGCGGGGTCGTCACACCTGTTACTCTTTATCCTTCGCCGAAACAGACCACTCCCTCTTCACCGCTCCTCATCCCTCTTCACCGTGCTCCACTACACATCCCACATTCTCACTTATGTTCCCACGTTTTCCTCGATTTTTTTTCTACAAACTTCCTTCCCACTACATGAAGACTGGCAGACTGGCACGCACACGTTCAAACCCTTTTTTTTACAACCGTCCCGTGCTAGTCGGGCATTTGCACAACGCATTTCAGGGAAATGTCGGCTGGTTCGGGGCGGGGTCGTCACACCTATTACTCTTTATCCTTCGCCGAAATAGACCACTCCCTCTTCACCGCTCCTCATCCCTCTTCACCGTGCTCCACTACACATCCCACATTCTCACTTATGTTCCCACGTTTTCCTCGATTTGTTTTTCTACAAACTTCCTTCCCACTACATGAAGACTGGCAGACTGCCACGCACACGTTCTCTCCCCCTACGCTTTGGTCCAAACCTCACAGCGAGATACGCCCCCCACATGTTTTCCACTATGTTTCTTCCTCATAAACTACCTGTGAAAACGAGCCTCACCATGTCTGTCTTCTCACCCCTGCACCATTTCACTACTGCACCAACCACAAACCATCCATGATAGCACCCCTAAACTATCACTCTGGCCCATACACATATGGACTTAGCTGCAGCCTCTGACATGTTGTCCATGCTCTTCGTTTTTGTATTTATTTTGATGAAAGAAATGTCAGTTTTACTTTGGAATAACTTGTTTTGTTTTCGGTTCCGGTTGGTTTTTCGAAACTAAGAAAATGAAAAACAAGGAGCCATGTATATAGAGGAGAAAATGAGGTGGATAAGCACAATGTCGAAATCATATAGTACAATGTAATGTCCATAGCCTGGTAGAAGAACAAGGGTAGAGTTGCAGTTTCGATGGCTTGTGCATGAGGCTTTGATGGGAAGGGTTTAATTTGAATGGCTTAAGCTATCTATAGGGCTGGTTAGGCACAGCAGGAATAGGGTTGCAGGTGATATGTTTGATGTGCGATGGCGTTGTCTGCTGCGTGTATTAATGGGATGGAGATATGGAGAAGAAAATGCATGTGTATGCATTAGTACAGACAAAGGATTTATATATTTTTTCTTCTTTTGACAGGTTGTTTGTGATTTGTATTTATAGGCAGATAGGCAAATTTTTATTTGTAAACTTGCAGCAGGAGGCAATGGAATTTATCAAAAGCTTTCGAATGACAAGAAGTATCGGGCATAATTCACATGGTTATTCAGAGTTCTTTTTTTTCTTTTTTTTCTAGTTTCAGATTAGGTGAGTACGGGAAGGCTGCATGCATAACATGTTTAGAATAGATTTGCCGCATTAAGTTTTCAATATATATATATATATATATATATATATATATATATATATATGTCTGCACATTTCCATTACCTTGTGACGTGCCAGATAATATACATACAGGGTAGGTAATACCTCTCATGATTTTGCTGTGAAGTAACAACAATTTATGTATATTTTTATTTATGAAATTTTCTTTGGTTCAGTGTCTTTTATTTTATACACGGTTATCTAAATTTTACCGTTACTTAACGTTAACCGTTAAATTCGCACCGACATACACAATCTCCAAACACAATGAAATTGGACATCATGGTATAATTTGACGTTACGGTTCTAAAGAAACTAATTTCATTGAAAACGAACTCCGTTTGCAAAAATGGTGCTATTTAGATCAAAATTTATTCATTGGTTCACCCTTAAATTTCATCTACCGACAAAACAACTCTGATTGACTCCAAACTGAAAATATAGCAATAATAAATTATACGTATTCCAATAAAATTCGTTTCGTTGAAAACGGAAGTCATCTGAAAAATAATCGTTTCTTTTAGGCTTATATAATATCGATAAATTATGTTTGAAAATTCCCAAACAATTCAATAAATAAAAATAAACCAATATTATCGTATATACCAAAATATAATAACGTATAATTTCAAAAAACACATATTCATGTTTCAAACTCAATTTAAATTTTTTTATCGTTATATGGATATTCAAATATATATAAAAATTCTTATATCTTTATTAAATAAACGTTATCGTTTATTAATGAATTTCATAACGACTATTTGAAAATTGGAATTTGAAATAACTTGCAATATATAATATGAAATCTCCATTTTTCTCTTAGATTAGAAAAATATAATCAAACTGATTTAAACATTTCTTATTTCACGGAAATCCAATTTATATCGGAACTTGTATATTCAATTAAAGATCAAAACGAAAATTACGATCTACCGCGGTGTTTCGAGCTCGTTTTAATTATATTATATATATATATATATATATATACACACACACACACGCACATACATACATACATATTCGAACTCCATAAAATTTGATATAAAATCCATTATGTCTCCAATATAATATATAAACAAATTTAAATATTCCAATTTAAATAGTCGAAAAATCTGGGATGTTACAGGAAACTATATAAGGAAACTGTCATTTAAACACTTATACCTTCCAATACTTTGGAAATCTCACTTATGGTTAATTATAAGACATCCAACCATGGAAAATAATAATAAAATTTGTAACAAGACTCTGGTTATTGATAAAGAATTGAAAGACCAAGTAATATTGTGATGGTAAAGAACATATTATTTTTCAATAGGAGAAGAGTGCAAAATATGTTGTAATTCATGGATCTTACTATGAAAAACTCCATTATGGAAGATCCTCTTACCAAAAGATTATCATCTATGGTCTTTCATGAGCATGTAGCTCAATTGGTGTAACTTTTATGTAAGGCTATTTTGGTTCAGGGGGAGTTTGTATTTGGTATTGTCATATGACTCGTTGCTCTATATTTCAGTTATAGATAAATGTATACCATGTTCTTTTTCTGATCAAAAATAAAATAATAAATTTTTCTTTGTACTTAGGTTGTTCAAGCATTAATCGTTTTGATCTCACTAAAGAAGGACCAGTGGGAAATAGACATGTGTAAATCACATTTCCTGCAATTTCCACGATACGCATCTATGATTGATTTATGTAAATTGATTGTATTGATATATGTGACTATTGATGGGTTTAGTTACGACAAATGTAATGAGTACCGCTTTGATCCTTTGTCAACACAGTTAATGAACGAGATTGTTTCTGATACACCATATGTTCCAAAAAGCAAATTTTGAAGCTCATAAAGTTATGCACATTTTTATGTTTATTTCATATGTGGCCCGACGGGAGATTATTGGAATATTTTGACAATTGGGTCACATACGTAAAATAAAATGTGTTGCCTATTTTGGTGTAAAGCCTAAATAAAGTGATCTAATTATAAATTAAAATTAAGAGGCTTAAGGCTTACATTGTCGTGGGTCTAATGCATAGATAACAAAGCATTTTAATTTGTTGAAAGGTTGTAACATCCCGAATTTTGTTACCCTTTGAGTCGACCAAATACAACACATGTCCAACTTGAAGTGCACTAGAAACCTGGATGCCAAAGAAAGAAATTAGAGGTTAAGAAGAGTTAGGAAAAAAAGAGAAGAAGAAGAGGAACTCAAAGATCACAAAATTAGATACACACAAACCTAACAGTGGAATGAATAGAATACATTATATAACATAACTTTTGAAATACAGATCTGTAACCGTATACACATACCATCACCAAAGTACAACACAACTCATCACAACAGAAATAAACATCATATATCTAAAATTGAAGCCTCCTGCTCCAAGATCCTATAAGGGTATCTGTAAACACCTGAGCTACTTGACTGCATGTACAAATTTGGGCACCCAAGAGTTTAGGGAAAAACAAAACAAATGAACCATGGGTCAGTCATGGGACTGGTGTGAGTAAACTTTAATCTTGATTTACTTTGAAAATCCTTTCTAAAGAAAGTTAACCGTAAGACCGATCCACATATAAATGTCGATGGTTTTTAACTAACGATAACCCAAACATTATTTGTATTAACACTATTCTGATATTGTAATAGTGTCTAATCAAATCTATAGCAATCTAACGGAATGCTTGAATCTCATGCTCTACATACATAGTATTCAACCAAAATCCATGGGCGCTTATTGGGTAATGGATTTCCAACTATGACAAGGTATAGAACCACCTTCTGATAGTGCATCTCTAGAGAGGAATACACTGGGTTCAATAAAAACATCTTGCAACCCAGCCATACATGAATGGCCACTCATTTCACTTGAGTGTAACGAATGTATTATCGCCAATGTTTTTGATCAGCAAACGTTTCCAAAAGCATACAACAGCTATAGAATAAGAAACGATCGATTTTTCTCTGGACCAGGTGAGAATACACCTAATAGGTGCGACCCGCATAGCCATGTTGTCTGCCTAATTTTTGTCATCTTCCGGTTGATGAGGCTTGAGGCTACGATTAGCTTTTTGGCCATTTCATTCACTTTGAATGCCACATTGCCAGATCCACAAATCACTAATTGATTTACAAAAATGTACTCTGAGTGTTAAGCTAAAGAAGTTACCTTCTTTGCCACCATACTCGGCATATTTATAAAATCCAACGTACGTAATCATTGGAAATACTCTTGCAGACATTTGTCCATACAAGTTCGTTCTGGGACTGAACGAAACCGAATGCACTATCTCCATTAATCCATCTTAGGCAATTTCTACCTAAGATTAACAGAAAAATCCCATGCACTTTACTCCATCTTTGATTATCTTGAAAATAATTTAATTCGCAGCGCTTATCCCAATACAGAGTGGTTACGGATAATAAATTTAACCGGCCTCTTTATATTGACAACGATAACATTTAATTAGCCAAAATTTCGGTAGTCAGTTACTTAACTATCGTATAAACAAACATTAATCCAAATACCTTAATTCCAAACAGAAATACTATTGATTTGCATCAAACAATAACTGATCCCTTTTAATTAATATTTCATTTATTAAACTCTTCCCAATACTCAATATTAAATCTCCTTGCCGAGATATTTTCAAATCCGCTTGGATTCTCACTATACTTGAAAAACATTTCCATATTCCACAAGATACTTTATTTCTATACTTAGAAAATATTATATTCTAAACCCATTTATAAATATTGGTTTCAAACCAATAGAAATCCATTTCATTACTTCCTTTTAAAATTAATTAACCAATTTGGTTTCTAATTCCATATGCAATCAATAAATCGAATTTTAGTTATCAAATTTCTTAAAATTTTCTAACTTCTTAAATTATTAAAAAAAATCGCCAGCATCTCCTTTGCACGGATCAATCGGTACAACTACAAAATGCCTCTTTGGCCCCTTTCCATTCGAAAAGAAAATCAAAAAACCAAGCAGCTTGCCCAATAGGCTCATAAAGATCTCATATTCAATTAAATATGTACCTTGTCAATGTGTACGACTTAAGCAGGATCTTTATATGGATATAGCGAAAATATAAATGATAAGCTGACTAGCTAATATGCTATAGTTATGCAAATAAATAAGAACTGATATGATGCATCACAAGTAAATAAAAAATAGTAAGTAAGGTAAAGTGGCACCAGGAATTTTTATACTGATTCGGACTTCCCGCCCTACTTCCAGTCCCAAAGCTCCTCTTCAGAATTTCCACTAACAACGCTCTCTCTTAACCCAGAGGAATAGATCAGTACACCTAAGCCCCAACAAGGTTGCCTCTCATCTAATCACACACAGGACTTCAACAAATACATTGGTTTTGACTTCTGTTTTGTGTTCTTGAATCAACACGGATAGTCAACGGTTTAAGTACAATCTTCTATAATATGATCCTCGAGTATATGATTTGAATGCATAGATTTGAGGAAGTAAAATTGCTTGTTGAATCAAGTAATATTAAATCGATTCAAGGATTCAACAAGTATTTGAATTTGGAGAGCTTTTGTATGTAAAGAATGTATATGGAGAGAATAGAATAATGATCAGTAAAATTGGTGGAATTGATTCTTGTAAAACATGATTGAAGTTGTTTATATAGTAGTAGAAAAGTAGCAATCCTTGATGAAGAGTTTCTACAAAAAGTTGTATCCATTTCCCTTGATTAATGAAGAGAAATCTCTTCATGAATGGAAGCAACCCTTCAGGAAAATACTTGTTGTTTCGGATCAGTCGACTGGTCCTAAATTATCGGTCAACTGGTTAAAGAATTATAAAATCGTATATATTTAAAAACATACAGAAAATAGCCGTTACTGGAGAATAAATGCTCGACCAGTCGACTGGTATATTTCCAGTCAGTCGACTGGTGAGGCATTTTTTTCCCAGTCAGCCTATTTCATGCCTTTATAAAATATATATATATATATATATATATATATATATATAGACACACACACACACACACACACTTCGTTTTATACTTGTGTTTATACTTGAGGATAGATTTTAACATATTTCTAAGCATGACACAATGTATAAAACCATATCTCTATGACATGATCTTCATTGCAACTTCATTTGTTTGGCATCGATCGAAATCTTGTTATCAACATTCTCCCCTTTTTTGGTTGATGACAACACTTTGGGTTTTCTCCCCCTGAATGTTTAGCTCCCCCTGAATCTCCGCAATATTTGTTAGTGCATATATATAAACTTACCATTTAATTCCTGCACAACAAATGTTAGCACATATATTCAAAAGTAAAGTATCATGAGAGATTCAAGACATTTCTCCCCCTTTGTCATCGATTAAAAAGAATAAATACTATGATAAAACAGTAATCGATCATAAGACATACATAATTAAAGCACCTTTGGGAGATATTGGATCATGTGCATTTCGATATAACTGAAATTTATTTTCACAAATATTTAGAGAAATGGAAAATAGCCTTCTCTTTGTTGTGGTGTACCTGCAAAAAATATGATACATATACACTTTGGTACCCACTTGTTTTGTTTGGGTCCAGGGGTTAGATGGAAGGTAACCATACCCAAGAAGATTTAATGGAACCTTTAAAGATAAAATTTTCATTATTAACTACTGAATCAAAATAATCATCGATATATTTTTCTATATTTCTCCAATTTATTGGAACCTAAATATTTAAGTAATCTCTATTGATATTTCTTTTCATACTTCTAGATTTATTATAAACATCTATAGTCAAAGAAGTATCCGAATAATAACTGGATCTAGGATGTGCATTAGTACTAGCAGTGATATTCTTATTGTACATAAAAGCATATCTAGTACTATTTGTATGATTATATCCTAAACCACTTTTGTTATGTAAAGGTTGAGATCTAGATAAAATCATATTTAAATCATTTTGACCTTTATTAAATTTCGCGAACTTATTTGTACAATTATCAGATTCAATTCTAAAGTCGCGACTGACACAAGAAATTTTGTTATTTTGAAAATCAATAATTTCCTTATTTAATTCAGAGATCTTCCTTTTTAAAGCATTCTCAGTTTTAAGACCATAAATTTGAGATCCTGAATTAACTAAAGAAGATTGTAATTTTTCAAATTTTCTTTTGGGTCAGAAATTTCATTTTGCAAAATATTATTACTCACCTTTAACAACTCACATTCTTTAGATAATTCTAAATTCTTTTAAGTTAAAGCTCCATTCTCTTTTTCAAGAGATGAAATTAAAGAACTAGAATTATTTAAAAAACCTTTTAATGATTTATTTCTATTTTGCAAAAGATCGATTTCCTTTAAAAGAACATTTTTTTATCTTCTAGTCCTCATTTTCTTTTTGAAGGAAATCTTTTTGAGAAACAAACCCTTCTAAGGTATTTTCAAAACATTTGGCTTGCTTTACTAAAAATTGTCTAATTCTTTTAATTTGGAATTTTCTTGCTCGCAATTTTTTAACTTATCTAATATGACTGTATTAAGTTTACCCAAAGTTCTCAAATCTTTCAATAATTTTTCATGGTCTAATAAAAGATCTTTATGTAATGAATCTACACATACCGATTATGATCTGACTTTATCCATGAGACATTTGTTTCCTTGCTCTATTGATTCTTCTTTGTTGCTCTTCCATTTTCTAATCCCTTGACAAGATTTCTTTATTGCCATTTATTCTACGATATTGTTACAATCTCTTGAACACCAGGCTCTGATACCAAATGAAAAGTCGGTGTGTATGACTTAAGTAGGATCTTTATATGGACATAGCAGAAATGTAAATGATAAGCTAACTAGCTAATATACTATAGTTATGCAAATAAATAAGAACTATTATGATGTATCATAAGTAAAAAAAAGCAGTAAGTAAGGTTAAGTGACACCAGGAATTTTCATACTGGTTCGAACTTCCCGCCCTACTTCCAGTCCCGAAGCTCCTCTTCGGAATTTCCACTAACAACGCCCTCTCTTAACCTGGAGGAATTGCTCAACCACTCGGCTGGTATATTTCCAGTCAGTCGACTGGTTGAGGCATTTTTTGCCTAGTCGGCCTATTTCACGCCTTTATAAAATTATATATATACTTTGTTTTATACTTGTGTTTATACTTGAGGATAGATTTTAATATATTTCTAAACATGACATAATATATAAAACCTTATCTCAATGACATGATCTTCATTGCAACTTCATTTGTTTGGCATCGATCAAAATCTTGTTATCAACATACCTTTTTCGAGCATTCAATTTTATTTTCTTCATCTACTTCATTCCATACATGTTTAACATATATTCGTCCATTCCTAATTTATTTCAAATCAATCCAATCATTCTTAATTCAGTTCGCTAATTTCTTCTCTAATTAGCTCGTCAGCCTAATCCACTTTTAGTTCGAATATATCATGTTCAAATATATTTTCAATACGCTTATACTCAAATTGAACTCAAATTCATATCTAATTCAAGTTCATATTCAGTTCCCCATTTTGAATCACAAATCCAATTTACTTAAGCAAAGTCAAATTCGATCCAAAACTCCATTAACTAATTATTATTTTCTAATTAGTTAAATTTTTTTAATAATTAAAAAACTGATTTTTGTTTCAAAAATTAATTCATTTACTCCACTTGAGTTCATATTTATTTTATAACTTGAGTCCATTTAAGTTTTATTCGCTTAAAATCCTTTTATTTTATTAAATAATTTGTTATGGTTTGTAAACGATTATACCGATGTTTTTCTGGAAATCCGATTTTGACATAACTCAAAATCTGTAAGACGAAATCCAGATTTTTCTCTTTCCTTAGAAAACTATTTTTCAATAGGTTCGGACGATTATTGTGTAACAACCCAATATTTTACTAAAGTTAATTTGAATTTTCTATATGTATTTTTGAATTTAATAAGGTTTAAAATATTGATAAATCTTAATTTTGAATAAATTTATTTTATTTTAAAACTTATTTTTAAGGATATTTCATAAGTACTATTATTTTATTTTGATTTTTGTATAAAAATGTTATTTTATATTACATAGTATTTTTACAAACATCTTTTGAGTATTTAAAATAGATATTTAAAGATATAATGATTTTTACATTTTAGAAGTAATATTATTTTGATATATATAGTGTTTTATGAATTTCGTATATTTGGAATAGATTCTGTGATGCAAAGTTATTTTAAAAGTTATTTTTGAAAAGTAATAATAATGTATAGTAAAATATTTAAAAAAATAGTTATTTTATTTAAGAATTTATTTAATATTTATATTTGTTAAGTAATTTAGATTCGATAACATTTGGTGGTATTAATATATTTATAAAGTAAGATTCATTTTAAATGTTATTTATAACATGAGAATTCGTATAAGTTTAAATTCTTATTTTATAATTTTATTTACAAGATATAACTTTTATAAAAATCTACTAAAACATTAAATTTCTAGTTTACTATTTTATAAAAAGTTCGATTTTAAGTAATATTAGTTTAACATATAATTTGGTTCATTTTATAAGAATATATTTTAAATTATGTAAACATATTTTATAGGTGTTATATGAAGTGTCGTAATGTTTCATATTATAGTTACATACATATAAGTGTTAAAATGGTTTCATATATGAATGTTACAAAGGTATTACTAAAATTAAATTTTATTTAAATAAATAAATGTGCAACTTTGGCCAACATGCATGTTGTTGATTTTGTAGAGAATACATGTGTTCTCCTATGTGTAAAAATGCATGTAAATGGTTATGTAAGTATAGACAAGCGTCCTTGTTAAAAAATGTCAAGACTACCCTTTCGTTCACATTTAAATGGGACCGCATTGCACCACTCTTCAGCCCGCACCATTCACTCGCGTTAATCTTTCACTTTCCTTCCCATTTAAATCCCATTTTAAAATCACGTGGCTTCTCCTTCCTCACCGCAATGTTCAGCTCCTTCAAATTCTTGCATCCGTTCTTTTGCACCTCCCATCTTCTCGTTCACTTTTCCCTTCCCAGTTTCTCCGCAAAACCATCCCACTTCCAAATGCCACTTCCACCACTTTTCCTTTTCTCTCCCGTCTTCCATACTTTGCTTTCTCTTCCTCTTAAAGCCTACGACTAATTTCCTCCTCCACCTAAAATTCTGCACCACAAAACCTCACGCCTCCTCTTCTAAAACAGCTCTCGCCTAGAACATCCCTCACCCATTCCAGTCCGCTCTTCATTCTCCTTTTTTGAATACCCTCAGAGCCTCCTTCATCTAAATCAGGTTAGTCTCCCCCCTTGAGATCGCCTATAGCCACCTTCACTTCAAGGCACCACCGCCGCGCTTCATCAACTCACCGCCTCTTCAACTCTTGCTATTCCGCTGATGCCACTCTCCTTGCATATTTTTATTTTTTCTTATGAGGAAAACTGTTCTTTTGATTTTGTTTTCATCTTGGTACAACCTCAGTACGACAATTTTGGTGTATGGTTATAGGTCGCCATTTGCTTCATTCTTGGTTGTCTGGAGGGTGTATTTTGAGGTATTTCCTTATATGAATGGGGATGGTTGAATCCAAATATTGCTATTTGTTGTCTAGGAGTACTAGTTGGGTTTAAGTAGAGTTTATCTGGTGCTTTATCTTGTGATGGGAACGATTCTCTTTGGTAGATCTATAGTGGTCTTAGCAGTTCATTTGGGATTTTGTCGACGGATTTCTAACGGTTTTCCCATATTGAGAGGCTGTCCTTATGCTTTTATGGGCATCGATTTCCTTTTGCTCCTTGCTCATAGTCCAAATTCTGCTAGTTTAGAACTCCAGTGAGATTGCCTTTTTGGGAAGAGGAGTCTGCTTTTGGTTATAATAATTTCGTTGGGTAGATTCTGCACAATTCTGCCTAGTGTCATTGAAATTGTGAAGGGTGAGCCGGTTCAATTAGGTTAAGCGAGTATATACACTTGAGTTTGCGGGAAGAAAGGTGTGTGTAGCGATAGCGGTGTCCGTGAAGAATAATTGTACATGATCATCCAGTGTTGTTTGCAGTGGATACGAAGTGTTGACGGTAAAATTTGGGTGAGAATTCTAATTTAAATTTATTTAAATTAGACATTTCAGTTAATTATAATTAGTGTTAAATATAATTTATTAATGATCATAAATTGTTATGGACGATTGTCACGGGTTGTTCGATGAATGTTTATGTAGTTGAAAACACCATAAAACACTGAGCGTTATTAACGGTAACGCTCTGCGCACAGTCATTTGATTATTTTGGTTGTGATGGGTGAGTTTATGTTTGATCATTTGGTTAGATTATTTAGTTAACTCTGATTTTATGAAATCATCACACAAGTACCATAGTTATGGAATTATATGAATAATCAGTTCAAAGCTTCTTTCATAAAATTAGTGATTCTATTAATTTTAAGTTAGAAAAGGATCAGACGATAAATCAACCGTTTGAATACATATATATTAACAACGTCTTTTTGCAATAATGATATATATATATCAAACGTCTAGGATGACAAAGAAGATAGTGTCCAGGCTTGGGTTTGGAAATATAGTTTCCTGCTCTCCCTGGCTATCCCTAATTGATCCGACGGATGAACGGTTAGTTCAAAATATATTTTTGATAATTAAATTTGAAACTGTTTAAATTTAGAATAAATTTGTATTTGAATTAATAGACATCATGTAATGACCATTCATGAATATAAATTTTAGATCTCAAATAAAAAGGGTTTTAGGAATAATTCCCATTACTTATGGCTTATTTAAATTTAAAATAAGTTTGAAATTTAATCGATAAGGCATTTCATTTTGATTTTGATTATTAATAAGTAATGGAACGAGGTTTGAAAGAATTTCATTTGAAATGAAGATTTGGTAATGTGAAATGATTTTTGGACTAACTTAATAATGGATTGTGAGGAAAAATATTTTGGAATTGGAATCAAAATATAATATTATTTGAAAAGTTTTTTTTTTCAAATAAATTTTCAAGTTTGATTTTTGTCCTAAATACTATGTTACATTGTAAATGAGCTTACATAGTAGTTAAAATGTTGAATCCATCGTATGCAAGAAGATTTAGAAATAGAATATATACTTGAGAAATTTGGTTTCAAAGAATTTGAAATACATTCTAATGTTAATATTTGAAACAATACTAGTTTGAAACTTGGATACGCCAAATCAGAGTGCGTAGCGAAAGCATATTTTGAATAAAAAGGTTACAAAAGATTTTCCCGTCGATAGGAAATGTGAACTTTGCAAATAAGATGTGATATCTGAAATGAGAAAGAATTTTGATTTAAAAGAATTTAAATATATGATATGGAATTGAAATAAGATTTGAATTGAAGAAGGGAATGAGATTTGAATAGAATTTGTCGTCTGGTATTCGATATGGAGTTACTGGAGCAGACAAATACAATCAGAAATATCAAAACATATCCATATCTAGATTCTGATTGTGTTGCCTGAGTTAGTGAATCAATATCAAATATAAGTCGATAAGATTCTATTTAAACTTATATTTGAAATAAATTATTCAAATCCAAATAAAGAATTGGTACTTTTGACATAACGACGAATAAATGAAGTTGTTTTGAAATATAAGAAAATGGTTAAGACGATAACGGGTTTCCGGGAACTGAATCCAACCTTAATTCGAAGTAAAGCAACAATATTTGGAAAGGAGATTTGAATTGAGAAACTCGTGTGTTCATAGCTATTATTTTAATATGCTTATTATTTGAGAAGTCTGGGATCGGATATGGGTCCGAAAACCGATAAGTGAAGACCGAGTATATTCGAATTGTTTAGATTGATTGCTGATGTCTCGGATCGGGTCGTACACCCGATACGAGGTTATAAGTGGCATGAGACCTAAATATATTTGAATATATTCGGGATGTTGTCCTGTTCAAACCCAGGACGGACTTGTATGGATTGTGTGTCTGACATTGAAATTAACCGCATAGCACTGATTTCCGTTAATATATATATCGGATTTGTGGCAAAATATTATCCTCGGCTCTAAGTCATATGAACTTAGAGGGTATGCATTGATCGAAATCAGTGATATGTCGTGAATTGTCAATGTGGCATACTCGAGTTATGAAATGAGCTAATAATAATCAAAGTATTTTACTAAAGTTAATTTGAATTTTCTATATGTATTTTTGAATTTAATAAGGTTTAAATTATTGATAAATCTTAATTTTGAATAAATTTATTTTATTTTAAAACTTATTTTTAAGGATATTTCATAAGTATTATTATTTTATTTTGATTTTTGAATAAAAATGTTATTTTATGGTACATAGTATTTTTACAAACATCTTTTGAGTATTTCAAATCTATATTTAAAGATATAATGATTTTTATATTTTATAAGTAATATTATTTTGATATATATAGTGTTTTATGAATTTCGTATATTTGAAATAGATTCTGTAATGCAAAGTTATTTTTAATAAGTAAAATATTTAAAAAGATAGTTATTTTATTCAAGATATTATTTAATATTTATATTTGTGAATTAATTTAGATTCGATAACATTTAGTGATGTTAATATATTTATAAAGTAAGATTCATTTTAAATGTTATTTATAACATATGAATTCGTATAAGTTTAAATTCTTATTTTATAATTTTATTTACAAGATATAGCTTTTATAAAAATCTATTAAAACATTAAATTTCTAGTTTACTATTTTATAAAATGTTCGATTTAAATAATATTAGTTTAACATATAATTTGGTTCATTTTATAAGAATATATTTTAAATTATGTAAATATATTTTATAGGTGTTATATGAAGTGTAGTAACGTTTCATATTATAGTTACATACATATAAGTGTTAAAATGGTTTCATATACGAATGTTATAAGGGCATTACTAAAATTAAATTTTATTTAAATAAATAAATGTTCAATTTTGGCCAACATGCATGTCGTTGATTTTATGGAGAATACCTGTGTTCTCCTATGTGTAAAAATGCATGTAAATGGGTTTGTAAGTATAGACAAGTGTCCTTGTTCAAAAAATGTTAATACTACCCTTTCGTTCACATTTAAATTGGACCGCATTGCACCACTCTTCAGCCTGCACCATTCACTTGCGTTAATCTTTTACTTTCCTTCCCATTTAAATCCCATTTTAAAATCACGTGACTTCTCCTTCCTTACCGCAACGTTCAGCACTTTCAAATTCTTGCATCCGTTCTTTTGCACCTCCCATCTTCTCGTTCGCTTTTCCCTTCCCAGTTTCTCCGCAAAACCATCCCACTTCCAAATGCCACTTCCGCCATTTTTCGTTTGCTCTCCCGTCTTCCATACTTTTCTTTCTCTTCCTCTTAAAGCCTACGACTAATTTCCTCTTCCACCTAAAATTCTACACCACAAAACCTCATGCCTCCTCTTATGAAACAGCTCCCTCCTCTCGCTTGGAACAGCCCTCACCCATTCCAGTCCTCTCTCCCCTCTCCTTTTCTTAATACCCTCAGTGCCTCCTTCATCTAAATCAGATCAGTCTCCCCCCTTAAGATCGCCTACAGCCACCGCCACTTCAAGGCACCACCACCGCGCTTCATCAACTCACCGCCTCTTCTTCTCTTCCTACTCTGCTGATTCCACTCTCTTTGCATATTTTTATTTTTTATTTTCTTATGAGACAAACTATTCTTTTGATTTTGTTTTCATCTTGGTACAACCCCAGTTCGACAAGTTTGGTGTATGGTTATAGGTCGCCATTTGCTTCATTCTTTGTAACACCCCGTATTTTCTGTGAACGTCAAAGTAACAAATCAAAGTATACTTAATTTTTAAAAGAAGAATCAAGGAAAATGGGTTACGCCATTGCGTTGTCTTGGAATTTTGCTTGAGATAGAGTCCGAGTTTGCGTAAATCGGACTCCGTATGAAGAAGTTATAGCACTTAGAAGTTTTAGGAATTTAAAATAAAAACCAACCCGAATTAAAATTTAAAGTTTCGTAATTCAAATCACACACCCGGGCAGTGTAACAACCCGCATTCTACGCATAGGAGGATCATATAATATTTTTTCTTTCTTATATGAAGACGTATGGCCATGTGGCTTTGGGAAACGATCATTGGGGTCATTTCCCATGTTCATAATTTTTGCCGATTTCTAAATGACCATTTTGCCCCTAGCTGATCTTGTTTCGGTCATAACTTTTGATTGGAAAGGAATTTTGAATAAAACCACTTCCATTAGATTCGTTTGATGGTTTACCTTTCCATAGAGTGGTCATAATAGCCAAACGGACTTACCGTTTGGGAGATATGGCTGAAATAAGGTTTGGAAGGTGAAAAACTGCTTAACCGGGCCAAATAGGGTGATTAGTGAATGGGTCCATAACCCATTTCGGGAATAGGGTTATGGGGAGGCTGAAAAGAGTTAGGTTTTCATTCCATTTCAGTTTTCTAGCCTCCACTTACTTCTTAGAAACCCTAAAAACGGCCTTCAACCTCTAAATCACCTCCAAATCACTTTCTAATCAAGGATTAAGCTTACTAACATCAAATCAAGGGAAATCTTCACCAAATCAAGATTAGAGTTGCTGTTTATCATTAGTATTCGTGCCATATCAGAGATTTATTTCAGATCTAAGGTTTATTTGTGGCTAAGGTGAGTGATTTGCATAGTTCCTCACTAATTATGGTTAATTAAGGGTAATTAGTGTTAATTAGCGAATTTAAACGTGATAAAATTCTGGAAAAATATTTATAAATTCTTAAATAATGTTTTAGACCTCTGTTAGAAATTTGGGTTAATTTGATTAAGTTTTACTAATCATGTCACTAGTTTTACTTAAACATGTTTAAGGGAAAATATGGGATTTTGGCTATGTTTGATCCATTTTAACCTATCATATTTATGTTTTGGTGTTTGAGGTCACTTCTATTTGTTGCTATGACTTTGTGGTATGCTTTGTGATTGATTAGAATAGCTAGAGTGGTCGAAAAGGCCGTCGAATGGCGTAAACAACTCGCTGGACAAAATGCAGGAAATGGACAGGGATCGGATCGGATCGAATGGGGAGGTCCGAACCGAACCATTCGTGTGGCCCATCCATAATCCGCTGCTTGCATCCGAACCGAGCCTGCATGCCTTGAGCTCACTTGAAACTTGGAGGAGTTCTCCGACCCGAACTCATAGATGGAGGTGGACATGGAGATCCCGACCCGACCCGTTGGGGGTGTTGACGATCCGAACCGCCAGAAGCACCCCAACCCGATCCGTTTGTGGAGATGGAAAACGATCCGACATTGGGAGAAAAGAATGAAGCCTGTGCTTCGATCCGAACCACCACAAGCTGGAACATGGAGCACGACCCGAACCCGATGGCACCCTCCGATCCGATCCGAAGAAGCTTGGCACGAATCGATCCAGTGAGGGATACTGAAGGCCGATCTGAACTGACAGAGAATAAGGACTAAGGATCCGAATCGATCCAGTGATGACCAATAACCCGAGATGCAAAGGTAGTCCAAATGGAAGTTAGAGCTCATGATCCAGTTGGGAACCAATGAGTTTACTTCATGGTTGGGCTTTGTTGCGGGATGTGTGCTAAGGAGTTGTCGACGTTCATAACTTCGATTCACCACTGAAAAGGAATGACGGGCTACATATCAATGCAGTAGAGTCATCGTGACTCGAGGGGCAAAGTGATCGTAGCAAGACTATGAGCCAGTGCAGTGGAGCCGTTGTGACTCCATGGGGCAGAGTGGACACATAGTAAAGGATTAGTAAGGCTATGAGTCAGTGCAGTGGGGTGTGTACGACTCCATGGGGCAAAGTGGACATAGCGAAGGATTAGTGGCTATGGATCAGTGCAGTGAAGCCGTTGTGACTTCATGGGGCAGAGTGATCATAGCAAGTATTGGGTGATCGAAGTGGTGGATATCGTATGCTTTACGCACTGAGTGAGAGATGTGAGGATGGTTGCTATGTTTGATTTGTTTGCCATCACTATGATATGCACACCGACACCCCCGTTATCTTTACACCATTTATTCAGTGGCACCTTAGAGTGTTGTACAGTATGTAGTGCTGACTCTTTGGTTGCAGGTCCAGGTTCAGGTATGGTTTAGTATACATGTTATTGTTCTATTTAGCTGCTTATCGCTCACACCAGACTTTCGTCTGACCCAGAGTTTTATGTCTCTTCTTATTACTCTAGGTGCTCCTAAATGAGCAGACTAGAGACAAGTTAGCTGGTGATGCACGAGTAGCTGATCCGGAGGCAAGCAGGAGGCTTCCACGTACGATATATATATATATATATATATATATATATATATATATATTCTCCCTGTGTCGTTGGTGGTCACTACTTGGGCATTAGTAGTGTACCTCCCTTATCTTGCTTTTACCTTTAGAGACAGTTTGAAAAGTTGTAATAATGATGATGTGGAACATAAGTTGTATTTGGATTTTCCGCTGCTATGATAGTTTGTTTTCAGCTTATGCACTGTCTCGCCTGTTTTATGTCAAGTATGTTGTTATTATATTTTGTTCTATGCGCTGTGAGACATTCTACAGGTTCCATGTTGATTCTTCGCCTTCTTCATTTCATTCTGGCGACCGTCCTATGATAACTGGACATGTGTACAGCGCACTTTTGGAGTAAATGTCGGTTGGTGCGGGACGCGCCGTCACATTTGGTATCAGAACTCTAGGTTGCGTAGTTAACCTAGGAAAAGACACTAGGGAGAGATGGTACGTATATGAGAGTGCGCATTTGTGATTATCTTAGTTTTCAAAAGTTATTATATATACACTATTAGTATAGCAAAGGATGAAGTCGCACTGCACTAGCACCACTATGGAGATGGTTAATCATTTTTTCTTTACAGATTAAACAATGAACCGATACGCAAGAAGTGCTGGTAGAGGAGCCAATATTGGGAATGTTGCTGATATGAGGGCAATGTTGACTAACCTCATGAGAGAAATGCTTAGGGATGTGCAAGGGGCAGCTCCCCATACAGAAATGGTGGTGGTCCAATTGTGCAGGCGCCTAGGATTGATTTCGCCAAGTTGTGCAAGGATTACACTAATCTTGGTGGGAAGTCGTTCCACGGAACGGAGTCGGCCACGGATGTTCAGGATTGGTTAAATAGCTGTGATCGTATCTTCGACGACTTGGGCATCGAGGATGCGATGAAGAGAAGGGTAGTGTCTCGTCAGCTGCAAGGGCGAGCGATGAATTGGTGGAATGCTATTAAGACAGCCACTCCAGAGGATCAGGTTACGTGGGATCAGTTTAAGGCTCGCTTTAGCGACAAGTTTATCCCAGCTGCTCAGAAGTCGGAATTGTTTAGGAAGTTCTTGGAGCTTAAGCAGAATGGTAGGGCAGTCTCGGACTATATTGCTGAGTTCGACACCTTGTCGAAGTATGGATTATCCCTTATCGATACTCCTGAGAAGAAGAATAAGAAGTTCATTATTGGGTTGGATGGATACTTGGGGGAAAGGTTTATCAGGCACATTGATGAGACTTTTGAATTGATTGTGGGGAAAGCTTTGAGATCAGAGAGTCTTTACCCTAAGTTAAAGATTGAGGTTGCGTCTGCATAAGGGCTAAAGCCGCAAGCAGGCGGTGGAGGCCAGAATAACACTCAGAACAAGAGGAAGCAGAACCAAACTAAGGATGGCTAGAAAAAGAGCAAGAAGGATGTTGTGTTCTTCAGCTGTGGTAAGAAGGGCCATTATGCCAAATAATATCGGGCCAAGCCAGCGGATAAGAAGTGCTACAACTGTGGCCAAGTGGGACATCATAATGATAAATGTCCACAACCTCTTAAAGAGAAGCAAATTGTGAAAGCGTATGCTATTGATGTTGTTCCTTCTTCGTCGAATGCCCCAACTGCGGCGAAGAAAGGAAAGAATGTCGTCATTCAAGGTATGCTTTCAATTCATGATGTACCTGTTCGAGTTTTGTTTGATACTGGGGCTTCCTGTTCCTTCATATCTAGTGACCTGGTAGATAGATTGGGATTGGAACCCGAGATAGTCGATAGACCGTTGGTTGTGACGAACCCGATTGGTGGTTCGACTAACCTTAGTATGATTTGCCGAAATTTGGTCTTATCGAGTCATGGATGTATGTTTGTTTGTGATTGCTTTGTTTTGGGCTTTACTGGGTACGGCATTATATTAGGAGTTGATTGGCTCCAAAGATACGGGGTGGTGGTAGACTGTGAGGACTTTTTGGTGACAGTTAGGGCGGATGATGGGCGGAGGGTAGTGTTTGGTAGTATACCTAGTGATGGGGTAATGGCTAGTTTTATAAATTCCCTCGACATCCCGCATGATGAGTTGTCAGATGTGCCCGTGGTTGGCCAGTATCCGGACGTCTTCGAGGAAGTGACCGGACTTCCACCACACCGAGAGATTGAGTTCCGTATTGATTTAGTGAAAGATGCCAGACCTATAGTGATTCCACTTCGTCGTATAGCACCAAGGGAGCAGCGAGATCTCGAGGTGCAAGTAAGCGATCTTTTGAAGAAGGGGTTAATTAGAAGAAGTGTCTCCGAGTGGGGAGCACCAGTTGTGTTTGCCACTAAGGCAGATGGTTCCCTTCGTTTGTGTGTAGACTATTGCGAGTTGAATAAGGTGACGAGGAAGAATAAGTATCCTCTACTGCGGATAGATGATTTGTTTGATCAACTGGAAGGAGCAAGAGTGTTCTCCCAGTTGGACCTCGCGATAGGATTTCATCAGCTCCGAGTAGCAGCTGAGAGTGTTCCGAAAACGGCATTTAGGACGCCGTCTGGATTCTATGAGTGGTTGGTCATGCCATTTGGGTTGACCAACGCACCAGCATACTTCGTGGATCTTATGAATCGGGTGTTCAGAGATCAGCTGAATAAGTTTGTTCTCGTGTTCGTAGACGACATCCTTGTTTACTCGAGGACAGAGGAAGAACACAAGGGACATTTGAGGATAGTGATGGAGGTGTTGAGAAAACACCAATTGAAAGCAAAATTTTCTAAGTGTCACTTCTGGAGGAGGGAAGTGAGATTCTTGGGCCATGTTGTTTCATAGAATGGTATTGCCGTGGACCCTGCGAAGGTGGCTACGGTACAGGATTGGCCTACGCCCAAGAATGCGACAGACGTAAGAAGCTTCTTGGGGTTAGCTGGATATTATCGTAAGTTTATCCAGGACTTCTCCAAGATAGCAGCACCGTTGATTCAATTGACTAAGAAGAATCAAGCCTTCGTCTGGGACGGAGTGTGTGGGAATGCCTTCAAGAGTCTAAAAGAAAAGTTGACGCGTGCGCCAGTATTAGTCATTCCTAAAGGGAATGAAGAAATGACGGTATACACGGATGCTTGTAGTACCGGACTAGGTGTTGTATTGATGCAAGGAGGTAGGGTTGTAGCTTATGCTAGTCGGCAACTAAAGCCGCATGAGAAAAAGTATCCTACCCATGATTTGGAACTGGCAGTAATCGAGTTCGCATTGAAGATGTGGAGACATTATCTCTTGGGAGAAAGATTTGAGTTGTTTACTGATCATAAATCGTTAAAGTATCTTTTCTCTCAGAAGGATCTGAATCTCCATCAGCAGAGATGGTTAGAGTTCTTGGCTTCGTATGATTTTGATATCGCATATACACCTGGGAAAGGCAATGCGGTAGCCGATGCCTTGAGTAGGAGACATGCCAGTTTAGGGGCTATGTTTCTTGAATGGAAGCAACTGGAGTATATCGCAGGGTATGATTTCAGACCAAAGTGCGAAATGGATCCAGAGATGTTAGCTAGTTTGACGATCAGACCCACTTTGATTGAGCAGATTGGTTCCAGCCAGAGGGACAATCCTAATTTATTGGAAATCATCTCCAAGCTAGAGAGGAATATCGACGGTGAGGAGATGAATTTGTATGGGCTTGATCGAGAAGGATGGCTTCGAAAGAACGGAAGACTAGCTGTACCAACGTGAATGGTTTGAGAGATGAAGTGCTTAGGGAATGTCATCACTCAAAACTAACTATACACCCCGGTGGTGATAAGATGTATCGAGACATGAAGCAGACTTACTACTGGGAAGGGACGAAAAGAGACGTTGGGAAGTTTATATCCAAGTGCATGAATTGCCAGCTAGTTAAAGCTGAGCAAAAGAAGCCTAGTGGTTTGTTGCAACCATTAGAAATTCCCGAATGGAAATGGGAGCAAGTCTCAATGGATTTCATTGATGGTTTACCAAGGACTAAATCGGTACATGATAGCATTTGGGTAATTGTGGATCGATTGACCAAGAGTGCAAGATTTATACCAGTCAAATCGACCAGAACGGCAGCTAAGTTAGTAGAATTGTATATGAAGTGGGTAGTGAGATTCCATGGAGTACCTAAAAGCATTGTGAGTGACTGAGACCCGTTGTTTACTAGTGGGTTTTGGAAGAACTTAACAGAGGCTCTAGGGTCGGAGTTATATCTCTGTACTGCGTATCATCCTCAAACCGACAGTCAGAAAGAGAGGGTGAATCGTATATTAGAAGATCTCTTGAGAGCTTGTATATTGGATTTTGGTGGATCATGGGATGACCATTTGCATCTAGTAGAGTTTTCATACAATAATAGCTACCAATCCAATATCGGTATGGCTCCATATGAAGCTTTGTATGGAAGACCGTGCAACTCAACATCATGTTGGATAGAGACTGGCGAGAAGTTTGTGCTTGGACCAGATGTGGTGAGGGAAACTTCAGATAAGATTAAGATCATTCAACAATGGATGAAGACTTCCCAGGATAGGCAGAAGTGTTATGCTGATAAGAGGAGAAGAGACTTGAAATTCTCCGTCGGTGAATTGGTGTTTGTCAAGGTTTCTCCGTTGAAGAACGCGATACGATTTGGCAGGAGAGGCAAGTTGGCACCAAGATTTGTTGGCCCATTCCCAGTTCTCGAACAAGTTGGAAATTTTGCGTACAGAGTTGACTTACCTGAGAAGATGGCGAGAGTTCACAGCGTATTTCATGTTTCCCAGCTAAGGAAGTTCGTGCATGACCCAGATATGATTATTTCACCTGATCAGTTAGAGGACTCCGAAGTGGAACCCGAGGCGGTTGGAAACCGCAAGCCGATTCATATTGTCGAGCGCGATACGAAGCAACTTCGAAGGAAGGTGGTGAAGCTAGTCAAGGTTCAGTTGGGCGAAAACGGGAATGACTATACTTGGGAGACAGAGGAGAGCATTAGGAAAACGTATCCAGAACACTTTGCCTGGTAAGATTTACTTTGCAATTTAGTTATTCTGCATGCTAGGATAGGCTTGTTTTGCATGTTTTTTGATTGTTGTTTTATGGTTGATAGGCATGCGGGACCCTTTGTGTGTTTTGGTTAGGGAATTTCGGGGGCGAAATTTTTTACGGGGGGGAGAATGTAACAACCCGCATTCTACGCATCGGAGGATCGCAGAATATTTATTTCTTTCTTATATGAAGTCATATGGCCATGTGGCTTTGGGAAACGACCATTGGGGTCATTTCCCATGTTCATGATTTTTGCCGATTTTTAAATGACCATTTTGCCCCTAGCTGATCTTGTTTCGGCCATAACTTTTGATTGGAAAGGAATTTTGACCTGAAACCACTTCTATTAGATTCGTTTGATGGTTTGCCTTTCCATAGAGTGGTCATAATAGCCAAACGGAATTACCGTTTGGGAGATATGGCTGAAATAAGGTTTGGAAGGTGAAAAACTGCTTAACCGGGCCAAATAGGGTGATTAGTGAATGGGCCCATAACCCATTTCGGGAATAGGGTTATGGGGAGGCTGAAAAGAGTTAGGGTTTCATTCCATTTCAGTTTTCTAGCCTCCACTTACTTCTTAGAAACCCTAAAAATGGCCTCCAACCTCTAAATCACTTTCTAATCAAGGATTAAGCTTAGCAACATCAAATCAAGGGAAATCTTCACCAAATCAAGATTAGAGCTGCTGTTTAGCATTAGTATTCGTGCCATATCAGAGATTTATTTCAGATCTAAGGTTTATTTGTGGCTAAGGTGAGTGATTTGCATAGTTCCTCACTAATTATGGTTAATTAAGGGTAATTAGTGTTAATTAGCGAATTTAAATGTGATAAAATTCTGGAAAAATATTTATAAATTCTTAAATAATGTTTTAGACCTTTGTTAGAAATTTGGGTTAATTTGATTAAGTTTTACTAATCATGTCACTAGTTTTGCTTAAACATGTTTAAGGGAAAATATGGGGTTTTGGCTATGTTTGATCCATTTTAACCTATCATATTTATGTTTTGGTATTTGAGGTCACTTCTATTTGTTGCTATGAATTTGTGGTATGCTCTGTGATTTATTAGAATAGCTAGAGTGGTCGAAAAGGCCATCGAATGGCGTAAACAACTCGTTGGACAAAATGCAGGAAATGGACAGGGATCGGATCGGACCGGATGTGGAGGTCCGAACCAAACCGTTCGTGTGGCCCATCCACGATCCGCTCCTTGTATCCGAACCGAGCCTGAATGCCACGAGCTGACTTGAAACATGGAGGAGTTCTCCGACCCGAACTCATTGATGGAGGTGGACATGGAGACCCCGACCCGACTCGTTGGGGGTGTTGACGATCCGAACCGCCAGAAGCACCCCGACCCGATCCGTTTGTGGAGATGGAAACCGATCCGACGTTGGGAGAAAAGAATGAAGCCTGTGCTCCGATCCGAACCACCACATG
Organism: Allium sativum; assembly: GCA_030737875.1. Classification (NCBI taxonomy): domain Eukaryota; kingdom Viridiplantae; phylum Streptophyta; class Magnoliopsida; order Asparagales; family Amaryllidaceae; genus Allium; species Allium sativum. Next base: position 362,248,251 of record CM060921.1, on the reverse strand, counting down.
CTGGAACATGGAGCACGACCCGAACTCGATGGCACCCTCCGATCCGATCCAAGAAGCTTGGCACGAATCGATCCAGTGAGGGATACTGAAGGCCGATCTGAACCGACAGAGAAGAGGACTAAGGATCCGAACCGATCCAGTGATGACCAATAACCCGAGATGCAAAGGTAGTCCAAATGGAAGTTAGAGCTCAGGATCCAGTTGGGAACCAATGAGTTCACTTCATGGTTGGGCTTTGCTGCGGGACGTGTGCTAAGGAGTTGTCGACGTTCATATCTTCGATTCACCACTAAAAAGGAATGACGGGCTACGTATCAGTGCAGTAGAGTCATCGTGACTCGAGGGGCAAAGTGATCGTAGCAAGACTATGAGCCAGTGCAGTGGAGCTGTTGTGACTCCATGGGGGCAGAGTGGAGACATAGTAAAGGATTAGTAAGGCTATGAGCCAGTGCAGTGGGGTGTGTACGAGTCCATGGGGCAAAGTGGACATAGCGAAGGATTAGTGGCTATGGATCAGTGCAGTGAAGTCATTGTGACTTCATGGGGCAGAGTGATTATAGCAAGTATTAGGTGATCGAAGTGGTGGATATCGTATGCTTTACGCAATGAGTGAGAGATGTGAGGATGGTTGCTATGTTTGATTTGTTTGCCATCACTATGACATGCACACCCTCACCCCCGTTATCTTTACACCATTTATTCAGTGGCACCTTAGAGTGTTGTACAGTATGTAGTGCTGACTCTTTGGTTGCAGGTCCAGGTTCAGGTATGGTTTAGTATACATGTTATTGTTCTATTTAGCTGCTTATCGCTCACACCAGACTTTCGTCTGACCCAGAGTTTTATGTCTCTTCTTATTACTCTAGGTGCTCCTAAATGAGCAGACTAGAGACAAGTTAGCTGGTGATGCACGAGTAGCTGATCCGGAGGCAAGCAGGAGGCTTCCACGTACGATATATATATATATATATATATATATATATATATATATATATAGATATTCTCCCTGTGTCGTTGGTGGTCACTACTTGGGCATTAGTAGTGTACCTCCCTTATCTCGCTTTTACCTTTAGAGACAGTTTGAAAAGTTGTAATAATGATGATGTGGAACATAAGCTGTATTTGGATTTTCCGCTGCTATGATAGTTTGTTTTCAGCTTATGCACTGTCTCGCCTGTTTTATGTCAAGTATGTTGTTATTATATTTTGTTCTATGCGCTGTGAGACATTACACAGGTTCCTTGTTGATTCTTCGTCTTCTACCTTTCCTTCTGGCGACCGTCCCGTGATAACTGGACATGTGTACAGCGCACTTTTGGAGTAAATGTCGGTTGGTGCGGGACGGGCCGTCATAGGCTGGGCGGGAAATTTTCCGCCCAGGAGCCAGGTAGACCTAGGTAGAATAGGTCGACCATGGGGTCGACTTGGGGGTCGACCTCCCCCCCTTTTCCAGATTCGTGGACAGATTCGTTTTTCTCTCCACACAACTTTATTACGCCTAAACTTTACCCTAATTCATATCAAAATAAATCTAAGATGGGGTTATGCTGCTCAAGTCCTTCGTAGAAATCAAGTTTAGAATTATGGTAGAGATTCAAAAGCTAATTCAACGACTTCAACAACTATTTCTAAGAATCAAATCTAAATTAGAAGAACAAATAGTCTACTTCAAGGGAGAGCTATTCAGTTTCAGAATACAGATCCCAGAATTCAAGACTCTTCTGTAATTTGTAAGTTCACGTTACTTTCAAAAATAAAATTTGATTGTGATTCTGACATTGTAATAAATCTGGATCTGAGATTATGCCTGTCTTTCTATATCCTTTGGATCTATCTCATCGATAATATTATGTCCATTCTTTGTCTCTTCTTTCCTTCTTCCCTTTTTGTTTTATAGTCAGGCTACTGCGAGCCCGAGCCAGATCTCATAAGAGATGAACGTACGTTGGAAATAAAATTGGGCATAATTGAGTTGTAACTGATTTGAGGACATAACACATGTTGTATTCAAAACATAAAGTGTATCAAACATATGACTTGGGATTTGAGGCATAAATATTGGACATATGACTTGAGATTTAAGGCATAAAGTACTGGACATATGACTTGGGATTTTGGGGGTAAAGTGAACTGTAAATAGAAGGCATACACTATTGTGGTCTAAGATCTAAAATTGGGACATATATTGTAACGACCTGCAATAATTCGAGCTCGAATTCCGACAATAATACAGATCCTGTATCACTTGCCAGAACCGAAGAATCGAAAACACAGATAGTTATTAAAAAGAATTTAGAGGGTGAGATAAGAAAGAAAGGAATATTATAATAGAAGAATGAGGAGAATAACACAACACAGAGTCTCACATCGCAACGGAACAAAATATAATAAAGAAATAACTTTTATTGAGAGCTTGAAATCATACTTACAACATCAGAGTACATCAATTCATCTGGATAGTTATAATAATCTGCCCTCATATATATCACACAGCGGAACCATAACGGAATAACATCATACGTCTGAACACCTTCAGCTCATCACTGGACTTCACAGCATCCGATAACTTGCACCTTTACACCTCGGTCTAACCCGAGCATTACAAATACTGGGTCAGGCTGGTGAACCAGAGTGAGAAAAACTCGCAAAGTTTAAGGGGAATCCTCCAACTTGATTTTAAAGTTCAAATTCATTTTGAAAGAAAAGGATAATCGTAAGACCAAATCCACACATAAATACTGGCGGTTTTTACTTTACGATAACCCAAAACATTTTTGAAATCATATCATATTCTGATATTATAATAGTGTCTAAATACAAAAAAAATAGAATCTAGCAGAACGCTTGCATTTCACGCTTCACATATATAGTAATCAAACAAAACCGCAGGCGCTTATTGGAGACTGGATTATGACTATGACAAAGTATGGAACCATCTGCCGATAGTGTATCTCTAGAGGCGAATACACTGGGTTCAACAAGAACGTCTTGCAACCCGGCCTACACATGACCGACAACTCATTTCTCTTGAGTGTAACGAATGTATATCACCAACGGTTGGGCTAAAACCACCGTTTCCCGAAAAGGGACAGCTTCGATAGATTAAAGAAGCAAAAGGAATTTCTCTAGATAGGTGATTATACACCCTAATGGGTGTGACCCACATAGCCATGCTGCCGGCCCGATTTTTGTCATTTCCCGGTTGTGAGGCTTGAGGTTATACTCGACTTTTGGAACATCTGGCCGCCGTTCACTTTGAATGACACATCGTCAAATCCGTCTAATCACTAATTGACGTCCACAAAAATACTTTGGGTATAAAAGAAGTGCCCCTCTTCGTCACCAACTCGGTATATTTGTAAAAATCAACATACGTGATTTCAGGAAATATTCTGTCAGACATTCGTCTATACAAGTCATCCAGGAATACGATGAACCGAAGGCACCCTCCTACCATATCCTAGGAATCACCCTAAAGATCAGTAGCGAGTAGTCCTTGTAATCCTTAGATTCCAATCACGACAGAATCATTGTTAACTCTAGGGATCAGCCAGAGATATTTATCAATAGTTCTTCTGTTCATGAAGACTTACGGTCTTCAAATGCTCCATCTCGATCAACATCTTTGACGTGTTCGTATTTATTGGTCGGAATGGTTTTCTTATATAAATTCGATTCCGGTCTTCCCGTACCAACAGCGCATTGGACATGATTTTGATAATTAGTTATTTAACTACCAAAATAAACGATCATAAAAATAAAATAGATCCACTGTTGAGTACACAGCGTCACTTGGCCATTAAAATAATATATCAGTTTTGCTATATTAATATTCTCAAATCAGTTTTACTTGGTACTTAGAAAAATACCTTAAAATCATATTCAGTTTTCTCGTTAACTATCATTTCAAACCATTTGTTACAATGTTACTTATTGTTTAAATTTGGGAAGACAATTCAATTTATCATTTCAACAATCGTTACGATATCTCCTTTGTTTTTGTTATTTGAACACAATAATCGTCACTTTCCCTTTCAGAATAAACTTGTTCCAAATCTCATCTCCTTATTTTGAAAATATCGTTATATTTTCACCAATCTCCTTTTTATTTCTTTTATTATGGAAATATCACTTCATATTTTCAAGCCCCTTTCCAATTCCTTTTATATTCTGGAATCCCATTTTATATATTCCCAAACTCTTCAAATAACGTTACGTTATTATTTCTCATAATAAATTACTTCAAACATCTCTACTATTACAACTAATATCCTCTTTCGATAATCCTGAAGTTGTTCAAGTTGGGGTATTTTAATTACCTCTCAGACATTGATCAACATCATTCTTATCTTATGATAAATATGAATTGTAATTCGAAATCCCATATTCATTCTAATACCACAAATATCATTTTACTGTTTTATTTAAAACCTTCTTATTTTTGAAATCACCTTTTTTAAATATATTATTATTACTGCATTTATTGATTTAATAAATGATTACTAGAACATGAACTTTTAAATCTTTACTTCTTTAACTAGTTGATTTATTCTCCCAATCTTTATTACAAATCCCATTTCTGAATCTAGTACCAAAATCAATTAGTCCCTTTCATAACGCTTTTAATCATTCGTTCTGGGCAATCTTATTTCAATTTCCATCCATTTCACTAAAATGCCATTTTCAATAACGTTAATCTAAAATTTACGTTATAAAATAACATTCTTTTTTATAAACTCATTTATACAATTCTGGTTTAGTATCAAACCATTTTCATCACGAGTCCCTTTACTTAATTCAAATATTAAGTAACATTCATTTCCAGCTTATCGTATTCGCCTATAATCCCTTTACAACTTAGTTTCCCGAACTTGGCTTAGATATGAACTCCTTCATAAATCCCCTTTAAAACTCAATTATATTTTCATTTCTAACTCGCTTAAATGAACTTCATTTAAGAAGATATTACTTTAAATTATTATAAATTTACTTTATCATTAACTAGAATAAATATCCAATTTTCTTTTTAATTCTTATTAAGTTAAACACCATTCACTGAATTATTCCATTAGATTAATCATCACAATTTAATTTAATTTTGATAATCATTTTCTGTTAAAACAGTCTGCTTGGTCAAATTCGAAACATGACTAACTCGTTGATCAACTCTACTCGTCTTTTCATTAACAAATAATATTATTATTTTAAATAATCTCATTTACTTTTATTATTATTAAACAAATAATAATCTATTTCAAAATAATCTCTTTTAATTGTTTCTTAAAATAATTAACCTTATTTATAATTTGTTACATTAATCTTGGCTCACTTGCTTAACAATCTAAGCTTCATTAACCATTACGATGAGGCGCGTGCTTCGCACACGACCAATTTTGGTACAAATTAGTGATTGGTGGTTAAACAAACAATATATAAATATGATTGGTTTATTTCTTGTTTATAAACTTCATTTAAAATAATTTATTTAAAATCTCTATTCGATTATAAAATAAATTTTGTAACTTCATTTCTATCGATTCACCTAACGGTAAATCAATCTTTATAAAACAGTTTTTATTTTGGCCATCTGTTATAAATTCCTCAACCAATATAAGTTAATAACCAAACAAATGTTGAATTTAGGTTTAACAATCAACAACCAATTCAATAAATCCAATCTGAGGGGTTCAACAATTCATAAAATGATCATATGCAGATAAATAATCACTTCAACTGATAACGGTCAACTAATAACAATTCAAGTATATAATTTAGTTAAATACGCTTATATAATTATAAACGTAACCCACAAGGTAAGTTACCTTGTCTGGATATCATCGTTAAAAATATAACAATATCATTCCATTTAAATTAAACAACATTTAATTTAAATAATAGGTGTAAAATATTTAACTACCATCCAAACAATCATTAAATCAACCAATATTTAGCAAACATAGCACATAACAATAAACCCAACTTATAGTAATTATAAGTGGGGAAACTAAGTAAGTTTAACTCACTTGGATTCCATTTGACGTCAAACAGTTTGTTTAAGTTTCTTTCAATTCTGCCGCTATCTTCAAACTGTTACGCTTGTTAACACGGTTCCAACGCTTCTGGATTGGTTTTATTCTGTGTAGGTAGACACAAGTTATAAATATCATATGTACAATATAATTGATATTAACTAATCCAAAAATTAAATTTATTTATTACAAATAAATAGAGAAATTTAATAGGCACATTCCCCTACTACGTAGACCTGGACCGCATTTGAAAAATCATCACTTAAACTATATTTCTATGGACTGTCGAACAAAAATGGCTACTATAATAAATTGCGTTTCATATGGTCACGTAATACATATTCTTAGACACATTAAAATATACTATATAAAATGGCTACTTTGTAAAATAGGTTAGTCGCTCTTAATTTCGGCAGTTCATATTTTAAGGTAAATCACGTGGTACTTGGGCATGTATGTAGTAAATATAACTTTGCATTTACATTTCCTCACCTGCTGTAAATATCAACTCATCCTCCCTTTCCTATTGTCCTCCTTCATGCTGCAACTCACGAAACCACTCCAGCAACCCACTCACGCCAATCTCTCCTCCATTCCTCTACCGCAACGTCACCTGCATGTATACACTTCCCCTCTTTTCCATATATTCCTTCTTCTTTCTCTTACAGACTGTCCACGTGAAACCCTTCAGCATAACAACCCCTTCGCAACTCCCGCATAGATCTGATTCCAAACTACACCTCACCTGTCAACTCTGGAGCCCCGCAGCTCGCCTCCAGATTCCATTATGAACGGCCAGCCGGACACCTCGAACACTCCTCCACCAGTCCCCCAACGCTTCTTTCCCCTTTTTATATTCACCCTTTCTTTTCCTTTTTTTGGAACAAAAAGAATGAGAATGAACCCATATATATAGGCCAGAGACTTGGCAAGCACGTATTTTATATTTTATTTTCTACTTTATAGGCAAGGCCAGCTATATAGGTGCTGTCATATGGTGCAAAGCAGTGCAACAATCTTCATATCCACGTTCAAAGATTTCTTGCATGTGCAGTGACGAGCTGACGTCTGGAATTGGGTCTTGTGTAATTGGAAGACAACTAATGTATGGCCTGAAAATGAAGTTGGTCTTACAGGTGATGTCACATCGTATAAAACTGGCGAACAGATTGTGAGTCGGTCATAGGCACACAAATAGGATAGATAATAGGAGAATCAGGGGAGAGTAGCTGTGCATGAGCGGTGGACTTGACTTAACACAGCAGCGTGGCAGAAGAGGTAGGAGAGTAGGCAAGAGAAATATCTGCAGTTCACTTCCTTTTGAATAAACAAGACATGTAGAGAGTCTAGGCTACACAATTTAGGTGGTACGAGGACACAAATTTCATGAGAAACTAGAGTTTGTATATGAGGTAGGCTCGGCGATTGCATGTCCATGAGTTCGTAAAATAGGATAGGATGACAGAGTTAGGTTGGCTTGATTTGAAGCTTGTTTGCGGTAGCAACCTGGGGAGGAATAATAGTTGGCATGTACTCTAATATGTGCAGAAGATTTCGGAAGGAATAAAAAGAGATAGGTAGTTTAAGTCTATTCGTTTTATTCACGTTGATGGAGACAAATCAAACTTGAATAGATAGATTAGACAAAAAAGGAAAAACAATAGGATAGGTTGTAGTGTGATGAGATTAAACAATGAATACTGTAGGCTGAAAGCTAAAAAGAAAATGTCTGCACATTCATATTTCGTCGTGCACGTTTGGGTACGAAAATAGGATGATGGCCACATTCAAAACAACTTCCGTATGAAGCCACATATACTTTAATATATGTTTTATTTTCGTTTAGGGTATAAGTTCAAAGTTTGATATGGTTAATCTAATTTGATCGTTATCTAACGTTGTACATTAATTATATGTACCATCACATACAAACTTCAACCGCAACGAAAACATATAAATTGCTAAGGCTCACAATTCTGGTCTCAATGAAACTAATGTTGTTGAAAACAGACCCCGTTTGCAAAAACGATGTTATTTAATTTTAATGTATTCACCGGTTCACGGTTAGAACATCGCATCCTGACAAAACAACTCCAATTAACCTCAAACTATAAAACTAGCAATACTAGTCATACGCATTCCATAGCGACTATTTTAATATTTGAATCGGACATAACTTACAATCTATAAATTGAAATTTCGATTTTTCTCTTTCATTACAAAATTATAATCAATCTGATCCTAACGTCTCTTGTTTCCCAGAATTCTGACTTGAAACAGATTCTGTACATTTAGTTGAAGTTCAAAATTCAATATTGCGAATTGTCGCGTTGTTACAAGCTTGTTTTAAATATAAATATAAATTAAAATGTTAAATCGTCGTTTTATAAATGAAATTGATATTTAATCCATTAATATTTCCAAATAAAATATTTAAACCAATTTAAATATTTGAATTCAAATAACAGGAAAACCCCGGGTCATTACATTCTTTCCCCCTTAAATAAATTTCGTCCTCAAAATTGCTAAGTAAGAAGAATGCACCAAACTTAATTAATTTCAAAATAATTAATTTAAAGTATTATCAAAGCATATTCTAAGTTTTAAAATTTACAAAAAAAATCACTAGCTCCTCCTCTGTACAGCTTGATCTATACAACTATAACTGCCACTCCGGGTCTCAGATAAATCAAAAGAAAACAATGTCAAGTAGCTACCCAACTCAGGGGTATAAAATCAATCACCAAATAATTAATATTAAGGTTAACCTATTTTCGGGTAACTAAACTCTAGTCATGAGGCAATCAACTAACAGTTCTTCCTCTGCACTTAACTCAATATTCAATCCCAATGACAGATACAGGGTTAAATCTTTCTTGTTTAGTTTCATATTTGATTTTCTTCGAATTCATTATACTGAAATATATTCTTTTAGTTTTTCATTCATTCAGTTGATGAATTCCATTATTCAGCCAACCAATCATTCCATAAACAAACAATCAATCATCAGCATCACCATATCATCCAAAATTTCTAATTTTATTAGCTTTATTGAAATTTTGTTTATTTAATTCCATATTTAAATTCTATTTACAAATTCTATAATTTAAATTCCCAGCTGGTTTTATTAAATCTTTCAAATTTTTGATCCAATTTGAATTCATTTAAATCAATCAAACACACCAATATATCGATAATTTGATAAAATTTATTTCCTTTATATATGAAAATATATTTTTGGCAAAATTATTTCATTTACCCACATTACAAAACAATATTGTATCGATTCGTCAGTTCAACTTGAACTGATCAAACAACACACAATACAAAACATTTGTATATAAAATCTACAAATACGCTCTTGTATATGTAAACACTCATTCTTGATCTAGGGTATTACTAACCCCATCTCTATCGAGTTACACCACAGAGCCAAGGTTATTACTAAACCATTGCTCTGATAGCATTGTAACGACCTGCGATAATTCGAGCCCGAATTCCGATAATAATACAGATCCTGTATCACTTGCCAGAACCCCAGAATTGAAAACACAGATAGTTATTAGAAATAATTTAGAGGGTGAGATAAGAAAGAAAGGAATATTAGAATAGAAGAATGAGGAGAAGAACACAACACAGAGTCTCACATCGCAGTGGAACAAAATATAATAAAGAAATAACTTTTATTGAGAGCTTGAAATCATACTTACAACATCATAGTACATCAATTCATCAGGACAGTTATAATAGTATGTCCTCATATATATCACACAGTGGAACCATAACGGAATAACATCATACGTCTGAACACCTTCAGCTCGTCACTGGACTTCACAGCATCCGATAACCTGACACCTGTACACCCTGGTCTAACCCGAGCATTACAAATACCGGATCAGTCTAGTGAACCAGAGTGAGAAAAACTCGCAAAGTTTAAGGGGAATCCTCCAACTTGATTTTAAAGTTCAAATTCATTTTGAAAGAAAAGATAATCGTAAGACCAAATCCACACATAAATACGGACGGTTTTTACCTTACGATAACCCAAAACATTTTTAAAATCATATCATATTCTGATATTATAATAGTGTCTAAATACAAATAAATAGAACCTAGCAGAACGCTTGCATCTCACGCTTCACATATATAGTATACAAATAAAACCGCGGGCGCTTATTGGAGATTGAATTCCGACTATGACAAAGTATGGAACCACCTGCCGATAGTGCATCTCTAGAGGCAAATACACTGGGTTCAACAAGAACGTCTTGCAACCCGGCCCACACATGACCGACCACTCATTTCGCTTGAGTGTATCGAATGTATATCACCAACGGTTGGGCTCAAACCATCGTTTCCTGAAAAGGGACAGCATCGATAGATTAAAGAAGCAAAAGGAATTTCTCTAGATAGGTGATTATACACCCTAATGGGTGCAACCCACATAGCCATGTTGCCTGCCCGATTTTTGTCATTTCCCAGTTGTGAGGCTTGAGGTTATACTCGACTTTTGGAACATCTAGCCGCCATTCACATTGAATGCTACATCGTCAAATCCGTCTAATCACTAATTGACGTCCACAAATATACTTTGGGTATAAAAGAAGTGCCCCTCTTCGCCACCAACTCGGTATATTTGTAAAAATCAACGTAAGTGAATTTAGGAAATATTCTGTCAGACATTCGTCTATACAAGTCATCCAGGAATACGATGAACCGAAGGCACCCTCCTACCACATCCTAGGAATCACTCTTAAGATCAGTAGCGAGTTGTCCTTGCAATCCGTAGATTCCAATCACGACAGAATCATTGTTAACTCTAGGTATCAGCCAGAGATATTTAACAATAGTTCTTCCATTCATGAAGCTTTACGGCCTTCAAATGCTCCATCTCGATCAACATCTTTGAAGTATTCGTATTTATTGGTCGGAATGGTTTTCGAATATAAATTCGATTCCGGTCTTTCCGTACCAACAACGCATTGGACAAGATTTTGATAGTTCGTTATTTAACTACCAAAATAAACAATCATAAAAATAAAATAGATCCATTGGTTGAGTACACATCGTCACTTGGCCATTAAAATAATATATCAGTTTTGCTATATTAATATTCTCAAATCAGTTTTACTTGGTACTTAGAAAAATACCTTAAAATCATATTAAGTCTTCTCGTTAACTATCATTTCAAACCATTTGTTACAATGTTACTTATTATTTAAAATTGGGAAACCAATTCAGTTTATCATTTCAACAATCGTTACGATATCTCCTTTGTTTTTGTTATTTGAATACCATAATTGTCACTTTCCCTTTCAGAATAACTCGTTCCAAATCTCATCTCCTTATTTTGAAAATATCGTTATATTTTCACCAATCTCCTTTTTATTTCTTTTATTATGGAAAAATCACATCATATTTTCAAGCCCCTTTCCAATTCCTTTTATATTCTGGAATCCCATTTTATATATTCCCAAACTCTTCAAATAACATTACGTTACTATTTCTCATAATAAATTACTTCAAACATCTCTACTGTTACAACTAATATCCTCTTTTAATAATCCTGAAGTTGTTCAAGTTGGGGTATTTTAATTACCTCTCAGACCTTGATCAACATCATTCTTATCTTAAGATAAATATGAATTGTAATTCAAAATCCCATATTCATTCTAATACCACAAATACCATTTTACTATTTTATTTAAAACCTTCTTATTTTTGAAATCTTCTTTTTTAAATATATTATTATTACTGCATTTACTGATTTAATAAATGATTACTAAAACATGAACTTTTAAATCTTTACTTCTTTAATTATTTGATTTATTCTCCCAATCTTTACTACAAATCCCGTTTCTGAATCTATTACCAAAATCAATTAAAAAATCCCTTTCCTAATCCTTTTAATCATTCGCTCTGGGCAATCTTATTTCATTTTCCATCCATTTCACTAAAATGCCATTTTCAATAACGTTAATCTAAAATTTACGTTATAAAATAACATTCCTTTTTATAAACTCATTTATACAATTCTGGTTTAGTATCAAACCATTTTCATCACGAGTCCCTTTACTTAATTCAAATATTAAGTACAATTCATTTCTAGCTTATCGTATTCGCCTATAATCCCTTTACAACTTAGTTTCCCGAACTTGGCTTAGATATGAACTCCTTCATAAATCACCTTTAAAACTCAATTATATTTTCATTTCTAACTCGCTTAAATGAACTTCATTTAAGAAGATATTACTTTAAATTATTATAAATTTACTTTATCATTTACTAGAATAAATATCCAATTTTCTTTTTAATTCTTATTAAGTTAAACACCATTCACTGAATTATTCCATTAGATTAATCATCACAATTTAATTTAATTTAATAATCATTTTCCATTAAACAGTCGGCTTGGTCAAATTCAAAACATGACTAACTCGTTGATCAACTTTACTCGTCTTCTCATTAACAAATAATATTATTATTTTAAATAATCTCATTTACTTTTATTATTATTAAATAAGTAATAATCTATTTCAAAATAATCTCTTTTTAATTGTTTTTTAAAACAATTAACCTCATTTATAATTTGTTACATTAATCTTGGCTCACTTGCTTAACAATCTAAGCTTCATTAACCATTACGATGAGGCACGTGCTTCGCACACGACCAATTTTGGTGCAAATTAGTGATTGGTGGTTAAACAAACAATATATAAATATGATTGGTTTATTTCTTGTTTATAAACTTCATTTAAAATAATTTATTTAGAATCTCTATTCATTTATAAAATATATTTTGTAACTTCATTTATATCGATTCACCTGACGGTAAATCAATCTTTATAAAACAGTTTGTATTTTGGCTATCTGTTATAAATTCCTCAACCAATATAAGTTAATAACCAAACAAATGTTGAATTTAGGTTTAACAATCAACAACCAATTAAATAAATCCAATCTGAATGGTTCAACAATTCATAAAATGATCATATGCAGATAAATAATCACTTCAACTGATAACGGTCAACTAATAACAATTCAAGTATATAATTTAGTTAAATACGCTTACATAATTATAAACGTAACCCACAAGGTAAGTTACCTTGTCTGTATATCATTGTTAAAAATATAATAATATCATTCCATTTAAATTAAACAACGTTTAATTTAAATAATAGGTGTAAAATATTTAACTACCATCCAAACAATCATTAAATCAACCAATATTTAGCAAACATAGCACACAACAATAAACTCGACTTATAATATAAATAATAGGTGTGAAATATTTAACTACCACCCCTTTTCTTCCGAGGTTGAGCTTCAAGGAATCTCTCTCCTCTTGTTATTCGGCGGTTCATGGTTTCGTTGTGGGCTCTCTGATGTGTGGCGGTGTTTTCGGTCCTTCTTTCGGACATGTCATATCTGCTACTGGTGATAGTGGTGGAGATTTGACCACTCCGCTCCACCCGGAGCAGTATGTTTGTTCGGCAGTGGCATCGGCTCCAACAGTTAGTGGTCGTCTATCTAGTGCGTATCGTCGTCGACGGGCTTCTCGTCGCCGCTCAATACGGGCTAAGATATCGCCACCTCCTGTTTGTGATCCTGCTACTTCTGTTTTGTCCCATGTTTGGGCGAAAGGAAAGGCTTTCAAACAACATTATCCGCCTCTTGCGGTTGGAAATAGTTTCTCTGTTCTTGAGGGAGATTTTCCCTTGGATTCTTCTGTAGCAGGGCTACTGAGTATTGTTGATCACTGCTGTTCAGATCAGGCTTTATCACGGCTTAGTGATGCAGAGGATTTCATCACCTCTTTTTCACTAGAAAGTATAGCATTTGGATCTGTTTTTTCATCGGTGGATGGTATGGCTCCGGAGAGGTTGCAGGGTGCGGTGATGGAATCGTTGGACCAGGTTACGGGTGATTGCCAGTTGTGGTTGCCTTCGGCTGTGGAGGAGGAGGACCAAGGGGCGATGAACTCGCTTCGGAATACCGAGTTGTTTGGGCGGTCTGGTTGCGAGATGCATCTTTTATCCGCATCTTTTATACTGCCAGGTACCCCTTATCTTTTCTTTTCGTCTTTCTTGTGGGTTGTTGCAAGTTTGTATTGGTCGTAGTGATGTTAATGTGTTTTGCTTTCCTATGGAGCTTTGTGCGCCTACTAGCTTGTTACTACTGTGTAAGTTTAATAGGTTGTACGTGGTTCCTTTGTCATGGAACATTGCGTTACTGACTCTTGTTTCTGCTGCGGACCTTTCTTTGTGCATTGAGTTTGGTGAGAGTGTTGTGAGTATCAGGTTGCAGCAGTTATTTTCTACCTTTGTTGGCTTGTTTACTTTGAAACTATTGCTCTTAAAGAGTTTAATGTGCAACACCGTTGTATGGTTGCTTTTAGTGAGACGGCCCCATGGCTTCGGCATTTTCCTGCTCGGTGGGATTTGCTCCCCTTTTTTTGTTACTGGATGGTTAGCTGGCGGCATGTTCTGTGACTTGGTTTATTACTTTTTCAGTTGGTCTTTGCTCCCCAGCTTTGTTTGGTTTGTCTGCGCTTTTGCTTTTTGGCTAAGCTCTGTGATCTTTACTACGGGCTTTGGGCATGGCTTCTTTGCTAGTCACTACGAGGCCTACTCCGTGTCGCTAGTGACTAGTTTGTTTTGGTATTGGTTATCGCTTGGTTTTGGCCCCTTTTGTCGGCTACTTTGTGTATCGGCTTCATGGGATGGGTGGCTTCTCTGTTATAGGCATATAGTGGACGCTGAGATCGTTCCCTATACGGTTTACCAGAGAGTGGCCTCCCATGTCTGCCGTCGCTTTCGGTAGGAGTTTCGTGGTCCGTTGTTGGAACTTTACCTTCAGTTCAGGCCTATCAATCTGATGATAGACCTGCATTGGTGAAGCTCATACAGCAATTGGTGTTGCCTCCATTGGGCGACTCCACACTTTATTTTGGTCCTCTTGTCGCCTCTCTTTTATTGTTTTCTTCTTTTTCCTCTCCGTCCCCTCTTCTTATTCTAGATCGGTTTCAGCTCTGTCTGTGTCTTCTGGGTCTCCTCCCCTTCTTAGTAAGGCCGAGATAGCGATCATTAATGATCGTCTATCACGCCTTACTAAGAACTCTTACCCCCTCGTTGTTCGGCGAAAGGCGCTTGTAATCCTATACTGCGTCTTGATGAGTCTTCGGGTTTTCGTGCGGACTCTGCTCATACGTCTTCTCGATCTGATCGTCGTAGTCGACGTACAGCTTCTCGCACTTTCCGCACCATTCGCACATGCTCTATAACGGCACCCGAGCAGATCGTCAGATCTACTCGCCATACTCTTTACCATATCTGATCGAGTCGGTTCGCTCGTACCGCGTCACCTTCTCTTCGTGTTCTGGTTGCTTCTTTGGGTTGTTTCTTCATGGCGAGTTTCCTTTTCTGGAACGTTAGGGGGATTGGGAATGTTGAGTCAGTGGCTAGGCTCAAACGCATTGTCCGTAAGCACTCTATCTGTTTGGTAGCACTTCTGGAACCATTTGTGGGACCAGAAGCGATTACCTCTTTAGTCCTTTCTCTTGGCTTTGGTGGGGCCGTTGCTAATGTTTCCGGCAAGATTTGGATCCTCTGGTCCAAAGGCTTTGTCGTCCACCCTATCTTCGATTCGGATCAGCTTTTATGCGTGGCTTATTCGTTTCCCGATCTTTCATCGTCCTTCCTCTTTTCTGTGGTCTATGCTAAGTGCGATAGGATCGAGAGGCAAGCCCTGTGGGCGGATGTTCTTTCTTTGTCTGACTTGGGTTTTTCTGAATCTGTGATTGGCGGCAACTTTAATGTTGTTGCTTGTCAAGCAGAAAAGCGTGGTGGAAATGTCGTCAACTGTCTGGCAATTGCAGATTTCAACGCCTTCATCGTTCGGTCGGTATTATCTGAAGTGTCCTTCGTTGGATCGGCTTTCACTTGGTGTAACAACCAAGAAGGCCCTAACCTGATTCTGTCTAGGTTGGACAGAATCTTCGCTACTGAGGATTGATTTAGTCTACCTTTCTCGTTTTCTATCACCCCTCTTCATCGCACTTTTTCCGACCATGCCCCTATGCTTCTTAGCTATTCCCCCCGCTCCCTGTCTGGCCCTTCCTCTTTTAGGTTTCAAAGGATGTGGCGTACTTACCACTCCTTCTTCAGTGTCGTTGTCGACTCCTGGATAGCTCCTATGAGTGGTGCCCCCTGTGTTGTCTTCTCTCGCAAGCTAAAAAGGCTCAAATCTTTCCTTAAGGCATGGAATCTGCAGGTGTTCAAGAATATTTTCGACCGTGTTAGAGCGGCTGAAGAAATTCTTATCCTTGCGGAAGCAATTTTTGATGAGGAGCCTACTGCTGTCCATAAGGAGGCTTGGGTGTTGGCCCAGCTCACTTTCTCTTCTGAACTTCGTATCGAACACGACCACCTTCGATAGAAAGCTAGAATTAAGTGGATTGTGGAAGGAGATACGAACTCCAAGTTCTTTCATTCGACTATTCGTAAGAAGAATAGTCTTCTCTCCATCTGTCAGATTCTTCGCCCAGACCTTTCCTTGGCTTCCACTCCTAGTGAAGTCAAAGATACTATTCTCTCTCACTTCCAATCCTTCCTCTCCTTACCCTCGGTTTCCTCGCCTGACCCGTCCCTGCTTGCTTTCATTCCTAGTTTGATCCTTCCGTCGGACAGCTCTGACCTTGCCGCAACCCCTACCTTGGAAGAAATACGTTCTAGCGTATTTGCTCTAAGCAAGGACAGTGCGAGTAGGCCAATTGGTTTCAATGGAGTATTTTATAGAAGCGTGTGGCCTATCATTCAGGCAGATTTTTGCCTTGCCATTCAATCCTTCTTTTCTGGTGAAGATCTCCCTGTTGGATGGACTTCCACCAATTTAGTTCTCATCCCTAAGTTTGATCATCCTACCTCTTGCTCGGATTTCAGACCTATCAGCTTGTGTAACTTCTCTAATAAGGTCATTTCTAAGGTCCTTACCTCTAGACTAGCACCGTTTCTTAAGCGCATTATTTTTCGTTGCAGGCTGGGTTCGTAAAAGGACGTCTTATCACCGATAATGTCCTTTTAGCTCAGGAACTGATTTCTCAGATCGACAAGAAGGTTCGAGGTTCTAATGTAGTCGTTAAGCTGGACATGGAAAAGGCTTACGATCGCATGTCATGTTTCTTCATCATCATGGTCCTCAGGGCTTTCGGTTTCCCGAAATCCTTTATAGATGTGATGTGGAGACTAATCTTGAACTGTTGCTTTTCCGTGCTCATTAATGGTTCGGCTTACGGCTATTTCAGGTCCGGTAGAGATCTCCGGCAGGGAGATCCCCTGTCACCCTCCCTCTTCGTTATTGTTGCCGAGGCATTTGTTCGTGGACTCCACTCCCTTGGGCAGATCCATAGGTTCGGTATTCCAAGGGGCTGCCCAATCATATCCTCCTTATCCTTTGCCGACGACATCATCATTTTCACTAATGGTTCTCGTCGCTCAATTCGTTGTCTTCTACGTTTTACCAGTCGGTACGAGAGTTGTTCGGGGCAACTCGTGAACACCGACAAAAGCTGCTTTGTGCCTGCAAAAGACCTTTCTTCGATTAGATCCTCCTGGATTGAATCTACCTCTGGCTTTAAGGCTAGTTCCCTCCTGCTTCCGTATCTTGGTATAGTACTATATCGAGGTAGGAAGCTCAACGCCATTTTCGATCCGCTAACTGACAAAGTTAGGGGTAAGATTATAAGGTGGAATGCCTCCCTCATCTCTCAGGCTGGTAGACTAGTTCTCATTAAGTCTGTCCTTGACTCCATGGGTTCTCATATCTGTGCTGCAATAAAACCCACTGCTTCCTTCTTTCGCTCATTCCGTTTGTTGGCCTCTCCTTTTTCTGGGGCAACAAGGACAACATTTCTCATCATCACTGGATCTCTTGGAACGTCATTTGTCGTCCCAAAGATGAGGTAGGTCTTGGCCTCCGCAACCCTAAGGACATCTGTTTGGCCTTTGCTTGCAAGCTCTAGGCGAGGTTTGGAGCGAATAACTCCCTTTGGGCGACGTTTCTCCATGCCAAGTACCATAGGCTAGCAAGTTCGAATTTCACAGGTATCCCGAATAATGCTAGTGAGACGTGAAAACGTATGCAATCCGTAAAGGACTTAAAGGATGGCCATGGGAATGGTACCATGTGGGACGGTACTCCTTTCTCTCTCAAGGCAGCGTGGGATTCAGTGTGGATTCCTGGTCCACGTCTTCCTGTTTTCAGGTTTATCTGGAACCGCCTAAGGTTTCTGTGTTTATGTGGAAAACATTGCAGGATGGTTTACCAATAGATGAGAACATTCAGCGTATAGGCATCCCGCTCGTGTCCATATGTAGGTGTTGCAACACTGGACGCACTGAGTCCTCCTTCCACTTGTTAATCTCTGGTTCCTGTGCCAGGGCTGTCTGGAATTACTTCGGGAACCTTATGGGTTGCCGAAGTAATGCCATCTCTTTGGAAGGTTTTCTGAGTTTCTGGGGGGCTGGGAACTCTAGTAAATCCTTTTGGTCTACTCCACGACGTCTGATTCCTTGTCTAATTTGCTGGCACATCTGGTGCTCCAGGAATAAGGCGGTTTTCGACGAAGTAGCAATGGATCCTCCATCGATTATCCGAAAAGTTAGGAATGATGTTTTCTTAGCATTTCAGGGTCGTCCTTTTAGAGGTGTCTTGAGTGGCCGCTCTAGGAGATTGGCGGTTTCATTTGATATTTTAGCGATTACGCCAAAGCTGAGGGCTGGCATCGGTTGATTTTGTGTTGGCCTGTTTTGCTTATTTTATCGGTTTCTAGTCACTGGCTTTTTTGTCACCTGCTTTTAATTTTCATATTCTTTGGATCTTCTTTTGATTTTTCTTTATCTTATTTATCTATTGCTTTAATTTTTATCTTTTTCCCCTCCCTTATTTCCAGCCTAACACCCCCTCCCCTAGATGTTGTTTGTTTATTGTGCAGGATTTTTAGGTCCAAGGCTTAAAATTCTTGGAGCATGGTGGTTGCTTCTGTCTAAGGATTCTTGACCGATTTCTGCTGGAGTGTTGGAAGGATTAAAGACTTATGGGTTCTAGGGTCCATTAGGAAGCTGTGGAAGCTCTCAACTCTTCAGATGCCAGAGTTGCTTGGATATTTATGGAGCTTCTCACCCATGGCATCTTGGCTCTCTTTGAGGCATGTACGCTGCTCTTGAGCTATTCTTTTCTTGGATATTGGGACTCCTCGTCATTCCTTACCTTGCTGATGGAACTTCTGCTTCGTCAGAGGATTAGTATGGAGCTACTTTTCCATTGTTTATTGTTTTGTACCATTAGTTGTATTTTGGATTTGTCTCCTTTTTTGTGTGTGCACGGTTTCTGTTATTCAGAAATCGTTTTTGTGAGCCATTGGAGAAAGGCTTGATTCTACCTTTTGGTATGATATTTTCTTTCTTAAAAAAATAAGTGGGGAAACTGAGTGAGTTTAACTCACCTTGGATTCCATTTGACGTCAAACAGTTTGTTTCAGTTCCTTTCAATTCCGCCGCTATCTTCAAACTGTTACGCTTGTTAACACGGTTCTAACGCTTCTGGATTGGTTTTATTCTGTGTAGGAAGACATGAGTTATAAATATCATATGTACAATATAATTGTTATTAACTAATCCAAAAAATAAATTTATTTATTACAAATAAATAGTCAAATTTAACAGGCACATTCACCCTACTATGTAGACCCGAACCGCATTTGAAAAATCATCACTTAAACTATATTTCTATGGACTGTCAAAAAAAACGGCTATTATAATAAATTTTGTTTTATATGGTCACATAATACATATTCTTAGACACATTAAAAAATACTATATAAAATG
Source organism: Allium sativum (assembly GCA_030737875.1). Taxonomy (NCBI): domain Eukaryota; kingdom Viridiplantae; phylum Streptophyta; class Magnoliopsida; order Asparagales; family Amaryllidaceae; genus Allium; species Allium sativum. Next base: position 362,228,339 of record CM060921.1, on the reverse strand, counting down.
GCTACTTTGTAAAATAGGTTAGTCGCTCTTAATTTCGCAGTTCATATTTTAAGGTAAATCACGTGGTACTTGGGCATGTATGTAGTAAATATAACTTTGCATTTACATTTCCTCACTTGCTATAAATATTTCAACTCGTCCCCCCTTTCCTATTGTCCTCCTTCATGCTGCAACTCACGAAACCACTCCAGTAATCCACTCATGCCTATTACCACTCACGCCAATCTCTCCTCCATTCCTCTACCCCAACGTCACCTGCATGTATACACTTCCCCTCTTCTCCATATTTTCCTTCTTCTTTCTCTTACAGACTGTCTTCGTGAAACCCTTCAGCATAACACCCCCTTCGCAACTCCGGCGTAGATATGATTCCAAACTACACCTCACCTGTCAACTCTGGAGCCTCGTAGCTCGCCTCCAGATTCCATTATGAACGGCCAGTCGGACACCTCGAACACTCCTCCACTAGTCCCCTAACGCTTCTTTCCCCTTTTTACGTTCAGCCTTTCTTTTTTTCCTTTTGGAACAAAAAGAATGAGAATGACCCCATATATATATGCCAGAGACTTGGCAAGTACGTATTTTATATTTTTATTTTCTACTTTATAGGCAAGGCCATCTATACAGGTGTTGTCATATGGTGCAACGCAGTGCAACAGTCTCCATATCCACGTTTAAAGATTTCTTGCATGTGCGATAACGAGCTGACGTCTAGATTAGGTCTTGTATAATTAGAAGACAACTGGTGTGTGACCTGAAAATGAAGTTGGTCTTACATGTGATGTCACATCCATATAAAACTGGCGAACAGATTGTGAGTCGGTCATAGGCACACAAATAGGATAGATAATAGGAGAATTACGTGAAAGTAGCTGTGCATAAGCTGTGGACTGGACTTAACATAGCAGCGTGGCAGAAGAGGTAGGAGAGTAGGCAAGAGAAATATCTGCAGTTCACTTCCTTTTGAATAAACAAGACATGCAGAGGGTCTGGGCTACACAATTTAGGTGGTACGAGGACACAAATTTCATGAGAAACTGGAGTTTGTATATGGGGAAGGTTCAGCGATTGCATGTCCATGAGTTTGTAAAATAGGATAGGCTGACAGAGTTAGGTTGGCTTGATTTGAAGCTTGTTTGCGGTAGCAACCTGGGGAGGAATAATAGTTGGCATGTACTCTAATATGTGCAGAAGATTTCGGAAGGAATAAAAATAGATAGGTAGTTTAAGTCTATATGTTTTATTCATGTTGATGGAAACAAATCAATAGACTTGAACAGATAGATTAGACAAAAAAGGAAAATCAATAGGATACGTTGCAGTGTGATGAGATTAAACAATGAATACTGTAGGCTGAAAGCTAAAAAGAAAATGTCAACACATTCATATTTTGTCGTGCACTTTTGGGTACGAAAATAGGATGATGGCCACATTCAAAACAACTTCCATATGAAGCTACATATACTTTAATATATGTTTTATTTTCGTTTAGGGTATAAGTTTAAAGCTTGTTACGATTAATCTAATCTGATCGTTATCTAACGTTGTACATTAGTTATATGTACCATCACATACAAACTTCAACCGCAACGAAAACAGACATATTGCTACGGCTCACAATTCTGGTCTCAATGAAATTAATTTTGTTGAAAACAGACCCCGTTTGCAAAAATGATGTTATTTAAGTTTAATTTATTCATCGATTCATGGTTAAAACATCGCATCCTGACAATACAACTCCAATTAACCTCAAACTGTTAAACTAGCAATACTAGTCATATGCATTCCATAGCGACTATTTTAAAATTTGAATCGGAAATAACTTACAACCTATAAATTGAAATTTTTTCGATTTTTCTCTTTCATTAGAAAATTATAATCAATCTGATCCTAACGTCTCTTGTTTCACAGAATTTTGACTTGAAACGTATTCTGTACATTTAGTTGAAGTTCAAAATTCAATATTGCGAACTACCGCGCTGTTACGAGCTCGTTTTAAATATAAATATAAATTAAAATGTTAAATCGTCGTTTTATAAATGAAATTGATATTTAATCCATTAATATTTCCAAATAAACTATTTAAACCAATTTAAATATTCGAATTCAAATAACAGGAAAACCCCGGGTCGTTACATATACATATATATATATATATATATGATAGTTTATGATTTGGAAGAAGATTAGGGTGTATAGTGATGTATGGCTTAGGCATGAAAGCAAGATTTGCCTTTGTTTTGTAAGTCGTTTACTTTTTTTAGATTTGAACACCTAAATCTAATTGTGACATGTAATTAAATGGATATGAGAATATGCCTGATGTAAGCTATCCTTTCATTGAAATCTATGCTTAAGTATATATATCTTTGGGAATCATTTTTGACTATGAAACTGGTCCAATCATATCTATCCTTGTTGTATATCGGAATTGTAATCCTTTTTAAGTTTGTGATAAATTTCTTATCATATCTATATGCCTGTGATGTATTCCCTGCAAAACTTGTCTTTTTAGTACATCAAGTTTATTGGACTAGTAGTTCTTATCATCATATGACTATGCCTATTCTTATGATGTTCCATCTTGCTTCTCCCCTTATATTATGAATCTTGAGTTGAATCTCGAAATATGTACGTTATGAATGCGGGGGAAATTGGGTATAACATGATACTGATATTATTTGGCATAATTTGGAACATGTAACATGGTATAACTGTTAAGATGCAATTTGACATGAATTATGGAATATGTAATTTTACATGTTGAACCTAGAATTGGCATTAACGACAAAGTAGGAAGTTGGCATATAAATGAAGTTTTGGGCAAAATTGTTAGTGTTGCGAATTTGGGGTAACTTGAGCATTAAATCTAGATTGGGTGTAAAATGTAACATGACTAGTTTTGGTGAATTTGGTAATTAGCATGTAAAATCTAGATTTGGGTATATATGGTAAATGTGTAGATTAAAGATGAACATGCCTAACCCGAGGTTAGATTGAGTCATAGTGTAAAACTGCCCGAAACCACCCAGCACATCCAGTAACCACAACAACACCTATCTAATGTGAGAGGTTAGTGCATCATGCCCAAGAAAAACCTGAGGTTAGATTGACTTGTGGTGTAAAACTGCCCGGAACCGCCCGGCACATCCAGTGACCGCAACAACACATATATAATGTGAGAGGTTGGTGCATTAATAAATCAATTAATGCTAATGAACAAGATGAATGAGTAGGGTTAAGTTCATAGGAACACTTAACCAATATAACATGGATGACTAGGGTTAAGTAATGAGAAAAACTTAACCAATATGACAAGATGGATGACTAGGGTTAAGTTAATAGGAAACACTTAACCGGTATAGCATGATAAATGGAAAGGGTTAAGTTAACACTTAACCAATATAACTTGGTTTGTGGTAGGGTTAAGTTAAACACAAGAAGGCGATACTTAACCAAAGTAACATGACATGATGAGTAGGTGGGTTAAGTTAATTTAAATTGACTTATGACACTTAACCAATACAACAAGACGAACACGTGGGGTTAAGTAACAAGAAACACTTTACCAATATAACTTAATGAACAGATGGGGTTAAATTAATAGGAAACACTTAGCGAATCTAACATGATAAGTGAGAAGGGTTAAGTTAATAAGAAACACTTAACCAATATGACACGATAAATGGGTGGGTTAAGTTAACATGAATGGACAACACTTAACCAATATGACATAATGTGCAGGAGGGTTAACTACATATCAGGTTGGTGGGTAGTATTAGTACATATAGGCCCACAAAACTTAACCGTTAAATAAATATGCTTGAATCGATGGAAGGGTTAAGTACATCTTGTGTAGGTGGGTAATATTAGTACATATAGGCCCACACAACTTAACCGTTAAATAAACATGCTAGAATCGATGGGAGGGTTAAGTACATCTCTTGTAGGTGGGTAATATTTGTCTATATAGGCCCACAAACTTAACCAATAGGAAACCCTAGTAACGGGGACCCATTTCAGCAGTAACCCACATAGATGTATCATGGTACCCTGAAACTAGGCAGGGAGGGGCACGATTGCTGGGCTGATTATAAGCGGTCAAAACAGCGGCAGGGGGTACGTCAGTGTAGGTTCCGATGGTTTACGGGCGTACACGTACTCTGGAGTGGGAAAAAGCAGGCACTGAGTACCAGTAGTTATACACTGTGCATCTTGAATCGTGTCGGGTCGCTATCATAAGGATTGATACACCTTATGGTGGGACCAGCATAAGGTATCTACACGCAAGAGAGGGCAGATTGACACAAACACATGGAACATGAATACAAGTAAGGGAGCCGACCGATAGGGTAGTAAGGGTACATCTAACATGTTCATGGCAATTAGGCCGATTGAGGTGGAATCCTCACGATAGATGTACACCTGAAGGCTACCACCATTTGCGGGGATTGGGATCACGTTGTAATATTATCATTTTATACAGATTACTAGTTGGGACACTAGTTAGGTGGTGCAGAGATATATATAAAAACCAGAATAACAAAGTAGTAGCGAAGCAGAGAAAGAGTAGAAGCGCATTCAGTTTATCTTGCTTTATCATACCTTATGCTTATCCTATGTTATCTTGTTATCCCTGTTATCTCGGTATTGTCTTATATTCAGTTTATTCATGTCATGATGCTTTTGCCTATTTATATTCTGAAAGTCACTGGACTTACCAGACTCATGTCTGACCTAGTTTTGTTTCACCTCTTTTCTTTTGTTCCCCCTCCCCCGGTTCACAGGGAGGAAATGTTATCACTTAGCTCAGTTTTCCTTCCAAGCTCGAAGATAGTCGATGTATTGTTTTGGACTCTCTCTTCCACTGCTATGGCTGTTTCATGCTTCATTGGGGAATATCATTGTTATTTTTATGCTTCTTTTGTACTTGGAAGTATTTGAATCAAGGCAGAATTTCTATGTATTACTTTTAAGCATGATTAAGACAATTGTTGTAAAAGCTTGACTGAATTAAGTTGTTTATAAAATGGCTTTATTTTCCGCTGCTTTATTTGTCTGTCTTGTAATTTATCTGCATCTTTTACCTATAATGCTCCACCGAAGTTAAGGCATTCCCTTTGAGAGTGACCTTAATAGAGGTGGGGTGTTTCACTTGGTACCAGAGCTGAAGGTTACCGGATCAGATAAAAGATTTGAAAAATTATTTTCAAAATGATTTTACAAGAAGCATTTTCTAAAGAAAAGTTTAGTTTTAAAGGCATATTCCCCAAAGGCATATGCACTATCTTTTGATCCTTTGTTTGAATCCTTGTTTCCTTCTTTCCTGAGTCTCCAGGGCTCCTGGCTTTCTAGGAGGTAACCTCATCGCAGCATGGTTTCATAGGCTCGATGAGACTACGACACCTGTCAAAGGGCGAAGAAGTGCCCAACCTCCATCCATAGCCATAGTAGTTTCACCTATGGATAATTCTCTTCCAAGCTTTGTAAGGTTTCCCGTGCGATGGAGGCAACGTTCGAGAGACTTGTCAACATGGTTCACAAAGGAAGTAAAGAGAAAGAGGCCAAAGTGGAAGAATCACAAACAAGGGATTGGAATATAAGAAGGGCGGAGGAAATAATAGATCCCGCAACAAGAGGAAGTATCTTTTCTGTGGTATAGCGGGTCATATAATTAAGGACAAGGGCAAGAACAAAGAACAGGACTTTCAGGAGGGCAAGTGCCTGCTCTCACCGCTAGCGTACCTGAGAGAGAGGTAGTAAGGTTTCTGTTGAAAGAGTTTAGTTTTTCCTTTTTGATCATCCTGTTAGTACTCTTTTTGATTTTAGCGCTTCACATTCGTTTATATCTGCTTCCGTAGTTGAGTCTCTGCACCTTAGTACTAGTATAATAGAAGATCCCACTATTGTCTCAAATCCGGTTGGTGGTTCGGCTCGTTTATCTTTGGTTTGTAAGGATTTGAGAATAGCTATGTTAAGTATTGAGTTTAAGTGTAATGCTTATGTTTTTGGTTTCATGGGCTATGGGTTGATTCTAGGCATGGATTGGTTATCCAGTAATTGTGAAAGGAGGGTAGTTAGACTTTTGACTTGCTTCGGGAATACCCTCGAGATTTTGTGTGATCTTAAGGGATCAGTTAGGCTTAGCTACCTAGATGCATCTATCGACGATTTGCGATCCGTTAGAGTACTCCATGAGTACGCAGATGTTTTTGATTAGGGATTCCCCCCCCCCCTTAAAACTCGAGGTAGACTTCCACATATATCTAGATGACAATGCAAAGCCAGTTATGCGATCAATGATAGTTTTGGAGCAAGATTGGCGAGAATAGCCAGAGTCGGTTAAATGCTCAATTGTTTGGTTGTTTTGCTAGTATCATCTCACATAGATCGTCTAAATTCGGAGGAGGTATTCCTTGGGTGCTTGTCTGATATTGGTTTAGGCCTTTGAGGCTTGTATTTGAGGGATGTCAAGTTCGATAGGATGGTTTGCGTAAGAGATATCGAAAAATATTTTAGAGCTCAATCGCACCCAATGATAGGGTATTCGAATGGAATGGAAAAAGATTTTAAAGATACAGATGTATATATTTTCTTTATTTCTACTACATATTTGATTTTTGCCATGAACGAAAATGAGAAAAGAAGAGAGGGGTGGCGATTTATAAAGTGAAAAAGGAGGCAATGTTTGCGTTGGTACTGTTATAGGTCCACGTATAATACAACTAGGTGATAGATTTTCAATGTTTTTATATCGGATCATTTATTAGATTACACTAGGTTTGATTTTATATTAGATTTTTATTTAATGCGATTTGATTTCGAAGATATTTTTAATTTAATTAAAAAGATATCGATTTGATTTCGATATGGTTTATATACATATAATGTACACAAATATTTCTTGATCAGCGTATTTAATTCGTAAGACAACATACGAACTCCAAATGAGGTGAAATTTGACACACAGTTACAGTTTGATGTTCCGGACCCAATAAAGTCAATTTCGTCGAAATTTTAGGTCGCTTGAAAAATGGCTATTTCAACGCATTAAATTAAATCGATGAAAATATAATTTATATTTGAAGCAATCAAACTCATCGATAATAAATTATTATTATCGTTCTAATTCAAACAGAATTTATATTAATGGATAGAATCGTTTTGATTCAACTTTGACTTCAAATTCAATTATTTGTCGTTTTCGTATATGATAATTTGATAAATTGAAATTAAATCATATTTCAATTATTAAACCGATAAACTTCATACAAAAATCCATTTATATTATCGATTCAACATTTAAAAAGAATTTAAATGTTCGAAATTAAACGACTAAAAATCCAGGTCGTTACAAAGGCCAAATTATAAAATACCAGTTTTATAAATATGGGGTTATGGTCCCCAGATTACACAAGCCTTAGCAACTCTCTAATCCTCTTCTATGGATACCAATTTTAGATTTAGGGTCTGTGTCAATTTGGAAGGCTGAACCAAATCTATCTCTTCATTAACAATCAACTATGGAATTCTGATATTGCAATAACCAAGTAATCAGATACGCTTCCACAAATTTATTTATTAATTTCTCTTTTTTGTTTTCAATTAAATCAATATGAGTTACAGTTTGGATTTAGGGTTTGTAACAACCCAAAATTTTTGCAATAAGAATTAATTATTAGAATTTCAAAAATAGGAATTTCTTCAAAGGATGGAATTTGACCACAAAACTCTAACCAATGCGTTCGTCTTGGAATTCTGGTCAGCTTTCATGTTTGGAGTTTCGAGAACGAAATCTGTATGAAAAAGTTACGAACGAAATACGATAATGGATGAAAAATAAATAAAACAGAAAATTTTATATATATAAATTAATAATCCTTCAACCACCTCACAACCAAGTCGATCGCTGACTGCGACCGCTTGGTTGAACCAAGTAGTGACGGCTAGGGTTTTTGCTATATAATATAATATATATACGAACAGATGTTTAATAAATCAAATCCAACGATTCATGGCCAATTCCACTCCTATAAATAAAGGGGTAAAGCCTCATTCATTTCCACACAAATTTGTAGGCAGCAGCAAAGCTCTACCATTTTCTTTCCTCTTCAAACCTAATTTCTTAATAAAAAATATTCATATACAACAAATCAAATACAAATCATATAGAATTAAGAGGATTGCTAGATTCAATGGAAAAGAATGTGAACTAGCATTCTAAATCAGATTCTCCCCTCTCTTCTTATTTTCTTACGTATCTATAGATCTGAAAGTATCCCCTTTTTAGATAAATTGTAGATTTACAAGAAGTTAGGAATTATAGGCCTAAAAGATTATTCAAACTTCAGATTTAAATGCTCTCAGGTGAGTGGGAAATTTACTTATATAGTTGTAATAGCCTATTTATTTTGTTTGAATTTGATCTCAAAGTATATGCCTATTTTCATTAGATCTGTTCATAATATTGTTGTAATTGAATTGACACCCATTAGATCTGCTTCTAGAAATTGCTAAAACTTGTAATTTGAGAATTGTGGTTAGTAATAATATTAATTGTAGGATTCTTAAATCTTTTTATACGTATTTCTTACAATTATGTTGTAAAATGTATTGTGGTTTGTTGTAAAACACTGAACATTTGGAAATCAGTCCCAATAACAATGTTTAGATGTAGTTTTCTTCCAAATCTCTTGTTTCAGTGTTAAAAAGATAAATTATGTGATTTTGATTAAAAAAGACATATGCCTATTTATGTTTAGTGTTGTTGAGGCTTTGGTTTAGTTGTTGTAAGTATGTCATTTTCCTCTTTTTGAACAAAAAGACATTATTTTGAATCCACAAGAGATATGATAAAAAGATTTAAAAAGGGAAAAATTATGAAAATGTTCGTATAAATATAAATATACATATTTTTGCCTATTTTGCATCAACTATTCCAAAATATACATTTACATATATTTCTTGTGATTTAAAGATATGTCGGTTCCAATAATCAGGCATAATTTATAGTACCTATAGCTATCTTTTGGTAAGATTTCGAACCTTATGGCAAGATTGAATTCAAAAAGGAATGTTTATATATGGACTAAACAAAAATACTAAATTTAACAATAAATAATAATAAAGGAAGATAACTACGTTGACAGCGCAAAAATATAAATATATATTTACGTTATCTGTCTGAATCTACGTAAAACGACAAAATATACATTATATTGAATGTTTGGACAATGTTCATTAATGGAATCATACATGTAAATTTTATTCCATATTAAATGAATATATTTATGGCGACCATTATAGCAATCACTGTAATTATTTGCTGTAAATAAGGCTATAAATAAATAATTAACCATTGTAACCTATGTTGATTGTGGGAAAGTGAATTTAGCAAGGTAATGGTTACAATTCCCAAATTGATTAGGATTAATGTTATAAACCCCAATTAGGGAATTTGAATTTTAACCGTATTTAGACACAAGGTTAAGCTCAACTTGTGGGAAGTCTTCCCGGAACCGCCCGACAAATCCAGCATCCACAGGTGGTCAGCTTGATGTGAGGGGTTTAGTGCGTAAATATAATTGTACTAAGACATGAGTTTAAGTTCAACTTGTGTTAAAAGTCTGCTCGGAACCGGCAAATCCAGCATCCACAAGTTGTCTGCTTAATGTGAGAGGTCTGGTGCACAAATATATATATAGTAAATATATATAATAGGAAATAACTAAATAATAAATAAATAAGATTAGTAACGTCTGTTGGAGTACAACAAATAGATATATTCAGGACTGGTAAGATAAGATATCCATAGTGAATTAATGCCTTAGGAAAATCATGGTCGTTAGGCTCATAAGTTGATTAATTACAATCAATGGAATAAAAAGGGAATTAATGGGTATTGACTGCCGTTTTAAATATTAAGTCCAATTAGGAAAGGTAAATAAATGTATCCTAGGGTAAGAAAGATATGACTTTCCTCCTTATTTATACTAGTTAATATAGAACTATAATTAAAAGTTAGAGTTGGAATTAGTTGGTTAATAATGTAAAATATTATTAACCATATGAACCCGTGACGATAATAGATCATGTGCATATAGTATTTCCGTGAAGAGAAACTAAGTGGAAAGGACTTAATGACATAGCCCACTTTATCCCAATAGGGAAAGGTACTAAAGGCTAATGGGGTATGAACTTAATAACCTTCACGTATAGTCCGCTTCCTAGGACTTAAGAGGGTGGGGTTGAAGAGTCCACCTAGGAGTAGGTCTTTCATTTTAGGGGTCTTGAACGACATTTTTGTTACTGCCTACCCAAACCTGGAAACTTAAATTGTCAAATATGGCTACCTATCCTACGGGAAGTAGTATGCGAGTAAAGGGGTTATCCAATAAGGTTAGCTAGATGGTATAACGAGCGATAAAATACCATCTTTCACCTAACACGGGGTAAGGGTACATGTGTGGATGACGGATGCCTGACCTAGTAGGGCCCGTAGATAGTGCCCTCTAGTTTATAATAATGTGAACAAATTATCGAGAGGTATTAAGTGACCAATAGGTCCACCTAGGGTCTTAAGTGATCGGGAGAATCCACCCTCTATATCATTGATAGTGAGGCGTTAAATAATAGAGGGTAGGTGAATGGAAAGGTGTATATATATAACTCCGCAATAAGGGGTTCCCTTCTCGGTCTAATAATTAGTTAAATTATGATTTAAAGGCTTCATAAATATAAGAGTAAACATTCTATCTCGGTATAGATATTTAGGAATACTACTTTGGGAAGAGTAGTAAAGTCGTGCATACAAGGTTAAGCTAGAATCACTAACCTTGGTAGGCATACATCTTGGGTTGATCCAAACGGGATACATCTATGTATTATAATATGTGTTGTACATTTCTTATTCACCATAATCTTGTTGTTATGACCCCCCTCCTCATTATAACCACCCATGTTTTCTAGAGAAGGTCAGGTTCTCACAGGTGTTTCAGTCTAGCTTTCAGTTATCGTTCTCTCTTATTCTCGGTATTGGAAAAGTGACTTACCTTAAAAAGGTAGTTACTTGAGTTAATACTAGTTTATCTTATTTTGTTTCCACTGTGAGTTATCTTATCATACTCCGATTATGCTTATGACCATTTATTGCAAGTACCACTTGGATGTGATCAAGTTTCTATTTTTTTCGAAATCTGGGTTTAGAAAGTGTGGGGGGTTATATTTTGTATCAAAGCATAATTAAATGATAGGAAAATTTAGTTAAATTAGGACTCATGAGAGAACGTAATTCGATTTTCTTTTCTATTTTCCTTCATCTTTCTTACTAGGCTTAAATTTTTTTTGATGATGAAATTAGTCGTGATCCTAATTATATAAAATGGGCTTTAAGAGAAAAAGAGTTGAAATATATTGAGTTCGAGTTTTTAGCCAATTCTGTCTTACCCCACAGTACGTTGGCGATCTCGTCGTGAAGAGCATGAGTACGACATATGGTGGATTTCGATGATTCAATTTTGGAGACTGGAACAATAGTAAATATAATATCTAGCTACAACCGAGATGATTGAGATTTCTGGTTTTTGGTTTTGTTGGTATTTCCTGTTAAGACCATTACTCGATCCAAAACTGGAAAAGTTCATACTAGTATGTCATATTCAGTTTGAAAATATAATTTCGAGGTATATCCATTTGATACTTTGTTAAAATTCTGAATCTACCATATTGAAACATTCAATTGAGTTCTTGGCCTTGTATTCAAGGAAAATTTAATTTTAAAACCATTTCGAGAAAAAAATGGGTTTTTGGAAGTTATGAAATATGGTTTCGAATAAGGGTTTTATAAAGGCCTAGTTTTATAAAGATATGGCTTTTTAATTTTAATCTATTCGTGTTTCAAAAATTATTAGGGCTATTGTGCAAATTTAATAAATATAATCTGATTGGTAGGAAGGAAGGAATTAGAAATGACAAGGAATATGCCACTAAACTTAAGAATAGTAAATATCCATTCCTTGTGATTTTTAGTATCCCTCTCCCTATATATATTGGATAATTATTGAAATTATCACAATTAATCATTAAGATTTGTAAACTCCAACGTTTTGAACATGAAAATATTTTTCAGTTTGTAATATGAACTAGAATATAAATAATAATTATAAATTTTATTTATAAACACAAAACCGCTAGTTTATAATAAATTCAATTTTTGAGAAGTTTCAAATTTTTCTTCAAAAAGGCTAAGGAAAATCCTTCGTCCAGATTTTGGGGTATTTGATTTCGTGAATCGCTTGTTTGTTGTCATCTAGGTAAGGGGGAAATCTGTTTCAATTTATATTATGGATTTCTTGCTAAATTATTTTTGGAATTCGTTTGTTCGTTGTGTGGTCACAACATCGTTGTTCAGACTGCTTTAAATCCTTGGAGTTGGTTCGGAGTTTAACTACAGTCTTTAAATACTGTGGTGATGAGGATAATCATTTTTCGGACTACGTCAAATCTTAAAAGATGACACAAGACGATTAATATTTTAATCCAGCCTAATAAGGCCAAGGTTCAATCTTTGTCCAAACGCCATCTAATAGTTGATCGTCTAAAGTTATGCAAGAATGGCCAACTAGTTAATGAGTTTTGTTGCAATTTGAACCTAGGACTCAACCATAAAAATTATGTTCAAATCACCCTCTCAACTTCTTTTGTCCTTCCTTTCTCGTCTAGCCAAACCATATTCTTATCCTTTTTCTCTCTATTTATCGTCTCCTCGTCTCCTCTTTTCTCACGCTAGTTTGTGCATTAGATCTTGCCTCGCTAATACTCCAAGATCTAACTTCTTCTCTTCGAAATATCTTAGTCCATAATACCTAATTATGTTATCTAACCATACACCATTTAAGTCTTATCCTTAGGGGGAGATCATTTGGTTGGATCGGAATGAGAAAAAAGGTCTTTCCGCTCTATGGCTAAGAAAATTGTCGAGGTAGTTGGATTTGCACAGATCCATTGCTTCAGGATATTAGAATAGAATTTTTTGTTTGTGCTGCATTCACCTTTGTTATATCTTGTTGGAATAGATTTTATGAAGTCGATCGTCATTTCGGAGATGAAGATTAAGCTATATTTAGATGGTTTTTCAGAGGATAATCTCAAAGAGATCTTAGAGGAATCCGTGTTTTACGCGGACTTGAATGGTGTTTTTGTTTGACCGGCTTTAGAGGTTTTGCAGCAAATCTCTTTTTCTTGATGTCGTTTTATGTGTTCGGGAATCTGTAACACCCCAAATTTTTCTGTAAACATAAAATAACAAAACAATGTATAATTAATTTTTAAAAGAAGAATTAAGGAAAACGGGTTACTCCATTGCGTTCGTCTCGGAATTCTTCTTGAGATAGAGTCCGAGTTTGCGTAAATCGGACTATGTATGAAGAAGTTATGGCACTTCCAAGTTTCAGGAATTTAAAATAAAAACCATCCCAAATTCAAATTTAAAGTTTAAAAATTCAAATCACACACCCGGGCTGGGCGAGAAATTTCCCACCCAGGACCCAGGTCGACCTTGATTCGTTGGTCCTATTCTATTTAAACACCCCCAAACCTCACTTTCTCTCCACACAATTTCATTACGCCTATACTTTGCCCTAATTCATATTAAAATAAATCAACGGCATCGCTACTCTGCTGAAACCTAAGCTAGAACTAGTGCTTCTTCTTCTTCTTCCAATCTGAATAGGATTAAAAGAGAACAACTATAACCTTTTTTCTTTTAGAATCCAACCAAGGTGAGTACAGTTATTTTCAGATATGAAATTTAATTATGATCTTGACATGATTATAAATCTGAATTGGAGATTATGCATATTCTTTTTTTATCAAATCTGTTTTGCTATGTAGATCAATCTTATTCTTGTTTATCAGATATGTTTTTCTGTGTAGATCTATCTTATTAATATTATTGTAACTATTCTGTATCTCTTCCTTCCTTCTATTCTATAGCCAGGCTACCACGAGCCTGAAGTGGAATCTCAAAAGAGATTGACACACGAACGCTAAATTTGGGAAAAATAATGAATGATGCATAATTGGACATGACTGATTTGTGATTGATTTAAGAAAAGGGTAGGTGTTGTAATTCAAGATTTAGATCTAGGCATACTATATATGATGGTTTATGATTTGGAAGAAGGATAATTATTGTATGACAACATATGACTTGTAATTTGGGGATATAATGCATGTTATAATTCAAGATCTGATTTTGAGGACATAATACATGTTGTAATTTAAGATCTAGATTTGGGGCGTATTTTATATGACGATCTATGACTTAGAAGAAAAGGATATGTGACTTAGGCCTGAAAAAACTATATTATAATAGGGATAATTATAAATGTGAATACGCCTAATTTGGATTTTAGGATATTAGACATACGCAGTAATCAATGGCTATAAATTTGGCAAAATTTATATTGTGCATCATGATTTGGGGTTTTTTTTAGAGAATATTCTGTATGATGCAAATTTAACTAAAATTTGGGATGTATGTTATATTATGAATTATGACCGTAATTTGGGCATGAAAAATTAGGCTAAATTTTATGATTACACGAGGTATGTCAATGGAATTGTAAAGGATGATTAAATCTGTTAAATTGCCTAATCTGCTAAATCTGTTGAAACTGAATACGGTAATTTGGGTTATGGAAATCTGTGCGCTCAATCTAAAATTGAGCAAGACATGTTAATAGAACTTTGAGATATTTGTTGTAACTTGTAAAGAAGCTAATTTGTTGAATTGGCATAATTAGTCTGATATTGGCATAATATGTGAATGAATACTTTAGCTAAAATAAGAACGCTGAGACACGAGGTTAGACTTTGTTTGTGGTAGAAGCCTGCCCGGACCCAACCGGCTTAACCAGTAACCGCAAACCTTCAGTCTAATGTGAGAGGTCGTAGGCATAAAGATGCTTAGACACGAGGTTAGGTCTGGCTTGTGGCAGAAGTCTGCCCGGAACTGCCCGGCACATCCAGCGGCCACAAGCTACCGACCTAATGTGAGAGGTTTGTGCATTAATATTTAATTAATGCAAACCCAAGATAAATGTGATACCTAAAATGTGTTGGGTGGATAGGATTAAAATAACTGGACTGATGAATCTAATAAACCCGTTTCGTAAATCTGTAGGCCTAATACAAGGTTAGGTGAAACAATATGTAAGTCTGTTAAGCTGTATATCTAATCCGTTAGTCTGAAACCTTGTTAACATGTATGTCTGATCTGAGAACTAGTTAATCTGAACTTTGTACATCTGAAATCTGTAAGCAAGTTAATCTGAAATCTGTTAGTCTGGGGACACAGGGTTAGGAGGGGTAATTACTTGTGTCATTTGTTGTTTGGGACCCATATTAGTCAGTAACCCTTTCTGGTATCAAAACTATGACCCAACACTAGGCAGGGGTCCAAGGCATGCGTACTGAACTAATTGTAAGAGGTTCACTCTGATAATGGCGAGGGGTGTTGATGGCGCATTCCAACCGGGTCATGTACGTGCATGGATCCGGTATGCTCTGAGGATGTAAGACACCGTGACATCTGTAAATAGGCCTGTGTCTGTAGGTTGCCACTTTAGGGAATAATACACCCTTCTATGGGGTCGGCACAGGGTACTTATGTATTAAGGAGCCGATCGCTTGGGGTAGAATTTAGGATACACTTAGTTATGTCTGTTTCTGTTGGGATACCGCATGTTTCTGTTGGGGTGGTAACACCTGTCTGTTTCTATGTGGTACCGTCTGTTGGGGTGGTAAAGGCCCATTACTAGTGTACGCCTAATTCTAATATTCTATTTTCGTAGGGAATATTTTGTTTTTGATTCCGTTTCTGCCTCTGTTTCTATACTGTCTGTCTCTGTTCGGGTGGTAAAGGCCCATTACTAGCATTTTGTTTCAGTATCGTCCGTCTCTGTTACGGTGGTAAATGCCCATTACTAGCATCGAGTTTCTGAAGAGATCGTTCTATTTTTCTGTTTAGACATTAGGACAACACCTAATTCTGTTATACTAGTATTAGTGCAGAGAAGTGAAAACCGAGTAAGAAGCTTAGTTTATGTAACGACCCGTATTTTTATAACATGTTAAAACAAAAAATCAAGGCAGAATTAATTTTTAAAACAAGAATCAAGGGAAACGGGTTGCTCCATTGCGTTCGTCTCGAAATTTTACATGAAATAGAGTCTGAGTTTTCGAAAATCGGAGTCCGTATGAGGGAGATATGACCCTCCGAAGTTTCAGGGATTTTCAGAATCAAAAACAGCTCGAAATTCGAATTCAAACCCCGGAACAGGCTGGGCCGGAAAATTCCCGCCCATGGACCAGGTCGACCTGGGGGTCGACCATAGTGTCGACCTCCCAGGGGCCAGGTCGACCATAGTGTCGAACTGGGGTCGACCTGCCTCCCGAACCACTTTTCTGAATCTGATGCATTCTGATGTATTTAGACTCGTTTTCTGACCAGATTCGTCTGCCTAACCCTATATAAACAGCCCCCTAGCCTCATTCTCTCCACACCATTTCTTTCTGTCCTTATGCTGCTTCTAAGATAATCAAAATAATAAGATAAAAAGGAAGAAAAAGGACTGCTGCTTCTCCATCAATACTACGCTTAGGGATTTGCAAATTGGGGGGATTTCAATTAGAACACGATCGATCAAATAGAGGTTCAACAGTCAAATCATGCTTTCTAATTATCGGTCCACGCACTGTAAGTTCAAGTTACTTTTAGATAAAAGCTGTAAACTTAATATCCATGTTGTAAATTGGAATTGGATCTGTGTATGGTAATTGATTCATCTCTATTCTTGTTCGTCTTGGATCTTGACTTTCGTGAATATTGCTTTGGACCTATTCATGTTGTAAATCAAACTCTCTCGTGTCTATAACCTTAACATGCCTATGACATTGAATCTATTGTTAAAGGACAAGGACTATGAGTGAGAACATAAGACTGCCTATGACTAATATGACTATGCCAATGATTATGACGGTAAACATAAGACTGCCTATGACTAATAAGACTAAGCCTATGCCTATTACGGTGAAAGAAAGACTGTTGTCTATGACTATGACAAGGACAATTGTGGCTAATCAACTATGACTCTTGACTATGAGAATTATTATCTATGATTATGAACATAAGGCCATTATCTATGACCATGACATTGAAACTATTACTGTTAATTGCCTATGACTATTGTCTAGAACTATTTTGGATAATTAACCATGACTATTGTGATTAATCGCTTAGGATTCTTAATTATGAGATTTCTACCTATGAACATGACTATGACTATCAGGGTTAATTACCTAGGACTATTATAGTTGATTGAAACCCATGTTGTATACCGAATTCGCAGTTTGTTGGATCTCATACCAAGGGTGCGACTTGCTTAGTTTATTCACTATTATGTACACCAAAACCATTGGATCCATTATTCTTGTATTTGACTTGCCTTTGCATGCCTATTCTTTTATGTCAGTGTTTACCATGACTATCACCTTATCTTGCTAGATTTGAAATCCTATATGCCAGTGATGTTGTAACCAATTATCTCAAGTTATGTCATGCTAGTCTTGTAATCTCTTTTATTGCTTTATGTTAGTCCCTTTTGCCTATCATAGTTTTGATGTTATTCCCTCTATTTCGAGATTTGGATTTATTTGTAGTAGAGATCGATTCACGTTCACGTGCGAAGGGAATACGATTTGGGTAGATTAGACAAAACATGAATTGGTTATGAACATGAATTATGAACTCGATAATAGGAAAAACTTGAAACATGGACGCTGTTATAACTTGAACCTGGATATGGACACGAACCTGACTTCGACTTGATATGAAACTTGCCTTGAAAACTTGACACGATTTGACATGAAACATGACATGAAAACTCGACATGAATTTTGACATGAAAACTTGAATGTGGGCATGACAATTAGATAAACTTGAAAATGGCCAACTCGAGGTTGGGTTGATTTTGCAGTGTAAATCTGCCCGGAACCGCCCGGCAAATCCAGTGGCTGCAAACAATAGGATCCAATGTGGGTAGTTGCTCATATCGCACGTAAAACCCGAGGTTAGACTATGTTGTGGTGTAAATCTGCCTGGAACCGCCCGGCAAATCCAGTAACCACAACAGTTAGTCTAATGTGAGAGGTTGAAGTGCATTAATGAATTAATGCCACATGATAGGGTTAAGTCATGAACCGCTTGAATATACTTAACCAATTTAACATGATGATTTGATAGGGTTAAGTCATGAACCGCTTGAACATACTTAACCAATTTAACACGATGATTTGATAGGGTTAAGTCATGAACCGCTTGAATATACTTAACCAATTTGACACAATGACTTGATAGGGTTAAGTCCTGAACCGCTTGAACATACTTGACCAATTTAACACGATGATTTGATAGGGTTAAGTCATGAACCGCTTGAATATACTTAACCAATTTGACATGATGACTTGATAGGGTTAAGTCCTGAACCGCTTGAATATACTTAACCAATTTAACACGATGATATGATAGGGTTAAGTCATGAACCGCTTGAATATACTTAACCAATTTGACACGATGACTTGATAGGGTTAAGTCAAGAACCGCTTGAATATACTTAACCAACTTGACACATGATTCGTAGGGCTAAGTCATGAACTTAAACGACAACACTTAGCCAATTTGACATGACACGTAGACGGGTTAAGTCACGAACTTGAATGACAACACTTAACCAACTTGACATGCTAGACCGATGGGGTTAAGTCTCGAATTTAAATGACAACACTTAACCTACTAGACGGAAACCCTAGTTACGCGGTCCGTTTCAGCAGTAACCCACTAGATGTATCATGGTACCCTGGAACTAAGCAGGGTGGGGCATGATTACTGGGCTGATTGTAAGCGACCAGAACGACGGCTGTGTGGGTGCGCTAGTGTAGGTTCCAACGGAGTGCGGGCGTGCACACACTCCGGAGCAGAAAAAGCAGGCATTGGGCATCAGTAGGTTTATCTGTGCGTGCTTGATTCGTGTCGATGGTTGGCACCATAGGGCTTGATACACCCTATGGTGGACCTAGCACAGGTGACTACATTTTGTGATTGGGCCGTATGACAAAGACACATGAACGAGCTAGGACTTGTAGGGAGCCGATCGATTAATAAATCGTTATGTGAAATTCGTTAGGTAGCATAATCCCTAGTGGTCCTTGGTGGCATAAACCCTAAACGAATCTAGTAAATGTTCAATAGGTAGCATAATTCCTAGTGGTCCTAGGTGGCATAAATCCCAGTTGAACACGCGATAGTTCATGATAAGGAAACCTAGCCAGAACAAGGGTGGCAGTCCAAAAGATTTCAAGAATGGTAGCACTACGTTGAAGTAGTTTAGAAATGCGTGATGAAACCCGTACGATATACGGCAAGGGACTGTACATATACATGGAAGGGATGATACGGGTTGGGGTACTAGTACAGTTGGTGCAGAGAATGTTAAACATGCGATGCTATACGTAGCTTATCTTGTTACCTTAGTTTTCTTGTGACCTTAGTTTATCTTGTTACCGTAGTTTATCTTGTTATCTTAGTTTAACTTGCATATCTTGTCATCATCCTTATGTTTACTTTCAATTTATACATGTCATGTTACTTTTACTTGTTTCTACGTTGAAAGTCACTAGGACTTACTCAGTCTTTATGACTGACCCGTTTTGTTTCGCCTTTTTTTCTTCCGTTCCCCCCCCCCTCCCCCAGGTTCGCAGGGTGGGAATACAGCTTAGTTCAGATCTTACCAAGCTCTAAGGCTCTTTCATGTACTGCTTGGATTTCTCTTGGCTATGGCTTGCTTTGCTGCTTTATTGGGGAATGATTTATGACTATGGTTTTATGCTTCTTTACTATTGCAAGACAGATTTTGATGTAATGGGTTTAATAACATTTTGATGTAAAAGGCTTTAAACCTTTCTAGATTTTAAAGAAATGAAATTTGGTTTTTCTTCCGTTGTTTTATATGTGTTCTGTCTTGTAATATTTCTGTGTATGTTTACCTAGATAATGCTCCACCAAAGCTAGTGCATTCCCTTTGTGAGTGACCCTAGCGGAGGTGGGGTGTTACATTTGGTATCAGAGCAGAAGGTTACCAGACTGGGGAAAATTTTCTTAAAACCTTCTGAAATTTTTTTCTAAACCGTTTGCAAAGAAGCATTTTTCAAGAAAAATCTTGTTTTATTTAAAGGCCATTCCCAAAAGCCATATGCACTATCTTTTGATTCTCTCCTTGAGTCTCTTCTCTCTTTCTTTTTCACCATAGTTTGTAGGCATGCGACACATGTCGGAGGGCAAAGTAGTGTCCCACCTCCATCTGTAGCTGCAGTAGTTTTACTTGCGACTAATCTTATTTCAAGCTTTGTAGAGTTGTCGTGTGATGGATGTAGCTTTCTAGAAACTTGTCAACAAACTATGCAAGGATAGTAAGAACAAGGATAAAGAACACAAGCTTAAGGATGAGAAACTTGTTGATATGGCTTAATCCACGAAGGAGTAAAAGGTGAAAGGAAAGAAGCCAAAGTGAGAGAATAATAAAACCCATGACAAGAGAGAGTATCTTTAGCATGATAAAAAGGGACATGTAGTTAAGTATCATAGGACAAGGGCAAAGAACAAGATCGTCGAGAGGGAAAATTGTATGCTCTCACTACTAGCATACCTAAGAAAGGTGGTAACGTTTCTGTTAAAGGTTTAGCTTCTCTTTTCTATCATACCGTGGGAACTTTGTTTTTATACATCGCATCCTTTTGATTCTGCCTCGATAGTTGAGTCTCTGCAGCTTAGTACTAGCGTAGTAGAGGATCCCATTTTTGTCTCAAATCCTGTTGGGGAATCGGCTCATTTATTCATGACTTGTTTGGATTTGAGAATGTCTATGCTAAGTGTTGAGTTTAGAAGTAAAGCTTATGTTTTTGGGCTATGGGTTGATTCTAGGGATGGAGTGGTTGTCCAGTAATGGTACCATTCTCGAGTATGAAAAGAGGGTAGTTAGATGCTTGACTTGCCTTGGTAATGCCCTCGCAGTCTAGTGTAACCCTTAGGGTTCTGCCATGTTTAGTTACCTAGAATCTCTTGATACATTTATCGATCCGCTTGAGTAGTGTTCGCCACTAAGGTGGATGGTTCATTTCGCTTATGCATGAGTTATAGAAAATTACCTTAGTAAGTACACTTGGCAACATGGTTGGCATTTGTTTGTTTTCAAGAGATAGTTCTTCTATGTGGAATACCTTATAATAAGTAAACGAGATCTAGGATTCACTGGTGAATTTTGGAGAGCTTGCCTGAAACCATGAGTAAGCAGTTATGTTTAAGCCGAGTATACTAGAAAGAAGAATAAGTAAAAGTGGAACGAGAGGCAACAGTGGAATGAGTTCCAACTCATATTTTGGAAACAAGAATTAAGAAGCTATGAGAATTGTGAAGTTAAAGACGGTGAAAGCACAATGGAGTTAAGCTCAAGGAAATGTGACTCAGAAGATTGAAGACTAGATACACGTATCATATCTCTTTTTAAGAGTATATCCTTGATCCCTCTTTTCCTGTAGAGGTTACTTGTATGCTATCTTTTAAGTATAACCTCTCGGTCCTATTCTCAATCCTATTTCTGTTGCAAACCCCATAGGGAGTATGACTTATCTGTTAGTAATACATGTTGGGGCTTGAGGGTGTCCATTGGGTTGACTAAACTTTTTGGGTTTTATAGGATATGGGCTAGTGCTTAGGGAGTTCTTCTCCTATTCGGTATATATGTGACATAGATTTCCAGCTTTGACATTGCCTAATGGGCACAAAGTTTTTACTTGCTTCTATCATTCGGCTATATCTTTAGGTAGGAACAATTGGGTGAAACATGTGTTTGAGACATGTTATGATTGATGGTTGCAAGTGGTTGCTCGTGGTTGCATAACACACATTAGGCACTAGATCGGCTCAGACACATTTTCATATTGCATATGCATGAGTGTTTATACTTGTTTATGGATGAAATTGAATGGGTTATCATGTGAATGTTGCATATGGATGGATGTTTGAGCACACATATAGTGTTTATGTGATTAGGGCTATTTGCATACATGTTGGACTCATGGCACTAAACATATTTTGCATTAAGAAGATCAATCAGGCCTGATCATTTGCATTAGATAAGGAACATATACACACACTTTCTGCATATATTCATACAGCATTAGAAATCTCTTAAGGACAATGGATGTCTGTGATTGATGATTGAGTAGATAGATGATTGGATGGTAGGACACATTCTTCTTAACTTGAAGATTTCAGGGATGAAATCCTTTAAGGAGGGGAGAATGTAACAACCCGTATTTTTATAACATGTTAAAACAAGAAATCAAGGAAGAATTAATTTTTAAAACAAGAATCAAGGGAAACGGGTTACGCCATTGGGTTCGTCTCGAAATTTTACATGAAATAGAGTCCGAGTTTTCAAAAATCGGAGTCCGTATGAGGGAGATATGACCCTCCGAAGTTTCAGAATCAAAAACAGCTCGAAATTCGAATTCAAACCCCGAAACAGGCTGG
Source organism: Allium sativum (assembly GCA_030737875.1). Taxonomy (NCBI): domain Eukaryota; kingdom Viridiplantae; phylum Streptophyta; class Magnoliopsida; order Asparagales; family Amaryllidaceae; genus Allium; species Allium sativum. The sequence continues at coordinate 362,205,691 of CM060921.1, read as the reverse complement.
GCGGGAAAATTCCCGCCCAGGGACCAGGTCGACCTGGGGGTCGACCATAGTGTCGACCTCCCAGGGGCCAGGTCGACCTGGGGGTCGACCTGCCTCCCGAACCACTTTTCTGACCCTGATGCATTCTGATGTATTTAGACTCGTTTTCTGACCAGATTCGTCTGCCTAACCCTATATAAATAGCCCCCTAGCCTCATTCTCTCCACACCATTTCTTTCTGTCCTTATGCTGCTTCTAAGATAATCAAAATAATAAGATAAAAAGGAAGAAAAAGGACTGCTCCTTCTCCATCAAGATACGCTTAGGGATTTGCAAATTGGGGGGATTTCAATTAGAACACGATCGATTAAATAGAGATTCAACAGTCAAATTCTGCTTTCTAATTCTCGGTCCACGCACTGTAAGTTCAAGTTACTTTTAGATAAAAGCTGTAAACGTAATATCCATGTTGTAAATTGGAATTGGATCTGTGTATGGTAATTGATTCGTATCTATTCTTGTTCGTCTTGGATCTTGACTTTCGTGAATATTGCTTTGGACCTATTCATGTTGTAAATCAAACTCTCTCGTGTCTATAACCTTAACATGCCTATGACGTTGAATCTATTGTTAATGGACAAGGACTATGACTGAGAACATAAGACTGCCTATGACTAATATAACTATGCTAATGATTATGACGGTAAACATAAGACTGCCTATGACTAATAAGACTAAGCCTATGCCTATGACGGTGAAAGAAAGACTGTTGTCTATGATTATGACAAGGAAAATTGTGGCTAATCAACTATGATTCTTGACTATGAGAATTATTATCTATGATTATGAACATAAGGCCATTATCTATGACCATGACCTTGAAACTATTACTGTTAATTTCCTATGACTATTGCCTAGAACTATTTTGGATAATTAACCATGACTATTGTGATTAATCGCTTAGGATTCTTAATTATGAGATTTCTACCTATGACCATGACTATGACTATCGGGGTTAATTACCTGGGAATATTATAGTTGATTAAAACCCATGTTGTATACTGAATTCGCAGTTTGTTGGATCTCATACCAAGGGTGCGACTTGCTTAGTTTATTCACTATTATGTACACCAAAACCATTGGATCCATTATTCTTGTATTTGACTTGCCTTTGCATGCCTATTCTTTTATGTCAGCGTTTACCATGACTATCACCTTATCTTGCTAGATTTGAAATCCTATATGCCAGTGATGTTGTAACCAATTATCTCAAGTTTTGTCATGCTAGTCTTGTAACCTCTTTTATTGCTTTATTCTAGTCCCTTTTGCCTATCATAGTTTTGATACTATTCCCTCTATTTCGAGATTTGGATTTATTTGTAGTAGAGATCGATTCACGTTCACGTGCGAAAGGAATATGATTTGGGTAGATTAGGCAAAACATGATTTGGTTATGAACATGAATTATGAACTCGATAATAGGCAAAACTTGAAACATGAACGCTGTTATAACTTGAACCTGGATATGGACACGAACCTGACATCGACTTGATATGAAACTTGCCTTGAAAACTTGACACGATTCGACATGAAACATGACATGAAAACTTGAATGTGGGCATGACAATTAGATAAACTTGAAAATGGCCAACTCGAGGTTGGTTTGAGTTTGCAGTGTAAATCTGCCCGGAATCGCCCGGCAAATCCAGTGGCTGCAAACAATAGGATCCAATGTGGGTAGTTGGTCATATCGCACGTAAAACCCGAGGTTAGACTATGTTGTGGTGTAAATCTGCCCGGAACCGCTCGGCAAATCCAGTAACCACAACAGTTAGTCTAATGTGAGAGGTTGAAGTGCATTAATGAATTAATGCCACATGATAGGGTTAAGTCATGAACCGCTTGAATATATTTAACCAATTTAACACGATGATTTGATAGGGTTAAGCCATGAACCGCTTGAACATACTTAACCAATTTAACACGATGATTTGATAGGGTTAAGTCATGAACCACTTGAATATACTTAACCAATTTGACACGATGACTTGATAGGGTTAAGTCCTGAACCGCTTGAACATGCTTAACCAATTTAACACGATGATTTGATAGGGTTAAGTCATGAACCGCTTGAATATACTTAACCAATTTGACACGATGACTTGATAGGGTTAAATCCTGAACTGCTTGAATATACTTAAACAATTTAACACGATGATTTGATAGGGTTAAGTCATGAACCGCTTAAATATACTTAACCAATTTGACACGATGACTTGATAGGGTTAAGTCAAGAACCGCTTGAATATACTTAACCAACTTGACACATGATTCGTAGGGCTAAGTCATGAACTTAAACGACAACACTTAGCCAGTTTGACATGACACGTAAACGGGTTAAGTCACGAACTTGAATGACAACACTTAACCAACTTGACATGCTAGACCGATGGGGTTAAGTCTCGAATTTAAATGACAACACTTAACCTACTAGACAGAAACCCTAGTTACGCGGTCCGTTTCAGCAGTAACCCACTAGATGTATCATGGTACCCTGGAACTAGGCAGGGTGGGGCACGATTACTGGGCTGATTGTAAGCAACCAGAACTACGGCTGTGTGGGTGCGCCAGTGTAGGTTCTAACGGAGTGCGGGCGTGCACACACTCCGGAGCAGAAAAAGCAGGCATTGGGCATCAGTAGGTTTATCTGTGCGTGCTTGATTCGTGTCGATGGTTGGCACCATAGGGCTTGATACACCCTATGGTGGACCTAGCACAGGTGACTACATTTCGTGATTGGCCGTATGTCACAGATACATGAATGAGCTAGGACTTGTAGGGAGCCGATCGATTAATAAATCGTTACGTGGAATTCGTTAGGTAGCATAATCTCTAGTGGTTCTAGGTGGCATAAACCCTAAACGAATCTAGTAAACGTTCAATAGCTAGCATAATCCCTAGTGGTCCTAGGTGGCATAAATCCTAGTTGAACACGCGATAGTTCATGATAAGGAAACCTAGCCAGAACAAGGGTGGCAGTCCAAACGATTTCAAGAACGGTAGCACTACGTTGAAGTAGTTTAGATATGCATGATGAAAACCGTACGATATACGGCAAGGGACTGTACATATACATGGAAGGGATGATACGGGTTGGGGTACTAGTACAGTTGGTGCAGAGAATGTTAAACATGCGATGCTATACGTAGCTTATCTTGTTACCTTAGTTTTCTTGTGACCTTAGTTTATCTTGTTACCGTAGTTTATCTTGTTATCTTAGTTTAACTTGCATATCTTGTCATCATCCTTATGTTTACTTTCAATTTATACATGTCATGTTACTTTTACTTGTTTCTACGTTGAAAGTCACTAGGACTTACTCAGTCTTTATGACTGACCCGTTTTGTTTCGCCTATTTTTCTTCCCCCGCCCCCCCCCCCCCCCCCAGGTTCGCAGGGTGGGAATACAGCTTAGTCCAGATCTTACCAAGCTCTAAGGCTCTTTCATGTACTGCTTGGATTTCTCCTGGCTATGACTTGCTTTGCTGCTTTATTGGGGAATGATTCATGACTATGGTTTTATGCTTCTTTACTATTGCAAGACAGATTTTGATGTAATGGGTTTAATAACATTTTGATGTAAAAGGCTTTAAACCTTTCTAGATTTTAAAGAAATGAAATTTGGTTTTTCTTCCGCTGTTTAATATGTGTTCTGTCTTGTAATATTTCTGTGTATGCTTACCTAGATAATGCTCCACCAAAGCTAGTGCATTCCCTTTGTGAGTGACCCTAGCGGAGGTGTGGTGTTACAGTTTAGCCTATATCAATCTATCTCTTCTGTTAACCAGTTACTCCTGTTATGGTTATCTCTCATCCAGTTTTATTTACATGTCATGATACTGTTATCTGTTTATATGCCGAAAGTCACTGGACTCACCAGACTTGTGTCTGACCTAGTTTGTTTCGCCTCTTTTCTTCTGTCCCCCCCCCCCCCCCCCAAGGTTCTCAGGGTGGAAACATAGGAGCTTGATTCAGGTTCCATCTGCTTGAAGTGCTAGAAGTGCTTGAAATATTGCTTGGCTTTGATTCTACCTATTTATGGCATTCTCTGTTTGGGATTATGGATTTAAAATTATACATTCTGAAGGATTTTGTGTAAGACTGATATTTGTGTACTTGGGTTTTGGCATTGTGATGTAACCAAACTTATTTCTATTTCTGCTGTAATAAAGTTATAAATTTTTCAAGTACTACTTTACATATCTGTCTTGTAAATTTCTGTTATGTTTACTTATAATGTTCCACCGAAGTTAAGGCATTCCCTTTGTGAGTAATCTTAACGGAAGTGGGGTGTTACACTTGGTATCAGAGCTAAAGGTTGCCAGATTAGATAAAAAGTTTTTGAAAACTATTTTCAAAAAGATTTTAAAAAGGTAGTATTTTCAAAAGTAAAGTTTATTTTGAAAAACATAATCCCCAAAAGCCATATATCTGTCTTTCGATTCTCCGTTTTGAATCTCTTACTTTTTTTCTTTTCAGCATGTCTAGGGTACACGAGATACCTGAGGGCATACCGCTACCAACCTGGTTCAGAAGGTATCTGAAGGCTAGGGCCACCGTCGCAGGCCCAACAGACGTTCCTCCTCCCACAGCTGCAGCCGCTCCTCCTCCCCCTCCTTGCATTGATACTTTTCCGAAGATATGCAAAGACTTTCGAGCAATGGGCGGGAAACCTTTTCACAGATCAGAGACGTTTGTTGAAGCTCAAAATTGGCTTAAGGAGGTGGAAGATTTGTTTGGTATCTTCGAGATAGAAGATGGAAGGAAGGTCCAATTAGCTGCTTGGTTAATGAAGGACGAAGCCTCGTTTTGGTGGGAGGTCATGAATGGAGAGCGTCTGGTGGAGACATAGATGGATTTCAGGCATAGGTTCGAGATGAAATTTCTCTCATGAGCAGAAGAGAATTTATACATAGAGAGGTTCCTGGCATTGAAGCAAGGGAATTTATCAGTAAAGGAGTACGTCAACAAGTTCAATCAGTTCGCGAGATTTGGCTTAGACTTGGTGAACACACCTGAAAAGAAGGCTCTGAGATTATTCTTTAAAGGTTTGAATGAGCTGCTACACGGGTTGGCTATGACCCACATTCCTATGGGGGCTACCTTCGAGAAATTGGTTGGCATGGCGTTAATGCATGAAGAGGAAGCCAAAAGTGAGAAGAAAGAAGAAAAGCTCGAAGGACCAAAGAACAAGAAGGCGTGGCCCAAAAAGGAAACACAAAAGAAGTATGAAAAGTCTGAAGATAAGAAGGAGAAAAAGTGTTTTACTTGTGGAAGCTTGACTCATCTGAACAAGGATTGCAGAAAGAGGAAGGGCGCTTGCTTCAACTGTGGGGAATTGGGACACTTCACTAGGGACTGCCCGAAGAAGCGAGGGCAAGGGCAGAGGGCAGAACCTACTTCTGGAGGGCAGATGAATGCTCACGTGGCTGGGGGATAGGATAGGAAAATTTCTTTAAAAGGATTAATTCCATTATCTGATTATTGAGTTAAAAATCTCTTTGATTCTGGCATTTTGATTCTGTAATTGAGACTCTGCACTTTAATGCTAGTCTTATTTCTGATCCCGCTATAGTCTCAAATCCCATAAGGGTTACGACTCATCTGTTTGTGATAGGTTGGGGTTTGAGGGTATCTGTGTTGGGCGTTAAGTTGACTATGACGCATACATTTGGGTTTTTTGGGATATGGTGGGGTTTTATCATGCTTAGTTTCCTAAGAATCATTTGATAATCTGATCTATACCAGTAGTCTGTAAGTATTTGAATATTTTTGATAAGGTTAGGGGTTTTTACTCAAAGCATGAAGAAGATTTCCAGTTTGACATTGTTTAATGGGAGTAGTTCTCTGAGTGTCAATCTGATGTTTATTTCGGTCTTTGGAGTTGATACTTAGGGATTTATTCTCTTAACCGATGTCTAATGGGAACAGAACTTTTGTTTTTGTACTTGCTTTTATCACTCGGTTGTATCCTATCAATCGAGTCTTCGACCTTTAGGTAGAAACTAATTGGTGTAAACATGTGTTTGAGACATGTTATGTTTGATGGTTGCAAGTGGATGCAAGTGGTTGCTAGTGGTTGCTCGTGGATGCATATACATATACTAGGCACTAGATCGGCTCAAAAACACTCTCATACTGCATGTGGATGTGTGTGTATTTTTTCTAATTTTTGTGGATGCAAAATGATTGACTCATCACATGGATGTTGCATTAGGATGAGTGGTTATTCACTTATATAGAACTGATGTGTATCAAATAGGATTTCTTGCATACATAATTGGACTCATGGCACTAAAATAATTCGCATTAAGGAGGTCAACTGAATCAGTAGACCGCCTGATCTTTGCATTAGATAAGAGACATATACACACTATTGCAAATGTTCTTACAACATTAGAAATTTTCTAAGGACAATGGATGATTGTGGATGATGGTTGAGTAGATGGGTGGTTGGATGATAGGACACATTCTTCTTAACTTGAAGATTTCAGGGACGAAATCCTTTAAGGAGGGGAGAATGTAACACTCGAATTTTTTTGTGAACATAAAATAACAAAACAAAGTATAATTAATTTTTTAAAGAAGAATTAATGAAAATGGGTTATGCCATTGCGTTCATCTCGGAATTCTACTTGAGATAGTGTCCGAGTTTGCATAAATCGGGCTCCGTATGAAGAAGTTATGGCACTTAGAAGTTTCAGGAATTTAAAAAAAAAAACCAGCCTGAATTCAAATTTAAAGTTTTGAAATTCAAATCATATACCCGGGCTGGGCGAGAAATTTCCCGCCCAGGACCTAGGCCAACCTGGGGGTCGACCTGGGTAGAACAGCTGAGCATGGGGTCAACCTTCCCCCTTTATCCAGATCCATAGACAAATTCGTTTTTCTGCATTTAGACGCCCGTTCTGACCAGATTCGTTGCTCCTAAGCTATTTAAACACCCCCAAACCTCACTTTATCTCCACACAATTTCATTACGCCTATACTCTGCCCTAATTCATATTAAAATAAATCAATGGCGTCGCTACTCTGTTGAAACCTAAGCTAGAACTAGTTCTTCTTCCTCTTCCAATCTGAATTGGATTAAAAGAGAACAACTACAACCTTTTTTCTTTTAGAATCTGACCAAGGTGAGTACAGTTATTTTCAGATATGAAATTTAATAATGATCTTGACATGGTTATAAATCTGAATTGGAGATTATGCATATTCTTGTTTATCAGATCTGTTTTTCTGTGCAGATCTATCTTATTCCTGTTTATCAGATCTGTTTTTCTGTGTAGATCTATCTTATTAATATTACTGTAATTATTCTGTATCTCTTCCTTCCTTCTGTTCTATAGCCAGGCTACACGAGCCTGAGCCAAATCTCATAAGAGATTGATGCACGAACGCTAAATTTAGGGAAAATAATGAATGCTGCATAATTGGACATGAATGATTTGTGACTGATTTAAGAAAAAGGTATATGTTGTAATTCAAGGTTTAGATCTATGCATGTTATATATGACGGTTTATGATTTGGACGAAGGAGAATTATTGTATGACAACATGTGACTTGTAATTTGACGATATAATGCATGTTATAATTCAAGATCTGATTTGAGGACATAATACATGTTGCAATTTAAGATCTAGATTTGGGGCATATTTTATATGACGATCTATGACTTGGAAGAAAAGGATATGTGACTTAGGCCTGAAAAACCTATATTATAATAGGGATAATTATAAATGTGAATACGCCTAATTCAGATTTTTCGATATTTGACATACGCGGTAATCAACGGCTATAAATTTGGCATAATTTATATTGTGCATCATGATTTGCGGGTTTTTTAAGAGAATATTCTGTACGATTCAAATTTAACTAAAATTTGGGACGTATGTTATATTGTGAATTATGACCATAATTTGGGCATGAAAAATTAGGCTTAATTTTATGATTAGGCGAGGTATGTCAATGAAATTTTAAGGGATGATTAAATCTGTTAAACTGCCTAATCTGCTAAATTTGTTGAAACTGAATACAGTAATTTGGGGCATGGAAATCTGTGGGCTCAATCTAAAATTGAGCAAGACATGTTAATAGAACTTTGAGATATCTGTTGTAACTTGTAAAGAAGCTAATTTGTTGAATTGGCATAATTAGTCTGATATTGGCATAATCTGTGAATGAATACTTTAGCTAAAATAAGAATGTTGAGACACGAGGTTAGACTCTGTTTGCGGTAGAAGCCTGCCCGGATCCAACCGGCTTAATCAGCAATCGCAAACCGTCAGTCTAATGTGAGAGGTCGTAGGCATAAAGATGCTTAGACATGAGGTTAGGTCTGGCTTGTGGCAAAAGTCTGCCCGGAACCGGCCAGCACATCCAGCGGCCACAAGCCACCGACCTAATGTAAGAGGTATGTGCATTAATATTTAATTAATGCAAATCCAAGATAAATGTGATACCTAACACGTGTTGGGTGGATAGGGTTAAAACAAGTGGACTGATGAATCTAATAAACCCGTTTCGTAAATCTGTAGGCCCAATAGAAGGTTAGGTGAAACAATCTGTAAGTCTGTTAATCTGTATATCTGATCCGTTAGTCTGAAAACTTGTTAACCTGTATGTTTGATCTGAGAACTAGTTAATCTGAACTTTGTACATCTGAAATATGTAAGCATGTTAATCTGAAATCATTAGTCTGGGGACACAGGGTTAGGAGAGGTAATTACTTGTGTCATCTGTTGTTTGGGACCTATATTAGTCAGTAACCCTTTAGGGTATCAAAACTATGACCCAACACTAGGCAGGGGTCCAGGGCACGCTTACTGAATTAATTGTAAGAGGTTCACTCTGATAATGGCGAGGGGTGTTGATGGCGCATTCCAACCGGGTCATGTGCATGCATGGATCCGGTCTGCTCTGAGGTTGTAAGACACCGTGACATCTGTAAATAGGCCTGTGTTTATAGGTTGCCACTTTTGGGAATGATACACCCTTCCATGGGGTCAGCATAGGGTATTTATGTATTAGGGAGCCGTTCACTTGGGGTAGAATTTAGGGTACACTTAGTACTGTCTGTTTCTGTTGGGGTACCATCTGTTTCTGTTAGGGTGGTAAGACCTGTCTGTTTCTATGTGGTACCGTCTGTTGGGGTGGTAAAGGCCCATTACTAGTGTACGCCTAATTCTAATATTCTATTTTCGTAGGGAATATTCTGTTTTTGATTCCGTTTCTGCCTCTGTTTCTATACTGTCTGTCTCTGTTCGGGTGGTAAAGGCCCATTACTAGCATTTTGTTTCTGTATCGTCCGTCTCTGTTAGGGTGGTAAAGGCCCATTACTAGCATCGTGTTTCTTAAGAGATCGTTCTGTTTTATGTTTAGACATTAGGACAACACCTAATTCTGTTATACTAGTATTAGTGCAGAGAAGTGAAAACCAAGTAAGAAGCTTATTTTAGCCAATATCATTCTATCTCTTTTGCTAACCTGCTACTCCTGTTATGGTTATCTCTCATCCAGTTTTATTTACATGTTATGATACTGTTATCTGTTTATATGCCGAAAGTTATTGGACTCACCAGACTTATGTCTGACCTAGTTTTTTTCGCCTCTTTTCTTCTGTCCCCCCCCCCCAAGGTTCTCGGGGTGGAAACATAGGAGCTTGATTCAGGTTCCATCTGCTTGAAGTGCTAGAAGTGCTTAAAATATTGCTTGGCTTTGATTCTACCTATTTATGGCATTCTCTATTCGGGACTATGGCTTTAAAATTATAAATTTTGAAGGATTTTGTATAAGACTGATATTTGTGTACTTGTGTTTTGGCATTGTGATGTAACCAAACTTATTTATGTTTCTGCTATAATAAAGTTATAAATTTTTCAAGTACTACTTCACATATCTGTCTTGTAAATTTCTGTTATGTTTAGGGATGGCAATGGGGCGGGTCTAGGGTCCAAACCCGCTTGACCCGCCCCTATTTTGACCCATTTAGACCCGCCCCATAGGGTCTTCGGGGCGGGTAAACCCGCGACCCGCTTTTGGAGGTCCGGGTCTCGGGTCGGGTCTGGGGCACGGCTAACCCGCCACAACCCGCCCCGCATGATTGAAACAAATATAAAATTTTCATAGTATTAAGTTTCATCAATGATAATCATACAATAAAAAATGCATATATTTTGAACTATTATCTTACGATTCATTTTATTATATTCTGTTATCATTGTGAACACATTACAATATGTATATAATTTATCATTTACTGATAAAAAGTATAAGTATATAAATTTGTGTACATTAGAACACAATATCACCGGGTCATGGGACGGGTCGGGTCTACCCTAACCCGTACGGGTTTCGGGTACGGGGCGAAATTCCAGACCCGCACCGGGTCTACGGGGCGGGTCTGGGGCGGGGTTTGAAAAGTCCGGGTCGGGTCTGGGGCATGAGAAACCCGCCCCAACCCGCCCCATTGCCATTCCTAGTTATGTTTACTTATAATGTTCCACCGAAGTTAAGGCATTCCCTTTGTGAGTGACCTTAACGGAAGTGGGGTGTTACACTTGGTATCAGAGCTGAAGGTTACCAGATTTGGTAAAAAGTTTTTGAAAACTATTTTCAAAAAGGTTTTAAAAAGGAAGTATTTTCAAAAGAAAAGTTTATTTTGAAAAACATAATCCCCAAAAGCCATATATCTGTCTTTCGATTCTCCATTTTGAATCTCTTCTTTTTTTTTTTCAGCATGTCTGGGGTACCCGAGATACCTGAGGACATACCGATACCAACCTGGTTTAGAAGGTATCTGAAGTTTAGGGCCACCGTCGTAGGCCTAGCAGACGTTCCTCCTCCCCCAGGCCCCAGCTGCAGCAGCTCCTCCTCCCCCTCCCCACGTTGATACTATTTCGAAGATATGCAAAGACTTTCGAGCAATGGGCGGGAAACCTTTTCACGGATCAGAGATGTTTGTTGAAGCTCGAAATTGGCTTAAGGAGGTGGAAGATTCGTTTGGTATCTTCGAGATAAAAGATGGAAGGAAGGTCCAATTAGTTGCTCGGTTAATGAAGGACGAAGCCTCGTTTTGGTGGGAGGTCACAAATGGAGAGCGTCCGGTGGAGACATGGATGGATTTCAGGCATAGGTTCGAGATGAAATTTCTCTCATGAGCAGAAGAGAATTTATACATAGAGAGGTTCCTGGCATTGAAGCAAGAGAATTTATCAGTAAAGGAGTATGTCAACAAGTTCAATCAGTTGGCGATATTTGGCTTAGACTTGGTGAACACACCTGAAAAGAAGGCTCTGAGATTATTCGTTAACGGTTTGAATGAGCCGCTACATGGATTGGCTATGACCCACATTCCTATGGGGGCTACCTTCGAGAAATTGGTTGACATGGCGTTAATGCATGAAGAGGAAGCCAAAAGTGAGAAGAAAGAAGAAAAGCTCGAAGGACCAAAGAATAAGAAGGTGTGGCCCAAAAAGGAAACACAAAAGAAGTATGAAAAGTCTGAAGATAAGAAGGAGAAAAAGTGTTTTACATGTGGAAGATTGACTCTTCTGAACAAGGATTGCAGAAAGAGGAAGGGCGCTTGCTTCAACTGTGGGGAAATGGGACACTTCACTAGGGACTGCCCGAAGAAGCGAGGGCAAGGGCAGAGGGCAGAACCTACTTCTGGAGGGCAGGTGAATGCTCACGTGGCTGGGGGATAGGATAGGAAAATTTTTGTAGAAGGATTAATTCCATTATCTGATTATTGAGTTAAAACTCTTTTTGATTCTGTAATTGAGACTCTTCACTTTAATACTAGTCTTATTTCATAGACTAGCGTCGATCACTAGTCTTATTTCTGATCCCGCTATAGTCTCAAAGCCCATGAGGGTTACGATTCAACTTTTTGTGATAGGTTGGGGTTTGAGGGTATCTATGCTGGGCGTTAAGTTGACTATGACGCATACATTTGGGTTTTTGGGGATATGGTGGGGTTTTATCATGCTTAGTTTCCTAAGAATCATTTGATAATCTGATCTGTACCAGTAGTCTGTAAGTATTTAAACATTTTTGATAAGGTTAGGGGTTTTTACTCAAAGCGTGAAGAAGATTTCCAGTTTGACATTGTTTAATGGGAGTAGTTCTCTGAGTGTCAATCTGATGTTGATTTCGGTCTTTGGGGAATTATTCTCTTAACCGATGTCTAATGGGAACAGAACTTTTGTTTTTATACTTGCTATCACTCAGCTGTATCCTATCGATCGAGTCTTCGACCTTTAGGTAGAAACTAATGGGTGTAAACATGTGTTTGAGACATGTTATGTTTCACGGTTGCAAGTGGATGCAAGTGGTTGCTAGTGGTTGCTCGTGGATGCATATACACACACTAGGCACTAGATCGGCTCAAAAACACCCTCATTCTGCATATGGATGTGTGTGTATTTTTTCAATTTTTGTGGATGCAAAATGATTGATACATCACATGGATGTTGCATTTAGATGAGTGGTTATGCACTCATATAGAAATGATGTGTATCAAATAGGATTTCTTGCATACATAATTGGACTCATGGCACTAAAATAATTCGCATTAAAGAGGTCAACTGAATCAGTAGACCGCCTGATCTTTGCATTAGATAAGAGACATATACACACACTTTTGCATACGTTCATACAACATTAGAAATTTTCTAAGGACAATGGATGATTGTGGATGATGGTTGAGTAGATGGGTGATTGGATGATAGGACACATTCTTCTTAACTTGAAGATTTCGGGGATGAAATCCTTTAAGGAGGGGAGAATGTAATACCTCGAATTTTTCTGTGAACATAAAGTAACAAAACAAAGTATAATTAATTTTTAAAAAAATAATTAAGGAAAACGGGTTACGCCATTGTGTTCATCTCGGAATTCTACTTGAGATAGAGTCCAAGTTTGCATAAATCAGACTCCGTACGAAGAAGTTATGACACTTAGAAGTTTCAGGAATTTAAAATAAAAACCAGCCCGAATTCAAATTTAAAGTTTCAAAATTCAAATCACACACCCGGGCTGAGCGGGAAATTTCCCGCCTAGGACCCAGGTCAACCTGGGGTCGACCTGGGTAGAATAGGTCGACCATGGGGTCGACCTCCCCCTTTTTCCAGATCCGTGGACAGATTCGTTTTTGCGCATTTAAGCGCCCGGTCTGACCAGATTCTTTGCTCCTAAGCTATTTAAACACCCCCAAACCTCACTTTATCTCCACACAATTTCATTATGCCTATACTCTGTCCTAATTCATATTAAAATAAATCAATGGCGTCGCTACTTTGCTGAAACCTAAGCTAGAACTAGTGCTTCTTCTTCTTCCAATATAAATAGGATTAAAAGAGAATAACTACAACCTTTTTTCTTTTAGAATCTAACCAAGGTGAGTACGGTTATTTTCATATATGAAATTTAATTATGATCTTGACATGGTTATAAATCTGAATTGGAGATTATGCATATTCTTGTTTATCAGATTTGTTTTTCTGTGTAGATCTATCTTATTCCTGATTATCAGATCTGTTTTTCTATGTAGATCTATCTTATTAATATTATTGTAACTATTCTGTATCTCTTCCTTCCTTCTGTTCTATAGCCAGGCTACCACGAGCCTGAGACAAATCTCATAAGAGATTGACACACGAACGTTAAATTTGGAGAAAATAATGAATGATGCATAATTGGACATAACTGAATTTGTGACTGATTTAAGAAAAGGGTATATGTTGTAATTCAAGGTTTAGATCTAGGCATGATATATATGACGGTTTATGATTTGGAAGAAGGAGAATTATTGTATGACAACAAGTGACTTGTAATTTGACGATATAATGCATGTTATAATTCAAGATCTGATTTGAGGACATAATACATGTTGTAATTTAAGATCTAGATTTGGGGCATATTTTATATGACGATCTATGACTTGGAAGAAAAGGATATGTGACTTAGGCATGAAAAACATATATTATAATAGGGATAATTATAAATGTGAATACGCCTAATTCAGATTTTTTGATATTTGACATACGCGGTAATCAACGGCTATAAATTTGGCATAATTTATATTGTGCATCATGATTTGCGGTTTTTTTAAGAGAATATTCTGTACGATTCAAATTTAACTAAAATTTGGGATGTATGTTATATTGTGAATTATGACCATAATTTGGGCATGAAAAATTAGGGTTAATTTTATGATTAGGCGAGGTATGTCAATGAAATTTAAAGGGATGATTAAATCTGTTAAATTGCCTAACCTGTTAAATCTGTTGAAACTGAATATGGTAATTTGGGGCATGGAAATCTGTGGGCTCAATCTAAAATTGAGCAAGACATGTTAATAGAACTTTGAGATATCTGTTGTAACTTGTAAAGAAGCTAATTTGTTGAATTGACATAATTAGTCTGATATTGGCATAATATGTGAATGAATACTTTAGCTAAAATAAGAATGCGGAGACACGAGGTTAGACTCTGTTTGCGGTAGAAGCCTGTCCGGACCCAACCGGCTTAACCAGCAACCGCAAACCGTCAGTCTAATGTGAGAGGTCGTAGGCATAAAGATTCTTAGATATGAGGTTAGGTCTGGCTTGTGGCAAAAGTCTTCCCGGAACCGCCCGGCACATCCAGCGACCACAAGCTACCGACCAAATGTAAGAGGTATGTGCATTAATATTTAATTAATGCAAATCTAAGATAAATGTGATACCTAAAACGTGTTGGGTGGATAGGGTTAAAACAACTGGACTGATGAATCTAATAAACTTGTTTCGTAAATCTGTAGGCCTAATACAAGGTAAGGTGAAACAATCTATAAGTCTGTTAATCTGTATATCTAATCCATTAGTCTGAAAACTTGTTAACCTGTATGTCTGATCTGAGAACTAGTTAATCTGAACTTTGTACATCTGAAATCTGTAAGCAAGTTAATCTGAAATCTGTTAGTCTAGGGACACAGGGTTAGGAGAGGTAATTACTTGTGTCATCTGTTGTTTGGGACCCATATTAGTCAGTAACCCTTTCTGGTATCAAAACTATGACCCAACACTGGGCAGGGGTCCAGTGCATGCTTACCAAACTAATTGTAAGAGGTTCACTCTAATAATGGCGAGGGGTGTTGATGGTGCATTCCAACCGAGTCATGTGCGTGCATGGATCCGGTATGCTCTGAGGATGTAAGACACCGTGACATCTGTAAATAGGCTTGTGTCTATAGGTTGTCACTTTAAGGAATGATACACCCTTTTGTGGGGCCGGCACAGGGTATTTATGTATTAGGGAGCCGATCGCTTGGGGTAGAATTTAGGGTACACTTAGTTCTGTCTGTTTCTGTATCTGTTTCTGTTGGGGTGGTAACACCTGTCTGTTTCTATGTGGTACCGTCTGTTGGGGTGGTAAAGGCCCATTACTAGTGTACGCCTAATTCTAATATTCTATTTTCGTAGGGAATATTCTGTTTCTGATTCCGTTTCTGCCTCTATTTCTATACCGTCTGTCTTTGTTCGGGTGGTAAAGGCCCATTACTAGCATTCTGTTTCTGTATCATCTGTCTCTCTATTAGGGTGGTAAAGGCCCATTACTAGCATCGTGTTTCTGAAGAGATCGTTCTGTCTTCTGTTTAGACATTAGGACAACGCCTAATTCTGTTAAACTAGTATTAGTGCAGAGAAGTGAAAACCAAGTAAGAAGCTTAGTTTAGCCTATATCATTCTGCCTCTTCTGTTAACGTACTACTCCTGTTATGGTTATCTCTCATCCAGTTTTATTTACATGTCATGATACTGTTATATGTTTATATGCTGAAAGTCACTGGACTCACCAGGCTTATGTCTGACCTAGTTTGTTTCCCCTCTTTTCTTCCGTCCCCCCCCCCCCCCCCCCAAGGTTCTCAGGGTGGAAACATAGGAGCTTGATTCAGGTTCCATCTGCTTGAAGTGCTAGAAGTGCTTGAAATATTGTTTGGCTTTGATTCTGCCTATTTATGGCATTCTCTGTTGGGGATTATGGCTTTAAATTATATATCCTAAAGGATTTTCTATAAGACTGATATTTGTGTACTTGGGTTTTGGCATTGTGATGTAACCAAACTTATTTTTGTTTCTTCTATAATAAAGTTATAAATTTTTCAAGTACTACTTTACATATCTGTCTTGTAAATTTCTGTTTTGTTTACTTATAACGTTCCACCAAAGTTAAGGCATTCCCTTTGTGAGTGACCTTAACGGAAGTAGGGTGTTACAGAATCTAGGTTCGAACTTCCCATGTAGACGTGTGACCCATTTAGCACATCAGTCTATAAATTGGAAGTTATGACTACAATTATCTCATGGTGCGGAAATTAATCTTTTGCTTGATCGATGATGTAACCATATTTAGTGTCACATCATATTCGATTCAGCTTATTGTTCTTGGGTGTTGTCACATGGTGTTACCTTCTGTAATTTCACCTATCCATTTTGTCTTTAGACAATATTAGATGGATTTCCATGAGGAGCAGTTTTTTTTGTAGGTTTCTTCTCTTATTGCAAATTCTCTCTAAGAAGATATGGTGATGTGGGAACCTCCGACAACACCAGTAATGTTTGTAGCACGAGTTTGAGAATTTTGCTACCAAAATATAATTAACCAAATATCATAGAAATGGTTTGAGCTCTAGCCGCGGAGCAAGACACCTCTTTGTTTATAGCCATTGCTTTGCGAGTTTCAATGTTGTTGTTTTATCGTCATCTAATTGTTTTCCCTTTCCAGCATCGGGTTTTAAGCTTTGTGGTGATTCATGTTTGTAACTGCTAGTGTTGTTTAAATTGCGCGACTCTGGTTAATGAGATTTCTATATTTGGAAATTTTTTTGTCATTTACGCATCGTTGTTTGAATGAAATCACATTTTTCTTATCTAATTAGTAGTTGTCCTAGAGCTGGAAAGAATGGAATTCTATGTTGGATGAATTTTAGCAAAGTACCGGTTCTACATTATTTTTTTAATGTCAAAGGGTATATAAATAAATAAATCACCAATTCTCGTTAAAGCTAAAATTTATTTTGGTCTTTTATGTGTGGTTTCAGTTTTTCGCATTTTTGCATGACTGACTTCCTTCTTGGCCGACATGTGACTTGAATCGTTTAAGTTTCCGCCAAATACATTTTAAAGCTTTTGGGAAACGTTGCTTGAAAAAAAAACTTTTTATCATTTTCTTATTTTTATAGTAAAGTGAAACGGTTTTGAAAACAAATTTTTAAAATAATGTAAGAAGTTTTCAAGCGGAAATTTATTTTTATGAAAAAATTCGATTTTTGGTCACATTGGCGTCGTAAGAAAGATTTTTGGATGCTTTGTTTGCGCGTTTCAGCGGTGCAGGAGGACCGATGATACGATTAAAATGGTAATGATAACAAGGAAACGACTATGTTAGCCTCGGGTACGTTTTTTCCATACCTTGTCAACGATGTGTGCAAGTTATTAATTAACTCGTTTTACATTTTAGAGCTTGTTTAAGGCCTCCTTTACAATCTACAGATGGCATTTTTTAGTATTTTGGGTAACTGAGGTGAAAATTCCACTATAGGGCGGGAAATGGAATATTTGTAAGTGGGAAAAATGTTAAAATTCTTCGCTTCGATTTCCTTTTTCCGATTTAGGAGAAATTAGATAGGAAACGATTAGACTGCGTGACGCTTTAAATGGTAAAGTTTAGATGCAAAATTGGTTGCTTCACACTTTTAGTCATAATTGGGTGAAGGTAATGGATTAAAAAGAGTTTTCAAAAATTTGTATTCATATAGAACTACAGTATATTTAGGATGGTTTGCATCATGCTTTCAAAAATACTTCTAAAATTTAATGCATGCATATAGGAGGATCCGATATGGAATAATCTTGCATAGATGTTTTATGGTTGAAACTGCATTATGTACACCATGCACGTATACACATGGTTGCAAAGTGAATGTACACAAATTGGTTGCGTAGAATAGGACAATATGTGTCACAATTTCGGGATGAAATTCCTTTTAATGAGAGAAGAATGTAACAACCCAAAATTTTGGCAATAAGAATTAATTATTAAAATTTCAAAAATAGAAATTTCTACAAATGATGGAATTTGACCACGAAACTTTAACCGATGTGTTCGTCTCGGAATTATGGTCAACTATCATGTTTGGAGTTTCGCGAACGGAGTCAGTTTGAAAACGTAACGGAAAAAATACGATAACTAATGGAAAATAAATAAAAAATAATATTTTATGTATAGAAATTAATAATCCTCCAACCACCTCGCTGCTAGGTTGACTAAGCGGTCGACCGCTGGCTGCAACTGCTTGGTCTATCCAGGCAGTGACGACTAGGGTTTTGGCTATATAATATAATATATATACGAATGGATATTTAATAAATCAAATCCAACGATTCATGGCCAATTCCACTCCTATAAATAAGGAGGTAAGGCCTCACTCTTTTCCACACAAATTAGTAGGCAGCAGCGAAGCTCTGCCATTTTCCTCCCTCTTCAGATTTAATTTCTTAATTAAAAATATTCGTATACAACAAATCAAATACAAATCATATATAATTGAGAGGATTATCAGATTAATGGAAAAGAATGTGACTTGGCGCTCTAAATAAGATACTTCCCTCTCTTCCTATTTCCCCGCATATCTACAGATCCGAAAGTACCCCTTTTCAGATAAACTGTAGATATATATATAAGAATCTGGGAATTGTAGGCATTTGACACTTTTCTATGAAAAAGAAAAGCGCAAATTTTGAAATAAATTACTGCAAGCGCACAGGTGCGTAGTATGCAGGTCAAACACAGGGAGGAAGATTAAATTTTATTATTTATATATTTCGTGGGCGAGTTAGACGAATTTTTGGAGGATTTGATTGAAAACAATAAAAATTGAAATTGCAATTTGGTTCATAACAAACCTAATTGAACTGACGATCAAATCACAATTATCATTTGAAACAAATTAAAAGTGCAATTGAATTCACTACAGATTCAAAACTAACTGGATCTATAATAAATTCAATGATATAAAAATAACAGAATACTAAATTAAAAATTAAAGAAAGGAAATAAACAAACAAAAATAAAAATTAGGATTACCGTTGAATCTAATCAAATGGTCAGTCGCTAATAAGAAAAATAAATTACAAAGTCAACTTGTGCTCTACCAAATCTAAATGTATAGACGACACAAGTTGCTTGAAAATAAAAAAATGCAGAAATAAAAGAAGAGCTTTATTAATGGAGAAAGGTTATAGAAAAATGAATAGAGGTTTACAATGAATACAATGGGTATTTATAAGGGATGTAATCCCCTATCTATGTGAATATTTGGGCCTAGAATGAGTCTCTTTAAATATTATATTTACAAATATAAGAGATATAAAGGTAGACGTGAGATATTCTATGCAAATTTCCTCTTCTGATTAGTGACACATGGCTGATTGATTGGCTTTTCCTTGGCAATAATTCAATCAAATCTTCTTTTCCATGGCCGTCGAAAAGGAATGATTTGATTTGATTTCTTGAGAAGAATATGCCTATTTCTTAAAATCTTTATTAGTGCATATATTACATACATACATATGAATACATATATATATATAATCTACCACTATTCCATATATTTCTCCAGAGCAAAGAAGACGGTGAGTATATATCCCTGTTCCTCTCTTCAGCAAAAATAGGTCTTAATAGGGATTGAACTCAGGTCACTTTGTCAAGATTTCCTAGCCTTTACCAGTGTGCTACAGCTTCCTTTGTGATTGAAATTGCGTTGATATGGGAAAGTAGCTTTTTCTTATCAATTGGTCTTCAATTGAATGAAGGTGACATTTATTGAACAACTTGTGAAAACACACCAAAAATACCCAAAGTGATATTATTAATTTACAAAAGATAAAATATAAGAGCAAAAAATAAAGATATTTTTGTGTTAATCAAATAACCCCAAACCTATCTTTTACTCGTCCTCGAGTAAAATAAAAATGAAAAACTAAACTAGATTGATCACACTTTCGTAGGAAACACGATTGCATTGAGTGTACGCAACAAGCCGTTAAACCTCTAGGTGTCCCTAGTAGGACAAGTGGTGTCTCGTGAGGGTTTTCAGCGGATATTACCCACAAAATCAAAACGCAGTATGTTGTGGTTCTAATGCAACTACGTGAATGCAATGGACATATGCAAATGTAAACAAAAAATGAGAACACACGACTTATTTTAGAAAAGTGGTACAACAAATTAAATTAACAATTTCTAGTCAGTTGATTGTATTTTAAATACCTCATCTTGTCACAAATTTTCAACATAATTCAAGTTTTCAATGTTAAACTCAAGTTTGGTCGGTTGGTTTAGTTGATAACATAGTGCAGCCATGAAATAAATTCTTAGTTTGCTCGTCACAGTTTGCAAAGTGGTATTATTATTTCTTCATGTATGGCTAGTCAAATCAATAAGGTCAAGAAGTATTTGGGCATCATTGCTTATTCTTTATCTTTATAAAAATTAAAATTTATGATTGATTACACATAACTAACTTAAAAGACCAAGGTATACCACTCATGAGAGTTTGGGACAGCGCTTGGCGGATTGTGCAGACCGACGCTGACCTTGTCCACAACATGTCTGTAATCCTTAGGTGTCCAACTCCAAAAATAAGACCAAGGTATATCGACGATGACTTTGTCAACAAAATGTCGGAAAGAGCATAGAGGGTTTGCACACCAACGCTAGATTTACAAGCAATGTTGGATACCCTTGGATTATTATTATTATTGAATATAAGAAAAAGAAAGAATCACGCGAATTCAGCTTAAGACAACTTAGTTTTAAAGATTCGAAAAGCCAATATAAGTATTTTAAATCCTCCGCTCATTTAAACAAAGACCATAATTTAGAATAGAGTTCATGGCCATCACCTAAGAAACTCCGTATGTACCAGTTACACTATTATCGCTTGTAATTCAACTCTTCATTATATTTCTTATTCGATCTTAGTTGAGAGGAA
The DNA here is from genome assembly GCA_030737875.1 of Allium sativum. NCBI lineage: Eukaryota > Viridiplantae > Streptophyta > Magnoliopsida > Asparagales > Amaryllidaceae > Allium > Allium sativum. The sequence continues at coordinate 362,184,618 of CM060921.1, read as the reverse complement.
AAAAATATCAACTGACTAACAATTGTTAACTTATTTTGTTGTATCAATCTAAAATGAGTCGTATTTCCAAAAAAAAAGGTAGCATGTTACCATGACCTAATATGCATGATGGCCCTATCTAAATGCATGAAACTGAAAAGAAAAAATGAAAATAAAAATGAATGCAATGCAGACTCCCCCTACACAAGAACTAAACAACGTCCACACTGTAAACATGTTTCCTAAATGTGAAAGATAGAACCCAAAGATGGATTAAATGCAAAATGATTTGTAAAATAAAGTGCAACTTAGAAACTATATGTGTGTGAAAATCATATGCAAAATGAAATCTATAACGATGATGAATGTTTTGTGACGAATGATGCTTCCTTTTCCCCCCACACTTGCCTTTATCGAAAATGATACACAATGATTTCTTACTTGATTTGTGAGGTGCAACTGGCATGTAGGTGAATTCTGAAATAAAAATTCTTCCTATGAAAATTTTGTCGTGCCAATGATTTATACAATTCAAATGAAGATTACCATAATCCCATAAATTTGAATGTCGAACCACAATTTCCTTCGATGGAATGGAACTACGATTACCTTTAAGGCATTCTAGAGATTCGTTTTCATCATAATCCCATCCTAATGCCTCTTTATTTTCCCGTAAAATCTTTGAAGGTTTTTCTTCTTAGTGCTCGGTAAGATTAGAGGCCAGGATCACGGGAAAATTTTCTGTAGAGCCCAAGTAAGCATGCTCAAGGTCTTGTGGCAGGGTTTTGAGGTCCAACTTAGGATGTTCTTGTATGCTAATATTTGTCAACATTCGGTAGTTAGATTCAAATGACGAGGGTTTTTGAGTCAAGTAGTTCAATTAATTCAGAAATATATTCGAACTCATCGAAATCGGAGGGGAAATGGTCAAGACACAATTTCAAGGCTTCAGAAGTGTCATAAGAGGTTTCATCAACTGTGGTTTAAATCACATCAATTTCATCAATCTCAAAATCCCTAGGTTGCTTGTTGAGATTAAAGATGTTTAGCTCAATGGTTAGGTGCCCGAAAGAAAGTCGAAGTTGACCGGTCCTACAATTTATGATAGCATTTGAAATTGCTAAAAAGAGGCATCCTAATATCAATGGGATTTGAACATTGGGATTTCAGACAGGCTCGGTTTCTAGAATTATGAAATCGACAAGGAAGTAAAATTATTCAATTTGTATCAAGACGTCTTCGATCATGCCCAATGGCTTTTTGATAGATCGATCAGCTAACTAAAGATTGATGTTTATTGGTTTAATCTCCCCTAATCCAAGTTGACGATAAACAGTGTAAGGAAGAAGATTTACACTGGCACAAGATCAAGTAAGGCATGAAAGATGTGAGTATTTCCTATTTTGCAATCAATTGTAGGGCAGCCAGGGTCCTTATACTTGGTTGGTGAAGGATTCGAGAAAACAGAGCTAGTATTCGCAGTCAAGAATGCACTTTTAGGAACATTAGTGGCTCGTTTTCGAGTACATAACTCTTTGAGACACTTGGCATACTGTAGAATTTGTTCGATGGTGTCTAAGAGTGGAATATTGACATGAACTTGTTTGATGATTTCAAGAATTTTTTTCGAAATTAGTATCCTTCTTCTTATTGTTAAGTCTATGAAGATATGGAGCTACTGTTTCATAGACTCTTTCAAAATTTTGATCATTCAAAGAAGAAGATTTCGATATTAGAAGCGAAGGAGGTAAGGGTACAAAGGATGAGTTGTTGGGATTGCCAATATTAGAAGAAGAGATGTTGTCGGGGTTGCCGACAATAGAAGAAGAGATGTTGGGATTACCAACATTCGAAGAAGATGGAGATTTGACAGGTTCAAAAGAGTTGGCTTTGGTTGCCATTGGAAGAGTGTCAAGCTTTTTAATTGGAGTCGAAATTGAATGATTGTCGGGATTGCTGACATTGTTGTCAACTGTTTTTATGGATTTGAAGGTGATGATCTTAGTTGATCGAATTATGGTTTTCGTCCTCACAAGAGTTCACAATACGAGAATTATATTTTGGATTCACCATGGGTTGACTAGGCAATTTTCCTTTCTCATTACTTTTCATTAGTTCCTTTATCATATTTATCATTTGTTTAAGTTTAATATCTTGATCATTTATTTGTTTCTTTAATCGAACAATTTCTTGAGAAGATTGAGGAGACTAAGCTAATGGTTGGAAGTTAGAATGCCTAAATAGGTTACTTGAAGGATTGGATTGAGGTGGAACTTGAGAAGTTTGAGGATTGGAAGAAAATGGAGTTTGGTAATTCAAATTCGGTATCATGTGAGACGGATTCGCCACATTGTTGGGATTAGACCATGAGAAATTTGAATGATTTCTCCAACAAGGGTTATACGTGGATGAGTAAGGATTATTTTGAGCTATAACATTGACTTGATCTTGAGGATAATAACGAGGTTGTCCTTCGAATTGAGGAGTTTGAGTTTCTAAGGGAATATGAATTGGATCCACAACATGCACTCCTCTAGTAGAAGTATGAATGCGAACACGAATTGACTCCCACTGCATGTCCTTTTCAGAATAATCTTCTAAGAATTCCTAAGCTTCATCGGTTGTTTTAGACATAAATTCTCCTCCACACATTGATTATAATTATGTTCGAGTTTGATAGTTTAGCCCTTCATATGTAGATTGACATAAGTAGTATTTGGGAATTGCACGATGAGGACAATTATATAATAATTGGTTGAATCTCTCAAAGTATTTTGAAAAAGTTTCCCCCTCATTTTGAGAGAACTGATTTATTTCAGTTTGGATTTTTAGAGTTTTATGGAAAGGAAAAAAACTTTTTCAAGAATACAGCGACAAATTCATCCCAACTTCTTATGGAATGTTCTAGAAGAAAATTTAGCCATTTTTTTAGCGTTTTCAAGTAGTGCGAATGTAATTAGCCTTAGCTTGATTGATTTGTTAGGCAATTGTTGCATTTTAGTTGTGGATGAATACAATTCAAATTCACCTAGAAATTCATAGGCATTTTCAGAACGAGTAAATTTTGGTATCCCTTGAATGAAAAAATGTTTAAGCTCAAAATTTCCTTCAACTGGTGGAAATACGATGACGGAAGGTTGAATAGTCCTAGTTGGATAACGTTGTTCTTGAAGAGATAAGGGTCTATCCGTTCTGACATTGAGATTTTGAAAATTTTGATTAATTCGAGTGTAATCCATCTCATTTGGAAAGTTTTGATTTACTTGAGAACCCCTAAGAGAATTATGGTGGCTAACACTCTTTTCACTCATAGTTGTCAATTATAAAAAATCCAAAACTTAAGGTTGACATGCTTTTATAACAAAATAAATAACGTACTCAAGTATATCTTATTAGTTGATAATCTCGATTTGAAGGGGGGAGAGGATCTTATGGCCGTTCATGTATAGTAAAAATACTAAGGGGTACGACCAATGTTTTACCGGTAGTATGCAACCTCTTTTACTAGAAGTTCAATAAATTGAATTAATACATATTCGCGATCAAACCCTTGAGAGAATCAATTTCAAAAAATACATTCTAGTAGTTAAATATTTTGAAATAACTATTCAAGTTTTATAATTGAAAATCGAAGAGAGTGATTAGTTATGGAAATTCGTTCCTCACCAAATATATTCAGAAATTTCAGCAACACAACAATCACACAAGAATAATTGTAGAAATTTGAAAAAAAAATTGTACAAGCAAGACGCTGCCCCTGCATAATTTTTTTACAAGCAATATCTATATATTTTTAAGCAACTACAGCACTTGTTGAGTTAGAAAATTTTACAGTGGTCTATGTCTGTCTGTCCAAAGCAGTTGGGTAGCTTGGATGATTAAAACCCCACTGTCTGCAAATCTCTTGACTGTTGAATTCCATGTTTGATTGCTTGAACAATATCTTCTGCTTTGGTCTTCAATTTTTGTTTTTTTGTTTTTTTTGAAGCAGAAGGAAAATAAACAAACAAAAACTAGACTAAAAAAATTGGAAACTAACTAAACTAAAAAAAATAAACTAGGCTCAATTAAAAAAAAGACTAAACCCAACAAAGAGAACAAATAAAACTCACATACAAATAAAAGTTCACACACCGAAGTTCAAGCCACCTTTTAAATTTAACCTGCACAATTGTGTTTTCATAATCCCAAACAAATGGAAACAAATAATTCAATCCCCTTTCCTTTTTTTCTTTTTTTCTTCTGTTTGCAAATGCCACGAATCTAACTTTCCAGGAAACCAAATCGAATCACAAATATTGCATTCTAAAAACACAATCTGCCGAGCCCCCTTTTCTATAATTTTTTTTCTTTACGAAATCGAGTTAGGGCCTGAGATGGGAATTTGAAGATTGCAAAGTTGGCTTTCTTGTTCAGATTAAAGTTATGTGTTTGAATTAGTTTTTTAGAAAGTCACGAATTGGGTTATTTGGGTTGATTGCGATTTGAGCAATGTGAATTGCAGTGGGTGGAGTCGGCAGTGTGGTTTGAACTAATGGAAATGGTGTTGCTTGGTAGATGTGTGATGATTATGATAGAAGGTTGTATTGTTGTGATGAACTGAAGTTTTTGTGATGAAAGGGGCTGTGGATTTGTGGATTGGTGATGGCTTTTGGTCGATTGGAAGGGATTAAGAAATTGTAATTGGAAAAAGTTGGTTGCTGATGCAGTTGGAATATGCGTGATGTTGAGGATTGAGAAGTAGATGATCGAGGCGATTGATGGTGTGGTTTCAGGTGAAGTTGTAAGGTGAAGAAGTTTCTGTGTTGGTGATGAAGGTGATCAGGATAGTTCGGTGCAGTGGTGTTATGAATTGATGTGTTTGAGAAGGTGCGAGTTGAAGTTCAGGTAGTTCAGATGATCGTTGATGATGTGGATGAGTGCTGCGATTATCAGTATGTTGGAGATGGAGTTTGAGTACAGTTTTGGGTTTGTTTGGTGTGATTGGGATTTGGTTTTTGCGATGACTTTGCTTGGTGGTTGGTGGATTTTGCTTTTTAGTTGGGAAGATGGAGTTTGCGTGGACGAAGTAAGTGATCGACACTTGTTTGATGAATGTGTGTGTTTCAGAGGTTATGAGTTGTTGGTAGAGTTGAACTTGGACGGGGTTCAGCACTGTGTGGATGGTTTGCATTGGAAGACGGGGGTATTTGTGAAGTGCAGCAGTTGTTGTATGGGTATGGGATGAGATGGTATGATTGCCGCAGTTCGATGAAAATGGTTGCGCTGGTGTGATTCACAGAAATGTGGATGGCCGGACGTTTTGTGGCAGAAGAGAAGCAGCAAGGAAATCAGGAGAAGAAAAAATTGCAAAAGAAATAGGTTTTTTTGGAACTTGTAAAATAAGGAAGAGAATGTCAAAAAATGGGAAAGGTTGAAAGATGGAAAGAAATAAAGGAAGATTGGATTATTTTTTAAAGACTTATGGAGGAAGAAAAGCTATGTGTTGAAAGCACGAAAGAAATCAAAGGAAATTTGGCAACTTTTTGTGTGTGTAGAAGATTGCAGTATCGATGATCAATACCAAATCAACCCAACAAGATTTTTTTTCTAAAAATAAAAGGAAACAAAATATAAACTAACATGAACCATAAATTAAATAAATAATAAAATTTAATTGTTGTCTCCTCGGCAACGGCGCCAAAAACTTGTTTGACACTTTTATATGAAAAAGAAAAGCGCAAATTTTAAAATAAATTACTACAAACACAAAGGTGTGTAGTATGCAGGTCGAACACAGCGAGGAAGATTAAAATTTATTATTTATATATTTCGTGCGCGAGTTAGACGAATTTTTGGAGGATTTGATTGAAAATAATAAAAATTGAAATTTGGTTCAAAACAAACCTAATAGAATTGACGATCAAATCACAATTATCATTTGAAACAAATTAAAAGTGTAATTGAATTCCCTACAGATTCGAATCTAATTGGATCTATAATAAATTCAATGATAGAACAATAAATAGAATAAATTAAAGAAAGGAAATAAATAAACAGAAATAAAAATTAGGATTACCGTTGAATCTAATCAAACGGTAAATCGCTAATAAGGAAAATAAATTGCAAAGTCAACTTGTGCTCTACCAAATCTAATTGTATAGACGGCACAACTTGCTTGGAAATAAAAAATGCAGAAATAAAAGAAGAGCTATATTATTGGAGAAAAAGTTACAGAAAAATGAACAGAGTTAACAATGAATACAAGGGGTATTTATAGGGGATGTTGTCTCATATCTATGTGAATATTTCGGCCTAGAATGAATCTCTTTAAATATTGTATTTACGAATAAAAGATATATGAAGATAGACTTGAGACATTCCATGCAGATTTCCTCTTCTGATTAGTGACACATGGCAGATTAATTGGCTTTTCCTTGGCAATAATTCAATCAAATCTTCTTTTACATGGCAGTTGAAAATAAATGATTTGATTTAATTTCCTTGAGAAGAATATGCATATTTCTTAACATCTTTATTAGTTCATATATTATATTCATACATATGAATATATATATATATATATATACTACTATTCCATATATTTCTCCAGAGCAAAGAAGACGGTGAGTATATATCCCTGTTCCTCTCTTCAGAAAAAGTAGGTCTTGACAAGGATTGAACTCGGGTCACTTTGTCCAGATTTCCCAGCCTTTACCAGTATGCTACAGCTTCCTTTGTGATTGAAATAGTGTTGATATGGGAAAGTAGCCTTTTCTTATCAGTTGGTCTTCAATTGAATGAAGGAGACATTTATTGAACAACCTGTGAAAACACACCAAAAATACCCAAAGTGATATTTATTTATTTACAAAGATAAAATATAAGAGCATAAAATAAACATATTTCTATGTTAATCAGTAGGCCTAAAAGATTATTCAAACTTCATATTTAGATGCACTCAAGTTATATAGTTATAATAGCTTATTTATCTCGTTTGAATTAGATCTCAAAGTTTATGCCTATTTTCATCAGATCTGTTCATAATATTGTTGTAATTGAATTGACACCCATCAGATCTGCTTGTAAAAATTGTTAAAACTTGTAATTTGAGAATTGTGGTTAGTAATAGTATTAGATGTAGGATTCTTAAATTTATTTATACTTATTTCATACAATTATGTTGCAAAATGTATTGTGGTTTATTGTAAAACACTGAAGATTTGGAAATCAGTCCCTATAACATTGGTTAGATGTAGTTTTCTTCCAAATCTCTAATTTCAGTGTTAAAAAGATAACTTATGTGATTTTGATTAAAAAGAAGCAATGTTGAATTATGTGATTTTAATTATAAATGACATATGCCTATTTGTGTTCAATGTTGTTGAGGTTTTGGTTTTGTTTTCGTAAGTATGTCGTTTTCCTGTTTTTGAACAAAAAGACATTATTTTGAATTCACAAGAGATATGACAAAAATATTTAAAAAGGGAAAAGTTATGCAAATGTACGTATAAATATAAATATACATGTTTGTGCATAGTTTGCATCAACTATTCCAAAATATACATTTACGTATACTTCTTGTGATTTGAAGATATGTCAATTCCAATAATAAGACATAATTTACAATAACTATAACTAAAAATCTTTTGGTAAGATTTGGAACCTTATGGCAAGATTGAATGCAAAAAGGAATGTTTGGATATTGATTAAATCAAATTACTAAATTTAACAATAAATAATAATAAAGGAAGGTAACTACGTTGACCATGCAAAAATATAAATATATATTTACATTATCCGTCCGAATCTACGTAAAATGACAAAATATACATTATATTGAATGTTCGAACGGTATTCATTTATGGAATCGTACATGTAAATTTTATTCCATATTAAATTAATATATTTATGGTGACCGTTTTAGCAATCAGTGTAATTAATTGTTATAAATAAGGCCATAAATAAATAACTAATCATTATAACCGATGTTGATTGGGGGAAAGTGAATTTAATAAGGTAATGGTTACAATTCCTAAATTGATTTGGATTAATGTTGTAAACCCCAATTAGGAAATTTGAATTTTAATCGTATTAAGACACAAGTTTAAGCTCAACTTGTTGTAGAAGTCTGCCCGAAACTATTGGCAAATCCAACATCCACGGTGGTCAGCTTAATGTGAGGGGTCTAATGCATAAATGTAACTGTAGTTAGTGGTGTAGCCTGAAAATCTATATGGGGGACAAGAAAATTTTTCCTCCATGTTGAGCATTTGATTATACGTAAAAGACATAGTGAACTCCAATAAGCATTAACAATTGAAAATACACTTAAAATAGTTGTGTCCATTTTTATTTCCTCCTATAAATTTCCGCTGCTCACCGAAAATTAATTCCTGACCGGAATTTGATCATCTTTCGATTTCTCACAATTTGGAGTGCCAAAAATCACGATTTATTCACTAAAATCATGATTTATTCACTAAAAATAATATTTTTCATGTAACGATCATGTTCGTATACTTGAATTAAGGTTAAGCATTTTGAAATTCGATGAAAACTAAGTTGTTTGTTGTCCTATAACGATTTCGAACTTTAAGAAAACCAGAAACTTGTAAATCTTTAAATCAAAACGAAGGAGCTCTCACCTGAATTGCGATTGGCTTCGCTTAAAACACACTAAACAAACAACAAATAACAAGAATGCATTCTACATGGCTGCCGTGTCCACGAGTGAAAATCTGCACTAGTGATCTTTACATTACATACTGCTTAGAAGCATGATATAATATAAAGGGAATAATAGCATTAATGCAAGACAAATTGAGTAGGTTGCTGAGTTTATACTGGATGAAGTGACAATCTCAAACAAGTGGTTTTAATTCCTTTTTTTATTCAAATGTGCAGAATTATCGGCTATCTTACAAACCAATAACAATAAAATAATCAAAAACATAAATCATTCTAATCCTAAATCAGTAAGCAACCCTAAATCAGAGATTCAGAATAACTCACATGGTCGAAAATCTGGACTTGGGTTTGTCAGGTAGGCAACGGTAGGCTGTAAGGTGGTTAGCGGTCGTAGAAAGAGGAGGGGCGGCGATGGAAAATGGGGCGACGACGACAAATGGAGGCGGCACGGCAGTGACGGAAAATGGAAGCGGCAGGAGAAAGACGTGGCAGGAGAAAGAAGTTGCAGCAGCACAAACCGAAGTAGCAACTGTTTCCATTTCTTTCTTCCTCTCTGCATTCCTGTGATGATGAGTTTTTTTTCTTTTTCTAATTTGTTGGGGTGGGCATGTGCCTACCCCAACCATGATGTAGCTCCGCCCCTGATAGTAATACACGAGGTTAAGTTCAACTAGTGGTAGAAGTCTGCCTGGAACCGACTGGAAAATCCAGCATCCACAAGTTGTTAGCTTAATGTGAGAGGTTCGGTGCACAAATATATATGTAAATATATATAACAGGCAATAACTAAACAAATAAATAAGATTAGTAACACCTGTTGGGGTACAACAAATATATATATTCGGGACCGATAAGATAAGGAAGCCCATTGTGAATTAATGCCTAAGGAAAATTATGGTCCTTAGGCTCATAACTGGCATTAATTATAATCAATGGAATAAAAAGGGGATTAATAGGTATTGACTGTCATTTTAAATACGAAGTCTGATTAGGGAAGGTAAATAAATGTATCCTACGGTAAGAAGGATATGACTTTCCTTATTTATACTAGTTAATATAGAACTTATAATTAAAAGTTAGAGTTGGGTTAAAAATGTAAAATATTATTAAACATACTGAGACGACCCCGAACCCCGTACTGACGGCGGCAAAGGTAATCCTTGGAATATAACACATAAACAAATAATAGCAAAACAGAATTAAATATTTTTGGTTTCACTCAAATCCGTTTTGTTTTGCACCCGGTACAGTCAGTCAAAGTTTGAATTCAAATTTTGAAACTACCGCGCCATTTCAGGCCTTGTTTATAATTCAAAGTGATTATATTTATTTTCAATGTTGATTCAAACTTACCTTTCATCGTTATTATTTAAAATATTTATTTTAAATATTTAAAATCCATTATTTTAGCCAATTTAAAACTTTTAAATTGGTTTAGATTTTCCGGGTCGTTACACATATGAACCCGTGACGATCATGTGCGTATAGTATTTCCATGAAGAGAAACTAAGCGGAATGGACTTAATGACATATCCTACTTTATCCCAATAGGGAAAGGTACTAAAGGCTAATGGGGTAAAAACTTAATAACCTTTGCGTACAGTCTGCTTCCTAGGTCTTAAGCGGCTGGGGTTGAAGAGTCCACTTGGGAGTAGGTCTTTCAGTTTAGGGGACTTAAACGGCATGTGTGTGTATCGTCAACCTAAACCTGGAAACTTAAATTGTCATATATGGCTACCTATCCTACGGGTAGTATGCGACTAAGGGGGTTGTCCAATAAGGACAACTAGATGGTATAACGAGCGATAAAATACCATCTCTCATCCTACACAGGTGCCTTCTGGTTTATAATAATGTGAACAAATTATCGAAAGGTATTAAGTGACCAATAAGTCCGCCTAAGGTCTTAAGTGATCGAGAGAATCCACCCTATCTATCATTGATAGTAAGGCATTAAATAATAGAGGGTAAGTGAATGGAAAGGGGGTGTGTGTGTGTATATATATATATAAACTCCGCAAATAGAGGTTCATTTCTCGGTCTAATAATCAGTTAAATTATGGTTTAAACTTTAAAGGCTTCATAAATATAAGAGTAAACGTTCTATCTCGGTATCGATATTTGGGATTACTACTTTGGGAAGAGTAGTAAAATCGTGTGTAAACAATTACAAGGTTAGGATAGAATCACTAACCTTGGTAGGCATACATCTTGGTTTGAACCAAACGGGATACATATGTATATTATATTATGTGTTGTACATTTCCTGTTCACTGGAATCTTGTTGTTCTGACCCCCCTCCTCATTACAACCACCAAATTTTCTAGAGAAGGCTGGGTTCTCATAGGTGTTTTAGTCTGGCTTTCGGTTCTTGTTCTCTCTAATGCTCGATATTAGCAAAGCGACTTACTTTAAAAATGTAGTTACTTGAGTTAATACTAGTTTATCCTATTTTGTTTCCGCTGTGAGTTATCTTATCGTACTTTGATTATGCTCATGTTCATTTATTGCAGGTACTAGATATACACGCTCCATGCTTGGATGTGTTCAAGTTTAGATTTTTGTCGAAATTTGGGTTCAAAAAAGTATGGGGGTGTTACAGGGTTTCATGATTGAATTATTGACACTGAACGCTTGAAAACTGATTCTCTAACACAGATGGCAAGATAAACAAGTAGATTGGGAATTGATGTGGAATGAAGATGTGGTAATTCGAGGCTAAAAGATTGTGAAAATAAAACCCCATTTTCTAAAAGATGAAAGGAAAATCGATGGGAGAATGGTTCATCAAACGGGTCGGGTCAGATGGAAAACTGGTCAACCTGACAAATATAGATCCGACCTGCTAGCTCAGCTTATTATCAAATGAGATTATTTTGCACATTCATATTAAAATGAGAAGATTTGGATAAGGTCCATTTTAAGTTTCAAAATAAAAATAAAAACCTTTTGCCAAGACAGTGTGACATGGTGTTAAAGTGTGTACTTACCGAGTAAGATATCGGGAGTTCGAGACTTCCCCTAGACCTATATGGTGATGTATAAACAACTTTAAAAAAAATCACCTTTCAGTGAAATCTTGTAATTTTCTGAAAAATTGCAGACATTGTAGTAACAATATTAAAATATTGCATGTTTTCATGCAATTTGTATTGACTTGCTTCAAACTTTCAACCTAATGCCTAAATTTATTTAAACATTGCGTTATTACAGAAAAATCATCAAAAAAATATGAAAATTGCATACAACTGAACAATATTTCGTTTCCAGTAAAATTGCAGAAAAAGAAACAACTATTTACCAAAAAAATAAGAGACAATGTCTGCAATAAACGCATGTTCGCAATATATTATAAAATAGCTGCAGATGTCTGCAATTATTTATAATAAGCACAGACATTGTTGCATATGCTCTTTCCTTTTTTAATTCGTGCATTGCACTATGTGAATAATCGCAGAAAGGTCACAAAAAATACATATATTTCTGCATTTTATTTAAAACCTTCCACTAATATTTACAATTTTTTTGAAACTTTGTTTATATAGTAGCACAAAAAATAACAATGTTGATATAGCATAACAGGGAGCCGTTTTGAATGGAAATCAATGGAGGGTTCCGCTTTACAGTATTTTTATTTTAAGGATGTCTTCCTAATTTCCACTATTAAATTTATTAAACTTGAAATTTTCATGTAGTTTTGATAAGTATAAATAAAAAATATTATCGAAAAAGTGTTTGAAGTTGCATCATTAATTACATTTCAATTTCCATTTGAACATAAATGTAATTTTTATTCACAATGGGAATTGACATCTTGCTCGTATATAAGGTTATTTCTCACATTTCACGATCGGACCAAAAAATTATGGTTTTATTCCAACTACTAGTAAAGATGGCCTTTGTTGACATGCAATTTTATTCTATCGGATGGCACAATCCAATTCCTATGCAAATCAGATAATTATTACAAAACGATTGCAGGTCTCAGTCACAAAGTGCAATAAAATAAATGGAGATAGGAGATCTATAGTGGTTCGACAAGTGTGCCTACGTCCATTGGGGTGTAATCGATTATTTATACTATTTGATTACAAGTATAGCTCGGTTTAATCTCAGAAACGTGGAGAAAAAGTAGTTTTTGTTAGGCTGTAGTAATCTCCTTGCTTGGTAGTGTCCAAAAGCTGGAAGATTTTCCAAGTGAGTCATATGATGTCCTATTTGTAAGTGTAGAAGAGCAGAGACCGACCATGAATTAAGGAGAGAAAGTAAGAATCTCATGTTAACCGAGTAAGAAAGGGATCAGATCGGACCCTTAAGTAACCAGGAATTGGTACTACTCCCATTGAGGGATTAGTATCGATCCTACCGATCCAATCCCGAGGTTGCCCCATTGGCAAGTTTCCAGATGTTTTGTTTGATCCCTTCATTTTAGTGTTGATCCATGAATCGATCATCCTGTTTCCATTAGATCTGAATTAACATAGTAGAGTCGATCTAATCCAATTTTTGTATAATTCATGATCTGATCCTTGTTATGCTTTGCCAAATCTGGTTTTCATTTTGTGAATCCTTCATTTCCATGATTCGAACATTTAGTTTTCATGACTGTTTGTCATTTGATCATGGTTCTGATCCCGTGATCACCTTATTATCAATCTGATCCCTTTGTGGAATCGGGAAAACGTCAAGAGTAGAAATCATGGCTCGATCCACGTAATTTTCGTGATCGGACTGTGTCGATCATCTGTTTTCTGCGTGACCCATTCCTAAAGTTTTAAAATGGTCGATCAAGTGTACGATTGCGATCCTGTGAGCCGAATATGCTTTTTCTAATGATTGGTCTGAGTTGAGCATTTTCTGATTTCCAAGCAAACATCGAGTCCAATGTTTTAGCCCGAGCATTGCTGATTTTGTGCAAGCCTAAGCTACGGCTATGAGCGATCTAATGACAAGAATTCCAAAGCGTGACAGCTTTGTCAAAAGATGGATCAAAATTTTCCCCTTAAAACATGTATTTATGTGGAATATATGTTTTGTATAAGTTCAATTTCCGCAATCTCTCGAGATTGATCCCAAGTTTCATTCCCTTCTAAGCCGTAATCACGATCTTGTCGGATTTTTTATATGTCCAATAGCTTCTTCAAGCTAGCATTGACGTCATATGTGTACGACCGTGTGGGGTCAATTCCATGCCAAGTATCATCCATAATTGACGATCTAATTCTTATTCGGGCCAAACGTGATCCGCAGTTGGTGATCTGAGCCTCACCGGGATTTTAACTGAGCATAAACCAGAATTGTTGCATTGTAACATTGCTGGGTTTTGGTCATGTATCAGCCGTACATGAGGGTTTGAAGCCTCTTTGGGATGCCGCTAAGTATAAGTCATACTTAGCATTTCGAGTTTGGGTTGTTCCTCGTCAAGCATTAGCCATACTTAATGGTTTACAATTTAGTTGATTCGCACCAAGCATCAGTTATACTAACTGATTCACAGTTTTGTTGGACTGCCAACCATCAATCATTCTTAATAGCCCATGGTTTAGATTCCTACCAAGCATCATCCATACTTAACGGTTCACCATTTTGTTTGCGTTTATCAAACATCAGCTATACTTAATAGTTAATAACTTCTATAGGCTCTTATCGAGCATGTGCCATACTCGACGTTTCGTAGCCTCATCGGGCTCTTACCATGCTTCAACCGTACAAGATGATCCATTTTATTAAATAGTTTTATATTTGATGAGCATCAACCATACTCACCATCAAAGTTGTTAAAAATCAAGTTTTACATCTGCTGAGCAGCAACCACACTCACCAAATAACGTTATTAGAGTTATCTAATTACATGTTCCACACCTGGTTAGCATCAGTGATACATGCCAAGTGATTTTATTAAAATAATAAAACTTGAAATTCATGTTTGACGAGCATCATCCATACATGTTAAATAACTTTATTAGTGTAGAAAAAGAAAACTTCATTGCAAAAACTAAGAGGTTTTTCACTGTTTGGAGCTTGCTAACGAATCTCGCTGGTTCTCATACAGAAATAAGCAGCTTAGCCTTTTTATTACAAATTGATTATGAAATAAAAGAAATAAAGTTAGTGGCTCATCCTCATTCAAAAATGTGCTTGGGGATCTCAGCGGATCTCGTGCACAGGTAGGAGACTTTGCGATTTCCACTTATCAATTGATGACAAAGCCCCGATGAGAGCTAGGCTCGCCTTTGTCCCTTACAGCCAATTGTTGTTCCCGTTGAGTTATTGTAGTTCGATTTTGAATGTAATACCCTAGTTGCTCATTCCTCACTTCCTCTTCGGTAATGTCTCATAAGTGTTTGCATTCGTTTGTCTCATATCCAGCTATCTCAAGAAACAAACAAAATTTTCCGAAAGTTGTGTCTTTATCAATGGGATCTCTTCCAGTTGTTCTTCTTTCCGAAAGGCGGTCTTTGATGTCCATAAAGATTTGTTTCGGACTCGTATTCAGCTATATATACAAGTTGTTCTTCATTCGTCTTTTGATTCAGTTTTCTGGGTCTGAATTGCCTTCAGCTTTTCACTTTCCTTTATTATTTCCAGAGTTGGATGGTTCTCCGTCCTTGACATGGTTGACTTGAAGAGATTCGTGATCCGCTTTCGCATCTTCCTGCCTTAGATACCTACCGACTTCAAGGTAAAATTCCCGAGATCCTATGGGAATTTTTTTTCAATGAGATCTTGAACTCAGAGTTATCCAAAATGCCGGATACTACAATCGTTAGGGCCATGTATGGATCTGGCCAATCCACAAAAGCCACAACAACATCGAAACGCTCTTGAAATTTGTGCAAAGTCTCTCTAGTATTCTATATAATAGTTGTGAACATCATCATATTTTTGGATCTAGCGATATAGACCCAAAATTGTTCAATAGATTTCTCCACCAGGTTGCTCCAGCTCTCGATAGAGTTCGATTCCAATTGTCTGAACCACATAACATCTATATCCGATAGAAAGAGAGGGAAACACTTCTCCATGACATCATCAGATTCCTCTAATACTTCCATATGTCGGATATAATGTATAGGATGAGAGGTATGATCCTTCCTTTCGTCGTATGCTTCCAACTGGAGCTTGGAAGATCTGATTCTAGTCCAAGTCCGAGCAAAATAGTCCACCTCTCGAGACCCTCCTTATTATGTCCATGATATGATTGTCTTCGCTTGGTAATTAACGTCAATTTGCAAGCCCTATACCTGCAGTGCGAGTGTCCTGAGTATCCAATTTTAAGTTCAAGCCTGAGCGCCCGATTTCCAGTATCCAAGCCAGAGTTGCGAGGTCTGGGATTGAATGCCAAGCCGGAGTTATCCCTAGAAAGAGGTCGGTACTGACTTCTCTATATGTGGGGGTATTTGGCCCGGTTCTAATCTGAGATGTTGCAGGGTGCTGGGTCCAGCTCTATTAGTCGGATTCTGAATTCTTGGTTGTCCTGGTTATCCAACCTAATTGAAGAACTTTGCCTTCATTTCCACTTGATGCTTTAACAAGTTCTCTTGATGTTGAAGGAAATTTTGCAAGTTGTTCACCACCTCGTTCATATTCTCCCTAGTTAGATATAAGGAATGACTCTCTCCAAAAGAAGCCACTTGACTCCCACCTTCCATTGTTGTTTCTTCTGCTTTCTTATCGGTATTCTTCTTTCTCACTATGATTTCCTTAGCAGAAAGATATCCTTTAGTTCAAGTAGTATCCCTACCCCCACATGCCTAAATGTTAACATGCAATTTTGATCAATCGGATTTCAACACCCAATTCTTTTGCAAATCAGATAATTATTGCATAGCAGTCAGAGTTTTCACTCATAAAGTGCGATAAAGTAACCGAAGACACAATATTTACAGCGGTTCGACAAACGTGCCTACGTCCATGAAGGTGTAATCAATTTTTTATATTGTTGATTACAAATACAGTTTGGTTTGATCCCAAGGATATAGAGAAAAAGTAGTTTTTATTAGGTTATAACAATGTCCAAATGTCGGAAGAAGATCCTCCAAAAGGTCCATTTGGTGTCCTATTTATAGCTGTAGAAGAGCAGGGACCGAGCATGAATTAAGGAGGGAATGTAGCAGTTTCATGTTAACCGAGTCAAGAAGGAATCAGATCCCTGAAAAAACAAGGATTGGTATAGATCCTACTGATCTCTGATCCCAAAGTTGCTGAGGTACTAAGTTTCCAGTTGCTTTGTTTAAACACTTACTTCAGTGTTGATCCATGTATTGATCACCCTGTTTCTGTTGGATCTGGTTTGACATAGTAGAGTCGATCTAATCCAGCTTCTGTATAGTGCATGATTCAATCCTTGTTATGCTTTGACAAATCATGTTGTTTATGTGCGGATTCTTCATTTCCATGATCTGATTATCTAATTTTCAAGATGGTCGATCACTTGATCATGGGGTTGATCACGTTATTACTAATCTGATTCCTTTGAAGGATTGAGCAAATGCCAGGTGCTATACAACATGGCCCGATCCACGTAATTTTCGTGATTGGGCTGTGTCAATCATGTGTTTTCTAGGTGATCCATTCTAGAAGTCTTGAGATGATCGATCAAGATTAGATTGTGATCCTATGAGCCGATCAGACTTTTTACAATGATCGGTTCGAGTTGAGTATTTTTTGTTTTCCAAGCAAACGTCAAGTCTGATGTTATAGTCCAATCATTTCTAATTTGTGCAAGTCCACCTTGAGTCACGAGCGATCCAACGATACAATTTTCAAAACGTGACAGTCTTGTCAAAATGCGGATTAACAATATTTTTAGGCTAAAACATGGTTATGCACGTCCGAGTGTTGTTAATGGAGTCTATTTAAAATCACCACTAATTAAACCTTTTCTTTCCCCTTTCTTTCATGAATATCCTCCTTCATTCATTTTTCCTTCAAACTATATTATATCATGCCCATTTCAAGTACACTTTCAAGTGCATGTGTCGTAATATAAAACACTAACTTATTTATTAGGATCTTATCCAATTTAGGACAAACATTGATTTTGCATTTCTTAAAATCATATTTTACTGGAAAATTGATTGTAGTTATTATTATTATCATTTAGGAAAATTTAAACTTATAGATATCATACGTTAACCATATATGTTTATTTCAATTGTTGCTAAATTGTCATGTACCCAAAGTATAATTTTAAACTAACAATCTTTATAAAGATGAAGAGTTGTCACTTTAGTTTAAAAAACCTTTGATGATTTTTGATGTAACAATGTTTTATCATTAATTAACAATTCAAGCTATTAGTATCGTATGCATTGGTTTTGATGACAACAATCATATCAAACTATATAAAATAGAAATATTAATGTTTTATCAAGTTATACATAGTAGAGGATATTAGATATGTTTTGATTAAGAAAAGTGTACTTACCAATAGCAGATTCAAGAGGCCAAGATAGAGGTTAATGTAAAGATTCTCAAGTTAGAGGTTGAAGGCACGTGAGTTTGAATACTCAAGATATCAAGATATTTATGTTGTAGTTATAAAGTCACCTATTATTTTGTTAAATCTCTGGTAACAGTTCATTGATCTCTAAGAAGTTTTCAAAGCGAGCTTTCTAGCCCATTCTTTGATTTATATTTTTATTTTCAAATAGGTTTCAAGTAGTTTTGCCTCAAAAATAACTTTCAACAATCTATGCTTTTAAATAATTTTTCAAATGTCCTTTCAAATAGCATTTGAATGATTTTTCAACTTCTTTTCAAGATAATTATATTTTAATAAATAAATTTTCTAAGTGTTTTATAATACTATTAATTTATTTAGATATGTCTTTAGTTTTGTGACTTCTAAATGTTTTTAATTTTCAAATATATACTTTAATTTATTTATTTATTGTGTATATTCACTTATGCTTTATATATTACTTCGTATATTATTTTTTAAATGAAATTATATTTAAATCCATTATATATCAAAATATTTCAAAATAATTTTATAAAGGCTTCTTAAGTTTTATTATAATTAAAACGTGTATGAATTGGCTTAAGTAATTTTATAAAGTATCAAAATATTTTATAATACTTGACATTTTCAAAATAATTTTTATTAAGTGTTTTTTCAAATTAACAAAGGATATATCGACATACATAAAATGTATATGTTGACAGGTAGTCCGAGAAATTCAAATTTTAAATGGAAATGTTTTTTCGTTGTGTCTCATCGTGGATGGACATGATTGTTATTTTTCTATAAGCGGAGGTTCTCTCAATGACTTTTAACTAGCTAGTTCCTTATATTTTCGCTCTTTTTTCATTATTTTGATTTCTAAAAGTTATTTTAATCAATGTCTTCTCAAAGTCAATGAAAATCAAATCCAAAAAAATTTAATTGATTCGCTATTGATTACTTTCTTGTTTCTCTCACTTAAAACACGATCGAAATGTTATTTAAGAGACTATAAGATTGTTTATATTCAAGAAAATGATTTTGTAAACTCCGTCAAATCATACTCAAATATTCTTGGGTGAAATCTAAATGGGCATGCTTATGACTATATGAATCAAATGGTCATGCTCGATGTCCCATTTTAATTCAAATGGGTGCGCTTTTGTCCCGTTTAACTCCAATTTGTGTACTCTTAGCTCAGAAATTATGAAGTGTTTGTCTCGCAGCCTTGAAATTGAGATTATATTGGAATTTGATATTGAAAAAAATTCTTTACAAGAATTCATATGAGATTGGATTTAGGGTAAGCTTGAACCAGTATAATAATCATGGTGTGATCTCTTTCGCTCTTTACTTTTTTACTTTTACTACTTTGTGATTATCAATTTTGCATTATTTAATAATAATCTTAAAAGAATTCAATATGATACTTAAAAGTTAGTAAACACCACTCCCCTCTCCCTCGGGCCTCTAGTGTCAAATTGGCATTAAGGTTGCTACTTTTGCAACCTACATACGCAACCACAAGTTACCAAATTTGGCCTGAACTGAGTATGTTTTAAGAGTGAATAATTATGCAAGCAATGTGACATGTAATATTTAGAGTGCTTTAGTTTGGTAAGGAGGTCCATTATGGTTCTTCTTCTTTTATCGCTTGATTTTTGGTCAGAAAGTTTGAAATGAACGTAATAGTGTCATTATAGAAATTTCTAGTTTGAGCTTGCTATTCAAGGTAGACGAAATGAAAAGAAAATTTGATTAATGTAGTCATGTATGTGGAGGCCCTTATATAGATGTATATGTTGTAATATGCAAGTCTTAGACGTAGTACACTTTTGATGTGGTATGAACGGCCCAAATTGATGTCTATTGTAAGCCGTCATTGCTAACTAAATGGTCTGGATGTTACATTTTGGCTTATCGTAATTATGTTGTCTGTGCAAAATGATTTTGATGAATAATGTCATTACCTAAACTTTATCCAGAGATGGTTATTTTGAGATCTTACCTATGAATAATGGCATGCAATAAGATGGATAACTACTAACATGTTGGTTGCTCGTAGAATGTCCAGCCTGGTTATTTTGAGATCTTACCTACATCGGATAGAAGCTAAGGAAGCACGGTTTCCGATGACGAGGACTAGTGTTAGTAGAGCTAAGAGTGCGTCTCATGGAAAATTACATAATTTATTATGTAAATTAGCTCTTACAAGGGAATCTTATTAAAACGATGTACGTATCTGGTTTATCTTCTTTTACATATGATGTATGTTTTTTCTTCTATGTTTGTTGTCACACACAATATATATATATATATATATGTGTGTGTGTGTGTGTGTGTGTGTGTGTGTGTGTGTGTGTTATAAACACTAAACTGAATACACTAAACATGCCTAAGTAGAAAATTCTTAGGAGAGATATTTTATTGATTGCGTTTACGAGTGTGTCCATGACCATGGGTGTTGGATCAATAAAAGTAGTGCATATATAAATAATTATTTATCCTTTAAATGTTCATAGTCAATCAATATATTAGGTTATATCGGTGTATATAGTGCTTTCAGTATGATAGACCAACAAATACTCATGATCACTTTGGGTACAAAGAGGTTATGTGCTTGTGGTTGTTTGAAACAATAACAAAGCGATCCAAAAAGAGCCTTCTATGGGTCAATATAATCTAGTCAAAATATAATATATTAGATTAATGAATGAGTGAATCAAGAATATGCGCTATAGAAAATTCTACAATTGATTACAAATCGCTATCTTTGCAATATAAACTTGCTTGAAATAAAATGTGCTTGCTTTCTGTTTTATACATGCTATAGTTGTTGCAATTTGGCTAACTCCCAACAGACATCACTGATGGATTAGAAAATCCCTTATTGAAATTATATTAGGCGTACAAATCAGATTTATTTATATTATTCCTAAATTTTACGTAAATAGATCTCTTATTTTATTTAAAGTTAATAAACAGATGGTTTTACTTAGCTTATATAATTTTAATATATATAATTTTATATACATGTTTTTTTTTAAATTACAAGTAGTATAGTATATATATATGTGTGTGTGTGTGTGTGTATGTGATATATATGCGTTTATGAGTGTACATGTGTAATATGCAAGCATGTGCAAGGTATAATACACATATTACCAAAGAGTGTTATGTGCAACCATATATGGTAACATGAAGAAAGAGGCTTCTTTAAAGGCAGTAGCACCTGAATATTATCTAGGAATAACATGGGTACGTTAATAAGAAAACTTGTCAATGTCCAGGTTGCTTTTGTGAGGTTGAGAACCTTAAGTCTTATGCCTTAGTTCAAAAGTATGGCATGAGATGTAGTGTCAAGCATATTGATTTCAATCGAAAGTTAAATCAACATTCACACCAATTGAAATCAAGAACATCGAGTCCATAATGTCTTTGTTCGTCAAAATGAGAGGTAGATACATGTCGATTCAAACACAAATTAACTTAATAATAAAATCTCAATTACAATTATCGTCCTTAATTCAATTTAGGGTTTTTCCATTTTGAGTAGGAAAACAAATGACATGTGTAGAAGGAACAAAAGTTTGGCCCCTTCCAATGGACCCCTTCACCCTTATTTGTAGGCTCAGATTAAGAGTGTTGTTAGCCCACTTTTTGGCACTAATCTCATCGGGCCTAAACCAAAGCCCAAACGCACAACCAAATACAAATCGCGCTCCAGGAGACCCATCAGGGGCACTACACCATGCAATGGTATATCGGTCCAAATCCAACTCAGTTAGATTAACTGCACATTACCAAGAAAAATCGCTCACCAGGACGACCGAGTTTCTCGCTTCCAGAAAGAACTCGTCGACCGATTATCTCGGGCTAGCGTGCAAGATTTCTACAGAGCCAGTCCACTTAATATCCCGACTTCCAAGGAGATAAAGGCGGTCAACCATATGCGGACAAAGCTCTGCTTTTGATATACCTCTCCATGGATGTCACATCGGCCACAACTTTCGAGAATACAATTTATGAGCAGTGGAATCAGTCTTCTAGCCGCAATTCGAGCCAATGAATGAATTCCACATGTCTGGACTTTCTCGAAATGGCCGGATCATTTCGCAACAGCCCAAGCAGCATTTTCCACCTATAAATACCTCCAAGCTTAAAGAAAGAGAAAACTCTTCTTGGCCAGAAGGCTTTCTCAAAAAACTTCTCATCTCTACTCTTCTCCGGAATCTTAATCTCTCAAAAGGAAGAAAGGAAAATAGTCATTTCTTTTTCTTCCTCCAAACAGAAAAAGCATTGTATTTGTAATCAAAGAAGAGAGAAATAATATATAAAGTGGACGTAGGCATTATCTTTGCCGAACCACTATAAAAATTCTGTGTGTGCTCCCCGTTGTTTTATTTTGCATTTTATCTTATTCGTGTGTAGATCACGCAATTAGGGGTTGATTGTCACTAGTGACCAACTTTTGACGTCAACACTTTGGCGCGCCAGGAAGGGGCAACGCACCAACACCGCCATCAAGCTCCTGCTTATCTCAGGTCATGGCGAACAAACGAAAGAAAGATGCAACATCCTCTCGTCCCACAAACGCCAATGCAGCTGATGCCGATGCAGCAGAAGTAAGCCACGAAGTTTCCTCTCATGACAACATGTCCTGATTCCTTACCCGGGACGACATGGATAAAATCATGGTCGAACTCAGAGACCATATGACATCTCAGGGTAAAGTCCTCGAACGACAGCAGCAGTTGATGGATCACCTTCGCGGTCGACTGGAAACAGGGTTGAACGCTTCAACATCAATTCCTCCATCGACCGAAGCTGGGGCAATAACCGATCTTCGGTCTGCACGAAATCAGGCCACTGATCGGGCTACACCTTTATTTCATCCTGGTTTGGCTCCATCAACCGATCGATCCCCACCGAGAATATCGCTTCCAGCGACCAGCGCGGCTGCAACAACAGAACCTCAGGAAGCTGGCGACCAAGATCTAGCTCGTCTGACAAATATGCCTCTACTCTTTGGAACATCTCGACCTACCGAATCAGTCGAGCTACCTCCGGGTCCCTCAGAATCAACGTCATTCCCATTACAACCCGGGATCTTGCCGCAGACCAGTCTAACCACTCTTCCTCTTCAACGAAGAGTTGGAATAGCCTTCCCTTAGAACGAGGGAAGCCACCCTACCGTGTTGGTCCTCACCATAGCGGAAGAAAACGCTACCGTAAACCCTCCTAACCTCGCTTCAAACGGAGGCAACCCTAGCCTCCGAACATCACATGCTATGCTGGATCAGCCTAGATCTTTAGCTACAAATATGGCTCGATCCACAACTCATCAGGTTCCAGAGGGGCCATTCTATCTAGAACAACCCGTCAGATCTCACCTTCCCTCACACCTTCACTCAACTCTCGGAGGTCGATCCCAGCCAACGACCACCCTTCCGAGCATGCTTTTGCCGGATCCTCGTACAGAACCCCCTCAGGATACAGAGTTAAGTTCATGGCAACGACTCCTTGGAGATGGAAGTCAGCTTGAAAGCATCATCTGACGATTCACTCGGGGTTTCGCAGCAAGACATAGACAATGTCAATCGCAGCCCCTTCACTAGAGAAATCAGAAATTCTCGAAACCCTCCGGACTTCAGGTTCCCTGCCATCGAACCATACAACGGTCGTACTGACCCGACCATTTATCTTATGCGATACATGCGACATATGGAAGTACTTGGTGCATTGACCAGCTTCATGGCTAAGTGATTTCCACTCTTTCTCATAGATATAGCCGGTATGTGGTTTCGGCAGCTAACAACGGAGTCGGTCAGTAGTTGGAATACTCTGGTCACCCGCTTCATCGAGCAGTTTCGAGTGCATATCTCTCGACCGAAAAGTGTCATGTTTCTATCTACCATTAAACAGCGATCCGGAGAGACGCTAAGATCCTTCCTCGAAAGGTTCAACGCAGCCGTAGCATCTGTCGATCGGCCCGAGCCATCGATGGTGTTGATGGCAGCCATCGCGGGAGTCCAGAAGAGATCAGAATTCTCTAACTCCTTAACTAGGGATCCTCCCAAAGATATAGATGATTTCTATTCCGAGGCCGAAAGATTCCTCCGACAAGAGGATGTCAGCCTTGAGATGAAGAGCCTTGAAGTCCTGGTAGCCAAACAACAAGGTCCACTCAACGGCAATGGTCCGAATAAAGGAAGAGGAACGGCCCTGGAAAAGGATAAACGCAATGTCCGACCTCGAAATGGAAACAAATATAATCGGTATACCGAGCTCAATTCCTCTTTGCTCGATATCTATCCCGATATGCGCGAGTCCTTCCCCACTCCAAGGCCACCTCAACGAGAGCCGACCCAGATGGAACTTGACTCTGGCAAGCATTATATATTCCACAACGTAGCTGGACATAATACAAATGATTGCCGACATCTGCGCGATCTCATTGAAGGGCGAGTCAGAAAAGGGGAACTCGCTGAGTATGTCAAAAATCACGCCCCGGCCGTGCTGCCGCGGCCTTCTGCCCAAGCTCCTCAGGCTGGTCCGCAAGCTCCTAGAAATGGAAAGGACCCTGAGACTAGCACTCGCGGCATTATCATTAATTAGATTTTTTATCTTTTCTCTCGATGAATTTCTTTCAATAATAGGGACGCTTTGATGCTATGTAATCAATCGCTGTCCTCGTAGATTTTCTTTGTAATAAATGCTTAGCAGTTATGAACTTTACTTTTTACAAAAGTAGATCGACTGTTGTAAAATTTCTAAGTCGAACCAGATTAGTGTTCGTCATTAAGCCGAGCATGGTTAATGCTCGCCCCCCTGTTCTATGTGGTTAGCGCGAAAATCTACCACTACTTCAAAACACCTACCCTTTCAAGCGAGAGAGGTCGCTTTCTCTTAAACACGAGTGTGGATTACACTCTTTTTCTTTACACCACGAGCGTGCATAGCTCGTTAAACTAACTAACCCAGCATGAGTTGAGCATAAGAAACACTTGCACTAAGCCGAGCATGGTTTATGCTCGCCACTAAGCCGAGTATGGTTTATGCTCGCCACCAAGCCGAGTATGGTTTATACTCGCCACCCTCTAAAGCCAAGTGGAATAAAAAGCTCGACCCATGGTTTGTTTTGTATTTGCAGGAACCAACTTTTGTACCAGTGGCGATCATCATTTCGGCCTTAATACGGTCTCCGATAGTTGTTGGTTTTCTGGCCTTAATACGACCTGGCATGGTCGTCGGATTTCTGGTCATAATACAACATCGGACCGTCGGTTTTCTGGCCTTGATATGGTCCGACGCGACCATAGCAGCTCGAGCGTTTGTGCTTCGGTTCAGATTTCAGAATACACCTTCCTTTGTCGATGAAGATATATTCTGAGGGGCAAAGTGTTAGCCCTCTTTTTGGCACTAATCTCATCGGGCCTAAACCAAAGCCCAAACGCACAACCAAATACAAATCGCGCTCCAGGAGATCCATCAGGGGCACTAACCATGCAATGGTATATCGGTCCAAATCCAACTCAGTCAGATTAACTGCACATTACCAAGAAAAATCGCTCACCAGGACGACCGAGTTTCTCGCTTCCAGAAAGAACTCATCGACCGATTATCTCGGGCCAACGTGGAAGATTTCTACAGAGCCAGTCCACTTAATATCTCGAGTTCCAAGGAGATAAAGACGGTCAACCATATGCGGACAAAGCTCTGCTTTTGATATACCTCTCCATGGATGCCACGTCGGCCACAACTTTCGAGGATACTATTTATGAGCAGTGGAATCAGTCTTCTAGCCGCAATTCGAGCCAATGAATGAATTCCACGTGTCTGGACTTTCTCGAAATGACCGGATCATTTCGCAACAGTCCAAGCAGCATTTTCCACCTATAAATACCTCCAAGCTTAAAGAAAGAGAAAACTCTTCTTGGCCAGAAGGCTTTCTCAAAAAACTTCACATCTCTACTCTTCTCCGGAATCTTAATCTCTCAAAAGGAAGAAAGGAAAATAGTCATTTCTTTTTCTTCCTCCAAACAGAAAAAGCATTGTATTTGTAATCAAAGAAGAGAGAAATAATATATAAAGTGGACGTAGGCATTATCTTTGCCGAACCACTATAAAAATTATGTGTGTGCTCCCCGTTGTTTTATTTTGCATTTTATCTTTATTCGTGTGTAGATAACGCGATTAGGGGTTAATTGTCACTAGTGACCAACTTTTGACGTCAACAAGTGTCAACCTCCAACATGTCTCCTTAATCGTGTCGACTCTATCTATAGTGTTCTTGTTTAAGGTGTTGGTATGCAGCTTCTTGGTTTTGATTATACCATTGTCACCTTCGTTGTATACTTTAATTTTGAAATTTATGGAAGTGGTTGTAAGCTTTTGTTGCACTTTTATTTGTAGGCTTGATAGCATGCAACTTTAATAGAGAACGATGTAGAACCATGCTAAGTTGGTTTGAATGTGCATGAGGGCGACACACGTAAAATCATACTAAAGATATGATGCACATTCATTTCTTTATGAAGACGACATGATTTTTTCGTGCTTATGAGGGCAACAAGGCATATTGATGATATGAATGTGACACAGCCAGCTGATGAGACGGAGGTGACATGAGCTTATGATACGAGAGGTGATGTAATAACTTGCGTTTCTGGATACCCAAGGTAAACGAATTATAATGTGTTTAGTAATTTTAAAACTAAGAAGATGAAAATACGAGTTCTTAAGCCTAACTAGTATAATATTTTAAAATGAGTAAATAAAGAATCCGTGATTTTCATAATTTATGTGTATTAGAATAAATTAAATAACTTCATATAATAAGGAATTTATTCCAATTCCGCTTGTAAATTATATTTTAATGATCAAAGAGAATATTAAAGGTATAAAATGTTGATTTTTTAATCAATATTAAAGTGTAAAATATGTTTTCAATATGAAGTGTTGATTTGTTTTTAACAAGATAATTAACAAATTGTGTATTTGTGTGGAAAATGTAAGTTGTGGGAATTATAAAATGAAATAAAAGTTGTGATCATGTAGGAAATTTTATTATCAGTGTTTATGTGGAAAGGTATTTAAATGTTTTAACAAGTGTGCATGCAATGAATTGATCAATTACGTTAAACAGTGAATTTTATTGCAAAAAGCATCTTTAACTTTGTACGTTATAGATGTGTATGTATGTATATACATGTGTCAATATTGATTGAGAATCAATATTTGGAAGTTAAAAATATTTTAACTAGTTTATATATTTATTTTGTTAAAATAATGAACTTGTGTAAATTTCATTGTTAAAAATGTAGGTTTCAGATAATAAGTGTCCCAAACATTTTTGTGAAAATGTAAATTCCGCAGGAATAATCAAAATGGGTCTAAACATGTTATTATAATTTTATAAAATCTAAAACATGTAAACTGTGAAGTGTTTGGTGTATCTTATGTAAAAATATGATAAGTACAGCAAAACTTGTGTATTTTTTGGTACATGGTCAAATTAAGCTATGTATAACCATTCTTAGCCTAAATTTAAATGCTTGGGTTGATGGTTTTTGGATTTAAAAACCCAAACCCATTAAGTGAATTATCAGGAAAAGGAGTATAAGCAAGCACCTTTTCTCTTCATTCTTTGTCGTTCTTTCTGCAAAAAGGAATATACAAGGAAATAGGAATGACTTCCTTCTCAAGACCGCCACCTAAATTAAGCTTTCTAAATGACATACAAAGGAGAAACTTACTAGCCCCTTTCATATTTCAACAATCTAGCTACAGCAGGGATAATCAAAAATCTTTGACGATTGAAGAGGGATTCATAGTGACTGTCTAAGGATGTCAGTGTTTTCACTTCCTCAACTCCTGCATGCTCGAAGTTATCAGTTCGACGACCCAAATTATTGGAAACTTGCTAAGTTCACCCGGGGTGAGATTGTAAAACTCACATTAGTTAGAACTTTTTTTTTTTTTTATGCATCTCTTCCTCTGTTACATTTTCATTATTTCCCAACTAAAATTGAGAGATATTGAAAAATTAAACGGAGGAACGCTTGTGTTGATAACTGTAGATCAATGCAACCATTTGGCGTACACCTCTAAACGAAAATAGGCAATGAAGAAAAGAAAACATCAATTCAGTTCGAGAATCATGATGCTATTTTGATCTTTTGAGGACCAGGATTTTGAAGAGCTCTGGAAACGAAGTGGTAAAATAAACAGAGGAAAAGGGCTAAATGTGACTATAATACACTGCCATAACTAGGAGACAACCACAAAAACTAGTTATATAGTCCAGGACACCTTTCAACGAACAAAATGTAAAACCCCTATCAACTTACAGAGCACCCATTTTACCACCCAGACCTTTGTGCAAGAGAAACATGTTTGCTGCCACCCCACCCAGAAGGGTTAGCATTATTAGACTCACCACGCCAACCGGGCCCACCATCACTGGCTGCCCCATTACTGGATCCCCTCCCCCAATTGGGTCCACCATCACCAACCCAAGCCTTACTGCCACCACTGCCACCCGGAAACCACTCCCTCCCAGGAGAATTTTGCACTTTGGCGCCTGGGAAGTTGTCTAATCCTCCATCGCCACCATCGCCTTCGTTTCTTGAATGAGCCTTTGAGGAAGAACCATTATAGTCGTGACCACTGCTGCCTCTATCTTGTCCAAAACGATCGTTTCGACCTCCACGGCCCGGGCGGGGTAGCCCGCTTGGATGTTGCCCTCCGTCTCTGTTGTGTCTGTAATCCCTACCACCACCATCACGGTGGTCATTCCTATAATCGTTATATCTTCCTCCTGTCACATTGTCAATGAACAACTATAAGAAAAGTAGGGGCATTCAAAATTAGTTATACTGGAAACACGCCAGCCTTTAATGATGATACATTTATTTTCGTGTTACATGGACAACAATTATCTAATCGAGCTCTAAATAAGCTTTTGTTGCGAAGCCACCCTGTAGCCCTAGCTTACCATCATGATCAAACTAGTAAGAATAACAAAAATCACTGTAGTGCCCATCAACTATCACTGATAATAATATGGAGTTTGTATTTAGCATCCAAACCGAATTCTTTAGCGAATAATATATAAGTACATGAAGACAACATAAATAGGCAAAGAAGATGGTGGAAGGCAATGCTATTTTGCTAATTAAACATCCCTATATGTGTAGCATGTAACATAAACACAATGACACACTGTTCGTTCATCTGTCCTTCCCGAGCCAACTCCTTAAAACATAATCACCTAGGCATTTTGTACAATCATTATGAATAAACTACATTGACAAGTAGTTTAAAAAGTGTAGCAAAAATGACAACAAATTTCTACTCACTAATTTTTTTCAACAATCTTGTCAGCGCATTAGGACCAACTGCAGGTAATTCTGTTACACAATGTCAAACTTACCACAGCCTACAATAGAACTGCTCCTTTCAATGTGTAATAGGAAATATAAAACAAAAGATAAATTATTGCTTGCCTGATCTGGAATTTGGAGTGGAAGAAGCTCTTTCGGGGCCCCATGCCGCTGACGCTGGGCTCTTCATAGGAACCATGGCAGCTACTGTTCTAAAAGATGGCTCAGCTCCAGGAGGATCTTTATTGATATTCTTCTGAAAGAAGGAGACCAAATGGTCTATATCGTCAAAAATCCTTTTACGAAACTTGAAACCCTTTGGATACAATCCAATATATTCATGGTGTGGGTTCGAATTCCTAATGTAAGACAACATTAATGTGCCAGGGTATTCATGAGAAATGCCAAAACAGTATGCTATCCTTGCTGGATTTCCAGCCTTCTCCGCCCTGAGTAAGTCATCCAGTTCCTTCTTGTTGCCTTGTCGAAATTTACGGTAATTTAGCATATTTTTCAGATTACCTACTAATGGATCAACATATCTATCCATTGCCTGAAGAACAAAACACAATAATCATCAGTTGTGTTTGAATGCTATAAAACAAATAGTTGAAAACAGTCCGCTTGCATTGTTGTTGGATTGTGTTGGGTACACAGAAATCGTGAAAGTAAATGTTCAAAAATTAAAGCAGATATTCCCCAGCATATGATCAAATTGTATGTGCGATTATTGAATATAAGCTTTTCTAATAATTTACATAAAACGAGAAATAACGCAGCAGCAAAACATGAAATTAATGAGCACTGACCTCATCAAGGTCTTCAAATGTTTGGTCATCAATTTGTAATGTCTTCCCAATACGAAGTAAGCTGGTAACATCCTTGTGATCTTTTCCACTTTCCACTATATCCTTATGAGCATAAACCCCATCATGAATTTTTATGGTCAAAGTAAGGAATTTCGGACCTTTAGAACTAGGCCGAATAATACTATCACCAGCCTCTTTGTCTGATAAAAACTGTAAGAAAAATAGGATTAACAAACAACAGTCTTTCAGTCCTTGGTATTTAAAAACATTCAAAAATATTAATTTTCCAATCATCAAATACCTGCATAGCTTCATCCGCTGTCAAGTTCTGAAAGCGAGGATGCACAATCATCCTGGGTTTGAAGTTTTTCTTAGCTAGCTCCTTTGCTTTTCTGGCCTTCTCTTGTTCATTATGCACATGATCCTCTTCTGGTTGAATATTGTACCGATCGTTACTATGAATATCACGCGGACCTCGACTTAAGTCGCTACTCTTGCATGTCAAATACACAATGTACCTCTGTTTGTTTATATTCCTGATTTTGCAGGTAAGCACATCACCTACTTGAACTTTCTCTGGATCAAATCCAGTGTCTGAAAAATCGTTCTCACCGATACATCCTTTCAAACCAGAATCGAAAGAACAAAAGATGCGGTTATCGTAAACTTGACGAACTGTAACTTGAACAAGCTTTCCTTCATACAAGGATTCATCAGTTTCACCAGAAAGCATGTAGAACTCATCTTCCGCACTTGGCTCCGTAAATGAAACCCGCCAATCTTGAAACCCCTGAAGTAACTCGAGTTTTATAAGATACAAGGTCTCCCATTTTCTAGTCCCATGTTGGTTTACATAATCAGCATGGTATTCGTCAATCATGAGACTTCTGAGAGTGTCGGGGTTTTCTCTCACATGCTCAATGGCCATTTCTTGATCCTCTTCATCCATATCGTCCATGTTACCTTCGAATTCTTCAGCATGACAATCCTTGGCCATTTTTTTTGCTAGGGCGTATGACTCTGGATGAATTCTTGTGTCATCCAATAAATCCATTATATGACTACTAGAAGCAGCAGCACCACTACGACGAACACGTAAAAATCCAATTGAACTAAAGAATACCTTTTTCCTGACATACTTATTCATCATTTCTTTACGTGTATATATGGGCCCATTCCGTACTAGATCTCTCTGCAAAGCTGAGGCTTTTCGTGGTCCAAGACCAGATATAAATTGTAGAGGAGCAAAAAGCCACTCGTGACTTGCAGCTAAATTGACATCAAGACCAACTTGGTTAGTGGCATCTATCATGATTTGTTCAATCATCTCATATTTTTCATCATCGGTGAGAAGGTTTTCTAGAGGGCATAGCTTCCATGATAATATTTCTTTTCTGGGGCCACATAGTGTAGCAATCATAGCCAAGGGGTTTTGAAGGTATCGCCCAAGACCCACAGCACGTTTAACAATGCCTGAAAGAAGTCCATGGCTTATAGAAGTTCACTGACTATACAATTTTTAATCTTTTAGCAACTACGACCCCGATGATTAACATTAAGAAAATGGTAAGTTGTTTCATCAGATATTTTGCTGGAAGATAAACAGAAACGATGACCGAATTCATAATTGATCATGTTACCATTCTTTAACTCAAAGACGTCAAGAAAGACAAATATGTGTGTGCTAATAAACTACCACAAAACGTAGATCAAATAGCGGGAACACAAGTGCTGCTTCTAAGGTCCGCGCAAGCAGCCCTAAAAACTTGCGAACCATTTACAATGATTAAGAAGAAAAAGAATTTTACCTGGCTGAGCTGGAAGCTGATCAGAAGAGATCCCTGATTTTTCATATAGACGAGGCAAGGATTCATCTTCAAATACGATATTTATATTCATATCTTGGCTGATGTCTCTAGGATGATCTTCAACAATTCTAAAAATCACCTAATTTACATGTTGAAACAAATAGTTATTATATACAGTAACCATGTTTAAAAGACAAATGATGCAGTTAAACCATTTAGAAAGCTCTTAATAAGCAAAAGCTCAAGGCAATTCAGACTGCCTTTCGTCGGCAGCAAAATAATGCATGCCCGTCCATTCAATGATTTCAAATCATTCTAGCTGGCATCTTACAATCACAATAGCTTACAATGTTATAAAGAAGCTATGTTGAACAGTCAACTGAGACATTTCAATGCTTGTTAACCTCAGCAAGACTTTTTTAAAACAAACCTCATTTATTAAACCTCACTCAAACTAAAAGGCTATCATTTAACGACTTATGCAACACTTTTAGTTAACCTCTCTTATCCATAACATCAGAAAGCAAAATACAACTATGAATTGAAGGAACTAATTCTAGAGAACCACAAGGAAAATGTTTAAACTGTTTTGCTGGTAACATAAGTGTGCAAGGATAAGCAAGTGAGCAGCAAAAAATACTTCCCCAATTACAGAACTGGCATTCATCACCGAAAAAATAAATACTATACTGATACGTAGAACAATTTTCTTGGGAATATGAGCACTTAGTAGATAGTTGTAGACAGGAAGTTTTTTAATATTGCTACTAGGAAGAGCAACCACTAACGACGTTTTGAATACGAACGAAGAGTTATTTTAGTAAAAGAGCTGTTGATAATAAAATGAAATCACAAAGCACGAATATACTGATGTTAACCAATCCATCGCTCGGATCCCCCTGATAACTTAGAGTTGCTACGAAGCTTCTTAATATAACTAACAGGAAGGACACCACTCTAGATTTTGAATATGAAGAGTTGTACTGAAGAGAGCTGTTAATAAAATGAAATCACAAAGCAAAAAATATGCTGATGCCAATCAATCTTTCACTCCAATCTCCCAGATAAATCGTAGTAAAGATATACTATGCGCATGGCTCACTGTAAGAAATTATAAGAACTATTTTCCCTTGCAATATCTGGGGTTTCAAATCTAAAATCGATGCTGACTTATCTTATTGCTAGGATAGGTTGCTCGACATGTTGATAATTACTGTCTTGCTGTAGAAATCAAGGCAACTATAAGGAATCATAAGAACAATTTTTCCCTTGTAATATCTGGGATTTCAAATCTAAAATTGATAGGAAACACACTGACTTATCCTATTGCCAGGATAGGTTGCTCGATATGTTGATAATAAGTACTTTGTCTTGTTGTAGAAATCAAAGGCATACATAAAAAAGACGGGATCATTACTTGTAGAAATCAAAGGCATACATAAGCAAGTTAAATGGGTTTCCACAGAAAACGTTTTTTTTGTTTGGGGGGGGGGGGGGGGGAGGGAAGGGAGTAAAATATTAGGGCTGTCAATTTCCTACATGACCCGAAATTCGATCCGAAACCCACACGGAAATTAGCAAATTAACCCGATCCGTTTAGTTGACGGGCCATTTCCGGGTCAACCCAACTTTGACCCGTTTATAAACGATTGGGTTTAAGGTTGACCCGATTTTGATCCGCCAAACCCGATTATATGATGTATCTCTTCTATATTGTTAGTCTCTTATGTATTTTGTTCGTATTAGTCTTTTATGTATGCAGCAATTAGTATGCTCACATATTCTTGTGTAAGTTGTTATATTTTACTAATTTATTCGTGTATGCTGTTAGTTATATTTTACTTATAACAATTGTATCTCTTCCATATTGTTAGTCTTTTATCTATGCAATATGCTCATATATTCTTGCGTATGGAGAATGATTTTGGATATGGTAATTTCATGCTTCATATGTGTGTTGCATGTTGGTGATTTTGTAACTTGTTGCATGTTGGTGATTTTGTAACTTGTTGCCTATTGGTGATTATATAATAGTGATGCTTTTATATTAGTGGATCAAACGGATAAACCCAATCCGACCCGACCCGTTTAGTTAAACGGGTTACACGGGTCGGGTCAACCCGTTGATCGGGTTAGGGTTGGGGGGAAAAAGGTTGACTTGACCCGTTTATAAATCAACACCAACCCGACCTAACCCATTGACAATCCTAGGTAGTATAACCGCATCAGGGGAGGAAAGGAGAGGAAAGGGGGGAAGACTGAAAAGCATTGGCCCAACTATTATATTTGGTTGTTTTAGTTTTTGACGAAAAGGATGCATTGTTAGATTTAGATGATATAATTGGTGGACAAGTATGGTTGGGAATTTGGCATACCTACATACGAGTGGCAAACATCTTTTACAACCTAAAAATAAGCACTTTAAGAAGGGGAAAAAATGAACTATGAAGACAAAAAAGTAGTCGGAAAAATTGAACATATGGACAAATAAAATGCTTTAAAAAATATAGATATGACAAATCTGATGTAAAAGAAGAAAAAGGTTTTCGTAAACTAGAAGAAACAGAGACAAGTGAACTAGAGGTGGGAAAGAAAAAAAGAAACATAGAAGTTGTCATTGATAATACACTGGTGAAAAATATACTAAACACGTGGAGGAAAAATATTTTGAAGAATTTCTTAGTGAAGAAAACCCTAGAGAGGAGATAAATAAAGTAGATATAAACTTGATGATGATCTACAATATATAAAGTAAAGAAATGGAAGAGAAATAAAAATTGAGAAAAAATAAATCAGTATGCCCAAATATGGACGTGGAAAGCATTAGAAAGAAACGATAAAACGACTTGCAAACTTATATAATTAAATAATGATAAAAGAAGAAACATCAAACATATGGAGAAGGGGCATGGTAATACCATTTGTTAAGAGAGAAAAAAGTAGTGGTAACTACACTATAAATTATGGAAATTAGTGATATAACAACGATTAAAAAAAGGGATCCCTGATACTGGATAATCAATTTGGTTTTATGTCAGATAGGTCAACAATACAAAGCGATACATGTAATAAGACAAGTAATAGAACAATTTATAAGTAAACAAAAAGATCCACGTATGTTATTTGTATATTTAAAGAAATCATATGGTAGAGTAATTTGGTAAATGTGAAATTTAAAAAAAAAAAAATCAATATACATAATAAGACAGTTTCAAAATATGTATGAAAACCGTTGACAATAGTACAATACACATGCGGAAAGACTACTGAGTTTTCGGTAAAAATAAGATAAGCATCAACATTTTGGTCCAAGTCCATACTCAATTGTGTTGGTTTTGTACAAAATAACAAAATTAGCTCAAATCAGATTAACATCACCGTTTTTGATTTTAAGTCCACACTGCATTATGTTGGTTTTGTATGAAACAACAAAATAAGCTCCATAATAAGCTCCATAATGTATTATAAATGCATGTCATCATACTAATTGACACCTCGAAATAAAATTGAACAAATCAGAAACATAAGAAGATGCACCAGAATTGTTAGTTTGAATGACTGACTAAAACAACTGATATACAAAATCAAATAACTGAATAAAAGTATGTTTGTAAAAATATGCACGATGAGTAATACAAGAAAATGAAAAAAATGAGGACATAATGAATCAAATTAACACACACAGGTTGAATGACATTAAAAAAAATAACTAAAAAAAATTGATGCTTAACAATTGGACCAACTATGCTTGAAAGAATAGAGTTACAAATGAGATAGTGAAAGAGAAACTAGAAGTGAGAAAACTAGTGAG
This sequence comes from Allium sativum, assembly GCA_030737875.1. NCBI lineage: Eukaryota > Viridiplantae > Streptophyta > Magnoliopsida > Asparagales > Amaryllidaceae > Allium > Allium sativum. Next base: position 362,148,706 of record CM060921.1, on the reverse strand, counting down.
CAAAGTTTTGGAAGATATGGACACATACAAAGGGAAGAAGTAACTCCACATTCGGTAAAAAAGATAATATCGACATAAAAAAAAATTTGAACACCTAAATTAACAAAAATAAAAAGGTATTAAAAATAATCTAGAAGTCGAATTTAATTAACGATATAACTCAATATAAAAAAAAAACACGGAAAACGAGGCTTCGTGTGGCTAACTCCAATCGTTTGGGGAAAAACTCACCAAACAAAAATGATGACGATGATCAACAGAACCATGTAAAGTGGATGGTTTCATAAATCAAAAAAAATTGCTCTCATAATAAACTGGAAACTGTCAAATCCACATTAGATACCTCATATATATCATCCTTAAGTGGTCGACAGGCCAAATTTGCCGCACCCAAACACATAACATGAGGTTGATGGTCTGTCATAAACTTCAATAGTCGTTGTTGATCCAATGCTTTACGCTGTTTTTCAGCAGCACCCTGGGAGCGAATACTGATAGAACCAGCATATAGCACATCCACTACTTCCCCTGCAGAATCCAACATAACAAAGGTAGTTGCAGGTTGTCCAGGCCCCCAGCAACATGCCATGACCCTCAATTCTGATTCGTCTTCCAAATCTGCATTGCGGTCTTTCTTCTTATAAGGAGCAACAGAAACTTTGTCCCATAATTTCTTGCCATATTCAGTAACAAGCCAGCTCTTAGCCCTAAATGTCAGTAAAGCTCTAGCTTCTTTTTCCATGGCAGGCAGAAGGAATTTCGAGAATGCAACTTCTATTATTTCTGCACGTTGATTATTCCAAGTTTTAGCAGATTTGCTCACACGCTCGCTTAAATAATTTTCTCTGGCCTCCTTCAGTAGATCATCTTGAGTGGACTTGGGTAATTTTATACTGACTTTTAGAAGTTTTTCTTCTTCAGCTTTCTGTATGCGTAGCCATTGTGCATCTACAAATTCTGTTAAGGGTTTATCATGGAGCCATTTCATGCCTGCAAGCTCATGATATGCATCTATTGCGGAATTTCCTTCTGAAGTAGGATTAGTTGATATGGTAGCATGTCTCATGAATGTAATGCGGACATGCTTCTTCACACTAGGTTCGTGTCCAATCTCAATTGCAGCCTATGAGCAGTAAAAGACACATATCATAATGATGTATACGAACGTAGAATGACATGCTATAGAGATATGGGATCAACCAGAAAAAAGTGCATGCAAATGTATGTATATGTGTATATTAACGAACATGCACAGACCCATGCACGCACATTAAGCAACAGTCGTTATCGATGGTGCAAGCTTCAAAAAGGCACAAGACTTTCCTGGAGCCTTGGCGAACAGTGCAGCAAACTGAAAAGGGCTTTTTTGATTGAGTGTGCATTGTACTAAAAAATAATTGAATATTTCACATCAAAATTAATTAAAAAGTACTAATAATCTATATCTTTCGACAGAAGACCCAAAAAAAAAAAAAAAAATCATTTCACAGAAACATTGTTAGTTATTTGTTAAAAAGTAGAATCTCAAACCCAAAATTTATAGCAATTGTTTAGCAATTAAATTTCAAATATAAACTTATAGCATATTTTGCATGTTTCAAGGGATATGAAATGATGAGATACGATATTTCATCGCATTTTGCTTTGTGCGGTGTTAGTTAGGTTAAATCATTTTGTTTGTGTTACTTTGATATGTTCATTTTAAATTGCATTTTTTACTTTACAAATTTCTAGCTGTTATTTAGTATATATTTTGATCACATCGAACTACAAAAGTTCATAACTTAGATCTTGCGTCGATGCATTCAAAAAACAATACTAGTTTGTGCATAGTACAACTTGCTTTAAGAAGAATATTTAAATATTAGTTTTCTTTATATCGGTGACAACATGTGTGTCTTCAACCAAAAGACAACTCTAAAGGGGAAAAATTCTCCTTCAGAACCCCAAAAAAAAATGATTTGTAGATGCAATCATACGATGAATACTACTTGTTATTAACTTTCAATTATGAAAAATGGATAAAAATGATCTACAAAATTAAAAGGCATGCATTTTTGGCGCCGTACACCTTATCATGCATTCTGCCATGAGGCCAAATGGGGCAATCACTGTGCCGCACCTCACATTGCGTCATAGCACACATCACTGTGTACCTCTCATAACTATGCTGTCAACAATTAATATGCACGGTATCATCGGCCTATCATCATAATAATTCAGGTATATGTACGTGCAAGGTAGATATTACCGTTGTTATGCTGATGTTAAAGAAATATATTGTCTACATGGTATTATTGGATGACAGCCCCAGTTCCAAAAGAATTTGATGAGCTACTGCGACTAACATAATTTTCTGCTTACACCCACGTGGTTTACGACAAAAGATATAAAATTATACCATGTCTCGGGCACCCTTAAGCACATCTTCTGGTGTCTCAAACAAGGCACAAGTAAAATTTGCAGCTACCTCTTCAGGCGTCTCCTTCACATCTTCGAGTTCTGGCAAATCCTACAATGACAGCAAATTATTATCGTTATCGTCATAATCAGTATTTATCTATATTATCCTCTAGCCATAGTAAATTAACAGAAATGAAATACATACAAATTTCTCTTTAGACAAGTACAATCCAAATTGCTCCGAACTATATCCAAATTTGTCAGCAACATCCCTCAAACCAGCCTTGCGGTAAGTACTATAAAAACAAACTGATTTGCGCTTAGGCCTTTTATATTGCCCTTCATCAATTTCAACGGGAGGAAAGTGCAAATTGAATTTAGAATCAATATCATCAACCTCTCTTTCAGAGCTTGCTTTCGTAAGTGCCACGTTAATAGAATCAAAGATTTTCCTATTCAATATTTGTGGTGTTTCATCATATATTCTACGTGTCTCCTCATCAAAACGCTTTTTATAATACATTTGAAGGGCACTCTTCCTCTTCTGAAGAAGCAACCATTTCCTATCCAGGTTATAAACTGTCCATAGAAGCTGTAACATAACAACTATGTTAACAGCTTGAACAATGCAAAATTCGTTACTAATCCAAGGTAACACATACCATATGTCGTTTAATGCTGGGTGGTTTTTCAACTTCTTCAGATAAGTCGTCAGAATCCTTCAAAAGACTAAGGCACAGCTCTTTACGATACATAACAATAAAAGGAATCTACAAAGAGAAAGGAATGGATTATTAGCACAAGGTATATGGTATGCAAATAGAACCCATGTTCAGAGGTAGAGATTGATTTGCAAATTAACTTATCTACCTTTCACAAAAGCATGTCAATATCATGTATGATATGCATGCCTCTAGTGAAAGGTTGTAAGCGAATGCAAAGTAATTTTCTCAGGTCAGATGGCATGAGGAACAGAAGCTCACATCCAATTTCTGCACATGTATCATCTCCAGGAAGCGGACAATATCATCCCTATCAATTTTGCTGTTTTCTATTTTGCTCTCTCTAATCACACGCAAATCAGCTACTTGTGGAGGAATATAAGCAGATGCAAGCAGTTTATCATGTGCACTGCTGGCTGCAGCAAGGAGTTGATTATATATCCATGTACTCTCTTCTTCTATTTTCTCATCATCTGTTGGCGGAGGCCCAGTGATGTTTTCTGATAACTACAAAATGACATGTATCAAAGATTCAAAACTCACTGTATCATTACAGGATTTTATATTTTCTAACATATTGGATCCCCAAGAAAACTGCTAATTACACTCATCATGCTGAAGGACATATTTTAGACCAAAGTTGTAGCTCTAGGAAGCAACAAAATCTATTAGTATATAGTTAAGGCCTTACTATAAGTGCAAGGTACAGAACGTTCATATAAGTTATAGCATCAAAAAGATATCCCAAGTTTTTTTCCCCCAAACCTCAAAGAACTAAGCTTACATTTGTATGTTTTAAAGAAGCATGCACTAAAACCCAAAATATATTCCCATTGCATACTCCGAACAAAGTACAGGATAAGTAGTGGCTCAGATTACTCATTAAACCTTGCGAAATTCAAGATTCCTAATTTATGAAACAATCAACATGTACATGATGCACACCAACACAACAGCCATGTGATTCCCAAATTTATAGCAATTTCATCCAGCATCCTTGTAATTTTGAAGGTGAACAAACAAAGATCCAGAAATGACCATGCCAGATTCACATAATTTTTTATACGCAAGCTATTTATGATTGTAGGCCAACTAGGACAGTTAGAAATGTATAATCGTGAAAATTTGGGATTTTCAAGAAAGAAACACTACTTAATATTAGCACCAGCCATGAGGACGAGCTTCATGCATAATCAAATCAATAAACAAAATAAAAGAACGGTAAAATGATAAAATATCTATGTAAAGCTTGTTAGCTCAACTATAAACTGAATCAATGAATATTACCTGAATCCTCTCTGGTACATCAGTTTCTCTAATAGCATCATCCTCTGGTGTCATATATTTTTCGTGAAGAATAAGTGGTTCAAATTCATGTTCTAATCGTCCTACACGATAATCATCGGCACTGTTTGAACTCCCGGCAATACCTTTCTTACGGCGCACTAACAGTTCCTCTACATCACCAAATATCTCATATGCTTCTTGAATAGCCGATGATGATACACCTGGTGTTTGCCTAATCTTCTTTTTGCTTGATTTTTTCCTCCTATGAAGGCCAACGTAAAAGTCAGGATCTTAAACGGTAATTACACATTTAGCTATCAAGAATAGTAGTAAGTAGCATCTTACTTTACAGCAACCCCATTCTCATCAACCTCATCCTCATCAACAATAAAATCACGCATCTCATCTTCTTCTTCTTCACCAATATCGCCATCCTCTTCTTCGTCAACCTGCTCTTCTTCTTCTTCAACATTATCTTCCAGTGGCGGACCTGATGGAGACATTTAATTGGAAAATGTTGAATCAATGAAATGTTAATTCAAATAAATAAATACATCAAAAAAATACAAGTTATTACCTTCGTCCTCTCCAAACAACTTGTACTTAAGTTTCTCCTCAGCTGTTCTTTGCCCATCACGATCGCTTCTATCAAATTCTTCTTCATCGGAAAATCCAGACCTCTCCTCTACTTCTGAATCCCTTCCTGCCTTCTTCAAGCGCTTAAATTTGTTACCCTGATATATTCCCAAGTAAAATAGATATCACATTATAGAAGAAAACATTCTGATATAAAAATAAGAGAACAAGCTTTCATTGGACGCCAAACCCAATACTTAGGATTTCATCAGTAAAATCATAAATTGCTAATTGGACAATTATACATTCTAAAGTCTAAACCTAGATAGACTGCATGGCAATGACCACAACATTTAATTAAGATGATCTAAGCCTTGCATCTGACAGCTTAGGGCTGTCAACGGATGCCTTCGGAAACAGATAGCGCCAATCTGCATCCGCATGCGAAACCATTTTTGGATATCGGATATCCACATCTGCATATACAAACGGATAATGGATAATTATCCTACCGGCTAAAGATCGATAAATTAAGAAACATAACTTAAAATTTTGGAGTTAACACGATTTTTCTTCAGTGCTATGGATTCTTAAAGTATATAAAATCAATAAGAACAGTGATAGTAAATAGTTTCAAGCAATTAATATGCATTAGGTACATAAAATATAAACCGTTAACTTGATAAAACAATAAACTTACATCATTTATTGTGCTAATATACATGTAAAATAACCTACGTTTCCCGACAAAAACCGGACGGATAATTTTTGTATGTGGATGGCTTTATATCCGCATCTGGGGTTTTTTTTTTGGATATCGGATATTTATCCATTTTTCGGATATGGATTTCGGATTATTTTAGTACCCATTGCAAGGTTTATAATTCCTTTTTACGTACCGGTCATCCGGTAAGTTTAAAGTTCTCGGAATTCTAGAAATTTCGAATTAATTCCAGTTTTCAAACTCGGGTACTTCAAATATATATACACATATGTACATATTTATATATATATATATATTCAATGGTAATAAAAAATCACAGGCCTTTTTTTAACTATATACAAAACACAAAACGCCCATCCGACTTATAACATATTTGATATCAATAACATTTTTTTTAGTATCTAATAAATTGTGCTCAACGTCGCTTTATCAATACTGACTGCCGCAGTGTAATTCCTTACAACATTATAATTTAGAAATAAAGCACCAAAAGCAATAAGTAGTTTCTAATAAAGTTTATAGCAATTATATTGTCAGCCCAACCATCAATGTACCAATTCAAAAACATTTTTGCAAAAGGTAAGTACCCAGCTATAAAAAAGATACACAAAAACTAACTACTAAATAACCTAACCACTGAAATAACTACTTTTAATGTATGCCCAGCCCAATCTAACAGACTCCCTCATCTCAATCCAGATGATCTTTCTTCTTCTTCTTTGTGCCCTAAAATTTCAAGTCGATGAAAAAACAACATGCACTACATGCTAAATTTCGAAGCTCTGTAGTTTGGTTGTCCCTTCAACTTGCTCCTACTTCCTAACAATAAGTTTTCTTCTCTTTTTTTAAACCCTAAGAACCCGAAACAGGATTTCCTCCTAATTCCGGTCTAGTGGACGCCGGAACCGGAATGAAATCACCAGAATTCTTGCATGCCGGTTGGAAGTTTAAACCGTGATCCATTGACACCCTATAACAGCTAGCATGTATTCTTAGAAAGCTTAGTAGTGAATCACTATCAAGTTATAAACACCCAACTGATTATAATATGAATTTCATATAACTGAGTAGGCAAATGTAATTCACCTTGACTTAAAAATGTATTAAAGAAGAAATTCACATTAAGAAGATCCCTTCATTTCAAAGTAAATCAATTTAACGCAGACTGGTATTAACAATTACAGACAACTATAGCACTAGAATAGACTCAAAATTTAATATTATTTCAAAAAAAGAAATTACTGTTGGCCGACGAAAACCAGTGACATTTGCATCTTGTAGCAACTCATAATCATCTTCATCCAGCACAAAACTTTCAGTCTCCCTGCAAATATATAAGAGCAATACAAAGATGAAACAACATTAGAAATCCAAATTTAATAGAAAAAACATACTGATATGCTTTAAGCATCATGCCTCTTTTTTTTCTTCTTTCTCCGCCGTCTCTCGTGGTCACTGTCATCCCTTGTATCTTCTTCGTCGGCTTCTTCTTCATCGTCGTTATCATCGACTATGAATCCATCCTTTTCATATTCATCTTGACCTTCCTCTGCGTGACAATTACAATATCAGAAAATATGAAGCCCCAAAATTTGACTCATTTTCCCTCTAAAATTAACCAAAAAACAGTCAAAAATATTTGGAAGCTCAAATACTAGTGAAACGCTGCACTTTTCGACTAATCAAAAACTCGAACCTTCTTCATCTTCTTCGTCGTCGTCATCCGCGTCTCTCTCCTCGACATCAGCAGTTACTTCAATCTCCTCCTCTTGTTCCTCGATTTCATCTGCGAAGGATTCGGAAAAATAATACGTAACAATATGAGCAAATCACCGCCAAAAAGACGACAGCAAGAGAAAAGATATTGGGAAACGATCTCACCTTCGTCGTCTGAGACTATCGTTCTTCCTCCCATATTGACAAACTGGACGCCTGAAAAGTTATTCTCTAGCACTGACGGCCGGACAAACGAGTAGAATGCGAATTGATGGAGAATAAAGATTTGGTATTTTGGGAATAAAAGATTGTGGAAATAAAACCCCAATTTATGAACGACGAAATGAAAAACCAAGGAGAGAACGGTTCATCAAACGGGTCGGGTCAGATGGAAAATTGGCCGACCCAAGAAATATAGATCCGACCTGCTTAGTTTATTATCAAACTAGGTTATTTTTCACGTGCATACTAAAATCATTAAGGAATTTTGGAACGTTTGCATGGCGTTCACGTCCGACGCGTCAGACACGAAGTAACGTTCAAACGTCCAAAAGCCACGATTCGGAATGTTGGAGAATGAACCGTTGTCGTCGGACGTCAACGGCTCATTTCCAACGTTCCTCCCTTCTGCTTATAAATTTCCACCACTCCCTCACTTCCCCCTCACCTCAAACAACAACCCACCTCCCTAAACCTACGATTTTCAATTTTTAGGCCACGATTAAAGCTTCAAAACAGGTTTTTTTTAAATACGGTTGTGTTTATTTTTTTGCATTCTATAATATATGTTTTTTCTAGAATTTTTCTGAATAATTTTATGTTTTGCAGTATGTCTTCGGGTTCTATGTCTGCTACTTCCCAACCGTTCGCGAATTGGACAGAAGAACGGAAGTTGGCTTTTATTGATGTGTGTGGAGTTTCTAGACCAGCGCGTAACCGCCGCTAGCAGTTATTATGGGACGATCGCAGCGGTTTTGAACGACCGTTTCAATTTGGATTACACAGAAACCCAAATAAAAAATAAATGGAATAATATGAAATGGTCGTTTAAGGATTGGATAGACTGCTGAAGGCCCCAGGCGGGGGAATGGGATCTGATGCACGCTAGGTTGGATGGTCCCGATGAGTGGTGGGCTAGGGGCGCAGCAAGACCATATAGGCGATTAAAAAGAAACCCGTCAATGAAATTCCGAGAGCAGGACTTGTTATTTTCTAGATGTTTGCGTACTGCTGATTGCGCGCATTCGATTCCTAATGTTCCACCTGCTACTGCTCCTCCACCTCCAGCTGCGCCAACTCCAGCTACTTCCTTCACTGCTGCTAACGCTAGTTACTATTCCGGTTGGATGAATGCTAGGGATCCGCCTTCTGGTCAGCCCTCTAGGCGCATACACATAGAGCGTGGTGGTTCGAGCCGCTCTTTTATGACCCCCCGCTTGCCGGAGCTTGCTACACGTTGCTACGAACTCGTTCGAGGAGTGTCAAATGCTCAACGATGGGAGATTATGAGGATTTACTGCAATGATCCGCGGAATGTGGAGATTATCGAGGACCTTCCCGACGAGGATATACAGGGCTTTATTTTAGCGGAGTTGAGCATATTACGACATCATCGTACTTTTTAGTTTATCATGTATTTGTTTTATTTTCAGTGTTGTTGTATTTCAGTTTGTATTTCCGTTTTAAAATAAATGAAAATGTAGTCGTTTTGTTTGGTGCAATTAGTATTTAATCAATTCAATACCAAAAAGATAACAAATAAATAACCCACTCAAATACCACGCTCAAATTCCCCGTTCGCAGCAAAAAACGCATTCCTTGTTCACAATAGTGTCACGCTCGAATTCCCCGCTCAAATACTCTGCTCAGATGCCCGTTTCTGTTCGTCGAGAACGCACCCTAAACTTGAAATTTCCAAGCAATCATGATAAATATAAACAAAAATTATTATCAGAAAAAGAGTTCGGTAGTTTTAATATATATAAAAGATATTATCGGAAAAAGGTTTGGTAATTTTGATATATATAAACAATAATTTTTGTTTATATATATCTCTACTAATAATACAAATACTTAAGTGTGGTGAAGCTATTTAGTAGTTCCCATACAGCCTATACTAATTCATACGACAACTTTCGCAAACAAAGGCAAAAGGGGTTTATATGTCATTTCCTCTGCCCCACTAACATTTCAACGGTTCATCCATCGTTTCCCCCCACTTTCTCCCATCTTCCCTTTTTTCTTGATCTGTCGTCAAAACCTTCTCCTTTTGGTTTCTTCTTTTGCCGTAAAAAAAAATCCTCTAAATTCCCCAAGCCCTCCATCGACTATACCACCCTTTATGAAATTCGATCTAACTTTCATCTTCAACCAAAAAGTTTACAATTTTGGAGTGGAAGCAATGGCTCGACCTCCCATGCTGGCTGAGACTGTGTTGTGTTCTTCTAAGCCGGTGTCGGTTCACCTTGAAGTTGGATTTGTACCTTCAAACTACAATGATTTATTCGTCATTCTGATTTTCAAGTTAGAGGTTTGTCGACACTGATCGACGAGGTTGTCACCGACTATTAATTAGGTAAACTACTTGCTTCTCTTACATGCCTAAGTTTGATTTATTTATTCCTGTTCAATTAACATCGATTTTTTCATCAATTGCTTCAAAGAAATAACAATTTTAACTGCTTAGTTTATAGAAATTTCCACGAAATCACTTATGCCTTTTGGTCGACCTTCATTAATCAATTAATGAATAAGAAGCGGATTGGGAAATGACAAGCTAGAACTATAAGCATTTGGGAACGTATGCGCTTCATTCTGATAACTACTTAGTGAAGGAAAAGAAGGTACCGTTCTATCATAGAACATTTTATTTTAATCTACATATCATTCATTGTGAAATTATTTGTTCGTGGATTGTAGATTTCTTTGCCTGCTTCTATTAATTATGGTTTCTGTTCTTCATCATATGAATGAGAGAAGAAATTGGTGTTAAATTTGGTGATACAAAATCACAAATGATTGGAACAAATTTGCAAAAAATGGAAAGTAAATATTTTTATAATAGGAATGCATTGATTGCATTTGATGAGATGGTAGAGAAATAAATGAAGGAATTAATTTCTTCCATCTATGCAAAAGAAACGGATTGATTTACTTTCTATCTTTGCACATTTGTTGCTATGGTAATTTTCCTTCATTATATTATTACCATATGTTGGTAATGTAACTGATGACTCACATAGATTTGCACTGGCTATATATTGAGGGGTAGACTTTAGTGTAAACCCATCCTGGTATGGAGCAGTGATCCCCAATGGCGTCTCTTCTTATTAAGCCTATTTGAGGTTTGGATATGTAAACTCCTATTTTGTATTCTCTTGTAATTCTTTCATGTGGAATTAAATCTCTCTCTTTTAGACTGGACGTACACTATCTAATGGAGCATAGTGGAACCAGTATAAATATTGTGTCTCTTTGTTTCTCTGTTATAGTTATTTACTATTTGCTTGATGTAATAGAATAAGTGCTATCATATTAGATTGATGTTCAATTGGCAAATCTAGATACTTCTTATTGCGCTTCAGCATTTGTGCAATTTTTGCATAACAGATTGGTATCAGAGCAATTTTTGCACAACAGATTGGTATCAGAGCAGTTTTTGCACAACAGATTCGTATCAGAGCGAGGCGATTTGTTTTAAATTGTGCATCATTTTTTATTTTTTTGAAAACAAAGGTTGGTAGATTCAGTGGTAATTATGTTATTACTTTTTTTGAGAAAAGGAAGAGTTTGGTGAGGAGATTATGTTGAGAGAGAAGAGCGTTCCAATCTGGGAACTTTGATGTGATATGGAGTTTACTACGTTGAAGGGACCATTGGATTTGGGAACTTTTGATCATGTTTTAGACAGGGGTCTTCATGTTGATGACGCGCGAGGGATCCAAGATGATCAGGAAAGGAGCTCGGGTTAAGTGATAGACGGGTGTCGAGACAAAGATCATTGTGGTTTAGACAGGGGTCTTCACGTTGATGATGCTCGAGTGATCCGGGGTGATCGAGGAAGGAGCTCAGGTCAAGTGTTAGACGGGTGACGATGTTATTACAAGCATTTTTAGACCATTGGTTTATGCGTGGTGCATTTCATGGGGAAGATGCATCTTTTGGAGGCGGGAGATGAAGTTTGTAATAATTAAGTGGTAGGAGAGAGATTTTTTGTGCGTACAGAGATTTGAATTTTGGCTCTATATTTGAATTGGTGATTGAGAGAATTATTTTTGGCCTTGGCGGTGTTGAGATTACTTTGATGTCTGCCTTCTTTTTTATTTTGGATATTTGCAACATTTTTTTGGCGGGCGGGGACGTAGTCTGAGCTCGTTAACATGGTGTGATGGGGGTAGCTTTGCTGGAACCCATTAGGCAAATATTCATTTTTGGTTTCTATCTCATTGTGAGATTTTGATTGAAGTTGGAGTTCTGTTGAAGAGTTTTATGATGTGAAGAGAATTTGATTCAAGATGGGTTATTGTAGATATATGATTTTACATCAAAGTGGATTGTTAAATTTGGTTATACAAAATCACAAATTGATTGTAATAAATTTGCAAAAAATGGAAAGTAAATATTTTTATAATAGGAATGCATTGATTGCATTTGATGAGATGGTAGAGAAATAAATGAAGGGATTAATTTCTTCCATCTATACAAAAGAAACGGATTGATTTACTTTCTATCTTTGCACATTTGTTGCTATGGTAATTTTCCTCCATTATATTATTACCATATGTTGGTAATGTAATTGATGACTCACATGGATTCGCATTGCTATATATTGAGGGGTAGACTTTAGTGTAAACCCATCCTGGCATGGAGCCAGTGATCCCCAATGGTGTCTCTTCTTATTAAGCCTGTTTGAGGTTTGGATATGTAAACTCTTGTTTTGTGATCTCTTGTAATTCTCTCATGTGGAATAAAATCTCTCTCTTTTGGACTAGATGTACGCTATCTTATGGAGGATAGTGGAACCAGTATAAATATTGTGTCTCTTTGTTACTCTGTTATAGTTATTTACTATTTGCTTGATGTAATAGAATAATTGTTATCATATTAGATTGATGTTCAATTGACAAATCTAGATCCTGTTTATTGTGCTTCCACATTTGTGCAATTTTTGCATAACAGATTGGTATTAGAGCAATTTTTGCACAACAGATTGGTATCAGAGCAATTTTTGCACAACAATTGGTGAATTACATTTGTTTGAGTTAGTTAACTTTTTTTTAGTGCTCAAATATAAAAGCTCTTTATTCATAATATACATGATTTCAATATTGCTATACAGTACGCATAGTACAATATTACATAGCTGAGGAATCTCCAGCAGTTACTAATTGCTACTGCTGCTTATAGTTTGTGATTCAAACCAACTAATACCAAATGATCAGAAAGAATTTGGATATTATATGGATCATTTTGGTTTCCAAATATATAGTTGTTTGTAAATCTGAATAGATGTCATACTTACACCACGACTACGAAGGATGGAGAAGTCCCATCATTTTGGAAGATGGAAGTCTTGAAAGATTCCTCTAGGATTTTAGTAAGTTCCCGCACTGACATCTATATTGAAATATTGTTGCATGTTATGATTTTTCTTTATTTATTTCTTAAATTGTTTGAAATTGCTTGATGTTTCAATAGTCGATTGTTTGCATTGATTAATTTTTTGTTCTTTTACTTAGTAAATAAGCTGACGCATTTTCCTTCAAATGTCCTCTAAGTAACTGAGAAAAGATTGTTTGTTTTTCACTATATCATCTATTATTCCAAGGTCAGTTTTCCTATATTACGTTCTGTTTTTTCCTACTACCATTCATGTTGATGTTGCACAATATGAGTTTGATGAAATGTGTTTGGGATATGTAACCTAAAATATAGTAGAACTTACAAGTTTTCTTATGAATTTTTGTGCCAGAAATCAAGTTTGTCATTATCATTAACATGTTGAAAGTTACCTTCCTTACAATTGTTTGTCAGAAATTAGAACTTACAGGTTTTCTTATGTAACGTGAAATTATTAATCACCTTCCTTACAATTATTTTTCTTTTATATTCTGCCAAAATGATAAAAGAACTAGTTTTGCAAATAGTTAAATATTTGTCGAGTATTTACATTCAATGTTATGGAAGCATTTCTACAAATATGTTTTATAGTGCACTGATTGTTTTGTTGTGCAAATAAAGAATGAAATATAAAGTTTGCATTGTATCTTTGATAAAGACAATATTTCCTTTTTAGATAAAGGTTAGTCTTGCTAGATTAATACGAAGTCGGATTTTTGTTTGGTCAACCTTTACAATCAATGTTATTTTGCAAAAATAGGACCATATACCATGTTGCTTGATATTAAGGTGATACAGTGCTATTACTAGAAGATGCATTTCAATTTTGGATACCTTATGGTCTTAAGCAAGCGAATTAATTGACGATAATAAGAGAATACATGGCCAGATCAAGCGGCATAAAAATCTTGATTTGTTCCGAGCATGGCATTTCTTATAACAAGAGATGACAGTCAACCTTAAGATTTAACTGTGAATTCCCAATTTTACAGCATATTCTTTTAATCAACAATTTTTCATGGTTTTACCTTTTGGCTTATGTACATGTTTACGCTGTAAACACGAACTTCTTATTTAGATCTTTGTGGACAATATACTTAGCGTATTTCAATCACAGAGTCACAAAATTTCATTTTATATAAGTGTCTACCAAACATTTTACGTGTTTGTTCATTTTCTAACATGGTAGTCTTGAGACTTAACATTTTTCCCTTTTGGTTTTACTATTCTCATTATTAATTTTTCATAGTAGACAACTTTGTGTGTATGCGTAATTTTGGAAATCTTTTATAAATATTACCTTCTTAAGTATATTCAATATATTAGTCATAATATATATATATATATATATATATATATATGTATGTATGTATGTATATGTACATGTATGTATATGAACAGAACTGCATAATATTTTGGCTCTATGCTTCTACAATTAAATCATAAATGAATACGTACTGCACTTAGTTTGCATAGTATACGAGTAAATTAGCCGGACGTTTATTATACCGTAACAGTTCTTACCTTTTATCACTCAAAAATGCAATTGTAGTGATGTGAATTTATTAATATGTATAGATAATAGGTTAAGTTAGAATGCTTACATGATACTTTTTCTGTCTAGGAAGAAAGTAGTTTGCATTTTGCTTAAATGACTCATCGAGTAAGCAACAAACAGAAGATAAGATAGCAATGAACCAGTTGGCACTCAATTTCAAATTTGGATAAATTTTCCCATTTTCAAAATCCATTACTTAGTCTTTCTTTTTATTTTGAAATTCAAGCCCAAACTACAGGAAATCAGGGGAAAATTGCATTTGAATTTGCTAAGTTATTTGTTCTCCTCATTGAGGTATGCTTATTCTTTTTATTTTTATTAAATGCTTAACTTTGTAATCAAACAATTGTTTATAATGGTTATATTAGTTGCTCATGAGAAATCATTGGATCATTGATTTTTTAATTGAAGAGAGCCCAAAATTCAGTATATGCTTCCTTTTGCGAATAATTGTATTGCCAGGTTAATTTTGGTTAACAATAGTTTGAAAAGATCGTTATGATCTTTCAAATATTAGTATTGTTTCCACGTTAATCTGATTTTTTTAAAGTTTAATATTTAATTCAAAAATTATAAGTTATTACTGAAGCAATTTAGACGTGCAGCAAGATATTGCTGAAGCAATTTAAAAATGATGTAAATCAAAATGTTAGTATCATGCATCATTACAAATCTCTAAACATAATTTTGTGCTTCATTGATCCATGTTTGAAAAGGTATATCAATGTGAAATATGGTTTTCAAAGCTTAATTTTGTTCAGTATAACAAGCTTTGGTTTCATCTCATTTCCAGTTTAGAGAATCATTTCTGAGCTAATCAGTTGTCATATGAGTGTATATTGAATTAGCATTGCCATCTATTTTGAAATATGTGGACGATTAACCTTTTATTTAGTTTCAAAATGTGAATTATTTCTTTGTATTTTAATGTGCCTATGGAACATGTATGCATTGATTTTTGTCAATCCATATCAGCTAGTTGTTAGTCCTTTAAGTTTTGTTTTGCTCAGTATTGTTTGAATTGGACTTTATTATTTTCTACTAATTTTTGCTTGTTGTTCATTTGTTTCAGGTGATTGATATGACAAGTTACGAAGAGGGTTGCGTCTACATGCTCTTATAAAGTAGGATTTTATTGGAAAAACAACAGGCACTGCCTGTAAGCCATACTTCAGTCATTTTACCTGATAATGGTTCTTTAAGATAAGAGTGGATGCATGCAACATGTGACTTGGTTGAAATTAGATAGATCTATTCTCTCTAGGGAAGAGTGGCAATTCTTAAAGTTTGAGGTGGGCATGAGGAATTATGACAATTGTGCTTATGATGGCACCTGTCTTTGGTCACTGGCTTATGTTTTGAGTAGTGTTTTTTTTTATGTAGATCGCACAAATTTTTTTTTTATGCTTTGTCGGTTGTGTGATGTTGGGCTACTTTGTACAATTAGGTCCAGTTTTTGTCCTAACGTCAAATATTCTGCCTTTTTGTTGTTGCATCTACATTGTTTCTAATGTTTGTGGTGGTTTTTTTTCTAACTTTTCCACTGACTTCTGCACATGACACGGCTTTGTTTCGATTGTCTATGCACACATCCAACGGACATGCCTTCGTACCGGTGTGTGTGTGTGTATATATATATATATATATATAATTTAAAAAGAAAGGGTTAACTGATTCCAAATTGACTAAGTCAACTGTTTTAATTGAAAATGATGATTAAATTAATTATTCATTTAACCTAATAGAAATAAATTTAACAAACAGTTGTTTAAACTTAATAAGATTTTTAAAAAGTTAATTAATCTTCTAATTAACTGTGTATAAAGATAATTATCGACTTGTTTATTATTAATAAAGTTAGTCTTATTTCAATAACTTTTTGGAAGAGATTAACTATTTTATTTTTAGTTAATAATGAAGTTAACTGCTTTTACTTTAGTTAATGTTGGAGTTTATAATAATTAAAGCGTTTACCTTTAAATTGGAATTTGTTTAAGAAAGTTACCATGTTTGTAATGAGTTTTTAATTGAATTTTTGTAAAGGGTTTAATAAAGGAATTTTGTAATAAATCCAAGTTTTATAAACAAAGTTTATAAAAGAGATTTAAAGCTAGTGTAATGTTTTAAATTGAGTAGTAAATGGAACTTATTGTAACATTTATTGAATATCAGGTTTTGCTTTAACGAACTTTTATTTGTCTTGAAGGTAAGGATATTGTCGAGTCAAGGTCTGAGATTTGTAAATATACTTATCCCGTTGAGATAAGTATATGGAATCGATTTTTAAGAATTGATGAAATGATTTTAATAAATGGTTAATTTTAAAAGGATCTGTGTTGCTGATGTACTCAACTGTATCGTGTGATTTGATAGTTAAAGAATCAATTATCAATAAATTCTCTTTTAACTTATAACGTGTTAATTCGAGGAACTGGGATCGGAACCGAATCCAAGATCACTTCGAATCGACTTTGCGTTCGAAAAATGAATTTGTAGGTATGCTTATGCGTATTAAGATGATTTGAAGACATAGACCTTCAAAGCAAAAAGGGATGCTCACTGATGTCTCTGGTTAACTACTTGGATTATACTTGTAGCAGTAGTCCCTACGTTATGGGTTTTGCATGATGCGAGAACTTCTTGTTACTAGTCATAGGGGTTATCCTGATAGGATATGGTAAAAAAAGTACCTTCGGTTTGTCCTACTCCTAGACAACTTGTATGGACGGATGTCAAACAGTATTTCTTAGACCACGTACGTTGATTTTTACAAACATATGTTTGTTTGGTGGCGAAGAATGCAACTTATTTTAGCTTAACTTTCAGAGTATCTTTGTGCGAATCAATTAGTGATTGATGGATCTGACGATGTGGCATTCAAAGTTGAATGTGATATTTCCAAAAGGTAATTGTAGCCTCAAGCCTCATCAATTGGGAAATGGCTGAAATCAGGCTGGCAGTGGGGGTTATGTGGGTTATTTCTGTTAGGGTATATCATCACCTGATCTAGAAAAATCAATTTTCCCTTTTGTATGCTTCAGAATAAATACAGTTATTTGACGCCAACCGTAGTAGTGATACATTCGGTACACTCAAGTTGAATGAGTGGCCAGTTCTGTTTGGCCGGGTTGCAAGATGTTTTAATTGAACCGCAGTGTTCTTATCTCTAGAGGAACATTGTTCGAGAGGTAGTTCCTTACCTAGTCATGTATGGAAATCCAAACTCTAATACGATCATGTCAGTTTTTGATGTAAACTAACTATGTCGAAAAGTGAGATGCAAGCTTTTCGGCTGTATTCCTATTTTATTTGTGGATTTTATACATTATTATAATATCATTGGATTTATAATAAAAGTGATTTGGTTATCGTAAGAGAAAAACACGTGTCAGGTTTATGTATAGTCCTGTCTTACGAGAGTTCCATTCTTTTAAAAAAATTCTAAAAATTAAGCAAGTTGTTTGTGATGTGAATTTTCTGGCTGAAAGTATTATAGACTGATCCGGGTGATTTTGCTTTCCTCAAAACGTACTCGGGTCAGACCGAATATATTTTCCAGGTTTCATTGGGTTTGCTAGGAGCTGTAGGAGAGGAGCCGTAGTCGAGACGTATTCCCGTATTTTCTCATATAAATTTATTTCCGTTGTGTGTGTTGTATTTATCATCGTTGTACATACATGTTGTATAGGCTGATCTAGTCATGTACTCTGACTTTGTAATCATTTACATGCATTTTTCTCTTTGTGTAAAGAGTATTGATATATTATAATTTATTCATTCCACTATGAGATTCTATTTTGCTCTGATTCTACAGTGTTGGTATTCTTCTTCTTCTCACCCTCTAACTTCTTTCTTCTAACTTTCTAGGTTTTGATACTTCAGTTTAGGCATGTTAATACAGTGTAAGTATTAGTGTCGAAATTCGAGCGTCGAAATTCCAGGTCGTTGCAGTTGGTATCAGAGTTAGGTTAAGATTTTAGACACAAAATTGAACATAAGTTCAAACACACGCGCACACACACACACACACATATATATATACACACACACACACACACAGGGCGGCTATCAAGACACAAAATTGGACACAACTTCAAGAACATGGAATCTCGACTGTTGGATTTTTTGTCTTTGTATAAGCAAGTAATTCATGGGGTAATCCGATGGTGGAGATTCACTGCATCACTAATTGTGTCTATTTTTTGTGTATAAATAGACTTTCCATATATATATATATATATATATATGTATGTATATATATATAAAACAAACTATAATAATATATATGCCTTCCTCTCTCTAATGGAGAGAGAAAAGGCGATCCTCAGCAAAAACGAATCTGCTCCGCTGTTTCATGCCTGTTCCAAATCTCAACAATTTTTGGAATTTATTCCCCTTTAATCATTAATGAAAATCACCAGCTGAAACCGTTTATGTTTCGATCCACAATAAAATTAAACCCAAATCTCAAAGACCCGATTATTCAACTAATCTCATTACCTTCGGTTTATGATAAGCATCAGAGACAATTATCATTCCATTGTCGC
Source organism: Allium sativum (assembly GCA_030737875.1). Lineage (NCBI taxonomy): Eukaryota > Viridiplantae > Streptophyta > Magnoliopsida > Asparagales > Amaryllidaceae > Allium > Allium sativum. Next base: position 362,129,554 of record CM060921.1, on the reverse strand, counting down.
ATCCCAAGATTTGTTGCCTTTCCATAAATCACCAAATCTAAATCTGGTCCTTTTTTCACTAATCCTCCCCTTGCTTGTTTCATATGTGAATTAGGGGAATTAGCTCGAATACAGAGGATCGAGCCATCATGATCTTGGGTTCCGACATGTTCCAGCGTAATTGAATTAATTTTCAATTCCAGTTTCCCATAAACTGATCCTCCTATTATTCGAAATTACAAAATCGACTTTCTCCACTTCGACTATGTATGTTTATGGGCTCTTTTGTGATTGGGTAAGATTTACATTGTTACAGAGTTTAGATTTGGTAGTTTATGTCTTATTTCTTGGGCTAATGGTGATAGTAGTACAAACTGATTCATATAAGGGGAATGATGGAGTTTGGATTTGTTAAATAATAGTCTTAACAAGGTGCGGTCTGAATTATATCAATTCCGTTTGATATTGGATTTAATGTCTGAAAGCAAGATTTGGTTTTATTTACTATTTTTCTTAATGAAGATCCAAGTTTCAAAATTTGGGTTGACTGATGTTATTTCCTGCATGTTACTCTATGATTAACTTATACGAATAAAGAATCTAATATATCATGTTGGCATACTTTACTACTGATTTACCAGTTCATGTGTACCCGTTTATAAGGTTGGAAATTATGATGTAAAGTATGTTTAAGACCGTTGTTTCAGATTATGTAGCCTTTACCTCTAAAAATAAAAGAGATCCTACATAGTTATTGCATCCGTTTCATTGTAAGTTTTCATGGCCTTTATTTTGAAAATTAAAGGGGGTTGATTAACGGTTTTCAAGAAATGCACTATACCATAAACTTGCATTCATGAACGGATTTTATCGTACATGAAGAACGTGATGTTAAGTTGCCTGTGCAGATCCATATGTTATGTTTGTTGGTAATTAGTTGCTGCTTCAGATCAAATCCACCTCAAATTAGAGAACTTGCAGATTTCTCTGGTTAGTTACTGTTCATGGAACAATGTAGGGATGTAACTGCTCGAAGATATGGAACTAGGGAGGAGTTGGGAAAGTATGGATTGCATGTATGAACGTTGGAAGAAACAACCTCATCATGGGTTACAATTATTTCATGTTTCAAATTTGTTTTTAAGCTTGTATTTAGTTCAGTATTTTATGTTTTATGTAGTATTATTTCAACTTACCCAGGTTACTATGCTAACCTTATTATGTATTGTTCTATAAGTTAATAAAGGTGTATCCATTTTCAAAAATAATCAAAAAACATATCGAAAAGGGGCTTGAAATTGTATCACATCTTATGTTTCAATTTTCCATTTGAAGATGGATGTAATTTTTGTTCACACGGATATAACCCTTTATTCGCATATAAGGTTAGTTTTAAATTTTTGTGATCGAACAAAACATTTATGGTCTTATTCCAACTACTAATAAAGATGGTCTTTGTAGCGACCCAAATTTCAGTACCCTTTAAGTCGACAAAGTACAACATAAGTCCAACCCAAAGTGCATAAAAATCCGGACGTCAAAGAAAGAAGTTAAAGGGTGAGAAGTAGAAAGAAAGAAAAGTTAGAATAGAAGAAAATGAGGAACACAAATACATAGAATCAGAGAAGACACAAATCTCACAACGGAATGAATAAAATATACTATATAACATAACTTTTGAAATACAAATCTGTCTATATATATACATATCATTATCATAGTACAACACTTACAACACAACATAAATAAACAATAGCTATAAAATGTTGAAGGCTCCTGCTCCAAGCTCTTCCAAATGTATATGTAAAGTCCCAATTACTTGACTGCCCATACAAATTTAGGTACCCAAGAGTTTAGTGTAAAATAAAAACAAAATAAACTCTGGGTTAGTCATGGGAATGGTGTGAGTAACTCCAACCACTTGGTTTGACTTTTAAAAATGCTTTTAAAAGAAAGGATAATTGTAAGACCGATCCACACATAAATACAGATGGTTTTTACCTTACGAACGATAACCCAAAACATTCTTTAAATCAATACTATTTTGATATTGTAATAGTGTCTAAATCAAATAAATAGTAATCTAGCGGAACGCTTGCATCTCACACTCTACATACATAATATAGAATCAAAACCGTGGCCTCTTATTGGGTAATGGATTTCCAACTATGGTAAGGTATGGAACCACCTTCCGATGGTGTATCTTTAGATAGAAATACACTGGCTTCAACAAGAATATCTTGTAACATAGCTAAACATGACCGACCCCTTATTCCACTTGTAGTACCGAATGTATTATCACCAACATTTGGGATCAACAACCTTTACTGACGCATACAACATCGATAGAATAAAAAATAAATGGATTTTATCTAGATTATGTGACAATACACCCTAATGGGAGTGACACATAGCCATGCGGCCTGCATGATTTCTGCCATTTCCCGATTGATGAGGCTTGAGGCCATACTTACCTTTTTAACACCGTAACATCATTCACTTTGAATGCCGCATCGTCAAACCCACCAAATCATTTATTGATTTCCCTAAAAATATCACGGGCATAAAACTAAGAGAACTGAATTCCTTTACCACCAAATGCAATATGTTTGAAGAGATCAATGTATATGATTTGTTAGACATATTCTATCATACATTCATCCATAAAAGTTGTCCTGGGACTAGACAAATCGAAGGCACCATCGCATCAATCCTTCTTAGGCAATTTCTACTTAGTATTAATAGAATAGCCCTTGCACTTTAAAACTGATCCTGGTCTTCAATTATCTTCAGTATATTTGATTCGCAATGCTTATGCTCATACAGAGTGATTTTCAGATAATAAATTTTATCCCGGTCTCTCCGTATTGACAACGGAAATATAAAATGGGTCGAAACTTTGATAGACGGTTATTTAACTATCAAGGGAAACATCCATATAACCAACGATCCTATTTCCAAATGGAAATTCTATTGATCAAACATTAAACAATATTGAGCCCTTTAAATTAATTTCTTATTAATTTATCAATTCCTAATTTCTTGTTTTTCCATTTTCCATATCTTTCCCCATATATTTCTCAAAACCCATCTGGCTTCTTACGATTTTTGATTTTTTTTCCATATATCATAAACTATTTATTTTCTATATTCCAGAAAATATAATTTATTAACATCAGAAAATATTTTCATATATATATATATATATTCGCAATTCTTATCTTCATCAACCAACTCGTTTAATTTTCTATGCTTAGAAAATTTTCTAATTATATTTGGGAAAACATTTCCAAAATCCATTTATATTGATTTAAACGAACGTTGTATAAAACATCATTATGACAACTCGACCCATTTATCACTCATTAACTAACCTTATCTCTAACCAATCCTCACTACCGAACCTTAATCATTCTTTAGTAAAAAAAAATCAATCAAGTTGGGGTATAATTACCTCTTAGACCTTAATTGAACAACATTATTAACTTCGAAATATGCAAAGTTGACAACTTCAGTTACCAACAAAATATCGCTTAAGCATCTTTCGGATTCATTTTAAGAATACACTTCTTTTACGGAAAACATTGATTATAACAATAGCATTATAATCCCTGCTTCTGAAATATTCAACTTAAAATATAACTTTTATTCATTAATTTGAATAATTAATTAATTGAGTAATTGATTAAATAACTAAATCTTGATTAAAACGGAAAGTAAATAGTACTTTCCTGAATTCGACGTCGTCGAATTTCAATGTATAATTCTCTTTCGAGTAATCTCCATTTGATTAACATTTAGAAATTCGGAATAAATTACCATTTCAGGTTAACTCAATTTCCATTTTTCATTCTAAATTCACATTTGAAGTTATCACTTCCATATCCTTACCAATTTCCCTTTATAACTATTTCAATTTGCAGAACGTTTTGCTTTTAAACCATTATCCATTTTAAAATGTAAATATTTCTCCTTTCTGTAAACTTGGACTCGTTTTATCAAATCAATCTTGATTTTATTTGTAAATACTATTACAGGTTCAAATCCTGTTTATCATGTTACTTTATAAATTCACATTCATATTCCAATTCATTTATGAATCTCGTTTACGAGTCAACTTCTTATTAATTGTCAATCAAGTTTATAACTTAATATCGATTTCATATTCGATTATAAATTATTGATTCAAAACCCAATATAAATTATCTTGTCAAGTTTCAAATTATACAATTTATCATTTCTAAAAAATAAATTATTGTTATAATATTCGATATAGTCGTATTCCAATTTGTAAATCCTTATAGATTTATTTCAATTCTATTTACATTCCGAACATATAATAAATTTCATTGTTTCCTGTTTAAACGATTCCCAATTGCCCTTTAAATTCACTCTTGAATTTACATTCCCAAATCATCCAATGATGATTATTTTACTCATTTATAAACATCATTTATAAATTAAACTACTTATTTTATTTATTAAAAACAAGTTATTATTTGTTAGCCCATTCGAAATTAAATTTCTATTTTAGAAAAATAGATTTTTCTTTTATATCTCAAAATTCCATTTCATGATATTTTAAATACTAGTATTTAGGGCCAGTGCGAACAAAACATCTAAACACAATAAAATTTATCATAGAACATCTAACACATTATATATCACATTATATAAAAACAGACAACAATAAATTCTGAGGAATCCAGTTGGATCCCTCCAACCTGTTTTCCCTGCATCCACAGATGTTAGAAAACATAAATAATACCAATTCCGCTTCAAGACAGAATATCGCGGTATAAAAGGTCATCCGCTATTATGAGAGGCGCATAGGATTGTTGGATCTAGATTAACCCTAGAAGGGGGGAGAATAGGGTTTATCACAGTTTTTATAGGATATTAAAAAATCACAGAACATAGAATGAAGCAGAAAATAAATGCAGAAAAGTAAACGACACAGGATATACCCAGCTTCGACAAAATCCTGTCTACTGCTGCATTCCTAAGGTTTTTACTAGGTAATAGAACAGATCCCGCTTACAAAACCATGTAAACTCGCGAAGCCCTCACTCCTATTCTAATCCTACGTTCAAAACCCAAGACTGATCTAATCCCCTAGATCAGATTTCCCCTGATTAGGACCATGTAACCAGTAACCCTGGTTTTTTATAGACTCTAGTAAACTATCAGTTAACACCCTAACTGGTTCCCATAGAATTTTACAGACTCTAGAAACTGGTCGAATCGTTTTACAAATGAAATACAAAAACAATACAAGACAAAAACTAATCAAACCCTAATCTAAATAGAGTTAAAATCTCCCTTTAAACAAATAGGCCAGACTCTTTTGAATTGTGTTGCACCCTTGTTTAATTTAGCCCGATCACTTTTGATTCTTCAATAGAAATGGTGGCAGCGATTGAAAAAGGAAAACTAGGGTTTTCTGATTCCAATTCAAATCGCGAGTATTATGACGAATGTTTTTGAGATCTTCTGAAGCCTGAAGCTTTATTGCCTGATCGTCGATAGAATTGAAATCTTCTTGCGATCAAAAAACTTTCTGTGAGTATTCTGAATTTAATTTTGCTTTGCTCTTGAAATTGAGTTGCTTGTTTTTTCGATCAAAAAACATGCTTATGATGATGTAGTGTTAAATAGGATTTGAAAAATCCTTAATTCTCTGATTTCGATAATTGTCTTGGCCTGATTTTGTGTTGCCCCTTTTGCTGCTTTGATTTACTTGCATGACTGATTCTTGAATGAACTTGGACATGTTCATGGCATTGATGTGAATCTAGATAGAAAACTAATTTGCCCCTTTTTGAAATGCTGTATTATTGTTGCCATGAATGGATTCCTTCGACTTTGAAAAACACGCATGATTGATGCTTTGTAAAAATAAGATGATATTTGTTGCATGATTTCAGGAATGCTTTATTGGATTTCTGGAAACAAAATAATTTTTTTCGTGTCCAAATCATTCTTTTGTCTAAAACTGGTAACCATTGATTTCGAATATATCTCTTTCCAGAAACTTGTATGCCCCATTTTAAATTGTTGAATAACAACTAATTTTGTTCCTTTGTTGATCTTTTTGAAATATTGCCTTCACTTAAAAAAGGAATGCACAATTCTGTTTTTACTGAAAATTGAATTTCCTGCCTATGCCTTGATTGCCTGTCCCTAGAATAAATCCATCCTTGATTTATGCTGTGCTATGAATTATACTTTTTGAGAAACACTTGCCGAAAATGCCTGATATAATTTATGTGTCATTTCAGATTTATTTTGCCAAAGAATTGCCAAATAAATGCCTACTGACTTGTTTAAATCTAGAATGAAATCTTGCCAAAAATAGATTTAACTTCATGTCAAACATTGATTCACTGATTTAAATATATCCATACACATGTTTACTTTCTTGGCATCTGAAATTAGACCCTGTACTTGCTCCGCATAGTGTTCATGTACCCTTGTGTAGTTGCCATATCCATGTTGATGTTATTTGCCATGTTTGAAATATTGGGCTGAAGTGTGCTTCAATCATGTTGCACCACCATGTTGCCTTGTAAATTTGTTGTACCATTGTACACTTACACCATTCATGCTTCAATGTTTGAGCTACATGCACTTGAGCTTTTCTTTTGACCAAACTTGTATTAATGTTGCATGTATCATTCAGCTGCATGTATGTGTATTGCTGTACACTCGAAATCTGACTTGAGCAATATATATTGTGATGCACTTGAACATTGTAGCATGTATTTATGTTGTTCTGGACCAAACTGAGATGCTACACTACTTTGTGCACACAGACTTGAACATGTTGTTGCCATGCTTGTAGTGTCCTGACTGCGTTGCTCTTGAGTACTTGTTTTTGAGTTTGGTATGACAAGATACGTTTTGTGACTTGTGAAAAAAATGCTACTTTCCCTTGTCCATTGTAAACTACTGTTTGAACTTGAGTCACCATTGTTGCATTGATTTCATATGCGATCGAGTTCATGCTGGCTCGAGCATTTTCTTGCTTGTATTCATTTGCTCCATTTCACTGCTATTTTGAACATGTTGACCTGTATGTATACATATATATACATATACTTGTATGTGTGTGTGTATATATATATATGTGTGTGTGTGTGTGTGTGTGTGTGTGTCTATTTGAATATATATCAGCAGACCGCTACACTGTGTTGTGGCTGCTCAGAATCAACTGGTTCTGATCAACAAACCGGTGTAGTGTGTTGAGCGTTGATCAGTGGGTACTAGAAATATATAAATATCAGATCAAGTCATGAAAAATGATGAGAAACACACCGAAATTCTGAAGCAAATAAATTTTTAAAATAAGAAATTATATCTGCTAGAATATGAAATTATTTTTGTTTCAAATACTGTGTGTGTTTCTGTATATGACAGGTATGGATGACTGGACTGACTGTGAGTTGTGAAGACAGTGAAATGTATTTAAGTGTATCTATACATGAACTTGTATAAATATAAAAATGAATTTGTATACGAGTGAGCAGAGAACTGTTGTGAGGAGTACCGTGTATGAAACATTATATGTATGAAATGAAATTGAAATGTGAGATGTACAAATAGTGGAGTTACAAGAGTTGTACTGTTTAAATGTATGAAATAAAATACTCTATTTAAATAAAATACTATGTGAATATTTGAATATCTGTACAGTCGTATTTTATTTAAATGGAAATATTATATTCCTGTCTGTTGTGTAGTATATGAAATAGTACAATTACAAATACATTTATAACAATATATACATATATATATTTGGTTGTTATCATCAAACAAAAATCATATAATTGTGTATACAACAACGTTATATACAACAATCTCCCTCTTTTGATGGTGGCAAACAAATTAAGATTTAAGATTTTGAATATAGTAAATGTGTTTGACAGTGAAGAACTGGACTCCCCCTATTTGAATGCTCCCCCTACAACAGAAACTCACCCTATAACCGTGCATGAGTGAAAAATGAATTTCAAAATTAAAATATTTATAAAATATTCACTCATAAATCAAAATCTCAACTCATTCTCCCCCTTTTGTTATCATCAAAAGAATTCAAAATTAAAAATATAGATGAAAAATGACTAATAAGTACAATATCATAATATTATGTATTATAAATCTCAATCAGTCAAACAAAAAATCATAATATTCTAAGAACTAGTGGCATATTTCACATTGCAGAGAATGGCGGATTTACAATGAAATTTATATATAAGAGAGAGTTACAAAAATATGATTTCCAAATATTTTCAAAAGAATTTATAAAATTGAGCTCAAAAACAGTAATGGATTTGGACTGTAGTTAATAATTCAATTTAAGTGACAAGATCGAATAATCTCAAATCCCAAAAGCTATCAATCAACAAATCATAATACGTCATAAAATATTAACACATTTCACAGATTAGAAAATGGATTGATAGGCTGGTTTTTACACACAAAAGAGAATTTCAGATTTACTTCAATTTATAGCACAATATTTCCTTTTCTTTTATTTTTATTTAAGAGCACATTGACCACTCATAACCAGATCTTGGATTTTTAAATGAGATTGGTTGCAGCTTAAATATAAGTAATCTCATAACCATGCATAACCAGAGCTTGGATTTTTAAATGAGATTAGAGAAACATGTATGAATATTATATTTTTATTATTTTCAGTTTCAAATGAAAAACTCCTCGATATATAAAACCAATATGGATGATAGAAATGTGGTAGGTACAGAAGTGGTTTGTGAAATAAATCTTTAAATTAATCATATTATGAAATATGACCAACTGTATAGGGATCATTGAAATTTTTTAATTGTCACTAATTCTAAAAAATAACATAGTCCCATTTCTATCACTAATATTCCCACTGTTTATTCAAAAAGATTTTAAAACATATTAACTCTCCACATTTATATAAAATTATCATGGATGGTAGAATGATGATAGATAAAGGAGATGGTCGTGAAATAATTGCTAATTCAAAGATATTATAATAAATGTTCAACCATCATGAAAAAATCTAAATAAAATCTCCTCTTGTTGTGAAATATACTGCAGTCACAATTCATCACAATTCCAAAATTTGTTAATAATTTTGATGAATTATAAGTACATTTCAATTTGGATTTAGATTTCAATTTCTGAATGAATAATCAACAAATAATTTTAAAATTGAAAATCAATTACAAGAGGGAAATGAAAAACTATACATGTCAAGAGGGATAAAAAATATACACATAAAAATTTAGCACTTCTGATACCAATTGAGGTGTCTCTATTAATGAGGATTGTAACAAGAACCAGTAGACAAACCAGGATATTTCAAACAGAAGAAATTTAAGCCCAATGCCCAAGCAAACAAAAACAGCAGATTTGGCACATTTATCAAAGTAGCAGACAGATCAAAACAAGTAGTTATCTAAGATCAGTATCAAAGCAGCACAGAATTAGTTTCAAAGCAGACTTGTCAAGCGGATGGTCATAGAAGATGATTCATGAGCCAAGATTAAAAAATACTGTTTTGTTTGAAATCATTTGAGGAAATATGAAAATCTCAAGATTTAATGAATCAATCAAACCAGATTATAAACTTCAGATCCAAGATATGTGTGTGATTCAATAAATCAATAATTTCAAATGATTTTAAACAAACAAATATTCAAATCAAATATTCGTGAATAAAACTGTGAGTTTCACAGACCATTTTTCAAATTATTTCTGACAAGTACAAGAGTAGTTTCAGATCATTTACATCAAGCTTGAGAGATATTCATGATCCAGAAAATTAAAATAATTTATTTTAAATCACTTGAATCAATGTCAAGTTTTGGGATATAATGAATCAGTCACACAAGATTGATACTTTTAAATGTAAGAGGTGTGTGATATTCAAAATATCAAGAATTTCAGATGATTTCAAACAAAAAAATTTCAACCATAATGATCATGAATAAAGATGAATTTCAAGATGTAACACTAATTTAAGACAATTCAAAATATCCAAGCCAATATGAAAAATAATGAAATTATCACCACTGATAAATAACAGAGTGTTGTAATGAGAATAATATTTCAAGCTTTTCTAAAATGGATTAGAAGAAACTCAAAACAGCAGAGGTGTGTGAAATTTCATTAAATTTTCAAATCTTCAAAAATTTAGAATTCAAATCAACAGTGTTCAAGATATGACAAGAATACATCAACACAGTTATGAATTCAGCAATCAGAAAATAAACTTCAAAACAATTGCAGATATTTACAACTTTAAATTCAAGATTTGGAAATGATTAAAACATTAAAGTTTTATACAAATGAAGTGAATTTCCAGATAGTATGAATTCTACAATTGGAAGTTTATGAAAGCACAAGAAAAAAATAAAAAATATGGCAATGATAAATCAAATCTGAATAAACAGAAGAAAGAGTAGAAGGGGATAAAAGAAATAAAACAAAGGAAAAATAAAAAACAGAAAATATTAACAAAGATGAGTCTAAAGATCATACTAGATTTCAGTGTAAGCAAATGAATCTCTAACTCAACAGATTTTGCTAAGGAACTGTGAATGATTCAATGATATGAGGCAGTTTGATTTCAGTTTCTCTTTCGCAAAGCAGTTCCTCAGCCTCCTCTGGTATCTATGAATTTATACAATCGAGTGGTCTAACAAAATTTGCAAAAACACTAACAGATTTGTTCACACATTTTGGTACCCAGACCTGTTTATATAACAAACCATTCAAATCTCTCTTTGTGACTTTAGGAACCCAGATCTGTTTGAATTTAACTGAATTCATTTCATTTTCTTTTGGGATCCAAAAATGTTTAAATGGTTTATTATAAAACAAGTTTTCATTTTGATTTTGTTTCAAAAATCCTTTGGAATTTTTAGAGTTAAAATTTTCAAATTGATCTTTTCCAAAACAATTTGAGGAATTTTTTTAAACCATTTAATTTATGCTTTTGAGCAAATTTATCAAGTTTTCCAAAGCCAAGGCCACTTTTATTTCCGACAGAAAATTGGTTTTGCAACAAAATGTTTAACTTCTCCCCATTAGAAAATTTATCCAAAGTTTATTTAAGTTGTTGAATTTGGGATTTAAGATCACTATTTTCTTTTATTAAATTTGAACAACGATTTATAGCAATCTTACTCTTTTCAACATCATTTTGTTTCAAAACCAAGAGTTCATTTTCAAGCTTTTCAATTTTGGCCTTTGACTCAGAAAACTCATTTTCAAATTGTTTTTGTTTCTCAACAATTTCACATTTGGAATTTTTTGAAATCTCAAAAGTTTCCAATTCTTTTCGCAAGGAATTGTTTATACAGATTAGCTCACCTTCCTTTTCTTTTGATCTCATAATTTGTTTTTCAAGCTTTTAGATATTTTCATTGAGATTGCTAAGTTGTTTTTCGAGTTGAAACAATCCTTGAAACCAGAGTTTGAAACTTTCATGATATTTTCAAGTTTTAATTCCAAAATATTTTTTTTAGTGATCAACTCAAGTTTTTCAAATTTCAGAGTTTTATTTTTCGATTTGAGACTATCAACAACAACTGTTAATTCAGTAAAAAAATAAACCAAATATTCATATGAAAGATCTTTAGTTTCATCATCTGTTGAGCCTCCATCGACAGATCCATCTGGATTATCATTTGTAAAACCTGTTAAGCATAGATCTAAACTTGAGTTGACATTCAGGGGTTTTGAGCAGTTATTGTCAATTTGTCCATACTTTGCATTGAGAGTTTTCCAAAATTCCTACGCTATCAAACAATGGGAGATATGATCAAGTTGGTTATTACTAAGATGAGAATAAAGAATGTGCATAGCACGAGCATTAATATCCCTATCTATTATATCACCTCCACTTTTAACAACATCCCAATATTTAACAGATTTCAAATAGGATTTCATTTCTGATTTCCAATTCAAAAAAATCCGTACCATCAAAAATGTTTGGAATGTGACTGGACTGACTCTCAATGTACTGACAACTAGGAGACATGATTCTAGGGTTAATGAAGTAACCTTCTTTGATACCACTTGTTGGATCTAGATTAACCCAGAGGGGGGGGGGGTGAATAGGGTTTATCACAGTTTTTACAGGATATTATAAAATCATAGAATGCAGAATGCAGTAGAAAATAAATGCAGAAAAGTAAACGACAATGGATATACCCAGCTTCGGCAAAATCCTGCCTACTGCTGCATTCCTAAGGTTTCTACTTGTTAATAGAACATATCCCGCTTACAAGACCATGTAAACTCGCGAACCCCTCGCTCCTATTCTAATCCTACGCTCAAAACCCTAGACTGATCTAATCCCCTAAATCAGATTTCCCCTGATTATAACTCTGTAACCAGTAACGCTAGTTTTTACAGACTCTAGTAAACTTTCAGTTAACACCCTAGCAGGTTCCCCTAGAATTTTATAGAATCTAGAAACTGGTCGAATCGTTTTACAAATGAAATACAAAAACAATACAAGATAAAAACTAATCAAACCCTAGTTTAAATAGAATTAAAATCTCCTTTTAAACAAACAGGCCATCCCCTTTTGAATTGTGCTGCACCCTTGTTTAATTTAGCCCGATCACTTTTGATTCTTCAATAGAAATGGTGGCGGCGATTGAAAGAGGAAAACTAGGGTTTTCTGATTCCAATTCAAATCGCGAGTATTATGATGAATGTTTTTGAGATCTTCTGAAAAAGGAAAACTAGGGTTTTCTGATTTTGTGTTGCCTCTTTTGCTGCTTTGATTTACTTGCATGACTGATTCTTGAATGAACTTGGACATGTTCATGGCATTGATGTGAATCTAGATGGAAAACTAATTTGCCCCTTTTTGAAATGCTGTATTATTGTTGCCATGAATGGATTCCTTCGATTTTGAAAAACACACATGATTGATGCTTTGTAAAAATAATATGATATTTGTTGCATGATTTCAGGAATGCTTTATTGGATTTCTGGAAACAAAATAATTTGTTTCATGTCCAAATCATTCTTTTGTCTAAAACTGAAAACCATTGATTTCGAATATATCTCTTTCCAGAAACTTGTATGTCCCATTTTAAATTGTTGGATAACAACTGATTTTGTTCCTTTGCTGATCTTTTTGAAATATTGCCTTCACTTAAAAAAGGAATGCTCAATTCTGTTTTTACTGAAAATTGAATTTCCTGCCTATGCCTTGATTGCCTGTCCCTAGAATAAATCCATCCTTGATTTATGTTGTGCTATGAATTATACTTTTTGAGAAACACTTGCCGAAAATGCCTGATATAATTTATGTGTCATTTCAGATTTATTTTGCCAAAGAAATGTCAAATAAATGCCTACTGACTTGTTAAAATCTGGAATGAAATCTTGCCATAAATAGATTTAACTTCATGCCAAACATTGATTCACTGATTTAAATATATCCATACACATGTTTACTTTCTTGGCATCTGAAATTAGACCCTGTACTTGCTCCGCATAGTGTTCATGTACCCTTGTGTAGTTGCCATATCCATGTTAATGCTATTTGCCATGTTTGAAATACTGGGCTGAAGTGTGCTTTGATCATGTTGCACCACCATGTTGCCTTGTAAATTTGTTGTACCATTGTACACTTGCACCATTCATGCTTCACTGTTTGAGCTACATGCACTTGAGCTTTTCTTTTGACCAAACTTGTATTAATGTTGCATGTATCATTCAGCTGCATGTATGTGTATTGCTGTACACTCGAAATCTGACTTGAGCAATATATATTGTGATGCACTTGAACATTGCAGCATGTATTTATGTTGTTCTGGACCAAACTGAGACGCTACACTACTTTGTGCACACAGACTTGAACATGTTGCTGCCATGCTTGTAGTGTCCTGACTGCGTTGCTCTTGAGTACTTGTCTTTGAGTTCGGTATGACAAGATATGTTTTGTGACTTGTAAAAAAAATGCTACTTTCCCTTGTCCATTGTAAACTGTTGTTTGAACTTGAGTCACCATTGTTGCACTGATTTCAAATGCGATCGAGTTCATGCTGGCTCGACCATTTTCTTGCTTGTATTCATTTGCTCCATTTCACTGCTATGTTGAACATGTTGACCTGTATGTATACATATATGTGTGTATATATATATATATGTGTGTGTGTGTGTATGTGTGTGTGTGTCTATTCGAATATATATCAGCAGACCGTTACACTGTGTTGTGGCTGTTCAGAATCAACTGGTTCTGATCAACAAACCGGTGTAGTGTGTTGAGCGTTGATCAGTGGGTACTAGAAATATATAAATATCAAATCAAGTCATGAAAAATGATGAGAAACACACCGAAATTCTAAAGAAAATAAATTTTTAAAATAAGAAATTATATCTGCTAGAATATGAAATTATTTCTGTTTCAGATACTGTGTATGTTTCTGTATATGACAGGTATGTATGACTAGACTGACTGTGAGTTGTGAAGACAGTGAAATGTATATAAGTGTATCTGTACATGAACTTGTATAAATATAAAAATGAATTTGTATATGAGTGAGCAGAGAACTGTTGTGAGGAGTACCGTGTATGAAACAATATATGTATGAAATGAAATTGAAATGTGAGATGTACAAATAGTGGAGTTACAAGAGTTGTACTGTTTAAATGTATGAAATAAAATACTCTATTTAAATAAAATACTCTATTTAAATAAAATACTGTGTGAATATTTGAATATCTGTACAGTCGTATTTTATTTAAATGGAAATATTATATTCCTGTCTGTTGTGTAGTATATGAAATAGTACAATTACAAACACATTCATAATAATATATACACATATATATTTGGTTGTTATAATCAAACAAAAATCATATAATTGTGTATACAACAACGTTATATACAACAATCTCCCCCTTTTGATGGTGTCAAACAAATTAAGATTTAAGATTTTGAATATAGTAAATGTGTTTGACAGTGAAGAACTGGACTCCCCCTATTTGAATGCTCCCCCTACAATAGAAACTCACCCTATAACCGTGCATGAGTGAAAAATGAAAATTGAATTTCAAAATTAAAATATTTATAAAATATTCACTCATAAATCAAAATCTCAACCCATTCTCCCCCTTTTGTTATCATCAAAAGAATTCAAAATTAAAAATATAGATGAAAAATGACTAATAAGTACAATATCATAATATTCTATATCATAAATCTCAACCAGTCAAACAAAAAATCATAATATTCTAAGAACTAGTGGCATATTTCACATTGCAGAGAATGACGGATTTACGATGAAATCTGTGAATAAGTGAGAGTTGCAAAAATATGATTTCCAATTATTTTCAAAAGAATTTATAAAATTGAGCTCAAAAACAGTGATGGATTTGGACTATAGTTAATAATTCAATTTAAGTGACAAGATCGAATAATCTCAAATCCCAAAAGCTATCAATCAACAAATCATAATACGTCATAAAATATTAACACATTTCATAGATTAGAAAATGGATTGATAGGCTGGTTTTTATACACAAAAGAGAATTTCAGATTTACTTCAATTTATAGCACATTATTTCCTTTTCTTTTATTTTTATTTAAGAGCACACTGACCACTCATAAACAGTTCTTGGATTTTTAAATGAGATCAGTTGCAGCTTAAATATAAGTAATCTCATAACCATGCATAACCAGAGCTTGGATTTTTAAATGAGGTTAGAGAAACATGTATGAATATTATATTTTTATTATTTTCAGTTTCAAATGAAAAACTCCTCGATATATAAAACCAATATGGATGATAGAAATGTGGTAGGTACAGAAGTGGTTTGTGAAATAAATCTTTAAATTAATCATATTATGAAATATGACCAATTGCACGGGGATCATTGAAAATTTTTAATTGTCACTAATTTTGAAAAATAACATAGTCCCATTTCTATCACTAATATTTCCACTGTTTATTCAAAAAGATTTTAAAACATATTAACTCTCCACATTTATATAAAATTATCATGGATGGTAGAATGATGATAGATAAAGGAGATGGTCGTGAAATAATTGCTAATTCAAAGATATTATAATAAATGTTCAACCATCATGAAAAAATCTAAATAAAATCTCCTCTTGTTGTGAAATATACTGCAGTCACAATTCATCACAATTTCAAAATTTGTTAATAATTTTGATGAATTATAAGTACAGTTCAATTTGGATTTAGATTTCAATTGCTGAATGAATAATCAATAAATAATTTTAAAATTGAAAATCAATTACAAGAGGGAAATGAAAAACTATACATGCCAAGAGGGAAAAAAAATATACACATAAAAATTTAGCACTTCTGATACCAATTGAGGTGTCTCCATTAATGAGGATTGTAACAAGAACCAGTAGACAAACCGGGATATTTCAAACAGAAGAAATTTAAGCCCAATGCCCAAGTAGACAAAAACAGCAGATTTGGCACATTTATCAAAGTAGCAGACAGATCAAAACAAGCAGTTATATAAGATCAGTATCAGAGCAGCACAGAATTAGTTTCAAAGCAGACTTGTCAAGCTGATGGTCATAGAAGATGATTCATGAGCCAATATTAAAAAATACTGTTTTATTTGAAATCATTTTAGGAAATATGAAAATCTCAAGATTTAATGAATCAATCAAACCAAATTATAAACTTCAGATCCAAGATATGTGTGTGATTCAATAAATCAATAATTTCAAATGATTTCAAACAAACAAATATTCAAATCAAATATTCATGAATAAAACAGTGAGTTTCACAGACCATTTTTCAAATTATTTCTGATAAGTACAAGAGTAATTTCAGATCATTTACATCAAGCTTGAGAGATATTCATGATCTAGAAAATTAAAATAATTTATTTTAAATCACTTGAATCAATGTCAAGTTTTGGGATATAATGAATCAGTCACACAAAATTGATACTTTTAAATGTAAGAGGTGTGTGATATTCAAAATATCAAGAATTTCAAATGATTTCAAACAAACAAATTTCAACCATAATGATCATGAATAAAGATGAATTTCATGATGTATCACTAATTAAGGACAATTCAAAATATCCAAGCCAATATGAAAAATAATGAAATTATCACAACTGATAAATAATATAGTGTTGTAATGAGCATAATATTTCAAGCTTTTCTAAAATGGATTAGAAGAAACTCAAAACAGCAGAGGTATGTGAATTTTCATTAAATATTCAGATCTTCAAAATTTTTGAATTCAAATCAACAGTTTTCAAGATATGACAAGAATTCATCAACACAGTTATGAATTCAGCAATCAGAAAATAAACTTCAAAACAATTGCAGATATTTACAAGTTTAAATTCAAGATTCGGAAATGATTAAAACATTAAAGTTTTATACAAATGAAGTGAATTTCCAGATAATATGAATTCTACAATTGGAAGTTTATGAAAGCACAAGAAAAAAAGAAAAAATATGGCAGTGATAAATCAAATCTGAATAAAAAGAAGAAAGAGTAGAAGGGGATAAAAGAAATAAAACAAAGGAAAAATCAAAAACAGAAAATATTAACAAAGATGAGTCTAGAGATCATACCAGATTTCAGTGTAAGCAAATGAATCTCTAACTCAACAGATTTTGCCAAGGAACTGTGAATGATTCAATGATATGAGGCAGTTTGATTTCAGTTTCTCTTTCGCAAAGCAGTTCCTCAGCCTCCTCTGGTACCTATGAATTTATACAATCGAGTGGTCTGACAAAATGTGCAAAAACACTAACAGTTTTGTTCACACATATTGGTACCCAGACCTGTTTATATAACAAACCATTCAAATCTACTTTGTGACTTTAGGAACCCAGATCTGTTTGAATTTAACTGAATTCATTTCATTTTCTTTTGGGATCCAAAAATGTTTAAATGGTTTATTATAAAACAAGTTTTCATTTTGATTTTGTTTCAAAAATCCTTTGGAATTTTTAGAGTTAAAATTTTCAAAATGATCTTTTCCAAAACAATTTGAGGGATTTTTTAAACCATTTAATTTCTGCTTTTGAGCAAATTTATCAAGTTTTCCAAAGCCAAGGCCACTTTTATTTCCAACAGAAAATTGGTTTTGCAACAAAATGTTTAACTTCTCCCCATTAGAAAATTTATCCAAAGTTTATTTAAGTTGTTGAATTTGGGATTTAAGATCACTATTTTCTTTTATTAAATTTGAACAATGATTTATAGCAATCTTACTCTTTTCAACATCATTTTGTTTCAAAACCAAGAGTTCGTTTTCAAGCTTTTCAATTTTGGCCTTTGACTTAGAAATATCATTTTCAAAACGTTTTTGTTTCTCAACAATTTCACATTTGGAATTTTTTGAAATCTCAAAAGTTTCCAATTCTTTTCGCAAGGAATTGTTTATACAGATTAGCTCACCTTCCTTTTCTTTTGATCTCATAATTTGTTTTTCAAGCTTTTGGATATTTTCATTGAGATTAGCTAAGTTGTTTTTCGAGTTGAAACAATCCTTGCAACCAGAGTTTGAAACTTTCATGATATTTTCAAGTTTTAATTCCAAAATATTATTTTTAGTGATCAACTCAAGTTTTTCATATTTCAGAGTTTTATTTTTCGATTTGAGACTATCAACAACAATTGTTAATTCAGTAAAAAAATAAACCAAATATTCATATGAAAGATCTTTAGTTTCATCATCTGTTGAGCCTCCATCGGCAGATCCATCTGGATTATCATTTGTAAAACCTGTTAAGCATAGATCTAAACTTGAGTTGACATTCAGGGGTTTTGAGCAATTATTGTCAATTTGTCCATGCTTCGTATTGAGAGTTTTCCAAATTTCCTACGCAATCAAACAATGGGAGATATGATTAAGTTGGTTATTACTAAGATGAGAATAAAGAATATGCATAGCACGAGCATTAATATCCCTATCTATTATATCACCTCCACTTTTAACAACATCCCAATATTTAACAGATTTCAAATAGGATTTCATTTCTGATTTCCAATTCAAAAAAATCTGTACCATCAAAAATGTTTGGAATGTGACTGGACTGACTCTCAATGTACTGACAACTAGGAGACATGATTCTAGGGTTAATGAAGTAACCTTCTTTGATACCACTTATTGGATCTAGATTAACCCTAGAGGGGGGGTTAATAGGGTTTATCACAGTTTTTATAGGATATTATAAAATCATATAACGCAGAATGCAGCAGAAAATAAATGCAGAAAAGTAAACAACAATGGATATACCCAGCTTCGGCAAAATCCTGCCTACTGCTGCATTCCTAAGGTTTCTACTTGTTAATAGAATAGATCCCGCTTACAAGACCATCTAAACTCGCGAACCCCTCGCTCTTATTCTAATCTTACGCTTAAAACCCTAGACTAATCTAATCCCCTAGATCAGATTTCCCCTGATTATAACTCTGTAACCAATAACCCTAGTTTTTACAGACTCTAGTAAACTTTCAGTTAACACCCTAGCTGGTTCCCCTAGAATTTTATAGGATCTAGAAACTTGTCGAATCGTTTTACAAATGGAATACAAAAACAATACAAGATAAAAACTAATCATACCCTAGTTTAAATAGAATTAAAATCTCCTTTTAAACAAATAGGCCAACCCCTTTGAATTGTGTTGCACCCTTGTTTAATTTAGCCCGATCACTTTTGATTCTTCAATAGAAATGGTGGCGGTGATTTAAAAAGGAAAACTAGGGTTTTCTGATTCCAATTCAAATCGCGATTATTATGATGAATGTTTTTGAGATCTTCTAAAGCCTGAAGCTTTGTTGCATGATCGTCGATAGAATTGAAATCTTCTTGGGATCAAAAACTTTCTGTGAGTATTCTGAATTTAATTTTGATTTGCTCTTGAAATTGAGTTGCTTGTTTTTCGATCAAAAAACATGCCTGTGATAACGTGGTGTTAAATAGGATTTGAAAAATCCTTAATTCTCTGATTTCGATAATTGTCTTGGCCTGATTTTGTGTTGCCCCTTTTGCTGCTTTAATTTACTTGCGTGACTGATTCTTGAATGAACTTGGACATATTCATGGCATTGTTGTGAATCTGGATGGAAAACTAATTTGCCCCTTTTTGAAATGTTGTATTATTGTTGCCACGAATGGATTCCTTCGATTTTGAAAAACACACGTGATTGATGCTTTGTAAAAATAAGATGATATATGTTGCATGATTTCAGGAACGCTTTATTGGATTTCTAGAAACAAAATAATTTGTTTCATGTCCATATCATTTTTTTGTCTAAAACTGGAAACCATTGGTTTCGAATATATCCCTTTCCAGAAACATGTATGTCCCATTTTAAATTGTTGAATAACAACTGATTTTGTTCCTTTGCTGATCTTTTTGAAATATTGCCTTCACTTAAAAAATGAATGCTCAATTCTGTTTTTACTGGAAATTGAATTTCCTGCCTTTGCCTTGATTGCCTATCCCTAAAATAAATCCATCCTTGATTTATGTTGTGCTATGAATTATACTCTTTGAGAAATACTTGCCGAAAGTGCTTGATATAATTCGTGAGTCATTTCAGGTTTATTTTGCCAAAGATTTGCCAAATAAATGCCTACTGACTTGTTTAAATCTGGAATGAAATCTTGCCAAAAATAGATTTAACTTCATGCCAAACATTGATTCACTGATTTAAATATATCCATACACATGTTTACTTTCTTGGCATCTGAAATTAGACCCTGTACTTGCTCCGCATAGTGTTCAATAACCCTTGTGTAGTTGACATATCCATGTTGATGCTTGTTGTACTGATGCCATGTTGATGCTATTTGCCATGTTTGAAATACCGGGCTGAAGCGTGCTCCGATCATGTTGCACCACCATGTTGCCTTGTAAATTTGTTGTACCATTGTACACTTGCACCATTCATGCTTCACTGTTTGAGCTACATGTACTTGAGCTTCTCTTTTGACCAAACTTGTATCAATGTTGCATGTATCATTCAGCTGCATGTATGTGTATTGTTGTACACTTGAAATCTGACTTGAGCACTATATATTGTGATGCACTTGAACCTTGCCGCATGTATTTATGTTGTTCTGGACCAAACTGAGATGCCACACTACTTTGTGCAAACAGACTTGAACATGTTGTTGCCATGCTTGTAGTGTCCTGACTGAGTTGCTCTTGACTTTCGCTACTTTGGCATTTGCTAGTACTTGTCTTTGAGTTTGGTATGACAAGATATGTATGAAATAAAATACTCTATTTAAATAAAATACTGTGTGAATATTTGAATATGTATACAGTCATATTTTATTTAAATAGAAATATTGTATTACTGTCTGTTGTGTAGTATATGAAACAGTACTATTACAAACACATTTATAACAATATATATTTAGTTGTTTTCATTAAACAAATATCATATAATTGTGTACACAACAACGTTATGTACAACAAGGGTCTCATCCGCTAACATGTGTGGGAATATCCAACTACCAACATTAAATATAACTCACACACACACACACACACACACATATATATAATAGCAACAATTGATAATAATATATCAATTCATCTAAACAATCATCACGCAACATTTAATCATCATTCATCAATATTAAAATATGTTTATAATATTATAAATCTGGACAGAGTTAAACTCACATTGGTCATTAATCGTTAGATAACGATTAATTGCCAATTAAAAGAATTAGATGTTTTATTTTGCCATAAATTGTAACAAGCTCTAAATCGCTCTAAACCAGTTTCATTGCACAGTCCGTGTACATACGATCCCAATGGATCCTGTTTCGTCAGATTTTGATCACGTATGAATAAATTACACACGTTACAAGTTAATACATTATTTAAATTAGAATTAAACTTAACTTTATTTAAATTTGGGCCTCACCACTTCAACCTAGCCCAATAACAAACCATGTTTAACGTCCCGCCTTTTTGACCGCTTCAAATTGGTAATTAAACCAACTTAAAACGTTCAAGTCGACGGACCTTTATTTAGCTTACAGAGTTTAAAAATAGAGTCAACTCAAAAAACACAAAATAAAATAAATAACAGAGTATTTGAACAATGAAATAAACTTATATATATATATATATATATATATATATATCGAAATTTGAATACAAGGTTTTCATTTTTATACAACAGAATATAAAACTACAGTTTGAATACCGAATAAAAACATTTATATTTTGAAATCTTCAGAGTGCACGTCTTTAGAATCCCCAATGTTGTCAACCTTCGAATCCTAAGCTGTAATATTTAAAATCTGTACTGCTCGGGTCTGACCCGAGCATTCAATGCAAAAACATAAAACACTCGAGTCAGGATTAATCATTTGTTCAAGTAAATTAATTTCAATAGAAACTGAGAATTAATACTTAACCCAAATGAATTATTTAAAAATTTCGAGTATAGCAATTTAGGACGTACAAGTCAAGACAACATCATATATATACGTATGCCGATGACGTATATATATAGATACAGTGGTACATATATATACACATGTGTACACCAGCCACCACACACACACACACACACACATATATATATATATATACATACCCAATGACATATCAGTTTTTATTTCAGGGACAGACGGTCATGGAAGCTTGTATGTACACACATGTACAAGTACACGTGTGCACTGCCCCAGCATTCCGGGATCGAATACATAATATGCGAGGTGAATCATAAGACTCAAGGCCGTAAACAACAAATACCAAATAGAATAAGACCAACACCCTCCCATGGGTACACAAAAAGAAAAGCGTCGGTATACACAAATTGGGGTGCATGAATATGTGAAGGCATAATTAGGACGACAAATATGGCATGTGTCCATATTTGCTTCGAAACAATATAAGTATATAAGTCCAACCAAGAAATATCCCAAATAAAAGTTCAACAAGGCTGGCTCAGTGGGTGCCCATGTGACTTATCACAGGAATTCAACTTGCATGGTCACGACATGTAGTGTGAGCAATGCCAAGGACAGTCAAGTGCAACAAGGTAGGGAATGAAGATCAAGGGTATAAACCACTACGAAACAAGGCTAACACAACTGCCAATACAATGGATGCAATATATATATATATATATATATATATATATATATATATATATATGCAATGAAAAACATGGCAGCCAGTTCAAATAGATGCAAGGTATAAATACTAATATCTTGATTATTAACTATAAGTATAAATATACATATCATGCGATTTTAATTTGAAAATGTATAAATCAAATATATACAAAAGCAGCATATGTAACAGGTATAAACCAGTCAATGGAATAATGAATTTGGATAGTTGCTAAAACTCATTTGTCCAAACTTATTTTAAATAGGTAATATGGTACCTGAACCATACTAACATGGTATACAAGCACGGGTGGCAAAACTGCATGAAATTTCCACGCAAAGGACAACCAATTTGACCTTATTTCGTAAAGATGCCATATAGTTTTGCCTACTCACTTAACATCACAAGGCTCAGAATCAATGCATGCAAAATAAGTATTAAACCGCTAACTTTTTGAATGTATACCCAAGTTTTCCATATTATTTAAACATGCATGTAAAAGGAATGTACCCAATACTTGGGAATTTTGGATTTTACAAGGTAAAACTGGTGTATATGCACCAGCAGTTCATAACATTATAGTAAACCAAGCATCAATAAAAAGGGGCCGAGATTAATATGTATATGCAAAGTTATCCATGCATATATTCAAGTTAACCCAAGGTAGACATGTTTATACAAAAACACGCACGGTCGGTTACACTCATATAGGCTTAGTTTTTCTTTTCAGTAATACACACATTACTGCACCCACACATGCACAAAAACAGTGGCACACACACACTCAGTTATTTTCATTCTCCAATATTGTAGTATACCTTGTATTTTTATCAGCATACTCCCAGTTACCGAGTCACATATAGTTGACTTGGCCAGAATAAAAAAAACAGTAGAGACCATATGCATATAAATGAATAATAGTCTATTATAAAGTTTCTATGCAACACTGCATTCACATGTAATCCTTCGTTTATAACGGCATGCATGTTTGTGCATCAAATTCCATTATGTATATTGCAATAGCTATAGCATTGCAAAATAAGTATGAGAAAAATAATAACGATGATAAACCTGGAATCCAACTAGAAAACAAAGGGAATGAGTCATATTTAAAAAAAAAACAAGTTATGTTTTATACAAGGACCACCTTA
Organism: Allium sativum; assembly: GCA_030737875.1. NCBI lineage: Eukaryota > Viridiplantae > Streptophyta > Magnoliopsida > Asparagales > Amaryllidaceae > Allium > Allium sativum. The sequence continues at coordinate 362,105,290 of CM060921.1, read as the reverse complement.
GTACAATAAACAAAGAGTAAGTTGTATACTATCATCACTTAGGGTTAGATAAAAAGGTTCAAATCACGTTTAGAGAGATATGAGAATTTAGGAGGGAACCTACTTTGAGTAAAATCTATGTCAGATAGTAAGTAATAGTGTTTTAATTTATTTTTTCTTCAAAGAACTTAAGAATTTAAAATCACATTTTTCTTACTGGATTACTCAAAGCCCAACTGCATACAAGGTCAAATATATACAAGAACATCAAGCACAGAGCAACCTAATGAGAAATAGGTTGAACTTTAACCATTACACTTGTAGAACGGTGCATCAAAATTTATGGACATTATAAGCCTAAAGGTGGTTTACTTCTACTTTAGCTTTACCTTTAAATTATTTCTAAATATGTGTACCTGACCAAGCCATTTAATTAAATTAAATAATATATCTGTATTACTTCTTCTTTAAAGCAAAAGACCAAATTTGCAAGGATTAGCAAAAATGGAAAACATTTGTCTAGTGCTGTTTCTTGATCAATGAAACACTTAAACCAGGAACATCTAAGCATATTATACTGGTAAAATGAAACCAGTGCATACATATACACTAAAACTGACCATTATTCAAAACTGTATACAATTGCCAAATATACATCCATAGATTTAAATACACATATGCAAAAAAACCATTCATGTTCAAGTGCAGAGGGAGGTCTAAACCATGATAGACACCGTAAACCAAACTCAAAGCAAATAGCAAGCAAAACAAAAGAGTACAATAGCAACAGTGCATGGTTACAACGTGGTCGACCATCAAAATTTTCAGTTTAATCGAAATTTAAATACTTGAAGTTAAGAATAATCATTAGCGAAGCTCACTTTAGATCGGCAGGCGACGAGAAGTGACCAAACCGCAGACTCGACGTTGATGGTGACAGCGCTGCAACTGACTAGCGAAGGCAACGATGCAGCGACAACAACTAGAAGTGGAATGATTTAAAGAAGACGACGCTGACTTGAACGATGACGTTGGTCTCGACCTTAACTTCGGGATTCGCGACGTGGTGTAGCTTACAATGATTCGGAATAGCAGAGAGGCTCGATGGCCAATCAAATCTGAGGCGCGGTGGTAATGGATGCGAGATTTGGGTGAAAAGATTGAATGTTTTAATTTCGGTGGCCATTAATTTCTGGCTTTTGGGGAAAACGATTTGTTGGTGAAGGAATTGGGGTAACCGCATATTTATAAAATACGAAGAGGAGAGGATAAGAACGAAGTGTTTTCAATAAGCATTAGGTAGCCGTGAATTCCAATAGTTAGGTCAGCGTGAATTTTCTAGAGAAGGTTTTATAAGATTTAATTTAATATTGAACTGTACCATAAACAACTATTGAACACTCAATATTTGTACCGCTAACACCACTTTCAAATGCAACGAAATTTTACGTACCTTTATATTTCAATGTTCTGAATTCAATAAAATTTATTTAATTGTAATCTAACTCCATTTGTGTACAATGATATTTTATTTTTAAATTAGTTATCGGTTCACCGTGTTAATTCTGTTCGTCCACCAACAACTCCATTTGATTCCAAATTCAAAACGAAAAAAAAATCTATTTTCTTTATATACACATATCCAAGCCAATTTCCATATATTTCAACAAATAAAATCTCTAATTTGTTTATCGTTAATTAACGTTTATTTTTAAAACTCAATAACTTATATTTTCAATCGAATTTCAAATTCAATTCGAATATCCAACCCAATTCAATTCAGATATTCAACGATAAATACTTGATATTCACCAATAATTCTGAATTAAATATTAAATTCAATTCATACCCGAAAAATATATTAAATTTTAAATTTCTAATTCCAGTATCAATATAAAAATGATCATTAATAATTAAATCTTTAACTAATTTCACATTCCGGTTGTCGAAATTTCTGGGATGTTGCAATCTACCCCCTTTAAAACTTTTTATCCTCGAAAAGGAAAGATCATTAGGGTTATATCAACGTATACTTTAAATTGTCATATTCATGTAAAATTTTCCGCAACTAATTTAAATATTGATATTTAAGCTATCGACCTCATTGTTTATCATCATATTCAATTAATTCGGGAAATCACATTTCCTTCCAAAATTAATCTCTTCTTAAATTTCAAATCGTGCAAATTATTCCAAATTTCTTTATAATCTCATCTTTCCATATTTACGTTCATTGTTGCACTGTAACGGGTCTAGGCTTTTCAACCATCCACCCAAACTCCTTTTATTCAATCCATTTAATCTTCTCAACACTCCTTGAAAAGTGTAAATAACATTTCCTCTTCAAGTCATAAATTTGTCGACTTGATAATTTCCAAAATTCAAAATCTTTTATCACTTTTTATACATATCACGAAATCCATGCAAAAATATTTATATTATTATTCCAAAGCTATGGACTTGAAAATACTCCAAAATCTTCTTTCTTAACTTATTTAATTTGAAAATATTTGATAACTCGAAATTTGATAAGTCTATTGTCGTCCTTACAGATGTTAGACATACGCTGATTAGACGCATGACTAAAATCTCTAAGTACTAAATATCCTTGCTTCAACCCCAGTGAAAAATACTTCAGAACTTATATTTTATTTTTAAAACAAATACGGAAAGTACCAATGTGATGTTGAAATGTTGATTGTTCATGAATCGCAGATACACAATGGTTTCTTCTGGATCCCCCAGAAAACATACGTATCCGTACAAAATCACTTCCCTGCGAATTTCGTCATGGATAGATCAACAGAAGATATTTAAGAATCAAAAGACAATCTGAGGTCATTGAACGTTGGTTGCTCTATCTTAGGATCACAGAATCAAATCACTAAATGAAATTAACTCAAGTCATGCAATCAAGTCATGAAGACAAAATGTTGCATTAAACATGTGGCCCAGTATTATTATGATTCGCACGGCTCATTGTACTACCTTTAGTAACTCTAATGGTTACATCTCTTTCACCGATAGACAATTTACCGCATGGACCGCAGATACACAATGGTTATGCATGGGTCCCCCCAGGAAACATCCATACCTATAAGCTTTCACAGCTCTGCGGATTACGCCCTTATAATTCGACTGTTGATCGCAGCAGTCACAATGGTCACACTTGGTTCCCCCAAGAAACATCCGTCCGTCGTAGGCTATCTGCAGCCCTATGAATTACGCTACACGGTCGAATTCCAACGACTCTAGATCGCAGCGATCACAATGGTTACGCCTGGTCTCCCCAGGTAACATCCATCTGCCGTAGGCTTTCTACATCCCTGCGAATTACGCTAGCAGTCGTGCTTAATGGCAACTCACGAGTTTTGTGTCTGGACAACCCTACTACCACCAGTAGGATATTTCAGCTAAGCTTGAAATTCATAGGAGAAAGAAGGTACTTTCCTTATCTTAATTTGAAAACATATGATACTATGTACATATAGTACTCTATTTCATATTTCTCATAAATCGTATTTATATCAATTTACATATGATTTTCAATTCATGTTTTCCAATCCATCATCTATATAAATTCTGCTATATAAGATTTTTATCTCAATCCATTACCTTCCAAATTAATAGTTTTCGAACTTGCTTTATTCTTATTTTTTTTTTAATATAAGTTTCGAAAATTTCAATCTCCAATATCTAAAATTAAACATCCTCAAATTTCCATTCAAAATTTAAAATTTCAGTTTCGCTTTCAATCGATTCAGATCCTTTCAAACACAAATTATTAAATCTATTGGTTATAAACCAAATTTCTCCTCCAATTTTCCAATTATTAAGTTCATTACTTCATTCAAATCTTTACGCTCTCAAAATTTCAGAATTTTACATTCTTAAAACAAATTTCTCATTCACACACTATTACTCTTCCACATTCACATCCTTTGATCGTAAATTAGCAAGTGAAAAACTCTCTAAGTATCAACCCTAAAGGCCGAAATGAATATCATATCAACACTTAGAAAGTCATTCAACTAACTGATCTCCAGCCAGTTTCTAAACCCCTTAACTCCATTTCTTAACTCCTTCTCAAATCATTGCTTACACAATTCTCGAATTCAATTTACAAATCCATTTCTCTTACGTTGTGTCGTCCTTCGCTTGAAGTATAGATTTTTGTTCTTCAGTTCTCACTATTCTGATTTATCAAAACCTGTTAGCCTCTCACGTTCTTTGAAAAACATTTCCAATTATAAAATTTATTTTCTATAGAAAAATACATTTTATTCTCATGGGAACATTTCCAAATTAGTTATTTGGATTAAAACAGATGTTAAATAAAACATCGTTAATCCTACTTAAACTGTTAATAATCATTAACTTACTCCACTTAATCAACTCTTGATATTGAACCTCTATCATCTCTTAGTCAACAACGAAGTCAATTGAGTTGGGGAATAATTACCACTCCGACCTTAACTAAACAACATTATTAACTTTGAAATAGATAAAGTTTGCAGCTTCGAACACCAACAAAACATTCATTCTCGTAATTTTCGATTTCAAGTTAAGAATTTATCTCTTTTCCGAAAATCGTTGATTATAACAATAATTCGCGCCTTCAAAATAGTTAACTTTAAAATATGCTTTATTCATTTATTTGAATATATAAATAATTAATTAAAATTTTGATTAAAACGGAAAGTAAACATTATTTTTTTGAAATTCGACATAATTACTCCCATGAATAACTTCATTGGAATAATCTCTTACCTGATAATATATCCCGAACTTCAGAAAATTCCATTTTATTTGTATTCTGAACTTTAGAATAATCTCACCATCCCGGGCAACTCCATTTCCTTTATTCCCAATTTTATTTGCAACATCTTTGCATTAAAATGTTATTTTTTTAATCCTAAATATCTAAATAAAATTCATTGGAACGATTTTATATTTCCCTTTTCCATTCAAATTTCCATTTGAATTCTTATTTCCAATAAATTTCAATTGGCTTTGATTGCCAAAACACACAACTAAAGGAATTGATTCGTTGATTTTCTTATACTTATCTTCTTTTGTTAACATTCGATAATGGATTCGATTTTCAAACTTAAGGGGGAACTAATCGAAGATTAGCTCTCGCAAGCCTGGATCTGAAGATGGGGGATTCCGAAAAATTTAAACCTCAAAAATCAACTTTTGTTCCCACTGTATTACTTTTCAAATACTAGTTTTCACAATGTATATTATTTCCGTAATAATTTCCCTTCCAAAATTAATTTTCAAAAATACTTTCAAAATTAATTTGTTTGAAATCTCCTTTTCACGATCTGTTTTTAAACCCAATAAGCAAAGCTTTGAATAAACTAAAGCTCTGATACCACTTGTAACTTCCCGCCTTTTTGACCGCTTCAAATTGGTAATTAAACCAACTTAAAACGTTCAAGCCGACAGACCATTATCTAGCTTACAGAGTTTAAAAACAGAATCAACTCTAGAAAATACAGAATAAAATAAATAACAACAATGATATAAACTTATATATATATATATATCAGAACTTGAATACAAGGTTTTCATTTTATACAGCAGAATATAAAAATACAGTTTGAATACCCAAAAAAAACATTTACTAGTTTGAAATCTTCAGAGTGCACATCTTCGGAATCCCCAATGTTGTCAACCATCGAATCCTGAGCTGTAATCTTTAAAATCGGTATTGCTCGGGTCTGACCCGAGCGTTCCATGCAAATACATAAAACACTTGAGTCAGAATTAATCATTTGTTCAAGTAAATTAATTTCAATAGAAACTGAGAATTAATAGGTAACCCAAATGAATTATTTAAAACTTTCGAGCATAACAACTTAGGACGAACGAGTTAGGACAACATCATATATATACGTATGCCGATGACATATATATACACATGCAGCGGTACATATATACACATGTGTACACCAACCACCATATATATATATACACACACGCTAAACATATATACGTACCTAATGACATATCAGTTTTTATTTTAGGGACAGACGGTCACAGAAGCCTGCATGTACACATGTGTACAAGTACACATGTGCACTGCCCTAGCATTTCGGGATCGAATGCATAATATGGGAGGTGAATCATAAGACTCAAGGTCGTGAACAATAGTACAATACCAAATAGAACAAGACCAACACCCTCCCATGGGTACACAAAAATAAAAGCGCCGGTATACACAAATCTGGGCGCATGAATATATGAACGCATAATTAGGACGACAAATATGGCACGTGTCCATATTTGCTTCGAAACAGTATAAGTATATAAGTCCAACCAATAAATATCCCCAAAAAAAGTTCAACTCGGCTAGCTCAGTGGGTGCCCAAGTGACTCATCACAGGAAATTAACTTGCATGGTCACGACGTGTAGTGTGAGCAACGCCAAGGACAGTCAAGTGCGACCAGGTAGGGAACGAAGATCAGGGGTATAAACCACTACGAAACAAGGCTAACACAACTGCAAATTCTATGGCTGCAATTATGCAATGCAAAACATGGCAGCCAGTTCAAATAGATGCAAGGTATAAACACTAATATCTAGATTATTAACTGTAAGTATAAATATACATATCATGTGATTTTAATTTGAAAATGTATAAATCAAATATATACAAAAGCAGCATATGAAACAGGTATAAACCAGTCAATGGAATAATGGATTTGGATAGTTGCTAAAACTCATTTGTCCAAACTTATTTTAAATAGGTAATATGGTACCTGAACCGTACTAACATTGTATAAAAGCACGGGTGGCAAAACTGCTTGAAATTTCCAGGCAAAGGACAACATTTTTGACCTTATTTCATAAAGATGCCATATAGTTTTGGCTACTCACTTAACATTACAAGGCTCAGAATCAATGCAGGCAAAATAAAGCATTAAACCTGCTAACATTTTGAATGTATACCCAAGTTTTTCATATTATTTAAACATGCATGTAAAAGGAATGTACCCAATACTTGTGAATTTTGGATTTTACAGGGTAAATCCGCTGTATTTTCACTAGCAGTTCATAGCATGACAGCAGAACAAGCATTTAGGAGGGAACCTATTTTGAGTAAAATCTATGTCAGATATTAAGTAAAAGTGTGTTAATTTATTTTTTCTTCAAAGAACTTAAGAATTTAAAATCACATTTTTCTTACTAGATTACTCAAAGCCCAACTGCATACAAGGTCAAATATATACAAGAACATCAAGGACAGAGCAACTAAATGAGAAACATGTTGAACTTTAACCATTACACTTATAAAACGGTGCATCAAAATTTACGAACATTATAAGCCTAAAGGTGGTTTACTTTTACTTTCGCTTTACCTTTAAATTATTTCTAAATATGTGTACCTGACCAAGCCATTTAACAAAATTAAATAATATATCTGTATTACTTCTTCTTTAAAGCAAAAGACCAAATTTGCAAGGATTGGCAAAAATGGAAAACATTTGTCTTATGTTGTTTCCTTGATCAATGAAACACTAAAACCAGGAACATTTAAGCATATTATGAGACGACCCGAACTTCCCCGTGAAGGAAAGCACGGATAGAATTGAGGACAAGACATAATCGAACGCAGACGGAAGAACATTTCATTGTATATTACAACAATCCCATCGGATACAAGAATATACATAGTATATATGAATAAATTACATTCGAATAATATCAGATATTTAAATTACATTTAAATACATCGCAGCGGAAAATAATACAAAAGCCCAACTAGAAGTAATACACGGATACAGAGCTTTCCGAGCATCATTCCAGCTGTAAATCAGGATCTTGTGAATATAAATCTGCAAAACCAAAACTACTACCTGCCCGTGTCGAAAATAGGGGCACCCAGAGTTTAGGTTAAAACAATAAATTCCAGGTCAGTCATGTGACTGGTGTGAGAACCAAAACAGTTATTTAAAACTTTACTTTAAAAGAGAGTAATTCAAGGGACCACGCCGTATAACACGGAACGGGTTTCCTCCCAAGAATACTAGTGCATATAACAAAACAGCGCAATGCTCTTTGGAAAATGAAGCTATTATAAGACCCAGGTCCCATCACACAATGCAACACAAGCCGGAGGATATGGTTTTCCCTTATAATAGCCAAATAATGCTTGATACGTTTAAAACAAATCATTTGATACTATTATAAGTGTATAGTGTCAAAACAATTTCAATCATAAATATCAATCATAGACGGCATGGGTACCATATATCATGTCGCCATACTAGTTCTACAATTAAAACCGCAATATCACGTATTGGAAATTGGATTTCCGTCATGAGTCGAGGCAAGGGGCAAGCTCCTCTCCGTGTTCGAGACACTCTAGCAAATGTCCCATGACCCCACTATGATCCTTGGATCTTCAGGGTCGGTCCTCTCTTACTTTTGAGGATTAATTATTCCTGAACACACGTTTCCCGGTCCTTACAGACCTATATCCGAGGCGCCTCGTATCCAACAACCACACAGGTGAAAAGTATATAAATGTCAGGGCTGGTAGGTCACTGACACCACCCTAGCTAGAAAGAAACGTCGTGCTCTCCTTGCAGTCACTATCCCATTTTTGACTCATACCGAGGTGTGAGGCTCACGAATTCACGTTATACACAAAGCTACGCCACACAGGCCGTGCTTTGATCATCAACCACAAGACTTTGCTTTTCAACAGAAGCCCTGATCAATTGCCACTTACGCGTGCCACACCGGCAATTCACTCCATGCGACTGATGTCCATCGATATACAACCTCTGAGCTCGTACGTCTCAGAGAAGGGCGTTAAGCAAGAGAATAAATTCTCTGCCGCCAAACAGATGTATATTTAATAGAGATCAATCAACACAGAATAAAATCCAATGTCAGACACACAATCCATTTACAAGTTCGTTCTGGGTCTAAACGAAACCGGAGGCACTTTCCTCGCATATCCATCCATCTCCAAGTACGTCTGGACGATCACCAACTGTTTCCCTCATCTTGGGTGTACAACCCAATTGAGATCATCAGTAATCACCCAAACGATGTGAAGACTTCCGGTCTTCAACACCGTCTTCATCTTCGACATCTCGTCGAATCGGTTATTCAGAATGGGTAGAAACCCGGCCTTTCTGAATAACCCACGTATATGATAAACAAATGTTACACAAACACAACAAACACCTCATTCCAATTCAGAATATTCTTTTATTCACAAAATCACATTCTTAGGGAAAGGTTCCCATTAATTTTATCCAAGATAAATTCTTCTAAATTTATTCTTTAATATTCCTTTGGATATCATTTCAAACTAGTCGGGATTAGCGAACCACACCGAAGTAATTATTTATTTTATTTCCCAAACCCAACCTATATATCCCATGGAGAAAACTGGTAATACTCCATATCTAACACCACGGTGTTATCGGTAAAATTAATTACCATTTCACGTTCAAATCTAATTAAAGATTTAACTATCACTTTGGAGCAAAACTGGTGCTACTCCATTCACGATCACCTTTCAGATTTGATAATTTAAATTATAAATTCACATTTCAATCTAATTAAAGATTCATTAAAACTCCACTTAGTTTTAATCTTTTCAAAAGTCAACATCCTGCCTTTAACTGGGTTAAAGAACCAATGTCATCTAAAACACGATTCACGATAAACCCAAATCACATTTGATATTAAATACAAGGCTCTGAATAGAAAATATACCGGCTTATATTCAATATCAAATTCTGAACCAACAAATATCGTATTGGAAATAACGATATAAAATATATCTTTCAAATTCCCATAACAATATCTGTGTAGTCACGAAATCCAACATTGAAATATTCCGAAGATAATTTCAATTCAACTCCAGTCCAATTCACGTATTGGGAATATTGATTATTTTTAAAATCACTTTCAAATTCAATTTATTTATTTCAAAAATAAATTGATTTTAATTCTAGTTCAAAACTAGTTCACTTCGATAAAATTTATTTTTATCTTTTCAAATATGGAGTTTTTCATCCCAGTTCTTTCCAATTCACATCTTACGATTTTACACAAATTATTGATATTTTTAATAATTTTATCAAGGCCCGTACAGTCGATTTCCATCAACGGCCATCGAACTGCACCTATAGCGACCTTTTTCAAATTTGATTTGGACATAATTCCAAATCCAACCATTAGATTTCAAATTTATAATATTCATTGGAAAGCTCTTTTCGATACGAACCCAACGGTTCTGGTTTTAGGAGAATCCGACGGTCGGATCTCCCGCAACATCAGTTCGAAGTCAATGGTCGAAATTCACGAACTGCCGCAGCGCGGCGCGTTCTATTCAGACCATTATATATATAATATATATATTTCGTCGATTTCCTTTTAAAACGTATTTTATAAATCGTTTTAAATTCGTTTTCAAAACCATTTCAACTCTATATTCAATTTCAAATCAAAATTGAATATTTCCTATCATTACTATATAAATGATAATATTTTCAAAACGTTATATTTTGAAATCACTTCTTTTTCGATATTCGAATAAAATCGATATAAATATCGCTCACGTCAAAATAGCGCAAATCTAGTCAACACGGCTTTATATATTTCAATAAATTCGTTATTCTATTCAACAAATGAATATTTATTCCATTCAACACATGAATCTATATTTCTTTCAACACACGACCAATCTCAACACATGAGTACTGTCAACACACGACTATTTTTATATTCAACGCATGAATTTTCTTTTATAATATTTATTATTTTCCCGATTGGAATGAGGCCCAATCAATCACCATATAATGTTAACTATATGGATTCCATACACCACATGTATATAATAGCAATGATAAACAATCAACCATCATCCAAGGTGCACCACACAACTGCATAAGCATCAAATATAAATAATCAACGCTTACACAGTCTGTCGACCAATCGATCGACATACAATTAAATAATTGGGATTAGTGTACCCAAATGTCATCCCAACACCCGTGTGGGGTTTCAAATCAACAAACACAGATTTTTATTTGTGCAGTTGGGCGATGTGTAAAATTTATCATCCCAATCAATATCCGTCAAATCAGTGTATATAAACAAATCGGCCGATTTGTTTATAAATATTCATTTATTCATATTCACGTTAAAAATTATATTTTTAACGATAATTAATTTCAACCATCTACAATTTATTATCGATTTCACATCAACATCACAAACAATTTTCACAACACATCAATCAAACAAACAAGCCATCCATGGTCTGTGGATGACGGGTGTCGGGTGCTGCTAAGCACCGTCTACATCCTAGTATATATATACAACTAGAAAAAGAAATTTAGAGTGAGAAGTTCTCACCGATAGCTAATCCAATACCACGACTCTCCTCTTGTAGAAGTCTTCGCCGTTCTCGCCTTTCTTCACTTTCGTTGCCCGTAGCCACTACATATATAAAAATCACATTTTTATATTCTTGCCATGTATATAAAAATCATATTTTTATAATTACTCCATATGGATAAAAATTCTATTTTTACATCGCTACTATGTAGATAAAAATTCTATTTTTACATCGCTACTATATAGATAAAAAAATCTATTTTTACATCGCTACTATATAGATAAAAATTCTATTTTTATCATGCTATTCTCTATATAAAGATTTCGCCTTTTCAAATATAAAGATTTCGCCTTTTCAAATATAAAGATTTCGCCTTTTCTATTATAAAGATTTCGCCTTTTCTATTATAAAGATTTCGCCTTTTCTATTATAAAGATTTCTCCTTTTCTATTTCATCACTATAAAAATCACATTTTTATTTTTCTACATATATAAAGATGATATTTTTACTATCTATAAAGTATAAAAACTATATTTTTTTATTATCTCTACTACATAAAGATAATATTTTTATTATTCTACATCAATGAAAATCCTATTTTAATTGAAGTAAAAGTCATATTTTTATTTCCAACTCTAGATGATAAAAATCATACCCCTTTCTTACTTAAAAATATCGTCTTTCCCTATGTAAAAATATTAACTATCTTTGTATAAAAATGTAAATCTTCTACATATAAAAAAAATCAGATTTTTCTTTGCAAAAATAAATTAAACAAAGCAAAACAAAATAAATTAAAGACTTACATTTGTTTTAAGGAGGAGCAGGGGGTGCTGTTGTTCACCTTTGGAGGGGTAGAGGCTCGCTTGCGTCGGCGCGGTGGTGGTGAGGGGGTGGAGCGGAGGGTGGCTCGGGATGGCTGGAAGGAGGCACGGTGCGCTTAAGGGGTTAGGGGGATTTCGGGTGAGCGGTTATTCAGAGGAAGAAGAAGAAGAAGGAGAGGGGGAAGAAGGAAGCGGCGTCCACCGAGGGGGGGGGGGGTGCGATGGCGGCGGCGACGGGTTCCCCCCCTGCGTCGCTCACTCCTCTTTCTCTCTTTTTTTTCAGTATGAAATCAATTCGAACGGGGGGGGGGGGGGGGGGGGGCTGAGGAGATAAAGGAGAGGAGAGAGAGTTTTATTTTTTAATTTATTTAATTATTTAATTTCCGAAAAGGTTGACTTTTCATACGACCTCTAAACAAGGCCCACCGCCTGACGTCCATAGCGTTTCACCCCTATTCCGAACACAATGGGATATGTACCGTAAACTGATTCGATCGTTTCGATCAGTTTTCGTTAAAATCAACATATAACTCTATATATTGATTTTGAACGTGCTTTTCAATTTACCGGGGTCACATAAGAACTCTAGAAATTCCAGAAAAATATTTTCTAGCTTCGTATTGACGATACGGTCCTAACAAAACTAGTTTTATTGAATTCTGAGACCGTTTGAAAAATGGCCATTTTCCAGTCGATTAAAATCAACTGAAACTGGTCAAACGCGTTTTCCTTTGCCACACTCACATATTGATTCGAAAAATTATGAAATTTGGAATCTAGCAATAATTGGACATCGCGGATCCAACAAAAGTGGTTTCGTCGAAATCCGAGGTCGTTTGCAAAATTGCTATTTTTAAGGGCCGAAATTCCATAGCGACTATTCAGAATTTTCAACTGGACATATAATTTGAATCCCGCTATGAAATTTCGATTTTTCGGATTCGTTGGAAAGATATTCTCAATTAGATCCTAATGTTTTTGGTTTCACTAAAATCCGGTTTATTTTGCACTCGGGACATTCAATTGAAGTTTGAAATCGAATTATCGAACTACCGCGCCATTTCCAATTCTATTTATAATTATATATAATTATTTATATTCTAACGACGACGTATATAAATATATACATCGAATTCATTTCCAGATATTTTTCTCGTCGATATTATTTAAAATAATTCATTTTAAATATTCAAAATTCGCTAAAATTGCCAAAATAAAAATTTTAAACTGGCTCGCATTTTCCGGGTTGTTACATATTATTACGGTAAAATGAAACTAGTGCATACATATACACTAAAACTGACCATTAATCAAAATTGTATACGATTGCCAAATATACATCCATATGATTTAAATACCCATATGTAACAAACCCATTCATGTTCAAGTGCAGAGGGAGGTCTGAACCGTGCTAGACACCGTATACCAAACTCAAAGCAAATAGCAAGCAAAGCAAAAGAATACAATGGCAATAGTGCATGGTTACAACGTGGTCAACCATCAAAATTTTCAGTTTAATCGAAATTTAAATACTTGAAGTAAAGAATAATTGTGAGCGAAGCTCATTTTAGATTGGTAGGCGACGAGAAGTGACTGAACCGCAGACTCGACGTTGACGGTGACAGCGCTACAACTGACTAGCGAAGGCAACGATGCAGCGGCAACAACTAGAAGTGGAATGGTTTGAAGAAGATGACGCTGACTTGAACGATGACGTTGGTCTCGACCTTGACTTCGCGATTCACGACGTGGTGTAGCTTACGTTGATTCGAAACAGCAGAGAGGCTCGACGGCCAATCAAATATGAGGCGTGGTGGTCATGGATGGGAGATTTGGGTGAAAAGATTGAATGTTTTAATTTCGGTGTCCATTAATTTCTGGCTTTTGGGGAAAATGGCTTGTTGGTGAAGGAATTGGGTAAACCGCAGATATATAGAATGAAGAGGAGAGGATAAGAACGAAGTGTTTTCAATAGGCATTAGGAAGCCGCGAATTCCAACAATTAGGTCGGCGTGAAATTTCTAGGGAAGGTTTTATCTGATTTAATTTAATATTAAACTGTACCGTAAACAACTGTTGAACACTCAATATTTGTAGCGCTAACACCACTTCCAAATGCAACGAAATTTGACGTACCGTTATATTTCAACGTTCTGAATTCAATAAAATTTATTTAATTGTAATCTAATTTTATTTTGTACAATGATATTTTATTTTTAAATTAGTTATTGGTTCACCGAGTTAATTCTGTTCGTCCACCAACAACTCCATTTGATTCCAAATTCAAAACGAAAAAATTACTATTTTCTTTGTATACACATATCCAAGCCAATTTCCATATATTTCAACAAATAAAATATCTGATTTGTTTATCATTACTTAACATTTATTTTTAAAATTCAACAACTTATATTTTCAATCGAATTTTAAATTCAATTCGAATATCCAATCCAATTCAATTTAAATACTCAACGATAAATATTTGATATTCACCAATCATTCTGAATTAAATATTAAATTCAATTCATACCCGGTGAATATATTAAATTTTGAATTTCTAATTCCAATATCAATATAAAAATGATCATTAATAATTAGATCTTCAATTAATTTCACATTCCAGTTGTCGAAATTTCTAGGACGTTACACCGCCCCTGTGAACAATGCTTTTTCTTCCCTCCCGTATACCAGTTCGAATACTTCTAGCCAGTGCTGCACCTTCGAAGGCACCAATCTCCCTTCTCACTCAACGAAAATTCATGAAACCAAAACCATTCTCCTTCTCTTCATCTCCTCTCCTTCCCAGACGCCATGACCACAGACTCCGCTCGCCATATCCAATCATGTCTAACCACCTTATAATATGCACACAATAATCATCTCGACATTTTTTTAGAATTTCACCCAAAATTCACATGACGTGCGCCTTCCCATTAGGAGTCAAACGCCTCCCACGAACCAGCCTATCTCTCCCACTATCTCTGGCCAAAACGTGCCTTAGGTGCACTGTAGATTTTCGAGCAACTGGAAAATATGATTGGATGTTGTGAAAAATATATTATCTTGAAGCCCTTCTTGTAAGGATTTCATATATACATATATATATATATATATATATATATATATATATATATATGTATGTATGTATGTGTGTGTGTGTGTTTTGTGATTTTTAGAGCAGCACTGGTTTTGATTTTAATTTTAAAGGCATAAGAACTTGTAATTTTGATTTCTTTTTTCACAAAAAATGGAGCAGCTGTTTACTTTTATATAGACGAAGGAAAGGATAGGATCAGTGTCTTCTCTAGGCATGTGTGCTGGTACAACTGCATTGAAATCTTGCTGCTGAAGTACACGATATAGAGACATCAAAGGCAGTAGTAGAGAGGCTCTTGTACTTCATAGGTTGGTTTTGGTATGGGTTGCTTGCTTCAGTAGGAATATAGTGGCTTGCAAAGGAAGGTTTGGCCACTTTTTTATTTGTATGATTATTTTAAGCTATTGCTATTTATCGTTGAAAGTTTTATAATTTGTGCGATCACATACAAACTCCAAACGCGATGAAAATGGACGGCCTGCTATATCTTGACGTTCTAGACCCAAAGAAACTTGTTTAGTCGAAATACAAATCCGTTTGCACAAACTACGTTATTTTAAATTCAAATTATTTATCAATTCACATTTTAATTTCGCATGGCCACAAAAAAACTTCGATCGACACGAAATTAGAATTCTAGCAATAATTAGTCATTACGGAAATATTTGTTTCATCGAAAACGGAGATTTTTTGCAAAATGACTATTTTTAAGGCTTAAATAAAACTAATAAAATATTAATAAACTCAAAAAATACCATATAGCTTTAAAATAAACAAGTTTTGCTCTTATTAGAAAATTATAGTCTAATAGATTCGAATGTTTCTTGTTTTAAAGAATTCCGACTTATGACAAATCCCATATATCCAATTAAAGTTCAAAACGTAAAACTACGCACTACCACGATGTCACAAGCTCGTTTTTAATTTAATTAAAAATTATACGTTCAAATTTAATTTATAAATAATTTCGTTATAAAAATCCATTTATATTACCAATTTAACATTTAACCCTAACTAGTGTTAACCCGTGCTACGCACACGGTTCACATGTAATACATTCAGCAATTCATTGTTATGTATTGTTAGCGATGAAAATTTTACATTTATGCACTGAGGTTATTTTGATTTATTTTTTATTAAGTTTCATTGGCAAACATTTATTAAATAAATATGTTTAAAGTAACTACTGAGAATGCAAAATGTAATAATTAGTTTGAACTGGTAATAGATTTACATAAAAAAGACTATTATATGTATTATTTGATTGTTACTTATTATGTTTCTCTGCATGCCCATTAATATGTGTAACTCATAAGTTAACATGCGTTCATCTTATATAAATATAAATTCAAATATTCAGGCATTTGATGTAATTAACGTGGTTCATGTATGGTATAAAATAATCATGCTAACAACTGAGTGTTTAAATTTTAATTTTAATAGATAATATTCTAACGTATCCATTTGTTAATATTTCACGCTATCAGATAGTAACTGGGTTAGAAATATAGCAACACCAGAGCTTAGTAATACCAAGCACATTCATATTTTTTAGGAAACCAAAAAATGAAACTTTGGACAACAGCGGTTGTAAAATGTCAATAATACATTTAAGGTAAGAGTGGTACAACATTTCCTTTAAAACATTAATAGGAAAAGCAAGTGGCTGGTCCTTGGTAAAAATATATAATCAATCGGCATGCTAACAACTTCTAAATAGATAAAGCAAAACATACTAATGTAAATAGACAAAGCAAAACATACTAATAAACAATAACTCAATGCAGATGATTTCACCTAATTGAAGAGAAGTTCAACAAATCAAACAGAACTAAAAAGTCATATCTGTTGAACAATTATTCTTTACATATGGAATCTAAGAAATCAACCCTATTGTCCTCATTTCTGATACTTATTACATGGTTAAAGCAGGTCATAAAAATACCTGATACTGCTTATTTAATTGGATGGTACTGTACATGTCGGTGTCCCAAAAACCTATAAATGTAGCAAATAATGCAAGTTTCTCTCGTCTTAAATGAATACAAATATATTAAGTAAACTTTGGCTAATACTCTAACTAAAAATGGATTACAAAGCAATATTATTTAGTGTGCAAACAACAACTAACTCCTCATGCAGAATAGTCGACCACATCAGGTCGAACCATCCAATCACAAAGCATTAGATATAATTTGATGCAACATTTCTTACAGCTTGCTTAAAGTCTACACTAAGATATAATCGTAACATACTGATAATCCGAGAATAGGTGTACATGCATCTTATTATCAATATACGAAAGGTATTGATAATCCAAACTTTATTCTTCTGTCATCCAATATAGTCGTACGATAAACATATAAAGCTTGTTTAAAATCAAAAACAACTTACAACTAGTATCAAAAAAGTAAGACTATGAGTTCAACTATTCCATAATATTTTTTCTAGCGTCCAACATAGAATATAAAGCAATCAATATGTGATGGTCAAAATAAATATCATGACGTTTATAATTAATTTCCTGAATATATAAAAGCAGTCGTTTTACAAAATCTAAATGTACGACCCAAACTCATCCTTAAGGGAAAGCCCGGATGGAGTTGAGAACGCGGAAAATCAGAATACAAACAATAGACCATTTCATTGCTTATTACAATAATTACATTAGAGTACAAGAATATAATAGAGTATGAAAAAATAATATACATCAGAAAAATATCAGAGATTTAAATTACAAACCAGAGGAAAAATAATACATAACACAACTGAAAGAGATATACGGATATAAAGCTTTCCAAATATAACTCCAGCTGTAAATCCAGGATCCTATGAAAATAATATCTACAAAACCAAAACTACTAGTTGCCCGTATGGAAAATATGAGCACCCAAAGTTTAGGTTAAAACAATAAACTCCGGGTCAGTCATGGGACTGGTGTGAGAACTAAAATAGTTATTTAAAACTTTACTTTAAAATAGAGTAAATCAAGGGACCACGCCGTATAACACGGAATGGGTTTCCTCCCAAGAATACTAGCTCACTACAAGAAAAACCGAGATTAGCGACAGATTTTTAGCAGCGGAAAATTCCGTCGCTAATTAGCGGTGGATTTCGCTTTGTAAGAGAAAATATTTTGGATTTTATGTCATCTTATTATAAATTATTACCATCGAATACTAATTCTATCGTCAAATCAATGGAAATTGCAGCTCTTTACCGTCATATAATATTTGACGCTAAATTCCGTTGCTAATAGACTCGGATTACCGTCAACATAATTTTGAAGCTATTTTCCTGTAGTTTTCCAAGAGATTTGAAACGAACATTTATATTTTTTATTTGTTAAATGTTTTACATTTGTGTTATCACTTAGTAATTAATTAGTAAATTTAAATTTTAAATAATTAATGTTAATAATACATTAGTAATTAATAAAAAATAATAACTATTAGAAGTAAATAAAATTCAATAGTTAATGCTGATTAATTTATTTATTTTGAAAATTAATGCTGATTAATTATTAATTACTATATAATATAAATAAGAGGTAATAGTAATTAATAAAATACATTGTTGTTCGATGTTTATTAAATTTGTTTTGATAATCAATGATTATTTAATAGTCTTTAATACGATTAATTAAATTAATATCAAGAAATTATTAATACATATTTGCTTTTAAGAAATTGATTGCTACGTATTATTTGACAAATAATTAGTAATTAATTAAGAAAAACAAAATGGTCAAAGTTTAAAAATAAGAAGTTAAATAAATATTAAATAATTTCGAAATTCAAAAAATTCAAACATTACCATACAAGTTATTATTTTTATGCATATTAATGTACTATTAAATAATTAATAATTGATATGTGATAGTTAATATAAGTATATAATAATTATTATAAATTAATATCTACTATTAATAATTAGTTGTTGGTAATCTATAATTAATAATAAAATTTAATTAGTGATTAATTATAGCTGAGCATAAGATTTAAGTAATGCACTATCGGCGGAATAAATATTTTGATTACATAATTTGTTATTACTTCAAAGAAAATAGGTTAATTTTATAAATCTCAACATTTTCCCTAATGGGGCATGGTAATTGTTTACCTTATTTATATCCATATATGTCATGCAAGAAGTTGTTCAGGAATATTCATTTCATATGTAATTTTTTTTCACATTAATTGCAGCCTTATGGCCTTACTTTTAAAGTCAAAATCATGATGCTTATTTTCTCTTATCACTTTTGAATTACATGCGCAAATTAGTCATAAATATTAATTATGAATGAACAAATGGTAGGGTACTTGGGTGAAATTTTCAATATGCCCATATATAAAAAACAACAACATGGAAATGTATTTTTTTCATTATATGGAAAGTAAATCAAGATGTATTACAAAGTCGGTTTTCCCACGTTATGCGGTTATACTAGTTAGTAAATAAGGATTGCATTTTCTCGCCTCTTGCGACAAACATAATTTTAACAATTAAGCTTTCTACTAGTTGCAATAAACACATTGTTAAGAATTGCATTTCTTTATAGGTTGCAATAAATATTTTACATTTGAAAATTTTAATGTTTATCATTATAACTCATGCGAACACCTAAATAACAAATAGTAATTAATTAAAAAAATTGAAAATGGTAACTAATATTGTATTACGTAATAATTAATGTTCAATATTTAATATTTAATTAAGAAATATGTTCTTTATTTATCTTTTAATATTTGATAATTTAATTTATTAATATTCAATAATTTAAAACAATCGTAAAATAAAATAAAAAAATTGTAACTTTCTTGAAATTCAAAATAAAAATTTCAGATATTCAAATTTTCATAAAACTAGAAAATATAAAAAAAATAGTAGAATTTTTGTTTTTGAACTCTTTTAACATATGCGTTTTTTATTTAGCTCGAAGTAATATTTTCAATGTTTGTTACTGTGTCTTCAATAAAAGGCTTTTCTCGAGACTCAAACCTTTTAGATTAAATTACAATTTCAGATCTTAAATTATTAATTACTATACATAAATTTCCAATCATAATTTATTACCATCAATCGTTCAATCTAACATTTTAAAAGCCAGTAAACAATCAAACTTTCCTAAACCATCAGCCTTTTACGGCAAAATTCTAAATTTTGAAGCCCGCTCTAATTTCATTTTGGCGGCCTTTAAAATTTCAAAACCCATTCTGAAATTTCGGATCCGCATATTTTTTCTCTACTTCCCAAATCTGTCTTACTACTACTCTTCTTCTGAATATCCTAAATCGCTCGCCGCCTCTTCCTTCTCTATTTCATCGCACCAAACAAGCCTCCGCCTCTTTCATCTCCATTAGCAACAAAGTCTACCTCCTCTCCTCCAGATCCACAGTCGAGAATGATACGTGGACAACCACGATCTCTCCCATCTCGCATCATCAGATCAAAAGCAAGAAGCTCGCCATCTCCGCACTCAACGACCAGATCTACCTCATCGAAGGCAACTCCAGAACCTCCACCTTCGAGGTGTATGATCCCGACTCCAACACATGGCACATCTCCACGAATCACCAAGCAGATGGTACGGCTGCTTTGGCGCGGCCTCGGACGAGTTCTTCTATGTGGCAGATGGATTTAGGTTGGAAACGACATAGCAGATCGGGGTTGCTCGCTTCCGCTGTGGGATCTCAGATTGGGGATGCTCGCTTCCACTATGGGATCCATTATGGGCTGGTTGTTTCTGCTGCTGTCGATGGTGAATGCGATCCAGATCCGGCTTGGGATGCTTTCTTGCGGCAGTAAGTTTGCTGTTAGGGCTATTACTATTCTTGTTACGCTAGTTTCTAGTGCTTTTTTGGTTTATATCTCCACTATTTTCTACGCGTTTACGCATTAATTTGGGGTCGGTTATGTAAAGTGGTTACCAACGTAAATTTGTGGATGCATTGTGGATAAGCATGAATCTAGGGCAGTTGAATTTCATTTACTACAATTTGGTAGGATTTATTCAATTGAGCATGATCTTTGTGTGCAAATAACCATCTATGACTCTATGTCATCAATGTCACATTGTCTGTCTTATAAATTTTACCATCAACCTTTCGGCTACAATCTTAAATATCATATAGTGAGTTTTAAACAGAATAACTACAGATTTTGTGAAACTACACATGAATTGAATTTTATAATTAAGTTTTCCCTTTATCATTGCTCATTTAATTTGATTTTGAATTTTGTTGTGTTTTTTATTTCCACCTTCAGTTGTGCTCAGAACTTGCAAAAATACAGTATAATTTGTTAGGATGGTTGTGAGCCATAACTTGCTGTATGAATAGCCAATGGTTGTGAGCCATAACTTGCTGTATGAATAGCCACATATAGCATACCCAATGATGATGCTTTATACATTTATATGTTTAATAAATCTCATATAATTATTTCATTAGCATCAGAGAGTTTAGATTCATGAAATTGCAAATACTAGAACTCCTATGTTGCGTAGTTCTTGTAAATTACTAGAACAGTTTGATTGATCAATTAACATAGCATCCTCATAATTTTATAATTTTAAGCTTCAACCAAATATTTCTAAGCTACTACCATAATTATAAAATTATTTGCATGCTATTTACTAAGTATGTATTTGTAATGATCGGATTAAAGTTTCTGGAAATTGCGCTGGAGAAATTGCTGAAGTAGTGAAGCAACTAGAGGAGTCAACTGGATCGGTTGCTGTTGATCAAATTGGTCAAACCCTCATCTTGTATAAGCAAGGTCAAACCAAGATGCAAAAGAATTAGGCTTCAACACTTAAAAAGTCTAAAGAATATTTCAAATCGAAGATGCAGGCGAAAGGCCAGTCATGAATCATCTATGCATCGGTCGGTCTACCAATCTCTTTCTTTAGCAAACAAATTAATCTACTTGAGCTTCTATAAGTTTAGAACATAGTTCAGTTGTATATTTATGGTAGATTGTAGCGTTGCAACTCTTATAATGTAGTTTTTGCTCATATTTCTCCTGTATTTTAAGGTTCCTTAATAAATATTTAGATGGTAATGAAAAAACTGCTGCATGGATACTTGGACCTGGATGCAAGATTGGTGTCGAAATTCCAGTGGAACTTTTTATTTTGAATATATATATATATATATATGTATATATATTGGCAGATTAGCAGGGGAATAGCGGCGGATTACCAACAAAAAAAAGTGAGGTTAAGTTTACCCTAATTTAATTTCCATCGCTAATCCTTTAGAAATTAGTAAGGGTTTACCAACGCTTTTTACAAATAATAATTTATTATAAATTACTTATCCGTCGGTAAATAAATTAAACTTAAATTAATAAAAAAAATATTTTGATTATATAATTAGTAAAATGACGGAAAACTGTCGGAAAACTCATGCTAAATTCCATCGCTAAATCTGACACAATTACCGTCATGGTTTTTACCGACCAAAGTATTATGCAGGAAATCCGTCGCTTATGCCAATATAGCGACGGATTAACAGCGGATAATGCCGCTGTTATTTGTTGTTTTTCTTGTAGTGCAGTGCATAAATTAAGAATTTCATAAACAGCGCAATGCTTATCAGAAAATGAGGATATTATAAGACTCAGGTCCCATCACAAATTGCAACGCAAGCCGGAGGATAGAGTTTTCCCTTATAATAGCCAAACGTGCTTGGTACGTTATAAAAAAATTCATTTTGCTATTACTATAAGTGTATAGTGTCAAAATCAACTTCAAATATAAATATATCAATCATAGATGGCATAATATCCCATGGTACTATGTCGCCATACAAGTTCTACAACTAAAACCGAAAGGTCACGTATTGGAAATTGGATTCCATCTATGAGTTGAGGCAAGGGATGGCTCCTCACCGATTCGAGACACTTTAGCAAATGCCTCAGGATCCCCCGCAGTGAACTCTTGGATGCTTCAGGGCCGGTCTTCCCTTACGATTGAGGATTAGTTATTCCTGAACACACGTTTCACGGTCCTATCGGACCTATGCATCGGCCCCGTAGTGACCGATATATCCGAAGTGCCTTGCAATCCATCATCCACATAGGTAAAAAATATGTAAATGTCTGGGCTCCATACCATGACACCGCCCATAGCTAGAAAGAAACGTCGTGCACTCCCTACAGTTCAATCCCCTTTTTGACTCATACTGGGTGTGAGGCACACGAATTAACGCTATACACAAAGCTATGCTATTTAAAGTCGTGCTTTGATCATCGACCACAAGACTCCGCTTTTCAACAGAAGCCTTGATCACTGCATCTCTGCATGCCGCACTGACAATTCATGTCATGCGACTGATATCCATCAATATATAACCTCTAAGATCATACGTCTCAGATAAGGGCGCTAAGCAAGAGAATAAATTCTCCGCCGCCAAACAAATATATATTCAATAGAAATCAATCACACAGAATGAATTCCATTGTCAAATACACATCCACTTACAAGTTCATTCTGGGTCTGAACGAAACCGGAGGCACCTTATTCCTCGTCCCATATGTCCAATACAGGAGAGAGGTCCTCGCATATCACGTCGATCTCCAAGTATGTCTGGATGATCACCGCTTATTACCTTGTCCTAGGTGTACAACCTAATCAATACATCAGTAATCATCGAAACGATGTGAAGATCTCCGATCTTCAACCACCATCTTCATCGTCGAATCAGTTATTCAGAATGGGCGTAAACCCGATCTTTCCGAATAACTTGCGTTTCTCATAAATAAGTGCTACACAAACACAACATATGCCTCATTCCAATTCAGAATATTCTTTTATTCAAATATTCACATCTTTAGGGAAAAGCTCCCATTAATTTTATCAAAGATAAATCCTTTTAAATTTATTCTTTAATCTTCCTTTGGATATCAATTTCCCAAAGATTCATTTACCTTTTCACAATTCTAAACCAAATTAAGGTTTATAAACTAGTCGAGATTATCGAACCATACTGAAGTAATCATTTCTTTTATTATCCCAATCCCAACCTATTCATCCCATGGAGAAAAACTGGTAATACTCCATATTTAACACCATGGTGTTATTAGTAAAATTAATTACCATTTCCCGTTCAAATCTAATTAAAGATTTAACCATTGCCTGGAGTAAAACTGATGGTACTCCATTCTCGATCATTTCCTAAATTTGATAATTTAAAGTATCACATTCACATTTCAATCTAATTAAAGATTCATTAAAACTCCACTTAGTTTTAATCTTCCAACGATCATTATTAATGATTATTTAACTTTGGGAAATCAAACATGCCGCATCGACAATCTACACCGTACCATTGATTTCTGCCAATATATAACCTCTAAGCTCGTACGTCTTAGAGAAGAGTGTTAAGCAAGAGAATAAATTCTCCATCACCAAACAAAATATATTTAGTAGAGATCAACAACACAATTCGAAATACAATGTTAGACATGTAATCCTTTCTTAATTGGGTTAAAGAACCAATGTCATTTAAAACACAGTTCACGATAAACCCATAATCACAGTTCATATATTATGGAATCTTCACATAAAAAAGATCAATATATATATAATTGATATAAATTTCCATATCCAAACAATAATATAAATGGAATAATGGCAAAGCCATTTAAATTCCATATATAGTAATAGTCTTCCTCCACAGAAGCTCACTTCGATCATTACCAAATCGAATTCCATTCCATTTCAATTTATTTTATTAAATTGGAAAACTTTACTTTGGAAAATTTCAATTAAATCTTAATAAAAGATTTATAAACTCCAAATCATATCTTCACTGTTAATCGGGTTTAAAAACGAATGTCGTTAAAAACACAGTTCACAATAAACCAAATTCGCATTCCATTTTATTCCAATTACTAAATATAATTGGGAACCCTAATAATCTTAATTAAAAGATTTATTCTTTTCACAATGGGGTTTAAGAACAGTGTTACTGAATACACCATTCACGACAAACCCAAAATCCAATTTGATATTAAATATAAGGCTTTGAACATAAATTATATCGGCTTATATTCAATATCAAATTCTGAAACCAACACATATCGTATGGGAATAACGATATATATATATATATCTATATCTATCTTCCAAATTCCTCCACGATATCTGTATTGTCATGGAATCCAATATTGAAATATCTCGAAGATGATTTCTATTCGAATCCATTCTAATTCATACATTGGAAAATTCTGGTTAGATTAAAACCATTCACAAATCCAATCGATTTATTTAAAAACGTTGGATTATCTTTCTAGTTAATAACTAGTTCATTTTGATCTTTACAAAAGTGGAATTTTTTGTCTAAATTATTTCAAATCATTTATTATGTTTTTACAGCAATTACTATTACTTTTAATAATTTGATCAAGGCCTGTACAGTCGGTTTCCAATAACGGCCACTAAACTGCATCTATAACGACCTTTTCCAAATTTGATTTGGACATAATTCCAAATCCAACCATTAGATTTCAAATCTCTTATATTCATCGAAAAGCTCTTTTCGATACGAACCGAACGGTTCTAGTTTTAGGAAAATCCGACGGTTGGATCTCCCGTAATGTCAATTCGAAGTCAATGGTTGAAATTCGTGAACGGTTGCAGCGCAGCGCGTTCTATTCAAGCCATTAATATATGTTTTGTTCAAAATGTATTTTATAATTTTGTTTTAAAAACTGATTCCCACTTTCATTTCAATTTTAAGTCAAAATTGAATACTTCTTATCGTTGTAATATTTAAATGATAATATTTTCAAAATATCAGATTTTGAAATCATTTCCTTTTCGATATTCATTATAAAATTGAATAAAATCGATATGAATATCAGACATCAAATTCACATTTTAATCCTTTATTGAATATTATTTTAAAATATTTGTTATTTTAAAATATTTCTTTATTCCTGAATTAGAATCAGACCCAATCAATTACCATATAATGTTATTTATATTGATTTCATACATCACATGCACACAACAACAATGATAAACCATCATCCATCATCCAGAATGCATTACACAACTGCATAAGCATTAAATATAAATAATTAACGCTTACAATAGTCTGTCAACCAATCGATTGACATACAACTAAACAATTAAGATTAATGTATGTCAAATATCATCCCAATATCCGTGTGGGATTTCAATCAACAAACACTGATTATTATTTGTGCAGTTGGGCGATGTGTAAAATTTATCGTCCCAATCAATGTCAGTTAAATGAGTGTACATAAATAAATCATCCGATTTGTAAATGAATATTTATTTCCATTTCAGGAGAATTTTATGTCGTTCATATATACGTTAAAAATTATATTTTTACTATAAAATATTTGTTTCAACACTTGACTATTTTATATAGTTTATTACAAAAAAAAGCATATACATTTCAGTTTTAGAAAAAATCGGCATCATAACGGTGCGATATTAGAACCGGAGTAATGTCCAGCATTACCCTTCTCCTGATACTGGCTCGCGCCACACACATCAATCACAATCAATCCCACAATCAATTCACAATCTATTTTACAACCACAATCCAAATTTCGACAATACAATCTAAACAGACAACCATGATTTGTACAAATAAATAGTGTCAGGAGCTACTAAGCCCTATCTGCAACCTAAAATATTTTTAACTGTAAAATAGTTTGAGTAAGAAGGTGTTCTCACATTGGGATCCACTCCGTCATTATTTTCTGACGCTCTGATTTGCTGTTCTGGTTCCAGAATTTGCAAACGAGCTCCAATCTTCACACGAATTTTTTTCTTAGCTTAAACGCGCCATTCCAGACAACTTTCGTTGTAACATATTACATTTCGTCCACTTCAAGCCGGTAATTGTACCAACTCGAACCGTTCGAAATGTCAGAATGTTATTAGCTTCTGAGGTAAATAGAATAAATCACAGCATCACAGACACAGAGCAATATAATATCTCGTAGCGGAAAATACATAATACAATAGTAGCTCATGAAGCTACTAAATAAAATTTACAACTCAGTTTACACAGATAATACAGCGAAAGTCTAATACAATGATTTCTAATACATGAATAAATAATAACTGTTTGAAATAGAACAACGTAGAAAGATGAACACTAGATCAACCAATCAATAGATATAGGTGAGTAAAACCCGATATAAGCACCAAACTCCAAAAGTGAACCACAAAAGCTGTAATACTCGATCTGACCCGAGCAATAATGCAAAACAAAACAACACGGATCAGGACTAACATTCTCATAGAAGTAAATCAACTCAAGTGAATTGTTAAATGAAATGCATCAATAACTTAAAGGATGTTTAGGATCACCATCCTCTAAGGATCCGTTAAACTAATATCATATAATACAATACGCTATTATAATAGTGTCTATGATTAAACATAAAATATTAAAATAGTGTAAGCAGGATTACATTTTCACCCTTACACCGTTTATATATTATCGTAAACATTTCATATAAAACACCAGTAAGGTCGGTGGATAGGGATGCACCGCTATACGACAACGTTAACTCAAAATCGTAGGGGGCTCGATCAGGATAATATGACAAGGCACACGAGGAATACCAACAATATGATTCTACCAATGCATGCCCGTGACCGGTGGTAACGCATAGCCGCGACTACCGCCTACCTCGAAACATACTCCAAATATCAAAGGTACACCAATCAAATCACAAAGTAGTAAATATGGGTTCAAAGAAGTGTGTCCGACAGGAGGGGCTACGTCACTTAATCACGGTATAAAACCTGGTTTAGTCATTTTAATTATGACCCGAAAGTCAAGTCTATCTATCAACATTCTCTTTCTTCAAACCAGTAATCGCCACCGAATCATCCTACTTCATTCTGGAACTCACCGCGTACACAGTTGTTAAAGTGGTTTTCGGTATTGACAGAGAGTATGACAATATCCGATCCGGGTCTCCTTAACAACCAATCGTTTACATTTTTCACATTGTGGCCAATATTTTATAAATCACTTTATAAAATCATTGTATGAATTCTCAGATTCAAATCAAATTCAAAATTAAATATTTACTTCGATAATATTTCGGTTTGGTTTATATTCATCGAAACTCAAGTTCAAACAATTCAATTGTTTCACGTTTATCATTATAAGATATCGTTAAATCGATTTATCAATCCAATATTTCAGTTTAACTTCAATACATACACTTTAAATCAAAATATCATATTTCGCTTATATAATTCAAAACAAATCGTGTCATGCTTACAACTCGAATAATAAATTCAAATTCATTATTTAAAATTCAAATCAAACTCTTACATTTCAAATTCAACAAATCATATCTTAATTACTCAAGTCATACAATTCCTAATTGGAAAATTCAAATCATACATTTCAAAACAATTTTGTAAATACGATTTCACAAATTTCTTAATTCAACTAACGATTATAAAAATCAATTCTGTATATAAAATCATATATTCTAAATCACATTTAGTCACGTTAAGTTCAATTCAATTTGAAATCAAATAAATGTCTTATATGAGTTCAATGTTTAAAATTAAATATCGGTATTTCAAATTCAAACCTTGACTTAAGTCACAAAATCTTACTTAAACCAACTTTGAGTTTAAAGTTTGCAAAATATGTATAAAGATAATTTAATTTTTGAAAATAGATATATATAAGTTTATAAAATTCTAATAATAATTAGAAAATAGATTATAAACATATATAAATTTAAAATAATATAAAATAGGTTTAAAGAAAATATTAATATATAAAAGTTTAAATTACATATATGATTAAATTATATGGTTTAAATTAAATAAAATTATAGGTAAAATCTTAAATAAGTATTTAAAACCGTTTTTACTCAAAAATCATTTTTAAACATATAATTTAAAATTTATAAAACTTAAGTTTAAAATTCTTAAAATATAAATATAAAATCTTAAATTATTATTTAAAACTCAAAATTTCAAATTACTTTACTTCTAAAAAACAATGCCCGTATGTAAATCTATACCCTATGGTCAAGTGATACATATATTTATCATTTCATCCCGAAATTTATAAATTGCTACGGGTCTATCATTTCAACCCGCGATCCCAAATTCAGTATAATCGTTCAGGTCTATCATTTCAGCTCATAACGATTTTTCCTTAGTCTAATGTCCGTTCGGGTATATATCATTTCAACCCTTAGTGATTTTTCCTAAACTAGGGGTATCTACAACATAACAAATCATTACATATCATTAGCCACATCATAGTCATATATAATCAGTGCACATACAAGTCATATGAATATCGTGTCACATATGAAAGTGTATATTTCAAACAAACAATTTCTACTGGCAATCCTATACATTTCATAACAGTTCATTTAGTTGATCTAATATCTATGAAATAATGTGAGTGATCAGGTGTGAGATAAACTCTCCTTTCGTAGCACAGATTGGAAACAACAGAAGAATTTGACACCGAATTGAAACAACGACTTCAAGGCACGATCCAGAGTAGATTTGATTATAGCAACCACTTAATATATATATATTATTTTGTATGAGGCGGTAATGGAATTTTAAATGGATCAGTACGGCTATTGGGTTTGAGACGGGTTTCGGAACTCAACACCAAACTCGATTCAAAAAAAATAAACACAAATGATATTTTATAAAATATTATGTATATATTTTTAAAATAATAGAATTTCAAAACTTAAAATTTCAAATTATATATATATATATATACATACATATATATATATATATATATATTTGTGAAAATATATAACACATCACACTAACATAAATATACACACAATCACTCACATAGTAGTATACGCTCACATGTATATATACTAACACAAATACACATGTCCACGCACACAAATTCACATAGTAAATATTTAACACACACCATACTCACAACACAAACTCTCACAAAATAAAAACCCATACACCCCATGCATTCATAAACCAGACTCCACACGTACACCATGCACACACTGTCATAAACATCCACACAGTTTTAATAATACATACGCACATGCACTCTATAACATACATATATATTTATTAAAATAACTCATCATGCACACCACACCACACCACACCACACAAAGGGAACAAAACTTACACGCAGACAAACAAAACCACATACAAAAAAAAACTCACGCATACACAAAAAAGAAGACAATCGGCATGTAGGGAAGGGCAACCAGTATGTGTCAACACGGTGTTGTCGACGTGGTTAGAGGGCTATCGGAGGCCAGGTGGGTGCCAATCTAGGTGGGTTCGTCGGCTGGGACTCGGCTGCCGCAGGTCTGGGTTAGCGCGGAGAGTAGCTGAGCGTGGTTCACGGAGGAAGGTGTCGGGCAGAGTGGGAGAGGCTCGGTAGCAGTGGAGGGTCGGAAAGGCTGTCGTGGTGAGGGGCTTAGCACTGGCGGGATTGCAGGCGGAGATTGTTGAGCGTTGGAGGAGTAGGGCTGACGGCTGGGGCTTTGGTCTTTAGGTGGGGAGACTGACATGGAAGAGCAGGAATGGAGGAGGGAAAATTTGCAAAGAGGAAGGCTGTCATTGAGAAGGAGATGCGGTTGGGAAGGGGAGATGAGAGATGGCGATGGAGAATAATTTATGAAATGGGAAAAATTGCAGAAAAAGAAGAATGCGAGAGGAAAATATAAAGAGGTGGTAGAGAAAAAGGTGGGATAAGGCGATTCATGGGGCCAACTCGTTTCAAAGGCAATGAACAGTTATTTAATTGAGGCCTTTAAGGATGGAGCAAAGAAAACATCAGTGTGATTTTTTTTAATGTTGGAACCAGTCAAGAAGTGCGTCTGTTCCAACGAAGTGGTTTGAAACTGCACTAATTATTGAAGTAAACAGCCGTTTGATGAAAGTTTTGAATTAACAACAGTATATATATATATATATATAGTGAACAGTTTTAAATATGAACAGACAGAAAAATAAGCGTTGACCGATGTTTTTAAACAACAAAGTAAAATAAAATTAGAACATATCAGATTTCGTATATATAAAATCGAAGATAAAAGTGAACGATCGATTTTTGGAATTATAAATATATTTAACAAATAGTTTTGCAAATCAAAGTGAACAACAATCAAATAGTACGAAATAACAGACTAACAGGAGAAATATTTTGAAATTAAATCCAAGATATGATTTTTAATAAATATCTAAACAAATAAAATAATACGAGTCTAAATAAAATTTAACTTCAAAAATAAATTCAAATTCAAATATCTAAACTTAAATAATTAAGATTTTAAATGTCAAATATTGATTTGCAGTATAAATATTATATTCATACCAAAACGATTTCATTCATTTAATAAAACCAAAATGAATTTAGTTTTAAAAAAAAATCAATATTATTATTTCAATAAAATACAAACAAATAAAATAAATAAAACTAAAATTTAAACTAAATCATTAAATAAAATACACTTAAAATTTGGGTTGTTACAATCTCCCCCACTCAAACCTTTTCGTCCCTGAAAAGGAATGAGGTAGAGAAAAAGTAATTAAATAATTAATATATTTAAACCAATGGTTTATATCTATCCTCATACCTATACATTTAATTTGAAATATATATAAATCAAAAGTTAAAATAATTTCAAAAATTTCAAAATAGTTTTAGGTATTCACTCGATGTCTCAATTGGCAATATATCTATCCCACTTTCCGAACCGAAAATAGATATCGATGATGCCGCGGTCATCACCAGAATCATTTTCAAGCGACTAGAGCGTGATTCTATATCTATCTAATACATATAGGATTTATCATATACGTCGATTAGACGTATACCCAAATCACTAAGTATTCGATAAGCTAACTTTACTGTCAGGTAAGTACTTAAAACATTTTCTCTATTTAAACCAAATATTCACCAAATTTTCAAATCATATATTATGAACAATATATTTCAAATTGTTAAAATTTAAAGCAGGGAAAATTGTATCTCTACCCTACTCATCTATTTATTAAAATTTAGATTCAATCCCTTAATAAATATGCAATAATATCAAATATATAACAATATTACCCTATACTATACCAAAATATTTTCAAACCCAAGTTATCAATATTATAAAACTAGTTTAATTCCATAAGTTTAAACATATATATACATCAAAATTAAAATATTTTATAAACATATTTAAATTTATAAATTCCTATATATATGTATATATATATATATACATTTACAAACAATACATTATAAATTTCAACCAAGATAAAATTATTTTCTTACAAAATCTATATAAAATATATAGTCTATAAAATATATCATCTTAAAGTTTAACATTGAATCTCTTCAAAATACAAGTATTAACAAAACAAAAGGTCATTTACAAATATATATATATATATATATATATATATATATATCAAATATATAATAAAATTTCAATATTGAATCATGTAAATCTTATATTATAATATGTTTCAAAATACCAATTTCAAACCAATATTAAATAGAATGGAATCACTATAAGACTTATACTCTTCTTCTACTTCTTACCTTGTAATGAACAAGGATAAATTATAGAATTCGAGTCAAAAAACTGAACGAACGAAAGAACCTAATCAAAGAGGATCTATGAAGGAAGATGGATTCAAATGGAAGGGAAATTTCAGAAAAGGATTTAAACATTTAAACAAAAAATTTATCCAAAAATATTTGCTAAAAATATTTAAAATGAATTTTAAAAACCATTTATACTTTAAAATACGCTCTCTCAAGAAGGATTGTGCAACTGATTCCACTCATTCTATGGTCTCACTACCCTATCTCTAATGAGTTTATACCTCATAGGCTAAAGCTTTGATAAACCAAAGCTCTGATACTACATGTAACATACTTCCTTTCGTACACTTCAAGACGGTAATTAAATCAACTCGTACCGTTCGAAATGTCAGAATGTTATTAGCTTCTGAGGTAAATAGAATAAATCACGGCATCATAGATCACAGACACAGAGCAATATAATATCTCGCAGCGTAAAATACATAATACAATAGTAGCTCATGAAGTTACTAAATAAAATTTACAACTTAGTTTACACAGATAATACAGTGGAAGTCCAATACAGTGATTTCTGATACATGAATAAATAATAACTGCTCGAAATAGAACAACATAGAAAGCTGAACACTGGATCAACCGATCAATAGATATAGGTGAGTAAAACCTGATATAATATCCAAACTCCAAAAGTGAACCACAAAAGCTGTAATACTCGATCTGAACCGAGCAATAATGCAAAACAAAACAACTCGGATCAGGACTAACATTCTCATAGAAGTAAATCAACTCAAATGAATTGTTAAATGAAATGCATCAATATCTTAAAGGATGCTTGGGATCACCATCCTCTAAGGATCCGTTAAACTAATATCATATAATACGACACGCTATTATAATAGTGTCTATGATTAAATATAAAGTATTAAAATAGTGTAAGCGGGATTACATTTTCACCCTTACACCGTTTATACATTATCGTTAACATTTCATATAAAACACCATTAAGGTCGGTGGATAGGGATGTGCTGCTATACGACAACGTTAAATCAAAATCGTCAGGGGCTTGATTAGGATAATATGACAAGGCACACGAGGAATACCCACGGTAGGATTTTACCGATGCACGCCCATGACCGGTGGTAACGCATAACCGCGACTACCACCCACCTCGAAACACACTCCAAATATCAAAGGTGCACCAATCAAATCACAAAGTAGTAAATATGAGTTCGAAGAAGTGTGTTCGATAGGAGGGGCTACCACACTTAATCACAGTATAACACCTGTTTTAGTCATTTTAATTATGACCCTAAAGTCAAGGCTATCCATCAACGTTCTCTTTCTTCAATCCAGTAATTGCCTATGAATCATCCTACTTCGTTTTGGAACTCCACCGCGTATATAGTTGTTAAAGCGGTTTTCGGTATTGGCAGAGAGTAGGACAATATCCGATCCCGGTCTCCTTAACAACCAATTGTTTACATTTTTCACATTATGGCCAATATTTTATAAATCACTCTATAAAATCATTATACGAACTCTCAGATTCAAATCAAATTCAAAATTAAATATTTACTTCGATGATATTTCGGTTTGGTTTATATTCATCGAAACTCAAGTTCAAACAATTCAATTGTTTCACGTTTACCATTATAAGATATCGTTTAAATCGACTTATGAATCCAATATTTCAGTTCAACTTCAATACATACACTTTAAATAAAAATATCATATTTCGCTTATATAATTCAAAACAAATCGTATCATGCTTAAAACTCGAATCATAAATTCAAATTCATTATTTAAAATTTGTATCAAACTCTTATATTTCGAATTCGACAAATCATATCTTATTTACTCAAGTCGTACAATTCCATTTGGGAAATTCAAATCATACATTTCAAAACCATTTTATAAATACAATTTCACAAATTTCATAATTCAACTAACGATTATAAAAATCAATTCCGTATATAAAAGTATATATATTCTAAATCACATTTAGTCACGTTAAGTTCAATTCAATTTGAAATCAAATCCATATCTCATATGAGTTTAATGTTTAAAATCAAAGATCATTATTTCAGATTCAAACCTCGACTTAAGTCACAAAATCTTACTTAAACCAACTTTGAGTTTAAAGTTCGCAAAATATATATAAAGATAATTTAATTTTTGAAAATATATATAAGTTTATAAAATTCTAATAATAATTAGAAATAGAATATAAACATATATAAATTTAAAATAATATAAAATAGGTTTAAAGAAAATATTAATATACAAAAGTTTAAATTGGAAATATGATTAAATTATATGGTTTAAAATAAATAAAATTATAGGTAAAATCTTAAATAAGTATTTAAAACCGTTTTTACTCAAAAATCATTTTTAAACATATAATTTAAAATTTGTAAAACTTGAGTTTAAAATTCTTAAAATATAAAATCTTAAATTATTATTTAAAACTCAAATTTTCAAATTACTTCTAAAAAAAACATGACCAACAATGTCCGTATATAAATTGCTATGGTCAAGTGATACAGATATTTATCATTTCATCCCGAAATTTATAAATTTCTACGGGTCTATCATTTCAACCTGCGATCCCAAACTCAGTAAAATCGTTCAGGTTTATCATTTCAACTCATAACGATTTTTCCTTAGTCTAATGTCCGTTCGGGTATATATTATTTCAACCCTTAGTGATTTTTCCTAAACTAGGTATAACGACAAGGAATTTCGCTCGATCTGAATCGATCGCTAAACCGACCAAGACCGTTCGAAACCCCTGATCGTTTTGAGAACACGACAAATCAGAATACAAACGGAAGAATATTTCATTGTTAATTACAACAATTCCATCAGAATACAAGAATATACAGAGTATAAATCAATATTACACATTCACTAAATATCAGAGATTACAATACATTACATAGTAGTGGAAAAATAATACAATACACAACTGAAAGTAATACACGGATACAGAGCTTTCCGAGTATCGTTCCAGCTGTAAACCAGGATCCTATGAATATAAATCTGCAAAACAAAAACTACTAGCTGCCCGTGTCAAAATAAGGGAACCCAGAGTTTAGGTTAAAACAATAAACTCCAGGTTAGTCATGTTACTGGTGTGAGAACTAAAACAGTTATAAATCTTTATTTTAAAGTTAGGTAAATCAAGGGACCACGCCGTATAACACGAAACGGGTTTCCTCCCAAGAATACCAGTGCATAAAACAACAGCGCAATGCTAAATAAAGAACAATGAAGCTATTATAAGACCCAGGTTCCATCACACAATGCAACGCAAGCCGGAGGATAGGGTTTTTACCTTATAATAGCCAAGAATGCTTGGTACGTGAAATTTCATGTTTTATTTTTACTATAAGTGTATAGTGTCAAAACAATTTCAATCATAAGTATCAATCATAGACGACATAAGTGCCCCATACCACTATGTCGCCATATATAGGTTTACAATCAAAACCGCAATGTCTCGTATTGGAAATTGGATTTCCATCGGTGAACCGAGGCTAGGGATCGTCCTTACCGGCTTCGAGACTCTCTAGCCCAAGCCTCAGGGTCAGAGCGCATCGACCCTCGGAGCAACAGGGCCGGTCCACCGATGTGGATTAAAATGCCTGAACACTGCGTTTCCCTGCCCTTTGGGGGTGTAAATGAGCCAAATGACTCCATCGGTTCCACACAGTCACCGATATATCTGAGGCGCCTCGCAACAGCAACAACCACACAGGTGAAAATAATACAAAAGTCAGGGCTGGTAGGTCACTGACACCACCCTAGCTAGAAGAAAACGCATGTCCTCCCTGAGGTCCTCTCCCGTTTTTGGTTCAAAATCGGGGTGTGAGGCTCGCGAAACAACGCTATACAAAGCTATGCCACACAGTCCGTGCTTTGATCATCAACCACAAGACTTTTCTTTTCAACAGAAGCCTTGATCATTTGCCACTTAGTCATGCCACACATGCAATTCACTCCATGCGATTGATATCCATCAATATATAACCCCTGAGCTCGTATGTCTCAGAGAAGGGCGTTAAGCAAGAGAATAAATTCTCTGCCACCAAACAGATATATATTTAATAGAAATCAATCACACAGAATAAAATCCAATGTCAGACACACAGTCCATTTACAAGTTCGTTCTGGGTCTGAACAAAACCGGAGACACCTTGTACCTCACATATTCATCGATCTCCAAGTACGTCTGGACGATCACCAACTGATTCCCTCCTCTTGGGTGTATAGCCCAATCAAGATCATCAGTAATCACCCAAACGATGTGAAGACCTCCGGTCTTCAACCACCGTCTTCATTTTCGACACCACGTCGAATCAGTTATTCAGAATGGGATAAACTCGGTCTTTCTGAATAACTCGCGTATATAATAAATAAGTGTTACACAAACACAACATACGCCTCATTCCAATTCAGAATATTCTTTTACTCCAATATTCTTATACTTTGGGAAAGGTTCCCATTAATTTTATCAAAGATAAATTCTTTAAATTTATTCTTTAATCTTCTTTGAATATCAATTCAAACTAGTCGGGATTAGCGAACCACACCGAAGTAATCATTTTTTTTTATTTCTCAATCCCAACCTATTCATCCCATGAAGTAAAACTGGTCATACTTCATATCTAACACCACGATGTTATCGGTAAATTCAATTACCATTTCACATTCAAATCTAATTAAAGATTTAACTATATCCTGGAGCAAAATTGGTGATACTCCTTTCTCGACCATTTCAATCTAATTAAAGATTCATTAAAACTCCACTTGGTTTTAATCTTCCCGAAAATCAATATCAATGATTATTTAACTTGGGAAATCACATCCTGTCTTCAACTGGGTTAAAGAACCAATGTCATTTAAAACACGGTTCATTAGAAACCCAAAATCACATTCCATTAATTATCGGGTTAAAGAGCAAGTGTTATTTAAAACACCGTTCACGATAAACCCAAAAATCAATTCAAATTCAATTCAAATTCAATTCCAATTAACTACCATTTAATTGGTACACTTCATTAAATCTAAATAAAAAGATTTAATCTTTTTCTCAACTGGGCTCAAGATCAGTGTTAATGAAGACACCATTCACGACAAACCCAAATCACATTTGGAATTAAATACAAGGCTCTGAATAGAAAATATATCGGATTATATTCAATATCAAATTCTACGACCAACAAATATCGTATTGGAAATAACGATATTAATATATCTTTCAAATTCCCATAACAATATCTGTATCATCACGAAATCCAACATCGAAATATTCCAAAGACAATTTCGATTCAAATCCGTTCCAGTATAATTATTGGAAATTCTGGTTACTTTTATAACCATTTCAAATCCAATTTATTCATTTTAAAAATAAATGGATTTTAATTCTAGTTCAAAACCAGTTCATTTCGATAAAAATCTATTTTTTATCTTTTCAAATTTGGAATTTTTTATCCCAATTCTTCACAAATCATTTCTTATGATTTTACACAAATTATTGATATTTTTAATAATTTTATCAAGGTCCGTACAGTCGATTTCCACCAATGGCCATCAAACTGCACTTACAGCGACCTTTTCCAAATTTGATTTGGACATAATTCCAAATCCACTTGTTATATTTCAGATCTCTAATATTCATTAGAAAGCTCTTTTCGATACGAACTCAACGGTTCCGGTTTTAGGAGAATCCGACGGTCGGACCTCCCGTAATATCAATTCGAAGTCAATGGTCGAAATTCGCGAACTGCCGCGGCGCGGCGTGTTCTATTCAGGCCATTCTATATATATAATATATATTATATATATTTCGCCGATTTCCTTTTAAAATGTATTTTATAAATTGTTTTAAATTCATTTTCGAAATGATTTCAACTTCATATTCAATTTCGAATCAAAATTGAATATTCCGCATCATCGATATACAATTGATAATATTTTCAAAATGTTATATTTTGAAATCACTTCCTTTTCTATATTCATAATAAAAACGAATATAATCGATACAAAAATCGTTCGCGTCCAAATGTCGCATATCTAACCAACACGGCTTTATATATTTCAATAACTTCGTTATTCTATTCAACAAATGAATATTTTCTTCAACACATGAATATTTATTTTTCTATTCAACACATGAATATTTATTTTTCTATTCAACACATGAATATATATTTCTATTCAACACATGAATATTTATTTCTATATTCAACACATGAATTTATATTCTTCTATTCAACACATGAATATATATTCTATTCAACACATGAATTTTCTTTCTATAATATTCCTTATTTTCCAAATTGGAATGAGGCCTAATCAATTACCATATAATGTTAATTATATGGATTTCCTACAACACATGTATAATAGCAACGATAAATCATCAACCATCATCTAGAGTCCACCACATAACTGCATAAGCATTAAATATAAATAATTAACGCTTACACAGTCTGTCAATCCATCGATTGACGTACAACTAAACAATCGGGTTTAGTGTACGTCAAATCTCATCCCAACACCCATGTGGGGTTTCAAATCAATAAACACAGAATTTATTTGTGTAGTTGGGCGATGTGTAAAATTTATCGTCCCAATCAATATCAGTCAAATCAGTGTATATAAACAAATCGTCCGATTTGTTTATCACTATTTATTTTATATAACGTTAAAAATTATATTTTTAACTATAAAATATTTTATTCCATTTCACATCACACAATAAAATTTTCACAACACAACAATCAAACAAACAATTCATCCATGGTCTGTGGACGACGGATGTTGGGTGCTGCTAAGCACCGTCTGCATCCTAGTATATATTTCAACTAGAAATAAAAATAAAAGTGAGGAGTTCTCACCTTGGGATCCACTCCTCCATTTCTTATCTCTAGATGGTTTGAAGTCAGATTTGTTTTCAATGCCAACGCAGTTTTCTTTACGCTGCTCATATTAAAAATCACATTTTTACTTCACTATATTTTTAATAAAAAACAGATTTTTATTTCGCTACATATATAAAAATCATATTTTTATTTTCACTACATATACTGTAAAGATTATATTTTTAAAACGCTTTCTTCTATATAAAAATTCGACCTTTCTACTTTCTACATTCATATAAAAATATGATCTTTCTTCTTTCTACATTCACATAAAAATGCGATCTTTATACGGCTACTGTATAAATGAAAATCGTATTTTTATTTCACTACTTTCTATATAAAAATTATATTTTTATATCGTTAGTTCATATTTATAAAAATCGAATTTCTATAGCTTCAATTTCATATTAAAAATCGGATTTTTATCACTTCAAAATCGAACCTTTATGTTAATAAAAATCAACACTTTCTATAAGTAAAAATATAATCTTTCATGTTAACAAAAATATACTCTTTCATAATAAAAATGTTATCTTTCTATAATAAAAATATTAACTGATTTTTATCCTTGTTAAAAACCAATTACATTAATTAAATAAATAAAAATAAATAAAAGGAAAACTTACAGTAGAAATGGGAAGATGAGGGGCCATTGTCGGAGGTTAGGGGGGGTCGTGGTCGGAGGCGGGTTGGCTGGGGACTTGCGCTGGTCGGGGAGGGGTGGATTCCGGTTGGACTGGCGGCTAGGGTTCATGCGCGGTTTGATTTGGGAGGAAACTTTGGGATTTCGCGCTTCGTGATGGCACTGGAGATGAGGAGAGGAGGCCGGAGGGGAGGCCGGAGGGGAGGCGTGCGGCGAAGCACCGCCGGCGGCGGCTGGGGCTCGAGCGCGAGATCGTTTATTTTCTTTCTTTTTCTAAATCTGACGGGAGGGAGAATGTGGAGTGAGGGAGAGAGGTGTTATAAGGTTATATATAATATATTTAATTATTTTATTTTGAATTTTGAATTTTGAATTCCATAAAGTACTCTTTCCATTCGAACTCGAAATCAAACCCGCTGACTGCCATCCCTAGCGTATTACCCCCATTCTGAACACAATGGGATATATTTTGTAAGCCAATTCTATTGTTTCGATCAGTTTCCGTCAAAATCAAAATATATCTCTATATATTGATTTTGAACACACATTTCAATTTACCGGGGCCACATACGGACTCTAAAAATTCCAAAAAAATATTTTCTAGCTTTGTATTGATGATACGGTCCTAATAAAACTAATTTCGTCAAATTCTGAGACCGTTTGAAAAATGGTCATTTTCTGGTCGATCGAAATTGACTGAAACTATCAAAACACGTTTTCTTTCGCCCCGCTCACACATTGCTTTCAAAAATTATGAATTTTGAAACCTAGCAATAACTAGACATCCTGGATCCAACAAAAGTGGTTTCGTCGAAAACCGAGGTCGTTTGCCAAATTTTCATTTTTAAGGGCTCAAAATTCCATAGCGACTATTCTGAAATTTCAACGGGGCATAAATTTTTATCCCCGCTATGAAATTTCAATTTTTCGGATTCGTTGGAAATATATTCTCAATTAGATTCTAATATTTTTGGTTTCACTAAAATTTGGTTTATTTTGAATCCTGTACATTCATTTGAACTTTGAAATCGAATTTTCGAACTACCGCGCCATTTTCAATTCCTTTTATTATTTAAAATAAAATTTTATATTCTAACGACGATCTATATAAATATATACGTTCGAATTCTATTCAAAAATAAATTTCTCGTCGTTATTATTTAAAATAATTCATTTTAAATATTCAAAATTCATTAAAATTGCCAAAGTAGAAATTTTAAATTGGCTCAGATTTCCGGGTTATTACAATCTCCCCCACTTAAAACTTTTCGTCCCCGAAAAGGAACGAAGCCGAAAGTTGTTTAACTAATCAACTCAACTTTCCTTATTTTTATTACGGCTTAAGTTCTTCAACTTTTCAGTTTCTAAGAATTTTTCCAATTTTTCAAAAATTTGGCTAACACCATAAATTTTCGAAAAATTTCGCCATAACCTCCCCTGCACCGGGAGCTTCGGGATATTTCAAATAGCCTCCCATGGCCCTCACCAATCCAAGAAGAAAAAGACACAGCCAAGCGGCCAGCCAA
Source organism: Allium sativum (assembly GCA_030737875.1). Classification (NCBI taxonomy): domain Eukaryota; kingdom Viridiplantae; phylum Streptophyta; class Magnoliopsida; order Asparagales; family Amaryllidaceae; genus Allium; species Allium sativum. Next base: position 362,063,322 of record CM060921.1, on the reverse strand, counting down.
TCGGCTCATAAAATCATCAAAAACCCAAGAAATACAATAAACATGTACCTATTTATCGGGCAAACAATTTTATTCCTCTGCTCTAGCTTCCTTGCTATGACCTGTTCAATGTAAGTACATGTATATGCATGCAAATGCGACAAATTTTCAATACAATTCACTTTTTGGTTCAATCTGGCTAAAGGTTTAATATTTCAATTAATCAACCAATAATCAAACAACACAATCAGCAATCAATTAGTTGATTAGCTTTTCAAATTCATAACTTTGATACATAGTCCAAAAATCACATTTTTGATGCCAAGTCACAACAATAGCCCTATCTAGTTTTGGGTTCTCACACCAGTCTATGGAAATATATAAATATCACACTTTCGGCACTCGAATATAAATACTGATGATGCAGCCGCATCATCAGAATTATCCCCGTGCGACTAGAGTGTGACTCTATATCCATCCAGTATATTGGAGGCTTCTAATACAAGTGGATCAGACGTATATTAAAACCTCTATATACCTGATATTCCAAATCAATATAAATAAATATTCAAATACGAATAATTGAATTAAATTTTCAAAACAAAACTTGTTTTCAATTTTATTTTAAAAACATTACTCTTCACACTCGTTCTAGGGTACTACTGATCCCATCTCTAACGAGTCATTCTCATTGGATATTACTAATCCAATTTCTGATGAATTCTTTCGTATGGTTCTAATGTGTCTTGTTCTCGAGCTGTGTAAACCAAAGCTCTGATACCAACTGTAACGACAAGGAATTTCGCTCGATCCGAATCGATCGCTAAACCGACCAAGACCGTTCGAAACCTCTGATCGTTTTGAGAACACGACAAATCAGAATACAAACGGAAGAACATTTCATTGTTAATTACAACAATTCCATCAGAATACAAGAATATATAGAGTATAAATCAATATTACACATTCACTAAATATCAGAGATTACAATACATTACATAGCAGCGGAAAAATAATACAATACACAACTGAAAGTAATACATGGATACAGAGCTTTCCGGGTATCGTTCCAGCTGTAAACTAGGATCATGTGAATATAAATTTGCAAAACCAAAACTACTAGCTTCCCATGTCAAAATAAGGGCACCCAGAGTTTAGGTTAAAACAATAAACTCCAGGTCAGTCACGTGACTGGTGTGAGAACTAAAATAGTTATAAATCTTTATTTTAAAGTTAGGTAAATCAAGGGACCACGCCGTATAACACGGAACGGGTTTCCTCCCAAGAATACCAGTGCATAAAACAAAAGCGCATTGCTAAATAAAGAACAATGAAGCTATTATAAGACCCAGGTCCCATCACACAATGCAACACAAGCCGGAGGATAGAGTTTTTACCTTATAGTAGCCAAGAATGTTTGGTACGTGAAATTTCATGTTTTATTTTTACTATAAGTGTATAGTGTCAAAACAATTTCAATCATAAGTATCAATCATAGACGGCATAAGTGCCCCATACCACTATGTCGCCATATATAGGTTTACAATCAAAACCGCAATGTCTCGTATTGGAAATTGGATTTCCATCGGTGAACCGAGGCTAGGGATCGTCCTCACCGGCTTCGAGACTCTCTAGCCCAAGCCTCAGGGTCAGAGCGCATCGACCCTCGGAGCAACAGGGCCGGTCCACCGATGTGGATTAAAATGCCTGAACACTGCGTTTCCCTGCCCTTCGGGGCGTAAATGAGCCAAATGACTCCATCGGTTCCACACAGTCATCGATATATCTGAGGCGCCTCGCAACAACAACAACCACACAGGTGAAAATAATATAAATGTCAGGATGGTAGGTCACTGACACCACCCTAGCTAGAAGAAAACACATGTCCTCCCTGAGGTCCTCTCCCGTTTTTGTTCACAACCGGGGTGTGAGGCTTGCGAATCAACGCTACACAAAGCTATGCCACACAGGCCGTGCTTTGATCATCAACCACAAGACTTTGTTTTTCAATAGAAGCCTTGATAATTTGCCATTTAGGCATGCCACACAGGCAATTCACTCCATGCGATTGATATCCATCAATATATAACCCCTGAGCTTGTACGTCTCAGAGAAGAGCGTTAAGCAAGAGAATAAATTCTTCGCCGCCAAACATATATATATTTAATAGAAATCAATCAAATAGAATAAAATCCAATGTCAGACACACAGTCCATTTACAAGTTCGTCCTGTGTCTGAACAAAATTGGAGGCACCTTGTACCTCGCATATCCATCGATCTCCAAGTACGTCTGGACGATCACCAACTGATTCCCTCCTCTTGGGTGTACAGCCCAATCAAGATCATCAGTAATCACTCAAACGATGTGAAGACCTCCGGTCTTCAACCACTGTCTTCATCCTCGATACCACGTCGAATCAGTTATTCAGAATGGGATAAACCCGGTCTTTCTGAATAACTCTCGTATATAATAAATAAGTGTTACACAAACACAACATACGCCTCATTCCAATTCAGAATATTCTTTTACTCCAATATTCTTATACTTTGGGAAAGGTTCCCATTAATTTTATCAAAGATAAATTCTTTAAATTTATTCTTTAATCTTCTTTGAATATCAATTCAAACTAGTCGGGATTTGCGAACCACACCGAAGTAATCATTTATTTTATTTCCCAATCCCAACCTATTCATCCCATGAAGGAAAATTGGTCATACTTCATATCTAACACCACGGTGTTATCGGTAAATTCAATTACCATTTCACGTTCAAATCTAATTAAAGATTTTACTATCGCCTAGATCAAAACTGGTGATACTCCATTCTCGACCATTTCAATCTAATTAAAGATTCATTAAAACTCCATTTGGTTTTAATCTTCCCAAAAATCAATATCAATGATTATTTAACTTGGGAAATCACCTCCTATCTTTAACTGGGTTAAAGAACCAATGTCATTTAAAACACGGTTCACTATAAACCCAAAATCACATTCCATTAATTATCGGGTTAAAGAGCAAGGGTTATTTAAAACACTGTTCACGATAAACCCAAAAATCAATTCAAATTCAGTTCCAATTAAATACCATTTAATTGGTACACTTCATTAAATCTAAATAAAAAGATTTAATCTTTTTCTCAATTGGGCTCAAGATCAGTGTTAATGAAGACACCATTCACGACGAACCCAAATCACATTTGATATTAAATACAAGGCTCTGAATAGAAAATATATCGACTTATACTCAATATCAAATTCTACGACCAACAAGTATCGTATTGGAAATAACGATATTAATATATCTTTCAAATTCCCATAACAATATCTGTATCATCACGAAATCCAACATCGAAATATTCCAAAGACAATTTCGATTCAAATCCATTCCAATTTAATTATTGGAAATTCTGGTTACTTTTAAAACCATTTCAAATCCAATTTATTTATTTTAAAAATAAATGGATTTTAATTCTAGTTCAAAACCAGTACATTTCAATAAAAATCTATTTTTATCTTTTCAAATTTGGAATTTTTCATCCCAATTCTTCACAAATCATTTCTTATGATTTTACACAAATTATTGATATTTTTAATAATTTTATCAAGGTCCGTACAGTCGATTTCCACCAATGGCCATCGAACTGCACTTACAACAACCTTTTCCAAATTTGATTTGGACATAATTCCAAATCCAAATGTTAGATTTCAAATCTCTAATATTCATTGGAAAGCTCTTTTCGATACGAGCCCAAAGGTTCCGGTTTTAGGAGAATCCGACGGTCGGATCTCCCATAATATCAATTCGAAGTCAATGGTAGAAATTCGCGAACTGCCGCTGCGCGTTCTATTCAGGCCATTCTATATATATAATATATATATATATATTATATATTTCATTGATCTCCTTTTAAAACGTATTTTATAAATCGTTTTAAATTCGTTTTCGAAACGATTTCAACTTCATATTCAATTTCGAATCAAAATTGAATATTCCACATCATCAATATACAATTGATAATATTTTCAATATGTTATATTTTGAAATCACTTCCTTTTCTATATTCATTATAAAAACGAATATAATCGATATAAATATCGTTCGCGTCAAAATGGCGCATATCTAACCAACACGGCTTTATATATTTCAATAACTTCGTTATTCTATTCAACAAATGAATATTTTCTTCAACACATGAATATATATTTTTCTATTCAACACATGAATATTTATTTTTCTATTCAACACATGAATATTTATCTTTCTATTCAACATATGAATATATATTTCTATTCAACACATGAATATTTATTTCTATATTCAACACATGAATTTATATTCTTCTATTCAACACATGAATATATATTCTATTCAACACATGATTTTTCTTTCTATAATATTCCTTATTTTCCAAATTGGAATGAGGCCCAATCAATTACCATATAATGTTAATTATATGGATTTCCTACAACACATGTATAATAGCAATGATAAATCATCAACCATCATCCAGATTACACCACACAACTGCATAAGCATTAAAATATAAATAATTAACGCTTACACAGTCTGTCAATCCATCGATTGACATACAACTAAACAATTGGGATTAGTGTACGTCAAATCTCATCCCAACACCCTTGTGGGGTTTCAAATCAACAAACACAGATTTTATTTGTGTAGTTGGGCGATGTGTAAATTTTATCATCCCAATCAATATCAGTCAAATCGGTGTATATAAACAAATCGTCCGATTTGTTTATTACAATTTATTTTATATACACGTTAAAAATTATATTTTTAACTATAAAATATTTTCCACTATAAAATATTTTATTCCATTTCACATCACACAATAAAATTTCACTACATAGCAATCAAACAAACAAGTCATCCATGGTCTGTGGACGACGAGTGTCGGGTGCTGCTAAGCACCGTCTGCATCCTAGTATATATTTCAACTAGAAATAAAAATAAAAGTGAGGAGTTCTCACCTTGGGATCCACTCCTCCATTTCTTATCTCTGGATAGTTTGAAGTCAGATTTGTTTGCAATGCTAACGCAGTCTTCTTTACGCTGCTCATATTAAAAATCACATTTTTACTTCACTATATTTTTAATAAAAATCAGATTTTTATTTCGCTACATATATAAAAATCATATTTTTATTTTCACTACATATACTGTAAAGATTATATTTTTAAAACGCTTTCTTCTATATAAAAATTCGACCTTTCTACTTTCTACATTCATATAAAAATACGATCTTTCTTCTTTCTACATTCACATAAAAATGCGATCTTTATACGATTACTGTATAAATGAAAATCGTATTTTTATTTCACTACTTTCTGTATAAAAATTATATTTTTATATCTTTAGTTCATATTTATAAAAGTCGAATTTCTATAGCTTCAATTTCATATTAAAAATCGGATTTTTATCACTTTAAAATCGAACCTTTATGTTAATAAAAATCAACTCTATCTATAAGTAAAAATATAATCTTTCATGTTAACAAAAATATACTCTTTCATAATAAAGATGTTAACTTTCTATAATAAAAATATTAACTGATTTTTATCCTTGTTAAAAACCAATTACATTAAATAAATAAATAAAAATAAATAGAAGGAAGACTTACAGTAGAAATGGGAAGATGGGGGGCCATTGCCGGAGGTCAGGGGGGTCGTGGTCGGAGGCAGGTTGGTTAGGGGCTCGCGCTGGTCAGGGAGGGGCGGATTCCGGTTGGACTGGCGGCTAGGGTTCATGCGCGGTTTGATTTGGGGGGAAACTTTGGGGGTTCGCGCTTCGTGAGGGTGCTGGAGACGAGGAGAGGAGGCTCGGAGGGGAGGCGATGGTGATGGGGAGGCGTGCGGCGAAGCACCGACGGCGGCGGCTGGGGCTCGAGCACGAGATCGTTTTTTTCTTTTTCTAAATTTGACAGGAGAGAGAATGTGGAGTGAGGGAGAGAGGTGTTATAAGGTTATATATAATATATTTAATTATTTTATTTTGAATTTTGAATTCCATAAAGTACCCTTTCCATTCGAACTCGAAATCGAACCCGCCGACTATCATCCCTAGCGTATTACCCCCATTCCGAATACAATGGGATATGTTTCGTAATCCAATTCGATCGTTTCAATCAGTTTCCATCAAAATCAAAATATAACTCTATATATTGATTTTGAACGCACATTTCAATTTAACAGGGCCACATACGGACTCTAAAAATTCCCGAAAAATATTTTCTAGCTTCGTATTGACTATATGGTCCTAACAAAACCAATTTCGTCAAATTCTGAGACCATTTGAAAAATGGTCATTTTCTGGTCGATCGAAATTGACTGAAACTGTCAAAAAACGTTTTCTTTCGCCACGCTCACACATTGCTTTCAAAAATTATGAATTTGGAAACCTAGCAATAACTAGACAACCCAGATCCAACAAAAGTGGTTTCATCGAAAACCGAGGTCGTTTGCAAAATTTTCATTTTTAAGGGCTCAAAATTCCATAGCGACTATTCTGAAATTTCAACTGGGCATAACTTTTTATCCCCGCTATGAAATTTCAATTTTTCGGATTCGTTGGAAAGATCTATGAATACCGTGTCACATATGAAAATGTATATTTTAAACAAACAATTTCTACTGGCAATCCTATAAGTTTCATAACAGTTCATTTAGTTGATCAAACATCTATGAAATAATGTGAGTGATCAGGTGTGAGATAAACTCACCTTTCGTGGCACAGATTGGAAATAACAGAAGAATTTGACACCTAATTGAAACAACGACTTCAAGGCACGATCCAGTGTAGATTCGATTATAGCAACCACTCAATATATATATATATATATATATATATATTATTTTGTATGAGGTGGTAATGGAATTTTAAATGGATCAGTACAACTTTTGGGTTTGGGATGGGTTTCAGAACTCGACACCAAACTCAATTCAAAAAAATAAACACAAATGATATTTTATAAAATATTATGTATATATTTTTAAAATAATTGAATTCAAAAACTTAAAATTTCAAATTATACATATATATATTTGTGAAAATACACAACATATCACACTAACATAAATATACACACAATCACTCACACAGTAATATACACTCACATGTATACATACTAACACAAATAAACATGTCCACACACAAATTCACATAGTAAATATTTAACACACACCATACTCACAACACAAACTCTCACAAAATAAAAACCTACACACCCCATGCGTTCATAAACCAGGCTCCACACATACACCACGCACACACTGTCATAAACATCCATACAGTTTTAATAATACACACGCACAAGCACTCTATAACATACATATATATTTATTTAAATAACTCATCACATATACCACACCACACAATGGGAATAAAACTTACACACAGACAAACAAAACCACATACAAAAATAAAATAATATAAAAATAAACTCACGCATACACAAAAAAAGAAGACAATCGGCATGTAGGGGAGGGCAACTGGTATGGGTCAGCATGATGTTGTCGACGCGGTTGGAGGGCTATCGGAGGCCAGGGGGTGCCAATCTAGGTGGGTTAATGGGCTGGGACTCGGCTGCCGCTGGTCTGGGTTGGCGCGGAGAGGAGCTGAGCGTGGTTCGCGGAGGGAGGTGCAGGGCAACAGTGGAGGGTCGGAAAGGCTACCGTGGTGAGGGGCTTGGCACTGGTGGGATTGCAGGAGGAGATTGGTTGAGCGTAGGAGGAGCAGGGCTGACGGCTGGGGCTTCGGGTTTTAGGTGGGGAGACTAATGTGTGAAGAGCAGGAACAGAGGAGGGAAAATTTGCAAAGGGGAAGGCTGTTATCGAGAAGGAGATGCGGTTGGGAAGGGTTGATGAGAGATGGCGATGGAGAATAATTTATGAGATGGAAAAAATGACAGAAAAAGAAGAACGCAAGAGGAAAATATAAAGAGGTGGTAGAGAAAAAGGTGGGATAAGGCGATTCATGGGGCCAACTCGTTTCAAAGGCAACAAACAGTTATTTAATTGAGGCCTTTAAGGATGGAGCAAAGAAAACATCAGCATGATTTTTTTTTAACGTTGGAACCAGTCAAGAAGTGCGTCTGTTCCAACGAAGTGGTTTGAAACTGCACTAATTATTGAAGTAAACAACTGTTTGATGAAAGTTTTGAACTAACAATAGTATATACATATATACATACATACATACATACATATATATATACACACATATAGTGAACTATTTTAAATATGAACAGACAGAAAAATAAACGTTGACCGGTATTTTTAAACAACAAAGTAAAATAAAATTAGAACATATCAGATTTCATATATATAAAAACGGAGATAAAAGTGAACGATCGATTTTTGGAATTATAAATATATTTAATGAACAATTTTGGAAATCAAAGTGAAAACAATCAAATAATACGAAATAACAGACTAATAGGAGAAATATTTTGAAATTAAATCCAAGATATGATTTTTAATAAATATCGAAACAAATAAAATAATAAGAGTTTAAATAAAATTTAACTTCAAAAATAAATTCTAATTCAAATATCTAAACTTAAATAAATAAGATTTTAAATGTCAAATATTGATTTGTAGTATAAATATTATATTCATACCAAAACGATTTCATTCATTTAATAAAACAAAAATGAATTTAGTTTTAAAACAAAACCAATATTATTATTTCAATAAAATACAAACAAATAAAATAAATAAAACCAAAATTTAAATTAAATCATTAAATAAAAACACTTCAAATTTGGGTTGTTACATTCGCCTAGTGGCCTTTCTTCTGAAAATGCTCCATTTCGTCGGAAATCGCAAAAAAAAGTATTTGGACAACAGACTTTGGACGCGTTTTTAAATAACCCCGCAATCCAAAATATGACTTCCATATACTCAAATTGAAGAGAAAATCGTGCTTTTCGACTTTGGCATTGTGTAGTTTTGGCCATAGGGGCTCGGATTGGAAGATATTGGCTGTGGAAGCTCAAGGTGTTAAATGTAAGTACAGAAAATAATAAAAAATGGATTTTTAATTGGAGGGGGTCCATAGGTCGGAGATGGAGGCTGAGGGGGGCGGCGTCGTGGTGCTACTAGCCAGAGGGTGTCGCTGGTGGTTGGCGTGGGGCCAGGGATGGCCGGCGGCTAGGGTTTGGAGGATTGGGGCTTTGGGTTCTTAAAATGGAGAGGGAGGAGAAAGGAGGAGAGAGGAGAGGGAAGAGGAGGAAGGGGGAGCCGATCAGAGGAGGCGGTCATGGTGATAAGGGGCGGCAGTGGCTGTTGGAGAATGGAGTTTTGATGACAACAACCTTCTTTCAATTATCATTGATTATAAAATATATGCTAACACTTTTTGTATAGAATATATATATATATATATGTATGTATATATATATGTGCAGTAATTTTGTACAGGAAATATTACTGAAGACTGTACAGTTATAAAAATGATAAGAGATTCATAGATCAGAGAAATTTCAAGACTCATGAGTAATCAAGATTTCAAGCGTTCAAGATTAATATTGTTATAAAGTCTAGATTTTGTAAGACTCTAAATAACACTCTAGGTTCAAATTCAAATTCAAATTTTCAAATTATGATATTCAATTCTATCCTCAATCTTCTCTATTTTTGTTTTTCTATCCTCTCTATGTTGTTTTTCTATTTGTTTCTATTTTTATTCTTCTTCTTTTTTCAAACTTAAATTTTTATACTTTATATTTATACTTTATATAGTTTAAGACCTTACAATTTTATAAATATATTTATATAGTTTAAATTTATGTTTTCATATGTTTTCTATCATATAATATTAATTTACAACACTAGAATTTTACTCAAGAATTTCCAAAATTATTTTTATATCAAAACACTTGAAAAATGCTTTGAAAATAAAAAATACAAATGAGTATGTCGACATAGCAAAAACTATATGTCGACATATAACTGTCATTTTTTCCAATTTTGAAAGGAAGTGTCTTTTCACTATTTGAAATGCTTTAGAACCATTGCAACCTTTCATACTCTATAAAAAGAGGTTAAAACCAAATTTTTATCATCTCTTCTTCTCTAACTTTATCCTCTTTCACTCCACCATTATTCTTAATCAATTTTATGATTCTTACACTTATACTCTGCCAAATTCAATTCTATTTTGTACTCTCTGAATCAAGTGCTATTGAAGAGTTATAGGACTGTTTTGTAATTGCTTGGGTTGAATAAACCTTGTTTGTAAGTCAAAGAGGAATCAGTGTATCCTTGTAGCCGTGAAATCAAGGAATAGGAGTCGGTGTGTCCTTGTTGAGTTATGAAATCAAGGAATAAGTCTCAGTGTCTCCTTGTTGAGCCGTGAAATCAAGGAGGGTGTATTTGACTATTGGAAATAGCAATAAAACTCTGCGCAATCCAGCGTTGTGCGGGACTGGACGTAGGAGTAATCCGAACTAGTATAAAGTCCAGTGTGTTCTTTTCTTTTCTGCATTTTTATTTCTGTTAATTTTGCATCTGTATTTGAATCTGTGTTTGTGATTATGTTTGTGGTGTTAGATTCATCTCGTAGTTAACATTATTTGTTTAAATTCTTACAAACACTATTCACCCCCCTCTAGTGTTTGCTTTGCCTTAATGGTCCATTTCGCATTCCCTAACAGAGGCAACGGGCTGGGGAGGAGCGCGACGGGGTTCTTGTTTTTTTTCTTTTTTAATTTGAACGATGGAGAGAGAGAATGTGAGGGAGGGTTGACCAAAAATATTAATATATATATATATATATAATTTCAAAAAGTTACTTTTTTTTATTCGAACTCCAAATTGAACCCAACGACTATTGCCTCTAGCCAGATACCCCCATTCCGAACACAATGGGATATGTCTCGTAAGCCAATTTGACTGTTTCGATCAGTTTACTTTTAAATTAAAATATAAATTAATATAACATTCAAAATTGAATTAAACGTACATTTTAATTTATCGGGGCCATATACTAACTCCAAAAATTCCAAAAAAATAAATCTAGCTATGTTTCGACGATATGGTCCTAACAAAACTAATTTCATTGAAAATGGAGGTCGTTTGCAAAATAGCTATTTTTAAGGGCTTATATTATATTAATATATATATAAATTCCATAGTGACTATTTTGAATTTTAAACTGGATATAACTTTCAATTTATATAGTGAAATCTCAGTTTCTTACATTTGTTATAAAGATATAGCTAAACAGATTCTAACGTTTCTTGTTTCGTCCAATTTTGACTTATACTGAATTCTATATATTCATTTAAAGTTTAAAATCGAATTTTCAAACTGCCCCGCCATTTCGAGTTCGTTTTATAATTAAAATGAATTTATACATTCTAACTTCGATTTAAATAAATTTTTAGTCGTTTTTATTTAAAATAAATCATTTTAAATATTCAGAATCCATTAAAATAGCTCAAATAAAAATTTTTAAATTGGTTTTGAAATTCCGGGTTGTTACAACCTCTCCCACTTAAAATCTTTTCGTCCTCGAAAAGGAACAGATCTGAAAGTTGTTTAACTAACCAACTCAACTTTCATTGTTTAACTTTTCAGTTTCCAAGAATTTTCAAATTTCTCAAAAATTTGGCTAACACCCTAAATTTTCGTAAATTTTTGCCATAACCTCCTTTGTACGGGTTGATATTTAAAACCGCAACTTGCCTCACAGGGCCCTCATCATCCAAAAAGAAAAAGAAAAAGCTAAGCGGCTTATCAATCGGCTCATAAAATCATCAAAACCCAAGAAATACAATAAACATGTACTTATTTGTTGGGCATACAATTTTATTCCTCTTCTTAGCTTCCATGCTATGACCTGTTCAATATATATACATGTGCATGTATTTTCAATCAATTTTCAATTCAGTTCAGTAATAAATTCAATTTGGCTAAATTCACCTTTTATTTTCCATATTGGTTTTATTAGTCCAATAATTTTATTAGTTAAACTAATAATCACACATCACAACCATCAATTAATTAGTTAATTAAATTTTCAAATGCATAACTTTAATATATATTCAAAAATCATCTTTTTGGTGCCAAATCACAACAATAATCCTATCTAAATTTTGGTTCTCACACCGGTCAGTTGGAAATATATAGATATCCCACTTTCGAAACTCAAGCATAAATACTGATGATACGGCCGCATCACCAGAATTATCCATGGGCGACTAGAGTGTGATTCTATATCCATCTAGTAAATTTGAGGCTTTGAATACACGTGGATCAGACGTATATTCAAAATCTTTTTATACCCGATAGTCCAAGATCAATTTAAAATGAAATACTCAAATATGTATAATATGATATAATTTTCAAAATTTAAACTCTTATAAATAACACTCTTAGAACTCATTCTAGGACACTACTGATCCTATCTCTAACGATTCATTCTTATTGGATATTACTAATCCAATCTCTGATGAATTCTTTCGTTTGGTTCTAATATGTCTTGTTCTCGAGCTCTGCAAACTAAAGCTCTGATACCACGATGAAATGACCCAAACTCGCCCGTAAGAGAAAGCCCGGATTGAGTTGAGAACACGACAAATCAGAACACAAACAATAGAACATTTCATTGCTTATTACAACAATTACATCAGAGTACAAGAATATAACAGAGTATGAATAAATAATATAAATCAAAAAAATATCAGAGATTTAAATTACAAAGCAGTGGAAAAATAATACATAACACAATTGAAAGAGATACACGGATACAAAGCTTTTCGAATATAGCTCCAACTGTAAATCCAGGATCATGTGAAAATAATATCTGCAAAACCAAAACTACTAGCTGCCCATGTGGAAAATATGGGTACCCAGAGTTTAGGTTAAAACAATAAACTCCAGGTCAGTCATGGGACTAGTGTGAGAACTAAAACAGTTATTTAAAACTTTACTTTAAAATAGAGTAAATCAAGGGACCACGCCATATAACACGGAAAGGGTTTCCTCCCAAGAATACCAGTGCATAAAGTAGTTTATAAACAATGCAATGCTTTTCGAAAAATGAGGCTATTATAAGACTCAGGTCCCATCACACAATGCAATGCAAGCCGGAGGATAGAGTTTTCCCTTATAATAGCCAAACGTTCTTGGTACGTTATAAAACAAATCATTTTACTATTACTATAAGTGTATAGTGTTCAAGGTTTTAAATCTCGGATATCGGTCGCGTTTCGTCTTGGGGATTTTATAAACTCTGTCTCGTATCGGGGAAGATCTCGGACGAGATGAGTCTAACTCGGGAGTTCGTCTCGGATTTTTATCTCGGGTCTGAAAGTTCATATCGGAACAATCTCGGGGTACATGATATGCTAAAAATGATATTTTAATAAAATGATTTTTATGAATGCTATCAAAAACATAGTAACTTAAACTTAAAATGCAAAATAACTTTATTATTCTTTATTTTGCGAAAGATCATTCATACTCTAAATCATAATATGCTTAAAGCAGGAATATTGTTAGACAAGAAACATTAAAAGGATGTAAAACATTAAAAAATTCAGTATAAGTAGACCATAAAATACATAATTTAATAAGTAACAAGTATGTAAAAAGACGAACATGAAAATCATAAGCATTGTAAAACATATACGAACATACAATATAGTCATTTAACATGCAAAATGTAAAATAACAAAAGATTGATATGGCTAGATTTGAGTTTTATTGTTACAGTTCTAGTTCAGGCACAAATTTAAATTTTAACCAAAAAAACTAAGATCTCGGGCGATATATCCTTCGATATTGAAATATCTCGGGCGATATATTCAAAAGGAGATTTAGGGTGATATTTGCTATTTGGTTTCGGAAGGAGCCCAAAACGAGATCTTGGAGGAGATCTCGGGCGATATTTGCGAGATTTTGAAACAGTGATAGTGTCAAAATTAACTTCAAATATAAATGTATCAATCATAGACGACATAATATCCCATGCTACTATGTCGCCATACAAGTTCTACAACTAAAACCGAAAGGTCACATATTGGAAATTAGATTCCATTTATGAGTCGAGGCAAGGGATGGCTCCTCATTGTTTCGAGACACTCTAGAAAATGCCTCAGGATCCCCCGTAGTGAACCCTTAGATGCTTCAGGGTCGGTCCTCCCTTACGTTTGAGGATTAGTTACTCCTAAACACACGTTTCCCGATCATATCAGACCTATCCATCGGCCCCGTAGTGACCGATATAGCCGAGACCCCTCGCAATCCATCACCCACATAGATAAAAAAAATATAAATGTCTGGGCTCCATACCATGACACAACCCATAGCTAGAAAGAAACATCGTGCACTCCCTACAGTCCGATCCCTTTTTTGACTCATATCGGATGTGTGGCTCGCGAATTAACGCTATACACAAAGCTATGCTATTTAAAGTTGTGCTTTGATCATCAACCACAAGACTCCGCTTTTCAATAGAAGCCTTGATCACTGCATCTTTTCATGCCACACTGACAATTCATGCCATGCGACTGATATCCATCAAAATATAACCTCTAAGCTCATACATCTTAGAGAAGGGCGTTAAACAAGAGAATAAATTCCCCGCCGCCAAACAGATATATATTCAACATAAATAAATCGCACAGAATGAAATCCAATGTCAGACACACATCCATTTACAAGCTCATTCTGGGTCTGAACGAAATCGGAGGCAGCTTATTCCTCGTCCCATATGTCCAATACAGTAGAGAGGTCCTTGCATATCACATCGATCTCCTAGTACATCTGGACGATCACCACTTATTACCTTGTTTTGGGTGTACAACCCAATCAATACATCAGTATATCATCCAAACAATGTGAAGATCACTGGTCTTTAACCACCGTCTTCATCATCGACTTATCGTCGAATTAGTTATTCATAATGGGCATAAACCCGGTCTTTCTGAATAACTCGCGTATCTCGTAAACAAGTGCTACACAAACACAACATACGCATCGTTCCAATTCAGAATATTCTTCTATTAAAATATTCACATCTTTAGGGAAAGACTCCCATTAATTTTATCAAAGGTAAATCCTTCTAAATTTATTCTTTAATTTTCCTTTGGATATCAATTTCTAAAAGATTCATTTACCTTTCCACAATTCTAAACCAAATTAAGGTTTATAAACTAGTCGGGATTATCGAACCATACTGAAGTAATCATTTCTTTTATTATCCCAATCCTAACCTATTCATCCCATGGAGAAAAACTGGTAATATTCCATATCTAACACCACGGTGTTATTGGTAAAATTAATTACCATATCTCGTTCAAATCTAATTAAATATTTAACTATTGCCTGGAGTAAAACTGGTGGTACTCCATTCTCGATCATTTCCCAAATTTGATAATTTAAAATATCACATTCACATTCCAATCTAATTAAAGACTCATTAAAACTCCACTTAGTTTTAATCTTCCAACAATCATTAATAATGATTATTTAACTTTGGGAAATCAAACATGCCGCATCGACAATCTATACCGTACCATTGATTTCTGCCAATATATAACCTCTTAGCTCATACGTCTCAGAGAAGGGTGTTAAGCAAGAGAATAAATTCTCCGCCACCGAACAGAAATATATTTAGCAGAGATCAACAATACAATTCGAAATACAATGTTAGACATGTAATCCTGTCCTTAACTGGGTTAAAGAAACAATGTCATTTAAAACACAGTTCACGATAAACCCAAAATCACATACCATATATTATGGATTCTTCACGGAAAATAGATCAATATATATAACCGATATAAATTTCCGTATCAAACAAATAATAT
This sequence comes from Allium sativum, assembly GCA_030737875.1. Classification (NCBI taxonomy): domain Eukaryota; kingdom Viridiplantae; phylum Streptophyta; class Magnoliopsida; order Asparagales; family Amaryllidaceae; genus Allium; species Allium sativum. The sequence goes on along the minus strand of CM060921.1, from coordinate 362,047,501 downwards.
AAATGGAATAACGGCAAAGCCTTTTAATTCCATATATAGTAACAGTCTTCCTCCATTGAAGCTCACTTCGAATGTTACCAAATCGAATTCTATTCCATTCCAATTTATTTTATTAAATCGGAAAACTTTACTTTGGAAAATTTCCATTAAATCTTAATAAAATATTTATAAATTCCAAATCATAACTTAATTGTTAATCGGGTTAAAGAACGAATTTCGTTAAAAACACAGTTCACAACAAACCTAATTCACATTCCATTTTATTCCAATTACTAAATATAATTGGAAACTCTAATAATCTTAATTAAAAGATTTATTCTTTTCACAAGGGGTTTTAGAACAATGTTACTAAAGTCACCATTCACAACAAACTCAAAATCCAATTTGATATAAAATATAAGGCTCTGAACAGAAATTATATCAGCTTGTATTCAATATCAAATTCTGAAACCAACACATATCGTATAGGGAACAACGATATACATCTATCTTCCAAATTCCTCCACGATATCCGTATAGTCAAGGAATCCAATATCGAAACATCCCGAAGATGATTTCTATTCAAATCCATTCCAATTCATACATTGGAAAATTCTGGTTAGATTAAATCCATCCACAAATCTAATCGATTTATTTAGAAACGTTGGATTATCTTTCTAGTTAATAACTAGTTCATTTTGATAAAAATATATTTTTATCTTTACAAACATGGAATTTTTCGTCCAAATTATTTCCAAATCATTTATTATATTTTTAAACCAACTACTGATATTTTTAATAATTTTATCAAGGCCCGTACAGTCGGTTTCCAATAACGGCCACTGAACTGCATCTATAGCTAGGGATGGCAAAAAAATCTGTACCCGCGGTTATCCGCGGGTAAAATCCGTCATGGATATGAAACGTATAGTTAAATGGGTATCCATGAGTAAAATAAATGGGTATTTTTAATATCCGTTAATTAATGGGGGCAAGTACGGATAGTAAGATATCCATGTCCGCGGGTACCCGTGCCCGTATTGAATGTGATTTATTATAAATAGTCAATACAAAAAATATTGTTGTTAGCTATTCGGTATTTGTGTGCATGCTTTTACTCAACAATTTATAACTGGCTGTTGATATTTTGATTGATACTTCTGTTGTTGTCTCTTCTTTTTTGGATGTTGGTTTAAATATGTATTGGTATTTTGAGGTTAGCATTTAAGAATTGGTCTATTTTTTTTACCAAATGTACTTTTGAATAATTTCAATAAATGGCTAAAAAATAAATTGAATAAATATAATGGATACCCACGAATACCCGTCATTACCCACAACCTGTTTAAAACCCATTTAATGGATACCCGTGTGGGTATGGGGCGGGCACGGGGCAAAAAATCACCCAACGGGGTGGGTGATGGGGTGGTACTACCCGCGCCCGCCCCACCCCATTGCCATCCCTATCTACAACGACCTTTTCCAAATTTGATTTGGATATAATCCCAAATCCAACCGTTAGATTTCAAATCTCTTATATTCACTGGAAAGCTCTTTCCAATACGAACCCAACGGTTCCAGTTTGAGGAGAATCCGACGGTCTATCCCCCATAATGTCAATTCAAAGTCAATGGTTGAAATTCACGAACGGTCGCAGCGCGACACATTCTATTCAAGCCATTAATATATATAATATATATTCCATTCAAAAACGTTTTTTATAAATTCGTTTTAAAGACCAATTCCCACTTTCATTTCAATTTTAAGTCAAAATTGAATACTCCTTATCATTATAATATTTATATCATAATATTTTCAAAATAACAGATTTTGAAAACATTTCCTTTTCGATATTCATTATAAAATTGAATAAAATCAGTATAAATATTGTTTGTGTTAAAATGGCGCATATCTTATCAACACGGCTTCACATACTTCTATATTTTTGTGTCCATCCAAAATCGGACATCAAATTCACATTTTAATCCTTTGTTGAATATTATTTTAAAATATTCGTTATTTTAAAATATTTCTTTATTCTTGAATTAGAATCAGACCCCATCAATTACCATGTAATGTTATTTATGGATTTCATAAATCACATGTACACAACAACAATGACAAACCATCATCCATCATCCAGAGTGCATTACACAACTGCATAAGCATTAAATATAAATAATTAACGCTTACAACAGTCTGTCAACCAATCGATTGACATACAACTAAACAATTGGGATTAGTGTATGTCAAATATCATCCCAATACCCATGTGGGGTTTCAATCAACAAACACTGATTATTATTTGTGCAGTTGGGCGATGTCTAAAATTTATCGTCCTAATCAATGTCAGTTAAATGGGTGTACATAAACAAATCGTCCGATTTGTAAATGAATATTTATTTTCATTTCTGGAGAATTTTATGTCGTTCATATATACGTTAAAAATTATATTTTTAACTATAAAATATTTATTTCAACACTTGACTATTTTATATAGTTTATTTCAAAAATATACATTTCAGTTTCAGAAAAATTCGGCATTATAACGGCGCGATATTAGAACCGGAGTAATGTCTAGCATTACCCCTCTCCTGATACTGGCTCGCGCCACACACATCATGTAACAACCCGGAAAATCAGAACCAATTTAAAATTTTTATTTTGACAATTTTAATGAATTTTGAATATTTAAAATGAATTATTTTAAATAATAATGACATGAAATTTATTTTGAATAGAGTTGGATTGGAAATATTTATTTGAATTTGTTGGCTAGCCTTTTGACCAAGCCACCAAGGTTTACACATAAGAAGAGAGTATGAAGTTTTGTTCCTCTAGTTCATGAAAGGCCAGATCGCACCAGCAGATCGCACACGCGGATCGCACCCTTCGGATCGCCAGCACAGAACGCGACCCGATCCGTCCATGGGAGCATGACCCGATCCCCCCATGGGAGCACGACCTGATCCGCACCTATGCCACCACCTCATTCCGATCCGATCCCCTGCTACGTGGCGAAACTCCTGACTTGTTCAACCACGAACCGGTCTTCAGCGATCCGAAATACAGGGATCCAGCTACACGTGTCCACAACTGTCACATTGACCAATTCTTCCTCATTGCTCGATCCGATCCGATATTCTCGGGATTTGCGCCACGTGTGACCGCGAACCTCCCGACAGAATCGGCTATAAATAGCCCAGAGACTGGCAATTTTGGGGATTTTTTTGGCAGTATTGAGCAATGATTCCACCATTACTGTCATACCACTATTTCTTATCAGTTTTACTACGAGATTACTGAGAGAAATCATAATTGTAAGAGTGAGTTTGAGAGAAATCATTGATTGTACTAACATTCAAAGTATAATCGATAACATATAAAGTGGACGTAGGCTCGTTAACGCCGAACCACTATAAATTCTGTGTGTTTTCTGCTTTTTCTTCATTCTCCAGTTATAATTCTCTACGAATCAGAACAATTTGGGTGTTAGGTCCAAATTTTGATCTAACATTTTGGTGCTTTCACTGATAAATCGACTTCTCAACGTATTGGATTGTTGTTCCGTTGTTTGGATATTCAAGTCCGAAGAAAACAGTCCCAAAACTTCACTGTTCAGATTTTTGAAGATTCCAACAGTACCTGATATCATGGCTGGAAAGAAGTCTAAGGAAGTGCGAGCTTCGCAAGCGAATGAAGTAGTTGGCGAAAGTGCACACGAGCAGGTCGTCGAGGGGACCGCGGATCGCGAGGACAGGGGGGCGACCCGAACCGATCAGGGTGTCACGAACCGGTCTGATGGAGGCGCCACGATCCGACTTGAGGAAGGCACTGCGAACCGAGCAGATGGAGGGGTTGTTACTCGATCCCGTGATAACGCCCCGAATCCTCCACATACCGTGACCACGAACCAACCCCAGGGGGGCGCACCGAATCACAGGCACCGATCCACCACGATCCGAAGTGATGACCGGATTACGACTCGACCTGGAAAGGAGCCTATGGCTCGCTCTTACCGTCCTGGCCCCTCTGCTCGACCTGGCTCAAGCTCTTTGCGCATAAGAGAAAATGTTGATGATCAATATGACCCTTCTGCTCCCGTTACTGAGGGAGATCTTTCTCGCTTTTCTGAAATGTGGGAGAGGCTGTTTGATGAATTGGCTGCTCAAAGGCAGGAGAGCTCCGTGCTGCGATAGAGCTTGACTGCTATGGATAGAAGGCTCAATGATCTTGCAAGGCAAAGGACGCCCCCAGTTCGTCCGCTCACCCCAGAGTACTCTTCTTCATCAGAGGAATCGCCAAGACCTCCGCGACGACCGTATGAGAGGCCTGAAAACATAAAGCAGCTCCGATTTGAAACCCTTCCATCACGGGAAGAAGAGGTACTGGGTGCAGGGCCCTTAAACCGCAATGTGAATAATCGTGCCGCAACTCCCAGAGCTCGAGGCATGGACAACCCTGTTGAGAATAGACTACCTCAGCCCCTTCGCCATACAAATGCTCATGGTAACAGGGGGGCAGCGAAGCCCAATCCGAGCCCCGGATTTCGTGGCTGCTCCTGGAAGGGAGATTAGAGAATTCCACTGTGCAAGAAGCGCTGATCCTGAGCCTCCGCTGACCAGTGCAAATGTTGCAGCTATGATCCATCAAATTCTAGCAGGTAGCCGTGGACAACGGAATGAAGATTGGGGAATTGACCGTAGTCACACCCCTTTCACTGATGACATTTTAGATGCGACGTTCCCGAGGCGCTTCAGCATGCCGCAGATGAACCGTTACGCGGGTAGATCTGATCCCATCTAACATCTGATGAGATACTCTTGGTCAATGACCGCTGCCGCAGCTTCCGACGCTGTGAAGTGCAAAGCATTTCCTATATTCCTGGAGGATGTAGCGTTATTATGGTTTACTCGCTTACCAGCAAGATCAATTTCCAGCTTCAGGGAGTTGAGCGAAAGGTTTGTGGAACAGTTCCGCATCTATGCACAAAGGACGAAGAGTGTGATTGACTTGTTCCTTGTCAAGCAACGACCAAGCGAGAGTTTGAGGGTGTATCTAGACCGTTTCAACCTAGCCGCTACTGAAGTCAAAGATCCTCATGAGCCAACTGTTGTGGCAGCCCTGATTGATGGGGTAGATAAAGACACCGAATTTGGGAGATACATGGCCGGCAAGCCACCTCATACTGGAGAGTTATTCTATGAAAAAGCTAACGTGCACTTACGTCGAGAGGAGGTATATGCTAACTGAAAGGCAAAAATGGCCGATAAGTAGGAAATCCAGAGCAATGTCGCCATTAAGCAGACAGGAGACAGCTCGGGGAAGGTCGAAGTTAATGTCGGAAACCGGAACCAGGGTGGTCGCCAGTCAGGAAACAATGGTAATAACAGTAATGGCAATAATCGGAAGAGGAATCGAGGGAACGACTCCCAGAGAAGGACTCGTCCCAGGTCTTTTGAAAGTTATACGCCAATAAACGATACTTTGGAGAATATCTTCATGGATTCGTACAACGTCCTCCAAAATAAAAGGCCTCCTCCCATAGAGTCGACGGAGAAAGAACGTGAGACGGGGAAGTTCTGTCTCTTCCATCAGATTCATGGCCACTCGACAAATGAATGCCGTCACCTAAGAGATGTGGTCGATAAGCTTCTCCGAGAAGGAAAATTGGATGAATACAGAGTGACACCCAGAGATAGGGGGCAAGCCGTACAGGCCCCAAATCAGAACCAGAATCAACCTGCTGTCAGGCCAACTGCCCAGCAAAAGGGAAAGGACCTTGTTATCAATACCATAATCGGAGGGCTTTATCTTGCCTGGCACGGTTCCAAGGCATTGGATCAGTATGTCAATGCGGCTAAGCAGCACCTCGAGGTAGGAGAGTGTAGCAACCCTGAGGACAATGTCCCGGTAAAGCAACAAAAGATGATGTCCGACGACGTCGTTTTCCGCGAACGAGAAAGCATCGGAGTCCATGCTCCAACCGAAGATCCATTTGTAATTACAGTTCCTATTGGCCCGGCCACTGTTCATAAAGTTTTGGTGGATAACGGGAGTTCTGTCAACATTCTTTTCAAAAAGACACTCGACCAGATGAATCTCGAGATAAAAGACTTGAAGCCCTGTGAGGGATGGATCCGTGGATTTAACGGAGCATCCACCGCTCCAATGGGATATGTAGAGCTACCAGTTACACTTGGGGAAGGAGAACGCCAGAGAGTGAGAATTCTTCCCTTCGTGGTTTTGGGTATTGAATCACCCTATAATGCCTTCTTGGGCCGACCGGCCCTAGCCAAGTTCAGAGCCTGTATAGCCCCCTGGTGCTTGTTATTGAAGTTTCCTATAGAAGCCGGTGTTGGTATTGTCAGAGGAGATTAGGTTGCTGCACGAGCATGTTATATTGCAGAGTTAAAGCTACTCCGCAACGGAGGAGACATAGAAACCAAGGGGGCTTCTCCCCCCGCAAGGGCGGAGACCTCATAGCAATTAAAGAGGATAACCGTAGGTGAGTCGCCCAGAGAGTTGCCCGAGGATATAGATCCCAGAGAGGACAAAGAACCTGGGGGCAGAATGGCGACTCCCAACGAGACAACTGTGGATGTACCGATCGATGATAGTGACCCAGAGAAGGTCCTTAAGATTGGATCCCAGTTAAATCCGAATTTAGCTAAAGAACTGACGGATTTCTTGAAAGATAACTTGGATGTATTTGCTTGGACCCACGCAGACATGTGTGGGATATCTCCATCAATCATGAGCCATTCATTAAGCATTAACCCTAAGCACCCTCCGGTAAAACAAAAAAGGCGAATGCTGGTCCCAGAGAGGTCCGCTGCCTTGAAAGAAGAAGTTGGAAAGCTAAAGAGTAATGGATTTATCAGAGACTCAACCTACCCAGACTGGATTTCAAATCCAGTTCTGGTAAAGAAGGCCAACGGGAAGTGGTGAACGTGTATCGATTTCTCGGATTTGAATAAAGCCTGCCCGAAAGACAGTTTTCCGTTACCCAGGATCGATCAGTTGGTGGACTCAATGGCGGGTCATGAACTTCTCTCCTTTATGGATGCTTATTCAGGATATAACCAAATTCCAATGCATGTTCCAGATCAAGAACACACTAGCTTCATTACGGATCTGGGATTATACTGCTACGTGGTAATGCCCTTTGGCTTGAAGAACGCAGGCGCTACATATCAACGGTTAGTGAACAAAATGTTCTATAACCAGATTGGGAAAACAATGGAAGTATACATCGACGACATGTTGGTTAAGTCCAGGCAATCCTCCAATCACCCTATAGACTTGGCAGAGATGTTTGGCATTCTTCGAAAGTACGGGATGAAACTCAACCCAACGAAATGTTCATTCGGGGTCGCCTCCGGAAAATTCTTGGGATTCATCGTCAGTTCTCGTGGGATTGAGATTAATCCAGACCAGATCGCAGCAATCAGAGGCATTCAGGAGCCTAGGCAAATTAAAGATGTGCAAAGCCTTGCAGGGAAAGCAACCACACTAAGCAGATTCATCTCCAGGGCTACGGACAAATGCATCCCATTCTTCGAATTGATAAAGCGAGGAAAATGCCACTTCAAATGGACGCCTGACTGCATAGAAGCGTTTCAGAACCTGCTGAGTCACCTGGAGAAACCTCCGATATTATCTAAGCCGGTGGATCACGAGGACTTATTCGTGTACTTGGCAGTGTCGTCCCACGCGATCAGCTCAGCATTGGTGAGAGAAGAAGATAAAGTTCAAAGACCAGTGTATTACGTGAGCAAAAAATTGGCGGCAGCAGAGCGTAATTATCCAAGGATATAAAAGTTGGCGTATAGTTTGCTGATTGCCTCTAGAAAGCTTCGACATTATTTTCAGGCTCATCCCATTACCGTGTACACTGATCATCCACTCAAGCAAGTTCTACAGAGACCAGAAGCGTCTATAAGACTACTCAAATGGAACATTTAGTTGAGTCAATTTGGTCTGAACTTTCAGCCCCGGCGGTCAATACGGGGGCAAGTGTTAGCCGATTTCATAGCAGAGTTTACTGTCCCGGAGGAAGATATAGCGAACGAAGAAGCTGACCCCCCAAAGTTATTTCTCGATCCCAGTGCCTGGAGATTGTATACTGATGGCGCTAGGAATGACAAGAGATCCGGCGCTGGAGTAGTGCTTGAAACTCCTGAGAAACGGCTGATATGCTATGCTATCCAGATGGAGTTTCACGCCACTAACAACGACTCCGAATATGAAGCCCTGATAGCCGGGCTAAGGATCGCAAAGGAGTTGGAAATCACAAAGCTGGACATATTTTGCGACTCCAAGTTAGTTGTAAACCAAGTCACTGGAAAATTCCAAGCCAAAAGCCCAAGATTGATTTTATACTTGGAGAAAGTGAAGGAGTTGCTGAACGGCTTCGATCACTACAGCATATCTCATATTCCGCGGTCAGAGAATCAACAGGCGGATAAGTTGGCGAAGATGGCTAGTTCCGACGATCCTGAAGAGACCGGGCTAGCCCCAGTTGTAGTACTTCGGTCTCCTAATATAGATCAGATGGAAATTGATCCGGTACTAGAGACGGAACCAGAAAGGGAGTCATGGATCACCCCTCTAAAGAATTTCTTGATGAATGGAACACTTCCGACCAAGAAAAGTGAGAGGCGTAAAGTAATTCGTAAAGCTTCCCGATACGTTCTGCAAGGCGGAGTCCTTTACAGACAGGGATTTTCGATGCCCCTTCTCCGGTGTATAGCTCATGACGACATCAAGCATGTACTGCAGGAGGTACATGAGGGCGAATGCGGCGATCACACTGGAGGGCAAACATTGGCAAAAAAGGTGTTGCGACATGGTTATTTCTGGCCTACCATAAACAAAGATGTGGCGAAGTACGCACGACGGTGTGATGCATGCCAAAGATTTTCAAAAATACCTAGGGCACTTCCTAGTCAGTTAAAAACGATGACAAGCCCATGGCCTTTCGCTATGTGGGGAATTGATATCATCGGAAGTCTCCCCATAGCTAAGGGCGGAGCGAAGTTCGCTATTATAGCTGTAGACTACTACACTAAGTGGGTCAAGGCTGAGCCACTGACTACAATCATAACCAAACGAGTGATCAACTTCGTCGTTAGGAACATCATCTGTCGATTTGGGATTCCAAAGATCGTTATAACTGACAACGGAACTCAGTTCGATAACACTGAATTTAGAGACTTCTGCCAGAAATATCACATTGAGAAACGGTACACCTCTGTGGCGCATCCGCAGTCGAACGGACAGGTCGAAGCGGCGAATAAAGTGATTAAGTCCATTCTAAAAAGAAGACTGAAGCGGGCCAGAGCCATGTGGGTTGATGAATTACCCTTAGCACTATGGGCCTACAGGACAACGTATAAATCGACAACAGGCCATACCCCCTTCTCTCTTGCTTTTGGAGCAGAAGCAGTCATCCCGGTTGAAATAAAAGTACCTTCTCACCGAGTGACTTATTACGATCCGATGACTAATAACGAATTTCTCCTTGAATCCCTGGATATGATCGAAGAGAAGAGGGATGAAGCAGACCTGCGTGCCTTGAGATGCAAACAACAGGTCGCCCGATACTACAACAAAAAGGTTCGAGCCCGAACCTTTGAACCCGGAGACTTGGTTCTAAGGCGTGTCTTTCCACCCCAACTCATATAGGTGCGAAGTGGGAAGGACCGTACTCCATTCTGTGCAGGCTTGATAATGGAACCTTCAAGCTAGCAACCGTAGATGGAAAGGAAATCCCCAGAGTGTGGAATGCCCAACATTTACGGCCGTATCTAACGTAAAGATGTCAGATCTGTTCTTTTGCTTTATTAAGGACCATGTACAAGGCACGACTTACCTAGAATAGTCCGATTTCTTAAGCAAAAAATTATAAAGTGGACGTAGGTCATGATTCGACCGAACCACTATAAAAATATTGTGTGTCGTTTACCTTTATTGCACTATTATTTATCTGCCTTTCTATTTTTTATGGAAATGGCTGTGAACCATGCAACGATCACATAAGCATATAATTATAGGTGCCTTCCATCAGAATGGAATGCAATCAACAGTCAAAACTCTGAGGGTGCGATAAAGTAAATCATATCATTGATAGCGCTCTAACTCTCCAGAGCCGAGAGAGAGAGAGAGCATAACGGACATGAAGGCGATGTCCATAAGTCATGGCGGTGTACCATGATCGGAACCGCCTTGACGGAACTCTAACCTCAGCGACTGCCAGGAGAGTATAAAAGCGTCTCCGACTGAGCGCTGAGAAAGAGCTCTTACCCCGCTGAAGGATCAGGGAGTGACAGAACTGCTGAGCTCGAACTCTAATCTCGGCGACTGCCAAGAGAGTATAAAAGCATCTCCGACTGAGCGCTGAGAAAGAGCTCTTACCCCGCTGAAGGATCGGGGAGCGACAGAACTGCTGAGCTCGAACTCTAACCTCGGCGACTGCCAGGAGAGTATAAAAGCGTCTCCGACTGAGCGCTGAGAAAGAGCTCTTACCCCGCTGAAGGATCGGGGAGCGACAGAACTTCTGAGCTCGAACTCTAACCTCGGCGACTGCCAGGAGAGTATAAAAGCGTCTCCGACTGAGCGCTGAGAAAGAGCTCTTACCCCGCTGAAGGATCGGGGAGCGACATAACTGCTGAGCTCGAACTCTAACCTCGGCGACTGCTAGGAGAGTATAAAAGCGTCTATGATTAAGCGCTGAGAACGGTGCTGGAGACTCAGCGCCCACAGGATCTCTTCCCCGCTGAAGGATCAGTGCGTAGATTATGACACGAGTTCGAACTTTGACCCGCAGATGGATCGGGAGAGTATCGAAGTGCCAAAAGCCTGGCACCGCAAGAACTCTAATTCTACAAAAATTTCCAAGTCCCCCATGTTCAGAAACAGGGGGCAACATGCATACAACTCAAGTCAATCTTTAACGATTAATTGGGGGCAGATATATGCATACATGTATCTTGATGCAATACAATACTGTTAAAGTCTTTTTGTTGCTTGAATGATTTGTAGTTATAAGCGAATAATTTATGACTAAGCATGAAAAGTTTATTAAATGCAGGTACACGATGATGCAAAAGAAATAAACTTTCATTCATAAACTGCAAGCCTACAACGTGAAAAGCAACCTAAAACAAAAGTGAGGGCCAGTCTCACAACTACATTTCATGGCCAGTGGGAATCTTAAAGACAAAACCTAGACAAGCGGCAATATCCTATTTACGTTTGGACCTTTTCTCCTTCTTCTGCTTTTCCAGCTCCGCCTTGTTAATATCAGATTGATCATCCTTCTTTCTCTTCCTTTTGTCTATAAGAGGAGCTGAAGGTTCATCCGAAGACTCCTCCTTCTTTCTCTTTCTTTTATCAGTAAGGGAAGCTGGGAAATCATCGGGATTCTCAAAATGAAGCTGTTTAGTGATCGATTTGGGCTGGAGCTTCAGAACCATCCCAGTTTTGGGATCAAACTCTGAGATAGGAGCTACGTTCAAAGGCTCTTGTTCCACCTTCTTTAAAGCCAGCTGCTTTTCCTGCCTAGCCTTTCTTTTAGCCAAGGTCTCGTCGTCATCGCCTTTGACTTCTTTGGTGATAATGACATCCTCCTCATCATCTACATGGCGCCTGTCCATATCTTTCAAGGCATCGATGGTTTCGTCATCCTTGGGAGCATCAGCACTTGGTGCCAGGACGCCCTTCTCCGCTGTTGTACCTTCAGCCTGCTTCGGTGCATCAACACCGGCGCTAGGCGAGACGTCAATCTTCTCCGCCTCTGTCTTCTTCTCGACATCCTTATCGATGGGCCCGCCACCTGTATTATGAGGAACACGTGTTATTAATTCGATTGGTTGCTCCGCCAGACGACGACAACTCACAATTGCTTTGACAAATTGTGGGGAAAAAATGGAGATACCTTCCGCTGATCCTCCATCCAAGCTAGCTGCAGAAGCTCCGACAACCAAAGGAGTCAGGCCCAAAGGAATTAATGGATCATCAGGATTGTATTCCTCAACTCCGGAGGCCTTGGGCTCTACAGCTGAGCTCGAACCTTCGTCAATCTTGTTTTTGCCGCCCGCACCAAGTCCAAACCTCATATCCAGAAGGCGGTGCTTGTGAAGGTTCTCGTCAGTAATGCACTTCTTGATTTTTAGAAAATCAGATTTGCTTTGTAGAAGAAGAGACAGTCGATTATTGTATACCGAGCCTTCCGTCTTAGGAAAGGCGTGATCTGCTTAGAGAAAAAAGAAGAAGAAGGGGGGCATGTTAATGCTTCGATTTCTTAAACAAGTTATTTAGTCAAAAGTTTAAAGATTACTTGATTTAAGCCATCTTCTTGAACACCCAGCCTGTCTCTTTATATAGAACCAATCGGCCTTGGGATCCCCTATGTTGCTGTGTCCGTCAAACATAACCTTCCTATTTGCTACCGATTCGAAGAAAGAGAAATTTGGGGTTGCCGAGGAGCGATGCTTGAAAAGGTAAAAGAATTTAAAATCTTTAAATGTGAGCTCGGTATGCAGGATTTCCGCGTATGCGATATATAGAGTGTACAAAGCTGAGTAGGCATTGGGATGAAGCTGCATTGGAGCAATACCCAATCGTTTTAGGGTCTCAATGACGATTGGAGGAAACAAAGGAATAGCTCCTACCCAGCACATGAGTCGGCTGACTGTCATATACCCCTCCGGAGCCAAATGAGGTTCATCTTCGCTGCCGGGTGTCCTCACATCATCCCAGGGGATCCCATGTCTCAAGCAAATTCTCTTAAGCTTTATGTCATCAAGTTTGGAAGCTAGAGAGTCTGTGAATTTCTCTATTTCTATTGCACCAGGGACTTCGTCGGGAGCTCGACCATCTACCTCTGACTCTTCATCAAGCGAGGTACTCTCAGACGGATTCGATTCTGTTTCCGCCTCATATTCGGATCCAGAATCCGCACCCTCTGGATTAATTGGAAGAACCTCGGGGTTGAGATGCTTATACACCTCGGGATCCATCTCTGTGTCAGATCTTGAAGGGGAATGATTATCCGACATTACTGTTTAGGCGAGTAAACATGAGAAATAAGATTATAATTACCCGTCCCCCCTGTGTGTGCAAGTGCCGGTGTGTGCTTGTGCGTGCATTAAAGAAAACTACGAAGGTCAACAAAATCATCAAGACATTGGTTGTTGTTCGCTGATAGATTATGCATTTGTTCAGTCCAAAAAGTCCGTCGTGAAGGCTCTAACCTAACTATCCATTGATGTACTGGAATTAAGTTGCACTGCTTATTTTACAAGTTTGTTGGATCGTTCATTGTTTGGTTCGTGATACCCCTTCAGATCGCGAGATGGGGATCGGATCGCAGCGTATTACTGGGATCGCTAAGCAAGCATGGATCAGCAGCGGAGGCGCTAATTCACGGAAGAGTTCCGGATCGGGTCGCTATTTGCTCTTCCCCACGATCCGTTCCCTCGTCACATCTCCACGATCCGCTACTTGCTCTTCCCCTTCTTTTCCGTCTACGCCACGATCCGTCGCCTTGCTATACTCGCGACCCGATCCGCTAGATAAGTCAACACTCCGGTTCCGTCCTTTCTCCCCTCGTCTCGCCATCACTTCAAACCCATGCCTCGTTCACAAAACGAACCAAACTGACCGAACCCTTTCCCTCCTTCTCCTTCCTCCCTCTCCTCACTCTCGAGTGACCGAGACCCATCAGCCATGGCAGCTTCACCGCCTTCAAAATCCGAAAAAAACGCAAAATTCCTCCATTTCCCTCCTCAAATCAGCGAAAAACTCGTAAATCACGAAGAGAGAAATTTTTAATGGGATTACCTTTTTAAAAATTTGGTGAAACAAGCGAGATTTTAGAGAATTGGCGAAGTAATAGGTTTTTTTCTCTCGAAAGGAGTTGGCGGCGCGGAGCGAACAGAAGAAGAAAGGGAAGAGAACGAGGGAGGTCGGGTTTTATAGATGGTTTCGTGACCGTTAGCCTTCCTCTTCTTGTCTTATTCGAACCGAATGGGCCGCGGGCTGTAGCCCACCTCGAATTGTAATGAAGCCCATCAGAAAGAAGGGGGACGACCCGCTTCGCTGAAGACACAATTGAATCGCGGATCGCAATGAGCCTCCATCCCACGAACCGCATCACGTGATGGCGATCTGATCCCGATGATGACTAAAAAAAAAAAAGAGGAAAAAGAGGGGAGGAAAAAATTCAGAGATCTACCTGGCAATTCGACAACGACTTCTCTAAAGATTCCAAAAACAAAAATTATTCGGTGAACAAGGAAATGATGATGATTTAGTTTGATATTTATACTGACCAAAGGATACAACTTTCCAGAGTGACACAACATTTTAGACAGACGCAACCATTGATTTGCATCTCTTTATGAAAAGATATTTCTGCAGTTTCGAAGCATGTTCCATCCTCGATGGAACATACTTCGAGGGGGCAAAATGTTGGCTAGCCTTTTGACCAAGCCACCAAGGTTTACACATAAGAAGAGAGTATGAAGTTTTGTTCCTCTAGTTCATGAAAGGCCAGATCGCACCAGCAGATCGCACACGCGGATCGCACCCTTCGGATCGCCAGCGCAGAACGTGACTCGATCCGTCCATGGGAGCACGACCCGATCCCCCCATGGGAGCACGACCCGATCCGCACCTATGCCACCACCTCATTCCGATCCGATCCCCCGCTACGTGGCGAAACTCCTGACTTGTTCAACCATGAACTGGTCTTCAGCGATCCGAAATACAGGGATCCAACTACACGTGTCCACAACTGTCACATTGACCAATTCTTCCTCATTGCTCGATCCGATCCGATATTCTCGGGATTTGCGCCACGTGTGACCGCGAACCGCCCGACAGAATCAGCTATAAATAGCCCAGAGACTGGCATTTTTGGGGATTTTTTGGCAGTATTGAGCACTGATTCCACCATTACTGTCATACCACTATTTCTTATCAGTTTTACTACGAGATTACTGAGAGAAATCATAATTGTAAGAGTGAGTTTGAGAGAAATCATTGATTGTACTAGCATTCAAAGTATAATCGATAACATATAAAGCGGACGTAGGCTCGTTAACGCCGAACCACTATAAATTCTGTGTGTTTTCTGCTTTTTCTTCATTCTCCAGTTATAATTCTCTACGAATCAGAACAATTTGGGTGTTAGGTCCAAATTTTGATCTAACAGAATCGAAGTTAGAATATAAATATTTATTTTAATTATAAAAGGGATTGGAAATGGCGCGGTAGTTTGAAAATTCGATTTCAAATTTCAAATGAATGTACAGGATTCAAAATAAACCGGATTTTAGTGAAACCAAAAATATTAGAATCTATTTGAAAATATCTTTCCAACGAATATGAAAAATCCAAATTTCATAGCGGGAATAAAAAGTTATGCCCAGTTGAAAATTCAGAATAGTCGCTATATAAATATAGCCCAAAAAAGTCACATTTTGCATACGAATGAATTTGGACTTGAAACCACTTCCATTGAGTTCGAAATGCCGTTTACGACTCTGAAAAGTATAAGCTTCGATATATTCCGAGCTCAGGAATAGTGAGAATTGGATGGGGTTTTCGGTTATCAATACATAACCCTTAAAAAGTGAAAATTTTGCATATGAGCTCAGAATTCGATGAGATAATTTTTTCTGGATTCATAACGATGAATCATTGTTGAGTTCCAAAATGCACGTCGAATGGAGTTAGTATGTGGCCGTGCGAGCAAAAACAGTTTAGAGTAAAACAGGCAGTCATTTTACAAAGGAACATTATGGATATGACCTCAGAATTCGGTTCCATTTTTTTTGGATTCGTATCGTCTAATAATAGTTAAATCCAAAAGGACATGATATTTGAAGTTAGCGTGTGAGCGTGCAAGAACAGGTGCGCTAAAACCACATTTTTGAACAATATCTGAGCATCTTTGACAATTCTAACGGATGGTCAAACGAACTTAGAATTTGACGAAACTTGTTTCGTTGGACTCGTCTTCCGGTCTACTATGTCATGTCCGAAATCCACGGCAAACGAGGATCGTTTGCAGTCGGACGATCGGAGAGAAAGAGCGGCAAAATCCCTTACTTAAACAACTTTCCTTCTTCCTTCTTCATAATTTTTCCTCATTCTCTTCATCTTTTTTCTTCAAAAATGGGGAGCTCCTCCACCATGGGGCTGCCGCACTCCTCGTCCCTCCTCCCTGCACCGTCGGCCTCCCATCCTCCTCCTCCCTCCTTCTCCTCCTCCTCCTCCTCTTCCCTCTCTCTCCTTCTCTTTGCAATTTCAAGAACCCTAGCCACAAACACCACCACCACCACTACCGGTCCAACCACCGCCACCCGCGGGCTCCCCCACCCCTGTCAGGCCCCTGCGCCGCCCCCCTCAGCCTAGCTCCGGCCTTGGGCCCCTCCAAGTTCAAAAACCCATTTTTCTCCAAAAATCCCGTTTTGCATAAAACACGTTGTCACTATTTCGCAAATAACTCCCAAATATTGCATTTCTGGTTAAAACTTCACAGTACCAAATTCGAAGAGCACGATTTTCTCTTCGATTTGGTATATGATAATCCTATTTTAGATTGCGGAGCTATCAGTAAAACGCGTCCAAAGTCTGTTGTCCGAACACTGTCAAAATACTGTCTTTTTGCGATTTCCGGCGAAATGGCACATTTTCAGAAGGAAGATCACTAGGCGAAAGTTGTCCGGAATGGCGCGTTTAAGCTAAAAAAAAAGTTGGCGTGAAGAGTGGAGCTCGTTTGCAAATTCTAGAACCAGAACAGCAAATCCGGGGGATAGAAAATATGTGAGTTTTCTCCGCTTTAAAGCTTCTATGGTTTTTGACATATGAGGTATATAAATTTATGATTTTTATTTATATAAAGTTATAATTTTTATTAATATAAAGTTATGATTTTTATTTATATAAAGTTATGATTTTTAATTGCATAAAGTTATGATTTTTAATTACATAAAGTTATGATTTTTAGTTATGTAAAAATATCATTTTTGGTTTGTTAAAAACAGGATTTTTATCGTAGAAAGGAAATATTTTTAGCAAGATTAAAAATATGATTTTTAGCTAGTGTATGGCATTTCAATGTTTTTAAAAAGATAAAAATATGATTTTTAGATTATATATGTTATTTATAAAATGGTCATATAAAGAAATAGTTATTAGTTGGCTAAAAATCCAATTTTTATATATGTAGTAGCGATATAAAAACGTGATTCTTATAATGTAAACATTGGGTTAAAAATATGTTTTTTATAGCGTTATAAAAATATGATTTTTGTATATGTAGAGTATTAAAAATATAATTTTTAGCGAAGTAAAAATATAATTTTTAGCGAAGTAAAAATATAATTTTTAGAATTGAAATAAAAATGTGATTTTTATTATGAAGAGCGTGAAGAAGACTGCGTCGGAATCAAAAAGGCGAATCTGATCGACAATAGAGAAAGGAGTGGATCCCAAAGGTGAAAACTCCTCACTATAATTTTCATATGCAGGTATTTATTTTATAACTGCATATATGAACTGTTCCCCGTCGTCGACAGACCATGGACGACTTGTTTGATTGTTTGGTTTGATTGATTGGATTGTTTGGTTGAATTTGGTTTTGGTGAAATGAATTGATTAGAATTGTTATGTGTGTATGGCGCAAGCCAATATTAGGAGAGGGGTAATGCTAGACATTACCCGATTTTGATATCGCGCCATTATGCCGTCAAAATTTTCTAAAATATGTTAGAACAATAAAAATATCATATTTATTGTGCAAATGAATTGAATAAATATTTTATCGTTAAAAATATATTTTTTAACGTGTATATGAATAAAATAAATACTCATTTACAAATCAGACGATTTGTTTATCTACACCCATTGGACTGATATGGATTGGGACGATAAATTTTACATCGCCCAACTACACAAATAAAATTCATTATTTGTTGATTGAAACCCCACACGGGTATTGCGATGATATTGGACATACACTAATCCCAATAGTTAGTGGTATGTTAATCGACTGGTTGACAAACTGTTATAAGCGTTAAATATTTATATTTAATGCTTATACAGTGTAGAATGCACTTTAGATGATGGTTGATTGTTTATCGTGGCTGTTGTATACATGTGTTGTAGGAAATCCAAATAAATCACATTATATGGTAATTTACTGTGTCTAATTCCAGTTCAGAAAGAATAAATATTTTAAAATAACGAATATTTTAAAATAATGAATATTTTAAAATAATATTAAAAAAAAAGAATCAAAATATGATTTTGATGTCCGATTTGGGATGGACACGAAAATATTTAAATATATATAGCCGTGTTGATTAGATTGACGCCATTTTGACGTGAACGATATTTATCGATTTTATTCACTTTTATAATGAATATAAAAAAGGAATTGATTTCAAAATCTAATGTTTTGAAAATATTATCATTTATATATCAATGATATGGACTATTCAATTTTGATTAGAAACTAAATATGAAGTTGAAATCGTTTTGAAAATGAATTTAAAACGATTTATAAAATACGTTTTAAATGGAATTCGATGAAATATATATAATATATATTATATATATAATAGCTTGAATAGAACGCGCCGCGCTGCGGCAGTTTATGAATTTCGACCATTGACTTCGAATGGACATTACAGGAGATCCGACCGTCGGATCCTCCTAAAACCGGAACCGTTGGGTTGGTATCGAAAAGAGCTTTCTAACAAATATTAGAGATTTGAAATCTAATGGTTGGATTTGGAATTATGTCCAAATCAAATTTGGTAAAGGTCGCTGTAAGTGCAGTTCGATGACCGTTTATGGAAATTGACTGTACGGGTCTTGATAAAATTATTAAAAATATCAATAATTTTTGTAAATTCATAATAAATGATTTGGAAAGAATTGGGATGAAAAATCCTATATTTGAAAAGATAAAAATATATTTTTGTCGAAATGAACTAGTTTTGAACTAGAATTAAAAATCCAATATTTTTAAATAAATAAATTGGATTTGAAATGGTTTTAAAAATAACCAGAATTTCCAATATATGAGTTGGAATGGATTTGTATCGAAATTATCTTTGAAATATTTCGATATTGGATTCCGTGATTATACGGATATTGTGGAGGAATTTGGAAGATATATATATCGTTATTCCAATACGGTATTTGTTGATTCCAAAATTTGATATTGAATATAAGCCGATATATTTTCTATTCAGAGCCTTGTATTTAATATCAGATGAGATTTTAGGTTTGTCGTGAATGGTGTCTTCATTAACACTGTTCTTGAACCCAGTTGAGAAAAGACTAAATCTTTTTATTTAGATTTAGTAAAGTATACCAATTAATTAATATTTAATTGGTACTGAATTGAAATTGGTCTTTGGGTTTATCTTGAATGGTGTTTTAAATAACACTTGTTCTTTAACCCGATTTACAAATGAATAAGATTTTGGATTGTCGTGAATGGTATCTTTAATAATACTGTTCTTAGACCCAATGGAGTTAAGAAAATCAGAAACTAACTGGAGATTAGTTAAGTTGGATGGTTTCCTGGGTATTGATTTGATGTTGGTTTCGGCCTTCGGGGTTAATACTTAGGGAATTGTTGACTTGCTAATTTACGGTTAAAGGCTGATGGAATGGAATGTGATTTTGGGTTTATCGTGAACCGTGTTTTAAATGACATTGGTTCTTTAACCCAGTTAAAGACAGGATATGATTTTCCAAGTTAAACAATCGTTAATATTGATTTTTGGGAAGATTAAAACCAAGTGGAGTTTTAACGCATCTTTAATTAGATTGAAATGATATCCAAAGGAAGATTAAAGAATAAATTTAAAGAATTTATCTTTGATAAAATTAATGGGAACCTTTCCCAAAGTATATGAATATTTGAATAAAGGAATATTCTGGATTGGAATGAGGCGTATATTGTGTTTTTATAGCACTTGTTTATTATATACGCGAGTTATTCAAAAAGACCGGGTTTATCCCATTCTGAATAACTGATTCGACGATATGCCAAGGATGAAGACGGTGGTTGAAGACCGGAGGTCTTCACATCGTTTGGATGATTACTGATGTCTTGATTGGGCTGTGCACCGAAGGCAAGGTAATAAGTGGTGATCGTTCAGACGTACTTGGAGATCGACCGGATATGCGAGGGCCTCTCCCCTGTATTGGACATGTGGGGATGGAATAAGGTGCCTCCGGTTTCGTTCAGACCCAGAACGAACTTGTAAATGGATGTGTGTCTGACATTGGATTTCATTCTATGTGATTGATATACATCGGTTGCATAGCATGAATTGCCTGTGCGGCTTGTTGAGATGCAAATGATCAAGGATTCTGTTGAAAAGTATAGTCTTGTGCTTGATGATCAAAGCACGACTTTAATATAGCATAGCTTTGTGTAGCGTTAATTCACGAGCTTCACACAGGTGTGAACTTGAAACGGGAGAGGACCTTAGGGAGGACATGCGTTTCTTTCTAGCTAGGAGTGGTGTCAGCGTTTTACTAGCCCTGACATTTTACTTATGTGGATGATGGATTGCGAGGCGCCTCGGTTATATCGGTCGATCCGGGGTCGATGGAGTCATTTGGCTCATTTACGCCCCATAGGGCAGGGAAACGTAGTGTTCAGGCATTTTAATCCACATCGAGTGGACCGGTCCTGACGATTCAAGGGCCTTCCTGAGTCTGGATCTTGAGACATGGTAGGCTAGATTGTCTCGAAGCGATGATGACGATCCCTGGCCTCGGTTCACAGATGGAAATCCAACTTCCAATACGTGACATTTGCAGTTTTGATTGTAGAGCGTAGTATCGGTGACATGATATATGGTACCCATGCCGTCTAGGATTGTTACATTTATATTTGAAGTTGTTTTTTACACCTTACACTATAGTAGTATCCAAATGATTTTTTTAAAACGTACCAAGCATGTTTGGCTATTATAAGGGAAAATCCTATCCTTTGGCTTGTGTTGCATTGTGTGATGGGACCTGAGTCTTATAATAGCTTCATTTTTCCCGAAAGCATTGCGCTGTTTTGTTATATGCACTGGTATTCTTGGGAGGAAACCCGTTCTATGTTTATACGGCGTGGTCCCTTGATATATCTGATTTAAAGTAAAGTTTTAAATAACGGTTTTAGTTCTCACACCAGTCACATAAATGATCTGGAGTTTATTGTTTTAACCTAAACTCTGGGTGCCCCTATTTTCCATACGGGCAGCTTGTAATTTTGGTTTTGCAGATATATATTCACAGGAACCTGGTTTATAACTGGAATGATATTCGGAAAGCTCTGTATCTTTATACTCCTTTCAGTTGTGTTTTCTATTATTTTTCCGCTGCATTGTAACTTGTAAATCTCTAATATTTAATAAATGTGTAATATTTATTCATACTCTGTATATTCTTGTATTCTGATGAAATTGTTGTAATAAGCAATGAAATGTTCTTCTGTTTGTGTTCTGATTCGTCTTGTCCTCAAAGCAATCCGTTCTTCCTCTTCTCTTCGGAGATCGGGGAAGTTTTGGGTCCTTACATGTGGTATCAGAGCTTTGGTTTACAGAGCTCGGAGAACAAGACACGTTAGAACCAAACGAAAGAATTCATCAGAGATTGGATTAGTAGTGTCCAATGAGAATGACATGTTAGAGATGGGATCAGTAGTATCCTAGAATGAGTGTGAAGAGTGTTGTTTTCAAATAAAAATGAAAACAAATTTTGTTTTGAAAATTTTAAAACAATTATTCGTATTTGAATATTATTTTTACATTGATTTGGACAATCAAGTATATAGAGATTTTGAATATACGTCTGATGCACGTGTATCCGAAGCCTCAAATATACTGGATAGATATAGAATCACACTCTAGTCGCCCGGAGATGATTGTGTACACATCATAAGTGTTTTATGTTCGAGTTCCGAAAGTGGGATATATATATATATTTCCAATTGACTAGTGCGAGTACCAAACTTAGATAGGACTATTGTTGTCAATTGGCATCAAAAACATGATTTTCTGTATATATGTCAAAATTATGAATTTGAAACGTTAATCCACTAATTGATTGATGTTTGTGTTGTATAATTATTCATTTAAACCAACATGTGAATGAAAGGTGAATTAGGCCAAATTGAATCAAATTTTGAACTGAATTGAATTTTTTGAAATTGCATACATGTACATGCATATATATTGAACAGGTCATAGCAAGGAGGCTAGAGAAGAGGAATAAAATTGTATGCCCGACAGATAGGTACATGTTTACAAATTTATTGGGTTTGGATGATTTTATGAGCCGATTGGCTTTTTCTTTTTGAGACAAGAGGGCCTGTGTGGCGGTTTGGGGATTTCCCCGGTGCTCCCGTACAAAGGTGGTTATGGCAAAATTTTTCAAAAATTTAGGGTGTTAGCCAAATTTTTGAAGAATTGGAAAATTCTTAGAAACTGAAAAGTTGAAGAATGAAAGCCAAACTGAAAGTTGAGTTGGTTAGTTAAACAACTTTCAGCTCCATTCCTTTTCAAGGACGAAAGATTTTTAAGTGGGGGAGATTGTAGCAACCCGGAAAATTAGAACCAATTTAAAATTTTTATTTTGACAATTTTAAAGAATTTTGAATATTTAAAATGAATTATTTTAAATAATAACAACAAGAAATTTATTTTGAATAGAATTAGAACAGAAATATTTATTTGAATCAAAGTTAGAATATAAATACTTATTTTAATTATAAAAGAAATTGGAAATGGCGCGATAGTTTGAAAATTCGATTTCAAATTTCAAATGAATGTACAGGATTCAAAATAAACCGAATTTTAATGAAACCGAAAATACTAGAATCTATTTGAAAATATCTTTCCAACGAATTTGAAAAATCCAAATTTCATAACGGGAATAAAAAGTTATGCCCAGTTGAAAATTCATAATAGTCGCTATATAAATATAGCCCAAAAATGTCACATTTTGCAAACGAATGAATTTGGATTTGAAACCACTTCCATTGAGTTCAAAATGCCGTTTGCGACTCCGAAAAGTATAAGCTACCATATATTCCGAAATCCGGAATAGTGAGAATTGGATGGGGTTTTCGGTTATCAATACATAGCCCTTAAAAAGTGAAAATTTTGCATATGAGCTCAAAATTCGACGAGATAAATTTTTCTGGATTCATAATGATGAATCATTGTTGTGTTCCAAAATGCACGTCGAATGGAGTTAGTATGTGGCCGTGCAAGCTAAAACAGTTTAGAGTAAAACAGGCAGTCATTTTACAAAGGAATGTTGTGGATACGACCTCAGAATTCGGTTCCGTTTTTTTCTGGACTCGCATCGTCTAATAATAGTTAAATCCAAAAGGACATGATTTTTAGATTTAGCGTGTGAGTGTGCAAGAAGAAAAGGTGCGCTAAAATCACATTTCTGAATAATATCTGAGCATCTTTGACAATTTTAACGGATAGTCAAACGAACTCGGAATTCGACGAAACTTGTTCGTTGGACTCGTCTTCACGTCTACTATGTCGTATCTGAAATTCACGGCAAACGGGGATCGTTTGCAGTCGGATGATTGGAGAGAAAGAGCGGCAAAATCCCTTACTTAAACAACTTTCCTCCTTCCTTCTTCGTAATTTTTCCTCATTCTCTTCCTCTTCTTTCTTCAAAAATGGGGAGCTCCTCTACCACGGGGCTGCCGCACTCCTCGTCCCTCCTCCCCGCGCCATCGGCCTCCCATCCTTCTCCTCCTCCTCTTCCCTCTCACTCCTTCTCTCTGCAATTTCAAGTACCCTAGCCCCAAACACCAGCACCACCACTACCGACCCCACCACCGCCACCCGCGGGCTCCACCACCCCAGTCAGGCCCCTGCGCCACCCCCTCAGCCCAGCTCCGGCCGTGGGCCCCGCCAAGTCCAAAAACCCATTTTCTCCAAAAAAAAACCGTTTTGCATAAAACACCGTGTCACTATTTCGCCAATAACACCCAAATCTTGCATTTCTATCCAAAACTCCACGGTACCAAATTCGAAAAGCACGATTTCTCTTTGATTTGGTATACGATAGTCCTATTTTGGATTGCGGATCTGTCGGGAAAACGCGTCCAAAGTCTGCTGTCCAACACTGTTAAAATACTGTCTTTTCGCGATTTCCGGCGAAATGGCACATTTTCGGTAGGAAGACCATTATGCGAAATTTGTCCGGAATGACGCGTTTAAGCTAAAAAAAAAGATAGTGTGAGGATTGGAGCTTGTTTGCAAATTCTGGAACCAGAACAACAAATACGGACGATAGAAAATATGTGAGTTTTCTCCGCTTTAAAGCTTCTATGGTTTTTGACGTATGAAGTATATAAAGTTATGATTTTTATTTATATAAAGTTATAATTTTTATTTATATAAAATTATGATTTTTAATTACATAAAGTTATGATTTTTAGTTTTGTAAAAATATCATTTTTGGTTAGTTAAAAATAGGATTTTTGTCGTAGGAAGGAAATATTTTTGGCAAGATTAAAAATATGATTTTTAGCTAGTGTATGGCATAGAAATATTTTTAAAAAGATAAAAATATGATTTTTAGATTATATATGTTATTTATAAAATGGTCATACAAAGAAATAATTATTAGTTGGCTAAAAATCCGATTTTTATATATGTAGTAGCGATTTAAAAATGCGATTTTTATAATGTAAACATTGGGTTAAAAATATGATTTTTATCTATGTAGTAGCGTTATAAAAATATGATTTTTATATATGTAGAGTATTAAAAATATTTTTTTTGGCGAAGTAAAAATATAATTTTTAGAATTGAAATAAAAATGTGATTTTTACTATGAAGAGCGTGAAGAAGACTGTGTAGGAATCAAAAAGGCGAATCTGAGCGACAATAGAGAAAGGAGGAGTGGATCCCAAATGCGAGAACTCCTCACTATAATTTTCTTATACAGTTATTTATTTTATAACTGCATATATGAACTGTTCCCCGTCGTCCACAATCCATGGACGACTTGTTAGATTATTTAGTTTGGTTGAATTTGGTTTGGGTGAAATGGATTAATTAGAATTGTTTTGTGTGTATGGTGCAAGCCAATATCAGGAGAGGGGTAATGCTAGACATTACCCGATTTTGATATCGCGCCATTATGCAGCCAAAATTTTCTAAAATATGTTAGAACAATAAAAATATCATATTTATTGTGCAAATGAATTGAATAAATATTTTATCGTTAAAAATATAATTTTTAACATGTATACGAATAAAATAAATATTCATTTACAAATCAGACGATTTGTTTATGTACACCCATTTGGCTGATATGGATTGGGACGATAAATTTTACACATCGCCCAACTACACAAATAAAATTCATTATTAATTGATTGAAACCCCACACAGGTATTGGGATGATATTGGACATACACTAATCCCAATAGTTAGTGGTATGTCAATCGATTGGTTGACAAACTGTTATAAGCGTTAAATATTTATATTTAATGCTTATATAGTGTAGAATGCACTTTGGATGATGGTTGATTATTTATCGTGGTTGTTGTATACATGTGTTGTATGAAATCCATATAAATCACATTATATGGTAATTGACTGTGTCAGATTCCAGTTCAGAAAGAATACATATTTTAAAATAACGAATATTTTAATATAATGAATATTTGAAAATAATATTCAAAAAAAAAGAATCAAAAATGATTTTGATGTCTGATTTGAGATGGACACGAAAATATTTAAATATATATAGCCGTGTTGATTAGATTGACGCCATTTTGACGTGAACGATATTTATATCGATTTTACTCACTCTTATAATGAATATCAAAAAGGAATTGATTTCAAAATCTAATGTTTTGAAAATATTATCATTTATATATCGATGATATGGAATATTCAATTTTGATTAGAATTTGAATATGAAGTTGAAATCATTTTGAAAATGAATTTAAAATTATTTTTAAAATACGTTTTAAATGGAAATCGATGAAATATATATATATATATATATATATATATATATATATATATATAATATATATTATATATATAATGGCCTGAATAGAACGCGCCGCGCTGCGGCAGCTCATGAATTTCGACCATTGACTTCAAATGGACATTACGGGAGACCCGACCGTCGGATCCTCTTAATACTAGAACCGTTGGGTTCGTATCGAAAAGAGCTTTCTAACGAATATTAGAGATTTGAAATCTAACGATTGGATTTGGAATTATTCCAAATCAAATTTGGAAAAGGTCGTTGTAAGTGCAGTTCGATGACCGTTTATGGAAATCGACTGTATGGGCCTTGATAAAATTATTAAAAATATCAATAATTATTGTAAATTCATAATAAATGATTTGGAAAGAATTAGGATGAAAAATCTCATATTTGAAAAGATAAAAATATATTTTTGTCGAAATGAACTAGTTTTGAACTAGAATTAAAAATCCAATATTTTTAAATAAATAAATTGGATTTGAAATGGTTTTAAAAATAACCAAAATTTCCAATATATGAATTGGAATGGATTTGAATCGAAATTATCTTCAGAATATTTCGATATTGGATTCCGTGATTATACGGATATTGTGGAGGAATTTGAAAGATATATATATATATATATATATATATCGTTATTCCAATACGATATTTGTTGATCCCAGAATTTGATATTGAATATAAGCCGATATATTTTCTATTCAGGGCCTTGTATTTAATATCAAATGAGATTTTGGGTTTTTCGTGAATGATTCCTTCATTAACACTGTTCTTGAACCTGATTGAGAAAAGATTAAATATTTTTATTTAGATTTAACGACGTATACCAATTAATTAATATTTAATTGGAATTGAATTGAAATTGGTCTTTGGGTTTATCGTGAACGGTGTTTTAAATAACACTTGTTCTTTAACCCGATTAACAAAGGAATAAGATTTTGGATTGTCGTGAATGGTATCTTTAATAATACTATTCTTAGACCTAATAGAGTTAAGAAAATCAGAAACTAACTGGAGATTAGTTAAGTTGAATGGTTTCCTGGGTATTGATCTGATGTTGGTTTCGGCCTTCGGGGTTAATACTTAGGGAATTGTTCACTTGCTAATTTACGGTTAAAGGCTGATGGAATGGAATGTGATTTTGGGTTTATCATGAACCGTGTTTTACATGACATTGGTTCTTTAACCCAGTTAAAGACAGGATATGATTTTACAAGTTAAACAATCGTTAATATTGATTTTTTGGGAAGATTAAAACCAAGTGGAGTTTTAATACATCTTTAATTAGATTGAAATGATGTCCAAAGGAAGATTAAAGAATAAATTTAAAGAATTTATCTTTGATAAAATTAATGGGAACTTTCCCAAAGTATATGAATATTTGAATAAATGAATATTCTGGATTGGAATGAGGCATATGTTGTGTTTTTATAGCACTTGTTTATTGTATACGCGAGTTATTCAAAAAGACCGGGTTTATCCCATTCTGAATAATTGATTCGACGATATGTCGAGGATGAAGACGGTGGTTGAAGACCGGAGGTCTTCACATCGTTTGGATGATTACTGATGTCTTGATTGGGCTGTACACCCAAGGCAAGGTAATAAGTGGTGATCGTCCAGACGTACTTGGAGATCGACCGGATATGCGAGGGCCTCTCCCCTGTATTGGACATATGGGAGAGGAATAAGGTGCCTCCAGAGTCGTTCAGACCCACAACGAACTTGTAAATGGATGTGTGTCTGGCATTGGATTTCATTCTGTGTGATTGATATACATCGGTTGCATAGCCTGAATTTCCTGTGTGGCATGTTGAGATGCAAACGATCAAGGCTTCTATTGAAAAGCAGAGTCTTGTGGTTGATGATCAAAGAACATTTTTAATATAGCGTAGCTTTGTGTAGCGTTAATTCGCGAGCCTCACACATCGGTGTGAACAAGAAACGGGAGAGGACCTCAGGGAGGACATGCGTTTCTTTCTAGCTAGGAGTGGTGTCAGCATTTTACTAGCCCTGGCAATTTACTTATGTGGATAATGGATTGCGAGGCGCCCCGGTTATATCGGTCGATCCGGGGCCGATGGAGTCATTTGGCTCATTTACGCCCTATAGGGCGGGGAAACGCAGTGTTCAGGCATTTTAATCCACATCGAGTGGACGGGCCCTGACGATCCAAGGGCCCACCTGAGTCTGGGTCCTGAGACATGGTAGGCAAGATTGTCTCGAAGCGGTGAGGACGATCCCTGGCCTCGGTTCACAGATGGAAATCCAACTTCCATTACGTGATATTTGCGGTTTTGATTATAGAGCCTAGTATTGGTGACATGATATATGGTACCCATGCCGTCTAGGATTGATATATTTATATTTGAAGTTGTTTTATACACTTTACGCTATATTAGTATCCAGATGATTTGTTTTAAACGTACCAAGCATGTTTGGCTATTATAAGGGAAAACCCTATCCTCCGGGTTGCGTTGCATTATGTGATGGGACCTGGGACTTATAATAGCTTCATTTTTCCAAAAAGCATTGCACTGTTTTGTTATATGCACTGGTATTCTTGGGAGGAAACCCGTTCCGTGTTATACGGCGTGGTCCCTTGATATATCTGATTTGAAGTAAAGTTTTAAATAACTGTTTTAGTTCTCACACCAGTCACATGACTGATCTTGAGTTTATTGTTTTAATCTAAACTCTGAGTGCCCCTATTTTCCACACGGGTAGCTTGTAGTTTTGGTTTTGCAGATTTATATTCACAGGATCCTGGTTTACAGCTGGAATGATATTCGGAAAGCTCTGTATCCGTATACTCCTTTCAGTTGTGTTTTGTATTATTTTTCTGTTGCATTATAACTTGTAAATCTCTGATATTTAATAAATGTGTAATATTTATTCATACTCTGTATATTCTTGTATTCTGATGAAATTGTTGTAATAAGCAATGAAATGTTCTTCTATTTGTGTTCTGATTCATCTTGTCCTCAAAGCAATCCGTTCTTCCTATTCTCTTCGGAGACCAGGGAAGTTTTGGGTCCTTACACATCAATCACAATCAATCCAAACAATCCCACAATCAATTCACAATCAACTTTACAATCACAATCCAAATTTCCACAATATAATCCAAACAAACAACCATGTTTTGTACAAATAAATAGTGTTAGGAGCTACTAAGCCCCGTCTGCAACGTAAAATATTTTTAACTATAAAATAGTTTGAGTGAGAAGGTGTTCTCACATTGGGATCCACTCCGCTATTGTTTTCTAACGCTCTGATTTGCTGTTTTGGTTCCAGAATTTGCAAATGAGATCCAATCTTCACATGATCTTTTTTTAGCTTAAACGCGCCATTCCGGACAACTTTCGCCTAGTGGTCTTTCTTCCGAAAATGCTCCATTTCGCCGGAAATCGCGAAAAGACAGTATTTGGATAGCAGACTTTAGATGCGTTTTCTGAACAACTCCTCAATCCAAAATATCACTTCCATATACTCAAATCAAAGAGAAAATCGAGCTCTTCGACTTTGACACTGTGGAGCTTTGGCCTTACGGGCTCGGATTGGATGATATCGGTTGTGGAAGCTCAGGGTGTTAAATGTAAATACAGAAAATAATAAAAAATGGATTTTTAATTAGAGGGGGCCCACTGGTCAGAGATGGAGGCTGAGGGGGGCGGCGCCGGGGTGCTGCAGGCCAGGGGGTGTTGCTGGCGGTCGGCGGTGGGGCCAGGGGTGGCCGACGGCTAGGTTTTGAAGGATTGGGTCTTTGGGTTCTTGAAATGAAGAGGGAGGAGGAAGGAGGAGAGAGGACAAGGAAGAGGAGGAAGGGGGCGCCGATAAGGGGAGGCGGCAGCGGTGATAGGGGGCAGCAGAGGCGATGGGCTGGGGAGGAGCGAGACGGGGTTCTCGTTTTTTATTCTTTTTTAGTTTGAACGATGGAAAGAGAGAATGTGAGGGAGGGTTGACCAAAAATATTAATATATTTATTTAATTTCAAAATTTTACTTTTTTTATTCGAAGTCCAAATCGAATCGAAGTAACTAAAACTTCAATATATATATATATATATATATATATATAGGGATAAACCCTATATAACTAATATACATATATATATATACACACTATCACATATACGTTTGTTTCTTTCATAACGGAAACCGCTCGAACCCAACGACTGTCGCCGCTAGCTAAACACCCCAATTCTGGACACAATGGGATATGCCCCGTAAGCCAATTTGACTGTTTCGATCAGTTTTCTTTTAAATTAAAATGTAAATTAATGTAACATTCAAAATTGAATTCAACATACATTTTAATTTATGGGGGCCACATACTGACTCCAAAAATTACAGAAAAATAAATCTAGCTATGTTTTGACGATACGGTCCTAACAAAACTAATTTTGTCCAAAACGGAGGTCGTTTGCAAAATGGCTATTTTTAAGGGCTTATATTATATTAATATATATATAAATTTCATAGCGACTATTTTGAATTTTAAACTGGATATAACTTTCAATTTATAAAGTGAAATCTTAGTTTCTTATATTCGTTAGAAAGATATAGCTAAACAGATTCTAATGTTTCTTTTTCGTCCAATTCTGAGTTATATTGAATTTTATATATTCATTTAAAGTTTAAAATCAAATTTTCAAACTACCGCGCCATTTCGAGTTCGTTTTATAATTAAAATAAATTTATACGTTCTAACTTCGATTTAAATAAATTTTTAGTCGTTTTTATTTAAAATAAATAATTTTAAATATTCAAAATCCATTAATATAGCTAAAATAAAAAATTTAAATTAGTTCTGAAATTCCAGGTTGTTACATACAACATCCCAAAAACCCATTTCTTAATGAAGCATTATTATTGAAGTATGATTAGCCCATCTTTATTGAGATCATGTTAATTAGTCTGCATGTTCTATGCCCAATGCATATTCATTTAAATACAAATCTGTACTTCCTATTGCAAAAGGCCAAGTTAAAATATAATCTCTTCCTTATCATCAAAAATATATATAACCAACTCCCCTAATATTTGTATCCAAATAATCTCTAAGCATTGTTCAAATGCGAAATAGCTGAAGGCTGGGAAACTAAACTAATACACAGAATCTGAGACCGTGACATGCTTCTAAGGCTTCATTCACATATGGTCATGTTCTTAAGATAACAAAGTAATGCATAAGTAGGTTGGATAGTTACTTATGATTGCATGAATAAATTCAATGTGAAATGTTAGCTCAAGTCGTGATGCTAGAAAGCAATTACTTACTGGCTACTAAGAAATATAGTTAGTTGAAAGATATATTTGACCCTTACAACAATTACTTATAGTTGTACTAAGGAAAGAAAATTAAATCATCATTTTAATTCTGGAAGAAAATGGTTAAAGATTGCAACTTTTTTATTTGAAGGTACAACATGAAGATATTGATTCCTAAAATATTCAAATCCAATCCAAAACACATATTTGAACATCTACGGTCAATACAAATATAAATAATAAGGCCTGATCTAATCTTGATATATAGTTGCAACAATCTCTTGGTACAGTCAAATCATGTTGACAAATAAAACTGTTTAATATTTCTGAATCATTGTCCTTGGCCTATGATTCATTCGAAACCAAATATTTGAACCAACAGTTAAAGCATAAGTTTTTTTTGTGCAACTCAATAATAAAATAAAGATGATATGACTATGATTAAATTTGTACTAAAAGAATCATAATTTAAATGTACAGTTAAAACTGTGATCACTAACAATTAGTCAGTAAGCTTTAAAAGAAAAGATGCATGAATACAGTGTTCTTTTGTCTTATTTTTAGCGATACTTAACTACCTAAAAGATGGTAAATATAGTGTGCCTTATAAGCTGATCACTATCACATAGAAAAAGGCTATCTAGAATGAATAAGTTCAACTTAATATTTTAAAACATGCTCATTAGTTTGTAGTGAATTTTATTT
This sequence comes from Allium sativum, assembly GCA_030737875.1. Lineage (NCBI taxonomy): Eukaryota > Viridiplantae > Streptophyta > Magnoliopsida > Asparagales > Amaryllidaceae > Allium > Allium sativum. The sequence continues at coordinate 362,015,462 of CM060921.1, read as the reverse complement.
CCATAAGTCCTAGTTATATCAAATGACTAATAGTTCAATGTACATAGGCTACAAATTTGATGAACGTCAATAGGCCTTACCAGGTAGATAAAAGGTAAATGATTAATTTTTTATTGCTTTGCATGGGTTTAAATATTAAACATCCTTGGAGTTGAATTGCATTTTCTATAATTAAAAAACAGAGTATGCATTTTTTATAATTAAAAAATAGGGGTTGCATTTTTTATATTTAACTGTACTTGTATTTTGGTATACCAGTCAATATATCAACCTTGACCAATTAGTAATATTAGGTTCGTAATTTGTACCTGATTATATTTATACAAACATAAAAAAATACCAATAGAAAAGTGTAAATTTTGCTTTATTGTTACTATTTAACCATGCGATAATGGTTGCGTAAAAATATACCACCACCAGGTATAGAAAAACCAACCAACCGAAATCAATGTACAACATATTGATAGAAAACTGAAGAGGTCAAATGACTATTTTTATTAAATCAAATAGTCATTTAATAAATCACAACCCTATATTTCACAAATGTACATATAAATTATGGAAATCCAAAATTTTCATTAACTCAAGTAAATTGGAGTGTTGGCAATGGACTACATACTATTTATTTCAATATCAAAAGGGAAAACCAAACATATCTACTGCAACAAAAATTCCGTTTGAAGTCAAAAGTTCTTGTTGCCTAAAGCTGAATGCCCTTTGCCTTTTGTACTACAACATGGAAATTGAAGAAATATATGAGTTCTATAACTCATTTTACACAATGAATAAACTTGATTATAAGCTTTAAAACATTAAATAATTTACCTATAATGTATAAGTTTAGCCACTTCTATATATGCGTAATGAGCAAACATAGTAGCTGTAAAACATTAACACCTGACAATTATGATCGATTATATAATATGTTCTGACCATTTTCTTCTTGTTAGAAAATATCTGTATACTCTGTATTATTCATTGAGGTTGCAAAAACTAAAATAAGGAGCAATCGTACCTCATTGATGGACATGTGGTAACTATGATCAATTATAGAATTCAATATTTGTACTATAGTTGTTGGAAGCTTTAGTTCTTAGATCACAAATAAAAGCATTTCACATATACCAAGTAATGAATTTTCCCAGCCTTAGCAAATGCTTCCCTTGTTCACAAATAATCAGAAGCATGCCAGGTAATATTTTTCTCAAAGGCAAATGGCTTCTTGGATTACACTCCACTACTGAAAACCCATTCGTAAACTAATAGCTTTTCAATATACCCATTATATTATAAATAATGAAAGTTAAATTTATTAACAAACAAAGATTCCAAAAACGAATAAAAATTGATTCATAATAAACCATGTATGCCTAGTTATTTATAACTAAAGGAATTTATGTATAAAATGATGGAGACTGACAAAAAAAGAAACTCTTTAAGTTTTGGTTCACATGCTTCTGATCTTTGTGTGAAAAACTGATTCAGAGTGTAGTTATCTCCATTTAGCAATAAGAAACAAAAATAACTCTACTTCACACATAAAAAAAATAACATATATAAACTAAAAATAAGTTAGACTTAAAGTGGATGCTATACTGCAAAAACTTATGAGTATGGATCATAAATAATCATCAGTAACCTCTAGAAAAGGAGGTGTACACGGTCTCAAGGTGTTTATGAATACTTATAGTTCATAAAAAAATCACAACAGTATATTGTTAAACTATTTGCAGCATCTGAAAACAATGCAATATAATTTACCAATTAAGTCTTGATGCATCACATCATGGAAAATGCTCAATGGTGAATTATAAGACGTCCAACGATCTAGAGAAGGAGTCCAGTGTTCTAACGCAAAGGAGGAGGGATTTTCGGGTCGTTCAACGCCCTAAAGAAGCCATCCAGCGAGCTAAGGCAAGAAGAGAAAGCTTATGGGTCATCCAGCATCCTAGGGGAACTGTTTTACGGACCAAAGCTTGAAGAGCGGGAGTATAGGTCATCCCATGATCAAACTATGATGTTCCGCGAGCTAGAAGACCAAAAAGAGAGGACTAACGATCTAAAGAGGAAGTATGGACTTAAGAAAGTGTGGACGGGTCGTTCGCTTTTGGATCATCCGCTTGAAGTTGGATCGCGCCGCTTGCATATTGGGTCGTATTGATGTTTTGTAGTTTGGGTTGTTGTTATGTTTGGGTCATTCCGCCTTTTAAGACGTGTTTTGTATGTGTTGGGTAGCCCACATCTGTTGGATCGTGTTTCGGGGTTAGACCGTGTATTTTGAGTCATGCTCTGTTTTAGGGCGTGGGTATGTGTTGTTGTAAGCCTATAAATAGGGCCATTGTGTGAGTTGTAAAGGTGGCTGATTGTTGAATAAATTTTTTTGTGAGCTTTGTGCCACCACTAAAATTGGAAGTTGAGTGTGATCTCCTTTCTCCATCTTCGGATATTCGACTGCACTCGAATCAACGAACTTGAAGCTGATTCACGGTATCACTTGCGAGTGATCAAAATCATAGATCGATAACACGGTATCTTACGAGATCAACGTATTGGAGATAGCGAGATTCTGGCATCGAAAGATAAACGGAGTTGAGCATTTACCATATCCTTGATCGTTTTTCCATGAATTTGACCATTCTGTGAAGTTTGATCCTGGACGCTGCACCAGTTTGGTATCAGAGCAAGATTTCCATCTTTTGGTTGGATCGCCGGAGCCTTGATCGCCAATTTGGTTGGATCGCCGATGCTTAATCGCCATTGTGGTTGGATCACCGAAACCATTCAGGTTTGTATCACCATTATCATCACCATCTCCACCTCACTTGGATCACCACCGCCATTCCATTCCATTTTGGACCGCCGCTGTCTACCGCCAGACCATCATTTCCATCGTTAGACCCCCAACTCGCTACCACCATTCTAGATCGCTGACACCTTCTAGACCGTCTGAGGCATTCAAGATTGCCAGGGAATTTAGATCGCCGCCCCAAAGCCGCACTCACCAGACCGCTGTAACAACCCGTATTTTCAATAACATGTTATAACGTAAATCGAGGCAGAATTTAATTTATAAATCTGAATCAAGGGAAACGGGCTATGCCATTGCGTTCGTCTCGGAAAAATACGCGAAATAGAGTCCGAGTTTTCGAAAATCGGAGTCCGTATGACCCGATTAAGGCCCAATGAAGTTTTCAGAAAATTTCAAGTTCAAAACAGATTTCGAATTTCGGGTTCAAAATTCGAAAAACGGTCAGATTGGGCCAGGCGGGAAGATTCCCGCCAGAGCACCCAAGTCGACAGCCCTGTTGACTTGGGAGTCGACTTGGTTGGACCCAAGTCGACAGCCCTGTCGACTTGGGAGTCGACTTGGTTGGACCCAAGTCGACAGCCCTGTCGACTTGGGAGTCGACTTGGTTGGACCCAAGTCGACAGCCCTGTCGACTTGGCTGTCGACTTGGCTCAGCCGGGCAGTTTTGCCTGGTGCACCATTTTGGGGTTTTGGTTAGGTTTTGGGGCCAGATTCGGTTTTAAGGGCTGAGATTGGAATTAGGGTTTAATCCTGAGGTTGAAACTAATCCTAATCTCTATAAATAAGCCCCTAACCTAACCCTAAATCATCATTATTCAACCCTACAACTAAACTATGGCAAAATCATTCCTCTCATGGCCTCCACTCTCTTCATAAAATTCTAAGTTATTTCTATGAGAGATTTTCCATGCATACAAGTGTTTTCAAGCTTGTATGAGTGTCATTAGCTTGCATTCAAGTCAAGTTTCCATATTTACATCATAAAGCAAGGGTTTTGATCATTTTGGCTCAAGGTTTTTTTTATTAGAGCTTGCATTTTGGGTTTATTTGATTGCATAAGGGCTTTGTCTCAATCTATATATTTTTGTGTCTTCATAAGCATTGTAAGCCCTTTTCTACTTTCATATTTAAACTCTAAAGTTAAATGAATGATGCAAGTTTGGTTGATCATTATGATATGCAAGTTTGCCATGGTATGCAAGTTTGCTATGTCATGTTATGCAAGTTTGATATGTTATGCTATGCAAGTTTGCCATGTTATGATATGCAAGTTTATCATGTTATGTTATGCAAGTTTGCTATGTTATGATATGCAAGTTTGCCATATGATATACAAGTTATGTTATGCAAGTTTGGGTTGATCATTTTGCTCATGTTATCATGTTATGCAAGCTTATCTTGGGTTTATGAGCTTAAAGCTTCAAGCTTTAGGCTAAAGGTTGCATTTTGGCAACATGTAAGTTATCATATCCCTTATGATAACTTGCATGTGAGGCTAAATGCGAACTTATGGAAACTTCTACATGTCATTTATCACCATGTATCACTTATATGCTAAGTTTGGTTTTATGCATGCTTTTGAGGCCTAAAAATGTAATATGCAAGTATATGAACATATGTACATTTCATATGCCACCATGTTAAACTTGTGGCTTCAACAACTTTATGTCATGATTATGCCAAGTTCCCTCTTTCTATCCTTTATGCGCTATTGCGATATGTAAGCGATGGGATTGCGTTTGGGGTTGGGTAAACTTAAAAGACATAAAAACATAAGATTGGGAATTTACCTATTAAGTTAGGTCTACCCATTGGGAATTTACCTATTAAGTTAGGTCTACCCAAATGCTTGAAAACTTGTAATATGTTTTGGAAACATAATGGACATGACATTTAGAAAATATAAGTGTGACCAACTCGAGGTTGGGTTGAGTTTATAGCGTAAACCTACCCGGAACCGACCGGCTTAACTAGTTGCTACAAACAATAGGACCCAATGTGAGAAGTTGGTCATGTTGTACCTTGAACCCGAGGTTCGACCAAGTTGTGGTATAAAGCTACCCGGAACCGTCCGGCTTAACTAGTAACCGCAACGAAGTCTAATGTGAGAGGTTAAGGCACGTTAATTAATTAATGCCTCATGATTAGGGTTTAAGTCATGGTCCACTTAATACTTAATCAATGTGGGCTTGGTAGATTAATCAGGGTTAAGTCGTGAACTCATCGTTACACTTAACCAAGTTAATCCATGATTAGCAAGAGGGTTAAACCGTACTTAACCCAGTAGAAAATCCTAGCAATGGGGGTCCACTCCAGCAGTAATCCCAAGTTTGTATCATTAAGACCCTAGGGACTAGGCTAGGGAGGGGGCACGATTACTAGACTTGAGGTAAGTGACCAAAAACGACGGCAGAGTGGTACGCCGGTGTAGTTCCGGACGGACTATGGTCGTGCACATAGTCCGTAGCCGGAGAAAACATGCACGGGTACCAGTAGATCGAGACTGTGCACTTATGTTTATGGTGTCCAGGGGTTTACACCCTAGGGCTTGATACACCCGAAGGGTGGACCCGGCACAGTCCGACTACAATTATGTTTGGGCCGTATTGACACCAACACGTGACGAGTTAGGCTTAGGGAGCCGATCTATTAGACCGTTTGGTTGGACCTCGTATTAGGGTCACTTCATGTTATTGGACCTCGTATTAGGGTCACTTCATGTTATTGGACCTCGTATTAGGGTCACTTCATGTTATTGGGCCAAAGCTTGGGCCAAGGGATCAATACTTGTTTATTCAAGTCATGTTAGTTTGCTAGTACACCTGTGGTGCAAAACCTTAAACCTGATTATGCGATGACACCTTTATCTACCTTGTTAGTTAATCATCATGCTAGTATGTTGTTATCCTTATGTTCATCCCTGCTTCTCATGCCAGTTAACTTTATCAGTTTACATTGATTGTAGTAGGGCTTACTCAGTCTTTTTGACTGACCTGTTTTTCTTTCGCCTCTTTTCTTCCGTTTCCCCCCCAAGGTTCTCAGGGTGGGAATATTGGAGCTTAGCTTGGATTTCTGATCGCTTGCTTGTGGGATTTTAGCTCATGTACGGTCTTGACATGAAGTTAGCTATGGTTATCACTTATTTTGGGGATAGTACTTATGTATTTTAGTTTTTCAGTGATGTTGTTTTTATCTAGACTTGTGTATTTGGAAAGTTGACATTATGTTGTACCAGACTTGTTTTGAAATAGTTTGAAATCTTCCGCTGTTTTACTTATCTTATTTACTCTGTTTACATATATACATATGTTCTTATTCTGCCTTGATATATCATTATGCATGTTTACCTGATTCAAACACCCCTCCAAAGTCAGAGTGCTTGCAAGAGCCACCTTGGCGGAGGTGGGGTGTTACAACCGCCACTACTTCCATCACCACCAGATCGTCCAAACTGAGCCTATGGATTGTTTAGTTTATAATTGACCATGCCGCCGAGACGCGTTAATCACCATCAAAATTTGGAAGAGATGTATAGAAGAGAAGAGGTCGAACAAACGGAGAGGAGAATTAATAACATATTTTATGAAGAAATTGGAAGTTTGAGAAGCTTATGTTAGATATGAATCAAACTAGAAGAAGAGCATCGCTTGATTCAAATCATGGTGGAATCGAACTTCGCCATTGAATTTGGAAAGAAGAAGAAGAACACCACCATTGGATCGAGATAGAAGAGATATGAATAACCGAAGACATGAAGATGGTCATGATCGACATCACCATCATTCAGACTTTGAAGATGAAGTAGTCATGATACATATCGTCAACTGGAAAATAATCATGATTGGGAATCCGGAATGAAGATAGAAATTCTAGAATTCAAAGGGGGGATGTCTGCAGAAGAATTCCTAGATTGGTCAAATGTAGAAGAAATTCTGGATTTCAAGAATGTGCCTGAAAATTGAAGAGTTCAGCTAGTTGCTACTCGTTTGAGAGGAAGAGCTATTGCCTGGTGGCAACAAACTAAGCTAACTCAAGAAAGAATGGGAAAGCTGAAGATTGTCACATGGGAGAAGATGAGAAAGATGATGAGAGCTATTTTCTTACCTCACAATTATCAGTCTCTTATGTATCAACATTTGCAGAACTTGAGACAAAGGAAGAAGTCTGTGAGTGATTATACTGATGAATTCTATCAATTGATATCATGGAAACAGAGAAACAGTTGGCTGCTAGATATGTTAGAGGATTGTGAACTCAGATTCAGGACATGGTGAATATGTTCCATCTAATGTCTGTTGTTGAAGCTCACCGAAAAGCTCTAGTTTGGGAGAAGCAAGGAAGACGAGGAGGAGGAGTGTTCACGAATTCCAACATTCAAAACAAGAGTGTTAGTAGCAGTGCTAATGTTTTTAGACCAGTGACTAAACCTTTTGCTAATGAAGCTACTAAGACGAAAGTCTTAATTGTCAAGAGGTAGGCCATAAAAGCAATGAATGTCCTTAGCTAAAGAAGTGAGCAATGATAGCTGAGGATATAGAAGCTGAAGTGGACTATTCTCTACCACCTAAATTTGACGATGATATTGAAAATGATGTGGAAGAAGTAGAGAAAGGAGACGAAGGGAGTAGTTTAATGATGGGAAGATCGTGTTTAACTCCAAAGCATATAGAAAAGACAAGTTGGTTGCGAAGCAATATTTTCCAATCTACTTGTACTATTCTTGGAAAGGTTTGTCTTTTTGTTATTGATGCAGGTAGTTGTGATAATATGATTTCTAAAGAAGCTATTAAGAAGCTGGGATTAAAGACTGAGAAACACCCTAGACCTTACAAGCTTGCTTGGTTAAAGAAAGGAGGAGAAGTCACGGTGGAAAAAAGAGCTTATGTATCATTTTCCATTGGGCTAAAGTACAAAGATGATATTTGGTGTAATGTGGTTAACATGGACGTTTGTCATTTGCTCTTGGGAAGACCATGGTGGTATGATCGATCAGTTCAACACGATGGTTGAACTAACAACTATAATTTCATGTTTGAAGGTACTAAAATCACTTTGGTTCCAAGAAGCGTGAGCAAAGTGACGTCAAATTAGAGAAGAAAGTGAACTCGACTATTCTTTTATCTTTGAAGGAATTTGTTGAAGAAGTAGAAGAGAGTCATGAAGTGTTTATGTTGATTGGATTTGAATCAAGTGGAGAGTCTGATATACCTACCAAAGCTAAGCCTGTACTGAAAGAGTTTGAAGATGTATTTCCTGACGAATAGCTTAAGGAATTACCCCCACTCAGGAACATACAACATCAAATTGATTTGGTGCCAGGTGCAGTGTTACCGCATAGGCCACATTATCGAATGAGTCTGAAGGAGCATGAAGAGCCGAGGAGACAAGTTGAAGAGCTACTTGAGCAAGGGAGAGTCCGAGAAAGCCTTACTCCTTGTGCCATATCTGCCGTGTTAGTACCGAAGAAAGATGGTTCATGGAGAATATGTACGAATAGTAGAGCTCTCAACAAGATCACTGTCAGATACATATTTCTTATGCCGAGATTTGATGATTTATTAGATCAAATTAGTGGACCTGTTATCTTTTCGAAGATTGATTTGAAGAGTGGTTTTCATCAGATTCGAATTAGACCAGGGGATGAATGGAAGACTGCATTCAAGGCTCGTGTGGGGTTGTATGAATGGTTGGTTATGTCGTTTGATCTATTGAATGCACCAAGTACTTTCATGAGAGTGATGAATCGGAGTTTTAGACCATACATTAGGAAGTTTGTTATGGTTAATTTTGATGATATTTTGATCTATTGTGCAAGTATGGAAGAGCATATACAACACTTGAAAGCAGTGTTGATGATTCTTCGTCAAGAACAATTCTATGGTGCAACAAATAAGTGTGTGTTCATGACACAAAGTGTTCTGTTCTTGGGGTACATTGTGTCCAAAGAAGGAGTACAGGTTGATCAGAGTAAAGTCGCTACAATCAGAGATTGGCCTCAACCAAAGACTATAACAGAGGTCAGAAGCTTTCATGGATTGGCATCATTCTATCGAAGGTTCATTCCACACTTTAGTAGTGTAATGGCCCCTGTTACTGATTGCATGAAAGGAAACCAGTTATATGGACATAGGAAGCTTAATTTTCTTTTGAGAAAATCAAACAACTTTTGATGACAACACCAGTCTTTATTTACTAGATTTTCAGTTGTTATTTGAATTGCATATAGATGCATCGAAGGTTGGAATTGGAGGAGTGCTGAGTCAGAAGGGGCATGCTATTGCATATTTCAGTGAGAAACTATCCGAAGCAAACATGAGATACAATACATATGACGTAGAGTTTTATGCTATTGTGCAAGCCGTGAAGAATTGGAGACATTACTTGTTGTGTAACGACCCGGATTTTTCAGCGACTTTGGTTATCGACATAAGCACGATGTCGATAACCAAAACATCGAAAAATCCTGGTAATTAGTGAAAGAAATTAGAGGGTGAGGAAAGATAAGATAGAAACTTAGAATAGAAGAAGAAGAAGAACACCATATCAGAGTAACACGAATCTCACAGCGGAACGAATAAATATATTTCATAACATAACTTTGAAATACAATCTGTACTTGCATATACATATCATTATCAAAGTACAGCACTTACAACACAGCGGAAAAATAATAGCTATAACATCCTGAAGCCTCCTGCTCCAGCTCTTCAAGTGTATCTGTAAAATCCCGACTACTTGACTGCCCGTACAAATTTAGGCACCCAAGAGTTTAGGGAAAACAACAAAGTAAACTCCGGGTCAGTCATGGGACTGGTATGAGTAAAACAGTTTAAAAACAGTTCGAACAAGTAAACGATATCTCATAAGACCACGCCGCATAACGGAACGGGTTTTTCCCTTATGAGAATCCAAATTATCTTTATATCAAAAACCCTTTTGATATTATAATAATGTCTATCAACCACAACTATAATAATCATCTAGTAGAAACGCTTTCATCTCACGTTCTACATATATAGTATACAATCAAAACCGCAAGCACGTATTGGGTAATGGATTTCCAACTATGACAAGGTATGGAACCATCTATCGCTCGTGTACCTCTAGAGAGGAATACACTGGGTTCAACAAGAACATCTTGCAACCCGGCCACACATGACCGACCACTCATTTCGCTTGAGTGTATCGAATGTATATCACCAACAGTTGGGATCAGCAACCGTTTCCCGAATGGGACAGCATCAACAATAGATTTTTAGAAGTAAATGAAACTCTAGATCAGGTGATTATACACCCTACTTCGGTGCGACCGACTTAGCCATGCTGCCTGCCCGATTTCTGTCATTTACCGGATGATGAGGCTAGAAGCTACGCTTTATCATCAACCATATTCACTTTGAATTCCACATCGTCAAATCCATCAAATCACCGATTGACGTCTACAACAATACATTATGTGTTAGCTAAAAGAAGTTTCCTCCTCCGCTTCCACTCTTGGTACGGTTGGAGAAATCAATATATGTGATTGTCTGGAAATACTTTGTCAAACATCCGTCCATACAAGTCATCCAGGAACAGGATGAACCGAAGGCACTATTATGTAAACAGGATAGCCCTTGCATAACTCCGTCTTCAATTTCCTTTGACATATATGATTCGCAACGCTTATGCCAATACAGAGTGGTTCTTTGGATAATAATCCAACCGGTCTCTCCATATTAACAACGTTAAAATGGTCAAAACTTCGATAGTCTGTGATTTAACTATCGAATAAAAACAGGTGTGCAAACAACGATATTATTTCCCGGAGGAAATTTATATCAATCAAACATCATTCAACATTCATCTCTTTAGTTCATTAATTTACTTATCTCATGTTTTCCCTATGTTCAATATTCCTTATTTTCTAAATTGGGAAAATATACGTTATTAACAATGGAAAAACATTTCCATTTCTTTGTTTCTTTATTAGAGAACATTTCTGGTTTCTTATTTGGAAAACATTTCCAAAGCTTCTTCATTGGACTTAGACAGATGTTTAAACAAACATTGCTATGCCAACTCAAACCATTTCCTTTACCGTCGAACCTTAACTATTCCTTAGTTAAAAATGAAGTCAATCAAGTTGGGGTAGAACTACCTCTCAGACCTTAACTGAACAACATTTCTAACTTTGAAATAGACAAAGTTCACTTTATTCCTTTAACAAACTTCCTTACTTAACCCTCCTTCGAATAACTATATTCGATTGACTCTTATCAATTAACTCTATTGGACTAACCCCTATCAATTAACTCTATTGGACTAACACTATTTGACTAACGCTATTTATTTACTCATTTCACTTACTCTTTTCGAATAAACTATATTCGATAATTCCTTTTACTTTCTGTTCGAATAACTATATTCGATCTACTCATTTGCTTCTACTCTAATCGATTAAACTAACATCGATTATCTCCTTTCAACTTCTACTCTAATCGATTAAACTAACATCGATTAACTTCTTTTCAACTTTATCACTAATCGATTAACTAACATCGATTAACTTCTTTTTAACTTTATCACTAATCGATTAACTAACATCGATTAACTTCTTTTTAACTTTATCACTAATCGATTAACTAACATCGATTAACTTCTTTTTAACTTTATCACTAATCGATTAACGAACATCGATTAACTTCTTTTTAACTTTATCACTAATCGATTAACTAACATCGATTAACTTCTTTTTAACTTTATCACTAATCGATTAACTAACATCGATTAACTTCTTTTGATAAACTACGTTTTCCGTTACAACTATTTCCTTTTTATAACGTTTACTTACCGTTACAAATATATCCTATTTATAACTTCTATTTACCGTTACAAATATTTCCTATTTATAACTTCTATTTACCGTTACAAATATATCCTATTTATAACTTCTATTTACCGTTACAAATATTTCCTATTTATAACTTCTATTTACCGTTACAAATATATCCTATTTATAACTTCTATTTACCGTTACAAATATACCCTATTTATAACTTCTATTTATTTTCTAAATAAATATTCCTTTTCTATTTCTATTTATTTTCTAAATAAATATCCCTTTTATAAAACCGTGTTCGTTTTATAAATAGTTCCTTTTATAAAATCCTGTGATTTTATAAAATTCCTTTATTTCAATATACATTGAAATACTTCTTTTTACATCCCAGGGTCTTTTATGATATTTAAAATATCGAATAAAAATGATCAACATCATTCCAACACCCATAATCCATAACAGATTATATAACACATCATATATCACAATATATGAAAACAGTAAAATAAATGTTGAGGAATCCAGTCGGATTCCTCCAACCTGTTTCCCTGCATCACAGATGTTAAACAATATAGATAACATCACTTTCAGTTCCATATGATATACTCTGTTAAACAGAATCAATATAGAAATTCAACTAACTGACTAGCAGTTCAATCAAACAGTCAACATACAGTAAATCAACCAATATCTAACAGTTCTAAAAATACAACATGAAATTATAAACTGTTCAGAGTTAGTGAGATTTACTCACTTTAGCGCGTTAATCGTTAAATAACGGTTTGCGTTATTAGACTCAGTCGGACAATTTATTTCACCATAAATTGTAATGAGCCCCAATTCATTCCCCGTCAGTTCCATTGCGTCGCCCTCGTCCATACGATCCCCATTTTCTCGACCCACGATATAACAAACTTGCGCCCACCATGCTCCTTCTGTAATTCATGACATCTCAGCATGCTCCAATGAAGAACACCCTCCATTTGCCTCCACGTTCTCAAATTGTTTTATTATTATTTTTTTTATTTTTCTTTTTGTATATGGGCTCTCACACTTCGGCCCATACCCACGCTCAAGACCACAAAACCACGCTTGGTTCCCTTTTCACGTTGTAACCTCATCTGGTAAGACAAACTTGCTTCAAGCCCTCACTCTAAATGCCACGTGGTTCCCTTTGTCTACCCCAGCCCAATTCTTTTCCCACGTTGGCCCATCCACCGATTTTCTAAAGCCCAGACCGCTAAAGAGGAAATTCCTCTTTTTCCCGTTTTGAAACTGCGTACCCAAAAAGAAAATGTCGATCCTTGGAGGAAAATCAAAGTCTTCATCGCTTAGAAAAAACTGCACTGGTTCGTTCACCCACAAAACACCACAAGACTACCCAACTGCACCGCATACTCCTCCTTCCACGTAAAAGAAAGCGCCAGTATATGTATTCAAATGCCACCATACCTCCACTTTGAACTCTCCTTCATCTCGTGAGCACCACCTTATTAACCGCTAGTCCCTTCCTTGTTTCTCTCCTCTTCATGCAAACTCTCCCTTCAACTCCTTCACGTCATTCAAAGGAAGCCACCTTTCATCACTCGTTACCAGTCCCGTCCCTTACTCAACCCCGCGCACAAGTTACAGGAGAACCCCTCCTTCCCTTCATTCACTTGCGCCCAACACTCACGGTAGTTCTTCACGTTTCCATTTCGAAGAAGGAGATAAAAAGATTTGCGAGTGGTGGCTGCTTTGTTTTGTTGCGGTGTAAACAAATGTTAGGGTTTATACTGATGTATTTATAGAGTTTATATGTGGAGGCAGGCATTTCACGTTTTTGTTTTGTTTGAGGGGTTTTGTGCGGTTTAGAAAGAGAGACGTGGGCGTTGCTTTGATCAGAGAAAGGAGGGATGGATTATCCTATTACCTACTGCTAATACGTGAAGTATTTAGTTTGATTTTATTTTATATGTATATTAGAACTTATACACTTGTTTTTGCACGTTACCATACTATACCATAAGTCTACAGTGATGCAACACCCTACATCATTTTGGCCTCCTTTGCTATTTACCATACCATATGTTTGCATGTTACTAAAGAACTTAGTTATATGTAAAAGTGCAAAACGTGGTGGACATATTGGAACTATTTTAAATATACAAATACTTATGCTTCGTGAACTTGAACTGTTTTAATGTGATTTAAGGTTACAAAGTTTTCCGTATCCTATTACATAAAATTCCGTCCACCTACGGACTGAAATAAACATACAGTCGTGTCAAGCAATACCCCACGATCCCAAAAATATAATAATACCGGTAGATTAACTCTTATTTTGAAACCTCAAAATGTTGACTACGGGGTGCAAAAATACTCCAAATAAAAAGTTGCTTATTTAATTAATTAAAAATTACCATAAAATTCTAAAAATTAAATTATCACTACGTCTCAAAAGAACCTTGTCTAAATTCAAACCCGATCTCTAGTTATATCGAATAAACCATTACAGTCGATAAACGATTCTATAGCAACTATTTTAAAATTTGATTTGGACATATCTCAAAATCTACACGATGAAATCCTGATTTTTCTCTTCCACTAGAAAGATATACTCCACCAGCACCACACGTTTCTTGTTTCACAGAAATCCGGCTTAAAACGAATCCTGTACATTCAGTTGAAGTTCGAATCGCCAATTTACGAACTGCAGCGCCATTTCGAGCTTGGTTTTAATTAAAATATAATTATACGTTCAACTGTCGACGATTGAATATATTCGTTATTCAAATTCAATTCCAAGCTGAATTAAATATCACAGATGATCCGGTTCACACCATATCGCCATTTCAGCCAATTCTGATTATTTCAGAATTATATATATTATTTGATTATTATTTTAATTAAATATTCACTATTATTAAATTCTACGATCATTTAATTCACTACATCACCATTGATAAAATAAAATAAATTAATCTTAATACCTCTGCCAATGCGGGTCATTACAATCTTCCCCACTTAAAATAATTTCGTCCTCGAAATTGCTAAAAAGTAAGGGACGACCCTATCGACTGGTTAGAACATATTTGTTCACTTCTTAACTTCAGTTTTCAACTGGACCAATTTAATTTCAATTAAATTATTAATTAATTCTTATCAACGAAATTTTTTCAAAAATCCTGAAAATTTTCTAATGCCTTATCTCTTCGAAAATTTTCGCCAGCACCTCCTTTGTACTAGTCAATCGGTCAAACTCCAACTCGCCTCTCTGGGCCATCCCCAACCCAAAAGAAAATCAAACAGCCAAGCGACTTGCCAATTCGGCTCATAAATCTTATATCCAATAGAAATATAAACTGGTACCTTTTTGTCGGGCATATCAACCCTATCACTTCCATATGCTATCAACTCAGAATATACTAATATTAATCCAACCAACCTCTGATCAATTTATCCTCAACACCACCATTCGCTTTTATCTGAGCCAAATACTGTTTCAACTCGAGTTTCTTCTCGATTCCCAACTCTTAACTTGATTATCACATCATACTTCAAATTTACATCTCACATTCTAATTTGTCTTGATATCATTCTAATTCAACCTCTGTTACCACTTTACTGGCTTTACTTTAATTCAAATTTTCTTTCACAAATTTCTGTTAAATTTGTTTTTAATTCAAACAGTCTTTCCCAGGGAGTTTTTAACAGTTTACTCTTTTCAAAAATCAAAATTTCCTTTTGAACATCTCACTGAGCCCTTAACTAATATTCCATTAGTTAAATCACTTCTCTATTTCTTTATCAATATTTGTTAACCAAATATTTTCAATAATCATATTGGCCCTTTTATGTTATTGGGAAAACATTTCCAAATATCGCCTTCCTTTATTTTCTAAAATTCAGAAAATATATGCTATTTAAAATTGGAAAATATTCCAATTTCTTATCTCTTTTCCGATCTCGTTTATTTCTATACTTAGGAAATATTTATTTTTCTATTTCCAAGTTTACACTTATTTCGGTTAAACGGATGTTGTGTAAAACATCGTTACGACAACCCGAATACTATATTCAACTAACTCTTATTCAACATTGATCTTCGAGCCTGAAATCTTACTATTTATTTGTTAGTAATGAAACCAATCAAGTTGGGGTATAACTACCTCTCAGACCTTGACTGAATAACATTTATAACGTCAAAACAGATATTACCACTTACTCGAATAATCAATACCATACAACTACTTATTCACTTTTAAACACGTATACACTTCCTCTTTCGATTCTTACTAGATTTTATTCTAGACTTCCTTTTTGATTATACTATCCTATTTCTAAGTTCGTTTCCTTATCGACTTCTATATAAATATCGATACGTTGATTCCTAACTATCAAATTATCTTAAAAATATTCTAACTCCTTAAATTCCCGGAAAAATTCGCCATAACCTCCTTTGTATCAGGAGCATCGGGAAAATCCCCAAACTGCCACACAGGCCTTCTCCAATCAAAAAGAAAAAGAAAAGCCAAGCGGCTAGCCGATACGGCGCATAAAATCTCATATATGAATTAAATATATACCTTTTTGTCGAGCATCCTATTTATATACCTTCATACCTTATCCATACATATCTCATGTATATCCATACATTTCTAATTCATTCCAACTTAATCCAATCGTTTTAACTTATTTCGTTAAGTGATTTTCAAATTACTGGTTTTCCCATTTCACCTTCATATTTGAGTATAACATGTTCAAATATAGGTTTAACTTGCTTATCAACTAATTGAATTTCATTTCAATTCCCTTATTCAAATTCCATATATGAATTTCTTTTCAAATCTCTTATTCAAATTCCATACTTGAATTTCATTTCAAATCCATTTGAATTCTCTTTATTTCATTTCAATTCCCTTTGAATCTTCTATATTCAAATTTCACATTCAATTCTATTTGAATCTTCTTTATTCAAATTCCCTTTCCAATTCTATTTGAATCTTCTACATTCAAATTTCATTTCACTTTCGATATTCAAATCCTATATTTGAAATCTCTTATATTTTCTATATCCAAACGCCATTTGAATTTCTATATTCAAATTCTATATCACTTCCATTGAATTTCATATATTCAAACTCCCTTTGAATTTCTATATTCAATTTTCCATTTCAATCTATTTGAATTTTATATTCAAATTTCATTATTACTCTATATGAATTTTATATTCAATTTTCCATTATTTAAATCTTCTTTATTCAAATCTCATTTGAATTTCTATATTCAAATCCCCTTTGAATTTTCTTTAGTTACATTCTAAGTTTGAACTTCCTTTATTCAAATTCCTTTTCAAACTTTCTTTATTCATCCTTTACATAAGTCTCGATTTCAATTCCTTTTGAAATCGATATTTCTACCTTTTGAAAATAGATTTCCCTTTCAATTTCACACTTGTATTTTTATTTCTGAATTATCCAATGATAATTCTTTTCCCTTCATTTATAAACTTCGTTTATAAAGGAACTTCTCGTTTATTTCTTTTAAAACGAGTTAATATTTCAAATCTATTTAAAAGTTCAAATTCTATATTTGAAATTTCATTTGAAATTCAACACAACTCGTCTTTCCCAAAACAAATTCAAAACAGTATCTCTGGTAGTAATTCGTCACTTACAACTCGAAAATGAATACTGATGATGCAGCTGTCATCATCAGAATCTATTTTCCAGCGATCGAAGTGAGTTCAATACTATAAAACCATTTCTAAACATTTCCACTTTGAAATTCATTTCAAAATATAATTCACACTGTTTGTAAAACAATTTAAAATCTCCCAGGATCTTAAATTTTCCTTATTTTTAATCCCAATCCATTTACAAACACTTATCCAATTCTCCAGAGTTTTAACTCAATTCCTGGTTTAAATTTCGGATTAACTCATCTGATTTCACGTATTTCACTTATATGAATTCTGATTGATTATTTACATAACCATTAAATTTATAATCTTACTTGATTATAATAACAATCAATATATCCAATATATATCTAAATATACGTTGGGTAAACTATTTCGTTTACCCTTTTTCAAAACATACCATGATGGTTCATCGTATTCAAGTGTTTAGTAACTCCTACCGATACAGTGGATCAAACTGATCGACCAGAATTCACAAACAACTCAACCAATGGATCTCCACAATATAAAACAAATTTTTATATTAATAACAAATACGTTCACTCGTATATATACACTCAATCTCAGTCTAGGGTATTACTAACCCTATCTCTACCGAGTCACGACACAGAGCCAAGTAATTCTAAACTTAAGCTCTGATACCAACTGTAACGACCCGGATTTTTCAGCGACTTTGGTTATCGACATAAGCACGATGTCGATAACCAAAACATCGAAAAATCCTGGTAATTAGTGAAAGAAATTAGAGGGTGAGGAAAGATAAGATAGAAACTTAGAATAGAAGAAGAAGAACACCATATCAGAGTAACACGAATCTCACAGCGAACGAATAAATATATTTCATAACATAACTTTGAAATACAATCTGTACTTGCATATACATATCATTATCAAAGTACAGCACTTACAACACAGCGGAAAAATAATAGCTATAACATCCTGAAGCCTCCTGCTCCAGCTCTTCAAGTGTATCTGTAAAATCCCGACTACTTGACTGCCCGTACAAATTTAGGCACCCAAGAGTTTAGGGAAAACAACAAAGTAAACTCCGGGTCAGTCATGGGACTGGTATGAGTAAAACAGTTTAAAAACAGTTCGAACAAGTAAACGATATCTCATAAGACCACGCCGCATAACGGAACGGGTTTTTCCCTTATGAGAATCCAAATTATCTTTATATCAAAAACCCTTTTGATATTATAATAATGTCTATCAACCACAACTATAATAATCATCTAGTAGAAACGCTTTCATCTCACGTTCTACATATATAGTATACAATCAAAACCGCAAGCACGTATTGGGTAATGGATTTCCAACTATGACAAGGTATGGAACCACCTATCGCTCGTGTACCTCTAGAGAGGAATACACTGGGTTCAACAAGAACATCTTGCAACCCGGCCACACATGACCGACCACTCATTTCGCTTGAGTGTATCGAATGTATATCACCAACAGTTGGGATCAGCAACCGTTTCCCGAATGGGACAGCATCAACAATAGATTTTTAGAAGTAAATGAAACTCTAGATCAGGTGATTATACACCCTACTTCGGTGCGACCGACTTAGCCATGCTGCCTGCCCGATTTCTGTCATTTACCGGATGATGAGGCTAGAAGCTACGCTTTATCATCAACCATATTCACTTTGAATGCCACATCGTCAAATCCATCAAATCACCGATTGACGTCTACAACAATACATTATGTGTTAGCTAAAAGAAGTTTCCTCCTCCGCTTCCACTCTTGGTACGGTTGGAGAAATCAATATATGTGATTGTCTGGAAATACTCTGTCAGACATCCGTCCATACAAGTCATCCAGGAACAGGATGAACCGAAGGCACTATTCTGTAAACAGGATAGCCCTTGCATAACTCCGTCTTCAATTTCCTTTGACATATATGATTCGCAACGCTTATGCCAATACAGAGTGGTTCTTTGGATAATAATCCAACCGGTCTCTCCATATTAACAACGTTAAAATGGTCAAAACTTCGATAGTCTGTGATTTAACTATCGAATAAAAACAGGTGTGCAAACAACGATATTATTTCCCGGAGGAAATTTATATCAATCAAACATCATTCAACATTCATCTCTTTAGTTCATTAATTTACTTATCTCATGTTTTCCCTATGTTCAATATTCCTTATTTTCTAAATTGGGAAAAAATACGTTATTAACAATGGAAAAACATTTCCATTTCTTTGTTTCTTTATTAGAGAACATTTCTGGTTTCTTATTTGGAAAACATTTCCAAAGCTTCTTCATTGGACTTAGACAGATGTTTAAACAAACATTGCTATGCCAACTCAAACCATTTCCTTTACCGTCGAACCTTAACTATTCCTTAGTTAAAAGTGAAGTCAATCAAGTTGGGGTAGAACTACCTCTCAGACCTTAACTGAACAACATTTCTAACTTTGAAATAGACAAAGTTCACTTTATTCCTTTAACAAGCTTCCTTACTTAACCCTCCTTCGAATAACTATATTCGATTGACTCTTATCAATTAACTCTATTGGACTAACCCCTATCAATTAACTCTATTGGACTAACACTATTTGACTAACGCTATTTATTTACTCATTTCACTTACTCTTTTCGAATAAACTATATTCGATAATTCCTTTTACTTTCTGTTCGAATAACTATATTCGATCTACTCATTTGCTTCTACTCTAATTGATTAAACTAACATCGATTATCTCCTTTCAACTTCTACTCTAATCGATTAAACTAACATCGATTAACTTCTTTTCAACTTTGTCACTAATCGATTAACTTACATCGATTAACTTCTTTTTAACTTTATCATTAATCGATTAACTAACATCGATTAACTTCTTTTTAACTTTATCACTAATCGATTAACTAACATCGATTAACTTCTTTTTAACTTTATCACTAATCGATTAACTAACATCGATTAACTTCTTTTTAACTTTATCACTAATCGATTAACTAACATCGATTAACTTCTTTTTAACTTTATCACTAATCGATTAACTAACATCGATTAACTTCTTTTGATAAACTACGTTTTCCGTTACAACTATTTCCTTTTTATAACGTTTACTTACCGTTACAAATATATCCTATTTATAACTTCTATTTACCGTTACAAATATTTCCTATTTATAACTTCTATTTACCGTTACAAATATATCCTATTTATAACTTCTATTTACCGTTACAAATATTTCCTATTTATAACTTCTATTTACCGTTACAAATATTTCCTATTTATAACTTCTATTTACCGTTACAAATATATCCTATTTATAACTTCTATTTACCGTTACAAATATATCCTATTTATAACTTCTATTTATTTTCTAAATAAATATTCCTTTTCTATTTCTATTTATTTTCTAAATAAATATCCCTTTTATAAAACCGTGTTCGATTTATAAATAGTTCCTTTTATAAAATCCTGTGATTTTATAAAATTCCTTTATTTCAATATACATTGAAATACTTCTTTTTACATCCCAGGGTCTTTTATGATATTTAAAATATCGAATAAAAATGATCAACATCATTCCAACACCCATAATCCATAACAGATTATATAACACATCATATATCACAATATATGAAAACAGTAAAATAAATGTTGAGGAATCCAGTCGGATTCCTCCAACCTGTTTCCCTGCATCACAGATGTTAAACAATATAGATAACATCACTTTCAGTTCCATATGATATACTCTGTTAAACAGAATCAATATAGAAATTCAACTAACTGACTAGCAGTTCAATCAAACAGTCAACATACAGTAAATCAACCAATATCTAACAGTTCTAAAAATACAACATGAAATTATAAACTGTTCAGAGTTAGTGAGATTTACTCACTTTAGCGCGTTAATCGTTAAATAACGGTTTGCGTTATTAGACTCAGTCGGACAATTTATTTCACCATAAATTGTAATGAGCCCCAATTCATTCCCCGTCAGTTCCATTGCGTCGCCCTCGTCCATACGATCCCCATTTTCTCGACCCACGATATAACAAACTTGCGCCCACCATGCTCCTTCTGTAATTCATGACATCTCAGCATGCTCCAATGAAGAACACCCTCCATTTGCCTCCACGTTCTCAACTTGTTTTATTATATTTTTTTTATTTTTCTTTTTGTATATGGGCTCTCACACTTCGGCCCATACCCACGCTCAAGACCACAAAACCACGCTTGGTTCCCTTTTCACGTTGTAACCTCATCTGGCAAGACAAACTTGCTTCAAGCCCTCACTCTAAATGCCACGTGGTTCCCTTTGTCTACCCCAGCCCAATTCTTTTCCCACGTTGGCCCATCCACCGATTTTCTAAAGCCCAGACCGCTAAAGAGGAAATTCCTCTTTTTCCCGTTTTGAAACTGCGTACCCAAAAAGAAAATGTCGATCCTTGGAGGAAAATCAAAGTCTTCATCGCTTAGAAAAAACTGCACTGGTTCGTTCACCCACAAAACACCACAAGACTACCCAACTGCACCGCATACTCCTCCTTCCACGTAAAAGAAAGCGCCAGTATATGTATTCAAATGCCACCATACCTCCACTTTGAACTCTCCTTCATCTCGTGAGCACCACCTTATTAACCGCTAGTCCCTTCCTTGTTTCTCTCCTCTTCATGCAAACTCTCCCTTCAACTCCTTCACGTCATTCAAAGGAAGCCACCTTTCATCACTCGTTACCAGTCCCGTCCCTTACTCAACCCCGCGCACAAGCTACAGGAGAACCCCTCCTTCCCTTCATTCACTTGCGCCCAACACTCACGGTAGTTCTTCACGTTTCCATTTCGAAGAAGGAGATAAAAAGATTTGCGAGTGGTGGCTGCTTTGTTTTGTTGTGGTGTAAACAAATGTTAGGGTTTATACTGATGTATTTATAGAGTTTATATGTGGAGGCAGGCATTTCACGTTTTTGTTTTGTTTGAGGGGTTTTGTGCGGTTTAGAAAGAGAGACGTGGGCGTTTCTTTGATCAGAGAAAGGAGGGATGGATTATCCTATTACCTACTGCTAATACGTGAAGTATTTAGTTTGATTTTATTTTATATGTATATTAGAACTTATACACTTGTTTTTGCACATTACCATACTATACCATAAGTCTACAGTGATGCAACACCCTACATCATTTTGGCCTCCTTTGCCATTTACCATACCATATGTTTGCATGTTACTAAAGAACTTAGTTATATGTAAAAGTGCAAAACGTGGTGGACATATTGGAACTATTTTAAATATACAAATACTTATGCTTCGTGAACTTGAACTGTTTTAATGTGATTTAAGGTTACAAAGTTTTCCGTATCCTATTACATAAAATTCCGTCCACCTACGGACTGAAATAAACATACAGTCGTGTCAAGCAATACCCCACGATCCCAAAAATATAATAATACCGGTAGATTAACTCTTATTTTGAAACCTCAAAATGTTGACTACGGGGTGCAAAAATACTCCAAATAAAAAGTTGCTTATTTAATTAATTAAAAATTACCATAAAATTCTAAAAATTAAATTATCACTACGTCTCAAAAGAACCTTGTCTAAATTCAAACCCGATCTCTAGTTATATCGAATAAACCATTACGGTCGATAAACGATTCTATAGCAACTATTTTAAAATTTGATTTGGACATATCTCAAAATCTACACGATGAAATCCTGATTTTTCTCTTCCACTAGAAAGATATACTCCACCAGCACCACGCGTTTCTTGTTTCACAGAAATCCGGCTTAAAACGAATCCTGTACATTCAGTTGAAGTTCGAATCGCCAATTTACGAACTACAGCGCCATTTCGAGCTTGGTTTTAATTAAAATATAATTATACGTTCAACTGTCGACGATTGAATATATTCGTTATTCAAATTCAATTCCAAGCTGAATTAAATATCACAGATGATCCGGTTCACACCATATCGCCATTTCAGCCAATTCTGATTATTTCAGAATTATATATATTATTTGATTATTATTTTAATTAAATATTCACTATTATTAAATTCTACGATCATTTAATTCACTACATCACCATTGATATAATAAAATAAATTAATCTTAATACCTCTGCCAATGCGGGTCATTACATGTTACATAAGGAGTTTGTTCTATACACTGACCCTGAAGCATTGAAGCATTTGCAAGATCAAGATAAGATTGCTGCTAGACACACGTCATGGATTGCTTATTTGCAAGAGTTTACATTGTTGTAAAGCACAAATCTGGAGTGACTAATTGCGTAGCTGATGCTTTGAGTTGAAGGAATCGTTTTCTTACGACTGTGCGAGTCAAAGTGGTTGGTTTTGATGTACTTCCAGAGTTGCTAACAACCGATTTATATTTCTCGCAGGTCATAGACAGAGTCAAGGAAGGAAATATGGAAGATTATATGATAATCAATGGTTTTCTGTTCAAAGGAAATCAATTGTGTATTCCAGATTGCAGTTTGAGGATGAAGATCGTCAAAGAATTGCATGAGGAAGGACACGTGGGACAAGATCGTACTTTGAAGTTGATTTCTGATTCTTGTTTTTGGCCATCTATGAGGAAAGAGGTCGAAAAGTTTGTGCAAAGATGTTAAGTGTCAAAGGGAACTGCCACTAATGCTGGATTGTACATACCGTTGCCTGTGCCTACGAAGCCATGGGTAGATGTTAGTATGGATTTTGTCTTAGGATTGCCGAGGACACAACGAGGCAATGATTCTTTCTTTGCGGTAGTAGATCATTTTTCAAAGATGGTTCATTTTATTTCTTGCAAGAAGACGGCAGATGCTTTTAATGTTGCTCAGTTATTCTTCAAAGAGATCTATCGACTTTATGGGTTACCTGAATCCATTGTTTTAGATAGAGATACCTGTTTTCTAAGTCATTTCTGGATTAGTTTGTGGAAGATGATTGGAACGAAGCTGAAGTTCAGCAGTGCTTATCATCCACAAACCGATGGACAAACATAAGTGGTAAACAGATCTTTGGGAAATTTGTTGAGATGTCTTGTGAAAGATAATTTGAAGAGTTGGGATGCGAAGTTGTGTCAAGCGGAGTTTGCACACAATCATTGTAACACCCCGAAATTTTAACAACATTAAAGTGGACAAATTAAAGAATATTTAATTTAATATTAAGAATTAAAGGGAAACAGACTACGTCATTGCGTCTATCTCGAAATTCTAGTCAAGACAGACACCTGGTTTGCGTAAAATAGATAACGTTTGAAGAAGTTATGGACGGTAGAAGTTTGGCGAAAAGGGTAGAAGTTCCCGGTGCACTTGACAAGTGGGACAATGTAATTTTGCACTGTCACACCAGTAAAGTGCGCCCATGTATGTTTTTGGGCACCCAGACCCAAGTGGTTGTCGACCCATGGCCCAATTAACCCTAGGGATGAGGTGGCATTAGAATTCTTGAGGTTGGAAGCTATAAATATGTCTTCATTTCTCTTGTTTTCTCATATGAAAAACAATGGAGGCCAGATGTCGTCAGTGCTTGAAATAAATCTAACATTTTCTTCTTTTACAAATCAAGCGCCTCAAGTATAGATCTGAGATTCAAATTTCAATTTTCTCCTTCTATTCTCATAGATCTGGTCCTTGTGAGTATGGTTACTTTTAGGTTTAAATGATAAAAAGTAAACATGTTATGACTATGATTTAGATATACACCTGTGATTAAATCATCTTGGATTTATCATATTTTGTGAATCTAAAATATTCTATGGCTTGGATCTCAATATTTATCATATTAGATCTATTGTAAATTTTGAATCTATGACATCCTTGGATCTTAACTTGTACTATGCTAGATCTACTTCTACAGATCTAATTCATTTGTGATGTCATATTTGGGATCTTAACTTGTACTATGCTAGATCTATTTCTATATATCTAATTCATTTGTGATGTCAT
Source organism: Allium sativum (assembly GCA_030737875.1). Taxonomy (NCBI): domain Eukaryota; kingdom Viridiplantae; phylum Streptophyta; class Magnoliopsida; order Asparagales; family Amaryllidaceae; genus Allium; species Allium sativum. The sequence continues at coordinate 361,990,227 of CM060921.1, read as the reverse complement.
ATTTGGGACCTTAACTTGTACTATGCTAGATCTACTTCTATAGATCTAATTCACTTGTGATGACATGTTTGGGATCTTAACTTGTACTATTTTAGATCTATTTTCTTTAGATCTAATCCTTTTGTGGTTAATTCATCATGTCACATATGCGGATCTTACCTTTATTCTAAGTTTGTGGTTAATTTGGGATTATCGGTATATGGACAATTGAACCTTTGTTTATGTCTAGTTTTATCATTACCCTTTTTACTAGATCTGTTTTTATGTCTACCTTAATCATCATATTGTGATTAACTAAGACCTGTAATTATTGGACATATGAATTCTTATTTGTATCTGTTCATCCTAAGCATTGGATCTAGTTTTATCATTACCCTTTTTTCTAGATCTGTTTTTATGACCACCTTATTATGCCTATTACTTGCCTATGCCAGTATATATGTTCATGTCACTTTTAGAATGATCACTATTGTCATTTTTCCCATCACCTTTCCCTTTCATCGTTCATGACTAGGCTATTTTCTAGCCTAGATGCCGCCAAATATATGCGAATACGTTAGTTAGGGAACGGGGGAAAAATGTTAGGATTGGCATAATTTAAATAATGTTTATATGAATCAGACATATAATTCAAAAGTGGGAAGTGGGGACACAATTACCTATAAAGACATAGGTAAGAATTGGATAAAAATGGAATGTTTAATAATTACAACTAGAAACTGTAATTGCACTTATGACACGAGGTTAGGTTGCATTATTGGTGGAAGTCTACCCGGACTCAACCGACACATCCAGCAGCCACTAATGTTGAACCTAATGTGGGAGGTCTAAGTGCGCAAATACGAGATGGGCTATGACACGAGGTTAGACCCAACTGTGGAATAAGACTGCCCGGACCCGACCGACATATCCAACATCCACAAGTTGTAGGCCTAATGTGGGATGTATAGCCCATTATAAACCATAAATGGACATGGTAATAAATTGGACTACTTAACCTAATCTAATCCATAAGGGATTGTATGAATATGAACTAAAGTTAGGGTTAAGTACAATTGATTGGACAGTGGATGGATTAAGCAAATCTTGGGTAGGTGGGTAATATTAGTATATATAGGCCCACAAACTTAACCGTTAAATAAACATGCTTGGATCAGTGGGAGGGTTAAGTAAATCTTGGGTAGGTGGGTAATATTAGTATATATAGGCCCACAAACTTAACCGTTAAATAAACATGCTTGAATCGGTGGCAGGGTTATGTAAATCTTGGGAAGGTGGGTAATATTTATATATGGGCCCAAAAACTTAACCCAATATGGTTAGTTAATTAAAGACACCTAGTTGTATACATAACCGGAGAGAATAATAAAGTTATGTAATTAAAGACACCTTTTAGGGTAAGCATAACTAATAGAAATGAATAGGGATATGTAATTAAAGATACCTAGTGGTATACATAGTCAGTGAAAACCTAGTGGGGGATACAAGACAAAGGGGAGAGCTTGTATCATATTGTGTGGGACCCATTTCAGTCAGTAACCTGGAGTAGGTATCAAACAAAGTACTCCATACTAGGCGGAGAAGGGGCACGGTTACTGACTGATTGTAAGATATCCAAACGTGGAGGTGGTGTTGACGGTGCATTCCAACGGGGTCATGTGTGTGCATGACTCTGCCTGCTTGGGAAGATAAGATGCCGTGACATCAGTAGATATGGTTGTGCACATCCGGGAAATGAAGGGTTGCCACTTTAGGGAATGACACACCCTACTGTGGGGCCAGCACAGGGTATCTACGGAGTAGGGAGCCGATTGATTAGGGTAGTAAATAGGGTACATCTAGTCCTGTCTGTTTCAATGGGGGTACCTGTGTTTCTGTTAGGGCTTACACCCGTTATTCTTGCTTAGGTACTGGTTAATTCTGTTTGGGTTAAAACCCGTTACTAGAGTACACCTAAAACTACCATTATATTTCTGTTGGAATCATCATGTTTCTGTTAAGGAATTAGGGAGTATGTAATCCTGTTACGTACTTGGTTATACTAGTATTGTGCAGAGGAATCTTTAGAGAAGCGTACCACTCTATCGTATTTAACTTGTCATACCTGTCTCTTATATTATTATCTTCCTTATCTATCTTATGTGCATGTCATGCTACTTTTGTTTATTTACTTGCTAAACGTTACTAGACTCGCCAAACTTTATTTCTGACCCTTTTTGTTTCCTCTTCTTTCTTCCGTTTTCCCCCTCAATTTCTCAGGGAGGGAATTCTCAGGCTTAGTCAAGATTCTGCTATCATCTTGCTTGTAGCTGCTAGATGTACTGCTCAAGCTTCTATCTTTGCTACTATGGCTATGTTTTCACTTGGGGATTATGCTTCTTCTATTTTGTACTCTGATGTTTAAGAATAAGACAGATGTTTTAACGAAGAAATGGTTTTCATGTATTTCAAACAAGGGATGTTTTGACTATGCTACTTTATGATAAATAAAGTTTTTATTTCTACTGCTATTTTTTTGTCTGTCTTGTAATATTTCCATTCTTTTTACCTATAACGCTTCACTAAACTTAATGCATTCCCTTTGTGAGTGTTATTGACGGACGTATGGTGTCACACTTGGTATCAGAGCTGAAAGCTACCAGATAGGACAAAGTTTTTGAAAATATTTTCAAAAATCTTTTAGAAGAAAACATTTTCAAAAAGAAAAGTCTGTTTTGAAAAATGTCTTCCCCAAATCCATATGTAATATCTCTCGATTCTCCGCTTGATTCCTTTTTCCTTTTTGTTTGGGGAACCGATCCTTCTCGAAAGGTGTCCCCATTCCGGCATGATGCCATAGGCATGTTTAGACTTCGTCACATGTCGAAGGGCAATGAAGTGCTTAACTGCCATCTGTAGCTGCAGTAGTATCACCTACGGCTAATTTTCTCGAGCTTTGTAAGGATTTCCATGCAATAGAGGCAACTTTCGAGAGACTTGTTAGCTTGTTACACAAGGATGGTAAAAAGAAGAACAAGGGAGTTAGGTCTAAGGAGCATAGCCCAAGGATGAGAAAAATGATGGCCTAGGAATGGAACACAGATAAAATTCAAATAAATATGAAAAGGAAGAAGTTAAGGTTGAGGAAACACAAAATAAAAAGGTATGGCCCAAGAAAGGACTGCAACAACAACAGAAGAAGGGCGGAAAGAATGACAAGGCTAAGGGTAAGAGGAAGTGCCATAGTTGCGGGCGAGTGGATCACTTGGCCAGGACTGCAGGAAAAGGAAGAACGCTTGCTTCATTTGTGAAGAGGTTGGACACTATTCTAGGGAGTGCCCAAGGAAGCAAGGGCAAGGTCAAAGGACAGGAACCTCTGGAGGGCAAGCGAATGCTCTCGTGGCTAGTGCACCAGATAGAGGTAGGAAAGTTTTCATGGAAGGTTTGATTTCTTTTTCCAATCTTTCTATAAGAACTCTTTTTGATTCTAGCGCTTCGCATTCATTTATATCTAGTTCTGTAGTTGAATCTCTGCACTTAAATACTAGTGTGGTAGTGAATCCCGTTGTTGTCCCAAACCCCATTGGTGGTTCAACTCATTTATCTGTGATTGGTCGGGGTTTGAGAATATCTGTGTTAGGCTTCGAGTTTGAGTGCGACGCACATCTTGTTTCATGGGCTATGGTTTGATTCTAGGAATGGATTGGCCTACCATGTATGGTGCCATTCTGGATTGCGAGAGGAGGGTCGTTAGGCTTCTGACTTGTCATGGGAGGACCCTCGAGATTTCTTGTGACTCTCAAGGATCTGTTATGCTTAGCTTCCTAGAGTCTCTTGATGCATCTATAGATGATTTGCAATCTATTCCGGTAGTTTGAGATTATTCTGATGTTTTTGAGGAGGTTCGGGGCTTACCTCCAAGGCGCGAGATCGACTTTCATATATATCTGGTGGACAATGCAAAGCCAGTTGCATTGCCAGTGCGCCATATGGCTCCAAGGAAAAGGAGGGAGATGAGTAAGAAAGTAGGAGAGCTACTTGAGTAAAGGTTTTCTTTTGGGATGGGATGAAGAAAGGTGCAAAAGAGTTTGTTTCTCAATGTCTGATTTTCCAGAAAGTCAAAGCTGAGCAAAGGAAGCCCGGTGATTTACTTCATCCTTTAGACGTCCCGCAGTGGAAGTGGGAGAGCGTCTCCATGGATTTCATAGATGGTTTGCCTAGATCGAAGAAAGGAAACACCGATATTTGGGTATTAGTGGACAGATTGACTAAGAGCGCTCATTTCATACCAGTTAAGAGTAAAAGGACAGCAGCATGGTTGGCAGCAGTTTACGTTCGTGAGATAGTCCGTCTTCATGGAGTACCTTCCAATATCGTAAGAAATCGTGATCCCATTTTCACTTGTGAATTTTGGAGGAGCTTGCAAGAAGCATTAGGTACACAGTTATGTTTGAGCACCGCTTATCATCCTTAGACTAATGGACAGACAAAAAGGGTGAACAGAGTTCTAGAGGATCTTTTGAGGATGTGTATCCTAGAGGGACTTGGGAAGAGCACCTTCCTTTAGTAGAGTTTGCCCACAACAACAGTCATCAAGCAGGCATATGCATGGAACCCTTCGAAGCATTATATGGATAATCCTGTAGATCACCGACTGGTTGGTTGGGAGCTACATAATGACTTTTACTTGGATCAGAGGTTAAAAAGCTATGCAAACGAGAAGTCAAGTTGGTGAAGGTTCAGTGGGAAGACAACCAAGAATATGCAACTTGGGAGACCGAAGACAAGATTTTTGCGCTTCATACCCTTTTCTTTTCAAGGGAATGTTCTTAACTTCTCTTCCAAAAGCTTTTATTCGCATTTGCTTCTATCATCTGAGTATATCCTATCGATCTAATCTTCGACCTTTAGGTAGGAAATCCCATGATTGTAAACATGTGTTCGAAACATGTTATGTTTGATGGATGCAAGTGTTTGCTAGTGGTTGCTCGTGGATGCATATACACACACATTAGGCATTAGATCGGCTTAATCACTCTCATACTGCATATGGATGTGTGTGCATTTTTCTTCTTTTAATGTATGAAAGTGGATGTATCATCATATGGATGTTGCATTTGGGTGGATGATTATGCACACATATAGAACTTACATGTTATAATAGTATTATTTGCATGCATGTTGGATTCATGGCACTAACATACATTGCATTAAGGAGGTCGACTGAATCAGTAGACTTCCTGATCATTCGCATTAGTGTTGGGACATATACACACCTTTGCATATGTTCATATAAGCATTAGAAAATTTTAAGGACAATGGATGCCTGTGACGGCCATGAATTTCGCTCGATCCGAATCAGTCGTTAAACCGATCTAGACCGTTCGAAACCCCTAATCGTTTGAGAACAGGACAAATCAGAACGCAGAAGGAAGAACATTTCATTGCTATTACAACAATTCCATCAGATACAAGAATATACAGAGTATAAATGAATAAATTATATTCGATATATATCAGAGATTACAATAAATTATATAGCAGCAGAAAATAATACAAAGCACAACTGAAGGTGATATACGGATACAGAACTTTCCGGATATCATTCCAGCTGTAAACCAGGATCCTGTGAATATAAATCTGCAAAACCAAAACTACTAGCTGCCCGTGCGGAAAAATAGGGGCACCCAGAGTTTAGGTAAAAACAATAAACTCCAGGTCAGTCATGTGACTGGTGTGAGAACTAAAACAGTTATTTAAACTTTACTTTAAAAGAGAGTAATTCAAGGGACCACGCCGTATAACACGGAACGGGTTTCCTCCCAAGAATACCAGTGCATAGAATAAACAGCGCAATGCTTTTTCGAAAAATGAAGCTATTATAAGACCCAGGTCCCATCACACAATGCAACGCAAGCCGGAGGATAGGGTTTTACCTTATAACAGCCAAACATGCTTGATACATTTAAAACAAATCATTTGATACTATAATAAGTGTATAGTGTCAAAACAATTTCAATCATAAATATAAATCATAGACGGCATAGCATCCCATGCTACTATGTCGCCATACTAGGCTCTACAAATAAAGCTGCAATACACGTATTGGAAATTGGATTTCCGTCATGAGTCGAGGCAAGGGGCAAGCTCCTCTCCGCGTTCGAGACACTCTAGCAAATGTCTCAGGACTACACACTCTGGGCAATCCTGGGATCCTCCAAGGCCGGTCCTCACTTACGTTAGAGGATTGGCAATTCCTGAACACACGTTTCCCGACCCTATAGGACCTATAATCGAGGCGCCTCGCATCCAAACCACAAAGGTGAAAAGTATATAAATGTCAGGGCTGGTAGGTCACTGACACCACCCATAGCTAGAAAGAAACGTCATGCACTCCTTGGGTCCTCATCCCGTTTTTGACTCATACCGAGGTGTGAGGTTCGCGAATCCACGCTATACACAAAGCTGCCACGTAGGCCGTGCTTTGATCATCAACCACAAGACTTTGCTTTTCAACAGAAGCCTTGATCATTGCATCTTAGCGTGCCACACAGGCAATTCATGCCATGCGACTGATGTCCATCGATATACAACCTCTGAGCTCGTACGTCTCAGAGAAGGGCGTTAAGCAAAAGAATAAATTCTTCGCCGCCAAACAGATGTATATTTAATAGAAATCAATCAACACAGAATAAAATCCAATGTCAGACACACGATCCATTTACAAGACCGTTCTGGGTCTGAACGAAACCGGAGGCACTTTCCTCGCATATCCATCCATCTCCAAGTACGTCTGGACGACCACCAACTATTTCCATCCTCTTGGGTGTACAGCCCAATCAGGATCATCAGTAATTATCCAAACGATGTGAAGACTTCCGGTCTTCAACCACCGTCTTCATCTTCGACATATCGTCGAATCGGTTATTCAGAATGGGTCTAAACCCGGCCTTTCCGAACAACCCGCGTATATTAGAAACAAATGTTACACAAACACAACATACGCCTCATTCCAATTCCGAATATTCTGTTATTTAAATATTCACATCTTTTGGGAAAGGTTCCCATTAATTTTATCCAAGATAAATTCTTTAAAATTTATCCTTTAATCTTCCTTTGGATGTCATTTCAAACCAGATTATGGTTTTCTAAACTAGTCGAGATTAGCGAACCACACCGAAGTAATTATTTATTTTATTTCCCAATCCCAACCTATTCATCCCATTAAGCAAAACTGGTGATACTCCATATCTAACACCGTGGTGTTATCGGTAAAATTAATTACCATTTCACGTTCAAATCTAATCAAAGATTTAACTATCGCTTTGGAGCAAAACTGGTAATACTCCGTTCTCGCTCACTTTCTAAATTTGATAATTTAGATTATAGATTCACATTTCAATCTGATTGCAGATTCGTTAAAATTCCTTTTACTGGGTTAAAGAACTAGGTGTTATTTAAAACACAGTTCACGACAAACCCAAATCACATTCTATTTGTTATCGGGTTAAAGAACTAGTGTTATTTAAAACACTGTTCACGATAAACCCATTTCAAATCCAATCAAATATATTAGAAATTCCGATTATTTAAAACCCCTTTTTAAATCTAATTTATTTATTTAAAAATAAAAACTCGGGTTTTAAATTGAGTTCAAACTAGTTCATTTCGATAAAAATCCATTTTTATCTTTTTAAATATGGGGTTTTTCACCCCAATTTTTCTCAAATCATTTCTTATGATTTTACACAAATTATTGATATTTTTAATAATTTTATCAAGGCCCGTACAGTCGATTTCCATCAACGGCCATCGAACTACACTCACAGCGACCTTTTCCAAATTTGATTTGGACGTATCTCCAAATCCAACCGTTAGATTTTGAATTTCTAATATTCGTTAGAAAGCTCTTTTCGATACGAACCCAACGGTTCCGGTTTTAGGAGAATCCGACGGTCGGATCTCCCGTAATGTCCGTTTGAAATAAATGGTCGAAATTCACGAACTACCGCGGCGCGGCGCGTTCTATTCAGGCCATTATATAATATATATAATATATATAATATATATTTCGTTGATTTCTATTTAAAACGAATTTTATAAATAGTTTTAATTTCGTTTCAAAAACAATTTCAACTTCCATTTCAATTCAAATCAAAATTGAATTTTTCCTTATAAATTCGTTTTAAAATTCATTTCTATTCAATTCAAATTTCAATTCAATTTGAATTCAGTTCAATTCGTTTTCAATTCAATTCAATTTCAAAGTCGTTTGCTATTCGATTCAATTCAAATTGGTTTTCTATTCGATTCAATTCAAATTGGTTTTCTATTCGATTCAATTCGTTATATATTCAATTGAAATCAAATTCGTTTTATATTCAAATCAAATTCGTTTTATATTCAATTGAAATCAAATTCGTTTTCAATTCAATTCATTTCGAAATCGTTTTCAGTTCAATTCATTTCGAAATGAATAAAATCGATATAAATATCGTTCACGTCAAAATGGCGTCAATCTAATCAACATGGTTTAATGTATTTCTATTTTCAAATATTCTATTTCAAATATTTCCTATTATCAAAATATTTGCTATTATCAAAATATTTCGTTCAACACATGACTAATCTCAACGGATGAGTACAGTCAACACATGAACCTTTACTTTATATTGATAAAGATGTAAATTTTATTATTAAAATATTTCGTTCAACACATGACTAATCTCAACGGATGAGTACAGTCAACACATGAACCTTTACTTTATATTGATAAAGATGTAAATTTTATTATTAAAATATTTCGTTCAACACATGACTAATCTCAACGGATGAGTACAGTCAACACATGAACCTTTACTTTATATTGATAAAGATGTAAATTTTATTATTAAAATATTTCGTTCAACACATGACTAATCTCAACGGATGAGTACAGTCAACACATGAACCTTTACTTTATATTGATAAAGATGTAAATTTTATTATTAAAATATTTCGTTCAACACATGACTAATCTCAACGGATGAGTACAGTCAACACATGAACCTTTACTTTATAATATTCTTTATTTTCTAAATTGGAATGAGGCCCAATCAATCACCATATAATGTTAATTATATGGATTTTCATACATCACACGTATATAATAGCATTGAAAAATAATCAACCATCAACCAAAGTGCACTACACTGTATAAGCATCAAATATAGATATCTAATGCTTATAACAGCCTGTCAATCAATCGATCGACATATTTAATCAATCAGGATGAGTGAACTTCAAATTTCATCCCAACACCCGTGTGGGGTTTCAAACAATCAAACACAGATTTTATTCGTGCAATTGGGCGATGTGTAAAATTTATCGTCCCAATCAATGTCCTTCAAATAGGTGTACATAAACAAACCGTCCGGTTTGTAAATGAATATTTTATTTTATTCACTTTCACTATATTCATATTCACGTTAAAAATTATATTTTTAACGATACAACCTTTTATTTTAACATATGAATTTCTATTCAGTTCATTCTTTAAATAAAATGATATTTTTATTTTTCTAATTTATTTTAGAAAATTTCGGCGGCATAACGGCACAATACTAGAAACGGGACGAGGCCTAGCCTTATCCCCGGTCTAGTGAAGGCCCACACCATTCACATATCAATCAAATCCATTCATTTCACCAAACAATTCAATTTCAATCAAATAATCTAACTAATCTATGCAACCAAACAAACAAGTCCATGGTCTGTGGACGATTGTGTCGGGTGCTACTAAGCACCGTCTGCATCCTAGTATATATATATATAATTAGAAAAAGAAATTGAAGAGTGAGAAGTTCTCACCAAAGCTATCCAATCATCTTGACTCCTCTTTTAGAGAAATCATCGCCATTCTCGTCTTTTGTCGCTTTCGTTGCCCGTAGCCACTACATATATAAAAATCACATTTTTATTTGTTCACTTTCAATTTAAAAATCATATTTTTATAATCACTTCATACATTTAAAAATCGAATTTTTCTATGCTATTCAATATATAAAAATCGAATTTTTACTATGATGTCATATAGATAAAAATTCCATTTCAAAAATATAGATTTCGCCTTTATAAAAATAAAGGTTTCGCCTTTATAAAAATAAAGGTTTCGCCTTTATAAAAATAAAGATTTCGCCTTTTATACGCCTATCATGTAAAAATTATATTTTCAATTCTCTACCTAAACAAAAATCATATTTTTACATCTTCTACTTAATAAAGATCATATTTTTAATACTTTAAAAATATAAAAATTATATTTTTATCGACGCTACAATATAGAAAAGATTATATTTTTAATTCGCTACTTCACATCTGTGAAAATCGTATATTTACTTTTCTAACTCCTATATAAAAATCGTATATTTTCTATTCTAACTTCTATATAAAAATTTGATTTTCCATTCTAACTTCTATATAAAAATTCGATATTTTTTCTATTGTAAAAATCCGTTCTTTTCTATTGTAAAAATCCCACATTCTCAATATTTAAAAATTAACATTTCCTATGCTAAAAACTTAAACTTTTCCTTAAAAAAATCATATTTTAATCTATGAAGAAAACTGAAAAGGAAATTCAGTTAAAAACCTCACCTTTGCCAAAAAATCGAGTCTTCGTTGAAAGGGGGGGGGGGGGGGGTTCTTGTCGGGGAGGCGCAGTCGGGTCTGACGAGGTCAGGGGTGGTTGGGGGTTTGGGTGGCAGGGTTCACGGTGGCGTGGGGGTCTTCAGGAGGGGGGGGGGGTGTGGTGCTGGTTTAGGGCAGAGGAGGGGTCGGAGGCGGCGCCGTGGGTGAGGGGGTCGCGATGAGAGGAGGTGGAGGATCGACAGGGGGGGCTTGGTGGTAGCTGCGCCGTCCTGGGCGCGGCGACTCATCGGAGGGGGCGGCGGCATCGATCGCGCCCCCCTCCGTTATTTTTTCCCCTTTTTTTTTATTTTTTTATTTTTTTATAATTCGATTCTGAATCGGATGAAGAAGGGGGCAAGGAGGATTTAAGGAGGAGAGAAAGAGTTTTTTTTTTAATTATTTTCACCGAAAAGCAATTTTTATTTTCGACCTCAAAACGAAGCCCACCGCTTGTCGTCCATAGCATTTTACCCCCATTCTGAACACAATGGGATATGTATCGCAAGCTGATTTGATCGTTACAATCAGTTTTCATCAAAATCAACATATAACTCTATACATTGAATTTGAACGCGCATTTCAATTTACCGGGGTCACATACGAACTCGAAAAATTCCCGAAAAATATTTTCTAGCTTCGTATTGACGATACGGTCCTAACAAAACTAGTTTCGTCGAATTCTGAGACCGTTAGAAAAATGACCATTTTCCAGTCGATTAAAATCAACTGAAACTGGTCAAATGTGTTTTCCTTTGCTACGCTCACATATTGATTCGAAAAATTATGAAATTTGGAATCTAGCAATAATTTGACACTGCGGATCCAACAAAAGTGGTTTCGTCGAAATCCGAGGTCGTTTGCAAAATTTCCATTTTTAAGGGCTTGAATTCCATAGCGACTATTCAGAATTTTCAACTGGACATATCTTTTGATTCCCGCTATGAAATATTGATTTGTCGGATTCGTTGGAAAGATATTATCAAATAGATCCTAATGTTTTTGGTTTCACTAAAATCCGGATTGTTTTGCACCCGGTACATTCAATTGAAGTTTGAAATCGAATTATCGAACTACCGCGCCATTTTCAAATCTATTTATAATTATATATAAATATTTATATTCTAACAACGACGTATATAAATATATACGTTCTATTTATATTCATAATAAATTTCTTGTCGATATTATTTAAAATAATCTATTTTAAATATTCAGAATTCGCTAAAATTGCCAAAATAAAAATTTTAAACTGGTTCGGATTTTCCGGGTTATTACAATGCCTGTGATTGGTGGATGAGTAGATGTATGATGGATGGTAGTATACATTCTTCTTAACTTGAAGATTTCGGGGACGAAATCCTTTGAGTTGGGGAGAATGTAACACCCTGAAATTTTAACAACATTAAAGTGGATAAATTAAAGAATAATTAATTTAATATTAAGAATTAAGACAAATAGACTACGTCATTGCGTCCGTCTCGAAATTCTGGTCAAGATAGACACCTGGTTTGCGTAAAACGGATAACGTATAAAGAAGTTATGGACAGTAGAAGTTTGGCGAAAAGGGCAGAAATTCCCGGCGCACTTGATAAGCACGCCAATGTATTTTTTCACTGGCGCACCTGTAAAGTGCGCCCATGTATGTTTATGGAAACCCAGACCCAAGTGGGTGTCGACCCGTGGCCCGATTCACCCTAGGGCTAAGGTGGCATTCGAATTCTGGAGGCTAGCAGCTATAAATATATCTCCATTTCTCTTTTTTTCTCATATGAAAAACAATGGAGGCCAGATCCCGTTAGTGCTTGAATTGAATCTAATATTTCAGTTTTCTCCTTCTATTCTCATAGATCCGATCCTTGTGAGTATAGTTACTTTAGGTTTAAATGATTAGAAGTAAACATGTTATGACTATGATTTGAATATACAGTTGTGATTAAATCATCTTGGATTTATCATATTTTGTGAATCTAAAATATTCTATGGCTTGGATCTCAGTATTTATCATATTAGATCTATTGTAAATTTTGAATCTATGACATCCTTGGATCTTAACTTGTACTATGCTAGATCTACTTCTATAGATCTAATTCATTTGTGATGTCATATTTAGGATCTTAATTTGTACTATGCTAGATCTACTTCTATAGATCTAATTCATTTGTGATGTCATATTTGGGATCTTAACTTGTACTATGCTAGATCTACTTCTATAGATCTAATTCATTTGTGATGACATGTTTGGATTCTTAACTTGTACCATGTTAGATCTATCTTCTTTAGATCTAATCCTTTTGTGGTTAATTCATCATGTCACATATGCGGATCTTACCTTTATTCTAAGTTTGTGATTAATTTGGGATTACCAGTATATGGACAATTGAACCTTTGTTTATATCTAGTTTTATCATTACCCTTTTTACTAGATCTGTTTTTATGTCTACCTTAATCATCGTATTGTGATTAACTAAGACCTGTAATTATTGGACATATGAATTCTTATTTGTATCTGTTCATCCTAAGCATTGGATCTAGTTTTATCATTACCCTTTTTTCTAGATCTATTTTTATGTCCACCTTATTATATTACTTGTCTATGCCAGTATATATGTTCATGTCACTTTTAGAATGATCACTATTGTCATTTTTCCCATCACCTTTCCCTTTTATTGTTCATGACTAGGCTACTTTCTAGCCTAGATGCCGCCAAATATATGTGAATACGTTAGTTAGGGAACGAGGGAAAAATGTTAGGATTAGAATAATTTAAATAATGTTTATATGAATTGAACATATAATTCAAAAGGGGGAAGTGGGGACATAATTACCTATAAAGGCATAGGTAAGAATTGGATAAAAATGGAATGTTTAATAATTACAATTAGAAATTGTAATTGCACTTATGACACGAGGTTAAGTTGCATTAGTGGTGGAAGTCTGCCCGGACTCGACCGGCATATCCAGCAGCCACTAATGTTGAACATAATGTTTGAGGTCTAAGTGCGCAAATACGAGACAGGCTATGACATGAGGTTAGGCCCAACTGTGGAATAACACTGCCCGGACCCGACCGACATATCCAGCATCCACAAGTTGCAGGCCTAATGTGGGTGGTCTTTCCCATTATAAACCATAAATGGACATGGTAAAAAATTGGACTACTTAACCTAATCTAATCCATAAGGGATTATATGAATATGAACTAAAGTTAGGGTTAAGGAAAATTGATTGGACATTGGATGGGTTAAGCAAATCTTGGGTAGGTGGGTAATATTAGTATATATAGGCCCTCAAACTTAACCGTTAAATAAACATGCTTGGATCAATGGGAGGGTTAAGTAAGTCTTGGGTAGGTGGGTAATATTAGTGTATATATAGGCCCACAAACTTAGCCATTAAATAAACATGCTTGAGTCAGTGGGACGGTTAAGTAAATCTTGGGTAGGTGGGTAATATTTACATATAGGCCCACAAACTTAACCCGATAAGGTTATGTAATTAAAGACACCTAGTCGTATACATAACCGGAAGGAATAATAAAGTTATGTAATTAAAGACACCTTTTAGGGTAAGCATAACTGATATAAATGAATAGGGCTACGTAATTAAAGATACCTACTGGTATACGTAGTCAGTGAAAACCTAGTGGGGGATACAAGACAAAGGGGAGAGCTTGTATCATATTGTGTGGAACCCATTTCAATCAGTAACCCGGAATAGGTATCAAACAAAGTACTCCGTACTAGGCGGAGAAGTGGCACGTTTACTGACTGATTGTAAGAGATCCAAACGTGGAGGCGGTGTTGGCAGCGCGTTCCAATGGGGTCATGTGCGTGCATGATTCCGCCTTCTCGGGAAGATAAGACGTTGTGACATCAGTAGATATGGTTGTGCACATCCGGGAAATGAAGGGTTGCCACTTTACGGAATGATACACCCTACTGTGGGGCCAACACAGGGCATCTACGGAGTAGGGAGCCGATCAACTAGGGTAGTAAATAGTGTACATCTAGTCCTGTCTGTTTCTGTGGGGGTACCTGTGTTTCTGTTGGGGATAACACCCGTTATTATTGTTTAGGTACCGGCTGATTCTGTTTGGGTTAAAACCCATTACTAGAGTACACCTAAAACAACCATTATATTTCTGTTGGGATCATCCTATTTCTGTTAAGCAATTAGGGAGTATGTAATCTTGTTACGTACTTGGTTATACTAGTATTGTGCAGAGGAATATTTAGAGAAGCGTATCACTCTATCGTGTTTACCTTATCATACCTATCTCTTATATTGTTATCTTCCTTATCCATCTTATATGCCTGTCGTGCTACTTTTGTTTATTTACTTGCTAAAAGTTACTAGACTCGCCAGACTTTATGTTTGACCCTTTTTGTTTCCTCTTCTTTCTTCCGTTTCCCCTCAAGTTCTCAGGGAGGCAATTCTCAGGCTTAGTCAAGATTCTGCTATCATCTTGCTTGGAGCTGCTAGATGTACTGCTCAAGCTTTTATCTTTGATACTATGGCTATGTTTTCACTTGGGGATTATGCTTCTCCTATTTTGTACTCTGATGTTTAATAATAAGACATATGTTTTAACGATGAGATGGTTTTCATGTATTTCAGACAAGGGATGTTTTGACTATGCTACTTTATGATAAATAAAGTTTTTATTTCCGCTGCTATTTTTATGTCTGTCTTGTAATATTTCCGTTCTTTTTAACTATAACGCTTCATGAAACTTAATGCATTCCCTTTGTGAGTGACATTAACGGAGGTGCGATGTCACACTCATGCTGTCAATCGAAGTAGTGGGTTCAGTCCATTCCAGATTGTCTATTCAATCATGCCGAGAGGACCCTTGGATTTGTCTATGGTCCCACACAAGAAAGGAGTAGTTAAACGAGCTAGTAATTTTGTTGAGGAATTGCAAGAATGTCACAAAATTGTGTAGGAGAGATTGCTTAAGTCAAAAATGAAGTATAAGCGATTTGCAGATTCGAAATGACAAAGTGTTGATTTCAAAGAAGGAGATTTTGTGTACGCTGTATTGGATCGTTTTCCTATGGGAACTTACAACAAGTTGAAGGCTCGAAAGATTGGTTCCATAGAAATCATGAAGAAAATCAATGATAATGCTTATCAATTGATGTTGCCAGAAGGTGTGTATACTTCGGATGTGTTCAATGTCAAGCATCTAATTCCATACTATGAAAATGAGCTTATTGATGAAAAAGAATGTGTGAATTCGAGGTTGAATTCTTCTCAACCATGGGAGGATGATGCATCACATCAAGGAAAATGCTCATTGGTGAATTATAAGACGTTCAACGACCTAGAGAAGGAGTCCAATGTTCTAATGCAAGGAGGAGGGATTTTCAGGTTGTTCATCGCCTAAAGAAGCCATCCAGTGAGGTAAGGCAAGAAGAGAAAGCTTATGGGTTGTACAGCGTCCTAAGGGAACTGTTTTGCGGACCAAAGATTGAAGAGAGGGAGTATAGGTCGTCCCACGATCTAACTATGATGTCCGCGAGCTAGAAGACCAGGAAGAGAGGATTAATGATCTAAAGAGGAAGTATGTACTTAAGAAAGTGTGGATAGGTCGTTAGCTTTTGGATCGTTCCACCTGAAGTTGGAATGCTCCGCTTTCATATTGGGCCGTATTGATGTTTTGTAGTTTGGGTTGTTGTTATGTTTGGATCGTTCAACCTTTTAAGACGTGTTTGTATATGTTGGGTCACCCGTATCTATTGGGTCGTGTTTTGGGTTTAGACCGTGTATTTTGAGTCGCGCTCTATTTTAGCGCGTGGGTATGTGTTGTTGTGAGCCTATAAATAGGGCCATTGTGTGAGTTATAAAGGTGGTTGATTGTTAAATAAATTTTTGTGTGTGATTTGTGCCACCATTAAAATTGGAAGTTGAGTGTGATCTCTTTTCTCCATCTTCGGATATTCGAGTGCGCTCGAATCAACGAACTTGAAGCCAATTCACGGTATCACTTGCGAGTGATCAACATTCGAAGAATTGTAGATCGATAACACGGTATCTTGCGAGACCAACATGTTAGAGATAGCGGGATCCAAACATCGAAAGATCAACGGAGTTGAGCATTTACCCTACCCTTGATCGTTTTTCCACGAATCCGACCATTCGTGTGAAGTTTGATCTTTGACGCTGTGCCAAGTCTCAACTTAATATACTTATCAATTCAGCATAAAACACCCTAAGTACACATAAATAAAGTCATAATGGGAAGACATATCCATATCGATCATATACAAATAAAAAGATGAATAAAATTTGTAGGCCGTTGAATGTAAAAGAAATCTTTTTCATGCTCAATGAGCATGTTGCAACATTTTGACAACCAAAAAATTCTTTATATTAACCTGAGGATGCATATTTTACCTTATCTCCTTAGGGATTGTGCAAAACGCAAGCTAGAGTTTTAGCCATTGCAATTGCGAATTTCAGAAATTAATGTAGCAAGTTGCACATATAAACATAAGATTGACATACCCAACTATCTGCAGTTATTTAGAAGATGAAATACCCAAATGAGAAAATTCAAAGCACAAAATTTAGCACGCTGGTCAAGCATGCAAATAGTACAATTTTAGACTTCCATAACATAAAATAAAATAAACTTCAAATGCAGATCAATACAACAGAGCACTTGTGGAATTCAAAATGTACAAACCATGTGTTGTTACTTTTGTAGCTAGCAGTTATCATTTTGGTTTAAGCAAATTGGTCGCTCTCCCTTTTCCAATTGAAATAACAGGTTGTAGTCAGTTTCTCGTGGTTTCATTTTCAAGACCATACCCCAGGCTATAAATGCCTCACGCTACTTTTCTTAGTTTTAGTTGCCATTCCTTTAGGGAAATCAGGGCATGAAAATTGTTTATAGGATGTGGGCTTGCGAATAGCTAGAGAAAGAAAATTACGATACAGTAGAAAAGATTAAGCAGTAGAAACATGGGAAGAAAGAGAAGACATGGACTGGGAAAGGCGGATAGGCTAGAAATCGGTGCCCACAAGGCAGGCAAATTGGGCTTCGCAGTATGCCCTGTAGATGGATCGGCCAAGGGGACTCTACGAAAAGAGAGGAAAAAGGAGGTGGCGAGCAAATTTAGGGTTTCTAGCATAGGAAGCACGAAACAGAAGAAGAGGCAAAATTGCTACTGAAAACATAGGCATCTACGACTTGATTTTGTGTGAATGTAGACATGGGAGTGCATGGGAAAAGGAGGGTTAGACGGAGCATACAAACAAAGATGAGGAAGGGATGGAAGTGTATTTTGAAATGCGAATTGGGGAAAGTAAAAGCAATGACGATTGATATTACGTTCCAAGTGGCATGTTGAGAATTAGAGATTGAGGAGGTATATGAGGCACCAATATGTAACTCAGCTTTAATAGTATAGTATGGATTTAAATATTAGAAATTTAATGCTTAAAAAATCTAGGTCGTCACATTCCTTTCTCCTTAAAAAATTTCATTTCCGAAATTATTAAGCAGTAAAGATGCTACAACTCTTCTGATTTCTCTCAACCCACTTTGTTGAGATCTTACACTTCATATCTCCTCAACTCAGTTCTTGCACAGAACCTTCATTTCTCATGCCTACACTCAAATTTCCATGATTCATCTCAATTGCCATATCCACCATTTTAGGACAATCCATCAACACACTTTCATTTATGCTCTTCTGCATATTTCCACATCTATTCAAATTGATTTTAAATTAATTTTATTTAACCAATCTGGTTTTTTACTCTCTTATACAATCAACAAGTCGATTTCTTATTATTGAATTTTTCTTAGGAATTTTTAACTCTCTAATTTTTTAGAAAAGTTCGCTAGCGTCTCTTTTGCACGGCTCAATCGATACAATGACAACTCGCCTTTCTAGGACTTTTCCAATTCAAAAGAAAATCAATACGCCAAGTGGCTTGCCAAATAGACCCATAAATCTCATATTCAATTAAACATATACCTTGTCGATTATCCAACTCCATCTCTTCAATCTACTACCAAGTCAACATATACCCATGCATTTCAATTGATCTCTAATCAATTTACCCTTAAATTTAATCATTCGCTTATACCCAAGCTAAATTCCATTCTCAATTTCAAACTAATAATTTAACAATCCCATATACTAAACCAGTTTAAGTTTCATTCCCATATTCCATTAACTAATTATTTTCTCAAATCAGTTATCTTCATCTCAAAATTCAAAACCTGATTTTTAGTTCAAAAATCAATCCATCTTAACTCACATGAGTTCATATTTAGCTAATAGCTTAAGTGTGCATTTACTTGGAAGATCCAGATTTTAATTCACTTAAAATCCTTTCATTTTATTCTTGTTTTAAATCAAACAATATCTTCCTGGGAAGTTTTAACAACTTATCTTTATCTAAAATTAGATATTCATTTTCAGGATTCAAAACAACTAGTTTTCTCAAAACAATTCAAACATAATATCTTTGGTATTAATACTATTACTTAGAAACTTGAAAATGAATAGCGATGATGTTGCAGTCACCATCAAAATTATTCTCCAATCACTAAAGTGAGTTCAATACTATATCACCTTCGAAACTTATTCGTAAAACACTTCCATTTGAAAATTACTTCAAAATATCCTTCACAATTGTAATGTCTCGTATTTTTGGTAGTCAAATATTTAATTTAATTTATTTTTTTAAATATTATATTTGCAATATTAATGGATGTTAATACTGAATTCATTTATTTAAAATGAAGTTTAAACATTAAATTTATATATAATTATAAAAAAGCTCGAAATGGCGCGGTAGTTTGTAATATTGAGTTTTGAACTTCAATTGGAAATACAGGATCCGATATAAGTCGGAATTCTGTGAAACAAGAAACGTTGGAATCTTGTTGATGATAATTTTCATATGGAAGAGAAAAATCCAGATTTCTTGTTATAGATTATTAGTTATGTCCAAATAAAATTTAAAATAGTTGCTATGGAAATCGTTATTAAAATATAGAATTTATTAATAAATCTAATAGGTTTTAATATAATTTGAATAACGGTTAACTCAAAATTGACGATCTTGAGTTGTATAATTTATATTGGAAGTTGTATCTATATTCTGTTTAGATATATATGATGAAAATAATTTATTATTATTATTATTTTATTTGATTATTCTGGAATTATAATAATATTTTAATTGATATCATATAAGCATTAAAAATAGCCATTTTTGCAAATGGTCTTAGTTTTCGATGAAATTAGTTTCATTGGAACCATATCGTTAAATTTTTGTAAGAAAATCAAATTTCGTGGCAAACGGATGTCTTATGTGACTTCAGTGGCCAAAAACATCTTTGTTTCTATTTAATCGTTTATATTATTTAGAAATGGGTAACTTCGTAGGAATAAACGACTAGCCAAACGAACTCCAAATTTAACGAAATAAATTTCATTGGATCCATTAGGAAAAGGTCTTGTAGAATGTCAAGGTTTCAATTTTTTTATTTTTTTTGTAATAATAGTAATTTTAAATGCATGATTTTTCATCGATAATTAGAAAGGACTTTTTATAAATGACCTCGGAATTCGATGAAACCTGTCCTATCGGGTCCGGAATATTTTTTTATGCTTGGATTACATTTTTTCATTGAAAACAGAAGTTGTATGTGGTTATTAAGGCCGATACTTCACAATGAAGTATCGTTTAATAATTAAGCCTAACTATATATGTAACAACTCGGAATTTCAAAACCAATTAAAAATTTTATTTTAGCAATTTTAATGAATTTTGAATATTTAAAATGATTTATTTTAAATATAACGACTAAAAAAATTAATTATTTAAATCAAAGTTAGAACGAATAAATTTAATTATAAACGAGCCTGAAATGGTGCGGTAGTTTGAAATTTCGATTTTAAATTTCAATTGAATGTACATGATTCAAAATAAATTGGATTTCAGTAAAACTCGAAATATTTGAATCTGTTTAATTATATCTTTCTAATGGATGTGAAAAACTGAGATTTCACTTTATAAATTAAAAGTTATGTCTAGTTTAAAATTCAGAATAGTCACTATGGAATTTATATATATTTTAATATAATATATTGCCCTTAAAAATAGCCATTTCGCAAACGACCTCCGTTTTTGTCGAAACCACTTTTGTTGGATCCGGAATGTCAAATTATTGCTAGATTCCAATTTCATAATTTTTGGAATTAATATGTGAGCGTGGCAAAGGAAACGTGTTTTGTCAATTTCAGTTGAATTTAATCGACTCATTTTTCAAACAGTCTCCAAATTCAACGAAATTAGTTTTGTTAGGACGTATCGTCAAAACAAAGCTAGAAATAATTTTTCTGTAATTTTAAGAGTCGGTATGTGGCTCCGGTAAATTAAAATGTATGTTTAAATACAATATATATTGATTTATATTTTAATTTTGAGAAAAACTGATCGTAACAGCCGAATTGGGTTACGAAACATATTCCATTGTGTCCGGAAATGGGGTATTTAGCTAGGGGCGATAGTCTTTGGGTTTGATTTGGAGTTCGGAACGATACACAAGTTATATTGAAATTAAATTGAATTAAATAAATAAAATACAAATAAAAATACGTATAAATACACCGTATTTCCGTCTAAACCCTACCATTACAAACAACCGCCGTTCCAATGCTTTTGACGGCTGAGATGGTTGGATTTTAATGTCTTAATTTCTCCCAAATGGATTCAAATTAGATCTTGATTATAAAGCAAAACATGAAGAGCTTCTTGAGGGCTTCGAAACCATATGGCTATGATCAAATTTAGCTCAGTGAATTAGAAGGATTTTAGCCTCAAGGAGGCCGTGTTCGACCTTGTTTTTCTGCACCAAGGTGCATGCGAGTTCATTAGGACCGCGGGGGAGGGAGGAGGGGATGGGGGAGGCGCAGGGCTTGTCGAAGGTGTGGTGTTTGATCGGGTTACAGCGTCTCCTAAGGGGTGTGATTTAGAACCCTAAAAAGGGAAGTTGGGTTCGTCTTATCTCGCGAAGACCTGGGATCAACAAAAGGATGAAGAAGGAATGGGGGCGCCACGATTTGATCAGACGGTAATTAGTGATTATGATTTAAATAAATATATCAATGACTTTTTAAATGTGTACAATCTTCTAAAATTTGCAACTTTTCCATATGATGTCCGAATTCAGCAAACCGAAGTCCGTTGAAATCGTGAAGGCAAACTCTACAACATGGAATTTACTAGAACAAAAAGGATCAAATCAGAATTTGAGGCAAATTCAAATCCGAATAGTCCTAAAATCATCGGTTAAAGATTGACGGAGTGGAAAAACTAAGGTGAGAACCCCTTCTCACTCTAATTATTTTACAATTAAATATATATTAGGATGCAGATGGTACTTAGCAGCACCCGACACAATTTATTGTACAAACCATGATTGCTTGTTTGGACTATATTGTGTGTTGTTTGTGATGTTGAAATGTTTAACATATAAAAAAATAATGTTAATATTAATGTGATAGTGAAATTAAATTATAAATATTTATTTATAATTTAAAACAGTGAAGATTGGTTAAGTTTAAAAATAATTCAATCTGAATTAGAACTGGTTAAATTTGTTAATCAATACTTTATTTAAGTTCACTGTTATTGTTTGAAAACCCCACAAGGGTATTGGGATGATATTTGACATACACTAGTCCCAATATTTATTTGTATGTCAATCGATGGATTGACAGTCTGCGATGAGCGTTATTTATTTATTTTAATGCTCACACAGTTGTAAATTTCACTCTAGATGTAAATGGACCATTTGTTGATTATTTATCATTATTGTTGCATACATGCGATGTATGAAATCCATATAACTGAAATTATATGGTAATTGATTATTATATGGTAATTGATTGAGTCCCATTCCGATTCAAAAATAAAAGAACATTTTTCAATAAAGAACATTTTGCAATAAAGAATATTTTTCAATAAAGAACATTTTGCAATAAAGAATACTTTTCAATAAAGAACATTTTAATGTAAAAGAATATTTTAAAATAAAGAATATTTTTAAATAAGGAATCTTTTAAAATAAAGAATAACGAATATTTTAAAATAACATTCAGTGAAGGATAAAATTATGATTTTGATGTTCGATTTTCGACGGACACAAAAATATTGAAATGTGAAGCCGAATTAAGTAGCAAATGCCATTTTAACCCAAACAGGTTTATCGATCGATTTTATTCATTTTATATTGAATATAGAAAAGAAGTGATTTCAAAATCTAATTATTTGAAAATATTATCATTTTAATATGATGAAGATATAGAATATTCAATTTTGATTTAAAATTAAAATGAAGTTAAAATCATTTTAAAATGAATTTATAAATGATTTATAAAATACGATTTCAAAGGAAATCGACGAAATATATATTATATATATTTAATGGCCTGAATAGAACGCGCCGCGCAGCGACCGTTCACGAATTTCGACCATTAACTTCAAATTGATATAACGGGAGATCTGACCGTCGGATTCAAGAATAACGAATATTTTAAAATAATATTCAGTGAAGGATAAAATTATGATTTTGATGTCCGATTTTGGACGGACACAGAAATATTGAATTGTGAAGCCAAGTTAAGTAGCAAATGCCATTTTAACCCGAACGGGTTTATCGATCGATTTTATTCATTTATATTGAATATAGAAAAGAAGTGATTTCAAAATCTAATTATTTGAAAATATTATCATTTTAATATGATGAAGATATAGAATATTCAATTTTGATTTAAAATTAAAATGAAGTTAAAATCATTTTAAAATAAATTTATAAATGATTTATAAAATACGATTTCAAAGGAAATCAACGAAATATATATTATACATATATTTAATGGCCTGAATAGAACGCGCCGCGCATCGACCGTTCACGAATTTCGACCATTAACTTCAAATTGATATAACGGGAGATCTAACCGTCAAATTCTCCTAAAACCAGAACTATTGGGTTCGTATCGAAAAGATCTTTCCAACGAATATAAGAGATTTGAAATCTAATGGTTGGATTAGGAATAATGTCCAAATCAAATTTGAAAAATGTCACTATGGATGCAGTTCGGTGGCCGTTGTTGGAAACCGGCTGTACGGACCTTAATAAAATTATTAAAAATATGGAAAAATTATGTAAAATCATAATAAATGATTTGAAAAGAATTTGAATGCAAAACTCTAAGTTTGAAAAGATAAAAATGTATTTTTATCAAAATGAACTAGTTATTAACTAGAATAATAATCCAATTATTTTAGAAATAATAAATTGGATCTGCAATGGTTTTAATATAACCAAATTTTCCAACGTATGAATTGGAATGGATTTGAGAAGAAATAATCTTCGAAATATTTCGATATTGGATTCCGTGATTATATAGATATTGTTATGGGAATTTGGAAGATATAAATATCATTATTCCCAACACGATATTTGTTGATTTCAGAATTTGATATTGAATATAAGACGATATAATTTCTATTCAGAACCTTTTATTTAATGTCAAATTGGACTATTGGGTTTGTCATGTATGGTGTCTTAAATAACACTGTTCTTAAACCCCATTTAGAAAAGAATAAATCTTTTAATTAAGATCTAGAGAAATTTACCAATTAATTATTATTTAATTGGACTGAAATGAAGTTGATTGTGGGTTTATCGTGAACTGTGTTTAAAATCACATTTGTTCTTTAACCCAATTAATAGTGAAAATATAATTTGGAATTTATAAATATTTTATTAAGATTTAAATGGAAATTTTCCAAAGTTAAGTTTTCCAATTTAATATATCAAATTGGAATTGAATGGAAATCGATTGGGTAACAATCGAGATGAGCTTCTGTGGATGAAGACAACTACTATTTATGGAATTTAAAAGGCCTTGCCGCTATTCCATTTATATTATTAGTCTGATACAGGAATTTATATCGGTTATATACTGTGATGATTTCCGTGTAGATTCCATTTTGAAGGAACATGATTTTGGGTTTATCGTGAACAATGTTTTAAATAACCTTTGTTCTTTAACCCAGTTAAAGATTGGATTTATTTCCTAAACTTGAATAATCATTAAATAATGATTTTTGAGATTAAAAACGGAACTAGAATTTTAATGAGTCTTTAATTAGATTAGAACGAGATAAATAATTTTATCGAATTCATGAAATGATAGAGAATGGAGTCCTACCAATTTTACTCCAGGCGATAGTTAAATTTTTAATTAGGTTTGAACGTGAAATGGTAAATAAATTTACCGATAACACAGTGGGTGTTAGATATGGAGTACTACTAATTTTGCTCCGTGGGATGAATAGGTTAGGATTGGGATAAATAATAAATGATTACTTCGGTAAGGTTCGTTAATCCTGACTAGTTTTATAAACCTTAATTTGGTTTAGAATTGATAAAAGATAAAATGAATCTTTTGAAAATGATATTCAAAAGAAGATCAAAGAATAAATCTAAAAGAATTTATCTTTGATAAAATTAATGGGAACCCGTCCCTAATAATGTGAATATTTTATTAAAAGAATATTCTGAATTAGAATGAGGCGTATGATGTGTTTTTATAGCACTTGATTTTTGATTATAAAATACGCGAGTTATTCGGAAAGACCGAGTTTAACCCATTATGTATAATTAATACGACCACCAAAAGTCGACGATGAAGACGGTGGTTGAAGACCAGAGTTCTTCACATCGTTTGTATGATTACTGATGTCTTGATTGGGATGTACACCCAAGACAAGGTAATAAGGGGTGATCGTTCAGACGTACTTGGAGATCAACGAATATGCGAGGACCTCTCTCCTGTATTGGACATATGAGACGAGGAATAAGGTGCCTCCGGTTTCGTTCGGACCTAGAACAGACTTGTAAATGGATGGTATGTCTGACGTTGTATTCCTTTATGATGTATTCGTTGATCTATGCTAAATATATATCTGTTTGGTGGTGGAAAATTTATTCTCTTGCTTAGCACCCTTCTATGAGACGTACGAGCTTAGAGATTATATATTGGCAGAAGTCAATGGTATGGATTGACAATGTGGCATGCTAAGATGCAAATGATCAGGGCTTTTGTTGAAAAGTAGAGTCTTGTGGATGATGTTCAAAGCACATCTTTAGTTAGCACAGCATTGTGTATAGCGATACTTCGCGTGCCTCACACCCCGGTATGGACTAGAAATGGGACAGGACTGTAGGGAGAACATGCGTTTCTTTCTAGCTAGGAGTGGTGCCATGGTATGGAGCCCAGACATTTTACTTATGTGGATGATGGAATGAGGCACCTCAGATATTGAGTCCCTAGTGTCTCAGATTTACGCCCCGTAGGGCGGGGAAACGTATTGTTTAGGCATAACTAATCCACTAAAGTATTTGTGGACCGACCCTGAAGATCCAAGGGCCACTCGAGCTTTGATCCTGAGGCACGGGCTAGAGTGTCTCGAATTCGGTAAGGACGATCCCTTTCCTTGGTTCATGATGGAAATCCAACTTCCAATATGACATCATGCAGTTTTGATTGTAGAACTGTGACACCCCACGTCCTTTAATGTCACTCACAAAGGGAATGCATTAAGTTTTGTGGAGCGTTATAAGTAAACATAACATAATATTACAAGACAGATACATAAAGTAGTACTCGAAAAATTTGTAACTTTATTTCAGTGGAAACAAAAATAAGTTTGGTTACATCTTCAAGCACCAAAACCAAGTACATAATATCAGTCTTGTACAAAAGCCATCAGAGTACATAATAATTTTTAAAACCATAATCCCACTCTAAAATGCCATATATAAGAGAAACAAAGCTAAGCATTACTTTCAGCACTTCCAAGCACTTTAAGCAGAAAGAAATCCGAATCAAGCTTCTACACTACCACCCTAGGGGGGGGGGAGGAAGAAAAGAGGCGAAACAAAAAGGGTTAGACATAAAGTCTGGCGAGTCCAGTGACTTTCAACATAAAAAAGATAATAGTATCATGGCATGTAAATAAAACTGGATGAGAGATAACAGTAACAGGAATAGCAGGTATGCATAGGTTAAAAAGAGGAAACAGAATGATATAGACCAAGCGATGCTTCTTGCTTACTTTTTCACTTCTCTGCACTAATACTAGTATAATAGGATTAGGTGTTACCCTAATGTATAAACTGAAACTGAAACAGAATGATTCCTACAGAAACAAAATGCTAGTAATGGGCCTTTACCACCCCAATAGAGACAGACGATACAGAAATAGAAGCAGAAACAGAATTAGAGACAGAAACAAAATAATCTCTATAGAAACAGAATGTTAGAATTAGGTGTACACTAGTGACGGGCCTTTACCACCCCAACAGACGGTACCACACAGAAACAGATAGGTGTTACCACCCCAACAGGAACAGACGGTACACCAACAGAAACAAACAGAACTAGATGTACCCTAAATTCTACCCCAAGCGATCGGCTCCCTAATACATAAATACCCTGTGTCGGTCCCATAGAAGGGTGTATTACTCCCTAAAGTGGCAACCTACAGAAAGACATAGAACTACTTACAGATGTCACAGCATCTTAACCTCCCCAAAGCAGACCGGATCCATGCACGCACATGACCCGGTTGGAACGCACCATCAACACCCCTCGCCATTATCAGAATGGACCTCTTATAACCAATTCAGTAAGCATGCCCGGACCCCTACCTAGTGTTGGGTCATCATTTGATACCAGAAAGGGTTAATGAACGATATGGGTCCCACATAACAGATGACACAAGAAAATACCCCTCCTAACCTTGTGCCCCCAGACTAACAGATTTCAGATGTACATGTTTCAGATTAGCACGTTTGCAGACTAACAGAGCAGTTTTACGTATTCACAGGTTAACAGATTAATATAGTAGATTTGCGAATTAACATGTTCGCAGATTAATGGATCAGATGTACGGATTATCAGATTTACAGATTAACAGATCAGATTGTATAGATTCAATATATACAATAGGTTAAGTTTATTGGGTCTATATGTAACACCCCATACTTTTCTATGAATATTAATAGACGAATTAAAAGAATACTTAATTTTAAAAGTGAGAATTAAGTAAAACAGACTATACCACTGCGTTCGTCTCAAAATTCTGGTCAAGATGGACCCAAAGTTTGCATTAAACGGATAATGTATGATAAAGTTATGTACCTTGGAAGTTTGTATACATATAAGGGAAATATATGTATATATAAATTAATAAAAAGAAAATCAACCTAAAATTCAAGAAAAAAATTCTTCAACAAACTAGAGGATTAATCAACATCAAGTTAGAGTTCTTCAACAAACAAGCGATTCAATTATCTTTTCTAATCCAAACGCTGTAAGTTCAGTTATTTTTAGATTTGAACACCTAAATCTAGTCTTGACATGTAATAAGATGAATTTGAGACTACGCCCGATTCTAAGTTGTTCTTTTGCTTCTATTCTTATTCTCATGATGCTATTATCATCAGTTTATCTTGTTGTACATCAGTTTCTCATGTTCATGATGATTTTCTTATCAAGTCTTAGCCTTCATGCTTGTAATGATATTTTCATGCCTATTTTATCTATGTTCTTATTTTATGCAACTTCTATCTCCCCCTATTTATTTTCTTTTATTGAACCTAGGTTAACTTCGAACCTAGGCTGAAATCGCGAAATACGAACGTTTGGAATACGGGGAATACTGGGTATTGCCTATTTGGGTGAATTTATGGGCATAACATGTTTGGTGGAATTATTGGGCATAATTTGTGATGGGTATGGGGTATTATTATTATTATAATTGCAAGTTTGGGTAAATTTCCATGTAAATCAATATTTGGGCATACGTAAATTGGCATGTAAATCAATATTTGGGCATATGTAAATTGGCATGTAAATATATATTTGGGCATATGTAAATTGGCATGTAAATCAATAATTAGGCATATGTGAATTGACATGTAAATCAATAATAGGGCATATGTAAATTGGCATGTAAACCAATAATTGGGCATATGATAATTGGCATGTAAAACTTGGAATCTGGACATAATTGGCAAGTATATAATTTAATTAAATCTAATGGTCGCCTAAGACACGAGGTTAGATTTGAGTTGTGGTGTAAGGCTGCCCGGAACAGCCCGACACATCCAGCAACCACAACGACAACATTCTAATGTGAAAGGTCAAAGGTGAAGATTAGTTGGGTAATAATGCCTAACACGAGGTTAGAATGAGTTTGTGGTGTAAGACTGCCCGGAACCGCCCGACACATCCAGCAACCACAAACAACAAGTCTAATGTGAGAGGTTAGCGCATTGAATGCTTGAACCCGGGGTTGGAATGGGTTTGCGGTGTAAGACTACCCAGAACCGCCCTGCACAATCCAGCTACCGTAAATAAGTCCAATGTGAGAGGTTGATGCATTAGTAAATAATTAATGCTAAACAAACATGTTAAGTATGGTAGGGTTAAGTCAACATGTAACACTTAACCAATATGACATGGCAAGTGGGTGGGTTAAGTAACTCGACTGGATTAATGACACTTAACTAGTATAACATGATGAGTGGGTGGGTTAAGTAAACTTGAATTGATTGATTGATGACACTTAACCAATATGGGGGTATACGAATAGACCCTAGGAAAACCCTAGTAGCGGGACCCTTTTCAGCAGTAACCCACATTAGGTATCAATGGGACCCTGAGCTAGGCAGGGTGAGGCACGATTACTGGGCTGATTATAAGCGGTCAAAATAGTGGTAGGTGGTACGGCAGTGCAGGTTCCAACGGATTACGGGCTTGCACGTAATTCCGGCATGGGAAAATTTAGGCATTGAGTACCAAGTAGGTATAAAGCTGTGCACTCTAGAACTGTATCGGGTTGCCACCCTAGGAAATGATACACCCTATGGTGGGACCAACATAGGTATCTGCAAGCAGGGGCCAGGTTGATACAAACACATGCAGAACGTTATGAGTAGGAGCCGATCAATTAATATAGGTATGGTGGGGACATGTAAACTGTCAATATGAGGTGGGACCCTCATCATGAGATATGTACCTATAAACTATCATGTGGGAAATGGGGATCACTTATCTTGTTTTGTAACAAATGACATTAGTTGAACACTAGTTAGGTGGTGCAGAGAAATCAGGAATCAGTACAATACCTTATCATGTTCTAGTCTTATCTTGTGCTTATCTCGTTATCTTGCGATGCTTATTATCATGGTTATGTCTTGTATCCAGTTTATTCATGTCATGATACCTTTACCTGTTTACATGCTGAAAGTCACTGGATTTGCCAGGCTTTATGTCTGACTCTGTTTTTGTTTCGCCTTCTTTCTTTCGTTTCCCCCCTAGGTCCACAGGGAGGGAATACCACCGCTTAGTTTAGATTCTTTTCAAGCTCGAAGATTGTTATGTATTGCTTTGGACTCTTTGCTTTACTGCTATGGCTGGCTACTACTTGATTGGGGAATTATGTTATGTTATTTTGTATTATGCTTCTTTTGAGAAACAAGACAGATATTTGATGTAATGGGTTTTGATGTTTTGGTGTTGACGTTTGAAACCACCCTTATGAAAGTTTATCCTATTATGCTACTATGGAATACAAGTTCTAATTGTTTTCCACTGCTTAAATTTGTCTGTTTTGTAATTTTATCTGTTCTATACTCTTATGACCCTCACTAAAGTTAATGCATTCCCTTTGTGAGTGACCTTAATGGAGGTACGGTGTTACACGTGGTATCAGAGATGAAGGTTATCAGGATGGATAAAAGATTTTGAAAACTATTTTCAAATGCATATTTTAAAGAAAATATTTTCAAAACCATGATTTAAAGAAGCATTTTCAAGGAAAAGTATTGTTATTTTAAAAAGGCATGTTCCCCAAAGCCATATGCACTATCCTTCTTTTCTTTGTTTTGAATCCTTTCCTTTTTCTTTTTAGCATGTCTGGGGAACCTGAGATACCTGAGGGTGTTCCAATACCCGCTTAGTTCATACGATACCTAGAGGCTAGGGCCACTGCCGCGGGCCCAGCCAACGTTCCTCCTCCTTCTCCCCCCTAGATGCTGTCGCTCCTCGCGTAGATGCTTTTGCTAAGATTTGTAAGGACTTCCGTGCTATGGGTGGAAAGATCTTTAAAGGGACTGGGACGTTTGTTGAAGAACTGGCTCAAGGAAACAGAAGAGTTGTTTGCTATCTTTGAAGTGGATGATAGGAGGAAGATACAATTGGCTGCTTGGCTAATGAAATAAGAAGCCTCTTACTGGTGGGAATTTACTAGTGCTGAGCAACCAGTTGAGACTTGGGTGGACTTTAGGCGGAGGTTTGAGATGAAGTTCCTCTCGCCAGCTGAACAAAGCCTACAGATGGATAAGTTTCTGGCAATCAAACAAGGCAGTATGTCAGTTAAGGAATACATCAACAAATTCAATTTGCTTGCAAGATTTGGGTTGGAGTTGGTAGATACACCTCACAAGAATGTTTTACGTTTTACTAGAAGTTTGAATGAACCATTGCATGGTCTAGCTATGTCCCATATTCCAATGGGCATAACTTTTGAGAGATTGGTCGACATGGCGCTATTACATGAAGAAGACAAGGGTGGGAAGAAAGTAGTGAAGAAGGATGAACCTCAAAACAAGAAGGTGGACAATAAGAAGGGTGGAAAGAACAACAAGCCACGCGATAAGAGGAAGTGTAACTATTATGGTATCATTGGACACATTGCTAAAGACTGTAGAAAGAAGAAGAGAAAGACGGGTGGTTGTTTCCATTGTGGCGAGACAGGACATGTGGTTAAGGATTGCCCAAAGAAGCAAGGGCAAAGGGCAGGACCTTCTGGAGGGCAAGTTCATGCGCTCTTGGCACCCACTAAAGAGAGAGGTAGAAATATTTCCGTTGAAAGTTTAGTTTTTCTTGCTGATCATCCTGTATGCATTCTTTTTTATTCTGGCGCATCACATTCTTTTATATCCGCTTCTATAGTAGAGTCTCTACACCTTAGTACATGTATGGTAGAGGATCCCATTGTTGTCTCAAATCCAAATGGGGGTTCGGCTCATTTATCTATGGTTTGCTTGGATTTGGGAATATCTATACTTAGTGTTGAGTTTCGATGTAATGCATATGTTCTTGGTTTCATGGGCTATGGGTTGATTCTAGGGATGGATTGGTTGTCCAGAAATGGTGCCATTCTCGATTGTGAAAGAAGGGCAGTTAGACTTTTGACTCGTCTCGGTAATACCCTCAAAATCTCGTGTAACCCCAAGTGTTCTGTCATGCTTAGTTACCTAGAATCTCTTGATGCATCTGTTGATAATTTGCAATATGTTCTAGTAGTCCGTGAGTATCCCGATGTCTTTGATGAGGTGACGGGTTTACCCCCAAAATATGAAATAGATTTCCGCATATACTTGGTTGATAATGACAAACCAGTTGCTTTACCCGTATGACACTTGGCTCCTAGGGAAAGGAAGGAGCTTAGTAAACAAGTTAAAGAGTTGCTTGAGAAGGGGTTTATTAAGCGAAGTATTTCTGAATGGGGTGCTCCAGTAGTATTCTCTACTAAGGCGGATGGTTCACTTCGCTTATGTGTGGATTATAGACAGTTAAACAAGCTGACTAAGAAAAATAGGCACCCACTTCCACGAATAAATGATTTATCTGACCAGCTTGTAGGTGCGTCCATTTTCTCACAATTATATTTGGCTATGGCTTTTCATTTGCTAAGAGTGGCTGAGGACAGTATAGACAAGACTGCTTTTAGGACCCTTGACAATTTCTTTGAATGGGTCGTCATGCCTTTCGGTTTGTCGAATGCAACCGCCTATTTTGTTGACTTGATGAGTAGGGTGTTTAGGGAGTTCCTTAATAAATTTGTGGTCGTCTTCGTGGACGACATCTTGATTTTCTCAAAGAACGAGGAAGAACCTACTTTGAATTTGAGGGCAGTCATGGATACCCTTCGATCACATCAGCTTAAAGCGAAGTTCTCCAAATGTCACTTTTGGAGAGAAGAAGTAAGGTTTCTAGGACACGTGGTGTCCAAAGATGGGATAGCTGTAGATCCCGCAAAAGTAGTTGCGGTGCAAGATTGGAAGATCCCAAAGATTGCAATAGAGGTGCGAAGCTTTCTTGGATTAGCGGGCTATTATAGGAAGTTCATTAAGGACTTTGCGAAGATATCAGCCCCACTTACTAGACTAACGAAGAAGAATCTTGCCTTTTCTTGGGACATTGATTGTGACATTGCTTTCCAATGATTGAAAAGGGCTCTTACAACAGCCCTGGTGTTGACATTTCTAGATGGGAGTAAAATGTTTACAGCATACACGGATGCATGCGGTATGGGACTAGGTGCTGTCTTGATGCAAGAAGGGAAGGTAGTAGCTTATGGTGGAAGACAGTTGAAAGTACATGAGAAAAACTACCCAATCCACAATCTAGAGTTAGCTGCCATCGTTTTTGCGCTTAAGTCTTGGCGCCATTATCTCCTAGTGAGAAGTTTGAATTGTTTACTGAACATAAATCGTTGAAGTACCTTTTCTCGCAGAAAGATCTTAACTTGAGGCAACAAAGGTGGATGGAGTTCTACGCATCCTACGACTTTGAGATCGCATATACCCCTGGCAAGGGTAACATTGTAGCTGGTGCCTTGAGTAGGAAGAAGTTAACTTTGAGTCCTATGTTTGTGGAGAGGCAGAGCTTAGAGTACATAGCGGCCTTTGACTTTAGACCCTCTGTCGATTATGTGACCGGTTTGTTAGCATCGTTAGAGGTGATACTTATGCTTTTGGGACGGATTGGAGAGGCTCAGCGAGATGTCCCACAGTTGCTTAAGCTAGTAGAAAAGCTCATAGGAGGGGAGTCTTTTTTGGTGTAATTATTGGGCATAATTTGTGATGGATATGGGGTATTATTATTATTATAATTGCAAGTTTGGGTAAATTTCCATGTAAATCAATATTTGGGCATATGTAAATTGGCATGTAAATCAATATTTGGGCATATGTAAATTCGCATGTAAATCAATAATTGGGCATATGTAAATTGGCATGTAAACCAATAATTGGGCATATGTAAATTGGCATGTAAACCAATAATTGGGCATATGACAATTGGCATGTAAAAATTGGAATTTGGACATAATTGGCAAGTATATAATTTAATTAAATCTAATGGCCGCCTAAGACATGAGGTAAGATTTGAGTTGTGGTGTAAGGCTGCCCGGAACCGCCCGGCACATCCAGTAGCCGCAACGACAACAATCTAATGTGAGAGGTCAAAGGGGAAGATTAGATGGGTAATAATGCCTAACACGAGGTTAGAATGAGTTTGTAGTGTAAGACTGCCTGAAACCGCCCGACACATCCAACAACCGCAAACAACAAGTCTAATGTGAGAAGTTAACGCATTGAATGCTTGAACCCGAGGTTGGAATGGGTGTGCGGTGTAAGACTTCCCGGAACCGCCCGGCACAATCCAGCTACCACAAATAAGTCCAATGTGAGAGGTTGACACATTAATAAATAATTAATGCTAAACAAACATGTTAAGTATGGTAGGGTTAAGTCAACATGCAACACTTAACCAATATGACATGACAAGTAGTTGGGTTAAGTAACTCGACTGAATTAATGACACTTAACCAATATAACATGGTGAATGGGTGGGTTAATTAAACTTGAATTGATTGATTGATGAAACTTAACCAATATGGGGGGTATAGGAATAGACCCTAGGAAAACCCTAGTAGCAGGACCCTTTTCAGCAGTAACCCACATTAGGTATCAACGGGACCCTGAGCTAGGCAGGGTGGGGCATGATTACTGTGCTGATTATAAGAAGTCAAAATAGCGGCAGGTGGTACAGAAGTGCAGGTTCCGACGGATTACGGGCGTGCACGTAATTCCGGCATGGGAAAATTTAGACACTGATTACCAAGTAGGTATAAAGCTGTGCACTCTAGAACTGTATCGGGTTGCCACCCTAGGAAATGATACACCCTACGGTGGGACCATCACAAGTATCTACAAGTAGGGGCCGGGTTGATACAAACACATGCGGAACGTTATGAGTAGGAGCCGATCAGTTAAGATAGGTACGGTGGGGACAGGTAAACTATCAATATGAGGTGGGAGCCTCATCATGAGATATATACCTATAAAAGTATCATGTGGGAAATGGAGATCACTTATCTTGTTTTGTAATAAATGGCATTAGTTGAACACTAGTTAGGTGGTGCAGAGAAATTAGGAATCAGTACGATACCTTGTCATGTTCTAGTCTTATCTTATGCTTATCTCGTTATCTTGCGATGCTTATTATCATGGTTATGTCTTGTATCCAGTTTATTCATATCATTATACCTTTACCTGTTTGCATGCCGAAAGTCACTATACTTACCGGGCTTTATGTCTAACTCTAATTTTGTTTCGCCTTCTTTCTTTCATTTCCCCCCCAGGTCCACAGGGAGGGAATACCACTGCTTAGTTCAGATTCTTTTCAAGCTCGAAGATTGTTATGTATTGCTTTGGACTCTTTGCTTTACTGCTATGGCTGGCTACTGCTTAATTGGGGAATTATGTTATGTTATTTTGTATTATGCTTCTTTTGAGAAACAAGACATATATTTGATGTAATGGGTTTTGATGTTTTGGTGTTAATGTTTGAAACAACCCTTATGAAAGTTTACCCTACTATGTTACTATGGAATAAAAGTCAAATTGTTTTCCGCTGCTTAAATTTGTCAATTTTGTAATTTTATCTGTTCTATACTCTTATGACCCCCACTAAAGTTAATGCATTCCCTTTGTGAGTGACCTTAATGGAGGTGGGGTGTTACACTATATACATATAACCCGCTCCATCGGTTTATTAAGATTAACTTTACCCCTCCCACTTATTCATGCAAGTTTACTTAACCCTACTTAATTTAACAGGTTCATGTAACCCCTACAGATCCAATTAGGTTAAGTATTCCAAGTTGACAAATTATTATCGTTTCTGGTTAATGCACCAGACCTCTCACATTAGATTTACCACCTATGGATGCTGGATACACCGGGCGGTTCCGGGCAGACTTCTACCACAAGTGTAATCTAACCTCGTGTCTGAGTACTGTTTCATATGTATGCACTAGACCCCTCACATTAGATTCACCACTTGTGGTTGCTGGATATGCCGGGAGGTTCCGAGCTGACGTATACCACAAGTGCAATCTATCCTCGTGCTTAGGCGCAACTCAGTTTTAGGTATATTCATTCTTAAACAATTATCCATGTTCACCGTAGGTTTTTAATTACCGTATTCAGTTTCAACGGATTAAAAAGGCTTCACAGACTCTTTATTGTTCCATTAACATATTTTGCTTAGTCATAAATTAAGCCTACAAATTTACATGCCCTAAATTACGGTCATAATTCACAATATAACAATTGCCCCAAGTTTTAGTCAAATTGCATAGTACAGGTTATGCCCAAAAACCCCAGTCATGACTCATAATACAAACTATGGCCAAATTAAAGTTTTGATTAGAATGTATACCAATTACCCAAAATCCCAATTTAGGCATGTTCACAGTTCTCCTTATTTCCCAAGTTATATATTATTATGCACAATATTCCATTTCTTCCAAGTTACAAATCATCATATAATATGCCCCCAATATTAGGTCTTGAATCATAACATGTATTATGCCCCCAAATCCCATATATACAAGTTATACCAAATCATACCCAAACCAATTTTCATGGTTATTAACAATTTATGCCAAACCTCATTTTATTACATATTACCAACCTTTCCCAATCATTCCAACGTTATTCATACACAAATCTCAATGCAATATGTTAGGTTCGAAGTTAGCCTAATCTCATAAAAAAAAGGGAAAAGAAGAGGAGGAGAGAATCAACATCGTAATTGGCATAAACACATAAATAGGCATGTGATGAACAGATTTGATGAATAGAAATAGGCATGTAAGAACAAATCTGATAAACAGAAATAGGCATGGTCTCAGATTCAGATTTATTAACATGTCAAGATTACAATTAAATTTCATTTCTAAAAGTAACATGAACTCACCGTAGTTAGATTTAAAAGAAATAGGTGTTACGGTTGTAGATCTCTTCTCTTTTAATCCTAATCTGACTTGAAGAAGGACTTATTTTAATTTAGATTTGAGCAACATAGAGACGCCATGAATTAGATGTGGAGATAATAAGAGGTCTAGGGTCCTTTATATAGCATAGGAGTCAACGAACCAAGCCAACAAATCAATCCACGTTCAGAAAACCGAATCTGCCCAGATCCAAATTCATTTTGGGTGTCGACCCCAGTGTCGACACTAGTGTCGACCCCAAGCACCCTGAGTCGACCCCGGGGTCGACCCAGCGGGGACTCAGGTCAACCCATAAAATAGGCCGGTTTCGCTTTTTGCCTTCCCACTTCCGCTGTTTTGAATTTTTTTGAATTTTAGGTTGATTTTATTTTATTAGTTTATACATACATATATTTCCCTTATATGTATACAAACTTCCAAGGTCCATAACTTTCTCATACATTATCCGTGTAATGCAAACTTTAGGTCTATCCTGACCAGAATTCCAAGACGAACACACTGGTACAGTTCATTTTACTTAATTCATAATATTTAATTAAGTTATCCCATTATATTCATTTTATAATGTATTTAAAATGTCCACAATTTTTGAGGTGTTACATTCTCCCCCACTTAAAGGATTCCATCCCCGAAATCTTCAAGTTAAGAAGAATGTTACTGTCCTAACAACCATAACCATCTACTCATCCATCATCTACAAGAATCCAATGTCCTTAGAAATATTCTAATGCTTGTATAAACTTATGCAAAATGGTGTGTATATGTTCTTATATTCTAATGCGGAAATCAGGAGGACCACTGATTCAGTTGACCTCCTTAATGCAAATAATGTTGGTGCTATATAACCAATATGTATGCAAAGAGTCCTATTATTTCATATAGGTTCTATATTCGTGCACAATCATCCATCCATATGCAACATCCATATGATGAGTCATCCATTTTCCATCCATAAAAATTAAAAATGCACGCATATCCATATGCAGTATGAGAGTGTTTTTGAGACGATCTAGTGCCTAGTGCGTGTGTATGCTAGCTACCACTTGCAATCATCAAACTTAACATGTCTCAAACACATGTTTACACCCATTAGTTTCTACCTAAAGGTCGAAGATTCGATCGATAGGATATACTCAAACGCCTAACATAGATATCCTCAAACTCTGTCATCAGATAGATGAGCCGTACCCCCTATGGGGTTTGAGACAATAATGGAATCAGAAACAAAACTAGTATTAAAGTGCAGAGACTCAACCACAGAATAAGAAAAAAAAAGAATGAGAAGTGCCAGAATCAAAAGAGTTCTAATTGGATAATCAGATAGGGAAAATCAAACCTTCTACAGAAATTTTCCTACCTCTGTTCGGTCTATTTGCTTAAATAGCATTCACCTGCCCTCCAGAATATCCTGCCCTTCGGCCTTGTCCTTGTTTCCTCGAGAAGTCCTTAGTAAAGTGTCCCATTTCACCACAATTGAAGCAAGCACCCTTCCTTTTTCTGCAATCCTTTTTCAGATGACTCAAACTCCCACAAGTAAAGCACTTTTTCTCCTTCTTTTTCTCAGTCTTTTCATCCTTCTTTTGTGTTTCCTTATTGGGCCACACTTTCTTGTTCTGTGGTTCTTTGAGCTTCTCCTCTTTCTTCTCACCTTTGGCTTCCTCATGTAACAACGCCATATCAACCAACCTTTCAAAGTTGCGCCCATTGGGACATGGGACATAGCCAATCCATGTAACGGCTCGTTCAATCCTCTAGCAAACCGTAAAGCTTTCTTGTGTGGAGTATTTACCAACTCCAGCCCGAATCTCTCCAACTGGTTGAACTTGTTAACATATTCTTTAACAGACATGCTTTCCTGTTTGAGTGCCAAAAACTTCTCCATTTGCAAACTCTGCTCGGCCAGTGAAAGAAACTTCAGCTCGTATCTTCGTCTGAAATCCACCGAAGTCTCTATCGGGCGTTCAACATTAGTAACCTCCCACCAAAAAGAAGCTTCGTTCTTTAGTTACCAAACAACTAACTGAATCTTTCTATTATCATCGACTTCAAAGATATCAAACAAATCCTCTGTTTCCTTGAGTTAGTTCCGAGCATCCACAAACGTCTCAGTTCCATTAAAGGTTTTTCCGCCTATAGCACGAAAATCCTGACATATCTCTGAAAAAGCATCTAAACGCGTAGGAGGAGGAGCGGCTGCAGCTGGGGGAGGTGGAACGTCTGCTGGGCCTACGGCAGTAGCCCTAGCCTCCAGATACCTTCTAAACCAACCCGGTATCTATACGCGCTCGGGTATAACGGGTTTCCCAGACATGTTGAAAGGAAAAAGGAAGAGATTCAAAATAGAGAATCGAAAGATAAATATATGGCTTTTTGGGGATTATGTTTTTCAAAATAAACTTTTCTCTTGAAAACACCTTTTTGAAAATAGTTTTCAAATTTTTTTATCTAATCTGGTAACCTTCAGCTTTGATACCAAGCGTGACACCCCATGTCCGTTATTATCACTCACAAAGGGAATGCATTAAGTTTCGTTGAGCGTTATAAGTAAACGGAACATAATATTACAAGACAAATACATAAAGTAGTACTTGAAAATTTTATAATTTTATTTCAGTGGAAACAAAAACAAGTGTGGTTACATGTTCAAACACCCAAACCAAGTACATAATATCAGTCTTGTACAAAAGCCATCAAAGTACATAATAATTTTTAAAACCATAATCCTACTCCAAAATGCCATATATAAGAGAAACAAAGCTAAGCATTACTTTCAGCACTTCCAAGCACTTTAAGCAGAAAGAAATCTGAATCAAGCTTCTATGTTCCCACCCTGAGAACCTTGGGGGAGGAAGGAAGAAAAGAGACGAAACAAAAAGGGTCAGACATAAAGTCTGGCGAGTCCAGTGACTTTCAGCATAAAAACAGATAATAGTATCATGACATGTAAATAAAACTGGATGAGAGATAATCGTAATAGGAGTAGCAAGTATACATAGGTTAAAAAGAGGGAACAAAATGATATAGACCAAGTTATGCTTCTTGCTTACTTTTTCACTTCTCTGCACTAATACTAGTATAACAGGATTAGGTGTTACCCTAATGTCTAAACTGAAACAGAAACGGAAACGGAATGATTCTTACAGAAACAGAATGCTAGTAATGGGCCTTTACCACCCCAACAGAGATAGATGGTACAGAAACAGAAGCAGAAATGGAATTAGAGATAGAAACAGAATAATCCCTACGGAAACAGAATGTTAGAATTAGGTGTACACTAGTAACAGGCCTTTACCACCCCAACTGACGGTACCACACAGAAACAGACAGGTGTTACCACCCCAACAGAAACAGATGGTACCCCAACAGAAACAGACAGAACTAGATGTACCCTAAATTCTACCCCAAGCGATCGGCTCCCTAATACATAAATACCTTGTGTCGGTCCCATAGAAGAGTGTATCACTCCCTAATGTAATGACCCGCATTTGTAGTGATATAATAATTAATTTATTTAATTATTTAAAAGGTGATTAAAAGGATTTCATAGTCGTTGAATTAAATAATGGCGAGTATTTAATTAAAATAATAAATCAAAATAATATATTTAATTCTGAAATAATCAGAATTGGCTGAAATGGCGATATGGTGTGAACTGGATCATCTGTGATATATGATTCAGTTCAGAATTGAATTAAAATAACGAATATATTATTTGAACGACAGTTTGAACGTATAATTATATTATAATTAAAATCGAGCTCGAAATGGCGCTGCAGTTCGTAAATTGGCGATTCGAACTTCAACTGAATGTACAGGATTCGTTTTAAGCCGGATTTTTGTGAAACAAGAAACGTGTGGAGCTGGTGGAGTATATCTTTCTAGTGGAAGAGAAAAATCGGGATTTCGTCGTGTAGATTTTGATTTACGTCAAAATCAAATTTCAGAAAAGTCGTTGTGGAATTCCTTTATAATTTGCAACGCTTTATTTACGTTATAAATAGATATTTATATAAATCGAATATCGATATAACTCTGATGATGAAATATCGAGTTGTAAATCCATATATAATTATTCTGGAGCTGTATGGTATTCTGGTGCGAATATATACGATAATATTAATTTATTAATATTTTATTTAATTATATTTAAACATAATTTTATATATTTAAATGGGTCATCCAGAGCGTTAAAAATAACCACTTTTGCAAACGAAGTCGGAATTAGACGAAACTAATTTTGTTGGATCCGCAATGTCAAATAGTTGTTATATTTCCAGTTTCATGATTTTTAGAGTCACGGTGACCGTACGGATTTTTAGAGTGAAAAACAGTCGATAAATTGACCTTTAAAAATACGCTGTCTGAGCAAACAGAGTCTGAATTCGACGAAACCAGTTTCGTTGGGACCGTAATGTTAAGCTGTAGCTGCATGTCAATTTTCAAGTTTTCGAGGTATCGTGTGTGAGCACACGGATTTTTAGAAGACAAAAACATATATAAAATGTTGAAAAATAAAATATCCTAAAATATTTGACTTAAATATCTAAATCCCAC
Organism: Allium sativum; assembly: GCA_030737875.1. Taxonomy (NCBI): domain Eukaryota; kingdom Viridiplantae; phylum Streptophyta; class Magnoliopsida; order Asparagales; family Amaryllidaceae; genus Allium; species Allium sativum. Next base: position 361,948,821 of record CM060921.1, on the reverse strand, counting down.
CCCTATAAATACACCCCCTAACAAACCCTTCTAACCTAATTTTCCTCAGAAGTCAACAAAAGAATTCCACCGTTCATTTCTAGCTTCACAACAAAAACCATCCAAAGAGAAAATCAAAGAACAATTCAAAGAAAATTCATAAAATCCTCAAACCAATTGGATTAACTTCCTATGATGTTTCTCTTCACATGTATACAATTTTCATTGGGTTCGATCATGTGTTCGACGTTGTCGAGTTTCCAACGAGAACCTAGGGTTCAACTCTTTGAGAAAATGAGGCCACGATTTAGGTTTTCGAGTTCGGATTTGGTTCGAGTATGAGAAATAGAATCTCGGTGTTGGTTTTTGTGGAAATCAAGTTGTAATGATGTCGATGCTTTTATTGGCATCGTGAAGGAGAGGCCGAGGTCGTGAGTTATACGGGAGGGTTGCGAGCTCCAATGTGTAGCGTGAGGATGAAGGATATCATGGTGCTAAAGTCGGTTTGAACTTCACCGAACAGAAAAGGGATTATGAGGAAGTAAGATATCGGGATTGGCAAAAGAGGATTACTGGAAGTCGTGGTTTCATTTGGGAGAGATGGTGATTCAGGGAATGGGCTTTAGTGTGGTAGTGGGCCAGAGAAAAGGGGTAAAGCCCATTATTTTAAAATCCTAAGTTTTTATTTTATTTAAAATGTATTAACTTGTTTATATCGTATCTAGTTCATACGGAATCGAAATCATGAACGGTCAGATGCGTTGAATTCGTATGAACGGACACTTCGCAATGAAACTGATGGAGAGTGGATTGGAGCTCGTCTGAATTTACGACGAATTTAATTGTTTGATTCAAATCAAATAACAGTTTATCGTTCTTTAACGATGAACTGCCAAAGTGAGTAAAACTCACCAACTCTGAACAGTTTATATTTTCATGTTGTATTTTTAGAACTGTTAAAAATTGTCTGATTGACTGTGTGTTGACTATTTGATTGAACTGCTAGTCAGCTAGTGGAAATTTTATATATATATATATATATACAAATATATATATATATATATATATATAACGTAAATCTAATATTGATTCTATTGACAGAATATTTCATATTGAACTGAAAGTGATGTTCATTATATTGGGTAACATCTGTGATGCAAGGAAACAGGTTGGAGGAATCCAACTGGATTCCTCAACATTTATTTTACTGTGATTTATATATTGTGATATATAATGTGATATATAATCCGTTGTTGATTATGTGCGTTGGATGATATTTATCGTTGTTATATGGTATGTTTAATACCTTAAGAAATACCAGAATGTAGAAAGGGGATTTTCAAAGTATATTTTGAAAATAATTTATTTATATAAAATTAGTGGATTTTATATATAAAAGAAAAGAAAGGATTTATAAAAGAAAATAAATTATAAAATCAAAGGGGTTAAAAAGAGATATATTTGTCAAACAAATATAAAGAATATATTTGTCAAACAAATATAAAGGAGATATATTTGTCAAACAAATATAAAGAATATATTTGTCAAACAAATATAAAAGGAGATATATTGGTCAAACAAATATAATAGAAAAAGGAATATTTGTAAAACATTTACAAATAGAAAAAAAGGATTTATTTATTTAGGGAATAAATAAAAGAAAAAGGATTATTTATTTAGGGAATAAATAAAAGAAAAAGGGATATTTATTTAGGAAATAAATAGAGTTATAAAGAAAATATTTATTTAGAAAATAAATAGAAGAATAAAAAGGGAATAATTGTAAATCATTTACAAATAGATTAAATGGAATTATTTATTTGTTAGGAAACAAATAGAATTTAAAAAGGGATATTTATTTAGGAAATAAATAGAGTTATAAAGGAAATATTTATTTAGAAAATAAATAGAAGAATAAAAAGGGAATACTTGTAAATCATTTACAAATAGATTAAATGGAATTATTTATTTGTTAGGAAACAAATAGAATTTAAAAGGGATATTTATTTAGGAAATAAATAGAGTTATAAAGGAAATATTTATTTAGAAAATAAATAGAAGAATAAAAAGGGAATACTTGTAAATCATTTACAAATAGAATTTGATAGGAAATATTTAGAATATAAATAGAGTTAAAAATGGAAATTTATTTATAACGGAATAGGACGTTATAAAAGGGAAAACGTTATAAAAAGGAAACTGTTATAAGAAGGAAATCATTTTTAAAGTGAAGAACCGTTACTAAAAGTAAATATTTAAAAATGAATAAATGTTGTTAAAAAGGAAATCTTTATAAAGCGAATAAAGTCAGTAAATCGAATTAGTTATTCGGAAGGAGTTATCGAATTAATTATTCGAAAGGAGTTAAATCGAATATGGTATCCAAAAGGAGTTATCGAATTAGTTATTCGAAAGGAGTTAAATCGAATATGGTATTCGAAAGGAGTTAAATCGAATAGGGTATTCGAAAGGAGTTAAACCGAATATGGTATTCGAAAGGAGTTAAATCGAATAGGGTATTCGAAAGGAGTTAAATCGAATAGGGTATTCGAAAGGAGTTAAATCGAATATGGTATTCGAAAGGAGTTAACCCGAATATGGTATTCGAAAGTAAGTTAATCGAATATTAGTTATTCGATAGGAGTAAATCAAGTGGAGTAAAATAAGTCGAGTTAATTAAGTTAAGTTAGTCTAGATGAGTTAATTTAAAGGAGTTAGTTGAATATTTGTTATTCGAATAGAGTTAAATAAATAAGAGTTATTCGAATTAGTTATTCGAATAGAGTTAAATAAATAAGAGTTATTCGAATTAGTTATTCGAATAGAGTTAAATAAATAAGAGTTATTTGAATTAGTTATTCCAATAGAGTTAAATAAATAAGAGTTATTCGAATTAGTTATTCGAATATAGTTAAATAAATAAGAGTTATTCGAATTAGTTATTCGAAAGGAGTTATCGATTATAGTTTAATCGAAAGGAGTTATCGAATTAGTTATTCAGAAGGAGTTTTCGATTATAGTTTAATCAAAAGGAGTTATCGAATTAGTTATTCGAAAGGAGTTAAGTAAAAAGAGTTAATCAATTAGGGTTAAATAAATAGAGTTAATCGATTAGGGTTAAATAAATAGAGTTAATCGAATTTAGTTTATTCGAAGAAAGGTTTTCGAATCTAGTCATTCGTAAGAGAGATTATCAAATATAGTTATTCGAAGGGAGGAGTTATCGAATAGAGATTCATTCGAACGAGAGTTACGTAAGGAAGTGTTAACGAGTTTAAAGATGAACTTACACTATTTCGAGATTTGAAATGTTGTTCAGTTAAGGTCTGAGAGGTAGTTATACCCCAACTTGATTGACTTCGTTTTTTAATTTAGTAATGGGTAAGGTTCGAGAGTGAAAGTGGTTAAGTGATTTTAGTAAATAAGTATAGTGGTTTGAGTTGTCATCGCAATGTTGATTTAAACATCTGTTTAAATCCAAGTAAAGAAGATTTGGAAATGTTTTCCAAATAGAATCAGAAAACGAAATCAAATATTGAAACTGGAAATATGGATTAGAAATGGAAATGTTTTCCAGTGTTAACGTATATTTTCTAAACATAACAAATAAGGAAATATGAATATATATATATATATATGTATATTATTGATGATTGATTGATAGAATTACCATCTGAAAATAATATCGTTGTTTGCACACTTGTTTTTCTTCGATAGTTAACTCACCGACTATCGAAGTTTTTGACCATTTTAACGTTGTTAATATGGAGAGACCGGTTGGATTATTATCCAAAGAACCACTCTGTATTGGCATAAGCGTTGCGAATCATATATGCCAAAGATAATTGAAGACGGAGTAAAGTGCAAGGGCTATTGTATAAGTCTTAGATAACAGTGCCTAAGATGGATGTACTGAATAGTGCCTTCGGATCATCCTGTTCCTGGATGACCTGTATGGAAGGATGTCTGACAGAGTATTTCCAGAAAGGTCACATACATTGATTTCTTCAACCGTACCAAGAGTGGAAGCGGAGAAGGAAACTTCTTTAGCTAACACATAATGTACTGTTGTAGACGTCAATTAGTGATTTTCGATGGATCTGACAATGTGGCATTCGAAGTGAATCTGATGTGATGATAAAGCGTAGCTTCTAGCCTCATCATCCGGTAAATGACAGAAATCGGGCAGGAAGCATGGCTATGTAGGTCGCACCTATTAGGGTGTATAATCACCTGATCTAGAGTTTCATTTACTTCTAAAAATCTATTGTCGATACTGTCCCATTCGGGAAATGGTTGCTGATCCCAACCGTTGGTGATATACATTCGATACACTCAAGCTAAATGAGTGGTCGGTCATGTGTGGCCGGGTTGCAAGATGTTCTTGTTGAACCCACCGTATTCCTTTCTAGAGGTACACTAGCGAAAGGTGGTTCCATACCTTGTCATAGTTGGAAATCCATTTCCGAATACGTGCTTGCGGTTTTGATTGTATACTATATATGTAGAACGCGAGATGAAAGCGTTTCTGCTATATGATTATTGTATTGTGATTGATAGACACTATTATAATATCAAAAGGTTTTGATATAAAGATATTTTGGATTCTCATAAGGGAAAACCGGTTCCGTTATACGGTGTGGTCTAATGAGATATCGTTTACTTGTTCAAGACGTTTTAAATTGTTTTACTCATACCAGTCCCATGACTGACCCGGAGTTTATTTTGTTTTGTTTTCCCTAAACTCTTGGGTGCCCAATTTTGTATGGGCAGTCAAGTAGTCAGGTTTTACAGATATACTTGAAGAACTTGGAGCAGGAGGCTTCAGGATTATATAGCTATAGTTATTTCCGCTGTGTTTTAAGTGCTGTACTCTGATAAGTGCTATTGTATAAATAACTGTTATATTTCAAAGTTATGTTATCTATTATATGTTGTTCGTTCCGCTGTGAGATTCGTGTTACTCTGATGCTGTGTTATTCTTCTTCTTCTATTCTAAGTTTCTATCTTATCTTTCCTTACCCTCTAATTTCTTTCATTAACTATTCGGTTATTTTCAACTCTTGATGTTCGATATGTGTTGTATATCGGATAACCAAGATCGCATTTTTCCGGGTCGTTACAGTTGGTATCAGAGCTTAAGTAAGTGAATTACCTTGGCTCTATGGCGTGACTCGGTATAGATAGGGTTAGTAATACCCTAGACTGAGTTTGAGTATATATATATGAGCGCGTATATGTTATTTAATATAAAGTGATTTTATATTATGGAGATTTATGTGTTGAGTCGTTTATGAGTTCTGGTCGATCAGTTTGATCCACTGCATCGGTAGGAGTTTTATAAACAATAGAATACGATGAACCGTCATGGTATGTTTCGAAAAGAGGGTAAATGATATGATTTTACCCAAATTATATTTTGGTATAAAGAAGATTGATATTGAAATGATTATAATATTTTGGATATATTGGTTGTTATTATAATCGAGGAAGATTATAAAAAGTGAATGGGTTATGTAAATAACCAATCAGAATTCCTATAAGTGAAAGTATATGAAATAAGATGAATTGAATCTGAATTTAAATCAGAAATTGGAATTAAAAATAAGGAAATTTTAAGTTCCTGGGAGATTTTGAAAATGTTTTTCAATTTGAAATTGATATATTATTGAACTCACCTTGATGAATGGAAAATAATTCCGAGGATGGATCGATACATCGTCGGTGTGATTTTCGAGTTTCTAAGTGGCGGATTACTACCAAAGGTTTTGTTTTCAAATTGTTTTGAGGAAACAAGTTGTTTAGAAATTCAAAGGTTTTGAATTGGTGTTATGATTTAAAATTGATTTGAAATAAACCCAGGAATTTAAATTTAACTTACGAAGTTAAATGGATTAAAATATTGAAAGTGAATAAATAAATTTGAATTAAACTTAGACAAGGTTAAATATAATATGGAATTATATTGGAATGATATCGAGTTAGTTGATTGATGATATAAGGATTGGAATCAAGAATTTGTACTTAAGTTGGAAATGGAATCTGACTTGAGTATAAGCAAATGATTGGGTTTGAGGATAAAAACTGACAGGAGATTGATTGGGATGACATTGGTATATGTTGAGTTGATAACCAATGGGAATGGTATAATGATATGGTCGGCAAAAAGGTACAAGTTTATATTTCATATTGGATATAAGATTTATGAGACGAATTGGCAAGCCGCTTGGCTGCTTGATTTTCTTTTGGGTTGGAGAAGGCCTAGAGAGGCGAGTTGTGGTTTTACCGATAGGGCTGTATAAAGGAGGTTATGGCGAAATTTTCCGAAAATTTAAAGTGTTAGAAAATTTTCAAAAATTTTGAAAATTTTAGTTAGTCGGAATGAATTAATATGTTAGTCGATATTAATAGGTTCAGTTGAAACCAGAGATAAGAGGTAAACATATAAATTTTTACCCAGTAGACAGGGTCGTCCTCTACCTTAGCAATTTCGAGAACGAAATTATTTTAAGTAGGGAATAATGTAATGACCCGCATTTGCAGTGATATAATAATTAATTTATTTAATTATTTAAAAGGTGATTAAAAGGATTTCATAGTCATTGAATTAAATAATGGTGAGTATTTAATTAAAATAATAAATCAAAATAATATATTTAATTCTGAAATAATCAGAATTGGCTGAAATGGCGATATGGTGTGAACTGGATCATCTGTGATATATAATTCAGTTCAGAATTGAATTTAAATAACGAATATATTATTTGAACGACAGTTTGAACGTATAATTATATTATAATTAAAATCGAGCTCGAAATGGCGCTGCAGTTCGTAAATTGGCGATTCGAACTTCAACTGAATGTACATGATTCGTTTTAAGCCGGATTTCTGTGAAACAAGAAACGTGTGGAGCTGGTGGATTATATCTTTCTAGTGGAAGAGAAAAATCGGGATTTCGTCGTGTAGAATTTGATTTACGTCCAAATCAAATTTCAGAAAAGTCGTTGTGGAATTCCTTTATAATTTGCAACGTTTTATTTACGTTATAAATAGATATTTAATATAAATCGAATATCGATATAACTCCGATGATGAAATATCGAGTTGTAAATCCATATATAATTATTCTGGAGCTATATGGTATTCTGGTGTGAATATATACGATAATATTAATTTATTAATATTTTATTTAATTATATTTAAACATAATTTTATATATTTAAATGGGTCATTCAGAGCGTTAAAAATAGCCACTTTTGCAAACGAAGTCGGAATTCGACGAAACTAATTTTGTTGGATCCGCAATGTCAAATAATTGTTAGATTTCCAATTTCGTGATTTTTAGAGTCACTGTTTGACCGTATGGATTTTTAGAGTGAAAAACAGTCGATAAATTGACCTTAAAAAAACGCTGTGGGAGAAAACGGATTCCGAATTTGACGAAACCAGTTTCGTTGGGACCGTAATGTTAAGCTGTAGCTGCATGTCAATTTTCATGATTTTTAGGTATCGTGTGTGAGCACACGGATTTTTAGAAGACAAAAACATATATAAAATGTTGAAAATAAAATATCTAAAAATATCCTAAAATATCTAACTTAAATATCTAAATCCCACCCCTATAAATACACCCCCTAAGAAACCCTTCTAACCTATTTTTCCTCAGAAGTCAACAAAAGAATTCCGCTGTTCATTTCTAGCTTCACAACAAAAACCATCGAAAGAGAAAATCAAAGAACAATTCAAAGAAAATTCATAAAATCCTCAAACCAATTGGATTAACTTCCTACGATGTTTCTCTTCACCTGTATACAATTTTCATTGGGTTCGATCATGTGTTCGACGTTGTCGAGTTTCCAGCGAGAACCTAGGGTTCAACTCTTTGAGAAAATGAGGCCACCATTTGGGTTTTCAAGTTCGGATTTGGTTCGAGTATGAGAAATAGCATCTCGGTGTTGGTTTTTGTGGAAATCCGGTTGTAATGATGTCGATGCTTTTACTGGCATCGTGAAGGAGAGGCCGAGGTCGTGAGTTATACGGGAGGGTTGCGAGCTCCAACGTGTGGCGTGAGGATGAAGGAGATGTTGAAGGATATCATGGTGCTAAAGTCGGTTTGAACTTCACCGAACAGAAAAGGGATTATGAGGAAGTAAGAAATCAGGATTGGAAAAAGAGGATTACTGGAAGTCGTGGTTTCATTTGGGAGAGATGGTGATTCGGGGAATGGGCTTTAGTGTGGTAGTGGGCCGGAGAAAAGGGGTAAAGCCCATTATTTTAAAATCCTAAGTTTTTATTTTATTTAAAATGTATTAAATTGTTTATATCGTACCTAGTTCATAAGGAATCGAAATCGTGAACGGTCAGATGCGTTGAATTCGTATGAACGGACACTTCGCAATGAAACTGATGGAGAGTGGATTGGAGCTCGTCTGAATTTACGGCGAATTTAATTGTTTGATTCAAATCAAATAACAGTTTATCGTTCTTTAACGATGAACTGCCAAAGTGTGTAAAACTCACCAACTCTGATCAGTTTATATTTTCATGTTGTATTTTTAGAGCTGTTAAAAATTGTCTGATTGACTGTGTGTTGACAGTTTGATTGAAATGCTAGTCAGTTAGTGGAAATTATATATATATATATACAAATATATATATATATATATATATATATATATATATATATATATAAAACGTAAATCAAATATTGATTCTATTGACAGAATATTTCATATTGAACTGAAAGTGATGTTGATTATATTGTGTAACATCTGTGATGCAGGGAAACAGGTTGGAGGAATCCAACTGGATTCCTCAACATTTATTTTACTGTGATTTATATATTGTGATATATAATGTGATATATAATCCATTGTTGACTATGTGCATTGGACGATATTTATCGTTGTTATATGGTATGTTTAATACCATAAGAAATACCAGAATGTAGAAAGGGGATTTTCAAAGTATACTTTAAAAATAATCTATTTATATAAAATCAGTGGATTTTATATATAAAAGAAAAGAAAGGTTTTATAAAAGGAAATAAATTATAAAATCAAAGGGGTTAAAAAGAGATATATTTGTCAAACAAATATAAAGAATATATTTGTCAAACAAATATAAAGGAGATATATTTGTCAAACAAATATAAATAATATATTTTTCAAACAAATATAAAGGAGATATATTGGTCAAACAAATATAATAGAAAAAGGAATATTTGTAAAACATTTACAAATAGAAGAAAAAGGATTTATTTATTTAGGGAATAAATAATAGAAAAAGGATTATTTATTTAGGGAATAAATAAAAGAAAAAGGGATATTTATTTAGGAAATAAATAGAGTTATAAAGAAAATATTTATTTAGAAAATAAATAGAAGAGTAAAAAGGGAATACTTGTAAATCATTTACAAATAGATTAAATGGAATTATTTATTTGTTAGGAAACAAATAGAATTTAAAAAGGGATATTTATTTAGGAAATAAATAGAGTTATAAAGGAAATATTTATTTAGAAAATAAATAGAAGAATAAAAAAGGAATACTTGTAAATCATTTACAAATAGATTAAATGGAATTATTTATTTGTTAGGAAACAAATAGAATTTAAAAAGGGATATTTATTTAGGAAGTAAATAGAGTTATAAAGGAAATATTTATTTAGAAAATAAATATAAGAATAAAATGGGAATACTTGTAAATCATATACAAATAGAATTTGGTAGGAAATATTTAGAATATAAATAGAGTTAAAAAGGGAAATTTTTTTATAACGGAATAGGACGTTATAAAAGGGAAAACGTTATAAAAAGGAAACTGTTATAAGAATGAAATCATTTTAAAATGTAGAACCGTTACTAAAAGTAAATCTTTAAAAATGAATAAACGTTTGTTAAAAAAGGAAATCTTTATAAAGTGAATAAAGTCAGTAAATCGAATTAGTTATTCGGAAGGAGTTATCGAATTAGTTATTCGAGAGGAGTTAAATCGAATATGGTGTTAGAAAGGAGTTAAATCGAATAGGGTATTCGAAAGGAGTTAGATCGAATATGGTATTCGAAAGGAGTTAGATCGAATAGGGTATTCGAAAGGAGTTAAATCGAATAGGGTATTCGAAAGGAGTTAAATCGAATATGGTATTCGAAAGGAGTTAACCCGAATATGGTATTCGAAAGTAAGTTAATCGAATATTAGTTATTCGATAAGAGTAAATCAAGTGGAGTAAAATAAGTCGAGTTAATTAAGTTAAGTTAGTCTAGATGAGTTAATTTAAAGGAGTTAGTCAAATATTTGTTATTCGAATAGAGTTAAATAAATAAGAGTTATTCGAATTAGTTATTCGAATAGAGTTAAATAAATAAGAGTTATTCGAATTAGTTATTCGAATAGAGTTAAATAAATAAGAGTTATTCGAATAGAGTTAAATAAATAAGAGTTATTCGAATTAGTTATTCAAAGGAGTTATCGATTATAGTTTAATCGAAAGGAGTTATCGATTATAGTTTAATCGAAAGGAGTTATCAATTATAGTTTAATCGAAAGGAGTTATCGAATTAGTTATTCGGAAGGAGTTATCGATTATAGTTTAATCAAAAGGAGTTATCAAATTAGTTATTCGAAAGGAGTTAAGTAAAAAGAGTTAATCAATTAGGGTTAAATAAATAGAGTTAATCGATTAGGGTTAAATTAATAGAGTTAATCGAATTTAGTTTATTCGAAGAAAGGTTTTCGAATCTAGTCATTTGTAAGAGAGATTATCAAATATAGTTTTTCGAAGGGAGGAGTTATCGAATAGAGATTTATTTGAACGAGAGTTACGTAAGGAAGTGTTAAGGAGTTTAAAGATGAACTTACACTATTTCGAGATTTGAAATGTTGTTCAGTTAAGGTCTGAGAGGTAGTTATACCCAAACTTGATCGACTTCGTTTTTAATTTAGAAATGGGTAAGGTTCGAGAGTGAAAGTGGTTAAGTCATTTTAGTAAATAAGTATAGTGGTTTAAGTTGTCGTCGCGATGTTGATTTAAACATCTGTTTAAATCTGTAACGACCCGGAAAATCTGAACCAATTTAAAAATTTTAAATTGGCTATTTTTGTGAATTTTAAATATTTAAAATAAATATTTTAAATAATAACGATGAAAAGTAAGTTTGAATCAAAGTTGAAATAAATATAATTACTTTGAATTATAAACAAGGCCTGAAATGGCGTGGTAGTTTCAAAATTTGAATTCAAACTTCGACTGACTGTACCGGGTGCAAAACAAAACGGATTTGAGTGAAACCAAAAATATTTAAATCTGTTAGTGTATACCTTTCTAATAAATCTGAAAAATCGAAGTTTCATAGCGGAAAGCAAAAGTTATGGCCAAATGAATTTTCAGAAAGGTCGCTATGGAATTTATATAGCCCGTGAAATTGGCCATTTTGCAAACGAACTCGGAATTCGACAAAACCACTTTTGTTGGATCCGGGATGTCAAATTATTGCTAGGTTTCAAATTTCATAATTTTGGAAGCTAGTATGTGAGCATAGCGAAGGAAAATGTGTTTTGGCCAATTATAGTTAAATTGGATCGACCAGAAATGGGCCATTTTTCAAACGATCTCAGAATTCGACGAAACTAGTTTTGTTGGGACCGTATCGTCAAAACATAGCTAGATTTATTTTTCTGGAATTTTCCGGATCAGTATGTGACCCGGGCAAATTGAAATGTACGTTCAAATTAAATATTGAATGCTTTATATTTTAATTTGAATGAAAACTGACTGAAACATTCGAATGGGCCTTCGAAACATATCCCATTGTGTTCGGGATGGGGGTAATTAGCTAGGGGCGACAGTCGTTGGGTTTGATTTCGAGTTCGTCGGAGAAAACCCCAAATTTTCAAAATATATAAATATTGGCCAATCAGAAAATTCCTTTATAAAAAAAAAGAAAATCGCTCGTTTCTCTCTCCCCGCTCCAGCGCACGGCGGAAACACTTTCCGTTCTTCCCACCTCGATTACGGCGAATCGACTCAACGAAATCGATCGACACAGTTGGGATTTCTGGAGATCTGAATCTCCTCTCCAAATCCATACCCATCACGTTCCCCCTCGCTTCGTATTCGTCGAGATATACGCCCCTGAAGTGTCGAACTTCAAACCGCCACCGAGCCTCATCCATGTCGTCGAGTTCACCAACGCTACCACCCTCTGGAGCGCCTCTCGAAGCTCTTTCGCGTGGCGTAGCCCGATCGCCACCTCGCTTCAAGGATTCGCCGAAAACCTTAAACCTAGTTTTGAACATCAAGTTGAGGTATACGACTAATTTATTTTGAACTGATTTTTACACTTTTAAGTGTTGCAAACTTGTAAAAATCATATCTTTTTCGTTTCTTGTCAAAATCCAGTGAAACAAGAGACACCGGGACCATGAGGACTTCTTCTACATTCTAGAAGAGACCGCATATTTTTCTGAGCCTCCTGCTATTTTTGGTGGAGTGAAACCCAATGTGAGATTTCTAAGTTATAAACTATATGGAAAACGACGATGTATAAATTATATAATCGATGTATGAGTTCTATAAGCGTTGTACACCTGTTGTATACGTTGTACGTTCGATGTATAAGTTGTATATGCATTGTAAAAATTATATGTGTTGAAATAGAAGTGAAATGCTTATATATATATATACGCCCCTCGTCCACAAACCATGGACGATATTCATTGGTTGTGATTGGTGTGAAAATTGGTTGATTACGAATGGTTGATTAGAATTGTTTGTGGTTGAAATTGATTGATTGTGGTTGAAAAATTCCCGTTTGTGGTTGAGAAATATTTGGTTGAAACCACATAGGATTAGTTTGTGGAAATGGAAAAAAAATATACATGTCGCCTGTGTGCGAACTAGATGCATGATTCCCCATTGTCAAAAGCTGCAAGGCTTTAATGTAGAGCGAGGAGCCGTACTAGGGACGGTCCCGGTTTTAACTACCCTGCCGTTATGCTGCCAAAATTTTGAATAATATTCATGTGTTAGAATTATTTTCCTGTGTTGAAATTATATTCGTCTGTTGAATAGAAAACCTTCATGTGTTGAATATAAATTCATTCGTTGACTTGAAATTCATGTGTTGAATGGTATTCATGTTTTAATTATAAAAATCACCTTTTGATCTATATATATAAACTATAGAAAACCTTCATGTGTTGAATCGAAATTCATTCGTTGAATTGAAATTCATATGTTGAATGGTATTCATATTTTGAAAGGAATTGTTTTATAATAAAAATCCTATTTTTATCATCAATATGGACTATATAAAATAATCTTGTTTTGAAATAAATTGTTTTATAATAAAAACATTTTTTTATTACCTATATGAACTATATAAAATAATCGTGTTTTGAAATGAATTGTTTTACAATAAAAATCACATTTTTATTATATACATGAATTGTTAAAAATAGTGAAGTGTTGAAATAGAAGACAGTTAGATAAAAATATCATTTTTATCAAAAGCATGAAAATCATATAGTTTTGAAATCGAAGAATCGATATATATATATATATATATATATATATATATATATATAAATAGAATAGAAATATATCGAATAACGAAGCTGCAGTTCGTATTTTGAAACCGTGATTTCAAACGATTAGTGCGGGAGATCCGACCATCGGATCTTCCCCAAAACAACACCGTTGGGTTTGCTTTGGAAATATCTTTCCAACGGCACTAACTTTGTAAAAATCCAACGGTTGGATTGTCTGGAATGTTTAATTCAAATCTGAAGAAAAACAGCGCCATAATCGATTATATTTAATATAAATATAATTATATTAAATCGAATAACGACGCTGCAGTTCGTATTTTGAAATCGAAACTTCAAACGATTATACCGGAAGATCCGACCGTCGGATTTTCCCGAAATTGGGACCGTTGGATTCGTTTTGAAAAGATCTTTCTAATGATGTAAATTTTGTGAAGATCCAACGGTTAGATATTCAGATATGTGTAAATCAAATCCGAAGAAAAACAGCGCCATGGCCGCGTTATGGCCCGAAGCGTCGTTTGAATAAATTGGCTATTTTAAAATAAATAAAAATAGCGATAAATCATATTGAAATATTATAAACGATATGGATGTGAAATTTAGAAATTAACTGAAGGTTAGCTAAGTCGAATGGTTTCCTGGATTTTGATCTAAAGTTGGTTTCGGCCTTCGGGGTTAATATTTGGGAAATCGTTCTCTTACTGATTGACGGTTAGTGACTAATGAATTGAAATGATGCGTATTGTAACGACCTGAAAAATCTGAACCAATTTAAAAATTTTAAATTGGCTAAAATGATGGATTTTAAATATTTAATATAAATATTTTAAATAATAGCAATTAAAAGTAAGAGCGTATCGACATTTGAAAACGAATATAATTAATTCTAATTATAAACAAGGCCTGAAATGGCGCTGCAGTTTCAAAAATTGAATTCAAACTTTGTCGGACTGTACCGGGTGCAAAACAAAACGGATTTGAGTGAAACCAAAAATATTTAAATCTGTTAGTGAATACCTTTCTAACGAATCTGAAAAATCGAAGTTTCATAGCGAAAAGCAAAAGTTATGGACAAATGAATTTTCAGAAAGGTCGCTATGGAATTTATATAGCCCGTGAAATTGGCCATTTTGCAAACGACCTCGGAATTCGATGAAACCACTTTTGTTGGATCCGGGATGAGAAGTTATTGCTAGGTTTCAAATTTCATAATTTTTGAAGCTAGTATGTGAGCATGGCAAAGGAAAACGTGTTTTGGTCAATTATAGTTAAATTGGATCGACCAGAAATGGGCCTTTTGCAAACAGTCTCAGAATTCGACGAAACTAGTTTTGTTGGGACCATATCGTCAAAACATAGCCAGATTTATTTCTCTGGAATTTTTCAAATCAGTTTGTGGCCCTGGCAAATTGAAATGTACGTTCAAATCGAATATTGAATGTTATATATTTTAAATTGAATGAAAACTGACTGAAACATTCGAATGGGCCTTCGAAACATATCCCATTGTGTTCGGAATGGGGGTAAAACGCTAGGGACGACAGTCGTTGGGTTTGGATTGGTGTTCGTGGGTGGAAGAGGGTATTTTAGAATTTTGAAAATATATAAATAAAATAAAAAAATTCATTGGGCCACATAATCTTTCTCTCTCCTCGCTCCCTCTCTCCTCTCGACGGAAATCGTGCTCCTCCGTTCCCGACCACTTTCCCGCCGCCTCTGTCCACATCAGCCTCCGCCGCCACCAGGATTCGAGAGCCCTCCTCCTCCCCTTCAAATCCGACCAACCCTTGCCCTCTCCCTCCTCGCTAGTGTCGCGAACGACGCCCAGGAAGTCGACGACTTCACCGCCGTCCAGCTCCCACCTCTGACCACCGAATCGCCTCCAACCACCACGCGCGAGAAGCCCATTCATAGCTCTTCGACGCTGCAGCACCTGATCGGGACGAAGTGCTACGGATTTCATGAATTTTTAAAACCTAGTTTTGAGCAATTTTGAAAGGTACAGCTGTGTATATTTTGAAATGATTTTGACGCTTTAAAGTGTAGCAAAACTTTGAAAAATCATATCTTTTACGTGTATTGACGAAATTCGATGAAACAGGAAACACCGGGACCGTGAGGACGTCTTCTACATTTTAGAAGAGACCGCACATTTTTCTGAGCCTTTTGCTATTTTTGGTGGAGTGGAACCCAATGTGAGATTTCTAATTTATAAACGATATGGAAAACGACGATGTATAAATTATATAGTCGATGTATGAGTTATATAAGCGTTGTACACCTCTTGTATAAGCGTTGTATAAGTTGTACGTTCGATGTATAAGTTGTATATGCGTTGTAAAAATTATATATGTGTTGAAATAGAAGTGATATGATATATATATATATATATATATATATATATACGCCCCTCGTCCACAAACCATGGACGATATTTATTGGTTGTGATTGGTATGAAAATTGATTGATAGCGAATGGTTGATTGGAATTGTTTGTGGTTGATATTGATTGATTGTGGTTGAAAAATACCCGTTTGTGGTTGAGAAGTATTTGGTTGAAACCACATAGGATTAGTTTGTGGAAATGAAATAAATATACATGGCGCCTGCGTGCGAACTAGATGCATGATTCCCCATTGTCAAAAACCGCGAGGTTTTAAGGTAGAGCGAGGAGCCGTACTAGGGACGGTCCCGGTTTTAACTACCCTGCCGTTATGCTGTCGAAATTTTGAATAATATTCATGTGTTCGAATTATTTTCATTTGTTGAAACTATATTTATTCGTTGAATAGAAAACCTTCATGTGTTGAATTGAAACTCATTCGTTGAATAGAAATTCAAGTGTTGAATGGTATTCGTGTTTTAAATATAAAAATCACCTTTATATATATATATATACAAACTATAGAAAACCTTCATGTAACACCCCGCATTTTTAAGTATAATTAAAAATGAAATAAATGAAAATATGCTTATGATAGGTGAATAATGGTGACGCATAAAAAGAATTAATTAATACATGAAATAGAAGAAAAATTAGTTCGAGAACGGTGTATGTAACGGAAAAGATAGTAAAATGAGGATAATTAATTTAAAAATCAGGAATTAGTAAAATGGACATCACCATTGCGTTCCTCTCGAAATTTTACATGAAATAGAGTCCGAGTTTTTGAAAATCGGAGTCTGGATGAAGAAGTTATGGCCTTTAGAAGATTCAGAAGGTTTCGGTCAGCACAGAACTGGGCAGGTCGACCTGGGGGTCGACCTGGGGCCAGGTCGACCAGGGGGTCGACCTGGGGGTCGACCAGGGGGTCGACCAGGGAGTCGACCTCCCCCATGGGGGTCGACTATAGTGTCGAACCCCATACAGGTCGACCTGGTCAGCCTGTTTCGGTCCAGAACACGTTTTTGAAGCCCAGGGACAATTTTTGATGGTCCAGATTGGTTTTAGGGTTAATCTGATGGCTGAAATGAGTTCCTACACCTATAAATACACCCGAAGACCTAGCCTCCTCTACACACAATTCTATTCTGCTTCTTCTCTGCCTCTGTTCTAAATAAAAATAAAAATGGCGTCGCTACTCTGCTGGAATCAAAACTAGTAGCTAATCAACATCAACCTAAGCAACTCAATTCAAATTAGAGATTAAAGCTTCTGCAACAATTTTGCAACAACTAAAGTTCTTTCTTTAATCCAATCAAGGCAAGTGCAGTTATTTTCCGATATAAACGTTAATTCTGATTGTGACATGAATTATAATTCTGAATCTGAGGTTATATCTGTTCTGTTCTGTTTGGATCTATCTTATTTTGTATCTCTTTCCTCTTTCTGTTCAATAGCCAGGCTACCACGAGCCTGAGCCAATCTCATAAGAGATTAACATACGCTAAAATGTTTGTGATAATAAAATGAATGATGCATGAATTGGGCATGACCAATAGGTGACTGATTTGAGGAAAGAACATGCACTGTAGCTAGAACAAAATCTGAGACATATGACTGGACATGTTATATTTATAATATAAATTGTATTGAACATATGATTTGAGATAAAGAGAATATGGCTTAGGCATAAAGATTTACATGAGAGTAGGGTATCTATTAATGTAAATAAACACCTAAGTAAGGGATCTTTGGGATATATGATATGCATAGTAATCGATGGCTATATTTGGTATAATTTATATAGGGATCTTCTGTACTATGCAAGTTTAATAAAAATTGAAACATATGATATATGGTAAATTTATGACCATAATTTGTGCCATGTAAATTTAATGTAAACATAGGGTATATGATAATATTGTGAATTAATATTATTATTTATGCATGTGAACTTAGGCAAGATTTATAATTAGGCAAGATATGAAACTTTAAGAAATGATTAACTCTGTTATATTTGCCTAATTTGCTAGTTTTGTTACATTGCCTAATCTGCTAGTTCTGTTATATTGCTTAATCTGCTAGTTCTGCTCTACTACCTAGTCTTCTAGATTTGTCCATCTGCCAAATCTGTCATCTGCTAAGTCTGTTGAAAATGCTAAATCTGCTAAATCCGTTAAGTCGCCTAATCTGAAAAATCTGTTATCTGCAATATCTGTTGAGTTGATATAATTAGTTCGCTATTGACATAATCTGAATTGGCTATAGTTATGAATAATTGGCATGTATATTAGGCGTGGGTATAAATGGTAAATCATTAATTAATTGGCCGCAAAGATAAACATGGCTAACTCGAGGTTAGAATGAGTTTGCGGCGTAATTCTGCCCGGAACCGCCCGACATATTCCAGTTGTCGCAAACAATAGGTTCTAATGTGAGAAGTTAGTCATAACGTGCTTGAAACCCGAGGTTAGACTCAGTTTGCGACAGAAACCTGCCCGGAACCAACCGACCTAACCAGTAGCCGCAAACTGTCAGTCTAATGTGAGAGGTTTGGGCATTAATATTTAATTAATGAAAATCTGAGATAATTATGATGTCTAAAACGTGTTGGGTAAGGTTAAACCAATTGGACCAATGAATCTGATAAACCCGTTTCGTGAATCCGTAGGCCCAATACAAAGTTAGATAATCTGTAACCAGTTAATCTGTAAGTCTGTTAATCTGTAACCAGATAATCTGTAAGCCTGTTAATCCGAACATCTGATCCGTTAGTCTGAAAACCTGTTAACTTGATTGTCTGATCTGTGAACTAGTTAATCTAAATTTTGTATGTCTGAAACTTGTAGAAATCTGTTAGTCTGGGGACACAAGGTTAGGAGGGGAATCACTTGTGTCATCTGTTGTTTGGGACCCATATTAGTCAGTAACCCTTTCTGGTATCAAAACTTTGACCCAACAGTAAGTAGGGTCCGGGCACGCTTACTGAACTAATTATAAGCGGTTCATTCTGATAATGGCGAGGGGTGTTGATGGTGCATTCCAACCGGGTCATGTGCGTGCATGGATCCCGGTTTGCCTCTGAGGATGTAAGACGCCGTGACATCTATAAATAGGTCTGTGCCAATTGGCTGTCACTTTAGGGAGTGATACACCCTACTGTGGGGCCGACACGGGATATTTATTTATTAGGGAGCCGTTCGCTTGGGGTAGGATTTTAGGGTACACTAAGTTCTGTCTTTTTCTTCTTGGTACCGTCTGTTTCTGTTGGGTGGTAACACCTGTCTGTTTCTGCGTGGTACCGTCTGTTCGGGTGGTAAAGGCCCATTACTAGTGTACACCTAATTCTACATTCTGTTTCCGTAGGGATTAATCTGTTTCTGCTTCTGTCTGTTTCTGATCGGGTAGTAAAGGCCCATTATTAGCATTATGTTTCTGTTAAATTATTCTGTACCCGTTTCTGTTTCAGTTTAGACATTAGGGTGACACCTAATTCTGTTATACTAGTATTAGTGCAGAGAAGTGTAAAGCAATAGTTTATGTCATTCTGTTCTTCTGTTATATCTGCTACACCTGTTACAGTTATCTCTCATCCAGTTTTATGTTCATGTCATATTATTATTATCTGTTCATATGCTGAAAGTCACTGGACTTGCCAGACTTTTTGTCTGACCCTTGTTGTTTCGCCTCCTTTCTTTCGTTTCCCGCCAGGTTATCCAAGGAGGGAATAATTTAGCTTGATCCGTATTTCTCTCTGCTTGAAGTGCTTAAAGTATGGCTTGGCTCTGTATAGCTTCCGTTCTATGGGGATTATGATTTTAAACCATGCATTTTGAAGGCTTTTGTACAAGACTGATATTTTGTACTTGAATTCTGAGATTTGAAAGGATGTAACCATATTGATTTCTGTTTCCGCTGTATTAAAGTTAAAAAATTTCAAGTACTGTTTTATCTGTCTTGTAAGTTTCTGTTCAGTTTACTAAAATGCTCCACCAAAGTTAAGGCAGTCCCTTTGTGAGTGACCTTAACAGAGGTGGGGTGTTACACTTGGTATCAGAGCTGAAGGTTACCAGATTGGGTAAAGTTTTTGAAAACTATTTTCAAAAAGGTTTTGAAAACTATTTTCAAAAAGGTTTTGAAAGGAAGTATTTTCAAAGATAAAGCTTATTTTGAAAAACATGATCCCCAAGAGCCATATATCTTTCTTTCAGTCCTTTTTGTATTGAACCTTTCCTTTTTCGTTTCAGCATGTCTGAAGCATCTGAGATACCAGAGGGTGTTCATGTACCCGGTTGGTTTCGTCAATATCTTGAGGCTAGGACCGCTGATGCAGGTCCAGCAAATGACCCCCCCTCCTCTACCCCCTCCTCGTGCAATTGCTTTCTCCAAGATCTGTAGAGATTTTAGGGCCATGGGTGGGAAGGATTTCAAAGGAACTGAATCATTCGTAGAAGCGAGGAATTGTCTCAAAGAAACTGAGGATCTATTCGTTATCTTCGAGGTGGACGATAGGTAGAAGGTACAGTTGGCGGTATGGCTGCTCAAAGACGAAGCTTCCTACTGGTGGGAAGTCACTAACGCCGAGAGGCCGGTTGAGACATGGATGGATTTCAGAACAAGGTTTGAGACAAAATTCCTCTCGCAAGCTGAACGAAGTTTACAACTAGAAAAGTTCTTATCTCTTAAGCAAGGAAGTATGACGGTCAAGGAATACGTCAACCAGTTCAACCAACTAGCTAGGTTCGGATTGGATTTAGTCAACACTCAGCATAAAAAGGATCTCCGCTTTGTTAAAGGATTGAACGAGCCATTGCACAGCCTAGCCATGACCCACGTACCTATGGGAGCGACTTACGAGAAATTGGTGGACATGGCACTACTGCACGAGGAAGACAAGGGCCCGAAAGAGACAAAGAAGGAAGAACCACAGAATAAGAAAGCAGGGCCCAAAAAGGAAACACAAAAGAAGGATGAGAAGTCTGAAGATAAGAAGGGAAAAAGTGCTTTACTTGTGGGAGCTCGACTCATCTGAACAAGGATTGCAGAAAAAGGAAACGCACTTGCTTCAACTGTGGAGAGATGGGACGCTTCACTAGGGACTGCCCGAAGAGACGAGGGCAAGGAGGGCAGGCGAACACTCTTGAGGCTAGTGGCTAGGATAGAAGTAGGAAAATTCCTATAGTAGGTTTAATTTCTTTATCTGATTATGGAGTTAAGACTCTTTCTGATTCTGGTATTTTGATTTTGTAATTGATACTCTGCACTTTAATACTGGTATTGTTTCTGATTCCGTTGCAGACTCAAACCTATAAGGGTTATGACTCATCTGTTTATGATAGATTGGGGTTTGAGGGATATCTGTGTTAGACGTCAAGTATGACGCATACATTCTGAGTTTTTGTGGGATATGATTTTATCATGCTTAGCTTCCTAAGAATCATTAGGGAACCTGATCTGTACCAGTAGTCTGTAAATATTTGAATAATTCTGCTTTCCAGTTTTGACATTGGCTAAAGGAGGTAATCCTCTGGGTGTCAATCTGATGTTGATTTCGGTCTTCGAGGTTGATACTTAGGGGAATTATTTTCTCAACCAATGTCTAATGGGAACCAAGTCTTTGTCTTATCTGTACTCGCTTCCATCATTCGACTGTATCCTATCGATCGAATCTTCGAACTTTAGGTAGAAACTAATGGGTGTAAACATGTGTTTGAGACATGTTATGTTTGATGGTTGCAAGTGGATGCAAGTGGTTGCTAGTGGTTGCTCGTGGATGCATATACACACACTAGGCACTAGATCGGCTCGAAAACACTCTCATACTGCATATGGATGAGTGAGCATTTTTCAATTTTTGTGGATGCAAAATGATTGACTCAGCACATGGATGTTGCATATGACTGAATGGTTGTGCACTCATATAAGAATGATATGTATCGAGTAGGAAAATTGCATACATGTTGGACTCATGGCACTGGCATAATTCGCATTAAGGAGGTCAACAGAATCAGTGGACCGCCTGATCTTTGCATTAGACAAGGAACATATACATACACTTCTTGCATATGTTCATACAGCATTAGAAATCTCTTAAGGACAATGAATGCCTGTGATTGGTGATTGAGTAGATGGATGATTGGATGGTAGGACACATTTTTCTTAACTTGAAGATTTCGGGGAGGAAATCCTTTAAGGAGGGGAGAATGTAACACCCCGCATTTTTAAGTATAATTAAAAATGAAATAAATGAAAATATGCTTATGATAGGTGAATAATGGTGATGCATAAGAAGAATTAATTAATACATGAAAGAGAAGAAAAATTACTTCGAGAACGGTGTGTGTAACGGAAAAGATAGTAAAATGAGGATAATTAATTTAAGAATCAGGAATTAGGTAAAATGGACATCACCATTGCGTTCCTCTCGAAATTTTACATGAAATAGAGTCCAAGTTTTCGAAAATCGGAGTCCGGATGAAGAAGTTATGGCCTATAGAAGATTCAGAAGGTTTCGGTCATCACAGAACTGGGCAGGTCGACCAGGGGGTCGACCTGGGGCCAGGTCGACCAGGGGGTCGACCTGGGTGTCGACCTCCCCCATGGGGGTCGACTATAGTGTCGACCCCCCCTCCAGGTCGACCCGGTCAGCCTGTTTCGGTCCAGAACACGTTTTTGAAGCCCAGGGACAATTTTTGATGGTCCGGATTGGTTTTAGAGTTAATCTGATGGCTGAAATGAGTTCCTACATCTATAAATACACCCTAAGACCTAGCCTCCTCTACACACAATTCTATTCTGCTTCTTCTCTGCCTCTTTTCTAAATAAATATAAAAATGGCGTCGCTACTCTGCTGAAATCAAAACTAGAAGCTAATCAACATCAACCTAAGCAACTCAATTCAAATTAGAGATTAAAGCTTCTGCAACAATTCTGCAACAACTAAAGTTCTTTCTTTAATCCAATCAAGGCAAGTGCAGTTATTTTCCGATATAAACGTTAATTCTGATTGTGACATGAATTATAAATCTGAATCTGAGGTTATATCTGTTCTGTTCTGTTTGGATCTATCTTATTTTGTATCTCTTTCCTCTTTTTGTTCTATAGCCAGGCTACCACGAGCCTGAGCCAATCTCATAAGAGATTAACATACGCTAAAATGTTTGTGACAATAAAATGAATGATGCATGAATTGGGCATGACCAATAGGTGACTGATTTAAGGAAAGAACATGGACTGTAGCTAGAACAAAATCTGAGACATATGACTGGACATGTTATATTTATAATATAAATTGTATTGAACATATGATTTGAGATAAAGAGAATATGGCTTAGGCATAAAGATTTACATGAGAGTAGGGTATCTATTAATGTAAATAAATACCTAAGTAAGGGATCTTTGGGATATATGATATGCATAGTAATCGATGGCTATATTTGGTATAATTTATATAGGGATCTTCTGTACTATGCAAGTTTAATAAAAATTGAAACATATGATATATGGTAAATTTATGACCATAATTTGTGCTATGTAAATTTAATGTAAACATAGGGTATATGATAATATTGTGAATCAAGATTATTATTTATGCATGTGAACTTAGGCAAGATTTATAATTAGGCAAGATATGAAACTTTAAGAAATGATCAAATATGTTATATTTGCCTAATTTGCTAGTTTTGTTACATTGCCTAATCTGCTAGTTCTGTTATATTGCTGTTAGCCTACTTTGTGAACTAGGCAACACAAAGTCAAGAAATCAAACATTGAAGAGCATTTTTAATTAGAAGGCTTCGGTTCGGATCGGAGAAGACACTACAGCCTAGATCGGACAGCTACAATTGTTCGGGTCGGGTCAGAGCAACATATCGGTTCGGATCGGATAAAATCTTCTGTTCGGATCGATGAACTGTTGCTGAGGAAATTGGTAAGGCATAGCTATTCGGATCGGAGGACGATATAATCTCAATCGGATCGGAAAGCCACCTGGTTGCCACGGAAATAGATCGGAGCGGAGCAGATTAAAGAAGAAGAGAGCGTTGCATCCAAGCCAATCCGGGTCGGATCGGGTATCCCGATCCGAACCCCTTATATGTGTGTCTCCGACTCGAGCCCATGTTCCATATCATTCTCCAGCAAAAGCGCCTGAATATCCGGATCGGCTATGGCCAGTTCCTACCCATAACGTTCATTACTCTGATGCGTTGTCAACACAATAATTCATCCGAACCCGAGGCTAATGGGTTGGGCGACACGTGGCTCCGATCCGGATCGGGTTTTGAGCAAATTCACCCCTATAAATACCCCGTCTGGAGACAAAGAAAAGGATCTTTTTTGGGCATTTCGAGAATTCAACCACCTCCATAGTCCGAACTCCAATACTCCTGGAGAATCCAAATCATCTTTCAATTTTGTTATAGTCAGAGTAGTTCTTAATGTTCATTTATGTCCGCAAGGCACTATCCTAACTGTTCATGAAGTTGGAAGTAATATCTTTTAAATAGTTGGACGAAAGTTTGTGTTTTAGATTGAGTAGTTTTCGGTTCGGATGCAGACACCAGGTTCGGATCGGATGAGCAAAGGCTCACACTCAGAGAGAAATATCTGGATCGGTTCGGAGGTTGACTTTTGGGGCGGGTCGGATTAACCTAGATAACCATATTACTATTCTCTCTTTTGTTTCATAACCCGGTCCGACCCGGGCGCATAAGTCTTAACCACCATTTTATTCCTAGCTCCGACCCGACCCGGTTAAACGAGTTAAGTCCCATTTCCTTGTCCTGTTGCCCCGACCCGGTCCGGATCTGTGAATTTCTCTCTTTCCCTTTTTTCTCTTACTGTTCCCCTACCCGAACCGATCTCCTTCAATTTCCTTCCTCTTCCTCCTCTTAAGTAGTGAACCCAACTCGACGTCCCAAGCCTTAGTTAAAATCAAGTGAGTAAGCACTTAGGTATTCAACAGCGAGTCTCAATATCCTCCTCCAACGCCTCGAAATGGTGCCGATGCCATTAACGACGAAGGCGGAGGATGAAGGAAGTCGTGGCGATGGAATTAGTCAATTACTTTGCTCGAATCGTTCAACTTAGCTACGGATGTAAATTAAAAACAATTATGGCAACGAGATTCAAGATTACAAGGCTACCTATGTATTTGATTCAAAGATTGAAGCGAGAATTTTGAAGTTTCTTGGAAAGACTAAGGTTTCGATGTGGAATCGGTTCGGATGAGCAGAAACAGGGAATGAAAGAAAGAAAGAAAAGTGAAGTGAATTTATATAAAAAACAAGCTGACTATTCGTATTCCCGATCGGACCGGCTTGAAAAGCCCAATGACGCAGCTTGGCCCACTAATCCCTTGCAGAGTATAGGAAGAAAGAGATCCGTTCGGGTCGGAACCCAAAGCAGAAATCCGTCCGGGTCGGAATCCGAACCGAACAGGATGAAGTGCGACAGCTTGGCATGTGAATTCAGAAGGAAGGATGAAGGTATTGTGCCATGGCAGTCAAAGCATGCTCCGTTTCCAACAGAAGCATCCTTTAAGGGGGCAAAGTGTTAGCCTACTTTGTGAACTAGGCAACACAAAGTCAAGAAATCAAACATTGAAGAGCATTTTTAATTAGAAGGCTTTGGTTCGGATCGGAGAAGACACTACAGCCTAGATCGGACAGCTACAATTGTTCGGGTCGGGTCAGAGCAACATATCGGTTCGGATCGGATAAAATCTTCTGTTCGGATCGATGAACTGTTGCTGAGGAAATTGGTAAGGCATAGCTATTCGGATCGGAGGACGATATAATCTCAATCGGATCGGAAAGCCACCTGGTTGCCACGGAAATAGATCGGAGCGGAGCAGATTAAAGAAGAAGAGAGGTTGCATCCAAGCCAATCCGGGTCGGATCGGGTATCCCGATCCGAACCCCTTATATGTGTGTCTCCGACCCGAGCCCATGTTCCATATCATTCTCCAGCAAAAGCGCCTGGATATCCGGATCGGCTATGGCCAGTTCCTACCCATAACGTTCATTACTCTGATGCGTTATCAACACAATAATTCATCCGAACCCGAGGCTAATGGGATGGGCGACACGTGGCTCCGATCCGGATCGGGTTTTGAGCAAATTCACCCCTATAAATACCCCGTCTGGAGACAAAGAAAAGGATCTTTTTTGGGCATTTCGAGAATTCAACCACCTCCATAGTCCGAACTCCAATACTCCCGGAGAATCCAAATCATCTTTCATTTTTGTTTTAGTCAATTGAGTGAATATAAGTGAGTTGTGAGTGGAATCGAGTGAATCTTACATTGTATTTGCAACTGAATCATTGAATATAGTAAAAGATAAGTGGACGTAGGCATTTCTTCGCCGAACCACTATAAATCCTGTGTGTTCATTTTTATTTTTATCTCATTTCATTTTGCTTTTAATCAATTTGGGTGTTAGAACCACTTTTGGGTCTAACAATTGCTTAATCTGCTAGTTCTGCTCTACTGCCTAGTCTGCTAGATTTGTCCATCTGCCAAATCTGTCATCTGCTAAGTCTGTTGAAATGCTAAATCTTCTAGTTTGCTTAATCTGCTAAATCCGTTAAGTCGCCTAATCTGAAAAATCTGTTATCTGCAATATCTGTTGAGTTGATATAATTAGTCCGCTATTGACATAATCTGAATTGGCTATTGTTATGAATAATTGGCATGTATATTAGGCATGGATATAAATGGTAAATCATTAATTAATTGGCCGCAAAGATAAACATGGCTAACTCGAGGTTAGAATGAGTTTGCGGCGTAATTCTGCCCGGAACCGCCCGGCATATTCCAGTTGTCGCAAACAATAGGTTCTAATGTGAGAAGTTAGTCATAACGTGCTTGAAACCCGAGGTTAGACTCAGTTTGCGACAGAAACCTGCCCGGAACCAACCGGCCTAACCAGTAGCCGCAAACTGTCAGTCTAATGTGAGAGGTTTGGGCATTAATATTTAATTAATGAAAATCTGAGATAATTATGATGTCTAAAATGTGTTGGGTAAGGTTAAACCAATTGGACCAATGAATCTGATAAACCCGTTTCGTGAATCCGTAGGCCCAATACAAAGTTAGATAATCTGTAACCAGTTAATCTGTAAGTCTGTTAATCTGTAACCAGATAATCTGTAAGCCTGTTAATCCGAACATCTGATCCGTTAGTCTGAAAACCTGTTAACTTGATTATCTGATCTGTGAACTAGTTAATCTAAATTTTGTATGTCTGAAACTTGTAGAAATCTATTAGTATGGGGACACAAGGTTAGGAGGGGAATCACTTGTGTCATCTGTTGTTTGGGACCCATATTAGTCAGTAACCCTTTCTGGTATCAAAACTTTGACCCAACAGTAAGTAGGGTCCGGGCACGCTTACTGAACTAATTATAAGCGGTTCATTCTGATAATGGCGAGGGGTGTTGATGGTGCATTCCAAACGGGTCATGTGCGTGCATGGATCCCGGTCTGCCTCTGAGGATGTAAGACGCCGTGACATCTGTAAATATGTCTGTGCCAATTGGTTGTCACTTTAGGGAGTGATACACCCTACTGTGGGGCCGACACAGGATATTCATGTATTAGGGAGCCGATCGCTTGGGGTAGGGTTTTAGGGTACACTTAGTTCTGTCTGTTTCTGCTTGGTACCGTCTGTTTCTGTTGGGTGGTAACACCTGTCTGTTTCTGCGTGGTACCGTCTGTTCGGGTGGTAAAGGCCCATTACTAGTGTACACCTAATTCTACATTCTGTTTCCGTAGGGATTAATCTGTTTCTGCTTCTGTCTGTTTCTGATCGGGTAGTAAAGGCCCATTATTAGCATTATGTTTCTGTTAAATTATTCTGTACCCGTTTCTGTTTCAGTTTAGACATTAGGGTGACACCTAATTCTGTCATACTAGTATTAGTGCAGAGAAGTGTAAAGCAATAGTTTATGTCATTCTGTTCTTCTGTTATATCTGCTACACCTGTTACAGTTATCTCTCATCCAGTTTTATGTTCATATCATATTATTATTATCTGTTCATATGCTGAAAGTCACTGGACTTGCCAGACTTTTTGTCTGACCCTTGTTGTTTCGCCTCCTTTCTTCCGTTTCCCCCCAGGTTATCCAAGGAGGGAATACTTTAGCTTGATCCGGATTTCTCTCTGCTTGAAGTGCTTAAAGTGCTTAAAGTATGGCTTGGCTCTGTATAGCTTCCGTTCTATGGGGATTATGATTTTAAACCATGCATTTTGAAGGCTTTTGTACAAGACTGATATTTTGTACTTGAATTCTGAGATTTGAAAGAATGTAACCATATTGATTTCTGTTTCCGCTGTAATAAAGTTAAAAATTTTCAAGTACTGTTTTATCTGTCTTGTAAGTTTCTGTTCTGTTTACTAAAATGCTCCACCAAAGTTAAGGCATTCCCTTTGCGAGTGACCTTAACAGAGGTGGGGTGTTACACTTCATGTGTTGAATCGATATTCATTCGTTGGATAGAAATTCATGTGTTGAATGGTATTCGTGTTTTAAATATAAAAATCACCTTTATATATATATATATATAAACTATTATAAACTATAGAAAACCTTCATGTGTTGAATCGATATTCATTCGTTGGATAGAAATTCATGTGTTGAATGGTATTCGTGTTTTAAATATAAAAATCACCTTTTTATCTATATATACAAACTATAGAAAACTTTCATGTGTTGAATCGAAATTCATTCGTTGAATTGAAATTCATGTGTTGAGTGGTATTCATATTTTGAAATAAATTGTTTTATAATAAGAATCCTATTTTGTCACCTATATGAACTATATAAAATAGTCGTGTTTTGAAATAAATTGTTTTATAATAAAAATCATATTTTTATCATCTATATGAACTATAAAATAGTCGTGTTTTGAGATAAATGGTTTTATAATAAAAATCCTATTTTATCACCTATATGAACTATAGAAAATAATCGTGTTTTGAAATGAATTGTTTTATAATAAAAATTACATTTTTATTATATAAATGAATTGTTAAAAATAGTGAAGTGTTGAAATAGAAGACAGTTAGATAAAAATATCATTTTTATCAAATGTATGAAAAGAATATAGTTTTGAAATCGAAGAATCGATATATATATATATATATATATATATATATATTTAAATAGAATCGAAATATATCGAATAACGAAGCTGCAGTTCGTATTTTGAAACCGTGATTTCAAATGATTAGTGCGGGAGATCCAACCATTGGATTTTCCCGAAATCACAACCGTTGGGTTCGCTTTGGAAATATCTTTCCAACGACACCAACTTTGTAAAAATCCAACGGTTGGATTG
Organism: Allium sativum; assembly: GCA_030737875.1. Taxonomy (NCBI): domain Eukaryota; kingdom Viridiplantae; phylum Streptophyta; class Magnoliopsida; order Asparagales; family Amaryllidaceae; genus Allium; species Allium sativum. Next base: position 361,919,564 of record CM060921.1, on the reverse strand, counting down.
TCTGAAATATTTAATTCAAATCTGAAGGAAAACAGCGCCAGAATCGATTATATTTATATATTTATATAAATATAATTATATATAATCGAATAACGAGGCTGTAGTTCGTATCTTGAAATCGAAACTTCAAACGATTATACCGGGAGATCCGACCGTCGGATTTTCCCGAAACTAGAACCATTGGATTCGTTTAGAAAAGGTCTTTCTAATGATGTAAATTTTGTGAAGATCCAATGGTTAGATTTTCAGATATGTGTAAAGCAAATCTGAAGAAAAACCGCGCCACGGCCGCGTTAAGGCCCGAAGCGTCGTTTTGAATAAATTGGCTATTTTAAAATAAATAAAAATAGCGATAAATCGTTATAAAATATTATAAATGATATGGATGTGAAATATAGAAAATAACTGAAGGTTGGCTAAGTCGAATGGTTTCTCGTGTATTGATCTGATGTTGGTTTCGGCCTTCGGGGTTAATATTTGGGAAATCGTTCTCTTACTGATTGACAGTTAGTGACTAATGAATTGGAATGATGCGTGTGTATGTTAGTGTTGCACTGGTTTATTATATACACGAGTTGCTCAGAAAGACCGGGTTTATCCCATTTTGAATAACTGAATCGACGATAAGAAATCGAAGATGAAGACGGTGGTCGAAGACCGGAGATCTTCACCTCGTTTGGATGGTAACCGAGGTCCTGATTGGGAGGCATCCCGAAATATGGATAATGAGTGGTGATCGTCCAGACGTACGTGGTGATCGATGGGTTTGCGAGGTATATAGTGCCTCCGGTTTCATTAAGACCCAGAACGGACTTGCAAAGGGACAGTGTGTTTGACATTGGAATTTATTCTGTGTGATTGATAGCCATCAGTTGCACGGTGTGAATTGCCTGTGTGGCATGCTAAGATGCAGTGATCAGGGCTTCTGTTGAAAAGCAAAGTCTTGTGGTGATGATCAAAGCACCGCCTGTGTGGCGTAGCTTTGTGTATAACGTGAATTCGCGAACCTCACAGCCGGTATGAACCAGAAACGGGAGGAAGGACCTCAGGTAGGGCATGTGTTTCCTTCTAGCTAGAAGTGGCGTCAGTGGTTTTACATGCCCTAACGAGTTTGACTTATGTGGTTGTTACTGTTGCGAGGCGCCTTGGTTTGATCGGACGATCCGGGTCCGATGGAGTCATTCGTTGGCCCACTTACGCCCCATAGGGCGGGGAAACGCATTGTTCAGGAATTTTAATCCACATCGGTGGACCGACCCTGACGATCCAAAGGATTGCCTGAGTACTTGCCTGAGACATGGGCTAGAGCGTCTCGAAGTCGGTAAGGACTATCTTTTGCCTTGGTTCAGGACGGAAATCCAATTTCCAAATACGACATCGTGCGGTTCTGATTGTATACCTATATTTGGCGACATAGTGGTATGGGGCATTAATGCCGTCTATGATTGATAGTTATGATTTGAAATTGTTTTCAAAACATATAAACACTAGTAATAATATGAAATTCTTTTGTTTTATTCGTATCAAGCATATTTTGGCCATTATAAGGTAAAAACTCTATCCTCCGGTTTGCATTGCATTGTGTGATGGGAACTGAGTCTTATAATGGCTTCATTTTTATAAAAAGCATTGCGATGTTTAAAAGAATGATTTGTTTTTAAAGCACTGGCAATCCAATGGAGTAAACCCGTTCCACGAAAGTGGCGTGGTCCTGTGATTAGCCATATTTGAAATGTGTTGAGTAGATTTCTCATACCAGTCCCATGACTGACTCGTAGTTTGTTTCACTTTCAAACTCGGGTGCCCCTTTTTCTACACGGACAGCCTTGTATTCAGGTTTAGCAGGCTTTATCCGGATAGCTGGAGCTGAAGATGGATTCTATCATTTATCTCTTTTTATGCTGTTCAGCTCCTATTGTACATTATGTTTATTTCCGCTGTAGACATTTATGTATAGCTGAACTGTATTTGTACTAAGTATGATCCTGTATACTGTGTAACTCTGATGTTCATGTTTATCTAGTGTATTATTTGTTCATTATCTAATGTATTTGTTTTATTCTGTTCTGCTGTTATCTGTTTATGTGTTATATTTCCAAAGATTACCCTTGTCTCCGTCTGTACGGGATTTGGGGTCGTCACACGTATGTAGTGTTTGTGTAGCACATGTTTATTATATACACGAGTTGCTTAGAAAGACCAGGTTTATCCCATTCTGAATAACTGAATCGACGATAAGAAATCGAAGATGAAGACGGTGGTTGAAGACCGGAAATCTTCACCTCGTTTGGATGGTAACTGATGTCCTGATTGGGAGGCATCCCGAAATATGGATAATTAGTGGTGATCGTCCAGACGTACGTGAAGATCGATGGGTTTGCGAGGTATATAGTGCCTCCGGTTTCGTTCAGACCCAGGATGGACTTGTAAATGGATTGTGTGTCTGACATTGGAATTTATTCTGTGTGATTGATAGCCATCGGTTGCATGGTGTGAATTTCCTGTGTGACATGCTAAGATGCAGTGATCAGGGCTTCTGTTGAAAAGCAAAGTCTTGTGATTGATGATCAAAGCACCGCCTATGTGGCATAGCTTTGTGTATAATGTGAATTCGCGAGCCTCACACCCCGGTATGAACCAGAAACGGGAGAAGGACCTCAGGGAGGGCATACGTTTCTTTCTAGCTAGGAGTTGTGTCGGTGTTTTTACACATCCTGACTTTTTACTTATGTGGATGATGGATAGCTGTAACGACCCAGGATTTTCGACTCCGAAAATCGACACCAAACCCAGCGTCGACTGTTCAGACATCGAAAATACCAGACCATTAATAGAAAGAAGTTAGAGGATGAGATAGAAAAGATAGAACTAATAGAATAGGAGAAGAAGAAGAACACAGCTGAACATAATCAGAGTAAACACGAATCTCACAGCGGAACGAATAAAATATGTTATATAACATAACTTTGAAATACAAACTTTACATACCATTTATCAGAGTACAATACAACATACCACAGCGGAAATAATCTCTAACTAACTAATAGTGAAGCCTTCTGCTTTCAGCTCCTCCAAGCGTATCTGTAAAAGCCTGAAACACTTGACTGACCGTACAAATTTGGGCACCCAAGAGTTTAGGGAAAACAAACAAAATAAACTCTGGGTCAGTCATGGGACTGGTGTGAGTAAATTCCAACCATACGGTTTAACTTTGAAAAATCCTTTTTGAAACAAAAAGGATAATAGTAAGACCAATCCACACATAAACATGGACGGCTTTTACCTTACTATAACCCAAAATATTTTTGATATCAAAATCTAGTGATATTATAATAATGTCTAATCAAATAAATAACCAAATAGTAGAACGCTTGCATCTCACGCTCTACATATATAGTAAAAAATCAAAAACCGCAGGGTGCTTATTGGAGATTGGATTCCAACTATGACAAGGTATGGGACCACCTTCCGATAATGTATCTCTAGAGGCGAATACACCTGGGTTCAACAAGAACATCTTGTAACCCGGCCCACACATGACCGACCACTCATTTCGCTTGAGTGTATCGAATGTATATCACCAACGGTTGGACTCAAACCACCGTTCCCGAATGGGCAGAATCGATAGATTTAGAAACAAAAGGAATTTCTCTAGATAGGTGATTATACACCCTAATGGGAGCGACCCACATAGCCATGCTGCCTGCCCGATTTTTGTCATTTCCCGGTTGTGAAGCTTGAGGCTACGTCTACCTTTTAGAACATCTGGCCCTCATACACTTTGAATGCCACATCGTCAAACCCGTCAAGTCACTAGTTAATCTCCTCAAAGATAATACGGGCATAAAAGCTAAGAGAAACGAATTTCTCCGCCACCAGACGTAATACCTTGAAAAGAACGTCTTAGGTGATCTTCTAAGAATACGCTGTCAGGCATTCATCCATACAAGTTGTCCTGGGTCTGGACAAACAGAAAGCACCATTCTGAATAGGACGACCCTTGCATTTCACTCCGTCTTCAATTTTCTTCAGCATAATCGAATTTGCAGCGCTTATGCCTATACGGAGTGGTTTCGGATAATATATCCAACCGGTCTCTCCGTATTGACAACGATGGTCAAAACACTTCGATAGTTGGTTGTTTAACTATCGAAGTAAAAACAACATCCATTCAATGTACAACCAATATCACACAAATCACCGGCACTTTTTATTTAACATTCGTTCTTATATTTCTTTGGGCAAACGTCATTACTTATTCCTTTTGAATAAGTGAATTTCAAAACAAGCTGTTTTCCTTGCCTAGGAAGTGCTACTGTATATAAACATCACGCTTAAGTTTGGTTAACAGCGTTTCATTTATCGTTACAGTTCAAACTAGCTATATGCTGCTATATCCCTTTATAACTAATCTTGACATAACAGTCACGCTTAAGCCTAGTCAACAGCGTTACTTTACTGCTATAGTTCTGAGACTTGCAATATGCTACCATATTCCACTTTATAATTAATCTCAACACCTCTTTCCGTTACAAATTCTTGACATCTCTTTCATTACAAAAACTTAACATCTCTTTTCGTTACAAACCAAATACCATTCCTCGATAATTGTGAAGCCGTTCAAGTTGGGGTATTTAATTACCTCTCAGACCTTGATCGACGACGTTCTTACCTTAGAATAGATATAAGTTCGTAACTCTAATTCCTTATACTTTAAAATCAGTCAACCGTACTTCTTGTTATATTTTAAATATGGTTTGATGACGCCATATCCTTATTTTGAAAACTCGGTTATTTACATTAGCTTCAACTCCCTTGTTCAAACCCATTTTAAACATTTTTCTCCGCTTCGTCTTTCTTAGACAAATCTCTTTTTAAACATTCCTCTTCGCTTTGTCTTCTTTAGACAAATCCCTTATACTTTAAAAATCTTATTTAAACTAAACCAACTATTCGTTAATTTATTACATTAGATTAATCATCCCAATCTAATTTAATTAAATAACCAATTATTGATCAAAACAGTTTGCTTGATAAATATTTAGCCATGCTTAACCCACTAATCAACTCTAACAAAGCTTTTCATTTTGAATAAATAACATTTATTTATTCAAATAATTTCACTTGTATCGATTACTATAGAAAAATAATTTATTTCTAAATAATCTCATTTACTATTAAATAAACAATAATCGATTTTAACAAATCTTACTTAATATGAAATCAACCATAATCCATTTGTATATATCTCATTTACTTGTTCTTAAAACAATAAATACTTGTTATTAATCATCAAGTTCATCTCCGCCTACATACTTATTAATCTTATTAATATAAGAATCCACTTTACCAAATCATTTAGTGAGTATGGTGAAACACGTGCTTCGCACACGGTGGGTTTTTGGTAAAACAATAGCGGTTAAAACAAATGATACATTTACGGTTGGTTGTTGTCACTTTCTTAATCGATATCATCTATTGATTAAATCAAAATAACGTTTGAATTTCCATTCAACGCTAACATCAGTACAAGGTTTCAAAAGTCATTTGGGTTCAAACAGTGCATTTAAATAAAACAAACAGAACATATAAATATTGAGGAATCCGATTGGATTCCTCCAACCGGTTTCCTACATCCACTGATGTTAGTCAACAATTAACACTGATTCCATACTAGGAAATATTATAATCGATGGAATCAGTCCAACCAATGATGTGTATATATATAACGATGTATAATTCAACCAATTTAATTTCAATCTACCGAGGTGACCATCATACAACATTCAACCAAGATTATAATATTTAAAAATAGATCAAAGTCAGTGAATTTACTCACCTTGGCGCGTTAACCGTTAAATAACGATTTGCATCAACTGATTATATCTGACGCTTTCATTGCCTAAATTGTAGCTTGCTCTAAATCTCTTCAAACCAACTTCGTAGCGTAGCTTGTATCCGTATGATCCCAACGTGACCACCCGTTCGTAAAACCGACCTCCGATTTATTATCGGTCTGTCTCTCGATTTAGTCTATTACCAAAGTATAATCATACGTTCTCCTCTGCTCTTCTAGTACCTGCCCACCCGTGTTGCCGCCCTAATACAAACAGTCCCCTCTTGGCCCATTTCACGTTCACTTTCCTAACCACTTGCTTCCTCACACAACCTCGGACTGGGCCTTCTATTTTATTTTCTTTTTACTTTACTTATGATTACGGCCCATTCTGCTCATCAAGGTTTCGGGTACTACGATTCTTCTTTCTCAATTAAAATAAGTCGTGACCCCTTCAGTGAAATACAAAAGCTATATTTCGAAGCTTTTTGCAGCACGTTCCCTTGTTGTTGCTCCCATGACCGTAAGTTGAACCCTTCGATCCCCCTTTTATACCCTGTACCGTCATTGCCACGATACCCAGTCAAAGCACCAAACATCCCGACCTCTTATTCTCTCTTCCTGGATAATACTCCATTGTTATTTTGCGATTTGTAGGCTTCAATCGCGGATAGGATGGAAACAGCAAACCAATTAACCACCTTATTGCAGGCGAGCTCCTTATCCCTTCAGCCAACCAAAGATAACCTCCGATCCGGCATCTACGTTTACATCTGCCTCAAACTCTAACAGTAGGCACTGTTCGAGAAAACCCAGTGACATAAAGAGAATGGTTTGTAATCGCCATTTGTCTGAAGAGAAATGTTTTGCAAAAGAAAAGAAAAGTAAGGAAGACAACAGCGTTTTTGTTTCGAGAAAAAGAATGGTACCGCTTGTGTATATATTTATAACAGAAATTACTTGCTCGCCACGAATGGATGGTTTGGCAAGCACGAAATGTAGGCTTGCTGTACATATAGGGGTAGGTAGACTTGTGACTTCGTTACTTTGTCGGCAAGGTTTCTAAAGTAGGCGTGAGACACAAGGAATAGTGCTTCAGTACTGACTTTGCTATCCCAAATCTCCCCTAACATATTTTACTCCTCAAAGTTCCCATCGCATGCCATACAAGTTGATTCCATTCTATATTGGACATACTATTTTATAATGAAGCTGCTTAGTGTGAGTGAAATGTAAAAATCAAACTTAAATCCTTATTTAAGAAATATGGTACCCCACCGCATAAGACTCCGTCCATTTATGGACTGCTGCAGACAGAAGTAAGATTACGGTTGCGCCCAACGAGGTGCCACGATCTCAAAAATATAATAATACCAGTAGATTACCTCATATTTTGAAACCCCAAAAATATCGATACAGGGTGCGAAATACTTCAAAAAAAAAAATTTTGCGTGTTTAATTAATTAAAAATTACAGTAAAATTCTAAAAATTATATTATCACTACGTCTCAAAAGAACCTTGTCTAAATTCGAATCCGGTGTGTAGTTATATCGAATAACCCGTTACGGTCGATAACCGATTTCATAGCGACTTTCTGAATATTTGATTTGGACATATCTTGCAATATATAATTCGAAATCTCGATTTTTCACTTCTGCTAGAAAGATACAGTTTAACAGATTCCAGTATTTCTTGTTTCGCAGAAATCCGACTTGTAACGGGTCCAATATACTTAGTTGAAGTTTAGAACGTTAAATTACGAACTGCCGCGATATTACGGCCTCGATTATAATTAATATATATTTCTATACGTTCAACTTCGTTTAATTAATATATAAATTCACTTATATTACGAATTCAATATTTAAACTGATTTAAATATTCACATACAAACCGATAAAAATGCGGGACATTACATTCCTTCCCCCTTAAAATAATTTCGTCCTCGAAATTGCTAAGGTAGGAAAAATGCTACAATTTCTGTTGTAAACATGTTAAAAATCTTTTTGGTTCACTTCATAATTTCAGTTTTCAACTGAACTGATCAAAATATTAATTCCCTTCTTTGTAACGAAAATTTTCAAAATTCTGAAAATTTTCTAACACTTTAATTCTCGGAGGATTTCGTCAATCTCTCCGCTGCACAGTTCATTCGGTACTATTACCACACGCCACTCTGGCCTTCTCCCTTTATCGACATCCAACTTTCTCGTTTCCATTTTGCAACCCATTCAGCATACCCAAATGCATCTCCAACTGATCTCCAGTCAGTTTATTCTCAATCAATAATCCCAACTCAAATTTCTTTTTCAAACTCCAGTTCAATTCCAATTCCAAATAATCAAATTTCCAAACCAAGTTTAGTTCCATTCCAAATCTCAGTTCACAACTTCAACCACTTTTGCCAAGTTGAATCCTATTCCATTACGATTTCCACTTACTTGGCTTCAATTCAACTCAAATTTTATTTGACTTATTTAAATTCGTTGTTTATTTACTTCATAAGTAAATTTTTAAATTTAAGAATTCAAATTCCTGGGGTTTTCATTTCAAATCAGTTTGAAATCATATACGTATATATTCATAACTTAGCAATTCAAAACATTTGAATTTCCGAACAACTTATTTCAAAACAAAACTTTGGTAGTAATCCGTCACTTAGAAACTCGAAAACGAACACCGATGATGCCGCGGTTCATCATCGGAATTATTTTCCCGCGATCAAAGTGAGTTCAATACTATATCCCTTTCAAAACCATTTTTAAACACTTCCTTTTTGGAAATTACTTCAAAAATATCTTTCCAACACTTAGAAAATTTCCCAGGATCTTAAAATTTCCTTATATAATTCAAAATTCAATTTCAAACACCAATTCCAGTTTCTGAGATTTTAACCCCAATTCTGGTTTACATTCAGATTCAATCCATCTGATTTCGCTTATACGAATTCTCATTGGTTATATACCATTTCACTTATAACCTTATTCGATTATAATAACAATCAACATACCCAATATACTATAATGATCTCAAGATATATAGCTCTTTTTATATCAAAATATATTTTGGGTAAAATTATTTTAATTACCCAGCTTTCCAAAACATACTGTGTCGAATTACTCTGTTAAAGAGTTTAGAAACACCTATCGATACAGTTTGCATTACTGTTTCGACCAGAATTCATAAACCACTTGCCAAACTAATCAACACAATATAAAACAGTTTTTATATCAATTTACAAATACGCGCTCATCTATATATACTCAAACTCAATCTAAGGTACTGCTAACCTTATCTCTATTGAGTCACGCCACAGAGCCAAGGTAATCACTTAAACCTTCAGCTCTGATACCACTGTAACGACCCAGGATTTTCGACTCCGAAAATCGACACCAAACCCAGCGTCGACTGTTCAGACATCGAAAATACCGGACCATTAATAGAAAGAAGTTAGAGGATGAGATAGAAAAGATAGAACTAATAGAATAGGAGAAGAAGAAGAACACAGCTGAACATAATCAGAGTAAACACGAATCTCACAGCGGAAGGAATAAAATATGTTATATAACATAACTTTGAAATACAAACTTTACATACCATTTATCAGAGTACAATACAACATATCACAGCGGAAATAATCTCTAACTAACTAATAGTGAAGCCTTCTGCTTTCAGCTCCTCCAAGCGTATCTGTAAAAGCCTGAAACACTTGACTGCCCGTACAAATTTGGGCACCCAAGAGTTTAGGGAAAACAAACAAAATAAACTCTGGGTCAGTCATGGGACTGGTGTGAGTAAATTCCAACCATACGGTTTAACTTTGAAAAATCCTTTTTGAAACAAAAAGGATAATAGTAAGACCAATCCGCACATAAACATGGACGGCTTTTACCTTACTATAACCCAAAATATTTTTGATATCAAAATCTAGTGATATTATAATAATGTCTAATCAAATAAATAACCAAATAGTAGAACGCTTGCATCTCACGCTCTACATATATAGTAAAAAATCAAAAACCGCAGGGTGCTTATTGGAGATTGGATTCCAACTATGACAAGGTATGGGACCACCTTCCGATAATGTATCTCTAAAGGCGAATACACCTGGGTTCAACAAGAACATCTTGTAACCCGGCCCACACATGACCGACCACTCATTTCGCTTGAGTGTATCGAATGTATATCATCAACGGTTGGACTCAAACCACCGTTCCCGAATGGGCAGAATCGATAGATTTAGAAACAAAAGGAATTTCTCTAGATAGGTGATTATACACCCTAATGGGAGCGACCCACATAGCCATGCTGCCTGCCCGATTTTTGTCATTTCCCGGTTGTGAAGCTTGAGGCTACGTCTACCTTTTAGAACATCTGGCCCTCATACACTTTGAATGCCACATCGTCAAACCCGTCAAGTCACTAGTTAATCTCCTCAAAGATAATACGGGCATAAAAGCTAAGAGAAACGAATTTCTCCGCCACCAGACGTAATACCTTGAAAAGAACGTCTTAGGTGATCTTCTAAGAATACGCTGTCAGGCATTCATCCATACAAGTTGTCCTGGGTCTGGACAAACAGAAAGCACCATTCTGAATAGGACGACCCTTGCATTTCACTCCGTCTTCAATTTTCTTCAGCATAATCGAATTTGCAGCGCTTATGCCTATACGGAGTGGTTTCGGATAATATATCCAACCGGTCTCTCCGTATTGACAACGATGGTCAAAACACTTCGATAGTTGGTTGTTTAACTATCGAAGTAAAAAAAACATCCATTCAATGTACAACCAATATCACACAAATCACCGGCACTTTTTATTTAACATTCGTTCTTATATTTCTTTGGGCAAACGTCATTACTTATTCCTTTTGAATAAGTGAATTTCAAAACAAGCTGTTTTCCTTGCCTAGGAAGTGCTACTGTATATAAACATCACGCTTAAGTTTGGTTAACAGCGTTTCATTTATCATTACAGTTCAAACTAGCTATATGCTGCTATATCCCTTTATAACTAATCTTGACATAACAGTCACGCTTAAGCCTAGTCAACAGCGTTACTTTACTGCTATAGTTCTGAGACTTGCAATATGCTACCATATTCCACTTTATAATTAATCTCAACACCTCTTTCCGTTACAAATTCTTGACATCTCTTTCATTACAAAAACTTAACATCTCTTTTCGTTACAAACCAAATACCATTCCTCGATAATTGTGAAGCCGTTCAAGTTGGGGTATTTAATTACCTCTCAGACCTTGATCGACGACGTTCTTACCTTAGAATAGATATAAGTTCGTAACTCTAATTCCTTATACTTTAAAATCAGTCAACCGTACTTCTTGTTATATTTTAAATATGGTTTGATGACGCCATATCCTTATTTTGAAAACTCGGTTATTTACATTAGCTTCAACTCCCTTGTTCAAACCCATTTTAAACATTTTTCTCCGCTTCGTCTTTCTTAGACAAATCTCTTTTTAAACATTCCTCTTCGCTTTGTCTTCTTTAGACAAATCCCTTATACTTTAAAAATCTTATTTAAACTAAACCAACTATTCGTTAATTTATTACATTAGATTAATCATCCCAATCTAATTTAATAACCAATTATTGATCAAAACAGTTTGCTTGATAAATATTTAGCCATGCTTAACCCACTAATCAACTCTAACAAAGCTTTTCATTTTGAATAAATAACATTTATTTATTCAAATAATTTCACTTGTATCGATTACTATAGAAAAATAATTTATTTCTAAATAATCTCATTTACTATTAAATAAACAATAATCGATTTTAACAAATCTTACTTAATATGAAATCAACCATAATCCATTTGTATATATCTCATTTACTTGTTCTTAAAACAATAAATACTTGTTATTAATCATCAAGTTCATCTCCGCCTACATACTTATTAATCTTATTAATATAAGAATCCACTTTACCAAATCATTTAGTGAGTATGGTGAAACACGTGCTTCGCACACGGTGGGTTTTTGGTAAAACAATAGCGGTTAAAACAAATGATACATTTACGGTTGGTTGTTGTCACTTTCTTAATCGATATCATCTATTGATTAAATCAAAATAACGTTTGAATTTCCATTCAACGCTAACATCAATACAAGGTTTCAAAAGTCATTTGGGTTCAAACAGTGCATTTAAATAAAACAAACAGAACATATAAATATTGAGGAATCCGATTGGATTCCTCCAACCGGTTTCCTACATCCACTGATGTTAGTCAACAATTAACACTGATTCCATACTAGGAAATATTATAATCGATGGAATCAGTCCAACCAATGATGTGTATATATATAACGATGTATAATTCAACCAATTTAATTTCAATCTACCGAGGTGACCATCATACAACATTCAACCAAGATTATAATATTTAAAAATAGATCAAAGTCAGTGAATTTACTCACCTTGGCGCGTTAACCGTTAAATAACGATTTGCATCAACTGATTATATCCGACGCTTTCATTGCCTAAATTGTAGCTTGCTATAAATCTCTTCAAACCAACTTCGTAGCGTAGCTTGTATCCGTATGATCCCAACGTGACCACCCGTTCGTAAAACCGACCTCCGATTTATTATCGGTCTGTCTCTCGATTTAGTCTATTACCAAAGTATAATCATACGTTCTCCTCTGCTCTTCTAGTACCTGCCCACCCGTGTTGCCGCCCTAATACAAACAGTCCCCTCTTGGCCCATTTCACGTTCACTTTCCTAACCACTTGCTTCCTCACACAACCTCGGACTGGGCCTTCTATTTTATTTTCTTTTTACTTTACTTATGATTACGGCCCATTCTGCTCATCAAGGTTTCGGGTACTACGATTCTTCTTTCTCAATTAAAATAAGTCGTGACCCCTTCAGTGAAATACAAAAGCTATATTTCGAAGCTTTTTGCAGCACGTTCCCTTGTTGTTGCTCCCATGACCGTAAGTTGAACCCTTCGATCCCCCTTTTATACCCTGTACCGTCATTGCCACGATACCCAGTCAAAGCACCAAACATCCCGACCTCTTATTCTCTCTTCCTGGATAATACTCCATTGTTGTTTTGCGATTTGTAGGCTTCAATCGCGGATAGGATGGAAACAGCAAACCAATTAACCACCTTATTGCAGGCGAGCTCCTTATCCCTTCAGCCAACCAAAGATAACCTCCGATCCGGCATCTACGTTTACATCTGCCTCAAACTCTAACAGTAGGCACTGTTCGAGAAAACCCAGTGACATAAAGAGAATGGTTTGTAATCGCCATTTGTCTGAAGAGAAATGTTTTGCAAAAGAAAAGAAAAGTAAGGAAGACAACAGCGTTTTTGTTTCGAGAAAAAGAATGGTACCGCTTGTGTATATATTTATAACAGAAATTACTTGCTCACCACGAATGGATGGTTTGGCAAGCACGAAATGTAGGCTTGCTGTACATATAGGGGTAGGTAGACTTGTGACTTCGTTACTTTGTCGGCAAGGTTTCTAAAGTAGGCGTGAGACACAAGGAATAGTGCTTCAGTACTGACTTTGCTATCCCAAATCTCCCCTAACATATTTTACTCCTCAAAGTTCCCATCGCATGCCATACAAGTTGATTCCATTCTATATTGGACATACTATTTTATAATGAAGCTGCTTAGTGTGAGTGAAATGTAAAAATCAAACTTAAATCCTTATTTAAGAAATATGGTACCCCACCGCATAAGACTCCGTCCATTTATGGACTGCTGCAGACAGAAGTAAGATTACGGTTGCGCCCAACGAGGTGCCACGATCTCAAAAATATAATAATACCAGTAGATTACCTCATATTTTGAAACCCCAAAAATATCGATACAGGGTGCGAAATACTTCAAAAAAAAAAATTTTGCGTGTTTAATTAATTAAAAATTACAGTAAAATTCTAAAAATTATATTATCACTACGTCTCAAAAGAACCTTGTCTAAATTCGAATCCGGTGTGTAGTTATATCGAATAACCCGTTACGGTCGATAACCGATTTCATAGCGACTTTCTGAATATTTGATTTGGACATATCTTGCAATATATAATTCGAAATCTCGATTTTTCACTTCTGCTAGAAAGATACAGTTTAACAGATTCCAGTATTTCTTGTTTCGCAGAAATCCGACTTGTAACGGGTCCAATATACTTAGTTGAAGTTTAGAACGTTAAATTACGAACTGCCGCGATATTACGGCCTCGATTATAATTAATATATATTTCTATACGTTCAACTTCGTTTAATTAATATATAAATTCACTTATATTACGAATTCAATATTTAAACTGATTTAAATATTCACATACAAACCGATAAAAATGCGGGACATTACAATAGCGAGGCGCCTCGGATATATCGGTCGATCCGGGACCGATGGAGCCATTCGTTGGCTCATTTACGCCCCATAGGGCGGGGAAACGTATTGTTCAGGCATAATAATCCACATCGGTGGACCGACCATGACGATCCAAGGGGCAGTTGCGGCTGTTCCTGAGGGGCGGGCTAGAGCGTCTCGAATTCGGTAAGGACTATCTTTTGCCTTGGTTCATGAAGGAAATCCAATTTCCAAATACGTGACTATGCGGTTTTGATTGTATATATATGGCGACATGATATATGGTACCCATGCCGTCTATGATTGATAGTTATGATTCGAAATTGTTTTTGAAACATATAGACACTAGTAATAATATCAAATGCTTTTGTTTTATTCGTATCAAGCATAATTTGGCCATTATAAGGTAAAACTCTATCCTCCGGTTTGCATTGCATTGTGTGATGGGAACTGAGTCTTATAATGGCTTCATTTTTATAAAAAGCATTGCGATGTTTAAAAGAATTGTTTGTTTTAAAGCACTGGCAATCCGATGGAGTAAACCCGTTCCACGAAAGTGGCGTGGTCCTGTGATTAGCCATATTTTAAATGTGTTGAGTAGATTTCTCATACCAGTCCCATGACTGACTCGTAGTTTGTTTCACTTTCAAACTCGGGTGCCCCTTTTTCTACACGGGCAGCCTTGTATTCATGTTTAGCTGGCTCTTTCTGGATAGCTGGAGCTGAAGATGGATTCTATTATTTATCTCTTTTTATGCTGTTCAGCTCCTATTGTACATTATGTTTGTTTTCCGCTGTAGACATTTATGTATAGCTGAACTGTATTTGTACTAAGTATGATCCTGAATACTGTGTAACTCTAATGATTACATTTATCCAGTATATTCTATTGTTCTTTATCTGGTATTTATATAATTCTGCTCTGCTATTATCTGTTTCTGTGTTATATTCCAAAGATTACCCTTGCCACCGTCAGTATGGGGTTCGGGGTCGTCGCAAAATCCAAATAAAGAAGATTTGGAAATGTTTTCCAAATAGAATCAGAAAACGAAATCAAATATTGAAACTGGAAATATGGATTAGAAATGGAAATGTTTTCTAGTGTTAACGTATATTTTCTGAACATAACAAATAAGGAAATATGAATATATATATATAGATATATATGTATATGATTGATGATTGATTGATAAAATTTCCATTTGGAAATAATATCGTTGTTTGCACACTTGTTTTTCTTCGATAGTTAACTCACCGACTATCGAAATTTTTGACCATTTTAACGTTGTTAATATGGAGAGGCCGGTTGGATTATTATCCAAAGAACCACTCTGTATTGGCATAAGCGTTGTGAATCATATATGCCAAAGATAATTGAAGACGGAGTAAAGTGCAAGGGCTATTGTATAATCTTAGTTAACAGTGCCTAAGATGGATGTACTGAATAGTGCCTTCGGATCATCCTGTTCCTGGATGACTTGTATGGAAGGATGTCTGACAGAGTATTTCCAGAAAGGTCACGTACATTGATTTCTTCAACTGTACCAAGAGTGGAAGCGGAGAAGGAAACTTCTTTAGCTAACACGTAATGTACCGTTGTAGACGTCAATTAGTGATTTTCGATGGATCTGACAATGTGACATTCGAAGTGAATCTGTTGTGACGATAAAACGTAGCTTCTAGCCTCATCATCCGGTAAATGACAGAAATCGGGTAGGCAGCATGGCTATGTAGGTCGCACCTATTAGGGTGTATAATCACCTGATCTAGAGTTTCATTTACTTCTAAAAATCTATTGTCGATACTGTCCCATTCGGGAAACGGTTGCTGATCCCAACCGTTGGTGATATACATTCGATACACTCAAGCTAAATGAGTGGTCGGTCATGTGTCGCCGGGTTGCAAGATGTTCTTATTGAACCCAGTGTATTCCTTTCTAGAGGTACACTAGCGAAAGGTGGTTCCATACCTTGTCATAGTTGGAAATCCATTTCCCAATACATGCTTGCGGTTTTGATTGTATACTATATATGTAGAACATGAGATGAAAGCATTTCTGCTAGAAGATTATTGTATTGTGATTGATAGACATTATTATAATATCAAAAGGTTTTGATATAAAGATATTTTGGATTCTCATAAGGGAAAACCCGTTCCGTTATACGGCGTGGTCTTATGAGATATCGTTTACTTGTTCAAGCCGTTTTAAATTGTTTTACTCATACCAATCCCATGACTGACCCAGAGTTTATTTTGTTTTGTTTTCCCTAAACTCTTGGGTGCCCAATTTTATACGGGCAATCAAGTAGTCAGGTTTTACAGATATACTTGAAGAACTTGGAGCAGGAGGCTTCAGGATTATATAGCTATAGTTATTTCCGCTGTGTTGTAAGTGCTTTACTCTGATAAGTGCTATTGTATACATAACTGTTATATTTCAAAGTTATGTTATCTATTATATGTTGTTCGTTCCGTTGTGAGATTCGTGTTACTCTGATGCTGTGTTCTTCTTCTATTCTAAGTTTCTAGCTTATCTTTCCTCACCCTATAATTTCTTTCATTAACTATTCGGTTATTTTCGACTCTTGATGTTCGATATGTGTTGTATATCGGATAACCAAGATCGCATTTTTCCAGGTCGTTACACCTAAAGTGGCAATATACAGAAATACACATACCTATTTACAGATGTCATGGTGTCTTAACTTCCCCAGAGCAGATCGGATCCATGCACGCACATAACCCGGTTGGAACGCGCCATCAACACCTCGCGCCATTATCAAAATGGACCTCTTATAACCAATTCAGTAAGCGTGCCCTGACCCCTACCTAGTGTTGGGTCGTCGTTTGATACCAGAAATGGTTACTAACTGATACGGGTCCCACACAACAGATGACACAAGAAAATACCCCTCCTAACCTTGTGTCCCCATATTAACAGATTTCAGACATACAGATTTCAGATTAACACGTCTGCAGACTAACAGAGCAGATTTACATATTCACAGGTTAACAGATTAATATAGTAGATTTACGAATTAACATGTTCGTAGATTAATGGATCAGATTTACAGATTATCAGATTTACAGATTAACAAATCAGATTGTACAAATTCAACATATACAATAGGTTAATTACATATAACCCACCCCATCAGTTTATTAAGATTAACTTAACCTCTCCCACTTATTCATGCAGTTTACTTAACCCTACTTAATTTACAGGTTCATGTAACCCCTACAGATCCAATTAGGTTAAGTATTCCAAGTTGACAAATTATTATCGTTTCTGGTTAATGCACCAGACCTCTCACATTATATTTACCACCTGTGGATGCTGGATACGTCGGGCGGTTCCGGGCAGACTTCTACCACAAGTGTAATCTAACCTCGTGTCTGAGTACTGTTTCATATGTACACACTAGGCCCCTCACATTAGATTCATCACTTGTGGTTGCTGGATATGTCGGACAGTTCCGGGCAGACTTATACCACAAGTGCAATTTAACCTTGTGCCTAGGCACGACTCAGTTTTAGGCATATTCATTCTTAAACAATTTTCCATGTTCATCGTAGGCTTTTAATTACAGTATTCAGTTTCAACGGATTAAAAAGACTTCGTAGACTCTTTACTGTTCTATTAACATATTTTTCTTAGTCATAAATTAAGTCTACAAATTTACATGCCCTAAATTATGGCATAATTCACAATATAACATTTGCCCAAGTTTTAGTCAAATTGCACAGTACAGTTATGCCCAAAAACCCCAGTCATGACTCATAATACAAACTATGCCCAAATTAAAGTTTTTGATTACAGTGTATGCCAATTAACCAAATTCCTAATTTAGGCATGTGAGACGACCCGATTTCCCGTTCTCACGGAAACAAGGTTATCTTTGGAATATAACACAGAAACAGATAATAGCAGAACAGAATTAAATAAATACACCAGAATGAACAACAAAATATACTGGATAAAAGTAATCATCAGAGTTACACAGTATACAGGATCTTACTTAGTACAAATACAGTTCAGCTATACATAAATGTCTACAGCAGAAATAAACAAAATATGTACAATAGGAGCTGAACAGCATAAAAAGAATAAATGATAGAATCCATCTTCAGCTCCAGCTATCCAGAAAGAACCAGCTAAACCTGAATACAAGGCTGCCCATGTAGAAAAAGGGGCACCCGAGTTTGAGAGTGAAACAAACTACGAGTCAGTCATGGGACTGGTATGAGAAATCTACTCAACACATATATAATTGGCTAATCACAGGACCACGCCACTTTCGTGGAACGGGTTTACTCCATTGGATTGCCAGTGCTTTACGACAAATCTTTCTTTTAAACATCGCTATGCTTTTTATAAAAATGAAGCCGTTATAAGACTCAGTTCCCATCACACAATGCAACGCAAACCGGAGGATAGAGTTTTTACCTTATAGCGGCCAAGATATGCTTGATACGAATAAAACAAAGGCATTTGATATTATTGCTAGTGTTTATATGTTTTGAAAGCAATTTCAAATCATAACTATCAATCATAGACGGCATTAATGCCCCATACCACTATGTCGCCATATATAGGTATACAATCAAAACCGCGCGATGTCGTATTTGGAAATTGGATTTCCGTCATGAACCAAGGCAAAAGATAGTCCTTACCGAATTCGAGACTGCCTAGCCCGAGTCTCAGGATCAGAGCTCGAGTGACCCTTGGATCGTCAGGGCCGGTCCACCGATTGTGGATTAAAATGCCTGAACCATACGTTTCCCCGCCCTTTGGGGCGTAAACGAGCCAACGAATGACTCCATCGGACCCGGATCGTCCGATCAAACCGAGGCGCCTCGCAACAGCAACAACCACATAGGTGAAAAGTATATAAATGTCAGGGCTGGTAGGTCACTGACACCACCCTAGCTAGGAAGAAACGCATGCCCTCCCTAAGGTCCTTCTCCCGTTTTAGGTTCATACCGGGGTGTGAGGCTCGCGAATTCACGTTATACACAAAGCTACGCCTCACAGGCGATGCTTTGATCATCACCACAAGACTTTGCTTTTCAACAGAAGCCTTGATCACTGCATCTTAGCATGCCACACAGGCAATTCATACCGTGCAACTGATGGCTATCAATCAAACAGAACAAATTCCAATGTCGGACACACAGTCCATTTACAAGTCCGTTCTGGGTCTGAACGAAACCGGAGGCACTAAATACCTCGCAAACCCTTCGATCAACACGTACGTCTGGACGATCACCACGCATTATCCATATTTCGGGATGCCTCCCAATCAGGACCTCGGTTACCATCCAAACGAGGTGAAGATCTCCGGTCTTCGACCACCGTCTTTATCTTCGACTTTCAATCGTCGGTCAATTATTTGAAATGAGAATTAACTCGGCCTTCTCAAATAATTCACGTATATTTAGAATTTCAATTCAATTTATTTCAATGGTTAAATTATTCGACAACACCAATTTTGTCCTTTATGTAATTTTCACACCAAACACATTCAACCATCAAACATCACCTAAATCTAGCAAATTCAGTTTATTTCCATTCCATATCGCTTACGATATTTTATAACTATTTATCGCTATTTTTATTTATTTTAAAATAGCCATTTCATTCAAAACGCGCTTCGGGCCATAAGGCGGCCGTGGCGCTGTTTTTCTTCAGATTTGATTTACACATATCTGAAAATCTAACCGTTGGATCTTTACAAAATTTACATCATTAGAAAGGTCTTTTCAAAACGAATCCAACGGTTCCAGTTTCGGGAAAATCCGACGGTCGGATCTCCCGGTACAATCGTTTGAATTTTCGATTTCAAAATACGAACTGCAGTGTCGTTATTCGATTAAATATAATTCTATTTATATTTATATATAAATAAAATCGATTCTGGCGCTGTTTTTCTTCAGATTTGAATTAAACATTCCAGACAATCCAACCGTTGGATTTTCACAAGGTTGGTGCCGTTGGAAAGATTATTCCAAGGCGAACCCAACGGTTGAGGTTTCGGGAAAATCCAATGGTCGGATTTCCCGCACTAGTCGTTTGAAATCACGGTTTCAAAATACGAACTGCACGGCCTCGTTTCGTTTTAATTTTATTTATATTTATATATTTATATAAATATAGTTCATTCAACAATTTCAATATCGTTTTCACTTCAAATATTTTTCTAACACCTTAAATTTTGGAAAAATTTCGCCATAACCTCCCCTGCACCGGGAGCATCGGGAAATCGCAAATAGCGTTCCCGGTCCTTCTAATCTCAAAAAGAAAAAGAAAAAGCCAAGCGGCTAGCCAACATGCTCAAAATCATCACCCAAACAAATCAGTAAATGTGTACCTATTTGTCGGGCACAAAATTTTATTCCTCTTCTCTAGCCCCTTTGCTATAACCTGTTCAATGAATATTGCATGTACATATATATACAGTTCATATCATTTTTAAATTTCTATTCGACTTCATATTTGATTTCTACTTGGTTTAAAAAACTCCATTCATTCTAATGTTACATAAATAGGTGCAAATCATTTCATTAGCTAATTAATGAATATTTCAACTAATATATGTTTATTTTGAACAAGTGGC
The DNA here is from genome assembly GCA_030737875.1 of Allium sativum. NCBI lineage: Eukaryota > Viridiplantae > Streptophyta > Magnoliopsida > Asparagales > Amaryllidaceae > Allium > Allium sativum. The sequence goes on along the minus strand of CM060921.1, from coordinate 361,898,750 downwards.
TATTTTTAACACTTCACATTTTAACGATTGATGCATACAATAAAAATGTGATTTTTATTGTAAAACGAATCATTTCAAAACACTATTTTTCTATATAGTTCATATAGTCGATAAAAGGTGAATTTTATTATCAAACAATTTATTTCAAAATATGTATACCATTCAACACATGAATTTCTAAACAACGAACGAATATCAATTCAACACATGAATGTTTTCAATAGTTTTTATATATAGATAAAAATGTGATTTTTATTATCGAACAATTTATTTCAAAATATGAATACCATTCAACACATGAATTTCTAAACAACGAATGAATATCAATTCAACACATGAATGTTTTCAATAGTTTTTATATATAGATAAAAATGTGATTTTTATTATCGAACAATTTATTTCAAAATATGAATACCATTCAACACATGAATTTCTAAACAACGAATGAATATCAATTCAACACATGAATGTTTTCAATAGTTTTTATATATAGATAAAAATGTGATTTTTATTATCGAACAATTTATTTCAAAATATGAATACCATTCAACACATGAATTTCTAAACAACGAATGAATATCAATTCAACACATGAATGTTTTCAATAGTTTTTATATATAGATAAAAATGTGATTTTTATTATCGAACAATTTATTTCAAAATATGAATACCATTCAACACATGAATTTCTAAACAACGAATGAATATCAATTCAACACATGGATGTTTTCTATACAATGAATAAATATAATTTAAGCATATGAAAATAATTCAAACACACAAATATTATTCAAAATTTCGGCAGCATAACGGCAGGGTAGTTACACCAGCACCGTCCCTAGTACGGCTCCTCGCTCTACCTTAAAACCTCGCGGTTTTTGACAATGGGGTTCATGCATCTAGTTCGCACGCAGGCGGCATGTATATATTTATTTCATTTCCACAAACTAATCCTAAGTGGTTTCAACCAAATATTTCACAACCACCCATGGGTATTTTTCAACCACAATCAACCAATATCAATCACAAACAATCCCAAACAATCATTCGCTATCAATCAAATTTCCACAACAATTTCAACCAATAAATATCGTCCATGGTTTGTGGACGAGGGGCGTATATATATATATATATATATATATATATATATATATATATAGCAATTCACTTTTACTTCACACATATATATATAAATTTTAAATCAGAAATCTCACCAATAGCTATCCAACTGCACGACACTTCCTTGTATAAAATCTTCGCCTTTTGTCGCTTTCGCCCGTATTCTCTACACATGTAAAAATCGAATTTTTACGATGCTATTCGATATATAAAAATATGATTTTTACTTCGGCTTTCAATACCTAAAAATCTGATTTTTACTTTGTAAATTTCTAACCTCCTTCTATTTTTAGTTTAAAACTTTTTCCTTTTAAATTTCAAACCTTTTTAAAATCAGTTTTTAAATCATCTTAAAAATCAGTTTTTATACTTTTATAAAATTCAGTTTTTTTTTATAAAATTCAGTTTTTAAATCTTAAAAAAAAAAAATACAGTAATTAGTTTTAAATCATTTTATAAATCAGTTTTAATAAATTAAAATAAAAATAAAAATAAATTAACCTATTCACTCACCGTGGATCTCGAAGTGGAGGAGGGAAGAAGAAGAGGGCGGCTCGGCGATGTAGGTTGGTGCTCGGTGGTTCAGGGAGGCGTCGCGAGGGTGATGGGGCGTTGCTTCGGGGGTAGCTCGATGGTTGCGTCGTCGGTGAAGGCGTTGCTTCGATGGAATGAGGGGGTCGGGCGGTGGGGCTTCGGCGAAGTCCTCGTCGGCGGCTCGAGGGTCAGGCGGCGCGATTAAAATTAGGTTTCTTTTTTTTTTATTTGTTTTCTGGTAATAGAATCGGGGGGGGGGGGGGGGCAAGCAGAAGAATAAAGGGAGGGAGGGAATTAAAAAATATTTTTTTTATTTAATTATTTAATTTTGCAAATAGGTTGACTTTTACATACGACCTCGAAACGAGGCCCACCGCCTGTCGTCCATAGCGTTTAACCCCCATTCCGAACACAATGGGATATGTATCGCAAGCTGGTTTGATCGTTACAATCGGTTTCCTTTTGAATTTTCATTTAAATCATTATATTGAATTTTAAACGCACATTTCAAATTAGTGGGGCCACATACGAACTCGAAAAATTCCAGAAAATATTTTCTAGCTTCGTATTGACGATACGGTCCTAATAAAACTAGTTTCGTCGAATTCTGAGGCCGTTTGAAAAATGGCCAATTTCCAGTCGATTAAAATCAACTTAAACTGGTCAAACGCGTTTCCTTTTGCCACGCTCACATATTGATTCGAAAAATTATGAAATTTGAAACCTAGCAATAACTTGACACTGCGGATCTAACAAAAGTGGTTTCATCGAAATCCGAGGTCATTTGCAAAATGTCCATTTTTAAGGGCCTGAATTCCATAGCGACTATTCAGAATTTTCAACTGGACATATCTTTTGATTCCTGCTATCAAATTTCGATTGGTCGAATTCATTAGAAAGATATTCACTAACAGATTTAAATATTTTTGGTTTCACTAAAATCCGGATTGTTTTGCACCCGGTATATTCCAATGAAGTTTGAAATCGAATTATCGAACTACCGCGCCATTTTCAATTCTATATATAATTATAATTAATTATATTGGTTTTCAAATGTCGATTCAACTCAGTTTTCATCGCCATTATTTAAAATATTTATTTTAAATATTTAAAATCCATTATTTTAGCCAATTTAAAAATTTTAAATTGGTTCAGATTTTCTGGGTCGTTACAATCTCCCCCACTTAAAACTTTTCGTCCCCGAAAAGGAATAAAGTCGAAAGTGGTTTGATAAATCTACGATCACACAACACAACAACCAATTTGTTTCTAACCTTCTGAGTATAGAATAAATAGTGCACATCCACGGGAAGAAAATAGCAACAGAATAGAGAATTAAATGGTAATGCAAAGTATGGTAAATGTACCTTGCACCGGAGTCAATCAGAGATATCTACTCGGCATCTAGGATAAGCTTTCTGAATGCTCTCCTCAGTTTCCCAAGTACAATCTCGCGGATCTCCACTCCATTGCACTTTGACTAAGTGAACCTTCTTGTTTCTCAGCTCTTTGGTTTCTTTGCCGATAATCTTTAGCGGCTCTCGTCTCACAGCTAATTCTGGAGTAATTTCAATATCCTGCTGAGCTGCTTCTTCCACGATCAAGTCTGGATCATGCACGTGCTTTCGAAGTTGAGATATATGAAATACATCATGAACTCCAGGCAACCAATCAGGCAGTTTGACCTTATAAGCGAGAGTTCCGATCCGTTCCAGAATAGGAAACGGACCAATAAATTTGGGCGCTAGCTTTCCAGTTTTACCGAACCGGATTACTCCTCTCATCGGCGATACTTTCAAATATACATAGTCGCCAACTTCAAAGGATATATCTCTTCTTCTTTTATCGGCATAGCTCTTTTGTCGGCTTTGAGCGGCGAGTAATCGCTTCTTAATAAAATCGACTTTGTCGGCCGCTTCTCGAATCATATCGGGGCCCAACACAAGTCTATTTCCAGGCTCGACCCAACAAGCAGGAGATCGGCACGGTCTACCATACAATGCTTCGAATGGCGACATTGTCAGACTCGCCTGGTAGCTGTTGTTATAAGAGAATTCAGCCAAATGCAGATGGTCTTCCCATGATCCACCGAAGTCTAGAATACAAGCCCGCAATAGATCTTCTAAAATGCGATTCACCCTCTCAGTCTGACCGTCTGTCTGAGGATGATAAGCGGTGCTCATGTTTAACTTCGTTCCCAGCTCAACTTGAAATGCTTCCCAGAATTTACTAGTGAATATTGTATCTCTATCACTGACTATACTGAGCGGCACTCCATGTAGTCTAACTATTTCCCTGAAGTAAATCTGCACCAGACTTTGAGCAGTTCTGTTTGATCTGACGGGTATAAAATGGGCGGTCTTCGTGAAACGATCTACGATCACCCAAATACTGTCATTTCCTTTTCTGGTCCTGGGCAGACCATCAATGAAATCCATAGAAATATGTTCCCACTTCCAGCCAGGAACTTCTAGTGGTTGCAATAGTCCAGCCAATTTCTGTTGGTCGCTTTTAACTAGCTGGCAAGTAGGGCATCGACTGACATATAAAGAAATGTCCCTTTTCATCGACTTCCACCAGAAAGTGCGCTTGATGTCATTATACATTTTGCTTACTCCCGGATGGATACTGAGTTTTGACTTGTGGCATTCACCCAGTACTTCCTTTCGAAGTTCAGGAATGTTAGGGACACAGATTCGACCTTTGAGCCTTAAAATCCCATCATTGTCTACTTGAAAACTCGAAGGTTCGCCTTGTTGAATTATCCCTCTGATCTTCTGAATGAAATGATCATTTTCCTGAAGAGCAGATATCTTATCTAGCAATGAAGTCGTGATAATAAAACTGGCGATCATTACATTCTTTCTGCTCAACGCATCGGCCACGACATTGGCTTTTCCTGGAGTATATATAATTTCAAAGTCATATGCTGCAAGAAACTCCAGCCAACATTGCTGTCTCAGATTCAGGTCCTTCTGAGTGAACAGATACTTTAATGACTGATGATCTGTAAATAGTTCGAATCTCTCACCGAGAAGATAGTGTCTCCAGATTTTCAAAGAGAATATGATAGCCAATAACTCAAGATCATGAGTTACATAGTTTTTCTCGTGTGGTTTCAGTTGACGGCTAGCATAAGCAATTACTTGGCCTCTTTGCATTAACACTGCGCCAAGGCCCTCTCTAGAAGCATCAGTCCAGACTTTTAAATCTTGGTTGCCATCGATAATGGTTAACACTGGAGCTGCCGTTAATCTTAACTTTAGCTCTTCGAAAGCCTCCTCACTTTCTTGAGTCCATTTGAACTTCGAATGCTTCTTTGTAAGCTTCGTTAAGTGACCAGATATCTTCGAAAAGTCTTTAACGAATTTCCGGTAATAGCTAGCCAATCCGAGAAAACTGCGGACTTCAGTGGGAGTACTGGGCTGTTTCCAGTTCTGAATGGCTGTGATTTTGCTTGGATCCACAGCAATTCCTTCTTTCGATACAACATGGCCCAGAAATTTCACTTCATCTTGCCAGAATATACATTTGGAAAACTTGGCTTTCAATACATTCCTTATGAGGATTTCTAGAACCTGTTCCAGATGCTTTTCATGTTCGGCCTTTGATTTAGAGAAGATTAGAATATCATCAATAAAAACCAACACAAATTTATTCAATACTCCTCTGAATACCCTGTTCATTAGATCGACGAAGTAAGCAGGAGCGTTACATAAGCCGAACGGCATTACTAACCACTCGTAGAATAAGTCGGGGCCTCTGAACGCTGTCATTGGAACACACTCTTCGGCAATTCGAAGTTGATGGAATCCTGTAGCTAGGTCCATTCGTGAGAATACTTGTGCTCCATTTAATCGATCTAACAAATCATCAATCCGCGGCAATGGATACTTGTTCTTTATTGTCTGTTTGTTCAAATCACGATAATCCACACAAAGACGTAGAGTACCGTCAGATTTTGGGACAAACACCACGGCTGCACCCCAGTCAGAGAAACTAGGCCTGATCAGACCTTTCCATACTAGCTGTCGTGTTTGATTGTCTAATTCTTCCTTCTCTTTCAAGGACATTCTTCGAATAGCGTGAACTACCGGCCTTGCATTGGGAATTAAAGCAATCTTGAAATCTATTTCTCTCTGCGGAGGTAAGCGAACAACTTCCTCGAACACATCCGCATAGTTTTTGACGACAGGAATATCTTTGATGAGGTCGGGAATATTCTCTGCGACTTCAGGAACATTTTCTATTTGGGCTGGAGAAACATTCAAAGCTGCCCAGAAGTCTTTTCTATTAGCATTCTGACCTTCACAGGGAATGGTTATGTAATCACCTGATTTAATCTTCGCCTTTACGATTCTGTCGATGCATTTGACTTCAGCTTCATATTTGGTCAACCAGTCTAACCCCAAGATAAGATCGAACTCTTTAAAATTCATGACGACTGCGATGGTAGGAAACCGATAACGAGAGAAAGAAACCGGCACTCCACAAACCCAATTGAGATCAATAGAACCCCCAACCGGATTCTGGACAGTCATTGGTTCCTTGAGCTTTTTCAAATTCAAATCCAGTTTCTTAGCTGCATCTTTGGCAATGAAGCTTCTTGACGCGCCTGTGTCAAACAGTACTTTAACTGGGATGTCTTTGACAGTTAGCGTGCCTTCTAAAACATCTGGCCTTTCCTGAATAGCTGAGGGCTCAGAAATTTCTGCCACTTCATTCACTTGAACTATTTCAGTCTTTTTCAACTGCCAGCAATCTTGCTTTACGTGACCAGCCTGATGGCAGAGATTGCATTTACTATTTCCTTTAACCTTGCTCTTTGATTTAGATCCCTCCTTCTTTTGCAATTTCAAGGACTTACATTTCCGGGACAAATGACCTTTTCGATTGCAGTTTAAGCACATAGCGGTCATTGCTGATTCTTTCTCAGGTCTGGCCCTTTTCCGACTTACTTTGGGCTTCTTACTGACCTCAGACACTGTACTTGCCTCAGGATGATCAGTTTCTGACTCTGTTTTGTCACTAGAATAGACTTCTTCTTCGTCGCGCAACATTCCTTTCTTATGGAGGTCTTCATACTGATAAGCCATGTAAATCATTTCTGGAAAAGGAAGCTTCACATGCCCCAATACCCTATTCTGGTATTTCCTTTGAAGTCCATGAATAAATCTCATATTTTTACTCTTCGGATTTTGAATTAGATGAGGAGCAAAATGAGAAAGTTCGTTGAATCTCTTATGATATTCGGGAATGGTCATGTCACCTTGTATTAGATAAGAAAATTCATCACATAATCTCTCGGTTGCTTCGGGAGGAGTAAATCTTTCTAAGAAAATCACTTTGAATCTGTCCCAGGTGATATCACCTTCTGGATTATCTTTGATGATTGATTCCCACCAGATTAAAGCTTCTTCTTTAAGCGCCCAAGATGCTACTAACCGTTTCTGGTCATCTCTCAGCTGGATATGCTCAAAGATTCTTTCGACAGAACTCAATCAAGCTTGAGTTTGAATAATAGATTCATTGCCCGAGAATTGCGCTCCGTTCAGATTTCGATATTTCTTTAATAGAGCCTCTAGATCGGGTTCTGTATTCCTTCTGTTTCTGGCACTCATTTTTCTAGTACTTCTGCAATTAGCAGATCAAGTGTCAGGTCACAGAAAAGGTATTTTAAAACATAGAAACATATACTTCAAGTGTAAATGTGTCTACCCAGGTGTAATTTATTCTGCTTTACTCATACTAGGATATTGCTGATCCTATCTGTATAGAGTTACCCGTCCTAGAACACTACTGGTTCTATTTCTGACGAGTTCGTTCAAATGTTATATTCCAGAACTAAGCTTAACCAAAGCTCTGATACCACGTTGAGATGACCCGATTTCCCGTTCTCACGGAAACAAGGTTATCTTTGGAATATAACACAGAAACAGATAATAGCAGAACAGAATTAAATAAATACACCAGAATGAACAACAAAATATACTGGATAAAAGTAATCATCAGAGTTACACAGTATACAGGATCTTACTTAGTACAAATACAGTTCAGCTATACATAAATGTCTACAGTGGAAATAAACAAAATATGTACAATAGGAGCTGAACAGCATAAAAAGAATAAATGATAGAATCCATCTTCAGCTCCAGCTATCCAGAAAGAACCAGCTAAACCTGAATACAAGGCTGCCCGTGTAGAAAAAGGGGCACCCGAGTTTGAGAGTGAAACAAACTACGAGTCAGTCATGGGACTGGTATGAGAAATCTACTCAACACATATATAATTGGCTAATCGCAGGACCACGCCACTTTCGTGGAACGGGTTTACTCCATTGGATTGCCAGTGCTTTACGACAAATCTTTCTTTTAAACATCGCTATGCTTTTTATAAAAATGAAGCCGTTATAAGACTCAGTTCCCATCACACAATGCAACGCAAACCGGAGGATAGAGTTTTTACCTTATAGCGGCCAAGATATGCTTGATACGAATAAAACAAAGGCATTTGATATTATTGCTAGTGTTTATATGTTTTGAAAGCAATTTCGAATCATAACTATCAATCATAGACGGCATTAATGCCCCATACCACTATGTCGCCATATATAGGTATACAATCAAAACCGCGCGATGTCGTATTTGGAAATTGGATTTCCGTCATGAACCAAGGCAAAAGATAGTCCTTACCGAATTCGAGACTGCCTAGCCCGAGTCTCAGGATCAGAGCTCGAGTGACCCTTGGATCGTCAGGGCCGGTCCACCGATTGTGGATTAAAATGCCTGAACCATACGTTTCCCCGCCCTTTGGGGCGTAAACGAGCCAACGAATGACTCCATCGGACCCGGATCGTCCGATCAAACCGAGGCGCCTCGCAACAGCAACAACCACATAGGTGAAAAGTATATAAATGTCAGGGCTGGTAGGTCACTGACACCACCCTAGCTAGGAAGAAACGCATGCCCTCCCTAAGGTCCTTCTCCCGTTTTAGGTTCATACCGGGGTGTGAGGCTCGCGAATTCACGTTATACACAAAGCTACGCCTCACAGGCGATGCTTTGATCATCACCACAAGACTTTGCTTTTCAACAGAAGCCCTGATCACTGCATCTTAGCATGCCACACAGGCAATTCATACCGCGCAACTGATGGCTATCAATCACACAGAACAAATTCCAATGTCGGACACACAGTCCATTTACAAGTCCGTTCTGGGTCTGAACGAAACCGGAGGCACTAAATACCTCGCAAACCCTTCGATCAACACGTACGTCTGGACGATCACCACTCATTATCCATATTTCGGGATGCCTCCCAATCAGGACCTCGGTTACCATCCAAACGAGGTGAAGATCTCCGGTCTTCGACCACCGTCTTTATCTTCGACTTTCAATCGTCGGTCAATTATTTGAAATGAGAATTAACTCGGCCTTCTCAAATAATTCACGTATATTTAGAATTTCAATTCAATTTATTTCAATGGTTAAATTATTCGACAACACCAATTTTGTCCTTTATGTAATTTTCACACCAAACACATTCAACCATCAAACATCACCTAAATCTAGCAAATTCAGTTTATTTCCATTCCATATCGCTTACGATATTTTATAACTATTTATCGCTATTTTTATTTATTTTAAAATAGCCATTTCATTCAAAACGACGCTTCGGGCCATAAGGCGGCCGTGGCGCTGTTTTTCTTCAGATTTGATTTACACATATCTGAAAATCTAACCGTTGGATCTTTACAAAATTTACATCATTAGAAAGGTCTTTTCAAAACGAATCCAACGGTTCCAGTTTCGGGAAAATCCGACGGTCGGATCTCCCGGTACAATCGTTTGAATTTTCGATTTCAAAATACGAACTGCAGCGTCGTTATTCGATTAAATATAATTCTATTTATATTTATATATAAATAAAATCGATTCTGGCGCTGTTTTTCTTCAGATTTGAATTAAATATTCCAGACAATCCAACCGTTGGATTTTCACAAGGTTGGTGCCGTTGGAAAGATTATTCCAAGGCGAACCCAACGGTTGAGGTTTCGGGAAAATCCAATGGTCGGATTTCCCGCACTAGTCGTTTGAAATCACGGTTTCAAAATACGAACTGCACGGCCTCGTTTCGTTTTAATTTTATTTATATTTATATATTTATATAAATATAGTTCATTCAACAATTTCAATATCGTTTTCACTTCAAATATTTTTCTAACACCTTAAATTTTGGAAAAATTTCGCCATAACCTCCCCTGCACCGGGAGCATCGGGAAATCGCAAATAGCGTTCCCGGTCCTTCTAATCTCAAAAAGAAAAAGAAAAAGCCAAGCGGCTAGCCAACAGGCTCAAAATCATCACCCAAACAAATCAGTAAATGTGTACCTATTTGTCGGGCACAAAATTTTATTCCTCTTCTCTAGCCCCTTTGCTATAACCTGTTCAATGAATATTGCATGTACATATATATACAGTTCATATCATTTTTCAATTTCTATTCGACTTCATATTTGATTTCTATTTGGTTTAAAAAACTCCATTCATTCTAATGTTACATAAATAGGTGCAAATCATTTCATTAGCTAATTAATGAATATTTCAACTAATATATGTTTATTTTGAACAAGTGGCTATTTTTAACACTTCACATTTTAACGATTGATGCATACAATAAAAATGTGATTTTTATTGTAAAACGATTCATTTCAAAACACTATTTTTCTATATAGTTCATATAGTCGATAAAAGGTGATTTTTATTATCAAACAATTTATTTCAAAATATGTATACCATTCAACACATGAATTTCTAAACAACGAACGAATATCAATTCAACACATGAATGTTTTCAATAGTTTTTATATATAGATAAAAATGTGATTTTTATTATCGAACAATTTATTTCAAAATATGAATACCATTCAACACATGAATTTCTAAACAACGAATGAATATCAATTCAACACATGAATGTTTTCAATAGTTTTTATATATAGATAAAAATGTGATTTTTATTATCGAACAATTTATTTCAAAATATGAATACCATTCAACACATGAATTTCTAAACAACGAATGAATATCAATTCAACACATGAATGTTTTCAATAGTTTTTATATATAGATAAAAATGTGATTTTTATTATCGAACAATTTATTTCAAAATATGAATACCATTCAACACATGAATTTCTAAACAACGAATGAATATCAATTCAACACATGAATGTTTTCAATAGTTTTTATATATAGATAAAAATGTGATTTTTATTATCGAACAATTTATTTCAAAATATGAATACCATTCAACACATGAATTTCTAAACAACGAATGAATATCAATTCAACACATGGATGTTTTCTATACAATGAATAAATATAATTTAAGCATATGAAAATAATTCAAACACACAAATATTATTCAAAATTTCGGCAGCATAACGGCAGGGTAGTTACACCGGCACCGTCCCTAGTACGGCTCCTCGCTCTACCTTAAAACCTCGCGGTTTTTGACAATGGGGTTCATGCATCTAGTTCGCACGCAGGCGGCATGTATATATTTATTTCATTTCCACAAACTAATCCTAAGTGGTTTCAACCAAATATTTCACAACCACCCATGGGTATTTTTCAACCACAATCAACCAATATCAATCACAAACAATCCCAAACAATCATTCGCTATCAATCAAATTTCCACAACAATTTCAACCAATAAATATCGTCCATGGTTTGTGGACGAGGGGCGTGTATATATATATATATATATATATATATATATATATATATATATATATATATATATATATATATATAGCAATTCACTTTTACTTCACACATATATATATAAATTTTAAATCAGAAATCTCACCAATAGCTATCCAACTGCACGACACTTCCTTGTATAAAATCTTCGCCTTTTGTCGCTTTCGCCCGTATTCTCTACACATGTAAAAATCGAATTTTTACGATGCTATTCAATATATAAAAATATGATTTTTACTTCGGCTTTCAATACCTAAAAATCTGATTTTTACTTTGTAAATTTCTAACCTCCTTCTATTTTTAGTTTAAAACTTTTTCCTTTTAAATTTCAAACCTTTTTAAAATCAGTTTTTAAATCATCTTAAAAATCAGTTTTTATACTTTTATAAAATTCAGTTTTTTTTTTATAAAATTCAGTTTTTAAATCTTAAAAAAAAATACAGTAATTAGTTTTAAATCATTTTATAAATCAGTTTTAATAAATTAAAATAAAAATAAAAATAAATTAACCTATTCACTCACCGTGGATCTCGAAGTGGAGGAGGGAAGAAGAAGAGGGCGGCTCGGCGATGTAGGTTGGTGCTCGGTGGTTCAGGGAGGCGTCGCGAGGGTGATGGGGCGTTGCTTCGGGGGTAGCTCGATGGTTGCGTCGTCGGTGAAGGCGTTGCTTCGATGGAAGGAGGGGGTCGGGCGGTGGGGCTTCGGCGAAGTCCTCGTCGGCGGCTCGAGGGTCAGGCGGCGCGATTAAAATTAGGTTTCTTCTTTTTTTTTTTTTTTTCTGGTAATAGAATCGGGGGTGGGGGGGGGGGGGCAAGCAGAAGAATAAAGGGAGGGAGGGAATTTTTTTTTTTATTTAATTATTTAATTTTGCAAATAGGTTGACTTTTACATACGACCTCGAAACGAGGCCCACCGCCTGTCGTCCATAGCGTTTAACCCCCATTCCGAACACAATGGGATATGTATCGCAAGCTGGTTTGATCGTTACAATCGGTTTCCTTTTGAATTTTCATTTAAATCATTATATTGAATTTTAAACGCACATTTCAAATTAGTGGGGCCACATACGAACTCGAAAAATTCCAGAAAATATTTTCTAGCTTCGTATTGACGATACGGTCCTAACAAAACTAGTTTCGTCGAATTCTGAGGCCGTTTGAAAAATGGCCAATTTCCAGTCGATTAAAATCAACTGAAACTGGTCAAACGCGTTTCCTTTTGCCACGCTCACATATTGATTCGAAAAATTATGAAATTTGAAACCTAGCAATAACTTGACACTGCGGATCTAACAAAAGTGGTTTCATCGAAATCCGAGGTCATTTGCAAAATGTCCATTTTTAAGGGCCTGAATTCCATAGCGACTATTCAGAATTTTCAACTGGACATATCTTTTGATTCCCGCTATCAAATTTCGATTGGTCGAATTCATTAGAAAGATATTCACTAACAGATTTAAATATTTTTGGTTTCACTAAAATCCGGATTGTTTTGCACCCGGTATATTCCAATGAAGTTTGAAATCGAATTATCGAACTACCGCGCCATTTTCAATTCTATATATAATTATAATTAATTATATTGGTTTTCAAATGTCGATTCAACTCAGTTTTCATCGCCATTATTTAAAATATTTATTTTAAATATTTAAAATCCATTATTTTAGCCAATTTAAAAATTTTAAATTGGTTCAGATTTTCTGGGTCGTTACAGCATGTTCACATTTATCCCTATTTCCCAAGTTATATATTATTATTTACAATATTCCATTTCTTCCAAGTTATAAATCATTATATTGTATGCCCCCAAAATTTGGTCTTAAATCACAACATGTATTATGCCCCCAAATCCCATATATACAAGTTATACCAAATCATACCCAGACCAATTTTCATGGTTATTAACAATTTATGCCAAATCTCATTTCACTACATATTCCCAACTTTTCCCAATCATTCCAACGTTATTCGTACGCAAATCTCAATGCAATATGTTGGGCTCGAAGTTATTCTAATCTCATAAAAAAAGGAAAAGAAGAGGAGGGGAGAATCAACATCGAAATTGGCACAAACACATAAATAGGCATGTGATGAACATATTTGATGAACAGAAATAGGCATGTAAGAACAGATCTGATAAACAGAAATAGGCATGGTCTCAAATTCAGATTTATTAACATGTCAGGATTACAATTAAATTTCATTTCTAAAAGTAATATGAACTCACCATGGTTGGCTTCAAAAGAAATAGGTGTTGCAGTTGTAGATCTTTTCTCTTTTAATCCTAATCTGACTTGAAGAAGAAGAAGGGCTTATTTTAATTTAGATTTGAGCAGCACGGAGACGCCATGAATTAGGTGTGGAGAAAACAATAGGTCTAGGGTCCCTTATATAACATAGGAGTCAACGAGCCATGCCAACAAATAAATCCACATTCAGAAAACCGAATCTGCCTAGATCCAAATTCATTTTGGGTGTCGACCCCAGTGTCGACACCGGTGTCGACCCCAAGCACTCTGAGTCGACCCCGGGGTCGACCTAGCGGGGTCTTGGGTCGACCCATAAAATAGGTCGGTTCTGCGTTTTGCCTTCCCGCTTCCGCTGTTTTTAATTTTTTTGAATTTTAGATTGATTTTATTTTATTAATTTATACATACATATATTTCCCTTATGTGTATACAAACTTCCAAGGTCCACAACTTTCTCATACATTATCCGTGTAATGCAAACTTTGGGTCTATCCTGACCAGAATTCCGAGACCAACACACTGGTACAGTACGTTTTACTTAATTCATAATATTTAATTAAGTTATTCCATTATATTCATTATATAATGTAGTTAAAATGTCCACAATTTTTGGTGTGTTATGAGAACTGATATGGCGACGTGATATATGGTACCCATGCCGTTTATGATTGATACATTTATATTTGAAGCCGATTTTGACATTATACACTTATAGTAATATCAAAATAATTTTGTTTTATACGTATCAAGCATATTTGGCTATTATAAGGTAAAACTCTATCCTCCGGCTTGCGTTGCATTGTGTGATGGGACCTGAGTCATATAATAGCTTCATTTTTCCCAAAAAGCATTGTGTTGTTTTAATTTAAATTAAGATTCATGTGGAGTAAACCCGTTTCGTGTTATACGGTGTGGTCCCATGATTTCCCCACTTTTAAATTAAAGATTAATAACTATTTTAGTTCTCAAACTAGTCCCATGACTGACCAGGAGTTTATTCTTTTAACTGAAACTCTGGGTGCCTCTATTTTCCACACGGGCAGCTAGTAGTTTTGGTTTTGCATATATTATATTCACAGGATCCTGGTTTGCAGCTGAAGCGATATTCGGAAGGCTCTGTATCCGTGTATTTCTTTCAGTTGTGTTTTGTATTATTTTTTTGCTGTTTTGTAATTTAAATCTATGATATTGTATCTCCAATGTGTAATATTTATTCGTACTCTGATATATTCTTTTACGCTGATGTAATTGTTTTAATAACAATGAAATGTTCTTCTGTTTGTGTTCTGATGTGCTGTGTTCTCAATTCGATCCGTACTTTCCTTTACAGGGTTGTTTGGGTCGTTTCAATATATACCTCATATAATCCCATACCCTAATTTTTCGAAGTCAAAGCGGTTGCGTGGTCAACACATTTTTGAAATTTCCGCCTCCACCTGAGAAAAAAATGAACGATCCATAACTCATGGCTTTCTCCTCCATTTTACTTTTAATCCATTGATTTTCAGCTCAATCACTCAACAAAAAATTTTGTTCGTCTCGATGAGACCTTGCTTTCGATCGGCGGTGATCGTGTATAGTCATTGGTGGTGGCCGAAATTTCAGCTTGAAGGTTTGCAGTTATTGAGGAACTAGGGTCGAATGGCAAGGCCAGGAAAGAGGGGACTGCTGTCAGTGGTCGATGACGTTAAGGCGCACACGGTGGTTATCTTGGATGAGGCTCCGGTCAGTGAATGGCGGCACGTTGATCAATGTTTGATCGGATGTGAGGATACTGAGCAAGAAAGAAGCTTGCTGGAAAAGAGTATGACGTGGTGTGATGAGGCTCAGGCCATAGGTGGAGGAAGCTAAGGCACGGTTGCCAGCAATGGGGGATGGAACTCTGATCATCGGAGTGCGTGCGACAAGGGATCATTAAAGGCGGGTTGTCGTGAACGAGGGCAGTGTGGTTTTTGTTTGGGAACTGGAATGATATTTGTGGCATGCGAAAGATAAGAGGAGGTGCATGGGGAAGGCCTGTTCTTATTTGAGGCAGTGGAGCTCACGTAGGATATATTCGAACTTGCATGAAGAAGTTTGAGAAGTTTGGGATGAGAGAGAAGCAGGGGATCGACTATTTAAGGTTTAATTTAAATAATCAGTTTAACATACAATTCAATTAAGGAGTTAGTTGTTAATTAAATTAAGGGCTAGTTATTAATATGTTTCAGACTGGGAGGATTCATGAAAGATGCGAGCATAAATGGCTGCCGCGATAGGGTTATTGGTGGTTGTGATAACATGGATATCACTGGTGAGATGGAGGTTAAATTCATCCATGAGGATTACTTGACTGTAACCACTAGCAGCGCCGCCTTGGATTCGAAATGTTGGACCTTGAGAATGTTAATTGAAGGCATGTAACAACCAATTTTGAATAAACTGAAACGTTAATTTGGGTGATTACAATATTAAGTAAAGTGATTAGTTAAATTAACATTCGATTAAGATATAATTAATATGATTTAATCGTATATACTAAATTATGAAATTTTATGCAGGCGTGATTATTGCCTGAAGCTGGAGAATGGAACTGTCAACTTAGTTTTTAACACTTGTAATTAGTTTAACGATAAAACATAATTAAGTTATATATATTAATTGTATAACTTATAAATGTTATAACTTATTCATATATTATCAGAATTGAGCCAAACAAGAAACGTTGGACTCATCTCAGTGGACTCTACTTCATGGAACAGAACTGGACGTAATTGGAGTCGATTAGATTTTCAGTTAAATTAAACACTAGTTTAATTTAACTGAAATAAGTCATTTTAGTCATGGACGAAATCAAGGTGAGTCAAACTCACTCAGTTATCCCAATTATATTTTATATAAGTCGGGTTTTTATTTTGTGTGCTATGATTGACTGGTTGTTAAATATATTACATATATTGATTAAACCGATGAAATTAAACGCTATTTAATTTCAATGAAAAACCAAATCGTTATTTTAATGATTGGTCCCAATTAAGGCAACTTACCTTATTGGTCGCGTTTATAAAATAAACGTGTTTAATTGTTTGAATTATTTGAATTTTGTTAATGGGTGATGTTAAATAGTCGTTATTTACTGTTATTGTAATTATTAGTTAAATTGAATTGAATAATATTATTGGAAATAATATATGTTAATGCAAGGAAGTACAGGTTGGAGGGATCCAACGGGATTCCTCAAATATATTTAATGATATTTATTTTCATATTATCATTATATGAACTGTTCTAATTGGATGATTGATTTTATTATTGACCGTTGACCTGAAATTCAATGGTTGTTTTGTTTAAACTAATGGGTAATATTGGTTGAGTAATTGGCATTATATCGCTTATAAATCAATCGTTTTCCAAATATGGATTTACCGTCAGGTGAATCGATAAAAAAGTGGTTGTAATAACCCGGAAAATCCGAAACAATTTAAAAATTTTGTTTTGGCAATTTTAATGAATTTTGGATATTTAAAATGAATTATTTTAAATAATAACGACAAAAATTTATTTTGAATAAAATTGGATCGTATATATTTATTGGAATCGACGTTAGAATATAAATACTTATTTTTAATTATAAAAGCAATTGAAAATGGCGCGGTAGTTCGAAAATTCGATTTCAAAATTCAAATGAACGTACAAGATTCAAAATAAACCGAATTTTAGCGAGACCAAAAATATTTGAATCTATTTGAAAATATCTTTCCAACGAATCCGAAAAATTGAAATTTCATAGCGGGAATAAAAAGTTATGCCCAGTTGAAAATTCAGAATAGTCACTATGGAATTTTGGCCCTTAAAAATGGAAATTTTGCAAATGACCTCCATTTTCGACGAAACCACTTTTGTTGGATCCGGGATATCAAATTATTGCTAGATTCCAAAATTCACAACTTTTGGGATTAATATGTGAGCGTGGCAAAAGGAAACGTGTTTTAACAGTTTTAGTCAATTTGGATCGACCAGAAAATGACCATTTTTCAAATGGTCTCCAAATTTGACGAAAGTAGTTTTGTTAGAACCGTATCGTCAATACGAAGCTAGAAAACATTTTTTGGGAATTTTTGGAGTCCATATGTAGCCCCAGTAAATTGAATTGCACGTTCAAATTCAATACATAGATTTATATTTTGATTTTGACCAAAACTGATTGAAACGATCGAATCAGCTTACGATACATATCCCATTGTGTTTGGGATGGGGGTAATTAGCTACGGAGGACAGTCGGTGGGTTCGATTTCGAGTTCGAAATAAAAATTTTCTTTTTGAAACTTTAAAATAATAATATATATATAAATTCAAACTCACCCCCTTCTCTCCTCATTACAGTCAACTAACGAAATAAAAAAGGTGAAACCGCGCAACCCCATCTCTCCCCTCAATGCCACCGCCACCGCGCCATCTCCCCTCCTACCACCGACCGTTTCACCCCTCTCCGATCTACCAACGGCTGCTTCTCTCCCTCCCTCTTCAAACCCCCAAAGCACGAAAACCCCACTGACCCAACACCACAGCCCTACCTCCGCCCTCACCTCTGACCACCGATGCACCACCGCAGTCAAACCCCCATCACCTCGCGCGACCCCCCTGCCTCCTCAGCTCCGCCCAACCTCGATCCACGCGCCCCCTCCTATGACAAAAAAAATCAAATGAACTGTGAGCCTTCTTTCCTTTTCTTGTTATTTTATTTATTTTAATGATTATGTAATTAGTTTGTTTAAATTAGTAAATAAAATGTAATTAGATTTTTTTAAAATAAAAGAGCATGAATTTGATTTTTAGTTTTAATTATTTATAGTGGATGAAGATTTGATTTTTAGGTATATATATAATAGATAAAAATGTGATTTTTATATTGTAAAATAGATAAAAATGTGATTTTTTTATTATAAAGTAAATAAAAAATATGATTTTTATATTATACAGACAATAAAAATGTGATTTTTATATTATAGAAACTATAAAAATATGATCTTTAGCTAATAGTAAAGATTATATTTTTATCATAGTAAAGATTATATTTTTATCATAGTAAAGATTATATTTTTATCGTAGTAAAGATGATATTTTTATATATAGAAAGTTCGATATTTTTATATATAGAAAGTTCGATATTTTTATACATTGAAAGTTCGATATTTTTAACTATAAAAAGTTTGATATTTTTAACTATAGAAACTTCGATATTTTTAACTATAGAAAGTTCGATATTTTTGTATATAGAAAGTCGTTATTTTTATATATAGGAAGGCGATACTTTTAACTATAGAAAGTTGATATTTTTATATATAGAAAGGTGGGATTTTTATATATGTTGTAGCGAAATAAAAATTCGATTTTTATATAAGAGGCAGAAATATAAAAATATAATTTTTATATAGAAAGAAGCGTGGTAAAAATATATGAAGTAGAAATAAAAATATGATTTTTATTTATTGGAATGAAGTGATAAAAATATGATTTTTATATATGAACAATGTGAAAAGGATGCGTTGGAATTTCGAATAAATCTAGACCGTTCAGAAATAGAGATAGAGTAGTGGATCCCAAAGGTAAGAACTTCTCACTTTAATTTATTTTCTAGTTAAGATATATATTAGGATGCAGACGGTGCTTAGCAGCATCCTACACCCGTTGTTCACAGACCATGGACGACTTGTTTGTTTGTTTGGTTATGTTGTGAAAATTGATTGTGTGATGTGGAATGGAATAAAATATTTTATAGTTGAAAATATTTTATAGTTAAAAATATACTTTTTAACAGGTATATGAATAAATAAATATTTATAAACAAATCGAACGATTTGTTTATGTACACACATTTGACTGATATTGATTAGGACGATAAATTTTACACGTTGCTCAACTACAAAAATAAAATTCATTATTTGTTGATTGGAACCCCACACGGGTATTGGGATGATATATGACATACACTAATCCCAATAATTAGTTGTATGTCGATCGATTGATTGACAGGCTGTGTAAGCATTGAATATTTATATTTAATGCTTATGCAGTGTAGAATGCACTCTGGATGATGGTTGAATACTTTTGATTGTTGTTGTATACACGTGTGTATGAAATCCATATAAATCACATTATATGGTAACTGACTGTGTCTGATTCCAGTTCAGAAAGAATGAATATTTTAAAATAACGAATATTTTAAAATAATATTCACTAATGGATCAAAAATGTGATTTTGATGTCTGATTTGGGATGGACACGAATATATTTAAATATATAAAGCCATGTTGATTAGATTAACACCATTTTGACGTGAACGATATTTATATCAGTTTTATTCATTTTTATAATGAATATCGAAAAGGAATTGATTTCAAAATCTAATGTTTTGAAAATATTACCATTTATATATCGATGATATGGAATATTCAATTTTGATTTAAAATTGAATATGAAGTTGAAATCATTTTGAAAACGAATTTAAAACGATTTATAAAAACGTTTTAAAAGGAAATCGACGAAAAATATATAATATATATATTATATATAATGGCCTGAATAGAACGCGCCGCGCCGCTGCAGTTCGTGAATTTCGACCATTGACTTCAAACGGACATTACGGGATATCCGACCATCGGATTCTCCTAAAACTAGAACCATTGGGTTCGTATCGAAAAGAGCTTTCTAAAGAATATTAGAGATTTGAAATCTGATGGTTGGATTTGGAATTATGTCCAAATCAAATTTGGAAAAGGTCGTTGTAAGTGTAATTCGATGGCCATTTATGGAAATTGACTGTACGGGCCTTGGTAAAATTATTAAAAATATCAATAATTAGTGTAAAATCATAAGAAATGATTTGTGAAGAATTGCGGTGAAAATCCCATATTTGAAAAGATAAAAACAGATTTTTATCGAAATGAACTAGTTATGAACTAGAATTATAATCCAAATATTTTTAAATAAAATTAAATGGATTTGAAATGGTTTTAAAAATAACCGGAATTTCCAATATATATATTGGAAATGGATTTGGATCGAAACCGTCTTCGGAATATTTTGATGCTGGATTTTGTGATTATACAGATATTGTTATGGAAATTTGACCGAAGGTCTTCACATCGTTTGGATGATTACCGATGTCTTGATTGGGCTGTACACCCAAGGCGAGGTAATAGGTGGTGATCGTCCAAACGTAATTGGAGATCTACCGGATATGCGAGGGCCTATCCCATATATTGGACATATGGGGGAGGAATAAGGTGCCTCCGGTTTCGTTCAGACCCAGAACGGACTTGTAAATGGATGTAAGTCTGACATTGGATTTCATTCTGTGTGATTGAAATACATCGGTTGCATAGCATGAATTGCCTGTGTGGCATGCTGAGATGCAACTGATCAAGGCTTCTGTTGAAAAGCAGGGTCTTGTGGTTGATGATCAAAGCACGACTTTAATATAGCGTAACTTTGTGTAGCGTTAATTCACGAGCCTCACACCCCGGTGTGAACAAGAAACGAGAGAGGACTTCAGGGAGGACATGCGTTTCCTTATAGCTAGGAGTGGTGTCAGCGTTTTACTAGCCCTGACATTTTACTTATGTGGATGATGGATTGTGAGGCGCCTCATTTATATCGGTCGATCCGGGGCCGATGGAGTCATTTGGCTCATTTACGCCCCATAGGGCGAGAAACTTAGTGTTCAGGCATTTTAATCCACATCGAGTGGACCGGCCCTGACGATCCAAAGGTCACTCGAGCTCTGACCTGAGACATGGTCTAGATTGTCTCAAAGTGGTAAGGACGATCCCTTGCCTTGGTTCATAGAGGGAAATCCAACTTCCAATACGTGATTTTGCAGTTTTGATTGTAGAGCCTAGTATTAGCAACATGATTATGGTACCCATGCTGTCTAGGATTGATACATTTATATTTGAAGTTGTTTTATAAACTATGCATTTATAATAGTATCAAATGATTTTTTTAAACGTACCAAGCATGTTTGGCTATAATAAGGGAAAAACCTATCCTTCGGCTTGCGTCGCATTGTTTGATGGGACCTGGGTCTTATAATAGCTTCATTTTTCCAAAAAGCATTGCGTTGTTTTGTTATATGCACTGGTATTCTTGGGAGGAAACCCGTTCCGTGTTATATGGCGTGGTCCCTTGATATATCTGATTTAAGGTAAAGTTTTAAATTACTGTTTTAGTTCTCACACCAGTCACATGACTGACTTGGAGTTTATTGTTTTAACCTAAACTCTGGGTGCCCCTATTTTCCGCACGAGCAGCTAGTAGTTTTGGTTTTGCAGATTTATATTCACAGGATCCTGATTTACAGCTGAAGCGATATCTGGAAAGCTCTTTATCCGTGTAATACTTTCAGTTGTGTTTTGTATTGTTTTCCGCTGCGATGTAATGTATTGTAAATCACTGATATTTTCTGATGTATATTATTTGTTTCATACTCTGTATATTCTTGCATTCTGAAGGAATTGTTGTAATAAGCAATGAAATGTTCTTCTGTTTGTGTTTTGATTTGTCATGTTCTCAATTCATTCCGGGCTTTCCTTCACGGCGAAGTTCGGGAAGCTTCCGTGAAGTTATAAAATTTATTTTTATAACCGAAGATAGATTTTGAAATATATATTTTGAATAAAGGTTTTTAAAAAAGACATAAATATTTATTATTATTATTTAAGTTTATAATTAATCATTAATTGATTTTATAAAGTAAATTCTTATGTTAAGAAGATTTATAAGTAAATGAGGGGAAAATTAACCTAACGGTTAAGATTTGAACAATGTTTTTGAGCAACAATTAAATGAAATTATTTAAATTAATTAATTATATTAATTAATTTAAAGGAAGGACTATAGTTGAAATCGATAAACGAATTAATCGTGTTTTGAGTTGACTAAGTCAACCGTTTTAACAGGGATTGATTATTAAATTAATTTGTTTAACGAATATTTGTTTTAATTTAATAATATTTTTAAAAAGGAATTTACTATCCATTTTAGTTAATTAAGAAGTTAACTACTGCTATTGTAGTTAATGATTGAAGTAAATTATTATTTTTAATTAATAATAATTGAGGAGATTACTTTTTAATTGAAATTCATTTAAATAGTGATCGAACTGAAATGAATCTAATTGAATTGTGGAAAGAGTTTATGAACGGGTTTTATTTTAAAACCGAGTTTTATAACGAAGTTGTAAGAAGGATTTTAAGCGAATTTGATAGCTTAAGTCAAATATATACTAAATATTTAAAGTTAGAGAAAGGGAATTTAGAAATTGGGAAATGGTATGAAATAATGAAGTGAGATTTATTCCGAGGTTCAGAATGTGATATTCCGAAGTTTGGAATGTTAAGCGGAGTTGAGAGTACAAGTTAAGTAAAAGATTTGGAAATGGCAATGAATATAAGTTGTCGTAAATGATTACAAACGATCTTGTAAATGGTTGTTAGGAATTGAAATGTAATTGAAATATTAGTTGCCGATAATAATTTACAAATGGGATTTGTAAATGAAGTGAGAGATTTGAAAAATGCATTTGTAATAATTGTTACAAATAATAAATTAGACTATTTTATTTATAGACTAAAGATCTTTAAAAAGGATCGCTATGTGATTTTAGACAATGCATAAGTTGTCGTAATGATTTGAAAAAGGTATAAATAAAGAAAGGAAAAAGTTTTGAAATGAAATCTGTAACGTTTGTTACAGATAATAAGCTGATTGTTTGATAAAAATAAAAATACAAGGATTCGTAAGATATGTCAATTATAAGATCTGTAAAGATATTTATACAAGATTTGTAAAGATATTTATATAAGATTTGTAAAGATATTTATATATGATTTAAAACAAATATGGTATTGTTGTTACAAACAAGTTAAAGAATGTTTATATAGAGATGTTGAAGAAATTTTATAAAGGATTCTATTTATAATGAAATCAAAGCTCGTGTATAACATTGTAAAGGATTATTAAAGATTTCTAGAGAAATAAATAATAGTTTACTTAATAATTAATTAAGTAAATGGTGTCGAGATTTAAATAAGGTTTTCTGTAACGAACCGGATTTTTCTGCTATTTTAATTTGAATATTCCAATTTATTTTAAATATTATAATTGGAAATATCAATGAATTTAATATTGGATTGGTTTATAAAACGACTACTGAACGTTTATATTTATATTAAAACATACTCGAAGTGACGTGGTATTTCATACAATTGTGTTTTGAACTTCAATTGAATATACAGAATCCGTTTTAGGTCAGAACTCTGTGAAATGAGAAACGTTGGGTTCGTATTGTTTATAATTTTCTAATGGAAGAGAAAAATTGAGATTTCAGCTTATATATTGTAATTTATGTCCAAATCAAAATTTGTAATAGTCGTTATGGAAATTGTTTATGAATTATAACATTTATTTAATATTATAAGAGGAAATTTTATATATTTGGATATATTTTTACTCAAATTTTACTAATATTGGGCTATAATTCCATATTGATCATATTGGAATGATATATTATGTTGTTTTGATATATTCGACAATAATAGTTTATTATTATTTAATTTAATTATTTTGGAATTAAATTAATACTATATCGATATTATATGAGCCGTAATAATAGTTATTTTCCTAACAACCGCCATTTTCAACGAAGTGAATTTTATTGGAATGCGTATCGCTGATTATTGTTAAATTTCTAGTTTGGAGCCAATTGGTGTTATTTTGTCGGTAGACGAAATTTAAAAGTGAACCGATGAATAAATTAAAAAAAACTATTTTTGCAAACAAAGTCGGTTTACGACCAATCCAATTTCATTGGGACTATAACGTCAAGACGTAGCGGTATATTTATTTTCATCACGTTTGGAGACTGTGTAGGGCGGTGCGTACATTTATTGGGCAACATAAATGGCGGAAAAAATAATTAAAATAACCATATTTAAATAGGAATATATATATATATATATATATATATGTGTGTGTGTGTGTGTGTGTGTGTGTGAGTGTGCGCGCGCGTGCGCGCGTGTGTGTACACATCTACCCATCTCTACCTAGAATTTGCACATGCCTATTGAAACACTTCAGCTACCCTAAATTTAGTGTACAACAACTCTATGAAAAACTGATACAACAAACCCTATAGATTTAATAATCAGGATCCAGCTATGGAAAGGAAAACTCATGCCCAGTTATCTTTTTTCTTCTTCTTTTCTCTGCCTATCTACACACATAGGCGATAACATCCCACAACTATGAGAGGAAAGAAAAGAGCATCTTCCTACCAAGCTACTCACATGGTTATGGAAGAAACGTCTCAGCATTGACAATTCACTAGCCTCTATAGATCACTTATCTATCCCTTCATTGTATCAGTGTCAACCAAACCATGCCTTCATAAGTCAAACGCACAACTCAGGTCTACCTACTCACTTACCCTGGTTTAATATCACGCTACAACATGTACAAGCAGATAAGGTACCAAACCCAGCTATATTTGAAATGAAAGAACAACAACAACCATCACCCAGCTATCCTGTAGCCTAGAGTCACCTATAATAGTTGTGCCCCAAACTATTGAAACCGTGAATGCCAAGTCTTCGCGCAGTATATATACATCATCCTGCTCATTTTCCAAATCAAACCAGGGTAGAAAAATAAATGTCCAAAACTTCTTTGATTTTAAAAAAATCATATACTCAATATAAATCCTGAAACTACCTAAAATCAAACCCCAAAATCACGTGCTATCCATTCAATGTCTTCAGATCGGGTGAAACGATGATAAACCACGGAAGATGATGGCTGGGTCTGGAGTTTTCTATAGATTCAGGGAATTATACGCGATTTCGAGTATATAGGAAATGATCAGCAAAGAATGATGCACGCATGGGATTATTTTTGGGATTTCTAGAGAAAATATGTGTTGCGCCTGAACGAGAAGGAACAGGGCAGTAGCTCACTAGAGGGGGTATAGGTGATATTGGCGGGTCAGGTGTAGGGAGAGAAGTAGACCACCAGAGTTTAATTGAAGGGTCATGGGAAGTTTTGATGCATCATTGTTTTTGCGTTACCGTGTATGCACGATGGAGTTTCAGCTAATTGAGGAAAAAGAGATGCACTATAGGTAGCGGGGTTGTTAAGGAAGCGGGCTGATTTGTTTAGGAGTGACGTGGGCTGATGGGTGGGTTTGGGCCAGTATTAATTAAAAAAACATGAAACTGTGTGGTAAACGAAACGATGGTTGAAAACTTGAACAACTGCTTGGAAGAAGAAGAAGATGCAGTTGGGGTAGGGCCGTGGGCCATCAGGGCATTGGGTTGGGTCTTTGATTTATATATATATACATATATAAAGAACAATGTAAAAGTATATGAGGAAGGAACAGGGATGTGGCGAAGGGAATGTATGAAGTGCGCATTGGACATACGCGTGTCCCATGGACCATCTAAAAAGAAAGAAGGAAGGATTACTAGAGATGTGTACGTGTGAAAAAAGAAAGATGGGGAGGACGGTTGTGACGACCCATTCCCGATAAGACGGTGCAAGGGTAATCTTTGGAATATAACACATAAACAAATAACAACAGAACAGAAATATTTAAATACATCAGAAATGTACAATAGAATACACTGGATAAACATAATCATCAGAGTTACACAGTATACAGGATCATACTTAGTACAAAATACAGTTCAACTATACATAAATGTCTACTGCAGAAAAGAAAACATAATATGTGCAACATGAGCTGAACAACATAAAAAGAGATAAATGATAGAATCCATCTTCAGCTCCAACTATCCAGAAAGAGCCTGCTAAAACCTGAATACAAGGCTGCCCGTGTAGATAGGGGCACCCGAGTTTGCAAGTGAAACAAACTACGAGTCAGTCATGGGACTGGTATGAGAAATCTACTTAACACACTTTACAATATGGCTAATCACAGGACCACGCCACTTTCGCGGAACGGGTTTACTCCATTGGATTGCCAGTGCTTTAAAACAAATAATTCTTTTAAACATTGCAAAGCTTTTTATAAAAATAAAGCCATTATAAGACTCAGTTCCCATCACACAATGCAACACAAACCAGAGGATAGAGTTTTACCTTATAATGGCCAAAATATGCTTGATACGAGCAAAAGAAATCATTTGATATTATTGCTAGTGTATATATGTTTCAAAAACAATTTCAATCATAACTATCAATCATAGACAGCATGGGTACCATATATCATGTCGCCATATATATATACAATCAAAACCGCACGATGTCGTATTTGGAAATTGGATTTCCGTCATGAACCGAGGCAAAAGATAGTCCTCACCGAATTCGAGACGCTCTAGCCCGCCCCTCAGGCAAGCGCGCAGGCAAGCCTTGGATCGTCAGGGCCGGTCCACCAATGTGGATTAAAATTCCTGAACACTGCGTTTCCCCACCCTATGGGGCGTCACTGGTCGTTTCCGACCACACCATCGGCTCCGAAGAGACCGAAGCAAACCGAGGCCTCGCTTTCCATCGTCCACATAAGTAAAATACCCGGGCGTGTAAAACCCAAAGCACCACTCCTAGCTAGAAGAAAATGCATGTCCTCACTAAAGTCCTTCTCCCGTTTCTGGCTCATACCGGGGTGTGAGGCTCGCGAAACAACGCTATACACAAAGCCATGCCACACAGGCTGTGCTTTGATCATCAACCACAAGACTTTGCTTTTCAACAAAAGCCTTGATCATCTGCCACTTAGGCATGCCACATAGGCAATTCACTCAATGCGACTGGTTTCCATCGATATATAACCTTTGAGCTCGTACATCTCAGAGAAGGGCGTTAAGCAAGAGAATAAATTCTCCGCCGCCAAACAAATATATATTTAATAGAGATCAATCGGCACAGAACAAAATCCAATGTCAGACACACAGTCCATTTACATGTTCATTCTGGGTCTGAACGAAATTGGAGGCACTCAATACCTCGCACATCCTACAATCAACAAGTACGTCCGGGTGGCTACTACTTCAACCCCGTCAAGGTAGCTACTCCTATCATGAGCATCAGTAGTCCCCCTCCATTCGACGTGAAGATCATCGGTCTTGCACCGTCTTCATATCTTCGACTTTCACTCGTCGATCAATTATTTGAAATGAAAATTAACTCGGCCTTTTCAAATAATTCACGTATATCTAGAATTTCAAATCAATTCATTTCAATGGTTAAATTATTCGACAACACCAATTTTATTCTTTAATGTAATTTTCACACCAAACACATTCAACCATCAAATATCACATAAATCGAGCAAATTCAGTTTATTTCCATTCCATACCGTTTATAATATTTTATCACGATTTATCGCTATTTTTATTTGTTTAAAAATAGCCAATTCATTCAAACGACACTTCAGGCCATAACGCGGCCGTGGCGCTGTTTTTCTCCAGATTTGATTTACACATATCTGAAAATCTAACTGTTGGATCTTCAAAAAATTTATATCATTAGAAAAACCTTTTTAAAACGAATCCAATGATTTCAGTTTAGGGAAAATCCGACGGTCGGATCTCCAAGCACTAATCGTTTGAAGTTACGATTTCAAAATACGAACTGCAGCATCGTTATTCGATTTAATTTAATTATATTTATATATATAAATATAATCAATTCTGGCGCTGTTTTTCTTCAGAATTGAATTAAACATTCCAGACAATCCAACCGTTGGATCTTTACAAAGTTGGTGCCGTTGGAAAGGTATTTCCAAGGTGAACCCGAGGTTGTGGTTTCGGGAAAATCTGATGGTCGAATGTCCCGCATTAATCGTTTGAAATCACAGTTTCAAAACACGAACTACAGCTTCGTTATCCACTATATTTTGATTATATTTATATAAATATACATAAATATAATTCTTTCATTGATTTCAAAACCATATCCACTTTATAGATTTGATAAAAATGATATTTTTATCCAACAAACATTTATTTCAACACTTCACAATTTTTAACAATTCATGTATATAATAAAAATGTGATTTTTATTGTAAAACAATTTATTTCAAAACACAACTATTTTATATAGTTCATATAGATGATAAAAATATGATTTTTATTATAAAACAATTCATTTCAAAACATGACTATTTTATATAGTTCATATAGATGATAAAAATATGATTTTTATTATAAAACAATTTATTTCAAAACACAACTATTTTTCAACACAAGAATTTCTATTCAACGAATGAATTTCTATTCAACACATGAATATAGTTTCAACAAACGAAAATAATTCTAACACATGAATATTTCAGAAAATTTCGACAGCATAACGACAGGGTAGTTAAAACCGGGGCCGTCCCTAATACGGCTCCTCGCTCTACCTTAAAGCCTCGCAGCTTTTGACAATGGGGATTCATGCATCTAGTTCACACGCAGGCGACATGTTTTATTTTCATTTCCACAATCTATTCTAATTTTGTTTCAACCACTAATGGGTATTTTTCAACCACAGCCAATCATTCTCAACCACAAACAATTTATAACAACCATTTGCATTATTCACCAGATTTCACATCAACCAAATAATCCAAACAATATCACAACCAATAAATATCGTCCATGGTCTGTGGACGAGGGGAGTATATATATATATATTTGTATATAAATATATTTCAATTCACTTCAATTCATTTCAACGCACATATAATTTTTACAACGCATATATAACTTATACATCGAACATACAACTTATACAATGCTTATACATGAGGTGTACAATGCTTATATAACTCATACATCGACTATATAATTTATACATCGTTGTTTTCCACATCGTTTATAAATTAGAAATCTCACATTGGGTTCCACTCCACCAGAAATAATAGAAGGCTAAGAAAAATATGCGGTCTCTTCTAGAATGTAGAAGATGTCCACACGAGTCCAATGTCTCTTGTTTCACTGAATTTCGTCAACAAATGAAAAAGATATGATTTTTACAGTGAAACCATAAACCGTAGCGCTTAAAACTGCTATAATATAGTTTAAATTAAAATAGCCGTATACCTTCCAAAATTCTTCAAAACTAGGTTTGGATTTTTTGATCAATTCGCGATGCTATAGCACGATCGGGCTGTTGCACGTTGTAGAGCTTGGAACCAACTTCCCGACGATGGTCAGGGGCCCCACTTCGATCGCAGCACCTGGGCGTGGCGGAGCTCCGAAGTGCGTGACTTCCTGGCCGTCGTTCTCTCTGTGCACGTGACAAGGGGGTGTGAGGTTTGTCTTGATTTGGAGAGGAGAGCGGGAGCTTCAGAAATGTCCAAAGGGTCGAAGGGTATGAAGGTGTGGATGACGAGGAATTGAGGCTGGAAGTGATGAACTCTTTCCGCCGTCGTGAGAATTAGGTTACGGGTTTTGAAGCGGAGCGGATAAAGTGAAGGAGAATCCTGATTGGTCGATGCATTATTATTTATTATTTAATTTATTTAACTCGGAAAATACCACTTTATCTATACGAACTCCAATTCAAACCTAACGACTGTCGTCCCTAGCTAAATACCCCCATTCCGAACACAATGGGATATGTTTCATAGGCCCATTTGACTGTTTCAGTCAGTTTTTCTTCAAATTAAAATATAAAACATTCAATATTTGATTTGAACGTACATTTCAATTTGCCGGGGCCACATATTGATTCTAAAAATCCCAGAAAAATAAATCTAGCTATGTTTTGACGATACAGTCCCAACAAAACTAGTTTCGTCGAATTCTGAGCCCGTTTGCAAAATGGCCCGTTTCTGGTCGATCCAATTAACTGTAATTGACCAAAACACGTTTTCCTTTGCCATGCTCACATATTAACTTCCAAAATTATGAAATTTGAAACCTAGCAATAATTTGACATCCCGGATCCAACAAAAGTGTTTTCGTCGAATTTTGAGGTCGTTTTCAAAATGGCCATTTTCACGGGCTATAAATATTCTATAGCGACCTTTCTGAAAATTCATTTGGCCATAACTTTTGCTTCCCGCTATGAAACTTCAATTTTTCAGATTCATTAGAAATATATTCACTAACAGATCTAAATATTTTTTGTTTCACTCAAATCCGTTTTGTTTTGCACCTGGTAAAGTCAGGCGAAGTTTGAATTAAAATTTTGAAACTACCGCGCCATTTCAGGCCTTGTTTATAATTAGAATTAATTATATTCGTTTTCAAATGTCGATTCAAACTTACTTTTTCATCATTATTATTTAAAATATTTAAAATCCACTAAAATAGCCAATTTAAAAAATTTTAATTGGTTCAGATTATCCGGGTCGTTACAATCTCCCCCACTTAAAACTTTTCGTCCCCGAAAAGGAACGAAGTCGAAAGTGGTTTGATTAATCAACTCTACGTTCAATCTGGCTTCCATCCTCCAACTTTTCAGTTTCTTCAAAAATTTGGCTAACACCCGGAATTTTTGAAATATTTCGCCATAACCTCCTTTGTACGGGGAGGGGTTTGGAAATTTATTGGGCCGTATTAGGTACCCAATAAATCCTAATAAGCATACATATATTTATAGTGATATATTCTGGTGTTTACAGGGGAGCGTGTATAGATAATAACTCCAGAGAATAAATTCTCGTCACCCTGTCAAAGCCTGAGGGAGTGTGTATTTTTAATTACTCCAGAGGATAAATCCTCGTCACCTCATCCCGTGTGGGAAATAAATAGTCCATGTGACGTATCTAATAACTAGAGAGACGTGATTATTGTCAACTCCAGACCCGTGTGTGGTTTTTATTAATCTGGCAATTTATCTTTGAAATTTTATATGGTCCATAACAGTCATCAGTTCAACCTGTAAAATATAGTCATCGCCATACAAGCCTCTCGCTCATACGGTAAATCTTCAACCTCGTCACACAAGCTCCAAATGCTTATGTGGTATATGATAAAGTATGCCTATCTCCCCAAAGTATGCCAGGTAGTGTAGTTCAAAATTAATTGTTACTATCCTATGGCGACGTTTATTCTTACACACAGAACAACCAGCACTCCACATCCAATGGCATTCACAGGAGTTGATATAATAATAAAATTACGCATCCAACTCATTAAGGTTTACGTATTTGTTGGGCACGCAAATAAAATCTTTACTCAACAGCTAATCCATTTACCTGTTCAAACATATATAACGCACATGTATATAGTTTAAATTAACTATCCCTCTAATAATTTAATTAATCAAATCCACTATCACACAACACAAACAAAAAGCAATTTGTTTTTAACTTTTCAAAATCATACAAATTAATTCATATGCTCTTTTTAAATTAATCATACTATAGAAGTAAAAGTGCACATCCATGGAAAGAAAATAACAACAAAGTAGAGAATTAAATGGTAATGCAAAGTATGGTAAATGTACCTTGCACCGGAGTCAATCAGAGATATCCACCCTGCACTTAGGATAGGCTTTCTTAATGCTCTCCTCTGTTTCCCAAATACAATCTCACAGATCTCCACTACATTGCACTTCGACTAAGTGAACCTTTTTGTTCCTCAGCTCTTTGGTTTCTTTGCTAATTATCTTTAGCAGCTCTCTTCTCACAGCCAATTCTGGAGTGATTTCTATATCATGTTGCGCTGCTTCTTCCATGATCAAGTCTGGATCATGAACGTGCTTTCGAAGTTGAGATACGTGAAATACATCATGCACTCCAGGCAACAAATTAGGAAATTTAATCTTATATGCGAGAGTTCCAATCCGTTCAAGGATAGGAAACGGACCAATGAATTTGGGTGCCAATTTCCCTGTTTTACCGAACTGGATAACTCTACTCATCGGAGATACTTTCAAATATACATAGTCGCCAATAGCAAATGATATATCCCTTCTTCTCTTATCTGGATAGCTCTTTTGTCGGCTTTGGGCGGCTAGTAATCGTTTCTTAATGAAATCGACTTTATCTGTAGCATCGCGAATCATATGTGGCCCCAATACAAGTCTGTTAC
The DNA here is from genome assembly GCA_030737875.1 of Allium sativum. NCBI lineage: Eukaryota > Viridiplantae > Streptophyta > Magnoliopsida > Asparagales > Amaryllidaceae > Allium > Allium sativum. The sequence goes on along the minus strand of CM060921.1, from coordinate 361,866,051 downwards.
CAGGTTCAACCCAACAAGCAGGGGATCGGCATGGTCTACCATACAATACTTCGAATGGAGACATTTTCAGGCTCGCTTGGTAGCTGTTATTATATGAGAATTCAGCCAAATGTAAATGGTCTTCCCACGATCCGCCAAAATCAAGAATACAAGCCCACAATAGATCTTCTAGAATACGATTCACCCTCTCAGTTTGGCCATCTGTTTGAAGATGATATGTGGTGCTCAAGTTCAGTTTCGTTCCTAATTCTGCTCTGAATGCATCCCAGAACTTACTGGCAAAAATCGGGTCACGATCACTAACGATGCTCATGGGAACTCCGTGCAGTCTAACAATTTCTTTGAAATAAATCTGCGCCAAACTTTGAGCAGTTCTATTCGATTTGACAGGTATGAAATGAGCGGTCTTCGTAAATCGATCCACGATCACCCAAATACTGTCATTTCCTTTTCTGGTTCTAGGCAAACCATCTATGAAATCCATAGAAATCTGTTCCCACTTCCCACCTGGAACTTCCAAATGTTGCAACAATCCAGCGAGCTTCTGCTGATTGCTTTTGACTTGCTGACAAGTAGTACACCGGCTAACATATAAGGAGATGTCTCGTTTCATAGATCTCCACCAGAAAGTGTGTTTGATATCATTATACATCTTGCTCACCCCTGGATGGATACTAAGCTTGGCTTTGTGACATTCATCCAATACTTCTCTTCGAAGTTCATCAATGTTCGACACACATATTCAGCCTTTCAACCTCAGGATTCCCTCACCATCTATTTGAAAACTCAAGTTCTCGCCTTTCTGTATTCGTTCTTTGATTCTTTGAATGAAGTGATCATCCTTCTGAAGAGCAGATATTTTATCAATCAAAGACGTCGTAATGATAAAGCTGGCGATCATTACATTCTTTCTACTCAGCGCATCAGCCACAACATTGGCTTTCCCTGGAGTGTACAAAATCTCAAAATCGTACGCCGCAAGAAATTCTTGCCAACGCTGCTGCCTTAGATTCAAGTCTTTCTGGGTGAACAGATATTTCAACGATTGATGGTCTGTATACAGTTCGAATTTCTCACCCAAAAGATAGTGCCTCCAGATTTTCAAAGCAAATAAAATGGCTAACAACTCAAGATCATGAGTAATGTAATTCTTCTCATGCGGTTTCAGCTGACGGCTAGCATAAGCAATCACTTGACCTCTTTGCATTAACACTGCACCAAGGCCTTCTCTAGAAGCGTCAGTCCAGACATTCAAGTCCTCATTGCCATCTATTATTGTTAACACTGGAGCGGTCGTCAGTTTTAATTTCAGCTTCTGGAAAGCTTCCTCACATTCCAAAGTCCAATTGAATCTCGAATGTTTCTTAGTTAGTTTCGTAAAGGAACTAGATGTCTTTGTGAAATCCTTAATGAATTTTCGATAATAACTGGCTAATCCAAGAAAACTTCTGACTTCTGTGGGCGTACGAGGCTGTTTCCAATTCTGAATAGCAGTGATTTTACTGGGATCCACTGAAATTCCTTCTTTTGACACGACGTGGCCAAGAAATTTGACTTCTTCTTGCCAGAATATACACTTGGAAAATTTTGCTTTTAAAACATTCTTTCTAAGAATTTCTAACACTTGTTCCAAATGTTTTTCGTGTTCGTTTTCTGATTTAGAGAAGATTAGAATATCATCAATGAAGACAAGAACGAATTTATTCAGTACTCCTCTGAATACCCGATTCATTAGATCGACGAAATAGGCTGGAGCGTTACATAAGCCGAACGACATTACTAACCACTCGTAGAATAAGTCTGGACCTCTGAATGCTGTCAAAGGAACACACTCTTCGGCAATATGAAGCTGATGGAAACCTGTAGCTAAGTCCATTCGTGAAAACACTTGTGCTCCATTCAATCGGTCCAATAAATCATCAATCCGCGACAACGGATATTTGTTCTTTAGTGTCTGCTTATTCAAGTCTCGATAGTCTACACATAATCTGAGAGTACTGTCTGACTTTGGGACTAAAGAGAAACTAGGCCTGATTAGACCCTTCCATACTTACTGTCGAGTTTGATTATCTAACTCGTCCCTCTCTTTCAAGGTCATTCTTTGAATAGCGTGAACCACTGGCCTTGCAATCGGGACTAAAGAGATTTTAAAATCAATTTCTCTCTGCGGAGGTAAGCTAACGAATTCTTCGAACACATCCGCATAGTTCTTAACATCTAGGATATCTGCAATGTCGACCTGAATATTCTCTGTAACGGCAGGAACAGGTTCTATTTGAGCAGGAGAAACATCTAATGCTGCCCAGAAGTCTTTTCCATCAGAATTCGGGCCTTCACATGGAATGGTTATATATTCTCCGAACTTTGTTTTTGCCTTAACAACCCTCTCGGCGCATTTAACTTCTTCTTCATATTTGGTTAACCAATCCAATCCCAGTATAAGGTCAAACTCTGTAAAATTCATTACTATTGCGATAGTGGGGAACCGATACCGGGAAAAAGCGACAGGCACTCCACAAACCCAATCAAGATCAAGGGAGCCCCCAACCGGATTATGAACAGTAATTGGTTCTTTGAGCTTCTTCAAATTCAAATCCAGTTTCTTAACCGCATTCTTTGCAACATAGCTTCGCGATGAGCCTGTATCAAATAATACTTTAACCAGAATATCTTTGACGGTAAGCATGCCTTCTAAAACATCTGGCCTTTCCTGACTAGCTGAGGATGCAGGAACTTCTGCTACTTTATTTACCTGTATCATTCCAGGTTTCTCTAATAACCGGCAATCCCGCTTTATATGACCAGCCCGATGGCAAAGATTGCATTTCCTATTCTCATGAAATTTATTCTCGGGTCTAGATTTATCCTTCTTCCGTTCGTTCCAAGATTTACAGTTTATCGCCAAATATCCTCGCCTATTGCAGCTCGAGCATGTGGCAGTCGTAATTGGTCCTTTCTCAGATATAACCTTTCCTCGATTTAATCTAGGCTTCTTTCTAACTCTAGACGTCGTACTGGCCTCAGGCTGTGTACTAGTCTCTGGGCTATCAGTTTCGAATTTCCTTTTGCTGCTAGAACTGGCATCCTCTTCGTCTCGCAACATACCTTTCCTATAGAGATCCTCGTACTGGTAGCCATGTATATCATTTCAGAAAAAGGAAGCTTCACATGCCCCATTACTTTATTCTGGTGCTTTCTTTGAAGACCATTTATAAACCTCAGATTCTTCACCTTTGGCTTTTGAATCAGATGTGGAGCAAAGTGAGAAAGTTCATTGAATCTCTTATGATATTCTGGGATATTCATATCACCTTGTATCAAATAGTAGAATTCATCACACAACCGCTCAGTTGCCTCTGGAGGAATAAATTTTGCATTGAAAAGCTCTTTGAATCTATCCCAGGTGATATCACCTTTTGGATTATCCTTAATAATTGAATCCCACCAGAACAAAGCTTCGTCTTTGAGTGCCCAAGATGCTAGTAATCTTTTCTGGTCATCCCTCAGCTTTAATCCTTCAAAGATTTTTCAGTAGAACGAATCCAAGCTTGTGTTTTAGCAATAGATTCTTCGCCCAAGAATGGTACTCCACCCATATTTCTGTACTTCTTAAGTAGGGCTTCTATATCTGGGTCTGTATTCCTTCTGTTTTTGGCACTCATTTTCTAGTACTTCTGCAAATTGCAGATCATGTGTCAGGTCAATAGAAAAGATATTATAAAGCATAGAGACAAATACTTGAATGTAAATGTGTCTATCGAGGTGTATTTCATTCTGTTATACTCATACTAGGATATTACTGATCCTATCTATGATGAGTTACTAGACCTAGAACACTACTGGTTCTATTTCTGACGAGTTCGTTAATATGTTATATTCCAGAACTAAGCTTAACCAAAGCTCTGATACCACGTTTGTGACGACCCCATTCCCGATAAGACGGTGCAAGGGTAATCTTTGGAATATAACACATAAACAAATAACAATAGAACAGAAATATTTAAATACATTAGATAATGTACAATAGAATACACTGGATAAACATAATCATCAGAGTTACACAGTATACAGGATCATACTTAGCACAAAATACAGTTCAACTATACATAAATGTCTACTGCAGAAAAGAAAACATAATATGTACAACAGGAGCTGAACAGCATAAAAAGAGATAAACGATAGAATCCATCTTCAGCTCCAGCTATACAGAAAGAGCCTGCTAAAACCTGAATACAAGGTTGCCCGTGTAGATAGGGGCACCCGAGTTTGCAAGTGAAACAAACTATGATTCAGTCATGGGACTGGTATGAGAAATCTACTTAACACACTTTACAATATGGCTAATCACAGGACCACGCCACTTTCGTGGAACGGGTTTACTCCATTGGATTGCCAATGCTTTAAAACAAATAATTCTTTTAAACATCGCAATGCCTTTTATAAAAATGAAACCATTATAAGACTCAGTTCCCATCACACAATGCAACACAAACCAGAGGATAGAGTTTTACCTTATAATGGCCAAAATATGCTTGATACGAGCAAAACAAATTATTTGATATTATTGCTAGTGTATATATGTTTCAAAAACAATTTCAATCATAACTATCAATCATAGACGGCATGGGTACCATGTATCATGTCGCCATATATATATATATATATATATATATATATATATATATACATACAATCAAAACCGCACGATGTCGTATTTGGAAATTGGATTTCCGTCATGAACAGAGGCAAAAGATAGTCCTCACCGAATTCGAGACGCTCTAGCCCGCCCCTCAGGCAAGCGCGTAGGAAAGCCTTGGATCGTCAGGGCCGGTCCACCGATGTAGATTAAAATTCCTGAACACTACGTTTCCCCGCCCTATGGGGCGTCACTGGTCGTTTCCGACCACACCATCGGCTCCGAAGAGACCGAAGCAAACCGAGGCCTCGCTTTCCATCGTCCACATAAGTAAAATACCCGGGCGTGTAAAACCCAAAGCACCACTCCTAGTTAGAAGAAAACGCATGTCCTCCCTGAAGTCCTTCTCCCGTTTCTGGCTCATCCCGGGGTGTGAGGCTCGCGAAACAACGCTATACACAAAGCCATGCCACACAGGTCGTGCTTTGATCATCAACCACAAGACTTTATTTTTCAACAGAAACCTTGATCATCTGCCACTTAGGCATGCCACACAGGAAATTCACTCAATGCGACTAGTTTCCATCGATATATAACCTCTGAGCTCGTACGTCTCAGAGAAGGGCGTTAAGCAAGAGAATAAATTCTCCGCCGTCAAACAGATATATATTTAATAGAGATCAATCAGCACAAAATAAAATCCAATGTCAAACACACAGTCCATTTACACGTTCGTTCTGGGTCTGAACGAAACAGGAAGCACTCAATACCTCGCACATCTGTACAATCAACAAGTACGTTCGGGTGGCTACTACTTCAACCCCGTCAAGGTAGCTACTCCTATCATGAGCATCAGTAGTCCCCCTCCATTCGACGTGAAGATCATCGGTCTTGCACCGTCTTCATATCTTTGACTTTCACTCGTCGATCAATTATTTGAAATGAGAATTAACTCGGCCTTTTCAAATAATTCACGTATATCTAGAATTTCAAATCAATTCATTTCAATGGTTAAATTATTCGACAACACCAATTTTGTTCTTTAATGTAATTTTCACACCAAACACATTCAACCATCAAATATCACATAAATCGAGCAAATTCAGTTTATTTCCATTCCATATCGTTTATAATATTTTATCACGATTTATCTCTATTTTTATTTATTTAAAAATACCAATTCATTCAAACGACGCTTCAGGCCATAACGCGATCATGACGCTGTTTTTCTCCAAATTTGATTTACACATATCTGAAAATCTAACCGTTGGATCTTCATAAAATTTATATTATTAGAAAGATCTTTTCAAAACGAATCCAACGGTTTCAGTTTTGGGAAAATCCGACGGTCGGATCTCCCGCACTAATCGTTTGAAGTTACGATTTCAAAATACGAACTGCAGCGTCGTTATTCGATTTAATTTAATTATATATATATATATAATCGATTCGGGCGCTGTTTTTCTTTAGATTTGAATTAAACATTCCAGACAATCCAACTGTTGGATCTTTACAAAGTTGGTGCCATTGGAAAGGTATTTCCAAGGCGAACCCGACGGTTGTGGTTTCAGGAAAATCCGATGGTCGGATCTCCTGCACTAATCGTTTGAAATCACGGTTTCAAAACACGAACAGCAGCTTCATTATCCACTATATTTTGATTATATTTATTTAAATATACATAAATATAATTCTTTCATCGATTTCAAAACCATATCCACTTTATAGATTTGATAAAAATGATATTTTTATCCAACAGACATTTATTTCAACACTTCACTATTTTTAACAATTCATGTATATAATAAAAATGTGATTTTTATTGTAAAACAATTTATTTCGAAACACGACTATTTTATATAGTTCATATAGATGATAAAAATATGACTTTTATTATAAAACAATTTATTTCAAAACACGACTATTTTATATAGTTCATATAGATGATAAAAATATGACTTTTATTATAAAACAATTTATTTCAAAACACGACTATTTTTCAACACATGAATTCCTATTCAACGAATGAATTTCTATTCAACACATGAATGTAGTTTTAACAAATGAAAATAATTCTAACACATGAATATTTCAGAAAATTTCGGCAGCATAACGGCAGGGTAGTTAAAACCGGGGCCGTCCCTAGTACGGCTCCTCGCTCTACCTTATAGCCTCGCAGCTTTTGACAATGGGGATTCATGCATCTAGTTCGCACGCAGGCGGCATGTTTTATTTTCATTTCCATAATCTATTCTAATTTTGTTTCAACCACTAATGGGTATTTTTCAACCACAGTCAATCATTCTCAACCACAAACAATTTATAACAACCATTCGCATTATTCACCAGATTTCACATCAACCAAATAATCCAAACAATATCACAACCAATAATATCGTCCATGGTCTGTAGACGAGGGGAGTATATATATATATATATTCGTATATAAATATATTTCAATTCACTTCAATTCATTTCAATGCACATATAATTTTTACAACGCACATATAATTTTTACAACGCATATATAACTTATACATCGAGCATACAACTTATACAACGCTTATACATGAGGTGTACAACGCTTATATAACTCATACATCGACTATATAATTTATACATCGTTGTTTTCCATATCGTTTATAAATTAGAAATCTCACATTGGGTTCCACTCCACCAGAAATAGTAGAAGGCTCAGAAAAATATGCGGTCTCTTCTAGAATGTAGAAGACGTCCACACGAGTCCACTGTCTCTTGTTTCACTAAATTTCGTCAACAAACAAAAAAGATATGATTTTTACAGTGAAATCATAAACCATAGCGCTTAAAACTGCTATAATATAGTTTAAATTAAAATAGCCGTATACCTTTCAAAATTCTTCAAAACTAGCTTTGGATTTTTTGATCAATTCACGACGCTATAGCACGATCGAGCTGTTGCACGTCGTAGAGCTTGGAACCAGCTTCCCGACGATGGTCAGGTGCCCCACTTCAATCGCAGCACCTGGGCGTGGCGGATCTCTGAAGTTCGTGACTTCCTAGCCGTCGTTCTCTCCGTGCACGTGACGAGGGGGTGTGAGGTTTGTCTTGATTTGGAGAGGAGAGAGGGAGCTTCAAAAATGTCCAAAGGGTCGAAGGGTATGGAGGTGTGGATGACGAGGAAACGAGGCTGGAAGTGATGAACTCTTTCCGCCGTCGTGAGAATTAGGTTACGTGTTTTGAAGCGGAGCGGATAAAGTGAAGGAGAATCCTGATTAGTCGATGCATTATAATTTATTATTTAATTTATTTAATTCGGAAAATACCACTTTATCCATACGAACTCCAATTCAAACCTAACAACTGTCGTCCCTAGCTAAATATCCCCATTCCGAACACATTGGGATATGTTTCATAGGCCCATTTGACTGTTTCAGTCAGTTTTTCTTCAAATTAAAATATAAAACATTCAATATTTGATTTGAACGTACATTTCAATTTGTCGGGGCCACATATTGATTCTAAAAATCCCTAAAAAATAAATCTAGCTATGTTTTGACGATACGGTCCCAACAAAACTAGTTTCGTCAATTTCTGAGTCCGTTTGCAAAATGGCCCTTTTCTGGTCGATCCAATTTAACTATAATTGACCAAAACATGTTTTCCTTTGCCACGCTCACATATTAACTTCAAAAATTATGAATTTTGAAACCTAGCAATAGTTTGACATCCCAGATCCAACAAAAGTGGTTTCTTCAAATTCCGAGGTCATTTGCAAAATGGCCATTTTCACGGGCTATAAATATTCTATAGCGACCTTTCTGAAAATTCATTTGGCCATAACTTTTGCTTCCCGCTATGAAACTTCGATTTTTCAGATTCGTTAGAAAGATATTCACTAACAGATATAAATATTTTTGGTTTCACTCAAATCCGTTTTGTTTTGCACCCGGTACAGTCAGGTGAAGTTTGAATTCAAATTTTGAAACTATCGCGCCATTTCAGGCCTTGTTTATAATTAGAATTAATTATATTCATTTTCAAATGTCGATTCAAACTTACTTTTCATCGTTATTATTTAAAATATTTATTTTAAATATTTAAAATCCACTAAAATAGCCAATTCAAAAATTTTAAATTGGTTCAGAATTTCAAGGTCGTTACAACGGTCTACTTTAATTTGTGGTAAAACACAGTAGGAGCAAACGGAACATGGTTTGCCTAGACAATCGACTATTCAAATTTGATGTGGATCTGACTTTATGATGAGTGGGAAGGTAATAACGGTTTTAATTATTAATTTAAATAATTAGTTTATAATTGATTAAACATTAAATTATTTAATCAAGAATGTATGCTTATAATATTAAAAATCATTTGTATTGTATTACCGAGATCGAACCAAATGGGGTACGGTGGAACCGTATCAACGAGCTAATATGAGGAGCGAGTTTGGTTATCACTGACAGCTATCGGAGTTTTCAATAAAATTAAACGCACATTTAATTTTATTAAACGAACCATTTTAACGTCAGAATAAAACCCAAGGTGAGTTAAACTCACTCGGTTCTCCCACTTATAATTATTATAAGTCGAGTTTTATTTTTTTATATGCCATGTTTGGTAATTATTGTTTGATTAGATGGTTTTTTAGATGTTGTTAAAAATCGTTATATCGAGTATTTAAATTTTGTTTGATTTAAATGAAATGACATCGTTATTTTTTTACGATGAATTCCAAACAAGGTAATTTACCTTGTTGGTTACTTTTATAATAATACAGACATTTTCAAATTAAATTGGATGCTTGAATGATTATAATTGGTTGACCGCTATTAGTTGAATTGATTATTTATCTGTATATGATCATTATATGAACTGTTTAACCCATGTGATTGAATTATTGATTTGGGTTAACGATTGTTGAATTCAAATTCGACATTATTACGATATTAAAAAATGGGTGATACTAGTTGAGAAAGTGGCAGTTGATGGCCTAAGTTATAATCATTTTTAAAGATTGATTTACCGAAAGATGAATCGATAGAAATGAAGTTATGGAATTTATTTTATAACTAAATATAGATTTTTAAATATATTATTTTAAATGAAGTTTATAAAAAAGGAAATAAACCAACCACATAAATATTGTTTGCTAACCACCAATCACCATTTTTATTACAAAAACTACCGTGTGCAAAGCACGTGCCTCATATTAATTATTTATTGATTTATAAAACTAATTACATTGATAAGATTGATCAGCAAGCGAGCGGAGATTAATGCAACGGTTAATAACTGAGATTGATTATTAGAATGGGATTATTTTGAATTTGATTTAATAATAATTGAAGTAATTAAGATTATTTAAATTGATTTTGTTATTAATTAATTTAAATGGAAAGACTAATTAGAAGTGATCGACGAAGTAACCATTATTTAGAATTGACCAACGGTTTCAACTGAAATTGATAATTAAATTAGTCGGTGCCGATTAATCTAATGAGAAAACCTAACGAATAGTTGTTTAGCTTAATAAGAATTGAGAAGGAAATTTGGATATTTACCAGTTAATGATAAAGTTAATTATAATAATTTAAAAAGGATTACTTCTTAATTGAAGTTCATTTAAGTAAGTAATGACGTTAGTAAGTGAATATAATTGAATTTAAAAGTGAGTTAATGTACGGGTTTATATTTAAACCGAGTTTTGTAAATTAAGTTATAAAGGGATTTTAAGCGAATGCGATTAGTTCAAAATAAATGTTTGAAGTAAGAAAGGGAGATAGAGACAAAAGGGTTTATATTAAACCAAAGTTGTATAAATGAGTTTATAAAAAGAGATGGGAAGTTAAAACGTTAATTTAAAATTAACGTTACCTAATAATGGTATTAAGTGAAAATGGTGAGATTTAAAGTAAGATTTCCCAGAATGAATGATTGAAAGGTTTAAAAAAAGATTTTTGTAATTGAATTGGACAAAATATAGAGTAATGGGATTTGAAATGAAAATCCAGGTAATGAAACAAATAATATAAAGAAGTTGAGGTTTAAAAGTTGATATTTTATTTATCATTAAATCAGTAAATTTAGAAATAATATTATATTTGAAAAGGGAGATTTTCAAAGGTAAGAAGGTATTATACAACCGTATTTTTAAAATAAAATAGTGAAGTGGTATTAGAATGAATATGGTTTTTAAATTACAATTCATATATATCTTAAGGTAAGAATGTTGTTGATCAAGGTCTGAGAGGTAATTAGAATACCCCAACTTGAACGACTTCAGGATTTTCGAAAGATGATATTAGCTGTAATGATAAAGATGTTCAAAGAGAATTATTTTGAGAACATGTAATGCAACATCATTCGAAAGATTTGAGGATAGATAATGTGATTTCAAAAATAAAGGAAATAAAGAATTTGAAGAAATGTATATTGATATTTCCAAAGTAGCGGAAATAAAAGGGCTTGAGTATATGAAATGATATTACCATAATAAAATAAATAAAAAGGGGATTGTGGAAATATAATGATATTTTCAAAATAAAGGGGTGAGATTTAAAATGGATTTATTCTAAAGGGTAAGTGATGATTATGGTATTCGAATAACGAAACAAAAGGAGATTTTGTGATGGTGGTTTTATGGATGATAAGTTGAATCGATTTCCCAATCATAGATAATAAGAATTGGTATAGCAAATGGTTTGAAATGATAGTTAATGAGAAAACTAAATATGATTTTAAGATATTTCTCTAAATATAGAAATAAAATGATTTGAGAATATTAATATATTAAAATTAATATATTATTTTTGTATTACAACCAATATATTATTTTTAAAGGCCAAGGGACGCTGTTTTCTGAACCAATGGATCAATTTTATTTTTATGGTTGTTTATTTTGATAGTTAAATAACCGATTATCAAAATCAGGCCAAATGCGCTGTTGGTACGAAAAGTCCAGGATCGAATTTATATTCGAAAACCATTCTGAACCATGAAATACGTGAAAGATGCCGAGTGAAGATGGAGAAATTGAAGACCGTAAATCTTTATTAGTGGAAATTGTTAAATATCTCTAGCTAATCCCTAGAGTTAACAATGATTCTATCGTGATTGGAATCTACGGATTGCAAGAACCACTCGCTACTGATCTATAGGGTGATTCTTAAGATGCGGTAGGAGAGTGCCTTTGGTTTGTCCAGTCCCAGGACAACATGTATGGACGGATGTATGACAAAGTATTTCCAAAGGAATCACGTACGTTGATTTCTTCAAGCGTACCATGTTGTGGGCATAGAAGGGAAACTTCTTTAGCTTACCAACCAGTGTATTTTTATGGACATCAATTAGTGATATCTGGCGGATTTTACGATGTGGCATTCAAAGTAAATGATGATCAGATTTTCTAAAGGTAGATTCAAACCTCAAGCCTCATCAACCGGGAAATAACAAAAATCGGGCAGGCAACATGGCTGTGTGGTTCGCTCCCATTAGGGTGTATAATCTCTTATCTTGAGAAAATCTTTTTCCTACTTTAATCTATTTCGATGCTGACCCTTTTCGGGAAACGGTGGTTTGAACCCAATCGTTCATGATAAACATTCGACACACTCAAGCGAAATGAGTGGTCGGTCATGTGTGGGCCGGGTTGCAAGACGTTCTTGTTGAACTCAGTGTATTACCCTCTAGAGATACACTATCGGAAGGTGGTTCCATACCTTGTCATAGTCGGAATCCAATCTCCAATAAGTGCCGCGATTTTGATTGTATACTATATATGAGGAGCGTGAGATGCAAGTTCCGCTAGATCCTATTTATTTGTAATTAGACACTATTATAATATTAGAATAAGATATTGATTTCAACATGTTTTTGGTTATCATAAGGTAAAAATCGTCCGTATTTATGTGTGGATTTGGTCCTACGATTACGCTTTTTCTTTCAAAAAGATTTTGACTCTAAATCAAGTTGGATGACCCTATAAAATTAGTGAGTTTTTCTCTCACTCCGGTTCACCAGACTGACCCGGTGTTTGCAATGCTCGGGTTAGATCGGGTCGTACAGGTTCAGGTTATTGGATGCTGTGAAGCCCAAAGACGAGCTGAAGGAGTTCAGATTTGTATGATGTTATAACATTATTATTCCGCTGTGTTATTTATACGAGGAAAAGATACTATAATTATCCAGATGTATTGATGTACTTGGATGTTGTAAGCCCTCAATAAAAGTTATTTCTATATTATATATTGTTCTGCTGCGATATGAGACTCTGATTCTGTGTTGTGTTGATTCTTCTCATTCTTCTATTCTAATATTTCTTTCTTCCTTATCTCACCCTCTGACTTCTTTTTGTTGGCATCTGAGTTCCCAGTGCTTTTTGGGCTGATCGGGGTTGTTTAGTCAGCTCAAAAGGTATCGGAAATTTGGGTCGTTACATTTGGTATTAGAGTAATGGTTTAGGAATAACCTTAGATCTGTGGTATAATTCGATAGAGATTGGGTCAGTAATACCCTAGATCGAGTTAAGTATATATATACGAGAGAGCGTATTTGTAGATTTTATATATACAAATATTTGTATTATGTTATTTGATCGGTTCAAGTTGAACTGGAATTGATACAATATTATTTTGTAAAGTGGGTAGATGAAATGATTTTTCCCTAGATATATTTTTGGAAAAGAAATAATTTTTTTATCAGATTATTTATATTAGTTTGTTGATTGATGGATTATAAATTTGAATGGATTAGTAAAAACAAGAAAAGAATTTAAAATATAAAATTTCTGAATAAGAATTTAAAAATAGGATTAATTAAGTCGAAATTTAATTTAAAACTAAGTTAAATATGGAATGGTTTTGTTATGTTAACTGTCGATTTGTAGTTGAATGAACTGTAAACATGAAAATAAATTTCAATATAATTAATTTGAATTAAATCACCCATGAAATGGAAATGAAATAATTTGAACTTGTATCTGTTATTGGCATTATATATTGAGTTAGTGCAGGATGGAAAAGGAAGAGAAGTTAGTGCTTGGCTTGGTGATTCGAGTTTGGTTGCCGACAAATAGGTAAACCTTAATTATTGATTTTGTACCCCTGAGTTGGGTTGCCACTTAGCTTTTATTTTCTTTTGATTGATGTGAGGCCCGGAGGGGCGAGTTGTACTTGTTTAGATCGAGCCATATAGAGGAGGTGCTAGCGAATTTTTCGAAAATTTTAAAACTTAGATATTTTTGATAATATTTTAAAATAATTATTTTAAAAATTAATTAGATTTGGAGCATTCTTTTTAACTTAGTGAATTCAGGGACAAAATTCTTTTAAGGGCGAAGAATGTAATGACTCGGATTTTTCTGCTATTTTAATTTGAATATTTAAATTTATTTTAAATATTATAATTGGAAATATTAATGAATTTAATACTGGATTGGTTTAATAAACGACAAATGAACGTTTATATTTATATTAAAACAAACTCGAAAGGGCGCGGTAGTTCGTACTATTGAGTTTTAAACTTCAATTGAATATACAAAATCCGGTTTAAGTCGGAATTCTGTGGAACGAGAAACGTTGGCATCGCATTGTTTATAATTTTCTAATGGAAGAGAAAAATCGAGATTTTAGCTTATACATTGTAATTTATGTCCAAATCAAAATTTGAAATAATCGCTATGGAAATCATTTATAAATTATAACGTTTATTTAATATTATAAGAGGAAATTTTATATATTTGGATTTTTTTACTCAAATTTTACTAGTGTTGGGTTATAATTCCATATTGGTCATATTGGAATGATATATTATTTTGTTTTGATATATTCGACAATTTATTATTATTTAATTTAATTTAATTATTTTGGAATAAATTAATATTATATCGATATTATATGAGCTATAATAATAGTTATTTTCCAAACAACCCCCGTTTTCAACGAAATGAATTTTATTAGAGGCTCATTATTGTTAAATTTACAGTTTGGAGCCAATTGGTGTTATTTTGTCAGTAGACGAAATTTAAAAGTTAAATAAGCTATTTTTGCAAACAAAGTCAGTTTATGACCAAACCAATTTCATTGGAATCATAACGTCAAGACGTAGCGGTATATTTATTTTCATTACGTTTGGAGACCATGTAAGGCGGTGCGTACATTTAATGGGCAACATTAAATGGCCGATTTTTTTTTAAAATAACCATATTTAAATAGGAATATATATATATATATATATGTGTGTGTGTGTGTGTGTGTGTGTGTGTACACGTCTACCTATCTCTACCTAGAATTTGCACATGCCTACTGAAACACTTCAGCTACCCTAAATTTAGTGTATAGCAACTCTATGAAAAACTGATACAATAGACCCTACAGATATAATAACCAGGCTCTAGCTATGGAAAGGAAAGCTCATGCCCAGTTATCTTTTTTTCTTCTTCTTTTTTCTGCCTATCTACACACTTAGGCGATCACATCCCATAATTATGAGAGGAAAGTAAAGAGTATCTCCCTACCAAGCTACTCACATGGTTATGGAAGAAACGTCTCAGCATTGATAGTACACTAGCCTCTGTAGATCACTTATCTATCCGTTCATTGTATCAGTGTCAACCAAACTATGCCTTCACAAGTCAAATGCATAACTCATGTCTACCTACTGACATACCTTGATTTAATATCACGCTGCAACATGTACAAGAAAATAAGGTATCAAACCCAGCTACATTTGAAATGAAAGAATAGTAGCAACCATCACCCAGCTATCCTGCAGCCTAGACTCACCTATAATTACTTGCGTCCCAAACTACTAAAATCGTGAATGCCAAGTCTTCGCGCAGTATATATACATCATCGTGCTCATTTTCCAGATCAAACCAAGGTAGAAAAATAAATGTCCAAAACTTCTTTGATTTTTAAAAAATCATATACTCAATTATAAATCCTAAGACCAACTAAAATGAAACCCCAAAATGATGCATTACCCATTCAATGTCTCCAGATCAGGTGAAATGATGATCAACCACGGAAGTTTAGGGCTAGATCTGTATTTTTCTTGAAATTCAGGGATTTATACACGACTTCGAGTATGTAGGAATGATCATCAAAGAAAAATGCACGCATGGGATTATTTTTGGATTTTCTGGAGAAAATATGTGTCGTGTCTGAAAGAGGAGGATTAACGTGGAACAGGGAAGTAGCTCACCGGAGGGGGTATAGGTGATGTTGGCGGGTCAGGCGTAGAGAGAGAAGTAGATTGGCGGAGTTTTAAAGGGTCATGGAAAGTTTTGATGCATCATTGTTTTTGCGTTACCGTGTATGCACGATGGAGTTTCAGCTAATTGAGGAAGAATGGTGCACTTAGAGAGCGGGTTGTTAAGGATGTGGGCTGATGGGTGGGATTGGGCTGGTATTAATTAAAAAAACATGAAATTGTGTGGTAAACGAAATAGTGGTTGAAAACTTGAACATTTGCATGGAAGAAGAAGATGCAGTATGGGGTAGGGCCGTAGGCTATCAGGGCGTTGGGTTGGGCGTTTGATATATATATATATATATATATATATATATATATATATATATATACAAGAACAATTGAAAAGTATATGAGGAAGGAACGAGAATGTGGCGAAGGGAATGTATGAAGTGCACATTGGACATACGCATGGCCCTTGGACCATCTAAAAAGAAAGAAGGGTTAGTAGAGAAGTCTACATGTGAAAACAAAAAGGTGGGGAGGACGGTCTACTTCAATTTGTGGTAAAACACGGTAGGAGCAAAAGGAACATGGTTTGCCTAGACAATCGACTATTCAAATTTGATGTGGATCTGACTTTATGATGAGTAGGAAGGTAATAACAGTTTTAATTATTAATTTAAATAATTAGTTTATAATCGATTAAACATTAAATTATGTAATCAAGAACGTTTGCTTATAATATTAAAAATCATTCGTATTGTATTACCAGAATCGAACCAAATGGAGTAAGCTGGAACCGTATCAGCAAGCCGATATGATGGAGTGAGTTTGGTTATCACTAGCAGCTACTGGAGTTTTTAATAAAATTAAATGCACGTTTAATTTTATCAAACGAACCATTTTAACATCAGAATAAAACCCAAGGTAAGTTAAACTTACTCAGTTCTCCCACTTATAATTATTATAAGTCGGGTTTTATTTTTTTATATGCCATGTTTGCTAATTGTTGTTTGATTAGATGGTTATTTAGATGTTGTTATATATCGTTATATCTATTATTTAAATTAAACGGTTATTTAATTTAAATGAAATGACATCGTTATTTTTTTAACGATGATTTCCCAATAAGGTAATTTACCATGTTGGTTACGTTTATAATAATATAAAAGTTTTTAAATTAAATTGGATGCTTGAATGATTATTATTGGTTGATTGCTATTAGTTGAATTGATTATTCATCTGCACATGATTATTATATGAAATGTTTAACCCATGTGATTAAATTATTGATTTGGGTTACCGATTGTTGAATTCAAATTCGACATTGTTGTGATATTAAACAATGGGTGATACTGATTGAGAAAGTGGCATTAGATGGCCTAAGTTATAATCGTTTTTAAAGATTGATTTACCGAAAGATGAATCGATAGAAATGAAGTTATGGAATTTATTTTATAACTAAATATAGATTTTTAAATATATTATTTTAAATGAAGTTTATAAATATATATTGTTTGCTAACCACCAGTCACCATTTTTATACCAAAATCTACCGTGTGCGAAGCACGTGCCTCATATTAATTATTTATTGATTTATAAAACTAATTACATTGAGAAGATTGATAAGCAAGTGGGCATAGATTAATGCAACAGTTAATAACTGAGATTAATTAATAAAATCAGATTATTTTGAATTTGATTTAATAATAATTGAAGTAAATGAGATTATTTAAATTAATTTTATTATTAATTAATTTAAATGGAAAGACTAATTAGAAGTAATTGACGAGTTAACCATTATTTAGAATTGACCAACGGTTTCAACTGAAATTGATAAATAAATTAGTTGGTGCCGATTAATCTAACGAAATGACTTAACGAATAGTTGTTAGCTTAATAAGAATTGAAAAGGAAATTTGGATATTTACCAGTTAATGATAAAGTAAATTATAATAATTTAAAAAGGATTACTTCTTAAATGAAGTTCATTTAAGCAAGTAATGAAGTAAGTAAATGAATATAACTGAATTTAAAAGTGAGTTTATGTACAGGTTTATATTTAAACCGAGCTTGGTAAATTAAGTTATAAAGGGATTTTAAGCAAATGCAATAAGTTCAAAATAAATGTTTGAAATTAGAAAGGGAAATCAAGACAAAAGGGTTTATATTAAACCAAAGTTGTATAAATGAGTTTATAAAAAGAGATGGGAAGTTAAAGCGTTAATTTAAAATTAACGTTACTTAATAATGGTATTATGTGAAAATGATGAGATTTAAAGTAAGATTTCCCAGAATGAATGACTGAAAGGTTTTAAAAAGGATTTTTGTAATTGAATTAGGTAAAAGATAGAGTAATGGGATTTGAAATGAAAATCCAGATAATGAAACAAATAATTTAAAGATGCTAAGGTTTAAAAGTTGATATTTTATTTATCATTTATTAAATCAGTAAATGTAGTAATAATATTATATTTGAAAAGGGAGATTTTCAAAGGTAAGAAGGTATTATAAAACCGTATTTTTTAAATAAAATAGTGAAGTGGTATTAGAATGAATATGGGGTTTGAATTACAATTCATATCTATCTTAAGTTAAGAATGTTATTGATCAAGGTCTGAGAGGTAATTAGAATACCCCAACTTGAACGACTTTAGGATTACCGAAAGATGATACTAGTTGTAATGATAAAGATGTTAAAAGAGATTTATTTTGAGAATATATAATGCAACATCATTGGAAAGATTTGAGGATAGATAATGTGATTTCAAAATTAAAGGAAATAAAAGAATTTGAAAAAAATGTATATTGATATTTCCAAAGTAGAGGAAATAAAAAGGGCTTCAGTATATGAAATGATATTACCATAATAAAAGAAATTAAAAAGGAATTTGTGGAAATATAACGATATTTTAAAAATAAAGAGGTGATATTTAAGATGGATTTATTCTAAAGGGTAAGTAACGATTATGGCATTCGAATAACGAAACCAAAGGAGATTTTGTGACGATGGTTTTATGAATGATAAGTTGAATCATAGATAATAAGAAATGTTATAGCAAATGGTTTGAAATGATAGTTAACGAGAAACATAAATATGATTTTAAGATATTTTTCTAAGTATAGAAATAAAACGATTTGAGAATATTAATATATTAAAATTAACATATTATTTTTTGTATCACAACCAATATATTATTTTTAAAGGCCAAGGGATGCTGTTTTCTGAACTAATGAATCTATTTTATTTTTATGGTTGTTTATTTTGATAGTTAAATAACCGACTATCAAAATCAGGCCAAATGCGTTGTTGGTACGGAAACTCCAGGATAGAATTTATATTCGAAAACCATTCTAAACTAGTAAACACGTGAAAGATGCAGAGTGAAGATGGAGAAATTGAAGACCGTAAATCTTCATGACAGGAAGAACCATTATTAAATATCTCTGGCTAACCCCTAGAGTTAACAATGATTCTGTCGTGATTGGAATCCACGGATTGCAAGGACTACTCACTACTGATTTATATTGTGATTCCTAGGATGCGGTAGGAGAGTGCCTTTGGTTTGTCCAGTCCCAGGACAACTTGTATGGATGGATATCTGACAGAGTATTTCCAAAGGAATCACGTATGTTGATTTCTTCAAATGTACCAAGTTGTGGGCATAGAAGGGAAACTTCTTTAACTTACCAACCAGAGTATTTTTGTGGACATCAATTAGTGATATCTGGCAGATTTTTCGATGTGGCATTCAAAGTAAATAATGGCCAGATGTTCTAAAGGTAGATACAAACCTCAAGCCTCATCAACCAGGAAATGACTAAAATTGGGCAGGCGGCATGACTATGTTGGTCACTTCCATTAGGGTGTATAATCACTTATCTAGAGAAAATCATTTTCCTTCTTTAATCTATTTCGATGCTGACCCTTTTCGGGAAATGGTGGTTTGAACCCAACCGTTGGTGATATACATTCGATACACTCAAGCGAACTGAGTGGTCGGTCATTTGTGGGTCGGGTTGCAAGACGTTCTTGTTGAACCCGTTGTATTCCCCTCTAGAGAATACTGTCTACAGGTGGTTCCATACCTTGTCATATTCAGAATCCAATCTCCAATATGCACCGCAGTTTTGATTGTATACTATATATGTGGAGCGTGAGATGCAAGCGTTCCGCTAGATCCTATTTATTTGTAAATAGAAACTATTATAATACCAGAATAAGATATTGATTTCAAAATATTTTTGGTTATCGTAAGGCAAAAACCTTCTGTATTTATGTGTGGATTTGGTCTTACTATTAACCTTTTTCTTTCGAAAAGATTTTGACTCTAAATTAAGTTGGATGACCCTATAAACTTAGCGAGTTTTTTCTCACTCTAGTTCACCAAACTGGCCCGGTATTTGTAATGCTCGGGTTAGACTGAGTCGTACAGGTTCAGGTTATTGGATGCTATGAAGTCCAAAGACGAGCTGAAGGAGTTCAGACGTATGATGTTATACCATTATTATTCCTTTATATTATATATATGAGGACAAGATATTATAACTATCTAGATGTATTGATGTACTCTGATGTTGTAAGCTCTCAATAAAAGTTATTTCTATATTATATTTTGTTCCGCTATGACGTAAAACTCTGATTCTGTGTTGTGTTGATTATTCTCTTTCTTCTATTATAATATTTCTTTCTTCCTTATCTCACCCTCTGACTTCTTTCTATTGGCATATGAGTTCCAAGTGCTTTTTGGGTTGATCGGGGTTGTTTAGTCGGCTCAAAAGTTACTGGAAATTTAGGTCGTTACATTTTCAATGGGAACCTTGTGGTTAATAAACTTCTATCTATTCTGAAGATATGAATGTTGTTGGTCAAGGTCTGAGAGGTAAATAAAATACTCCAACTTGAATGACTTCATGATTATCCAAGAATGTATTAGTTTATAAACGAGAGCAATTGAGGGAAACATAAGTTATGATTTCCATAAATAATATTATAAACTGTATTCTCAAAAGTTTATAAGTGAATGAAATGGTTTTTAAGAATATTCTTATTTATAATAAGAAGTAAAAGATTGTTGATGGCAAAAAATGTCGTAAACACCAAATATTTCAATTACTACAATAGTTAATTTGGTCGCACAGACAAGAACGGAAAGCAGTAAATAACATAAGATATTTATAGTGGTTCAGCCTCATGAGGGGAATACGTCCACTTTAAAGTGTTGTTGGAATATTATCAATCACTCAAAGTAACAAGTGCGAGACCATCCCATTACATCTCAATACATTCATCTTTATGCTAGATGATGTCATCATTCTCATATATGATGTCATAATTATCATATATTTAATATATTAAGAAAAGAACACTTTTGCCCTTCTTCCTCAAATGGGAGATTCCATTAATGGAGCTCTCTAGAGGTCCCAAGGTCTCAAATTCCGACCCCTTTCAAGTGCGAAGTCATGGGGTATTCATAGAAGAGGGAGTAGGTAGAAATGGGGGACCACACCCAGAATTTCGCACCTCAGGCCTGCATACATTGAAATTTCACACCTGGAGCCCCGGATGCGAATTTTCGCACCTCCTGGGGTGCGAAATTTGCACCCTATGGGGGTGCGAAATTCGTACCCGGTGGGATACGAATTTCGCACCCTGTTGGATGCGAAACTCGTACCCTTCGATGGTACAAAATTCTCACCCCCGGGGGGTTCGCATTTCGTACCTCCGGGGGTGCGAAATTCGCACTCCCTGGCACGAATTTCGCACCCCTGCTGGGTATGGGTACGAATTTCGTATCCCTACTGGGTGCGAAGTTCTTGCTCCCGGGGATGCGAAGGCCGTATGAAGGAGGGGCTCGAGATCCAGGCTTGCGTGTTCTAGGGATCCGAGGCCTTGGTCCGGAAATCTGTTTTGGGGAGGCGCGAAGTCTTCGGCGGCGCGATCCCTCTTCATCCTATTTCCTTCGCTCCTAAGCGTCTCTTTCGGCTTTAGTTCCATGCAATGCGTTGAGTCGAGCGTGTCTTGTGTACTTTTGGGAACCGGACCATAAAGCCGGTTAAAATTTCCCCCCCAAAGTACGTCTTGTTTTGACATGATGTGCTTTGGATTGGTTGGAGTAGTAATTGAGTTGCTGGTTTATCCAGTAAGTTAAAGGAAAATACATGTTAGTTGGCAGGATAATTCACTGTAGGATTGCGAGCGAGCTTTTGCTAGTGTGGCGTCGTGCTCATGTTGCTAAGTATTTATAGTTCGTTGCCTCCGCAAGTTTGCGGGGTCAGTATGTGCTTGGAATACGTGTACACGAGCATGCGGCGTGAAGCTTCGAACCTAGGGGTTCAATTTTCCTTCTCTCTCTTTTTGTTTGTTGGGGTGCGAAATTTCGAACCATAGAGGTTCGAAATTTCGACCCCAGGAGGTTTAGAATTTTGAACTCATAGGTTTAAAATTTCAAACCCAAGGGTATCTGAATTTCGAACTCGTAGGTTCGAAATCTCAAACCCCGGAGGTTAGAAATTTCGAACTCATGGGTTCGAAATTCCAAACCTGTCGGCTCAAGATTCTAGGGAATTCCAAGGGCCAATTCCTTTTTAGTATAAATAGCTCCCCCTTCACTTTTTCTCTTCCATTTATTTTCTTTCCTTGACCGCCATTAAATAGCTTTGATTCCCTAGAACTTCGAAATTCGAATGCGGCAATTAGGTGGGTTTTAAGATTTTTAGAGGCGCGCGCGGGGGAGAGGGAGGCGCTGGGAAGCGAGCGCGGAGGGGAGCCTCGAACTCGAAGGAGGTTCGGACGCTCGAACCTGTAGTGGCTCGACGTTCGAAACTCGCCGAGTTTCGAGTACTCGAGCCCTGCTGGAGCTCAAGCCTTCGAACCCTGAGGGGTTCGAACATCTGAACCCTTGGGGTCTCGAGATGTCGGACCTTGCTGTGGTTTGAGTGTTCGAACCCCTGGGGTGTTCGAGACTCGAACCCCTAGGGTGTTCGAGCATTCGAACCCCTACGGGGTTCGAGCTTCCAAACCCCTGGGGGTTCGAACTTTCGAACCCTATCGTGGTTCGAGCCTTCAGTCTTCTGATCCTCTGCGTTGCGTAAGTATTGTGGTATTGTACACATTATGTCCTTTCCACATAGGATAGAGCATATATTCAAACTGTGACTGAACTGTTGGACTGTTTTATTTTCCTTTGTACATCTTAATTTTGCATGACACCGCACACACTTGTTAGTTTTAACCAACACGAGGGTTATAGGTTATCCAATGTGATGTCTAATACTAGTGTGTTAAAGTATAGTTAGCCATGCAAACAAGATCAAAGATTGGAAAAATTTTTGAAGCCGAGGCTTCCCCGTCATCATCACATTCATCTGATTCTACCCAGAGCGGTAGATCGAGTGGTAGCGAGCTTGAGACTACCGAAGGATCCGTTCCTTCTCAATCGGCCAATTCACCCGAAGTATCCGATCATGGGGAACAAATTGAGAGGCTACATTCTCCGATCATACATAAATAGGTTGAGAATGTGGATATTATTAATGAAGATGCCCCGACGGGCCCAGTAGCCCCGGATATGTTACCCGATGCCGTTATCTTGGAAAATCCGACGGGCGCGGTACCATCGCGCATGGATGCTACAGCAGTTAGGAAAATGGCGTAGTGGTTCAATATACCGGTGGGTGACGTTTATGCGCCGGGAGAAGGTGGAAGGGTCCGCGTACCGCCCGAGGGTTTAACTGCCTAGAATAGGCAAGCTTGTTTCGCGGCGTGCGTGCCCCCGGCCAATAATTTTATTCGGGACATGCTATTCTATTTATGTCTTGCACCTTCGCAATTGCATCCAAATGCTTATTCTTCGCTCTTAGGCACTTACGTTCTTTACCGAGAATATTTACACTTAGAGCCTATCAGAGAGGACATTCAGTATTTCTTTGGTCTAAGGAGAACGTCTAGCAGATCGCCTTCCCAATTGTTACTAGAAGCGATAGCCGCCACCAAATCCTTCGTCGGGACGTGCCCAGGCCATCGGTGTTCAAACAAGACTAGTTCTTTGTGCTCTGCCCTCCTGGATTTGCAAGGAGGTGGATTGAAGGGAGTAAGTACTCTCAAACTTCGCTTCCTATTATAAAGTTGTTGAAGCCCGTATCCTATTATCCTTACTACGCCATAGATGGCCTGTCGCAACGAAAATCCATGGTGTTGCTAGCTACAATGTTGTAAATGCTATGCTGTTTTTTGTCTATTGCAACGCATGCTTCAGTGTGTTAGCGTAGATATCAAATTATGTTGCAGTTGCAAAAGATATATTCTAAATAAAAAAATTAAAAAAATAAATACACCTCAGCGATCCATACCACTAGTTAAAACAAAATCTCAACCGTCCGTCCAAATCATCAATCCACACTTCATCTAATTCTATTTTCCACTTTTATTTTCATTCTCCTGCCTTTGTTCTCATTTCCTTCCCCCAAAATTTCCAGAATCTTTTGAAATCCTTAATTTCCATTTTCTGCCTCTTTTCGCCCCTGTATTTCACACTTCCTTCCTTTTCCCTAACTTTTGTCATTTTTATTGATTCATTATTGGTGACCACCTCAAATAGCTACTGCTGTTTTTCTCAGATCTGCTTCTCAAGCTATATATCTCGCTCGATTTTGAGTTAGTTGATGATTCAGCGGTGCTTTATACTCTGGTGGGCTGATGGATCTTTGCTTTCAAAACCTTTGAAGCCTCCGTTGACCCTTTATTTGCCATTGGTGACTGTTTACACTGGAAGCGGCTGGGCTGTATTGTTTGGCTCCTTTGTCGAAACTCTGTCATCCATTTGCTCCTCAGGTATGGAGTTTGGAGTACTACACCATTGATTGTAGTTCCCTTTCTTATGTTATACCTTTATTTGCAATTAAGTACCAAAGCTCATTCATAGGACAGACTTGATTGCCCAATTAAGTGTCATTGTTTGTAGTTCCCTTTCTTATGTTCAACTGCTAGTTCTTACATTTATTTATTTGGATTTTATATGGACATTTATCATTTCTATAAAAGACTTAAATTCTGATATTTTATATAAAACTGTCCAACTTGTTTAAAATTACTCAGCCCTGATGAATTGAACAACCTCAAGTTCCCAGAGATAGCAGAGCCTAATAATTCATTTAAAAGTGTGATCTACAAGTCAGATTCAAGAAGTCATAATATCATTAAAAGCAACATAACACTGAATGCTGAAGCTTCAAGATTTAACTTATTCACTAGGATTAAATCTCTTCAAAAAAGAGAAGACAGTTTCAAGGTTAAAATCGCACCTAATATACATATACATACATATAATATGCATGTATGTACTTCATTTTAAATGTGTATTAGTATATTTGTTATCTGCATAATTATTTTCAGGCAGTGAAACTGTAGAGGTACATTGTGGATTCTACAGTGAACACGGTGGGTTTAAAATTTTGGAAGATGATAGGAGCTACATGCAAACATGCAAAGTTGTCATCTGTACTTGTGCGTTTGGGGGCGACAATGATTTGTACCACCGAATTGGAATGACTTAAGCCTCTTTAGAAAAAAGTTGGTTAATTGAATCTGCAATTATGAATCTTTCTTTGTCGATTATAATTTTGGTTACTAGATTTATTGTATGACTGAGGAAAATAAGTTTGGTCATCATTCAGGTTTGTTATGTGGCATTTTGGGATGAGATTACTAGATCTGACAAGAAGAAAAATGTATTCGAATTAATAAGGAGTAATTGATTGGTAAATGGCGCATCATTGATTGGATTTTATATGGACATTCATCCTTAAGGTTAGTCAATTTGAGATAATCTTTTTCAGGTCAATCCACCATTGACTATTTTGGCTATGAAATCATTATATATATGGGTAGATAGACATGTTATAGAGAAGAAATGTTGGTATTCTGGAGTTAATATTGGTATCTAGAGTTAATATTGGTATCTTGCGGTTCCTCGATGTGAAGATGGAGAAATGCGGCCAGTTCAGTCAGAAGATAGAGATGACGCGGTGCGAAATAAAAGTAGATTTCAACATGACAAATGGTAATGTTAACTTACAAACGGTAATGGTAGTGGTAATGTTAGATATCAGGAAATTTGCAACAATAATAATTGTAACTTACAAATGGTAATGGCCCTCTTTTTTATAATATACGATGTATTTTGTTTTTGATCATGTAAAACTGTAATAATACCATAGTCGATCATCATAATTCATACATATAATTATACTAATTACAGAGTCACCGATAATTATTTTACATGCAAATATTTGTTTCTTTGATGATCATGGTGAATTTTTTTCCTTTTCAGGGTATGTTAAGGTGTTGCCATCACTTGTTACCTGTAGCACTACTTAATATCCGATTTTACATTCGAGTTTATTTAATTGTTTTGTAGTTTATGATACATGCATTTCATTGTGCATTTGCTGATATTCATTGATTTTTGTTGATTTCTTAGGCTAGAGTATGAACAGAAAAGGGATGTGAATTTACTTATAGAAAAGCTTATGTCATCTCTTGAAACTTTACAAGAAGATTTGAAAAATGCACAAAAGAAAGAGTCTGATGTGAAATTAACAGTAGAAAATATTGAAAACCAAAATGGAGGAGTGGAAAGCTGAAGTTGACAGTAAGTTTATATTTTTTTTTGTTAAATCAAAATAATAAATGGCAAATGCATTAGTAGTTGGTTGTATTGCCAAACCTATTTATATATAGCTTATATTTGTGTCATTATGATGGATTTTTAAATGCCGGTGTTAGTGCCGTTTTTTGTGTCATTTGGGTAATATTCCTTCTACAGACAAGCATAGTTTCACTTATGAAATCACTTTACTTGCCATGTGTAAAGACCCGTAAATTCCCGCTATTTGGATCGACCATAAACCACACTAGTCTGACCCAAAAGTTGGAAATCCACGAATACTTTAACTTTGGGAATACAACAACATCAGAACAACAACAGAAAACTTTTATTACATTACAATAATGTTACATCAGAGTACAGAATATCAGAGTACATTGGAATAAAATTACAGCGGAAGATAAATTACAATATTTTAATACAATACAGCGGAAGACTTTCGATGCTCTGGACACAGCTTTAAGCTTCAATCCAGAATCCTGCTCAAGATAAGGACCTGTAGACAAACTACTCGACTGCCCGAGTGGAAAGAGGGCACCCAAGTTTGTAAAGGTGGAAACAAACAACGGGTCAGTCATGGGACTGGTGTGATAATTCTTAACTAATTTAACTAACAGTAATAAGGCAAATCCAAGGACCACGCCACTAACGCGGAACGGGTTTACTCCAATGGATTGTCGCACATAACTTAGAGTAAATCGTTAAACAACGCAATGCTTTTTAGAAAAATGAAACCATTATAAGACCCAAGTCCCATCACACAATGCAACGCAAGGGTTTTACCTTATAATGGTTAAAAATGCTTGATACGATAAAAACGAATTTGATATTATTATAGTGTATATAACTTTTCAAAAACAGTTCAATCATAATGTATCAATCCTAGGACACAAAGATACCATAATACTATGCTTCCATACTAGTAAAACAATCAAATCCGCATGAGGTCGTATTGGAAATTGGATTTCCATCATGAGTCAAGGCTAGGGAGGAGCTCCTTACCGATTCGAGACACTCTAGCTAATGTCTCAGGATTCCCTGCCGTTAACCCTTAGATCCTGCAGGGACGGTCCACCATACAAGTTGCGGATTAGTTATTCCTGAACACACGTTTCCCTGTCCTATAGGACCTATAATCCGAGGCGCCTCATTCCATCATCCACATAAGTAAAATGTCGGGCCGTATTAAAACCCAAACACCACTTTTAGCTAGAAAGAAACGTGCTTCTCTCCCTGCGTTCCCTTCTCCCGTTTTAGACTCCGCCGGTGTGTGAGGCTCGCGAAGTCACGCTATACACAAAGCTATGCCTAAAAAGGCTATGCTTTGATCATCCCACAATGCCTGCTTTTCAACAAAGCCTTAATCATATGCATCTTAGCATGCCACATCGTCACTCCATATCACACTACTAATCCTTTGCCAAAATATATGAAAGGGTGTTAAGCAAGAGAATAAATTCTTCGCCACTAAACATTCATACATTCGACAGAAAATCAATAAATACAGTATATAAAGGAGTACGATGTCAGACACACATTCCATTTATAAGCTTATGCTCTAGGTCCGAGCGAAAGCCAAATCCGTACTAATCAACACTACGTCCGGACGGGCACCACTGTAGCCCCTTCAAGTTAGCTACTCCAATCACGGGCATCAGCAGTTGTCGTCCATTCGATGTGAAGATCGCCGATCTTCAATCACCTTCTTCATCTCTTCGACTTTCATTCATCGTATGATCATTTGAAATGAGATTGAACTCGGACTTTTCAAATGATCCTCGCATATATATATTTAAAAATCATTTCATATCGTTGATATTAATTTATAACGATCAACCTTTATTTTTATTTATATAAAAATAATTAAATTCCATTTTACGACACTTCAAGTCAAAAGGCGACCTTGGCGCTGTTTTCACCCAAATTTGTTTTACACATTTCTCTAAATCTAACCATTGGAATTTAACATAATTCATATCATTGGAAAGATCTTCCCAAGGCGAAACTAACGGTTTCAATTTTGGGAAAATCCGACGGTCGGATATTTCGGTATAATCAACTAAAAGTACAATTCTATAAAGTGAACTATCATGCTTGATTCATTCAATTGAAATTTGTTTATATATATGATTATATATACATACAATTTCTACGGCCATTTCATTATTGTGGTAACCATAACAAGTAAAGATATATATATATGTCATAACACTCAATAATGTTTATTTTAATTCACATACACAACCTATACATGCAATGCATATTTTTTTTTCTCTTTTTTTCCTATTTTCAATCTACACAAACATGCAATTTCTTGTGCGTCGTTTCTAATTCAACAAAAAATGATTATTTTGTGTCATTCTTTTCTTTACAAGCAAAATGATATTCTTGCTTTAATCTTTACATATGAAAATGTAAATTTCATATCTTTAATCTTTTTAATGAAACCAAATTCGTTAAAATGTAAATTTTCATTGTTATAATTTTCATTGAAAACCCATTTACATAAAAATGTAAATTTCGTATCTTTATCCTTTTCAAAATGAGAATCTAATTCATTAAAATATGAATTTTCACTTTAAAGCTTTTTACATGAAAATGTAATTTCTACCTTTAAATCTTTTACATGAAAAATGTAAACTTTCTCCTTAATCCTAAATGTAAATTTTCTTTTTAATCAAATTACATTAAAATGTAACTCTTCTTTTTAATCTAATTCACATTAAACATGTAAACTTTTCTAACAAAATGTTATTTTCATACAAGTGTGACATTTTAACAAAAATGATATTTTTATACTAATGTGACATTTTAACAAAAACGAAACTTTGTTCCTAATGCAACCTTTTTGACTAGAAATGATTTTTTTTTTTAAATGCAACATTTTATAGAATAAAAATGTTACTTTCCTATGCTAACATTTTATATAATAAAAATGATCTTTTCTAATGCTAACGTCTTATATAAGAAAATGTTCCTGTATATACTGACATAAAAATGAGATTTTATTATGCAAACATTTTTATACATAAAATGTTTATTTTCTAATGTTAACATAAAAATGTGATTAACATTACGGTGAAAATTTCTATCCTTTTTAAATTACATAAAAAGGTGATTTTGATTCCATTGTCAAACTTCTCTTTTTTATTACATTAAAAATGTAATTTCCATCACGACGATGAATTCTTACCTTATAATTACATTTAAAATATAATTCACTTTTCTTTTTAATCTTGATTACATAAAATGTAATTCTCTTACTTTTATACGATTACATGAAAAATGTAACTTCACTCTAAATCTCATTCTCATTACGGTGTGAATAATGTCATTTTCCATGTATTCTAATATCAAACAAAAGATCATTTACTTGTTAACATTTTTCTATGTTTTCATCATATCACATAAAAGCATATTTTATATGTAATTTTTTTCTTTACCATTCATATTAACATAAAAAGGATATTTTATGTTAAATCCTTCTTAACACACGTTTCCCGATCCTATAGGACATATTGTTGACCCGCCTTTTGGCAAGGCCGTCAACCCATGGACCCATCATAGGATCGCTCAGGACTCGAGCATGGGCCTGCACAAGCCCATACCTTTAGGCCCGAGGCTCCTTGGCTCGAGGGCTCTTGGATAGAAGCACTTCAGCCCTAAAGACCTATGCTAGGTGGTCTTGAGATCATCTTACACTACAACAATGACTTGGTCATGAGATCTATTTCATAGCCTACTTACTTGGTCCAACTACCTATTCTAAATCCTATAAACTTGGATCAAGCTATACTTATGCTGCCACATATTGAAGGAAACTTCTCCACGTAATCAAGACTTAGTTCCATTATTTGCTATTCACATGGATCAACCGACACATGGCACCTCCAATTATTGAAGCCTGCTGCCTATAAATACACCAAGCAATACAACAAAGAGGGGATCTTCTTCAGCTTAGATTAGAGCCTAACTCTTTGGCCCATGCATGACTCAATCATGGTTGCCAACCACTTTCATCATGAAAATGCTTGTTATATTCCTCAAAAACGATTATGTAATAGAGATCCTGACGATCTCATTCATTGTATCTCCGACTTTATGATATTATTATGAGATTATAAAGTGGACGTAGGCTCATTAACGCCGAACCACTATAAAAATGTTATTGTCTAGTTTTTTCTCGCTTTTTCTGATATTTCTTTAAATCACGCTCAAATTCGACTTTTGGCTGTTGATGACCACTTTTTGGCGTCAACAGTTTGGTGATTTCACTGAGAAATGAATTTTCAACGTCTTAAGGGTTTTGCTCAACTGTTGGGTCACCAAGTCCAAGACAAAATCCTAGTTTTAGTCATCTTCAGCAGCCATGATTTCTAATACATCTGCACATGCTTTGGAAAGCAAAAGCAGCCGCATCGGCATAAAAAAATGATTTTTTCCTAGTTTTGGGTTCGACCCGACCAGAAGACCAGCCAGTAATAATTGCATATTGGAAATCTCTTTGTATGCAGCTTGGCTCGAAGAAGATCCTAGGCTGGGTGAGATCGGTTCGAACAACCATCGTCACAGTAATGTTTAAGCTCTCTAGGTCGACCAACTTCAGATCGACCGACTCCTTTGAAGCTCTCCAGGTCGATCGACTCCTCTGAAGATCTCCAGGTCGACCTGCTTCGAAACAACTTTTCCAGATATACCGGTCCGGATAACTAGTCATTTCTAAAGTCTTGCACATCGACCCGAGATAAATTCATTTTCAGAAAAAATGCATTTTCCAGATCGTTTCAGAAAAGGCTCCATCTTCCAAAATCGAAAAAATTGTGCAGTGCCCACATTTTCGACCTAACCGGCTAGGTCGATCGCGGCCGGGACTGTGGGGCCCCGGACCCCCACCGACGCTGAGCCCGGACCCGCTTGACGGCTCGCCTTCGGCTCAGAGCACGGCTCGCCTTCGGCTCGGCATATATTTTAGCCAACAATAATTGTAAAGACTTATCATCCAAGATTCGACGGATGGTCCGAGAATATCAGCAACAAGATGGCAACGATTGGGATTCTTCCAAGAGCCATCACCCCTATTTACTGAGGTTATTCAATCCTTATCGACTGTTTCAGTCTTGCCCGAAGATCGACGAGTTAAAAGTTTGAAACGTCTAAGCCTGGATGCTGATTGATTGTCTATATATCAGCTCTCATTCCCCGACGTGGAATCAAAGACATAACTGCGGATGGATGAGGCATGTCTACATTCCTAGCCTCCATATCCCACTTCCTGCATGGAAAAGGCAAAGCTTCTATAAGCCTGGATCCACTGATCTCATGCTGATCACCGTCTTGGCACCACCAAGATGAGATGCCACTATTAGCGGTTCTGATCTGACTAACTGACCCTTATTCTTTGCCCTTGATGTGGGGGGCAAGAAGGCGATTCAAAGGAAACACACCCTCATCATTCACCCACAAAGGTCGCCTGATTGCCTTTATTATCCAAATACCCCGGTTCAAGGTCCGATCGTTCTTGGCATTGCCGCCCCATAAAGATTTGAAGAGACTTCCTTCATCAACTCAAACTTCAGCAGTCATCACCTATCTGAAATAGGACAAAACGGAATGGACTAGCAAAGGATATGCACCACCATTCTCATTAATACTCATTCCTTTAACATGATTATTTCCTACCCACATCTCTTATCCTTGCATGCTTTATGAGTTGTTGATGCGACTAACTCATATGAATTTATGTGTGAATGATATAGGTATCCAGAGTCAGAGCATTACCATAACGAGCCCGACTGAACCGCTCGTTTACCAAACCATGCCCTCCGTCCGAGGAAAGTTATACAGCTCAAGGTGGATCTGACACGAGCATCCACTACTCTGCTCATGCACGACATGACTCAAGACAATTGTGCATCGATCATTGCATTTCAAAGTCCAAATCCGACTCAGAATGGACGTGGTTCGACAATCCATATGGCCAGATCCTATGTTTGACATCATCGGATTTCGTGGATCCCAATAGAAGAGGCAGCATCGCCCATCAACATACTTATTTTCCAATCATGCATTTTGCCTTTACATACTTCTTGAGTTATTGACATGATTAACTCATGCAAATTCGTATATGAATGTTGTAGGTACCCGAGGTTTGGTACCGACCACTCCTTCCATAGTTTGATCGGAGGAATGTAAAGCTTTGGCGAATGTGATTCGACCCTTCACCCGCTTACTATTGGCCTAACGACAACATTCTAAAGCAAATGAAGTTCGACCATTCATTCACCGACTTTTTGCCCTTGACGCGGGGGCAAGAGAGTAAATGCACACGAGTTCGACGTGTGTTATCCATATATGGACATACTAATGAGGCCTCCTCAACATCTATCCATTGATTTGCCACGCAAGACATAGAAATGTATTCGAGTGTGACATAACCACTCGGTAGATCGATGACTCTATCCCTTGATCTGATGGGAAGAGTGCAACAGTGACGGGTACAATACCATGAACGACATAACTTTTACCTTCGAAGTGGGGGAAAAAGAGATATGTTAAGATGAGGATGAGTATGACTCGACCGCTCTCTAACGACGTATCTAACTCTTTCCAATGCTTCGGAAGGAAGGAGTATAAACTCAATAGAGGTGAGAACCGATCATCCCCGATGGCTACCTTTGCCCTTGACGTGGGAGCAAAGGGACGATGCCAAGGCAAATGTGACCCGACTGTTTGCCCGACTAACTCTAATCCTCAGAGTTTGGATATGAGTATAAACTTAGGACGAGTGTGACAGGCACGCCAAGATTTAAAACCACTCGATCCACAACTCTAACCCAAACTGACTTTAGGAGAGTATAAAGGACGAACTGCAACGTCCATAACTCTAACTCTCACGACTTGAGAGAGAGTATAAATCTGTTGGGTTAGTGTGAATGGTGCGCCATGACTTAAGACCACTAAACCCATAACTCTAACTCTCACGACTTGGGAGAGAGTATAAAGGACAATGCTGCGACACGCATGAAATCTTCATTGCCCTCCGACTGAGGAGAAGATTATAAAGAACTTACGGACCGGACATCCGAATGACTTAACCCGGTTCCCATCAACGCTGGGGGCATGGGCATAGATTTCTGAATTAACTTCAAACACGCTTCGGACGCGACCCGTGTTTCAAAGTTAAATGGAGGCTACAGACACTATACCTCCAAACTACGACACCTGACACTTTGACATTTAATAATTCTATGCTAGATAGATTAGCACTCAACATGTTTTCATTTCGACCTACAATTGCTTGTGACTTAAAGAATGACTTAGTAGCTTGCAAGACTAAGCTAACTATTCTTTTTCGAATTGCAAGATTATGTACAAATACAAAGCAAAGACACGAGGGACACACTCGCATACAACAACAAAGAGGTCGTGTTCGAAGGAATGACGTCGACTTCTAATGCTAAGCTTCCCACACGACTCAATGCAATGACCGAAAGGAGACCTTGAGAGTGGGATGTTCAATAACACATCACACGATTTAAGGCAACAACTGAAAGAGGGCTTCGAGAGTGATATCTAGAATCGACACACATACCCATATGTGACTGACTATAGCCCAAGAGCAACGACAAGTTTTCACATTGCAAGTACACTGAATAGAAGATGCATTAGCTCGAGCATTTGGAAGGCTGCATGTGGACCACGAAAGGGTGTAGAGTGTCCATCTATTGGCTGATCCCATCCTACTTCCCAATTGGAAGGGGAAGAAAAAGTGCATTCAAAGTGACAACTATCTGACCTCTCGCAGCCCAACTTCGATCCTCAGAGCTTGGATGGGAGAGCAGAAACCGGTATGGGTTGAATACCAACAAATCATTTTGCATCTAACTCACGACATGATGAG
The DNA here is from genome assembly GCA_030737875.1 of Allium sativum. Lineage (NCBI taxonomy): Eukaryota > Viridiplantae > Streptophyta > Magnoliopsida > Asparagales > Amaryllidaceae > Allium > Allium sativum. Next base: position 361,831,670 of record CM060921.1, on the reverse strand, counting down.
GAAGTATGAATCCTGAGAAGACATGGATTTGACGTCCGCTACTCAGTCATTCCCCAATGGCTAGGGACGAAGAGCGCGAGCCATGAAAAGCATGAATCTACTACTCGACTACTCTATGCACATTTTCAACTTCTTAAAATTTCACAGGATCTCAAACTACAGCCAAAAATGATGACCTCAATAGAAATGTGCATGAAGAGCAAACTCAACAAGAATATGATGACCATTTTGGACTACGGTGGAACATAAACAAAGGGGATCGACCTAATTAGCTCGAATGATAAGAGTAACTAAGTTCATTAGCGCTCGATGAGCCGATCCTCATTTTCTAACTAAAGTGAAGGAACGATGCCTAGGCAAATGAGATTCGACTGTTTGCGTGTTCAACTTTAACTCTCGCTGACTCGAGAGAAAGTACAAAATGACTTGGGTTGGCTAAGACCGCCAAACCTGCAACTCTAATCAGAAACAACGACGGAGAGTATAAAGTCTTAAGGACTGGACGCCCGACTGACTTAGCTCGACCCACACTGACACTGGGGGCATGAGCATTGGCTTCGTTTATTCCCCACCGACGCTGTGGGCATGAGCGTCAGCTTACAGACTGACTTTGAACACGTCCTTGACTTGACACGTGATTCAAATGATATATACTATACCTTCGGACCATGACACGACTTGTCTTACTCACACATTCAAGAGAGAAGCTTATGTGTTCGACATGACTGGACTCATTCAATAGAGACTGCTTGTGAGTTCGACATTACTTGACCTTACACTTGACCATGTCCTCGACTTTCATAAAAAGATGACACCATTTGGTGAAGACTCTTTATGAACGACCATGTGCAGAAGCCGGCGGCCCAACTTGACTTATGATGATTTCATTCGACCTCTTGACTCAACGAGGCAGAAAAGGAAAAAGAATTCAAGCTTCAGGACTACTCCTAAAGACATGACAATTCAACATTGCTTTCCCGAAGATGAATGACATTCCAAAGAGATGCAGTTCGACTTATTCAAAGTACATCCTGTCTGCCACACAATGTACATTGGGAGGCAAAGTGTTGACCCACCTTTTGGCAAGGCCGTCAACCCATGGACTACACAAGCCTATAGCTTTAGGCCCGAGGCTCCTTGGCTCGAGGGCTCTTGGATAGAAGCACTTCAGCCCTAAAGAACTATGCTAGGTGGTCTTGAGATCATCTTACACTACAACAATGACTTGGTCATGAGATCTATTTCATAGCCTAATTACTTGGTCCAACTACCTATTCTAAAGCCTATAAACTTGGATCAAGCTATAATTATGCTGCCACATATTGAAGGGAACTTCTCCACGTAATCAAGACTTAGCTCCATTATTTGCTATTCGCATGGATCAACCGACACATGGCACCACCAATTATTGAAGCCTGCTGCCTATAAATACACCAAGCAATACAACAAAGAGGGGATCTTCTTCAGCTCAGATTAGAGCCTAACTCTTTGGCCCATGCATGACTCAATCATGGTTGCAACCACTTTCATCATGAAAATGCTTGTTATATTCCTCAAAAACGATTATGTAACAGAGATCCTGACGATCTCATTCATTGTCCGACTTTATGATATTATTATGAGATTATAAAGTGGACGTAGGCTCATTAACGCCGAACCACTATAAAAATGTTGTTGTCTTGTTTTTTCTCGCTTTTTCTGATATTTCTTCAAATCACGCTCAAATTCGACTTTTGGCCGTTGATGACCACTTTTTGGCGTCAACACATATCATTCGAGGCGCCTCATTCCATCATCCACATAAGTAAAATGTCGGGCCGTGTTAAATCCCAAACACCACTTCTAGCTAGGAAGAAACGTGCTGCTCTTCCTGCATTCCCTTCTCTCGTTTTTGACTCTGCCGGTGCGTGAGGCTCGCGAAGTCACGCTATGAACAAAGCTATGCCTAAACAGGCTATGCTTTGACCATCCCACGAGGCCTGCTTTTCGACAAAGCCTTGATCATATGCATCTTAGCATGCCACATCGTCACTCCATATCACACTACTAATCCTTTGCCGAAATATATGAAAGAGTGTTAAGCAAGAGAATAAATTCTCCGCCACCAAACATTCATACATTCGACTGAAAATCAATAAGTACAATATATAAAGGAGTACGATGTCAGACACACATTCCATTTATAAGCTTATGCTCTGGGTCTTAGCGAAAGCCAAATCCGTACTAATCAACACTACGTCCAGATGGCCACCACTGTAGCCCCTTCAAGGTAGCTACTCCAATCACGGGCATCAGCAGTTGTCGTCCATTCGATGTGAAGATCGCCGGTCTTCAATCACCTTCTTCAACTCTTCGACTTTCATTCGTCGTATGATCATTTGAAATGAGACTGAACTCGGACTTTTCAAATGATCCTCGCATATATATATTTAAAAATCATTTCATATCATTGATATTAATTTATAACGATCAACCTTTATTTTTATTTATATAAAAATAATTAAATTCCATTTTACGACACTTCAAGTCAAAAGGCGACCTTGGCGCTGTTTTCACCCAAATTTGTTTTACACATTTCTCTAAATCTAACCGTTGGAATTTAACATAATTCATATCATTTGAAAGATCTTCCCAAGGCGAACCTAACGGTTTCAGTTTTGGGAAAATCCGAAGGTCGGATATTTCGGTATAATCAACTAAAAGTACAATTCTATAAAGTGAACTATCACGCTCGATTCGTTCAATTGAATTTTTTTTATATATATGATTATATATATACATACAATTTCTTCAGCCATTTCATTATTGTGGTAACCATGACAAGTAAAGATATATATATATATATCATAACACTCAATAATGTTTATTTTAATTGACATACACAACCTATACATGCAATGCATATTTTTCTCTCTTTTTCTCCTATTTTCAATCTACACAAACATGCAATTTCTTGTGCGTCATTTCTAATTCAACAAAAATGATTATTTTGTGTCATTCTTTTCTTTACAAGCAAAATGATATTCTTGCTTTAATCTTTACATATGAAAATGTAAATTTCATATCTTTAATCTTTTTAATGAAACCAAATTCGTTAAAATGTAAATTTTCATTGTTTTAATTTTCATTGAAAACCCATTTACATAAAAATGTAAATTTCGTATCTTTATCCTTTTCAAAATGATAATCTAATTCATTAAAATATGAATTTTCACTTTAAAGCTTTTTACATGAAAATGTAATTTCTACCTTTAAATCTTTTACATGAAAAATGTAAACTTTCTCCTTAATCCTAAATGTAAATTTTCTTTTTAATCAAATTACATTAAAATGCAACTCTTCTTTTTAATCTAATTCACATTAAACATGTAAACTTTTCTAACAAAATGTTATTTTCATACAAGTGTGACATTTTAATAGAAATGATATTTTTATACTAATGTGACATTTTAACAAAAATGAAACTTTGTTCCTAATGCAACCTTTTTGACTAGAAATGATAATTTTTTTAAATGCAACATTTTATAGAATAAAAATGTTACTTTCCTATGCTAACATTTTATATAATAAAAATGATCTTTTCTAATGCTAACATCTTATATAAGAAAATGTTCCTGTATATACTGACATAAAAATGAGATTTTATTATGCAAACATTTTTATACATAAAATGTTTATTTTCTAATGTTAACATAAAAATGTGATTAACATTACGGTGAAAATTTCTATCCTTTTTAAATTACATAAAAAGGTGATTTTGATTCCATTGTCAAATTTCTCTTTTTAAATACATTAAAAATGTAATTTCCATCACGACAATGAATTCTTACCTTATATTTACATTTAAAATGTAATTCTCTTTTCTTTTTTATCTTGATTACATAAAATGTAATTCTCTTATTTTATACGATTACGTGAAAAATGTAACTTCACTCTAAATCTCATTCTCATTACGTTGTGAATAATGTCATTTTCCATGTATTCTAATATCAAACAAAAGATCATTTACTTGTTAACATTTTTCTATGTTTTCATCATATCATATAAAAGCATATTTTATATGTAAATATTTTTTTTATTTTTCTTTACCATTCATATTAACATAAAAAGGATATTTTATGTTAAATCCTTCTTAACATTTTTTTTTGGCAAAGCCGACCGGTTTTTATAGTGATCCGTAACACTTTATGTTAAATCCTTCTTAACATTTTAACATAAACGAATAAAAGATAACTTTGATTATCGTCAATTCTAGCACAACAAAATATATAAAGAGTTATATTTTGTCTAGTTTATAACTAAATTGTTATTTTAACTAATCTTAACATTTTATATCTAAAATGTTATTTTTCTTTTACTTTGACAATTTTATATTTAACAAAATGAACATTTTGTTATGACATACCCTTTTATTTAACCAAATAAATATTTTGTTTTACATATAACATGTAAATAAAAATAAGTTTACAAATTTTGCATTTTATTCACACATAGGATCTAAATAAAAATGTATACAACAAGTTTGTCTTTTTCAAATCTCTTTTTAACAAAAATATTTTTTTTGTTCTCAACATTCACATTTAACCAAATGTACATTTTTTATTTCAACTCCTTCCTTTAGACAAAAATGTGAATTTGACACTACTAATATATATTGACAAAAATGTGAATTTTGACGCTACTAATTTATATTGACAAAAATGTGAATTTAACTTTAATTACATAATAAAAATGTAATTTTATTACAATGCAAATTTCTCTTCTTTATTACATGTAAAAATGTAATTTGTATTACATGCCAAATTCCTACTTCTAAAAAAAATTTGAAATTTTATAATACATGTCAAATTCCTACTTCTTATTTACATGTAAAAAAAATGTAATTTAATTACATTCAATGTAAAAATATCGTCTTTTTTACATTTTAGAATTTGAATTATTATATTTACATTATAATGTGATTTTTTTACATTAATAAATATCATAAGTAAAAAAATTTACCATGATTTTTTTTACATTATGATATAACTAGAAATCATATTATTTTTACATTATGATATTTATTTATGTAAATTACCGCTATTTGGATCGACCATAAACCACACAAGTCTGACCCAAAGGATGGAAATCCCCGAATACTTTAACTTTGGGAATACAACAACATCAGAACAACAACAACAGACTTTTATTACATTACAATAATGTTACATCAGAGTACAGAATATCAGAGTACATTGGAATAAAATTACAGCGGAAGATAAATTACAATATTTTAATACAATACAGCGGAAGACTTTCTATGCTCTGGACACAGCTTTAAGCTTCAATCCAGAATCCTGCTCGAGATAAGGACCTGTAGACAAACTACTCGACTGCCCGTGTGGAAAGAGGGCACCCGAGTTTTGTAAAGGTGGAAACAAACAACGGGTCTGTCGTGGGACCGGTATGAGAATTCTTAACTAATTTAACTAATAGTAATAAGGCAAATCCAAGGACCACGCCGCTAACATGGAACGGGTTTACTCCAATGGATTGTTGTGCATAACTTAGAGTAAATCGTTAAACAACGCAATGCTTTTTAGAAAAATGAAACCATCATAAGACCCAAGTCCCATCACACAATGCAACGCAAACCAGAGGATAGGGTTTTACCTTATAATGGTTAAAAATGCTTGATATGATAAAAACGAATTTGATATTATTATAGTGTATATAACTTTTCAAAAAACAGTTCAATCATAATGTATCAATCCTAGGACACATAGATACCATAATACTATGCTTCCATACTAGTAATACAATCAAATCCGCATGAGGTCGTATTGGAAATTGGGTTTCCATCATGAGTCAAGGCTAGGGAGGAGCTCCTTACCGATTCAAGACACCCTAGCTAATGTCTTAGGATTCCCCGCAGTTAACCCTTGGATCCTGCAGGGCCGGTCCACTATTGTAACGACCCAGAAAATCTGAACCAATTTAAAATTTTTAAATTGGCTAAAATAATGGATTTTAAATATTTAAAATAAATATTTTAAATAATAGCAATGGAAAGTGGGTTTGAATCGACGATTGAAAATGAATATAATTAATTATAATTATAAATAAGGCCTGAAATGGCGCTGTAGTTTCAAAAATTTAATTCAAACTTTGTCGGACTGTACCGAGTGAAAACCAAAACGGATTTTCGTGAAACCAAAAATATTTAAATCTGTTAGTGAATACCTTTCTAACAAATCTGAAAAATTGAATTTTCATAGCGGAAAGCAAAAGTTATGGCCGAATGAATTTTCAGAAAGGTCGCTATGGAATTTATATAGCCCGTGAAATTGGCCATTTTGCATACGACCTCGGAATTCGACGAAACCACTTTTGTTGGATCCGGGATGTGAAGTTATTGCTAGGTTTCAAATTTCATAATTTTTGAAGCTAATATGTGAGCGTGGCAAAGGAAAATGTGTTTTGGTCAATTACAGTTAAATTGGATCGACCAGAAATGGGCCTTTTTGCAAACGGTCTCAGAATTCGACGAAACTAGTTTTGTTGGGACCGTATCGTCAAAACATAGCTAGATTTATTTTTCTGGAATTTTTCGAATCGGTTTGTGGCCATGGCAAATTGAAATGTACGTTCAAATTAAATATTGAATGTTTTATATTTTAAATTGAAGGAAAATTGACTAAAACATTCGAATGGGCCTTCGAAACATATCCCATTGTGTTCGGAATGGGGGTAAAATGCTAGGGACGACAGTCGTTGGGTTTGGATTGGTGTTCGTCTGTATAAGGGGTATTTTAGAGATTTTAAAATATATAAATAAAAAAAATCTATTGGGCTAACTCATCATTTCTTTCTACCCGCTGGACCAATTATCAGCGGAACCTCCTTCCCACCTTCTCTCCTCAAATCCGGCGCCTCCGTTCATTGTCGACCCGCGCCACCACCCAGAATCGAACCGCCTCCCTCCCCTCTTCAAATCAAGACCGACTTCGTCCTTCACCGTTGCTCCATCGTCGAGCACGAGCTCCACAAAGTCCGCCCGCCTCGTGTCGATTATCTCCTCCGCCGTGGCATCGGACCGGACCCCACCACCACCCCTGGACGCGGATTTTGAGGCTCAACAGCGTAGCGCTAGTGGATCGGCCTCATACTACATCGTTCGATCGCAAAATGGAAACCTAGTTTCGAATCAATAAAATGAGGTGCGGTTTATATTTTATAAACTGTTTTCAACTTTTAAAAGTGTCGCAAATTCATGTTATCGAATAAAAATCGTATATTTTTCGTTCGTAGACGGAATTCAGTGAAACCAGAGACAGTGGACTCGTGTGGACGTCTTCTACATTTTAGAAGAGACCGCATATTTTTCTGAGCCTTCTGCTATTTTTGGTGGAGTGGAACCCAATGTGAGATTTCTAATTCATAAACGATATGGAAAACGACGATGTATAAATTATATAGTCGATGTATGAGTTATATAAGCGTTGTACACCTCTTGTATAAGCGTTGTATAAGTTGTATATTCGATGTATAAGTTATATATGCGTCGTAGAAATTATATATGTATTGAAATTGAAGTGAATTGCTATACATAAATATATATATATATATATATATATATATATATATGCCCCTCGTCCACAAACCATGGACGATATTTATTGATTATGATTGGTGTGAAAATTGATTGATAGCGAATGGTTGTTTGGGATTATTTGTTGTTGATATTGATTGATTGTGGTTGAAAATACCCATTTGTGGTTGAGAAATATTTGGTTGAAACCACATAGGATTAGTTTGTGGAAATGAAAAAAATATATACATGCCGCCTGCATGCGAACTAGATGCATGATTCCCATTGTCAAAAACCGCGAGGTTTTAAGGTAGAGCGAGGAGCCGTACTAGGGACGGTCCCGGTTTTAACTACCCTGCCGTTATGCTGCCGAAATTTTGAATAATATTCATGTGTTTGAATTATTTTCATTTGTTGAAACTATATTTATTCATTGAATAGAAAATCTTCATGTGTTGAATCGATATTCATTCGTTGATTAGAAATTCATGTGTTGAATGGTATTCGCGTTTTAAATATAAAAATCACATTTTTATCTATATATAAAAACTACAAAAAACCTTCATGTGTTGAATCGATATTCATTCGTTGATTAGAAATTCATGTGTTGAATGGTATTCATATTTTGAAATGAATTGTTTGATAATAAAAATCACCTTTTTATCGACTATATGGACTATGTAAAATAATCTCGTTTGAAAAGAAATTGTTTTATAATAAAAATCCTATTTTTATCACCTATATAAACTATATAAAATAATAGTGTTTTGAAATGAATTGTTTTACAATAAAAATCACATTTTATTATATACATGAATTGTTGAAATGTGAAGTGTTAAAAATAGCAACTCGTTCAAATAAATATGCATGAGTCGAAATATTCATTAATTAGCTAATGATATGATTTTTGCCTATGCATGCAACATTAGAATGAATGGTGTTTTTGAACCAAATGGAATCAAATATGAAGTTGAATGGAAAATGATAAATGATAAGAACTGTATATATGTACATGCATATTTATTGAACAGGTTATAGCAAAGGGGCTAGAGAAGAGGAATAAAATTTTGTGCTCGACAAATAGGTACACATTTACTATTTTGTTTGGGTGATGATTTTATGAGCCTGTTGGCTAGCCGCTTGGCTTTTTCTTTTCTTTTTGACATGAGACGCCCGTGTGGCTATTTGGGAGTTTTCCCAGCCCCTCCCGTACAAAGGAGGTTATGGCGAAATTTTCCAAAATTTAAAGGCGTTAGTGAAATATTTGAAGTGAAAACGATATTGAAATTGTCGAATGAACTATATTTATATAAATATATAAATATAAATAAAATTAAAACGAAATGTGGCCGTGCAGTTCGTATTTTGAAACCGTGATTTCAAACGATTATACCGGGAGATCCGACCATCGGATTTTCCTGAAATCGCAACCGTTGGGTTCACTTTGGAAAAATCTTTCCAACAGCACCAACCTTGTAAAAATCCAACGGTTGGATTGTCTGGAATGTTTAATTCAAATCTGAAGAAAAACAGCGCCAGAAACGATTATATATATATATATATATAATTATATTTAATCGAATAACGACGCTGCAGTTCGTATTTTGAAATCGAAACTTCAAACGATTGTACCGGGAGATCCGACCATCGGATTTTCCCGAAACTGGAACCGTTGGATTCGTTTTGAAAAGACCTTTCTAATGATGTAAATTTTGTGAAGATCCAATGGTTAGATTTTCAGATATGTGTAAATCAAATCTGAAGAAAAACAGCGCCACGGCCGCGTTATGGCCCGAAGCGTCGTTTTGAATAAATTGGCTATTTTAAAATAAATAAAAATATCGATAAATCGTTATAAAATATCATAAACGATATGGAATAGAAATGAACCGAATTTGCTCGATTTATGTAGTATTTGATGGTTGAATGTGTTTGGTGTGAAAATTACATTAAAGAACAAAATTGGTGTTGTCGAATGATTTAACCATTGAAATAAATTGATTTGAAATTCTAAATATACGTGAATTATTTGAAAAGGCCGAGTTAATTCTCATTTCAAATAATTGACTGACGATTGAAAGTCGAAGATGAAGACGATGGTCGAAGACCGTAGATCTTCACCTCGTTTGGATGGTAACCGAGGTCCTGATTGGGAGGCATCCCGAAATATGGATAATGAGTGGTGATCGTCCAGGCGTACGTGGTGATCGATGGGTTTGCGAGATATTTAGTGCCTCTGGTTTCGTTTAGACCTAGAACGGACTTGTAAATGGACTGTGTGTCTGACATTGGATTTTATTCTGTGTTGATTGATCTCTATTAAATATACACCTGTTTGGCGGCGGAGAATTTATTCTTTTGCTTAACGCCCTTCTCTGAGACGCACGAGCTCAGAGGTTGTATATCGGTGGACATCAGTCGCATGGCATGAATTGCTAGTGTGGCATGCCTAAGTGGCAAATGATCAGGGCTTCTGTTGAAAAGCAAAGTCTTGTGGTGATGATCAAAGCACCGCCTGTGTGGCGTAGCTTTGTGTATAATGTGAAATCGCGAGCCTCACACCCCGGTATGAACCAGAAACGGGAGAAGGACCTCAGGGAGGGCATGCGTTTCTTCCTAGCTAGGGTGGTGTCAGTGACCTACCAGCCCTGACATTTATATACTTTTCACCTATGTGGTTGTTGCTGTTGCGAGGTGCCTCGGTTTGATCGGACGATCCGTGTCCGATGGAGTCATTCATTGGCTCGTTTACGCCCCAATGGGCGGGGAAACGTATTGTTCAGGTATAATAATCCACATCGGCGGACCGGCCCTGTCGCTCCAAGGCTTGCCTACGCGCTTGCCTGAGACTCGGGCTAGGCAGTCTCGAATTCGGTAAGGACTATCTTTTGCCTTGGTTCAGGGCGGAAATCCAATTTCCAAGTACGTGGCTGTGCGATTTTAATTGTATACCTATATATGGCGACATAGTGGTATGGGGCATTGATGTCGCCTATGATTGATATTTATGATTTGAAATTGTTTTCAAGACATATAAACACTAGCAATAATATCAAATGCCTTTGTTTTATTCGTATCAGGCATATTTTGGCCGTTATAAGGTAAAAACTCTATCCTCCGGTTTGCGTTGCATTATGTGATGGGAACTGAGTCTTATAATGGCTTCATTTTTATAAAAAGCATAGCGATGTTTAAAAGAAAGATTTGTTTTAAAGCACTGGCAATCCAATGGAGTAAACCCGTTCCACGAAAGTGGCGTGGTCCTGTGATTAGCCATTTATATATGTGTTGAGTAGATTTCTCATACCAGTCCCATGACTGACTCGTAGTTTGTTTCACTTTCAAACTCGGGTGCCCCTTTTTCTACACGGGCAGCCTTGTGTTCAGGTTTAGCTGGTTCTTTCTGGATAGCTGGAGCTGAAGATGGATTCTATCATTTATCTCTTTTTATGCTGTCCAGCTCCTATTGTACATATTTTGTTTGTTTTCCGCTGTAGACAATTATGTATAGCTGAACTGTATTTGTACTAAGTAAGATCTTGTATACTGTGTAACTCTGATGATTACTTTTATCCAGTATATTCTATTGTTCATTATCTGGTGTATTTATTTCTTTTTGTTCTGCTATTATTTGTTTCTGTGTTATATTCCACGGATTACCCTTGCCGCCGTCAGTACGGGGTTTGGGGTCGTCTCATTTTGGTATCAGAGCTTTGGTTAAGCTTAGTTCTAGAATATAACATTGGAATGAACTCGTCAGAAATAGAACCCGTAGTGTTTTAGGACAGGTAACTCTATACAGATAGGATCAGCAATATCCTAGCATGAGTAAAGCAGAATGAAATTACACCTTGATAGACACATTTACATTTGAAGTATTTGTCTCTATATTTTAAATTATCTTTTCTGTGACCTGACACTTGATCTGCCATTTGCAGAAGTACTAGAAAAATGAGTGTCAGAAACAGAAGGAATACAGAACCCGATCTAGAGGCTCTATTAAAGAGATATCGAAATCTGAACGGAGCACAGTTCTCGGGCAATGAATCTATAATTCAGACTCAAGCTTGGATGAATTCTGTCGAAAGAATATTTGAGCGCATCCAGTTGAGAGATGATCAGAAAAGATTAGTAGCCTCTTGGTCGCTCAAAGAAGAAGCTTTAATCTGGTGGGAAACAATCATCAAAGATAATCCAGAAGGTGATATCACCTGGGACAGATTCAAAGTGATTTTCCTGGAAAGATTTACTCCTCCCGAAGCGACGGAGCGATTATGTGATGAATTTTCCTATCTGATACAAGGTGATATGACCATGCCAGAATATCATAAGAAATTCAACGAACTTGCTCACTTTGCTCCTCATCTGATTCAAGATCCAAAGAGGAAAAATCTGAGATTTATTCATGGCCTACAAAGGAGATATCAGAATAGTGTACTAAGGAATGTGAAGCTTCCTTTTTCTGAAATGATTTATATGGCTTATCAGTATGAAGATCTCCATAAGAAAGGAATGTTACGCGACGAAGAAGAAGTCAGTACTAGTGACAAAGCAGAGTCGGAAGCTGATATTCTTGAAGCCAGTATGAGGTCTGAGGGAAGTAAGAAGCCCAGTGCCAAGAGGAAAAGGGCCAAATCTGAAAAGGAACCAGCCACGACGGCTACCTGCTCTAACTGCAAGAAACCGGGGCATTTGACCAGAAGTTGTAAATCCTCGAAGAAGCGAAAGGAGGGTGGGTCTAAATCCAAGGGCAAGTCTCCTGTGACTCGAGAGTGCAATCTTTGTCATCAATCCGGTCATATAAAGCGAGATTTCTGGCTGTTAAAAAGGGCCAAAGAGGCTCAGGTAAATGAAATAGCAAAAACTTCTGGGCCTGTAGTTGTTCTGGAAAGGCCCGATGTCTTAGAGGGCACGCTTACTATCAAAAACATTCCAGTCAAAGTACTGTTTGACACAGGCGCGTCACGAAGTTTCATTGCCAAAGATGCAGCTAAGAAGCTGGATTTGAATTTGAGGAAGCTCTAGGAACCAATGACTGTCCAGAATCCGGTCGGGGGTTCTATCAATCTCAGTTGGATTTGTGGGCTGCCTGTCTCTTTTTCCTGCTATAAATTCCCTACTATCTCGGTCGTTATGAATTTTAATGAATTCGATCTTATTCTGGGATTGGATTGGCTAACCAAATATGAAGCAGAGGTTAGATGCGCCGAGAGAGTTGTTAAGGCCAAGGCACAATCGGGGAATTATATAACCATTCCCTGTGAAGGTCAGAATGCTAATAGAAAAGACTTCTGGGCAGCTTTGAATGTTTCTCCAGCCCAAATGGAAAATATCCCAGAAGTCATAGAGAATATTCCTGATCTCATCAAAGACATTCCTGTCGTCGAGAACTATGCGGATGTATTCGAGGAAGTTGTTCGCTTACCTCCGCAGAGAGAAATAGATTTCAAGATTTCTTTGATTCCCAATGCAAGGCCAGTAGTTCACGCTATTCGAAGAATGTCCTTGAAAGAGAAGGAGGAATTAGACAATCAAACACGACAGCTAGTATGGAAGGGTCTGATCAGGCCTAGTTTCTCTGATTGGGGTGCAGCAGTGGTGTTTGTCCCAAAGTCAGACGGTACTCTACGGCTATGTGTGGATTATGGGGATTTGAACAAGCAGACCATAAAGAACAAATATCCACTGCCGAGAATAGATGATTTGTTGGATAGATTAAATGGAGCACAGGTATTCTCAAGGATGGACCTAGCTACAGGCTTCCATCAACTTCGAATTGCCGAAGAGTGTGTTCCAATGACAACATTTAGAGGTCCCGACTTATTCTACGAGTGGTTAGTAATGTCGTTCGGCTTATGTAACGCTCCTGCCTACTTCGTCGATCTAATGAATAGGGTGTTCAGAGGGGTTTTGAATAAATTTGTTCTGGTTTTCATTGACGATATTCTAATCTTCTCTAAATCAAAGGCCGAACATGAAAAGCATCTGGAACAGGTTCTAGAAATTCTGAGACGGAATGTATTAAAAGCCAAATTTTCCAAATGTATCTTATGGCAAGATGAAGTAAAATTTCTGGGCCACGTCGTATCGAAAGAAGGAATTGCTGTGGATCCAAGCAAAATCACAGCTATTCAAAACTGGAAACAGCCCAGTACTCCCACTGAAGTCCGCAGTTTTCTCGGGTTGGTTAGCTATTACCGGAAGTTCATTAAAAACTTTTCGAAGATATCTGGTCATTTAACGAAGCTTACGAAGAAGCACTCTAAGTTCAAATGGACTCCAGAAAGTGAGGAGGCTTTTGAAGAGCTAAAGTTAAGACTAACGGCTGCTCCAGTGTTAACCATCATCGACAGCAACCAGGATTTAAAGGTCTGGACTCATGCTTCTAGAGAAGGCCTTGGTGCAGTGTCAATGCGAAGAGGCCAAGTGATTGCTTATGCTAGCCGTCAACTGAAGCCACACGAGAAGAACTACATAACTCATGATCTTGAGTTATTGGCTATAGTATTCGCCTTGAAAATCTGGAGACACTATCTTCTGGGTGAGAGATTTGAACTGTTTACAGATCATCAGTCGTTAAAGTATCTGTTCACTCAGAAAGACCTGAATTTAAGGCAGCAACGTTGGCTGGAGTTCCTTGCAGCATACGACTTTGAGATTATATACACTCCAGGGAAAGCCAATGTCGTGGCCGATGCGCTGAGCCGAAAGAATGTAATGATCGCCAGCTTTATTATCACGACTTCCTTGATTGAAAAAATATCTATTCTTCAGAAGGAGGATAACTTTATTAAGGATATGATTAAAAGGATTCAGAAAGGCGACCCCTCGTGTTTTCAGATAGATAACGACGAGACCCTGAGGTTGAAAGGAAGGATTTGTGTTCCTGACATCCCAGAGTTAAAAAGGGAAGTGTTAGACGAGTGTCACAAGTCCAAGCTGAGTATCCATCCTGGTGTGGCCAAAATGTATAACGATCTCAAACGAACATTCTAGTGGAAGGCTATGAAAAGGGACGTTTCAATATACGTTAGCCGATGCCCTACTTGCCAACTAGTCAAGAGCGACCAACAGAAGTTGGTTGGATTGTTACAACCACTAGAAGTTCCTGGTTGGAAGTGGGAACATATTTCTATGGATTTCATTGATGGTCTGCCCAGGACCAGAAAAGGGAATGACAGTATTTGGGTGATCGTAGATCGCTTCACGAAGACTTCCCATTTTATACTTGTCAGATCAAATAGAACTGCTCAGAGTCTGGCGCAGATTTACTTCAGGGAAATAGTTAGACTACATGGAGTGCCGCTCAGTATAGTCAGTGATAGAGATACAATATTCACTAGCAAATTCTGGGAGGCATTTCAAGTCGAACTGGGAACGAAGTTGAACTTGAGCACCGCTTATCATCCTCAGACAGACGGTCAGACTGAGAGGGTAAATCGTATTTTAGAAGATCTATTGCGGGCTTGTGTTATAGATTTCGGTGGATCATGGGAAGACCATCTGCATTTGGCTGAATTCTCATATAACAACAGCTACCAGGTGAGTCTGACAATGTCGCCATTCGAAGCATTGTATGGTAGACCGTGCCGATCTCCTGCTTGCTGAGTCGAACCAGGTAATAGACTTGTGTTGGGTCCTGATATGATCAGAGAAGCTGCCGACAAAGTCGATTTTATTAAGAAGCGATTACTCGCCGCTCAAAGCTGACAAAAGAGATATGCCGATAGAAGAAGAGATATATCCTTTGAAGTTGGCGACTATGTATATTTGAAAGTATCGCCGATGAGAGGAGTTATCCGGTTCGGTAAAACTGGAAAGTTGGCGCCTAAATTCATTGGTCCGTTTCCTATTCTGGAACGGATCGAACTTTCGCTTATAGGGTCAAACTGCCTGATTGGTTGCCTGGGGTTCATGATGTATTTCATATATCTCAACTTCGAAAGCACGTTCATGATCCAGACTTGATCGTGGAAGAAGCAGCTCAACAGGACATTGAAATTACCCCAGAATTAGCTGTGTGACAAGAGCCGCTAAAGATTATCGGCAAAGAAACCAAAGAGCTGAGGAACAAGAAGGTTCACTTAGTCAAAGTGCAATGGGGTGGAGATCCGCGAGATTGTACTTGGGAAACTGAGGAGAGCATTCAGAAGGCTTATCCTAGATGCCGAGTGGATATCTCTGATTGACTCCGGTGCAAGGTACATTTGCCATACTTTGCATTACCATTTAATTCTCTATTCTATTGTTATTTTCTTTCCATGGATGTGCACTTTTAACTCTATAGTCTTAATGATTTTAGAAGGAGAATAGGAATTAATTTAAATGGTTTTGAAAAGTTAAAAACAAATTGCTTGTTGGTTGTGTTGTATGATTATAGATTTATCAAACCACTTTCGACTTTGCTCCTTTTCGGGGACGAAAAGTTTTAAGTGGGGGAGATTGTAACGACCCAGAAAATCTGAACTAATTTAAAATTTTTAAATTGGCTAAAATAATGGATTTTAAATATTTAAAATAAATATTTTAAATAATAGCAATGGAAAGTAGGTATGAATCGACGATTGAAAATGAATATAATTAATTATAATTATAAATAAGGCCTGAAATGGCGCTGTAGTTTCAAAAATTTAATTCAAACTTTGTCGGACTGTACCGGGTGAAAAACTAAACAGATTTTAGCGAAACCATAAATATTTAAATCTGTTAGTGAATACCTTTCTAACGAATCTGAAAAATCGAATTTTCATAGCGGAAAGCAAAAGTTATGGCCGAATGAATTTTCAGAAAGGTCGCTATGGAATTTATATAGCCCGTGAAATTGGCCATTTTGCATACGACCTCGGAATTTGACGAAACCTCTTTTGTTGGATCCAGGATGTGAAGTTATTGCTAGATTTCAAATTTCATAATTTTTGAAGCTAATATGTGAGCGTGGCAAAGGAAAATGTGTTTTGGTCAATTACAGTTAAATTGGATCGACCAGAAATGGGCCTTTTTGCAAACGGTCTCAGAATTCGACGAAACTAGTTTTGTTGGGACCGTATCGTCAAAACATAGCTAGATTTATTTTTTCTGGAATTTTTCGAATCAGTTTGTGGCCATGGCAAATTGAAATGTACGTTCAAATTAAATATTGAATGTTTAATATTTTAAATTGAAGGAAAACTGACTGAAACATTCGAATGGGCCTTCGAAACATATCCCATTGTGTTCGGAATGGGGGTAAAACGCTATGGACGACAGTCGTTGGGTTTGGATTGGTGTTCGTCTGTATAAGGGGTATTTTAGAGATTTTAAAATATATAAATAAAAAAAATCTATTGGGCCAACTCATCATTTCTCTCCCCCCGCTGGACCAATTATCGGCGGAACCCCCTTCCCACCTTCTCTCCTCAAATCCGGCACCTCCGTTCATCGTCGACCCGCGCCACCACCCAGAATCGAACCGCCTCCCTTCCCTCTTCAAATCAAGACCGACCTCGTCCTTCACCGTTGCTCCATCGTCGAGCACGAGCTCCACAAAGTCCGCCCGCCTCTTGTCGATTATCTCCTCCGCCGTGGCATCGGACCGGACCCCACCACCACCCATGGACGCGGATTTTGAGGCTCAACAGCGTAGCGCTAGTGGATCGGCCTCATACTACATCGTTCGATCGCAAAATGGAAACCTAGTTTCGAATCAATAAAATGAGGTGCGGTTTATATTTTATAAACTGTTTTCAACTTTTAAAAGTGTCGCAAATTCATGTTATCGAATAAAAATCGTATATTTTTCGTTCGTAGACGGAATTCAGTGAAACCAGAGACAGTGGACTCGTGTGGACGTCTTCTACATTTTAGAAGAGACCGCATATTTTTCTGAGCCTTCTGCTATTTTTGGTGGAGTGGAACCCAATGTGAGATTTCTAATTCATAAACGATATGGAAAACGACGATGTATAAATTATATAGTCGATGTATGAGTTATATAAGCGTTGTACACCTCTTGTATAAGCGTTGTATAAGTTGTATGTTCGATGTATAAGTTATATATGCGTCGTCGAAATTATATATGTGTTGAAATTGAAGTGAATTGCTATATATATATATATATATATATATATATACGCCCATCGTCCACAAACCATGGACGATATTTATTGATTGTGATTGGTGTGAAAATTGATTGATAGCGAATGGTTGTTTGGGATTATTTGTGGTTGATATTGATTGATTGTGGTTGAAAAATACCCATTTGTGGTTGAGAAATATTTGGTTGAAACCACATAGGATTAGTTTGTGGAAATGAAAAAAATATATACATGCCGCCTGCATGCGAACTAGATGCATGATTCCCATTGTCAAAAACCGCGAGGTTTTAAGGTAGAGCGAGGAGCCGTACTAGGGACGGTCCCGGTTTTAACTACCCTGCCGTTATGCTGCCGAAATTTTGAATAATATTCATGTGTTTGAATTATTTTCATTTGTTGAAACTATATTTATTCATTGAATAGAAAACCTTCATGTGTTGAATCGATATTCATTCGTTGATTAGAAATTCATGTATTGAATGGTATTCGCGTTTTAAATATAAAAATCACATTTTTATCTATATATAGAAACTACAAAAAACCTTCATGTGTTGAATCGATATTCATTCGTTGATTAGAAATTCATGTGTTGAATGGTATTCATATTTTGAAATGAATTGTTTGATAATAAAAATCACCTTTTTATCGACTATATGGACTATGTAAAATAATCTCGTTTGAAAAGAAATTGTTTTATAATAAAAATCCTATTTTTATCACCTATATAAACTATATAAAATAATAGTGTTTTGAAATGAATTGTTTTACAATAAAAATCACATTTTATTATATACATGAATTGTTGAAATGTGAAGTGTTAAAAATAGCAACTCGTTCAAATAAATATGCATGAGTCGAAATATTCATTAACTAGCTAATGATATGATTTTTGCCTATGCATGCAACATTAGAATGAATGGTGTTTTTGAACCAAATGGAATCAAATATGAAGTTGAATGGAAAATGATAAATGATAAGAACTGTATATATGTACATGCATATTTATTGAACAGGTTATAGCAAAGGGGCTAGAGAAGAGGAATAAAATTTTGTGCCCGACAAATAGGTACACATTTACTGTTTTGTTTGGGTGATGATTTTATGAGCCTGTTGGCTAGCCGCTTGCCTTTTTCTTTTCTTTTTGACATGAGACGCCCGTGTGGCTATTTGGGAGTTTTCCCAGCCCCTCCCGTACAAAGGAGGTTATGGCGAAATTTTCCAAAATTTAAAGGCGTTAGTGAAATATTTGAAGTGAAAACGTTATTGAAATTGTCGAATGAACTATATTTATATAAATATATAAATATAAATAAAATTAAAACGAAATGTGGCCGTGCAGTTCGTATTTTGAAACCGTGATTTCAAACGATTATACCGGGAGATCCGACCATCGGATTTTCCTGAAATCGCAACCGTTGGGTTCACTTTGGAAAAATCTTTCCAACGGCACCAACCTTGTAAAAATCCAACGGTTGGATTGTCTGGAATGTTTAATTCAAATCTGAAGAAAAACAGCGCCAGAAACGATTATATATATATAATTATATTTAATCGAATGACGACGCTGCAGTTCGTATTTTGAAATCGAAACTTCAAACGATTGTACCGGGAGATCCGACCGTCGGATTTTCCCAAAACTGGAACCGTTGGATTCGTTTTGAAAAGACCTTTCTAATGATGTAAATTTTGTGAAGATCCAACGGTTAGATTTTCAGATATGTGTAAATCAAATCTGGGGAAAAACAGCGCCATGGCCGCGTTATGGCCCGAAGCGTCGTTTTGAATAAATTGGCTATTTTAAAATAAATAAAAATAGTGATAAATCGTTATAAAATATCATAAATGATATGCAATAGAAATGAACTGAATTTGCTCGATTTATGTAGTATTTGATGGGTTAATGTGTTTGGTGTGAAAATTACATTAAAAAACAAAATTGGTGTTGTCGAATGATTTAACCATTGAAATAAATTGATTTGAAATTCTAAATATACGTGAATTATTTGAAAAGGCCGAGTTAATTCTCATTTCAAATAATTGACCGATGATTGAAAGTCGAAGATGAAGACGATGGTCGAAGACCGGAGATCTTCACCTCGTTTGGATGGTAACCGAGGTCCTGATTGGGAGGCATCCCGAAATATGGATAATGAGTGGTGATCGTCCAGGCGTACGTGGTGATCGATGGGTTTGCGAGGTATTTAGTGCCTCTGGTTTCGTTTAGACCTAGAACGGACTTGTAAATGGACTGTGTGTCTGACATTGGATTTTATTCTGTGTTGATTGATCTCTATTAAATATACACCTGTTTGGCGGCGGAGAATTTATTCTTTTGCTTAACGCCCTTCTCTGAGACGCACGAGCTCAGAGGTTGTATATCGGTGGACATCAGTCGCATGGCATGAATTGCTAGTGTGGCATGCCTAAGTGGCAAATGATCAGGGCTTCTGTTGAAAAGCAAAGTCTTGTGGTGATGATAAAAGCACCGCCTGTGTGGCGTAGCTTTGTGTATAACGTGAAATCGCGAGCCTCACACCCCGGTATGAACCAGAAACGGGAGAAGGACCTCAAGGAGGGCATGCGTTTCTTCCTAGCTAGGGTGGTGTCACTGACCTACCAGCCCTGACATTTATATACTTTTCACCTATGTGGTTGTTGCTGTTGCGAGGCGCCTCGGTTTGATCGGACGATCCGGGTCCGATGGAGTCATTCGTTGGCTCGTTTACGCCCCAAAGGGCGGGGAAACATATTGTTCAGGTATAATAATCCACATCGGTGGACCGGCCCTGTCGCTCCAAGGCTTGCCTGCGCGCTTGCCTGAGACTCGGGCTAGGCAGTCTCGAATTCGGTAAGGACTATCTTTTGCCTTGGTTCAGGGTGGAAATCCAATTTCCAAGTACGTGGCTGTGCGATTTTAATTGTATACCTATATATGGCGACATAGTGGTATGGGGCATTAATGCCGTCTATGATTGATAGTTATGATTTGAAATTGTTTTCAAGACATATAAACACTAGCAATAATATCAAATGCCTTTGTTTTATTCGTATCAAGCATATTTTGGCCGTTATAAGGTAAAAAATCTATCCTCCGGTTTGCGTTGCATTGTGTGATGGGAACTGAGTCTTATAATGGCTTCATTTTTATAAAAAGCATAGCGATGTTTAAAAGAAAGATTTTTTTTAAAGCACTGGCAATCCAATGGAGTAAACCCGTTCCACGAAAGTGGCGTGGTCCTATGATTAGCCATATTATATATGTGTTGAGTAGATTTCTCATACCAGTCCCATGACTGACTCGTAGTTTGTTTCACTTTCAAACTCGGGTGCCCCTTTTTCTACACGGGCAGCCTTGTGTTCAGGTTTAGCTGGTTCTTTCTGGATAGCTGGAGCTGAAGATGGATTCTATCATTTATCTCTTTTAATGCTGTTCAGCTCCTATTGTACATATTTTGTTTGTTTTCCGCTGTAGACAATTATGTATAGCTGAACTGTATTTGTACTAAGTAAGATCCCGTATACTGTGTAACTCTGATGATTACTTTTATCCAGTATATTCTATTGTTCATTATTTGGTGTATTTATTTCTTTTTGTTCTGCTATTATCTGTTTTTGTGTTATATTCCACGGATTACCCATGCCGCCGTCAGTACGGGGTTTGGGGTCGTCTCAACCATACGAGTTGCGGATTAATTATTTCTGAACACACGTTTCCCGGTCCTATAGGACCTATCATCCGAGGCGCCTCATTCCATCATCCACATAAGTAAAATGTCGGCCCTTGTTAAAACCCAAACACTACTTCTAGCTAGAAAGAAACGTGCTGCTCTCCTTGTGTTCCCTTCTCCCGTTTTAGACTCCGCCGGTGTGTAAGGCTCGCGAAGTCACGCTATACACAAAGCTATGCCTAAACAGGCTATGCTTTGATTATCCCACAAGGCCTGCTTTTCAAGAGAGCCTTGATCATATGCATCTTAGCATTCCACATCGTCACTCCATATCACACTACCAATCCTTTTCCGAAATATATGAAAGGGTGTTAAGCAAGAGAATAAATTCTCCGTCACCAATCATTCATACATTCGACAGAAAATCAATACATACAATATATAAAGGAGTACGATGTCAGACACACATTCCATTTATAAGCTTATGCTTTGGGTCTGAGCGAAAGCCAAATCCGTACTAATCAACACTACGTCCGGACGGCCACCACTGTAGCCCCTTCAAGGTAGCTACTCCAATCACGGGCATCAGCAGTTGTCGTCCATTCGATGTGAAGATCGCCGGTCTTCAATCACCTTCTTCAACTCTTCGACTTTCATTCGTCGTATGATCATTTGAAATGAGATTGAACTCAGACTTTTCAAATGATCCTCGCATATATATATATATATATATTTAAAAATCATTTCATATCGTTGATATTAATTTATAACGATCAACCTTTATTTTTATTTGTATAAAAATAATTAAATTCCATTTTACGACACTTCAAGTAAAAAGGCGACCTTGGCGCTGTTTTCACCCAAATTTGTTTTGCACGTTTCTCTAAATCTAACCGTTGGAATTTAACATAATTCATATCATTGGAAAGATCGTCCCAAGGCGAACCTAACAGTTTCAGTTTTGGGAAATTCGACGGTCGGATATTTCGGTATAATCAACTAAAAGTACAATTCTATAAAGTGAACTATCACGCTCGATTCGTTCAATTGAAATTTGTTTACATATATGATTATATATATACATACAATTTCTACAGCCATTTCATTATTGTTGTAACCATGACAAGTAAAGATATATATATCATAACACTCAATAATGTTTATTTTAATTCACATACACAACCTATACATGCAATGCATATTTTTTTCCTCTTTTTTTCCTATTTTCAATCTACAGAAACATGCAATTTCTTATGCGTCATTTCTATTTCAACAAAAATGATTATTTTGTGTCATTCTTTTCTTTACAAGCAAAATGATATTCTTGCTTTAATCTTTACATATGAAAATGTAAATTTCATATCTTTAATCTTTTTAATGAAACCAAATTCGTTAAAATGTAAATTTTCATTGTTATAATTTTCATTGAAAACCCATTTACATAAAAATATAAATTTCGTATCTTTATCCTTTTCAAAATGAGAATCTAATTCATTAAAATATGAATTTTCACTTTAAAGCTTTTTACATGAAAATGTAATTTCTACCTTTAAATCTTTTACATGAAAAATGTAAACTTTCTCCTTAAACCTAAATGTAATTTTTCTTTTTAATCAAATTACATTAAAATGTAACTCTTCTTTTTAATCTAATTAACATTAAACATGTAAACTTTTCTAACAAAATGTTATTTTCATAAAAGTGTGACATTTTAACAAAAATGATATTTTTATACTAATGTGACATTTTAACAAAAATGAAACTTTGTTCCTAATGCAACCTTTTTGACTAGAAATGATAATTATTTTTTAAATGCAACATTTTATAGAATAAAAATGTTACTTTCCTATGCTAACATTTTATATAATAAAGATGATCTTTTCTAATGCTAACGTCTTATATAAGAAAATGTTCCTGTATATACTGACATAAAAATGAGATTTTATTATGCAAACATTTTTATACATAAAATGTTTATTTTCTAATGTTAACATAAAAATGTGATTAACATTACGGTGAAAATTTCTATCCTTTTTAAATTACATAAAAATGTGATTTTGATTCCATTGTCAAATTTCTCTTTTTAATTACATTAAAAATGTAATTTCCATCACGACGATGAATTCTTACCTTATAATTACATTTAAAATGTAATTCTCTTTTCTTTTTAATCATGATTACATAAAATGTAATTCTCTTACTTTTATACAATTACGTGAAAAATGTAACTTCACTCTAGATCTCATTCTCATTACGGTGTGAATAATGTCATTTTCCATGTATTCTAATATCAAACAAAAGATCATTTACTTGTTAACATTTTTCTATGTTTTCATCATATTATATAAAAGCATATTTTATATGTAAATATTTTTTTTTATTTTTTTATTTTTCTTTACCATTCATATTAACATAAAAAGGATATTTTATGTTAAATCCTTCTTAACATTTTAACATAAACAAATAAAAGATAACTTTGATTGTCGTCAATTCTAGCACAACAAAATATATAAAGAGTTATATTTTGTCTAGTTAACATTTTATAACTAAATTGTTATTTTAACTAATCTCAACATTTTATATCTAAAATGTTATTTTTCTTTTACTTTGACAATTTTCTATTTAACAAAATGAACATTTTGTTATGACATACCCTACTATTTAACCAAATAATTTTTTTTTTTACATATAACATGTAAATAAAAATAAGTTTACAAATTCTGAATTTTATTCACACATAGGATCTAAATAAAAATGTATACAACAAGTTTGTCTTTTTCAAATCTCTTTTTAACAAAAATATTATTTTTGTTCTCAACCATCACATTTAACCAAATGTACATTTTTTATTTCAACTCCTTCCTTTAGACAAAAATGTGAATTTGACGCTACTAATATATATTGACAAAATGTGAATTTAACTTTAATTACATAATAAAAATGTAATTTTATTACAATGCAAATTTCTCTTCTTTATTACATGTAAAAATGTAATTTGTATTACATGCCAAATTCCTACTTCTAAAAAAATGAAATTTTATAATACATGTCAAATTCCTACTTCTTATTTACATGTAAAAAAAAATGTAATTTAATTACAATCAATGTAAAAATATCGTCCTTTTATTTTCAATGTAAAAATATTGTCTTTTTACTTTCAATGTAAAAATATTGTCTTTTTATTTTCAAAGTAAAAATATTGTCTTTTTACTTCCAATGTAAAAATATTGTCTTTTTACTTCCAATGTAAAAATATTGTCTTTTTACTTCCAATGTAAAAATATCTCATCTTTTCATTAACATGTAAACTCCTTTCTTAATTTACATATAAAAATGTAAATTTGAATCTATTCACAACATCAAATTCTCAATTTTAATTTCATACAGGGTATCATTTTATATACAATATAAATTTCATGCCTTTCTATTGTATATACAATTGCAGATCTAAATAAATCAATGACTAAAATAACCATATAACTCTAAAACAAATCAATTATCCATCGCAACATCACAGATCAGAACCAATAACATACACAGCATGATTTATAAGAAAACGAAGTAACTAGATTAAAATTGATTAATTAAATCAGAATACTCACCTTGCTTTAGGCAGTATTAAAAATCCAAATAAATTCAGAAATTGTCCCAATCAGTTCTAAGTCGAAGTATATGCTGTCACGATTCACGGGGATCTGAAAATTTTCACTTTGGAGTTCGTATGAATTAATTATCAATTTTTGAATAACAATTACTTTTTAACAACTGCAGTCGCCACAGACAAAAGCGTGGCAAAATCTGAAATGAATTCCATACCTTTATTTTTCAGTTTTGTTCAAAATTTTGGATCAAGATTTCTCTCTCTGTAGTTGATGGTTTTTCGAACGGTTTGCAGCAAAACGACCGGCTATGAGGGATCTACAAGCACAGAAAATAGGGTGATGGATGGTGGCACATGGAAGGTGCGGTTTGGGTGCAAAGGCCGCGGGTTGGCGGTGCTCGTTCTTCGCCTACGGTCGATGAAAAGGGATGAAACTTATTGGAGATTAAAGAGAGCGAGAAGAGCTTCAAAAAGTTGCACTACGGCCTAAGCTAATTCTTTGTGGATTCGTAGAATTTGGAGAGGAAAATTTTCGACCATGGGTTTGTGCGTGCAGCTGTAGAACGACGGGGAAGAAGAAAGCCCGTACTTTGCTTCTTATTTATATTATTATTTAATTAGGTTATTATCTAATTATCCAATAAAGGTCCGTTTACCCACTTACTCTGTTTTCAGCCCAACGACTGTGTTTCCTAGCTAATAACCCCTATTACGGATCCATCTAACTATGTCCCGTAGGCCCAAAAGGTCATCTCAGCCCCCGTTTTTCAAATTTAAAATTATTCTTTTATTTTAAAAATTCAAACGTATATAAAAATTCACCGGGGCCACAATTTAACTTTAAAAATTCCCGAAAAAATATTTTTGGCTATGTTTTGACGATACGAATCCAATAAAATTATTTTCGTTGAATTCTGAGCCTATTTGAAAAATGACTATTTCAAGTCGATTAAAATTGACCGAAATTGACAAAACTGAAATCTTTTTGCCACGACCACAAATTAATTATAAAAATTATGAAAAATTAAACTTAACTATATTTTGACATTCTGAATCCAACAAAAGTGGTTTCGTCGAAAACAGAGGTCGTTTGAAAAATGGCTATTTTTAAGGGTTATATATTAAATATAAAAAATACATTTTAAACAAATAATTTTCGAAACTCGAAATATATAAGTGTTTACTATTTTTCAATGCAGAAACGTCATTCAGAACTCAATGGAAGTGATTTCGAGTCCAAATTCCTTCGTATGCAAAAAGTAGTGTTTTTGTCCTTGTAAATTTCATTGCGACCTTTCTAAATTTTAATTTGGGCATAACTTTTGATTCCTACTATGAAATTTCAATTTTTCAGATTCGTTGGAAAGATATTTTTAAATAGATTCCAAAAAATTTGGTTTCACTAAAATCCGATTTATTTTGCATCCTGTACGGTCAGTCAAAGTTCAAGTTTGACTTTTCAACCTACCGCGCTATTTCTGACTCCTTTTATAATTAAAATTAAATTATTCATTCTAACTTCAATTTAAATCAATTTTTAATCATTTTATTTCAAATAAATTATTTTAAATATCAAAACCCATTAAAATTATTACTTAAAAATAAAATTTTAAATTTACCCCAAAATTCAGGGTTGTTACACCATGCCACCTTGAATCCCTAAACGCATGCACTTTGGTACGCAGAGAATAACTAATGTATTTTCGCTGATGAACTAATTTTTTTTAGCTTATGCACTGGGAAATCTTAAATTGCAGAAGCTATTAATATTTGCCTCATTGTCTGGTGTACTTGTTTTATTTATTCATCACTTAAAACATGTTGTATCTCAATGTAGAGTGGAAGGGAATGTCTAACTCATGCAACGAAGAACTCGAAGGGCTGCATAAGCAGTGTGCCAGTCTCAAGGACACCATAGCAAAATTGAAGCATCAGATTCATTCAAAAGTAAGCTTCCATTAGATTCACTTTATTCATATTATTTATCAGCTTGCATATATTGCTTTTAACTTGCTGATTGTTTTAATGGTTTTGTATATTCAAGATGTGAGCTTCACTCTCTTATAATCCGATTTAGTTAATGTCTAATATTTCTTAGCTTCATTCCAAAATATCTCAAAATATTACGATATTGAATCCTCCATGATTATAATCTATTTGGATCAACTTTAATGGCCATGTCATTATCCCTTTCATGCTACATACCAGCTTATTCTGACTCCATGACATTTGATGTATCCCATTTGCTTTTGCAGGCCACATAGGCCATTCATGATTGAGCAAGAGAAGTTGCGTTTGCGAGTGAATCATCAGAAGGAAAAAAATAAAGGTAGTAGTTTATATAATCATTTTCATGTATATTTTCTTGCTTATGGTTGCATGTATGAGTCTGCATATGGGTGAATTGAGTGATAATGTAGTGAGGATTGTATGTAAATATGAATGATTGTGTAAGATACGAGTGAATGAACAATTATGGAGTTAAAAGTTTGTACCAGTTGAAATATTGAAATAAAATATTTATTCGAATAAAATACTGTGTTATAATAATATTTATTATGTATTATATCTTTGATTAATAACAGTTGCGGTGTAATTACTTTTAGTAGTTGTAAAACAAAATTTAACAATTGTTAGAAACAGTTGTAAAAAAGGTTGACTTTATTATGATTGTCAGCAGTACTAGACATATTAAAACTGTTTTTGGCAACTATAAAAGAGTATTTTTTTTTGTTGTATTGATACCTATGGCAACACCTGTATCGATATTACCATAGGGTTGCAAAGGCGTTGCCTTTGATTCTAAGGCAACGCGGCAAAAGGCAACCCCAAGAAAGTTTTGCCACAGATCATTTTTTGCCTATAGCAACACTTTTTGGCACCTAATGCGTCACTTCCCTGAGGTTTCCATAGGCCATCTATGGCATAGTGCCTTCTTTTTTGATTGCGACAGGGAATCCAGAGGCACCCACCGGCGAAGAGTACAGGCAGCGTCTTAACGCCTTGTGGGCGATTCCCGAGAAGTCTCGCAAAACTGAAACTGTGACAAGACAAGAACGCCTTCGCCGTGCGGAGTTTCTTTCTGATGATCGGACTGTAATTAGGCCCGCAGTGGCGAGCGGTGTGCCAAAAAAGGTGGTGGCAAAAAGCCATGTGACCCCTGGTCAGAAAAGAAAGATGCGCTCTGCCGGACCCAGACCGAAGAAGGTTGTTAAGTTCTAAGCAGGCGTCGGTGGAGATGGGGTTCGCGGTGAGGAGGCCGCAGCTGGAGACGACAGCCCACTTGATGTTCCTATCCTTCCCTTGGTAGGAGAGATGGGGAAGGGAGATTTGATTAGGCCATTGTCTCCAGCAACTTCTCTTGGAGCCACCACCCCACTTGAGGATGAGCACCAGTTTGTTGGCTTGAATAAACTTAACCTAGAAGTATCCCTGCAGCCGACTCCGCCTATCATGGACGCTCTTGCTGCGGAGGGGTTAACTTCTTCGAGTAGACCACAATTTGGTTTGTTGAGAGAACACTTAGGGCATACACTCACTAACACTGCATAACATAGTAGCTTATCTAAGCGTGCGGCTTAACTGACTTTGCTTCGTTTCATTGACAGATGACATGGCTAGAGGGCACGGAGGACGAGGCTACGGTCATGGAGGCCGCCAACGCCCTAGGAATCCTTTCTTTGAGGGATTTAGAAGAGGGACGAGCTTGTATGATACTCCGCCCCTGCCTGGTCGCGGTAGTGAGCACTGAGGTGGGGATCGATCTCGACGATCTTCGACTCCCCTTCCTCCCCTCCGATTCGGGTGTCCGAGGGAGACTCTCGCCTCAACTTAGAGGCTCCCGACGTCCGTTTTTGACTGTTCCAATACATGCAGCACCCTCGGCTCCATCTCCAACTGGTAAAGGGAGAGAACCGCCACTCGGCCAACCAAGGCCGGAGAGGGTTACCGTAGTTGGGAGGCAAGATCTTGCAAAGCCCAAGGGGAAGGAGCTTTCCTTAGACGAAAAGAAAGCATTACCGAGGCAAAACTTTCCTCAACATTATTTTGATGAGATAAAATTCATTCCCGATCTCCATCTTTCCTCTGTTAGGGAATCCGGGGACGTCTGGATGCGTGTGAGGGCCGAATACCGCTAGGCTGACCAACTTCTGAGGTACTCCTACCTACTATCAGAATTGATCAGGAAGAAAAACCTAGAGCTCATCAACCAGAGGTCGGTCATTGACATCGAATGGATCATCATCAGCAATTTGAACACCGAAATATGTAAGCTTGCTATTGTTGTTGCGTGTGCACTGTTGCCTATTCCTGCGTTCTTAAGTAATTACTTACGGGTTTCACTATTGCAGATGAGATAAAGAGGGCGTGCGATAAACTCAAACGAGAAACTGATCATTCCCACTCTTCTTTCACGGAAACTGTAGTTGATTTGACCACCGAAAACACAGCCCTAAAGAAGGACAAGGCCGAGGTGGATAAAGTATGTGCCGATCTGGAAAGGGAAAACGCACGAGTCTTCGACCTCCAAACTGACAATAATGCTCTGAGAGCGAAGAATGACAGCCTGAAGAGACAGCTTGAGGAGATGAAAAAGGCTGAGGACATGGAAGCCAGTAATCGCGAGGTGTTGGGCACAATGGACGGACTGAGAGCAACACATCTAAGAGAGGTAGAACAATTGAGAGAGGAGCTGGAGGATGCAGAATTCCGGGTACAATCGTCTGTAGGGGAAGATATCCGGAATATGTATGTTAAGGTTCTGAGATTCCATGGACTCTAGTGGGCTAATGATTATCCCCGGGAACTAGCTCGAACTTGGGAGAGGTTGGTCCCGTACAAATCCTATCTGCGCCAAGTGGATGTGGGAACTTTAAACAAACGCCAACTCGCGATTAATCTCCTGACGGTCAGGGAGTGCGAGAAGCTGGAGGGGGCTAAGAGGTTGCTGCTTGAGGATGCCGAGAGAGAGAGGCTGGAGAGGCTCACTACCGAGAAAGGGAAGGCTGCCATGACTGAGAGCGTTGTGGTAGCGGAGACAATTGCGGAAGAAAGCTCCTATCGACCACTGGCCCCTGAATCGGGTATGGTGAATGATCCTGCAACTTCAATCGGGCTTCAACTGAGTATGACCCTGAGCATCCGAGGCTAGGAGAGACTGGATTCACTTTACCTACCACCACGAGTACCCCTCTCGTCATTTCTATACCATCCCTGATCGGAGGTAAATTTCTTTTGCCATGCATCCCTGAGGATGACGTAATAACCGAATTTGCAGACTAAAAGGTTGTGTTTTCAATGTACAACCCTACCTGGACTGACCATAACATCGGTCCCTGCCCCCGTGGTCCTACAAACAACCGAATCTAGGCCAGGACCTATGGCACCGCAATTTGGAGAAGGCGACGATCAGCTAGATACCTACTCGGATATAAGGATAACCCCCAGCATGTATGAGAGCCTCATGGAGGATGGAGAGGTGGTTGACGGGCATAGTTCTCGTACCAGAGGTCCGGTGGAAGTCGATATGCCCTCGATGGCGGCCATGGTGGAGGCTTAACAAGCCAAGATGGTGGCTAAGCATGAAGAGGTGGAGGAGAAGCTGAAGCATGATGAGGCTGCTCGAAAGGCGGTCCTAATGAAGACCATGCATGATGTTGAGGCGAGAGCCACTGAAACAGTCGCGAAGAGGAAGGCCGATGAGGAGGCCGAGAAGTAGAGGGATGATGATGAGGCCTGGAAGAAAAGGGAGGATGAGAAAGCACAGCAGAGGGATACTGAGTCCCTTGAGAAAACCAAGGCCGGTGATGTTACACCGCATAGGTCTCAGAAGCTTGCTGAGCGATGGGCTGCTAGAGAGGCCAAGGAACGAGTTGAGCGAGAAGGCAAGGCTATCCCGGAGAAGAGTGATGTTGTGGTCGACCTTGCTGCTGGGAGTGCCCCCATGCCTATGTCGCATACCTCCCTTGTTGACATCACCGAGATCTCTAGCGGTAAGGGCGTGGGCGAGAAGCGTCTCTCGCCTTCTTATGAATCGACCACTTCTCGAAAGGGTCGAGATGGAAGGAGCGGGTCTAGTAAGAAGAGGCTTGGTGCAAAGGATGAACCGTCGAGCGCTGAATCTGCAAAAAAGCACAAGCACAAGCACAAGCAAAAGAATAAAAGACATGATTAGTGTTAGCAACTTAAATAGAAGTTACCGATCATTTTGGTAGGGTAGAGAGATAGTTTACGCGAGTACGACCTTGACTTTTGGTTTTTCAAGACATGGTGTGGTTTTCATGTACACCCTGCCATTAGAAAAGAAAGATGTTAGACGCATAGTCTGTATTTAATATGTGTGTGTAGACATTAAATATGAATTAGCGAAGATCGCAATTTGTGTTAAGTGTTTGGATGTTCTTCTTATGCTTTCCGACATCCCGTACTTGCATAAGTATGCTTATCGTTATACAAAAAAAAAAGCGATTGTGTACCACGCTCTGGGTCAATTATTCCATAGGGGTGTGATTGAGCGCAGGCTTCTAGTAAGTTTCCCTCAGCTTAGGAAACCCGTAGTTTGCGAAGCTAGGCTGAGCGCCTGCTGTGTTTGGGTTGCCCGGGGTAAGTCCCAAGTGTAGCGAAGGCATATGATATCGCGTTGTGCGGTCCGTCCGGTGTGTGGCTCTCCCATCGTTCATCGGGTTGAGGCGAGCCGTAGGCATCGTTTATTCGCCTGAGAAGATAAGTCTGGATCATCAGCCCATAGGGTCCGATCATGGCCATGGGCTACCCCTTAGCCTTGAGAGTTTCAGGGAAGAAACAATTTAAGGGTCGGTCTCGGTGCTGCGCCAAGATTTGACCGGAACCTGTAGCCAAGGGGGGATTTACATCACTCCTGCCTAGCTGTTGGGTGGCCCCAAGTCGATTTGGACTTGGGCGCAGAACGATTTATCCTCGGTCTCGGCATGGGGCCGAGATTTGAGTTTGTGGTTATTTATACTCGGTCGAGCCGCGGGCCGGCGACTCGAGTAGCGTTGTTGGCTCCCGTGCTCGGTGTGATGATCGTAACCATTGTGTTTTCGCCTCAAGTTTGGCTCGAGGCTTGGACGGTGGTACCAACTCCCATGCTCGGGGGCCGATACGGAAACTAATTGCTTGAACATAAGCTAGTTGTTAAGATTAATCAAATGCGTCATGCACGGAGTAAACACAGACAGGAAGAGATGGGAGGTTGAACATCATTTACACTAATAACTTTGGCAGTAATAGCCTTCACAATGCATTGAATTGCTAGAAAACAAAACATTATTGGAAAGCGTAAACAACTGTGTGCTAAGTTATGTAAAGTAGCGGTGGAAATGTTCATTATTCCATGCCCTTGGGAGTTCAGCTCCATCCACGGTCGTGAGTTTGAAAGATCCATTGCTGAGCTTCTGTTGTATGGAGTACATATCTTCCTAGCGAGGAGCGAGGCCTATTGGTGGAGGAAGACCCATTTTAAGACGAGGTCGCCGGAATTGAGGTCCTTATGGCGGACCCTAGAATTGAAGTATCGGGCGACTCGTTGCCGTTGGGTAGCGGCTCGGAGATCAGCTTCGTTCCTTTTCTCTTCCAGCAAGTCAAGTGATCCTAAAAGAAAATCTTGGTTTGTCCTTGGATCGAAATAGGTGACTCAATGGGATGGAAGCTTGAGTTCAATAAGAATGACAACTTCTGATTCGAAGGCGAGGCTGAAGGGAGTATGTCCGGTGGCTGTCTTGTTGGTGGTTCGGTATGCCCATAGGACTAGAGAAAGTTCGTCTGCCCACATGCCCCCAGCCTTTTCTAGGCGTTTCTTGATGACAGACTTAATAACTTTATTGACCGCTTCGACCTGCTCAATGGCTTGAGGGTGAGCCAATGCTGCGAATCTCTTTTCAATGTCGTGCCACTGGTAGAAGACTTTGAATTCGGTGCTCTCGAATTGAGTGCCATTATCCGAGATGATAGCTCGAGGGACCCCATATCGAGTAATGATGTTGCGTATAATGAAGTTGACCATATTCTTGGTGGTAATTGTAGGGAGAGCTTCAGCCTCTGCCCATTTAGTAAAATAACCAACTGCGACGATGGCGTATCGTGCTCCGCCTCTGGCCATTGGAAGAGTTCCAATAAAGTCGATACCCCACATGGTGAATGGCCATGTGCTAATCATTTGTGTTAACTATGTAGGCGGGGCTCTCGGGATCTTTGAGAAGTGCTAGCACTTATCGCAGTTGCGAGCATAGTCTGCGGCGTCTTGATCGAGCAAGGGCCAATAATAGCCATGTTTAAGTATTTTTCTGGCCAGGGTTTGCCCTCTAGTATGGTCGCCGCACTCCCCCTCATGTACATCGGTTAAGACTTTGATGGCGTCATTATGGCCTACACATCTGAGCAATGGGATGGAGAAATCTCTACGATATAGCACCCCATCCATAAGAAGATAGCGAGCCGATTGGCGGGTGAGTGCTCATCTTTCCTTATAGCTTCTCGGATGGGTCTCGTGGTACAGGTAATTCTTGATTGGTGTCATCCAAGATTCAGGTTCGAATTTGGTGTTCATGACCGCCTCTGTCTGAATTTGCTTGATACTAGTGGAGTTGATCACTTCGATGAGGGCGAGTCCCAAAAGTTGGGATCCTCGGAGCTTGCTAGTTTGGATAGGAATCTTCCTTTTCTTTCTGTTCTCGAGCTATGTGAGTGATGACGAAGTGATCGAGGTGACTGAGTAATTCCTGAACCTTGATCAAGTACAGGGCGAGTCGTTCCCCCTTAGCTTGATATTCCCCTTGTACTTGACGCACGTTGAGTTGTGAATCAGAGATGATTTGGATTGTCTTTAGTTTGAGCTCGATCGCAATTCTGAGTCCGACAATTAAGGCCTCATATTCTGCATTGTTGTAGGTAGTAAGGAAATTTAGTTTAAGCGCGTAACATATCAGGCGTTCATCGGAGGTGATGAACACGACTCCGGCCCCAGAACATCTGTTGTTGGAGGACCCGTCCACGAATAATTTTCATTGAATACCGGGAGCTTCCGTGTTCTCTGTCGGGGTCTCCTCGGGATAGTGAACTCTACTATGAAGTCAACGAGAGCTTGGCCGAGGATGGCTCGGTGGGGAATGAATGTTATCTCAAATTTTCTCTGCACCATACTCCACTTCAATAGCCGTCCAAATGCTTCGGGTCGCTACAGGACCAGTCGTAGTGGCTGATCGGTGAAAACCTTTATAGGATGAGACCAGAAGTATGGTCAAAGCTTCCGAGAGGAAATAAGTAAGTAGAATGACATCTTTTCAAGCTTTCGGTAATTCTTCTCTGCCCCTATCAATCGTTTGCTTATGTAGTAGACGGGCCGTTGGATGCGGTCCCCGAGGCAGATTAACGTCGACCCGATTGCCTGTGTAGAAACAACCAAATAAATGTATAAGTTTTCATGGTCTACGGGCTTAGACAGGATAGGTGGTTGCTCTAAGTGATCCAGAAGTTCTTTGAATGTAGAAATGCATTCTGGGGTCCACTCGAAATTGCGTTTTCCTTTTCGAAGTAAATCGAAGAAAGAAATGCACTTGTCGGTGGTCTTGGATATGAACCGACTAAAAGCGACGGCCTTTCCATTTAAACTTTGGACATCCTTGATGTTCTTGGGGATTTGGATGCCCCGAATAGCCCAGAGTTTTTCTGGATTGGTTTCGATTCCCCGGGAGTTAATGATGAAACCCAAGAATTTTCCTGAAGAGACTCCGAAGGAGCATTTCAAGGGATTGAGTTTCATGTCGTACCGGCAGAGGATATCGAACATTTCAGAGAGGTCGTGGACGTGACCGCTTGATACTTTATATTTTACCAACATGTCGTCCACGTACACCTCTATGGACTTTCAGATTTGGTTTTTAAAGAGTCGATTAACCATTTGCTAATAAGTAGCGTTGGCATTCTTGAGGCCGAAGGGCATAACGATAGCAGTAAAGTCCGAGGTCCATTATGAAGGAGGTATAATCTTGGTCGCGAAGGTTCATTGGGATCTGATTATATCCTGAGTAGACGTCCATGAAAGATAGTAGTTGGTATGCGACGGTTGAATCGACAAGTCGGTCAATCTTTGGGAGAGGAAAGCTATCTTTGGGACATGCCTTGTTTAAGTCGGAGAAGTCGACATACGTTCGCCATTTACCGTTGGCCTTCTTGACCAGAACTGGGTTGGAGACCCATTCGGGGTAATCGGCTTCACAAATGAAATTATTGTTGAGTAGACAGTCCACCTCTTCCTCAAGTGCTTTGGACCTCTCTGGTCCGAAGAAGCGGCGCTTCTGCTTAACTGGAATTGTTGTAGGATCGATACTTAGACAATGGAAAGCGATCGCAGGGTCGATGCCTTTCATATCAGAATGAGTCCATGCAAACACGTCTAGGTTAGCCTTCAAGAAATCCACAAGATATTCTTTGATTGCGGGATGGAGTTACGATCCTATCCTTAGCACTCTTGATGGATCAACGGGATTAACGGGGAAATCTACTGTAGATTGGACCGAGGTAGCCCTCTCATATTCGGGCTCTTCGTCCTTCCGTGGGTCGAGGTCTTCGGAAAGACGGCAGTGGCGCCTGAACCAAGACCCAGATGTCGTTGATTGCTATGCTGAAATAGTCTTGGCGCAAGAAGGTGTGGGCACTGCTTTTCCTTTGTCCTTATTGTGCGTATTCTTCCATCCTATTGCATAACACTCTCTGGCGCTTACTTGGTCGCCTCTGACTGTTCCAATCCCATTTTCTGTCGGAAATTTCATTAGGAGAGACTATGGCGACATGCAGAACCGAAACTCTATGAGGAAAGGGCATCCAAGGAAAGGTTGTAGGGGGAATCAGTGTTTATAACCACGAAGGTAAGGATTCGGACCCAGCTCCGATCCCCCTCGTCTAGATACATAGGTAAATCGATCGCTCCCACTGGGGAACTAGAAGCCCCATTGAAGTCGTGGATCGTGGCAAGACATGGCTTTAAGTCATTTGTTTCTAACCTCATCTGGTCGTAAGCAGCTTTGAAAATGATGTTGACTAAGCTTCCAGAATCAATTAACACCTTACGGATAGAAGCGGCACCGATCAGAGCTGTGATAACTAATGGATCGGTGGTTGGGATTTCCACCCCAGCAGAATCTCTTTCGCGAAAAACGGTGCCGTCCCGCATGGTCTTTTGGAGGTTGGCTGGGACGGATTTGTTGGGTGCAGAGCAAATTTCATGAGTAGCATGCTTTATAGAACTAACATACTCTTGCATTTTCCAGAAGCTTTCATGTGTGGGATAAGGTGCGCCACATATGGTGTTGATTATAATCCCATGCCTTGGGTTAGATAGACCTAGAGCTGCCTTGGAGGCTTCATAAGGCGCTGACGTCTGAGGCTTTGGATTTTCTTTGGGAGGAAAAGGTTCTTGGATGTATTGCTTAAGTTTCTTTTAGCGGATAAGCTTCTTAATTGCATCCCTGAGCTGGCGACAATCATTGGTGTTGTGGTCGTACACGTCATGGTATCGGCAGTACCTCCCAGTATTTTTCTCAAGGTCGGTTGATTCCCTGGTGCGCGGCTTCTTGTATGGAAAAGTGTTGCATGTCTCCAAGTAGATCGTTTCTAGATCCTCGTTTAGCGGGGTGTATGTATCGAAGGCTTGGTAAGGGCTGGGCTTTCTTGGCTTGGTCGGGGCCTGATCGTTGTTCTGTCCACCTTGCCTACCATTGTTCGGTCTTTGCCTATTGGGACCTACCCACTTGTTCTAATCAAAGGGCTCTCTTACTTGTTTTCTTCTGAGGCTGTTATTTGCAGCATCTTCTTGAGAGCCGTTGGGGCGACTAGTGGCTAAGAGTCGGTTGCGTCTTACCTCTTCTTGGCATAAGTACCAATCCGCCTTCTCATAGAAGGCGTCGAGGCATTTTGGCTGCTTTCGATCAATCGACGCCCCGAATTCAGAAGTAGGGAGGACACCTTTGCCTAATTGAAAGAGTAGGATGCGAGAATCTGGATCCTTGACCTCGACGAGGGAAATGTTGAACCTGGACAGGTAGCTTTTGTGCGACTCAACGGGCTCTTTCTATAAGTTAGAAAGGGTGAGGGCATTCTTCGGAGTTGGTATGTGCATCCTGAATTGTTTGACCAACTATGTTGCTAACTGGCCGAAGTTGTAAATGGAATCAAGCGGGAGGCGAGAGAACCATAACAAAGCAGTTCCTGATAAGAAGACTGGGAAACACTTGCATTTGATTGGATCGTTGCCCCGGCTTGAGTCCATTTGCCATTCATATCGATTTAGGAAGGCACAGGTGTAACGACCCGGATTTTGATGACTTTGGTTATCGACATAAACCTAATGACGACTAACCAAACATCGAAAAATACCGGTAGTTATGAAAGAAATTAGAGGGTGAGAATAGATAAGATAGAAACTTAGAATAGAAGAAGAAGAAGAAGAACACAACATCAGAGTAACACGAACCTCACAACGGAACGAATAACTTATAATAGATAACATATCCTTAAAATAAAATCAATATATGTATACAATAACATTATCAGAGTACAACACTTACAACACAGCGGAAATAACTATAGCTATATAATCCTGAAGCCTCCTACTCCAAGCTCTTCCAGTATATCTGTAAATCCCGACTACTTGACTGCCCGTACAAAATTGGGCACCCAAGAGTTTAAGGAAAACAAAACAAAATAAATTCCGGGTCAGTCATGGGACTGGTATGAGTAAAACAGTTTAAAATAGTTTAAGCCATTAAACGATATCTCATAAGACCACGCCGTATAACGGAACGGGTTTTTCCCTTATGAGAATCCAAAATATCTTTATATCAAAAACCTTTTGATATTATAATAATGTCTATCAACCACAATATAATAATCATCTAGCAGAAACGCTTTCATCTCACGTTCTACATATATAGTATACAAATCAAAACCGCAAGCACGTATTGGGTAATGGATTTCCAACTATGACAAGGTATGGGACCACCTTTCGCTAGTGTACCTCTAGAGAGGAATACACTGGGTTCAACAAGAACATCTTGCAACCCGACCACACATGACCGACCACTCATTTCGCTTGAGTGTACCGAATGTACATCACCAACGGTTGGGATCAGCAACCGTTTCCCGAATGGGACAGCATCGACAATAGATTTTTAGAAGTAAATGAAACTCTAGATCAGGTGATTATACACCCTAATAGGTGCGATTTACATAGCCATGCTGCCTGCCCGATTTTTGTCATTTCCCGGTTGTGAGGCTAGAAGCTACGCTTATCACTGACAGATCACACGTTTATCCACTTTGAATGTCACATCGTCATACCCGCCAAATCACAAATTGATTTCCCCAAAAATACCACGGGTATACAGCTAGGAGAAACGAATTCCTCCGCCACCAAACGTAAATACGTTTGAAGAGATCAACTTACACGATCTATGAAATATACACTGTCAGAAATTCTTCCATACAGGTCGTCCTGGGACTGGACAAACTGAAGACACTATTCAGTACATCCATCTTAGGCAATTGTTATCTAAGATTTATACAATAGCCCTTGCACTTTACTCCGTCTTCAATTATCTTTGGCATATATGATTCGAAACGCTTATGCCAATACGGAGTGGTTCTTCGGATAAAAATCCAACTGGTCTTTCCATATTAACAACGTTAAAATGGTCAAAAATTTCGATAGTCGGTGAGTTAACTATCAAAGAAAAACACGTGTGTAAACAACGATATTATTTCCAAATGGAAATTATATCGATCAATCATCATTTAACATTTATCTCTTTAGTTCATTAATCTACTTATCTCCGGTTTCCATATATTCAACATTTCTTATTTTCTAATCTTAGAAAATATACGTTATTAACAATGGAAAACATTTCCATTTCCTGTTTTCTATATTAGAAAACATTTCTGGTTTCTTATTTGGAAAACATTTCCAAAGCTCCTTCATTGGATTTAAACAGATGTTTAAATAAAACATCGTTATGCCAACTCAAACCATTTACTAAATTCACTTAACCATCATTCACTATCAAACCTTACCATTCCTTAGTTAAGAAGTAAGTCAATAAAGTTGGGATACAATTACCTCTCAGACCTTAACTAAACAACGTTTTAACTTCAAAATAGTCAAAGTTTATCTTTTAATCCTTTAACAAACTTCCTTACGTCTCTCTCTTTCGAATAACCTTTATTCGATAACTCCTCCCTTCGAATAACCATATTCGATAATCTCTCTTACGAATAACTAGATTCGAAAACCTTTCTTCGAATAAACTATCTTCGATTAACTCCATTCAATTAACTCTTTCGATTAACTCTATTGGATTAACTATACTGGATTAACTCTATTGGATTTACTCTAATCGATTAACTCTATTTGATTAACTCTTTTCACTTAACTCCTTTCGAATAAACTATATTCGATAACTCCTTTCACTCTATTCGAATGACTATAGTCGATTAACTCCTTTAATTCTATTCAAATAACTATATTCGATTAACTCCTTCCGAATAACTAGATTCGATAACTCCTTTCGAACAACCAATATTCGATTAACTCCTTCAATTCTATTCGAATAAACTATATTCAATTTACTCCTTTCAAATAACTAGATTTGATAACTCCTTTAATTCTATTCGAATAAACTATATTCGATTACTCTATTTAACTCTATTCGAATAACTAATATTCGATAACTCCCTTTAACTCTATTCGAATAACTAATATTCGATAACTCCCTTTAACTTTATTCGAATAACTAATATTCGATAACTCCTTTCAAATAACTAGATTCGATACTCCTTTCGAATAACTAGATTCGATAACTCCTTTCGAATAACTAATATTCGATTAACTCACTTCGAATAACCAATATTCGATAACTCCTCTTCGAATAAAATTATATTCGATAACTCTTCTCGAATAAACTATATTCGATTACTCTTCTCTCGAATACACTATATTCGATAACTCTACTTCGAATAAGCGATATTCGATAACTCTACTTCGAATAAGCGATATTCATAACTCTACGAGATTTTCTCCATTTGAATAACTCTAACTGTTAACTCTAACCGGTTAACTCTAACTAATTAATTCTAACTGATTAATTCTAATGGATTAACTCTAACTGGTTAACTCTATCTAATTTACTCCATTCGATTAACTCTAACTGAATAACTAATATTCGATTAACTCATTTCGATTACTCTTTTGATTTAAACCTTTTGAATTATTCCTTTTCTATTTGTTTACTTAACCAATAACTATCTCCTTTTATATTCTATTTGTTTAACAAATAAATATTTCCTTTTATTCTATTCTATTTATTCTAACAAATAAATATTTCCTTTTATTCTATTCTATTTATAAATGGTTTACAAATGTATCCTTTCCATCTCTATTTTAACATATTTATTCCCCATAAATATTTCCTTTCAATTCTATTTTAACATATTTATTTCCTATAAATATTTCCTTTTAATTCCATTTGTACATGTCATACAAATATTTCCTTTTCGATTCTATTTATTTAACAAATAAATATCTCCTTTATATTCTATTCCATTTGTAAATGGTTTACAAATATATCCTTTTCATCTCTATTTTAACATATTTATTCCCCATAAATATTTCCTTTTAATTCTATTTTAACATATTTATTTCCTATAAATATTTTCTTTCAATTCCATTTGTACATGTTATACAAATATTTCCTTTTCGATTCTATTTATTTAACAAGTAAATATCTCCTTTTATATTCTATTCTATTTATTCTAACAAATAAATATTTCCTTTTATTTGTTTTTACAAATATTTTCTTTATTATAACTTATCCTTCGATTTTTATAATTATTTTCTTTTATAAAATCCTTTTCCTTTTCTATATAAAATCCATCTATTTTATATAAACAATTCATTTTCAAAATACACTTTGAAAATCCCCTTTCCTACATCCAGTATTTCTTACAATATTTAAAATACCAATTAACCGTGATCGATATCATTCAACACACATAATCCACAATAGATTTTATATTACAACATATATCACAATATATGAACAGAACAGTATTATAAATATTGAGGAGTCCCGTTGGACCCCTTCAACTTGTTTCCCTGCATCCGCAGATGTTAAACAATATAATTAACATTGATTTCATTTCAATATGAAATATTTTGCTAAACAAAATCAACATATATTTAACGATTTATATATATTTATATATATATAAATTTCAACCAACTGACTAGCAGTTCAATCAAACAGTTAACACACAACAATCAATAGATGATTAACAGTTCTAAAAATACGTTATCAGAATATAACTGTTCAGAATTGGTGAGTTTTACTCACATTGGACGATCATCGTTGATAATAATAACCATCGTTTGATTCAGACGGACAATTTATTTTGCTATAAATTGTAGCGAGCTTTGATTTGCTCCCCGTCAGTTCCATGTTGTTGCTCCCGTCCATACGATCCTAACATGATTGATCGTTCGAATTTCGGATAACGTATGATCGAAATACAATATTTATAAGTACCACTCATTATTTAAATTAAATAAACTTTAAAACAATTGTTATCAGGCCTCTCACCCATTGAAACGGCCTGCCCAACTCAAAAGCCCAAACCCGCTTGATTTAATCCCCTTCTCCACCGGTGGTTTTAGACGCGAGCTCCACAAATGACGTCCATGACCGAACTTTTTCCCACTTTACTGCTTCTTCACCACTTCATAACAAAACTAACTAAAATCACCACACACCGTCTCTTCAAATTCTCTTCACCCTCATCCCATCTGCATACTGCTCGAGTTCTTCCTTCCAGTTCCGATCTCGGCCTTCGTTCGTACTACATAGTAAATACCGAACTAAATCCTCATCGAATCCCTCCTTACTTTGCACACCAGTGCGGTTTAAAACAACGAACTCAACCACAACCCTTGCTTCCTCCATCGACGCTCCAAAACCCCGCAACCAGAAACCCTAAACCACGCTGGAGTCGTCGCTGCGACATCAGGGAAGTTCAAATGGTATGAAATTCATATGGAGATGTAGCTTTAGATCTCAGGAGTTCATATATATACCCATTTGGATTTTCAGCATTTTATTTTAATTGATGGAATTTTTGTAAACTCACGATATTGGATTTTTCTGAAGAATACCGGCGACACATGAGAACGATTTATATGGGGGGAATGAGATCTCTTGTGTGTATATATAGAAGAGGAAAGCGTATGTGGTAGGTGCTGTAATGTATGGTGATAAGTTGATTTACGTGGCTTAGCAAATAGGTAGCTGTAATGTATGGTGAGAAGTTGATTTAAAATATATTTTGTATGGAGGGTCGGTTTGCTACAGGTAGGTTGGAGAGCCACATGTATCACATATAGGCGCATGAAGGAAAACATGCAAAAGGGACATTTGGGTTTGATGTTTAAAGTTGACAGGAATTCTTTTTGGTTAGGAAGTCCACATTATTTTTTTTGAAAATTGGTTCACTTTATTGCTAAAACCAATAACAACCTCCTTTATAAGCCTCGTTAAAACCTTGCAATCCCCCTAGTGGGTACCTTACAAGGAAAAAGAGTACTTATAAATTTGGTTAATACATCATCTATAAAAGATAACCAAAAGAAAATACAACAAGATAGATAAAAACCAACAAAACAAAATAAACTTGTACTTTAATGTCCTTCTTCACCGGCCCATTGGACCCAGAGCCCATCACCGACATAAAAGGAGTCAAACTACTTCGAACTATCCAGAGTCAAATAGTTCAATCCCCCATCGAGCTAACATATGTTTATTCCTCAAAGTACGAGCAGTTTCAGATCCATTTCCATGAACCAGATCTACAATCTTCTTCTCAATCTTCAACAAAATAATTGATGCAAGAGTTCTTCGATTCTGAAATACTCTCATGTTTCTCTCCCTCCAGATAAAATACACCACAGTCGTGAAAGCACCGAATGCTAAGTCTCTAATTTGGTCCTTAGCCGAGAATTGGGAAATTAAGG
The DNA here is from genome assembly GCA_030737875.1 of Allium sativum. Taxonomy (NCBI): domain Eukaryota; kingdom Viridiplantae; phylum Streptophyta; class Magnoliopsida; order Asparagales; family Amaryllidaceae; genus Allium; species Allium sativum. Next base: position 361,788,688 of record CM060921.1, on the reverse strand, counting down.
TTCGAGCTTCTTCCTGAAGATTAGCAAGAAGATGAAGTGGCAAATCAAGTTTCCGCTTTAATGATAACCAGATAAAGGAGGAAAAATCACATTGAAAGAACAAATGGTTTATGGATTCGGCATGGTTATCACAAAGAAGGCACAAAATATTTTCAACAGCACTGTAACGAAGCAAGCGATCTTTGGTGTTCAATCTTCCTAACACAGCAAGGTAAGAGATAAAAGACATTCTTTTACTGTTATTCTTATGCCAAACTACTGAGAAAATTGGATCTGAAATCCCATTTGAACGAGTATACTCCCATACTTTATGAAATGAAAATATTCCACCTGCACACCACTCATAGAAGTCCTGATTTTGACTAGAATTAACCACTATTGGACCGATTTCTTCAATTAACTCTCTTGTCGCAGGATGAATCTCAGGATGAAATTATTGATTTCTGATTATGGAGCTGACTTTTTGTTCAGAGTTACCAATTATTTGAAGCCTATCAAAACCCAAAAGATCCACCATGCATTTACAATTGATCCAAGGATCATACCACAAATAAGTATTCTCTCCTTTACATATTACCTTATTAATAAGTTGCTTTGAATTAGATCTAAGTTTTAGAATAGCTTTCCATGTACTAGAAGAATTTGGATCAGCTGCCATTGACCAAAAATGATCATTCCTGCAATATTTATTATGAATCCATCTACTCCATAAAGAAGTATTAGATAGAAAATTCCACAATAGTTTAATACATGCAACTTTTTTCAGATCTGACATATTTTTTAGACCAATTCCGCCTTCATTATTAGGTTTACACAGAATAGACCTACGAAAATGAACACTGATGATGTTGCGACCATCATCAGAATTATTTCCCAGTCACTGAAGTGAGTTCAGTAATATATTTCTTTCAAACTCCATTTAGAAAAATATTTTCCAAACTCCCAGGATTTTAAATTCTGAATTCTGGTTGGAATTCAATTTCAATTTATCACATTTGTATATTTGATTTCATATACAAATTCCATTGGTTATATATAACTATTTCAGTTTTTATAATCTAATTCGATTATAATCCTAACAATCAACTCAACCATTTAAAACAATATCGTGTCCAATCTTCTGTTCAAGTGTTTATAAACTCCTATCGACATCGTGGCGTCCCACGATTCGATTAGAATCCATAATTCACTCAACAGACAAGTCAACACAATAGAAAACAATTTTTATATCAAATAACAAATATACGCTCTCGTATATATATATACACACACTCAGCAAATTCTAGGGTACTACTGACCCTATCTCTAATGAGCACATTCCAACAAGCCTAGGTATTCGCTCAACCTAAGCTCTGATACTAACTGTAATGACCCATATTTCCGTAACATCAGAGTTGACTATATACATCATACGTCCGACCCAAATATCACGAAAATACAAAACATTTTTTTTAGAAGAAAGAGATAGAAGAAGAATAGAAATAACAACACAGAATCTCACATCGCAGCGGAATAAAATATAATATATCATATCTTTGAAATACAAAATTTTAACTGTATAACATACACTTATCAGAGTACAACACTTACAACACAGCGGAACAAAACTCTATATAAATAACACTGAAGCCTCCTGCTCCAAGCTCCTTTAGATAGATCTGTAAAATCCTGAACTACTTGACTACCCGTACAAATTTAGGCACCCAAGAGTTTAGGTAGAACAAAACAAAATAAACTCTGGGTCAGTCATGGGACTGGTATGAGTAAACAGTTTCAGAAAACTAAATGATATCTCATAAGACCACGCCGTATAACACGGAACGGGTTTTTCCCTTATGAGAATCCAAACACTTGATTTAACTTTCAAAATCCCTTTGAAAGGAATGATAATCTTTATATCAAAACACCTTTGATATTATAATATTGTCTAAATCAAGTAGATAATAATCTAGTGGAACGTTTGCATCTCACGTTCCACATATATAATATACAATCAAAATCGCAAGCACGTATTGGGTAATGGATTTCCAACTATGACAGGGTATGGAACCACCTTCCGCTGGTATATCTCTAGAGGAGAATACACCGAATTCAACAAGAACATCTTGCAACTCAACCACACTTGACCGACCACTCATTTCGCTTGAGTGTATCGAATGTATATCACCAACGGTTGGGCTCAGCAACCGTTTCCCGAATGGGACAGCATCGACAATAGATTTTTAGAAGTAAATGAAACTCTAGATCAGGTGATTATACACCCCTAATAGGTGCGACGTACATAGCCACGCTGCCTGCCCGATTTATGTCTTTTACCGGTCGTTGAGGCCAAAGGCTACGATTTCTCATCACATCAGATTCACTTCGAATGTCACATTGTTAGATCCATCGAAAAATCATTAATTGACGTCTACAACAGTACATTACATGTCAGCTAAAAGAAGTTTCCTTCTCCGCTTCCACTCTTGATACGATTGAAGAAATCAATGTACGTGACCTTTCTGGAAATACTCTGTCAGACATTCATCCATACAAGTCACCCAGGAACAGGATGAACCGAAGGCACAATTTCTATTAATAGAAAAAGTCCTTGCACTCTACTCCGTCTTCGATTATCTTCATATAATCTGATTCGCGATGCTACTGCCAATACAGAGTGGTTCTTTGGATAATAATCCAACCGGTCTCTCCATATTGACAACGATGGTCAAAACTTCGATAGTCTGTGATTTAACTATCGAATAAAAACAAGTGTTTCGATAGTCGATGATTTAACTATCGAATAAAAACAAGTGTTCATCCAATTATCAACCAATTACTAAGCCCTTAATTAATATTCCATTAATTAAATCACTTCTCTATTTCTTTACTAATATTTGTTAACCAAATATTTTCAATAACCATATTGCCCTTTTCTATTATTTGGAAAACATTTCCGAATATCGCCTTCCTTTATTTTCTAAACTTAGAAAATATCTTCTATTTATAATTGGAAAATATTCAAATTACTTATCTCTTTCCGATCTCGTTTATTTCTGTACTTAGGAAATATTTATTATTCTATTTCCAAGTTACACTTATTTGGTTTAAAACGGATGTTGTGTAAAACATCGTTACGACAACCCAAATACTATATTCCACTAACTCTTATTCAACATTGATCTTCGAGCTTGAAATCTAACTGTTTATCTGTTAATAATGAAATCAATCAAGTTGGGGTATAACTACCTCTCAGACCTTGACTGAATAACATTTATAACGTCAAAACAGATAAGACTACTTACTCAAATAATCAATACCATACAACAAATTCTTCACTTTTAAACACATATACACCTTCTCTTTCTATTCTTACTAGATTTTATTCTTATACTTCCTTTTTGATTATACTATTCTATTTCTATGTTCGTTTCCTTATCGACTTCTATATATATCGATACGTTGATTTCTAATTATCAAATTATCTTAAAAATATTCTAACTCCTTAAATTCCCGGAAAAATTTGCCATAACCTCCTTTGTACCAGGAGCTTCGGGATATTTCAAATAGCCTCCCATGGCCCTCACCAATCCAAAAAGAAAAGCCAAGCGGCTAGCCGATAGGGCGCATAAAATCTCATATGGAAATTAAATACGTACCTTTTTGTCGGGCATTCTATTTATATACCTTCTAACACTTTATTCCAAACCTGTCTCTTGTATATTTATACCTGTCCAATTTATTTTAACTATACCAATCGTTTTAACTAAATTTGTTAAATAAATTTGTTAATTAACTCTTCAGTTTATTTCACCTTCATATTTGAACATGACATGTTCAAATATAATTTAACTTGCATATTAACAAATTCTAATTATACTCATACTCTCGTTTCCTTATCGACATCTCTATTCAAATTCCAGTTCAATTCTATTTGAATTCTCTTTATTTAAAACTTCATTTGAATTCTATTAGAATCCCTATATTTAAACTCCATTTGAAATTCTATTTTCAAACTCTATAGTTAACTTCATTTGAATTCTATTTTCAAATTCTATAGTTAACTTCATTTGAATTCTATTTTCAAATTCTATAGTTTAAAGTCCATTTTAATTCTATATTCAGATTTTATAGTTTATAGTCCATTTGAATTCTATATTCAGATTCTATAGTTTAAAATCCATTTGAATTCTATATTATTGATCCCATTTGAATTTCTATATTATAGATCCCATTTGAATTTCTATATTCAAATCTATATTGTAAATCCCATTTGAATTTCTATATTCAAATCTATTCAAATTCTATTTGAATTATCTTTAATTAAATTTCATTTCAATTCTATGCCTTCTTTATAAACAACGTTTATAACTTCACTTAAAATCTCTCATTATATATTTATAAACAATGTTTATAAATTCAATTAAAATCCCACATTTTCATTTATAAAAAAAGTTTATAAATTCAATACTCGTTTTATATATCTTCAAAACAAGTTAATATTTTCTATAGTTCATTAAAGATTCAAATTCTATTTATAAAAATAGAATTCCCCTTTTAAATCTCAAATACCCTTTCAGGATATTTTATAAATCAATATTCCAAGCCCCAGTGATATTTTAAACAATCAAATCAACCAATTTTCAATCATTTGATTTTTAACACATCATATATGAATATATATATGAAATCAAACAAACAACAAATAGATAATATATTTTTGAGGAATCCAGTTGGATTCCTCCAACCTGTTTTCCTGCATCCACAGACGATAGTCAACATAGTAATATACCCATCCTGCTTCGAGGCAGGATATCGCGGTATGAAGGTCATCCACTAATATATATTTGTGCGGCGCATAGGGAAATCATCCGCTATGAAACTGCGGGCATCCGCTAATGGTACTGCGGGAATCCAACCAATCATCAACCCAATAAATATATATATATATCCTAAATAACTAATATATATTTTAAAACAATCAGACAGCATTCAAACAAGCACAGACAATTATTTTTAACTATATATAAATAATTCTAAATAAATGGTGAGTGAGGTTTACTCACCAGATTTTTATTTGTCGAGCATCCTAATTAAATTGAATACCATTCGATATAAATTGAATCCAATCAACGCTGATGACTCCAACTGAATTCCATATCAAGTTCTTAATTCCATTTACCGTTGGGATTTTTGTTCCAGCACCCAATTTTTGATATCAACGCTCATACTCTGCCACGCTCCACTCTTCCAATTGTCGAACTCGTCCGTAGCACCCCAGTCTCATTCAAATCCAGTATCGACTTCCAGTAATCCATCGTGTCACCCCATCTTTGCACCCTCAGCCACTTCCGTGCTTTCCTCTCCTATTTCCACCACTTTCGAACGCCGACAAAACCATTTGCAACTACGCCTTGAATTGAACATCGCGTTATCCTTCGAAGGCCAACCCTACATCGCACACCTTAAAGGGTCGGAATCCCTTTCTCGCGATAAACTCCCCTGATTCGAACGCGACTTCGCAACCTCCTAGCCTCCACCTAGGTTCGAGCGAATTTGATTTGAGGAAATTAGAAGAAAGGCATAGCCTGGAGGAGCATCAGCTATGAGGAAAAGGATCACCATTTATTTTGTTTTTCGAAGCTTTGATTTATTTTCTTCTGTGAAGAACTAAAAAGAAAGGAGACGCGATTTATAAAGGGGAATTCATGGATAAAAGGAAGGCCACAGTTTCTTTTGTTATGCGGTGAGGAAAGGAGACAACGAGGTTTATTTAATTTGCCTCTTTTGTTTTGTTTCTGTCCACAACTAGGATATTATATTTTTATTTTAAAACTCGTGTCCTTAAATTAAAATACTCCTTTATTGTGAACCCCTTTCTGAACCCAACAACAGTCAATTCTAGGGTAAAACCACTATTCCGGACACACTGGGATAGGTCACGAAGTCCAATTCGATCATCTGGAACAGATATTAATTTTAATTGATAAATTAAATTTAAAACAATTTAAATTCTGCGATAATAAATTAATATTATTATTCTAACTCAACTGAATTTCGTATTGATTATTTGAACTGACTTTAATTCAGTTTTAAACTTGAATTTATTTTACTTCATATTACGATAATTTAATCTATTCGATATTAAATCGAAATTGATTATTAAATTTATAACTCAAACATAAAATTCCACTTATATTATCCACCCAATATTTAAATTAAATATTAAATATTCAAAAATTAACCCATAAGGATCCGGGTCATTACAATCTTCCCCACTTAAAATAATTTCGTCCTCGAAATTGCTAAGGTAGGAAAAGTGCTACAAACCCATTAACTTTTCAAAATCCTACTTATGTTGATACTCAACATTTCAAACTTCCTTACGTAACTCTTTTTCGAATAAATCCCTATTCGATAACTCCTCCCTTCGAATAACTATATTCGATAATCTCTCTATCGAATAACTAGATTCGAAAACCTTTCTTCGAATAAACTATATTCGATTTTCTCTATTCAATTTACTCTTATCAATTAACTCTATTGGATTTAACTCTTTTCACTTAACTCCTTCCGAATAGGCTATGTTCGATAACTCCTTTAACTCTATTCGAATAAACTATATTCGATCAACTCCTTTAATTCTATTCGAATAATTAATATTAAATTAACTCTACGGATTAACCCTAACTGATTAACCCTAACTGGTTAATTCTTATTCTAATTGATTTATTCTAACTCTAATTGACTTCTCCTATTCGAATAACTCCTATTGGATAACATTTATTCATTTATAAAGATTTACTTTTAGTAACGGTTCTTCACTTTATAAATGTTCTCTTTAATAACGTTACTTCACTTATACAAGTGGTGTGTACCCCTTCTATTTAAAACTATCGGTGTAAAAACCAATATTTCTTCTCTATATAAGTTCAGACTTATATATTCCATTTTTCGAATGATAAATATTTAATTTATAAACTGTTATTTATAAATTAATCTTTTCTATTTATCTGTTAAAAATAGATTTCCATTTTCTATTCATCTTCTAAATATTCCTTTGATTAAATTCTATTTATTTAACAAATAAATATCTCATATATAACATTCTATTTATTTTCTATAAATAAATATTCCCATCTAATCTATTTGTAAATGTTTTACAAATATTTCCTTTTAAATTCTATTTGTAAATGTTTTTACAAATATTTCTCCTTCTATTTGTTTGCACATAACTTCCTTTGTATTTGTTTTACAAATATATTTCCTTTATATTTCCCAATTCATATTTCATTCACATTGATTTTACTCAATTTATTCATTTCGATCCATTTAACTTACTTAAGTTAAATTTAATTTCAATCATTCAAATTCCCATTAACTAGTTGCTAATTAACCGTTTTGCCTATTTCACCCTTTTTATTTGAATATGACTTGTTCAAATATATGTCAACTTAATTATAAACTAATCTAATTATATTTTCAACTCGAGTTATATATTCGATTTCGAATATAAATTCTCAATCTCTTTCATTTATCCAAAAACCCAATTTCGATTCAAATTTCCTTTAACTAATTATTTTCCAATTTAGTTAATTCTATTTAACCATTTAAAATACGATTTTTGTATTAAAAATCATTTCACTTACTTCATTGGAGTTCATATTTATTTTATATCTCTAGTCTGGATTTTTCTAATGGCAATTCGGATTTTATTTCCTAAAAATCCTTTTATTTATTTAATTAAACCGTTATGGTTTTATAATTGTTCTGGCGCTGTTTTTCTTAAAATTTGATTTTGACATAACTCAAAATCTATACGACAAAATCCAGATTTTTCTCTTTCATTAGAAAACTATTGTTCAACCGGTCCCGACGATTCTTGTTTCAAAGAATTCCGACTTCAATTGAGTTCTGTATACTAAATTGAAGTTTGAATCGCCAATTTACGAACTGTCGCGCTACGGCGAGCTCGTTTTAATTATATTTATAAATATAAACGTTTTAACTTTGTTTATAATAAATTCAACTCCATTCTGATATTTTTTTAATATATATCCAATCCATTTCACATAATATTCCCGATCTATTTCACTTCTAATATTCAAATCCCATATATTTACAATATTCAAATTCCATTTGAATTTCTTTATTCAAACTCTATATTTGAATTTCCTTTATATTTGCAATATTCAAATTCCATAATTTCTTTATTCAAACTCATTTGAATTCCTTTGAATTCAAATTCTATTTCACTTCTATTTGAAATCTATATTCCAATTCCCATTTCAAAATTCCTTTGAAGTAATATAAATATATACATATATTTATCTCTATCTCAAATTCAAAACATTTGAATTTCCAAACAACTTGTTTTCCTTTCAAACAAATTTCCATCAAAACTTTTCTAAGGCAGCAATTCATCACTTAGAAACTCGAAAATGAACATTGATGATGTTGCGACCATCATCAGAATTATTTCCCAGTCACTGAAGTGAGTTCAGTACTATATTTCTTTCAAACTCCATTTAGAAAAATATTTTCCAAACTCCCAGGATTTTAAATTCTGAATTCTGGTTGGAATTCAATTTCTATTTATCACATTTGTATATTTGATTTCATATACAAATTCCATTGGTTATATATAACTATTTCAGTTTTTATAATCTAATTCGATTATAATCCTAACAATCAACTCAACCATTTAAAACAATATCATGTCCAATCTTCTGTTCAAGTGTTTATAAACTCGTATCGACATCGTGGCGTCCCATGATTCGATCAGAATCCATAATTCACTCAACAGACTAGTCAACACAATATAAGACAATTCTATATCAAATAACAAATACGCTCTCTCGTGTGTGTGTATATATATATATACACACACACACACTCAGCTCATTCTAGGGTACTACTGACCCTATCTCTAATGAGCACATTCCAATAAGCCTAGGTATTCGCTCAACCTAAGCTCTGATACCAAATGTAATGACCCATATTTCCGCAACTTCAGAGTTGACTATATACATCATACGTCTGACCCAAATATCACGAAAATAAGAAACATTTTTTTTAAGAAGAAAGAGATAGAAGAAGAACAGAAATAACAACACAGAATCTCACATCGCAACGGAACAAAATATAATATATCATATCTTTGAAATACAAAATCTTAACTGTATAACATACAATTATCAGAGTACAACACTTACAACACAGCGAAACAAAACTCTATATAACTAACGCTGAAGCCTCCTGCTCCAAGCTCCTTTAGATAGATCTGTAAAATCCTGAACTACTTGACTGCCCATACAAATTTAGGCACCCAAGAGTTTAGGTAGAACAAAACAAAATAAACTCCGGGTCAGTCATGGGACTGGTATGAGTAAACAGTTTAAAACAGTTTCAGAAAACTATATGATATCTCATAAGACCACGCCGTATAACACGGAACGGGTTTTTCCCTTATGAGAATCCAAACACTTGATTTAACTTTCAAAATCCCTTTGAAAGGAACGATAATCTTTATATCAAAACTCCTTTGATATTATAATAATGTCTAAATCAAGTAGATAATAATCTAGTGGAACGTTTGCATCTCACGTTCCACATATATAATATACAATCAAAACCGCAAGCACGTATTGGGTAATGGTTCCAACTATGACAAGGTATGGAACCACCTTTCATTGGTATATCTCTAGAGGAGAATACACCGAGTTCAACAAGAACATCTTGCAACTCAGCCACACATGACCGACCACTCATTTCGCTTGAGTGTATCGAATGTATATCACCAACGGTTGGGATTAGCAACCGTTTCCCGAATGGGACAACATCGACAATAGATTTTTAGAAGTAAATGAAACTCTAGATCAGGTGATTATACACCCTAATAGGTGCGACCTACATAGCCGTGCTGCCTGCCCGATTTCTGTCTTTTACCGGTTGTTGAGGCCAGAGGCTACGATTTCTCATCACATCAGATTCACTTCGAATGTCACATTGTCAGATCCATCGAAAAATCACTAATTGACGTCTACAACAGTACATTACGTGTCAGCTAAAAGAAGTTTCCTTCTCCGCTTCCACTCTTGGTACGGTTGAAGAAATCAATGTACGTGACCTTTCTGAAAATACTCTGTTAGACATTCATCCATACAAGTCACCCAGGAACAGGATGAACCGAAGGCACAATTTCTATTAATAGAAAAATTCCTTACACTCTACTCCGTCTTCGATTATCTTCATATAATCTGATTCGCGACGCTACTGCCAATACAGAGTGGTTCTTTGGATAATAATCCAACCTGTCTCTCCATATTGACAACGATGGTCAAAACTTCGATAGTCTGTGATTTAACTATCGAATAAAAACAAGTGTTTCGATAGTCGATGATTTAACTATCGAATAAAAACAAGTGTTCATCCAATTATCAACCAATTACTAAGCCCTTAATTAATATTCCATTAATTAAATCACTTCTCTGTTTCTTTACTAATATTTGTTAACCAAATATTTTCAATAACCATATTTCCCTTTTCTATTATTTGGAAAACATTTCCGAATATCGCCTTCCTTTATTTTCTAAACTTAGAAAATATCTTCAATTTATAATTGGAAAATATTCAAATTACTTATCTCTTTCCGATCTCGTTTATTTCTATACTTTGGAAATATTTATTATTCTATTTCCAAGTTACACTTATTTGGGTTAAAACGGATGTTGTGTAAAACATCGTTACGACAACCCAAATACTATATTCCACTAACTCTTATTCAACATTGATCTTCGACCTTGAAATCTAACTATTTATCTGTTAATAATGAAATCAATCAAGTTGGGGTATAACTACCTCTCAGACATTGACTGAATGACATTTATAACGTCAAAATAGATAAGACTACTTACTCGAATAATCAATACCATACAACTAATTCTTCACTATTAAACACATATACACCTTCTCTTTCTATTCTTACTAGATTTTATTCTTATACTTCCTTTTTGATTATACTATTCTATTTCTAAGTTCGTTTCCTTATCGACTTCTATATATATCGATACGTTGATTTCTAATTATCAAATTATCTTAAAAATATTCTAACTCCTTAAATTCCCGGAAAAATTCGCCATAACCTCCTTTGTACCACGAGCTTCGGGATATTTCAAATAGCCTCCCATGGCCCTCACCAATCCAAAAAGAAAAAGAAAAGCCAAGCGGCTAGCCGATACGGCGTATAAAATCTCATATGGAAATTAAATACGTACCTTTTTGTCAGGCATTCTATTTATATACCTTCTAACACTTTATTCCAAACCTGTCTCCTGTATATTTATACCTGCCCAATCTATTTTAACTATACCAATCGTTTTAACTAAATTTGTTAAATAAATTTGTTAATTAACTCTTCAGTCTATTTCACCTTCATATTTGAAAATGACATGTTCAAATATAATTTAACTTGCATATTAACAAATTCTAATTGTACTCATAGTCTCGTTTCCTTATCGACTTCTCTATTCAAATTCCAGTTCAATTCTATTTGAATTCTCTTTATTTAAAACTTCATTTGAATTCTATTAGAATCCCTATATTTAAACTCCATTTGAAATTCTATTTCCAAACTCTATAGTTAACTTCATTTGAATTCTAGTTTCAAATTCTATAGTTAACTTCATTTGAATTCCATTTTCAAATTCTATAGTTTAAAGTCCATTTGAATTCTATATTCAGATTCTATAGTTTAAAGTCCATTTGAATTCTATATTCAGATTCTACTGTTTAAAGTCCATTTGAATTCTATATTATAGATCCCATTTGAATTACTATATTATAGATCCCATTTGAATTTCTATATTCAAATCTATATTGTAAATCCCATTTGAATTTCTATATTCAAATCTATTCAAATTCTATTTGAATTATCTTTAATTAAATTTCATTTCAATTCTATGCCTTATTTATAAACAACGTTTATAACTTCACTTAAAATCCCCCATTATATATTTATAAACAATGTTTATAAATTCAATTGAAATCCCACATTTTCATTTATAAACAAAGTTTATAAATTCAATACTCGTTTTATATATCTTCAAAACAAGTTAATATTTTCTATAGTTCATTAAAAATTCAAATTCTATTTATAAAAATAGAATTCCCCTTTTAAATCTCAAATACCCTTTTAGGGTATTTTATAAATCAATATTCCAAGCCCTAGTGATATTTTAAACAATCAAATGAACCAATTTTCAATCATTTGATTTTTAACACATCATATATGAATATATATATGAAATCAAACAAACAACAAACAGATAATATATTTTTGAGGAATCCGGTTGGATTCCTCCAACCTGTTTTCCTGCATCCACGGACGTTAGTCAACATAGTAATATACCCATCCTGCTTCGAGGCAGGATATCGCGGTATGAAGGTCATCCACTAATATATATTTGTGCGGTGCACAGGGAAATCATCCGCTATGAAACTGCGGGCATCCGCTAATGGTACTGCGGGAATCCAACCAATCATCAACCCAATATATATATATATATCCTAAATAACTAATATATATTTTAAAACAATCAGACAGCATTCAAACAAGCACAGACAATTATTTTTAACTATATAAAAATAATTCTAAATAATTGGTGAGTGAGGTTTACTCACTAGATTTTTATTTGTCGAGCATCCTAATTAAATCGAATACCATTCGATATAAATTGAATCCAATCAACGCTGATGACTCCAACTGAATTCCATATCAAGTTCTTAATTCCATTTACTATTGGGATTTTTGTTCCAACACCCAATTTTTGATATCAACGTTCATACTCTGCCACGCTCCACTCTTCCAATTGTCGAACTCGTCCGTAGCACCCCAGTCTCATTCAAAGCCAGTATCGACTTCCAGTAATCCATCGCATCGCCCCATCTTTGCACCCTCAGCCACTGCCGTGCTTTCCTCTCCTATTTCCACCACTTTCGAACGCTGGCAAAACCATTTGCAACTACGCCTTGAATTGAACATCGCGTTATCCTTCGAAGGCCAACCCTACATTGCACACCTTAAAGGGTCGGAATCCCTTTCTCGCGATAAACTCCCCTGATTTGAACGCGACTTCGCAACCTCCTAGCCTCCACCTAGGTTCGAGCGAATTTGATTTGAGGAAATTAGAAGAAAGGCATAGCCTGGAGGAGCATCAGCTATGAGGAAAAGGATCGCCATTTATTTTGTTTTTCGAAGCTTTGATTTATTTTCTTCTGTGAAGAACGAAAAAGAAAGGAGACGCGATTTATAAAGGGGAATTCATGGATAAAAGGAAGGCCACGGTTTCTTTTATTATGCGGTGAGGAAAGGAGACAACGAGGTTTATTTAATTTGCCTCTTGTGTTTTGTTTCTGTCCATAACTAGGATATTATATTTTTATTTTAAAACTCGTGTCCTTAAATTAAAATACTCCTTTATTGTGAACCCCTTTCTGAACCCAACAACAGTCAATTCTAGGGTAAAACCACTATTCCGGACACACTGGGATAGGTCACGAAGTCCAATTCGATCATCTGGACCAGATATTAATTTTAAATTATAAATTAAATTTAAAACAATTTAAATTCTGCGATAATAAATTAATATTATTATTCTAACTCAACTGAATTTCGTATTGATTATTTGAACTAACTTTAATTCAGTTTTAAACTTGAATTTATTTTACTTCGTATTACGATAATTTAATCTATTCGATATTAAATCGAAATTGATTATTAAATTTATAACTCAAATATAAAATTCCACTTATATTATCCACCCAATATTTAAATTGAATATTCAAAAATTAACCCATAAGGATCCGGGTCATTACAACTTGGTTGAAATGACTTTGAAACAGTTGCCTCATCCATCAGAAAAGTAAAATATTGCATGCAAATAGCAAACAAATATGGTGATAAGGGGTCCCCCTGCCTAATACCTCTTGTAGATGTAATAAAACCCTTAGGAATACGTTGTATCATAATTGAGAATGTAGCTGATTCCATGCACTCATATATCAATTTTATAAAGTGATTTGGGAACTTCATTTTTTCCATCAAAAAACATATCAATTCCCTATTTACTTTATCATATGATTTCTACAAGTCTATTTTAATACTCATTTTTGGCATTCCAACTTTTTTGAAATCTCTCAACAGCTCATGAGCTAAGAGGATATTATCACCAACATATCTTCCTTTGATAAATGCACTCTGATTTTCAGACACTAGAAATGGAAGCAAAGGTTTTAATCTATTACATAAAATTTTTGAATTTTTTTTATAATAGACATTGCAACATGAAATTGGCCAGTAATGAGAGATTTCTGATGGCTTATCATTTTTAGGTACAAGTGTTATAAAGGTATGATTTAAAGCTTTGGGCAATTTTCCAGAAAGAAATATATCTGAAATAGCTTCCAATAATTAAGATTTAATACTTTCCCAATGAACTTTAAAAAATTTAACACTCATACCATTAGGTCCAGGACTTGATTCATCATGAGTTGAGAAAACTGCTTCTTTTACTTTAGCTAAATCAACTTTTCTCAATAAGCTTCTTTAACCTTGCTCATTTATAAAGGAAATAGGCAGGAAATGAGGGAATTCATTTGATTTGGGACCATTAAACAAAGAAGAAAAATAATTGATGGCTGCTGATTCAATTTCATTTGCTTTAAACAACAAGGATCCATTAGAATCAATTAATGCTCTAATATGGTTGAAATATCTTCTATTAGACATACGAGAATAGAAAATTTTTGAGTTTGTATCACCTTGCTGCAACCAAGAAATCTTTGCTTGTTGTTTAAAACTTCTGAAATGTATATATTGTAATTCCTGATACTCCTTCTTTGCTTGTAGATAATCATCATAAATTTGCATATCCTCTGGATGAAGATCAACTTCATATTCAAGCAGGGACACCTTCTGTTCATCCTGTTTAAGGTTAGAATTATTTTTATCTCTAATTCTATTCCAATTTTTCAACTCAGTTTTACAGTAATTTAACTTCTGTTGAAACTGGTAGCTTTGGAAACCCCAAACTTTAGAATTCAAACCCTTTTGCACAGCTTCATGATAACCTGCATAACTGCTCCAGTCATTTTTATATCTGAATGGGAACCCTTCACTTCTTGAGTAGGAATAAGATCCACAACAATAGGGTTATGATCACTAGATCTTTGATGAAGTGACAAAGCTTTCATATTAAGAAATTGATGAAGGCATACATTATTCACCAAAATTTTATCAATATGTGTTGCTACTCCTCTTCTACGCCATGTAAAATTAAATCCCAATGGTTTAATTTCAGATAAATCAGTTTGAATTAGAAACTTCTGAAATTCTCTCAACTGATAATATGGAATTGGTAGGCCCTTTTTTTATCTTTTGGTGATAATGCATTGTTAAAATCCCCCATAAGAATCCAAGATTGTGAATAAGAAATTGAATCTCTGACCAATGCTTCCCATAAACCAACTCTATCTACAAATGAGTTACTACCATATACAAAAGTAAAAACCATTTCAAAACCACCTTTGTTTATTGCTTTAACTGTCAAATGCTGTGTAGACACAGAAAAAGTGAATATCTCCCATACATTTGAATCCCAAATTAACAAAATTCTACCAGTAACCAAAGTAGAATTATTAGTCAAGTATTTCCAATCACTAGGCATCAAAGAAGAAAATAATCTCAAATTAGCTGCAGACAATTTTGTTTCTACTAAACCAACCAAGGTTGATTTAGTATTATTTAGGAGTGTGAATACATCTTTCATTCTAAAAGATGTATTCATACCCCTAACATTCCAAGTTAATATTGTCATTTAATTGAGGATGTACTCCTTATACTTCTTTTAGGAGGAGTAGGTAATTTTGTTTTTGACCCTTGCAGATAGTTTTCATTCTTATCAATTAACAAAGAAACATCAACCTGTTTTCCTTTGTCCAGATTATTTACTTTGTCGGTTTCCTCTATGTGATCAGCAACATTGTTTAACATATCTGGAATAATACTTTCAGGAAGCTTTGAATTTAAAAAATTAAGATCATCATTAATTTCTGTAGAGGAGTGAACTTCATTGTTAAATCCAGATGATTATGGATCTAAACCTTGTTTTTCTGTCATTTCAGTAATTTCATCATAAGACTCATCAGCATCAGGAGGTTTCCATCGATTATCAGAAACTTCAGCATGATAATCATCATTATGCCCAAACAATTTACACTGGACACACATCTGAGGTACAAATTCATATTCTACTGATGTTGAAAGAATAAGAATAATAAGAATATATATATGTCCAACAAGCCTGTAACATTTTCAACAGAGAAGTAAAATATTAGATTTTTCATAAGCGTACCTAGTTATGAAAAATTCTACTTACGTACGGACAAAAATAAAAATACAGTTGTGTCGAGCTCAGTGCCCCGATCCCAAAAATATAATAATACCGGTAGATTAACTCATATTGTGAAACCCCAAAATGTTGATTATAGGGTGCAAAATACTTCAAATAAAAAGTCGCTTATTAAATTAATTAAAAATTACACTAAAATTCTAAAAATTAAATTATCACTATGTCCCGAAAGAACCTTGTCTAAATTCAAAACTGGTATCTAGTTATATCGAATAAGCCGTTACGGTCGATAAAGGATTCTATAGCGACTATTCGAAAATTTGATTTGGACATAAATCAAAATCTACACAATGAAATCCTGAATTTTCTCTTCTATCAGAAAAATATACTTCACCAGCTCCTAACGTTTCTTGTTTCACATAAATCCGAGTTAAAACGGCTTCTGTATATTCAATGAAGTTCGAATCGCCAATTTACGAGCTGCAGCGCCATTTCAAGCTCGATTATAATTATAATATAAATTTTACGTTCCAGCTTCATTATTTTAATATATTCGTCAATATAATTTAATATAAACTGAATTATATATTTTAACTTGTCCAATTCACACCATATCATGAATTCTGTTATTTTCGATTATTTCGGAAATATATATATTAATTAAATATAAATATTATTTAATTCTGGTTATCGATATTGCCAACTCGATATTTAATAATTAAATTAATTAATTATTCGACAGCTAAAATGCGAGTCATTACAATAGGGGTCAGTGGTGCCATCGTAGAGTGGCATTTGCGGCATGCTGAAGCGTCGCGGCCATTCAGCTTCGTTTGCCCTTCTTGTGAAGGGGATACGCGTAATGTGCGCTTCCCATGAATCGTGCACATTTCCTCGTATTTCCCTCATTATCCTGCGGACCATGTCGGGAAGGTAAGTTGGATGGGGGTCCGCCATTAGAACCCATGGGTTTTGGCGAGGTTCCGGAGTTCTGTTGCGAAGTCGTCTTTTATGATGGAAGTCCAGATTGTCTTCCTCCATGTCCTCGACATCTATGATTTGGTCCTGGTGTGGACGGTGAGGCGAAGCAGGGTGATGCGGTTCCTGTTCTGGAGGAACATGGGCCGTTGGAATAGCAGGCCCATCATCCTGATTGTCGACTGTCGGGTTGTGTTGAGGAAGAGGTTGGTTAGTAGGACCTGGTCCGTCACTGATGATCAAGCGAGAGCGGTCTCGGTATTGTGCCCCCTCGCTATATGTGACGGTAGTTCGGTCGCCGTTCCCGTTCCCATTGTCGTTGGTGTATCCATTGCCATTACCGTTGTCAAAGGCATTGGTGTGGGCGGTGACATTGTTGATGAAGTTAAACCTCCACCTTTGGTGCGGGCTCCTCGATTCGGAAGAGGAAGTTTCCGAGATAGTTGGTCAGGGTCGAGCATTGTTCCGAGTTAATTGAAGCCGAGCGACGATGCGTTGACTTTCTTGAAGTTGTCGCATAAGGTCGATGTTATTCCTAAATGCTTGATTAAACTTGACCGCTGCACTCTCGTATTTTTCATTAAGCGCGCGGATTTGAGTTTGTGTTGCGTGTGCTTCATTGTCCAGAATAGGGAGAATGATTTCAGTAGTGGCCGGGATGTCCGTTGGTTGAGGTTGTTGGGACGTACTGGCCTCGGCTGCGGTTGAAGAGCCGACCATTTCGTTCTTTAGTCGCTTTGCCATCGTGAGCAGACTCGACGACAATTTTAGCAAGGAACCCCAAGCTCATCGGGGGTCGAGATGACAACTTGCGACGTGGACGCAAAATCCGAGCTATTCTCAGGGAAAGCACCAAACGTTGACCTCAAAAAATGTCGTAAATACCAAAGATTCAATTTACTAGGAATAGATAATTTGGTCGCACAGACAAGAGCGGAAAGTAGTGAATAACGCAAGAGATTTATAGTGGTTCGGCCTCGTGAGGGGCTACGTCCACTTTGAAGTGTTGTTGGAATATAATTAATCACTTAAAGTTACAAGTGCGAGACCATCCCATTACATCTCATTACATTCATCTTTACACTAGATGATGTCATCATTCTCATATATGATGTCATAATTACCATATATTTAATATATTAAGAAAAGGACACTTTTTCCCTTCTTCTTCCTCAAATGAGAGATGCCATTAATGGAGCTCTCTAGAGGTCCCAAGGTATCAAATTCTAATCCCTTTCAAGTGTGAAGTCATGGGGGTATTTATAGTTGAGGGAGTAGGTAGGAGTAGGTGGGAGTGGGTAGAAATGGGGCACCAGACCCAGAATTTCGCACCTCAGGCCTACACACACTGAAATTTCGCACCTGGAGCCCTGGGTGTGAATTTTTGCACCTCATGGGGTGCGAAATTCGCACTCCCTGGGGGTGAGAAATTCATACCTTGTTGGATACGAATTTCGCACCCAGCAGGGTGCGAAACTCGTATCCTTCGGGGGTACGAAATTCGCACCCTCGGGGGGTTTGAATTTTGTACCTACGGGGGTGCGAAATTCGCACCCCCGGGGGGTACAAAGTTCTTGCTCCGAGGGATGCGAAGACTGTATCAAGGAGGGGCTCGAGATCCAGGCTTGCGAGTTCTAGGCATCAGAGACCTTGGTCTGGAAATGTGTTTTGGGGAGGCGCGAAGTCTTCGGTGGCGTGATCCCTCTTCATCCTGTTTTCTTCGCTTCTAAACGTCCCTTTTGGCTTTAGTTCCACGCGATGCGTTGAGTCGAGCGTGTCTTGTGTACTTTTGGGAACCGGATCAAAAAGCTGGTTAACAAAGATAGTCTCTAAATATTGCAAGATTTTAAGAATATAATTAAGAGATGTTTAATTAAAAGGCAAGTAATGTCGAGTACTAAACCAGTAAACCCATTTCATTCTCAAGATTAATTATTTGATAGTTAAATAATCGACTATCAAATCTGGCCAATACGATTGTTGGTATGGAAAGACCAGGATCAAATTTATATTCGAAAACCATTCCGAACCAGCAAATATGTGAAAGATACTGATTAAAGATGGAGAAATTGAAGACCGTTGATCTTCATGAGCAAAAGAACCACCTGTTGAATTTCTAAGGATAGCTTCTGATGATATCTGACTTGTGTTTCTGTCGTGATTGGAATCTGCGGATTACAAGGACTCCTCGCTACTGATCCTTGTGGTGATATCTATATAGGATGTGGTAGCAGAGTGCTTTCGGTTCATCCTGTTCCTAGATGACTTGTATGGACGAATGTATGATAGAGTTTTTCCTAAAAATCGTGTATGTTGATTTTTACAAATATACCGAGTTGGTGGCGAAGAGGGGCACTTCTTTTATACCCAGAGTATATTTGTGGACGTTAATTAGTGATTTGACGGATTTGATAATGTGGCATTCAAAGTTAATGGGGCGAGTCATGTTTATCTTGGGTTGCAAGATGTTCGTGTTGAACCCCAATGTATTCATCTCCAGAGCTACATTGTCGGAAAGGTGATTGCCCATACCTTGCCATGGAAATCCATTCTCCAACAAGCACCCGTGGTTTTGAATGTATACTATATATGTAGAGCGTGAGATGCAAGCGTTATGCTAGATTGATATTTATTTGTGTTTAGACACTATTATAATATCAGAAAAGATATTGATTTCAAAATGTTTTAGGTTATCATAAGGTAAAAACCGTCCGGTTTTACGTGTGGATTTGGTCTTATGATTATCCTTTTCTTTTGAAAAGATTTTGACTTTAAAATCAAGTTTTGTGATATCTTTAAACGTAGTGTGTTTTTCTCACTCTGGTTCAACAGACTGATCTGACGTTTGTAATGCTCGGGTTAGACTGGGCTATACATGTTTAGGTTATCAGATGTTGTCAAGAGACGAGCTGGGGAAGTCAAGACGTATGATATATGATTGTTGTTCCGTTGTGTGTTTTATATGAGGACAAGTTATTATAACTATCCAGATGTGTGATGTAGTTTGATGATTGTAATTATTTTTAAATCTCTCAGTAAAAATTTCTATATTACATTTTGTTCCGCTGCGATGTGGGACTCTATTTTGTATTGATTCTTCTTCTTCACTTATTCTAATATTTTTTCTTTCTTATCTCACTCTCTAACTTCTTTCTAGTAACATTCTAGTGTTTTCGATGCTTGAATCGTCGATATGATGTTTTTGTGTCGATTATCGGGGTCGAAAATCCGTCGGTCCGTTACCGTTGTATCAAAGATACTGGTTTAGTAATAACCTAGGCTATGTGGTGTAATTCGATAGAGATAGGGTTAGCAATACCCTAAATTGAGTTTGAGTATATATATGAGAGCGTATTTGTAAATTATATCCAAATGCTTTGTGTTGAGTATTTGACAGGTTCAAGTGTTGAAAAGCTTTGGACTGGAAATAGATAAAATATTGTTTTGTAAAGAGGGTAAATGAAATAATTTTACCTGAATATATTTTTTTATAGAAAGGAAATAATTTTATTAAATTACTGAGATATATGTATGGTTGATTGATTTGGATAAAATTCAAATTAGATTATGAACTGGAATGGCTTAATGTAACCAGAAGAAATTTCACATATGAGTTTGTGAATAAGGATTTTAATATGGGTTGAATGAATCAAAATTTAATTTAAGATAAGTTAAAATGGAATGAATCAGAATTTGGTTAGAAAATTCAATTGGTTAATTGGATTTGTAATTGAAACTTAAATTGGTTAAGTGGAATCAAGAATAAGGTTGAAATTAAAATAAATAAATTTGGAATTTAAATGGGTTATATTTAAACAGAAATCAATC
The DNA here is from genome assembly GCA_030737875.1 of Allium sativum. Classification (NCBI taxonomy): domain Eukaryota; kingdom Viridiplantae; phylum Streptophyta; class Magnoliopsida; order Asparagales; family Amaryllidaceae; genus Allium; species Allium sativum. The sequence goes on along the minus strand of CM060921.1, from coordinate 361,767,494 downwards.
AGATATTAACCGATTGATGTTCAAATACGTTAAAACCAAGGTAAATATTAATATTGAATGTGAATTCAATTGATTTGATTGGGTTGGTTGTGTGTTGATTGATTGATTGTTAGATAAGTTGAATATAATTCATCGTTGGTTTAATAAAGAGGAATGCATTGGAACATGATGATTTAACCCTGTATTTGCAAGTAAATGATGCCATGTATTTAGTTCTAGGATTCTGTGTTGTTAAATTTGTTGATTAATGAAATATGACTTTAGAATTTCATGTAATTGTCACTTATATGTTGAATTGAGTTAAGTACAGGAACCAGGAGGCTAGAGAATTGATTTTGGTTGCGTAGATTGCACGTAAATTGAGCAAGTATAGTGAATAGCGCTCGTAAAAGGTACTCCTACGCAAAAATATAACTTTTGGGTTTTAAATTTTGTTTCCCGACCATGTGGGTTAATGTATATATATTGTTTGTTCCTGCGATATCGCGGATGTCACTCCGTACAGGGGAGACTCTGCTGAATTTTTCTGAGAATTTAAAATGTTAGAAAATTTTCGATATTTTTGAAAATTTATATTGATTATAGTGAATTGGGTTTCAATTTAGAATAAATTGGATTTGAGAATAGCTAATGGGTTTGTAACATTTTTCTTACCTTAGTAATTTCGGGGATGAAATTCTATTAAGGGGGAAGATTGTAATGTTCCGTGTTTTTGATAGTCAAATATTTTATTTAATTTATTTTTTAAAATATTATATTTGAAATATTAATGGATGTTAATATTGCATTCCTTTTTTTAAAATGAAGTTTAAACATTAATTTTATATATAATTATAAAACGAGCTCGAAATGGCGTGGAAGTTTGTAATATTGAGTTTTGAACTTCAATCGGATATACAGGATCCGATATAAGTGGAATTCTAAAAAACAAGAAATGTTGGAATCTTATTGATTATAGTTTTCATATGGAAGAGAGAAATTCTGATTTCGTGTTATAGATTGTTAGTTATGTCCAAATCAAAATTTAAAATAGTCGCTATGGAAATCGTTATTAAAATATAACGTTTATTAATAAATTTAATAGGATTTTAATATAATTTGAATAATGGTTAACTCCAAATTGACGTTATTGAGTTGTATAATTTATATTGGAAGTTGTATATATGTTATGTTTAGATATATATGATGAAAATAATAATAATTATTTTATTTGATTATTCTGGAATTTTAATAATATTTTAATCTATATTATATAAGTGTTAAAAATAGCCATTTTTGTAAATGGTCTCAGTTTTCGATGAAATTGGTTTCTTTGGAACCGTATAGTTAATTTGTTGTAAGAAAATCAAATTTCGTGGCAAACAGATGACGTATGTGACTTCAGTGGCTAAAAACGTCTCTGTTTCTATTTAATTGTTTATATTATTTAGACAGGGGTAACTTTGGAGGAATAAACGACTAGCCTAACGAACTCCAAATTTAACGAAACAAATTTCATTGACCCATTAGGAAAAGATCTAGTAGAATGTCATGGTTTCGATTTTTTTAATAATTATAGGATTTTTACGCATGATTTTTCATCGATAATTGGAAAGGACTTATTATAAACGACCTCGGAATTCGACGAAACCTGTCCCATCGTGTAATGTCCCGTATTTTATCGATATTATAATTTATTTAAATATTTAAATAGTGATTTAGAGGATTAAATGGCCGTTTAATTAAATAATATTGAATATTTAATTAATATAATAATATATTTAATTCCGAAATAATCAGAATTAGCTGAAGCGACAATATTGTGTGAATTGGGAAATTTAAAATATATGATTCAGTTTAAAATTTGAATTTAAATGACGAATATATTATTTGAATGACAGTTGAATGTATAACTTTATTATAATTATAATCGAGCTCGAAATGGCGCGACAGTTCGTTATTTGGTGATTCGAACTTCAACCGAATATACATAACCCGTTTTAAATCGGATTTCTATGAAACAGGAAACGTTCAGAGCTGGTGAAAGTATATTTTTCTAATGGAAGAGAAAATTTGGTATTTCGTCATGCAGATTTTGATTTATGTCCAAATCAAATTTTAGAAAAGTCGCTATGGAATTCCTTTATAAGTTATAATGATTTATTTATATTTTTAAAAGGTTTTTCAATATAAATTGAATATCGATTCAACCAGAATTTGAATATCGAGTTGTAAATCCCAGTGGAGCTGTATGATGTTCTATTGTGAATATATACGATAATATTTATTTTTAAATATTAAATTTAATTATTTTTAAATATATTTATATATTTAAATTGGTTATTTAGAGCTTTAAAAATAGCCAGTTTTGGAAACAGCCTCCGAATTCGATGAAACTAATTTTGTTGGATTCGCAATATCAGATTATTGTTAGATTTCAATTTTTGTGATTTTTGAAGTCAGTATGTGGTCGTACGAGATTTTAATGTGAAATACAGTCGATAATTTTTCCTTTAAAAAATACGTTGTGTGAGCAAACGAAGTTGGAATTCGAAGAAACCAGTTTCGTTGGGACCATAATGTTGAACTGTAGCTGCATGTCCATTTTCGTGATTTTTGAGTGTTGTATGTGATCACACGAATTTTTAAGGACATATACAGACAACATTGCTATAAAAATAAATTAAATAATGGAATATAAAAATGAAACCTCCCTATAAAAAGCCCTCAACCCTCTCTAAACCTAATTTATAATTTTTCTGGTTGACGACTTCTCAACCTCCACCCAAATAAATAACGCAACAAAAAACAGCTTTGGGAAAATCATTTAAATTTGTGTAAAATGTTATAAATCCTAATTTATGTATATACGGATTTCTGGGAGGTTCCTCTTCAAACTGGTATACACACTGAAGGGTTTGGCAAACTTTTGGTTCGGTTAAAATTAACACAGCGTTGTGTTCTTGAGTACGGTTTTTCAAATCCATGAAATTGGTAAAGCTCGATCAAGTTTTGAGGTTTGTTTCGATATCCTGGGGTAAACCCGCACCTCGTGTGCTATTTTTGTGGATTTCCGCGTAGGAAAGTGTCGATCGAAATACCAGGTTTTTGAAGGACTGCATGCTGACGCGATTTATTCTGGGTGTTCGAGTTGTGTAAAATGGTAACGGAGATGAAGTAGTCACAAAGAGAGAGAGAGAGAGAGAACGGTAGGCTCGGTGTTTGGTTCGGTGGAGGAATGGTGGAGATAAGGGTGGAGGAAGCCGCCGTAATGGCCACTGTGTATTCCTGGAGTTGCGGTTTTTGTTTAACGAGGAAGAAAGGGAATTAGTGGGTACGGGTTGGATGTGTAGTGGGCCAGGAAGTGAGAGGTTAAAGCCCAATTGAAATTTATCAAGTTTATTTTAAAATTTAATAGTATAGAACTTGTATAAATTGTATCTTTGTCATATGTGATCAGAATTCCAAATGGTTGGATCCATTGGGACCGTATGGACGAGAGCTCCACAATGGAACTAATTGGGAGTGGATTAGAGCACGTTTGAATTTATGGAGAAATAAATTGTTCGATCTGAATCGAACAACAATTTATTTTTATTTAACGATGAACTTCCAAAGTGAGTAAAACTCACCAACTCTGAACAGTTATATTTTTATAACGTATTCTTAGAACTGATAGTTATCTGTTGATTGCTGTGTGTTAACTGTTTGGTTGAATTGCTCATGTATTGGTTGAAATTATAGATAACGATATATATAAATCGTTAATCAAATATTGATTCTGTTTAGCAGAATATTTCATAGTGAAATAAAATCGATGTTAATTATATTGTTTAACATTTGCGAAGCAGGGAAACAGATTGGAGGGATCCAACTGGATTCCTCAATGTTTATAATACTGTTCTGTTCATATATTGTAATATATGATGTGATATATAATCTTTTGTGGATTATGTGTGTTTGAATGATATCGATCACTGTTGTTTGGTATTTTAAATACCGTAAGAAATACTGGGATGTAAAAAGGCGATTTTCAAAATATATTTTGAAAATAAATTATTTATATAAAATCAATGGATTTTATATATAAAAGGAAAAGGATTTTATGAAAGAAAATAATTATAAAATCAAAGGAGTTATAAAAGGAATATTTATTTGGTAAATAAATAGAATTGAAAAGGAAATATTTGTAAAACATTTACAAATAGAATTGAAAAGGAAATATTTATAAAATAATTAGAATTATAGAAAAAGAATTATTAAGAAAATAAATAGATTATAAAAGGAAATATTTATTTAGAAAATAAATAGAGTTATAACAGGAATTTATTGGAAAATGAAAAGAATGTTATATAAGGAAGTATTTGGCCAATGAATAGAATTTTACGTCTGGAAAGTTTAGACCCATGCTTCGCACACGGGTGTAACATGATATTGATTTAAAGTGAATATTTTGCAAATAAAATACGATAAAGGAATTTGGGGTTTGAATTAGAAATTTAAAGGAATTACTGGAATTAGAAACTGACTGCAAATTAGATGACTTGAATAGCTTTCGGGGTATCGATCTGATGTTGGTTTCGGCCTTCGGGGTTAATACGTAGGGGGTTGTTCTCTTACTAGTTTACAGTTAGAGACTGATATATGTGAGAGGATAGTGATGCATGAATCAGAAATGGAAACGTTTTACAAAGTTAATAACGTATATTTTCTAAAATTAGAAAAAATAAGGATTTGATGAATATATGAAAACGAGAAATGGGGAAATGAAAATATTGATTGATGATTGATCGATAAAATTTTCATCTGGAAATAATATCATTGTTTGCACACGTGTTTTCTTCGATAGTTAACTCACCGACTATCGAAGTTTTTGACCATTTTTACGTTGTCAGTATGGAGAGACCAGTTGGATTATTATCCGAAGAACCACTTCATATTGGCATACGCGTTGCAAACCAAGTATGCTGAATATATTGAAGACGGAGTAAAGTGCAAGGGCTGTTGTATAAGTCCTAGGTAGAGATTGCCTTGGATGGATGCACGGAATAGTGCCTTCGGTTTGTCTATTCCTAGGACAACTTGAATGGACGAATGTCTGACAGAGTATATCTGGTAGATCGCGTAAGTTGATCGTTTCAAACGTATTTATGTTGCTGGCGGAGGAATTCGTTTCTCTTAGCTTATACCCATGGTATTTTTGGGGAAATCAATTTGTGATTTGACGGGTATGATAATATTGCATTCGAAGTAAAAAGAGGAGTGATCTGTTAAAAGTTACATTTTGACCTCGAGCCTCATCAACTGGGAAATGACAGAAATTGGGCAGGCAGCATGGCTAAGTGGTTCGCAACCAATTAGGGTATATTGTCACCATCTAGATAATATTCATATTTGTTACTTCTTTCAATTCTGTATCTCTTGGGAACAGTTATGTTGGAATACTAACCGAGGGGTGGCAATATATTTGATACACTCAAGCGAAATGAGTGGTCAGCCATGTGTGGTCGAGTTGTAAGATGTTCTTGTTGAACTCCAGTGTATCGCTTCTAGAGTACAGTGAGCGGAAGATGGATCCATACCTTATCATAGTTGGAAACCATTCCCCAAATAAGAGCCCACGGTTTTGATTGTATAGTATATATGTAGAACGTTAGATGCAAGCGTTTCTTCTAGATTGCTATTTATTTGGTTTAGACATTATTATAATATCAGAAGAGTATTTATTATAAAGAAATGTTTTGGGTTATCGTAAGGTAAAACCATCCATGTTTATGTGTGGATCGGTCTTACGATTATTCTTTCTTTTGAAAGGATTTTTAAAGTTAAACAAATGATTTGAGTTTACTCACATCAGTCGCATGACTGACCCAGAGTTTATTTTGTTTTGTTTCCCTAAACTCTTGGGTGCCCAATTTTGTACGGGCAGTCAAGTAGTCGGGATTTACAGATACTTGAAGAGCTGGAGCAGGAGGCTTCAGGATTATATAGCTATTGTTATTTCCGCTGTGTTGTAAGTGTTATACTCTAATAATGGTATTGTATACAGATACTGTTTTATTTCAAAGTTATGTTATGAAATATATTTATTCGTTCCGCTGTGAGATTCGTGTTTACTCTGATGTTGTATGTTCTTCTTATTCTTCTTCTTCTTCTTCTTCTTCTTCTTCTATTCTAAGTTTCTATCTTATCTATTCTCACCCTCTAATTTCTTTCATTAACTACCGGTATTTCCGATGCTTGAATAGTCGACGTGGGTTTATGTCGATGACCAAAGATCGCGAAAATCCGGGACGTTACACATTGGGTCCGAAATATTTTTTTTATGCTAGGATTACATTTTTTCATTGAAAACAGAAGTTGTATGTGGTGATTTAGGCTGATACTTCACGATGAAGTATTGTTTAATAATTAAATATTATCAACCCTAACTATATATACCCCATATAATCCCATACTCCTAATTTTTCGAAGTCAAAGCGGTTGCGTGATCACGCATTTCAGAAATTTCTGCCTCCACCGGAGAATAAAACGAACGATCCACAACTCATGGCGTTCTCCTCGATTTACTTTTAATCCATTGATTTTTAGCTCAATCACTCAACAAAAAATTTTGTTCATCTCAATGAGACCTTGCTCCCGATCGGCGGTGATTGTGTGTAGTCGCTGGTGGTGGTCGAAATCTCAGCTCGAAGAATTGGCAGTTTTTGAGGAACTGGGGTTGAATGGCGAGGCCAGAAAAGAGGGGACTAATATCATTGGTCGACGACATTAAGGCGCATGCGGTGGTTATCTTGGATGAGGCTCCAGTCAGTGAATGACGACGCATTGATCAATATTTGGTCGGGTGTGAGGGTACTGAGCAAGAACGAAGCTTACTGGAAAAGAGTCTGATGTGGAGTGACGAGGCTCAGGCCATAGGGGGAGGAAGCTAAGGCGCAGTTGCCAACAATGGTGGATGGAACTCGGATCATCGGAGTGCGTGTGAAAAGGGATCATTGAAGGCGGGTTGTCGTGAATGAGGCCAGCGTGGTTTTGGTTTGGGAACTGGAATGATATTTGTGGCATACGAAAGATAGGAGGAGGTGCATGGGGAAGGCCTGTTCTTATTTGAGGCAGTGGAGCTCGCGTAGGATATATTCGAACTACTGTGAAGAAGGTTGAGAAGTTTGGGATGAGAGAGAAGCATGGGATTGGCTGTTTAAGGTTTAATTTAAATAATTAGTTTAATATATAATTAAATTAAGGAGTTAGTTATTAATTAAATTAAGGGCTAATTATTAATATGTTTCAGATTGGGAGGATTCATGAAAGATGCAAGCATAAATGGCTGCTGCGAGAGGGTTATTTGTGGTTGTGATAACATGGATATCACCGGTGATATGGAGGTTAAATTCATCCATGAGGATTACTTGACTGTAACCACCAGCAGCGCCACCTTTGATTCGAAATGTTGGACCTTGAGAATGTTAATCGAAGGCATGTGACAATCACTTTTGAATAAACTGAAACGTTCATTTTGGTGATTAAAATACTAAGTAAAGTGATTAGTTAAATTAACATTCGATTAAGATATAATTAATATGATTTAATCTTATATACTAAATTATGAAATTTTATGCGGGCATGATTATTACCTAAAGCTGGAGAATGGAACTATCAGTGTAACGACCCAACTTTCAAACACATCGGAAGTCGTGTCATTATATAAGAATAAGAAATAGATAGAAGCTAGAACTACAAAAAACATCAAAATCTCACAGCGTAATTTAAATAAAAGATAATATTACATAGTATTTTACATCAAAACATAGTACACCAGAGTATATTAGGTCTAAGGGTTCATGCCATCCATAGTACAACTTTAATTATACATAACATCATATATAACCAAACTTGCAGACTTTAATTATACATAGATATGATAGGTAGACTAGCACGCAAAAATTCCATCTAGCTATTCCAGATAAGTTATGACCTGATTCACTTATCTACTCATAACAAGTGTTATGAGTAGCCAAGAGTTTAAGGAAAACACAGAAAATAAACTCCGGGTCAATCAACGGACTGGTATGAGTAAACAATTTTAAAACAAGTTAAAGAAAGTAAAACATATCTTATAAGACCACGCTGTAAATACGGAACGGGTTTTTACCTTATGAGAATAAAACACTTTGTATATTTAAAATATATATTATCATAGCGTCTAGGGTTTTCCATAAATAATTTAGAATCTAGAAGAATGCTTGCATCTCATATTCTCCTATATAGTATACAAACAAAACCGCTTGGCGCTTATGGATAATGGACTTCCGACTATGACAAGGTGTGGAACCACCCTCCGATAGTGTATCTCCAGAGGCGAATACACTGGGTTCAACAAGAACATCTTTCAGCCCGGCCCACACATGACCGACCACTCATTTCTCTTGAGTGTATTGAATGTATATCACCAATGGTTGTGTACGACACCTATTTCCTGAACGAGTCAGAATCGATAGAATAAGAAATAAAAGGAATTTCTCTAGATAGGTGATGCTACACCCTAATGGGAGCGACCCACATAGCCACGCTACCTGCCCGATGTTTGTCATTTTCTGATTATGAAGCCTGAGGCTAGACTTACTTTTTATCATCACCGGTTATTTGCTTTGAATGCGACATCGTCAAAACTTTCCAACCACTAATTGACTTCCCCAAAAATATATTATAGGTACAAAGCAAGAGAAACGAATTCCTCCACCACCATATAAATATGTTTGGAGAGGTCAACGTACGTAATCAGTTAAAATTACTCTGTCAGACATTCGTCCATACAAGTTACCCTGGGACTGGACAATCCGAAGGCACTATTCAAGAATAACCCTTGCATAAATCTGTCTTCTATTATCTTTGATAATCCTTGTCTAGCGGCATAAAAACTGAATCGAAGTGGACTATAGATCCGGACTCTTCAAAACGATTAGCATTAAATTAGTGATAATGGTATTTAAATAGGACATATTATTTTATTTTATTGAAAATGCGGTTTCGGTGTTCATAATTATTTAATGTTTGAAATCGTTTTTCTATATTTATAAAAATGGTCGTTTTACTAAGTTGATTAAATAAAGTCAAATGTTTGATTTCAAAAATATTTCCACTATTTTGCAGTTAACCACCTTCCAATAGTTATGGTAAAATACGTTGTTTTCACCAACTCTACGGTTTCAAAATGACTGGATAATTCCATTCTTAAATATTATTTGAATTATTCAAGGAAGTAATAAAATATTAAAATCACATGGATTATATATATAAGTGCATAATTTAACCTTACATTAGTTTCGGTTTTCAACAAGTATTTTTACTTAGTTATAAAACAAAGTAATATTCTAACTAAATTTTTCTCCTAAAATTAAACCATGATTTAAGCACCAGCTAGCGTCCCTTATACTATTCCTTCCTATACCATTTTCAATGCTGAAACACAAAACTTTGGTCCTACCCCTTTTTATTTTAATTAATTGATTTTATGCAGCCCAAAATTTCAAAAGCCTATGTTCCTAAGGCCCGCACCTTTTTAATTTGCAAAATATGTTCACACGTTGTATAAAACTTTGAAGCCCACGTACCCTTTTGTTTTAATCCCCATGTGGCCTTGTGGGAAAAAGAGTACTAGTTTAAAATAATATAGCTGAGACCTGCTGCTCATGGGTTTCTATCCAATTTTTATTTGTTTCTACTTCCTACTACGTTCAATGATGCCGCCCCTTCCCTTACCGTAGCCACTGCTCCACCATCCAAGCCCCTAGCGATCAGTCCACCCGAGTTTATTCGTCCGCCACTTCCCTTTTGCACTACTGTGTTTTATTTCCTTATGTTTTCATTACTTCAAAGCTTCCATCACGGTGATCCCGTCCGCTCATGTTTCCAGAAGTGCACACAACAATGCCCAGTTTACATAATTTTCCTTTCTAACTGCTATTTTAAACTGCATAGTATTTCTTCCCTTACCCTTTTTACTGTATCTTTCTGCTCTCATGTTATACTTCAATACACCCCCTACTTTACTGCTGTGAAGCCTGCATTCCCAGCATACCTTCATCCGATGTTTACCCAGCTCCACAAAGATCACAAAACTTTTAGTATTCTAATTATGTATTTGTGAAAACCCGTAACTTCCCCGTAAAGGAAAGTGTCGGATAGTTCGAGAACAAGCCACAACAGAACGCATACAGAAGAACATTTCATTGTATATTACAACAATGCATCAGATTACAAGAATATACAGAGTATAAATGAATAAATATTACACAGAAATATCAGAGATCTTAAATTACATTTAAATACATAGCAGCGGAAAATAATACAATACACAACTAGAGGAGATATACGGATACAAAGCTTTCCGGATATCGTTCCAGCTGTAAACCAGGATCCTGTGAATATAAATCTGCAAAACCAAAACTACTAGCTGCCCGTGTCAAAATAGGGGCACCCAGAGTTTAGGTCAAAACAATAAACTCCAGGTCAGTCATGTGACTGGTGTGAGAACTAAAACAGTTATTAATCTTTATTTTTAAAGTTAGGTAAATCAAGGGACCACGCCGTATAACACGGAACGGGTTTCCTCCCAAGAATACCAGTGCATAAAACAAACAGCGCAATGCTAAATAAAGAAAAATGAAGCTGTTATAAGACCCAGGTCCTATCACACAATGCAACGCAAGCCGGGGGATAGGGTTTTCCCTTATAACAGCCCAAAATGCTTGATACGTTTAAAACAAATCATTTGATACTATTATAAGTGCATAGTGTATAAAACAACTTCAAATCATAAGTATCAATCATAGGCGGCATGAATGGCCCATAACACTATGTCGCCATATATAAGTTTACAATCAAAACCGCAAAACGACGTATTGGAAGTTGGGTTATCATTTATGGTATGAACCGAGGCTAGGGGAAAGATCCTCAACCGATTCGAGACAATCTAGCCCATGTCTCCGGAACAGCCGCAACTGCCCCTTGGATCGTCAGGGCCGGTCCACCGATGTGGATTATTATGCCTAAACACTACGTTTCTCCGCCCTTTGGGGCGTAAATCTGGCCCGTCAGCCGACCAGAAGCATCGGCCGAAACCGATATCACGAGGCGCCTCGCTTTTCAGCAAGTAATAATAAGTAACATCCACATGAGTCAAACTCGTCAGCCAGTTCAAGCACTGACGCCACTCCTAACTAGAAAGAAACGCATGTCCTCTCTGAGGTCCGTCTCCCGTTTTTAGTTCATACCGGATGTGATACTCGCGAATCAACGTTACACAAAGCTACGCCACAAAGGCCGTGCTTCGATCATCAACCACAAGACTTTGCTTTTCAACAGAAGCCTTGATCATTTGCATCTTAGCATGCCACACAGGCAATTCACTCCATGCGATTGATATCCATCAATATATAACCCCTGAGCTCGTACGTCTCAGAGAAGGGCGTTAAGCAAGAGAATAAATTCTCCGCCGCCAAACAGATATATATTTAATAGAGATCAATCACACGGACTAAAATCCAATGTCAGACACACAGTCCATTTACAAGTCCGTTCTGGGTCTGAACGAAACCGGAGGCACTTTCCTTGCATATCCATCCATCTCCAAGTACGTCTGGACGATCACCAACTGTTTCCATCTTCTTGGGTGTACAGCCCAATCAAGATCATCAGTAATCACCCAAACGACGTGAAGACTTCCGGTCTTCGACCATTGTCTTCATCTTCGACTTATCGTCGTATCAGTTATTCAGAATGGGATAAACCCGGTCTTTCCGAATAACTCGCGTATATTTTAAATAAGTGTTACACAAACACAACATACGCCTCATTCCAATTCATCAGTCATTAACCGTAAATTAATCAAGAGAATAATTCCCCAAATATTAACCCCGAAGGCCGAAACCAACATCAGATCAATATTCAGAAAACCATTCTGCTTGGCTAACCGACAGTTAGTTCCTAAATTTCACATTCATAGGGAAAGGTTCCCATTAATTTTATCCAAGATAAATTCCTTGAATTTATTCTTTATTCTATTCTTTTGAATTTCGATTCAACTAGCCGGGATTAACGAAACTTACCGAAGTAATCATTTGTTTTAATTTCCCAATCCCAACCTATTTATCCCATGAAGTAAAACTGGTAATACTTCATATCTAACACCACAGTGTTATCGGTAAATTCAATTACCATTTCACGTTCAAATCTAATTAAAGATTTAACTATCGCCTGGAGCAAAACTGGTGATACTCCATTCTCGATTATTTCAATCTAATTAAAGATTCATTAAAACTCCACTTAGTTTTAATCGTTAACTGGGTTAAAGAATCAGTGTCATTTAAAACACGGTTCACGATAAACCCAAAATCCCATTCATTAATTATCGGGTTAAAGAACGAGTGCTATTTAAAAACACTGTTCACGATAAACCCAAAAATCAATATCAATTCAATTCCAATTAAATATCATTTAATTGGTACACTTCATTAAATCTAAATAAAAAGATTTAATCTTTTCTCAACTGGGTTCAAGAACAGTGTTAGTGAAGACCCCATTCACGACAAACCCAAATCACATTTGATATTCAATATAAGGCTCTGAATAGAAAATATATCGGCTTATATTCAATATCAAATTCTACGATTAACAAATGTCGTATTGGAAATAACGATATAAATATATATCTTTCAAATTTCCATAACAACATCTGTATAATCACGAATTCCAACATCGAAATATTCCGAAGACAATTTCGATTCAAATCCACTCCAATGCAATCATTGGAAATTTTGGTTATTTTTAAAACCCTTTTTCAAATTCAATTTATTTATTTAAAAATAAATAGAATTATATTTTTAGTTCAAAACTAGTTCATTTCGATAAAAATCTATTTTTATCTTTTCAAATATGGAGTTTTTCACCCAAATTTTCCCCAAATCATTTCTTATGATTTTACACAAATTATTGCTATTTTTAATAATTTTATCAAGGCCCGTACAGTCGATTTCCATCAATGGCCATCGAACTGCACTTACAGCGACCTTTTTCGAATTTGATTTGGACGTATCTCCAAATCCAACCGTTAGATTTCAAATTTCTAATATTCTTTAGAAAGCTCTTTTCGATACGAACCCAACGGTTCCGGTTTTAGGAGAATCCGACGGTCGGATCTCCCGTAATGTCCGTTTGAAATAAATGGTCGAAATTCACGAACTGCCGCGGCGCGGCGCATTCTATTCAGGCCATTATATTATATATATTATATATATAATATATATATCGTCGATTTCCATTTAAAACGAATTATATAAATAGTTTTAAATTCGTTTCAAAAGCAATTTCAACTTCCATTTCAATTCAAATCGAAATTGAATTCTTCTTTATAAATTCGTTTTAAAATCCATTTCTATTCAATTCAAATTTCAATTCAATTTGAATTCATTTCAATTCACTTTCAATTCAATTTGAATTCGTTTTCAATTCAATTCATTTCGAAATCGTTTTCAATTCAATTCATTTCGAAATCGTTTTCAATTCAATTCATTTCGAAATCGTTTTCAATTCAATTCATTTCGAAATCGTTTTCAATTCAATTCATTTCGAAATCGTTTTCAATTCAATTCATTTCGAAATCGTTTTCAATTCAATTCATTTCGAAATCGTTTTCAATTCAATTCATTTCGAAATCGTTTAAAATCGATATAAATATCGTTCACGTCGAAATGGCGTCAATCTAATCAATACGGCTTAATAAATTTCTATTTTCAAATATTCTATTTCAAATATTTCTTTTTCAAAATAGTTGTGTAGCGACCCGGAAATTTCGACACTAGAATTCCGACACAAATACATCTCGTTGTCTAAACTCCAGTATCGAAAACCCAGAAAGCTAATAGAAAGAAGTTAGAGGGTGAGAAAAGAAAGAAAGAAATATTAGACTAGAAGAATAAGAAGATCAGAGTCTCACAGCGGAATGGACAAAATATAATAATCAATAATACTTTTTAAAAGAACTGTATATTACAACATCAGAGTATACATTCAGATCAATACAACACACAGCGGAAATAAACTAGTACCGGTATATATATGGAATACGTCTCGACTTCAACTCCATCTCTGTTGCTTCCAGCGGAAACCTGACCTGTAAATATGCTTCGTCTGACCCGAGCACATTTGATTTAAAACAAAATTCACCCGGATCAGTCTAAAACACCATCAGTGATAAATTCATACAGCAACCAACTTGTTTAACTTTGAAATCCTTTTGAAATAAAAGGATAATAGTAAGACCAGTCCACACATAAACGCGGACGGTTTTTACCTTACTATAACCCAAACAATCTGAAATCAATATCTTATTCTGATATTATCATAGTGTCTAAATACAAGTAAATAGAATCTAGCAGAACGCTTGCATCTCACGCTCCACATATATAGTATACAATCAAAACCGCGGCGCTTATTGGAGATTGGATTTCCAACTATGACAAGGTATGGGACCACCTGCCGATAGTGTATCTCTAGAGACGAATACACTGGGTTCAACAAGAACGTCTTGCAACCCGGCCCACACATGACCGACCACTCATTTCTCTTGAGTGTATCGAGCATATTGTCACCTTACGGCTTTTTGTCGCGCGACCACCGTAATCCCCGGGAGATACAGAAATGAAAAGAAGTAACAAATATGAATATTCTCTAGATGGTGACAATACACCCTAATGGGTGCGACCCACATAGCCATGCTGCCTGCCCGATTTTTGTCATTTCCCGGTTGATGAGGCTTGAGGCTATAATCGACTTTTGAAACATCTGGCCACCATTCACATCATACACGTCATCCAGGAACAGGATGAACCGAAGGTACTCTCCTACTGCATCCAATATAGGAATCACCCCATAGATCAGTAGCGAGTAGTCCTTGCAATCCGTAGATTCCAATCACGACAGAATCATCGTTAACTCTGGGGATCAGCCAGAGTGTTTAACAATAGTTCTTCCGCTCATAAATCCTTACGGTCTTCAATTGCTCCATCTCGATCAGCATCTTCGACGCATTCGTATTTATTGGTCGGAATGGTTTTCGAATGTAAATTCGATCCCGGTCTTTCCGTGCCAATAACGTTGGGTCAGATTTTGATAGTTGGTTATTTGACTATCAAAATAAACAAGCACAAAAATAAAACAAATCCATTGTTTATTTCATAGCATCACTTGGCCCTTTTAAAATCAATATCTCAGTTGAGATACCCAAAAATATTATATTGGTTCTAATCATATAATTATACTCAAATCCCCTTTTCTATATTTAGAAAATATCTTAAATCATATCTAATTTATCCTTCACCAATATTTCCAAACATGGCTATAACCTTCCTTATCATTTTATCGAATCAATAATTATTACGACATCTTCTTTGGATTCATTTTTTTTGAATACCAAAACCACCCCTCATTCTTTAGAATAAGCCTGTTTGCATTTCATTCTATAACCTTGAAAATGCCGTTATCTTTCCACCAATCATTTCATACCATCACACCCCTTTTTATTTCCTTTTATTTCGAGATCTCTTCATATATATGCTTATATTTCCGAATCCTTCAAATAATATTACATTATCATTTTTCCAAAATATTTTACGATCTTTCGCCATTACGACTAATACTATCTTTTGATAATCCTGAAGCTGTTCAAGTTGGGGTATTTTAATTACCTCTCAGACCTTGATCAACAACGTTCTTATCGTCAGATAGACATCAGTTGTAATACAAAATCCGACACTCATTTCCAATACGACAAATCCCATTATAATTCCATCTTGATGGAATATCATCTCGGCAATTCTATATCGCATCCTTTTAACTTATCTCGATTCACTACTCTAATTCAAGTCGGGTTTTATAACTTCGTCCAACTTGGATTTCATATAATCCGATTTAGTATAATTCAATAAGAATTGAAATAAAACTTCGGTTTCACATTATAGATACTAAATCGCTTTATTAACTATCAACACGACTTTAAACTTCACAACATTCCTTACTATATTTAACATTCCAAAATATCACTTTGATTTTTAATAAATGACAAATAATTAAATTTCAAAAAAAATAAAACTAGGTTACCCAACCATCAACTACTTTCTTTAAATTAATGAACTTATTTAACAAACCATTTCAGCAAAACCGTTTACTTGTTTCTCTTTAAACATGACTAACTAGTTAGTCAATCGTTATCGATCTTGTCATTTAAATTAATTAATAATTAATTTAAATAATGCTATTCACTTTGATTTTCAATAAGTCAATATCAATATAAACCCCATTCTATTTGTTACATCAAATCTGGCCACTTGAACTTGCTAAATAAAATTGTTTAACAGTCATTTGATAAGCACGTGCTTCGCGCACGGTAGATTTTGGTTAAACCAAAACGACGATTTGTGGTTAAAACGAACCAATGTATATATGTGATTAATATATTCCCCTTTTAGAACTTCATTTAAAATAATATATATATAAAAAAATATATATTCGGTTATACAATAAATTATATACTTTATTTCTAGCGATTCACCTGACGGTGACTCGTTCTTTATAAAACAGTGCATATTTGGGCCATCTGCTATTTACTTATTGACCATGCTATTTATTGATTCAAAACCCAACCACATTCAATGATCAATAGGGTTTAAAGTCAACGGGTTTGAACAGTTCATAAAATATGAAATAACAACAAAATAAATATTTGAGGAACCGGTTTGGTTCCTCCTAACTGTTCTTCCCTGTAACACAGATCATTAAAATATTTCATATCAGTACATAGAAATATTTTAAACGACGATAATAAATTTAACGTCAACCATTAAAGCAACCATAGGCATCCAAGGCATCAAATCAACCAATTAAATTTAGTTATACGAATTTAACACATCCTAGTATTTCAGAAATGTGTGAGAATGAACTCACCTTATTTTGGTCGTTGCGTTATTCCGTTTGATCTTAAACTGGCGTTGAAAAATACAGTTGTCTCTGATCGAATCAACTTAGCAACGTAGCGTCCGTCACTACAATCTCATCGTTCCGGGTTTCGCCAAATTCTGTCAATCGTATGAACGCGATGTACGTTTTATAAGATTAAATAAACGTTATATAAATAAAAATATCCTTAGCTTAAAATAATTATTTACCATTTTACCTTAACCAAGAAATTAAGGAGTTAATCCTTCTGTTAAGCACCCGATCCATCTGCCGAACAACCTTCGTTACTTCTTTAGTTTCACACTCCCCTTGCCTACCCTTTCCACTGGCCACGTTTCTCTCTTTTGTTATCCTTATATATATTTTTCTTTTCTCTTACGTTCTCTCTCTCCCCTTTACCACATAATTCTTCTTTAGCATGTAAACCACATACTGGAAACCACACCCCATAACAGCACATTACCTCAGCCATGTTCATCATGCTTTGCATGCATCCGCCCCCAAGCCTTCACGTCATAAGCCATTCATGCGGCAACTCTCCCCTTACCCTGCTGTTCCTCACGCAGCAACATTTAATCCCTTTTTTTTTTTTTTTTTAACCTTCGAAACTTCTCCAGTCCCCTCCTCTCTTTTGCATGACGCGCTCCCACCGAATCTTCAGTATTCAGGAAGCAGAGGACCTGCTTGCTTCACCACCTTCATGCTATACAAATACAAATACTTCCTCCTATCTGCCACTTTGTTTTCCACCGTGCTTTCTATACTCCAGCAGTCACACCACGTCAGTTTTACTCTTTCACACGGCTTCATGGAACCGCCATGCAAATAAACTCCACCACAAAATTCTACAGCAACTCCTCTTTCTTGTTACACACCCCACTGAAACCTCGACGTCCCTTTATATATTTATATTATAAGTTGCATTGGAAATTCTTTTAAGCTTTTGGTTTCGTTTATATAAGGAAAATGGAAAGAAGGGATTTTTTTTTTTTTTTTAAGGAGAACTTCCATTTGTTTTCTGTATAAACTCAGAAGATGAGGCCGCCGAAACATATATATTTATTATATATATAAGAATGGAGTATGTAGTTTATATATTTATATTTTTTTAGAAGCCATGATTTTCCTTGTTCTTACTGTTTTTTTTTCTTGCTTCAGAATGAACGAATGCCGCCTCTATTTATAGAATGTGAATCCTTGGCCATCACGGCATTAGCTTAAGCATAGGTCCGCTTATAATATAGGTAGGGTGGCATTTGTACAGGCAAAAGGACTCGTGTGTGTTTTTCTTTCATTTCTTGTTTGCTGCACGGTGTACTGTTCCTCTGCGTGATTGAAATCGAGGGGGCAGCTTTTTCGTGATGTGCTCAGCCTCATGTGCATCTTTGTTTATTGGGTTCTTTCATTTCCACCGCTGGTATTGTGCCTGTTTGGTGGTAGGCATCATGTTGTATGCGTGATGTAAGGGTGTACTAATTATAGGTTTGAATCGAAAGGAAATAGCAGCAGCATCTCAGATGGCCACTCCAAATAGACTGTGTTGAAATCTCGAGAACGATATGAATAAGATAGGTTTGTCCGCGTTTTACAAAGAGGGGTACGGGAGAGTTTGTCCGCATTAAATTCGATTAGATTAGGCATGGTGTGGTTTTAATGCCGAAGAGAAATATCAATATAGATGATCACATAAACAATAGAGTAGGTGACAGCTCACCGTATCTTATGGTAAATAGGAATGAAGTAACTAAAATAAAATATGGGTATGCACGTTCTCTAATGTCATGTTTCCAGGAGGATAATAATAGGGTTTGACATTTATTTTTTTCCGCTTGATTTGATTAATGATATTTAGTTATAAAGTTAAACATACCTTGCTATCCAATACTATGTCCGTATGACTTGCTATAGACCGAAATAATTATACCGTCGCGTTCAGCAGTGCATCACGACCCCAAAAATATAATAATATCGGTAGATTAGCTTATATTGTGATACCCCAAAAAGTTGACATAGGGTGCAAAATACTCCAAATAAAAAGTTGTTTATTTAATTAATTAAAAATTACAGTAAAATTCTAAAAATTAAATTAACACTACGTCTCAAAAGAACCTTGTCTAAATTCGTATCCAGTATGCTGTTATTTCAAATAAACTGTTTCGGTCAAGGAATGATTCTATAGCGACTATTTCGAAATTTGACTTGGACGTAAAATAAAATCTATAATATGAAAACTCGATTTTTCTCCTCCATTAGAAAAATATTATCAACTAGATTCAGACGCTTCTTGTTTTACCAAAATCCGACTCAACACGGATTCAGTATAGTCAATTGAAGTTGAAATTAAATTTTACGAACTACCGCGCTGTTTCGAGTTCGTTTTATAATTTAAAATATAAATATAAACACTCACTCGTCGTTTAATTAACGAACTCGATATTAAATTACATAAATAATTCAAATAAAATATTTAAAACAATTTAAATATTTGAATATAAATAGCCGAAAAATCCAGGTCGTTACATTCTTCCCCCCTTAAATAAATTTCGTCCTCGAAATTGCTAGGTAAAAAGAATGCTCCGAACTCGATTATTTGCAAAATAATTCTTTTAAAGTATTATCTAAAATGTTTTCTAAGTTTCAAAAATTTATGAAAAATTCGCCAGTACCTCCTCTGTACTGTTCGATCCAAACGACTGTAATTTCTCACTCCGATCCCATATTGATCCAAAGAAAATAAAAGCTAAACGTCTACCCATCTTGGGTATAAATTCAAATGCCCAATCAATAATATTAAGGTTTACCTTTTTGTCGGGCAACTCCATCCCAGTTTCGAAGCAAATCAATAAACAGCTCTTCATTTCCCAATCTGCTCTTCAATCCCCGTGATCAAGTCAATTATCATAGCCTTCTGGCAGTCTGCCCTTTACTCAGCTTCCAATTCAAAACTGATACTGGGTTATATCATATAATCCCATCCAAAAGTCGTTATGCTGGATTTCCTTTCTCACGAAATTACCACCGTTTGCCTATTCACAGACCCCGGCAGCTAGATGGAACCACCTCCTTCCAGTCGAGAGGAACCGCGGCCTTTCCCCATGCTAAATATATAGCTTGCTATCCGAACTCTTTGTTAATTCACGTTGTCCCCCTTCCAGTACATACAAATCAAAACCATTCATTTTCAGGTCTGTATAACTTTGGAAACTTTCCTTTCCTTTCAATCCATTCAATTTCTTAATTAACTGCTAATGGTTTCAATTTAATCCAATCCAAACAATTAAGCAACCATCACTTTAACCAAATCATTTTCCCTTTTATTTAACTTGTCTTATTTAATTCAATATTTCCAATACAAATTCATTTACTTGAATTTGTGAATTTCATTAACTTGAATTTTATTTCAGTTTATTCATGCCAAATCAAGCTCAAATCCATATTTATGCAATATATCCAAAACATACAATCTAACAAATTCCCCTTCATTCTGTTTGGATTCGTTCACTTTTTATTTTACCCAACCCAAGTCAAATTCTGGTTGGCTTGTCTCAATTCCAATTCAAAAGATTCATTTTAACTCATGCAAGTTGAAATTTATTTCATATTTGAAATCTTTCCAACTTCATACAAGTTTGAATTCAATAATAACTTGAGTAAATTATAGATTTTAACTTTTTATAAAATATTTTGGGTCAAAACAATATAAAAATAATTCTATATCCAAATTCAAATACGCGCTCTCATATATATGTGTGTATATATATATATATATACACACACGCTCAACTTGATCTAGGGTACTACTAGCCCAATCTCTATCGAGTTACACCACAGAGCCAAGGTTATTCATAAACCATTGCTCTGATACCAACTGTAACGGCCAGGGGCAGTGGGCTAACCTCCCACCGTGGCTTACAGAGATACCTCAGAACTGCTTTTACGGCCAGCCTCTCGACTCGACCAACCCACATTGTCGGGAGATGTAGGGGTAAGAGTCTCCCGTTCGCCACCTAACGCGAAGCGAGAACCCCCTATCATCCGTACCAATTAAGCAACCAGCTCTGATACCACTGTAATGACCCCGGGATTCGAGTAGGCTTTTCAACCATCCTCTCCTCCCTCGGCACTGGGCTAACCTCCCAGCGTGGCTTACAATGGTACCCCACCAACTCATTTTATGGCCAGCCTTTCGACTTCACAACCAACCCACATTTTCGGGACATGTAGGGGTAAGAGTCTCCCGTCCGCCACCTAACGCGAAGCGAGAACCCCCTATCATGCGACCAAGCACACAGCAAGCAATGAGTTGGGGTATTTTAATTACCTCTCAGACCTTGATCAACAACGTTCTTATCGTCAGATAGACATCAGTTGTAATACAAAATCTGACACTCATTTCCAATACGACAAATCCCATTATAATTCCATCTTGATGGAATATCATCTCGGCAATTCTATATCGCATCCTTTTAACTTATCTCGATTCACTACTCTAATTCAAGTCGGGTTTTATAACTTCGTCCAACTTGGATTTCATATAATCCGATTTAGTATAATTCAATAAGAATTGAAATAAAACTTCGGTTTCACATTATAGATACTAAATCGCTTTATTAACTATCAACACGACTTTAAACTTCACAACATTCCTTACTATATTTAACATTCCAAAATATCACTTTGATTTTTAATAAATGACAAATAATTAAATTTCAAAAAAAATAAAACTAGGTTACCCAACCATCAACTACTTTCTTTAAATTAATGAACTTATTTAACAAACCATTTCAGCAAAACCGTTTACTTGTTTCTCTTTAAACATGACTAACTAGTTAGTCAATCGTTATCGATCTTGTCATTTAAATTAATTAATAATTAATTTAAATAATGCTATTCACTTTGATTTTCAATAAGTCAATATCAATATAAACCCCATTCTATTTGTTACATCAAATCTGGCCACTTGAACTTGCTAAATAAAATTGTTTAACAGTCATTTGATAAGCACGTGCTTCGCGCACGGTAGATTTTGGTTAAACCAAAACGACGATTTGTGGTTAAAACGAACCAATGTATATATGTGATTAATATATTCCCCTTTTAGAACTTCATTTAAAATAATATATATATAAAAAAATATATATTCGGTTATACAATAAATTATATACTTTATTTCTAGCGATTCACCTGACGGTGACTCGTTCTTTATAAAACAGTGCATATTTGGGCCATCTGCTATTTACTTATTGACCATGCTATTTATTGATTCAAAACCCAACCACATTCAATGATCAATAGAGTTTAAAGTCAACGGGTTTGAACAGTTCATAAAATATGAAATAACAACAAAATAAATATTTGAGGAACCGGTTTGGTTCCTCCTACCTGTTCTTCCCTGCAACACAGATCATTAAAATATTTCATATCAGTACATAGAAATATTTTAAACGACGATAATAAATTTAACGTCAACCATTAAAGCAACCATAGGCATCCAAGGCATCCAATCAACCAATTAAATTTAGTTATACGAATTTAACACATCCTAGTATTTCAGAAATGTGTGAGAATGAACTCACCTTATTTTGGTCGTTGCGTTATTCCGTTTGATCTTAAACTGGCGTTGAAAAATACAGTTGTCTCTGATCGAATCAACTTAGCAACGTAGCGTCCGTCACTACAATCTCATCGTTCCGGGTTTCGCCAAATTCTGTCAATCGTATGAACGCGATGTACGTTTTATAAGATTAAATAAACGTTATATAAATAAAAATATCCTTAGCTTAAAATAATTATTTACCATTTTACCTTAACCAAGAAATTAAGGAGTTAATCCTTCTGTTAAGCACCCGATCCATCTGCCGAACAACCTTCGTTACTTCTTTAGTTTCACACTCCCCTTGCCTACCCTTTCCACTGGCCACGTTTCTCTCTTTTGTTATCCTTATATATATATTTCTTTTCTCTTACGTTCTCTCTCTCCCCTTTACCACATAATTCTTCTTTAGCATGTAAACCACATACTGGAAACCACACCCCATAACAGCACATTACCTCAGCCATGTTCATCATGCTTTGCATGCATCCGCCCCCAAGCCTTCACGTCATAAGCCATTCATGCGGCAACTCTCCCCTTACCCTGTTGTTCCTCACGCAGCAACATTTAATCCCTTTTTTTTTTTTTTTAACCTTCGAAACTTCTCCAGTCCCCTCCCCTCTTTTGCATGACGCGCTCCCACCGAAACTTCAGTATTCAGGAAGCAGAGGACCTGCTTGCTTCACCACCTTCATGCTATACAAATACAAATACTTCCTCCTATCTGCCACTTTGTTTTCCACCGTGCTTTCTATACTCCAGCAGTCACACCACGTCAGTTTTACTCTTTCACACGGCTTCATGGAACCGCCATGCAAATAAACTCCACCACAAAATTCTACAGCAACTCCTCTTTCTTGTTACACACCCCACTGAAACCTCGACGTCCCTTTATATATTTATATTATAAGTTGCATTGGAAATTCTTTTAAGCTTTTGGTTTCGTTTATATAAGGAAAATGGAAAGAAGGGATTTTTTTTTTTTTTTTTTAGGAGAACTTCCATTTGTTTTCTGTATAAACTCAGAAGATGAGGCCGCCGAAACATATATATTTATTATATATATAAGAATGGAGTATGTAGTTTATATATTTATATTTTTTTAGAAGCCATGATTTTCCTTGTTCTTACTGTTTTTTTTTTCTTGCTTCAGAATGAACGAATGCCGCCTCTATTTATAGAATGTGAATCCTTGGCCATCACGGCATTAGCTTAAGCATAGGTCCGCTTATAATATAGGTAGGGTGGCATTTGTACAGGCAAAAGGACTCGTGTGTGTTTTTCTTTCATTTCTTGTTTGCTGCACGGTGTACTGTTCCTCTGCGTGATTGAAATCGAGGGGGCAGCTTTTTCGTGATGTGCTCAGCCTCATGTGCATCTTTGTTTATTGGGTTCTTTCATTTCCACCGCTGGTATTGTGCCTGTTTGGTGGTAGGCATCATGTTGTATGCGTGATGTAAGGGTGTACTAATTATAGGTTTGAATCGAAAGGAAATAGCAGCAGCATCTCAGATGGCCACTCCAAATAGACTGTGTTGAAATCGAGAACGATATGAATAAGATAGGTTTGTCCGCGTTTTACAAAGAGGGGTACGGGAGAGTTTGTCCGCATTAAATTCGATTAGATTAGGCATGGTGTGGTTTTAATGCCGAAGAGAAATATCAATATAGATGATCACATAAACAATAGAGTAGGTGACAGCTCACCGTATCTTATGGTAAATAGGAATGAAGTAACTAAAATAAAATATGGGTATGCACGTTCTCTAATGTCATGTTTCCAGGAGGATAATAATAGGGTTTGACATTTATTTTTTTCCGCTTGATTTGATTAATGATATTTAGTTATAAAGTTAAACATACCTTGCTATCCAATACTATGTCCGTATGACTTGCTATAGACCGAAATAATTATACCGTCGCGTTCAGCAGTGCATCACGACCCCAAAAATATAATAATATCGGTAGATTAGCTTATATTGTGATACCCCAAAAAGTTGACATAGGGTGCAAAATACTCCAAATAAAAAGTTGTTTATTTAATTAATTAAAAATTACAGTAAAATTCTAAAAATTAAATTAACACTACGTCTCAAAAGAACCTTGTCTAAATTCGTATCCAGTATGCTGTTATTTCAAATAAACTGTTTCGGTCAAGGAATGATTCTATAGCGACTATTTCGAAATTTGACTTGGACATAAAATAAAATCTATAATACGAAAACTCGATTTTTCTCCTCCATTAGAAAAATATTATCAACTAGATTCAGACGCTTCTTGTTTTACCAAAATCCGACTCAACACAGATTCAGTATAGTCAATTAAAGTTGAAATTAAATTGTACGAACTACCGCGCTGTTTCGAGTTCGTTTTATAATTTAAAATATAAATATAAACACTCACTCGTCGTTTAATTAACGAACTCGATATTAAATTACATAAATAATTCAAATAAAATATTTAAAACAATTTAAATATTTGAATATAAATAGCCGAAAAATCCAGGTCGTTACAAGTTGTTATTATCAAAATATTTCGTTCAACACATGACCAATCTCAATGGATGAGTACTGTCAACACATGAACCTTTATTTTTTTATTGATAAAGATGTAAATTTTATTACTAAAATATTTCGTTCAACACATGACCAATCTCAATGGATGAGTACTGTCAACACATGAACCTTTATTTTATATTGATAAAGATGTAAATTTTATTACTAAAATATTTCGTTCAACACATGACCAATCTCAATGGATGAGTACTGTCAACACATGAACCTTTATTTTAATATTCTTTATTTTCTACATTGGAATGAGGCCCAATCAATTACCATATAAAATTAATTATATGGATTTCCATACAACACATGTATATAATAGCATTGAAAAATAATCAACCATCAACCAAAGTGCACTACACTGTATAAGCATCAAATATAGATATTCAACGCTTATAACAGCCTGTCAATCAATCGATAGACATATATAATCAATCAGGATGAGTGAAATTCATATTTCATCCCAACACCCGTGTGGGGTTTCAAACAATCAAACACAGATTTTAGTTGTGCAGTTGGGCGATGTGTAAAATTTATCGTCCCAATCAATATCATTCAAATAAGTGTACATAAACAAACCGTCTGGTTTGTAAATGAATATTTATTTATTCACATTCACGTTAAAAATTATATTTTAACGATAAAACATTTTATTCCAACATATGAATTTCTATTCAGTTCATTCTCTAAATAAAATGATATTTTTATTTTTCTAACTTATTTTAGAAAATTTCGGCGGCATAACGGCACGATACTAGAAACGGGACAAGGCCTAGCCTTATCCCCGGTCTAGTGAAGGCCCACGCCATTCACACATCAATCAAATCAATTTTATTTCACCAAACAATTCAGTTCAAACCAAATAATCTAACCAACTACACAACCAAACAAACAAGTCCATGGTATGTGGACGGGTGTCGGGTGCTTCTAATAAGCACCGTCTGCATCCTAGTATATATATAACTAGAAAAAAAATAGAATTTGAGTGAGAAGTTCTCAAAGATAGCTATCCTAGCTCCACGGTACTTCTAATGCAGGAAATCTTCGCCAACTCGCCTTTTGGTCGCTTTCGCCCGTATTCTCTACATATGTAAAAATCGAATTTTTACTTCGCTATTCAATATATAAAAATCATATTTTTATTTCGAAGTTCAATATATAAAAATTCTATTTTTATTTCGAAGTTCAATATATAAAAATTCTATTTTTATTTCGAAGTTCAATATATAAAAATTCTATTTTTATTTCGAAGTTCAATATATAAAAATTCTATTTTTATTTCGAAGTTCAATATATAAAAATTCTATTTTTATTTCGAAGTTCAATATATAAAAATGGAATTTTTGTATTCCAATCAAGGGAAATTTACATTTCAAATCAAAGGAAATTTATATTTCAAAGCAAAGGAAATTTATATTTCAAAGCAAAGGAAATTTATATTTCAAAACTGAAAATTTATTTTCAAAGCAAAGAAAATTTATATTTCAAAACTGAAAATTTAATAAAACAATGTTAATCCTATTCTAAAACCAATGCCAATTTTATTTTAAAACACTTGCTATTTTTATTTTATAAAACGATGCGATATATATTATTTAGAAAAACAATTCTATTTTTACTATGAAAAACAATAATGTTATTCTCTATAAACATTTAATTACAAGTTCAAAGAAATACACTGCGTCCTCTTCATCTTTGCTGTTCAAAACCCTCTACATCATCATCCCCGAAATTGCTCAGCAGGTCCCAAAACCGAACTCAACGCTCGATCAAAAATCTGACCACGCAGACCACTGGGAGGCCAGCGCCGCCGATCTGAAACCGTCCTGCGGTGCGCCGGAGCACCCTCTCGCTCCACCGTGAGTAGCCGCTAGTTCGAACTCGCCCCTGCTCCAAAATCTCGTGCAAAGTCGAAGGGTTTAAGGCCAAATTCTGGCCATCCTAGTTCGCCAGTTACAATCTTGACCATTGATTAAGTAGATCTCGTGTTGCTCTTTGATGTGAGCTTGGAATTTCTTGAAACCTTTGTTTAATTTGGAAGATCGAACGGAATTAGTTTTGGAGAATTCTGGCCGTTGTTTTCCTAGGGCCGGCGGGAAGAAAGAGAAGGGTAGGTGTGGAGTTGGAGGGTATTTATAGGAAATATTTTATTATTGTAATTTATTTAATTTCAATAAATGAGATTTTACATACGAACACCAAATCAAACCCAACGACCGTCGTCCCTAGCTAAATACCCCCAATCCGAACACAACGGGATATGTTTCATAAGCCAATTCAACTGTTACAGTCAGTTATTCTTCAAATTTAAAATATAAACATTTAATTTTAGATTTGAACGTACATTTTAATTTGCCGGGGCCACATACGGACTCTAAAAATTCCAAAAAATATTTTCTAGCTTCGTATTGACGATACGGTCCTAACAAAACTAATTTCGTCAGATTCTGAGACCGTTTGAAAAATGGCCATTTTCCAGTCGATTAAATTCAACTGAAACTGGTCAAACGCGTTTAAATTCACCACGCTCACATATTGATTCAGAAAATTACGAATTTTAAAACATAGCAATAATTTGACATCACGGATCCAACAAAACTGGTTTCGTCGAAAACAGAGGTCGTTTGCAAAATGGCTATTTTTAAGGGCTATATATATATTAAAATATATATATAAATTCCATAGCGACTATTCTGAATTTTAAACTGGACATATCTTTTGATTCCCGCTATGAAATTTCGATTAGTCGGATTCGTTGGAAAGATATTATCAATTAGATCCTAATGTTTTTGGTTTCACTAAAATCCGGATTGTTTTGCACCCGGTACATTCAATTGAAGTTTGAAATCGAATTATCGAACTACCGCGCCATTTTCAATTATATTTATAATTATATATAATTATTTATATTCAAACAACGACGTATATAATATATACGATCGAATTCTATTCAAAATAAATTTCTCGTTGATATTATCTAAAATAATCTATTTTAAATATTCAAAATTCGCTATAATCGCCAAAATAAAAATTTCAAACTGGCTCGCATTTTACGGGTTGTTACAATCTCCCCCACTTAAAACTTTTCGTCCCCGAAAAGGAACAAAGTCGAAAGTGGTTTGATTATTCAGCTCTACGATCGATCAGGCTTCCATTCTCCAACTTTTTAGTTTCTGAGAATTTTCAAAATTTCAAAAATTTGGCTAATACCCTAAATTTTCGAAAAATTTCGCCATAACCTCCCCTGCACCGGGAGCATCGGGGAATTTCAAATAGCTTCCCCGGTCCTTCAGATCTCAAAAATAAAAAGAAAAAGCCAAGCGGCTAGCCATTAGGCTCATAAAATCATCATCACCCAAACAAAACAGTAAATTATTAGTAAACATGTACCTATTTGTCGGGCAAACAAATTTTATTCTCTGCTCTAGCCTCCTTGTTATGACCTGTTCAATGTAAGTATATGTATATGCAAGCAAATGCGACCAATTTTCAATATAGTTCAATATTTGGTTATATTAGGCATAATGGTTCAAAATTATCAAACAAATAAACAAACAACACAAACATCAATCAATTAGTGAATTATCATTTCAAATTCATAATTTTGATACATATAAAGAAAATCATGTTTTTGATGCCAAACCACAACAAAGTGTTCTAACTATATTAGTTTTGGTTCTCACACCAGTCTAATGGAAATATATAGAAAATCACACCTTCGTCACACGAATATAAATTCTGACGATGAGTACTCAACCATCAGAATCATCTTCGGGCCACTAGAGTATGATTCTATATCTATCCAATATATTAAAACTTCGAATACACGCGGATCAGACGTATACGCAAAATCTTTATATACTGGACTGTCCAACTCAATATAAATAGATAATCAGATACGAATAATTGATTTAAATTTTCAAAACAAAAATTGTTTTCATTTGAAAAATATACTCTTCACACTCGTTCTAGGATACTACTGATCCCATCTCTAACGAGTCATTCTCGTTGGATATTACTAATCCAATATCTGATGAATTCTTTCGTACGGTTCTAATGTGACTTGTTCTCTGCTTTGTAAACCAAAGCTCTGATACCAACTGTGAAAACCCATAACTTCCCCGTAAAGGAAAGTGTCGGATAGTTCGAGAACAAGCCACAACAGAACGCATACAGAAGAACATTTCATTGTATATTACAACAATGCATCAGATTACAAGAATATACAGAGTATAAATGAATAAATATTACACAGAAATATCAGAGATCTTAAATTACATTTAAATACATAGCAGCGGAAAATAATACAATACACAACTAGAGGAGATATACGGATACAAAGCTTTCCGGATATCGTTCCAGCTGTAAACCAGGATCCTGTGAATATAAATCTGCAAAACCAAAACTACTAGCTGCCCGTGTCAAAATAGGGGCACCCAGAGTTTAGGTCAAAACAATAAACTCCAGGTCAGTCATGTGACTGGTGTGAGAACTAAAACAGTTATTAATCTTTATTTTTAAAGTTAGGTAAATCAAGGGACCACGCCGTATAACACGGAACGGGTTTCCTCTCAAGAATACCAGTGCATAAAACAAACAGCGCAATGCTAAATAAAGAAAAATGAAGCTGTTATAAGACCCAGGTCCTATCACACAATGCAACGCAAGCCGGGGGATAGGGTTTTCCCTTATAACAGCCAAAAATGCTTGATACGTTTAAAACAAATCATTTGATACTATTATAAGTGCATAGTGTATAAAACAACTTCAAATCATAAGTATCAATCATAGGCGGCATGAATGGCCCATAACACTATGTCGCCATATATAAGTTTACAATCAAAACCGCAAAACGACGTATTGGAAGTTGGGTTATCATTTATGGTATGAACCGAGGCTAGGGGCAAGATCCTCAACCGATTCGAGACAATCTAGCCCATGTCTCCGGAACAGCCGCAACTGCCCCTTGGATCGTCAGGGCCATTCCACCGATGTGGATTATTATGCCTGAACACTACGTTTCTCCGCCCTTTGGGGCGTAAATCTGGCCCGTCAGCCGACCAGAAGCATCGGCCGAAACCGATATCACGAGGCGCCTCGCTTTTCAGCAAGTAATAATAAGTAACATCCACATGAGTCAAACTCGTCAGCCAGTTCAAGCACTGACGCCACTCCTAACTAGAAAGAAACGCATGTCCTCCCTGAGGTCCGTCTCCCGTTTTTAGTTCATACCGGATGTGATACTCGCGAATCAACGTTACACAAAGCTACGCCACAAAGGCCGTGCTTCGATCATCAACCACAAGACTTTGCTTTTCAACAGAAGCCTTGATCATTTGCATCTTAGCATGCCACACAGGCAATTCACTCCATGCGATTGATATCCATCAATATATAACCCCTGAGCTCGTACGTCTCAGAGAAGGGCGTTAAGCAAGAGAATAAATTCTCCGCCACCAAACAGATATATATTTAATAGAGATCAATCACACGGACTAAAATCCAATGTCAGACACACAGTCCATTTACAAGTCCGTTCTGGGTCTGAACGAAACCGGAGGCACTTTCCTTGCACATCCATCCATCTCCAAGTACGTCTGGACGATCACCAACTGTTTCCATCTTCTTGGGTGTACAGCCCAATCAAGATCATCAGTAATCACCCAAACGACGTGAAGACTTCCGGTCTTCGACCATCGTCTTCATCTTCGACTTATCGTCGTATCAGTTATTCAGAATGGGATAAACCCGGTCTTTCCGAATAACTCGCGTATATTTTAAATAAGTGTTACACAAACACAACATACGCCTCATTCCAATTCATCAGTCATTAACCGTAAATTAATCAAGAGAATAATTCCCCAAATATTAACCCCGAAGGCCGAAACCAACATCAGATCAATATTCAGAAAACCATTCTGCTTGGCTAACCGACAGTTAGTTCCTAAATTTCACATTCATAGGGAAAGGTTCCCATTAATTTTATCCAAGATAAATTCCTTGAATTTATTCTTTATTCTATTCTTTTGAATTTCGATTCAACTAGCCGGGATTAACGAAACTTACCGAAGTAATCATTTGTTTTAATTTCCCAATCCCAACCTATTTATCCCATGAAGTAAAACTGGTAATACTTCATATCTAACACCACAGTGTTATCGGTAAATTCAATTACCATTTCACGTTCAAATCTAATTAAAGATTTAACTATCGCCTGGAGCAAAACTGGTGATACTCCATTCTCGATTATTTCAATCTAATTAAAGATTCATTAAAACTCCACTTAGTTTTAATCGTTAACTGGGTTAAAGAATCAGTGTCATTTAAAACACGGTTCACGATAAACCCAAAATCCCATTCATTAATTATCGGGTTAAAGAACGAGTGCTATTTAAAAACACTGTTCACGATAAACCCAAAAATCAATATCAATTCAATTCCAATTAAATATCATTTAATTGGTACACTTCATTAAATCTAAATAAAAAGATTTAATCTTTTCTCAACTGGGTTCAAGAACAGTGTTAGTGAAGACCCCATTCACGACAAACCCAAATCACATTTGATATTCAATATAAGGCTCTGAATAGAAAATATATCGGCTTATATTCAATATCAAATTCTACGATTAACAAATGTCGTATTGGAAATAACGATATAAATATATATCTTTCAAATTTCCATAACAACATCTGTATAATCACGAATTCCAACATCGAAATATTCCGAAGACAATTTCGATTCAAATCCACTCCAATGCAATCATTGGAAATTTTGGTTATTTTTAAAACCCTTTTTCAAATTCAATTTATTTATTTAAAAATAAATAGAATTATATTTTTAGTTCAAAACTAGTTCATTTCGATAAAAATCTATTTTTATCTTTTCAAATATGGAGTTTTTCACCCAAATTTTCCCCAAATCATTTCTTATGATTTTACACAAATTATTACTATTTTTAATAATTTTATCAAGGCCCGTACAGTCGATTTCCATCAATGGCCATCGAACTGCACTTACAGCGACCTTTTTCGAATTTGATTTGGACGTATCTCCAAATCCAACCGTTAGATTTCAAATTTCTAATATTCTTTAGAAAGCTCTTTTCGATACGAACCCAACGGTTCCGGTTTTAGGAGAATCCGACGGTCGGATCTCCCGTAATGTCCGTTTGAAATAAATGGTCGAAATTCACGAACTGCCGCGGCGCGGCGCGTTCTATTCAGCCATTATATTATATATATAATATATATAATATATATATCGTCGATTTCCATTTAAAACGAATTATATAAATAGTTTTAAATTCGTTTCAAAAGCAATTTCAACTTCCATTTCAATTCAAATCGAAATTGAATTCTTCTTTATAAATTCGTTTTAAAATCCATTTCAATTCAATTCAAATTTCAATTCAATTTGAATTCATTTCAATTCACTTTCAATTCAATTTGAATTCGTTTACAATTCAATTCATTTCGAAATCGTTTTCAATTCAATTCATTTCGAAATCGTTTTTAATTCAATTCATTTCGAAATCGTTTTCAATTCTATTCATTTCGAAATCGTTTTCAATTCAATTCATTTCGAAATCGTTTTCAATTCAATTCATTTCGAAATCGTTTTCAATTCAATTCATTTTGAAATCGTTTAAAATCGATATAAATATCGTTCACGTCGAAATGGCGTCAATCTAATCAATACGGCTTAATAAATTTCTATTTTCAAATATTCTATTTCAAATATTTCTTTTTCAAAATAGTTGTTATTATCAAAATATTTCGTTCAACACATGACCAATCTCAATGGATGAGTACTGTCAACACATGAACCTTTATTTTTTTATTGATAAAGATGTAAATTTTATTACTAAAATATTTCGTTCAACACATGACCAATCTCAATGGATGAGTACTGTCAACACATGAACCTTTATTTTATATTGATAAAGATGTAAATTTTATTACTAAAATATTTCGTTCAACACATGACCAATCTCAATGGATGAGTACTGTCAACACATGAACCTTTATTTTAATATTCTTTATTTTCTACATTGGAATGAGGCCCAATCAATTACCATATAAAATTAATTATATGGATTTCCATACAACACATGTATATAATAGCATTGAAAAATAATCAACCATCAACCAAAGTGCACTACACTGTATAAGCATCAAATATAGATATTCAACGCTTATAACAGCCTGTCAATCAATCGATAGACATATATAATCAATCAGGATGAGTGAAATTCATATTTCATCCCAACACCCGTGTGGGGTTTCAAACAATCAAACACAGATTTTAGTTGTGCAGTTGGGCGATGTGTAAAATTTATCGTCCCAATCAATATCATTCAAATAAGTGTACATAAACAAACCGTCTGGTTTGTAAATGAATATTTATTTATTCACATTCACGTTAAAAATTATATTTTAACGATAAAACATTTTATTCCAACATATGAATTTCTATTCAGTTCATTCTCTAAATAAAATGATATTTTTATTTTTCTAACTTATTTTAGAAAATTTCGGCGGCATAACGGCACGATACTAGAAACGGGACAAGGCCTAGCCTTATCCCCGGTCTAGTGAAGGCCCACGCCATTCACACATCAATCAAATCAATTTTATTTCACCAAACAATTCAGTTCAAACCAAATAATCTAACCAACTACACAACCAAACAAACAAGTCCATGGTATGTGGACGGGTGTCGGGTGCTTCTAATAAGCACCGTCTGCATCCTAGTATATATATAACTAGAAAAAAAATAGAATTTGAGTGAGAAGTTCTCAAAGATAGCTATCCTAGCTCCACGGTACTTCTAATGCAGGAAATCTTCGCCAACTCGCCTTTTGGTCGCTTTCGCCCGTATTCTCTACATATGTAAAAATCGAATTTTTACTTCGCTATTCAATATATAAAAATCATATTTTTATTTCGAAGTTCAATATATAAAAATTCTATTTTTATTTCGAAGTTCAATATATAAAAATTCTATTTTTATTTCGAAGTTCAATATATAAAAATTCTATTTTTATTTCGAAGTTCAATATACAAAAATTCTATTTTTATTTCGAAGTTCAATATATAAAAATTCTATTTTTATTTCGAAGTTCAATATATAAAAATGGAATTTTTGTATTCCAATCAAGGGAAATTTACATTTCAAATCAAAGGAAATTTATATTTCAAAGCAAAGGAAATTTATATTTCAAAGCAAAGGAAATTTATATTTCAAAACTGAAAATTTATTTTCAAAGCAAAGAAAATTTATATTTCAAAACTGAAAATTTAATAAAACAATGTTAATCCTATTCTAAAACCAATGCCAATTTTATTTTAAAACACTTGCTATTTTTATTTTATAAAACGATGCGATATATATTATTTAGAAAAACAATTCTATTTTTACTATGAAAAACAATAATGTTATTCTCTATAAACATTTAATTACAAGTTCAAAGAAATACACTGCGTCCTCTTCATCTTTGCTGTTCAAAACCCTCTACATCATCATCCCCGAAATTGCTCAGCAGGTCCCAAAACCGAACTCAACGCTCGATCAAAAATCTGACCACGCAGACCACTGGGAGGCCAGCGCCGCCGATCTGAAACCGTCCTGCGGTGCGCCGGAGCACCCTCTCGCTCCACCGTGAGTAGCCGCTAGTTCGAACTCGCCCCTGCTCCAAAATCTCGTGCAAAGTCGAAGGTTTAAGGCCAAATTCTGGCCATCCTAGTTCGCCAGTTACAATCTTGACCATTGATTAAGTAGATCTCGTGTTGCTCTTTGATGTGAGCTTGGAATTTCTTGAAACCGTTGTTTAATTTGGAAGATCGAACGGAATTAGTTTTGGAGAATTCTGGCCGTTGTTTTCCTAGGGCCGGCGGGAAGAAAGAGAAGGGTAGGTGTGGAGTTGGAGGGTATTTATAGGAAATATTTTATTATTGTAATTTATTTAATTTCAATAAATTAGATTTTACATACGAACACCAAATCAAACCCAACGACCGTCGTCCCTAGCTAAATACCCCGATTCCGAACACAACGGGATATGTTTCATAAGCCAATTCGACTGTTACAGTCAGTTATTCTTCAAATTTAAAATATAAACATTTAATTTTAGATTTGAACGCACATTTTAATTTGCCGGGGCCACATACGGACTCTAAAAATTCCAAAAAATATTTTCTAGCTTCGCATTGACGATACGGTCCTAATAAAACTAATTTCGTCAGATTCTGAGACCGTTTGAAAAATGGCCATTTTCCAGTCGATTAAAATCAACTGAAACTGGTCAAACGCGTTTAAATTCACCACGCTCACATATTGATTCAGAAAATTACGAATTTTAAAACATAGCAATAATTTGACATCACGGATCCAACAAAACTGGATTCATCGAAAACAGAGGTCGTTTGCAAAATGGCTATTTTTAAGGGCTATATATATTAAAATATATATATAAATTCCATAGCGACTATTCTAAATTTTAAACTGGACATATCTTTTGATTCCCGCTATGAAATTTCGATTAGTCGGATTCGTTGGAAAGATATTATCAATTAGATCCTAATGTTTTTGGTTTCACTAAAATCCGGATTGTTTTGCACCCGGTACATTCAATTGAAGTTTGAAATCGAATTATCGAACTACCGCGCCATTTTCAATTCTATTTATAATTATATATAATTATTTATATTCAAACGACGACGTATATAATATATACGATCGAATTCTATTCAAAATAAATTTCTCGTTGATATTATCTAAAATAATCTATTTTAAATATTCAAAATTCGCTATAATCGCCAAAATAAAAATTTCAAACTGGCTCGCATTTTACGGGTTGTTACAGTATTCAAGACTCCAGTGCACAAAAACAGTATCATGCGCCAATCTATGTACACGTATATCAGTTGGTACTCTAGTATCATCACACACGCACTCGACATACATGAGCCATTATACCCTATTCATCCCACCTCCGATCAATTGGATCAGAATGTCGTATTGCCTGGACCGGAAACAAAACTCACACACTGTTGGACCAAAGCATGGCCCGTAGCCATTCCCCCTTGGCCCGAACATCCCTCGATCCCGGTCACGTGATACCGACACTATGTCCATTCAACACGCAGCAGCTCTTTTGATAAAATAACTAACTGGTCAAACTTGTTTCTACTTTAATATAACGGGTTTCAACTGGTATTTATTTACTTGAAAATGACTTAAGTATCTATAAAAAATAAATCCTAACATTTATCAAGTAATCTATACTTCACCCTTCCAGTAAAACCCAATATTTATTATATAAATTGTATACAGTCAGTCACATTTGTTCATGAATGGTATTTTTAGTAAAGAAAAACTACGGAAAAACCAAGGAAAACAAAAACTGGGTTCTTGCCTACATCCTTAGGGGGTTCATCATGCTGGCATATACATAGTCATTTGTTTTGACTGGAAATCTTCCTACCCATTTTTGTGGAGAAACAAGGTCTGTGGTGCACCAAAATGCTGTAACAGGTAGAAATAGGGTAGGCACATGGTTAAAACTATCATCTAGTTCAAGTACTACATAACTTCTAGTTCCATAATATGTTTTTAATCCTACACCAACAGGTTCATATCATATAAAGCCATTACTAACTCACTAGAGTATATAAATAAAATAGGGTATAGTTTCCATAATTAAACAGGTTCTCACACAAATCATGTTCAATCAAATATTACTCGTGTATATCCAACACAGTCATACATATAACTTCATCCGAAAATATGAGTTATGTATGTTTACTCACCTGCAAAAACTCATGTACTCAAGCTTTGCTCTTCTTCCTACTGCCTTTAGTTCTAACTGATTTGCTTTGAGATGAAAAAGCATGGGTATGTGCTTTTATTTATATGTGAAAAATTATAAAATAATCTAACATTAAATACAAGTCTGGAAAAAGAGGGAACATAGGCAGAATGTTCTCTTCAAACTGCAAACATGGTTGGAAAGGAAAGCCTATGTTTTCTATAGCTGTTGAGATGGAAAACACCTATGCCAAAGTGCTACAGGATATCAGGGAACATGCAAATGAGTATTATTTGTACAAAACATATGCTAGAAATGGATGCAGTAGTATTATCTCCTTAAATGCATGTGTACTAAAAGTTTTATCAAGCAATCACTTTTCTTCTGGTTTGATGGGTGAAAGAAATGGCAGCATCTATCATCTATGCCAAGTTTATGCTCAGTATTTTGGCTGAAGTTTGAGGTGTTCACATGGATTTTGAGTTACATAAATTGTTTTTAAAATGTTTGCTTCCCTTCCATGTTTTTGGAAAACTGTAATTCCAGTACACAAGGTATTTCGACCAATAGGGTATAGGTACCTATCTAATCCTAGCTGTAGTGATTCCAAGCCTAGTTCCTAGGGTATGCAAGCTACATGAATTTCTATACTTGCTATTACTTTTGATCTAAAGAACAACATAAGCGCAAATGAAAATAAATTGGCCACTTTTATCTTATTAACATGCACAGATAAAAGGGTGTTTACACAAATATTTATAAAAACAAGGATTTTAATTTTCATTGTTGAAACAATGGAAGTGTACTGAATTAATACTTCCCTTACTTTAATAAGCACATACAAATTTAAGAGTTTACACTAAAACAAAAACTGCTACAAAGACAAAGGAAATTTAAATATATTTGTTCCAGGTGTTAATTTAATTATACTTATTTATTTGTTATTTAGGCAAATCGGAAAAATTTGTATTAACGATGTTAGTTCAAACCAGGTCGTTACAATCCACCTCTCTTATAAAAATTTTGTCCTTGAAATTTGTAAACAGTAGATATATATAGGCAAAACACAATATATCGTATCATAACACGTCAAACTGGCTACATCAGATAATATGATAATAAGTACTATACTTGACTAACATCGAGTTATAGACTACTATAATACACATCTGCCAAACTACTACTAACACTACTATATGTACAATAACACCCTAGCCCAACTACATCACTCTGAACTGCTGCTGATCTCGATCACCTCCTCATCGTCCGAGATAATGATCACCTCCTCATTGTATGAGATATTAACCACCTCCACTACGTCATCACTTTTCTCAAAATCATCGTCGTCTGAGATATCTATGATCTCTAAAGGAGAAGGTGGATATAACATTATATCCGGGTATCCAAAGTCCATGGGTATCCCCAAGTGCCCTCCGTCTGCCTGAAACTGCAATAAATCCTGTGCGATCTGTTCCCACAAGGTAGCTAATTGCCCATCCTGTGGCACTGGTGGGATCATGACAAACGGGTCGTCCTGCGGCTGGTCAGGTACGATGTCCTCCTCTTCTTTCGGCTCCTCCTCTTCTGGATCCTCCTCCTTTGGCTCCTCCTCCTCTTGCCCTTCCACCTTAGGGTCATCCATAGCATTGTCTCCACCGTCGCTACCGTCACCACTGTCACCATCGTCATCTCCATCACCTGTATATCTCTCCTCCTGCCCTACCTCTCTCTCATCCTCTGGCTCCTTGAGAAACTCCATGCTATCCTCCTCGGCGGACTCTCCATGATAAACACTCGACACCTCAGAGTCGACATACGGTCCCTCCTGAGCCTACCCGATCTTATCCTGAGGGTCTACCATCTCAGGTATGCTAATGCCTGTATGTAGCCTCAATATCTGGAGAGGGTTCAAATGCTTCCTAGCTGTTCTCTTGAAAATTGGTGCCATCTAGTAACGAAACAAAGGATAGATCTCAGAACAAGTGATATTAAACTGAAAGACTTCATAAGTACTAAGAATACTGAATCCTCAAGTATTAATAATCCATAGAGATGAAAAACCCAGAATTCCATTTCCAAACATAAGATAACATCCATAAAAAGTCATACAAGACCATCATACATATGATAACATCCAAGTCAAACATAGGATAGCTAAAACCTAGTTTAAAACAAAATCTGGATAGATTTCCCTGATGTATTTCTCTATTTCCCAAGAGCAATCATTCGGATTCTCACCCCATTGTATCTTGAGCAGCTTTACAATCTTATTTCGGAGTCGCTTTTCTTCCCTGTCCATAACATAGACTGGATATCTAATCACAGTCAAGTTTGGCTCAATCTCAAGATCTTCCTGAATTGACGGTTCCAAAATCAAAGACAGGTCGTGAACACATTTGCGAAGATGAGATACATGAAAAACATTGCGAATCCCTACTATTTTTTCTGGTAATTCCACCCTATAAGCAAGAGATCCAACCTTCTCAAGAACACGGAAAGGTCCCACATATCGTGGAGCTAACTTTCCTATTTTACCAGATCTTACCGCTCCTTTAATTGGTGAAATCTTTACAAGCACAAAATCTCCAACAAAAAATTAAGATCCCTTTGTCTTTTGTCTACGTAAATTTTCTGACGATCCTAGGCCTCCTTCATTCGTCTTTTGACTAACTCAACCTTCTCGGTTGCCTCTCGGATCATATCTGGTCCAAGAACAAGTTTATTTCCTGACTCCACCCAACAAGTTGGTGATTTGCACGGTCTTCCATAGAGAGCTTCATATGGTGCCATGTCTATACTAGCTTGGTAGCTGTTATTGTAGGAGAATTCAACTAAATGTAGGCGACCATCCCATGATCCTCCAAAATTAATAATACACGCTCTCAACATGTCATCCAATATCCGGTTCACTCTTTCTGTTTGGCCGTCTGTCTGGGGATGGTAAGCGGTACTTAAATTCAGCTTGGTCCCCAAAGTTGTTTGAAGTGCTTCCCATAATTTGCTAGTAAAAATGGGATCCCTATCACTTACAATGCTCACTGGGACTTCATGTAATCGTACAATCTCCCTTATAAAAATCATGGCTAACGAAGCTGCAGTTCGAGTTGGTTTCACTGGAATGAAATGTGCACTTTTCATTAGTTGATCTACTGTAATCCAAACTCCTTCATTTGCTCTTCTAGTCTTGGGTAAACCATCTATGAAATCCATTGATATCATTTCCCACTTCCAGTTGGGAATTTCCAAAGGTTGCAATAATCATGCTGCTTCCTGATGATCACCTTTTATTTGCTTGTAGCATAAACACTGATTTATATAGGCCAGAATATCTCTCTTCATTCCAGGCCACCAAAATACTCGTCTCATATCTCTATACATTTTGTGTACTACTGGGTGAATACTCATTTTTTATTTATGGCATTCCACCAAAACTTCTTGCCTTAGCCCGTCAACGTCCGGAATACATAGTCTCTCATTTACTCTGAGAATACCTTAGTTATCCACTTCAAAATCTGACTCCCCTCCCCTTATAACTCCTTGAATTAACTACAATACAAGAAAAAGACCTTTATATAGCATTTAAAAAACGCTATAGAAGGATACGATGGCGTTTTTATAAACGCTATATATCAACATGCTGTAATATGTCAGGAGTCTATAATAGCAATCTAATAATCGCTATTAAAAACATGCTATAAATGATGTTACTCATAGCGTTTCAGAATTGCTATTAAATGGACACTTTGTAACATACAAATTCCTATCTATAGAGTTTGTTGCTTGCTATAAAACTTATACGCACTATTGTGGTTTATGATGCTAATATTTATGACATTATTTAATTGTTATTTATAGCAACCATAAACGCTATAAATAAGCACTGTTCGTTTATTATAACAACCACACACGCAATAGAATGTTTGTAGCCTACTTATTATGGCAACTTTAAACACTATAGAAAGTTTAGTTTAGTATTTTATAGCATTATTTACTTGCCATGAAAGCTGTTTAATCATTGCAGAATATTTTTATTGCACTAGAATATTGCTATGGTGTATATAGCCATCATTAGAAGTATTTTATACACAACATTAAGCATACACAAATATTTGTAATCAAAAGTATGTCATACAAAGTTCGAAGCATATAAATATTTGTGATCAAAAGTAATAATTGTTAAAACTGTTGCTAACCAAAACAATACTTACTAAACAAAACAATCCATACGACCGTAGCTAACCAGAAGATACACAGTAAAAATAAAGATATATGAACATTGACGCAAAATACATTTATAGGAGAATGAGTGAGACAACATATTTTTTTCATGCATTTCACCATAGCGTAAACTTAGAGCATCATACATCAACTGTTAAAAAAATATGTCTATTAGTCATAAAATCCGAACATGCAGAGTTCATTGTTTAGTATAAGAAAGTACACTGGCCATCTGAAACTAGTACAAAGTAATAAGTATGATTTGTCATGCTCTAATGGTGTAACACCCCTAAGTCCCACATCGTGGAAGCCTGAGTGAAGTGGGTACTTATATAGTAGAGCTCATCTCTTACTAATGCCGAGGCCTTTTGAGGAACAAAACCCCACACTTATACGGTGGCTAAGTTGGGGACAATATCTTGCGTGAACGGAGGTGCGGGCTGTTACAGTGGTAACAGAGCCAATACCCAGTCGAAATTGTGGCTCTTGTGTGGACCACAGCGCCTGGGTGAGGTGTTTGTGAGCCAACGGGGACGTTGGGCTCTGTAGGAGGGGAGAATGTAACACCCCTAAGTCCTACATCGTGGAAGCCTGTGTGAAGTGGGTACTTATATAGTAGAGCTCCCTACACCTTTAGATGTATATTTGTGACATACATGATTCATGCAAGTTTGTGACCATTATCTAAACAAGTTCACACCTTTAGATGTGGATTTATGACATATGTAATTTTATGCAAGTTGTAACTTTGGTCTATGCAAGTTTTAGATGTAGAACATCATTCACACATGAAAGTTCACCCCTTATGTTTAGATCTAGTTTTAATTATGTATGTTGTGATGTTTTCTCTGATACCACTGTAACAGCCCGCATCTCCGTTCACGCAAGATATTGTCCCTAACTTAGCCACCGTATAGGTGTGGGGTTTTGTTCCTCAAAAGGCCTCGGCATTAGTAAGAGATGGGCTATACTATATAAGTACCCACTTCACACAGGCTTCCACGATGTGGGACTTAGGGGTGTTACAAATGGGATGCCCTGGAATTTAACAAAACTTGGAAGATGCATTTTCATGTGCCAATCACAAATGCCAATGCAATAAATATGACATGTTTACTGATTCAACAAATTCTAATATGTTCACAGGGCGATAAAATCACAATATCTGGCATTCAAATCTAGTGAACAGTGAAAATTATATACATAAATTTTAAGTTGCAATTCTTGTCGCATTCTCTCCGAATTCAAAAGGAAAACAGAAAGACGAATAGGAACCAGCTCTACAAAATTCAATCTGTCTAAGAATTTATTCCTTAGTTTACTTTCCACTTTATTTTAGTTTAATGATCAAAATTTTCTTCAGAATACCAAAATTATGGTCGTTAAATGTCGGTTTATATGGTGATTGGTACAAAATCCAAACTAAACGTCAGTTGTAATTTTATGTGTCCAGGACGTATTTGGTAAACTCCTCCTCAATTATCATTGTTCCATCCACTCCTTAGAATCGATTCCCCCAGAACTAAATTGAAAGTTATGCAGGCATCTTCCCAGGAAAAATTTAGTCATGAATTTAAGCTGGATTGACCATTGGCCAAAAACTGAACTGAATAGCCAAGATATATCATTATCTAGTATACATTTTTACAATAAGCAGATATATGGAAGCATATTTTAGGGAAACACGAAACGTTGTAAACGGAATGAAGATAATACCACAACAGAGGAACTTAGACCAAAGTTGCAATCTTATGCGAGTTAGTGCTAAG
The DNA here is from genome assembly GCA_030737875.1 of Allium sativum. Lineage (NCBI taxonomy): Eukaryota > Viridiplantae > Streptophyta > Magnoliopsida > Asparagales > Amaryllidaceae > Allium > Allium sativum. The sequence continues at coordinate 361,724,549 of CM060921.1, read as the reverse complement.
GAATGAACCTGTACATCATCATGACTGCAATTTGTGCAGGTGTAGGATTGTTTTGCAAGCATTTAGAGGGGAATGAGAAAGTCAGGAGATGACAAGAATCAATGTGGTGGGCAGATATTATGGATAAGTTTGAATAAATTATTTTTTCCATGTACCTAACGCAACATAAAACATATAACACCAAAATTCATTATTGACACCACGTGTATAGTGAAAGGGGCTTGAGTATACAATTAGTATGCATTGTAGTGGGAATCACATATGCAGACTTATTAACTATCGGAGCACGTTGACTAACATTGCAATTCCCAGAGCATTCCTGCAAGGCTCTAGAGAAGGAGCTTTCTAACAGAAACTTGGGAAAGTGTAAAAAACTATTATCCAAAGTTAGATCTGAACGAAACTAGATGCATATTACATAAACTCATTATTTGATAGGCGCTTGACTTTATATTTCCACATAAGAAATGGCTGGACGTACCTCATAGACATCTGAGCTTCAAAAACTCCGCACCATAAGAAATGTCTATCCAGAAGATGCACATATGATGATGATACAACAAACATTTAAGTTCATGTGAAAACATAATGGTTTAATATCATAAACAGTGATATTTTATATTTTAAATAATCAATAAATGTTAAATTTACCTCACTAACAGCAACACCATAATTCAGATAGTTCGCATGATTGCTGTCGGGGACAAAATAAGTACCTGCTACTAAATTTAAATTGCGCTGGTAGGCCTGTAACTTGCAAAGTGTGATTTTGAAGCAGCAGGTATATATACATCTTACCTTGCCTTGGTACTTACCATAATTCAGATAGTTCGCATGATTGCTGTCGATGAAAAAACTACTATACAAGATCTTACCTTGCCTTGATACAAACATATATACATCTTTGTTGACTTCGACCTTGCCTTATGAATCTAAAATAGACATAAAAATCCATAAATTTATCGCATTCATTTATGGATACTTGACATCAAAATTAAATGAAAAACTAAAATAGATAATCTACGCAATTGAAGCATAGCTACCAGGCTCGGTATCAATACTTTTGAATTTTTCTCCAAAACTTTCATGATTCTTCCTTGCTATTCGAAATTGAGTCGAAGCAACTTGATCAGCTAATTTTTTGACCAAAGCAGCTGGAGATAAATCGGATTTGCTATTAATAGGGCAATCTACATTATAAAATATTTCAAAAATTAGAATAATAAATTTGATAGATAATATAATAAGCATTTTAACAGGAAATCTAAAACTATCATCTTGAAAGGCAAACATACACATTAGGCTTCAGTGTTCAATTGGTGTTATCTATAATGCAAATATGCAAGAGCTTATTTTTTTGGGTAGTGTATAAGGAAAATGGTATATTTAAAATTGATTCTTCTAGGGAGGAGCTGTACGTAGACCGTACATTGACGAACACGCTAAAACATTGAATTTTCACGTGTGCGCATCGGGCTTGCAGCGTTCCGCGCCGAGCCACTCCACGGCTTGCGGCGCTTCGCTAATGGAAGAGTTGTACGTAGCCCGATGCGCACACGTGAAAATTCAATGGGTGGATGATAGGTCCACATCATTTAACGAGAGGATGATAAGTTAATGGAAGAGCATCTTACAAGAATAATGGGAGAGCACTTCAGTTATCAAATCTGGAACATTGATAAAGGGCTAATTATAATCACTTCTTCCAAGCATTGGAATGTATTCTGATTCCTTCGCACCTGCACCAAAGCAAGCTGCAATTATCACAATACATAAATAACTTAACATTCGTTTGTTGAACTATGGGTATTCTACACCAAAAAAAAAAAGGAGAAAAAGAACAACAATCACACTACCGTACCACTATATCACCACAACCAATTAAACAGCCTACGACCACCAAAACAACCTGCAAGTCCACACATCCTACTAGCAACCCATTAAGTTTAACCTATCATCACCAAACAATACACTTCGTACCAATAACCTAACCTACCAAATAGCATAGCCACCTCCATTAATGAAAGAATGATACAAATAGTCTGAAGCAACATTTTGGACACCATACTTAATTTCCATAGCTAATATAATTATTATGCTAAGGTTCTAAAATCAAGCTTATCAAAAGATAAGATACCTTCAAGATGCTTTCTACACATTCCAGTTTTTAACTATGTATTTCTGTCCCTAAGGATAATAGAATATTATTTTCTTTCAATCTCCCATAACTTGTCCTTTCCTGTTGAAAATATCAAACCAAACATAGTTAAATAAAATAAAGTTTCATAAAAATCAATAGAAAATCTATTGAGACTAGGAAAATCAAATTTGTTACAAATTAAAGTATTTAGGATCTATTGTTAGGATTATTAGCAGCAACTCAAATAGTACAAGTGAAAAAAATCCATCCCATTTGCCAACCCAAACTACTAGGTAGCCTCGTTCAATTTATCAGCTAGGCAGCCTGCTTTTCTAAGCCAGTCCCATTTGCTAGCACATTTTTAATCATTTCAAGCATGTCTTTCAATGTTTGAATCCTAGATTAAGATCATGTAAAAGGCCATTGCTGATTAGTTGGCTACAAACCTTCAATTGTCAGCACTACAAGTGCATGACCCACCATATTCATATACAAATCCTAAAATTGATTTATATCTTCATTTTTTTCAATTTATCTTTTTGACTGGCACCAAACTAGAAGCATTATAATTGGAGAAAATTCATCATAACCAAGCAATATGAAATGGCAAATGGCAATGATCTACCTAAATATTGGTCGCTATGGCAAACAGGCAAACACATGCACATGCCTAATAATTATTGTCATCGTTTACTGAAGGACAAAAATATGACAACCGCAATTCTATTCATATCAAATGTAATTAAAACGCAAACGAGCACAAACAATAAATTCACTGACCTCAATCAGTACTACTAAACAAGATCTTTACAAATCATAGTCATCAATTTGATGTCGATATCTGGGAACACTGCAGCAATCAAAAGAACAACATTTGCTCCGCAAGCACGTGCATAATAGATCTATCATGTTTCAATTATGAACTCTTTGCATAAAAGAGGCACTGAAAATTGCACCTATTATGAAGCGTTTACGAAAAATAAAAGAAGAAAATTTTGGTAAACCTAATCATCATGAAGCCAAATATGGCGAACAATGTATGAGTAAGCTTAGAATTATAATCAAGGGTTAAGTGCATTTAAGACACAATATGCAATTTATTTAAGATGAAAAATGCTCAGTTGACAATTTAGTTAAATCATTGCTAATATACTCAATTGAATTGTTTATTTTCTTTTTATAGTTTTGGGTCTATAGTTTTTCATTTCTGCTTTCTAAATGGTATCCCTCTTTCTTTTGGATGCGCAAGTCGATATTCACCATTCCTTCTATTAGCATCACCAAATTCTAACCTGATTTCGGGGAACTCACTCCACTACTATTAGAAATGAGAAACAAACACAGCGGCTACTCATATATTCCTTCACATGGACTACTTACGTGGCACCACATCAGCCATCAATTCGTTTCATCTTGCACCGTTTATTTTCTGATCTGCAACTACACTTTGTAACCAATTAGAGCTTAGCCCATAAGCCCATTATGTTCAGTATATAAACATGGGCTGTACATTTGTATATATATCAGTTTCATTGTGTAAAATCTTGATAAGAGAAAAACGTTTTACACTTTTGCTATCTCAAAATCTTTTCTTGGTATCAGAGCCATTTAAAAGCCTAACGGCATCAGTTGGTCTGAAAAGAAAAGAAAAAAAATTGTTATACCCATTAGCTAAACTTCATCATTTGGGTATATTTTCTCTCATCAGTGAATAATCACTTCATTTGAGAGATTGAATATAGAAAGATCATCGCTGCCTTGCCTCGGATTCACTGAACGTTTGGCGGCAACTTGACAATTCAATCTATATTCATTAAAACTCTGCATCAATCATCAAGAATCCAATTCAAGAAAGTTAAAGAAACTCACCAAGAACTCAGTTAAAAGCCTCGCCAGAGAGTTTCATCAGATCCTTGTATTAATTATACATACCTCATCATCAAAACTCTTGGCTGCTTCATCCTGAGCCTCAGGAGTTTCGTTCTTCCGATCAGAATCGACATTTGATCCAGAATCTTTGTAATGTCCCGAATTTTTGGCAGTTGAATATTTAAAATTATTATTTTAAATATTTTTATTTGGAAAATAAAAGGGTTTTAATATTTAAATCGCTATTTAAACGAAGTTTGAACATTATATATTCATATAATTATAAAACGAGCTCAGAACAGCGCTGCAGTTCGTAAAATAGAGTTTTGAACTTCAACTGGATATACAGAGTATATTTTAAATCGGATTTCCGTGAAACAAGAAATGTACGGAGCTGGAGAAGTATATTTTTCTAGTGGAAGAGAAAAATCGAGATTTCGTCGTGTAGATTGGAAGTTATGCCCAAATCAATTTGGTAGAAAAACAGCGGCGTAATCGTTTATCGACCGTAACGGTTTATTCGATATAACTAGTTACCGGTTTCGAATTTAGCCAAGGTTCTTTTGGGACATAGTAATAATTTAATTTTTAGAATTTTACTGTAATTTTTAATTAATTAAATAAACAGCTTTTTATTCAGAGTATTTTACACCCTGTGTCAACATTTTGGGGTTTCACAATAGAAGTTAAACTACCGATATTATTATATTTTTGGGATCGTGGAACATCGCTCGACACGATCATATTTTTATTTCTGTCTATGGCCGTCTGTATGTGAACAAAATTCTATGCATCGGGGTACCATATTAAAATAAAACTAACAAGTCTACATTAAATAGCGTGTAAAGTAAAATATGCGAAATCGGTTCACCCCGTAATAACCAAGGGACAAGAAAACACAGCTTCTTTTCAAAACGTCAGCAGCAGTGCAAAAGGAAAACTACAGCAGACCTAATTCCCTACTTTTTCACAGCTAAGATGAATGCCGTGGAGACAAAGTAAAAATAAACAATTCCTTTTACTTTTTTGGCAGCCAAACTAAACACGTGATGCCCACGTTTTCCCTATCTATAAATACACAGTGCGTCTCCATTTTCCTTACTGTGCTTTTAAGTTCTAACCGATACCCTTTTCTATGAAAAATCAAAACCGTATATATAAAAAAAAAAAATATACACTGCGGTTCGACCCCGAAGTAGCAGGAGGTGGCAACCGAGTTGTTACATGGTGGCTGTTGAGGGCGGAGGGCGATCTGATGGCCGGTCAGTGGACTAGGTGGCGCGCATGTGCTTGAAGACTGAGGGGTGTTGTTTCTGTCCGTGTTGAAGCTTTGGTGGCGGCAAAAGGGTTTCTGGCGTGGGAGTTCATGAAGTTTTGATGGAGACTTATATTTTGGTGCACCGCATGTACACAGGAGACCGAAATTTGCTTTGGCAAATTTGAAGAAGAAAACTGTTTCTTGAGGGTGTGTTGAGGATGGGCTGGAGACATGATTTTGGGCTTTAGGCCGGTTTTATTTAAGTTAAAAAAAAAAAAGAAAAAAAAAAGAAAAAAAAAAAGAAAGGGAGTTTGAAAGGAAACAAAATGGTGGAGCCGGAGAAGTTGTTATACGGTGAACAAAGAAACAAGGGGAGGACGGTATGGGCGGAAAAATGGTGCAGGTGGTCTTTTGTCCATGCATTTTGTATGGAGTAGAAGGTGGACACGTTTTCTCCATGGAAGGAAAAAGGGCAGCGAAAAGAAAGAAAATAAAATATAAGGGACTAGGAAGAACGGTGAATAAAGCGAAGGGGTTAGTTGATATCAACCGGACGGATTTGTCAAGAATGGGGCAGCACTTTTGGAATATTGGATGGGCATGTTTGTCCTGAACGAAAAGGGTACGTGTTCTTCGATGGTTAATAATAGAAAATTGAGATAATTAAAATTTTAATTAGAGTTTAATTAATTTAAATTAAAAAGATGATCGTATAATATGTGTATACCGCTCATATGTTAACAGAATCATTCCAACGAAGGAACGTTGAAACAGTATCAACAAGCACCGCATTGGGGAACTAGAATGAACGGATGGATGGAAGCAGCTGAAGTTGTTCATTAAAATAAACTCATGTTTTAAATCAAACCGGTTGGACGACGAAACAAAACCCAAGTGAGTTAAACTCACTCAGTTACCCTATTTATAATTTTTATAAATCGGGTTTATTGCTTGTGTGCTATGTTTGCTAGCTGATTTGGTTGATTTAATGGTTGTTTGGTTAGTTGCTATACTATTTAAATTAAACGTTGTTTAATTTAAATAGAATAACATCGTTATTTTTAACGATGATTTTCCAAACAAGGTAACTTACCTTGATGGTTACGTTTATAACAATATAAACGTATTTAAATTGAATTGGATGCCTGAATGATTATTTTAGTTGACCGTTATCAGATGAACTGATTGTTTGTTTGCATATGATCCTTATATGAACTGTTTAACCGACATGATTGGGTTATTGACTTAGTGGTGGTTTGTTGAATCTAAATTCAACATTTATTCGGTTATTAACCGATGTGCGATATTGGTTGAGAAATTTATAGCAGATGGCCAAAATAAAAACTGTTTTATAAAGATTGATCTACCGTCAGGTGCATCGGTGAAAATGAAGTTATTTATTCTATAATTGAATATAGATTTTAAATATATTATTTTTAAATGAAGTTTACAAATAAAAGAAATAACCCAATTCTAGTTGTATATTGTTGGTTTAACCAACAATCATCATTTTGGCACCAAAATCAACCGTGTGCGAAGCACGTGCTTTATCTTTTATAAAGCAGATTCTTGTATTAAAAAGATTATTAAGCAACTGTGAAATGTTTAACATCGGCGATTAATTGTTTTATGGAACAAGTAAAGTAAGATTATTTTGAAACGGATTATTTAAATTAATATTATTATTTATTAGTTTAAATGAAAAAGACAAGTAGAGTTGATCAAAGAGTTAACCGTATGTTAAAGTCGACCAAGCAAACTGTTATAACGACAGTTGATTATTAAGTTAAATAAATTTGAGCAGATTTATCTAATGAAATAAATTTAGCAAAGGATGTTTAACTTAAAAAGGAAATTTGATATTTATCCAAGTTAACGATAAAGTAAATTGTTTAAGTAATCGAAGTTATAAATGAATTATGATTGGATTTCAAAGGAAGTGTGAACGGCTTTATATTCTAAACCAGATTTGATAAATTGAGTTATAAAAGAGATTTCTAAGCAAAGGCAATAAGCCTAAGATAACTATTTGAATTAAGAAAGGAAATCGAGGCGAAAGGGGTTTGTATTAAACCAAAGTTGTGCAGACAAGTATATAAAAAGGGATCGGAAGTTAAAACGTTAATTTTATATTAACGCTACTTTATAATGGCATTAAGTGAAATAAGCGAGTTAGAAATAAGATTTCCCGGAAGGAATAAATGGATGGTTTAGAAAAAGGATTATTGTAATTGAATTGGGAAAAAGGATCGAGTAAAAGGGATTTGTAATGAAAACTCAGATAATGAAACAATTAAAGGAAGTTCATTTTAAAGGGTAAGTGGCAATGATTTTATTTAGATAACGAAACGAAAAGAGATTTCTTAACGATTGTTTTACGAATAATTATTGAATCGATTCCTCAAAATTTGATGATAAGTAAAGTTGTAGCAAATGTTTCAAATAAGAGTTAACAGAGAATTGAGTATGATTTTTGATATTTTTCTAAGTATCAAAATGAAATAAATTTGAGAATATTATTTTAATGGCCAAGTGATGTTGTGTACTCAACCAATGAATCTGTTGTATGGTTGTTTATTAAATAACCAACTATCAAAATCTGGCCCAACGTTATTGGTACGGGAAGACCGGGATCGAATTTATATTCGAAAACCATTCCGACCAATAAATACGAATACGTCGAAGATGCTGATCGGGATGGAGTAATTGAAGACCGTAGATCTTCATAAACGGAAGAGTTACTTACAATCTTTGGCTGATCCCCAGAGATATACTGTGATTCTGTCGTGGCTGAAATCTATGGGTTGCAAGGACTACTCGCTACTGATCTATAGGGTGATTCCTAGGATGTGGTAGGAGAGTGCCTTCGGTTCATCCTGTTCCTGGATGACTTGTATTGATAAAGTGAATGATGGCCAGATATTTCAAAAGTCGATTATAACCTCAAGCCTCATCAACCGAGAAATGACAAAAATCGGGCAGGCAGCATGGCTATGTGGGTCGCTCCCATTAGGGTGTATAATCACCTATCTAGAGAAATTCCTTTTGTTCTTTAATCTATCGATTCTGCCCATTCGGGAACGGTGGTTTGAGTCCAACCGTTGGTGATATACATTCGATACACTCAAGCGAAATGAGTGGTCGGTCATGTGTGGGCCGGGTTGCAAGACGTTCTTGTTGAACCCAGTGTATTCGCCTCTAGAGATACACGAGCGGCAGGTGGTCCCATACCTTGTCAAGGTCGGAATCCAATCTCCAATAAGCGCCCGAGGTTTTGATTGTATACTATATATGTGGAGCGTGAGATGCAAGCGTTCCACTAGATTGATATTTATTTGTATCTAGACACTATTATAATATTAGAAAAGATATTGATTTCAAAACTGTTTTGGGTTATCGTAAGGTAAAAACCGTCCGTGTTTATGTGTGGATTTGGTCTTACGATTATCCTTTTCTTTCGAAAGGATTTTAACTTTAAAATCAAGTTGTGTGATACCCTTAATACTGGGCGAGTTTTACTCACTCTGGTTCACCAGACTGACCCGGTGTTTTGTAAATGCTCGGGTTAGACCGGGTGTACAGGTTCAGGTTATCGGATGCTGTGAAGTCCAAAGACGAGCTGAAGGTGTTCAGACGTATGCTATTACCTGGTATTATTCCGCTGTGTGATGTATATAAGGACAGATTATTATAACTGTCCCAGTATATTGATGTACTCTGATGATTGTAAGTTTTTATTTCCAAGCTCTCTATAAAGTTTATTTATATATTATATTTTGTTCCGCTGCGAAGTGAGACTCTGTGCTGTGGTGATTCTTCTTCTTCTTCTTCTATTCTAACATTTCTTTCTTTCTTTTCTCACCCTCTAACTTCTTTCTTCTAGCTTTCTGGGGTTTCGGTACTTGAGTTTTGGACACGGTTGGTATAAATGTCAGGATTCAAGTGTCGAAAATCCCGGGTCGCTACAGTTGGTATCAGAGCAATTGGTTTAGTAAAAACCTTGGCTCTGTGGTGTAACTCGATAGAGATGGGGTTAGCAATACCCTAGATCGAGATTGAGTGTATGTATATATAAGAGAGCGTATTTGTAAATTTTATATACAAATGTTTTATATTGTGTTTGTTGATCGGTTCAAGTGTTGAAAAGCATAGAACTGGCAATCGATACATTACTGTTTTGAAAAGAGGGTAAATGGAATAATTTCACCCAAAATATATTTTTGTATAGAAAAGAAATTTTTATTAAATTATTGAGATATTTGTGTGTTTGATCGATTTGAATGGGATTCAAATCGAACTAAAAAAATTGAATTGATACTTAACTTGGTTAAGTGTAATTAATTTCAGAATGATATTGTAATTAAATTAATTGGAGATTAAATGAATGAATAATAATCAAATGTGTGAAACCAAAATAAATATTAATATTGAATGTGAATTCAATAAATTTTGTTTATTTGGTTATGTATTGGTTGATGGTTGTAAATTGGTTGTTATTGGATGACAAGTAGTTGAATAGAATCCATTAAATGGTTTAACGAAGGTATGGAAAATAAATTCTAGTGTCAAAAATTTGAATGAAACTGAATATGAATTGAATTGAAACCAACTAGCGGGAAATTGAATCAAGATATAATATATTAAACAGAATCAGATTTTGAATTGCGAGACAAGAATCTGAAATGGTGGTGGACTGGTAAGTTAAGATTTGGAATTGACAATGGATGGAAATTGAGTTAAGAATGGGATTTGGCTTGAATGCGTGAAGGATTTGGTTCTGAGGATAAAATTGGTATTTTGTTTGGGGATGCATTTGTATATGCTGACAGGGCAGCAGATGGAAAGGATATAATGATATGCCCGACAAAAAGGTACACGTTTATTTCTATATGGGTTTGGTGATTTATGAGCTTATTTGGCAAGCCGCTTGGCTGTCTATTTTGTTTTAGAATGGGGAAGGCCTAAGAAGGCAAGTTGTAGTTGTACCGATTGAGCCGTATAGAGGAGGTGCTGGCAAAAATTTTCGGAAATTTAAGATGTTAGGAAATTTTCAATATTTTTGGAAATATCTATATATGGTATTGAAATTGGTTTCTAATTTAAAATAAGTTGGATTTGGAAATAAATGGGATTTGTAACGTTCTTTTCTTACCTTAGCAATTTCGAGGACGAAATTATTCTAAGGGGGGAAGAATGTAATGTCCCGAATTTTTGGCAGTTGAATATTTAAAATTATTATTTTAAATATTTTTATTTAGAAAATAAAAGGGTTTTAATATTTAAATCGCTATTTAAACGAAGTTTGAACATTATATATTCATATAATTATAAAACGAGCTCAGAACAGCGCTGCAGTTCGTAAAACAGAGTTTTGAACTTCAACTGGATATACAGAGTCCATTTTAAATCGGATTTCCGTGAAACAAGAAATGTACGGAGCTGGAGAAGTATATTTTTCTAGTGGAAGAGAAAAATCGAGATTTCGTCGTGTAGATTGGAAGTTATGCCCAAATCAATTTGGTAGAAAAACAGCGGCGTAATCGTTTATCGACCGTAACGGTTTATTCGATATAACTAGTTACCGGTTTCGAATTTAGCCAAGGTTCTTTTGGGACATAGTAATAATTTAATTTTTAGAATTTTACTGTAATTTTTAATTAATTAAATAAACAACTTTTTATTCAGAGTATTTTACACCCTATGTCAACATTTTGGGGTTTCACAATAGAAGTTAAACTACCGATATTATTATATTTTTGGGATCGTGGCACATCGCTCGACACGATCATATTTTTATTTCTGTCTATGGCCGTCTGTATGTGAACAAAATTCTATGCATCGGGGTACCATATTAAAACAAAACTAACAAGTCTACATTAAATAGCGTGTAAAGTAAAATATGCGAAATCGGTTCACCCCGTAATAACCAAGGGACAAGAAAACACAGCTTCTTTTCAAAACGTCAGCAGCAGTGCAAAAGGAAAACTACAGCAGACCTAATTCCCTACTTTTTCACAGCTAAGATGAATGCCGTGGAGACAAAGTAAAAATAAACAATTCCTTTTACTTTTTTGGCAGCCAAACTAAACACGTGATGCCCACGTTTTCCCTATCTATAAATACACAGTGCGTCTCCATTTTCCTTACTGTGCTTTTAAGTTCTAACCGATACCCTTTTCTATGAAAAATCAAAACCGTATATATAAAAAAAAAAAATATACACTGCGGTTCGACCCCGAAGTAGCAGGAGGTGGCAACCGAGTTGTTACATGGTGGCTGTTGAGGGCGGAGGGCGATCTGATGGCCGGTCAGTGGACTAGGTGGCGCGCATGTGCTTGAAGACTGAGGGGTGTTGTTTCTGTCCGTGTTGAAGCTTTGGTGGCGGCAAAAGGGTTTCTGGCGTGGGAGTTCATGAAGTTTTGATGGAGACTTATATTTTGGTGCACCGCATGTACACAGGAGACCGAAATTTGCTTTGGCAAATTTGAAGAAGAAAACTGTTTCTTGAGGGTGTGTTGAGGATGGGCTGGAGACATGATTTTGGGCTTTAGGCCGGTTTTATTTAAGTTAAAAAAAAAAAAGAAAAAAAAAAGAAAAAAAAAAAAGAAAGGGAGTTTGAAAGGAAACAAAATGGTGGAGCCGGAGAAGTTGTTATACGGTGAACAAAGAAACAAGGGGAGGACGGTATGGGCGGAAAAATGGTGCAGGTGGTCTTTTGTCCATGCATTTTGTATGGAGTAGAAGGTGGACACGTTTTCTCCATGGAAGGAAAAAGGGCAGCGAAAAGAAAGAAAATAAAATATAAGGGACTAGGAAGAACGGTGAATAAAGCGAAGGGGTTAGTTGATATCAACCGGACGGATTTGTCAAGAATGGGGCAGCACTTTTGGAATATTGGATGGGCATGTTTGTCCTGAACGAAAAGGGTACGTGTTCTTCGATGGTTAATAATAGAAAATTGAGATAATTAAAATTTTAATTAGAGTTTAATTAATTTAAATTAAAAAGATGATCGTATAATATGTGTATACCGCTCATATGTTAACAGAATCATTCCAACGAAGGAACGTTGAAACAGTATCAACAAGCACCGCATTGGGGAACTAGAATGAACGGATGGATGGAAGCAGCTGAAGTTGTTCATTAAAATAAACTCATGTTTTAAATCAAACCGGTTGGACGACGAAACAAAACCCAAGTGAGTTAAACTCACTCAGTTACCCTATTTATAATTTTTATAAATCGGGTTTATTGCTTGTGTGCTATGTTTGCTAGCTGATTTGGTTGATTTAATGGTTGTTTGGTTAGTTGCTATACTATTTAAATTAAACGTTGTTTAATTTAAATAGAATAACATCGTTATTTTTAACGATGATTTTCCAAACAAGGTAACTTACCTTGATGGTTACGTTTATAACAATATAAACGTATTTAAATTGAATTGGATGCCTGAATGATTATTTTAGTTGACCGTTATCAGATGAACTGATTGTTTGTTTGCATATGATCCTTATATGAACTGTTTAACCGACATGATTGGGTTATTGACTTAGTGGTGGTTTGTTGAATCTAAATTCAACATTTATTCGGTTATTAACCGATGTGCGATATTGGTTGAGAAATTTATAGCAGATGGCCAAAATAAAAACTGTTTTATAAAGATTGATCTACCGTCAGGTGCATCGGTGAAAATGAAGTTATTTATTCTATAATTGAATATAGATTTTAAATATATTATTTTTAAATGAAGTTTACAAATAAAAGAAATAACCCAATTCTAGTTGTATATTGTTGGTTTAACCAACAATCATCATTTTGGCACCAAAATCAACCGTGTGCGAAGCACGTGCTTTATCTTTTATAAAGCAGATTCTTGTATTAAAAAGATTATTAAGCAACTGTGAAATGTTTAACATCGGCGATTAATTGTTTTATGGAACAAGTAAAGTAAGATTATTTTGAAACGGATTATTTAAATTAATATTATTATTTATTAGTTTAAATGAAAAAGACAAGTAGAGTTGATCAAAGAGTTAACCGTATGTTAAAGTCGACCAAGCAAACTGTTATAACGACAGTTGATTATTAAGTTAAATAAATTTGAGCAGATTTATCTAATGAAATAAATTTAGCAAAGGATGTTTAACTTAAAAAGGAAATTTGATATTTATCCAAGTTAACGATAAAGTAAATTGTTTAAGTAATCGAAGTTATAAATGAATTATGATTGGATTTCAAAGGAAGTGTGAACGGCTTTATATTCTAAACCAGATTTGATAAATTGAGTTATAAAAGAGATTTCTAAGCAAAGGCAATAAGCCTAAGATAACTATTTGAATTAAGAAAGGAAATCGAGGCGAAAGGGGTTTGTATTAAACCAAAGTTGTGCAGACAAGTATATAAAAAGGGATCGGAAGTTAAAACGTTAATTTTATATTAACGCTACTTTATAATGGCATTAAGTGAAATAAGCGAGTTAGAAATAAGATTTCCCGGAAGGAATAAATGGATGGTTTAGAAAAAGGATTATTGTAATTGAATTGGGAAAAAGGATCGAGTAAAAGGGATTTGTAATGAAAACTCAGATAATGAAACAATTAAAGGAAGTTCATTTTAAAGGGTAAGTGGCAATGATTTTATTTAGATAACGAAACGAAAAGAGATTTCTTAACGATTGTTTTACGAATAATTATTGAATCGATTCCTCAAAATTTGATGATAAGTAAAGTTGTAGCAAATGTTTCAAATAAGAGTTAACAGAGAATTGAGTATGATTTTTGATATTTTTCTAAGTATCAAAATGAAATAAATTTGAGAATATTATTTTAATGGCCAAGTGATGTTGTGTACTCAACCAATGAATCTGTTGTATGGTTGTTTATTAAATAACCAACTATCAAAATCTGGCCCAACGTTATTGGTACGGGAAGACCGGGATCGAATTTATATTCGAAAACCATTCCGACCAATAAATACGAATACGTCGAAGATGCTGATCGGGATGGAGTAATTGAAGACCGTAGATCTTCATAAACGGAAGAGTTACTTACAATCTTTGGCTGATCCCCAGAGATATACTGTGATTCTGTCGTGGCTGAAATCTATGGGTTGCAAGGACTACTCGCTACTGATCTATAGGGTGATTCCTAGGATGTGGTAGGAGAGTGCCTTCGGTTCATCCTGTTCCTGGATGACTTGTATTGATAAAGTGAATGATGGCCAGATATTTCAAAAGTCGATTATAACCTCAAGCCTCATCAACCGAGAAATGACAAAAATCGGGCAGGCAGCATGGCTATGTGGGTCGCTCCCATTAGGGTGTATAATCACCTATCTAGAGAAATTCCTTTTGTTCTTTAATCTATCGATTCTGCCCATTCGGGAACGGTGGTTTGAGTCCAACCGTTGGTGATATACATTCGATACACTCAAGCGAAATGAGTGGTCGGTCATGTGTGGGCCGGGTTGCAAGACGTTCTTGTTGAACCCAGTGTATTCGCCTCTAGAGATACACGAGCGGCAGGTGGTCCCATACCTTGTCAAGGTCGGAATCCAATCTCCAATAAGCGCCCGAGGTTTTGATTGTATACTATATATGTGGAGCGTGAGATGCAAGCGTTCCACTAGATTGATATTTATTTGTATCTAGACACTATTATAATATTAGAAAAGATATTGATTTCAAAACTGTTTTGGGTTATCGTAAGGTAAAAACCGTCCGTGTTTATGTGTGGATTTGGTCTTACGATTATCCTTTTCTTTCGAAAGGATTTTAACTTTAAAATCAAGTTGTGTGATACCCTTAATACTGGGCGAGTTTTACTCACTCTGGTTCACCAGACTGACCCGGTGTTTTGTAAATGCTCGGGTTAGACCGGGTGTACAGGTTCAGGTTATCGGATGCTGTGAAGTCCAAAGACGAGCTGAAGGTGTTCAGACGTATGCTATTACCTGGTATTATTCCGCTGTGTGATGTATATAAGGACAGATTATTATAACTGTCCCAGTATATTGATGTACTCTGATGATTGTAAGTTTTTATTTCCAAGCTCTCTATAAAGTTTATTTATATATTATATTTTGTTCCGCTGCGAAGTGAGACTCTGTGCTGTGGTGATTCTTCTTCTTCTTCTATTCTAACATTTCTTTCTTTCTTTTCTCACCCTCTAACTTCTTTCTTCTAGCTTTCTGGGGTTTCGGTACTTGAGTTTTGGACACGGTTGGTATAAATGTCAGGATTCAAGTGTCGAAAATCCCGGGTCGCTACAATCTTTTAAGTTTTGTTTGTCAACATGGTAGATACATCTACTTCGGTTGCATCAGTAACTGGAACCGATGCTGGAAATTCTGGCAACCCACCAAATCCACCAAATCCACCGAGTGGACCTGTACATCAATTAGTTAAGACTGGAATTAGCCCCCAAAGTCAATTAATTACTATTCAATTACAAGAAGAAAACTACTTGTTATGGAAACTACAAGTAGAGACTGCAATACAGGGCTACGGATTAGAGGGATTCATTCTTGGTACTACTCCTGTTCCCGCCAAGTTTATTACTGATCAAGACAACCGAACAGTTGCCAATGAGGCATTTGTTCAATATCATAGGCAAGATAGACTAATCAGTTCATGGTTATTATCTTCAATAAGTGAAGACCTGTTACCAACCATTATTGGATGTTCGTCCGCTAATGATATATGGACCACTATAGAAAAAGAATTCAACAATCAATCATCTGCCAAGGTCTTGCATTATAAAAGACAACTTCAAAACATAAAGATGGAAAACTCAAATATGAGAGAGTACATAGCTAAGGTAAAAAAGTTATGTGATTTACTTGGAGCTACAGGCAACAAAGTATCCAATGGAGATCATGTTCTATACTTATTAAATGGTCTAAATGAAGAGTATGAAGTTGTTGTTGCTGTTATCACAACCCAAAGAGTTGTTCCTCCTATTGATGAAGTTCATGCCATATTATTATCTCATGAATCAAGAATTAGCAGTAAAAGGATTCAAGAAATCGATCTTAATGCAAATCTTGCTACTGGCAACAAGAATAAGAACCAAAACACCAATAACAGATCAGAATCATCTTACCAGAGAGGTGGTGGTCCAAACAGAGGAAGAGGCAGAGGCAGATGGTCCAATAACAACAAACCCAAATGTCAGATCTGTGAAAAGATAGGCCATACTGCATTAAAATGTTACTTCATATATTCTAATAGTAATCAAAACCAAAAAAGTAGCAACAATCCTAATGCAAACGTTGCACGGATAAATCAAGAATCCAACAGTCAAGACAAAGGAAATGACACAGCAAGAATAGATCACTTGCAAGACGACAGTTGGTATCCTGATTCTGGAGCAACTAATCATCTTACAAATAATCTGGACAATCTTAACATTGGGTGCAAGGAATATCGAGGTAATAAATCTGTTTCTATTGCTAATGGCAAACACATTCAAATTACTCATATAGGTAACACTTATATTAATGGTAGTAAACAACTACAGCTATGCAACTTGCTTAGAGTACCAAAAATTACCAAAAATTTAATTAGCGTATCTCAGTTTGCCAAAGACAACAAAGTTTATTTTGAATTTTTCCCAAGATATTGTTTAATCAGGGATATTCTAACTAGAAAAATCATATTACAGGGTGACTTGGCAAATGGCTTGTACAAATTTAGTTCTATTAAATGCCAAAATGATGTGAATCAAGAGAAGTGCAATGCCACATGCAATTTGAATGTTAAAACTGATAACAATATGAATGTATTTGATTTTTGGCATTGCAAGCTTGGACATCCTAGCACTAAAATTGTTCAGACTATATTGAATGACAATCATATCAAATTTGATCCTGTATCCTTACCTTATATTTGTGAATTTTGTCAAATGGGCAAGAATCATAGACTTCCATTCAATGATTCAGACACTACATATACTGAACCTCTACAGTTAGTCGCCATAGATCTGTGGGGTCCATCTCCAGTATATTCTGACCATGGTTATAAGTATTATGTATCTTTTGTAGATGCTTATACCAGATTCACTTGGATATTTTTTTTAAAAGCCAAATCAGAAACATACAATGCTGTTATAAGCTATATTATCATGGCTGAGAAACAACATAGTCACACAGTTAAAGTAATTCAAACCGATGGTGGTAGTGAATTTAAAAACTTACACAAGTTCTTTCAGAAAAAGGGTATCATTCATAGAACTACCTGTCCATATACATCACAACAAAATGGACTGGTAGAAAGGAAACACAGACACTTGGTCGAATCTGGATTGACATTGCTTGCACAAGCAAGTATGCCATTAAAATTCTGGCCAGAAGCTTTTAATACGGCTGTTTACCTGATTAACAGGCAACCAACAGGTGTATTAAAAGGCATATCACCATTTGAAAAACTATACAATGTCAAACCAGATTATAAACAACTTAAAATGTTTGGATGTCTGTGTTTTCCATAATTAAGGCCCTATAATACTAATAAACTAAATTTTAGATCGAGACAGTGTACCTTTCTAGGGTATGCTACCAACCAGAAGGGATACAAATGTATTGATAATACTGGCAGAATATACATCAGTAGACATGTTGTGTTTGATGAAAAAGTTTTTCCATATAGTACAAAGGATATAAGTACAACAGGTAAGGTCAGAAACTCAACAATTTCCATACCTACCGTGCCTCAAATCAATGAAAGCTGGCAGCAAATAGAGAATCATCAACAGTCTGATGCTCAAAGCTCACCAATCAACGATGACCATGAGAGCTTTGAGCCACCCAGTGTGACTTCTCATTCACCTGTTCAAAGTCAGAATCAAAATGAAGAGTCAAATGATCAACAACAAACTCCTGAAAGGTCTGAAAGCAGCAATAACTCACCACCAACCAGACAACCAGTTCAAACTGGTCATCATATGATCACTAGATCTAAAAGTGGTATCTTTAAACCCAAAATATTCACTGCTGCAGCCAGTACTAGTGAATCTGAATCATTTGATCAGGCAATTAAAAACAAACACTGGAAAGTAGCAATGGATGATGAATACAATGCCTTAATCAAGAATAATACATGGGATATTGTATGTCCACCTGTTAACAAAAACATAATAGGTTGCAGATGGACATACAAACTAAAGAAAAATCCTGATGGATCAATAAATAAGTACAAGGCCAGGCTTGTAGCCAGAGGTTTTACACAAGAGTATGGTTTTGATTTCAATCAAACATTTTCTCCTGTTGTAAAACCCACAACCATAAAGCTTGTACTTACTATTGCTGCAAGTAAAAATTGGCATATCAGACATCTGGATGTCAATAATGCATTCTTAAATGGTATTCTCAAGGAAGAAATCTATATGAGCCAGCCACCAGGATATAATGTTAACTCAAACTATGTCTGTAAATTAAATAAGGCTATATATGGCCTGAAACAGTCCCCTTGTGTATGGTTCGTTAGACTGAAAAACACACTACATAAATTAGGTTTTCAGTCTACCAAATCAGACAATTCTCTATTCACTAGAATTAGTCAATCATCTACAGTTTTTATATTAATATATGTAGATGATCTGATAATTACTGGTAGCAATATTAAAGACATAGATGAGTTAACACAGTATCTAGACAGACAGTTCTCTATAAAAAACTTGGGGAATATTAATTATTTCTTGGGCATAGAAGTAACCAGAAATAATGACAGCTTATTTCTATGCCAAAGAAAATACATCACAGAATTGCTCAATAAGACAAAGATGTTAAATGCTAATCCTCAACCAACTCCCATGATAAGTAATCAACAATATTCTAAATTTAGAGGAGAAGCAGTTTCTAACATCACAGAATACATGATGGTTGTAGGAGCACTACAGTATGCTACTATAACTAGACCTGACATTTCCTACAGTGTAAATAAAGTATCTCAGTTTATGCAGAAACCACTGGACACACATTGGAAGGCCGTTAAAAGAATTCTAAGATACCTCAAAGATACTATTGACTATGGTCTCATGCTGAAGAGGAGTCAACACCTTAACATAGTGGGATATGCAGATGCTGACTGGGCCTCGGACCCTGATGATAGAAGATCCACAAGTGGCTACTGTATATATGTAGGTCAAAGTCTAATATCATGGAGTTCAACGAAACAAGTTACAATTTCAAGGTCAAGTACAGAATCTGAATACAGAAGCATAGCTAATGCTGCGGCTGAAATAAAGTGGATCCAATCAATACTAAAGGAACTTCAAATTACTACTTCAGCTAAGCCAGTAATTTGGTGTGATAACAAAAGTGCGGTCTACATGTCAGAAAATCCAATACAACATGCGAGAACCAAACATATTGAAATAGATCTACACTTCGTAAGAGAAATGGTTCAGAAAGGAGAAATTGAAGTTAATCATATACCTGGAACTTACCAAAAGGCCGACATACTGACTAAGTCTATAAGTGCAAAAACTTTACCAGATTCCGTTCAGAGTTCAACGTCAATGAAAACAAGGGTCAATCGGAAAGTGACACCAGCGCAAGCAAATCCAACAAAGAAGCACTCAGATATAGTAGATCCAGCAAAGAGTTGAGCAAATCTGATGAAGGAGCTCTCGAATCCATCAAGTCCAGAAAAGAATTGAGCAAATCTGACGAAGAAGCACTCAAACTCTGTAATACTAAAGTCAGAAGAATCTTAACAAAGGAATACGAGAGCGATAATCTAAATAAATCAAGTGCGCCTCCATGACTAAAGTGAAAATTAGGCTTTGAGGAAACCCTAGTTTTCAGAGGGGCGTATTAGAAATGAGAAACAAACACAGCGGCTACTCATATATTCCTTCACATGGACTACTTACGTGGCACCACATCAGCCATCAATTCATTTCATCTTGCACCGTTTATTTTCTGATCTGCAACTACACTTTGTAACCAATTAGAGCTTAGCCCATAAAGCCATTATGTTCAGTATATAAACATAGGCTGTACATTTGTATATATATCAGTTTCATTGTGTAAAATCTTGATAAGAGAAAAACGTTTTACACTTTTGCTATCTCAAAATCTTTTCTACTACTTCACTTCATACACAATTCTCCATCACTAGTCAGGTTATGCTTCGACCTACTTTCATCATCTTAGCTGTATATTTCAATGTGTTGGTTTCTGCTTTTTCTCTCTTAGTTATTGTTAGAAGTTGTTTCACGAACTCGATTGATTCCTCGGATTCTAACATCTGAAGGCCTGCTCTATCCATTATCTTCGAGATTCTATTAGTTTGCTGGTTTGTTCTCATTACTGTTTCCCTTTAGACTTGATTGATGCAGTTTTGCATTTTTAGTTGAAACTGGTTGTATTTTTTTAATATATTTTCGGATTGATTTTTTGATTAGGTCCATCTATATTCTTTCCGGATATTCCTGTTTTCGGCCAGCCTACTCGGTTCCTGGACATGGTATTATATTTAGTCTGTACATCAAAAAATATATATTGAGGTATATGAAATTTTGTTTAATAACATAGCTATCTAATATATGTTGTACGATCCATATGTATTATCAATACATAAATAAAATATTATGTTTGAGAGGATAAATTCGGATTGCATACTATTTTGAACTATTGTAATCATAAATTTACAATTTTGGAACTACATATTTTGTTCAATAGATCACGCTTTCAATCCCAAGTTATGTTAATATACCGTATCCATCCCTACCATGTAACTTGGAAGTTTTTTTTTTTTAATCATACTACATAGGAACACTCGGTTTCGAAACATGTATTACCATAGTTCACGCTTAAAATCCCAGTTTGTGCTTTTGTCCAGTACATACAGATGAAATGTTATATTTGAATCAGCGAACATGTTATTCAAATCATGTTATAACTGAAATGAATATATATATATATATATATATAGTTTGTATCATTGAATATGAAAATTGTTGCTTTGTCAGTTACATGTTTCAAGTTATTTATTTGTTCAATTAGCTGAATGAAAAATGAATACATATGGTTTGTACCAATGCATATGAAAATGTTTTAATTAAATGAATTGCCTCAGTAGGGTTAATATTTTTGCATTGTAATACTAGCTTGCATATTTTTTGGTTACTACTATTCAAACCCAAAATTCTTAGGCTAATGTGTAGCCTTATCCATATGTTGGTTATCTATACATTTTTCTCCAACTATGTTATCCTTAGGCCCCCCCCCCACCCCAAAACCCCACAAATGGTGTATATGTAACATTTTACATCATTTTCACATTTTTTGATCCTGCTTTTTGTTCATATTTTCATTGTTGGATAGTTTCACCAATTATTGAAAATAGGCATTGCATTGGACTTCTTTCATCGATACAACTAAAACACACTAAGATACTTTTGCTTGCATTCTATTTTACCACAATAAAATCATTTTATTCTTTTGCTCGTACTGTATAAAAGACAAAAAGATGATTTTTTATTTTTACATGCTTCACTTAGCATGAAAATTGATATTGGCCCATTTAGAGGACTTTTGTGACATGCTCATAACATCTATTGTATAAGAATTTCAACATGGAACAAATATTTCTAACTTATCTCATTGGAAATGTTTATATTTTTAGTTAGTGCTTATATGTGAAAAGCAATAAGGAATAATAATGGTCATCTGTTGCCTCACTCAATTCCATGTCATTAATGGTCAAAATTTGAACTGTAGTTCGTGTGATATTAATGTCCTTTTTTTCTATATTAGAATTTTTTTTTAAAAAAAATATGACTAATTTCTTAGCCATCCTTCTTATTTTCCATGATTTATTTATTGAAAAATAAAAATGTGCTTCTTAATCTTCCCATTACTAAATATCTATATTCCTCTGCTAACGAAAGCTTGGCCAGTTTGTTGCTTTCCATTTTGTGACCATCAGTGGATTTTGCATTAAAACCTTTCTAAAAAGCTCTTTCTCTAATTAGTTGTATTTTATTACCTGATTGATGTGAAACCTATCGTCATTCATCAACATGCAACAACTAGGCGATTTCAAATCTGATGTCGGTTATGCCATTACAATTTTGAAATGTTATCCCCAATTTGTGCCATTTATACCATGTCCACAGTTTTTTATGCTTTAATTTTTTCATATTTGTAGATGCACATCAAATCCTAACCACATCATAGAAGCTTATATCCTTCTCAACATCGTTAGTATCTTTCAAAATCATTTTTTACCTTAAAATTTTATTTTACTTTATTGATTATTTCATTTTAATTATGCAGTGTACTAATATTCAAATGCTTTCTTTTATTTTCTACTATTTTTCCCAGCATTGCATACTGAGTATTTTTGAAACGACCCGAACTTCCCTGGTCCCCGAAGAGAAGGGAAAGCGCGGATTGTTTTGAGAACACGACACAGCAGAACGCATATAAAAGAACATTTCATTGTATATTACAACAATGCATCAGATTACAAGAATATACAGAGTATAAATGAATATTACACAAAAATATCAGAGATTTAAATTACATTTAAATACATAGCAGCGGAAAATAATACAATACACAACTAGAATGAGATATACGGATACAAAGCTTTCCGGATATCGTTCCAGCTGTAAACCAGGATCCTGTGAACATAAATCTGCAAAACCAAAACTACTAGCTGCCCGTGTCAAAATAGGGGCACCCAGAGTTTAGGTCAAAACAATAAACTCCAGGTCGGTCATGTGACTGGTGTGAGAACCAAAACAGTTATTAATTCTTTATTTTAAAGATAGGTAAATCAAGGGACCACGCCGTATAACACGGAACGGGTTTCCTCCCAAGAATACCAGTGCATAAAACTAACAGCGCAATGCTAAATAAAGAAAAATGAAGCTATTATAAGACCCAGGTCCTATCACACAATGCAACGCAAGCCGGGGGATAGGGTTTTTACCTTATAATAGCCAAGAATGCTTGATACGTTTAAAAGAAATCATTTTGATACTATTGTAAGTGTATAGTGTATAAAACAACTTCAAATCATAAGTATCAATCATAGGTGGCATGAACGCCCCATAACACTATGTCGCCATATATAGGTTATACAATCAAAATCGCGAAGTCGCGTATTTGGAAATTGGATTTCCGTCTATGAACCGAGGCTAGGGATCGTCCTCTACCGATTCGAGACTGTCTAGCCCGAGTCTCAGGATCAGAGCTCGAGTGACCCTTGGAGCGACAGGGCTGGTCCACCGATGTGGATTAAAATTCCTGAACACTACGTTTCCCCGCCCTTTGGGGCGTAAACGAGCCAACGAATGACTCCATCGGACCCGGATCGTCCGATCAAACCGAGGCGCCTCGCAATAGCAACAACCACATAGGTGAAAAGTATATAAATGTCAAGGCTGGTAGGTCACTGACACCACCCTAGCTAGAAAGAAACGCATGCCCTCCCTGAGGTCCTCTCCCGTTTTTGGTTCACAACCGGGGTGCGAAACTCGCGAAGTAAACGTTACACAAAGCTACGCCATAAAGGCCGTGCTTCGATCATCACCACAAGACTTTGCTTTTCAACAGAAGCCTCGATCAATTGCATCTTAGCATGCCACACAGGCAATTCACTCCATGCGTTTGATATCCATCAATATATAACCCCTGAGCTCGTACGTCTCAGAGAAGGGAGTTAAGCAAGAGAATAAATTCTCTGCCGCCAAACAGATATATATTCAATAGAGATCAATCACACGGACTAAAATCCAATGTCAGACACACAGTCCATTTACAAATTCGCTCTGGGTCTGAACGAAACCGGAGGCACCTAGTACCCCGCATATCCATCGATCTCCAAGTACGTCTGGATGATAACCAACTGTTTCCATCTTCTTGGGTGTACAGCCCAATCAAGATCATCAGTAATCACCCAAACGACGTGAAGACTTCCGATCTTCGACCACCGTCTTCATTTTCGACTTATCGTCGTATCAGTTATTCAGAATGGGATAAACCCGGTCTTCCCGAATAACTCACGTATATTTTAAATAAGTGTTACACAAACACAACATACGCCTCATTCCAATTCATCAGTCACTAACCGTAAATTAATCAAGAGAATAATTCCCCAAATATTAACCCCGAAGGCCGAAACCAACATCAGATCAATATCCAGAAAACCATTCTGCTTGACTAACCGGCAGTTAGTTTCTAAATTTCACATTCATAGGGAAAGGTTCCCATTAATTTTATCCAAGATAAATTCCTTGAATTTATTCTTTAATCATCTTTTGAATTTCGATTCAACTAGTCGGGATTAACGAACCTTACCGAAGTAATCATTGGTTTTAATTTCCCAATCCCAACCTATTCATCCCTTGAAGTAAAACTGGTAGTACTTCATATCTAACACCACGGTGTTATCGGTAAATTCAATTACCATTTCACGTTCAAATCTAATTAAAGATTTAACTATCGCCTGGAGCAAAACTGGTGATACTCCATTCTCGGTCATTTCAATCTAATTAAAGATTCATTAAAACTCCACTTAGTTTTAATCGTTAACTGGGTTAAAGAATCAGTGTCATTTAAAACACGGTTCACGATAAACCCAAAATCACATTCCATTAATTATCGGGTTAAAGAACGAGTGTTATTTAAAACGCTGTTCACGATAAACCCAAAAATCAATATCAATTCTATTCCAATTAAATATTATTTAATTGGTACTCTTCATTAAATCTAAATAAAAAGATTTAATCTTTTCTCAACTGGGTTCAAGAACAGTGTTAATGAAGACACCATTCACGACAAACCCAAATCACATTTGATATTAAACACAAGGCTCTGAATAGAAAATATACCGGCTTATATTCAATATCAAATTCTACGACTAACAAATATCGTATTGGAAATAACGATATATATATATCTTTCAAATTCCCATAACAATATCTGTATCATCACGAAATCCAACATCGAAATAATCCAAAGACAATTTCGATTCAAATCCATTCCAATATAATTATTGGAAATTCTGGTTATTTTTCAAAGCCATCTCTAATCCAGTTTATTTATTTAAAAAAAATAAATAGAATTATAATTCTAGTTCAAAACTAGTTCATTTCGATAAAAATCTATTTTTATCTTTTCAAATATGGAGTTTTTCATCCCAATTCTTTCTAAATCATTTCTTATGATTTCACACAAATTATTACTATTTTTAATAATTTTATCAAGGCCTGTACAGTCGATTTCCATCAACGGCCATCGAACTGCACTTACAGCGACCTTTTTCAAATTTGATTTGGACATAATTCCAAATACAACCGTTAGATTTCTAATTTCTAATATTCTTTAGAAAGCTCTTTTCGATACGAACCCAACGGTTCCGGTTTCAGGAGAATCCGACGGTCGGATCTCCCGTAATATTCGTTCGAAGTTAATGGTCGAAATTCGCGAACTACCGTGGCGCGGCGCGTTCTATTCAGGCCATTATATTATATATATAATGTATATAATATATATTTCGTCGATTTATATTTAAAACGAATTATATAGATAGTTTTAAATTCGTTTCAAAAACAATTTCAACTTCCATTTCAATCTAAAGCAAAATTGAATTCTTCTTTATAAATTCGTTTTAAAATTCATTTCTATTCAATTCAAATTGGTTTTCTATTCGATTCAATTCAAATTGGTTTTCTATTCGATTCAATTCAAATTGGTTTTCTATTCGATTCATTTCGAAATCGTTTTCAATTCAATTCATTTCAAAATGAATAAAATCGATATAAATATCATTCACGTCAAAATGGCGTCAATCTAATCAACACGGCTTCATATATTTCTATTTTCAAATATTCTATTTCAAATATTTCTTTTTCAAAATAGTTGTTATTATCAAAATATTTCGTTCAACACATGACTAATCTCAATGGATGAGTACTGTCAACACATGAACCTTTATTTTATATTGATAAAGATGTAAATCTTATTACTAAAATATTTCGTTCAACACATGACTAATCTCAACGGATGAGTACTGTCAACACATGAACCTTTATTTTATAATATTCTTTATTTTCTAAATTGGAATGAGGCCCAATCAATCACCATATAATGTTAATTATATGGATTTTCATACATTACACACATATAATAGCATTGAAAATAATCAACCATCAACCAAAGTGCACTACACTGTATAAGCATCAAATATAGATATCTAACGCTTATAACAGCCTGTCAATCAATCGATCGACATATTTAATAAATCAGGATGAGTGAACTTCATATTTCATCCCAACACCCGTGTGGGGTTTCAAACAATCAAACACAGATTTTATTTGTGTAGTTGGGCGATGTGTAAAATTTATCGTCCCAATCAATGTCAGTCAAATCAGTGTACATAAACAAACCGTCCGGTTTGTAAATGAATATTTGTTTATTCACATTCACTATATTCATATTCACGTTAAAAAATTATATTTATAACGATAAAACATTTTATTTTAACATACGAATTTCTATTCAGTTCATTCTTTAAATAAAATGATATTCTTATTTTTCTAACTTATTTTAGAAAATTTCGGTGGCATAACGGCACGATACTAGAAACGGGACGAGGCCTAGCCTTATCCCCGGTCTAGTGAAGGCCCACGCCATTCACACATCAATCAAATCAATTTCATTTCACCAAACAATTCAGTTCAAACCAAATAATCTAACCAACTACACAACCAAACAATTTAACAAACAAGCCATCCATGGTCTGTGGATGACGGGTGTCGGGTGCTACTAAACACCGTCTGCATCCTAGTATATATATATAACTAGAAAAAGAAATTGAAAGGTGAGAAATTCTCACCAATAGCTATCCAATACCACGACTCTTCATTTAGAGAAATCTTCATCGTTCTCGCATCTTTGTCAACTTCGTTGCCCGTAGCCACTACATATATAAAAGTCATATTTTTTACTTCGATGCTCAATATATAAAAATCACATTTTTACTTCGATGTTCAATATATAAAAATCACATTTTTACTTCGATGTTCAATATATAAAAATCACATTTTTACTTCGATGTTCAATATATAAAAATCACATTTTTACTTCGATGTTCAATATATAAAAATCACATTTTTACTTCGATGTTCAATATATAAAAATCACATTTTTAATCTACTATTTCTATTTTGAAAACAATGTTATAATTTTATTCTAAAAACTGATTTTAATAATGCTAATTTACATAATAAAAACCCATTTTAGTCTAAATAAATTAATCAGCCTAAACAATATAAAAATAAAAACTAAACCTTTGGTAATCCTCTGTACAACGTCCCAGGTCAGAGGAACCCGTCGTCTTCATCTTCTTCTCCCCCTGTCGTTTCTCTTCAAACCCAAAACCGCTCCATTTCTAAACCCCCCCATCGCACGAGCTATAGGCGACCGAAATACCATCAGCGAGCACCCCAACGTCGGTCTCTACCTCCTCTCCTTCCACCTTGAACGCCGTGCAGCTCGCGCCTCCGTACGGCACCCACAACCCCCACGAACGAACCAACTTTGAGCTCCAATATCTCATGAGACGCCATACAAGGATCGATCAACGCCATACTGATTGAAAGAGCACGAAAAGCTTTATAATTTCTGTTTTGATTTATAATCTAATTTGAAATATGTTGAGAGAGATTGGCGAATTCTTTTTATGCGTTTCAGCCTTCGAAATGGACTGGCGGCTGCTCCTGTAAAAGGGATAAGGGTTTCCCCTTTTTAAGTATATATATATTTATTAATATTTTATTCAAATGTTGCATTTCTATGAAGTTTAACACTCCTATCACCAAACGAAGTCCAACGACTGACGCCCCTAGCTAATTACCCCCATTCTGAACACAATGGAATATGTATCGTAGGCTGATTTGACTGTTTCGATTAGTTTTCATTCAAATTAACATTTAAATCCTTATATTGAATTTTAAACGTACATTTCAATTTACTGGGGTCACATATTAACTCGAAAAATTCCACAAAAATATTTTCTAGCTTCGTATTGACGATACGGTCCTAACAAAACTAGTTTCGTCGAATTCTGAGACCGTTTGAAAAATGGCCAATTTCCATTCGATTAAAATCAACTGAAACTGGTCAAACGCATTTTCCTTTGCCACGCTCACATATTGATTCGAAAAATTATGAAATTTGAAATCTAGCAATAACTTAACATCACGGACCCAACAAAAGTGGTTTCGTCGAAATCCGAGGTCATTTGCAAAATGTCTATTTTTAAGGGCCTGAATTCCATAGCGACTATTCAGAATTTTCAACTGGACATATCTTTTGATCACCGCTATGAAATTTCGATTTATCGGATTCATTGGAAAGATATTCACAGTTAGATTCCATTATTTTTGGTTTCACTAAAATTCGGATTGTTTTGCACCCGGTACATTCAATTGAAGTTAGAAATCGAATTATCGAACTACCGCGCCATTTTCAATTCTATTATATAATTATAAATAATTATTTATATTCTAACGACGAACTATATACGTTCGAATTCTATTCAAAATAAATTTCTCGCCGATATTATCTAAAATAATTCATTTTAAATAATCAAAATTCGCTAAAATTGCCAAAATAAAAATTTTAAACTGGCCCAGATTTCCGGGTTGTTACAATTTTCAAGTTGAAATATGAGATTCCTATTATATAGAAAGTATTCCTGAACTATTTTAATGTGAAACTCTTAATGGATCAATTGCCAAGCAAACTGAGTATTAAGTTTTCCCTTGTAGTCCTTTTTTGGTTTGATATTCATCTTTCATCTCAATACATAAGTTAGGATAATATTTGATGGACCAATATAATTTGATGTTAGCGCTTGAGGGTCCATAATTGAATACATTACAACAAACTACATGCGCATTTGGTTTTTGTCTTTTGTTGTTTAACATGTAGAAGTTGTTATATTTATCCTTTTCACCTAAGATGCTAAAAGTCCACCAAGAAGAGTTTGTAATTCTAATTTTATTTCATTATCCATGTTAAAACAGAAATGTTAATTTCATGAAGAAATCGATATCTGTAATCAGTGGTCCCATATAGGATATTTGTAGGACGACTGCAGCTACCATTTTAAAAAAAGATTTTGTGCTTTATTTGATTTCTTATAAATTGTTATATTTACCCCTTTTGAACTTATGCATAAGGTAAAGCAAATTATGGATTTTCTATTAGAGGGAGGACGAAAACGTTTTCTAAACGGATGTCCATTGGATTCAAACATGGAATTATTGCTAAACTTATTGAAAACTATAGGGATTATTTATTCTCATAAGAAAGGATTGATGGAAGTTACCTCATGCTACATGCGACTGCATGAAATTGATAGGATACTCTGTACTGTGTAAGCTAAATCTGTATGGAACTTATGCTATGATGCTTATTGACCGAAATAAACTTGAGATGAGACAGGGAAGAACATTATTAATCTGTACTGGACACCTTATTATTTCCATATTACATCTTTAGGTTCCATTTAAGATGAATCTTGCATTTTACTTTTTCCTCCGTTTATTATACTGCGCTCTGCTCTTCTCCTGCTATGCTGACAAACATAATTCAAATATGTTCATTGCTTTTGGTTCTACTATTATGTTGCTGCACACGACTCATAATTTTTTATTCTATTATTTTATTGAAACAATTTGAAGTGTATTAGCGCTTTTAGTTCACAGTGATTATTTAAAATAAGTCTTAGTTATTAACTATATAATTGCTAAAGCAGCAGGTATCATTATTTCCCCAATAGCTTTGTCTATACATTAATAGACAAAATTTTCATACATAGCATACTTTATCTGCTTTATCCATTGACAAATTCATGAACTTTGGTATACTAGCTATGATTATTCTATTAATTTCAATTGTATACCATATGTATTTATGCATTCATATGTCTTTATCACTGCCGATAATGATGTTGTTGTAATGACCCGTAATTTGGTAGGAGAATAATTAACTAATTCAATTATTAAATATCGATTTAACGATATCAATATCTGGAATTAAATAATATTTATATTTAATTAATATAAATAATAGGATAATATATTTCCGGAATAATAGGGAATAACGGAATTCACAATATTGTGTAAACTGGACAGTTGAAAATATATAATTCAGTTTATATTGCATTATATTGACGAATGTATTTATATAAGCCAGTTGAATTTATAATTTATATTATAATTGAAATAGAGCTCGAAATGGCGCTGCAGTTCGCTATTTGGGGATTTGAACTTCAACTGAATATACAGGGTCCGTTTTAAATCGGATTTCCGTGAAACAAGAAACGTGTGGAGCTGGTGGAGTATATCTTTCTAGCGGAAGGGAAAAATCAGGATTTCATCGTGTAGGTTTTGAGATATGTCTAAATCAAATTTTAAAATAGTCGCTATGGAATCGTTTATCGACTGTAACGGTTTATTCGATATAACTAGAGATCGGGTTTGAATTTAGACAAGGTTCTTTTAGGAAATAGTGATAATTTAATTTTTAGAATTTTACTGTCATTTTTAATTAATTAAATAAGCAACTTTTTATTTGGAGTATTTTGCACCCTATAATCAACATTTTGAGGTTTCACAATATGAGTTGAACTACCGATATTATTATATTTTTGGGATCGTGGCACCGAGCTGATTACAACGGTATATTTATTTCAGTCGGCAACACTCGTACCTGGATATAATTGTATACATATCTATGATTTTATTCTTTCCCAATATTATATACTAGTGGTTTAGCATTTGACGTAGAAATTTTCCTTTTTAGTAATAGCAAAAGCACCACGTCCACTCTTCATAAAAGAGCCCACGTCCATCTCCTTTCAACCGCACAAGCTACCAAACCCCTTAACTAGTAAGTCTTCTCCTTTTATAAAAGCGCAGCGAGTTATCTTTTTTTTTCAGTCCTTCGGTTCGAAAATACTTCACCAAAGAAAAACTACTTTTATAATTATAAAAAGAGTACATTTGCTCTCGCCAAAAAATCCTGCTCCCCATTTATACACCAATAACATTCGGTCCGATCTTGTTTGGGGTTCGTTGAAGCAAGGAGAGAAACCGCAAGGCTTATATTTTTGAAACAAAACGTGAGTACATGGGAGAACGCCATTTGGAGAGGAGCCTCAGACCGGAAACTAAGGGAATGAAGAGAGAGGGTCTCGTTCG
The DNA here is from genome assembly GCA_030737875.1 of Allium sativum. NCBI lineage: Eukaryota > Viridiplantae > Streptophyta > Magnoliopsida > Asparagales > Amaryllidaceae > Allium > Allium sativum. The sequence goes on along the minus strand of CM060921.1, from coordinate 361,693,054 downwards.
TAAATAGGCGAGGTGATGTAAACTTGTGCAGGCGTTTGTACTAGAGAGGACGTGGAGTTTGTGGGCGCAACATGTACAAGGAAGCAGGCGTTTTTCACCTTAGGCTAACGTTGGCAACATGGATGAGATCCATGAAGATGGAAGGCGTAAAACATCATGAAGCAAGGTAAGGAGGAACTGGTGAAGTAATGGTTCTGTTTGGAAGAAGGCACTGTGGCGTATGGTAGGGGGTCAGGTCTTGACTTGGTGGCGGGGTGTAGCGCATGGAAGCAGTGGGCTTGGATCTTGTTTTGATGCAAGAATGATGGGGTATGGTCATTTAAGAAGGTGCGAAAATATCTGGACTGGTGGAGCGAGTGGGAAAGGGCGTCGTGCCATGGTATGGTACTGGGTTGTGCGGCTATTATTTCCAGGCATTTGAAGAAGATGGTGAGTATTTGATTTACACCTGGGAAACTAGTTACTAAGGTATAATTAGTTATAATGTTAAGATAATAAGGAAGCTACACGTGTTTTGAAAAAATAGGTACCTGCAAGTTGAAGTTTTGGTTTTAATAGTGGTACCGGATCCAAATTGAAACAGGAAGAAATCGCTGCCTCGTGTTATAAACGGTTATGGGCCGTAAGTTTAAAGGTTAATCCCAAAATGAATTTAAATTAAATTAGTTAGATTTAATTTAAATATGGTATTAACTTATAACTTACATATCTATTTCATACGTTATCAGAATTTCAAACCGTCGGATCCGTTGGGATCATATAGACGAGGGCCACACACTGGAACTGACTGAGAGTGAATTCAAGCTCGTTACAATTCATTACAAAATAAATTGTCCGTCTGAATCAAGCGATGGTTATCGTTATTAACGATGATCGTCCAATGTGAGTAAAACTCACTAACTCTCCTCAATTTATATTTTAATATAAATTGTACTTTATTTATTGACTGCTGTATATTGATTATTAAACTGGACTGTTAAATAGATTTGATTGAAAACGTAGTTATAGTTAATCTATGTACTGTTAATCAAATATGGTTCTGTACAGCAAGATATTTCATTTCAAAATGAAATATGATATATATTATACTGTGTAACATCTGTGGATGCAGGGAGACAGGTTGGAGGAATCCGACTGGGTTCCTCAACAATTATTTTACTGTTTTCATATATTGTGATATATGTTGTGTTTTATATTTGATTATGGATGTTAGAACGATATTGGTCATCGTTGTTTGATATTTTGAATATCATAAGAAACCCTGAGTTGTGAAAAGGGATATTTCAATGTATATTGAAATAAAGGAGTTTTATAAAATCAACCGATTTTATAAAAGGAAACAATTTGAAAAGTAGAGTATTTATAAAATCACAGGATTTTTATAAAAGGAAATGGTTTATAAAACGAACACGGTTTTATAAAAAGGAAGTATTTATAAAATCGTAGGATTTTATAAAAGGGATATTTATTTAGAAAATAAATAGAATTGAAAAGGAGAATATTTATTTAGAAAATAAATAGAAATAAGGAATATTTATTTAAAAGATAAATAAACCGTTGTAAATAGGAAATATTTGTAACGGTAAATAGAAGTTGTAAATAGGAAATATTTGTAACGGTAAATAGAAGTTGTAAATAGGAAATATTTGTAATGGTAAATAGAAGTTGTAAATAGGAAATATTTGTAACGGTAAATAGAAGTTGTAAATAGGAAATATTTGTAACGGTAAATAGAAGTTGTAAATAGGAAATATTTGTAACGGTAAGTAAACGTTAAAAAAGGGAAATAGTTGTAACGAAAAACGTAGTTTATCAAAAGGAGTTAATCAAACGTAGTTTATCAAAAGGAGTTAATCAAACGTGGTTTATCAAAAAGGGTTAATCGAATATGGAAATTAAGAAGTGAAGTTAAACAAAAATTAGAAACTGACTAGAGATTAGTAAGTTGAATAGTTTTCTGAGTATCGATCTGATGTTGGTTTCGGCCTTCGGGGTTTATACTTAGAGAATTGTTCTCTTAATAGTTTACAGTTAGGGACTAATATTTGTGGAATGGTAGTGATGCGTAAATGAGGAATGGAAACCTTTTCCAATGTTGAAAACGTATATTTTCTAATTTTAGAAAATAAGGAGATATGAATATATATATATATATATATATATATTCGATGATTGGATCGATAAATTCCATTTGGAATTAAGATCGTTGTTTGTACACCGACATGTTTTCATTTGATGGTTAAATCACAGACTATCGAAGTTTTGACCATTTTACGTTGTTAATATGGAGAGACCGGTTGGATTATTATCCAAAGAACCACTCCGTATTGGCATAAGCGTTGCAAACCAAGTATGCTGAATATATTGAAGACGGAGTAAAGTGCAAGGGTTGTCCTGTTAATAGAATAGTGTCTTCGGTTTCGTTCAGTCCCAGAACGAACGTATATGGATGAATGTCTGACAGAATTGTTCCAATGATCGAAAGAGTTGGACTGTACAAATATATATGGTGGCCAACGGATTTATTCCCTTTGCATAATATCCAGAATCTATTTGTGCAGATCAAACTAATGATTAACGGATCTGATAATGTGGCATTCAAAGTGATCGTGTTATCAATGAATGGAAAGTAAGCGTAGCTTCTAGCCTCAACATCCGGTAAATGACAAAAATCGGGCAGGCAACATGGCTAAGTCGGTCGCACCGGAGTAGGGTATCTAGAGAATATTCATTTGCTTCTTTTAATCTATCAATGCTGTCCCATATATATACGGGAAACGGTTGTTGATCCCAACCGTTGGTGATGTACATTCGATACACTCAAGCGAAATGAGTGGTCGGTCATGTGTGGCTGAGTTGCAAGATGTTCTTGTTGAACTCCAGTGTATCATCCCTAGAGTACACTGATCGGAAGGTGGTTCCATACCTTGTCATAGTTGGAAACCCAATCATCCAATACGCACCTGCGGTTTTGATTGTATACTATATATGTAGAACGTGAGATGCAAGCGTTTCTACTAGACTGATATCTATTTGTATTTAGACATTATCATAATATCAGAATGATATTGCTTTTCAAAGATGTTTTGGATTCTCATAAGGGAAAAACCCGTTCCGTATTCACGGCGTGGTCTTATGAGATATCATATACCTGTTCAAATGATTTGAGTTTACTCACACCAGTCACATGACTGACCCGGAGTTTATTGTTTTGTTTTCCCTAAACTCTTGGGTGCCTAAATTTGTACGGGCAGTCAAGTAGTCGGGATTTACAGATGCACTTGAAGAGCTTGGAGCAGGAGTCTTCAGCAGTCGATAGCTATTATTTATTCTGCTGTGATGTTATATGTTGTACTCTGAAAATGGTATGTATAAACAGTTATAACTTTGTATTTCAAAAGTTATGTTATATTTTATTCGTTCCGCTGCGAGATTCGTGTTACTCTGATGATGATGTTCTTCTTCTTCTTCTTTTATTCTACTAGTTCTATCTTATCTATCCTCACCCTCTATCTTCTTTCTATTAATTTCTTGAATTTTCAGTGCAATTTGGGGTTGGACTTGTGTTATTTAGTCAGCTCAAATTGGACCGGATTTTCGGGTCATTACAGTTGGTATCAGAGCTTAAGTTAAGCGAATTACCTTGGCTCTGTGGCGTGACTCAGTAGAGATGGGGTTAGTAATACCCTGGACTGAGATTGAGTGTATATATACGAGTGAACGTATTTGTTATTTGATATAAAATTTTGTTTTATATTATGGAGATTTATTGGTCGAGTAGTTTATGAATTTTAGTCGATACAGTAATGCAAACTGTGTTGATAGGAGTTACTAAACACTTGGATACGATGAACCGACATGGTATGTTTTGAAAAGAGGGTAAATGAAATAATTTTACCCAAGTATATATATTGGAAATATTAATGTGTTGGTTGTTATTATAATTGAATAAGATTATAAAGGTGAAATGGTTATAAATAACTAAACAGAATTCATATAAGTAAAGTATAAGAAATAAGATGAATTAAATCTGAAATTAAAATCAGAATTGAAATTTAAAACTGGAAATTCAGACCAGTGTTTGTAATTGAATCTGGATTAAGTATATGTGAATTTTAAAATCCTGGGAGGTTTTAAATTTGTTTTGATAAGGATATCTGGGATTGATTTCAAAATGGGAAGTGTTTAAAAGTGGTTTTGAAAGGAATATAGTATTGAACTCACTTTGATCGCTGGGAAATAATTCCGAGGATGGATCGATACATCATCGGTGTAATTTTCGAGTTGCTAAGTGACGGATTACCACCAAAGATTTTGTTTTAAAATTGTTTTGCAAAAACAAGTTATTCAGGGATTCAAAGAATTTTGAATTGTTATTATGATTTCAAGTGATTTGAATAAACCCAGGAATTTAAATTCAGAAATTAAATTAACTTATGGGTTAAATGGATGAACTGGTAAAAGTGATTTATGAATTGGGATTTAACTTGAAATAAGTGAATATGAAATTGAGTTGGTAAGTTGTGAGATTGAAATTTGAGATTAGAGTTTGAATGGAATTTTAATTGGGTACAAGCCAATAATTGTGTTGAGAATAAAGACAGATTGGAGTTTGATTTGGATGGCATGATATACGCAAAATTGATAGCAGATGGTAGGGATATAATGATACACCCGACAAAAAGGTACAAGTTTATAATTGATATGAGTTTGGAATTTATGAGCCGAATTGGCAAGCCGCTTGGCTGTTTGATTTTTCTTTTGGTTGGAGATGGCCTAGAGAGGCGAGTTGTGGTTTTACCGAAAGGGCTGTACAAAGGAGGTTATGGCGAAATTTTCCGAAAATTTAAAGTGTTAGAAAATTTTCAAAATTTTTGAAAATTTAGTAAGTCGGAATGAATTAATATTTTAATCGGAATTTAATTGGTTCAGTTGAAACCGGAGATAAGAGGTAAACATATAAATTTTTACCCAGTAGATAGGGTCATCCCTACCTTAGCAATTTCGAGGACGAAATTATTTTAAGGGGGAAAGATTGTAATGACCCGTAATTTGGTAGGAGAATAATTAACTAATTTAATTATTAAATATCGATTTAACGATATCAATATCTGGAATTAAATAATATTTATATTTAATTAATATAAATAATAGGATAATATATTTCCGGAATAATAGGGAATAACGGAATTCACAATATTGTGTAAACTGGACAGTTGAAAATATATAATTCAGTTTATATTGCATTATATTGACGAATGTATTTATATAAGCCAGTTGAATTTATAATTTATATTATAATTGAAATAGAGCTCGAAATGGCGCTGCAGTTCGCTATTTGGCGATTCGAACTTCAACTGAATATACAGGGTCCGTTTTAAATCGGATTTCTGTGAAACAAGAAACGTGTGGAGCTGGTGGAGTATATCTTTCTAGCGGAAGGGAAAAATCAGGATTTCGTCGTGTAGGTTTTGAGATATGTCTAAATCAAATTTTAAAATAGTCGTTATGGAATCGTTTATCGACTGTAACGGTTTATTCGATATAACTAGAGATCGGGTTTGAATTTAGACAAGGTTCTTTTAAGAAATAGTGATAATTTAATTTTTAGAATTTTACTGTAATTTTTAATTAATTAAATAAGCAACTTTTTATTTGGAGTATTTTGCACCCTATAATCAACATTTTGAGGTTTCACAATATGAGTTGAACTACCGATATTATTATATTTTTGGGATCGTGGCACCGAGCTGATTACAATGGTATATTTATTTCAGTCGGCAGCACTCGAACCTGGATATAATTGTATACCTATCTATGATTTTATTCTTTCCCAATATTATATACTAGTGGTTTAGCATTTACGTAGAAATTTTCCTTTTTAGTAATAGCAAAAGCACCACGTCCACTCTTCATAAAAGAGCCCACGTCCATCTCCTTTCAACCGCACAAGCTACCAAACCCCTTAACTAGTAAGTCTTCTCCTTTTATAAAAGCGCAGCGAGTTATCTTTTTTTTTCAGTCCTTCGGTTCGAAAATACTTCACCAAAGAAAAACTTCTTTTATAATTATAAAAAGAGTACATTTGCTCTCGCCAAAAAAACCTGCTCCCAATTTATACACCAATAACATTCGGTCCGATCTTGTTTGGGGTTCGTTGAAGCAAGGAGAGAAACCGCAAGGCTTATATTTTTGAAACAAAACGTGAGTACATGGGAGAACGCCATTTGGAGAGGAGCCTCAGACCAGAAACTAAGGGAATGAAGAGAGAGGGTCTTGTTCGTAAACAGGCGAGGTGATGTAAACTTGTGCAGGCGTTTGTACTAGAGAGGACGTGGAGTTTGTGGGCGCAACATGTACAAGGAAGCAGGCGTTTTTCACCTTAGGCTAACGTTGGCAACATGGATGAGATCCATGAAGATGGAAGGCGTGAAACATCATGAAGCAAGGTAAGGAGGAACTGGTGAAGTAATGGTTCTGTTTGGAAGAAGGCACTGTGGCGTATGGTAGGGGGTCAGGTCTTGACTTGGTGGCGGGGTGTAGCGCATGGAAGCAGTGGGCTTGGATCTTGTTTTGATGCAAAAATGATGGGGTATGGTCATTTAAGAAGGTGCGAAAATATCTGGACTGGTGGAGCGAGTGGGAAAGGGCGTCGTGCCATGGTATGGTACTGGGTTGTGCGGCTATTATTTCCAGGCATTTGAAGAAGATGGTGAGTATTTGATTTACACCTGGGAAACTAGTTACTAAGGTATAATTAGTTATAATGTTAAGATAATAAGGAAGCTACACGTGTTTTGAAAAAATAGGTACCTGCAAGTTGAAGTTTTGGTTTTAATAGTGGTACCGGATCCAAATTGAAACAGGAAGAAATCGCTGCCTCGTGTTATAAACGGTTATGGGCCGTAAGTTTAAAGGTTAATCCCAAAATGAATTTAAATTAAATTAGTTAGATTTAATTTAAATATGGTATTAACTTATAACTTACATATCTATTTCATACGTTATCAGAATTTCAAACCGTCGGATCCGTTGGGATCATATAGACGAGGGCCACACACTGGAACTGACTGAGAGTGAATTCAAGCTCGTTACAATTCATTACAAAATAAATTGTCTGTCTGAATCAAGCGATGGTTATCGTTATTAACGATGATCGTCCAATGTGAGTAAAACTCACTAACTCTCCTCAATTTATATTTTAATATAAATTGTACTTTATTTATTGACTGCTGTATATTGATTGTTAAACCGGACTGTTAAATAGATTTGATTGAAAACGTAGTTATAGTTAATCTATGTACTGTTAATCAAATATGGTTCTGTACAACAGGATATTTCATTTCAAAATGAAATATGATATATATTATACTGTGTAACATCTGTGGATGCAGGGAGACAGGTTGGAGGAATCCGACTGGGTTCCTCAACAATTATTTTACTGTTTTCATATATTGTGATATATGTTGTGATTTATATTTGATTATGGATATTAGAACGATATTGATCATCGTTGTTTGATATTTTGAATATCATAAGAAACCCTGAGTTGTGAAAAGGAATATTTCAATGTATATTGAAATAAAGGAGTTTTATAAAATCAACCGATTTTATAAAAGGAAACAATGTGAAAAGTAGAGTATTTATAAAATCACAGGATTTTTATAAAAGGAAATGGTTTATAAAATGAACACGGTTTTATAAAAAGGAAGTATTTATAAAATCGTAGGATTTTATAAAAGGGATATTTATTTAGAAAATAAATAGAATTGAAAAGGAGAATATTTATTTAGAAAATAAATAGAAATAAGGAATATTTATTTAAAAGATAAATAAACCGTTGTAAATAGGAAATATTTGTAACGGTAAATAGAAGTTGTAAATAGGAAATATTTGTAACGGTAAATAGAAGTTGTAAATAGGAAATATTTGTAATGGTAAATAGAAGTTGTAAATAGGAAATATTTGTAACGGTAAATAGAAGTTGTAAATAGGAAATATTTGTAATGGTAAATAGAAGTTGTAAATAGGAAATATTTGTAACGGTAAGTAAACGTTAAAAAAGGGAAATAGTTGTAACGAAAAACGTAGTTTATCAAAAGGAGTTAATCAAACGTAGTTTATCAAAAGGAGTTAATCAAACGTGGTTTATCAAAAAGGGTTAATCGAATATGGAAATTAAGAAGTGAAGTTAAACAAAAATTAGAAACTGACTAGAGATTAGTAAGTTGAATAGTTTTCTGAGTATCGATCTGATGTTGGTTTCGGCCTTCGGGGTTTATACTTAGAGAATTGTTCTCTTAATAGTTTACAGTTAGGGACTAATATTTGTGGAATGGTAGTGATGCGTAAATGAGGAATGGAAACCTTTTCCAATGTTGAAAACGTATATTTTCTAATTTTAGAAAATAAGGAGATATGAATATATATATATATATATATATATTCGATGATTGGATCGATAAATTCCATTTGGAATTAAGATCGTTGTTTGTACACCGACATGTTTTCATTTGATGGTTAAATCACAGACTATCGAAGTTTTGACCATTTTACGTTGTTAATATGGAGAGACCGGTTGGATTATTATCCAAAGAACCACTCCGTATTGGCATAAGCGTTGCAAACCAAGTATGCTGAATATATTGAAGACGGAGTAAAGTGCAAGGGCTGTCCTGTTTACAGAATAGTGCCTTCGGTTTCGTTCAGTCCCAGAACGAACGTATATGGATGAATGTCTGACAGAATAGTTCCAATGATCGAAAGAGTTGGACTGTACAAATATATATGGTGGCCAACGGATTTATTCCCTTCGCATAATATCCAGAATCTATTTGTGCAGATCCAACTAATGATTAACGGATCTGATAATGTGGCATTCAAGTGATCGTGTTATCAATGAATGGAAAGTAAGCGTAGCTTCTAGCCTCAACATCCGGTAAATGACAAAAATCGGGCAGGCAACATGGCTAAGTCGGTCGCACCGAAGTAGGGTGTATAATCACCTATCTAGAGAATATTCATTTGCTTCTTTTAATCTATCAATGCTGTCCCATATATATACGGGAAACGGTTGTTGATCCCAACCGTTGGTGATGTACATTCGATACACTCAAGCGAAATGAGTGGTCGGTCATGTGTGGCTGAGTTGCAAGATGTTCTTGTTGAACTCCAGTGTATCGTCCCTAGAGTACACTGATCGGAAGGTGCTTCCATACCTTGTCATAGTTGGAAACCCAATCATCCAATACGCACCTGCGGTTTTGATTGTATACTATATATGTAGAACGTGAGATGCAAGCGTTTCTACTAGACTGATATCTATTTGTATTTAGACATTATCATAATATCAGAATGATATTGCTTTTCAAAGATGTTTTGGATTCTCATAAGGGAAAAACCCGTTCCGTATTCACGGCGTGGTCTTATGAGATATCATATACTTGTTCAAATGATTTGAGTTTACTCACACCAGTCGCATGACTGACCCGGAGTTTATTGTTTTGTTTTCCCTAAACTCTTGGGTGCCTAAATTTGTACGGGCAGTCAAGTAGTCGGGATTTACAGATGCACTTGGAGAGCTTGGAGCAGGAGACTTCAGCAGTCGATAGCTATTATTTATTCTGCTGTGATGTTATATGTTGTACTCTGAAAATGGTATGTATAAACAGTTATAACTTTGTATTTCAAAAGTTATGTTATATTTTATTCGTTCCGCTGCGAGATTCGTGTTACTCTGATGATGATGTTCTTCTTCTTCTTCTTCTTCTATTCTACTAGTTCTATCTTATCTATCCTCACCCTCTATCTTCTTTCTATTAATTTCTTGAATTTTCAGTGCAATTTGGGGTTGGACTTGTGTTATTTAGTCAGCTCAAATTGGACCGGATTTTCGGGTCATTACAGTTGTATTGTTGTTCACCAAAGTTTTTTTTGTTACGATGGATTACTATATATTTGGATATGAACTCTTCAGCTGTAATATTACAGATACACTCGTGTGCATCTTCTTATTAAAATATTATTTAACAGCAAACAAAAGAAGGGACACAAACTACCATTACACAATCAATTACTTCTTGTTTCATAAAAAATAATCACTTTTAAACATAAATAAACATTAGAATGAACTGCAAATTGTGTAAACTTTTAAAAAGCAGACAATCAACTACCATTAAACATCGAAGGATTTAGCTACCACTAAACAACAATCAGTTGACTTTTAATTCTACAACAGTGCTTGACATATTCATAAATACTCACCATGTTCAACTTCAGTCGCAAACTTGCACCCGCACTACAAGAAAAACCGAGATTAGCGACAGTTTTTTAGCAGCGGAAAATTCCGTCGCTAATTAGCGGCGGATTTCCGTGAGCTTTGTAAGAGAAAATATTTTGGATTTTATATGTCATCTTATTATAAATTATTACCGTAGAATACTAATTTTGCCGCTAAATCAATGGAAATTGCAGCTCTTTACCGTCATATAATATTTGACGCTAAATTCCGTTGCTAATAGAGTCGGTTTACCGTCGACATAATTTTGAAGCTATTTTCCTGCAGTTTTCCAAGAGATTTGAAACGAACTTTTATATTTTTTATTTATTAAATGTTTTAAATTTGTGTTATTACTTAGTAATTAATTAGTAAATTTAAATTTGAAATAATTGATGTTAACAATACATTGGTAATTAATAATAAAAAATAACTATTAGAAGTAAATAAAATTCAATAGTTAATGCTGATTTTTTTTGATAATTAATGCTGAGTAATTATTAATTACTATATAATATAAATAAGAGGTAATAGTAATTAATAAAATACATTGTTGTTCGATGTTTATTAAATTTGTTTTGATAATCAATGATTATTTAATAGTCTTTAATACGATTAATTAAATTAATATATACAAGAAATTACTAATACATATTTGCTTTTAAGAAATTGATTGGTACATATTATTTGATAAATAATTAGTAATTAAGAAAAACAAAATGGTCAAAGTTTAAAAATAATAAGTTAAATAAATATTAAAGAATTTCGAAATTCAAAAAATTCAAACATTACCATACAAGTTATTATTTTCATGCATATTAATGTACTATTAAATAATTAATAATTGATATGTGATAGTTAATATAAGTATATAATAGTTATTATAAATTAATATCTATTATTAATAATTAGTTGTTGGTAATCTGTAATTAGTAATAAATATTTAATTAGTGATTAATTACAGTTGAGCATAAGATTTAAGTAGTGCACTTATCTCTAATATATTGTGAGACAACACATTTTCAGTTTATAAAGATCAGAATTTAAACTGTAAGATTATATATACATATATAATATCATGTTCTTTTATATATACTGGTGTATAATGTGATTTCAGTATACATGTTTCCTAAATTCAATAAGTATTGCATTTATCTCTAATATAATATGAGACAACACATCCTCAGTTTATACAATTCAAAGTTATATATATATATATATATAATGTATGTATATACATACACATATATAATATATATATATATATACATACATTATATACATACATACATACATACATATATGTATATATGTGTTTTTTTTATGAATTTTTAGAATTCTTTACTTGGTCATATAAGATAATTTTTTACTTGGTCATATAAGTATATAATAGTTATTATAAATTAATATCTACTATAAATAATTATAATCCATAATTAATAATAAATATTTAATTAGTGATTAATTACAGCTGAGCATCAGTTATGGGCAAAATATAACATTAATAATATGTATTATCGTGCACTTTTTAAGGCTTTAACAGTATTAAAATAGTATTGATCAACTTTATTATTTGATCTACATCACCTATAGATAAGCAGTACCATGTCAACTAAAGCTAAATTCATACTGAATTCACAAAGCTAAATTAAGTGCTGTAAATACAAAATAAATCAAATGAATTAAAAGACAGCTGAATTAAGAGATAATATTTGGAATTTTATATGGTAACTTATTTGAAATTATTACCATCAAATTTTATTTTTGTCGCTAAATCATTGGAAATTACAGCACTTTACCGTCATCCTTAATTTAATGCTAATTTCCGTTGCAGATAGAGGCTTTTTCCCATCGTCAGAATTTTGAAGCTATTTTTGCAGCAGTTTTTCAAGAGTTTTGAAAAGGACCTTTATATTTATTATTTATAAAATGTTTTACATTTGTGTTTCTACTTAGTAATTAATAAGTAAATATAAATTTTAAATAATTAATGTTAATAATATATTAATTATAAATAATAAATAATTACTATTAAAAGTAAATAATATTCAATAGTTATTATTCATTAATTATTAATTACTATAAAATATAAATAAGAGGTAATAATAATTAATAAAATACATTAATATTTGATGTAATTAAATTTATTTTGATTATCAATGATTAGTTAGTGTTAATAGTATTACATAATGATTTATAATTAATATTTTTAATCATTAATAAGTAATATTTTAATAATTTGTAGTAATTTTTAATAATTATTGACTAACATGTTCATAGTTTGTAATTTATAATTATTTTTAATAATTAATGATATCGTATTATTAATTATTATTAACTAACTAATTTATTGATAAGCTCAAATAATAATGTGTAAATAATAATATATAATCAGTATTTAGTAATTTATACTTAATAACTTATTGTTATCGACAATTCTAGAAAATATAAACATGACTACAAATCTCAATACTGATTCTGATCCGGTTTTGCTCGATGATTTCAAAATATTTAATTTTTTTTATTAACAAAAAAAGCATTCATAGGTTTTTTATATTTAACTGTAACAAAAACCGCGGTCAAAACTAAAAAAAAGGAAGTAATATTGAGAAGGCTTCAATGTCACGGTTAACTGCTGAAACTTGTTTAATGAAGTAATGAATATTGGGTAACTTGCACTCGACCCACCCGACCCGTTATCAATAGGAAGAGATAATAAACCCTAAATCTATGATCCGCAATAATCGATACTCTTTCTTCTCTCCGAAAATCTGTTGCAATACGATTTCTCATTCTCTTCGAAAAAAGGAAAAAAAACATTGTTCATTTGAGTTTCGTAATTGAGTTCAAATCAAATCATTGAATCAGATCTGAATCGCCTTGCTGCCTGCCTAGCCTTCGATCTGAGTTCTGAATCACTAGCTTGCGCCTTGCTATGGTGAACGCTGGCAGGAAAAGGAAACTTGTGAGTCTTACTAATTTTTGGTTTTTAGTCTGTTCAATGGACACTTCATCTATAGTAATTATTTCTTCGTTTACGGTTTTGCAGTATAGCAGCTATATCCAACTTATTTTCTAAGGCAGGTTCACTAATAAGCTCAAAGGACAAGAAGAATTCTAATGGGTTAAACAAAAACCAAATGATGACACTTAGTCTGATAATATCAATAGTTTATACGTAGTTGATTGTTGCTTTGTGTTTTTGAATAGGTATCAGGTCCAGTTGTCGTAGCAGATGGAATGGGTGGAGCTGCTATGTATGAATTGGTTAGAGTTGGTTATGATAATTTGATTGGAGAGATTATTAGACTGGAATAAGTGAAGTTGAACTCTGAATGTTCTTTCTGGTGGTGTGTTGATACTTGATGATAGTTTATGAAGAGACTACTGGCCTGATGGTGAATGACCTTGTTTTAGGAACTCACAAGGTAATTAGATCGAATTTTAGTACATATCTACCAGGTGACTGTATTATTCTTCTTTTTAGTTTGAATGCATTTTTAGTGTGCATGTTATTGTGTAATATTCTCATTTTTGTTGGAATGAGCTCTTGAAGCCGGTTATAAGATACATATTAATAGTTTGTTTAGGCTGTAGTAGGGTAGCAAAATGAAAATTTGTACTGCCTTCCTCAGAACAACACAAAAGCCTGCAACATTAGCGTATATTATTTGCCACATTTATTCCAGATGTGCAAATTAGCCAAATAACATATCAAATTTACATCACGGACCATGAACTTTGAGACAAGATTCAAAGTAACTTATCGAGTAGGACACAAGACAATTAAGGACAACTGGTGCATAATATTTGATGCTTCAGTAAGAGACAATTAAGGCTCCATGGGTAAAGTCAGTTACATTGCACCAGTTGGTTAATACAGCATCAAGGTTAATATAAATTAGATCAGATGTGATTCTTGGCATGCAAATCATGACGTAGTATTTCATTGAATTCTTAAACATCTAGAATATAATATTTGCATGACACGGTGCTTGAGCTGGAGTTTCAAGGCATAAAAAATCCTTTCACCATGCTCCAGGTAATATATCTGATTTTTTGATCTCAATGTGCTTGAATTTGGTTTCCAATATAACCTTTTCTTAAATATAGACTTGGCCAGTACGTACTCCTAGGCCTGTTGCATCGAAACTAGCAGCCGATACACCTTTATTGACAGGACAAGTAAGTCTGATAGTAATCGTTGGTTGTTAATCAAACTTATTTCAACAATTGTCTGAATCTATTTGTTAATCAAACTTATTTCAATGATTATCTGAATTCTGTGTATATCAATGGTGTCAGCGCGTTCTGGATGCTATGTTTCCGTCTGTGTTGGGAGGTACTTGCGCCATACCTGGAGCTTTTGGCTGTGGTAAGACGGTCATTAGTCAGGTACTTTCAAAGGTAAAGTTTAATTTTACCAAGTTAGTTAGATAAACCTTCTTTATAATACATCTTTGCACTTTCTGTTGTACTTCTTCCAGTACTCTTCTGACACAGCGGTTTATGTTGATTGTGGAGAAAGAGGAAATGAAATGGCTGAGGTATGTTTATATGATATTGGATAGGCTGCTACATGTCTAGTGGGACACAAGTTGGTTATATAATTGATAACACAACAAATCTGAATCACTGGATTCCCCAAAATTCCAAAACACACTGAAATCTAATGATCAAGATATGTTGTGTCAGATTTTGAGTTCCAATATCCCCTCCCTTTTTGTTTATATTCATGTGGTTCATATTTTTGAAAATTTTAGGTGATTATGGATTTTCCTCAATTGACAATGACATTACCTGATGGTCATGAAGAATCTGCCATGAAGAGGACAACACTTGTAGCGAATACTTCTAATATTCCAGTGGCTGCTAGAGAGGCTTCCATTTGTAAACCCAAATACACAGGTTGGTACATGTTTTTTCTTGTATGTTTATGCTTGAACTGATATTTGGGTTAAAGTTTTAAAGCACTGTCACCTGCTACTTATTTTGTGAGGCTGCCCATGTTAAACACTCACGTTTTGTGCCTTGTTACTTTGAAATTAAATTTCTTGCTCTCTCATATATTGCTATAATTTGGGTGTTGTCCGTGGCCATTAACATTTTCCTCTGCTATGCAAAGGTGTACTTCGTTACAGTTTCTCATGTACTATGGTACGTGTTTCTTGAGATATTGACCGCTGCTGCGTCTACAGAAATGCGGCATAGAAGCACATTCAATGAATGTGAAAATGCATAAAATTTTGTTAGAGTGGACATATTTTCTTGCTATCAATATTTGACTTTTAGCTGTCGGTTTAAGAAAATATATTATGCAAATTAGCGAAGAATTATGTACATAGTTAAGTAGAGAAAAAAAGCTGATAGTAGATGATCGTTGCAACGACAATCTCATGATAATGATTCTTTCATTGATGATCGTTGTGCATCAGCTGTCTTTTAATTCATTTGATTTATTTTGTATTTACAACACTTAATTTAGCTTTGTGAATTCAGTATGAATTTAGCTTTAGTTGACATTAGTAGGTTTTGACTGCTTTTTTTGCAAAATAGTATTGATCAACTTTATTATCGTGCAGTTTTTAAGGCTTTAACAGTATTAAAACTTTATTATCATGCAGTTTTTTATCCTCGTCAAACAAAAAGTATTAATGCCTTATTGTCATTTATACAATGCAGCTTCCATCGTCTTCTCAGCAATCAAAACGTCATCTTGTTAGCAATGAAGATGACGTCCACGAGCTACAAAAAACTGTCAAGGGGATGTACATCGAGCTTGAGAGTGAGAGAGCATAATGAGAAAGACTCTCAGAACAACAGAAGACAGATAAGGAGGCCTTTGAAGCACAACTGGCAAATGTGATGGCAATACTCAAGGGCCAAGAAAGAGTTTCACGTTCGCTTTCGCAATCTATGTCTCGTTCGCGTTCGCCTTCGCCATCTGCGTAGCTTGATTGGTATGTTATGACTTATTTTGTAGTGATGTGGTTGTAGTACAACTATAGACATGTTAGTTATTTTGGTAGTTATGGGTTTTAGTACTGTTGTGATGGTCATGGATTGTATGTGGTTTAACGTTCACACCAGCTGAATAATTTTGTTGTTCATAATTCAGCTTGGTGCACAAAATGAAGGCTTGTGGATGTTTTTTATGTGATATGTTAATATTATCTACGTTGTGTTGTTGCTTAAGAGTGTTATTTGTACGTGGATGGCAATTTTATACTGTTTTTCGCTCGCTTTTAATATCAGTATTTGCAACTGAATAAGCAGAACAAAATTAATTTGGATAGCTGAAATGGCAGGATGACAAAAAGAGTTAATGCCATATCCGAAAGGGAATACCGACGTATTAGTAACAAAAAAGGAAAGCTAAATAAATGCATTCACAAAGTTCCATTGTAAATTCATCACTAATTTGAAAGATTTTACCGTTAAATTACCAACAAAAATAATAAAAAGGTAATTTACACCAATTTATTTCCGTCGCTAAACCTTTGCTGAATAGTAAGGGTTTATCGACAAAAAAAGAGAGATTTTTTTAAAAAAAAAAAATTGTCGCTAATCCCTTGGTAATTAGTAAGTGTTTACCGACAGCTTTTGTAAATAATATTTTATACTAAATTAATAATCCGTCGGTAAATCGTCGGTATATAAATAAAAAATAAAATAAAAGTAAATTAATAAATAATATTTATTTTTGTTATAAAATTAGTGAAATGACGGTAAATTATCAGAAAATCCATGCTAAATTCCGTCGCAAAATCTGACACAGATACCGTCAAGGTTTTTGCCGACCGAACCTTTATGTAGGAAATCCATCGCTAATGCCTGTTTAGCGACGGATTAGCAGCGTTTTCTGCCGCTGCTATTTGCTGTTTTTCTTGTAGTGCCGATTCAAATGAGGTTGGTTGTATTTCAAAGAGACTTCAACGGTTCAAATAAGGATGCCTAGATCTGAGGATTGCGGAGGCAAGCGAGCAATTTATAGCTTTGACGATCTAGTGAGTGGGGTTTAACGAAGAGGAGAGTTACAGACTGCGTTTTGGTTTTATGGAGATTTGTTTGGGTCTGAAATAATAAGAATTAGGTTTCCACTGATAATAAATAACTAGAGTGATCCTGGCGAATCTACCAAATCAGTGGCATCCAACTCTCGAATCACAGATACAACCAGAAGAAAACCCGATCCGCCGCCTGCGGAAGAAATAGCAGTAATTGGTGATAGCGATTGCGATTGTAGTGCAGCGCCATATTAAAAAGGGATTTGTGTTTGTGACGACCCAAATTTCTAGTACCTTTTGAGCTGACCAAACAACATCAGTCCAACCTAAACTGTACTAGAAACTCAGATGCCAATAGAAAGAAATTAGAGGGTGAGGTAAGAAAGAAAGAAATATTAGAATAGAAGAAGAGGAATCAACACAACACAGAGTCTCACATCGCAGCGGAACAAAATATAATATAGAAATAACTTTATTGAGAGTTTGTAAAATACTTACAATCATCAGAGTACATCAATTCATCTGGACAGTTATAATAATCTATCCCTGTATACAATCACACAGCGGAATAAAAACTAGCTATCATACTTCTGAACACCTCCAGCTCGTCTCTGGACTTCGCAGCATCCGATAACCTGGACCTTGTGACGGCAAGGAATTTCGCTCGATCCGAATCAGTCGCTAAACCGACTAAGACCGTTCGAAACCCCCGATCGTTTGAGAACAGGACAAATCAGAACGCAGACGTAAGAACATTTCATTGCTATTACAACAATTCCATCAGATACAAGAATATACAGAGTATAATTGAATAAATATTACACAGAAATATCAGAGATTTAAATTGCATTTAAATACATAGCAGCGGAAAATAATACAATACACAACTAGAAGAGATATACAGATACAAAGCTTTCCGGATATCGTTCCAGCTGTAAACCAGGATCCTGTGAATATAAATCTGCAAAACCAAAACTACTAGCGGCCCGTGTCAAAATAAGGGCACCCAGAGTTTAGGTTAAAACAATAAACTCCAGGTCAGTCATGTGACTGGTGTGAGAACTAAAACAGTTATTAATCTTTATTTTTAAAGTTAGGTAAATCAAGGGACCACGCCGTATAACACAGAACGGGTTTCCTCCCAAGAACACCAGTGCATAAAAAAAACAGCGCAATGCTAAATAAGAAAAAATGAAGCTATTATAAGACTCAGTTCCCATCACACAATGCAACGCAATCCGGAGGATAGGGTTTTTACCTTATAATAGCCAAGAATGCTTGATACGTTTAAAACAAATCATTTGATACTATTATAAGTGCATAGTGTATAAACAACTTCACATCATAAGTATCAATCATAGACGGCATAAGCGCCCCATCCCACTATGCCGCCATACTAGGCTCTACAAATAAAACCGCAAATGTCACGTATTTGGAAATTGGATTTCCATCTATGAACCGAGGCCAGGGATCGTCCTCTACCGATTCGAGACAATCTAGCCCATGTCTCCGGAACAGCCGCAACTGCCCCTTGGAGCGACAGGGCCGGTCCACCGATGTGGATTATAGTGCCTGAACAATACGTTTCCCCGCCCTTTGGGGCGTAAATGAGCCAACGAATGACTCCATCGGACCCGGATCGTCTGATCTAACCGAGGCGCCTCGCAACAGCAACAACCACACAGGTGAAAAGTATATAAATGTTAGGGCTGGTAGGTCACTGACACCACCCTAGCTAGAAGGAAACGCATGCCCTCCCTGAGGTCCTCTCCCGTTTTTGGTTCACAACCGGGGTGCGAGGCTCGCGAATTTACGTTACACAAAGCTATGCCACATAGGCAGTGCTTTGATCATCAACCACAAGACTTTGCTTTTCAACAGAAGCCTTGATCATTTGCCACTTAGGCATGCCACACAGGCAATTCACTCTATGCGTTTGATATCCATCAGTATATAACCCCTGAGCTCGTACGTCTCAGAGAAGGGCGTTAAGCAAGAGAATAAATTCTCCGCCGCCAAACAGATATATATTTAATAGAAATCAATCACACAGACTAAAATCCAATGTCAGACACACAGTCCATTTACAAGTCCGTTCTGGGTCTGAACGAAACCGGAGGCACCTAGTACTCCGTATATCCATCGATCTCCAAGTACGTCTGGACGATCACCAACTGTTTCCATCTTCTTGGGTGTACATCCCAATCAAGATCATCAGTAATCACCCAAACGATGTGAAGACCTCCGGTCTTCGACCACCATCTTCATCTTCGACTTATCGTCGTATCAGTTATTCAAAATGGGATAAACCCGGTCTTTCCGAGTAACTCGCGTATATTATAAACAAGTGTTACACAAACACAACATACGCCTCATTCCAATTCATCAGTCACTAACCGTAAATTAATGAAGAGAATAATTTCCCAAATATTAGCCCCGAAGGTCGAAACCAACATCAGATCAATATCCAGAAAGCCATTCTGCTTAGCTAACCGACAGTTAGTTTCTAAATTTCACATTCATAGGGAAAGGTTCCCATTAATTTTATCAAAGATAAATCCCTTGAATTTATTCTTTAATCTTCTTTTGAATTTCGATTCAACTAGTCGGGATTAACGAACCTTACCGAAGTAATCATTTGTTTTAATTTCCCAACCCCGACCTATTCATCCCATGAAGTAAAACTGGTTATACTTCATATCTAACACCGCGGTGTTATCGGTAAATTCAATTACCTATCACGTTCAAATCTAATTAAAGATTTAACTATCGCCAGGAGCAAAACTGGTGATACTCCATTCTCGATCTTTTCAATCTAATTAAAGATTCATTAAAACTCCACTTAGTTTTAATCGTTAACTGGGTTAAAGAATCAGTGTCATTTAAAACACGGTTCAAGATAAACTCATTTAAAACACGGTTCAAGATAAACCATTAATTATCGGGTTAAAGAACGAGGGTTATTTAAACACTGTTCACGATAAACCCAAAAATCAATTCCAATTCAATTCCAATTAAATATCACTTAATTGGTTCACTTCATTAAATCTAAATAAAAAGATTTAATGTTTTCTCAACTGGGCTTAAGAACGGTGTTAATGAAGACACCATTCACGACAAACCCAAATCATATTTGATATTAAATACAAGGCTCTGAATAGAAAATATACCGGCTTATATTCAATATCAAATTCTACGACCGACAGGTATCGTATTGGAATAACGATATATATATCTATATCTTTCAAATTTCCATAACAACATCTGTATAATCACGAAATCCAACATCGAAATACTCCGAAGACAATTTCGATTCAAATCCATTCCGATTCAATTATTGGAAGTTCTGGTTATATTTCAAAACCATTTCAAACTCATTTTATTTATTTTAAAAATAAATAAATTACTATTCTAGTTCAAAACTAGTTCATTTCGAAAAAAATCTATTTTTATCTTTTCAAATATGGAGTTTTTCATCCCAATTTTTCCCAAATCATTTCTTATGATTTTACATAAATTATTACTATTTTTAATAATTTTATCAAGGCCCGTACAGTTGATTTCCATTAACGGTCATCGAACTGCACTTACAACGACCTTTTCCAAATTTGATTTGGACATAATTCCAAATCCAACCGTTAGATTTCTAATTTCTAATATTCGTTAGAAAGCTCTTTTCGATACGAACCCAACGGTTCTGGTTTTAGGAGAATCCGACGGTCGGATCTCCCGTAATATCCGTTCGAAGTCAATGGTCGAAATTCGCGAACTGCCGCGGCGCGGCACGTTCTATTCAGGCCATTATATTATATATATATAATATATAATATATATACTTCATCGATTTCCTTTTCAAAACGTGCTTTATAAATCGTTTTAAATCCATTTTCAAAACGGTTTCAACTTCATATTCAATTTCAAATCAAAATTGAATATTCCAATATAAATTCGTTTTAAATTCAGTTTCAGTTTGAATTTCAATTCTTTTCAAAATATCAGATTTTGAAATTACTTTCGATATTCATTATAAAATGAATAAAATCGATATAAATATCGTTCACGTCAAAATGGCGTCAATCTAATCAACACGGCTTCATATATTCCTATTTTCAAATATTCTATTTTAAATATTTCCTTTTCAAATATTTCTATTCAAATATTTCTTTTACAAATATTTCTATTCAAATATTTCTTTTCCAAATATTTCTATTCAAATATTTCTTTTTCAAAACTGGAATGAGGCCCAATCAATTACCATATAATGTTAATTATATGGACTTTCCACACCACATGTACAAAATAACAACGATGAATAATCAACCATCACCCAAAGTGCATTCTACACTGTATAAGCATCAAATATAAATATTTAACGCTCATAACAGTCTGTCAATCAATCGATCGACATACAACTAACTATTGGGATTAGTGTACGTCAATTATCATCCCAATACCCGTGTGGGGTTTCAAACAAATCAAACACAGATTTTATTTGTGCAGTTGGGCGATGTGTAAAATTTATCATCCCAATCAATATCAGTCAAATCAGTGTATATAAACAAATCGGCCGATTTGTTTATAAATATTTATTTATTCACATTCACGTTAAAAATTATATTTTTGACGATAATTAATTTATTTCAACCATCTAAATTTTGATTATCGATTTCACATCAACAACATAAACTAATTTCACAACACATCAATCAAACAAACAAGCCGTCCATGGTCTATGGACGACGGGTGTCGGGTGCTGCTAAACACCGTCTGCATCCTAGTACATAGATATATAACTAGAAAAATAAATTTAGAGTGAGAAGTTCTCACCGATAGCTATCCCAACTTCACGACACTTCATTTGTAGAAATCTTCATCGTTCTCGCCTTTTGTCACTTTCGTTGCCCGTAGTCACTACATATATAAAAATCGAATTTTTACTTCGCTATTCAATATATAAAAATCGAATTTTTTTAATTCGCTATTCAATATATAAAAATCGAATTTTTACTTCGCTATTCAATATATAAAAATCGAATTTTTACTTCGCTATTCAATATATAAAAATCGAATTTTTACTTCGCTATTCAATATATAAAAATCGAATTTTTACTTCGCTATTCAATATATAAAAATCGAATTTTTACTTCGCTATTCAATATATAAAAATCGAATTTTTACTTCGCTATTCAATATATAAAAATCGAATTTTTACTTCGCTATTCAATACATAAAAATCGAATTTTAAAAATCAAATTTTTTACTTCGCTATTCAATATATAAAAATCGAATTTTTACTTCGCTATTCTCTACATAAAGATTTCGCCTTTTCAAATATAAAGATTTAACTTTTATTTCACTACATATATAAAGATAATATTTTTATATTCTCTATATTATAAAAATCACATTTTTATCATCTACATCATATAAAAATTATATTTTTCTTATCTATATCATATAAAAATTATATTTTTCTTATCTATATCATATAAAAATTATATTTTTCTTATCTATTCTTTTATACTCTAAAAATTAGATTTTTATAACACTAAAAATTGAATCTTTATGCACTTTTATAACTATAATCTATATAAAGATTTTCAGATCTTAAAGCAACCATATATACTAATTATTTACTGATTTTAAAATGATGAAAATATATTAAAAACTAAATTAACTGAAAAGAAACTCACCGATGAAGAGGGGGGAGACGGGATCGTCGGAGGGGGTGCCTGGGGATCGCTGGAGGTGGCGGTCAGCGTCAGGGTTCGGCGACGGTAGGCTATGTTGCGCTGGGTGGTGGCTGTAGGTAGAGAGAGGGAGAGAGAGCAGACTAGGGCGGAGCTGGAGGAGTGGTGGACGGAGGCGGCAGCGTCGCGGGGGTGGTCGCGTGGGGCATCGGCGGATTTGGGGTTGTGGGCTCAGGGATTCGAACTAGGAAAAAGGGGGGATCGAATGAAGCAGGGGGCGAGTTCTGGTGGACGGCGCCGCCTTGGGCGGTGGCAGCGGCGTGGAGGAGGCCGCTCGCGCCCCTCCATCCTCTTCTTTTTTTTATTTTTTTCTTTAAACTGAAATCGGTTTTGAAAGGGCGGGGGGCCTGGTCAATGTAAGGAGAGGGTTTTATTTTTTTATTTTTATTTTTTTCCCACCAAAAAGCAACTTTTATTTTTGACCTCTGAACGAGGCCCACTGCCTGTCATCCATAGCTAATTACCCCCATTCCGAACACAATGGGATATGTATCGTAGGCTGATTCGACCGTTTCGATCAGTTTTCGTCAAATTTACATTTAAATCATTATATTGAATTTTAAACGCGCATTTCAATTTACCGGGGTCACATACGAACTCTATAAATCCCAGAAAAATATTTTCTAGCTTCGTATTGACGATACGGTCCTAACAAAACTAGTTTCGTCGAATTCTGAGACCATTGGAAAAATGGTCATTTTCCAGTCGATTAAAATCAACTAAAACTGGTCAAACACGTTTTCCTTTGCCACGCTCACATATTGATTCGGAAAATTATGAAATTTGGAATCTAGTAATAATTTGACATCACGGATCCAACAAAAGTGGTTTCGTCAAAATCCGAGGTCGTTTGCAAAATGTCCATTTTTAAGGGCCTGAATTCCATAGCGACTATTCAGAATTTTCAACTGGACATATCTTTTGATTCCTGCTATGTAATTTCAATTTTTCGGATTCGTTGGAAAGATATTCACAATAAGATCCTATTATTTTTTGTTTCGCCAAAATCCGGATTGTTTTGCACCCGGTACATTCAATTGAAATTTGAAATCGAATTATCGAACTGCAGGGCCATTTTCAATACCATTTATAATTATATATAATTATTTATATTATAACGACGACGTATATAATATATACGTTCGATTCAATTCAAAATAAATTTCTCGTCGATGTTATTTAAAATATTTCATTTTAAATGTTCAAACTTCGCTAAAATTGCCAAAATAAAAATTTTTAAACTGGCCCAGATTTTCGGGTTGTTACAATCTCCCCCACTTAAAACTTTTCGTCCCTGAAAAGGAACAAAGTCGAAAGTGGTTTGATTAATCAACTCTACGTTCGACCTGGCTTCCATTCTCCAACTTTTCAGTTTCTGAGAATTTTCAAATTCTTCCAAAAATTTGGCTAACACCCGGAATTTTGGAAAAATTTCGCCATAACCTCCCCTGCACCGGGAGCCACGGGAAAATCCCGAAATTGCCATATAGGCCTTCTGTTCTCAAAAAGAAAAAGAAAAAGCCAAGCGGCTAGCCAATAGGCTCATAAAATCATCATCACCCAAACAAAACAGTAAATTATGATAAACATGTACCTATTTGTCGGGCAAACTAATTTTATTCTCTGCTCTAGCCTCCTTGCTATGACCTGTTCAATGTAAGTACATGTATATGCAAGCAAATGCAACTAATTTTCGATACAATTCAATATTTGATACAATTAGGCTAAATGGTTCAAAATTTCAACTAACAAACAATAATCAAACAACACAATCAGCAATCAATTAATTGATTATCATTTCAAATTTATAACTTTGATATATAGTCAAAAATCAGATTTTTGATGCCAAATCACAACAATAAGCCCTATCTAGTTTTTGGTTCTCACACCAGTCAATAGGAAATATATAGATATTACACGTTCGTCACTCGAATGTAAATTCTGATGATGATATATAAATCATCAGAATCACCCCCGGGCGACTAGAGTGTAATTCTATATCTATCCAGTATATTAAAACTTCAAATACACATTTGCAAGGCGTATATGCAAAATCTTTATATAATGGACTGTCCTAATCAATATAAAATAAATATTCAAATACGTATACAACGATTTAAATTTTCAAAACAAAAATTGTTTTCATTTTAAAATTATACCCTTCACACTCGTTCTAGGATACTACAGATCCTATCTCTAACGAGTCATTCTAATTGGATATTATTAATCCAATATCTAATGAATTCTTTCGTATGGTTCTAATGTGTCTTGTTCTCGAGCTCTGTAAACCAAAGCTCTGATACCAACTGTGACGGCAAGGAATTTCGCTCGATCCGAATCAGTCGCTAAACCAACTAAGACCGTTCGAAACCCCTGATCGTTTGAGAACAGGACAAATCAGAACGCAGACGTAAGAACATTTCATTGCTATTACAACAATTCCATCAGATACAAGAATATACAGAGTATAATTGAATAAATATTACACAGAAATATCAGAGATTTAAATTACATTTAAATACATAGCAGCGGAAAATAATACAATACACAACTAGAAGAGATATACGGATACAAAGCTTTCCGGATATCGTTCCAGCTGTAAACCAGGATCCTGTGAATATAAATCTGCAAAACCAAAACTACTAGCTGCCCATGTCAAAATAAGGGCACCCAGAGTTTAGGTTAAAACAATAAACTCCAGGTCAGTCATGTGACTGGTGTGAGAACTAAAACAGTTATTAATCTTTATTTTTAAAGTTAGGTAAATCAAGGGACCACGCCGTATAACACGGAACAGGTTTCTTCCCAAGAACACCAGTGCATAAAACAAACAGCGCAATGCTAAATAAGGAAAAATGAAGCTATTATAAGACCCAGTTCCCATCACACAATGCAACGCAAGCCGGAGGATAGGGTTTTTACCTTATAATAGCCAAGAATGCTTGATACGTTTAAAACAAATCATTTGATAATATTATAAGTGCATAGTGTATAAACAACTTCACATCATAAGTATCAATCATAGACGGTATAAGCGCCACATCCTACCATGTCGCCATACTAGGCTCTACAAATAAAACCGCAAATATCACGTATTTGGAAATTGGATTTCCATCTATGAACCGAGGCCAGGGATCGTCCTCTACCGATTCGAGACAATCTAGCCCATGTCTCCGGAACAGCCGCAACTGCCCCTTAGAGCGACACGGCCGGTCCATCGATGTGGATTATAGTGCCTGAACAATACGTTTCCCCGCCCTTTGGGGCGTAAATGAGCCAACGAATGACTCCATCGGACCTGAATCGTCCGATCTAACCGAGGCGCCTCGCAACAGCAACAACCACACAGGTGAAAAGTATATAAATGTCAGGGCTGGTAGGTCACTGACACCACCCTAGCTAGAAGGAAACGCATGCCCTCCCTGAGGTCCTCTCCCGCTTTTGGTTCACAACCGGGGTGCGAGGCTCGCGAATTCACGTTACACAAAGCTATGCCACACAGGCGGTGCTTTGATCATCAACCACAAGACTTTGCTTTTCAACAGAAGCCTTGATCATTTGCCACTTAGGCATGCCACACAGGCAATTCACTCTATGCGTTTGATATCCATCAGTATATAACCCCTGAGCTCGTACGTCTCAGAGAAGGGCGTTAAGCAAGAGAATAAATTATCCACCGCCAAACAGATATATATTTAATAGAAATCAATCACACAGACTAAAATCCAATGTCAGACACACAGTCCATTTACAAGTCCGTTCTGGGTCTGAACGAAACCGGAGGCACCTAGTACCCCGTATATCCATCGATCTCCAAGTACGTCTGGACGATCACCAACCGTTTCCATCTTCTTGGGTGTACATCCCAATCAAGATTATTAGTAATCACCCAAACGACGTGAAGACCTCCGGTCTTCGACCACCGTCTTCATCTTCGACTTATCGTCGTATCAGTTATTCAGAATGGGATAAACCCGGTCTTTCCGAATAACTCGCGTATATTATAAACAAGTGTTACACAAACACAACATACGCCTCATTCCAATTCATCAGTCACTAACTGTAAATTAATCAAGAGAATAATTTCCCAAATATTAACCCCGAAGGCCGAAACCAGCATCAGATCAATATCCAGAAAGCCATTCTGCTTAGCTAACCGACAGTTAGTTTCTAAATTTCACATTCATAGGGAAAGGTTCCCATTAATTTTATCAAAGATAAATCCCTTGAATTTAATCTTTAATCTCCTTTTGAATTTCGATTCAACTAGTCGGGATTAACGAACCTTACCGAAGTAATCATTTGTTTTAATTTCCCAACCCCGACCTATTCATCCCACGAAGTAAAACTGGTTATACTTCATATCTAACACCGCGGTGTTATCGGTAAATTCAATTACCATATCACGTTCAAATCTAATTAAAGATTTAACTATCGCCATAAGCAAAACTGGTGATACTCCATTCTCGATCTTTTCAATCTAATTAAAGATTCATTAAAACCCACTTAGTTTTAATCGTTAACTGGGTTAAAGAATCAGTGTCATTTAAAACACGGTTCACGATAAACCCAAAATCACATTCCATTAATTATCGGGTTAAAGAACGAGGGTTATTTAAACACTGTTCATGATAAACCCAAAAATCAATTCCAATTCAATTCCAATTAAATATCACTTAATTGGTTCACTTCATTAAATCTAAATAAAAAGATTTAATCTTTTCTCAACTGGGCTTAAGAACGGTGTTAATGAAGACACCATTCATGACAAACCCAAATCACATTTGATATTAAATACAAGGCTCTGAATAGAAAATATACCGGCTTATATTCAATATCAAATTCTACGACCAAGAGGTATCGTATTGGAAATAACGATATATATCCATATCTTTCAAATTTCCATAACAACATCTGTATAATCACGAAATCCAACATCGAAATACTCCGAAGACAATTTCGATTCAAATCCATTCCGATTCAATTATTGGAAGTTCTGGTTATATTTCAAAACCATTTCAAACTCATTTTATTTATTTTAAAAATAAATAAATTACTATTCTAGTTCAAAACTAGTTCATTTCGATAAAAATCTATTTTTATCTTTTCAAATATGGAGTTTTTCATCCCAATTTTTCCCAAATCATTTCTTATGATTTTACATAAATTATTACTATTTTTAATAATTTTATCAAGGCCCGTACAGTCGATTTCCATCAACGGCCATCGAACTGCACTTACAGCGACCTTTTCCAAATTTGATTTGGACATAATTCCAAATACAACCGTTAGATTTCTAATTTCTAATATTCGTTAGAAAGCTCTTTTCGATACGAACCCAACGGTTCCAGTTTTAGGAGAATCCGACGGTCGGATCTCCCGTAATATCCGTTCGAAGTCAATGGTCGAAATTCGCGAACTGCCGCGGCGCGGCGCGTTCTATTCAGGCCATTATATTATATATATAATATATATAATATATACTTCGTCGATTTCCTTTTCAAAACGTGCTTTATAAATCGTTTTAAATCCATTTTCAAAACGGTTTCAACTTCATATTCAATTTCAAATCAAAATTGAATATTCCAATATAAATTCGTTTTAAATTCAGTTTCAGTTTGAATTTCAATTCTTTTCAAAATATCAGATTTTGAAATTACTTTAGATATTCATTATAAAATGAATAAAATCGATATAAATATCGTTCACGTCAAAATGGCGTCAATCTAATCAACACGGCTTCATATATTCCTATTTTCAAATATTCTATTTTAAATATTTCCTTTTCAAATATTTCTATTCAAATATTTCTTTTACAAATATTTCTATTCAAATATTTCTTTTCCAAATATTTCTATTCAAATATTTCTTTTTCAAAACTGGAATGAGGCCCAATCAATTACCATATAGTGTTAATTATATGGACTTTCCACACCACATGTACACAATAACAACGATGAATAATCAACCATCATCCAAAGTGCATTCCACACTGTATAAGCATCAAATATAAATATTTAACGCTCATAACAGTCTGTCAATCAATCGATCGACGTACAACTAACTATTGGGATTAGTGTACGTCAATTATCATCCCAATACCCGTGTGGGGTTTCAAACAAATCAAACACAGATTTTATTTGTGCAGTTGGGCGATGTGTAAAATTTATCATCCCAATCAATATCAGTCAAATCAGTGTATATAAACAAATCGGCCGATTTGTTTATAAATATTTATTTATTCACATTCACGTTAAAAATTATATTTTTGATGATAATTAATTTATTTCAACCATCTACATTTTTATTATCGATTTCACATCAACAACATAAACTAATTTCACAACACATCAATCAAACAAACAAGCCGTCCATGGTCTGTGGACGACGGGTGTTGGGTGCTGCTAAACACCGTCTGCATCCTAGTACATAGATATATAACTAGAAAAAGAAATTTAGAGTGAGAAGTTCTCACCGATAGCTATCCCAACTTCATGACACTTCATTTGTAGAAATCTTTGTCGTTCTCGCCTTTTGTCACTTTCGTTGCCCATAGTCACTACATATATAAAAATCGAATTTTTACTTCGCTATTCAATATATAAAAATCGAATTTTTACTTCGCTATTCAATATATAAAAATCGAATTTTTACTTCGCTATTCAATATATAAAAATCGAATTTTTACTTCGCTATTCAATATATAAAAATCGAATTTTTACTTCGGTGTTCAATATATAAAAATCGAATTTTTACTTCGCTATTCAATATATAAAAATCGAATTTTTACTTCGCTATTCAATACATAAAAATCGAATTTTTACTTCGCTATTCAATACATAAAAATCGAATTTTTACTTCACTCTTCAATATATGAAAATCGAATTTTTACTTCGATATTCAATACATAAAAATCGAATTTTTACTTCGCTATTCAATACATAAAAATCGAATTTTTACTTCGCTATTCAATATATAAAAATCGAATTTTTACTTCGCTGTTCAATATATAAAAATCGAATTTTTACTTCCCTATTCTCTACATAAAGATTTCGCCTTTTCAAATATAAAGATTTAATTTTTATTTCACTACATATATAAAGATAATATTTTTATATTCTCTATATTATAAAAATCACATTTTTATCATCTAAATCATATAAAAATTATATTTTTCTTATCTATATCATATAAAAATTATATTTTTCTTATCTATTCTTTTATACTCTAAAAATTAGATTTTTATAACACTAAAAATTGAATCTTTACGCACTTTTATAACTATAATCTATATAAAGATTTTCAGATCTTAAAGCAACCATATATACTAATTATTTACTGATTTTAAAACGATGAAAATATATTTAAAACTAAATTAACTGAAAAGAAACTCACTGACGAAGAGGGGGGAGACGGGATCGTCGGAGGGGGTGCCTGGGGATCGCTGGAGGTGGCGGTCAGCGTCAGGGTTAGGCGGCGGTAGGCTTTGTTGCGCCGGGTGGTGGCTGTAGGTAGAGAGAGGGAGAGAGAGCGGACTAGGGCGGAGCTGGAGGAGTGGTGGACGGAGGCGGCTGCGTCGCGGGGGTGGTCGCGTGGGGCGTCGGCGGATTTGGGGTTGTGGGCTCAGGGATTCGAACTAGGAAAAAGGGGGGGATCGAATGAAGCAGGGGGGGAGTTCTGGTGGATGGCGCCGCCTTGGGCGGTGGCAGCGGCGTGGAGGAGGCCGCTCGTGCCCCTCCATCCTCTTCTTTTTTTTATTATTTTTTTCTTTAAACTGAAATCGGTTTTGAAAGGGGGGGCCTGGTCAATGTAAGGAGAGGGTTTTATTTTTTATTTTTTATTTTTCCCAACAAAAAGCAACTTTTATTTTCGACCTCTGAACGAGGCCCAATGCCTGTCGTCCATAGATAATTACCCCCATTCCGAACACAATGGGATATGTATCGTAGGCTGATTCGACCGTTTCGATCTGTTTTCGTCAAATTTACATTTAAATCATTATATTGAATTTTAAACACGCATTTCAATTTACCGGGGTCACATACGAACTCTATAAATCACAGAAAAATATTTTCTAGCTTCGTATTGACGATACGGTCCTAACAAAACTAGTTTCGTCGAATTATGAGACCGTTGGAAAAATGGCCATTTTCCAGTCGATTAAAATCAACTGAAACTGGTCAAACATGTTTTCCTTTGCCACACTCACATATTGATTCGGAAAATTATGAAATTTGGAATATAGCAATAATTTGACATCACGGATGCAACAAAAGTGGTTTCGTCGAAATCCGAGGTCGTTTGCAAAATGTCCATTTTTAAGGGCCTGAATTCCATAGCGACTATTCAGAATTTTCAACTGGACATATCTTTTTATTCCCGCTATGAAATTTCAATTTTTCGGATTCTTTGGAAAGATATTCACAATAAGTTCCTATTATTTTTGGTTTCGCCAAAATCCGGATTGTTTTGCACCCGGTACATTCAATTGAAGTTTGAAATCAAATTATCGAACTGCAGGGCCATTTTCAATACCATTTATAATTATATATAATTATTTATATTCTAACGACGACGTATATAATATATACGTTTGATTCTATTCAAAATAAATTTCTCGTCGATATTATTTAAAATAATTCATTTTAAATGTTCAAACTTCGCTAAAATTGCCAAAATAAATTTTTTTAAACTGGCCCAGATTTTTGGGTTGTTACAGACCTGTACAACCCGGTCTAACCCGAGCATTACAAATACCGGGTCAGTCTGGTGAACTAGAGTGAGAACAACTCGTAAAGTTTTAAGGGGTTCGTTTAACTGAATTTTAAAGTTCAAAATCTTTTCGAAAGAAAAGGATAATCGTAAGAAAAAATCCACACATAAATACGGATGGTTTTACCTCACGATAACCCAAGACAATTTGAAATCATGTATATCTTCTGATATTATAATAGTGCCTAAATACAAGTAAATATCAATCTAGCAGAATGCTTGCATCTCACGCTCTACCTACATAGTATACAAACAATACCATAGGTGCTTATTGGAGATTGGATTCCGGCTATGACAAGGTATGGAACCACCTGCTGATAGTGTATCTCTAGAGGCGAATACACTGGGTTCAACAAGAACGTCTTGCAACCGGCCCACACATACCGACCACTCATTTCGCTTGAGTGTATCGAATGTATATCACCAACGGTTGGGATCAGCAACCGTTTATCAAATGGGACAGCATTGATAGATTAAAGAAGCAAAAAGAATTTCAGTAGATAGGTGATTATACACCCTAATGGGTGCGACCCACATAGCCATGCTGCCTACCTGATTTTTGTCTTTTCCCATTGTGAGGCTTGAGTTTTGAATTCACCTTTCAAAACATCTGACCACCATTCACTTTGAATGCCACATAGTCAGATCCTCCAGATATCACTAATTCACGTCCACAAAATACTCAAGTTGATAAGAGAACCGTCGTCCTCCACCATAACTATGGTACGTTTGAAGAAATCAACGTACGCTATTCCTTTGGAAATACTCTGTCAGACACTCGTCTATACAAGTCATCTAGGAGCAGGATGAACCGAAGGCACTCTCCTATCACATCCTAGGAATCACCCCATGGATTGATAGCGGGTAGTACTTGTAAATTCGTAGATCGCAACCACGACAAAATCACAGGTTATCTCTGGCCGCTAAACCAGAGATTATGAGTAATCCTTCCGCTTATGAAGATCTACGGTCTTCAATGCTCCATCTTCAATCTTCATCTTCACGTATTTGCTGGTCGAAATGGTTTTCGAATATAAATTCGATCCCGGTCATTCCGTACAAATAAATCGTATAGGTCAGATTTGATAGTCGGCGATTTAACTATCAAATAATAATCGTGTGAGTATAACGAGTTCATTGGTTTAGTACTCAGCATCATTTGTCCCTTTTCAGAAATAATTAACAAACGATTAATTAAAACTTCTGAATCTTTTAATATAAAACATGGTATTCACTTCTTATTTCAATATTTTAATTTTTCTCAAAACCATTTTAATCTAATATTTTAGAAAAATATTTATAGCCCTATTCAATTCCTAATTTACTATTATTTCAAACAACATTATTTATTCTCTATCATTGATTTAACTTGTCATTTGTAAAACAATCGTTACGACCTCTCCTTTGGGTTCCCTATTTGAATACTATACTCATCACTTATCTTTTTAGATGAAACCCATTCTAAATCTTATCTTCTTAATCGTTGTATCTTCACAAATTTCCTTTATTCCCTTTTCTATGGAAATACCATTTCATATTCTCATGCCCGTTTAAATTTCCTTTTATTTTGGAATCTATTATACATATATTTCTAACGTTACATTATTATTTCTCAAAATAAATTCCTTTTAACACCTTCACCACTACAACTAATATCATCTCTCGATAATTCTGAACTCATTCAAGTTGGGGTATTTTAAATTACCTTTCAGACCTTGATCAACAACGTTCTTATCTTAAGACAGATATACGTTGTAATACCAAAACTGATATTCATTCCCAATATCAAACCGAATCCCATTTTAGTTATAACTGATGAAACCTTATCTCTTATTTAATATAGCAAATTTAAATAGCATCTTATACTTCCAGAATTAAGTAACGTTAATTAAATCTTAACGTTTTAGCCTCACACTCCTGTTATAACATTGTTTATAAAACTCGAGTTTAATATAAAATCCCTTTTTATCCTGCTTTTCTTTCCTTAATTAAAACACTTGCTTTAAGCGATCGTCTTGGCTTAAAATCTCTTTTACAACTTGGTTATAAAACTCGGTATTAATATAAAACCGTTCATTAATACTTTTCAGAAATCCAATTTTTTGTTCCAATATCAACTTTGATTACTTACTTAAAGAATCTCGTTTACAAATTGATCACTTGAATTATTATTCATTTAAAATAATAATTTATGTCATCATTAACTATTATAGAAATAGTTAACTTCTTATTTAACTTAATTAAGCAGTAATTTCTTTTTTTTTAAATCTTATTAAAGTTAAAATAATATTTGTTAAACTAAATTATTTGATTAATAAATTAATCAAATAACTAACTCTAATTAAATTTGTTAATTTCACCAATTCAAACCATGCTTATCTCGTTAACCAACTCAAATTAGTCCTTTCTTTAAATTTAATTAATTTAAATAATTTCGTTTAATTGTTTCTTTCAAACAATTAATCCAATTCTTAATTATTGCGTTAATTTCTACTCATCTGGTTATAAATCTTATTCCATAAGAGTTTACTTTACAAAATCATTTAATAACTTCTTAAGAACTTTATATAATAAATTATACATATTAATTTCCATTATTAAAACCTTTGTTCAAATATATAGATCTCAATTCCATCTTCAGTTATAAAATATATTTTATAACTTCATTATCGCTGATTCACATGACGGTAAATCAATATTTATAAAACGATATATTTTTGGGCCAGTTACTACCAATTACTCAACCAATATCGTTTATTCGTTAAACAGAACAACCATTGAATTTAGATTCAACAATCAATGATCCAATCCATCAATCAATCATATGGGTCAAACAGTTCACATAATTGCAACAAAAGAAATAAACAATAAATTTGAGGGATCTAGTCGGGTCCCTCCAACTTGTTTCTCCCTGCATCCAAATATGTTATTTCAAACAATATAATTTATTTCAATAACATATAATATTCAAACATCAAACAACAACAACAACAATCCAAACATTCATCTATAAATTTAACATGTTTATATTATAATAAACGCGACTAATGAGGTAAGTTACCTCCATTGGTTACAACTGTTAAAAATAACAATTTGATTAAAATTAAATTAAATTAAATGAAAGTTTAATTTAATCGGTTCAGTCACCGCATATATATTCAACATCCATCAACCAAATAACAATCATAGAACACAAATATTTAAACCCTACTTATATAAAATATAAGTGGGATAAACTGAGTAAGTTGAACTCACCTTAATTTCCATTCGCTGTCAGAATGGATTTTTTTATTAAACAAGCGTTCAACGTTCATATGCCTCAAGCTCTGTCCAAAATAGCTTCAAAATATCATGTCCGCCGACACGGTCCCAACGTCCTTTGGTTTGTTTTATTCTGTAATCGTAGTACCAAAATATAATTTAATACAATATTCACTTTATAATTTAATATTAATAAAACCTAAATAATACATTATTTACTATTAATTATAAGCCCAATGAAGTCACGCTGAGAATTACGGTAAGTGGTCAAATACTTTACTAGTATAGGTGTTAGGGCGACGACCATCTTATGGAAAGTTTAAGAATTTATTTCATAAAAATTATGAAGCCGTTGTCTACTATTGTTGTTTATTTGAAATCAAATGGTTTCAAGTTTTTAAAGCTTTCATCCACTCTAGATTTGGATGTCATTTTAAAGAACAAACCATACATCTTAACTTAATAATTAAACACGTGAACATTTTGAATCTCGGTCACATACCCACTAGCATGAAATGATCTTCTTACCCGCACATTAATATATATAAAATGGGAAACAATCGAAAATGTTCAGAATCAGGACAATGTAAATAAACATTTTCATTATATATACCTATAAAATAACTAAGCATGATAAACACGGTTGGGCTATGACGGTTTGTGCATACTTAAGCACGTTTTACCTCTTTCCAGTCTAGACTCCTGTTCTAACAAACAAGCTATATTAACATAATTAACTAAAAATCATAACTTCAGTTAATTATTAAACCCGTGATAAGGAAAATAAAGGACATACCCAGGCCACGTAATCTCCCTCAGCAGATAAGAACAGCACCGCGCCTTCTCCTCCCGGTCACATTTTCTTCTTTGCGCCCTGCCACTATTTTCTTTACATCCTCCTTTCCCAGTGCGATCGAGCTGCTGCTACCATATACTACCACCGTGGTTCAACAGTCCTTATGCAAATGCACACCCGCCCCACTTCATATTATACACATATTCTTCCCTTCACTCCACTGTACACACTCAACCATCACTCTGAAAACTACGCCGCCTTGCTCCAGTTTCCAGACTGACCTCTCCACAACTTCAGGACAGTGGACTGCTCCACCACCCAGTAACACACAATCGACTCCCCTCCAAACTTGTACAAGGTCGAAAAAGTTTTTGCGGGTGATTTCCTTTACATGCGTATTTTGATTTTCAAGAGTTTGGGTGTATTTATTTCTCTATTTTAAGCTTACTACTCAATGTTTAATGGTGGTAGAGATTTGTTTTTCGTTCCCTAAGCAAGAATGGAAAGGGTACCGGTGTATTTATACACGCGAGAAGTGATAAGCATCACGTCCTTTTCCTATTTTCAGTAGCCCTGCATTTCATTTCGTTTCTTTCATAGAATGGTTTAGCAGCGGCTTCAGGGTAGGCTTACAGGAGATCGGGGTAGCATGAGTTGTTTTTACTGATGGGTGGTCAGTGTTCCAATGAGTTTTCTTTTCGGTTTCATCGTAGAGATGCAGCTGTAGGACGTGAGAAAATGACCAGACATACAGAAGCAATAAAGTGTAGGTACAAAAGAATATATCTATACAGGGGTAGACTAGTATGAAAGGATGAAACAAAACGGTGTGTTTTCACTTCTCTGTCGAGGTAATGGTGAAGTTTCAGTGCGAGTACATTTCAGAAGGTAGGAAAAATGGAGTAGAGTATCTGGCTGAAGTGAAAACACACTATGTTGAAGGGGACATGGTATGAGCTGTGTGATGAAAAATATGTAGGATGGGAGAGCTCATTTCAGAAATGAAGCTGTACACAATTTCTTACGTATGAAGTTAAACCAAGACAGAAGATGGGATGGTATAGCTGTGTGTATTCTAATTCTTAGCTATGAAGTTGTGTACAGTGTTCAGTTTGCTTTTTCTTTTCCCTAGGCTCTACATGAAATTTTTAGCCTGGGTAGCTGTTGTTCAATTTCTATATACATTATTATTTTATTTTTATCTAGAGAAATTATTGGGTTTAAGTCTTTAGCCTTTATATTGCGAGTGCAGTTAATGTGAAGGCACCGTGAGCTATATAACTTTCATCTTCACGCTTAATTAATCAGCTCATCGGTTTTCTTGTAAAAAGCAGTGGTGATTGTCGCCATACTCATATCCACAAGATCCGCATTTACATGATATATTTCTTTATACATAATACATATTTTACACGTTGTTTATACGGTTAATATATTCTACCGTTAACTGTTGGGCACCGATAACCGTTAAATTCGTATGGTCCCATACAAATTCCAGTCGCAACAAAAATGGACACACCATTACATCTCAACGTTCTGGTCCCAATAAAGTTTGTTTCTTCGAAAACAGAGGTCATTTGAAAAGAAAGCTATTTCTAAGGCCTGCATAATATATCGAAAAATTTCCCGTGTGCGAAGCACGTGCCTCATCGTAAGGTAAGCAACACATTGATTTGAATGTTCTATTTCATATGATTAAATTTCATTGTCATTTGTCATTGAGCGTTTTATACCCGTACCGACATACATGAATTTCAAATCGTAAATTACGGAAATGCTGCGACGTTTCGAGTTTGATTTATCATTATATATAAACTTAACGTTCAAACTTGGTTATATCAGCGAATTAAATATTATAAATCCATTTAAAATTCCTAATCGATATTTAAAATAATAAAATATATTAAATATTCGACTATCAAAAATACGGGACATTACAGTGTTAATGAGGAAAGAAGAGTGAATAATTTGCAAAAGGGATAAGAGATTTTAGCGGCAATGAAAAAAAGGACGGAGGGAAATGCCAAAAGTTTAACGTCAGCGATAACGGCGCAATGTTAATAACAATGACGATTACAGGTGTCATCGTTAACCCTAACTATCCACTAACCACTTAATTATAGCAAGTCAAAATAACCGTGCAATCCTACTTGCTATTAATATAGTATTTTCTTGTAGTGGTACTTCTCCAGATTTTCAACTTTTCTTTGATTTGCCATTGTTCTTTCTTGGGGTGTTGGAGTAGTTTCTAGAAGAGATAAGATTGCATTTCTGCTTCGGCCGGCGGCCACGACATTAGCTTTTCCTAGCGTATAGATAATATCCAGATCGTATGATGCAAGGAATTCCAACCACCTTTGTTGCCTTAGATTGAGATCTTTTTGAGTAAACAGATATTTCAGTGGTTTGTGATCAGTGAATAGCTCGAACTTCTCTCCTAAAAGGTAGTGTCTCCACATTTTCAACGCAAAGACAACTGCTAATAATTCTAGATCATGTGTAGTGTAATTTTTTTTCGTGGATTTTCAATTGTCTACCAGCATACGCAATCACACGTCCATTTTGCATCAATACTGCACCAAGTCCAACTCCATAAGCATCAGTATATACTGCAAATCCACTCTTTCCATCTGGAACAGCTAGAACCGGTGCTTATGTTAATCTCTTCTTCAATTCTTTAAAAGCTTCTTCACAATTTGGAGTCCATATAAATTTCTCACCCTTCTTAGTTACCTTAGTTAGATGAGAAGATATCCTAGAATAATCTTGAATAAATCTCCTGTAGTATCCCACTAATCCCAAGAAACTACAGACTTCCGTCAGCGTTCGGGGCTGCTACCATTGTTGCACTGCTTCAACTTTGATTGGGTCCAAAGAAATACAATCTCCATTCACAATGTGCCCCAAGAATCTGACTTCAGATTGCCAAAAATGACATTTTGAAAACTTCGCCTTCAATACATTCTTCCTTAGAGTCTCAATACCACTTTAAGATGATATTAGTGTTCTTCTTCTGTCTTCGAAAAGATTAAGATATCGTCGATAAAAACTAGGACAAACTTGTTTAGAATCTTCCGAAAGACACGGTCCATCAAGTAAACAAAGTATGCGGGTGCGTTGGTCAGTCCGAATGGCATAACTAACCATTCGTAAAAGAAATTCGGGCCTTTAAAAGTATTTAAAGGAATACTATCTTCAGCAATCCTTAACTGGTGGAAACCTGTTGCTAGGTTCATTTGAGAAAATATCGTGGCTCCCA
This sequence comes from Allium sativum, assembly GCA_030737875.1. Lineage (NCBI taxonomy): Eukaryota > Viridiplantae > Streptophyta > Magnoliopsida > Asparagales > Amaryllidaceae > Allium > Allium sativum. The sequence goes on along the minus strand of CM060921.1, from coordinate 361,653,933 downwards.
ATTTATCAAAAAGATAATCAATTCGAGGTAAAGGATATTTATTTTTGATGGTCACTTTATTTAACTCCCTATAATCAACACACAATCTTAGTGATCCATCGGACTTAATGAAACACCCCATGTCCGTTAATGTCACTCACTAAGGGAATGCATTAAGTTTCGTGAGGCGCTATAGGAAAACAGACACAGTATAATTACATGACAGAGATAAATAAGGCAGCAACGGAAAATTTAAACTTCTATTTCAAACATAAGTCATAATACCGTGATCCACAATTTCATAAGTCACAAAAACCATTACAATAAAAATACTTCTGTCTTGCAACATCAGAGTACATAATTAAATAAAAAGCATTGTTCCCCCAATAAAAAGAGTTAAGCCATAGTAGAGTCAAGAACTTGAGCCATACTTCAGAAGTAGCTCCTAGCAAGATGATATCGGATTCCTGATTAAGTCTGAGTGTTTCCTCCCTGAGAACCTTGGGGGGGAGGGGGAGGGGAACGGAAGAAAGAAGGAGAAATAACAAGGTCAGACATAAAGTCTGGTGAGTCTAGGTACTTTTAGCCAGTAGATAATTAAAAGCAACATGATAGGTATATAAAGTGGATAAGAGAAAGAGAGAGATCACTGCATAAATGACAGGTGTGACAAGGTAAGCAAGTTAAGGTATATGTGCCTCACTATGATTACTCTGCATTATTACTAGTATAACTGAAATGAAATGATCCCTTCCACTATAAGCTGATAGGCTTAGGTTATACGTCCAAGTATACCCTAACCACTACCATAATCATTCGGCTCCCTACCTTATAGATATCCTGTGTCGGCACCATAGTAGGAGGTGTCGCTTCCTAAAGTGGCAACCTATGGTGTGCACAATCATATCTAATGGTGTCACGGTCATCTTAGCCCCCTCTGCCCGGCCCATGCATGCACATGTCCCTGGTCGGTTTGCACCACCCACACCATCCACCTCGTTTGGATCTCTTACAATCAATCAGTAAGCGTGCCCCTTCTCCGCTTAGTACGGAGGTCTTTACTTGATACCAACTTCGGGTTACTGACTAAAGTGGGTCCCTCCCAATAAGATACAAGCTCTCCCCCTTGTCTTGTATCCCCACTAGGTTTTCTATTGACTATGTACACCCTTAGGTGTCTTTAATTACATAGCCCTATACTAGTTATGCTTACCCTAAAGGGTGTCTTTAATTACACAACTTTATTACATTATCTACCGGTTATGTATACCACTAGGTGTCTTTAATTACATAACCCTGCTACACTATCTATTGGTTATGTATACCGTTAGGTGTCTTTAATTACATAAACTTATTGGGTTAAGAATGTAAGCCTATATATATATTAACCATCCCCTCCAATTTACTTAACCCATCACTACCCATCCAATTTTACTTAACCCTAACTTAAGTCCATAGTCATATTAAATTAGGTTAAGTAGTTCATTTCTTTACCATGTCCAATTATGTTTATAATGAGCTAGACCTCACACACTAGGCCTACAACATGTGGATGTTGGATATGCCGGTCGGGTCCGCGCAGTCTTATTCCACAGTTGGGCCTAACCTCGTGTCTTACCCTGGTTCGTATTTACGTACCTAGACCTCCCACATAAGGTTCAACATTTGTGGCTGCTGGATATGCATGTCGGGTCCGGGCAGACTTCCACCACTAATGTAACCTAACCTCGTGTCGTAGGTACAATTTACAATTCCTAATTGTAAAGTACTAAACATTCTAAATTAATCCAAATCTACCTATGTCATTATAGGTAACTCTTTCTAGGTTTTCCCCATTTGAATTACATGTCCCTTTTTCATATTAAACATTACATAAATCATGCCAATTGTAATCCCTTTTTTCCCTATTCTATCTCTAATGTATTCATACGTTATTTTGGCGGCATCTAGGCTATAAAGTGACCTAGCTATAATAATAAAAAGGGAATATGACGAGGGTAGTAGTTTCAACATGTCTTGGCATAAACATGAACATAAATTGGCATAGTAACAAAGTGAATGGACATGTGATTAACATCATAATAAAGTGGACATCAAACTAGTAACTTGTGGCAATCATTATGATGTTTAAGCAAGCGTAATGAGATCTAGATTTAACATTAGGTGTCCAATTATCTCGATCTAGCGTAGTTAAGGTGACATAGCAACATGTTTAGATCAAAAGCTAGATTCACATGTCAAGTTCACAACATTTATCAATATATCACAATATGACAAGTGAAAGGTGATTAACATAAAGATCTAGATCCAAATAATGTCATAGTTGTCCAAATTAATATATGTACTCCAATCATAACGTGGTTGCAATTCAAGATCCATATAAACACTATAATCGAATCACCACAATTATATTAGATCTAGGAAATTAGATCTATCATGACATAGGATAGAATTTCACATTAACATAGAATCATACTTTACAACATATCCAATTCATTGTCTATCAAAGCACACTTTTATTTATCTAAACCTAAAAGTAATGTAGAAACTCACAGCGTTAGGTTTAGAGAATTTAGGAAGAACGTATCTAGAAATTCTGAATTGGATTTGTAGAATATGTCATTGTAGAAACGGTTCAGTTCGCACTCCTGTAGCATATGGCCTCTATAACTCCCAATAAAGAGAATATGAGAAATACGACACATATCTATAGCTGCAGAGCCCCCGAAACTAAGTGCCACCTCAGCCCTAAGGGTATCGACACCCCTGTGGGTGGGTCGACTCCTAGGTCGACATCCCTCTAGGGTGGTCGACCCCCTATAGCGGGAATTCTGCCGCTCAGACGAAAATTTCGAATTTGAACTCTCTGGAAAGGATTCTGAATCATCTCTGACTCACCTCTGATTCATGCGTATATATAAAATATTTCTATGCGTATACAAACTTAAAACTATCATAACTTCTTCATACGATGTCCGTTTTACGCAAACCAAATGTCTATTTTGACCAGAATTTCGAGATCAACATAATGGTGCAGTCCATTTCCTCTAATTATGAACACTAAATTAATTATTATTTAATTTATTCTCTTTAATGTCATTTAAAAATTTGGGGTGTTACATTCTCCCCTACTCTAAGGATTTCGTCCCCGAAATCTCTAAGTTGAGAAGAGTGCATATTCTACCATCCATCATCCATCTACTCATCCAGCAATCACTGACATCCATTGTCCTTTAAGATTTCTAATGCTTATATGAATATATGCAAAGGTGTGTATATATGTCCCAACACTAATGCGAAGATCAGGCGGTCTACTGATTCAGTTGACCTCCTTAATGCAACGTATGTTAGTGCCATGAATCCAGTATGTATGCAAATAAACCTATTATATCATATAAGTTCTAAATGTGCGCACACTCATTCGTCCAAATGCAACATCCATATGCCAGTTCATCCATTTTCATCCATAAAAGAAAAGAAAATGTACACACATTAATATGCAATATGAAAGTGATTGAGCCGATCTTAGTGCCTAATATGTGTGTATATGCGTCCACATGCAACCACTAGAAAACCTCCTTGCGGTTAAGGTAACGACTTCGGGCATGGCCAGCTCCCGTAGTGTGACGGGCGGTGTGTACAAGGCCCGGGAACGAATTCACCGCCGTATGGCTGACCGGCGATTACTAGCAATTCCGGCTTCATGCAGGCGAGTTGCAGCCTGCAAACTTGCATCCACTTGCATCCATCAAACATAACATGTTTCAAACACATGTTTACATCCATAGGATTCCTATCTAAAGGTCGAAAATACTATGTATAGGACATATACTATTGATAGAAACAAGTACTGATAAAACTTAGGAAAGGAGTTAAGAACATACCCTCGAAAACAAAAGGGTACGAAGCACGAATCTTATCTTTGGTCTCCCAAGTCGCATCTTCTGGGTTATCTCCCCATTGAACCTTTAGCAACTTGGTTTCCTTATTGCGCAGCCTCTTAACCTCTGACCCAAGAATACAGGTGAGGACTCGTCTAACTGTCGCCTCCCGTTCCACTTCGACTTCTTCCAACATGCTCGGCTCAATTACTTCTGCGGTGTCATGCAGGCACTTCCGTAGATGAGAGACATAGAAATTTCATGAACACCGGATAAATTTTCTGGGGGCTTTACTCTATAGGCCCTTTGGCCAATCCTTTTGGTTATGGGAAATGGTCCCACAAACCTAGGTGCCAACCTCCCTACGGATCCAAAGCGAACCACATTCCTCAAAGGTGATACTTTGATAAAAATTAAACTAAGTCTCCTACTTCAAATTCGATGTCAGTCCTTCTCTTGTCTGCATAGGATTTCTGCCTATCTTGAGCTGTCTTTATCCATCGTCGAATAAGGTCAATCTTTTTGGACGTTTCCCTAACCATATGTGGTCCAAGCAATAATCTTTCTATAGATTCCCACCAACAAGTTGGCGATCTACAAGGTCCTCCATACAATGCTTTGAAGGGTACCATACCGATACTATCTGATAGCTATTATTATAGGCAAATTCTACTGAAGGAAGTTGCTCTTCCCAAGTCCCTCCGAAGTCAAGGATACACAGCCTTAAAAGATCTTCTGGAGTTCTGTTCACCCTCTCCTTCTGCCCATCGGTCTGAGGATGGTAAGCGGTGCTCAAACACAATTGTTTTACCCAATGCTTCTTGCAAGCTCCTCCAAAATTCGCTAGTAAATGTGGGGTCATGATCGCTCACGATGCTGGAAGGAACTCCGTGGAGACGGACTATCTCACGAACATAAATTGCTGCCAACTATGGTGCCGTCCTTTTACTTTTAACTGGAATAAAGTGAGCACTCTTAGTGAGTCTGTCTACTATCACTAAAATACCGGTATTGCCTTTCTTTGATCTAGGTAAACCATCTATGAAATCCATAGAGATGCTCCCCCATTTCCACTGTGAAACCTCCAACGGATGAAGTAATCCACCGGGCTTCTTTTGCTTAGCTTTGACTTGCTGGCAAACCAAACATTGAGAAACAAATTCGGCCATGTCTTTCTTCATCCCAGCCAAAAAGAAAAACCCTCTTCATGTCTCTGTACATCTTATCACCGCCTAGATGAATGGTCATCTTAGAATGACGGGCTTCTTCTAGGACTGCCTTTATCAAGCTTCTCGTTTGAGGAACATAAAGCCTTCCATCTCGTCGCAACCACCCCTTTTCATCTATGGCATACGTATTGAGGTGTCTAGAAGTCTCCCCTCTTCTAAGCTTATCCATGATGAATCTATAGGTCACCTTGTTGCGAAGCTCCTATCTGATCCACAAAAGTCGGTCGTATCTCCAAGGGTGCAAATAAATCAGGAAAAACCTCGATGGAGGGTCTAAAATCAAAAGCTGATATGAACTCCAAATTCTTTCTTTCCACAAACAGAGGACTCAAGGCCACTATCTGCCTACTTAGTGCGTCTGCCACCACATTTCCCTTGCTAGGGGTATAAGCAATCTCAAAATCATATGAAGCTAAGAACTCCATCCACCTTTGTTGCCTCAAGTTGAGATCCTTATGTGAGAATAGATACTTGAGAGATTTATGATCGGTGTATAACTCGAACTTTTCTCCAAGTAAATAATGATGCCACGTCTTTAACGCGGATACTGTGGCAGCTAGCTCTAGATCATGGGTGGGGTAGTTCTTCTCATGAACTCTCAATTGTTTACGCCCATAACATAATACTTTCCCTTCTTGCATCAGAACCGCACCAAGCCCTGTACCGCACGCATCAGTGTAAACAGTAAACACTTTACTCCCATTGGGCAAGGTAAAGACCGAGGCTGTTGTCAGAGCCCTTTTTAATCATTGGAAAGCAACGTCACAGTCTATGTTCCATGAAAACGTCAAATTCTTCTTTATCAGCCTTGTGAGAGGGGCTAATATCTTTGCAAAGTCCTTAATGAACTTCCTGTAATAACTTGCCAATCCAAGAAAGCTTCTTACCTCGGTTGCATTTTTAGGAATCTGCCAATCTTGTACTGCAACCACCTTCGCAGGATCTACAGCTACCCTTCTTTGGAGACTACATGCCCCAAAAATTTCACCTCCTTTCTCCAGAAATGACACTTGGAGAATTTTGCTTTTAGCTGAGGGCCACGGAGAGTTTTCAGAACTTCTCCTAGATGTTGGGCATGTTCTTCTTCACTCTTGGAGAAGATCAAAATATCATCAACAAAGACTATGATGGATTTGTTTAGGAACTCCCGAAACACACTACTCATCAAATCAACAAAATAGGTGGGTGCATTTGTCAACCCAAAAGGCATAACTAACCATTCAAAGAAACCATCTGGATTTCAGAAAGCAGTCTTATCTATGTTGTCCTCCGCCACCCTCAGCTGATGGAACCCGTAGCCAAGTCCAACTGAGAAAATACTGAGGCGCCAACAAGCTGATCAAATAAATCATCAATCCTCGGAAGCGGGTGCTATTCTTCTTGGTGGGCTTATTTAACTCTCTATAGTCAACACACAGACGAAGCGAACCATCCGCTTTAGTTGCGAATACTACTGGAGCACCCCACTCAGATATGCTTCGTATGATAAACCCTTTTCAAGTAGCTCCCCTACTTGCTTATTCAGCTCCGTCCTTTCTCTTGGAGCCATGTGGCGCACTGGTAATGCAACTGGCTTTGCATTGTTCACCAGATATATGCGGAAGTCGATCTCACGCCTTACAGGTAAACCCCGTACCTCATCAAAAATATCGGGATAATGTCGAACCACTAGAATAGATTGCAAATAATCTATGGATGCATTTAGAGACTCTAGGAAGCTAAGCATAACAGACCCTTGAGGGTCACAAGAAACTTCGAGGGTCTTCCCATGACAAGTCGGGAGTCTAACAACCCTCCTCTCACAATCCAGAATGACCCCATACGTGGTAAGCGAATCCATTCCTAGAATCAACCGATAGCCCATAAACCCGAGCAAATACGCGTCACATTCAAATTCGACGCCCAACACAGATATTTTCAAACCCCGACAAATCATCGATAAATGAGCTGAACCGCCAATGGGGATTGAAACAACTACGAGATCTAATACTATACTAGTAATTAAATGTAGAGATTCAACCACAGAACTAGATACAAACGAGTGTTAAGCAACAGAATCAAAAAGTGTTCTAACTGGATAGTCTGAAAGAGAAACTAAACTTTGTACGGAAATTTTTCTACCTCTTTCAGAAGCACTGATCGCGAGAGCATGCACCTGCCCTATAAAAGTCCCTGCTCTTTGCTCTTGTCCCTGCGATCCCTGTTTCTTTGGGCACTCCTTAGAGAAGTGTCCGACCTCTCCGCAATTAAAGCAATTCGCCTTCCTTCTCTTGTAATATTTGATCAGGTGGCCCTCCTTTCTACAATTGTGAAATTTTCTCTTATCCTTGCCTTTACCATATTTTCCCCCTTTCTTCTGTTGTTGTTGCTGCTGCTGCTGTTGCTTTCCCTTCTTGGGCCATACCTTCCTATTCTGCGATGTCCCCACAGTCTTTATTTCCTTTATTCCTCCCTTGTCCTCCTCATACATTAGAGCCATATCAACAAGCTTTTCAAAGGCGGCCCCCATTGTAAGATGGAACATAGCTAAACCATGTAGAGGCTCATTCAGCCCCTTAACAAATCACAAATCCCTTTTGTGAGGTGTGTCTACCAACTCTAGCCCGAACCTTGCCAGCTGGTTGAACTTGTTCACATATTCCTTCACCGTCAAATCTCCTTGTTTGAGTGTTAAGAACCTCTCCATCTGTATGCTTTGTTCTGCTTGGGAAAGATATTTCATTTTGAACCTCTATCTATAGTCTTCCCAAGTTTCTATCGGACGTCCAGCTTGGGTGAGTTCCCACCAAAATGAGGCTTCATCCTTTAACAGCCAAGCAGCTAATTGAATCTTTCTTCGGTCCTCCACTTCAAAGATTACGAATAAGTCCTCGGTCTCCTTAAGCCAATTCTGAGCTTTTGTGAATGTCTCGTTCCCATGGAATCGCCTTCCTCCCATAGCCCGGAAGTCTTTGTAGATCCTAGCAAAGTTATCAGCCCTTGGAGGGGGAGGAGGAGGAGGAATGACTTGTGCAGCTGGGGGAGGAAAGTTTTCCTAGCCTTCGGCAGGCGCCGTGGCCTCCAAATACCTACGGAACCATCCGGTTACTGTGACGCCCTCCGGGTTATTAAGATTGTTTTGTTCCCCAGACATGCTAAAAAAAGGGAAAAGGAAGAAATATAGATAAAGGACCGAAGGATACTACACATGGCTCTTTTGGGGAATGTTTTCAAAATAGACTTTCCTTTTGAAAAAATGATTTTATTTAAAACATTTTTGAAAATAATTTCCAAAAACTTTTATCTAATCTAGTAACCTTTAGCTCTGATACCAAGTGAAACACCCCACGTCTGTTAATGTTACTCACTAAGGGAATGCATTAAGTTTCGTGAAGCGCTATAGGTAAACAAACACAAAATAATTACAAGACAGAAATAAATAAGGCAGCAGCGGAAAATTTAAACTTTTATTTCAAACATAAGTCATAATACCATGGTCCACAATTTCATAAGTCGCAAAAACAATTACAAAAAAATACTTCTATCTTGCAACATCAGAGTACATAATTAAAAAAAAAGTGTCATTCCCTCAATAAAAAGAGTTAAGCCATAGTAGAGTCAAGAACTTGAGCCATACTTCAGAAGTAGCTCCTAGCAATATGATAACTGATTCCTGATTAAGTCTGAGTGTTTCCTCCATGAGAACCTGGGGGGGGAACGGGAGAAAAAAGGAGAAACGACATGGTCAGACATAAAGTCTGGCGAGTCTAGGTACTTTTAGCCAGTAGATAATTAAAAGCAATATGATAGGCATAAAAAGTGGATAAGAGACAGAACACTACATAAATGATAGGTGTGACAAGTAAGCAAGTTAAGGTATATGTGCCCCCACTATGATTACTCTGCATTATTACTAGTATAACTAAAATGAAATGGTCCCTTCCACTATAAGCTGGAAGGCTTAGGTCATACGTCCAAGTATACCCTAACCACTACCCTAATCGATCAACTCCCTACCTTGTAGATAACCTGTGCTGGCCCCACAGTAGGAGGTATCACTTCCTAAAGTGGCAACCTATGGTGTGCACAGTCATATCTACTGGGGTCACGGTTGTCTTAGCCCCCTCTGCTCGACCCATGCACACACATGTCCCTGGTCGGTTTGCGCCGCCCACACCATCCACGTCGTTTGGATCTCTTACAATCAATCAGTAAGCGTGCCCCTTCTCCGCCTAGTATGGAGGTCATTGCTTGATACCAACTTCAGGTTACCGACTGAAATGGGTCCCTCCCAATATGATACAAGCCCTCCCCCTTGTCTTGTATCCCCACTAGGTTTTCTACTGACTATGTATACCCTTAGGTGTCTTTAATTACATAGCCCTATACTAGTTATGCTTACCCTAAAGGGTGTCTTTAATTACATAACTTTATTACATCATCTACCGGTTATGTATACCACTAGGTGTCTTTAATTACATAAACCTGTTACACTCTCTACTGGTTATGTATAACATTAGGTGTCTTTAATTACACAACGTTATTGGCTTAAGAATGTGGGCCTATATATACATATTACCCATCCCCTCCAATTTACTTAACCCATCACTACCCATCCAATTTTACTTAACCCTAACTTAAGCCCATAGTCATATTAAATTAGGTTAAGTAGTTAATTTTTTTACCATGTCCAATCATGGTTATAATGGGCTGGACCTCCCACATTAGGCCTATAATGTGTGGATGCTGGATATGCCGGTCGGGTCCGGGCAGTCCTATTCCAAAGTTGGGCCTAACCTCGTGTCTTGGCCCAATTCTTATTTGCGTACTTAGACCTCCTACATTAGGTTCAACATTAGTGGCTGCTGGATATGTCGGTCTGGTCTAGGCAAACTTCCACCACTAATGTAACCTAACCTCGAGTCATAAGTACAAATTACAATTTCTAATTGTAAATTACTAAACATTCCAAATTAATCCAAATCTACCTATGTCATTATAGGCAACTATTTCTAGGTTTTCACCATTTGAATTACATGTCCCTTTTTCATATTAAACATTACATAAATCATGCCAATTATAATCCCTTTTTCCCCGTTCTCTCTCTAATGTATTCATACGTAATTTTGGCGGCATCTAGGCTGTAAAGTAGCCTAGCTATACTAATAAAAAGGGAATATGATGAGGGTAGTAGTTTCAACATGTCTTGGCATAAACATGAACATAAATTGGCATAGTAACAAAGTGAACGGACATGTGATTAACATCATAATAAAGTGGACATCAAACTAGTAACTTGTGGCAATCACTATGATGTTTAAGCAAGCGTAATGAGATCTAGATTTAACATTAGGTGTCCAATTATCTCGATCTAGCGTAGTTAAGGTGATATAGCTACATGTTTAGATCAAAAGGTAGATTCACATGTCAAGTTCACAACATTTATCAATATATCACAATATGACAAGTGAAAGGTGATTAACATAAAGATCTAGATCCAAATAATGTCATAGTTGTCCAAATTAATATATGTACTCCCATCATAATGTGGTTAAAATTCAAGATCCATAAAAGCACCATAATCGAATCACCACAATTATATTAGATCTTGGAAATTAGATCTATCATGACATAGGATAGGATTTCACATTAACACAGAATCATACTTTACAACATATCCAATTCATTGTCTATCAAAGCACACTTTTATTTATCTAAACCTAAAATTAATATAGAAACTCACAACATTAGGTTTAGGGAATTTAGCAAGAATGGATCTAGATATTCTGAATTGGATTTGTAGAATATGTCATTGTAGAAACGGTTCAGTTCGCACTCCAGCAGCATATGGCCTCCATGACTCCCAACGAAGAAAATATGAGAAATATGACACATATTTATAGCAGCAGAGCCCCCTGAAACCGAGTGCCACCTCAGCCCTAGGGGCGTTGACGCCCCTATGTGTGGGTTGACCCCTAGGTCGACCCCCCTAGAGCGGGAATTTTGCCGCTTAGAGGAAAATTTCGAATTTGAAATCTATGGATAGGATTCTGACTCATATCTGACTCACCTCTGACTCATGTGTATATATAAAATATTTCTGTGCGTATACAAACTTAAACTCTCATAACTTCTTCATACGTTTGCCGTTTTACGCTAACCAAATGTCTATTTTGAGCAAAATTTCGAGACAGACGCAATGGTGCAGTACGTTTCCTCTAATTCTGAACATTAAATTAATTATTATTTAATTAATTTTCTTTAATGTCATTTAAAAAATTTGGGTGTTACACTTAACCACAAAGTTGTTGCTGATCCCCAGCTTGAAAAACTTGGCTGGATCAACCCTTTAGCCAACAAACTGTGAGTCTGCTTTTCGAGTTCCATGACTTCTTTTGGCGCCATTTGTCTTTTAGTTTGAACTATCGGTCTTGCTCATGGAATTAGATCGATTCAGAACTCTATCTCGCGATGTGGGGGTAAGCTTTTGACTTCTTCAAATACATCAGAGAAATCTTTGACTATTTCTAATGTCTCCAGATTTTCTTGTGGTGCTTCCAAGGCAAACAAGAAACTACACATATGAATACCTGGTTTCCTACACGGTATCTAGCTTTGCTTCCAATATTAGTAATTAGAGTTACGATTTCTTTATTGCATTTAATCTTTGCTCGGAATTTACTTAACCAATCTAACCCAAGTATAAAATTAAAAATTTTAAAATCCAAAACATAGAGATCGAAAAGGAAGGAATGTGAAAGGTATGAGATGGCTATATTATGGCAATACATTTTTAATTCAGTTTTTCTGCCAATGGGATTAGATACGCAAATCGGATTTGGGGAAATTTTTCGAATAAATTGGAATTTTCCTACTGTTCCAGAAGAAATGAAACTATGCGAGGCACCGGTATCGAATAAAACATGAACATCAATTCCATTTAAATCAAAGGTACCTTCTAGAACTCCTTTTCCTTTCACATCCTCGGAAGTTGTGACGGCCCGCTCCGCACCAGCCGACATTTCCCATGAAAGTGCATTGTGCCTTTGTCCAGCCAGCACTGGACGGTCGTCAAAGAAAGGGAAGGAAAGGAAACTTAACAGTGGACTAACAAGGAACCTGTAGAATGTCTCACAGTGCATGGAATAAAATATAATAATAACATACTTTGACATAAAAATAGGCGAGACAGTGCATAAGCTGAAAACTAAACATCTTAGCAACGGAAAATCCAAATACATCTTATGTTCCATGTAACACCCCACCTCCGCCAATGCCACTCTTGCAAGCACACTAGCTTTGGAGGGGCGTTAAACAAGGTAAACATGCATGCAGATATCACAAGACAGAACATATAAGTAAAAACAGAGTAAATAAAGCAGCGGATAAAACTAACATTTCAAAACCATAGTCAAGTTACATCAAAGTACTTGGTCATTATTTTCCACAAAACATAGTCTAGAAACATCAACTGAAAACTGGAAAGAAAATCATAAAGTAACTATCCCCAAGGTAGAATAAAGCCATAGCGTGCTCAAGTCCAAACCGTACATGAGCTATCCAGAAAAGCAGCTAAAGATCCAAGCTAGGTACTAGTGTTCCCACCCTGTAAACTTGGGGGGGGGGGGAAACGGAAGAAAAGAGGCGAAAGAAAACGGGTCAGTCAAAAAGACTGGTAAGTCCTATCTACTATTAGTATAAAAACTAATAAAGTTAACTGAGCATGTAAAACAGAGATGAGATGTAGGGTGATAACTGGCATGGTGAAAAGTTAACAAGATAGATCAAGTGTGGCATCGCATATACAAGGTTAAGTTGCACCAGGTGTGTACTAGTATTCCAATCCATGTCAAGTATAAACAAGAAATGATCCCTTGGCCCAAAGCTGGCCCACATCATGAGATGACCTGAATCGAGGTCCAACTACTCGGTCTAGTCGATCGGCTCCCTATAAGCCTAACTCGTCGTGTATCGGTGTCATACGGCTTAATCGTGGAATGTAGTTGACTGTGCAAGGTCCACCCCAGGGTGTATCCAGCCCTAAGGTGTAAACCACAGACACAATTCAAGCACACACAGTCTAAACCTACTGGTGCCCATGTTCAACTCCGGACTTAATGTGCACGACCATGGTCCGCCTGAACAACCGGTGCACCCTTCAGCCGTCTCTTTTGGTCTCTTACAATCAGTCCAGTAATCGTGCCCCACCCTAGCCTAGTCCATGGTACCCATGATACTTCCAAGTAGGTTACTGCTGAAAAGGACCACGTAACTAGGATTTCAAGCGGGTTAAGTGTGGTTAACCCTATCCTAACCATGTATTGAGTTGGTCAAGTGTATTCAAGCAGTTCATGACTTAACCCTATCAATACATCGGGTTTAATTGGTTAAGTATTCAAGTAGTCCATGTCTTAACCCTACCAATCCATCGTGTTTAATTGGTTAAGTATATTCAAGTAGTCCATGACTTAACCCTATCATGTGGCATTAATTAATTTAATGCACCCAACCTCTCACATTAGACCTTGTTGTGGTTACTAGTTAAGCCGGGCGGGTCCGGGTAGCTTTACACCACAACTTAGTCTAACCTCGGGTTTCAAGTGCGACATGACCAACTACTCACATTGGGTCCTATTGTTTGTAGCCACTAGTTAAGCCGGTCGGTTCCGGGTAGATTTATGCTACAAACTCAACCCAACCTCGAGTTGGCCACACTCATATTTTCTAAGTGTCATGTCCATCATTATTTTTACAAACATAATCACAAGTCAATGTTTATGTCATATTTTAAAACCATGTTTTCATGTCATTAATATTACCCAAACCCAACGCATTCCCATCGCATGTACGTTTCGCATAACATAACATAGATCAAAAGGGGGAACTTGGCAAAAGCATGACAAAAGGGCATAAGGTAATAAGGTTGGCCACAAGTTAAACATGGTGGCATTTGAGGCATAAATATGTTCATTTAAACTTGCATGTTACATGCATAACATTCAAAATTAACGAATAGGTGATACATGGTCCTAGATGACATAGGATGATGAGTAGAAGTTCGCATATAACATTATATGCAAGTTATCATAAAGGTTATGAGAGTTCTCATGTTGCATAATGCAACATTTCAACATAAAGCTTTTAGCTTTTAGCCCACAAGGTCAAGGTGATAGCTTTACAAACATGCATAGAATAAACCTATGCATAACATGTTAGAATCAAAGCACATATCATACTTAGGCCCAAACTCAAACTTGCAACATGTCGCATTTAACTTCATAGTTAGAATCTAAGAGTAGTATAGGGCTTACAATGCTATGAAGACTTATAAAATATAAATAAGATTGAGACGAAGCCACTAGCAACTCTAAATCTCCCAAATGACAAGCTCCAATGAAAACCCTTGAGAAACAAGCACAAGATCCTTGCTTTGATGAAGAAAGATTGAACTTTCGCCTTAAATCAAGCTTAGAAACTCTCAAACAAGCTTAGGAACTCTCATATGAATGAAGATGGAGGCTATGACAAGAGGGTGGAGGCCATGATTAAATATTTTGGCATAGTTTAGTTATAGGATTGATTTATGATGATTTAGGCTAGGTATTAGGGTCTTTTTATAGATGATTAGGTTAATTTAGATCATAGGATTAACCCTAATTCAGATCTGGGCCATCAATTCACGTCACTAGCCTCCAAAACAGGTCCAAACAGCCAAAATAGGTGCACCAGGCCGACCTGGCCGACCAGGGAGGTCGACCCCCAGGTCGACTCTAGTGTCGACCTGGTTGGGGGGGGAGGTCGACCCTAGTGTCGACCTGTCTGGGCGGGAATTTTCCCGCCCAGTCTGTTTTGGATGAATTTGAATTCTAAATTCAAATTTGAACTGTTTTTGAACTTGGAATTTTCTGAAAACTTTGACGAGCCATAACTTGGTCATACGGACTCCGATTTTCGAAAACTCGGACTCTATTTCGCGTATTTTTCCGAGACGAACACAATGGCACTGCTCGTTTCCCTTGATTCAGATTATAACATTTAATTCTGCCTTGATTTATGTTATAACATGTTATTCAAAAATACAGGTTGTTACATCCTCCCCACCTTAAAGGATTTCGTCCCCGAAATCTTCGAGTTAGAAAGAACGTATCCTACCATCCATCATCCATCTACTCAAAACATCATCAACAAGTAATCATTGTTCTTAAAAGATTCTAAATGCTGTATGAACATATGCAAAGGTGTGTGTATATGTACTTATTTAATGCGAAAATCAGGCGGTTACTGATTCAGTAAACCTCCTTAATGCAAAATATGTTGGTGTAATGAGTCCATATGTATGCAAATTCCTAACATAACTTATAGTCTCTACATGAGTGCACATAACCTCCGTCCATATGCAACATCCATGTGATAGCATACAAGTTTCATCCATGAATAAGCATAAACACTCATGCATATGCGGTATGAAAGTGTGTGAGCCGATCTTAGTGCCTAACGTGTATCATGCATCCACGAGTATCCACTTGCAAACACTCGCAACCACTGGCAAACATCAAGCATAACATGTTTCAAATACATGTTTCAACCAAGGGTTTCTACCTAAGGTTCTCATGACAAGATTTACGAAACAAGATAAACTAGATAAACATGGATAGCAAAAGAAAGATATACCAACTAGGAAAAGAGATTGAAAATGTACCCTAAAAAAGAAATGGATAAAGCCCACGCATCTTCTCCTCGGTTTCCCAAGTTGCGTCTTCCTCTGCTTCACTCCATTGCACCTTAACAAGCTTAACTTCTTTGCTTCTTAGCTTCTTTGTCTCCGTTTCCATGATACGAATCGGAGCTCGTCTCAGGGTTGCCTCTTTCTCCACCTCCATGTCTTCAAGAATGCTAGGTTCAACCACCTCAGCGGACTTATGTAGGCACTTTCGGAGATGAGAGACATGAAAGACATTATGTACTCTGGCCAGCTTCTCGGGCAATTCCACCTTATAAGCCATCTTCCCAATTCTTTCTATGATAGGGAAGGGTCCTACGAACCTAGGTGCCAGCTTCCCCACTGCTCCAAAACGAACCACATTACGCAAAGGAGAAACCTTCACGAAAACCATATCTCCAACTTCGAATTCCAAATCTGTCCTTCACTTGTCAGCATAGGATTTTTGTCTGTCTTGGGCCGCTTTCATCCGTCTTCTCACCAATTCAACTTTCTCGGATGTGTCTCGTATCATATCGGGCCCAAGTATAAGCCTATCTGTTGTCTCCCACTAACAAGTTGGTGACCTACACGGCCTCCCATATAGAGCTTCAAATGGTGCCATCCCTATGCTAGCTTGATAGCTATTATTATAAGCAAACTCCACAAGAGGGAGGTGGTCTTCCCAAGTACCACCAAAGTCAAGAACATAAAGCCTCAAGAGATCTTCTAGCACTCTATTCACCCTTTCGGTTTGGCCATCTGTCTGGGTGTGATAGGCTGTACTTAGATTCAATCGCGTACCCATCGCTTCTTGCAAACTATTCCAGGACTGGCTAGTGAAGATAGGGTCACGATCGCTAACTATGCTAGAAGGAACACCATACAATCTCACTATCTCTCGAAGATAAACAGATGCTAGCCATGATGCGGTCCTCTTGCTCTTCACTGGAATGAAATGAGCACTCTTCGTAAGTCTATCAACTATGACCCATATGCTCGTATTTCCTTTCCTTGACCTAGGCAATCCGTCCACAAAATCCATAGAGATACTTTCCCACTTCCATTGCGGGACCTCTAATGGATGTAATAGCCCACCGGGTTTCTTCGACACGGCTTTCACTTGTTGGCACACCATGCACTTTGAAACATACTCTGCCACATCCTTCTTCATTCCAGCCCAAAAGAAAATGCGCTTCATATCCCTATACATCTTATCTCCTCCAGGATGTATAGTCATCTTCGAGTGATGCGCTTCTTCGAGAACTTTATGCACTGAGTCTCCTACTTGTGGAACGCATAGCCTTCCATCACGCCTTAGCCAACCCTTGTCATCAATAGTATATCTAGCAAGGTGACTAGACGTCTCACCACGAATCAACTTGTCCATGATCTCGACTATCTGCGGATCATCCTTCTGCGAAGTCCCTATTTGATCAAGAAGTATAAGTCTAAGCTCAAGAGATGCTAACGAACCAGTCATCGACTCAACAGCTGGTGTGAAATCAAAGGTTGCCAAGAACTCTAGGCTCCTCATCTCAACAAACAAGGGACTCAAAGTCAACCTACTTCTGCTTAGTGCATCTGCCACAACATTACCCTTGCCAGGGGTATAAGCTATCTCGAAGTCATAAGATGCCAAGAATTCCATCCACCTTTGCTGCTTTAGATTCAGATCTTTCTGTGAGAAGAGGTACTTGAGTGACTTGTGATCAGTATACAACTCAAACCTTTCGCCTAGAAGATAGTGGCGCCAGGATTTGAGAGCAAAGATGATCGCCGCCAATTCCAAATCATGAGTGGGATAGTTCTTCTCATGAACTTTAAGTTGCCTACCCCCATAACATATCACTCTTCCTTCCTACATCAGAACAACACCTAACCCCGTGCCACATGCATCGGTGTACACGGTAAACATCTTACCGCCATCGGGTAATGCCAAAACTGGAGCTGTGGTAAGGGCCCTCTTGAGCCCTTGAAAAGCAAGCTCACATTCTAAGTCCCATGCAAAGACTAGGTTCTTCTTCGTCAATCTAGTAAGAGGGGCTGAAATCTTAGCGAAGTCCCTGATGAACTTCCTATAGTAGCCCGCCAGACCGAGGAAGCTTCTTACTTCGGTTGCATTCCTAGGAGTCTTCCAGTCTTGAACCACAACCACTTTCGTGGGATCCACCGCTATGCCTTGCTTAGAAACTATATGTCCAAGAAACCGAACTTCCTTTCTCCAAAAATGGCATTTGGAGAACTTGGCTTTCAACTGATGAGCTCTAAGCGTATCCATCACTTCCTTGAGATGTCTAGCATGTTCTTCCTCATCCTTTGAGAAAATCAGAATATCATCCACGAAGACAACTACAAACTTGTTAAGGAACTCCCTGAACACCCTACTCATCAAATCTACGAAGTAGGCGGGTGCATTAGTCAAACCGAATGGCATGACAAGCCATTCAAAGAATCCATCTGGAGTCCTAAACGCAGTTTTATCAATACTATCCTCAGCCACTCTAAGCTGATGGAATCCGGTGGCTAGATCGAGCTGAGAGAAAACAGAAGCACCAACAAGCTGGTCAAAGAGGTCGTCTATCCTCGGTAACGGGTGCCTATTCTTCTTTGTCAGCTTGTTCAACTCTCGATAATCAACACATAGACGAAGCGAACCATCCACCTTAGTAGCGAATACCACAGGAGCACCCCATTTAGAAATGTTTCGCCTAATAAAATTCTTCTCAAGCAACTCCTTGATTTGCTTACTGAGCTCCCTTCTTTCACGTGGGGCCATTTGCCTAACGGGCAATGATACTGGCTTGGCATTATCGACTAGATAAATGCGGAAATCTATCTCTCGTTTAGGGGGTAACCCCTTAACTTCTTCAAAGACATCAGGATAGTCTCGGACCACCATTACAGATTGCAGATCATCGATGGACGAGTCAAGAGATTCAAGATAACATAACATGACGGGACCTCTAGGGTTACAAGAAATTTCTAGGGTATTACCGAGGCGAGTCATGAGCCTCACCACCCTATGCTCACAATCGAGGATGGCTCCATAACTGGACAACCAATCCATGCCCAAAATCAACCCGTATCCCGTGAACCCAAGAACATAAGCATTACACGTGAATTCTACGGTCAAGATAGAAATCTTCAAATCCACACAAATCATAGATAGATGGGCGGAACCCCCAATTGGATTTGAAACACTAACGGGATCCTCAACTAGACTAGTACTTAGGTGCAAACTTTCAACAAGATCAGAAGAAATAAAACTATGCGATGCGCCAGAATCAAATAAGGTGCGAACAGGATAATCAAAAATATAAACAAGGCTTTCTACAGAAATACTACCTCGGTTCTGAACTGGAGCAGTGTTGAGGGCATGCACTTGCCCTCCAAAAGGTCCTGCACGCTGAGTCTGTCCTTGTCCTTGTCCTTGCTTCTTGGGGCAATCCTTGCTAAGGTGTCCAGGCTCTCCATAGTGAAAGCATTCGCCCAACTTCCTCTTCTTCTTCCTGCAATCTTTGGCTATGTGCCCAACAATCCCATAGAAGTTGCATTTTCTTGGGTCCTTTGCCTTGCTGTTGTTGGCCTTATTGCCCTTGTTGTTCTTGTTGTTCTGATTGCTCTGATTTCCTCCCCACTTGGAGTCCAACTTCTTGGCTTGAGTCTCATTAGGCTTGACTTCTTTGTTGCCATTCTTATCGTCTCCTTGAAGCAATGCCATGTCCACTAGGCCTTCAAAAGTGGCCCCCATGGGTATATGAGACAGGGCTAAACCTTGTAATGGCTCATTCAACCCTCGTGCAAAGCGTAAAGCCTTCTTCTGGGGAGTATTAACCATGTCCAAACCGAATCGAGCAAGCTGGTTAAACTTATTCACATACTCCCTCACTGTCATGTCCCCTTGCTTCAAAGATATAAACTTCTCCAATTGCAGATTCGCCTCAGCAGATGATAGAAACTTAAGCCCAAACCTCGTCCTAAAGTCGGCCCAAGTCTCTATAGGCCTAGTAGCGTTGGTGACCTCCCACCAATAAGCAGCTTCTTCTTTTAATAGCCATGCTGCCAATAAAACCTTTCTATGGTCTTCCACATCAAAGATGGCGAAGAGATCTTCAGTTTCTTTCAACCAATTTCTTGCCTCCACAAAAGTCTCCGTCCCAATAAAATTCTTGCCACCCATTGCTTTAAAGTCTTTGCAAACCTTACCGAAATATGCTTGTGGATTCTGAGGAGGAGGAGGAGGGACCTCAGTTACGGTGGGGGTGTTTGCTGGGCCCACATCGTTGGCCCTAGCTTCCAAGTATCTCCGGAACCATCCGGGAATGGTTACTCCCTCGGGGAGGTTAAGATCGGTCATACTGAAAAAGAAAAAGATAGATTCAGAACGAGGAAACGAAGGATAGTGCTAATGGCTTTTGGGGGATAGCCTTTTTAAAATAACTAGACTTTTCTTGGAAAATACTTAATTGGTTTTGAAAATAGTTTTTCAAAAGGTAAGTTTTAAAAACCTTTTGCTCAAATCTTGTAAACCTTATGCTCTGATACCAAATGTAACACCCCACCTCCGCCAATGCCACTCTTGCAAGCACACTAGCTTTGGAGGGGCGTTAAACAAGGTAAACATGCATGCAGATATCACAAGACAGAACATACAAGTAAAAACAGAGTAAATAAAGCAGCGGATAAAACTAACATTTCAAAACCATAGTCAAGTTACATCAAAGTACTTGGTCATTATTTTCCACAAAACATAGTCTAGAAACATCAACTGAAAACTGGAAAGAAAATCATAAAGTAACTATCCCCAAGGTAGAATAAAGCCATAGCGTGCTCAAGTCCAAACCGTACATGAGCTATCCAGAAAAGCAGCTAAAGATCCAAGCTAGGTACTAGTGTTCCCACCCTGTAAACCTGGGGGGGAAACGGAAGAAAAGAGGCGAAAGAAAACGGGTCAGTCAAAAAGACTGATAAGTCCTATCTACTATTAGTATAAAAACTAATAAAGTTAACTGAGCATGTAAAACAGAGATGAGATGTAGGGTGATAACTGGCATGGTGAAAAGTTAACAAGATAGATCAAGTGTGGCATCGCATATACAAGGTTAAGTTGCACCAGGTGTGTACTAGTATTCCAATCCATGTCAAGTATAAACAAGAAATGATCCCTTGGCCCAAAGCTGGCCCACATCATGAGATGACCTGAATCGAGGTCCAACTACTCGGTCTAGTCGATCGGCTCCCTATAAGCCTAACTCGTCGTGTATCGGTGTCATACGGCTTAATCGTGGAATGTAGTTGACTGTGCAAGGTCCACCCCAGGGTGTATCCAGCCCTAAGGTGTAAACCACAGACACAATTCAAGCACACACAGTCTAAACCTACTGGTGCCCATGTTCAACTCCGGACTTAATGTGCACGACCATGGTCCGCCTGAACAACCGGTGCACCCTTCAGCCGTCTCTTTTGGTCTCTTACAATCAGTCCAGTAATCGTGCCCTAGCCTAGTCCATGGTACCCATGATACTTCCAAGTAGATTACTTCTGAAAAGGACCACGTAACTAGGATTTCAAGCGTGTTAAGTGTGGTTAACCCTATCCTAACCATGTATTGAGTTGGTCAAGTGTATTCAAGCAGTTCATGACTTAACCCTATCAATACATCGGGTTTAATTGATTAAGTATTCAAGTAGTCCATGTCTTAACCCTACCAATCCTTCGTGTTTAATTGGTTAAGTATATTCAAGTAGTCCATGACTTAACCCTATCATGTGGCATTAATTAATTTAATGCACCCAACCTCTCACATTAGACCTTGTTGTGGTTACTATTTAAGCCGGGCGGGTCCGGGTAGCTTTACATCACAACTTAGTCTAACCTCGGGTTTCAAGTGCGACATGACCAACTACTCACATTGGGTCCTATTGTTTGTAGCCACTAGTTAAGCCGGTCGGTTCCGGGTAGATTTATGCTACAAACTCAACCCAACCTCGAGTTGGCCACACTCATATTTTCTAAGTGTCATGTCCATCATTATGTTTACAAACATAATCACAAGTCAATGTTCATGTCATATTTTAAAACCATGTTTTCATGTCATTAATATTACCCAAACCCAATGCATTCCCATCGCATGTACGTTTCGCATAACATAACATAGATCAAAAGGGGGAACTTGGCAAAAGCATGACAAAAGGGCATAAGGTAATAAGGTTGGCCACAAGTTAAACATGGTGGCATATGAGGCATAAATATGTTCATTTAAACTTGCATGTTACATGCATAACATTCAAACTTAGCGAATAGGTGATACATGGTCCTATATGACATAGGATGATGACTAGAAGTTCGCATATAACATTATATGCAAGTTATCATAAAGGTTATGAGAGTTCTCATGTTGCATAATGCAACATTTCAACATTTCAACATAAAGCTTATAGCTTTTAGCCCACAAGGTCAAGGTGATAGCTTTACAAACATGCATAGAATAAACCTATGCATAACATGTTAGAATCAAAGCACATATCATACTTAGGCCCAAACTCAAACTTGCAACATGTCGCATTTAACTTCATAGTTAGAATCTAAGAGTAGTATAGGGCTTACAATGCTATGAAGACTTATAAAATATAAATAAGATTGAGACGAAGCCACTAGCAACTCTAAATCTCCCAAATGACAAGCTCCAATGAAAACCCTTGAGAAACAAGCACAAGATCCTTGCTTTGATGAAGAAAGATTGAACTTTGGCCTTAAATCAAGCTTAGAAACTCTCAAACAAGCTTAGGAACTCTCATATGAATGAAGATGGAGGCTATGACAAGAGGGTGGAGGCCATGATTAAACATTTTGGCATAGTTTAGTTATAGGATTGATTTATGATGATTTAGGCTAGGTATTAGGGTCTTTTTATAGATGATTAGGTTAATTTAGACCATAGGATTAACCCTAATTCAGATCTGGGCCATCAATTCACGTCACTAGCCTCCAAAACAGGTCCAAACAGCCAAAATAGGTGCACCAGGCCGACCTAGCCGACCAGGGAGGTCGACCCCCAGGTCGACTCTAGTGTCGACCTGGTTGGGGGGGAGGTCGACCCTAGTGTCGACCCCCCTGTCGACCTGTCTGGGCGGGAATTTTCCCGCCCAGTCTGTTTTGGCTGAATTTGAATTCTAAATTCAAATTTGAACTGTTTTTGAACTTGGAATTTTCTGAAAAGTTTGACGGGCCATAACTTGGTCATACGGACTCCGATTTTCGAAAACTCGGACTCTATTTTGCGTATTTTTCCGAGACGAACGCAATGGAATAGCCCGTTTCCCTTGATTCAGATTATAACATTTAATTCTGCCTTGATTTATGTTATAACATGTTATTCAAAAATACGGGTTGTTACATTCCACATCATCATTATTACAACTTTTGAAAACTGTCTCTAAAGCTAATAAGGAAGGTACACTACTAATACCCAAAGCAGTGACCATCAACAGCACAAGGAGAATATATGTAGATAATACGTGGGAGCCTCCTGCTTATCTCAGGTACAGCCACTCGTGCATAATCACCTGACCTGTCTCTAGTCTGCCCGTTTAAGGGCACCCAGAGTAATAAGAAGAGTCATAAAACTCTGGGTCAAACAAAAGTCTGGTATGAGCGATAAGCAGCAAAACAGAACAATAACAGGTATACTAAACCATACCTGAACCTGGGCATGCAACCAAAGAGTTAGCACTACATACTATACAGTACTCTAAGGTGCCACTAACATATGGTGAAAAGAATAAGGGGGTGGGGTGTGCATGTCATAGTGATGTCAAACAATCAAGCATAGCAACCATCCTCACAACTCTCACTCAGTGCGTAAAGCATACGATATTCACCGCCTTGATCACCCTAATCCTTTCTACGATCACTCTGCCCCATGGAGTCATGGAAACCCCACTGCACTGATCCATAGCCACTAGTCCTTGCTATGTCCACTCTGCCCCCATAAAGTCATATTAACTCCACTGCACTGGCTCATAGCCATGCTACGATCACTCTTCCCCATGGAGTAGTAACTACCCCACTGCACTGATACGTAGCCTAACATCTGTCTTGGTGGTGAATCAAAGCTATAGACGTCGATAACACCTTAGCACACGTCCCACAGCAAAGTCCAATCATGAAGTTGACTCGTTGGTTCCCATCTGGATCCTGAGTGCAAAACTTCCCATTTGGACTAACTTTGCATCTCGGGTTCTGGTCTCCTCCGGATCGGTCCAGTCCTTCTCCTTTTCCTCAGTTCAGTTCGGTCGTGATGCTCATCTGGTACGGGTCGTGACACCCCCATTTAGTTCGGATCGTGATCAACCACCTAGTTCGGGTCGTGAGGCGCCTCTCTGATCGGATCGGCCTCCCTTTGGTTCGAGCTGAGCTTCGGTTCGTGAAACCCATTCGAATCGGGTCGAGTTCCTTTATTTGTTCGGATCGGCTCGTGGACTCCCTCTCATGGTGGTTCAGGTCGTGGAGCTCTCCAGGTGAGTGGATCGGTTCGGTGCCTTCGTTCACGAACGGCTCGGGGTCGGGTAGGGCGATCCGATCCAGTCCAGTTCCTGCATATTTCCTGCACTTTGTCCAACGAGCTGTTTACGCCATTCCATGGCGTTTTCGACCAATCTAACACTTCTAGAACAGAGCATACCATACAGTCATAGCAACTTGTAGAATTGACCACAAACACCAAAACAATAATTTGATAGATTAAAAACGGATTAAACATAGCCAAAATCCCATATTTTCCCCTTAAGTATGTTTAAGTAAATCTAATGATAAGTTTAGCAAAACTTAACTAAATTAACCAAATTTTCTAACAGAGGCCTAAAACAATATTTCGAAATTTATGAATTTTTTTCCAGAATTTAATCATGTTTAATTCGCTAATTAACACTAATTACCCTTAATTAACCATAATTAGTGAGGAACTATGCAAATCACTCACCTTAGCCACAACAAAATAACAAATCTTAAATTATCCTCTGTTTGGCGCTATTCACAAGGCTATACAACAGTTCCGACCTTAATTTGGTGCTATTTCCCTTTAATTTGATGTAATTTAGCCAAATCTTCAATTAGAAAGTGGTTTAGAGGTGTTTTTAGATGTTGGAGGCCATTACTAAGTTGAGAGGGATAATAACTGGCGGCTGAAAAATGAGAAAAGGGTGTTCTCTAAACCCTAACAGCCCTAAGATACTCCAAATCCCGAAATACCCCTCTGGGCCTAGCTGTTAATTACCCAATTAAGCCCGGTTAAGCTATTTTTCACCTTCTAAACCTTAATTCAGCCATATCTCCCAAACGGTAAGTCTGTTTTTCATATATGACCACTCTACGGAAAGTATACCATCATCCGGATCTAATGGAAGTGGTTTCAGGTCAAAATTCCTTTCCAATCAAAAGTTATGGCTGAAACAAGATCAGCTTGGGGCAAAACGATCATTTAAAAATCGGCAAAAATCATGGACATGGGAAATGACCCAAATAGTCGTCTCCCAAAGTTACATGACCATACGACTTCGTATGAGAAATAAATAAATATTCTACGATCCTCTAATGCATAGAATACGGGTCGTTACATTCTCCCCCCTTAAGAAATTTCGTCCTCGAAATTCCTTAACCCAAAACATACAAAGGATCCCGCATGCCTACCAATCATTAACCAAACAATCAAGCATACAAAACAACACAACAAGCCTATCCTAGCATGTAGTTTACTAACAAGGGAGTACAATACCGATATAAAAACCATACCAGGCAAAGAGTTCTGGATACTTCCCCCTTATGTTCTCCTCTGTTTCCCAAGTACAGTCTTCCTCATCATCACACCACTGGACTTTGACAATTTTCACCGCCTTCCTTCGAAGCTGCTTCGTATCGTTCCCAACAATACGCATAGGCATGCAGTTCCCAACCGCCTTGGGTTCAACCTCGATATCGTCCAACTAATCTGGTGAAATAGCCACACTAAGGTCGTGCACAAACTTCCTTAACTGGGAAACATGAAATACATTATGAACTCCTGCCATCTTCTCTGGTAATTCAACTTTATATGCCAAATTCCCAATTTGCTCGAGAACCGGGAATGGTACAACAAATCTTGGTGTTAACTTGCCTCTGATGCCAAATCGTATCATGCTCTTTAACGGAGAAATCTTGACAAACACCATGTCGCCAATGGAAAACTTTAAATCTCTTCTCCTCTTATCGGCATAACTCTTCTGTCTATCTTGAGCAGCCTTCATTCGTTGTTGGATAACCTTAATCTTATCTGAAGTTTCTCTTATTACATCTGGTCCAAGCACAAACTTCGCACCGGTTTCTAACCAACATGACGGTGCGTTACATGGCCTTTCGTACAAAGATTCAAATGGAGCCATACCAATACTGGATTGATAACTGTTATTATACGCAAACTCTACTAGATGCAAATGGTCATCCCATGATCCACCAAAATCCAATATACAAGCTCTCAAGAGATCTTCTAACACTCGATTCACCCTCTCTGTCTGAACATCGGTTTGAGGATGATATGCGGTACTAAGATGTAATTCTAATCCTAACGCCTCTTGTAAGCACTTCCAAAACCCACTAGTAAACAACGGGTCTCGGTCACTCACAATGCTTTTAGGTATTCCATGAAATCTCACTACCCATTTCATATATAGCTCAGCTAACTTAGCTGCCATTCTATTCGACTTGACGGGTATAAATCTTGCACTCTTGGTCAATCGGTCCACAATCACCCAAATGCTATCATGGCCCGATCTAGTTCTTGGTAACCCATCAATGAAATCCATTGAGACTTGTTCCCATTTCCATTCTGGAATTTCTAATAGTTGCAACAAACCACTAGGATTCTTTTGCTCTGCTTTAACTAGCTAGCAATTCAAGCACTTGGATATAAACTTCCCAACGTCTCTTTTCATTCCTTCCCAGTAGTAGGTCTGCTTCATGTCTCGATACATTTTGTTACCACCGAGATGTATGGTCAACTTTAAGTGATGACACTCTTTAAGAACTTCATCTCTCAATCCATTTACGTTGGGTACAACTAATCTTCCATTCTTTCGAAGCCATCCATCACAATCAAGCCCATACTTGTTCATCTCTTCGTCGATTCCCCTCTATAACTTTGGAATGATTTCCAATAGGTTAGGATCGTCCCTCTGGCTGGAACCAATCCGCTTAATAAAAGTGGGTCTGATCGTCAAACTTGCTAACATTTCTAGATACAATTCGCGCTTTGGTCTAAAATCGTACCCAGCGATGTACTCCAGTTGCTTCCATTCTAGAAACATAGCCCCTAAACTGGCATGTCTCCTACTCAAGGCATCAGCTACTGCATTGCCTTTTGGTAGACCAAAAAGTGGTTCTAACACCCAAATTGACTAAAATCAGACTAGAATAAGATCAAAAGTAAAATGGAGACACAGAATTTATAGTGGTTCGGCGTTGAAAAGCCTACGTCCACTTGTTAATCACTATTCTCGATGATAGAGTTGCAATTACAATGAGATATTCACTCAACTTCACTCACAACTCACATACATTCACTCAATTGTCTCAAAACAAATATTGAAAGACGATTTGGATTATCCGGGAGTGCTGGAATTTGGTTTATGAAAGAGGTTGAACTCTCAAAGTGCCAAAAAGAAGATCCCTTTTACTGTCTCCAGGCAAGGTATTTATAGGTGAAAATTTAGTCAGAACCCGATCCGGATCGGAGCCATGTTTCCTCCATCCCATCGTCCTCGGGTTCGGATGGACTCCAGTGTTGACAGCGCATCAGAACAGAGATTATCGTGGGTAGGAACTAGTCATAACCACTCCGCATCTTCAGGCGATTGTGGGGGGAAATGACGTGGATTACTGGTTCGGTTCGGAGGAGCCTGCAGAGGGGGTTCAGATCGGGGTATCCGATCCGACCCGGATTAACCTAGAACTAAATCTTTATCCACTTTGCTCTGCTCCGTTCTGATCTGACTGATAGTAGGTAGCCCTCCGATCTGACTGATAGTAGGTAGCCCTCCGATCTGACTGATAGTAGGTAGCCCTCCAATCCGAATAGCAGCGTCTCTTCGATCAAAACAGTAGCAGTTCTCCGATCCAAACAGCAACATCTCTCCGATCTGATCCGCTACATCTCTCCGATCCGATCCGCTACATCTCTCCGATCCGATCCGCTATGATGCTCTCTAAGTTCTTCAACGTTTCACATCTCGACTTTGTGTTTCCCAGTTCACAAAGTGGACTAACATTTTGCCCCCTCAAAGGATGCTCCTGTTGGAAACGGAGCATGCTTTGATTATCATTGCATATCGCCTTCTAGGTAATCTTTCCTTTGACTTTCCTCGTGCTTTCATCCTCTTCTTTAAATTTTAATTTAATTCATAGGCCAAGCTGAGATATGACATCCTGTTCGGTTCGGATTCCGACCCGAACGGATCCCCTTCTTCTTCTATTGCACACTGGATTAGTGGGCCAGGCTACGCTACTGGGCCTTCGAGCCGGTCCGAACGGGGAGATGAATAGTCACCCTGTTTTTCTATATAAGTTCAGCCTTCATCTTCCTCCAACTTTCTTTTTACTTTATCGTTTTACAAATTCTGCTCGGAGACTCCAGAATTCAAAAGAGAAAAAGAAACTCTTTACCATTCTCGTGCGAATCTTCATCTCATTCACCTTGGTAGGTCTAAATCCCTGATCGACCTCATGATAATAGGTTTTACTCGAAATTCACGGTCAATTCGACCGATCTGAATACGATTCCCACGCTACAGCATCTTCTTACCTCGTTATTGTCATTGGTGGCTTCGTTGCTTCTTCAAGTCTTTGGAAGAGGAAGTCGTAGTTTATTCGGTCATGACTAGGGCGCTGGAGATGATATTGGGTCTAAGACTAAAGAAGAGGAAGAAGAAGAAGATCATAGGGAACCGGTTCGGGCGGTGGAGTATGGAAAGTGGAGAAAGGGAAAAAGAAAAGAAGTCCATAAGGTCGGATCGGGTCGGGGCAAATAGAGAAAGGGAAAAAGAAAAGAAGTCCAGAAGGTCGGATCGGATCGGAGCAAGTAGTTAAAGAAGGGGGGAATGGAGCTCACCTAACCGGATCGGACTGTAAGATAAAGGAGGAGAGGCATGACTACGTGATCCGATCCGAACCGTTTGGGGAACCTACTTCCGAGCCGATCCGATTTTGATTTCTGAGCTTCAATGAGACATCCGAGTCCAAGGCAAGGCTACGCCCCCGATCCGGTCCCAATGAATGCGCCCGAACCGAACCGAAGGACAGTCCATCTTAAGGCATAAAAACTCGTTTAACTGGCCCAATCAACTCTTGGCATAATCTTCAACTTAATGGACAGTTAGGATAGTGCCTTGCGAACATAACTGGACATCAAGAACTGCCTTGACCCTTATTACTTTGCCAAAATTTTGCGTCGCACTTTCAAATATTAACTTTACACTTTCCGCGTACACTGTTTACACTTTAGTTTGCACACTTGCACGGGGGGGGGGGGGGGTACGGGCTTATTTACTCTAACTTGTGCTATTGCTTCTTCAATAGTTTTGTGACCATGAGACCCAGACGCTCTTCTAGACTAGCCGGGAAGAAGGAGTCCCCGGAGACATCCAACAAAATTACACTTGAGGACATATCTTCTTCTTTAGATCCAGAATGGAATGATGAGGGATCAGATTACGAGGTTGGAACTCGCGAAAGCGACAATGTGTCTTCGGAGGGTGGAGTTTCCCTAGGTTTTGAAGAGGAAGGAGGGGTTGGTGACGACCGA
This sequence comes from Allium sativum, assembly GCA_030737875.1. NCBI lineage: Eukaryota > Viridiplantae > Streptophyta > Magnoliopsida > Asparagales > Amaryllidaceae > Allium > Allium sativum. The sequence goes on along the minus strand of CM060921.1, from coordinate 361,624,335 downwards.
GCTCCTGATGAGTTTGAATCTGCTGTCATATTGGAATCACCCCAAGATTCTGTTGAATCGACAATCGACAATGACAGACTTATCCGAATTTGTTTAAAATACGGGATACTAAAAAGGGACACCCTGGTGCCTTCGAGAACTGACCGTCCCCACAACCCTCCAGAGGGGTATATGGCAATTACTCGGTTGATGTGCATGGTCGGTGCTATCCCTCCATTTTCTCCATTCATCATCGATTTTCTAAGACAAATGTGGATTGCCCCCATGCAGCTGCACCCCAATTCTTATGCTTACTTGTACACCTTATATGTTGTGTACAGTGAGATCCTAGGCTTAGAGCTCACTTTCGATGACGTTCATTTCTTCTACAACTTCAAGCATCGGACTCGAGAGACTCCTTCTTTCTGCTACTTTGAGTCTGTCCCTAAGAGGAAAATAATTCCAGCGCCGTTCAGTAGTAAAGCTGGAGATTCCAGGCTGGAATGGTTTTATGTGAAGCGACAACCAGGGTGTGCTAGGAGGTGGACGAAATCAAGTAAAGCACTGGTTTTCTAAATCTCTACTCTATACATTCAAGTCACTGCCTTAACTCGTTTTTTCTTTTTGTTTGCAGTCGATAACCCAAAACAAATATCAGACCAAGTATTCTTCGACCGGATGCACCAGCTCCTTAATGGCGATCAGAAGTTTTTGACTATTGATGAAGTCCTTAAGGACGAATATCTTCATTTTCATGGGTTGCTATCTGTTACTCGTAGCATTGGTCACGGGACGGCTCCATATGTATATATTCCCCCCGTGGACGTAATCCCTGAAACGGGCGAAAGTTCGAGAGCTCCTACAGTGCCTCTTCAAGCTTCACCCTCTCCTTCTTCTACCCAAGATGATGAATTGGCTAACATGGCCGAAGAGCATCGCGAAGGGTATACTGTTCCCGAGGCTGCCATTTCTCCGGAAAGGTCGACGTCTTCCCAAGAGTCTCCAATTGATGCTTCTGAGGGAGATGTCCCTAGCACTGATGACCCACTGTTTCAGGGTTTGGGGGATCTCCCCTTACCTGAAACCATTTACACTTCAGAGGATTTTAGGAAGAATCCTTTAGTTTTCACTTCTTCCGAAGAGACCACTCCTGCTAAGGCCAAAGAGCCCGCCCGTACTAGTCTAGCTTCGGACTCGCGTTGGTTGGGGGGGGGGGGGAAACACCACTTAGGACACACTTTACACAATAGCATTACAACCCATTGCATCTTTCTCTTTGTGAAAATATTGATTCTGAATTTCATTTGTCTTATTGTGCAGGCACGATGTCCCGATCTTAGTATGATATCAGGAAACTCTGCCGTAGCATGTCCAATCCACCCTATGATACTGAGTATGATCGCCGCGATGATCGTAGTAGGGAGGAGAGAAGGCCCTATGAACCCTATCGCTCTCGAACTTCGCGTTCTCACTCTCCTGTCCGGACGGACCCAGAGAAATATAAAGGTTACCAAGGTCGTCGGGAAGAGGACAGGTCGCAACCAAAAGACTCAACCTCTTCTCAAGAAAAGCGCAGCAGGGAGAGGAGTCCGCCAAAAGATACAGAGTCGCGAAGCAAACGCAAGGTCTCTGCTAAACGGCCTAGAACAGATAAAGAGGCTATTGAATCCTCCACGTACAGGGATACTGACTGACGATCCCCGCCCCTTCACCACTAGATGCTGAAACTGCAGTTAAGCGGGCGTATTTGGAGGAGCAATTTCCCGAGCATTACTTCGAAAATCTGAATTTTTTACCTGCTCTTGAGCCTATTTCTTCAAGGTGGGCAGATGAGGCCAAAGCGAAGATAGACGCGGTCGAGGGATAGTATTCTGAAATGTTCAAGTATTCACGCAACCTTTCCAGAATTATCCGCACTTTAATCACGAATGCTGACTCGATGCAAAAAACTACTGAAGACGATGCAAAGGCCTTAAAGAATCTAGGAAAAGATTTGGAGGACACACAGGCCCAGCTTGCTGTTGCTCAAAGGGACGCTACTAGCTTCAAACAACAATATGAAGATATGCAAAAACGTTACCATGATTTGCTTGAATCTCATACTCAAGAGCGTTCTGAGTTAAAAAAGCAAGCCGAAGATGCTAAGTCAGATGCCGCTAAAATGCGCCTTGCTTACGCTGAGCTTGAATGGAAAAATGCCGAGTTAGCAAGGAGGAATGCTGAACTAGAAAAGAAAAATGCTGACTTGGCTTCTAAGCTAATGGAGGCGGAGAACAGAGCTGCCCTGGCAGAGGGTAACGTCGAATGTGCCATCAAATCCGCTGAGGAGGCCCGCAAACAATTGTCAGAGGCTGAGGGAGAGATTCAGGGCTTCGGCGAATTAATGATTGAATTCTTTGCGCATATCATCCATCGCCGGAACATTTCTTGGATTGAAGATTATCCATCTACTCTAGTCCAAGTATGGAGTCAGATCGTTGAGTGGGAAAAAGAGGAGCTCAAGGTTGATTCCATTGACGAGGACAAGCTGATGGAGAAATATTTAAGGGATGATGAGCCAGAACGCCTAGCTGAAGGGCGCCGCCTCATTGCTGCTGCTATGGATGAAGAGAAGCGGAGGACTAAGCAAAAGAACATTCCCGAGGCTGGTTTCTCTTCTACTGCCCCCGCAACATCTGAAGTAGAGGGATATGATCCTGAAAACTCGGGGATCCCTCGAACAACTCTGTTATCCCCTATTCCCGAAACGGCATCGGAGACAGCAGTTACCCCAGCCGAGAAGTCTTCGGAAGGTATCTCTACATTTTCACCTCAATTCGTCAGGGCTATATCTACCTTTCGCCACATGATTGAACAATCGATGAAAAACCCATTATTTTCTCCTGAATTAATAACTGTTGCTCCTCACTCTGTAGGTATTGAGCCATCCGGAAAGACAGATGTGTCCAAGGGAACCGCCTCTGGGGCGGAGCCTACGGAGAAGGCAAAAGGGGGAAAAGACAAGGCTGCTCCCATAGATTTGGGAGCAGGAAGTGAACCGTCCAAGGCTGACACTCCTCGTGATGATGAAATGATAGATGCCTTAAAGGATGATTGCGGCGACGGAGGACATGAGGAAGATCCGGAGGTGGCGATAATTGGGGAGTCGAAAAGCGCAGATGATGTTACTTTGGCTGCACTGAAAGATGACCAAGATAAACGCTTGCAGTTAAAAGCTGAAGACTTAGACCCTGAAAGCCTCAAGCCCCTCGCTGTTGTGGATGCGGGATCAAGGTTAGTTGTTAAGCTTTCAACTAGATCTATTACAGAGGAACTCGCTAAAAAGTCTTCTCTTGATTCCAGCGCTCCGCCCTCCAGGAAGAAGTCAACCGATTCCAGCACCACAGCTTCAGGAAAGAAAAAATCAAAGCGCATCTTGATGGAGGCCGAGAAAGAGGCGAAGGATGCGGAGAAAGCCGCCAAGAAGTCCAAGCCTCCCTCGAAGTCTAAATAGTGGGCTGTCTTGCGTTATTTTTACATTTGGTTGACAAATAATTGTTGCTATAAGGGTGGCTCTTGCACCTTCTTTTTGACTGTTTTCCTGTACAAATTCATTCATTTGTAAATAAAAAATAATTCATTTTCTGCAATGTCTGTTAGTCATTAGTTTCGCACTTATGTAAGAATGCATGTCTTACTATAGTTGTGTATTGAAGTTATGGTGGGGAAATATGTGTGTACATATATGCCCCCAGTCAATCTCAAAAAACTATTCAAGACTGAACCAAGTAGTCTGAATGTCCCCGATTCTTCGACGGGAATGCATTCTCTGTACCGTCAATGCCTGTCGTTTTTTCTGGTATTTTTTATACTCTCCTGTCTTATATTCAGGTTAGAGTTCTTACTGAGGCGGTCTCTTTTCTGGGTGCACCTTCACGCCTCAGAGGACGTCGTCTTCCCGTCCTTTATACTCTCTCTCAATTCTCGAGAGTTAGAGTTAAGAATGTCGTCTTCCCATTCTTTTATGTCTTACCACACAAATAGTCGTTGTGCTTTTCTTACGTATAAACTGTTTTCAACCTTTCAGGTTTTAAATCATCTTATATTCCATAATCGCAACAGAATAGTAGATGAAGGTATATATATAATGCATGAAAGTAAATGACACACGATATTTTTATAGTGGTTCTTCTAAGTTGTAGCCTACATCCACTTTATAGTTCTTTATTCATATCATCAGACTTTCCTAAGGCAAGTCGTGCCTTTTTACAGAGTTCATAATAAGAATAGCAAAGAGTACAGCATTTCTAATCCAAATATCGCATCAAGTGTTGGGCATTCCATCCTCTAGGTACCTCTTCGCCATCTACGGTCGTTAACTTGAAGGTTCCTGTTTCAAGTTTCCGTTGGATGACAAAGGGTCCTTCCCACTTTGGACCGAGGTGAGGAAGGGATGGAAATACTCTCTTTAGCACCAAATCTCTTGGCTCAAAGGTCCTAAGGCGAACATTTTTGTCGTAATAGCGTGCCATCTGACGTTGATGTCTTGCCGCGCGCAAATCTGCTTCGTCCCTTTTTTCTTCGATTTCATCAAGAGACTCGAGTAAGAGCGCCTGATTCGTCATCGGGTCATAATACGTCACCCGGTGGGAAGGAACTTCAAGCTCTACTGGAATTACTGCGTCTGAACCAAAAGAGAGAGAGAGAAAGGTGTATGACCAGTAGCTGTCTTAAATGTTGTTCGATATGCCCACAAAGCTAAGGGCAATTCGTCAACCCATTTTGCCTTTGCGCGCTCTAACCATTTCTTGAGGATGGATTTTATAACTTTGTTTATTGCTTCTACTTGCCCGTTTGACTGCGGATAGGCAACCGTAGTATACCGTTTGTCGATCTTAAATTTCTGGCAGAAATATCTGAATTCAGCACCATCGAACTGGGTTCCGTTATCAGTTATAATGGTCCTTGGGACCCCGAATCGGCATATAATATTTCTAACCACAAAACTTATCACCTTTCTTGTCGTGATCTTGGTTAGCGGCTCAGCTTCCACCCACTTCGTAAAATAGTCCACAGCGACTATTGCGTATTTCGCTCCTCCTTTAGCAATTGGTAGAACTCCGATGATATCAATTCCCCACATGGCAAAAGGCCAAGGACTCACCATCGATTTGAGTTGGGTCGACGGTGCTCTAGGGACTTTGGCAAATCTCTGGCACTTATCGCAGCGTCGTGAATAATCGGCCGCATCTTTATTAATTGTGGGCCAGAAGTATCCATACCGCAATATCTTTTTCGCTAAAGTCTGACCTCCTGTATGATCTCCACACTCACCTTCGTGTACTTCTCTTAGTACACGTTTGATGTCGTCGTGTGCTATACATCGTAACAGGGGCATAGAAAACCCTTGTCTGTAAAGAGTATCATCTTGAAGAATGTATCTGGTAGCCTTGCGAACTACAGCCCGTCCCTCACTCTTCTTTGATGGGAATGTCCCATTCTTAAGGAAGTTCTTAATTGGAGTCATCCACGACTCCTTCTCCGGTTCCGCTTCAAAAGTGAACTCAATTTCCATCGACTCAAAGCTTGGCGATTCCAACGTTTCAAATGGAATTATTTCCGTTTCTTCCGGGTTGTCGGAACTAGCTAGCTTTGCCAGCCTGTCTGCCTTCTGGTTTTCAGCTCTTGGGATGTGCGTTATGTTGTACCGTTCCAGGTTGCTCAACAACTTTTCCACTTTCCCGAGGTAGGCGATAAGTCGAGGTCCCCGAGCCACAAACTCCTTTCGCACTTGGCAAACTACAATTTTGGAGTCGCAGAATATGTCCAACGTCTTTATTCCGAGGTCTTTAGCAAGCTTCAGCCCGGCAATCAGGGCTTCATATTCAGAATCATTATTAGTCGTTGAAAATTCTAATCATAGAGCGTAATACAACGACCGTCCCTCTGGAGTGACTAAGACGATTCCAGCTTCGGACCTTCGGTCGTTCTTGGCTCTGTCTGTTTACAACTTCCATGGATCTAATTTTAGCTCATCTTCGGACTTGACCACTTTGTCATCGACTACTTCCTCCTCTGGGATTGTGAACTCTGCTATAAAGTCAGCCAGAGCCTGCCCCCTGATCGACCTCCGCGACTGAAAATTTAAATCAAACTGACTTAATTCAATATTCCATTTGATCAATCGTCCCGATGCTTCGGGTCTCTGCAACACCCGCCTTAGAGGTTGGTCAGTGTATATGGTTATTGGGTGAGCTTGGAAATAGTGACGAAGTTTTCGGGAGGCGATTAGGAGACTATAAACGAGCTTCTCAATCTTTGGGTAGTTGCGTTCTGCCGCTGCCAATTTCTTACTTACATCATATACTGGTCTTTGCACTTTATCTTCTTCTCGAACCAAGGTTGCGCTAACAGCGTGAGCCGAAACTGCCAAGTAAACAAACAACTCTTCATGATCCACTGGCTTTGACAAAATCGGCGGTTTTTCTAGCAATTCCAATAAATTTCGAAAGGCCTCCACACAGTCCGGAGTCCACTCAAAGTTCTTCTTTCCCCTTTTAATCAAATCAAAAAATGGGACGCATTTGTCCGTGGCTTTGGAGATGAACCTACTCAACGCGGCTACTTTCCCCGCAAGACTTTGGACATCTTTAATCCTCCTTGGTTCTTCAATGTTTCTTATCGCTGCTATTTGGCTGGGATTGATTTCAATCCCTCGGGAGCTCACAATGAAGCCTAGAAACTTTCCTGATGCCACTCCAAATGAACATTTCAAAGGATTCAACTTCATCCGATACTTACGCAGGATACCGAACATTTCTGCCAAGTCCTGCGTATAGCTGGAGGACTGTTTCGATTTGACAAGCATATCATCCACATAAACTTCCATAGTCTTCCCTATTTGATTATAAAACATCTTGTTCACCAAGCGCTGATAAGTGGCTCTAGCGTTTTTCAATCCGAACGGCATGACCACGTAACAGTATAACCCCAAATTTGTAATGAAGCTCGTGTGTTCTTGATCTGGCATGTGCATAGGAATTTGGTTGTACCCGGAATATGCGTCAATGAAAGAAAGAAGTTCGTGTCCCGCTGTCGAATCTACAAGCTAGTCAATCCTGGGAAGTGGGAAACTATCTTTCGGGCAAGCTTTGTTCAAATCTGAAAAATCAATGCAAGTCCGCCACTTTCCATTCGGCTTCTTTATTAAGACGGGATTCGATATCCAGTCGGGATATGTCAAATCCCTAATAAATCCGTTCTGTTTTAGCTTCTCCACTTCTTCTTTCAGAGCGGCCGACCTATCTGGGCTCAGCATACGTCTCTTTTGCTTTACAGGTGGGTGTTTCGGGTTTACATTTAGTGAATGGCTTATGACAGATGGTGATATCCCACACATATCGGCGTGGGTCTAGGCAAACACGTCCAAGTTTGCCTTCAGGAAGTCGGTTAATTCTTTGGCCCGACGTGGATCCAACTGAGATCCAATCTTCAAAACTTTTGTTGGATCAGCTTCATCAATGGGAATGTCCACTGTCGCTTCATTAGGAGTTGCATTTCTAGTCTCTGGTTCCTCGTCTTTTCTGGGATCCAGGTCTTCAGGCGTTCCTTTGGGAAACTCCTTCGGGGTCGATCCCTCTAATTGCTACGCCGAGCCCTCCTTTGGAGGAGGCGAGGCACCTTTACTCTCGATGTTAAGTCACTTCATCAACATCTTTAATTCGGCAACATAGCAGGCCCGTCCGGAGACTTGATCTCCTCTCATTACTCCAGTTCCAGCTTCAGTTGGGAACTTAAGAAATAAACACCAAGGGGCGATGCAAGCCCTGAACTCAGCAAGGGCAGGTCTTCCCAAAAATGCATTATAAGGCGAATCTACGTCCAATACCACGAACTGAAGCATCTGTACTCTTCGGCGTTCTCCTTGCCCCAAGGTTACGGGCAATTCTATGTACCCCATTGGAGCTGTCGATGCTCCGTTGAAGCCTCGGATCCAACCTTCGCATGGCTTCAAATCTTCAGATTCAAGCTTCATCTGATCGAATGACTTTTTAAATAAAATATTAACAGAGCTTCCATTTTCCACTAACACCTTATGAACCAATGTTGGCCCAATGGTGGTGGTAATGACCAACGGATCGTCGGTGGGTGATTGGATCCCGGCATTATCTCTGCTTCGGAATACCACGTCATCAAACATTGTCTTCTGTTGCTTTATGGGGGCAATATCTTCCAAATCATCACATTCATCCACATCTACGTGCTTAGCTGCATTTACATATTGATCCATCGCTCTAAAACTGTGGATCGCTGGGTGGGGCCCACCCACTATAGAGTTGATAACAATTCCCTTGCCTTTCTGCTGCGCTGTAGGCTTGGGAGCAGATTGGATTTGTTTTGGAGCCCGTTCTCCTTGCCCTCTGTCTCTCGGGGCAACCTTATATTCATCCAATTTCCCTTCGTGCAGCAGCTTCTCAATCACATCTCTCAAATGTCGACATTCATTGGTTGAATGCCCATGAGTTCCATGAAACAAACAAAACTTTCCAGTTGCCATTTCTTTCTCCGTTGAGTCGCGGGGTGGCGGTCTTTTATATTGCAAAACATTGTATGTATCCAAGTAAATGTTCTCCAGAGTGTCGTTCAATGGTGTATAACTTTCATAAGTCTAGAACCGGGGTCTTTTGTTAGGATCACTTCCCCTATTTCTATTTCTTCTGTTACCATTCGCGTTACGGTTGTTGTTGTTGCCCCCGTTTCCATTATTGTCGTTTCCACTCTTGTTTCCCACATTCACCTTAACTTTTCCGGAACTTTCTCCAGACTGCTTCACGGCGACATTACTCTGAACATTCTCTTTTGAAGCCGCTCCAGACTTTCTCTTTCGGTTTTCCCTGGCCTCCTCTCGTCGCAACTGAATATCGGCCTTTTCATAAAATAACTCTCTCGTGGGAGGTGGCTTCCCAGAAAGGTAATCTCCAAACTCGGAGTCAGGATCGACTCCTTCCATCAAAGCCATCAAGATGGTGGGCTCGTGCGGGTCACTAACTTCAGTCACAGCTAAGTTGAAACAGTCGAGATATGACCTCAAAGACTCTCCTGGTGCCTGCTTAATTCTTGATAATTCAATAACACTTTTAGACTTTCGAGTATGGAGTCGGAACTGATTCATAAAACATTCGCTCAATTCCCTATAATTCGATATCGAACGAGGGGGAAGTCGGGTAAACCATAGCAGCGCCACATCTTCTAAGTAGATCGGGAATGCTTTACACTTCACTGCATCAGGGGCAGCAGCAGCATTCATGAGCCATGAGTATCGCATCAAATGCTGTTCTGGATCGGTTCTCCCATTGTACTTGTCCATCTGCGGCAGGTTAAAATGTCGAGGATGTCATCAGTGAAAGGAGTATGGCTTCGCTCAATGCCATAATCTTCATTGGTGTAGTTCCGACTTTCGGACATAATCTGACGTACCATTGCCCATATGTAACAACCCGTATTTTCAATAACCTGTAATAACATAAATCGAGGCAGAATTTAATTCTAAAATGGGAATCAAGGGAAACGGGCTATGCCATTGCGTTCGTCTCGGAAAAATACGCGAAATAGAGTCCGAGTTTTCGAAAATCGGAGTCCGTATGACCAAGATATGGCCTCGCGAAGTTTCACGAAAATTCCCAAATTAAAGTATACTTAATTAAGTGAAATGGGTTGTGTAGATATATATATATATATATATATATATATATATATATATATATATATTGATATATATATATATATATATATAATTGAAAATTTAATAAATAAATATGCAAAAATGCTCAAAACAGCGAATTGGGAGAGGGGAATAACCGAACCGGCCGATTTTTGAAGTCGACCCGAGCCCGCTGGGTCGACTAGGGGTTAATCCAGGGTGTTTGGCTGTCAACCCGTGGGCCGATTCGCTCAAGTGCAGATTTTGCATTTGAATGGTTCTCATGGTCCATCTTTAATCTAAAGGCCCTAGATGGTTCCTACACTTGACTTCTTCCCCAAGACATGCTTTGATGGCTTGGATTGAATCTAGGGTTAATCCTATGGCCTAAAACACTTGCCTAATCTATAAATAAGACCCTAACCTACCCTAATTCATTCATAATTAAACCTAGTGACTAAACTATGGCAAAATGCTAGCTCTCATGGCCTCCACTAATTTTATGAAGAGGGTTGCATACTAATCACTCTCTAATCAACTTCTAATCCCTTCTTAGCATCTTAATCTTCTTCATTTGGTGTTCAAAGTTGCTAGTTGTGAGTTTCTATCACTTTGATGATCTTTTGGTAAACTAATTAGATGAGATGTGATGAGATTTATGGTTTTGTATGTGGGTTAATGAGCTTTGAATCATATGATATGATGTTAGCATTAATCTTATGTTTATGCATGTTGAGTATGTAAGCTTATGCAAGTTTAATATGATGTATGTTATGTTTGCATGATGCTAAATATGCAAGTTGTGGGCTATGTAATCATATGCATGTTATGCAAGTTCATGGTAATATGCTATGCAAGTTACATGTATGTAAATATGCAAGTTACATGTTTGTTAATATGCAAGTTACATGTATGTAAATATGCAAGTTACATGTTTGTTAATATGCAAGTTACATGTTTGTTAATATGCAAGTTACATGTATGTAAATATGCAAGTTACATGTTTCTTTATATGCAAGTTACATGTTTGTTAATATGCGAGTTACATGTATGTAAATATGCAAGTTACATGTTTATTAATATGCAAGTTCATGATGACACATTATGCAAGTCTATAAGCTAATATGCAAGTTTGTTATGCAAAATGAATATGTAAGTTATGTGACATATTATATGCAAGTTATGTGACATGTTATGCAAGTTCATATGCAAGTTATGTGTTTGTTAATATGCAAGATGGCACCTTTGAAACATGTTCATTCATATGCAAGTTGACACCTTTTATATGTGTTATATCATGAACGAAATTACGTGGGAACGATGGGGTAATTAAATGCATAAGTTAATAAGATTGTGTGAAATTAATATAATTATGCATAACACAAAATAAATAAACATAGTATGGGAATTTGCCTATTTGGTTAGGTGTACCCATACTATGTGTTGGGAATTTACCTATTGAGTTAGGTCTACCCCATGGGAATTTACCTATTAAGTTAGGTCTACCCATGTTAAGAAAACTTGATTAATTAGGGATAATTAATATAAAATTATGAGGGTGATTAATTAGGTGTAATTAATTGACTAAGACACGAGGTTGGACTCAGTTGTAGCGTAAAACTGCCCGGACCCAACCGGCTTAACCAGTTGCTACAAATGTTAGCCCAATGTGAGAGGTCCTAGGCACAAACTAAATACGTAATTAATGTAAAGACACGAGGTTAGACTCTGTTATGACATAAGGCTGCCCGGACCCAACCGGCTTAACCAGCGGTCATAAAAGACAGTCTAATGTGAGAGGTCTTTACAAAGGTTACGTTCTTAATTAATTAATTAAGAAACACTTAACCATATTAGCATGTAGAGGGACATGAGGGGTTAAGTGGGTGCCTCGGGTGGCATGAGAAAATCTAGTGGTTGCCTTGGGTGGCAATAGAAAATACGATTAGAATACTTAACCAAAATGGAACATGTAATTAAAACATGATTAAAGGGTTAAGTGGGATATACTAGAAAAAGGGACAAGCTTAGGTGGGTAGCTTGTGGAGGCCCATTTCAACCAGTAACCCATACGTATCTTTGTGGGCTCGACCCATGTCGAGGACGGGACACGCATACTGGGCTTGACTGTAAGAGGCAAACGGGTTAGCGGTGGCAACGCAAGTCCAACGGGCTTCATATGCGTGAGTGGGCCCGGGCTGGTAGGTAAGCCGTTGTTGCATCGAGTAGATATAAGCCGTGCACCTTTAGTTCCATCAGGTTGCCACATTGGGGAATGATACATCCCACGGTGGGGCCAGCACGGGTATCTACGTTAGGGAGCCGATCGAATGGGAAGTAGTGTGTACACCTAGTGGATTGTAGGGCCCCGTGGCGCCTACTTGGTCACCTAGGGGTACGCAGGTACTAATTAGTAAATTTTATAAGTCCTTGGGTGGGATCAACCTTTAAGTTAGGAACGACTGGTGTGGTGCAGTTTAGTAATTTACCTTAGGAAGGGTAGGTGCGTCTTTATCCTTTATCTTAGTTTAGTTGATTGCTTAGGGTAGCTATTCATCCCTATATGTTACCGTATATCAATTCATGTCTTCTCTGGTTACTTTAACGATTGTATTGTTAAAGTTATAGGACTCGCTCAGACTTATGTCTGACCCCGTTGTTTTTATCTTTTTTCCAACCCTCAGGTCCTGTGGTGGATCCTAGCAGTAGTGGAGCTTGATCGGATTGCTGTTCCAGTCTTTAGGAGCTTGGGTAGATGTAAAGCTCCAGTTATCCAGTTATCTTTTCTTTTGTTTGGCTATTGTATGAGAGTGGGATTATGTACTTCTTTATTTTGATGGATATTGTACTTGACCTTTATTGTGGTTTTATGATGTAACCAGACATGTTTTACTTCCGCTGTTATGAGATGATGTTTTAAAATTTCAAGTACTATTTATATCTGTCTTGTTGTAATTTTTCTGTTCTATATTCACTAAAATACTCCACCAATGCTATGGCATTCCCTTAGTGAGTGATCATAGCGGGAGTGGGGTGTTACACGTGGTATCAGAGCTTAAGGTTACCAGAACAGATAATTTTTTTTTAGAAAAACTATTTTCTAAGAGTATTTTCGAAGAAAGTATTTTCAAAAACATGTCTTTAAAAGGAAAAGTTTTTGAAAAAGAAAAGCATAATCCCCAATAGCCATATCGTTATCTTTCGGAATCTCCTTTTTGAATCTTTCCTCTTTCGTTTCAGCATGGCTGAAGATCTTAACATCCCGGAGGGTTTAGTTATACCACTATGGTATAGGAGGTTGCAAGAGGCTAGGGCCGCGGCTGCGGGTCCGGCCAATGCTACTACACCAGAGACAACCGCTCCTCCTCCTCAGCCTAGAGTGGATAATTTTGCTAAGGTTTGCAAGGAGTTCAAGGCTATAGGAGGAAAACCTTTTCTTGGTTCAGAGACTTTCGTAGAGGCTAGAGATTGGCTTAAGGAAGTGGAAGAGTTGCTAGATATCTTTGAAGTGGAAGAGGGAAAGAAAGTCAAGTTGGCGGCTTGGTTAATGAAGGGAGAGGCCTCATTCTGGTGGGAGGTCACTAATGGAGAACGCCCTGTTGACTCTTGGGCGGATTTCAAGCAAAGGTTTGGGGCTAAGTTTCTCTCAAGGGCGGAAGAGAATCTGTTTATGGAGAAGTTCTTGAATTTGAAGCAAGGGAATCTCACGGTGAAAGAATATGTCAACAAATTCAATCAATTAGCAAGGTTTGGCATAGAGTTGGTGAATACACCGGAGAAGAAGGCTTTGAGGTTCGTTAGAGGCTTGAACGAACCATTGCAAGGAATAGCTATGACTCACATTCCTATGGGGGCCACTTTTGAGAAGCTTGTCTACATGGCACTTATGCATGAGGATGATAAGAATTCTAAGGCACCAGAGAAAAAGGGGGATCAGAAGAAACCGCAACAGCAACAACAAGGCAAGGGCGGAAAAGGCAATGGTGACAAAAAGAAGACGAAGAAGAAGTGCTTCAATTGTGGAACACCAGGACACCTTAGTAAGGATTGTCGCAAAAAGAAGAAAACCGGTTGCTTTCATTGTGGTGAAGCAGGGCATCTTGTGAAAAACTGCCCAAAGAAGGGGCAGAAGACGGGGTCTACCTCAGGAGGCCAGGTGCAAGCTCTTATAGCACCACCTCAGTCAGGGGGGCAAGTTCAGGTTCTCTCAGTTCCACCGATTCAGCAGAGAGGTAGAACTATTTCCGTTGAAAGTCTGGTTTTTCTGTTTGATCATCCAGTTCGTACTTTGTTTGACTCTGGCGCATCGCATTCTTTTATCTCATCATCGTTAGTTGAGTCACTGCACTTAGACACCAGTCTAGTTGATGATCCCTTGGTTGTCTCAAACCCAATTGGGGGCTCCATATATCTGTCTATGATATGTTTGGGTTTGAAGATTTCTATACTTAGCGTTGAGTTTAGATGTGATGCTTTTGTATTGGGCTTCACGGGCTATGGGTTGATCTTGGGCATGGACTGGTTATCCAGTAATGGTGCCGTTCTTGATTGCGAAAGGAGAGTTGTCAGGCTCATGACCCGCTTGGGTAACACTCTCGAGATCTCTTGCAATCCCATGGAATCTGTTTTGCTAAGTTATCTTGAATCGCTCGATGCTTCGGTCGAGAGTTTGTGTTCTGTCAGAGTAGTCCGGGAATATCCGGATGTGTTTGAAGAAGTAAAGGGTTTGCCTCCGAAGCGGGAGATAGATTTCCGAATTTATTTGGTGGATAATGCCAAACCAGTGTCTTTGCCAGTACGCCACATGGCTCCTCGTGAGAGAAGAGAACTTCATAAGCAAGTAGGGGAGTTGCTTGAGAAGGGGTTCATAAGGCGAAGTATATCGGAGTGGGGAGCTCCAGTAGTGTTTGCCACGAAGGCGGATGGGTCCCTCAGACTTTGTGTGGATTATAGAGAACTTAATAAGCTCACGAAGAAGAATAGACACCCATTACCGAGGATAGATGATCTCTTTGATCAGTTGGTTGGCGCGTCAGTATTTTCGCAGATGGACTTAGCTACAGGGTTTCATCAGTTAAGAGTGGCGGAGGACAGTATAGAGAAGACTGCTTTCCGGACTCCGGATGGTTTTTATGAGTGGCTAGTGATGCCATTTGGGTTGACAAACGCCCCCGCATACTTTGTTGATCTCATGAGTAGAGTGTTCAGAGAGTATCTGAATAAGTTTGTAGTAGTTTTTGTGGATGACATCTTGGTCTTTTCCAAGAATGAAGAAGAGCATGCCTTACATCTCAAGGAAGTGTTGGAGACTCTTCGAGCGCATAGTCTTAAAGCTAAATTCTCTAAATGCCATTTTTGGAGAAGAGAAGTGCGATTCTTAGGGCATGTGGTCTCTAAGGAAGGGATAGCTGTGGATCCCGCAAAGATAGTATCTATCCAGGATTGGAAAGTTCCTAGAAATGCTACCGAGGTAAGAAGTTTCTTGGGGTTGGCAGGATATTATAGGAAGTTCATCAAAGACTTCGCGAAGATATCAGCCCCATTAACCCGCTTGACGAAAAAGAATCTGGTTTTCTCGTGGGATGTAGATTGTGATGATGCTTTCCGACGGTTAAAGAGAGCTTTGACCACCGCTCCAGTTTTAGTGCTCCCGGATGGGAGTAAGCCGTTTGTTGTTTATACCGATGCTTGTGGAACAGGATTAGGCGCAGTCTTGATGCAGGAGGGAAGGGTAATAGCCTATGGAGGGAGACAATTGAGAGTGCATGAGAAGAATTACCCTACCCATGATCTAGAGTTGGCCGCGATTGTTTTCGCACTTAAGTCTTGGCGCCATTATCTTCTTGGTGAGAGATTCGAGTTGTACACCGACCATAAATCATTGAAGTACCTATTCTCTCAGAAGGATTTAAATTTAAGACAGCAAAGGTGGATGGAGTTCTTAGCATCCTATGATTTTGAGATAGCGTATACCCCTGGCAAGGGTAACGTGGTGGCAGACGCCTTGAGTAGAAAAAGGCTATCTTTGAGTCCATTGTTCGTGGAACGGCGAAGCTTGGAGTTTCTTTCTTTGTTTGACTTCAGACCTTCTGTTGATTTTGTACCTGGTTTGTTGGCATCCTTGGAAGTTAGACCTACCCTTTTGGGACGGATTGGCGAGGCTCAGCGAGACGACCCACAGTTGGTTGAGTTGGTAGAGAAGCTTATAAGAGGGGAGTCGTCCAGCCATTTGGGTAGATACACCATAGATGATAAGGGATGGTTGCATAGAGACGGTAGACTTTGTGTACCGCAAGATGAGGGTTTGAAGAAGGCTATTTTGGATGATGCACATCGTTCGAGAATGACTATTCATCCCGGTGGAGACAAAATGTACCAAGACATGAAGAGAGTTTTCTTCTGGGCCGGTATGAAGAAAGATGTGGCCGAGTATGTGACTAGATGCTTGGTGTGCCAACAAGTTAAAGCGGAGCAAAAGAAACCCGGTGGGTTGCTACACCCATTGGAAGTCCCGCAATGGAAGTGGGATAGTGTCTCGATGGATTTCATCGATGGGTTACCGAGATCAAGGAAGGGCAATACGGGAATTTGGGTTGTGGTGGACAGACTTACCAAGAGTGCCCATTTTATACCCGTAAAGAGTAAGAGGACCGCTCCATGGCTTGCTTCAGTCTATGTTAGAGAGATTGTTAGATTGCATGGCGTACCATCCAGCATTGTGAGTGATCGAGATCCTATTTTCACTAGTGAGTTTTGGAGAAGTTTGCAAGAGGCGGTAGGGACTCAGTTGTGTTTGAGCACCGCATATCATCCTCAGACGGACGGTCAGACTGAGAGGGTGAACCGTATCTTAGAAGATCTTTTGAGGCTTTGTATCTTGGATTTTGGAGGTACATGGGAAGAACATCTTCCTTTGGTGGAGTTCGCATATAATAACAGCTTTCAGTCCAGTATTGGTATGGCTCCTTTCGAAGCTCTTTATGGAAGGCCTTGTCGATCTCCTACATGTTGGTGGGAATCTACGGATAAGATCTTGCTTGGGCCGGATATGGTTAGAGAGACTTCAGAGAAGATTGATTTAATTCGAAAAAGGATGAAAGCAGCGCAAGATAGACAGAAATCTTATGCGGATCGGAGAAGGACGGATCTTGAGTTTGAGGTTGGGGACATGGTTTTTGTCAAAGTATCTCCATTGAGAAATGTTGTTCGCTTTGGGTCCGTAGGGAAGTTAGCACCGAGATTTGTTGGGCCGTTTCCTATTAAGGAAAGGATTGGACGGATGGCATATAGGGTGGAGTTGCCCGACAGACTTAGTGGTGTTCATGATGTATTCCATGTATCACATTTGAGGAAGTGCTTACATGAGACCGCGGAGGTGGTAGAGCCGAGCTTGCTTAGAGATGTAGAGGTAGAGCGTGATGCGACGATTCGACGAGCTCCTACTCGCATCCTTGGGTCAGAAACTAGGAAGTTGAGGAACAGAGAAGTTCAGCTAGTTAAAGTGCAATGGGGAGATGACGAAAGCAATGCTACTTGGGAGACGGAAGCAAAGATGCGTTCTTTGTATCCATTTCTTTTTGAGAGTATGTCTTTTAACTTCTCCTTTATTGCTTGTCTAGTACTTATCTTATCTTTAGTATATCCTCTCGCTAATACCTATGACCTTTAGATAGGGTAAAACCTATGGTTGAAACATGTGTTTGAAACATGTTATGGTTGATGGATGCATATGGATGCAATTGTTTGCTAGTGGTTGCTCGTGGATGCATATACACACACATTAGGCACTAGATCGGCTCAGTCACTTCATGTTGCATATTGCATAAATGGATGTGGTAGTTAGATTGATGGATGTATCATGGCTGTGTTATCATATGGATGATGCATTTTTGTGTATGGTTGTGCACGCATGTAGAAATTTGTATGTGTCAATAGGGTTTCGCATACATATTGGATGCATGGCACTATCATGGTTTGCATTAAGGAGGTTTACTGTATCAGTAACCGCCTGATTTTTGCATTAGGTAAGTACATATACACACACTTTTGCATATATCCATCCAGCATTTAGAATCTTGTAAGGACAATGATTGCTCGTGGATGATGCTTTGAGTAGATGGATGATTGGATGGTAGGATACGTTCTTCCTAACTTGAAGATTTCGGGGACGAAATCCTTTAAGGAGGGGAGAATGTAACAACCCGTATTTTCAATAACCTGTAATAACATAAATCGAGGCAGAATTTAATTCTAAAATGGGAATCAAGGGAAACGGGCTATGCCATTGCGTTCGTCTCGGAAAAATACGCGAAATAGAGTCCGAGTTTTCGAAAATCGGAGTCCGTATGACCAAGATATGGCCTCGCGAAGTTTCACGAAAATTCCCAAATTAAAGTATACTTAATTAAGTGAAATGGGTTGTGTAGATATATATATATATATATATATATATATATATATATATATATATTGATATATATATATATATAATTGAAAATTTAATAAATAAATATGCAAAAATGCTCAAAACAGCGAATTGGGAGAGGGGAATAACCGAACCGGCCGATTTTTGAAGTCGACCCGAGCCCGCTGGGTCGACTAGGGGTTAATCCAGGGTGTTTGGCTGTCAACCCGTGGGCCGATTCGCTCAAGTGCAGATTTTGCATTTGAATGGTTCTCATGGTCCATCTTTAATCTAAAGGCCCTAGATGGTTCCTACACTTGACTTCTTCCCCAAGACATGCTTTGATGGCTTGGATTGAATCTAGGGTTAATCCTATGGCCTAAAACACTTGCCTAATCTATAAATAAGACCCTAACCTACCCTAATTCATTCATAATTAAACCTAGTGACTAAACTATGGCAAAATGCTAGCTCTCATGGCCTCCACTAATTTTATGAAGAGGGTTGCATACTAATCACTCTCTAATCAACTTCTAATCCCTTCTTAGCATCTTAATCTTCTTCATTTGGTGTTCAAAGTTGCTAGTTGTGAGTTTCTATCACTTTGATGATCTTTTGGTAAACTAATTAGATGAGATGTGATGAGATTTATGGTTTTGTATGTGGGTTAATGAGCTTTGAATCATATGATATGATGTTAGCATTAATCTTATGTTTATGCATGTTGAGTATGTAAGCTTATGCAAGTTTAATATGATGTATGTTATGTTTGCATGATGCTAAATATGCAAGTTGTGGGCTATGTAATCATATGCATGTTATGCAAGTTCATGGTAATATGCTATGCAAGTTACATGTATGTAAATATGCAAGTTACATGTTTGTTAATATGCAAGTTACATGTATGTAAATATGCAAGTTACATGTTTGTTAATATGCAAGTTACATGTTTGTTAATATGCAAGTTACATGTATGTAAATATGCAAGTTACATGTTTCTTTATATGCAAGTTACATGTTTGTTAATATGCGAGTTACATGTATGTAAATATGCAAGTTACATGTTTATTAATATGCAAGTTCATGATGACACATTATGCAAGTCTATAAGCTAATATGCAAGTTTGTTATGCAAAATGAATATGTAAGTTATGTGACATATTATATGCAAGTTATGTGACATGTTATGCAAGTTCATATGCAAGTTATGTGTTTGTTAATATGCAAGATGGCACCTTTGAAACATGTTCATTCATATGCAAGTTGACACCTTTTATATGTGTTATATCATGAACGAAATTACGTGGGAACGATGGGGTAATTAAATGCATAAGTTAATAAGATTGTGTGAAATTAATATAATTATGCATAACACAAAATAAATAAACATAGTATGGGAATTTGCCTATTTGGTTAGGTGTACCCATACTATGTGTTGGGAATTTACCTATTGAGTTAGGTCTACCCCATGGGAATTTACCTATTAAGTTAGGTCTACCCATGTTAAGAAAACTTGATTAATTAGGGATAATTAATATAAAATTATGAGGGTGATTAATTAGGTGTAATTAATTGACTAAGACACGAGGTTGGACTCAGTTGTAGCGTAAAACTGCCCGGACCCAACCGGCTTAACCAGTTGCTACAAATGTTAGCCCAATGTGAGAGGTCCTAGGCACAAACTAAATACGTAATTAATGTAAAGACACGAGGTTAGACTCTGTTATGACATAAGGCTGCCCGGACCCAACCGGCTTAACCAGCGGTCATAAAAGACAGTCTAATGTGAGAGGTCTTTACAAAGGTTACGTTCTTAATTAATTAATTAAGAAACACTTAACCATATTAGCATGTAGAGGGACATGAGGGGTTAAGTGGGTGCCTCGGGTGGCATGAGAAAATCTAGTGGTTGCCTTGGGTGGCAATAGAAAATACGATTAGAATACTTAACCAAAATGGAACATGTAATTAAAACATGATTAAAGGGTTAAGTGGGATATACTAGAAAAAGGGACAAGCTTAGGTGGGTAGCTTGTGGAGGCCCATTTCAACCAGTAACCCATACGTATCTTTGTGGGCTCGACCCATGTCGAGGACGGGACACGCATACTGGGCTTGACTGTAAGAGGCAAACGGGTTAGCGGTGGCAACGCAAGTCCAACGGGCTTCATATGCGTGAGTGGGCCCGGGCTGGTAGGTAAGCCGTTGTTGCATCGAGTAGATATAAGCCGTGCACCTTTAGTTCCATCAGGTTGCCACATTGGGGAATGATACATCCCACGGTGGGGCCAGCACGGGTATCTACGTTAGGGAGCCGATCGAATGGGAAGTAGTGTGTACACCTAGTGGATTGTAGGGCCCCGTGGCGCCTACTTGGTCACCTAGGGGTACGCAGGTACTAATTAGTAAATTTTATAAGTCCTTGGGTGGGATCAACCTTTAAGTTAGGAACGACTGGTGTGGTGCAGTTTAGTAATTTACCTTAGGAAGGGTAGGTGCGTCTTTATCCTTTATCTTAGTTTAGTTGATTGCTTAGGGTAGCTATTCATCCCTATATGTTACCGTATATCAATTCATGTCTTCTCTGGTTACTTTAACGATTGTATTGTTAAAGTTATAGGACTCGCTCAGACTTATGTCTGACCCCGTTGTTTTTATCTTTTTTCCAACCCTCAGGTCCTGTGGTGGATCCTAGCAGTAGTGGAGCTTGATCGGATTGCTGTTCCAGTCTTTAGGAGCTTGGGTAGATGTAAAGCTCCAGTTATCCAGTTATCTTTTCTTTTGTTTGGCTATTGTATGAGAGTGGGATTATGTACTTCTTTATTTTGATGGATATTGTACTTGACCTTTATTGTGGTTTTATGATGTAACCAGACATGTTTTACTTCCGCTGTTATGAGATGATGTTTTAAAATTTCAAGTACTATTTATATCTGTCTTGTTGTAATTTTTCTGTTCTATATTCACTAAAATACTCCACCAATGCTATGGCATTCCCTTAGTGAGTGATCATAGCGGGAGTGGGGTGTTACACCATACGTCAGCATTAGTCAGGGGTCGTTCAGGCTCCCTGGCCCTGGTATCCGGGTTCCTTCTGGGCTCTTGTTCAGGAGATGCCCTTCTTCTGACGTTTGGGTTTCTTCTGGGCTCTTGTTCAGGAGATGCCCTTCTTCTTTGAGCTGCTTCTGCTCTGCTTCATTCCCTACGCTCCCGGTCGATCTCGAGAGGAAGGGGCTGGAGCATCTGCCCCTGAGTGGGATTGGTAAGGTTAGGGTCTCTCAAGCTTGGATCATTGGGCCCTAGTACTCATGCAGCATCCTTGCGGGACCCCAAAGATCCGAACGTTAGCTGCTCCAAATTCTGAGGTCGTTCGAGCGGCCTTCTTTCACGGGGTCGTTCCTCCTTGGAAGAAGAAGACTGATCCATTGGTGTGTGGCGAACCGGGGATGGGGTTCTCTGTTTACGGAGTTCGCTAATTTCCCTGCTCATGAGTCTCATGTTTTCTTGCATCATGAGATTGGTGCGCTCGTGGATTTTCATAGCCTCCCTAGTACTCTCAAGCATGTCAAGTAGGCGCGAGAAATATCCTTGAGTAATAGGCGTGGATGGATTGACCTGATCATTGACCCTGGTGGCTGGAGTCGGAGCATTTAAAGGGGCTCGAGTAGAGGTTCCAACATCACCAAGTGTCGGGTCGGTTCGGAGATTTGCAATCAGGTCGGGTCGGAGCTGGGAGACTGGTTCGGGTCGGAGCTGGGAAACCTGTTCGGGTCGGTGTAGTGCGAGTTGCTCGGGTCGGTTCAGGTTGGGGGAATGCACTGCTTCAGATTCTCCTACCTGGATCGGATCGGAGCTCTCCCCTTGATTGCGGTTCGGATTTCTTGTATCAGTTCGTTCCACTGCCGAGCTCTGCCCACGAGACCTTGTCACAACCGCATTTTGCTGATCTTCACCAACTCCGTTTCCTCGACTAGTTTGAACTTCCTTGCCTTTTCCTTTGGCCATAGTTCTTCAACAATCAATCAACAAATATTCAAGAGCGTCAAAACTTGAGGATTAACTTCTTTGAACTCAACGGTCCAAAAAGTAGAACGATAATCCCGAAAAACAGAGAATTCAGATGATTCTCAGTGAAAGCACCAAAATGTTAGACCAAAAAGTGGTTCTAACACCCAAATTGAATAAAATCAGACTTGAATAAGATCAAAAGTAAAATGGAGACACAGAATTTATAGTGGTTCGGCGTTGAAAAGCCTACGTCCACTTGTTAATCACTATTCTCGATGATAGAGTTGCAATTACAATGAGATATTCACTCAACTTCACTCACAACTCACATACATTCACTCAATTGTCTCAAAACAAATATTGAAAGACGATTTGGATTATCCGGGAGTGCTGGAATTCGGTTTATGAAAGTGGTTGAACTCTCAAAGTGCCAAAAAGAAGATCCCTTTTACTGTCTCCAGGCAAGGTATTTATAGGTGAAAATTTAGTCAGAACCCGATCCGGATCAGAGCCACGTGTCCTCCATCCCATCGTCCTCGGGTTCGGATGGACTCCAGTGTTGACAGCGCATCAGAACAGAGATTATCGTGGGTAGGAACTAGTCATAACCGCTCCGCATCTTCAGGCAATTGTGGGGGGAAATGACGTGGATTACTGGTTCGGTTCGGAGGAGCCTGCAGAGGGGGTTCGGATCGGGGTATCCGATCCGACCCGGATTAACCTAGAACTAAATCTTTATCCACTTTGCTCTGCTCCATTCCGATCTGACTGATAGTAGGTAGCCCTCCGATCTGACTGATAGTAGGTAGCCCTCCGATCTGACTGATAGTAGGTAGCCCTCCGATCCGAATAGCAGCGTCTCTTCGATCGAAACAGTAGCAGTTCTCCAATCCGAACAGCAACATCTCTCCGATCCGATCCGCTACATCTCTCCGATCCGATCCGCTATGATGCTCTCAAAGTTCTTCAACGTTTCACATCTCGACTTTGTGTTGCCCAGTTCACAAAGTGGGCTAACACCTTTTCTTGTTGTATATGCGATATCAAAATCATATGAAGCCCAGAATTCTAACCATCTTTGCTGTCGGAGATTTAGATCCTTTTGAGAGAAAAGATATTTTAACGATTTATGATCGGTAAACAACTCGAATCTTTCTCCCAAGAGATAATGCCTCCACATCTTCAATGCGAACACGATCGCTGCCAATTTCAAATCATGGGTAGGATATGTTTTCTCATGCGGTTTCAGTTGCCGACTAGCATAAGCTGCAACCCTACCTCCTTGCATCAGTACAACACCTAGTCCGGTACCACAGGCATCTGTGTATACCGTCATCTCTTCACTCCCTTTAGAAATGACTAACACTAGTGCACATGTCAACTTTTCCTTTAGACTCTTAAATGCATTCTCGCACTTTTCGTCCCAGACAAAAGCTTGATTTTTCTTGGTCAACTGAGTCAACGGTGCCGCTATCTTGGAGAAGTCTTGGATAAACTTACGATAATATCCAGAGAAACACCTTACATCTGTTGCATTCTTGGGCGTAGACCAATCCTGTAACGTAGCCACCTTCGTAGGGTCCATGACAATATCATTCTCTGAAACAACATGGCCCAAGAATCCCACTTCCCTCCTCCAGAAGTGACACTTAGAAAACTTTGCTTCAATTGGTGTTTGCTTAACATCTCCATCACTATCCTCAAGTGTTCCTTGAGTTCTTCCTCTATCCTCGAATAAACTAAGATATCATCCGCAAACACAAGAACAAACTTATTCAATTGATTCGGAATACCCTATTCATAAGATCCACAAAATATGCTGGTGCATTGGTCAACCTGAATGGAATGACCAACCACTCATAAAATCCAGACGATGTCCGAAAGGCCATTTTAGCTATACTCTCAGCTTCCACTCTAAGCTGATGAAAACCTGTCGCGAGATCCAACTGGGAGAACACTCTCGCGTCACTCAACTGATCAAACAAATCATTTATCTGCAGTAGAGAATACTTATTCTTCCTCGTCACCTTATTCAATTCGCGGTAGTCTACACACAATCAAAGGGAACCATCTTCCTTGGTAGCAAACACAATTGGTGCTCCCCACTCAGAAACACTTCTTTTGATAAATCCCTTCTTCAAAAGATCGTTTACTTGCACCCCGAGCTCTCGCTTCTCCCTTGGCGCCATACGAAGAAGTGGCATCACTATAGGTCTGGCATCTTTCACTAAATCAATACGGAACTCAATATCTCGGTGTGGTGGTAGCCCGGTCACTTCCTCGAAGATGTCCGGATACTGGCCGGCCACGGGCACATCTGACAACTCATCATGTGGGATGTCGAGGTAATTTAGAAAACTAGCCATTACCCCATCACTAGGTAGACCACCAAGCACTACCCTCCGCCCATCATCTGCTCTAACTGTCACCAAAAAGCCCTCACAGTCTATCATCACCCCGTATCTTTGGAGCCAATCGACTCCCAAAATAATGCCATACCCAGTAAAGCCCAAAACAAAGCAATCACAAGCAAACATGCATCCATGACTCGATAAAACAAAATTTCGACAAATCATGCTAAGGCTAGTCGAACCACCAATCGGGTTTGTCATCGCTAAAGGTCTATCAACTATCTCGGGTTCCAATCCCAACCTATCTACCAGGTCACTAGATATAAAGGAATGGGAAGCTCCGGTATCAAACAATACTCGAACATGAACATCATAAACAGAAAGCATACCTTGAATGACGACATTCTTTCCTTTCTCCTCCGCAGTTGGGGCATTCTACGAAGAAAGAACAACATTGGTAGCATATGCTTTCACAATCTTCTTTTCTTTAGGGGTTGCGGACACTTGTCCTTGTGATGTCCCACTTGGCCACAGTTGAAGCACTTCCTATCCGCTGGCTTTGCTCGACATTCTTTAGCATAGTGGCCCTTCTTACCACAACTGAAGCACTCAACATCTTTCTTATTCTTTTTCTTCTGGCCACCCTTGGTCTGATTCTGCTTTCTCTTATTCTGAGAACCATTCTTGCCTCCACCGCTTGCTTGCGGCTTTGACTCCTCTGCAGATGCAACCTCAATCTTTGACTTAGGGTATAGACTCTCTGATCTCAAGGCTTTCCCCACAATCGATTCAAACATATCATCGACATGGTTTATAAGCCTTTCCCCCAAGTACTGATCTAAGCCTGTTATAAATTTTTCATTTTTCTTCTTGGCAGTATCAATAAGGGATAATCCATATTTCGATAGAGTATCGAACTCTGCAACGTACTGCTAGACTGCCCTACCATTCTGCCTAAGCTCCAAGAACTTCCTAAATAACTCTGACTTCTGAGCAGTTGGGATAAATTTTTCACCGAATCGGGCCTTAAACTGATCCCATGTAACTTGATCCTTTGGAGTAGCTGCTTAATAGCGTTCCACCAATTCATTGCCCATCCTTGCAGCTGAGGGGATGCTAGCTTTCTCTTCATCGCATCCTCGATACCTAAGTCTTCGAAGATACGCTCACAGCTATCCAACCAATCCTGAATTTCTGTAGCCGATTCCATTCCATGGAACGGCTTTCCACCAAGACTAGTGTAATACTTGCAAAACTTGGCGAAATCGACTCTAGGCGCCTGCACCGCTGCACCACCACCATTAGCAGCATTAGGAACTGCCCTCTGAACATCACTAAGCATCTCTCTCATGAAGTCAGTGAACATAGTCCTCATGTCAGGAGCATTCCCATTATTGGCTCCTCTACTAGCACCACTTGTATATTGGCTCATCGTTCAATCTGTAAGGAGAAACGATTAACCATCCTCTTTGTGGTGTCAGTGCTGTGCGACTTCATCCTTAGCTATACTAGTAGTATATGTATAGCTTTTGAAAACCAAAATAATCACAAATACGCGCTTCATATACGTATTATCTCTCCATGGTGTCTTTCCCTAGGTTAACTACGCAACCTAGAGCTCTGATACCAAATGTGACGGCCCGCCCCGCACCAGCCGACATTTCCCATGAAAGTGCGTTGCGCCGTTGTCCAACCAGCACAGGACGGTCGCCAAAGAAAGGGAAGGAAAGGAAACTTAACAGTGGACTAAGAAGGAACTTGTAGAATGTCTCACAGCGCATGAAATAAAATATAATAATAACTTACTTTGACATAAAACAGGCGAGACAGTGCATAAGCTGAAAACTAAACATCATAGCAGCGGAAAATCCAAATACAGCTTATGTTCCACATCATCATTATTGCAACTTTTGAAAACTGTCTCTAAAGCAAATAAGGAAGGTACACTACTAATGCCCAAAGCAGTGACCATCAACAACACAGGGAGAATATATGTAGATAATACGTGGGAGCCTCGTGCTCGTCTCCAGTACAGCTATTCGTGCATAATCACCTAACCTGTCTCTAGTATGCTCGTTTAAGGGCACCTAGAGTAATAAGAAGAGACATAAAACTCTGGGTCAGACAAAAGTTTGGTATGAGCGATAAGCAGCAAAACAGAACAATAATATGTATACTAAATCACACCTGAACCTGGACCTACAACCAAAGAGTTAGCCCTACATACTGTACAATACTCTAAGGTGCCACTAACATATGGTGTAAAGAATAAGGGGGTGGGGTGTGCATGTCATAGTGATGTCAAACAATCAAGCATAGCAACCATCCTCACAACTCTCACTCAGCGCGTAAAGCATACAATATCCACCGCCTTGATCATCATATTACTTGCTATGATCACTCTGCCCCATGGAGTCATGGCAACCCTACCATAGCCACTAGTCCTTGCTATGTCCACTCTGCCCCCATGAAGTCATAATAACTCCACTACACTGGCTCATAGCCATGCTACGATCACTCTGCCCCATGGAGTAGTAACTACCCCACTGCACTGATACGTACCCTAACATCAGTCTTGGTGGTGAATCAGAAATATAGACGTCGATAACCCCTTAACACATGTCCAGCAGCAAAGTCCAATCACGAACTTGACTCTTTGGTTCCCATCTGGATCCTGAGTGCAAAACTTCCCATTTGGACTACCTTTGCATCTCGGGTTCTAGTCTCCTCCGGATCGGTCCAGTCCTTCTCCTTTTCCTCTGTTCGGTTCGGTCGTGATGCTCATCTGGTACGGGTCGTGACACCCCATTCGGTTCAGATCGTGATCAACCACCTGGTTCGGGTCGTGACGCGCCTCTCTGATCAGATCGGCCTCCCTTTGGTTCGAGCTGAGCTTTGGTTCGTGGAACCCATTAGGATCGAGTCGAGTTCCTTCATTTGTTTGGATAAGCTCGTAGACTCCCTCTCATGGCGGTTCGGGTCGTGGAGCTCTCCAGGTGAGTGGATCTGTTCGGTGCCTCCGTTCACGAATGGGTCGGGGTCGGGTAGGGCGATCCGATCCAATCCGGTTCCTACATATTTCCTGCACTTTGTCCAGCAAGTTGTTTACGCCATTCGACAGCTTTTACGACCAATCTAACACTTCTAGAAAATCACAGAGCATAGCATATAGTCATGGCAACTGGTAGAATTGACCACAAACACCAAAACAATAATTTGATAGGTTAAAACAGATGAAAATAGCCAAAATCCCATATTTTCCCCTTAAGCGTGTTTAAGTAAATTTAATGATAGGTTCAGCAAAACTTAACAAAATTAACCAAATTTTCTAACAGAGGCCTAAAACAATATTTCGAAAATTATGAATATTTTTCCAAAATTTAATCATGTTTAAATTCGCTAGTTAACACTAATTACCCTTAATTAACCATAATTAGTGAGGAACTATGCAAATCACTCACCTTAGCTACAACAAAATACCAAATCTGAAATTATCCTCTGTTTGGCACTGTTCCCAAGGCTATACAGCAGATCCGACCTTGATTTGGTGTTATTTCCCTTTAATTTGATGTAATTTAGCCAAATCTTCAATTAGAAAGTGGTTTAGAGGTGTTTTTAGATGTTGGAGGCCATTACTAAGTTGAGAGGGATAATAAGTGGCGGCTGAAAAATGAGAAAAGGGTGTTCTCTAAACCCTAACAGCCCTTAAATACTCCAAATCCCGAAATCCCCCTCTGGACCTAGCTGTTAATTACCCAATTAAGCCCAGTTAAGCTGTTTTTCACCTTCTAAACCTTAATTCAGCCATATCTCCCAAATGGTAAGTCTGTTTTTCACGTATGACCACTCTACGGAAAGGTAAACCATCATCCGGATCTAATGGAAGTGGTTTCAGGTCAAACCTCCTTTTCATTCAAAAGTTAGGGCTGAAACAAGACAGCTAGGGGCAAAACGATCATTTAAAAATCGGCAAAAATGATGGACATGGGAAATGACCCAATAGTCATCTCCCAAAGTTACATGACCATACGACTTCGTATGAGAAAGAAATAAATATTCTACGATCCTCTGATGCATAGAATACGGGTCGTTACAGAAGTTGAAGGTTCATTCTTAATAGCGTAGACTTTAGGTTGCTGTGCCTTTTTCATGAGTGGACAATCCTTAACTATGTGCCCAGGCTGATGGCAAGTGAAGCATAAAGTTTTCATGACCATTGCATTACCAGGGCCTTGCTGTTGTTTTTTTTGTTGCTGTTGAGGTTGTTGCTGAGGTTGCTCTGGCTTTTTCGCTGCTGGTTTCTTGTAGAATCTAGCAATATGCGCCTTCTGATGGCAGTTGTGGCATTCTATATCTTTAAATCATTCTTTAGCTTTCTCTCCCATTTTTGGTTGTCCCTTGTTTTTCCAGTTTGGATTGAATTTCGTTTTATGGGGATTTTCCCCACCGAATTCTCCCATTTGTGCTTTTGCGACTGGCTTCTTTACCTCTAGTGCCTCATACCGAACTGCCATGTCCATTAGGTCAACAAATGGAATATCAAGATGCCCAATCATCTTAACTTGCAAGCTATCCTTTAATCCAGCTATAAACATTTCATTTTTCTTGAGAGGGGTGTTGATCAGTTCTGGCCTAAAGCAGGAGAGTGGATTAAACTTATTTTCATACTCAGCTATTGTCATGCTTCCTTGTTTGAGATCTATAAAATCCCGATACATCCTAGTTTTGCCTGCGGCATGAAGAAATTGTGCTTCGAATGCCTCTTGAATTTATCCCAGGTAAAATCATCTTCAGGAACGTTCGCAGTTTGAGTGTCCCACCAGATTGCAGTAGTTCCTTGGAGTTGTCATGAAACTAAAAGGTGTTTCTGATCATCATTCAATTTCAGTTCTTTGAAAATACTCTCACAGGACCTCAACCATGCTTGAACTTCAATGAAAGATTCGGTCCCTTTGAATACCTTCCCTCCTAGAGTGGTATACTCCTTACAAATAGTTGCAAATCTTTTGTCATGCTGTACTGGTGTAACTTCCTCCATTGTTCCTACTTGATCTTGAGAGGCAGTAGAACGACCATTTGTAGTGGTAGTCCCAATAGGTCAACCTCTTCTTCCACGGCTACTCGTTTTTAATCACCTGAATATAACAGGTTGAAAATCAAAACTTAATTGGATATAATTGACTTAAGTATATTACTCAAGTTGATCCTCCTATATATATTATATATATATATATCTTTACAAAAATACGCTTTCTCACACTCACCTAAAGCCTAGGTATTCCATAGCACAACTGTAATTATACATACCATCATAGATAACCAAACTTGCAGACTTCAGTTATACATAGATATGATAGATAGACCAGCACGCAGAAAGTCCATCCAGCTATTCTAGATAAGTTATGACCTGATTCACTTGACTACTCATAACAAGTGTTATGAGTACCCAAGAGTTTAAGGAAAACATAGAAAATAAACTCTGGGCCAGTCAAGGGATTGGTATGAGTAAAAGATTTTAAAACAAGTTAAAGAAAATAAAACATATCTCATAAGACCACGCCGTAAATACGGAACGGGTTTTAACCTTATGAGAGTAAGGCACTTTGTATATTTAAAATATATATTATCATAGTGTCTAGGGTTTTTCACAAATAATTTAGAATTTAGAAGAATGCTTGCATCTCACATTCTCCAATATAGTATACAAACAAAATCGCTTGGCGCTTATGGATAATGGATTTCCGACTACGACAAGGTATGAAACCACCTTCCGATAGTGTATCTCTAAAGGCGAATACATTGGGTTCAACAAGAACGTCTTGCAACCCGGCCCACACATGGCCGACCACTCATTTCTCTTAAGTGTATCGAATGTATATCACCAACGGTTGTATACGGCAACCATTTCCCGAATGGGTCAGAATCGATAGAATAAGAAACAAAAGGAATTTCTCTAGATAGGTGATGCTAAACCCTAATAGGAGCGACCCACATAGCCATGCTGCCTGCCCAATTTTTGTCATTTCCTAGTTATGAGGCCTGAGGCTAGACTTACCTTTTATCATCATCGGTTTATTTGCTTTGAATGTCACATCGTCAAAACTAGTCGACCACTAATTGTGTAACACCCTAAATTTTCTGTGAATATTAAAATTAACAATACCAAGAATACTTAATTATTAAGGTGAGAATTAAGGGAAATGGGTTACGCCATTGCGTTCGTCTCAAAATTCTGCTTGGAATAGAGTCCAAGTTTTCGTAAATCGGACTTCGTATGAGGATGTTATGGCCCTCGGATGTTTTAGTGATTTTATACAAATAAAAATAGTTCAGAATAATAAATTCAAAATTCAAATTCAAACAGGGAGGAGGCTGGGCGAGAATTATCATACCCAAGGGCCAGGTCAACTAGGGGGTTGACCTCCCCTATACAGGTCGACCAGGGGGTCGACCTACCACCCTCGGGCAGATCTGAAATATGACGATTTCTGACTCTCTGCTAAGTCATTAGGGCTGATGTGGCTGTTCTAGATAACTCTATCTAGTCTGGATGGTTGGATTTGTTCCTATGATAATCTAATGGCTTAGATTGATTTAAACTTCTATAAAAGAGTACCCAGACTCAAACCCTAGACCTAAACAAAAATTTGTCTCTTGGCCACCATGTTGCTGCTAGGATAGTTCTTCCTAAAGCTTAGGATTTAGCAAGTCAGAATTTCAATTCAAAAGACGAACGAACCATTCTCTTCTCTAACCTATCTTTGTGAGTACTATTTCTTTCACAATATAATTAATAAATTGATTATGATGAGTTGTAATTGGATTATGAGAACATGTATGTTGAATCACGTGATGTTGTTTAACTTTTTGGTAGATCTATTTCATATGTCCAATTATACATGTTTAACTTGATTCATTTTATGCAAGTTTGGGATGTGAATCATATGCTAATTCGTATGTGATTTTTATGCAAATTTGGGACGTGAATCATATGCTAATTCGTATGTGAATTTTATGCAAGTTTGGGATGTTAAATCATATGCTAGCTTGTATGTGAATCTTATGCAAGTCCGTTTTTACGTATGTTAATTCGTATGTGAATCTTATGCAAATTTGGGATGTTAAATCATATGTTAATCCGTATGTGAATTTTATGCAAGTTTGGGATGTTAAATTGTATATGAATCTTATGCAAGTTTATATGTGAATTGTACACAAGTTTATATGTGAATCAAGTATATACATATGCTAGTTTATATGCAAAAACATGTGATAAATTCATATGAAAGTTGTAGAAATTCATATGCAAGTTTAGGTGAAAACTATATTCACATTTTTAGGTGAAAGTTATATTCACATATGCAAGTTTAAGTGAGACCCATAATTCATATATGCAAGTTCACAATTTCATGTTTAGATCCATATTTAGATTCATGGTAGTTTATGCAAATATATGATTCTATATGACCATTGTCTATGCAAATTATTGGCTATGCAAATTTATGTTATAATTACTATTTGCAAGTTAGACCTATTTTTAGGCGTTATGCAAGTTGTGATGTTTCTTTTTAATAAGTTAGACTATTCGTGAGTCTAACATATTTCATATTTGAATGTACAAATAGCGTGGGGACAATGGGAAAATATTAATTATTTAAATTGTGAATTGACATAAAATGGCTTTAAAAGCATATAATTAAATTGAGACATTAATTGGTATAATTTTTATACCTAAAAAGTATAGACATAATTTAGGTGACAACTATGGATATAATTAATTTGGAAATTATTGACAATTTGAATAGGGAAAATTAATTCAAATTGGGGTGAAATAACAAACGCCTAAGATAAGAGGTTAGACTCGTTTGTGGTTTAAGACTGCCCCGACCTGCCCGGAAAATCCAGCAACCACAAACGGTAGTCTAATGTGAGAGGTCGAAGGCATAAATTAAATGCGTAAAAATTGTAAAGACACAAGGTTAGACACGTTTGCGGTATAAGACTGCCCGGACGCTCCCGGCAATCTAGCAACCGCAAACGGGAGTCTAATGTGGGAGGTCTTACAAGGTTACGGTTATAATGAATTAAATAACACTTAACTAAGATAAACATGTGGAGGGACATTGGGGTTAAGTGGGTGACATGGGTGACATGTGAAATACGATTAGAAACACTTAACCAAATTGAAACATGTAAGAAGACATGAATAAAAAGGGGTTAAGTGGAAAATTCTAGTGGGGACCAAGCATAGGTGAAAGGCTTGTGTCAAACATGGGGGACTCTTTTCAAACCAGTAAACCATTAAGTATCTTTGTGAGCTCGAGTTAGATTGAGGACGGGACACGCTTACTGGGTTTGATTGTAAGAGGTCAAAACGGGTTAACAGTGGCAACGCAAGTCCAACAGGGTCATGTGCGTGCATGGGCCCGGGCTGGTAGGTAAGACGTTGTTGCATCGTGTAGATATAAGCCATGTATTTTTAGTGGTATCGGGTTGCCGCTTTGGGGAGTGATACACCCCACTATGGGACCAGCACAGGTATCTATGAGTTAGGGAGCTGATTGCATGGGGGTAATGGGTACAACTAGTGGAGATAGGGGCAGGCGACACCTATGGAGACAGCTAAGGGTACACGAAACTACCATTATGATTATTATGTTCAGTAGGCGGGATCAACTTTTAGGGTGACTAGTAGTGGGGCAGTACAGTAATTATCCTATAGTGATTAGGAGCGAGATTAATGCTGGAATATTCCTCTTGTTTGTTTTGTCTTGCCCACTTGTTTCACAGTCATTCCTTGATTTACCAGTTTATGCCTTATCCTAATTACTTTAATAATTATATTGTTAAAGTTATGGTACTCGCCAGACTTTATGTTTGACCCCCTTTGTTTTCGCCTCTTTTCTTCCTTTCCTTCCCCTTACCCCCCCCCCTCAGGTTCTTAGGGTGGGACTAGTACTAGTGGAGTTTGATCTAGATATTTCTCTCTCTTTTGGAAGTGCTTGGATTGCTAAAAGTAAAGTTCAGCTCATCTCTTTTATGGATACTTATGCTGGGGTTATGCTTTTTTACTTTATGTGCTCAGAAAACAATTTGTCAAGATGGTCACTAAGTGTACTTGGTTTTTCTGTTGGTTTTTGATGTTGTTGTAATCAAACTATTTCTCCACTGCAACAAAAGTCGTTTTGAATTTTTCAAGTACCAATATATGAACCTATCTTGTTATATTCTGTTCTATTCACCAATAATATTCCTTGAAAGTTAATGCATTCCCTTTGAGAGTGACATTAATGGACATGGGGTGTTACACGTGGTATCAGAGCTGAAGGTTAACAGAATAGATAAGAGATTTTGAAAAACTGTTTTTCAAAAGCGTTTTATAAAGAAATACTTTCTAAAGTATGTTTTAAGGAGAGTATTTTCAAGAGAAAAATTTGTTTTAAAAACATAACCCCCAAGAGCCATATATCTTTCTTTCCAATTCTCCGTTTTGAATCTCTTCATTTTCTTTTCAGCATGTCTGGGTTACCCGAGATATCCAAGGGAATACCGATACCAACCTGGTTCAGAAGGTATCTAGAAGCTAGGGCCACCGCCACAGGCCCAGCAGACATCCCTCCTCCCCCAGCTGCAGCCGCTCCTCCTCCTCCCCATCCCCGTGTTGATACTTTTTCAAAGATATGCAAATACTTTCGAGCAATGGGCAGAAAACATTGTCACTGATCAGAGACGTTTGTTGAAGCTCGAAATTGGCTTAAGGAGGCGGAAGATTTGTTTGGTATCTTCAAGGTAGAAGATGGAAGGAAGGTCCAATTGGATGCTTGGTTAATGAAGGACGAAGCCTCGTTTTGGTGGGAGGTTACAAATGGAGAGCGTCCAGTAGATACGTAGATGGATTTCAGACATAGGTTCGAGATGAAATTTCTCTCACAAGCAGAAGAGAATTTATACATGGAAAGGTTCTTGGCATTGAAGCAGGGGAATATATCTATAAAGGAGTACGTCAACAAGTTCAATTAGTTAGCAAGATTTGGCTTAGACTTGGTGAACACACCTGAAAAGAAGGCCCTGAGATTCGTTAAAGGTTTAAATGAGCCGCTACATGGGTTACCTGTGACCCACATTCCTATGGGGGCTACCTTTGAGAAACTAGTTGACATGGCGCTTATGCATGAAGAGGAGAAAGGCGCTAATGCTAATAAAGCACTAGAAAAGAAAGGGGATCAAAAGAAGTCACAGCAGCAACCTAAGAAAGGTGGTAAGGACAACAATAGCAAAGGAAAGAAAAGATGCTTTAATTGTGGAACACCAGGCCATCTGAGCAAGGATTGTAGGAAGAAGAAGAAGACCGACTGCTTCAACTGTGGTGAGGCAGGACATCTAATCAAAGACTGCTCGAGAAGACAAGGGCAAGGGCAGAGGGCAGGGTCTACTTCTGGAGGGCAGGTTCAGGCTCACATGTCACCAGGGCAGACAAGAGGGCAGGTTCACGCTCTCATGGCACCAGGACAGGAGAGAGGTAGAAACATTTCTGTTGAAAGTTTGGTTTTTCTGTTTGATCATCTTGTTCGTACTTTGTTTGATTCTAGCTCTTCACACTCGTTTGTGTCTGCTTAGTTAGTTGAATCACTGCACCTAAATACTAGTCTAGTTACTGATCCCATTGTAGTCTCAAATCCTATTGGTGGTTCGGCTCATATTTCAATGATTTGTCGGGATTTGAGAGTGTCTATCTTGAGCATTGAGTTTGAATGCAACGCCTTCGTTCTTGGCTTCACGGGTTATGGATTAATTCTAGGCATGGATTGGTTATCCAGTAATGGTGCCATCCTCGATTTTGAAAAGAGAGTGGTTAGAATTATGACTCGCCTTGGCAACACTCTCGAAATCTTGTGTAACCTGTACATTCTGTTATGCTTAGCTACCTAGAATCTCTTGATAAGTCTGTTGAAAATTGCAGTCTGTTAGAGTAGTCCATGAATACCCATATGTATTTGAAGAGGTGAAGGGTTTACCTCCGAAGAAGGAGATAGACTTCCGCATATAACTTGTTGATAATGCAAAACCCGTAGCTCTACCCGTTAGACACATGGCTCCAACGAAGAGAAAAGAGCTTAGTAAGCAAGTCAAAGAGCTGCTCGAAAAGGGGTTTATAAGGAGGAGTATTTCTAAATGGGGTGCTCCAGTAGTATTCGCAACCAAAGCAGATGGTTCACTTAACCTATGCGTTGATTATAGGGAGCTAAAAAAGTTGACCAAGAAGAATAGGCACCCACTTCCAAGAGTAGATGACTTGTTTGATCAGCTTGTAGGTGCGTCTGTTTTCTCCCAACTAGATTTGGCTACCGGGTTCCATCAGCTAATAGTGGCTAAAGATATCATTGATAAGACCACGTTCAGGACCCCGGATGGTTTCTTTGAATGGCTTATCATGCCTTTCGGCTTGACAAACGCACCCGCTTACTTCATTGACCTGATGAGCAAGGTGTTTAGAGAATTCCTTAATAAGTTTGTGGTGGTCTTCGTAGATGACATTTTGATTTTCTCGAAGAATGAAGAAGAGCATGCTTTCCATTTAAGGGAAGTCATGGATACTCTTCGTGCACATCAGTTGGAAGCCAAATTCTCCAAATGCCATTTCTGGAGAGAAGAAGTGAGGTTTCTTGGACATGTCGTGTCCAAAGAAGGGTTAGTTGTGCACCACGCAAAAGTAGTTGCAGTGCAAGATTGGAAGGTTCACAGAATGCAACCGAAGTCCGAAGCTTTCTCGGGCTAGCAGGCTTTTACCGAAAGTTCATTAAAGACTTTGCAAAAATCTCAGTCCCACTCACAAGATTAACGAAGAAGAACCTAACTTTCACTTGGGATTTGGATTGCGATATTGCTTTCCAACGTTTGAAAAGGGCTCTAACAACAACCCCAGTTCTGACAATGCCGGACGGGAGCAAGATGTTTACCATATACACGGATGCATGTGGTACGGGACTAGGTGTTGTCTTGATGCAAGAAAGGAAGGTAGTAGCTTATGGAGGAAGACAGTTGAAAGTACATAAGGAAAACTACCCAACCCACGATCTAGAGTTGGCTACCATCGTCTTTGCTCTTAAGTCTTGGCGCCATTATCTCCTAGGTGAGAAGTTTGAATTGTATACTAACCATAAATCATTGAAGTACCTTTTCTCATAGAAAGATCTTAACCTGAGGCAACAAAGGTAGATGGAGTTCTTGGCATCCTACGATTTCGAGATTACCTATACCCCTGGGAGGGTAATGTGGTAGCAGACGCCTTAAGTAGGAAGAAGCTGACCTTGAGTCCTCTATTTGTAGAAAGGCAAAGCTTGGAGTATATAGCAAACTTTTACTTTAGACCCTCCTCAAAAATTGTGCATGGTCTGTTAGCGTCGCTAGAGGTGCGGCCTACTCTTTTGGACTCATTAGGAACCATGCAACGAGAAGACCCTCAGCTAGTTGACATGATGGATCAGCCAGTTAGGGGTGAGACTTCTAGTCACCTCACTAGATACTCCATCGATGATAAGGGTTGGTTGAGACGGGATAGAAGGCTATGCATCCCACAAGTAAGGGATTTAGTGAAGACGGTCCTCGAGGAAGCACACCATTCTAAGCTGACCATACATTCAGGCAGAGACAAGATGTATAAGGATATAAAAAGGGTTTTCTTTTGGAATGGCATGAAGATTGATGTAGCTGAGTTCGTCGCTAAGTGTTTGATATGCCAACAAGTAAAAGCGGAGCAGAAGAAGCCTGGTGGTCTGCTTCATCCCCTAGAGGTCCCACAGTGGAAGTGGGATAGCATTTCGATGGACTTTGTTAATGGGTTGCCTAGGTCAAGAAGGGGCAATACCAGTATTTGGGTAATAGTGGACAGGCTCACTAAAAGTGCTCACTTTATACCTGTTAAAAGTAGAAGGACTGCCTCGTTCCTAGCATCGATTTATCTTAAAGAAATAATTTGACTCCACGGGATACCCTCCAGTATAGTGAGTGATTGAGATCCTATCTTTACGGGCGAGTTTTGGAAGAGTTTGCAAGAGGCAGTAGGCAAACAGTTTTGCCTAAGCATGGCCTATCACCCCCAAACCGATGGTCAGACTGAAAGGGTGAACAGAGTATTGGAAGACCTCTTGAGATTGTGCATTCTTGACTTTGGAGGGTCATGGGAGGTTCATCTTCCTCTGGTGGAATTCGCCAACAACAATAGCTACCAAGCCACCACAGGCATGGCGCCCTTCGAAGCTTTATATGGAAGACCATGTCGATCACCAACTTGTTGGTTGGAGTCTACAAACAAGCTCATACTTGGGCCAGACATGATTAGAGAGACCTCAGAAAAGGTGGACCTGATAAGAAGACAGATGAAGGCTGCACAAGATAGACAGAAGTCCTACACAGACAAAAGAAGGACTGACCTTGAGTTTGAGGTTGGAGATAGGTGTTCCTTAAGGTATCTCCTTTGAGGAATGTCATTCGCTTTTGGTCCGTAGCAAAGCTAGCACAAAGATTTGTAGGTCCATTTCCTATCACTGAAAGGATTGGCACAATGACTTACAGTGTAGAGCTACCCGAGAGACTGGCTGGAGTTCATAATGTTTTTCATGTTTCTCAATACAAAAATGCTTACATGAATCTGCGGAAGTGGTGGAGCCAAGTATACTAGAGGAAGTAGAAGTGGAACGAGAAGCGACTGTGTGAAGTGTTCCAACTCGTAACTTGGGTACGGAAGTCAAAAAGCTACGCAACCGTAAAGTCAAGCTTGTTAAAGTCCAATGGAGTGATGCTGAGGAGGACGCGAGTTGGGAATCTGAGAGGAAAATACGCGCGGCCTACCCTTTTCTTTTTGAGGGTACCTCCTTGATCTCTTTTTCCATAAGTTTATTCATGCTTATATCTATCTTTTAAGTATATCTCCTTAGTCCTACTCTTTGTCCTTAGTTAGAAACCAATGGATGTAAACATGTATTCGAAACATATTATGATTGATGGTTGCGAGTGGTTGCAAGTGGTTGCTCGTGGATGCATGTAACATTAGGCACTAGATCGGCTTAGTCACTTCCATATTGCATATAAATGTGTGTGCATATTTAAAATAATGGATGAATAATGATTGTGTTATCATATGGATACTGCATTTTAATGAATGGTTGTGCACACATGTAGAAGTAATACGAATCATTAGGATTCTTTTGCATGCATAATGGACACATGACACTATCATGATTTGCATTAAGGAGGTCAACTGAATCAGTGGACCGCCTGATTTTGCATTAGATAAGGAACATATACACACACTTTTTGCATATGTTCATACTGCATTAGAGATCTTGTAAGGACAATGGACGCCTGTGTTTGATGGTTGAGTAGATGGATGATTGGATGTTAGGATATACATTCTCCTTAACTTGGAGATTTCGGGGGCGAAATCCTTTAAGGAGGGGAGAATGTAACACCCTGAATTTTCTGTGAATATTAAAATTAACAATCCTAAGAATACTTAATTGTTAATGTGAGAACTAAGGTAAATAGGTTACGCCATTGCTTTCATCTCGAAATTGTGCTTGGAATCGAGTCCAAGTTTTCGTAAATTGGACTTCGTTTAAGGAAGTTATGGCCTTCAGAAGTTTCAGTGATTTTATATAAATAAAACAAGTTCATAAAAATAAATTCAAAATTCAAAATTCAAATAGGGAGGAGTCTGGGCGGGAATTATCCCGCCCAAGGGCCAGGTCGACCAGGGGGTCGACCAGGGGGTCGACCTCCCCTATACAGGTCGACCAGGGGGTCGACCAGGGGGTCGACCTGGGGGTCGACCAGGGGGTCGACCTACCCCCCTCGGGCAGATCTGAAATGTGACAATTTCTGACTCTCTGCTGAGTCATTAGGGCTGATGTGGCTGTTTAGATAACTCTATCTAGTCTGGATGGTTGTGTTTGCTCCTATGATAATCTAAGGGCTTAGATTGATTTAAACTTCTATAAAAGAGTGCCTAGACTCAAACCCTAGACATAAACAAAAATTTATCTCTTGGCCACCATGTTGCTGCTAGGATAGTTCTTCTTCCTAAAGCTTAGGATTTAGCAAGTCAGAATTTCAATTCAAAAGACGAACGAACCATTCTCTTTTCTAACCTATCTTTGTGAGTACTATTTATTTCACAATATAATTAGTAAATTAATTATGATGAGTTGTAATTGTATTATGAGAACATGTCTGTTGAATCACGTGATGTTGTTTAACTTTTTTGGTAGATCTATTTCATATGTCCAATTATACATGTTTAACTTGATTCATTTTATGCAAGTTTGGGATGTGAATCATATGCTAATTCGTATGTGAATTTTATGCAAGTTTGGGAGATGAATCATATGCTAGTTCGTTTGTGAATTTTATGCAAGTATGGGATGTTAAATCATATGCTAGCTTGTATGTGAATCTTATGTAAGTCCGTTTTTACTTTTGTTAATTCGTATTTGAATCTTATGCAAATTTGGGATGTTAAATCATAAGATAATCCATAAGTGAATTTTATGCAAGTTTGGGATGTTAAATTGTATATGAATCTTACGCAAGTTTATATGTGAATTCTACACAAGTTTATATGTGAATCAAGTATATACATATGCTAGTTTATATGCAAAAACATGTAACAAATTCATATGAAAGTTGTAGAAATTCATATGTAAGTTTAGGTGAAAACTATATTCACATTTTTAGGTGAAAGTTATATTCACATATGCAAGTTTAAGTGAGACCCATAATTCGTATATGCAAGTTCACAATTTCATGTTTAGATCCATATTTAGATCCATGGCAGTTTATGCAAATATATGGTTCTATATGACCATTGTCTATGCAAATTATTGGCTATGCAAATTTATGTTATAATCCATATTTGCAAGTTCGATCTATTTTTATGTGTTATGCAAGTTGTGATGTTCCTTTTTAATAAGTTAGACTATTTGCGAGTCTAACATATTTCATATTTGAACGTACGAATAGCGTGGGGACAATGGGAAAATATTAATTATGTAAATTGTGAATTGACATAAAATGGCTTTAAAAGCATATAACTAAATTGAGACATTAATTGGTATAATTTTTATACCTAAAAAGTATGGACATAATTTAGGTGACAACTATGGACATAATTAATTAGGAAATTATTGACAATTTGAATAGGGATAATTAATTCAAATTGGGGTGAAATAGTGTGTAATAATAAACGCCTAAGACACGAGGTTAGACTCGTTTGTGGTGTAAGACTACCCGGACCCGCCCGGCAAATCCAGCAACCACAAACAGTAGTCTAATGTGAGAGGTCGAAGGCATAAATTAAATGCGTAACAATTGTAAAGATACGAGGTTAGACACGTTTGCGGTATAAGACTACCCGGACCCGCCCGGTAAATACAGCAACCGCAAACGGGAGTCTAATGTGGGAGGTCTTACAAGATTATGGTTATAATGAATTAAGAAACACTTAACTAAGATAAACATATGGTCGAACATAGGGGTTAAGTGGGTGACATGGGTGACATGTGAAATACGATTAGAAACACTTAACTAAATTGAAACACGTAAGAAGAGATGAATAAGAAGGGGTTAAGTGGAAAATTCTAGAGGGGTCCAAGCATAGGTGGAAGGCTTGTGTCAAACATGGGGGACTCTTTTAAAACCAGTAACCCATTAAGTGTCTTTGTGAGCTCGAGTTAGATCAAGGAAGGGACACGCTTACTGGGTTAGATTGTAAGAGGTCAAAACGGGTTAATGGTGGCAACGCAAGTCCAACGCGGTCATGTGCGTGCGTGGGCCCAGGCTGGTAGGTAAGACATTGTTGCATCATGTAGATATAAGCCGTGCATTTTTAGTGGTATCGGGTTGCCACTTTGGGGAGTGATACACCCCACTGTCGGACCAGCATGGGTATCTATGAGTTAGGGAGCCGATCGCATGGGGGTAGTGGGTAAAACTAGTGGAGATAGGGGCAGGCGGCACCTATGGAGACATCTAGGGGTACACGAAACTACCGTTATGGTTATTATGTTCAGTGGGCGGGATCAACTTTTAGGGTGACTAGTAGTGGTGCAGTATAGTAATTATCCTATAGTGATTAGGAGCAAGATTAACGCCAGAATATTCCTCGTATTTGTTTTGTCTTGCCCACTTGTTTCACAGTCATTCTTTGTTTTACCAGTTTATGCCTTATCCTAATTACTTTAATAATTATATTGTTAAAGTTATGGTACTCGCCAGACTTTATGTCTGACCCCCTTTGTTTTCGCCTCTTTTCTTCCTCCCCCCCCCCCCAAGGTTCTTAGGGTGGGACTAGTACTAGTGGAGCTTGATCTGGATCTTTCTCTCTCTTTTGGATATGCTTGGATTGCTGAAAGTAAAGTTCAGCTCATCTCTTTTATGGCTACTTAAGTTGGGGTTATGCTTTTTTACTTTATGTACTTAAAAAACAATTTGTCAAGATGGTTACTAAGTGTACTTGGTTTTTCTGTTGGTTTATGATGTTATTGTAATCAAACTATTTCTCCGCTGCAATAAAAGTTGTTTTGAAATTTTCAAGTACCAATATATGTACCTGTCTTGTTATATTCTGTTCTATTCACCAATAATACTCCATGAAAGTTAATGCATTCCCTTTGAGAGTGAAATTAATGGACGTAGGTTGTTACAAATTGACTTCCCCAAAAATATTTTATAGGAATAAAGCAAGAGAAAGGAATTCCTCTGCCACCGTATAAATATGTTTGGGGAGATCAGCGTACATGATCAGTTAGAATTATTCTGTCAGACATTCGTCCATACAAGTTGCCCTGGGACTAGACAAACCGAAGGTGAAACACCCCACCTCCGTTAGGGTCACTCTCAAAGGGAATGCCCTAATTTTGGTGGAGGTTTATAAGTACAAGTCACAGATATACAAGACAGATATAAGAACACATATTTGTAAAACAGCGGAAGAACAACAAACTTTATTTCATAAAGTCAAATACGTGTTACAACAACATCCTTTCCAAAAACATAACATAACACTTTCATAATCTGTCTTGAGTACATTATTTAAAGAAGCATAAATAAAACATAGATAAACTGCAAAAGCCCCTTGGTGGATTGTCCAAAGCCATAGTTCAAAACAGGAAAGTCCAAGCAATACATTTCTCTTCTTCAAGCTGGATGTTGAGGCTGGTCAAGCTGTTGTGTTCCCTCCCTGAGGACCTGGGGGGGGGGGGAAACGGAAGAAAGAAGACGAAAGAAAAGTAGAGTCAGACATAAAGCCTGAGTAAGTCTAGTACTACTTTGTCTATGAATAAAGAACTGGGTATGATAAGTAAAACAGGAAGTGGGCAAACACTATGAACTTGGTTAAGTTACCTAGGGTCGAATATACTATCGTACCCCATGTTAATCTCTGAACCCATATAAACTAGTTTCCAATTGGCACCCCATAATCAGGGTGATGTGATCCATTCAATGATGATCGGCTCCTACTCGCATAGTTACATGTGTCTTACGGCCCCCGATGTTGTAGTTACCTATGCTGGTCCCACCATGGGGTGTATCAAGTCCCATAGTGGCAACCCGACACAACCTTAGAGTGCACAGGTATGCTACTGGTGTCCAGTGCCTTATTTTTCTGCGCCGGAGTGTGTGCACGCCCGCACTCCGTTAGAACCTACACTGCTACACCACCGCCGTCGCTTTGACCTCTTACAATCAGCCCAGTAATCGTGCCCCACCCTGCCTAGTTTCAGGGTATCCTGATACACCTTTTAGGGTTACTGCTGAAAAGGGTCCCCCGTTACTAGGTTTTCTATCTCTAGCCAACATGCTAAGTTGGTTAAGTGTTTCCTACCTAACCCCACCAGTCCGTTTAGTTTAGCATGTTCCATTTTGATTAAGTTTTTAGTCCACTTAACCCTAACAATCCTGACTCAGCCTTAATTGTCTTATTAAGGCCCTGACCTCTCACATTAGACAGGTATTGTTGTGGCTGCCTGTTGCGGGTTGGTTCCGGGCAGTCTTACGCCACAACTCAGTCTAACCTCGGGTCCCTGCTGGGCTCCATGTTTAACCTCCCACATTGGATAGGTATTGTTGTGACTACTGGACAGCCGGGCGGTTCCGGGCAGGTTTACATCACAACTCAATCCAACCTCGGGTTAAACACATCGTATGTTCTACATTTACATATCTTGTCATTCTTCTTTATTTATATGTAAATATTTGCGGCCCATTATTAAGTTAATGGTGCAAAGGTTACACCAATCATGGGCCCAACCCATACTTGAATTTGGGCCCTTCTATTTTATATTTTCATTCATTAATTAATTTTAACCCAACGTTGTTCTCCCCCGTTTTACACGTCCGTTTATATATATATTGGGCTTAGCCTTTTTAAAGCCCAATTTAGCCATGCGAAAAGGGGAGGCTTATGGCGTATACACAAAGAGGGGAAAGTGAGCGCATGAACTTGCAATACGACGTTGGAAATACAGAATAGAAATTGGTGTACTTGCATAGTGGCAACATAGGTGACATGAATCAAAGCATGTGAACTTGCATAGGTTTAACTACAACATGAACCTATATTCTTATTTAGGCATAATGTCAAACATAAGAATGTCATAAATATTCCTAGCATAAGCATAGCATAATGTCAAACATAAGCATGGCATATATACTTTTAGCATAAACATGGCATAATGTCAAACATAAGCATGGCATAAATACTTCTATCATAAACATGGCATAAACATAAACAAGTCATGTTCATAAGGTTTCTACATGTTTACAAAGGGGATACTTTGTTACTAACACAAAAGCATAGTTCAACTTAATCATGGTTTAAGTCTAATCACATAACGATGGTATAAATATACTTATGCATAAATATTCCTAATCATGGTGTTTGCTTTAAACTTGCAAAAAGGGATTTTTGAGTCTAACCTAGCCATGTCTCACATATGTCATCATATAATTCTTTTAAACAAGATAGACTTAATTCATAGATTTCAATTATGCCAAATATCATTCATAGCCTAGCCATATTCATAAGCATGACTTAATACATGGATTA
Organism: Allium sativum; assembly: GCA_030737875.1. Taxonomy (NCBI): domain Eukaryota; kingdom Viridiplantae; phylum Streptophyta; class Magnoliopsida; order Asparagales; family Amaryllidaceae; genus Allium; species Allium sativum. The sequence goes on along the minus strand of CM060921.1, from coordinate 361,579,810 downwards.
TGGTGTCAAAATTCCGACATAGTTTCATATGAACTATAACAACCAAACTTGTTCCAATCGCTGGCAAAACGATTTATGCACAAAGTATACATCATGACGACATAATAACAAAGCCCCAAACTTGCATAAATTTCACTCAACTACATACATGTAGCTTCAACATAGATTACATAATTTGCGCAATATTCCAAACGTATATTTGCATAGAACTACCGCATGTAGTTCTTTATAATGAATAACATAATTTTGCACAAACATGAATTACTTCCATCGCCACAATTCAAGCATACACATCAACACAGTTGTTTATTATACCAAAGTAATACTCTACATACAATGGTTGCGGCGAATTCTCTAATTAAGAGATATGATTTCTTTGTTGAATTGATTAGCTTTAGGTTGCTTGAATTACTTTAGGCTTTAGAACTTTCTTCCTAACTCTCTCTAGTCGGCGGCTACTCTTTGTCGTTCCTCAGCAACATGGCGGCTATAATCTTATTTTGAATGAATAGATTAGGGTTTAGTCTAGGGTTGTTTATATAGAGGTTAGGAATTGATTAGGACCATTGATGTTGCTAGGTTAGATCGTAGCCATCCATTAGGAAGAGAGACCAATAAAAACTTGCCACCTAGCCCTAGTGACAAAGCAGACCACAGAAATTCGACCACACACCGACCTGGCCAGCCAGGTTGACTGGGCTCGACCAGGTCGATACCCCTGTCGACAGGGCTGTCGACAGCCCTGTCGACATGGGTAGCCCAGGTCGACAGCCCAGTCGACCTGGGTGGCCCAGGCGGGTGTTCTTCCACCCTGGCCCAATGGGCCCCACTTTAATTCTGTTTGAATTTTAAATTTAATTCAAAACTTCCGAAGGCCATATCTTCTTCATACGGACTCCGTTTTTCGAAAACTCGGACTCTATTTCGCGTATTTTTCCGAGACGAACGCAATGGCGTATACCGTTTCCCTTAGTTCTTTGATTTCAGATTAATTATACTTTAATTTGTTAATTTCACAGTTATAGAATTCTCGGGGTGTTACATTCTCCCCCACTTAAAAGGATTTCGTCCCCGAAATCTTCAAGTTAGGAGGAATGTATATCTAACATCCAATCATCCATCTACTCATCCATCAAACACGAGCATCCATTGTCCTTAAAAGACTTCTAATGCTTCATGATCATATGCAAAGTGTGTGTGTACATGAACTTATCTAATGCAAAATCAGGCGGTCTACTGATTCAGTTGACCTCCTTAATGCGAATTATGTAAGTGCCATGAATCCATTATGTATGCAAATTTTCCTATTCTTGATTCTACATGAGTGCACAATCATTCAATACAAATGCAGCATCCACATGACAACACATTAAAGTTCAATCACATTCGAAAGCAAACATATATGCATATGCAATATGAAGTGACTGAGCCGATCTAAAACCTAGATTGTGTGTGTATATGCAACCACGAGCAACCACTAGCAATCACTTGCAACCACTTGCAACCAATCATACATAACATGTTTCAACTACATGTTTCCATCCAAAGGATTCTACCTAAAAGATAAGGTCGAGGAAATATACCTAAAAGATAGATAAAAGCGCAACTTAAGGAAAATGAAAGATCAAGGATGTACCCTCGAACAGAAAAGGGTAGGCAGTGCGGATTCTAGCTTCAGTTTCCCAAGTCGCGTCTCCCTCGGCGTCGCTCCACTGAACTTTGACGAGCTTGACTTCGCGGTTGCGTAGCTTCTTCACTTCTGTTCCTAAGATGCGGGTTGGAACTCTTCTTATGGTTGCCTCGCGTTCCACTTCGGCCTCTTCGAGGATATTTGGCTCTACCACTTCAGCTGACTCATGTAGACATTTTCGGAGATGTGAAACGTGAAAAACGTTGTGGACTCCAGCCAACTTCTCGGGTAGCTCTAATCTATAGGACATTTTTTTCCAAATGTTCCTATCTAAAGGTATAGTCGAATGATAGAAGCAAGTAAAAACTTTGTGCCCATTAGGAAATGTCAAAACTGAAAACCTATGCCACATATATATTGATTAGGAGAAGAACACTCTAAGCATCAGCCCCGAAGACCGAAATCAACATCAGACTGATACCCAAAGAGTTACTCAACCCAACCACCATATATGATTCTAGGAAACTAAGCATGATGGACTCCTTTTAGGTCACAAGGGAGTCCCTTCCTAAGACCAATCTGTATCCTATAAAACCCAAAAACTTTAGTCAATCCAACGAACACCCTCAAGCCCCAACATGTGTTACTAACAGATGAGTCATACTCCCTATGGGGTTTGCAACAGAAATTGGATTGAGAATGGGACCGAGAGGATATACTCTTATGAAGAGATATTATGCACGAATCTAGTCTTCAATCTTCTAAGTCGCATTTCTTGAGCTTAACCCCATTATGCTTTGTCCGTCTTTAACTTCACAATTTCGTAGCTTCTTAATTCTTGTTTCCAAAATATGAGTTGGAACCTATTTCTCGTTCCTCTTTCACTTATTCTCCTCCTAGTATACTTGGCTCAAGCCTAACTGCGTACTCATGGTTCCATGCAAGCTCTCCAAAATTCATTAGTGAATCTCGGATCTTGTTCACTTACTAGAAGGTATTCCACATAGATGAATTATCTCTTGAAAAATAAACAAATGTCAACTATGTTGCCAAATGTACTTACTAAGGTGATTCTTTACGACTCATGTATCAGCGAAATGAACCTTCAGCCTTAGTGGCGAACACTACTGGAGCGCCCTATTCTGAAATGCTCCTCCTAATGAACCCCTTTTCTAGAAGCTCTTTAATCTGTTTACTGAGCTCTTTCCTTTCTCGTGGAGCCATATGTCTAACGGGCAACGCAACGGGCTTTGCATTTTCTACAAGATATATGCGGAAGTCTATTTCCCGCTTCAGAGGCAAGCCCTTCACCTCTTCGAAGACATCCGGATATTCCCGGACCACTCTAACTGATTGCAAATTTTCAACAGAGGCATCTAGCGATTCAAGATAACTAAGCATAACCGCATACGAGGGATTACAAGAAATTTCCAAAGTATTACCGAGCTGGGTTAGGAGCCTAACAACCCTTTTCTCACAATCAAGGATGGCCCCATTACTGGATAGCCAATCCATACCCAAAATCAAACCGTACCCCGAAAAGCCCAAAACAAAGGCACTACATTGAAATTCAACACTTAGGATAGAAATTTTCAAATCCAGACAGATCATAGACAAATGAGCTGGGCCCCCAATTGGGTTTGAAACAATTAAGGGGTCCTCTACCATACTAGTTTTTAGGTGCAGAGATTCTACTAAAGCAGACGAGATAAAGGAGTGTGATGCGCCAGAATCAAATAAAGTGCGAACGGGGTGATCATAAAGATAAACTACACTTTCTACAGAAGTATTTGTACCTCGCTGTTGCAATGGTGGCGCTTCTAGCACATGAACCTGTGCCCCTGGGGTGGATCCAGCCCCCTGCCCCTGCCCTCGTTTCCTTGGGCAGTCCTTAGCCCTGTGGCCTATCTGACCGCAAGAAAAGCACCCACCATTCTCCTTGGCCTTCTTTTTCCGGCAGTCCTTTACTAAGTGCCCCACTTTGCCACAGAAATTACACGTCCTCTTCTCTTTGTTGCCTTCCCCGCCTTTCTTAAAGTCTGTCTTCTTAGGCTGCAAACCCTCTTTCTTCCCTTGAGAGCTTTCTGCCTTTGCCTCCTTCTTGCCCTTATCCTCCTCATTCATCAATGCCATTTGCACCAATCTTTCATACGTGGCCCCCATGGGTATATGTGTCATGGCCAAACTGTGTAATGGCTCATTTAACCCTTTGACGAAACGGAGAGCCTTCTTGTGCGGGGTGTTGACTAGGTCAAGCCCAAACCTAGCCAGCTCATCAAACTGATTCACATACTCTCTAACTATCTTGTCTCCTTGCTTAAGAAATAAGAATTTCTCCAACTGCAAACTTCTTTCCGCATCTGAGAGAAATTTGGTCTCAAACCTTGCCCTAAAGTCCTCCCATGTTTCTACTGGTCTTTCAGCATTAGTGACTTCCCACCAGTAGGAAGCCTCGCCCTTCAATAGCCATACTGCCAATTGCACTTTTTGTCTGTCTTCTACCTCAAAGATGATGAATAGGTCCTCCGTTTCTTTCAGCCAATTCCTAGCTGCTACGAAGGACTCAGTTCCATGGAAATCCCTCCCTCCCATAGCTTTAAAATCTTTACATATCTTAGCGAAAGTGTTTCCCCAAGGAGGGGGTGGAGGAAAAGGTGCCGCTGCAGCTGGATGATTCCCTGTAGCTGGGGGAGGAGGAACGGTAGGACCTGGTTGAGTGGCCCTAGCTTCTAAGAATCGTCTAAACCAACCAGGTATTGGTACTCCTTCCGGCAAGTTAAGTTCTTGGGACATGCTGAAACAAAAAGGATAGATTCAAAACGAAGGATAAGAGATAGTACCTATGGCTTTGGGGTGTGGACTTTGCCTTTTTAAAATAAAATAATATTTTTCTTTTAAAAATGCTTCTTTAAATTTCCTTTTTGAAAATAATTTTTCAAAACTTTTTATCTTATCTGGTAAACCTATGCTCTGATACCAAGTGAAACACCCCACCTCCGTTAGGGTCACTCTCAAAGGGAATGCCCTAATTTTGGTGGAGGTTTATAAGTACAAGTCACAGATATACAAGACAGATATAAGAACACATATTTGTAAAACAGCGGAAGAACAACAAACTTTATTTCATAAAGTCAAATACGTGTTACAACAACATCCTTTCCAAAAACATAACATAACACTTTCATAATCTGTCTTGAGTACATTATTTAAAGAAGCATAAATAAAACATAGATAAACTGCAAAAGCCCCTTGGTGGATTGTCCAAAGCCATAGTTCAAAACAGGAAAGTCCAAGCAATACATTTCTCTTCTTCAAGCTGGATGTTGAGGCTGGTCAAGCTGCTGTGTTCCCTCCCTGAGGACCTGGGGGGGGGGGAAACGGAAGAAAGAAGACGAAAGAAAAGTAGAGTCAGACATAAAGCCTGAGTAAGTCTAGTACTACTTTGTCTATGAATAAAGAACTGGGTATGATAAGTAAAACAGGAAGTGGGCAAACACTATGAACTTGGTTAAGTTACCTAGGGTCGAATATACTATCGTACCCCATGTTAATCTCTGAACCCATATAAACTAGTTTCCAATTGGCACCCCATAATCAGGGTGATGTGATCCATTCAATGATGATCGGCTCCTACTCGCATAGTTACATGTGTCTTATGGCCCCCGATGTTGTAGTTACCTATGCTGGTCCCACCATGGGGTGTATCAAGTCCCATAGTGGCAACCCGACACAACCTTAGAGTGCACAGGTATGCTACTGGTGTCCAGTGCCTTATTTTTCTGCGCCGGAGTGTGTGCACGTCCGCACTCCGTTAGAACCTACACTGCTACACCACCGCCGTCGCTTTGACCTCTTACAATCAGCCCAGTAATCGTGCCCCACCCTGCCTAGTTTCAGGGTATCCTGATACACCTTTTAGGGTTACTGCTGAAAAGGGTCCCCCGTTACTAGGTTTTCTATCTCTAGCCAACATGCTAAGTTGGTTAAGTGTTTCCTACCTAACCCCACCAGTCCGTTTAGTTTAGCATGTTCCATTTTGATTAAGTTTTTAGTCCACTTAACCCTAACAATCCTGACTCAGCCTTAATTGTCTTATTAAGGCCCTGACCTCTCACATTAGACAGGAATTGTTGTGGCTGCCTGTTGCCGGTTGGTTCCGGGCAGTCTTACGCCACAACTCAGTCTAACCTCGGGTCCCTGCTGGGCTCCATGTTTAACCTCCCACATTGGATAGGTATTGTTGTGACTACTGGACAGCCGGGCGGTTCCGGGCAGGTTTACATCACAACTCAATCCAACCTCGGGTTAAACACATCGTATGTTCTACATTTACATATCTTGTCATTCTTCTTTATTTATATGTAAATATTTGCGGCCCATTATTAAGTTAATGGTGCAAAGGTTACACCAATCATGGGCCCAACCCATACTTGAATTTGGGCCCTTCTATTTTATATTTTCATTCATTAATTAATTTTAACCCAACGTTGTTCTCCCCCGTTTTACACGTCCGTTTATATATATATTGGGTTTAGCCTTTTTAAAGCCCAATTTAGCCATGCGAAAAGGGGAGGCTTATGGCGTATACACAAAGAGGGGAAAGTGAGCGCATGAACTTGCAATACGACGTTGGAAATGCAGAATAGAAATTGGTGTACTTGCATAGTGGCAACATAGGTGACATGAATCAAAGCATGTGAACTTGCATAGGTTTAACTACAACATGAACCTATATTCTTATTTAGGCATAATGTCAAACATAAGCATGTCATAAATATTCCTAGCATAAGCATAGCATAATGTCAAACATAAGCATGGCATATATACTTTTAGCATAAACATGGCATAATGTCAAACATAAGCATGGCATAAATACTTCTATCATAAACATGGCATAAACATAAACAAGTCATGTTCATAAGGTTTCTACATGTTTACAAAGGGGATACTTTGTTACTAACACAAAAGCATAGTTCAACTTAATCATGGTTTAAGTCTAATCACATAACGATGGTATAAATATACTTATGCATAAATATTCCTAATCATGGTGTTTGCTTTAAACTTGCAAAAAGGGATTTTTGAGTCTAACCTAGCCATGTCTCACATATGTCATCATATAATTCTTTTAAACAAGATAGACTTAATTCATAGATTTCAATTATGCCAAATATCATTCATAGCCTAACCATATTCATAAGCATGACTTAATACATGGATTATGGTGTCAAAATTCCGACATAGTTTCATATGAACTATAACAACCAAACTTGTCCCAATCGCTGGCAAAACGATTTATGCACAAAGTATACATCATGACGACATAATAACAAAGCCCCAAACTTGCATAAATTTCACTCAACTACATACATGTAGCTTCAACATAGATTACATAATTTGCGCAATATTCCAAACGTATATTTGCATAGAACTACCGCATGTAGTTCTTTATAATGAATAACATAATTTTGCACAAACATGAATTACTTCCATCGCCACAATTCAAGCATACACATCAACACAGTTGTTTATTATACCAAAGTAATACTCTACTTACAATGGTTGCGGCGAATTCTCTAATTAAGAGATATGATTTCTTTGTTGAATTGATTAGCTTTAGGTTGCTTGAATTGCTTTAGGCTTTAGAACTTTCTTCCTAACTCTCTCTCTAGTCGGCGGCTACTCTTTGTCGTTCCTCAGCAACATGGCGGCTATAATCTTATTTTGAATGAATAGATTAGGGTTTAGTCTAGGGTTGTTTATATAGAGGTTAGGAATTGATTAGGACCATTGATGTTGCTAGGTTAGATCGTAGCCATCCATTAGGAAGAGAGACCAATAAAAACTTGCCACCTAGCCCTAGTGACAAAGCAGACCACAGAAATTCGACCACACACCGACCTGGCCAGCCAGGTTGACTGGGCTCGACCAGGTCGATACCCCTATCGACAGGGCTGTCGACAGCCCTGTCGACATGGGTAGCCCAGGTCGACAGCCCAGTCGACCTGGGTGGCCCAGGCGGGTGTTCTTCCACCCTGGCCCAATGGGCCCCACTTTAATTCTGTTTGAATTTTAAATTTAATTCAAAACTTCCGAAGGCCATATCTTCTTCATACGGACTCCGTTTTTCGAAAACTCGGACTCTATTTCGCGTATTTTTCCGAGACGAACGCAATGGCGTATCCCGTTTCCCTTAGTTCTTTGATTTCAGATTAATTATACTTTAATTTGTTAATTTCACAGTTATAGAATTCTCGGGGTGTTACAGAAGGCACTATTCTAGAATAGCCCTTGCATAACTCTGTTTTCTATTATCTTTGATAATCCCTGTCTAGCGACATAAAAACCAAATCGAAGTGGACTATACATCCGGACTTTTCGAAACGATCAACGTTAATATCTTTTAGGGACAACAGTATTTAAATAGGACAGATTATTTTATTTTTTTGAAAATGTGGTTTCAGTGTGCATAATTATTTAACATTTGAAATCATTTTTCTATATTTATAAAAATGGTCGTTTCACTAAGTTGATTAAATAAAGTCAAATGTCTGATTTCAAAAATAATTCCACTATTTACTGTTAACCACCTTCCGATAGTTGCGGTAAAATACGTTGTTTTCGCCAACTCTACATTTCAAAATGATTGGATAATTCCATTCTTAACTATTATTTGAATTATTCAAGGAAGTAATAAAATATTAAAATCACATGGATTATATATATATATATATATATATATATATATAAGTGTATAATTTAACCTTACATTAGTTTCGGTTTTCAACAAGTATTTTTACTTAGTTATAAAGCAAAGTAATATTCTAACTAAAACTTAAACCATGATTTAAGCACCAGCTAACATCCCTTCTACTATTCCTTCCTATACCACTTTCAACGCTGGAACACAAAACTTCTGGCATGCCCCTCTTTTATTTTAATTAATTGATTTTATGCGGCCCAAAATTTCAAAAGCCTATGTTCCTAAGGCCCGTACCTTTTTAATTTCCAAAATATGTTCACACGTGTTCTAAAACTTTGAATACCCTTTATTTTAATCCTCATATAGCCTTATGGGAAAAAGAATACATATTTAAAACCATATAGCCAAGACCTACTGCTCATGGGTTTTTATCCTATTTTCATTTGTTTCTACTTCCTACAGTCTTCAGTGATGTCGTCCCTTCCCTTACCATAGCCATTGTTCCATCGTCCAAGCCCCTAGCGATTAGTCCACCCGAGTTTACCCGTCCCCACGTTCCTTTTGCACTCCTATGTTTTATTTCCTTATATTTTCATTACTTCAAAGCTTCCATCACGGTGATCCCGTCCGCTCATGTTTCCAGAAATGCACACAACAATGCCCTTTTTACATATTTTTCCTTTCTAACTGCTATTTTAAACTACATAGTATTTCTTCCCTTTCTTTTTTACTGTCTCTTTCTGCTCTCATGTTATACTTCGATACACCCACTACTTTACTGCTGTGAAGCCTGTATCCCCACCACACCTTCATCCGGTGTTTACCCAGCTCCACAAAGATCACAAACCTTCCAGTATTCTAATTATGTATTAAAGACTCCAGTGCCCAAAAATAGTACCGTGCGCAAATCCGTGCACACTTATATCAATTGGTACTCCGATATCATCACACACGCACTCGACATACAAGAGCTATTATACCCTATTCACCCCGCCTCTGATCAACTGGATCGGAATGTCATATTGCCCGGACCGGAAACAAAACTCACACACTGTTGGACCAAAGCATGGCCTGTAGCCATTCCCCCTTAGCCCGAACATCCCCCGATCCCGGTCATGTGATACAGACACTATGTCCATTTGACACGCAGTAGTTCTTTCGATAAAATAACTAACTGGTCAAGCTTGTTTCTACTTTCATATAACGGGTTTCAACCAATATTTATTTACTTGAAAAAGACTTAAGTATCTATAGAAAAATAAATCCTAACATTTTTCAAGTAATCTATACTTCACCCTTCCAGTAAAACCAGTATTTATTATATAAATTGTATACAGTCAACCACATTTGTTCATGAGTGTTATTTTTAGTAAAGCAAAACTACGGAAAACCAAGGAAAATAGAAATTGGGTTCTTGCCTACATCCTTAGGGGGTTCATCATGCTGGCATGGTCACAGTCATTTGTTTTGATTGGAAATTTGTGTAAAACCCCACCTCCGCAAGGGTCACTCCCAAAGGGAATGCACTAGTTTTGGTGGAGTATTATCTAGGTAAACATACACAGAGATATCACAAGACAGAACACAAATAAAGCAGCGGTAGAAATTAAAAACCAAATTTTTATTACTTTCAAGAAAAGAGTCGAAACCCCATATATCCAAGGTACAAATTATTTCATTACATCAAGTTCCAAATAAAGAAGCATAAACTTAAGATAACAAAAGTAAATTATTCCCCATAAATAGCAGAAGCAGCCATAGCATAGCTCAAGACCAAACCGTGCATGAGCTGTCAGAAAGCAAGCTAAATCCAAGCTAAGAGCTAGTGTTTCCTCCCTGAGAACCTTGGGGGGGGGGGAACGAAAGAAAAAGAGGCGAAAGGAAAAGGGTCAGTCACAGAACTGGTAAGCCCTAGTGACTTTCAGTATAAAAACTAGTAAAAGTAGTATGACATGTGAAAACTGGAATTAAACATAAGGATGATAACAGGACTGGTATGACAATTAAGATAACAAGATAAGTCAAGTCTAGCATCGCATATTCAAGGTTCGCTGCACCAACTGTACCCATGTCAAGTATTAATCATGAAATGATCCCTTGGCCCAGTATCATGAAGTGACCCATTACGGGGTCCTACGGTACGATCTACTAATCGATCGGCTCCCTACAAGTTCTAGCTCGTCATGTGTCTGTGTCATACGACCCTATCCTGAAATGTAGTTACATGTGCTAGGTCCACCATAGGGTGTATCAAGCCTTATGGTGCCAACCACCGACACGAATCAAGCACGCACAGTGTAAACCTATGGGTGCCCAATGCCTTCTTTTTCAACTTCGGATTACGTGCACGACCACAGTCCGCCTGAACCTACAATGGCGCACCTACTCAGCTATCGTTCTGGTCGCTTACAATCAGCCCAGTAATCGTGCCCCACCCTACCTAGTCCCAGGGTATCGTGATACATCTAAGTGGGTTACTGCTGAAAAGGACATCGTAACTAGGGTTTCTAATGGGTTAAGTGTTGTCATTCAAATTCGTGACTTAACCCTATCCAGATCATGTATCAAGTTGGTTAAGTGTGTTCAAGCGGTTCATGACTTAACCCTATCATGTGGCATTAATTCATTAATGCACCCCAACCTCTCACATTAGACTAAATGTTGTGGTCACTGGATTTGCCGAGCGGTTCCGAGCAGATTTACACCACAACATAGTCTAACCTTGGGTTTTACGTGCGATATGACCAACTACCCACATTGGATCCTATTGTTTGCAGTCACTGGATTTGCCTAGCAGTTCTGGGTAGATTTACACTACAAACTCAACCCAACCTCGAGTTGGTCATTTTCAAGTTTATCTAAGTGTCATGCCCATGTTCAAGTTTTCATGTCAAAATTCATGTCGAGTTTTCATGTCAGGTTTTCATGTCAGGTTTCATGTAAATTTCATGCCAAGTTCTTGTCCATATACAGGTTCAAGTTATAATAACGTTCATGTTCAAAGCCAATTCATGTTTTACCTAATCTACCCAAATCGTATTCCCATCGCACATAAACTCGAATTAATACAAATAAATCTAATTAGGGAATAACATAAAAAGGGACGGGTATAAGGTGGAAAAAGTGATTACTAGCATAGCGTGGTATGACTTGAGATAAATGATTATAACAATACTGGCATATGGAATATTAGCCTCAAACATAAAGATTCCAAATCTAGCAAAATAAGGTACTAGTCAAGATAACAGTGACATAAGGTGATAGTCATGGTAACGGTTGACATAAGGTGATAGTCACAAACTTGTGACTAATAGCAGATTCAACATGATAATATGAGGGTTTTTCTTTTTGATTTACAACATGAATAGGCCCCAAATCAATGTCATAGTAATATACCTAAAAGTCAAGATCCAAGATGAACAAGAATGGATGTAAAACAGTCATCATATACAGGTCCAATTTCAATTTACAACATATTCATATTGCATTTACAGTTTAAATCTAAAAGTAACTGGGGCTTACAGATCGTGGTTCGAGAATTAGAAAAAGAAAGTCGTTGTTGAATCTTTATATGCTTAGTGAAGTCCTAACAGAAATCCCCAAATCAGCAATTCTCTTAACGCAGTTTCGACGGAAGAAGTAGTCCCTTTCTCTAACTTTTCAACCAGAATTAGAGCAGCATAAGGTCAGAGAGAATTTTGTGTAGAGAGACTAGTGTTAGGGGCTGTTTATATAGGGTCAGGTCAACGAATGTAGACAGAAACGAGGCTAGAAACATCAAAGTGAATCCAGCTTCAAAAGTGGACTCGGCCACCAGGTCGACCCCCAGGTCGACACTATGGTCGACCTGGTCCTGGGCAGGTCGACCCTATGGTCGACGCCCAGGTCGACCTGGTCCTGGGCGAGAAATTTCCCGCCCAGTCTGTTCTATGGTTTGAATTCGAAATTCGAATTCGAATTCTGAGCTGTTTTGAACTTGAAATTTTCTGAAAACTTCGAAGGGTCATAACTTGGTCATATTGACTCCGATTTTCGAAAACTCGGACTCGTTTCCAAGTAGAATTTCGAGACGAACGCAATGGCATAACCCGTTTCCCTTGATTATCATTTTAAAAATTAATTATGCCTTGATTTATAGTTATAACACGTTATAAAAATACGGGTTGTTAAAATTTGCTTACCCATTTTTGTGGAGAAACAAGGTCTGTGGTGCATCAAAACGCTATAACAGGTAGAAACAGGGTAGGCACATGGTTTACACTATCACATGGTCTAACTACTACATAACTTCTAGTTCCATAATATGTTTTAATCCTATGCAGACAGGTTCATCTCATTTAATGTCATTACTAACTCACTAGAGTATAGAAATAAAACATGGTATAGTTTCGATAATTAAACAGGTTCTCACACAAATCATGTTCAATCAAATATTACTCATGTATATCCAACACAGTCAAACATAGGATTTCATCCGAGAAAATGAGTTATGTACGTTTACTCACCTACAAAAACTCGTGTACTCAGACTTTGCTCTTCTTCCTAATAGCTTTAGTTCTAACTGATTTGCTTTGAGATGAAAAAGCATGGGTATGTGCTTCTATTTACAGGTGTAGAAAATTTATAAAATAATCCAACATTAAATACATGTCTGGAAAAAGAGGGAACATAGGCAGAACGTTCTCTTCAACTGCAGACATGATTGAAAAGGAAAGCCTATGTTTTCTATAGCTATTGAGATGGAAAACACCTATTTCACCAATGCCGAAGTGCTACAGGATATCAGGGAACATGCAAATGGGTATTATTTGTACAAAACATATGTTGGAAATGGGTGCAGTAGCATTATCACCTTAAATGCATGTGTACTAAAAGTTTTATCAAACGATCACTTTTTTTATGGTTTGATTGGTGAAAGAAATGGCAGCATCTATCATCTATGCTAAGTTGTATGCTCAGTATTTCGGCTGAAGGTTGAGGTGTTCACATGGATTTTGAGTTACATAAATTGTTTTTAAAATGTTTGCTTCCCTTCCATGTTTTGGAAAACTGCAATTCCTGTACACAAGGTATTTCGGCCAATGGGGTATAGGTATCTATTAATCCTAGTTGTAGTGATTCCAAGCCTAGTTCCTAGGGTATGCAAGCTACATGAATTTCTATACTTGCTATTACTTTTGATCTGAAGAACAGGATAGGCGCAAATTAAAATAAATTGGCCACTTTTATCTTATTAACATGCACAGGTAAAAGGGTGTTCACACAAATATTTATATAAACAAGGATTTTAATTTGCATTGTTGAAAAAATGGAAGTGTACTGAATTAATACTACCCTTACTTTAATAAGCACATACAAATTTAAGAGTCTACACTAAAACAAAAACTCCTACAAAGACAAAGGGAATTTAAATATATTTGTTCCAGGTGTTAAATTTAATCATACATATTTATTTGTTATTTAGGCAAATTAGAAAATTTTGTATTAAGGATGTTAGTTCAAACCGGGCCATTACAGTCACCTTAGTTTTTAACACATGTAATTAGCTTAACAATAAAACATAATTAGGGTATAATTATATATATATATATATATATTAATTGTATAACTTATAAATGTAATAACTTATTCATATATTATTAGAATTGAGCCAAACAAGAGACGTTGGACTCATCTCAACGGACTCTACTTCATGGAATAGAACTGGACGTAATTGGAGTCGACTGGTGTGATGACCCAGACCCCGTGCCATGGAAGCAAAGATAATCAGTGGAATATAACACATAAATAATTAACAGCAGAACAGAAATATAGAATTACACCAAATAATGTACATCAAATTACACTGATAATATCAACATCAGAGTTACACAGCATAACTGGATCATACTTAGTACTGAATACGGTTTCAGCTTAATATGTAATGTTTGCAGCGGAATCAAACATAATGTACATAATAAAGTCTGAAAAGTCCAATAGAATTGATAGAATCCATCTTCAGCTCCATAGCTATCCAGAGTGAACCAAGCAAAACTTGAATACAAGGTTGCCCGTGTAGAAAATAAGGGCACCTGAGTTTGCAAAGTGAAACAAACTACGAGTCAGTCATGGGACTAGTATGAGAAATCTTACTTAATCTATTTAATAATAAGGTCAATCATAGGACCATGCTGTTAACGCAGAACAGGTTTACTCCATTAGATTGCCAGTGCATGAAATAAAATAAATCATTTAAACAACGCAATGCTTTTTAGAAAAATGAAGCCATTATAAGATTCAAGTCCCATCACACAATGCAAACCAAAGGATAGAGTTTTACCTTATAATGGTTAAATATGCTTGATATGTATAAAGCAAAATCATTTGATATTATTACTCGTGCATATATGTTTCAAAAACAATTTCAATCATAATGTATCAATCATAGATGACATGAGCGTCCCATGCCACTATGCCGCCAATATAGATTTACAATCAAAACCACACAATGTTGTATTGGAAGTTGGATTTCCATCATGAACCAAGGCAAGAGATCGTCCTTACCAAATTCGAAGCAGTCTAGCCCATCTCTTAGGATCAATCGCAACTGCACCTGGAGCAATAGGACCGGTCCACACATACGTTAGTGGATTATAATTCCTGAACAATATGTTTCCCCGCCTTATGGGGCGTAAATCTGGTCAGTATATCGACCATACCATCCATCGGACCCGTAAGGACAGATATATCCGAGGCGCCTCCCTTTTCATAATCCACATAAGTAAAAATATCTGGAATCCATACCATGACATTAATCCTAGCTAGAAGGAAACGCATGTCCTCCCTGAGGTCCTCTCCCGTTTCTTGTTCATACCGGGGTGTGAGGCTCGCGAATTAACGCTATACACAATGTTATACTATTTAAAGCTGTGCTTTGATCATCAACCACAAGGCTCTGCTTTTCATCAAAAGCCTTGATCACTTGCATCTCAGCATGCCACATTGATATTCCACGTCATGCAATTGATGTCTATCGATATATAACGTCTAAGCTGGTATGTCTTAGAGAAGGGTGTTAAGCAAGAGAATAAATTCTCCGCCATCAAACATATATATATATATATATATATATTTAATAGTGATCAATCAACATAGAACGAAATCTATAGCATCCCAAATTTTCATACATTTATTTGGAATATTTAAATTGGTTTTAAATATCGATTTGGTAATATTAATGGAATTTATGTCGAATTTATTTATTAAAATGGAGTTCGAATATATATGGTTATAATTTATTTAAAACGAGCTCGAAACGATGTAGTAGTTCGTAATTTGAGTTTTGAATTTTAATCGAGTATATAGGATCCATTATAAGTCAAAATTCTATGAAACAAGAAACGTATAAATCGATTTGATTATATTTTGTAATGGAAGAGGAAAATGGGAATTTCACATTATAGATTGCAAGTTATGACCGGTTTAGATTTTAAAATAGTCATTGTGGAATTCGTTAATAAACGATAACGTTATTTAATAATATATTATTTTCTATATATATCGGTATAACGATGGAATTTATGAATGTTGAGTCTGAGACCCCGAATGTGTATATTTTGAAGTTATATGATACTATATCTTGGTATATATATGATATGTGAGTTTATTTTCATTAATCAAATTATTTTGGAATTTTAATTATATTTTATCGATAGTGTATAGGCCTCAGAGATAGTTTTCTTTTCTAACGACCACCGTTTTCAACAAAACAAATTTTATTGGAATGCGTATGACTAGTTATTGCTATGTTTTCAGTTTGGAGCTAGCTAGAGTTGTTTTGTCGGTAGACGAAATTTAAAGGTGAACCGATGAATATTTTGTGATCTAAATAACACCGTTTTTGCAAACAGAGATCGTTTTCAGTGAAATTAGTTTTATTGAGACTGGAACATTGAAACGTAACAACATGTCTATTATCGTTGTGTTTGAAGATCGTGTGTGTCGGCAAAAAATTTAAACGTGAATGTAAAATTTTGGTGCTGTATAAATTAAAGCATATAAAAGCTTAACCTTAAAGTAAATAATTCCTATCCATTTTGGTTCTAATTCAAATACCCTGTAAAATACGTCGACCAAACATATATAGTTATCCTAGTTTAGATTGCGCAGCCCTCATGTATCTTCAAATCACTTGTGAAAGATTACATCAAAATTTAATGCGTGCATGCCTAATTGAAACATGCAGAATCTATTATTTCTTTTCAATTTTTGCTCATGTCTTCTCTTCAGTCAACACAACTACATCTATATTTTCAAACGCATAGCCTCAAATGAAAATATAACTCATGCATCTAAGGATCTATACTTGCACAGCTACTACTCGATTTAACGTCGTGGTTATCTGATTACTTCATCTCTTATAAACAGAATGCCATTCCTCTTCCTTTTCCCCACAAACAAATTAAAACCCTCTGTATTGGAATAAACTCTCCTTGTCTGCAAAATAAGTAAATGCAAGCCATGTTTCCATTTAAAACTGCAAACTCCATTTATTTTCTTCCAGATTTATTTTCGAACTTCAAGGAAAAAGAAGAGAGACTCTCCCATTTGATAAAATGAAGAACACGCATGCTTCATTTATATACAATCAAGCAATGCCAGCTGGAGTCATGCAGCTCGCGTGTGAATGGAGAAGCCAGTATAGGTGTTGTTTCTGAGAAAGAGAGGCATAGTAGTGGTGACTCGCTGGAGTTCAGCTGATCGAGTTTGGGTGCATCCATTGACAGGTGACAACTTGGAAGCAGTTTTCATGAGGGGGCACTGCTTTAAAAGGTAGAAGGAGATACTGTAGCATCACTAGAATGCAGAAAAAAAAAGGGCGTGAGTGAAAAGAAGAACAAGAAGTAGACTTCGCTGATGGGAGGATGAGGGAATGCTGGAGTAACATAACATGAAGGTGAAATAGGAAGAAGTTGTAGCGTTGGTTTCAAAAGAAGAGATGTGTGAAGTTGAGAAAGAATAAGGTGAAGTAGGCGTTTTGGCAGGGGCTTGAACACACAGGTGGGAGAGAATAAGGATGTGATGGTTGCATGGGAATTTATGTGCGTGGTGGAGTTTGTGTATTATCGGATTGTCGTGTTAACAGTATGAAATGGGGAGAGTGGAGTGGTGGCCTAGGGTTTGGGAAATGGCATGTGGAAGGACTTAACAAGGCATATGTGAGTTATTGTTCTCTGTAGAGTGCAGTTTTGGTTAATATAAAGGTGTAAAGATGGGGAAAATGGTAGGAAGGAATCTTGTTGCATGAAGGAATGTAAGTGGGGTTATGTTTGGGCACGCGAAGATGAGGATCAGCTTACAAAGGCTTTGCTAGAGTAGAAGGACTCACATGGATTTTAACGTATGATTTAATGGGCTGATAGTGGATGTTACAGGCCTGGGCCTTTTAATGAGGAAAAAAATAAAATGAATGGGTACAATCTGCTTGGAACGTGGAAACAGTTTGGGTCTGCTCTTGCTAGCCTAAGTTAATGATATTAATTTAAACACCACTTGATTAATATGAACGCAGGAACTGGTTGATATGTTTTTAAATATAACAAACGGTGGTATATATGTAGTACTACTTCCGAACTATTCTTAACAGTGGTTTTCACAACAACAAGTTGCAAACATTTCTCTAATAAACATACTAGTAACCGTTACACCTAAGTTTACGTTTTATTAAATAAAAAAATAGTTATAACTAGGATCGGTATAACACCTTTCATGACCACATTACTTGATAAAATCGTATGCGTACAATAGGTATCACATTTTCATACATACACAGAATAGGACCAACCAAAGAATGATGGGACCGTATCGACAAGCGTGGTATGCTGGAGCAGTTTGGATGAAGCCGGAAGTAGTTGGAAATTTTAATTAAATTAAACACAAGTTTAATTTAGTTAAAACGAATCGTTCAACCTTGAATGGAATCAAGGTGAGTTTAACTATCTCAGTTTATCCCATTTATATTTTATATAAATCGGGTTTTTATTTTTATTTTCATTTTGTGCAATGATTGCTACTAGATGATGAATGAATGACTGTTTACATATATAAAGGATATTTTTAATATTCATTGATTTAATTAAACGTTTGTTTAATTTAATCGGATTTAATCTCTATTTTAACAATTAGATCCTGAACGAGGTAACTTACCTTGTTGATTACGTTTATAATAATATAAACGTATTAACTAAATAATTTGAATGTTTGAATGGCCATTATAAATTGATTGTTGACTGTTATTAGTTAAATTGTTTATTTCTGTTTACCGTGATAAATATATTGTCGTATTGAATTTTGAAATAACCCATTGTGATGCAGGGAAGGACAACTTGGAGGGATCCAACCGGATTCCTCAAATATGTTGTTTATATTCACATTATATTATATGAATTATTTAATCAGTATGATGGAATGATTGATTCATTGTTGATCGTTGAATTAAAATTCAACATCTGTTTGTTATTAACTAACGGATGATATTGTTTGAGTAATTGGCAACGGTTGGCCCAAAAATGAATTATTTTATATGAACATTGATTTATGGTCAGATAAATCAGTAAAGATAAGGCTATAAGAATTCATTTATAACCAAAATGGATAATTGAATCTATTTTATATAGAATATTTGAATAATGGTTTATTAAAGAAAATAAGTTATTATTTTTATCCAGTAATTATAAATCGAGTGCATAAATCAAATTCTTTTGTTATTGAGTTTTATCAAGTAATGAGCACGAATTAACCAAACAATTAAGGATTGAATTAATTGTTTTAAACAACAATTACTGCGATTAATTAATTTAATTTAGTTAGATTAATAATTAAATTAAAGGGAGTTATTTGAAGTGATTTAAAGAAAGGACTAATGAAATTTGTTAAAGGATTAACCTTGTTTTTGAGTTACTAAGTTAATTGCTTTAAACTAGGATGGATTATTAAATAAATTATTAATTACTTTTAAAATCGATTATCTTTAATTATCTAAAAGGGGAGATTAAATATTAATGTTGAGGCAAACAAATTGATTTCTAAATATTGGGATTAGTTATTTAATAATAATCATAGTGCTAAATCCTGAATTGAGTACATTAAATGGAAGTGTGTGAAGTTATAGAACTTTATGTGAAGTTAAGTGAAATGGTAAGCGAATTTATATTTAATATAAACTCTTATTAAGAAATCTATTAGTAGGATTTTAAAAAAAATCAGAATTGGGCAATTATAAAGTCAAGTTATAAATGGATTAAGGATTTTAAGAGTGGAAACCAGATTAAAAAGGGAATTTGTAATCTAAAGAAAGTAATGGAATTGAAAAGTTAAAGACGGGGAAACAGAGATGTTTTAAATTGAGAAAGCATGATTTTAAAATTGAAAGGAGTTTTTCAAAAGAGAATGGAGGGAGTTATAACCCATGTTTAAAATCATATGATAAATAGAAGTGTTGGGATATTTATTGAAATGAAATTTCATTGATAAACTTCTATCTATTTCGAGATAAGAATGTTTCTGATTCAAGGTCCGAGAGGTAAATAAAATACCCCAACTTGAACGACTTTATGATTATCCAAGGATGATACTAGTTTAGAAGTGAGGGTAGTGAAAGGTATTAAAATTAATTTTTCCATTATGGATATTATAAACTATAATTCAAAGAATTATAAGTTGAATAAACTAATTTGGAAATAAGGATTGAAAAGCGGTATTTCAAATGTGGAAGATTTAGAAATTTAATTAACGACCGATTAACTTAAGTGGCCAAGTGATGTTGTATACTGAGCTAATGAATCCACTTTATTTTTCTATGGATGATGGTTGTTTATTTTGATAGTTAAATCAACAACTATCAAAATCTGGCCAAATCGATTGCTGGTACGGAAAGATCGGGATCAGATTTATATTCAAAAACCATTCTGATCAACAAATACATAAACGTTGAAGATGTTCAGAAGCTTATCGAGATGGAGCATTGAAGACCACCGATCTTCATAAGCGGAAGGATTGTTGTCAAATTTCTCTGACGTGCAACCAGAGGTTTTCTGACATGATTCGGTCATGGTTGAGGTTTTATGGATTGCAAGGACTACTCGCTACTGATCCTTTGGATGCAGGAGGAGGGTGCCTTCAGTTCATCCTGTTCCTGGATTACTTGTATTGATGGGTGTCTGATAGAGTATTTCCAATCAGTCACGTACGTTTATTTCTTCAAACGTGCCTAGTACATTTTTGAGGATGTCAATTAGTGATTTGATGGATCTGACGATGTGACATTCAGAATGATATGCTGATAACTAACGTAGCCTCAAGCCTCATCAACCAAGGAATGACAAAAATCTGGCAGGCAGCATGGCTATGTGGGTCACTCCTATTAGGTTGTATAATCACCTATCTAGAGAAATTCCATCTCCTTCTTTAATCTATTTCGATGCTGTCCCTTTTCGAGAAACGGTGGGTAGCTCTCGAACGTTGGTGATATAAATTCGACACACTCAAGCGAAAGAAGTGGTAGGTTATGTGTGGTCGGGTTGCAAGACGTTCTTATTGAACCCAGTGTGTTCCCCTCTAGAGATACACTATCGGCATGTGGTTCCATACCTTGTCATAGTCGGAATCCAATCTCCAATAAGCGCCCTCAGTTTTGATTGTATACTATATATGTGGAGCGTGGGATGCAAGCGTTCCGCTAGATTGTTATTTATTTGTATTTATACACTATTATAATATCAGGTAAGATAAGTTTTCAAAACTGATTTGGGTTATAGTAAGGTAGAAACCGTCCATGTTTATATGTAGGGCGGTCTTACGATTATCCTTTTCTTCCAAAAGGATTTTTGACTTCAAAATCAATATGGATGTTATTTAAACTTAATGAGTTTTTTTCTCGCTCTGGTTCACCAGACTGACCTAGTATTTGAAATGCTCGGGTTAGTCCGGGTTGTACAGGTTCAGGTTATTGGACAATATAAAGTTCAGAAGACGTGTTGGAGGAGTTCAGACATAAAATATTATCTAGTATTTTCCCGTTGTGTGTTGTATATGAGGGCAGGTTATTATAACTGTTCAAATTGATTGACTGTTGTACTCTGATGATTGTAAGTATACTTTTTTGTAAGTTTCAATAAGATTTATTTCCATATTATATTTTATTCCGCTGCGATGTGAGACTTTGTGTGGTGTTGATTCTTCTCCTTATTCTTCTACTCTAATATTTCTTTCTTTCTTATCTCACCCTCTAAATTCTTTTTATTAAAGATTTATATTTTCGTGTATTTTGGGTTGAATGTGTGTAATATTAGTCAACTCATAGTATACGGATTTGCGGGCCTTTACAAAATCCAATGCCAAACACACGTCCATTTACTAGTCCATTCCGGGTCTGAACGAAACATGAGGCACCTTATTCCTTGTTCCATATGTTCAATACGAAAGAGAGGCCCTCATATATCTGGACAATCAACAAATACCTTCGGATCACTACCACTGTAACCCCTTCATGGGAGCTAACCATATCCAAGGCATCAGCAGTAATTCATTCGATGTGAAGATCACCGATCTTAGCGCCGTCTTCATATCTTCGACTTTTAATCGTCGATCAATTATTTGAAATGAGAATTAACTCGGCCTTTTCAAATAATTCACGTATACATAGAATTCAAATCAATTCTTTCCATGGTTAAACTATTTGACATTCACGTTTCGGTTCATTAATATAATTTTCATGTCAAATACATCCAACTATCAAAATATCTGATAAACCAAGAAAAATTGGTTTATTTCCATTCCACATCGTTTATAATATTTTAAAATGATTTATCGCTATTTTTATTTATATAAAAATAGCCCATTTTAATTAAACGACGCTTCAGGTCATTACCCTGGCGCTATTTTTTATTCAGATTTGAATTACACATTTCTCAAGATCTAAATATTGGATCTTAACAAATTTAATATCTTTGGAAATATATTTCCAAGGAGAACCCAATGGTTCCAGTTTCGGGAAAATCTGACGGTTGGATCTCTCGGTATAATCATTTTGAAGTTACGATTCCAAAATGTGAACTACTGCGTGCAATTCGTTTAATTTTAATATATATATATATATATATAATTCATTCGACGATTTCCAAACCGTTTTCACTTCAAAATTTTGGCTGATGCCTTTAAATTTCGGAAAATTTCGCCATAGCCTCCTTTGTTTGGAGAGCGTTTTGGAAATTTATTGGGCCGTATTAAGCACCCAATAAATCCAAAAACAGCATACACAATTTTTGGTGACCTATTCTATGCTCAAGAGAATGTGTAAAGATCATAACTCCAGAGATAAATTTCGTTACCTTGTCCAGTGCTGGAAAATAAACAATCCATGTGCCAATTATAAAAACTGAAGAGACGTGAATTATTGTCAACTCCAGACCCATATGGGGTTTTTATTAATCTTGCCATTTATCGTTATATTTTATTTAGTCCATATCAGTCCTCAGTTCAACCTATAATTTAATCATCGCCATACGAGCATCTCGGTCGTATGGTAATCTCAACCTCTTCATACAAGCTCCAAATGCTTATACGGAATATGATATGCTATGACATCAATAGTTCATCTTCGGTTCCACTTGAAATTTAGTTATTTTCATACAAGCCTCTCGCTTATATGGCAATCTTATATGGAATATGATATGCTATGACATCAATAGTTCGTCTTCGGTTCCACCTGAAATGTAGCCATCGCCATACAAGCCTCTCGTTTGTATGGTAATTCCAAGCTCGTCATATAAGCTCCAAATGCTTATATGGAATATGATAGAGTATGTATCTTCACGTAGTATGCCATGTAGTGTAATTCAAAATTAATTATTGCCATCTTATGGCGATGTTTATAATCTCACACAGAACAACCAACACACCGCATCCAATGGCATTCACAAGAGTTTATATAGTAAATAAAATTGCGCAGCCAACTTATTAAGGTTTAGCTATTTGTCGGGCATGCAAATAGATTCTTTACTCAATATAAAATCCATTTACCTGCTTAGCATGTGTATACACACGCATATCTAAGCCAAAAATAAAAAATTTAGCGAACAAATAATTATTTCCATACATGGTTATTTTTAACACTTCATATACATGTTAAAAATAATATTTTCAATGAACAATCATTTATTTCAACCCATGGTTATTTTATATACCTCATACATGTGATAAAAGTAATATTTTTTAACTAATACAAATATATTTCAACACGGTTATTTTTATTACTTCATTAGCATGTTAAAACTAATATTTTTGGTGAACAAAATATATTTCAACACATGGTCATTTTTATTACATCAATACATGATAAAAATAATATTTTTGGCGAACAAATATATATTTTAACAAATGACTATTTTTAACACTTCATATACATGATAAAAAATATATTTCAACACATGACCATTTTATTTAGTTCATATATACAATAAAAATGTTATTTTTATTGTTTAAAAAATTTATTTCAAACGTGAATATTTTATATACTTCATACATACAATAAAAATGTTATTTTTATTGTTCAAACAATTTATTTCAAACATGAATATTTAATATACTTCATACATATAATAAAAATGTTATTTTTATTGTTCAAACAATTTATTTCAAACATGAATATTTCATATACTTTATTTCAGAAAATCTCAGCATTACAATGGCTGGGTATTTAGCACTGACACCGTGTCTGAGCACGGCTCCTCTGCTAACCCAGGCCTTGCAGCATTACAATAATTTCATTTCCACAATTTCCACAATACCATTCATTTTCACTATACCATTCATTTTCACTACACAATGAATTGACCACAAACATAATCAATTTTGTTGCAACCACAATCGATCATTCACAATCATAATCAATTTCACACTACAATCATCACACGATCATCCATGGTTTAAGAGAAATTAGTGTCAGGAGCTACTAAGCCCCGTCTGCAACCTATTATATTTTTTTCTCCAATTTATTTGAATTTAGAAATCTCACATTCGGTTCCACTCCTTCTAATTTGATGGCTAGCTCTAAAACTCTCTCGGTCACTTCTAGAATGTAGTACACGATGTCACGGTCCTAATGCTTCCTATTTCATTGGATTTCGACATCGTATCAAAAAGATATGATTTTTATAAATAAATTTAAATTCCCAATGCTTTTATATGTTGTAATCTATTTAAAATATATACCTTCTTGTTTATCAGTACCAGGCCGACCTTCAAACGGGATGTTCAAAACTAGGTCAGCGATTATCTTCCCAACTGTGCAGTTAGACGGAGATCAGAACACACCACACGGAAGAGCTTCGAGAGTGCTTTCTCCAGCTACCCACAATGGCAAACTCGACGGAGCCCTGGGGTGGCGGTTCCGCTTTGAACGAAGGAGGTTTTCATGAGCAATTTGAACAATATAAACAACGATGGAAGGTGAGACCTATATGGATTTCAAGAGGATAAAATTCTTTACGGAATTACCTCAAGAATCATCTAATTTCATTGAGTAAATTAAAAGTTATATGGGAGGAAAGATCTAAGCTCTTATCGCCGTTCGAAATCGAGAGGATCGGGTTTTTATTGGAGTGATTTTAGTCAACGCGGTTTTCTATTGAATAATATATTTATATATTTTATTTTTAATTTCTTTTAAATTCAAAAATAGTTATTTTTCATCCAAACTCCAAATCCAACCCAATGAATGTCGCCCCTAGCTAAATACCCCCATTTCGGACACAATGGAATATGTTTCATAAGCTCATTCGAATGTTTCAAACAGTTTTTCTTCAAATTAAAATACAAAACATTCAATATGGGATTTGAACATACATTTTAAATTACCGGGGCCACATACTAATTCCATAAATTCCCAAAAAATAAATCTAGCTATGTTTTAACGATACGGTCATAACAAAACTAATTTTGTCGAATTTGGAGACCGTTTAAAAAATGGCCTTTTCTGGTTGATCCAATTCAAACTGAAATTACCAAACGCATTTTAATTTACCGAGCTAACATATTAATTCCAAAAATTATTGAATTTTAAACCTAGCAATAATTTGACATTACGGATTCGGCAAATGTAGTTTCGTCGAATACGAAGGCCGTTTGCAAAATGGATATTTTTAAGGGCCATATATATATATATATAATTTCCATAGTGACTATTTTAAATTTTAAATTAGGGATAACTTTCAATTCTCGTTATGAAATCTGGATTTTTCACATTCGTTAGAAAGATATAATTAGACAGATTCAAATATCAAATATTTCTGGTCTTACTGAAATCCGATTTATTTTGAATTCTTACATTCATTTGAAATTAGAAATCGAATTTCCAAACTACTACGCCATTTCAGGCTCGTTTTATAATTAAAATAAATATGTACATTCTAACTTCGATTTAAATAAATTTCAAATCGTTATTATTTAAAATAAATCATTTTAAATATTCAAAATCCATTAAAATAACTAAAATAAAAATTTTTAATTGGTTCTGATTTTCCGGGTTGTTACAATCTCCCCCACTTAAAACTTTTCGTCCCCAAAAAGGAAACAATTGTAAAGTAGGAAATAAAACAGAAATAGAATAAATTGCAAATGTACCTTGCACCAGAGCTAATCAGAGATGTCAACTCTGCACTTGGGATAAGCCTGTTTAATGTTGTCTTCTGTTTCCCATGTACAGTCTTTAGGATCTTCGCTCCATTGCACTTTGACTAAATATATCTTCTTTTTCCTTAGAACCTTGGTTTCTTTGCCAATAATTTTTACGGGCTCCCTTCTCACTGCTAATTTCGGAGTAATATCCAAATCTAGTTGGGTTGCTTCTTCCACGACCAAGTCTGGATCATGCACATGTTTATGAAATTGAGAAACGTGAAACACATCATTTACTTCGGGCAACTAGTCTGATAATTGAACCCTGTAAGCAAGAGTTACATTTTTTTTTTGAGTATAGGAAATGGACCCATAAATCTTGTTGTCAACTTCGCTGTCTTCCCGAATCGGACTACTCCTCTCATCGAAGAAACTCTTAAATACACATAATCACCAACAGAAAAAGCCAAATCTCTTCTTCTAAAATCTGCATAACTTTTTGGTCGGCTTTGAGCTGCTTGTAATCGCTTCTTAATGAAATCGACTTTATCTGAAGCTTCTCGGATCATATCAGGATCCAATGCCACTCGATTGTCTGTTTCTACCCAACATGCAGGAGATCTACATAGTCTACCATATAATGCTTCAAATGGTGACATTTCCAAGCTCTCTTGATTGCTGTTATTATATGAGAACTACGCCAAATGTAGGTAATCTTCCCAAGATCCACAAAAATCAAGAATACAAGCCCGCAACAAATATTCTAATATATGATTCACTCTCTCAGTTTGGCCATCTGTTTGAGGATGATATGCGGTGCTAAGATTCAGATTTGTTCCCAATTCTGTTTGAAATGCTTCCCATAATTTAGCAGCGAAGATCGGGTCTCTATCACTGACAATATTGCTGGGCACTACATGTAGTCTAACGATTTCTTTAAAATAAATCTACGCCAGACTCTGAGCTGTTCAATTTGATCTGACAGGAATAAAATGGGCTGTCTTCATGAAATGATCTACGATCAGCCATATGCTATCATTTCCTTTCTTGGTTCTAGGCAAACCATCTATAAAATCCATGGAAATTTGATCCCACTTTCAATCTGGAATATCTAATGGTTGCAACAATCCGGCGAGTTTCTGTTGATCACTCTTGACCAATTGGCAAGTAGAACACCTTCTAACATATATAGAGATGTCTCTTTTCAGCGACTTCCACCAGAATGTTCACTTGAGTCATTATACCTCTTACTCACACCAGGATGGATACTGAGCTTAGATTTGTGACATTCATCCAGTACTTCTCTCCGGAGCTTTGGAACATCCAGAACACAAATCCGCCCTTGTAACCTCAGAATCCCCTTACTGTCAAGATGGAAATCTAAAGCTTTACCTTCTTGAATTCGCTTGCTAATTCTTTGAACAAATTCATCATCTTTTTGAAGAACAGAGATCTTATCAATCAATGAAGGTGTAATAATGATATTAGCGACAATGACATTCTTTCTACTAAGCGCATCAGCTACAACATTGGCTTTCCCTGGAGTATACAAAACATGTAGATCATACGCTGCAAGAAACTCTAACCAATGCTGTTGTATCAAACTCAAATCCTTCTGGGTGAAAAAAAATACTTCAAAGACTTATGAACTGTGTATAATTCGAACTTCTCACCCAACAGATAGTGCCTCCATATTTTCAAAGCAAACACAACGACTAACAACTGATGGCTAGCATAAACAACTACTTGGACTCTTTGCATTAATACTGCACCAACACCTTCAAGAGAAGCATCTATATAGATTGTCAAATCTTGATTATCATCAATAATTGTTAATACTAGAGCAGTGGTCAACCTTAATTTCAGCTATTGGAAAGCTGCCTTACATTCAGGAGTCCAATTAAATCTTGTGTGCTTCTTAGTAAGCTGTGTCATTGGACTAGATAGCTTTGAAGAATCTTTAACGTAATTCCGATAATAGCTAGCCAATCCTAGAAAACTTCTGACTTCTGTGGGTGTAGTAGGCTGCTTCCAATCTTGAATAGCTGTAATTTTGCTTGGATCAACTGAGATTCCTTCCTTTGCTACTACGTGACCAAGGAACTTCACTTCTTCTTGCCAGAATATACATTTGGAAAATTTGGCTTTTAAAACGTTTTTTCTTAGAAATTCCAAAACTTGTTCCAAAGGTTTAGCATGCTAACTTGCTGACTTAGAGAAGATCAATATATCATCAATGAAAACCAATACGAATTTATTCAATACTCATCGAAACACTCGATTCATTAGATCAACAAAATAAGATGGAGCATTACATGATCCGAATGACATTACTAACCACCCATAGAATAAGTCTGGAGCTCTAAAAGCTGTCAAAGGAATACATTCTTCGGCAATTCGTAACTGATGGAAACCTGTAGCTAGGTCCATCCTTGAAAATACTTGTGTTCCATTCAAACGATCCAATAAATCATCAATACGCGATAAGGGATATTTGTTCTTTAATGTTTGCTTGTTGAGGTCTCGGTAATCCACACATAGTCTGAGAGTACCGTTTGATTTTGGAACAAATACCACAATAGCTCCCCAATTCGAAAAACTTGGCATGATCAGACCTTTCCATAAATGTTGTCGAGTTTGACCACCCGATTCTTCTTTTTCCTTCAGGGTCATTCTTTGAATTGCATGCATTATTGGCCTTGCGTTTGGAACTATGTCGACCTTGAAATCAATTTCTCTACGCGGAGGTAAGCTATCCGCTTCTTCAAACACATCCGCATAATTCTTGATGACAGGAATATTTTCTATTAAAGTGGGAGAACCATCAAGAGCTGACCAAAATTCTTTTCTATCTGGATTTGAACCTTCACATGGTATCATTATATACTTCCCGAATTTCATTTTAGCCTTAACATTTCTCTCAGTGCATTTAACTTTTGGTTGACCAATCCAATCCTAAAATAAGATCAAATTCAGTAAAATTCATGACGATCGAGATAGAAGGGAACTGATTACAGGAATAAGAGATAGGCACCCCACAAATCCAACTAAGATCGAGGGAACCCCCAATTGGATTATGGACACTAAATGGTTCTTTGAGCTTTCTAAATTTTAAATTCAATTTCTTAACCACATTACTTGAAATAAAGCTTCGTAACGCGCCTGTATCAAACAATACTTTAACTGGAGTATTTTTGACAATAAGCGTGCCTTCCAAAACATCTGACCTGTCACTACTAGTTGAGGGTGCTGGGGCTTCTGTCGTGTTACTGACTTGAGCCACCTTGGCAATTTTTAAAAGCCGGCAATCTCTCTTTATATGACCAGACTTATGGCAAAGACTGCATTTCGTGGTCTCTTGAAACTTCTTATTGGATTTAGATCCATCATTCTTTCGTTTCTTCGAAGATTTGCAATTCCTTAGCAAATGCCCTTGCTTATTGCAGTTACTGCATGTGACAGTCGTTAATGGTTCTTTCATAGATTTGACCCCATTCTTATTGGGTTTAGGCTTTTTACTGACCTCAGGCTTCGTACTTGCCTCTGGACTATCAGTTTCAAACTTCCTTTTGTTGCTAGAACTGCCTTCCTCTTTGTCTTCCAAAACATCTTGCTTATCAAGATTCTCATAGCGATAAGCCATTTGTATCATCTTAGAAAAAGGAAGATTCACATGTGCAGTTACTCTACTTTCATACCTTCTTTTAAGTCCGTTAATAAATCTCAGATCCTTCCTCAAAGGGTCCCGAATTAGTTCGGGGCCAAAGTAGGAAAGTTCATTGAATTTATTCTAATACTCCCCAATGGTCATATCTCCTTGTTTCAGATGGTAGAACTCATCATATAGCCGCTTAGTTGCTTCTGGAGGAATAAATCTTTCTTTGAAAAGTTCTTTAAATCTATCCCAGATAATATTACCTTTTGGACTAGTAAAAGTTTCCCACCAGATTAAAGCTTCGTCTTTGAGTGCCCAAGATGCCAGTAAATTTTTCTAATCATCTCTCATCTTTAAGCCTTCAAAAATTATCTCAAAAGAAGACATCCATTCTTGTGTTTCAATAACGGTTTCTTTGCCCAAGAATGGTACTCCACCCAGATTTCGATACTATTGTACTAGAGCTTCTAGATTTGGTTCTGACTGTTGGAGCACAATTGGCTCATTAGACTGTTGAACCATATAATTACTTCTTTTGCTTCTGCCACTCATTTTCTATTATATCCCTAAATAACAGACAAAGAGTCATGCCAACAGAAAAGATATTACAAAGCATAAAGACATATATTTTAGTATAAATGCATCTATAGGGGTGTACTTCATTCTGTTATATCATTCTAGGACATTACTAATCCTATCTATGATCAGTCACTCATCTTAGAATACTGTTAATTATATTATTGACAAGTCGTTAACATGTTATATTCCGGAGCTAAGATTAACCAAAGCTATGATACCAACTTTGGTGACCCAGACCCCTTGCCATGGAAGCAAGGATAATCAGTGGAATATAATACATAAACAATTAACAACAGAACATAAATATAGAATTACACCAGATAGTGTACATCGAATTACACTGGAACTAATATCACATCAGAGTTACACAGCGTAACAAGATCATACTTAGTACATAATACGGTTTCAGCTTAATATACAATGTCTGCAGCGGAGTCAAACATAATATGCATAATAAAGTCTGAACAGTCCAATAGAAATGATAGAATCCATCTTCAGCCCCATAGCTATCCAAAATGAACAAACCAAATCCTGAATACAAGGTTGCTTATGTAGAAAATATGGGCACCGGTGTTTGCAAAGTAAAAACAAACTACGAGTCAGTCATGGGACTGGTATGAGAAATCTTACTAAACCTATTTAATAATAATGTCAATCACAGGACCATGCCGCTAAGGTGGAACAGGTTTACTCCATTGGATTGTCAGTGCATGAAATAAAATAAATCATTAAACAACGCAATGCTTTTTAGAAAAATGAAGCCAATATAAGACTCAAGTCCTATCACACAATGCAACGCAAACTAG
This sequence comes from Allium sativum, assembly GCA_030737875.1. Lineage (NCBI taxonomy): Eukaryota > Viridiplantae > Streptophyta > Magnoliopsida > Asparagales > Amaryllidaceae > Allium > Allium sativum. Next base: position 361,548,785 of record CM060921.1, on the reverse strand, counting down.
AGGACAGAGTTTTACCTTATAATGGCCAAATATGCTTGATACATATAAAACAAAATCATTTGATATTATTACTAGTGCATATATGTTTCAAAAACAATTTCAGTCATATTGTATTAATCATAGACGACATGAGCGTCCCATGGCACTATGCCACCAATATAGGTTTACAATCAAAACCGCACATTTTCGCATTGGAAGTTGGATTTCCATCATGAACCAAGTCAAGGGATCGTTCTTACCGAATTCAAAACAATCTAGCCCCTGTCTCAAGATCAGTCGCAACTGCACCTAGAGCGATAGGGCCGGTCCACACTTACGTTATTGGATTATAATTCCTGAAAAATATGTTTTTCCGCCCTCTAGGGTATAAATGTGATTAGTATATCGACCATACCATCCATCGGCCCCATAGTGACCGATATATCCGAGGCGCCTTGCTTTCAATCATCCACATAAGTAAAAATGTTTGCGCTCCATACCATGATACAACTTCTAGCTAGAAGGAAACGCATACCCTCCCTGAGGTACTCTCTCGTTTTTGGTTCATATCAGGGTGTGAGGCTCGTGAATTAACGCTATACACAAAGCTATTCTATTTAAAGCCGTGCTTTGATCATCAACTATAAGGCTCTGCTTTTCAACAAAAGCCTTGATCACTTGCATCTTAGCATGCCATATTGACATTCCACGCCATGCAACTGATGTCTATCGATATATAACCTCTAAGCTCGTACGTCTTAGAGAAGGGTGTTAAGCAAGAGAATAAATTCCCCGCCACTAAATAGATATATATTTAATAGGGATCGATCAACACAGAACGAAATTCAATGTCAGACACACGTCCATTTACTTGTCCATTCTAGGTCTCAACGAAATCGGAGGCATCTCATTCCTCGTTCCATATGTCCAATATGGAAGAGAGGCCCTCGCATATCCAGACAATCAACAAATACGTTCAGATCACTACCACTGTAACCCATTCATGGCAGCTAACCATATCAAAGGCATCAGTAGTAATCCTTTCGATGTGAAGATCAACGGTCTTGTGCCATCTTTATATCTTCGACTTTTAATCGTCGATCAATTATTTGAAATGAGAATTAACTCGGCCTAGGCCTTCTCAAATAATTCACGTATACATAGAATTCAAATCAATTCTTTCTATGGCTAAACTATTTGACATTCACATTTCAGTTCATTAATATAATTTTCATGTCAAATAAATCCAACCATCAAAATATCTAATAAACCAAGTAAAATCAGTTTATTTCCATTCAATATCGTTTATAATACTTTAAAATGATTTACCACTATTTTTATTCAAATAAAAATAGCCCATTTTAATTAAACGAGGCTTCAGCTCATTATGCGGCCCTGGCGCTGTTTTTATTCAGATTTGAATTACACATTTCTCAAAATCTAGCCATTGGATCTTAACAAATTTAATATCGTTGGAAAGATCTTTCCAACGCAAATCCTACGGTTTTGGTTTCGGGAAAATCCGATGGTCAGATCTCTCGGTATAATCATTTAAAGTTACGATTCCAAAACGCGAACTACCGCGCGCAATTCTTTTGATTTTAAATTTTATTTATATATATAAATATAATTCATTCTACGATTTCCAAACCATTTTCACTTAAAAAATTTGGCGAGCGCCTTTAAATTTCGCAATAGCTTCCTTTGTTCAGAGAGCGTTTTGGAAATTTATTGGGTCGTATTAGGCAACCAAAAAATCCAGAAACAGCATACACAATTTTTAGTGACCTATTCTATGCCCAAGGGAGTGTGTAAAGATCATAACTCCAGATATAAATCTCGTCACCTTGTCCAGTGTTGGAAAATAAATAATCCGAGTGCCGTATCTAAAAACAAGAGAGACGTGAATTATTGTCAACTCTAGACACATGTGGGGTTTTTATTAATCTTGCCATTTATCGTTATATTTTATTTATTCCATATCACTCCTCAGTTCAACCTGTAATTCAATCATCGCCAAACGAGCATCTCGCTCGTATGGTAATCTCAACCTCGTCATACAAGCTCCAAATGCTTATATGGAATATGATATGCTATGACATCAATAGTTCGTCTTTGGTTCCACCTGAAATGTAGTCATCACCATACAACCCTCTCGCTTGTATAGTAATTCTGTAACGACCCGAATTTATAGCCGTTGAATTCTGAATATTTAAATTTGTTTTAAATATTTTATTTGAATTATATATAGAAATTTATAAGGAATTTATTTAATAAAATAAATGGATTTTAAAAATATTGAATATCGTTTTAATTAAAAACAGAAATGTCGAGTTAAAATTCAAATTAGATTACCTTGAAGTTATATGTATATATTCAGATTATATAGGTATTTTTATTTGTTTATTTTGAAATTGATTCGATTTAATTTCCAAAATATGATTATAATGAAATTAATTTTTATAAAATCCGAAATAGATTATTATTGCGAGATTTTCAAGGCGTAGTTATAATTTAATTTTTAGAATTTTACTGTAATTTTTAATTTGGAAAATAAGCATCTTTTTATTTGGAATATTTTACACCTTATATCAATATTTTAGGGTTTCACAGAACAAGTTAACCGGTCTATATTATTATATTTTTGGGATTGGGACACCTCGCAGGACACGATCGTATTTTTATTTTTGTCCATAGCAGCTTGTAAATAAACAAACTCAGTATAACAGAGACCGCATGAGCTTTAAAAGAAACATACATCCTACGTACACCCAACTGGTTATGTTCATCTCCTTAAGTATTTATTTAGGCTGTCCTATAGTACCTTTTTCTTTATTAAAAGTCTAACAGGCCAGCTAGAAACGGTTCTGACTACGTAACGTGCTAATCACGTAAACGTGCCTAACAAACCATTTCAGTGTCATGGCTCCCAAACTATTTTAACACCGTGCCTATCAAGCTACAGCGTTGCGTGCGAACCATGCTGTTCCTCCTTTAAAATACTGACACAACTCAAGATAAAGCTTTCCAATCCTTTGAAAACTCATGAGAAAAAAAAGAGAAAGAGTTTAGTCAGTATAATTTAAGTTTCAAACGGCCACCATGTTCGTACATTTCCAAATGAAAACCCAACACTTTCATGAACATATACGAACAACCCTCGCTCTCCCAAGGAGATCACCTCTGATCTCAACATCTGGACCGTGGTTGATGAAGAGTGATGAAGCTAAGTCACTCAGCTTTGGAAGGGCTTCTCACCGCCGGAGTCGCAGACGCTCTAGTGGGCTATGGTAGTGGCAAAAGAACTCAAATTACAACGCATAGTTAGAGCGTTTTGCTGGAGCTTGAGTGATTGTTGGGGTTGCGGAACATGGGGGTTTAGTGCGGAGTTGTTAGGATGCTGGAGTTCGACCCTTTGGTGATCGGAGGCGAAGTCGTGGAGAATCAAATCGAAGAGAGTGGTTGAGTAAAACTAGAACGGAGGCTCATTTTTTTGTTTACTGGTGGAGGAGAGAAATGGGTTTGAGTTCATCTACGGGTTGTTGCAAGGAGGGGAGACCGTGATTTGGACTGTTGGTATTGGGAAAGGAATTTTGCAAGATGGTGGTTGTCAATTCGAATGGTGTACAGAGAAACAACGGTACCAAGGAGAAAGTATGGGGAATCTTATGTTAAATATTTGGGTATTTTTATAGTGGGACAGTTGCCACTTAAAAACGTGAGTTGGGAGGAGTTGGTGAGCTGAAGGCTTTTGGTTGGGGAAGATGAAGTCTTCAGTGAGTTGAATATTGGTGAACGACATTTTATCTATAGCATTTTTGAGTTCTGGTTAAAGGGGAAGAAATGAAATTAAATGTAATTAAGTGGTGGGACCGTTGAAACCAAAATGGGGAGGAATCAATGATGTGCATGCTCCAGATCCGTGCAGGAGGGTTACGGTCTTCAGAACAGTTTAAAGGAGGAGAAGACCGTATTATTTAAAAAGGAGGATTTGAGTAAGTGGTTAATTAAGGATTAAGGTAAATTAATAACCATTTAAATTTTCTAATCAAACTAACATTATTAAATCTAAATAAACGTATATATAAAATTATAACATTTATAATTTGGTCGTAGGTGAACAGAATCACATGAAACTGATCACATTGGGATCGCAATGGAGAAATCTACGTTGTGACACTAATGTGGAGGAAATGGAGCTATCGTAATTTCACAGTACAATCGAACGTTTGTTTGATTTTAAATGAATAAACCACAGAACCATTAACTGTGAACCAAGGTGAGTAACTCACTAACTATGTCTCATTTACATTTTTATATAAACGAGTTTTAAATTTATTTATCATTATTTTATAATGTGATGGTTTTTTAGATGAATGATTGACAAAATTGGTTGAAATGGTTAATATAATTACATCATTGATCGATTATCAGTTCTGATATTTCATACTGATGTGAAATAATACCATTGATGTTGATTAACATCTATGGATGCAGGGAAACAGGTTGGAGGGATCCAACTGGATTCCTCAACATTTATATTATTATTTGTTATTTACTGTGATATATCCTGTGATTGATTATGCTGTGTTGAATTACTCTGGCCCTAGGAATTTGGTATTTTAAATAATTTAAAATATTTTCGAATAAATAAAAAAGAAATTTAAGACTTTGAAAAGGAAATTATTTCCAAGGTGGAAATTGAATTTCGAATAGATTTGAGAATAAAAACTTGTTTTAGTGAATAAAACAAGTAATTAAATTTATAAACGATATTTATGGATTACCATTGTATAATTAATATTTGGCTTAAAATTGATATTTTATAATCAAATATAGAATCGTGATAAGGTTTTAAAAGGGGTTTTTATATGGAAATCTGTTTTAATAGTTTATTTGAGAAAATTAACTTATAAACGATGTGTATAATTTCAGTAAAATATTTAGAAATAAATTGAAATATAAATTCAGGGTTGAATTTATATCGAAAGTGGAAATCAGTTAACAGTTAACTGATATGTAAGGTTGACAAAAATCAACCATTTTAATTGATAATGAAATTAATTTGAATTTAACAAAGGGTGTTAAATATGAGTTAATTTTCGATTAACTAAAATTAAAGTAATGATCGAATTGGTTAGTGTTAACAAAGTTAGTTATTATTTAATAAGCTTTTAAAAGTAATAATTATACTATTTTTAGTTAATAACAAAGTTAACTATTATAATGTAGTTAATAATAAAGTTAATTGTTATTTTAATTAATAATAATTAAAACAATGATTTTAATTGGAGATTCAATTAAGAAATGATTTAGTGGCATTATATTTTGACCAAGGAGGTGATAAGAGTTTCATAAAGGGATTTGAAATCCAAGTTTTAAATGAGATTTGTAAATGGGATTTGTCAGTAAATGCAAAAATTTAAACAAGGCTTTCTGTTAAATTTTAAATTATGAAAAGAAAATTCAATGGAAAGAAACTTTTAAGGAAGATGGTTAATAGGTTAATAATAGAATAAAATATTTTAATGGTTTTAGAATGAAATCTAAGCAAAGTGGTGAAAAGATGGTAAACAAATTAGTATAAGTGATTAATCCAAACAAGGTTTAAATGAGGTTTTTAAAAACCAAACTGATGACTTTAATTTAATTAAGCAAAGCACTGCAATTAAAATAAATATATTAAACGCAAAGGAAAACACATAAGATAGTTTGTGCTAAACATTGATAAAATGGATTTTTTTTGAAATAAAATCCAAGTAAAGAGGTCTTGTTGTAAAGAAGGTGGAAGGTGGATTTTATCCTTATATACCCTTTATCTTGTGGGTTTCGACAAACAGAATGGTATATGTCTACATTGTGTAAATCCGAACATTTTGACTATCTTTTAAAAATGAACAACGGAAGCGTGTGCGTCACACATGGTACTCTATTAAAAAAAACGATTTAATGCTGTCGTTAAAATAAAAGTTTTGTAAATCTAAACATCAATTATAACGCTGTTGTTATAATAAATGTTTTATAAATCTAAACAGCAATTATAATGCTACTGTTATCATAAATGTTTTATAAGTCTAAACAACGATTGTAACGCTGTTGTTATAATAAATGTTTTATAAATCTAAACAACGATTTTAACACTGCAGTTATAACAAATGTCTGGAAACGGCGATTATAACGCTACCGTTATAATCAATATTTTTCTGTAAAAGAAGTGGATTCTTTGATTGAATCTGAGAGTCGCGTTAGCAATGTTTTGTTTGAAGTTATGAGTTTTGATTGTTTCAAAGATTGAGAATGTTGTTCAGTTAAGGTCTGAGAGGTAATTATACCCCAACTTGATCGACCTCAAAATTAACTAAGGAATGGTTAAGGTTCGGTAGTGAAGATTGGTTAAGGACCGATTAGTAAATGAATGATTAATGAATTGAGTTATAGCAACGATGTTTATTACGCAACATGGGTTTAACTAAATGAAAAGGTCTTGGAAACATTTTCCAAAGTAAATCAGAGGTGGGTTCTAAGTATAGAAAATGAAATGATTAGGGATAACTAGAAGTAAGGAATGATAGTTGAAAAATGTTTTTTCTCCAATGTTATTAAAGTATATTTTCTAAAATACAGAAATAAGAATATATGAATATATAGAAATGTTTTTAAATTGAATAAGAGATATCTTCTAGAATAAAGAAATGATAGCGTTGGAAATGTCTTCCAAGAATCGAGATTGAGATTTGAAAGGATATGGAAGATTTAAAATGGATTTGTGAATCGATAATATAATAAGGAATTAATATAAAAAGGGGCCAGTGTTGTAGATGTTTGATCGGTAGAATTTCCAATTGGAAACAGGACCGTTGATTGTATGGATGTTTCTTTGATAGTTAAATCACCGACTATCAAAGTTTTGATTTATTTTATACCTCCGTTACCAATATGAAGAGACCGGGATCAGATTTAACATCTGAAAACCACTCTGTATTGTTATAAGCGTTATGAATCAACTCATGCTGAAGACAATTGAAGACGGAGTAAAATGCAGGGGTTGTGCTGTTAACCCTAGGTAGAAATTGCTCAAGATGGATTAATAGAATGGTGCCTTTGGCTTGTCCAGACCCAGGACAACTTGTATGGACGAGTGTCGGATAGAGTATTTACAATGGGATTACGTACATCTATTCCTTCAAACGTACGGAGTTGGTGGCAAAGAAGGGAAACTTCATTAGCCTAACAATCTGTGTATTTTTATGGGAATCAATTAGTGATTTCCGATGGATCTGACGATGTGCCATTCAAAGTGAATGGTGGTCAGATATTCTGGAAGATAATTCAAACCTCAAGCCTCACAATCGGAATTTGACAAAAATCGGGCAGGCAGCATGGCTATGTGGGTCGCTCCTATTAGGATGTATAATCACCTATCTAGAGAAATTTCAATTGCTTCTTAAATCTATCGATGTTGTCCCTTTCGGGAAACGGTTGCTGATCCCAACCGTTAGTGATATACATTCGATACACTCAAGCGAAATGAGTGGTCGGTCATGTGTGGGCCGGGTTGCAAGAAGTTCTTGTTGAACCTAGTGTATTCCTCTCCAGAGATACACTATCGGAAGGTGGTTGCATACCTTGTCATGTTGGAAATCCAATCTCCAATAAGCGCCCTGCGGTTTTTGATTTTATATTATATATGGAGCGTGAGATGAAAGCGTTCCACTAGATTCTATTTATTTGATTAAGACACTATTATAATATCACCAGATTTTGATATCAAAATGTTTCGGGTTATCGTAAGGTAAAAACCATTCGTGTTTATGTGTGGATCGGTCTTACGATTATCTTTTATTTCGAAGGGATTTTGAAAGTTAAACAAATGATTGGAGTTTACTCACACCAGTCCCGTGACTGACCCAGAGTTTATTATGATTGTTTTCCCTAAATTCTTGGGTACCCAAATTTGTACGGGCAGTCAAGTAGTTGGGATTTTTCAGATTCACTTGGAAGAGCTGGAAGCAGGAGGCTTCACCAGATTGCTTTAACTATCGTATTTCCGCTGTGTACTATGTTGTATCTGGAAACATGTGTTATAACTATTCCAGGAATAATTGTTGTGCTCTGATGATGGTATGTATATACAGTTACTGATTTGTATTTCAAAGTTTATGTTATCTAATATATTTTATTCATTCCGCTGTGAGTTTGTGATCTTCGTTTTCTCCTATTCTAACATTTCTTTCTTTCTATTTCTCATCCTCTAACTTCTTTCTTATAATGATTCGTATTTTTATGTCATTTGGGTTGGACGTGTAGTGTTATTAGTCAGCTCAAAGGGTACGGAAATTCGGGCCATTACATTTGGTATCAGAGCTGAAGGTTGAGTAGTAACCATGGCTCTGTGGCGTGATTCAATAGAGATGGGGTTAGTAATACCCTAGATTGAATTTGAGTGTAGATATGTGAGTGCATATTTGTAAAATTTGATATAAAATTGTTTTATATTGTGTTGACTGGTTTGTTGAGTGGTTTATGAATTCTGGTCGATACCAAATGTACAACTGTATCGATAGGTGTTTCTAAACTCTCGAACAAAGCTATTCGATACAGTATTTTTTTAAAATGGTTAAATGAATTAATTTAACCGAAAAATATTTTTGATATTAAAGGGAATAATTTTCTAAGAATTATTGATTTGGCTGGTTGATTGATATTACAATCAAATGAAATTATAAAATACTGCAATGGTTATACATATAACCAAATATAATTTGTATATGGGCAATATACAAATGAGATGAACTAAGGTTTGAGTTCAAACCAGAATTTGAGGAATTAAATCCCGGATGGTTTAGAAAATATTTTTCTGAAGTATTATAAAGTAATATAACATTATTTAAAGGATCTTTGAATAAGAATGATTGAAATAGGTTTTGAAAGTGATTAAGCACTGAAATCACTTTAGTGGCAAGAAAATAATTCTGATGATGGGTAACCTGCTAAGTGAAAACTTCCAAATTCAGAGAAACCCTGGAACTAAAAATGGGCAATCCTGAGCCAAATCTTTATTTTTTGAAAAACAAGGTTTTAAAAAATAGAATAAAAAGGGATAGGTGCAGAGACTCAATGGTATACGATCAACCAACATTTATTGAATTTGAAAGAGACTCAGAAGAAATGGTTTGATCCTCTTATTTCTCGAACCGAGAGATCCATGAATCGGGATCCTGATGCAGAACATGTAACACTTTATGGGTTATATCCGAAGACATGGAGAGAGATGTTTTTATGTCAGCAACAGAAGCCCAAGCTCATGGCATTGTTGATCTTGTAGCGCCGCGACATCATCAGTGTTCATTTTCAAGTTACTGAGTGACGGATTGCTACCATATAGTTTGTTAATGGAAAATTTGTTATTTTTTTTAAATTTCAAAGGTTTTGGATTTGTAAATGGTTATGGATATATGTATCTATATTTTTTCAAGCAAGGTTGAAATAAAAGCTGGGAATTTGAATTCTAGAATAAAGATTTAACTTGTGTAAGTTAAATGAATTAGAATGATTAAAGAGAACCAAACGGATCGAAATTTAAATAAAATCGTATTGGATTGGGAAAATTAAGTTGAGTAGCTTATAAATTGAAGGTGAATTAAATGAATTGAAATTTGACTTAAGTTGGATTGGATTAGAAATAATTCAGAATGAAATTAAAGAAAAATGTTGAGATTCGAATTATTAATATGAATTCGACTTATGAATAAGCAAGTTGAATATATTGGAGGTTGTTGATTGGAATTGAATTGGATTCAAGTATAATAAGTGGATTGACTCAAATAGAAATCAGATTTGAATTGATATAATGGAAGTGAAATAATCAGAAGTTGATTAGAGAGTTAAAAACTGGAAGTTGGATTGATTTGAAGCCAACTGGAAATGGACATATGTATGACGAATAGATATTAGATGGAAGCAAATGCAGGAGATATAATTTATGCCTGACAAAAAGGTACATGCTTATAATATTACTTGGTTTTGATGGTTTTATGAGCCTATGGGGCAAGTCTCTTGGCATTTTGATTTTCTTTTGAATTGGAAAAGGCCTAGAAAGGCAAGTTGTGGTTGTACCGTTTGAGCCGTGCAAAGGAGATGTTGGCGAAATTTTTCGAAAATTTAAAGAGTTAAAAAATTTAACGAAATTTTTGATAATTTAAAATTGAGCTGTTAATTGTAATAAGGAAACAAGAATTGGTTAATAAAATTTCAAGAGGAATAATGAAATTGATAAATGGATTTTCAATCGAGTGGAAGGGGTGTGAATATGCAGGAGAGCATATGAATTGAAGGCAAGAAAGTGATGTTGGATTGTCAAAAAATGATGGACACATCATTTGGAAAGAATTATGAATTGTCGAGTATTGGTATGAGAATTCAAAGGTCAGGTAAGAACTGGGTTATGAAGATATGGAATATAAGATTCCAACTAAGTAGGTTATGAGGAGTTAGAGTTATAGCATTTCTACTACTTAGCAATTTTGAGGACGAAATTATTTTAAGGGGGAAGGAATGTAATGACCCGAATTTATAGCCGTTGAATTCTGAATATTTAAATTTGTTTTAAATACTTTATTTGAATCATATATAGAAATTTATAAGGAATTTATTTAATAAAATAAATGGATTTTAAAATATATTGAATATCGTTTTAATTCAAAAATAGAAATGTCGAGTTAAAATTCAAATTAGATTACTTTGAAGTTATATGTATATATTCAGATTAGATAAGTATTTTTATTTGTTTATTTTGAAATTGATTCGATTTAATTTCCAAAACAATATATGATTATAATGAAATTAATTTTATAAAATCTGAAATAGAGTATTATTGCGAGATTTTCAAGGCGTAGTTATAATTTAATTTTTAGAATTTTACTGTAATTTTTAATTTGGAAAATAAGCATCTTTTTATTTGGAGTATTTTACACCTTATATCAATATTTTAGGGTTTCACAGAACAAGTTAACCGGTCTATATTATTATATTTTTGGGATCGGGACACCTCACAGGGCACGATCGTATTTTTATTTTTGTCCATAGCAGCTTGTAAATAAACAAACTCAGTATAACAAAGACCGCATGAGCATTAAAAGAAACATACATCCTACGTACACCCAGCTGGTTATGTTCGTCTCCTTAAGTATTTATTTAGGTTGTCCTATAGCACCTTTTTCATTATTAAAAGTCTTACAGGCCAGCTAGAAATGGTTCTGACCACGTAACGTGCTTAACAAACCATTTCAGTCTCGTGTCTCCCAAACTATTTTAAAACCGTGCCCATCAAGCTACAGCGTTGCGTGCGAACCACGCTGTTCCTCCTTTAAAATACTGACACAACTCAAGACAAAGCTTTCCAATCATTTGAAAACTCATGAGAAAAAAAAGAGAAAGAGTTTAGTCAGTATAATTTGAGTTTCAAACGACCACCATGTTCATTCATTTCCAAATGAAAACCCAGCACTTTCATGAACATATACGAATGACCCTCGCTCTCCCAAGGAGATCACCTCTGATTTGTTCATCTGAACCGTGGTTGATGAAGAGTGATGAAGCTAAGTCACTCAGCTTTGGAAAGGCTTCTCACCATCGGAGTCGCAGACGCTCTAGTGGGCTATGGCAGTGGCAAAAGAACTCGAATTATGGTGCATGGTTAGGGCGTTTTGCTAGAGCTTGAGTGATTGTTAGGGTTGCGGAACATGGGGGTTTAGTGCGGAGTTAGTAGGAGGCTGGAGTTCGACCCTCTGGTGATCGGAGGCGAATTCGTGGAGGATCAAATCGAAGAGAATGGTTGAGTAAAACTAGAACGAAGGGTCATTTTTTTGTTTACTGGTTTTCCTAAACTACCCAAATCGCATCCCCAACGCTCGTGAATTCGAATCAAGGCAATAGATGTAACTAGGGAATAACATAACAAGGATGGGTATAAAGTGGCAAAGGTGATTTCAAGGCAAGCATGGTGTAACTTGAGATATGATCATAACATCACTGGCATATGAAATAAGGTGATAAACATAGCAATAAATGACATAAGATGATAATCCTAAACTTGTGACTAGCAATAGTTTCAACATCACAACATCACATGCATGTTAAAATAATGGACATGATAGGGTTTAGGTTATGACATGAACAGGCCCCTAAATCAAGTTCTTATCAGTATTCCACAAATCAAGGTTTAATATGAACGGTACTAGGTTCAAGGTGAATAGATCTAGGGTGAACAAGAGTAGATCTAAAATAATAGATCAAAAAGGAATAGTCATAGGTCAAAGATATACAAGAGTAGGTCTCAAGTAGTTATCATGTTTATGTTCAACTTCAATTTACACATATCCATATTAAGTTTAGAGTTTAGATCTAAGAGTAACTGGGGCTTACAGATCGTGGTTTTTGAGAACTAGGAATAGAAATTGTCGTAGGATCGTTGTTGAGATGTTGATCTATTCCCTTGAATTGTTGTAGAAACGTTGGCCTTCGATTTGGATCTAGTTTGAATGTTTAAGCTTCAATGGAGGCGGCGGTCATGGTTCAAGAGGAGACTTAGCAGCATAATGGTGTTAGAAAGAATTGTTGTGGATTAGCCTAGGTCTTAGGGTGTTTTTATAGTTGCAATAACTAGTTTAGGCCATAGGATAAACCCTAAAATCGATCTAAACTGCCAAAAATCGTCACAGGCCAACAGAACAGACCCAAAGGAGCAAGCAGGTGCACCAAGCCAACCTGGCCCGACCAAGGAGGTTGAACCCCAGGTCGACACCCAGGTCGACTCCCCAGTCGGCCTGGTCCTGGGGGTCGACTACCCAGTCGACTCCCAAGTCGACCTGGGGCTGGGCGGGAAATTTTCCCGCCAAGTCTGTTTGGGGCTAAATTCGAAATTTGAAAATCTGTTTTCGTTTTCTGTTTTTTCGTGAAACTTCTAGAGGCCATATCTCGGTCATACGGACTCCGATTTACGAAATTTCGGACTCGTTTCCAACCAGAATTCCGAGACGAACGCAACGGTGCAACCCGTTTCTCTTGATTCTTATTTTAAAATTTAATTCTTCCTAGATTTATGGTTATAACACGTTATCAAAATACGGGTTGTTACATTCTCCCCTCCTTAAAGGATTTCGTCCCCGAAATCTCTAAGTTAGGAAGAATGTATCCTACCATCCATCATCCATCTACTCAAAACATCATCCACAAGCAAACATTGTCCTTAAGAGATTTCTACTAATGTATGAACATATGCGGAAAGTGTGTGTATATGTTCCTTATCTAATGCAAATGATCAGGCCTGATTGATCTTTCTAATGCAAAATATGTTTAGTGTCATGAATCCAACATGTATGCAAACAAATCCTAGTCACGTAAGCACTATATGTGTGCACAAACATTCATCCATATGCAACATTCATATGATAACACATTCAATTTCATCCATAAATAAGTATAAACACTCATGCATATGCAATATGAAAATGTGTCTGAGCCGATCTAGTGCCTAATGTGTGTTATGCAACCACGAGCAATCACTTACAACCACTTGCAACCATTCGCAAACATCAAGCATAACATGATTCAAATACATATTTACATTCATAGGATTCTACCTAAGGTTCTCAAGATAGGATCGAAAGGATATACAAGATAAAACAGAGTATCTAGGGAAAAGAAGTTAAAGATGTACCCCTAGAAGGTCCTTCTTACGGGGCTTGCCCTTGCTTCTTAGGGCAGTTCTTGCTAATGTGTCCAGTTTCACCGCATTGAAAACATGCTCCTATCTTCATCTTTTTCTTCCTACAGTCCTGGACTATATGCCCGTCAATACCACAGAAGTTGCATTTTCTTTTCTCATGTGACTTGTCATTCTTATTGTTGCTGTTCTTTCCTCCTTTCTCGGAGTCTACCTTCTTGTCTTGAGACTCATTCGCCTTGACCTTCTTCTTGCCATTCTCGTCTTCTTCATGAAGTAGGGCCGTATTCACCAAGCTTTCAAAGGTCGCCCCCATGGGTACATGAGTCATGGCCATAATGTGGAGTGGCTTGCTCAATCCTCGAGCAAAGCGTAGAGCCTTCTTCTCAGCCGTGTTGACTAAGTCCAAACCAAACCGAGCAAGCTGATTAAACTTATTCACGTACTCCCTAACTGACATGTCCCCTTGCTTGAGTGCCAGGAACCTCTCCATCTGAAGGCTCGCTTCTGCGGATGATAAAAACTTAAGCTCAAACCTCTCTCTAAAGTCTGCCCAAGTCTCAATTGGCCCGGTAGCGTTGGTGACTTCCCACCAAAATGAAGCTTCCTCTTTCAACAACCATGCTGCCAACTGAACTTTCCTATGATCCTCCATATCGAAAATAACAAACAAGTCTTCTATCTCTTTTAGCCAGTTTCGTGCCTCAACGAAGGTTTCAGTTCCAGCGAAGTTCTTGCCGCCCATTCCTATAAAGTCCTTGCATATTTTGGCGAAGGCGGTACCCGGAGGAGGAGGAGGAGGAGGAACTGTGGCCACCGGGGGAGGAGGAGGAGGGATATCTGCCGGGCCCGCGCCGTTGGCCCTAGCTTCCAAGTATCTTCGGAACCAGCCAGGTATGGGTACTCCCTCAGGAAGGTTAAGATCAGACATGCTGAAAAGCGAAAAGGAAAAAGATTCAAACGAGGAAACAAAGGAAAGTGCTAATGGCTTTTGGGGAATAGCCTTTTCTTAAAAATAAAACTTTTCTTGAAAAATGCCTCTTTATAAACGGTTTTGAAAATAGTTTCAGAAGGTTTTTAAAACTTTTGCCCAGTCTGGTAACCTTCTGCTCTGATACCAAATGATACACCCCACCTCCGCTAGGGTCACTCACAAAGGGAATGCCCTAATTTTGGAGGGGTATTATCCAGTAAACAGGCACAGAGATAACACAAGACATAACATAGATAAAATAGAGTATATAAAGCAGCGGATATAGAATTTAAAACCAAATCTCATTACTGAAAAATAGAGTCAAAATCTCTTACATCAAAAATGCCAAGTCATTATTTCATTACATCAAGTTCTAAAGAAGCAAAGTACTTAAAACAATATAAGTAAAATATTATTCCCCCAAAAGTGCATGTGTGCAGCCATAGCATAGCTCAAGACCAAACCGTACATGAGCTGTCAGAAAGCAAGCAAAGTCCAAGCTAAGAGCTAGAGTTTCCTCCCTGAGAACCAAGGGAGGGGGTGAAACGAAAGACAAAGAGGCGAAAGAAAACGGGTCAGTCAAAAAGACTGGTAAGCCCTAGTGACTATCAGCATAAAAACTAGTAAAGTTAACAAGACATGAATAAACTGGAATTAAACATAGGAATGATGATAAGTCTGACATGATAACTAAGCTAACAAGATAACTCAAGTCTAACATTGCGTATTCAAGGTTCGCCATACCAACTATACTGGTATACTAATCCCGTGTCAACTATAAATCAAGAAATAATCCCTTGGCCCAATATCGTGAAGTGACCCAATTCGGGGTCCAACGGTATGATCTAATCGATCGGCTCCCTACAAGTCTAGCTCGTCGTGTGTCTGTGTCATACGGCCCTATCACGAATGTAGTCACCTGTGCTAGGTCCACCATAGGGTGTATCAAGCCCTAGGGTGCCAACCACCGACACGAATCAAGAATGCACAGATAATCCTACTGATGCCCAATGCCTGCTTTTTCAACTCCGGACTAAGTGCACGACCATAGTCCGCCTGAACCTACAATGGCGCACCAACTCAGCCGTTGTTCTGGTCGCTTACAATCAGCCCAGCAATCGTGCCCCACCCTGCCTAGTCCCAGGGTACCGTGATATATCTAGTGGGTTACTGCTGAAAAGGACCGCGTAACTAGGGTTTCTTTCAGCAGGTTAAGTTGTCATTTAAAATCGAGACTTAACCCCATCTACGTGTCATGTCAAATTGACTAAGTGTGCCGTTCTAGTTCAAGACTTAGTCCTACGAATCATGTGTCAGGTTGGTTAAGTGTGTTCAAGTGGTTCATGACTTAACCCTATCCGGTGGAATTAATTTACTTAATGCACCCCTACCCTCTCACATTAGACTTGGTTATGGTTACTGGATGTGCCGGGTGGGTCCGGGCAGTTTTACACCATAACCTAGTCTAACCTCGGGTTTCGAGTGCGATATGACCAACTACTCACATTGGGTCCTATTGTTTGCAGTTACTGGATTCCCCGGGCGGTTCCGGGTAGATTTATACTGCAAACTCAACCCAACCTCGAGTTGGCCACATTCAAGTTATTTAAGTGTCATGTCCCAAATTCATATTTTCAAGTATAATTTCATGTCAAGTTCATGTTCCTATCCAAGCTCAAGTTATAACGATATTCATGTTTTCAAGTTCATACTAAATTCAGGTTTTCCTAAACTACCCAAATCGCATCCCCAACGCTCGTGAATTCGAATCAAGGCAATAGATGTAACTAGGGAATAACATAACAAGGATGGGTATAAAGTGGCAAAGGTGATTTCAAGGCAAGCATGGTGTAACTTGAGATATGATCATAACATCACTGGCATATGAAATAAGGTGATAAACATAGCAATAAATGACATAAGATGATAATCCTAAATTTGTGACTAGCAATAGTTTCAACATCACAACATCACAGGCATGTTAAAATAATGGACATGATAGGGTTTAGGTTATGACATGAATAGGCCCCTAAATCAAGTTCTTACCAGTATTCCACAAATCAAGGTTTAATATGAACGATACTAGGTTCAAGGTGAATAGATCTAGGGTGAACAAGAGTAGATCTAAAATAATAGATCAAAAAGGAATAGTCATAGATCAAAGATATACAAGAGTAGATCTCAAGTAGTTATCATGTTTATGTTCAACTTCAATTTACACATATCCATATTAAGTTTAGAGTTTAGATCTAAGAGTAACTGGGGCTTACAGATCGTGGTTTTTGAGAACTAAGAACAGAAATTGTCGTAGGATCGTTGTTGAGATGTTGATCTATTCCCTTGAATTGTTGTAGAAACGTTGGCCTTCGATTTGGATCTAATTTGAATGTTTAAGCTTCAAGTTGGAGGCGGTGGTCATGGTTCAAGAGGAGACTTAGCAGCATAATGGTGTTAGAAAGAATTGTTGTGGATTAGCCTAGGTCT
Organism: Allium sativum; assembly: GCA_030737875.1. Taxonomy (NCBI): domain Eukaryota; kingdom Viridiplantae; phylum Streptophyta; class Magnoliopsida; order Asparagales; family Amaryllidaceae; genus Allium; species Allium sativum. The sequence continues at coordinate 361,531,626 of CM060921.1, read as the reverse complement.
TAGGGTGTTTTTATAGTTGCAACAACTAGTTTAGGCCATAGGATAAACCCTAGAATCAATCTGAACCGCCAAAAATTGTCATAGGCCAACAGAACAGACCCAAAGGAGCAAGCAGGTGCACCAAGCCAACCTGGCCCGACCAAGGAGGTCGACCCCCAGGTCGACACCCAGGTCGACTCCCCAGTCGACCTGGTCCTGGGGGGTCGACTACCCAGTCGACTCCCCAGTCGACATGGGGCTGGGCGGAAAATTTTCCCGCCCAGTCTGTGTGGGGCTAAATTCGAAATTTGAAAATCTGTTTTCGTTTTCTGATTTTTCGTGAAACTTCTAGAGGCCATGTCTCGGTCATACGGACTCCGATTTACGAAATTTCGGACTCGTTTCCAACCAGAATTCCGAGACGAACGCAACGGCGCAACCCTTTTCTCTTGATTCTTATTTTAAAATTTAATTCTGCCTAGATTTATGGTTATAACACGTTATCAAAATACGGGTTGTTACAGTTGTGGCGACGGCTAGGGTGGTCAGAGGAGGCGGATTCAGGTGGCGTGAAGGGAGCGGGGCGATTTGGCTATGGGGTCTTGGGTTTAGGGTCGTGTGGCTCTCGGAGGAGGTAGGGAGGAAGGAGAAGGAGTTGCGGAGGGAGGGGGAGAGGGCGCCGACCACCTGGAGTGGCGGCGACGAGGTCAACGGCGTGAAAAAGGGGGAAGCGTTTTTTTTTAATTTTCTTTTGATTTTTACAATGAACCGGGGGGTGGCTGAGAGGGAATAAGGAGAGTGGGAGAGGTATTTTTTTTCTCTTTTAATTAATTTAATTCCAAAAAGGTACTTTTATTTTCGTACTCGAAACGGGACCCACCGCCTGTCGTCCACAGCTAATTACCCCCATTCCGAACACAATGGGATATGTATCGCAGGCTGATTCGATCGTTTCGATCAGTTTTCGTCAAAATCAAAATATAACTCTATATATTGATTTTGAATGCACATTTCAATTTTACTGGGGTCACATACTAACTCAAAAAATTCCAGAAAAGTAGTTTCTAGCTTCGTGTTGATGATACGGTCCTAACAAAACTAATTTCGTCGAATTCTGAGACCGTTAGAAAAATGGCCATTTTCCAGTCGATTAAAATCAACTGAAACTAGTCAAACGCGTTTTCCTTTTCCACACTCACATATTGATTCGAAAAAATTATGAAATTTGAAACCTAGCAATAACTTGACATCGCAGATCCAACAAAAGTGATTTCGTCGAAAACCGAGGTCGTTTGCAAAATTGCTATTTTTCAGGGCCTGAATTTCATAGCGACTATTCAGAATTTTCAACTGGACGTATCTTTTGATTCCCGCTATGAAATTTCAATTTTTTGGATTTGTTGGAAAGATATTCTCAATTAAATTCTAATATTTTTGGTTTCTCTAAAATCCGGTTTATTTTGCACCCAGTACATTCATTTGAAGTTTGAAATCGAATTATCGAACTACCGCGCCATTTTCAATTCCTTTTATAATTATAAATAATTATTTATATTCTAACGACGACGTATATAAATATATACATTCGAATTCTATTCAAAATAAATTTCTCGTCGATATTATTTAAAATAATCTATTTTAAATATTCAAAATTCATTGAAATTGCCAAAATAAAATTTTTAAACTGGCTCGCATTTTCCAGGTTGTTACAGTGAAGCTATTATAAGACCTAGGTCCCATCACACAATGCAGCGCAAGCCGGAGGATAGGGTTTTCCCTTATAATAGCCAAACATGCTTGGTATGTTTAAAACAAATCATTTTGATATTATTATAGTGTAATGTGTATGAAAACAACTTCAAATATAAATGTATCAATAATAGACGACTTAGTGCCCCATCCCACTATGTCGCCATACTAGGTTCTACAAATAAAACCAAATGTCATGTATTGGAAGTTGGATTTCCATCTGTGAACCAAGGCAAGGAATCGTCCTCACCGCTTCGAGACTCTCTAGCCCGAGCCTTAGGAACAACTGCAACTGCACCTTGGATCGTCAGGGCCAGTCCACATGGAGTGGATTAAAATGCCTGAACAATGTGTTTCCCAGCCCTATGGGGCGTAGACTGGTCATATATCGACCAAACCATCCATCGGCACCGCAGTGACCGATATAATCGACGCGCCTTGCTTTCCATCATCCACATAAGTAAAACGTCCAGGCTTGCAAAACCCTGACACCACTTCTAATTAGAAAGAAACGCATGTCCTCCCTGATGTCCTCTCCCGTTTCTAGTTCACACCGGGGTGTGAGGCTCGCGAATTAACGCTATACACAAAGCTATGCTATATTAAAGCCGTGCTTTGATCATCAATCACAAGACTCTGCTTTTCAACAGAAGCCTTGATCATTTGCATCTCAGCATGCCACACAGGCAATTCACGCTATGCAACCGGTGTCTATCAATCACATAGAATGAAATCCGATGCCAGACACACGTCCATTTACAAGTTCGTTCTGGGTCTGAACGAAACCGGAGGAACCTTATTCCTCGTCCTATATGTCCAATACAGGAGAGAGGTCCTCGCATATCCGGTCAATCTCCAAGTACATCTAGACGATCACCACTAATTACCTTATCTTGGGTGTATAGCCCAATCAAGACATCAGTAATCATCCAAACGATGTGAAGAGCTCCGGTCTTCAACCACTGTCTTCATCGTTGACATATCGTCAAATCAGTTATTCAGAATGGGATAAACCCAGTCTGAATAACTCACGTATATAATAAATAAGTGCTATAAAAACACAACATATGCCCCATTCCAATCCAGAATATTCCTTTAATCAAATATTCTTATCCTTTGGGAAAGGTTCCCATTAATTTTATCAAAGATAAATTCTTTAAGTTTATTCTTTAATCTTCCTTTGGATATTAGTTTAAACCAAATTATGGTTTATCCAAATTAGTCGGGATTAGCGCACCTTACTGAAATAATCATTTGTTATATTTCCCAATCCCAACCTGTTCATCCCATGAAGCAAAACTGGTAATACTTCACATCTAACACCACGGTGTTATCAGTAAAGTTAATTACCATTTCACGTTCAAATCTAATAAAAGATTTAACTATCGCTTGGAGTAAAACTGGTGATACTCCATTCTCGATCATTTCCCGAATTTGATAATTTAAATTATCACATTCTTTTTTTCAATCTAATTAAAGATTCATTCAACTCCAATTCAGTTTTAATCTCAAAAATCATTCCCTAATGATTATTCAAAGTTAAAATATTAATCTTATCTTTAACTGGGTCAAAGAACTAATGTCATTTAAAACACAGTTTACGATAAACCCAAAATCCCATTCCATTAATTATGGAATCTTCATGGAAAACAGATCAATATATATAATCGATATAAATTCCATATCCAACCGATAATATAAATGGAATAATGGCAAGGCCTTTTAAATTCCATATATAGTTATAGTCTTCCTCCACAGAAGTTCACTTCGATTATTACCAAATCGAATTCCATTCCATTCCAATTCATTTTATTAAATTGGAAACTTTTCTTTGGAAAATTTCCCTTAAATCTCAATAAAAAGATTTATAAATTCCAAATTACATTTCACTATAAATCAGGTTAAATAACGAATGTCGTTAAAACACAGTTCATGATAAACCCAATTCACATTCTATTTTATTCCAGTTACTAAATATAACTGGAAACTCCAATAATCTTAATTAAAAGATTTATTCTTTTCACACGGGATTTAAGAACAGTGTTAACGAAGACACCATTCATGACAAACCCAAATCTCATTTCAATTCAATTCAATTTCAATTAAATATTAATTAATTGGCAAACTTCATTAAATCTCAGTTCACGACAAACCCAAAATCCAATTCAATATTAAATACAAGGCTCTGAATAGAAATTATATCGGCTTATATTCAATATCAAATTCTGAAATCAACAAATATCGTATTGGGAATAACGATATATATATATATCTTCCAAATTCCTCCATAATATCCGTATAATCACAGAATCCAATATCAAAATATTCTGATGATAATTTCGATTCAAATCCATTCCAATTCATATATTGGATATTGTGGTTATTTTTAAAAGCATTTCAAATCCAAATTATTTATTTTAAAAATATTGGATTTATACTTCTAGTTCATAACTAGTTCATTTCGATAAAAATATATATTTATCTTTTCAAATATGGAATTTTCCATCCCAATTCTTTCCAAATCATTTATTATGATTTTACATAAATTATTGATATTATTAATAATTTTAACAAGGCCCGTATAGTCGATTTCCATAAATGGTCATCGAACTGCACTTGCAACGACCTTTTACAAATTTGATTTGGACATAATTCCAAATACAACTGTTAGATTTCAAATCTCTTGTGCTCTTAGAAATCTCTTTTCGATACGAACCCAACGGTTCTGGGTTTAGGAAAATCCGACGGTCGGATCTCCCGTAATGTCCATTTGAAGTCAATGGTCGAAATTCGCAAACTGCCGCGGCGCGGCGCGTTCTATTCAGGCCATTAAATATATATAATATATATATATTATATATATTTAGTCGATTTCCATTTAAAACGTATTTTATAAATCGTTTTAATTTGTTTTCAAAACGATTTCAACTTCATATTCAATTTTAAATCAATATTGAATATGTCATATCATTAATATATAAATGATAATATTTTCAAAACATTATATTTTGAATTCACTTCCATTTCGATATTCATTATAAAAATGAATAAAATCGATATAAATATCGTTCACGTCTAATGGCGTTAATCTAATCAACATGGCTTCATATATTTAAATAGTTTCGTGTCCATCCCAAATCGGACATAAAAATCATAATTTTATCCATTACTGAATATTATTTTAAAATATTATTTTTTTAAAATATTCCTTATTTTCCATTTTAAAATATTCGTTATTTTAAAATATTCATTCCTTCCGAATTGGAATCAGACAGAGTCAATTACCATATAATTTCATTTATATGGATTTCATTCACACATGTACCCAACAATAATCAAACACAGTCAACCATCGTACAGAGTGCATTACACAACTGCCTAAGCGTTAAATATAAATAATTAATGCTTACAACAGCCTGTCAACCAATCGATTGATATACAACTAAATATTGGGATTAGTGTATGTCCAATATCATCCCAATACCCATGTGGGGTTTTCAAAACAACAAACACTGACTATTATTTGTGCAATTGGGCGATGTGTAAAATATATCGTCCCAATCCATATCAGTAAAATGGGTGTACATAAACAAATCATCTGATTTGTAAATGAATGTTTATTTTATTCATATTCCCGTTAAAAATTATATTATTAACGATAAAATATTTTACTCAACATAGGAATATTTAATTTAATTCGTTCATTCAATAAAAATGATATTTTTATTTTTCATACATTTTATTCTACACATGAATATATTATTCAACTCATGAATATTTTATTTTCATTTCACATCACAATCACAATCCATTTCTACAACACAATACAATCAATCAAGTTGTCCATGGTCTGTGGACGATCGGGAGCAGTTCATATATGCAGCTATAAAATAAAAAACTTTGCAGAATTAATTTTTAGTGAGGAGTTCTCACCTTGGGGTTCCACTCCGTCATTCTTTATTTCTGAACGGTTTGGATTTGGTTCGCTTCCATCGCGTTATGTTCATCAACGCAATCTATTTCATACGATTTTTATATTAAAAGTCACATTTTTTTCAACGCTAAAAAAATCTCATCTTTAATTCACTCTCTAGATAATAAAAATCATATTTTTATCTTTGCTACATGTACATAAAAATCATATTTTTATCATGCTATAATATATAAAAATCGGATCTTTATAATTCCAAAATCAAATCTTTATAATTCTAAAAATCAAATCTTTATATTTCTAAAAATCAGATCTTTATATTTCTAAAAATCAAATCTGTATATTTCTAAATATCAAATCTTTATATTTCTAAAGTATAAATAAAAATCATATTTTTATATGAGCAAAAATCCTATTTTTATATATGAAAATCATATTTTAAAATGCTAATACATATACAAAAAAAATCGGATCTTTACTTCGCTAATATACATATAAAAATCAGTATTTTAGTTTCAAAGCTTTTTCTATTAAAACCATATTTTTACTCTAAAATTATTCATTTAAACATCATATTTTTATTTGTACGCATAAATAAAAATGAGAATAAAGACTCACGATGGAAATCAGGGGAGAATGGCTGCGCCTGAGGCTTCAGGTGGCAGAGGGAGAGCGGCGCGGCCGTCGGAGGTTGGAGCGACGCTATTGGGGCCTTACGGAGGTGCTATTGGGGCCTGGTGACGGGTTTTCGAAAAGGGCTTGGGCTAGGGTTTCATGGAAGGAGGAGAGAGAGGTGTAGAGGTGGCAACAGGGGAGGGCGCTCGTCGATGGGTGGCGCGGTGTGGGAGGGCTCCTTCATCCATTGTTTCACTTTTTTTTATTTCGGGTTTGGAAATTCTGATTTGGGGGGGGGGGGGAGGGAAAATAAAGGGGGGTTATATTATAATTTAATTATTTTATATATTTTTCTTCCATCAAAGTTGACTTATCCTTCGAGCTCCGAATCGAGTCCAATGACCATCGTCTCTAGCGTAATGCCTCCATTCCGAACACAATGGAATATGTTTCATAAGCCAATTCGACCGTTATGATTAGTATTTCTTTAAATTAAAATATAAATCAGTATATTTTTTATTTAAACATACATTTTAATTTACTTAGGCCACATACTAACTCCAAAAATCTCAGGAAAAAAAATCTGGCTATGTTTTGATGATACAGCCCTAACAAAACTAATTTCATCAAATTTGGAGACTGTTTGTAAAATGGTCATTTTCCAGTCGATTAAATCCAAACTAAAATTACCAAATGCGTTTAAACTTGCCACGCTCAAATATTAATTCAAAAAATTATGAAAATTGGAATCTAGCAATAATTTGACATTCCAGATCCAATAAAAGCTGCCTCATCAGAAACAGAGGTCGTTTGCAAAATCGCTATTTTTAAGGGCTATATTTCCATAGCGACTATTCTGCATCTTCAACTAGACATAACTTTTTATTTCCGCTATGAAATTTGGATTTTTAAGATTTTTTGGAAAGATATTTCAAATAGATTCAAATATTTCTAGTTTCACTGAAATCCGGTTTATTTTGAATCCTGTACATTCATTTGAAATTTGAAATCGAATTTTCAAACTACCGCGCCATTTTCAATTCCGTTTATAATTAAAATAAATATTTATATTGTAATTTCGATTTGAATAAATTTATACATTCTAATTCTATTCAAAATAAATTTCTAGTCGTTATTATTTAAAATAAATCATTTTAAATATTCAAATTTCATTAAAATTGTCAAAATAAATTTTTTAAATTGGTTTCGATTTTCCGGGTTGTTACACACTCCTTCTAATTTGTTGGCTAGCTCTAAAATTCTCCTAGTCACTTCTAGAATGTAGAACACGATGTCTTGGTCCCAATGCTTCCTGTTTCATTGGATTTCGACATCGTATCAAAAAGATATGATTTATATATATAAATTTAAATTCGCAACGCTTTTATATGTTGTAATCTACTTAAAATATATACCTTCTTCTTTATCAGTACAAGGCCGACCTTCAAATGGGATGTTTAAAACTAGCTCAGAAATTATCTTCCCAACCGAGCAGTTAGAAGGAGATCAGACCACACCATACGGAAGAGCTTCGAGAGGGCTTCTCCAGCTACCCACAACGGCGAACTCGAAGGTGCCCTGGGGTGGCGATTCCCCTTCGAACGACAGAGGTTTTCACGAGCGATTCGAACAATATAAGCAACGATGGAAGGCGAGACCTATATGGATTTGAAGAAGATAAAATTCTCTACGGAATTCCCTCAAGAATCATCTAATATCATTGAGTAAATTAAAAGTTACGAGGGAGGAAAGATCTGAGCTCGTATCGCCATTCGAAATCGAGAGGATTAGGTTTTTACTGGAGTGATTTTGGTCAACGTGGTTTTCTATTGGACAATATATTTTTATTTTTTATTTTTTATTTCTTTTAAATCTAAAAATAGTTATTTTTCATCCGAACTCCAAATCCAACCCAACAATGTTACCCCTAGCTAAATACCCTAATTCCAGACACAATGGAATATATTTCATAAGCCCATTAGACTATTCAAACAATTTTTCTTCAAATTAAAATTTAAAACATTCAACATTGGATTTAAACGTACATTTTAATTCACCAGGGCCACATACTGATTTCAAAAATTCCCAAAAAATAAATTTTGCTATGTTTTGACGATACGGTCATAACAAAACTAATTTCGTCGAATTTGGAGACCGTTTGAAAAATGGCCTTTTTCTGGTCGATCCAATTCAAACTGAAATTACCAAACGCGTTTTAATTTACCGCATTCACATATTAATACCAAAAATTATGGAATTTTAAACCTAGCAATAATTTGACATTCCGGATCCAATAAAAGTGGTTTCATCAAAAATGGAGGTCGTTTGCAAAATGCCTATTTTTAAGGGCCATATATATATTTAAATTCCATAGCAACTATTTTAATTTTAAACTGGGCATAACTTTCAATTCTCATTATGAAATCTTGATTTTCACATTTGTTAGAAAGGTATAATTAAACAGATTCAAATATTTCTGGTTTCACTGAAATCTGATTTATTTTGAATTTTGTACGTTCATTTGAAATTAGAAATCGAATTTCCAAACTACCGCGCCATTTCAGGCTCGTTTTATAATTAAAATGAATATATACGTCTGACTTCGATTTTAATAAATTTTAAATTGTTATTGTTTAAAATAAATCATTTTAAATATTTAAAATCCATTAAAACAGTTAAAATAAAAATTTTAAATTGGTTCTGATTTTCTGGGTTGTTACAACTGGATTTTTATTTAAATTAAACACTGGTTTAATTTAACTGAAATAAGTCATTTTAATCATGGATGAAATCAAGGTGAGTTAAACTCACTCAGTTATCCCACTTATATTTTATATAAGTCAGGTTTTTATTTTGTGTGCTATGGTTGCTAATGATTGACTGGTTGTTAAGTATATTGCATATATTGATTGAACCGATGAAATTAAAAGCTGTTTAATTTCTGTGAAAAAACCAAATCGTTATTTTAACGATTGATCCCAATTAAGATAACTTACCTTATTGTTCACGTTTATAAAATAAATGTGTTTAATTGTTTGAATTGTTTTGTTAATGGGGTGATGTTAAATAGTCGTTATTTACTGTTATTGAAATTATCAGTTAAATTGAAATAAAAAATTGTAACAACCCGGAATTTCTGAACCAATTTAAAAATTTTATTTTAGCTATTTTAATGTATTTTGAATATTTAAAATGATTTATTTAAAATAATAATGACTAAAATTTATTTAAATCGAAATTAGAACGTATAAATTCAATCTAATTATAAAACAAGCCAGAAATGGCGCGGTAATTTGAAATTTGATTTTAAATTTCAATTGAATATACATAATTCAATATAAGTCAGAATTTAATGAAACAAGAAACTTAGAATTTGTTTACTTATATCTTTCTAATGAATGTGAAAAACTGAGATTTCATAATATAAATTGAAAGTTATGTCCAGTTTAAAATTTAAAATAGTCACTATGGAATTTATATATTTTTAAAAAATATATAGCCCTTAAAAATAGCCATTTTGCAAAAGACCTCCATTTTCATTGAAACTACTTTTGTTGGATCCGAAATGCCAAATTATTGTTAGGTTTCAAATTTCAAAATTTTTGAAATCAATATGTGTGCATGGTGAATTTAAACGTGTTCTGTTAATTCAGTTTGAATTTAATCGACCAGAAAAAGGCCGTTTTTCAAATGGTCTCCAAATTCGATGAAATTAGTATTATTAGGACCGTATCGTCAAAACATAGCTAGATTTATTTTTCAGTAATTTTTGGAGTCAGTATGTGGCCCCGATAAATTAAAATGTACGTTTAAATTCAATATATATTGACTTATATTTTAATTTTGAAGAAAACTGATAGAAATGATCGAATTGGCTTACGAAACATATCCCAATGTGTCCGGAATAGGGGTATTTGGCAAGGCGTGACAATCGTTGGGTTTTATTTAGAGTTCGGAATGTTAGACTTCGTAACAAAGTATTGAACAGATTAAATATTAATATAATATATTATAAGTACCCTAGTCAAAATGGTCAAAGCTAAACCCTAAGTCTAGTTCAAGTTTTGCCGCCGCCATCTAGGTGATTCACGGCTGAAGCCCTACCATTTTTATGCCAATTTTTTTCCCAATTTACCGATTAATTTCGGAGATACATAAAAGAGAAATCAAAGAGATCTCCACCCTCTTTAAAACCATATCTCCATGATCGCTTATCATGAATTATTTTGAGAGATTTTGGGCAGGAAGTCGGCCAGTTCAAGCCTGGTTTTGGTGAGCATAGGGCCACCGAGCCCGTCGCCACCGCCGGCGCTGGGAGAGGGGAGAGCAGCGGTTGTCGTGGTCAAGTTCGATTGGGATCTGGCGGTCTGTAGAGGTTGTGATTTTGAACCCTAGGCTGGGAGGGTGGATTTCGACGTCGTTGGATGATAACGAAGAAGAAGATGGTGAATTAATTAATTATCTTAAAAATGTAATTAATCTTTAAACTGGTGTATCTTCTTCATATGATACCAGAATTTCATGAAACCAGTTGCGTTAGAATTACAGAGAGGAGAGCTACAACATGAAACTGACTTGGACAGAAACGGAGCATGTTAGAATTTCAAGCAAATTCAAACCCGAGCCGTACCAAAAATTCAGAAATAAAAACTGACGGAATGGAAACCAAGGTGAGAACTCTCTCTCACTGAAATTATTTTACAGTTATTATATAACAGTTTCCAAACGGGGCTTAGTAGCTCTTGACACTACTTTTTGTACAAACCATGGATGATTTGTGTGATTTGATTGTATTGTGGGAAAAATTGACTTTATTGTGTATTGTGATTGTGATATTGAAATGGAGGAAATAATATATATATAATGCATTGTATAAATTATTTATATATGCGATATATAAATTATCTATAAACGTTGTATAAAATTCTCCTGAAATAAAATAAATACTCATTTACAAATCGGATGGTTTGTTTATGTACATCCATTTAACTGATATTTATTGGGACGATAAATTTTACGCATCGCCCAACTGCACAAATAATAAACAGTATTTGTTGGTTGGAACCCCACACGGGTATTGGGATGATATTTGACATATACTAATCCCAATTGTTTAGTTGTATGTCAATCGATGGGTTGATAAACTGTTTAAGTGTTATTTATTTATTTATTTTAATGCTTATAGAGTTGTAAAATGCATACTGGATGTTGTATGAATTTTTAATGATTGTTTATCATTATTGTTGTAGACATGCGATGTATGAAATCCATATAACTGAAATTATATGGTAATTGATTGAGTCTGATTCCAGTTCAGAATTAACGAATATTGTAAAATAATATTTAGTGAATAATCGAAATGTGATTTTGATGTCCAATTTTGGATGGACACGAAAATAGTGAATTGTGAAGCCGTGTTTAGTAGTTAAACGCCATTTTAACACGAACAGGATTTTCTGTCGATTTTATAATGAATATCGAAAAGTGAATTCAAAATCTGATATTTTGAAATATTATCACTTTAATATTATAATGATATGGAATATTCAATTTTTATTTGAAATTGAAATGAAATCGAAATCGTTTTAAAATGAATTTATAACGAACATATTAAGGAATATTCAATTTTGATTTGAAAATTGAAATGAAATTGAAATCGTTTTAAATTGAATTTAAAATGAATTTATAAAGGAATGTTCAGTTTTGTGTAAAATCGAAATGAAAGTGGAAATCGTTTTTAAAATGAATTTATAAATGAATTCATAAAATACGATTTAAATGGAAATCAACGATATATATATTATATATATAATGCTTAGAATAGAACGCGCCGCTATGGATGTAAGAGATTTGAAATCTAACGGTTAGATTTAGAGATTTGAAATCTAATGGTTAGATTTAGAGATTTGAAATCTAACGGATAAATTTAATAAAAAGTCCAAATCAATTTTAGAAAAGGTCGCTATGGATGTAGTTCGGTGGCCGTTATTGGAAACCGACTATAAGGGCCTTAATAAAATTATAAAAAAATATGGAAAAATTATGTAAAATCATAATAAACGATTTGGAAAGAGTTTGAATGAAAAATTCCAAGTTTTGAAAAGATAAAATATATTTGTATCGAAATGAAGTAGTTAATAACTAGAATAATAATCCAATTATTTTTAGAAATAATAAATTGGATTGAAAACGGGTTTTAAAATAACCAAAATTTTTCCAATGTATGAATTGGAATGGTTTTAAATGGAAATAATCTTCACAATATTTTGATATTGGATTTGAGATTATACGGATATTGTTGAGGAATTTGGAAGATATATATATCGTTATTCCCAATACGATATTTGTTGATTTCATAATTTGATATTGAATATAAGCCGATATTATTTTATATTTGAAGCCTTGTATTTAATATCAAATTGGATTTCGGGTTTGTCGTGAATGGTGTCTTAAATAACACTGTCCTTAAACCCCGATGAGAAAAGAATAAATCTTTTGAATAAGATTTAGAGAAGTTTACCAATTAATTAATATTTTGTAACAACCTAAGAATTTTGATGATTAAAATATAAAATTATCATTGAATTTAAATTTTATTATATAATGCTTGTTTGGAAGTTGTTTCGTTGTTAGTCGAATTATTAAAACAATTTTAATTCAGTTGACAGAAATGATCAGAACTTGGAAATAAATTATAATTAAATATTCGTCTTAAAATTTTTGTTCAGTTTTAGTTTGTGTAGTCTTAAAATATGTGACGAAAAAGAATTTCGCTCGATCCGAATCAGTCGCTAAACCGACCCAGACCATTCGAAACGCCCTATCGTTTGAGAACACGACAAAATAGAACGCACACGGAAGAACATTTCATTGTATATTACAACAATGCATCAGATCACAAGAATATACAAAGTATAAATGAATATTACACAGAAATATCAGAGATTTAAATTACATTTAAATACATCGCAGCGGAAAATAATACAATACACAACTAGAAGGAGATATACGGATACAAAGCTTTCCGGATATCGTTCCAGCTGCAAACCAGGATCCTGTGAATATAAATCTGCAAAAGCAAAACTACTAGCTGCCCGTGTCAAAATAAGGGCACCCAGAGTTTAGGTTAAAACAATAAACTCCAGGTCAGTCATGGGACTGGTGTGAGAACTAAAACAATTATAAATCTTTATTTTAAAGTTAGGTAAATCAAGGGACCACGCCGTATAACACGGAACGGGTTTCCTCCCAAGAATACCAGTGCATAAAACAAACAGCGCAATGCTAAATAAAGAAAAATGAAGCTGTTATAAGACCCAGGTCCTATCACACAATGCAACGCAAGCCGGGGGATAGGGTTTTCCCTTATAACAGCCAAAGAATGCTTGATACGTTTAAAACCAATCATTTGATACTATTATCAGTGTATAGTGTATAAAACAATTTTCGAATCATAAGTATCAATCATAGGCGGCATGGGTACCATATATCATGTCGCCATACTAGTTCTACAATTAAAACCGCAATATCACGTATTTGGAAATTGGATTTCCGTCTGTGAACCGAGGCAAAAGATAGTCCTCAACCGATTCGAGACTGTCTAGCCCGAGTCTCAGGAGCAGAACGCATCGCCCCCTGGATCGTCAGGGCCGGTCCACCGATGTGGATTAGACGAAATCATGAACACTACGTTTCTACGCCCTTTGGGGCGTAAGCGAGCAAACGAATGGCTCCATCGGACCCGGATCGTCCGATCAAATCGAGGCGCCTCGCAACAGCAACAACCACACAGGTGAAAAGTATATATAAATGTCAGGGCTGGTAGGTCACTGACACCACCCTAGCTAGAAAGAAACGCATGCCCTCCCTGATGTCCGTCTCCCGTTTTTGGTTCACAACCGGGGTGCGAGGCTCGCGAATTCACGTTACACAAAGCTGTGCCACACAGGCTGTGCTTTGATCATCACCACAAGACTTTGCTTTTCAACAGAAGCCTTGATCATTTGCATCTTAGCATGCCACACAGGCAAACCACTCTATGCAACCGATATCAGTCACACAAAATGAAATCCAATGTCAGACACACTGTCCATTTACAAGTTCGTTCTGGGTCTGAACGAAACCGGAGGCACCTAGTACCCCGCATATCCATCGATCTCCAAGCACGTCTGGACGATCACCAACTGTTTCCATCTTCTTGGGTGTACAGCCCAATCAAGATCATCAGTAATCACCCAAACGACGTGAAGACTTCCGGTCTTCGACCATCGTCTTCATCTTCGACTTATCGTCGTATCAGTTATTCAGAATGGGATAAACCCGGTCTTCCCGAATAACTCGCGTATATTTTATAAAAGTGTTACACAAACACAACATACGCCTCATTCCAATTCATCAGTCACTAACCGTAAATTAACAAGAGAATAATTCCCCAAATATTAACCCCGAAGGCCGAAACCAACATCAGATCAGTATCCAGAAAACCATTCTGCTTGGCTAACTGACAGTTAGTTTCTAAATTTCACATTCATAGGGAAAGGTTCCCATTAATTTTGTCCAAGATAAATTCCTTGAATTTATTCTTTAATCTATTTTTGAATATCAATTCAAACTTGTCGGGATTAACGAACTTTACCGAAGTAATCATTTGTTTTAATTTCCTAATCCCAACCTATTTATCCCATGAAGTAAAACGGGTCTTACTTCATATCTAACACCACGGTGTTATCGGTAATTTCAATTACCATTTCACGTTCAAATCTAATTAAAGATTTAACTATCGCCTGGAGCAAAACTGGTGATACTCCATTCTCGATCATTTCAATCAAATCAAAGATTCATTAAAACTCCACTTAGTTTTAATCGTTAACTGGGTTAAAGAATCAGTGTCATTTAAAAACACGGTTCGCGATAAACCCAAAGTCACATTCCATTAATTATCGGGTGTAACAACCCGGAAAATCTGGGCCAGTTTGAAAATTTTATTTTGGCAATTTTAGCGAATTTTGATTATTTAAAATAGATTATTTTAAATAATATCGACGTGAAATCTATTTTGAATATAATTCGAACGTTTATATTATACACGTCGTCGTTAGAATATAAATAATTATATATAATTATAAATAGAATTGAAAATGGCGCGGTAGTTCGATAATTCGATTTCAAACTTCAATTGAATGTACCGGGTGCAAAATAATCCGGATTTTAGTGAAACCAAAAATAATGGAATCTAATAGTGAATATCTTTCCAACGAATCCGAAAAATTAAGATTTCATATCGGGAATCAAAAGATATGTCCAGTTGAAAATTCTGAATAGTCGCTATGGAATTCAGGCCCTTAAAAATGGACATTTTGCAAACGACCTCGGATTTCGACGAAACCAGTTTTGTTGGGTCCGGGATGTGAAGTTATTGCTAGGTTTCAAATTTCATAATTTTTCGAATCAATATGTGAGCGTGGCAAAAGAAAACGCGTTTGACCAGTTTCAGTTGATTTTAATCGACTTGAAATTGGCCATTTTTCTAACGGTCTCTGAATTCGACGAAACTAGTTTTGTTAGGACCGTATCGTCAATACGAAGCTAGAAAATATTTTTTTTGGAATTTTTTAGTTAGTATGTGACCCCGGTAATTAGAAATGTGCGTTTAAAATAATATAGTGATTTAAATGTAAATTCAAAGGAAACATATCGAGACGATCGAATTGGCCTGCGATACATATCCCATTGTGTTCGGAATGGGGGTAAAACGCTATGGGCGGCAGGCGGTGGACCTCGTTTAGTGGTCATATGTGAAAGTCAACTCTTTAATAAATAAATAATAAATAAAAAAAAAAAAAAAAAAAAAATATAATATCCCTTCCCTTAAAACCTAGGCCCCCCCCCCGTTCGTTTATCTCAGAAGGAAAAAAAAAACAAAAAAGAAAAAGAAAACAAAAATCGCGATAACCCCCCCCCGTCGCTCCAGCCACCACCGCGCCCAGCGCCCACCGCCGCCACCACTTGCGAGGCTCCGCCCTTCCCCCCTCTGCCTCCCTCTCTCTCCTCCGCCTCGCAGGAACCACGAATCCCCTCGACGAAGCCGATGGCCCCCCTCCGATCAGATGCCCTCTCGCCTCCGACCAGCATGGGTCCGCCGCCACCACCTGAGGACGCAGCCCACCCCCTCCTCTAATTACAGTAAGATCTTGATTTTGTTTATATATATAAAAAAAAAAAAAAAAAAAAAAAGAACTGATTTCTGTTTTTATTAAGATTTAAAAACTGTTTTTATTAAGATTTAAAAACTGTTTTTATTAAGTTTTGAAAACTGATTTTATTAAAATTTAAAAACTGATTTTATAAAAAGGAATAAAAACTGATTTTATAAAAAAAACTGAATTTGAAAAATGATTTTTAAAGTATTTAAAAACTGAATGTTATTTTGATTTAAAACTTATTTTTAAAAAAGTATAAACTGATTTATTTTTTTAAAGTATAAACTGATTTATTTTTTTAAAGTATAAACTGATTTATTTTTTTAAAGTATAAACTGATTTATTTTTTTAAAGTATAAACTGATTTATTTTTTTAAAGTATAAACTGATTTATTTTTTTTAAAGTATAAACTGATTTATTTTTTTAAAGTATAAACTGATTTATTTTTGAAAGAGAAAAACTGATTTTATTTTGAACTTTAAAATAGGAAAAAGATTAATCTTTTAGTAGAAAAAGATTTGAAAGCAAAAGTAGAAATCATATTTTTTTATATGTTGAAAGCGAACGTGAAAACATGATTTTTGTCATATTAAAGAAGTGATTTTTATTATATAAACATCATGACAAAAATGAGATTTTTATTCATTTGAATAGCGATATAAAAATTCGATTTTTATATATTGAACTTTGAAATAAAAATATGATTTTTATATATTGAACTTTGAAATAAAAATTCGATTTTTATATATTGAACTTCGATATAAAAATTCGATTTTTATATATTGAACTTTGAACTAAAAATTCGATTTTTATATATTGAATAGCGAACTAAAAATTTGATTTTTATATATTGAATAACGAAGTAAAAATTCGATTTTTATATATGTAGTAGCTACGGACGACGAAGCTGGCGAAGATGCGAAAACAATGAAGACTTCTGCAAAAGAAGAGTCGAGATGGTTGGATAGCTAAATGTGAGAATTTCTCACCTTTCAATTTATATTTCTAGTTATATATATATACTAGGATGCAGACGGTGCTTAGTAGCACCCGACACAATCGTCCACAGACCATGGACTTGTTTGTTTGACTGTTTGGTGATTGATTGCGATATTGGTTTGAATGTGGTTTGTGGTGTGAAAAATCGAATCGATAAATTGGTTAGGATTAGACGTGCGCCGTTATAAGGCGAAGGGGTAAGGCTAGGTTAGATCCTTACTCCAAAGTTTGTGGTTTGCATAACGAATGGATTTGATTGATGTGTGAATGGCGTGGGCCTTCACTAGACCGGGGATAAGGCTAGGCCTTGTCCCGTTTCTAGTATCGTGCCGTTATGCCGCCGAAATTTTCTAAAATAAGTTAGAAAAATAAAAATAGCATTTTATTTAACGAATGAACTGAATAGAAATTCATATGTTAAAATAAAATGTGTTATCGTTAAAAATATAATTTTTAACGTGAATGTGAATAAATAAATATTCATTTACAAACCAGACGGTTTGTTTATGTACACCTATTTGAATGACGTTGATTGGGTCGATAAATTTTACACATCGCCTAACTGCACAAATAAAATATGTGTTTGATTGTTTGAAACCCCACACGGGTGTTAGGATGAAATTTGAAGTTCACTCATCCTGATTGATTAAATCTGTCGATCGATTGATTGACAAGCTGCTATAAGCGTTAAATGTCTATATTTGATGCTTATACAGTGTAGTGCACTTTGGTTGATGGTTGATTATTCATCGTTGTTGATATATCCATGTGTTGTAGAAAATCCATATAATTAACATTATATGGTAATTGATTGGGCCTCATTCCAGTTTCGAAGAAAAAAAAGAAATATTTGAAATAGAAATATTTGAAATAGAAATATTTGAAATAGAAATATTTGAAATAGAATATTTGAAAATAGAAATATGTGAAGCCGTGAGGATTAGATTGACGCCATTTTGACGTGAACGATATTTATATCGATTTTATTCATTTTAAAATGAATATTGAAAAGTGATTTCGAAATCAAATATTTTGAAATAAATTGAATTGAAAACGAATTCAAATTGAATTGAAAACGACTTCGAAATGAATTGAATTGAAAACGAATTCGAAATGAATTGAATTGAAAACGAATTCGAAATGAATTGAATTGAAAACGAATTCGAAATGAATTGAATTGAAAACAAATTCGAAATGAATTGAATTGAAAACGAATTCGAAAGGAATTGAATTGAAAGCGATTTCGAAATGAATTGAATTGAGAACGATTTCGAAATGAATTGAACTGAAAACGAATTCGAATTGAATTGAAAGCGAAGTGAAATAAATTCAAATTGAATTGAAATTTGAATTGAATAGAAATGGATTTTAAAACGAATTTATAAAGAAGAATTCAATTTTGATTTGAATTGAAATGGAAGTTGAAAATGTTTTTGAAACGAATTCAAAACTATTTATATAATTCGTTTTAAATAGAAATCGACGATATATATATTATATATATATTATATATAATATAATGGCCTGAATAGAACGCGCCACGCCGCGGCAGTTCGCGAATTTCGACCATTTATTTCAAACGGGCATTACGGGAGATCCGACCGTCGGATTCTCCTAAAACCGGAACCGTTGGGTTCGTATCGAAAAGAGCTTTCTAATGAATGTTAGAAATTTGAAATCTAACGGTTGGATTTGGAGATATGTCCAAATCAAATTCAAAAAAGGTCGCTGTAAGTGCAGTTCGATGGCCATTGATGGAAATCGACTGTACGGGCCTTGATAAAATTATTAAAAATAGCAATAATTTGTGTAAAATCATAATAAATGATTTAGAAAGAATTGGGATGAAAAACTCCATACTTGAAAAGATAAAAATAAATTTTTATCGAAATGAACTAGTTTTGAACTAGAATTATAATCCTATTTATTTTTAAATAAATAAATTGAATTCGAAAAGGGTTTTAAAAATAACCAAAATTTCCAATGATTGCATTGGAGTGGATTTGAATCGAAATTGTCTTCGGAATATTTCGATGTTGGAATTCGTGATTATACAGGTGTTGTTATGGAAATTTGAAAGATATATATTGATATCGTTATTTCCAATACGACATTTGTTAGTCGTAGAATTCGATATTGAATATAAGCCGATATATTTTCTATTCAGAGCCTTGTATTGAATATCGAATGTGATTTGGGTTTGTCGTGAATGGTGTCTTCACTAACACTATTCTTGAACCCAGTTGAGAAAAGATTAAATCTTTTTATTTAGATTTAATGAAGTGTACCAATTAAATAATATTTAATTGGAATTGAATAGATATTGATTTTTGGGCTTATCGTGAACAGTGTTTTAAATAACACTTGTTCTTTAACCCGATAATTAATGAATGTGATTTTGGGTTTATCGTGAACCGTGTTTTAAATGACACTGATTCTTTAACCCAGTTAACGATTAAAACTGAGTGGAGTTTTAATGAATCTTTAATTAGATTGAAAAGATCGAAAATGGAGTATCACCAGTTTTGCTCCAGGCGATAGTTAAATCTTTAATTAGATTTGAACGTGAAATTTAGAAACTAACTGTCGGTTAGCCAAGCAGAATGGTTTTCTGGATATTGATCTGATGTTGGTTTCGGCCTTCGGGGTTAATATTTGGGGAATTATTCTCTTGATT
The DNA here is from genome assembly GCA_030737875.1 of Allium sativum. Classification (NCBI taxonomy): domain Eukaryota; kingdom Viridiplantae; phylum Streptophyta; class Magnoliopsida; order Asparagales; family Amaryllidaceae; genus Allium; species Allium sativum. Next base: position 361,511,476 of record CM060921.1, on the reverse strand, counting down.
AATTTATGGTTAGTGACTAATGAATTGGAATGAGGCGTATGTTGTGTTTGTGTAACACTTATTTAAAATATACGCGAGTTATTCGGAAAGACCGGGTTTATCCCATTCTGAATAACTGATACGACGATAAGTCGAAGATGAAGACGATGGTAGAAGACCGGAGGTCTTCACGTCGTTTGGGTGATAACTGATGATCTTGATTGGGCTGTACACCCAAGAAGATGGAAACAGTTAGTGATCGTCCAGACGTACTTGGAGATCGATGGATATGCGGGGTACTAGGTGCCTCCGGTTTCGTTCAGACCCAGAACGGACTTGTAAATGGACTGTGTGTCTGACATCGGATTTCATTCTGTGTGACTGATATCGGTTGCATAGGATGGTTTGCCTGTGTGGCATGCTAAGATGCAAATGATCAAGGCTTCTGTTGAAAAGCAAAGTCTTGTGGTGATGATCAAAGCACGGCCTTTGTGGCGTAGCTTTGTGTAACGTTTACCTCGCGTGTTTCACACCAGGTATGAACCAAAAACGGGAGACGGACCTCAGGGAGGACTTGCGTTTCTTTCTAGCTAGAAGTGGCGTCAGTGGTTTTACACGCCCTGACGAGTTTGACTTATGTGGTTGTTGCTGTTGCGAGGCGCCTCGGTTATATCGGTTTCGGCCGAATGCATTCTGGTCGGCTGACGGACCAGACTTACACCCCATAGGGTGGGGAGACGTATTGTTCAGGCATAATAATCCACTCCGTGTGGACCGGCCCTGACGATCCAAGGGGCAGTTGCGGCTGTTCCTGAGGGGCGGGCTAGAGCGTCTCGAATCGGTTGAGGACTATCTTTTGCCTCGGTTCATAGATGGAAATCCAATTTCCAAATACGTGACATTTGCGGTTTTATTTGTAAACCTATATATGGCGACATAGTGGCATGGGACGCTCATGCCGCCTATGATTGATACTTATGATTTGAAGTTGTTTTATGCACTATGCACTTATAATAGTATCAAACGACTTGTTTTAACCGTATCAAGCATTCTTTGGCTGTTATAAGGGAAAACCCTATCCCCCGGCTTGCGTTTGCATTGTGTGATAGGACCTGGGTCTTATAACAGCTTCATTTTTCTTTATTTAGCATTGCGCTGTTTGTTTCATGCACTGGTATTCTTGGGAGGAAACCCGTTCCGTGTTATACGGCGTGGTCCCTTGATTTACCTAACTTTAAGAATAAAGAATAATAACTGTTTTAGTTCTCACACCAGTCACATGACTGACCTGGAGTTTATTGTTTTAACCTAAACTCTGGGTGCCCTTATTTTCGACACGGGCAGCTAGTAGTTTTGGTTTTGCAGATTTATATTCACAGGATCCTGGTTTACAGCTGGAATGATATCCGGAAAGCTTTGTATCCGTATATCTCTTCTAGTTGTGTATTGTATTATTTTCCGCTGCTATGTATTTAAATGTAATTTAAATCTCTGATATTTCTGTGTAATATTTATTCGTACTCTGTATATTCTTGTAATCTGATGCATTGTTGTAATATACAATGAAATGTTCTTTTATATGCGTTCTGTTGTGGTTTGTTCTCGAACTATCCGACGCTTTCCTTTACGGGGAAGTTACGGGTCTTCACAGTTGGTATCAGAGCTTTGGTTTACCAAGCTCAGAGAACAAGACACATTAGAACCATACGAAAGAATTCATCAGATATTGGATTAGTAATATCCAATTAGAATGACTCGTTAGAGATAGGATCAGTAGTATCCTAGAACGAGTGTGAAGAGTATATTTTTGAAAATGAAAACAAATTTTTGTTTTGAAAATTTAAATCAATTATTCGTATTTGATTATCTATTTATATTGATGTGGACAATCCAGTATATATAGATTTTGCATATACGTCTGATCCGCGTGTATTCGAAATTTTAATATACTGGATAGATATGGAATCACATTCTAGTCGCCCGAAGATGATTCTGATGATAGTTCGAACATCATCAGAATTGGTATTCGTGTTTCGAAGGTGTGATTTTCTATATATTTCCATTAGGCTGGTGTGAGAACCAAAACTTATATATAGCTAGAATTCATTGTTGTGATTTGGCATCAAAACATGATTTTTTGTATATGTATCAAAATTATGAATTTAAAACGTTAATCCACTAATTGATTGATGTTTGTGTTGTTTGTTTATTTGTTTGCCAATTTTGAACCATTATGCTTAATCGAATCAAATATTGAATTGTATTGAAAATTGGTCGCATCTGCTTGCATATACATATATATCATTGAACAGGTCATAGCAAGGAGGCTAGAGCAGAGAATAAAATTTGTTTGCCCGACAAATAGGTACATGTTTACTACATAATTTCCTGTTTTGTTTGGGTGATGATGATTTTGTGAGCCTATTGGCTAGCCGCTTGGCTTTTTCTTTTTCTTTTTGAGATCTGAAGGACCGGGAACGCTATTTGCAATTTCCCGATGCTCCCGGTGCAGGGGAGGTTATGGCGAAATTTTTCAAAAATTTAGGGTGTTAGCCAAATTTTTGAAATTTTGAAAATTCTCAGAAACCAAAGGGTTGGAGAATGAAAGCCAGATCGAACATAGAGCTGAATAATCAAATCACTTTCGACTTTGTTCCTTTTCGGGGACGAAAAGTTTTAAGTGGGGGAGATTGTAACAACCCGGAAAATCTGGGCCAGTTTGAAAATTTTATTTTGGCAATTTTAGCGAATTTTGATTATTTAAAATAGATTATTTTAAATAATATCGACGTGAAATCTATTTTGAATATAATTCGAACGTTTATATTATACACGTCGTCGTTAGAATATAAATAATTATATATAATTATAAATAGAATTGAAAATGGCGCGGTAGTTCGATAATTCGATTTCAAACTTCAATTGAATGTACCGGGTGCAAAATAATCCGGATTTTAGTGAAACCAAAAATAATGGAATCTAATAGTGAATATCTTTCCAACGAATCCGAAAAATTAAGATTTCATATCGGGAATCAAAAGATATGTCCAGTTGAAAATTCTGAATAGTCGCTATGGAATTCAGGCCCTTAAAAATGGACATTTTGCAAACGACCTCGGATTTCGACGAAACCAGTTTTGTTGGGTCCGGGATGTGAAGTTATTGCTAGGTTTCAAATTTCATAATTTTTCGAATCAATATGTGAGCGTGGCAAAAGAAAACGCGTTTGACCAGTTTCAGTTGATTTTAATCGACTTGAAATTGGCCATTTTTCTAACGGTCTCTGAATTCGACGAAACTAGTTTTGTTAGGACCGTATCGTCAATACGAAGCTAGAAAATATTTTTTTTGGAATTTTTTAGTTAGTATGTGACCCCGGTAATTAGAAATGTGCGTTTAAAATAATATAGTGATTTAAATGTAAATTCAAAGGAAACATATCGAGACGATCGAATTGGCCTGCGATACATATCCCATTGTGTTCGGAATGGGGGTAAAACGCTATGGGCGGCAGGCGGTGGACCTCGTTTAGTGGTCATATGTGAAAGTCAACTCTTTAATAAATAAATAATAAATAAAAAAAAAAAAAAAAAAAAAATATAATATCCCTTCCCTTAAAACCTAGGCCCCCCCCCCGTTCGTTTATCTCAGAAGGAAAAAAAAAACAAAAAAGAAAAAGAAAACAAAAATCGCGATAACCCCCCCCGTCGCTCCAGCCACCACCGCGCCCAGCGCCCACCGCCGCCACCACTTGCGAGGCTCCGCCCTTCCCCCCTCTGCCTCCCTCTCTCTCCTCCGCCTCGCAGGAACCACGAATCCCCTCGACGAAGCCGATGGCCCCCCTCCGATCAGATGCCCTCTCGCCTCCGACCAGCATGGGTCCGCCGCCACCACCTGAGGACGCAGCCCACCCCCTCCTCTAATTACAGTAAGATCTTGATTTTGTTTATATATATAAAAAAAAAAAAAAAAAAAAAAAGAACTGATTTCTGTTTTTATTAAGATTTAAAAACTGTTTTTATTAAGATTTAAAAACTGTTTTTATTAAGTTTTGAAAACTGATTTTATTAAAATTTAAAAACTGATTTTATAAAAAGGAATAAAAACTGATTTTATAAAAAAAACTGAATTTGAAAAATGATTTTTAAAGTATTTAAAAACTGAATGTTATTTTGATTTAAAACTTATTTTTAAAAAAGTATAAACTGATTTATTTTTTTAAAGTATAAACTGATTTATTTTTTTAAAGTATAAACTGATTTATTTTTTTAAAGTATAAACTGATTTATTTTTTTAAAGTATAAACTGATTTATTTTTTTAAAGTATAAACTGATTTATTTTTTTTAAAGTATAAACTGATTTATTTTTTTAAAGTATAAACTGATTTATTTTTGAAAGAGAAAAACTGATTTTATTTTGAACTTTAAAATAGGAAAAAGATTAATCTTTTAGTAGAAAAAGATTTGAAAGCAAAAGTAGAAATCATATTTTTTTATATGTTGAAAGCGAACGTGAAAACATGATTTTTGTCATATTAAAGAAGTGATTTTTATTATATAAACATCATGACAAAAATGAGATTTTTATTCATTTGAATAGCGATATAAAAATTCGATTTTTATATATTGAACTTTGAAATAAAAATATGATTTTTATATATTGAACTTTGAAATAAAAATTCGATTTTTATATATTGAACTTCGATATAAAAATTCGATTTTTATATATTGAACTTTGAACTAAAAATTCGATTTTTATATATTGAATAGCGAACTAAAAATTTGATTTTTATATATTGAATAACGAAGTAAAAATTCGATTTTTATATATGTAGTAGCTACGGACGACGAAGCTGGCGAAGATGCGAAAACAATGAAGACTTCTGCAAAAGAAGAGTCGAGATGGTTGGATAGCTAAATGTGAGAATTTCTCACCTTTCAATTTATATTTCTAGTTATATATATATACTAGGATGCAGACGGTGCTTAGTAGCACCCGACACAATCGTCCACAGACCATGGACTTGTTTGTTTGACTGTTTGGTGATTGATTGCGATATTGGTTTGAATGTGGTTTGTGGTGTGAAAAATCGAATCGATAAATTGGTTAGGATTAGACGTGCGCCGTTATAAGGCGAAGGGGTAAGGCTAGGTTAGATCCTTACTCCAAAGTTTGTGGTTTGCATAACGAATGGATTTGATTGATGTGTGAATGGCGTGGGCCTTCACTAGACCGGGGATAAGGCTAGGCCTTGTCCCGTTTCTAGTATCGTGCCGTTATGCCGCCGAAATTTTCTAAAATAAGTTAGAAAAATAAAAATAGCATTTTATTTAACGAATGAACTGAATAGAAATTCATATGTTAAAATAAAATGTGTTATCGTTAAAAATATAATTTTTAACGTGAATGTGAATAAATAAATATTCATTTACAAACCAGACGGTTTGTTTATGTACACCTATTTGAATGACGTTGATTGGGTCGATAAATTTTACACATCGCCTAACTGCACAAATAAAATATGTGTTTGATTGTTTGAAACCCCACACGGGTGTTAGGATGAAATTTGAAGTTCACTCATCCTGATTGATTAAATCTGTCGATCGATTGATTGACAAGCTGCTATAAGCGTTAAATGTCTATATTTGATGCTTATACAGTGTAGTGCACTTTGGTTGATGGTTGATTATTCATCGTTGTTGATATATCCATGTGTTGTAGAAAATCCATATAATTAACATTATATGGTAATTGATTGGGCCTCATTCCAGTTTCGAAGAAAAAAAAGAAATATTTGAAATAGAAATATTTGAAATAGAAATATTTGAAATAGAAATATTTGAAATAGAATATTTGAAAATAGAAATATGTGAAGCCGTGAGGATTAGATTGACGCCATTTTGACGTGAACGATATTTATATCGATTTTATTCATTTTAAAATGAATATTGAAAAGTGATTTCGAAATCAAATATTTTGAAATAAATTGAATTGAAAACGAATTCAAATTGAATTGAAAACGACTTCGAAATGAATTGAATTGAAAACGAATTCGAAATGAATTGAATTGAAAACGAATTCGAAATGAATTGAATTGAAAACGAATTCGAAATGAATTGAATTGAAAACAAATTCGAAATGAATTGAATTGAAAACGAATTCGAAAGGAATTGAATTGAAAGCGATTTCGAAATGAATTGAATTGAGAACGATTTCGAAATGAATTGAACTGAAAACGAATTCGAATTGAATTGAAAGCGAAGTGAAATAAATTCAAATTGAATTGAAATTTGAATTGAATAGAAATGGATTTTAAAACGAATTTATAAAGAAGAATTCAATTTTGATTTGAATTGAAATGGAAGTTGAAAATGTTTTTGAAACGAATTCAAAACTATTTATATAATTCGTTTTAAATAGAAATCGACGATATATATATTATATATATATTATATATAATATAATGGCCTGAATAGAACGCGCCACGCCGCGGCAGTTCGCGAATTTCGACCATTTATTTCAAACGGGCATTACGGGAGATCCGACCGTCGGATTCTCCTAAAACCGGAACCGTTGGGTTCGTATCGAAAAGAGCTTTCTAATGAATGTTAGAAATTTGAAATCTAACGGTTGGATTTGGAGATATGTCCAAATCAAATTCAAAAAAGGTCGCTGTAAGTGCAGTTCGATGGCCATTGATGGAAATCGACTGTACGGGCCTTGATAAAATTATTAAAAATAGCAATAATTTGTGTAAAATCATAATAAATGATTTAGAAAGAATTGGGATGAAAAACTCCATACTTGAAAAGATAAAAATAAATTTTTATCGAAATGAACTAGTTTTGAACTAGAATTATAATCCTATTTATTTTTAAATAAATAAATTGAATTCGAAAAGGGTTTTAAAAATAACCAAAATTTCCAATGATTGCATTGGAGTGGATTTGAATCGAAATTGTCTTCGGAATATTTCGATGTTGGAATTCGTGATTATACAGGTGTTGTTATGGAAATTTGAAAGATATATATTGATATCGTTATTTCCAATACGACATTTGTTAGTCGTAGAATTCGATATTGAATATAAGCCGATATATTTTCTATTCAGAGCCTTGTATTGAATATCGAATGTGATTTGGGTTTGTCGTGAATGGTGTCTTCACTAACACTATTCTTGAACCCAGTTGAGAAAAGATTAAATCTTTTTATTTAGATTTAATGAAGTGTACCAATTAAATAATATTTAATTGGAATTGAATAGATATTGATTTTTGGGCTTATCGTGAACAGTGTTTTAAATAACACTTGTTCTTTAACCCGATAATTAATGAATGTGATTTTGGGTTTATCGTGAACCGTGTTTTAAATGACACTGATTCTTTAACCCAGTTAACGATTAAAACTGAGTGGAGTTTTAATGAATCTTTAATTAGATTGAAAAGATCGAAAATGGAGTATCACCAGTTTTGCTCCAGGCGATAGTTAAATCTTTAATTAGATTTGAACGTGAAATTTAGAAACTAACTGTCGGTTAGCCAAGCAGAATGGTTTTCTGGATATTGATCTGATGTTGGTTTCGGCCTTCGGGGTTAATATTTGGGGAATTATTCTCTTGATTAATTTATGGTTAGTGACTAATGAATTGGAATGAGGCGTATGTTGTGTTTGTGTAACACTTATTTAAAATATACGCGAGTTATTCGGAAAGACCGGGTTTATCCCATTCTGAATAACTGATACGACGATAAGTCGAAGATGAAGACGATGGTAGAAGACCGGAGGTCTTCACGTCGTTTGGGTGATAACTGATGATCTTGATTGGGCTGTACACCCAAGAAGATGGAAACAGTTAGTGATCGTCCAGACGTACTTGGAGATCGATGGATATGCGGGGTACTAGGTGCCTCCGGTTTCGTTCAGACCCAGAACGGACTTGTAAATGGACTGTGTGTCTGACATCGGATTTCATTCTGTGTGACTGATATCGGTTGCATAGGATGGTTTGCCTGTGTGGCATGCTAAGATGCAAATGATCAAGGCTTCTGTTGAAAAGCAAAGTCTTGTGGTGATGATCAAAGCACGGCCTTTGTGGCGTAGCTTTGTGTAACGTTTACCTCGCGTGTTTCACACCAGGTATGAACCAAAAACGGGAGACGGACCTCAGGGAGGACTTGCGTTTCTTTCTAGCTAGAAGTGGCGTCAGTGGTTTTACACGCCCTGACGAGTTTGACTTATGTGGTTGTTGCTGTTGCGAGGCGCCTCGGTTATATCGGTTTCGGCCGAATGCATTCTGGTCGGCTGACGGACCAGACTTACACCCCATAGGGTGGGGAGACGTATTGTTCAGGCATAATAATCCACTCCGTGTGGACCGGCCCTGACGATCCAAGGGGCAGTTGCGGCTGTTCCTGAGGGGCGGGCTAGAGCGTCTCGAATCGGTTGAGGACTATCTTTTGCCTCGGTTCATAGATGGAAATCCAATTTCCAAATACGTGACATTTGCGGTTTTATTTGTAAACCTATATATGGCGACATAGTGGCATGGGACGCTCATGCCGCCTATGATTGATACTTATGATTTGAAGTTGTTTTATGCACTATGCACTTATAATAGTATCAAACGACTTGTTTTAACCGTATCAAGCATTCTTTGGCTGTTATAAGGGAAAACCCTATCCCCCGGCTTGCGTTTGCATTGTGTGATAGGACCTGGGTCTTATAACAGCTTCATTTTTCTTTATTTAGCATTGCGCTGTTTGTTTCATGCACTGGTATTCTTGGGAGGAAACCCGTTCCGTGTTATACGGCGTGGTCCCTTGATTTACCTAACTTTAAGAATAAAGAATAATAACTGTTTTAGTTCTCACACCAGTCACATGACTGACCTGGAGTTTATTGTTTTAACCTAAACTCTGGGTGCCCTTATTTTCGACACGGGCAGCTAGTAGTTTTGGTTTTGCAGATTTATATTCACAGGATCCTGGTTTACAGCTGGAATGATATCCGGAAAGCTTTGTATCCGTATATCTCTTCTAGTTGTGTATTGTATTATTTTCCGCTGCTATGTATTTAAATGTAATTTAAATCTCTGATATTTCTGTGTAATATTTATTCGTACTCTGTATATTCTTGTAATCTGATGCATTGTTGTAATATACAATGAAATGTTCTTTTATATGCGTTCTGTTGTGGTTTGTTCTCGAACTATCCGACGCTTTCCTTTACGGGGAAGTTACGGGTCTTCACATCGGGTTAAAGAACGAGTGTTATTTAAAACACTGTCCACGATAAACCCAAAAATCAATATCAATTCAATTCCAATTAAATATTATTTAATTGGTACACTTCATTAAATCTAAATAAAAAGATTTAATCTTTTCTCAACTAGGTTCAAGAACAGTGTTAATGAAGACACCATTCACGACAAACCCAAATCACATTTGATATTCAATACAAGGCTCTGAATAGAAAATATATCGGCTTATATTCAATATCAAATTCTACAATTAACAAATGTCGTATTGGAAATAACGATATAAATATATATCTTTCAAATTTCCATAACAACATCCGTATAATCACGAATTCCAACATCGAAATATTCCGAAGACAATTTCGATTCAAATCCACTCCAATGCAATCATTGGAAATTGTGGTTATTTTTAAATCCCTTTTCAAATTCAATTTATTTATTTAAAAATAAATAGAATTATAATTCTAGTTCAAAACTAGTTCATTTCGATAAAAAAAAAAATCTATTTTTATCTTTTCAAATATGGAGTTTTTCATCCCAATTCTTCCTAAATCATTTCTTATGATTTTACACAAATTATTACTATTTTTAATAATTTTATCAAGGCCCGTACAGTCGATTTCCATCAGCGGCCATCGAACTGCACTTACAGCGACCTTTTCCAAATTTGATTTGGACATAATTCCAAATCCAAACGTTAGATTTCAAATTTCTGATATTTGTTAGAAAGCTCTTCTCGATACGAACCCAACGGTTCCGGTTTTAGGAGAATCCGACGGTTGGATCTCCCGCAATATCCGTTCGAAGTAAATGGTCGAAATTCGCGAACTGCCGCGGCGCGGCGCATTCTATTCAGGCCATTATATTATATATATAATATATACTTCGTCGATTTCAATTCAAAAACGTGCTTTATAAATCGTTTTAAATTCATTTTCAAAACGGTTTCAACTTCATATTCAATTTCAAATCAAAATTGAATATTCCAATTTAAATTCATTTTAAATTCATTTCAAATTGATTTCAATTCAAATTGATTTCTAATTCAATTTCAGTTCGTTTTCAATTCAATTCGAATTCATTTCTATTCCATTTAAATTCGAATTCATTTATATTCAATTTCAATTCGAATTCGTTTATATTCAATTTCAATTCGAATTTATTTATATTCAATTTCAATTCAAATTCATTTATATTCAATTTCAATTCGAATTCGTTTATATTCAATTTCAATTCGAATTTATTTATATTCAATTTCAATTCGAATTCATTTATATTCAATTCTTTTCAAAATATCAGATTTTGAAATCACTTTCGATATTCATTATAAAATGAATAAAATCGATATAAATATCGTTCACGTCAAAATGGCGTCAATCTAATCAATACGGCTTCATATATTCCTATTTTCAAATATTCTATTTCAAATATTTCCTTTTCAAATATTTCTATTTTAAAACTGGAATAAGGCCTAATCAATTACCATATAATGTTAATTATATGGATTTTCTACAACACATGTATATATCAACAACGATGAATAATCAACCATCATCCAAAGTGCATTCTACACTGTATAAGCATCAAATATAAATATCCAACGCTTATAACAGCCTGTCAATCAATCAATCGACATACAACTAAACAATCGGGATTAGTGTACGTAAAATATCATCCCAATACCCGTGTGGGGTTTCAAGCAATCCAACATAGATTTTTATTTGTGCAGTTGGGCGATGTGTAAAATTTATCGTCCCAATCAATGTCCTTCAAATAAGTGTACATAAACAAACCGTCGGGTTTGTAAATGAATATTTGTTTATTCACATTCATGTTAAAAATTATATTTTTAACGATCAAACTATTTTATTCAACCTATGAATATTCTATTCGGTTCATTTATTAAATAAAATGTTATCTTTATTTTTCTAACTTATCTTTAGAAAATTTCGGCGACATAACGGCACGATACTAGAAGCGGGACAAGGCCTAGCCTTATCCCCGGTCTAGTGAAGGCCCACGCCATTCACACATCAATCAAATCAATTTCATTTCACCAAACAATTCAATTCAAACCAAATAATCTAACCAACTACACAACCAAACAATTAAACAAACAAGCCATCCATGGTCTGTGGATGACGGGTGTCGGGTGCTGCTAAACACCGTCGGCATCCTAGTATATATATAACTAGAAAAAGAAATTGAAGAGTGAGAAGTTCTCACAGATTAGCTAATCCAATCCCACGGCTCTTCTTATGTAGGAATCTCCGTCGTTCTCGCCTCTTGTCACTTTTCACTGCCCGTATTCTCTACATATATAAAAATCACATTTTTACTTTGCTATTCGACATATAAAAATCATATTTTTACTTCGCTATTCAATATATAAAAATCATATTTTTACTTTAATGGTAACCTTATAAAGATCGCATCTTTACCCAAATGAAGACATCATAAAAATTATATTTTTAACCTTTACATGATATAAAAATTATATTTTTATATCGATGTCTACTTTAGAAATCGAATCTTTCTAATGAATAAAAATTAAACCTTTTATCCCATAAAAATCATAACCTTAATCCCCTAAAAATCAGATTTTTATCACACTAAAAATTGAATCTTTATAAATTAAAAATCGGATTTTTATAATTAAAAATCAAATCTCCTTAACTCTTTCCATATAATAAAATAAACTGATTTTACCTATGCTATAAAATAGAAGAACTTATTAGAAATCATTTCATTCTAAGACATGTTAATTTCAGTTTGTAAATTCAATACTAACTATACAAAGATCAGAAAAGAGAAAATTAATGTTGATTTATTCACCTTTAAATTGTTGTCTCTTTTCCCGTTCGAACACCGTAACGCAGCAGCTCCAAATCGATGATGGCAGGGGACAGGGCTGCTCTCGAGTGGGCGCGGCAGGCTGTAGATGGAGCAGAGGAGCGAGGGGATCGTCGATGGGAGGTGGCGACGTCGGAGGCTGGCGGAGGGTTGGTTGAAGATCGCGATGGAAAGGGGACTGCGTCGGTTTCCTTCGTTGGTCTGGGACGGAGGAGCGAAGGGCAGTGGGGTCGAGGTGGGTAGCCGGAGGGGGATCGACGACGCGCTGGGGAAGGGCGACGCGTTGGAGAACGGGGCGGCGTTCGTCGGTGGTTGGTGGGCGGTGGATCGAAGATGGGTTCGATTGGTTTTTTTTTTCTATTTCTTCTGAAACGAACTGAAAGGGGGGGGGGGGCAACGGGTTTAAAGGGGAGGGAGAGAGAATTTTTAATTTTTAATTTATTTAATTATTTTATTTTTACCAAAAAGCAACTTTTATCTTCGACCTCAAAACGAGGCCCACCGCCTGCCGTCCATAGCGGTTTACCCCCATTCCGAACACAATGGGATATGTATCGCAAGCTGATTTGATCGTTTCCGTTGAATTTACATTTAAATCATTATATTGAATTTCAAATGTACATTTCAAATTACCGGGGCCACATACTAACTCGAAAAATTCCAGAAAAATATTTTCTAGTTTCGTATTGACGATACGGTCCTAATAAAACTAGTTTCGTTGAATTCTGAGATCGTTGGAAAAATGGCCATTTCCCAGTCGATTAAAATCAACTGAAACTGGTCAAACGCGTTTTCCTTTGCCACGCTCACATATTGATTCGAAAAATTATGAAATTTGAAACCTAACATTAATTTTACACCACGGACCCAACAAAAGTGGTTTCGTCGAAATCCGAGGTCGTTTGCAAAATTTCTATTTTTAAGGGCCTGAATTCCATAGCGGCTATTCAGAATTTTCAACTGAGCATATCTTTTTATCCCCGCTATGAAATTTTGATTTTTCGGGTTCATTGGAAAGATATCATCAAATAGATCCTATTGTTTTTGGTTTCGCTAAAATCTGGATTGTTTTGCACCCGGTACATTCAATTGAAGTTTGAAATCGAATTATCGAACTACCGCGCCATTTTCAATTCCTTTTATAATTATATATAATTATTATATTCTAACGACGATGTATATAATATATACGTTCGAATTATATTCAAAATAAATTTCTCGTCGATTTTATTTAAAATAATTCATTTTAAATAATCAAAATTCGATAAAATTGTCAAAATAAAAATTTTAAACTGGCCCAGATTTTCGGGTTATTACAAAATATTTTAAAGAAATTTATTGTAACTTTTATTTCGGAAAATAAGCATATATTTTTCTAACGTATTTTTGTGTAACTGTGGTCCTTTTGGCAATTTACAGAATTAACCAACCGATCTATTTATTTTTGTTTTGCAATCTGTACACATTGTTTTTCATGATTTTATTTTTAGTTGTGGTAATTCACATCTAAAAGTATAAAATAAAATAAGACAAAGAAATGCGAGCACAAAGCGTTAATGAAGCATTGATTCAACTTTACAGGACATTTATGTAATAAAAACGTATAAGAAAATATTTAATATCTCACCCTGTCGCTAAAGCAACATATACAAATTAATGATACAGACGAAGTCTACACTTAAAATTAAATAGCATATACAAGTGAACATCTCAATAGCACTCATTATACAACGTGACGCATGCGATACAACAGGTAAACTAGAACATGGTAAACATAAGCCTCATGACGCATACAAAATGAAAAAAAAATTATATATGAAATGAATAAATCGAACGTGGTAGGCATGCTTGAGTTTAGTGGGACAAGTGTGTAAATAATGTTTACACGTGCTTAGTTCACTTTTATATTTACATTTTTCCACTATGTTTAAACTTACCTGTATGAATTTCACCTCCTTCCAACATTCATTCTTCTTCCGTCCCATTTCCATTCTCTACCCCTCCGCTCAGTTCCGCAATTCTTCATAAAAAAGAAAGAAAAGAAAAAAAAAGTGAAAAGCCTGCATGCGTTAAAGCCCTCACCCAAACTTTCCACTTCGGTCCTTTCTCCCTCAACACCCCATCCGCCTTCCAACGTTCCTCCACACTCAGCCAGTTACCAACTTTCCCCTCAACCAGCCCCAATCCGCCTTTGCATGCACAGTTACATCATTTACCACCAAACCAAAGTTCAGCACTTCCTACCCGATTAATGCAGCACTCCCCATTTTGCTTCCCCAACGGCTTCTCCTCTTTCCGTTTCACAAGAGAAAAATATATGACGTGAAGCTTGTGCATGCAACTCTCCTCATTTCCAATTCTCCACCATCAACCACCAACGTATGTTTTCAGCTTGCCTCCTCACACCCTTAGGTCCATCCCACTCCTTTCCACTAATCCCTGTAATAGAAAAACAGTCGACCCTTCCTTTAAACATCCTTCAACCGCAACCCTGCAGCTCCACCGCATCCATGCCGCGCCGAACTCCTCAGTCAAAATAGAATAAGTTGAGTGTATTTGATATTTGTGTGAATTGACTCGAGATATCGAAGCCAATTATACTCTACTGAGTGTGAATATAAGTTCAAGTCATCGGCATGGAATTGAGACAATTCCAATTTAAAGTATTTGTATATTTATATAGGTTTTCAGCTATTTAAACATGATATGTCAATTTAAAAAATATATTTAAATAGAACTTATTTGTTTTAAAGATATGTTTATGTTTAAAGTATTATTTTTGTATACTTCTTCAAAGTTAAATATATATTGAGTAATTATTTTAAACATTTCTATTTTATAGTTTGTATATATATAATTATTAGTTTATAACAAATGTATTATTTTCAAATATTTTATTTAATTAAAGTGGAATTGTTTTCGGTCCTGAATCCTTTGATTTGAATATAATGAATCCGTTTTGAATGATATCAATGAATTCGAATTAAGGAAATATTGAAATCGTGATTCTTTGTTTATATTGATTGTTCGAAAGTAAGGCATTAAGAAAAAGACATTCTATAAACGATCATCTCTTAAACAATCTTTTCTTGATTTATAAAAGACTAAGAGATGTATGTGTGTATATATATGTATGGAAAGCACTTGTTTTGAAATATGAAGCGCTGGTTATTTGGAAGACCGGGATCGGAATTTATTTTCCGAAAACCATTCGAAATAACTATACGACGTAAATAATGAAGTTATGAAGACGACGATTGAAGACCGTGATTCTTCACATCGAACGGACTGCCTGCTGATTGGTTTCTTTACTAAATAGCTAAGGTAGATAGATGCCCCTATTACCGGAGTGGCAGAATGCCGAACGTATTTGGAGAATTTTCGGATTTTGTTCCGTTCAGACCTAGAATGGACTTGTATGGATGGTGTGTCTGACATTGTAATTGACAATATAACACTGATTTCTGTTGGTATGTATCTGGTTTGTGACGTACGCGCTTGAAGTGGTTATATATAGATGGAAATCAGTGGTCATATTGTGAATGGATAACGTGACATACTTAAGAGATGAAATGAGCTTGTACGATCAGGGCATTGCTTTTCTAGGCATGCTTTGTGTATGACGTGACATTGACAAACCTCACACCCTGGATGATGAGAAACTAGTAGTTAGGTTGTGTGTATATATATATATATATATATATATATATGAATTGATGATGACCGCTGCAGCAGTGGGAAACCACTTATGACTTATGGAATAGTGTATGTTTGGGGGGCCGTGTCTGGTCGAAAATAGTTGATCTACCTTGTGATTTGTATTGGTGTCCACGTCTAGATGAAAACCCATGATTACATTTCGTTTGTGTTCCGATTGATCTTTCGTGCCAGGAATCATCAAGTTGGAAACCCAAATTCCAATACGAGCCATACGATTTTGATTGTGCATATATATATGGCGACATAATATATGGGGTATTTTGCCATCTAGGATTAATACATTTATTTGCAAAATGATTACCACACTATATATATATATATATATGTATTATGGCATTGAAAAGAGGATTTTCACGTATGAAAGCATGTTTGGTTATCATAAGATAAAACTGGCCCATCTGGTGTGCGCTTGCATTGTGTGATGTGGGACGAGCTTATGATAGCTTCATTTTCCAAAAGTCATTACGTACTTATATGCATGGGTATTCACCTGGAGTAAACCCGTTCCGCGTTAGTGGCGTGGTTCGGTGAATTTCCCAACTTTAAATAAATCCTAAAGTAACTGTTTTATGTTCTCACACAAGTCCTATGACTGACCTAGAGTTTATTGTTCCTTCCTAAACTCTGGGTGCTCATTTTTTTTTCACACGGGCAGCTAGTAGTTTAGTTTTGCAGTTATAGTTCGTTGGAGCGAACTTCAGAGCGCTTTCTGAGTTGGAGTCTACGCTAGAGTTGAAAATTCCACTGTATGATTTTGATCTTCTGCTGAGAGAGTATTTTCTTTCTTCCGCTATATATTCATGCAACTCTGATATAATATTGTTTTGAGCAATGAAAAAGTTCTGTTATTTTGTTCAGTATATGTATGTACCCATAACAATTCGTCTTTTTGAGCGATTTAAGTTGGTTTAATTACCGACGAGAATCCAAAAAAAAGGACGGGTCGTTACCGTTGGTATCACAGCTTTGGTTCATACAAAGCTACGGGGTACGACATATTTTGAATAGAAGATAGAACTCATCAGAGTTATAATATCTCATTAGAGATAGGGTTAGAAATAAACTTGAATTAGATTTGGAATAGTCCGGTGAGAGAGTGTCTTTTGAAAGTGAATTATTTTGAACTAAGTAAATCATGTTGAAATAACTTCTAATAAAAATTTAAGTATTTTAATCGATGTCGTGATAGGACTATTGGTACATATGAAGATTTCGAATATATGCAGGGCCGACGTATGTACGAAGCCTTATACGTACGCAATAGATATAGAGTCATACTCTAGTCGCTCGAGGATGATTGTAACAACCCGAAAAATGCGAGCCAGTTTGAAATTTTTATTTTGGCAATTTTATCGAATTTTGATTATTTAAAATGAATTATTTTAAATAAAATCGACGAGAAAATTTATTTTGAATATAATTAGAACGTATATATTATATACGTCGTCGTTAGAATATAAATATTTATATATAATTATAAATAGAATTGAAAATGGCGCGGTAGTTCGATAATTCGATTTCAAACTTCAATTGAATGTACCGGGTGCAAAACAAGCCGGATTTTAGTGAAACCAAAAATAATGGAATCTAATTGTGGATATCTTTCCAACGAAGTTAACAAACTGAGATTTCACTTTATAAATGATAAGATATGTCCAGTTGAAAATTCTGAATAGTCGCTATGGAATTCAGGCCCTTAAAAATGGACATTTTGCAAATGACCTCGGATTTCGACGAAACCAGTTTTGTTAGGTCCGTGATGTCGAATTATTGCTAGATTCAAAATTTCATAATTTTTCGAATCAATATGTGAGCGTGGCAAAGGAAAACGTGTTTTGACCATTTCAGTTGATTTTAATCGACTGGAAATTGGCCATTTTTCCAACAGTCTCAGAATTCGACGAAACTAGTTTTGTTAGGACCGTATCGTCAATACGAAGCTAGAAAATATTTTTCTGGAATTTTTAGAGTTAGTATGTGACCCCGGTAATTTGAAATGTACGTTTAAAATTCAATAAAGTGATTTAAATGTAAATTCAACGGAAACTATTCGAGACAATCGAATCAGCTTGCGATACATATTCCATTGAGTTCGGAATGGGGGTAAAACGCTATGGGCGACAGGCGGTGGGCCTCGTTTGGAGGTCGAAACAAAAGTCAACTTTTTGGGAGAAAATTAAGTAAATATATATTTTTATATTTAAGCCCTTGCTTTCCTCTCTCTTTCACTCAGCCCTTCCCCGTCAGTTTATTTTCAAAAAAAAAAAAAAAAGGAGCGACGAACCCTAGCCTGGCGCCACCGTCGATCGTCGTGACCACCCTCCCCCTGTCGCGCCGCCGCAGGCAAACCCCCCCATCTCCTTCCTCCGTTCGTGCCCTCACAACCCCAGACCCGACGAAAGCCCTAAACCCCCTTATTCTCGCCTGGATCTGCCGTCTCCGTCCACTGGGGCACTACCGCGGGTCAGTCGACCACCTCCGAGCCCCTTTGCCCTCCTTCCCCTTCTCCGAACCTCCACAGCCTAAATCGAGCCAAACCCTTCACCGCCAGACGAAGTGGACCCCGCCGCGCCACTACACAGCCATCGACGCCTCAGGAACCCCCCCCCCCTCCGCCTTCGATTTTTTTTTTTCTGTAAGTGTTTCTTTATTTTCATTTTTATTTTTATTTTTATTTTCAATTCTGCCTTTTTTAGTATATTATAAACTGATTTTTTTTTTAGTATATTATAAACTGATTTTTTTAAGTATATAAAACTGATTTTTTAAAAGTATATAAAACTGATTTTTTAAAAGTATATAAAACTGATTTTTTAAAAGCATATAAAACTGATTTTTATAAGTAGAAATTATAGATTTTTATCATTTTAAAGTTAAGTTTTTACAAATAGAAAAGGTTTGATTTTTATTGGTTAAAAAGATTAGATTTTTCTTTTTCTCTTAAAGCTTTGATTTTTAATCATGAAAACATGATTTTTATTCGAAGGAATTTTGAATTCGTAGGAGGTAGAAAAAGTTTAGGATTTTGTTGTAGGAAAAATAAGATTTTTGACGAGATAAAAATTAGATCTTAGCGGCTTAAAAATATAATTTTTATATATTGAACTTCGATAGAAAAATAGAATTTTTATATATTGAACTTCGATAGAAAAATAGAATTTTTATATATTGAACATCGAAGTAAAAATTCGATTTTTATATATTGAATAGCGAAGTAAAAATGTGATTTTTACGTATGTAGTGAAAGCAGCAACGAAGGTGACAAAAAGGCGAAACGACGAAGACTTCTGCAAAAGAAGAGCCGTGGAGCTAGGATAGCTATATGTGAGAACTTCTCACTCAAATTCTCTTTTTCTAGTTATATATATATACTAGGATGCAGACGGTGCTTAGTAGCACCCGACACAATCGTCCACAAACCATGGACTTGTTTGTTTTGGTTGCATAGATTAGTTAGATGATTTGGTTTGAATTGAATTGTTTGGTGAATTGAAATGGATTTGATTGATGTGTGAATGGCGTGGGCCTTCACTAGACCGGGGATAAGGCTAGGCCTCGTCCCGTTTCTAGTATCGTGCCGTTATGCCGCCGAAATTTTCTAAAATATGTTAGAAAAATAAAAATATCATTTTATTGAATAAATGAACTGAATAGAAATTCAAGTGTTAAAATAAATTGTTTTATCGTTAAAAATATAATTTTTAACGTGAAAGTGAATAAATAGATATTTATAAACAAATCGGCCGATTTGTTTATATACACCGATTTGACTGATATTGATTGGGTCGATAAATTTTACACATCGCCCAACTGCACAAATAAAATCTGTGTTTGATTGTTTGAAACCCCACACGGGTGTTGGGATGAAATTTGATGTTCACTCATCCTGATTGATTAAATATGTCGATCGGTCGATTGACAGACTGTGTAAGCGTCAATTATTTATATTTGGTGCTTATACAGTGTAGTGCACTTTGGTTGATGATTGATTATTTTTCAAAGCTATTATATACCTGTGTTGTATGGAATCCATATAATTAACGTTATATGGTGATTGATTGGGCCTCATTCCAATCGGGAAAATAAGGAATATTATAAAAGAAAATTCATGTGTTGAATATAAAAATAGTCATGTGTTGACGATGTTCATGTGTTGAGTGAAATATTTTATATAATAAAATTTACATCTTTATCATATTTAAAATTAGAACTACTTCCCAGTAGAAATCTAATTGAAAATCAAACGATTAGATACCATAGTTTTACAAAATATTTTACATAACAAAAATAGTGACGTGTTGACAGTGCTCATGTGTTGAGATTAGTCGTGTGTTGAAAGAAATATAGATTCATGTGTTGAATGAAATAAATATTCATTAATTGAATAGAATAACGAATTATTGAAATATAAAGCCGTGTTGGTTAGAGATGCGTTATTTTGACGCGAACGAGGTTTATATCGATTTTATTCGTTTTAAAATGAATATTGAAAAGTGATTTCAAAATTTAATATTTTGAAAGAAAATTCAAATTGAATTAGATTAAAAATTCAAATTGAAATTTTATTGAATCAATTTGAAATGAATTCGAATCGAATAGAAAATGAATTCGATTCGAATTGAATAGAAAGTGAATTTGAATTCGAATAAAATTGAAAGGAATTCAAATTAAATTAAATTGAAATTGAAATTTAAAACGAACTGAAATTGAATTGAAATCAATTTGAAACGATTTCGAAATGAATTGAATTGAAAACGATTTCGAAATGAATTGAAAACGAATTCAAATTGAATTGAAAGTGAATTGAAATGAATTCAAATTGAATTAAAATTTGAATTGAATAGAAATGAATTTTAAAGCGAATTTGTAAAGAAGAATTCAAATTTTGGCTTTAAATGGAAATAGTGTTGAAATGGTTTTGAAACGAATTTAAAACGATTTATAAAATTCGTTTTAAAGGGAAATCGACGAAATATATATTATATATATTATATATATAATATAATGGCCTGAATAGAACGCGCCGCGCCGCGGCAGTTCGTGAATTTCGACCATTTATTTCAAACGGACATTGCGGGAGATCCGACCGTCGGATTCTCCTAAAACCGGAACCGTTGGGTTCGTATCGAAAAGAGCTTTCCAATAAATGTTAGAAATTTGAAATCTAACGGTTGGATTTGGAATTATGTCCAAATCAAATTCGAAAAAGGTCGCTGTAAGTGCAGTTCGATGGCCGTTGTTGGAAATCGACTGTACGGGCCTTGATAAAATTATCAAAAATATCTATAATTTGTGTAAAATTATAATATGTGAATTGGAAAGATTTGGGGTGGAAAATTCCACATTTGAAAAGATAAAAAGAGATTTTTATCGAAATGAACTAGTTTTGAACTAGAATTGAACTCAATTTATTTTTAAAATAAATAAATTGAAATTGAAAGTGATTTTGAAAATAATCGATAATTTCCAATACGTGGATTGGACTGGAGCTGAATCGAAATTATCTTCGGGATATTTCGATGTTGGATTTTGTGACTATACAGATATTGTTATGGGAATTTGAAAGATATATTTCATATCGTTATTTCCAATACGATATTTGTTGGTTTCAGAATTTGATATTGAATATAAGCCGATATATTTTCTATTCAGAGCCTTGTATTTAATATCAAATGTGATTGGGTTTGTCGTGAATCGTGTTTTAGAAGACATTGGTTCTTTAACCCAGTTAAAGACAGAATATTGATTTTTGAGAAGATTAAAACTAAGTGGAGTTTTAATGAATCTTTAATTAGATTAAAAATGTGAATTGATAATTTTAATTATCAAATGTGAAAAGTGATCGAGAGTGGAGTACCACCAGTTTTGCTCCAAAGCAATAGTTAAATCTTTAATTAGATTTGAACGTGAAATGGTAATTAAGTTTACCGATAACACCGTGGTGTTAGATGTGGAGTATTACCAGTTTTCTCCCTGGGATATATAGGTTGGGATTGGGAAATAAAATAAATAATTACTTCGGCGTGGTTCGTTAATCCCGAATAGTTTGAAATGGTATCCAAAGGAAGAATGTGATTTTGTGAATAAAAGAATATACTGAATTGGAATGAGGCGATCATTGTGTTTGTGTAACATTTGTTAATTATATACGTGGGTTATTCAGAAAGTCCGGGTTATACCCATTCTGAATAACCGATTCGACGAGATGTCGAAGATGAAGACGGTGGTTGAAGACCGGAAGTCTTCACATCGTTTGGGTGATTACTGATGATCTTGATTGGGCTGTACACCCAAGATGAGGGAAACAGTCGGTGATCGTCCAGACGTACTTGGAGATGGATGGATATGCGAGGAAAGTGCCTCCGGTTTCGTTCAGACCCAGAACGGACTTGTAAATGGATTGTGTGTCTGACATTGGATTTTATTCTGTGTTGATTGATCTCTATTGAATATACATCTGTTTGGCGGCGGAGAATTTATTCTCTTGCTTAACGCCCTTCTCTGAGACGTACGAGCTCAGAGGTTGTATATCGATGGACATCAGTCGCATGGAGTGAATTGCCAATGTGGCATGCGTAAGTGGCAAATGATCAGGGCTTCTGTTGAAAAGCAAAGTCTTGTGGTTGATGATCAAAGCACGGCCTGTGTGGCGTAGCTTTGTGTATAACGTGGATTCGCGAGCCTCACACCTCGGTATGAGTCAAAAACGGGATAGTGACTGCAGGGAGAGCACGACGTTTCTTTCTAGCTAGGGTGGTGTCAGTGACCTACCAGCCCTGACATTTATATACTTTTCACCTGTGTGGTTGTTGGATACGAGGCGCCTCGGATATAGGTCTGTAAGGACCGGGAAACGTGTGTTCAGGAATTGCCAATCCTCAAAAGTAAGAGAGGACCGGCCCTGAAGATCCAAGGATCATAGTGGGGTCCTGAGACATTTGCTAGAGTGTCTCGAACGCGGAGAGGAGCTTGCCCCTTGCCTCGGCTCATGACGGAAATCCAACTTCCAATACGTGTATTGCGGTTTTAATTGTAGAACTAGTATGGCGACATGATATATGGTACCCATGCCGTCTATGATTGATATTTATGATTGAATTGTTTTGACACTATACACTTATTATACTATCAAATAATGTGTTTTAAACGTATCAAGCATGCTTTGGCTGTTATAAGGGAAAACCCTATCCTCCGGCTTGCGTTGCATTGTGTGATGGGACCTGGGTCTTATAACAGCTTCATTTGTCTTTATTTAGCATTGCGTTGTTTGTTCTATGCACTGGTATTCTTGGGAGGAAACCCGTTCCGTGTTATACGGCGTGGTCCCTTGATTTACCTAACTTTAAAACCAATATTAATAACTGTTTTAGTTCTCACACCAGTCACATGACTGACCTGGAGTTTATTGTTTTAACCTAAACTCTGGGTGCCCCTATTTTCCGCACGGGCAGCTAGTAGTTTTGGTTTTGCAGATTTATATTCACAGGGTCCTGATTAACAGCTGGAACGATGCTCGGAAAGCTCTGTATCCGTGTATCACTTTCAGTTGTATTTTATATTATATTCCGCTGCTATGTAATTTATTGTAATCTCTGATATTTATCGAATGTAATTTATTCATTTATACTCTGTATATTCTTGTATCTGATGGAATTGTTGGAATAACAATTAAATGTTCTTCCGTATGCATTCTTTTGTGTGTTGTTCTCAAAGTATTCGTGCTTTCCTTCACGGGGAAGTTACGGGTTCTTTCAATGATTCTACTGATGACCATGGCACCATCAGCAGTTATTTTCGAGTTTCGAAGTGGGATGACTATATGATTCCGGTTAGGACGTCGGTAATACTATTTTGACAAATGTTACATATGATATATAAGTTAATATAAGATAGTGAGAGCTAAACATCCTTAACCTGGATAATATTTTAATTTCAGAAGTAAACCCACTTAAATAATTGGAAAGGGAAATTTCGAAAATGTATGAAAGTGAAATTAATTATAAGAAATCATATTGAGATATATCAACCTATATTTCAGATCTTGATAATGATATTTAATCAAAGAGTAACAAACGTCTAAGTGGGGGAGAAGTTACTTTTCCCCAATTAAAACTGTATGAGCAATCCAACAGAAAGTATTTAAAAAGTAACCGCTTGCGATACAAAAATGGGATTTGAAGTAAGATTTACTTAAGGGGCAGTGAATGGGAAAAAAAAAGAGAAATGAGTATCCTAAGAATAAACAACTTATAGTGTGCACATAGGTGCCCTCGACTTTCCTATCTCGGCCTAAGTAGTTTCATCATTTAAATTCGAACCGTTGAGTAGCGTCGTTCATTTCCCTTTACTTAAGCTTGGTCGAATATCTTGACTCGAATCATCGTACTTTTGAACTGTTATACTTGTACCATTGGGTGCACTTGACTTTCTTGTCTTGATTTTGTTTGAGAATTTGAACCAAACTTATTGATCTTGAGTAGTTTATCTTTTGGATTTAGGTATGTTTTAATTTAGAACATTATACCTTTTAGTGCTCATTTTGATATCGAGCTTTTGTTTTGAATGTATGGTATTTGACTTGATCCATGCATGTATACCTTTGTGTCGTTTTTCGAATAAAACCAAGATTGAGCTCAACCAAGACAACTTTGATTTATCCAAGACATTAGGTTAATGGAACTTAAACAAATAAGCTTTGCATAGAAATTAGAAGTGTTTGAAATATAGAATTCAATTTATGCAAGGAAAATGGATTTTTGAAAGATGAAATTTTAGAATTGGTTCTAAAATTTTTGAAACTTATTTCTAATGTTTTGAATAATGATGGTTTGAAACATGCACATACAAAATCAGAGTGCGCAGCGAAAGCGTGATGGTATATTTGGATAAGGAATGTTTCAAGGGTTTTCTAACTATAGGAAATTTGCAACCTTTTCAAACACATTTTGATATTTGAAATAAGAAAGAATAAAGCCCTATAGTATGGTTAAAATGAGTTTGAAAAAAAAATGAATGCAACTATCTGAATTGTAAAGAGATTTCTGAGATTTCGACTATGGCTCTTGAAATACTCTATCTTGTGATATACAAAGATATTTGAAATAAAGGAGGTGTAAACGATTTTCGAAAACTTCGAAAACAAGAATGGCTTGAATTCGTATGAAATTAGATTTGAAAGGTTCGAATGGTTTAAATACAACCATGGATTCCGAAATAGGAAACATAAATTGCATTCTTGAAAGTTGAAAATTTTATTTTCAATTGGACGAATTTGGTTTTTCCAACTAGTTAAATTAAGAGAATTTTTCCAAACAAGCTTCAATATTTGAGACGAAGGAAAAGGTCATATATTTTGGATTCAAATGGATTTAAAGGGAAAACGGTTATTCGATTTTATGAATAGGACAACTAAAATATGAAATCCAACTCTTGAAGATATTATAAGAATATGAAAATTACTCGAAAATCTTGGAAATGTTTGAAACAAATTGGAATTTGAGCTGAAGTTATAATGAATTATGAAGTATAAATGATTATCTAAAAACTTTAAAATGAAAAAGTTTGAATTTGCATCAAATTTGATTTCCAAAAAGAATTTTATGGTTATATGAATATCAAACTATGATAATTGGATTTTTCAAAATAAAGTGAAACTTATGAAGCTTGATATGATCTTTGATTTAGTGAATTTGACATCTTCGAATAAGACCATTGATTTTGGAAATATGGAAACCTAAGGTATATGATTGAAAATATAAATTGATCAAAAATTTGATTTCCCATTTATTGATCGAATTTGCTTTCTAACTATTTTGAATGGTTTAAGAAGTGGTTTCGATGACTTGAATCCCGACATTTTGGAAAATATTTAGAAACAACAAAATTATGGTTTGAGTATGTGCAAATTTTGGTTTACAACTTCGGGATATTGAATGATTTGGTTTGTTCGAGTAACCGTGACTAAAACTAGGTGTGATGAGGTATTGGATTTCATATGATGGGTGGTACTCTGTGGCCCTGTCATGAGGATAAATTTCTCGAACTAATAACATATAGATTTGATCATAGTATGTTGTAACTTTGAAAGCAAATTTGGTTTTGAAAATCCCAAAGTAACTTATGTATATAGAAGAAATATATAATATTCCAATAGTTTGTGCTGAAAATGGGATTCTAAGTTAGAGAAATCATTTTGAGATTTTCAAAATACGTTGCAAGCAACGACTTGTAATCAAAATATAAACTCGAACTTCTTTAATTGACCCTTCCAAATTTGTACTTTCCAAATATAATGATTTGAGTTTTTTTTAATAAGCTTTCATAAAAAGGTTTTGGAAAATTCAATCATATGAAAATTTTCTTATGAGTTGCATTGAAAAATTTAGACTTAATATAAGAATTTGTAAGTTTAACAAATTTATATGTAAGATTTATTTTTCTTATGTATAATTTCACGAGCTCTCCTTTTAGAGGACGAAAAGCCTTAAGTGGGGGAGATTGTAACAACCTAAAAATTTTGATGATTAAAATATTAAATTATCGTTGAATTTAAATTTTATTATGTAATGTTTGTTTGGAAGTTGTTTCTTTGTTAGTCGAATTATTAAAATGATATTAATTCAGTTGACAGAAATGATCAGAACTTGGAATTAAATTATAATTAAATATTCGTCTTAAAATTTTTGTTCAATTTTAGTTTGCGTAGTCTTAAAATATTTTAAAGAAATTTATTGTAATTTTTATTTTGGAAAATAAGCATATATTTTTCTAACATATTTTTGTGTAATTGTGATCCTTTTGGCACTTTACAGAATTAACCAACCGATCTATTTTATTTTTGTTTTGTAATCTGTACACATTGTTGTTCATGATTTTATTTTTAGTTGTGGTGATTCACATCTAAAAGTATAAAATAAAATAAGACAAAGAAATGCGAGCACGGAGCGTTAACAAAGCATTGATTCAACTTTACAGGACATTTATGTAATAAAAACGTATAAGAAAATATTTAATATCTCACCCTATCGCTAAAGCAACATATACAAATTAATGATACAGACGAAGTCTACACTTAAAATTAAATAGCATATACAAGTGAGCATCTCAATAGCATTCAATATACAACGCGATGCATGCGAATACAACAGGTAAACTAGAACACGGTAAACATAAGCCTCATGACGCATACAAAATGGAAAAAAAATTATATATGAAATGAATAAATCGAACGTGGCAGGCATGCATGAGTTTAGTGGGACAAGTGAGTGAACAATGTTTACACGTGCTTAGTTCACTTTTATATTTACATTTTTCCACCACGTTTAAATTTACCTTTACGAATTTCACCTCCTTCCAACATTCATTCTTCTTCCGTCCCATTTCCTTTCTCCACCCCTCCGCTCAGTTCCGCCATTCTTCATAAAAAGAAAGAAAAGGAAAAAAAGTGAAAAGCCTGCATGCGTTAAAGCCCTCACCCAAACTTTCCACTTCGGTCCTTTCTCCCTCAACACCCCATCCTCCTTCCAACGTTCCTCCACACTCAGCCAGTGACCAACTTTCCCCTCAACCAGCTCCAATCCGCCTTTGCATGCACCGTTACATCATTTACCACCAAACCAAAGTTTCGCACTTCCTACCCGATTAATGCAGCACTCCACATTTTGCTTCCCCAATGGCTTCTCCCCTTTCCCTTTCACAAGAGAAAAATATATGACATGAAGCTTGTGCATGCAACTCTTCTCATTTCCGATTCTCCACCATCAGCTACCAACGTATGTTTTCAGCTCGCCTCCTCACGCCCTCAGGTCCATCCCACTCCTTTCCACTAATCCCTGTAATAGAAAAATAGTCGGCCTTTCCTTTAAACATCCTTCAACCGTAACCCTGCAGCTCCACCACATCCATGCCGCGTCGAACTCCTCAGTCCAAACCTTTGCATGCATGCAAAGTTTTTCTTTTGCAGATAAAAACTTTGTGTAATGACCCGCATTTTCCAGGGGTATAATTAATTTATTTAATTATATAAATAGTGATTTAGGGAATTAAATCTTCATTAATTAAATTTTAGTGAATATTTAATTAAAATAATAAATTAAATAATATATTTAATTCTAAAATAATCAAAATTGGCTGAAATGACGATATGGTGTGAACCGGATCATCTGTGATATATAATTCAGTTTAGAATTGAATTTGACTAACGAATATATTCAATCGATGTCAGTTTGAACGTATAATTATAATATAATTAAAATAGAGCTCGTAATGGCGCGGCAGTTCGCTATTTGGCGATTTGAACTTCAATTGAGTATACAGGGTTCGTTTTAAATCGGATTTCTATGAAACAAGAAACGTGTGGAGCTGGTGGAGTATATCTTTCTAGTGGAAGAGAAAAATCGGGATTTCATTGTGTAGATTTTGAGATATGTCCAAATCAAATTTTAGAAAAGTCGTTGTGGAATTCCTTTATATTTTATAAAGGAATTATTTATATTTTAAAAAGGGATTTCGATATAAATCGAATATCGGATTGACCCAGATTGAAATATCAAGTTAGAAATTCCTAGAGGAATATTCCAGAGCTGTATGGTATTCCACTGTGAATATAGACGATAATATTTATTTTTAAATATTAAATTAAATTATATTTAAATATATTTATATATATAAATAGGCTATTTAGAGCGTTAAAAATAGCCACTTTTGCAAACGAAGTCGGAATTCGACGAAACAAGTTTTGTTGGATCCGCAAGGTCAAATTATTGTTAGATTCCAAGTTTCTTGATTTTTAGAGTCACTGTGTGGCCGTACGGATTTTTAGAGTGAAAAACAGTTAGTATTTTGACGGTTAAAAATATGCTGTGTGAGCATACGAAGTCGGAATTTGACGAAACCAATTTCGTTGGGACCGTAATGTCGAACTCTAGTAGTATGTCCAGTTTGGTGATTTTTGGGTATCACATGAGATCACAGGAATTTTTAAAAGACGAATACAGATAGAAATTAGCAAAATAAAATATTAAAATATTGATAAAAAAATATCTAGATATTTTGCTGTCCTATATATACCCCTCCCTTAGAAATTCCTAAACCTAATTCTCTTTAGAAAAAAGTTTGAGCCGCCGCATTTCTTTCTTTCTCCTTTCCAGTAAAACGTTCACACTCAAAAATCAAGAACAAATGAAAATAAAATTCTATAAGCCTCAAATCAAGTGTCTTTGGATTCAAAAAGGGATTATCTTCAATCCTATGTTCCTCTTGTCCCATGCGACATCACTGGTTGGGTTCGACGGCAGTACAGTGCACCTAGGACTTGGAGTTTTGCGAAGCAGGAGCATCAAAGTTGGTTTTTGAGGTTTGTATTGGGTTGAGAGCATCGAATGGGAGCTATAGGTATATTTTGAGGATGTTCTAACCCGAATTGTTCACTGCCTGTACCTGAAGGACTGGCGACGCAACCCAGGGAGAAGGCGTCGAGTTGGGCTTAGGTGGGTTCAAGAGGTAGCGGTTGCGAAGGGGAATGGGATGGTGGAAGTTGCGAAGGAGGTTGGTGGCCGAGGTGGATGGAAACAGGGGTCAACGCAGGGGTCAATGATTTTTGCTGTAGGAAGTGGGATCGTGAAACCGAATTGTGGGAGATGAAGGCTTTTGTCGGGTCTGGTATTTTAAGTGGAGATTGGGCCAGGGATTTATAAAAGGGTAAAGGCCCATTTGATTTTTATTTAAAGTAATTCAATATTCAATAGTGTATAATTTTGTTTAAGTCATAACAAATTCATACGTGGACAAAATTCAGTGAAACAAGATCCGACATGATCGTATGGACGGGAGCAACACAATGAGACTGACCAGAAGTGAATCCGAGCTCGTTACAATTTATGGCGAAATAAATTGTCTGTCGCAGTCAAATAAACGCAAACCGTTATTTAACGATTAACGCGCCAATGTGAGTAAAACTCACCAACTCTGAACAGTTATATTTTTATAATGTATTCTTAGAACTGTTAATCATCTGTTGATTGCTGTGTGTTGGTTGATTGATTGAACTGCTAGTCAGTTAGTGGAAATTATATATATATAAATATATATATAAACCTTTAAATATTTATATATTGTTGCTGTTATCAGAATAATCAGTACTGAACCGAAAGTGATGTTGATTTTACTGTGTAACATCTGTGGATGCAGGGAAACAGGTTGGAGGGACCCAACTGGGTTCCTCAATATTTATAATACTATTTTGATTCATATATTGTGATATAGAATCCATGGTCGATTATATGTGCTTGGACGATATTGAACATTGTGAGTTGATCTGATTGAATACCATAACATACGGGATGTTGATAAGGGGATTTTCAAAGTGATATTGAAAACAGAATATTTATAAATTGGAATATTTATAAATAAGAGATATTTATAAATTCGAATATTTATAAATAAGAAATATTTATAAATTGGAATATTTATAAATAGGAGATACATAGAAAAAGAAAATAATTTCAAAACATTTTCTTTGAGTGGAAAGGCCTGTGTGGCGGTTTGGGGATTTTCCCGATGCTCCCGTTACAAAGGAGGTTATGGCGAATTTTTCCGGGAATTTAAGGAGATAGAATATTTTCAAGAATAAATTAGAAAAAAAGAGAAATATTTGTAAACATTTACAAATAGAATAGAAAGAGGAATATTTGTAAAATCATTTACAAATAGAATTGAAAAGGAAATCATTTGTAAAGTGAAGAACCGTTACTAAAAGTAAATCTTTATAAATGAATAAATGTTGTTAAAAAGGAAATCCTTTTAAATGGATAAACGTAATTAGAAAGGAGTTAATCGAATATGGTATTCGAAAGTAGGTTAATCGAATCTAGTATTCGAAAGTAAGTTAATCGAATCTGGTATTCGAAAGTTAGTTAATCGAATATGTTATTCGAAAGGGGGTTGGTCCAGTTAGAGTTAACCATCAGTTAGAGTTAACCAGTTAGAGTTAATCAGTTAGAGTTAACCAATTAGAGCTAATCAGTTAGAGTTAACCAATTAGAGCTAATCAGTTAGAGTTAATCAAATAAGTGTTAATCCAAATGAGTTGCCATTTCGTACGACTGCTAGCGTAATTCGCAGGGCTGTAAATAGCCTATGGCGGTCGGATGTTTACTGAGGGAATCAGGCGTAGCCATTGTGATCGCTGCGATCTAGAGTCAAGCGAATGGAGTTAAATAGAGTTATCGAATATTAGTTATTCGAATGGAGTTAAATAGAGTTATCGAATATTAGTTATTCGAATAGAGTTAAACGGAGTTAAATAGAGTTAATCGAATTAGTTATTCGAATAGAGTTAAATAAATAAGAGTGATTCAAATTAGTTATTCGAATAGAGTTAAACACAAAGGAGTTATCGATTAGTTAAATCGAAAGGAGTTATCGATTAGTTAAATCGAAAGGAGTTATCGATTAGTTAAATCGAAAGGGAAGATTATCGAATATCTTTTATTCGAGAGGAGATTATTGAATATACTTTATTCGAAGGAGTTATCGATTATTAGTTAATCGAAGTGAGTTATAAAATATTAGTTAAATCGAAGGAATTATCGAATATAGTTTATTCGATGGAGTTAATCGATTAGAGCTAAATCAAATGAGTTGATCGAATATAGTTTATTCGAATAGAGAAAAGAAGTTAATCGAATATAGTTTATTCGAATAGAGA
The DNA here is from genome assembly GCA_030737875.1 of Allium sativum. NCBI lineage: Eukaryota > Viridiplantae > Streptophyta > Magnoliopsida > Asparagales > Amaryllidaceae > Allium > Allium sativum. The sequence goes on along the minus strand of CM060921.1, from coordinate 361,479,961 downwards.
AAAGGAGTTAATCGAATATAGTTTATTCGAATAGAGTAAATGAGTTAATCAAATATAGTTTATTCGAATGGAGTTAGAGGAGTTATTGAATATAGTTTATTCGACAGGAGTTAAGTGAATAGTTAGATTAATCAAAGTGAATTAGTTAAGTTAAACTAAGTGAATTAGTTAAGTGAATTGGTTAAGTTAACCAAAGTGAATTTGTCGAGTTAATCAAAGTGATTAGTTAGGTTAATCGAGTTGAATTAGTCAGTCGAGTTAATAAATTGAGTTAGTCAAACCAAGTAAAACCAGTTAGAGTTAATTAATTAAGGTTGACCAGTTAGAGTTGATTAGTTAGAATTAACCAGTTAGAGTTAATCAATCAGAGTTAATCAAATAGAGTTAAGTAAAATTAGAACTGACTAGAGATTAGTAAATTGAATGGTTTTCTAAGTGCCTATCTGATGTTGGTTTCATCCTTCAGGATTTATACTTAGGGGATTGTTCTCATACTAGTTTACAGTCAGGGACTGATAGTTGGGGAAGAGTAGTGATTTGTAAATAAGCAAATGGAAAACGTTTTCCAGTGTTAATAACATATATTTTCTAAACATAGAAAATAAGGCAATGTGAATATATATATATAGATATATGTTGATGATTGAACGATATAATTTCCATCTGAAAATAATATCGTTGTTTGCACACTTGTTTTTCTTTGATAGTTAACTCACAGAATATCGAAGTTCTGACCATTTTAACGTTGTTAATATGGAGAGACCGGTTGGATTTTTATCCAAAGAACCACTCTGTATTGGCACAAGCGTTGTGAATCATTTATGCCAAAGATAATTGAAGACGGAGTAAAGTGCAAGGGCTGTTGTATAAGTCTTAGATAACAATGACTAAGATGGATATACTGAATAGTGCCTTCGGTTTGTCCAATCCCAGGACAACTTGTATGGATGAAGGTCTGACAGAGTATATCCAATGGATCGCGTAAGTTGATCCTTTCAAACGTATATACGTTGGTAGCGGAGGAATTCGTTTCTCTTAGCTGTATACCCGTTGTATCTTTGAGGAAATCAATTTTTGATTTTTCGGGTATGACGATGTGACATTTCTAAGTGAATGAAGATGGATGTCTGACAGAGTATTTCCAGACGATCACGTACATTGATTTCTTCAACTATACCAAGAGTGGAAGCGGAGAAGGAAACTTCTTTAGCTAACACGTAACGTACTGTTGTAGACACCAATTAGTGATTTTCGATGGATCTGACAATGTGGCATTCGAAGTGAATATGATGTAATGATAAAGCGTAGCTTCTAGCCTCATCAACCGGTAAATGACAGAAATCGGGCAGGCAGCATGGCTAAGTTGGTAGCACCGAAGTAGGGTGTATAATCACCTATCGAGAGAATATTCATTTGTTTCTTAAATCTATCAATAATGTCCCATATATATACGGGAACGGTTGCTGATCCCAACCGTTGGTGATGTACATTCGATACACTCAAGCGAAATGAGTGGTCGGTCATGTGTGGCTGAGTTACAAGTTGTTCTTGTTGAACTCCAGTGTATCATTCCTAGAGTACACTGATCAGAAGGTGGTTCCATACCTTGTCATAGTTGGAAATCCATTATCCAATACGTGCTTGCGATTTTGATTTGTATACTATATATGTAGAACGTGAGATGAAAGCGTTTGTGCTAGCTGATATCTATTTGTACATAGACATTATTATACTATCAAAAGGTTTTTGATATAAAGATATTTTGGATTCTCATAAGGGAAAAACCCGTTCCGTTCTGCGGCGTGGTCTTATGAGATATCGTTTACTTGTTCATATACCTGTTTAAACTGTTTTACTCATACCAGTCCCATGACTGACCCGGAGTTTACTTTGTTATTTTCCCTAAACTCTTGGGTGCCTAAATTTGTACGGGCAGTCAAGTAGTCGGGATTTTACAGATACACTTGGAAAGCTTGGAGCACGAGGCTTCAGGATTCTATAGCTATTATTATTTCCGCTATTGTTGTAAGTGCTGTACTCTGATAAGTGCTATTGTATATATAATTGTTTGTATTTCAAAAGTTATGATATATTTTATTCGTTCCGCTGTGAGATTCGTGTTTACTCTGATGATGATGTTCTTCTTCTTCTTCTATTCTACTAGTTCTACCTTATCTATCCTCACCCTCTAATTTCTTTCATTAATTACCAGGATTTTTCGATGTTTTTGTTATCGACATCGAGATTATGTCGATAACCAAAGTCGCTGAAAATCTGGGTCGTTACACTTTGTTTTATATATAAAAAACGAAGAGTTAGAAGAAAAGGATACACAAGAAAAAAAATAGAAGAAAGAAAGAGAGAGACGCGAGAGATAAAAAGACGTGAGAAAGGAGATAACAGAAATGGAACGGAGCTTAGGAAAGGCCCACAATTTCTGGAAGCAAATAGCTGTGAGAACAATTTAATTAAATTTTATTTTATATAATATGCCTAGTTAATGAATTTGAAAATGTATGGTTGCATGAATAACTAATTAATTGTTGTTAGTATATGATGGTTGCCAAAATAAATGCATTTGAGGCGCGTTAGTGTATAACGCATATTTGAAATTTTATTGGTTGTTTGCATGTAGGAATTGTTAGTGTGTGATGATTGCCCGAAATAAATTCATTTGAGGCGTGTTAGTGTTTAACGCGTATTTGGAATTTTATCCGTTGTTTGCATGTAGAAATGAATGTATAAAATGGGGTTGAATGTTTGCATATATGATATACATGTACTCACTACGACTTTGTATGAATTGTCAGCAGAAAATTAGGAAATTTCCTAAATTTAAGTAAAAAATGATTTGTTGGTCAAATGAGAATTTAGTCATTAGCAAGTGTTTCATTAACTACATAATATTGACTTGACAATGTTTGTTGATTTTTGATTCAATAACATTTTGTTAATTTAGTAATATTTGATTACGCGAATAATTTCTCTAATTAATATTTCTTGACATTGAATACAATTGATAATGTTGATTTAAAATTTTATGGGGTCATTAAAGCAATTTATTAATCAAGTTATGATATTAACATTTTTAAATATGAAAGAAATAATGGTATGAGTAAAATTTGGGAACTTGTTAATTTGATTTAATAGTATAAATAAATTCGATTTTGGAAACCAATTAATATGTTATTATCAACATTAAGTGGTATTATAATGTATTTCGATGTAGGTTAAAATAAAATTTTTTGAGTTTGAACTTAACGATTCAATATTTGTGAATAAAAACTGTAAATTGAATATTAAGAAATGTTAATTATTTTGTGAGTTATGTATTAAGTTAATGATAATCATCTTGTGAATCAAGTATGGTGTATTTAATATAAATCGTTTGGTTTTAACTTAAATGATATGATAATAACTTTGTTATTCTGAATAAAACTTAGGTTAATTATGGAAGCAAATGAGGAACTAAGTAAACAAAATAGAATAAGTTGAGTGTCTTTGAAATTGGTGTGAATTGACTCGAGATATTGAAGCCAATTATATTCTACTTGGTGTGAATATAAGTTCAAGTCATCGGCATGGAAAGGAAACAATTCCAATTTAAAGTATCTGTATTTTTATATAGGTTTTCAACTATTTAAACATGATATGTTAATCTAAAAAATATATTTAAATAGAACTTATTTGTTTTAAATATATGTTTATGTTTAAAGTATTATTTTGTGTACTTCTTCAAAGTTAAATATATATTGAGTAATTATTTTAAACATTTCTATTTTAAAGTTTGTATATGTATAATTATTAGTTTATAACAAATGTATTATTTTTAAATATTTTATTTAATTAAAGTAGAATTGTTTTCGGTCTTGAATCCTTTGATTTGAATATAATGAATCCGTTTTGAATGATATCAATGAATTCGAAGTAAGGAAATATTGAAATCGTGATTCTTTGTTTATATTGATTGTTCGAAAGTAAGGCATTAAGAAAAAGACTATCTATAAACGATCATCTCTTAAACAATCATTTCTTGATTTAGAAAAGAATAAGAGATGTATGTGTATATATATATGTATGGAAAGTACTTGTTTTGAAATATGAAGCGTTGGTTATTTGGAAGACCGGGATCGGAATTTATTTTCTGAAAACCATTCGAAATAACTATACGACGTAAATAATGAAGTTATGAAGACGACGATTGAAGATCGTGATTCTTCACAGCGAATGGACTGCCTGCTGATTGGTTTCTTTACTGAATAGCTACAGTAGATAGAAGCCCCTATTACAGGAGCGGCAGAATGTCCGAACGTATTTGGAGAATATTCGGATTTTGTTCCATTCAGACCTAGAATGGACTTGTATGGATGGTGTGTCTGACATTGTAATTGACAACATAACACTGATTTCCGTTGATATGTATCTGGTTTGTGACGTACAAGCTCGAAGTGGTTATATACAGATGGAAATCAGTGGTCATGTTGTGAATGGATAATGTGACATACTTAAGAGATGAAATGAGCTTGTATGATCAGGGCATTGCTTTTCTAGGCATGCTTTGTGTTGTGACGTGACATCGACAAACCTCACACCTCGGATGATGAGAAACTGGCGGTTAGGTTGTGTGTGTGTGTATATATATGTATGAATTGATGATGACTGCTGCAGCAATGGGAAACCACTTATGACTTATGGAATAGGGTATGTTCGGGGGGCCGTGTCTGGTCGAAAACCGTTGATCTACCTTGTGATTTGTATTGGTGTCCACGTATGGATGAAAAACCCATGATTACATTTCATTCGTGTTCCTATTGATCTTTCGTGCCAGGAATCAACAAGTTGGAAACCCAAATCTCCAATACGAGCCATACGATTTTGATTGTGCATATATATATGGCGACATAATATTATGGGGTATTATGCCATCTAGGATTAATACATTTATTTGCGAAATGCTTTCCACAATATATATATATATATATATATATATATATATATATATATGTATGTATGTATTATGGCATTGAAAATAGGATTTTCACGTATGAAAGCATGATTGGTTATCATAAGATAAAAATCTCCCATTTGGTGTGTGCTTGCATTGTATGATGTGGGACGAGCTTATAATAGCTTCATTTTCAAAAAGTCATTACGTACTTATATGCACGGGTATTCACCTAGATTAAACCTTGTTCCGCGTTAGTGGCGTGGTCCGGTGAATTTCCCAACTTTAAATAAATCCTAAAGTAACTGTTTTATGTTCTCACACCAGTCCCATGACTGACCTAGAGTTTATTGTTCCTTCCTAAACTCTGGGTGCCCATTTTTTTTCACACGGGCAACTAGTAGTTTAGTTTTGCAGTTATAGTTCGTTGGAGCGAAGTTCGGAGCGCTTTCTGAGTTGGAGTCTACGCTAGAGTTGAAGCTTCTCCTGTATGATTTTGATATTCCGCTAAGAGAGTATTTTCCTTCTTCCGCTGTATATTTTATGTTGTAACTCTGATATTCATGTAACTTGATATAATATTGTTTTGAGCAATGAAAAATTTCTGTTATTTTGTATATGTATGTACCCATAACAATTTGTCTTTATGAGCGATTTAAGTTGGTTTAATTACCGGCGAGAATCGGAAAAAAAAGACGGGTCGTACAGTTGGTATCAGAGCTTTGGTTCATACAAAGCTACGGGGTACGATATATTTTGAATAGAAGATAGAACTCATCAGAGTTGTAATATCTCATTAGAGATAGGGTTAGAAATATCCTAGAATGAGATTTGGAATAGTTTGGTGAGAGAACGTCTTTTGAAAGTGAATTATTTTGAACTAAGTAAATCATGTTGAAATAACTTCTAATAAAAATTTGAGTATTTTAATCGACGTCGTGATAGGACTATTGGTACATATGAAGATTTCGAATATATGCAGGGCCGGCGTATGTACGCAGCCTTATACGTATGCAATAGATATAGAGTCACACTCTAGTCGCTCGAGGATGATTCTACTGATGACCATAGCAACATCAGTAGTTATTTTCGAGTTTCGAAGTGGGATGACTATATGATTCTGGTTAGGACGTCGGTAATACTATTTTGACAAATGTTACATATGATATATAAGTTAATATAAGATAGTGAGAGCTAAACATCCTTAACCTGGATAATATGTTACTTTCATAAGTAAACCCACTTAAAGAATTGGAAAGGGAAATTTTGAAATTGTATGAAAGTGAAATTATTTATTAAGAAATCATATTGAGATATATCACCCTATATTTCAGATCTTAATAATGATATTTAATCAAAGAGTAACAAACGTCTAAGTGGGGGAGAAGCTACTTTTCCCCAATTAAAACTGTATGAGTAATCCAACATAAAGTATTTAAAAAGTAACCGCTTATAATACAAAAACGGGATTTGAAGTAAGATTTACTCAAGAAGTGGTGAATGAAAAAAAAAGAGAAATGAGTATCCTAAGAATAAACAACTTATAGTGTGCACTTAGGTGCCCTCGACTTTCCTATCTCGGCCTAAGTAGTTTCATCATTTAAATTCGAACCGTTGAGTAGCGTCGTTCATTTCCCTTTACTTAAGCTTGGTCGAATATCTTGACTCGAATCATTGTACTTTTGAACTGTTATACTTGTACCATTGGTGCACTTGACTTTCTTACCTTGATCCTGTTTGATAATTTGAACCAAACTTATTGATCTTGAGTAGTTTATCTTTTGGATTTAGGTGTGTTTTAATTTAGATCATTATACCTTTTAGTGCTCATTTTGATATTGAGCTTTTGTTTTGAATGTATGGCATTTGACTTGATCCATGCATGTATACCTTTGTGTCGTTTATCGAATAAAACCAAGATTGAGCTCAACCAAGACAACTTTGATTTATCCAAGACATTAGGTTAATGGAACTTAAACAAATAAGCTTTGCATAGAAATTAGAAGTGTTTGAAATATAGAATTCAATTTATGCAAGGAAAATGGATTTTTGAAAGATGAAATTTAAGAATTGGTTCTAAAATTTTTGAAACTTATTTCTAATGTTTTGAATAATGATGGCTTGAAAAATGCACGTACTAAATCAGGGTGCGCAGCGAAAGCGTGATGGTATATTTGAATAAGGAATGTTTCAAGGGTTTTCTAACTATAGGAAATTTGCAACCTTTTCAAACACATTTTGATATTTGAAATAAGAATGAATAAATCCCTATAGTATGGTTAAAATGAGTTTGAAAAAAAATGAGTGCAACTATTTGAATCGTTAAGAGATTTCTGAGATTTCGACTATGGCTCTTGAAATACTCTATCTTGTGATATACAAAGGTATTTGAAATGAAGGAGGTGTAAACGATTTTCGAAAACTTCGAAAACTAGAAAGGCTTGAATTCGTATGAAATTAGATTTGAAAGGTTCGAATGGTTTAAATACAATCATGGATTTCGAAATAGGAAACATAAATTGCATTCTTGAAAGTTGAAATTCAATTGGACGAATTTGGTTTTTCCAACTAGTTAAATTAAGAGAATTTTTCCAAACAAGCTTCAATATTTGAGACGAAGGAAAAAGTCATATATTTTGGATTTAAAGGGAAAACGGTTATTCGATTTTATGAATAGGACAACTAAAATATGAAATCCAACTCTTGAAGATATTATAAGAATATGAAAATTATTCGAAAATCTTGGAAATGTTTGAAACAAATTGGAATTTGAGCTAAAGTTATAATGACTTATGAAGTATAAATGATTATCTAAAAACTTTAGAATGAAAAGGTTTGAATTTGCATCAAATTTGATTTCCAAAAAGAAATTTATGTTTATATGAATATCAAATTATGATAATTGGATATTCCAAAATAAAGTGAAACTTATGAAGCTTGATATGATCTTTGATTTAGTGAATTTGACATCTTAGAATAAGACCATTGATTTTGGAAATATGGAAACCTAAGGTATATGATTGAAAAAATAAATTGATCAAAAATATGATTTCCCATTTATTGATCGAATTTGCTTTCTAACTACTTTGAATGGTTTAAGAAGTGGTTTCGACGACTTGAATCCTGATATTTTGGAAAACATTTAGAAACAACAAAATTATGGTTTGAGTATGTGCAAATATTGGTTTACAACTTCGGGATATTGAATGATTTGGTTTGTTCAAGTAACCGTGACTAAAACTGGGTGTGATGGATTTCGTATGATGGGTGGTACTCAGTGGCCCTGTCATGCAATAAACTCCTCGAACTAGTAACATATAGATTTGATCATAGTATGTTAAAACTTTGAAAGCAAATTTGGTTTTGAAAATCCCGAAGTAACTTATGTATATAGAAGAAATATATAATATTTCAATAGTTTGTGCTGAAAATGGGATTCTAAGTCAGAGAAATCATTTTGAGATTTTCGAAATGCGTTGTAAGCAACGACTTGTAACCAAAATATAAACTCGAACTTCTTTAATTGACCCTTCCAAATTTGTACCTTCGTATTATAATGATTTTAGTTTTGTTTAATAAGCTTTCATAAAAAGGTTTTGGCAAATTTAATCATATGAAAATTTTCTTATAAGTTGCGTTGAAAAATTTAGACTTAATATAAGAATTTGTAAGTTTAACAAATTTATATGTAAGATTTATTTTGCTTTTGTATAATTTCACGAGCTCTCCTTTTCGAGGACGAAAAGCCTTAAGTGGGAGAGATTATAACAACCTAAGAATTTTGATGAATATTAAATTATCGTTGAATTTAAATTTTATTATGTAATGTTTGTTTGGAAGTTGTTTCGTTATTAGTTGAATTATTAAAACGATTTCAATTCAGTTGACAGAAATGATCAGAGCTTTGAATTAAATTATAATTAAATATTTGTATTAAAATTTTTGTTCAGTTTTAGTTTGCATAGTCTTAAAATATTTTAAAGAAATTTATTGTAATTTTTTTTTGGAAAATAAGCATATATTTTTCTAACGTATTTTTGTGTAACTGTGGTCCTTTTGGCACTTTACAGAATTAACCAACCGATCTTTTTTTTTTTTTTTGTAATCTGTACACATTATTGTTCTTGATTTTATTTTTAGTTGTGGTGATTCACATCTAAAAGTATAAAATAAAATAAGACAAAGAAATGTGAGCATAGAGCGTTAACGAAGCATTGGTTCAACTTTACAGGACATTTATGTAATAAAAACGTATAAGAAAATATTTAATATCTCACCCTATCGCTAAAGCAACATATACAAATTAATGATACAGACGAAGTCTACACTTAAAATTAAATAGCATATACAAGTGAGCATCTCAATAGCATTCAATATACAACGTGGTGCATGAAAATACAACAGGTAAACTAGAACATGGTAAACATAAGCCTCATTCAATATACAACGTGATGCATGCGAATACAACAGGTAAACTAGAACACGGTAAACATAAGCCTCATGATGCATACAAAATGGGAAAAAAAATTAAATATTGGCTTAATACAACAGGTAAACTAAAACACGGTAAACATAGTTGATGGAAGCTGATTTGGGTTTATTGTTAATCGTGTTTTAAATGAAATTAGTTCCTTAACACAGTAAAAGATAGGCTAAATTTCTTAAATTTGAATAATCGTTAAGTAATGATTTTTGAGATTAAAACTGAATTAGAGTTTTAATGAATCTGTAATTAGATTGGAATGAGAATAAGGTAATTAAATATATCGAATTCATGAAGTCATCGAGAAGTGGAGTACCACCAGTTTTACTCCAGATGATAGTTAAATATTTAATTAGATTTCAACGAGGAATGGTAATTAATTTTACTAATAACACAGTGGGTGTTAGACATGGAGTACTACCAGTTTTGCTGCAAGGGATGAATAGGTTGGGATTGGGAAAATAAAATAAATGATTACTTTGGTAAGGTTCGCTAATCCCGACTAGTTTGATAAGCCTTAATTTGGTTTGAATTGTGAAAAGAATATTTGAATAGAATAACATTCTGAATTGGAATGAGGCATATGATATATTTTTATAGCATTTGATTATAAAATACGCGAGTTATTCGGAAAGACCGGGTTTATCCCATTCTGAATAACTGGTACAACGACTAAATGTCAGTGATATGAAGACGGTGGATGAAGACCGGAGATCTTCACATCATTTGGATGATTACTGATGTCTTGATTGGGATGTACACCCAAGACAAGGTAATAAGTGGTGATCGTCCAGACGTACTTGGAGATCGACCGGATATGTGAGGGCCTCTCTCCTATATTGGACATATGGTACGAGGAATAAGGGCCTCCGGTTTCGTTCAGACCTAGAATAGACTTGCAAATGGATAGTGTGTCTAACATTGTATTCGTTCATCTCTTCTAAATATATATCTGTTTGGTAGCGGAGAATTTATTCTCTTTCTTAACAATGTTCTCTGAGACGTACGAGCTTAGAGGTTATATATTGGTGGAAATCAGTGGTACGGTATGGAATGACAGTGTGGCATGCTGAGATGCAAATGATATAGGCTTTTGTTGAAAAGAAAAGTCTTGTGGTTGATGATCAAACCACATCTTTAATTAGCATAGCTTTGTGTAGCGTTAATTCGCGAGCCTCATACCCCAGTGTGAACCAAAAACAGGATAGTGACTGTGTAACGTCCCGCATTTTTATCGTTTGTATGTGGATAGTAAAATCAGATTAAATATTGGATTCATAATATAAGTGGATTTATGTATTAATTAAAATGAAGTTGAACGTATAAAAATATATACTAAATATAATCAAGCCCGTAATATCGCGACAGTTCGTCATTTAACGTTTTGAACTCCAACTGAGCATACAGTATCCATTATAAGTCGGATTTCCTCAAAACAAGAAGCATTTGGATCCATTGAGCTATTTATTTCTAATGGTAGTGAAAAACAGAGATTTCGTGTTATAGATTATGAGTTATGCCCAAATCAAATTTCCAAATAGTCGCTATAGAATCGTTTATCGACCATAATAGTTTATTCGATATAACTAGATATTAGTTTCAAATCTGGACAAGGTTCTTTTGAGACATAGTGATAATTTAATTTTTAGAATTTTACTGTAATTTTTACTTAATTAAATACACAACTTTTTATTTGGAGTATTTTGCACCCTTAATCAGCATTTTGGGGTTTCAAAATATGAGTCAACGTACCGATATTATTATATTTTTGGGATCGTGGCACCTCGCTGGACATGATGGTATTTTTATTTCTGTCCATAGCTGACGATAAATAAACGAAGTCCTTCGTAACCAGTACCGTAGTAATGTCAAGCATATATAGTAAACTAAAACTATTTGGACAATCCACTACAAAGCTATTTCCATCCTACTTCATGACAAAGGCATTACGGATATGCCATTTACCTTCCCCAGCTACAATTCGAAAAGCCAAAGTACTGTATGTATTAACATATAAAAATCCACATGCTCATCCCTTGTCCAGGCAAATCAAACTGCTAATCTAAAGCTACAAAATTTAAGAGCTGTGTAATACCCTATCAAAAATCCTATCCTACTTTACACTAGCTAGTTCAAGACAATTCAGTGCAGGATGTCCCTCCACACCTGTACGTTCCCAATCAAGCAGCTGTTCATGAAAGGAAAATCAAAATTGCTGATGAAATGAGATTACACTGCAGTCCTAACCTATGTTGCAACAGCCTATCCAAGCTACTACGTGATGACGAAGCCGTGCATTTCTTCAAGCTTAAGCAAAACATCACATGAGTATTATCCCAATCAACTGCAGCTAACCATACTCACACAGAAAGAAGTTTTCAAATCAACTAGCTCCTATACTGCTAATACTTCATACTAAAGCAAGCTGTAGCCTACCACTCTACAATGTGAACCGTATATATTCATGACAAGGCGAATCAACTTTAAATAATATTTTTCCTGTCGAAAAGCCCGTACTGATGTATAGCTACAACCCCTATTACTTCATCCCTAAGGGTCCTCATCTTTAAATACTGAGCACAACATCCTCAAACAAAAGAAAACCGAAAAGGTTACAAAAAAGAAAAAAGAAAAAAAAGAAGAAGAAGAGAAGAGCAGCTCAAAAGGAAGGAGTGGTCTCGGACGTGAGGAGGGAAAGAGATTGAGTGTGGCGAAGTATTGTATTACAGGAAATTAAAGGAGAGGCGATGGAGAAGCGCTGCAGCAAAGGGTTAGTGCGATCGTTATTTTAATTAGAAAGGGGGATCGGTTTGCGTACAAGTGTACAGTGATGGGCATTTTACTTGCGCTGTTGCCATGCAGCTCGACGTAGAAGAGGCCGAGGTGGAAGTCTCGATGTGGAGGAGGACAGCGTTAATTGTGAGTTTATGTTTGTTTGAGGTGGAGTTTTTTTGGTGAGATCTTGATTTCGATGTGAGGGGACGCTGATGAGGTACTTGCTGTTGAATTCGATGATGGACATGACGGTGTTGAGGTTATGGAAAATGTTGTGGATTTTGACTTATTGGTAATTGATGATAGGAGGGTGGTTTTGTGTCCTGTAGCAGATGGGAATTACGGAAGACTTAACAGGCGGGTGGGGTGGCGAAGGGTTCGAGGTTGGAGGACGTGAAACATGCATGCGTTTGGGGGAAGTTTCGGTGAAGGGGCATGTACAGGGAAGCTTTATTGAACCGGTTTACATGCATGCGTCGTGTTTAAGCAGAAAAGAAAAGGGGAAACTGCTACCTTCTTCCAGCGTACGCATGTAAACTTGTTTAACAAATAAGTAAACTGATGGGAGGCCATCTGCTGTTGCTGGTTTCCGTGTTTCAAGAGGGAGCGATTTCAAAACTATTCCAGTTATCGATGTTAGTGCACTAATTGAGAAAGCGGATGGTCCAAATATGGTTAATGATGAAGGTATGCTTAAAGAAGTTAAGAAGTTAGATGGGGCTTGTAAAGAGGTTGGATCCTTTTATGTGACCGGTCATTGTATTCCTGATCCCCTAGTTAGTGGAGTAAGAGAAATGACCAAAATGTTCTTTGATATTTCCTATGAGGAAAAGCTTAAAATTTAGATGATGCCAAATACTGGATACAGAGGATATCAGAGGATTGGTAGAACCAGTTGTGAAACAATGGAGAATTTGAAGGAGTACAGGCCGATGTGAAGAAATGGAATGTGAAGGATGTGGCCATGCAAACACAGAAGCAACAAGGACAGGCAAAGCTTTATACAGTATGGTCAAGGTTTCTAGGTATTAGGGGAAACCACGTTGGCAGAATTGAACGCCCAGTTTAATCGACTGACGAAAATCGTTATTTAACGGTTAACGCACAAAGGTGAGTAAATTCACTGACTCTAATCTATTTTAAAATATTATAATATTGGTTGAATGTTGTGTAATGGTTGCTTCGGTAGATTTCAATTAATTTGGTTGAAAAATATATATCGTTGCATATGTACACATCATTGGTTAGATACTGATTCCATCGATTAAAATATTCCCTAGTATGGATTAATCAGTGTTAATTGCTTGAATAACATCTGTGGATGTGGGAAATCGGTTGGAAGAATCCAACTGGATTCCTCAGTATTTGCATATACTGTTTGTTTTATGTGCACTATTTGAACCAAAATGACATTTAAACCCTGTACGAATATTGATTAGATCAATACACGATATCGATTAAGAAAAGGGCAACAGTCGACCATAAACTCATCTTTAAGTTAAGAAACTGATTTGCCGTCAGACAAATCAATGAGGTTAAGTTATAAAAATTATATTTTTATAATTAAGGTTATATTTTTTAGATTAATTTTATTGATCTAATAGTAAGAAGCAATTGAAATCAGTTAACGAATTAACTGATAATTTGAAGTGGACTAAATAAAATGGTTTATGGGAAAATGATTATTAGATTAAATAAGTCTTAGATTAATCTAATAATAATGGATTAGGAATTAATTGTTTAAAATTAATAAGATTTTCTTAATTATTAAATACCCTTGTAATGAAGTTTATATATTTATTGAACTAATTAGAATTGTTTATTAATAATGAAGTAAACTATTTACTTCAGCAAATGATCAAGTTAATCATTTTGATTAAAGAAATTTGTTCTTAAATGGATTTCATTTAAGAGGATATTAAAGTTGTATTAAGATGTTTACTTGAATTCGGTATAACAAATTTGAAAAAAAGTAAATTGCCAAAAGACAAAGAACGTCATGGGTTTTGATAAGAGAAGTTTAAAAAATGAAATTGTGTAAGGAAGACGAAGCGTAGAGAAATGTTGGATTTGTATAAGGAAGAGGAAGCGAAGAGTTAATGATCAGTGTAACAATTATAAACAATCGGGTTTTCAAAATAGGGGTATGGCGTTATAAAACCACATCTAAATGAAGCAAGAAATACAGTTTAATTGATATTATTAGAAAAAAGGAGTTAGAGTTACAGACTTATATCTGTCCTAAGATAAGAACGTTGTCGATCAAGGTCTGAGAGGTAATTAAAATACCCCAAAATGAACGAATTCTCAATTATCAAGGGATGGTATTGGTTTGTAACGAAAAGAGATGTCAAGGTTAGTATAAAGAGAATATGGCAGCGTATTGCAAGTCTTAGAACTGTAGCGAAAAAATAACGCTGTTGAATAGGCTTAAGCGTGACTGTTATGTCGAGATTAGTTATAAAGGAGAATATTACATCGTATGACAAGTTTTTGAACTGTAACGATAAATTAACGCTGTTAACCAAACTAAAGCGTGATGTTTATATATAGTAGCACTTCCTAGGGAATGAAAACAGTTTGTTTTGAAATCCACTTATTCTAAAGTAATAAGTAACGACATTTGTCTAAAGAAATACAAGAACGAATGTTAAATAAAAAGCACCGTGATTGTATGATGTTTAGTTATACATTAGAATGGATGTTGTTTTTACTGCGATAGTTAAATAACCGACTATCGAAGTGTTTTGACCATCGTTGTCAATACGGAGAGACCGGTTGGATATATTATCCGAAAACCACTCCGTATAGGCATAAGCGCTGCGAATTAGATCGTGCTGAAGATGAATTGAAGACGGAGTGTAATGCAAGGGTCATCCGGTTTCAGAATGGTGTTTTCTGCTTGTCCAGTCCCAGGACAACTCGTATGGACGAATGTCTGACAAAGTATTCCTAACAGTTATATAAGACGATCTTTTCAAGGTATTACGCCTGGTGGTGGAGAAATTCGTTTCTTTTAGCTTTTATACCCGTAATATTTTTGGGCAGATCAACTAGTGATTTGGCGGGTCTGACGATGTGGCATTCAAAGTGTATGGTGACCAGGTGTTCTAAAAGTTAGATGTAGCCTCAAGCCTCATCAACAGAAAAATGACAAAAATCGGGCAGGCAGCATGGCTATGTGGGTCGCTCCCATTAGGGTGTATAATCACCTATCTAGATAAATTCCCTTTTACTTCTTTAATCTATTTCGATGCTGTCCCTTTTCGGGAAACTTCGGTTTGAGCCCAACCATTGGTGACATACATTCGATACACTCAAGCGAAATGTGTGGTCGGTCAAGTGTGGGCCGGGTTGCAAGACGTTCTTGTTGAACCTAGTGTATTCGCCTCTAGAGATACACTATCGGCAGGTGGTCCCATACCTTGTCATAGTTGGAATCCATTGATATATACTATGTATGTAGAGCGTGAGATGCAAGCGTTCTGCTATTTGGTTATTTACTTGATTAGACATTATTATAATATCACTGGATTTTGATATCAAAATATTTTGGGTTATAGTAAGGTAAAAACCGTTTATGTTTATGTGTGGTTTTGTCTTACTATTATCCTTTTGTTTCAAAAGGATTTTCAAAGTTAAACAGTATGGTTGGAATTTACTCACACCAGTCCCATGACTGAGCCAGAGTTTATTTCATTTGTTTTCCCTAAACTCTTGAGTGCCCAAATTTATACGGGAAGTCAAGTGTTTCAGGATTTTACAGATACACTTGGAGGAGCTAAAAGTAGAAGGCTTCACCGTTAGTATTTAGAGATTATTTTCGCTATGATATGATGTATTGTACTCTGATAATGGTATGTGTATATAATACAATTTTGTATTTCAAAGCTATGTTATATAATACATTTTATTTGTTCCGCTGTGAGATTCGTGTTTACTCTGATTCTGCTTAGTTGTGTTCTTTTTCTTCTTCTATTCTATTAGTTCTATCTTTTCTATCTCATCCTCTTATTTCTTTCTATTAATGATCTGAATTTTCGTCCACTTTGAGTTGAACGTGTAGGATATTTATCAACTCAAATTGGCATGGATTTCTGGGTCGTTACAGTTGGTATCAGAGCTGAAGGTTAAGTGATTACCTTGGCTCTATGGCGTGACTCAATAGAGATGGGGTTAGTAATACTCCAGATTGAGTTTGAGTGTATATATACGAGTGAACGTATTTGTAAATTTATATAAAAATTATTTTATATTGTGTCGACTGGTTTGGCGAGTGGTTTATGAATTCTGGTCGATACTGGATTGTAAACTGTATCGATAGGTGTTTCTAAACTCTTGAATAGAGTTATTCGACACAATATTGTTTATAAAGGCTGGGTAAATGAAATATTCTACCCAAAAATATATTTGGATATAAAGAAATTATATATTATTGGAATTATTCAATATATTGGATATATTTGTTATTATTATAATTGAATAACATTATGGTTAAGATGGGTACGTAAATAACCCATCAAAACTTGTATAATGTAATTTGTGAAATTTAATGGATTAAATCCAAATTTAAATCCAGAATTGAAATAAACCCTGGAAACTTGGAAAAGGATTAAATGTATAGAAATTTAAAATCCTGGGGAGATTTGAGATTGTTTTTCAAGAATTTTGAAAGATATTTGAAATGGAAGTGTTTAAAATGAATTTTGAAAAGTAATATAGTATTGAACTCACTTTGATCAATGGAAAATAAATTCTGATAATGACGGCCACATTATCAGTGTTCGTTTTCAAGTTTCTAAGTGACGGATTACTACCAAAGATTTTGTTTTGAAATAAATTGCTCGGAAATTCGAATGTTTTGAATTGCTATGTTATGAATATATATATGATTTCAAACCAATTTGAAATGAAACCCCAGGAATTTGAATTCTGAAATTTAAAACTTACTTATGAAGTAAATAAACAGAGAATTTAAATAAGTCAAATAAAAGTGGAGTTGAATTGAGGCCAAGTAAGTGGAAATCGTACTGGAATAAGGATTTGACTTGGCAAAGTACTTGAGTTGTGAATTGAGATTAGGAATGGAACCGAACCTGGGGGTGAAATTTGATTATTGAGTAAAATTTGGAAATTGAAGTTTGAAATGGAGTTGGCTTGGATGTAAGAGAATTATTGGTCAAGGATAAACTGACTAGAGATTAGTTGGAAATGCATCTGTGTATGCTGAATGGATTTCAATTTTCAAGTGGAAGAGATAAAGTTGAATACCCGACAAAAAGTTACATGTTTAAATAATTTGAGCATGAGATTTTTGAGTCCTGTTGGCAAGCCGTTTGGCTAATTAATTTTTGGATTGGAGAAGGCCTAGAGTGGCAAGTTGTTGTAGTACCGAAGAAGCCGTGTAAAGGAGATGCTAGCAAAAATTCTCCGAGAATTTGAGCTATTAGGGAATTTTCAGAATTTTCGAGAATATTCAAAATAAGAAGGAATTAAAATTTAATTGGAATTAATCATTTCAGTTGAAACTGAAATTATGAAGTAAACCAAATTTTTTTTAACCTGTTTACAACAGAGATTGTAACATTTTCCCTATCTTAGCAATTTCGAGGACGAAATTATTTTAAGGGGGAAGGAATGTAACGTCCCGCATTTTTATCGATTTGTATATGGATAGTTAAATCAGTTTAAATATTGGATTCGTAATATAAGTGGATTTATGTATTATCTAAAATGAAGTTGAACGTATAAAAATATCTATACCATATTATAAAAATTGAGTTTGTTTTCCTACGCTCTGAGGCCTTCTCACTTATTTGGACACCAAGAGTCTCGCTTTTGATTACGACTCTCTCTCTCTCCTAATCTCTGTGGCCCTCTTAAATTTTCCCCCAATCACTTCCTCCAAAGTCCAAAACTATGTTGAAACGGCTGCCACTTTCCCCCATGTATTGCCTCTTCCTTTTCCTATCACCCTCTCCCCCAGGTCACCGCTCATCTCTATTTTCCTATGCGAAATACTGATTTATGAACGAAAGACAATTTCAGATTCTTAGCGAGGTATGGTTACCCCTTCATGCTAATGCAAAGGAGAGCCAAGAAGCTATTGGTTTAGGGCATTACGTTTGGGGCCTTCCACCTCCGTCTAATGGCTTCATCTATCCTAGGTGATTCTTTTGAAATTACGTGCTTTTTAATGCTTCCCTGCTGAATTGGGAGCCTACGCCTTCAGATGAATCATATGTAAGTTTACATTTTGTAAGTTGATCTGTACGCTACCTAGGGCATTTTGTTGGATTTTCTGTAACTTTGCTAAATTGGGAGAAAATACAATTTCTGAAATTGAGAGTACATGCTACCTATTCATGTGTTTATTTACTTTTGATTTTAGTATTCTACACAACTGATTTTTAAAGCTGGGAGAAAATACATTCTTCCTTTCTATGATTCACCCGATATGTTCTATTCATTCATTGGGAATATTTTTGATCAGATACGTCTATTATATTATCGAGCGTTCTCCTTAATTGATAAAAATCTGCTAAAGTGCGGCGCGTATTTCCTTTAAAACTGCTGTTGCCAACAGCTGCAGCCATGCTGCTGCTTCATTTTATTTTCATTTTCTACTTTCCTGCTACATAACTTTCTGTTTTTTATAATATAGTTAGTTATATTACAACATGATTTATGTTGTTTCTTTTGATGTTCTATAGAAAAGCATGAAACATCTAATATTCTTATAGTTATCTACAGGTTCATGGCTATTTTTCTACATACAATTGGTATGTTACTTCTTTCTAAATTTATTATATGCCATTAATCTGCCTTATGTGTGTTTATATTGTTGCTTATGATTTAAACATTATTATGATACGCTATGATATGTTTGATATATTATACTTTTTTTAATTTCATTAATAATTATGCCCTATTTTAGGACGTTTGTTGATGCATGCATTTCATTCAATTTGACATAGAACACACCATAAAGTGGAATTGGAGCATATATCCTAAAGCTCTTTGTTAGGTTGGGTATACTAATGGACAAAATCATTTAAATAGGCAGCAAGAACGAAAGATCTGTTATAACATGCTTGCCATGAATAACATGGAAAAAGTTTAAGAACAATGAAATCATTGATTGGTTGTCATTTTAAGATATTTACCTGATCCTATGCTTTGGTAAAATTTGTAGAAATAAGTAATTATAATCATTGAGGCATGATTTTTTTTTACAGTGCAAAAATTCTTTAACTAAAGCTCGCTAATTGTGATACTCATAATAATAATTTTTAAAGTTTATATATCCTCTTGAATTTGAGTTTCCAGGTTTACCAATCCTGCCACATCTTTTATTAGATTTAGCACAAACATAGTATTTTCTTAATTATTTGCATTTTCTTACTTATTTCTTTGTATAATGGATGAAATATATAATATAAACAAATCAAGTACAAAACTGGAATGATTCCGTTCGTAGTGGGAAAATGGTTTTATTCTTATGGAATGTAAATGAATTGGGTTGCTCCATCTTTTTATATACATTCTCATATAGATCAGTTTTTAAAATCTAACATGATCTTGATTCTTTCATCCTGTTAATGGAGGTGTTGCCGGTCAATAATTGAGGGATGTTAACCGTAAAGTTTTACAATATACATGTTAAATATAACAAAGAAACTATATTGAAGCATTGAATTAAAATTATTGCCAATACAAATTATTATACGAGCGAACACTATAATCATCATATTACTAAACATTGAAATAATGCATCGGTAACTAAGTTATGAAACAACACCCCCAGCATTTAACACATTTTAAACCAAAAATGCTATGCGCATTGAAAATGAATATATGTATTCCTTGACATCGTACGATCATAGGGTATAGTCCAGATGAATTATCCAAATTTTTATTTCATTTCAAACCAAGTTGCCAATAATTGAGCAGAACTTGATTTGTTGCATATTATGATAATTAATTATTCCATTTTCTTTGATGATTGTAATAGTTTTGAAACTTCCCTCCATTTGTTTGACTCATAGTTGGTAATCAACTTTTGTTTGTTTATTTTACCCATTTTAATTTTTTTTACATGGGCGGATTAAAGATCCTAAAGGAATATATATATAAATGGATAGAAATTTGACCACTGAACAAATCTCAATTTATGATGTACTTCACGTCATCTGAACAAATTAATAGAATAGATCAACCTACATCTTTCTCATTTTCTGTTTCACCTCTTTTTTGTGGCATATTATCACCCATTCTTTATTTGAGTAGAAACTCAAATAATCGGCATGATGCTTCCCGGACCACTGTTTTGCTTCTTTTTCTTTACCCACCGTTGCTAAACAGATTTGTGTTTCCTTTCTCATTGAATAGTCCGAAAAGTAGCTAAGAAATACCTTTTTAGTTATTATTGGGTTTTCTATTCGTTTGGAAAATTAACAAAACAACGGTTTATATATTGATTTTCAACTTACTGTCCACTGTACTTACTGTCCACTATGCTTGTGAATGGTTGTCCGTTGCAGTTTGCCTTTCTTTTACATTGGAGTCCAACTTAAGGTTAATTCAAAGAATGGAATTAATTTTTTGAACACTGAGATTTGTAGTTATGTTAAATTTCTTCGTATTTGTTTTTTATTTAAATCACGATTTTGTTATAGCGTTCATGTATTGTATTTTTCAAAACCCACGTCGGCCTATATTTACATGTACAATAATCTTGCATGCTGCCAATCACTGGGTTTATCCATGTAGTTGATATAATGTCTCGGTTTGTCCCGAACATTTGTCATGATTTTTGTAACATGTGAAAGTTTACAGGTTTTTACTAAAACCAGTCACTGGGTTTATTAAATTATTTGTCATGATCAGATAATTGGTTGATCACATCTCGTTTTTGTACTTTTCTTCCATTTAATTATTTTTACAAATGGAAAGTTGTTAATCATGTTTTACACTGGTTTATATTTATCCTGCTGTGAAAATAAAATAAAATTAGGTTTGCTATTTAATTATAACTTGGAGACAGTAACTACACTTGCAGGCTTTAATACCTATGTGCACATAATGAATTTCAGAGAAAATACAAGGGTCATAATTTGATAATTAATAAAATGGTGGGAGGTTGTGATTTATCCAAGTAAACAAAAGTGAATTTCATGTAATGATGTCATTGAAACTTTTGTCCAGTCATTTCCAACCTTCCACTTCCCTTTAGACATGTAATTTGAATATCTGTGCATTTCTCTGTTTGAACAAAAAAGAAATTACCATATAGTTCATAATGTGAAATATATGGTGAATATGTACTAACAAATGTTGATTTCTTAATAATGTGCAACTTACTAAAAACTCGATCCATTACATAAAAGGAAACAAAGTGAAGAGATAGGTTTCTTCTTACAGATAGAACCTATTACTACCTCAACGACTTTTAATGGAGATGCAATCGGAATAGTTCTAACATTTGAAGGGTGATGATCAATGGTTAAAATAATGAGAAACCCTGTAGCCCCTATTCTTGCAGGGGTGGGTACGAGATGATACCGATGGGGCACTACATTCCTGAATGGTCGTAAGGTGATTCTCTTTCTTTTTATTTTACTTTGAGAGAATTTGCTTTACTCTATGTGTAGCGACCCGGAAATTTCGACACTCGAATTATCGACATTTACAAAAACAGTGTCCCACTCGAGTATCGAATCTCCAGAAAGCTAGGAGAAAGAAGTTGGAGGATGAGAAAGATAAGATAGAAATATTAGAATAGAAGAATACGAAGAAGAACAACACACAGAATCAGAGTCTCACATCGCAGTGGAACAAAATATAATACTCAAATAAATCTTTATTGAGAGCTTTGAAAAATAATTACAATATCAGAGTACAACACATATCTGGACAGTTTGATAATCTGTCCTCATATATATAATCACACAGCGGAATATCATTCGTCTGAACATCTTCAGCTTGTCGCTGGGCTTCACGGCACTTGATAACCTGAACCTGTACACCCCGGTCTAACCCGAGCATTTACAAAACACTGGGTCAGTCTGGTGGACCAGAGTGAGAAAAATTCGCACAGCATTTAGGGTATCACACAACTTGATTTTAAATTTAAAATCCTTTTGAAGAAAAGGATAATCGTAAGACCGATCCACACATAAACACGGACGGTTTTTACCTTACGATAACCCAAACCAGTTTTCGAAATCAGTACCTTGATCTGATATTATGATAATGTCTAGATACAAATAATTAACAAATCTAGAGGAACGCTTGCATCTCACGCTCCCCGTATATATATATACAATCAAAAACCGCGGGCGCTTATTGGATATTGGATTTCAACTTGACAAGGTATGGGACCACCTTCCGCACGTGTATCTCTAGAGGCGAATACACAGGGTTCAACAAGAACGTCTTGTAACCCGGCCCTCACATGACCGACCACTCATTTCGGTTGAGTGTATCGAATGTATATCACCAACGGTTGGACTCAAACCACCGTTCCCGAATGGGCAGAATCGATAGAATAAGAAACAAAAGGAATTTCTCTAGATAGGTGATTATACGTCCTAATGGGAGCGACCCACATAGCCATGCTGCCTGCCCGATTTCTGTCATCTCCTGGTTGATGATGTTGAGTCAAAGCTTCAAAGGTTGTTTTGATTTATGACAAGAAGAAGCTTCTACATCGACAAAAAGAAGACAAGATGACTTCATAGGTTGGAAGTTGATTATTTAGAGTAAAAAATGTTAAAATCTATCCTCAAATGATCATACTTCTAATTGCTTTAAAATATTTCTTATAAAAGCATTTTTTTATGCATATGGCCAAAAACATGTCGACCTACAATTTTTTATAGGTCAACAGGTTTTTAAATTGTAACGGTCAAAAATAGGTCGACCTATAAAATTTTATAGGTCAACAGGTTTTTGAAATTTCAACGGCTAAAAACATGTCGACCTATAAATTTCTATAGGTCAACAGGTTTTTGAATTTTGACCGTTATATTGAAAAGTCATCTTCTTTCTTCAAGAGTTGCATCCTTTTTTCTTCATGAATAATCACCCCTCTTAGATGCATCTCTTCACCAATGATTGCATCTACTCGATCTTTATAAATACATAAATTTGCAATCATTCAAATTACCGAATTAACCGAATTTACTCTCTATTTTCTGATCTATCTTGCATTATTCTTTTCACTCAAAAAGCACTCAAAAGCATTCAATAATCGTTTGAATCACCAAGCATATTTCATACACTTGTGATTCAACTCGATATTTTACTTCCTAATCTTACTAAACATCAAATTACATTTGAGGATAAGATTATAGGAAGGGTGTACTCAATTGTTGACAAATCAGTGTTGAAGGAAGAACACATTCAAAGTCAAAATCTTATTATTGTTGAAGTCCTCGGTGTTGTAAGAGGCAAGTGTTGAAGTCCTCGTGTTATAAGAGGCAAGTGTTGAAGTCCTCGTGTTATAAGAGGCAAGTGTTGAAGTCCTCGTGTTATAAGAGGCAAGTGTTGAAGTCCTCGTGATTGTTAGAGGCGTGAAATCCCGTTCGGCTGCTCGGGTATTGTAAACCTGTTTCCTCCGGGTGAAGTGAGGTTGTTGATTAGTGAAAATCCAGATAGAAGTCTGGGACTGGACGTAGGACGGTGCTCCGAACCAGTATAAAAATCCCTGGTGTGATTTTTCCTATTTACTGCATTTGCTATACTTGCTTATCTGTGATATTGCTTCTGTGAGATCTTTTTACATTAAATATTTACCTGCATAACTATTGTAAATATACAAGTTAGTATATCACATACTTTCCGCATAGCCATATTATAGATCCTGCACAAGTCGCGTACACGCCCGACCAAAAATGTTACTAACGACTGTTATGCAGATTATATATATAATTCAGGGGGAGCATATATACAGGGGGAGCATATATACAAGGAGAGATAACTATATTAAGCCATGTTGTCATCAATCAAAAAGGGGGAGAATGTTGAGTCAAAGCTTCAAAGGTTGTTTTGATTTATGACAAGAAGAAGCTTCTACATCGACAAAAAGAAGACAAGATGACTTCATAGGTTGGAAGTTGATTATTTAGAGTAAAAAATGTTAAAATCTATCCTCAAATGATCATACTTCTAATTGCTTTAAAATATTTCTTATAAAAGCATTTTTTTATGCATATGGCCAAAAACATGTCGACCTACAATTTTTTATAGGTCAACAGGTTTTTAAATTGTAACGGTCAAAAATAGGTCGACCTATAAAATTTTATAGGTCAACAGGTTTTTGAAATTTCAACGGCTAAAAACATGTCGACCTATAAATTTCTATAGGTCAACAGGTTTTTGAATTTTGACCGTTATATTGAAAAGTCATCTTCTTTCTTCAAGAGTTGCATCCTTTTTTCTTCATGAATAATCACCCCTCTTAGATGCATCTCTTCACCAATGATTGCATCTACTCGATCTTTATAAATACATAAATTTGCAATCATTCAAATTACCGAATTAACCGAATTTACTCTCCATTTTCTGATCTATCTTGCATTATTCTTTTCACTCAAAAAGCACTCAAAAGCATTCAATAATCGTTTGAATCACCAAGCATATTTCATACACTTGTGATTCAACTCGATATTTTACTTCCTAATCTTACTAAACATCAAATTACATTTGAGGATAAGATTATAGGAAGGGTGTACTCAATTGTTGACAAATCAGTGTTGAAGGAAGAACACATTCAAAGTCAAAATCTTATTATTGTTGAAGTCCTCGGTGTTGTAAGAGGCAAGTGTTGAAGTCCTCGTGTTATAAGAGGCAAGTGTTGAAGTCCTCGTGTTATAAGAGGCAAGTGTTGAAGTCCTCGTGTTATAAGAGGCAAGTGTTGAAGTCCTCGTGATTGTTAGAGGCGTGAAATCCCGTTCGGCTGCTCGGGTATTGTAAACCTGTTTCCTCCGGGTGAAGTGAGGTTGTTGATTAGTGAAAATCCAGATAGAAGTCTGGGACTGGACGTAGGACGGTGCTCCGAACCAGTATAAAAATCCCTGGTGTGATTTTTCCTATTTACTGCATTTGCTATACTTGCTTATCTGTGATATTGCTTCTGTGAGATCTTTTTACATTAAATATTTACCTGCATAACTATTGTAAATATACAAGTTAGTATATCACATACTTTCCGCATAGCCATATTATAGATCCTGCACAAGTCGCGTACACGCCCGACCCTATCATTTGGTATCAGAGCAAGGTCATCATATAACCGTAACACAGTTATTTGATATTTTCTGATAATATGGCAAATAACACTAGCACGAGTAACACCACTTACACAGAAGGTCAATCTACACAAAGACCTCCTTTCTTTAATGGCCTAAACTATAGTTATTGGGCAACACGTATGGCTTTCTATATGCAATCAACAAGTTATGATGCTTGGAATGCTACTCAGAAAGAAATAGTTAATCCAACTACTGAGTATGCAGAATGGACTCCTGCTGAGAAAACAGCAGCAGCAGTAAATGCAAAAGCAATAAATATGTTGTTTTGTGCATTAGACCAAAATGAGTATAACCGTGTTAGTATCTGTACCACTGCTTATCAAATTTGGCAAACGCTAAAAACAACTCATGAAGGTACTAACAAGGTTAAACAAGCAAAAATAGCTTTGTTGAAAAGTCAATTCCAAAATTTCAAAATGAAGCCAAATGAAACAATCAATGAGATGTATTCAAGGTTTCAAACTATTCATCATGCTCTTATTGGGTTAGGACAAAAATATTCTGACTTTGATGTAGTTTCAACAATCCTACACTCACTGACTAATGAATGGGAAGGAAAAGTATTAGCTATAGAAGAAGCTAATGATCTTTCTACCATGAAGCCAGATGAGTTGATAGGAAATCTAATGTCCTATGAAGCAAATTTACAGGCTAGAAGAGAACAAAAAGAAGAAAAGAAAAATGTCGCTTTTCATGCCGAAAAAGATGAAGACATTTCAGATTCTGAAGATGAAGACTTAGCACTTATTGCAAAAGGCTTTAAGAAGTTTTTGAAGCAAAGAAAAGCTAGTCGATACGACAAAAGGAAGTTTGGATCAAATAAACTATCATCTTCAAATATGGAATGCTTCAATTGTCACAAAAAGGGACATGTGCATAAAGATTGTCCGGATAAAAAGAAGAATTCCGAAAAATTCAAGAAGGACAAATCAAAGAAGAGAGCTTTCTCAGTAACCTGGGATGATTCAGACTCATCTTCATCTGACAGCGAAAGTGACTCAGACACTGAACAAGCAAATGTAGGTTTTATGGCAACAGAGGATGAGGTACGAATTCCTACTCTTGAGGATATGCTTGATATTTATGATAAAGTAATGATTAAACTTAAAGATACAAAATATCAGTTAAAAGAAGTCAAGACAATGTTGAATAGATCCGAATTAGAACGAGATATGTTAAAAGATGAGAAGAAAATATTAGAAGAAGAACTTGAAAAGGCTCAAGAATCGTTTTCTAATTCTAATTCTCAACTATCTCTTTTGACTCAAGAAATTGAAGTTCAAAAAGAGAAGAATGATGTTTTCATTACTGAAAATCATGAGCTTAAAACAAAAGTCAAGATTCTAGACCTAGAAAAAGTTAGTTTACAAAATAAGTTAGAAAATATTACTCAAAATGTTTCTAACTTTAACAAAGGTCGAGAAAATTTGACAAAGATCATTGAGAATTCACAATCTACTTCAAATAAGAAAGGTTTGGGATATAAAAACCAAGAAATTAAGAAGCATCTTGGTTATGGAAAGAAGAAAATAATGCAAAAGAACAAAGCTAAGAAAAATCTTAGTTTATCTTCCAAACCAAAACCTGTTGTGAAATCTCAAAAGAAAAATGTCAATAGCGATTTTGGAAATAATACTAATCTTAGAAATAGTACTAGATATGCTTTCATGTACAATAAGAATATCACTGCTAGTACTAATACACATCCAAGACCCAATTATTATAGAAATTCGAATACTTCTATGACTAGAGATCTATATAATAGATCTAGAAGCACGAAAAGGAACATCAATAGAGATTACTTAAGTATTTGGGTTCCTGTAAGTTGGAAAAACAGAGAAAAATATATCGATGATTATTTTGATTCGGTAGTTAATAACGAAAATTTTATCTTTAAAGGTTCCGTTAAACCCTCTTGGGTTTGGTTACCTTCCATCTAACCCATGGACCCAAACAAAGCAAGTGGGTACCAAATGTATATACATCATATTCTTTGCAGGTACACCACAACAAAAAGAAGAAAATTTCGATATCTCCAAATATCTTTGAATACAAATTTCAGTTTATCAAATTGCACATGATCTCCCGAAGGTACTTTAAATTATGTCTTATATTCGATTACTGTTCTATCATGATCTTTATTCTTTTTTATCAATGACAAAGAGGGAGAAATATGCATATATAATAAGTGTTGTTGGAGTTTGAAAATTCAAAAGAGAAGGAGAAAAACAAAATTATTCAAAACCTGTCGACTACCCCAAATTATGCTGTCGACCGGTCTTGTCCATTATGTTCTTTATTTCCAACCAGAGAATTAATCGGTCGACCGCCTATTTTCTCACCTGTCGACCGGTCTTAGTTAAACTTGTTTTTTTATTTTCAATCAGAACATAAAGCTGTCGACCGCCCCTAATAAAGCTGTCGACCGGTCCAGGTAAACTGGCCTATATAAATTCATTCAGAACTATTTCCTGTCGACCTCCTTTAAACTTCCTGTCGACCGGTTACATATGCTATTTAAAAAATTATATATGCATGTATCATATAAATATTCATTTTATATGCACTAACATTTTGTTACAGGAAACAGTAAGTTTTTATTATACTAACAAAATGTGCAGAAAGCTTTTAGACAGGGGGAGATAAAAATATATAAGCATATATTCAGGGGGAGCTACTCAGTTTCTCAAAAATATATGCAAGATATTGTCATCAATCAAAAGGGGGGAGACAATGTTGATACACAAGATTTTGATAAAAAAAGTGGAAATCAATGAAGATCGTGGTGAAGATCAATGGAAATCATGACATGGAGCTAAGATTATATATGTGTAGGTATGGAGTCGTGTTAGATTTATGTTAAAATCTATCCTCAAAGTATAACACGAATGCACAAAAAAATTTAGAAACTGAAATTAGCTGGGGCTGAAATCTGTATATTTGAGGAATTGAAAAGTCACAGAAAAAGCCCAAACGGTCCAGGCTTCGACCGGGAAAGAGTGCAGAGTGATATAGACTGTGGACCGAGGTCCTCCGGTCCACAGCAAGAAAACGGTCGACCGCCCAAAAAGGACCTGTCGACCGGTCCTATTGTCTTTTGTGCATAACGGCTATTTTTTTTCAAATTCCTGTCGACCTGTTAATTTCGACCTGTCGACCTTTTTTCTTGCTGTAATTTTTCTGAAAGGATGCTTCTTTTTATGCTTGATATGGTAAAAGTATATGTATGCTAACATTTGTTAATGCAGGAATCAAAAGGTAAGATTATTTATATTATAACAAATGTTGCAGAAATTCAGGGGGAGCTTGTATCCAAAGGGAAAAAACCTTATGGTGATATTGTTGTTACTATCATTTTTACAATACTATGTACCCTTTTTGTCGATGACAAAGGGGGAGAAAATGTTACTAACGACTGTTATGCAGATTATATATATAATTCAGGGGGAGCATATATACAGGGGGAGCATATATACAAGGAGAGATAACTATATTAAGCCATGTTGTCATCAATCAAAAAGGGGGAGAATGTTGAGTCAAAGCTTCAAAGGTTGTTTTGATTTATGACAAGAAGAAGCTTCTACATCGACAAAAAGAAGACAAGATGACTTCATAGGTTGGAAGTTGATTATTTAGAGTAAAAAATGTTAAAATCTATCCTCAAATGATCATACTTCTAATTGCTTTAAAATATTTCTTATAAAAGCATTTTTTTATGCATATGGCCAAAAACATGTCGACCTACAATTTTTTATAGGTCAACAGGTTTTTAAATTGTAACGGTCAAAAATAGGTCGACCTATAAAATTTTATAGGTCAACAGGTTTTTGAAATTTCAACGGCTAAAAACATGTCGACCTATAAATTTCTATAGGTCAACAGGTTTTTGAATTTTGACCGTTATATTGAAAAGTCATCTTCTTTCTTCAAGAGTTGCATCCTTTTTTCTTCATGAATAATCACCCCTCTTAGATGCATCTCTTCACCAATGATTGCATCTACTCGATCTTTATAAATACATAAATTTGCAATCATTCAAATTACCGAATTAACCGAATTTACTCTCTATTTTCTGATCTATCTTGCATTATTCTTTTCACTCAAAAAGCACTCAAAAGCATTCAATAATCGTTTGAATCACCAAGCATATTTCATACACTTGTGATTCAACTCGATATTTTACTTCCTAATCTTACTAAACATCAAATTACATTTGAGGATAAGATTATAGGAAGGGTGTACTCAATTGTTGACAAATCAGTGTTGAAGGAAGAACACATTCAAAGTCAAAATCTTATTATTGTTGAAGTCCTCGGTGTTGTAAGAGGCAAGTGTTGAAGTCCTCGTGTTATAAGAGGCAAGTGTTGAAGTCCTCGTGTTATAAGAGGCAAGTGTTGAAGTCCTCGTGTTATAAGAGGCAAGTGTTGAAGTCCTCGTGATTGTTAGAGGCGTGAAATCCCGTTCGGCTGCTCGGGTATTGTAAACCTGTTTCCTCCGGGTGAAGTGAGGTTGTTGATTAGTGAAAATCCAGATAGAAGTCTGGGACTGGACGTAGGACGGTGCTCCGAACCAGTATAAAAATCCCTGGTGTGATTTTTCCTATTTACTGCATTTGCTATACTTGCTTATCTGTGATATTGCTTCTGTGAGATCTTTTTACATTAAATATTTACCTGCATAACTATTGTAAATATACAAGTTAGTATATCACATACTTTCCGCATAGCCATATTATAGATCCTGCACAAGTCGCGTACACGCCCGACCCTTTCAGATGAGGCTTGAGGTCAGAACACATCTGGTCATCATATACTTTGAATGCCACATCGTCAGATCCGCCAGATCACACTGATTGACGTCCACAAAAATACTCTAGTCTATTTGGCTAGAGAACAACCATTTCTCCGCCATCAACTATGGTACGTTTGGAGAAATCAACGCAGGTAATTCCTTTGAAAATACTCTGTCAGACATCCGTCCATACAAGTCATCCAGGAACAGGATGAACCGAAGGTACTCTCCTACTGCATCCAATATAGGAATCACCCCATGGATCAGTAGCGATAGTCCTTGCAATCCACAGATCCCAACCACGACAGAACCCCAGTATATCTCCGGGTCGAATCAGAGATTGTAAGTGGTCCTTCCGCTTAATGAAAATCTATGTTCTTCACATGCTCCATCTCGATTTTCGTCTGGTCTTCTCTATATATTCGTATCTTGTTGGTCGGAATGGTTTTCGAATATTCATTCGATCCCGGACTTTCCATACCAACAAATCGTAAGGGTCAGCCTCGATAGTTGGTTATTTAACTATCAAGTAAACATTCACGAAATCATAAAAATAGATTCATAGGTCTAGTACTCAACATCACTTAGCTTTGTAAGATTTATAAGAAACTTGAATATTCAAATATTGGGAAAAACATTCTCTTATCACTTTAATACACTGATATACATAAAACCAATTTATTTCATGTTTAAAAAGGATATATCATATAACGATATCCAATACTCAATTTTCTATCATTTGCAAGACATTTACAACCACATTTCCTTTATTATATCTGAGAAATCATTTTCTCTTACCACTCGATGTTACGCCAACTCTTTGTTTTCATCACTTGGAAAAATATCACATCATGTTTCATATAGGATAACCAAATCTCCTTTTTATCCTGTTACTAGAAAATATCAAATTATATTATTTCCGTTACTCTGGAAATTTTAACATATATTCTTGACATGATCAACTAGTACCATCCTTGGACAGTCCCGAAGTCGTTCAAGTTGGGGTATTTTAATTACCTCTCAGCCCTTGATCAACAACGTTCTTACCTTCAGATGAATACGAGTAGTAATTCAAAAACCCTATATTTTTGTTTCAAATCCTATTTCTAATTTACCAAGTTCAAAATCAAATCCCTTTTTACCAGTTTCCCTTTTCTTTCGGGAAACCCCTTTTTACCAATTTCCCTTTTCTCTTGGGAAACTCCTTTTAAACCCATCGATACTCTTATTAAGTATTTCTAATTTAAACCAATGCTTAAACTCATATCCCATTTATAAACCTCGTTTATAGATTCCGGGTTTACTATAGACCCCTTTTTATCTCCATTTCTTTTTGCTTAATTCAAGCGTTAAGCAATCCTTTCATTATAAGACTTGAGTTTAAACTTATTCATAACGTTTTCCCAAAACCAACTATGTTCCAAACCAATTACTTACTTAAATGAATTTAAGAAGCAATTACTAAAACAAATAGTTTTCCTTTACCTTTACTCTTGTAGAATCAGTTAAACACTCTATTTACAGAATAAATAATAAAATCTTCTTTAAACTCTTCTTAACATTTAAACACTATCGTTAAGTGATTTTATTTAAGTTACTAACAACGAACTCAATAAATGTCAATCCCAGTTAAAATGGTCAACTTGGTTAATTTGGAACACGATTATTTTCTTAACAAATTTCCAGTTAACTCCTCTTTTAAATTAAATAAAAGTATAATTATTTCAAATAACTTCATTCAACTGTTCGTTTGTTTATAATACTTACCAACGAAAGAAATTGTTTTATAAAACAATTTCCATAATCACTTATAAGTAATGATTAATATTAATTTCCCTTTTAAACAATTTCTTCAAGTAATAACTTTAAAATCTATTTCGTTATAAAATATATTTATAACTTAAATACTATCGACCCACCATCGATAAAACCATATTTTATAAATCAACTGATTTATAGGCCAGATGATGCCTAATTACTCAACACATGTCATCCATTGGTTATTATCAGAAAAATTGTCAAAATAAGGTTCAAAACAATAATCAACCATTTGATTGATGATTTCTCTAATGAACACCCATCAGTCAACAGCCAATTCAAACAGCCAAACAATTCAAACAATTTCGAACACGTTTTATAAATGTGACCAGTCAAAGGAATTACTTTGTTATGGGTCATCCCCAAATCAGTGTATATCTTCTGAAATCAAACGACCGATGAATCAACAGTATATATACCTAACAGTCAACTACTAACAATCAGAACACGCAAAATAACAATACCCGGTTTATATAAAATATAAACGGGAAAACTGAGTGAGTTTAACTCACCTGAATTTAAATCTGTCGATGAACAGTCTGGTTTTGTCCCATTTAAACTGACGTTTTAATTCGAAATAAAATTCCAGCTACTTCTGATCTGGACTGGACCTGCTCCATCTCGAAGTGCTCGACTCCACGGTCCCAATGCATCTGACCGTACGTAAATCTGATACCGTATGTGAGATAAATCGCGTTACGAAGATTATAAACCAATTTAAATTTAAAACATGGATTTCCCTTTGAAATAAAAAATTGGGCTTCACCTTCAATAGCCGGCCCAACCTCAAAGAAACCCGACCCGCCTCAGTTTAAAACCCTACTTCGATCCTTACTTCCATTTCATACGGCCGCCTCTTCAAAATTTCCCAAAACCGAAAACCCTAATCCCCAATTCCTTCAGCCATCTCGAGATGCATGGCATCGCCACCCCCTCCGTCTACCCAATCAAACTCCGGTCCCACCCTTCCTTCGATTGGCCTGTCAAACAACGGCTTCGACATCCTCTACCGAACACAAAGAACCCTTCCATCACTTCCACCGCCACCATAGCTTCGTCAGTCCTCCTCCTTTCGATTTGCGATGAACCCCTTCGTATAAGCTAAGTATTTTATTTTAATTTTGAATTACAGTTTTGATTTCAAGTGGCCGAATTGTTTAGTTCTTCACTGCTTTGATTCTGGAATGGAAAACACCCTGCGTATTTATAGTGTGATAAATTTTAGATAATATCAACGTCCATAAAGGACTGATTTTAGGTAGGTTCGGCTACATTTCCATAGACCAATTGTTTTCCTTTTCTGATCATGAGTACTAGTGATGCGAATCGAATGGATGTGTGAAGGTTTTAGCAGAGATTTTCGTTGGATTTTACATTTTACTGGTTAGGTGATAGCTTAGGTGATGAATTGTCTATCCATTTCAGAGTTTCGAAACTGTATTGCTAGTGATATAGACTGTTATGGTTGTGCACTGCTTGATGGTTAGCAGAGATTTGATGCATTCAGTATTGTATTTTCAATACTGTTGGTTTGCTCAAAATAACAGTGACCGAACTGTGTAGGTGTATGAATGTATATATTATCAATTCACTTGTCTGTAGGGTTGATGGTAGACATCTTTTAGGTTCCTTCTAGCTGTCCATTGTACCATATCCTTTGCTGTTCATCAGTTGTCATTTTGATTGAGCATATGAATGTACTTGGCTATGTATACATATATAATTTAGCTGTTTTGGTCTATTTTCTATAGATATTCTTAGTTGTCTCTTTTCACTGTTTTGAATTTAGTTGTTTTCATGAAGATTTCTTATAAATTTGTTGTCTCTTAGCTGTGCCTACTCTGCTTTATGTATTAGCTGTGCCTATGGAGAAAATCTCCATTTGCCTATGCATATATACACTAGTTGACCCCTTTACTAAGCTGTCCCCCCACTGTTATACATATACATATTTCCAATACAGCTAGTATTGTCCCTTGTCCTTAGCCGTTCATACCCTATTTCTTTTAGCTGTTACATCTCGTGATTTTACTATTTCCTTGAAAGGCAAGTCATACTGCCTTTGATGAATTGTCTTGTCTTCTTGGGTTTGCATTTGTACAAAAATGATGTATATGGTTTCTTGACTATGTATGTTCTTGTTCCTACTGTATTTGTCCTACTGCTCCCATGCTGTTCATGTTTTTATCCATGTGTTGTTTAGTTATTTTTTTTCTTTTCTTCTTTTCATTTTCTTTTACTGTTCCAATGATGTCATAAAATATCCATTTTAATGGGGTTTTTCCTTTTTGTTCTCGCAGATCAAAGCTGATGTGGATTCACTGATTTCTTGGAAAGAAAGAAAAGGCTGCTGATATAAAAAGATGAAACCCTTTTTGGTTGTTTGTATTGTCTTATCAGGGTTTTGAAATCCGAAATCAAACTGTATATGAATATATAGATGGGGTTTTGTAAATTTTATGGGTATAACTGTTTAAATGTGTATATATATAGTTGTTATGAACTTGTATTTTATTTTGGTTTCTTTACATATAAACGTTTCACTTCATGGTTAAGTATGGTTCTCTTTACACAAGTTGCCAAACATTCTATGCAAGTAAAGCCACACATTCATGTTTGCAGAAAAACAAATAAACATAATTGGGTTAAGGACTCCATTCAAATCAATTGATAAACATATTTAACACATCATAAAATGATAAGTGATGATATATAACGGTTTTTTAAATTTGGCATAGATCTTAAAACATTAACATCCTACATCTTATTTTATTTTTTTATATTTTAGTTTATACCCTTACATACCTCAAATGTACATGACAGACGAAAACTCGTGCAGACCAACCTCACAACGTATTATCACCCATGCGAGTACATTTTTCACCCATCAAGATTGGAGACCTATCACTTAAGACTTGCCGACAAAGTAAAAGAAATCTGCAGGCCTATGTTTCTAACATTCTAAGCCTAAATGCCACCCTTTTCAACACCAAACCGTATAGAATTCACATTTGACATTTAAAATTCTAGTTTTAATTATTAAATCGTAATAATTTAAAAACGAATTCCATAGCGACTATTTAAAATTTGAATTGGACGTAACTTGAAATCTATAAGACGGAATTTCGATTTTTCTCTTTCATTAGAAAATTATAATCGAATCGGTTCAAATGTGTCTCGTTTCACAGAAATCCGACTTATATTGGATACTGTATATCCAGTCAAAGTTCAAATCGAAAATTTCGAACTACTGCGACGTTTCGAGCTCGTTTTTAATATATATATATATATATTCGAACTCCATTTAAATAATTAAATTCGATTAAAACTCCATTATATTTCAAATATAATATATAAACTGATTTAAATATTCGAATTTAAATGGTCGAAAAATCTGGGATGTTACACTATGTTTAATTTGTTGCTTAAGACACACTATTTTTATGTTTGGTCGAAGGGAAAGCAAGCGAGAATAGCTAATTACATCGGTGCCTGCATTTGATTTATCATTGCTTTAACATCATCTCCCTTGGTTCATATTTAAAAGTTCTTCTCACATGTCTACATAAATTCTCATGTTATGTTGTGACCACTTGATTTGTTCATTATACCATATTTTTCCATCTGTATTGTTCATTCAAGTTTCAAGTACTGATACAATATATACAATGATTATACAAAAAGTAGTTTTTTTTTTCTATTTTGTAAACTTATATGAGGACGACAACAAATATTTACAAACACTATTTTTTTTCATGAGTTGCCATATTAATGAAGTATTTGGTTGCCATACTAATGAAGTTCTTTGTGATTTTTAAATGTTTTTAGTCTTTTTCACTATAGTTTACTTTTGTCATTTTTAAATATTTTGTCTTTTATTTGACTCTCTATGCAGCTACTACTGATTGTCAACATTTAGTTATACAAACACTGTTTTGTTTAACAACAACAAACAGTTACCAGTAAATTATTGGTTATTTTAGTCGTGTTGTACTGTCCGTTATGGCCTACAGTTACCTATGTATATGATTGGATTGGATTTAATGTTCCATTATGGACTCCCGATTCTAAATATAAAAGCATTTGGCCAATTTGCCAATTTATAATGGCTTCAAATACTCTGAGTTGAATGAGTGAACATACTAATAGATACAGTTTGCACTTAACACCAAATGCATTTAAGTTGTTGAATTTAGCTCTTTGCAGTCATCCCACTTGAGTTGTATTGAATTTAATGCATTAGTTGTTTGCTGCTTAATCTTATTTGTTTTGGCTCGGATTTTTCTACAAGATCTTGGCACTACAAGTATTTTGGAATTTCTGTATGCGAAATTAGAATTTTTGAAAATATATGGCGACATGTTATGAGTTTAATATCGTTGTTGTGTTTAAAAAATAAGTTTGCAATTTGCATGCACACTATTTATCCACGTTAGCACTATACATTTTATAAAGGAGTGAGAAGCAAGGAGTGCGCACTAAATCCCTCTGCAATGGAATGTGTAATTGCAACCTATTAACATTATCTTATATATGTGAGGTTATACCCGACAGGTAACACTAAGTAAATTATAAACATTATCTTATTACACACAAAATAGGCTAACATTATATGTTTCCATTAGCGGGCTATTAATAGTTGATTAAGACTTCATCTTGACTCAAATTATGTATAGATCTTTTGGATTACCATTTTGTGCAGGTTCCTTCATGCATGGCTTCTTTTGGAGCAAGTCATTTATGGAAAATTGATTCTTCTACACTCATTTTCTGGTAAAGTTATTAGGATAGTTAATCCATGTCCCATAATGTTTGTATACTTAACTATGCTTCTCACTAATTTTGTGACGGCAAGGAATTTCGCTCGATCCGAGTCAGTCGTTAAACCGATCTAGACCGTTCGAAACCCCTGATCGTTTGAGAACAGGACAAATCAGAACGCAGACGGAAGAACATTTCATTGCTATTACAACAATTCCATCAGATACAAGAATATACAGAGTATAAATGAATAAATTACATTCGATAAATATCAGAGGTTACAATAAATTACATAGCAGCGGAAAAATAATACAAAATACAACTGAAGGTGATATACGGATACAAAGCTTTCGGATATCATTCCAGCTGTAAACCAGGATCCTGTGAACATAAATCTACAAAACCAAAACTACTAGCTGCCCGTGTCGAAAATAAGGGCACCCAGAGTTTAGGTTAAAACAATAAACTCCAGGTCAGTCATGTGACCGGTGTGAGAACTAAAACAGTTATTTAAAACTTTACTTAAAAAGAAAGTAATTCAAGGGACCACGTTGTATAACACGGAACGGGTTTCCACCCAAGAATACCAGTGCATAGAATAAACAGCGCAATGCTTTTTCGAAAAATGAAGCTATTATAAGACCCATGTCCCATCACACAATGCAACGCAAGCCGGAGGATAGGGTTATCCTTATAATACCCAAACATGCTTGGTACGTTTAAAACAAATCATTTGATACTATAATAAGTGTATAGTGTCAAAACAATTTCAATCATAAATATAAATCACAGACGGCATGGGTACCATATATCATGTCGCCATACTAGTTCTAAAATTAAAACCGCAATACACGTATTGGAAATTGGATATCTGTCATGAGTCGAGGCAAGGGGCAAGCTCCTCTCCTCTTCGAGACACTCTAGCAAATGCCTCAGGACTACACACTCTGGGTAACCCTGGATTCGGCTGGGCCGGTCCTCTCTTATGTTTGAGGATTGGCAATTCCTGGACACACGTTTCCCGGTCCTTACATACCTAATATCGAGGCGCCTCATTCCAACAACCACAAAGGTGAAAAGTATATAAATGTCAGGGCTGGTAAGTCACTGACACCACCAAAGCTAGAAAGAAACGTCGTGTCCTCAAAGCGATCTGTATCACGTTTTTAACTCATACCAAGGTGTGAGGCTCGCGAATCCACGCTATACACAAAGCTACGCCACAAAGGCCGTGCTTTGATCATCAACCACAAGACTTTGCTTTTCAACAGAAGCCTTGATCCATGCAACTCAGCGTGCCATACAGGCAATTCATGCTATGCGATTGATATCTATCGATATATAACCTCTAAGCTCGTACGTCTCAGAGAAGGGCGTTAAGCAAGAGAATAAATTATCCGCCGCCAAACAGATATATATTTAACAGAAATCAATCAACACAGAATAAAATCCAATGTCAGACACACAATCCATTTACAAGTGCGTTCTGGGTCTGAACGAAACCGGAGGCACTTTCCTCGCATATCCATCGAGCTCCAAGTACGTCTGGACGACCACCAACCGATTCCCTCATCTTGGGTGTACAGCCCAATCAAGATCATCAGTAATCACCCAAACGATGTGAAGACTTCCGGTCTTCAACCACCGTATTCATCTTCCACTTATCGTCGAATCGGTTATTCAGAATGGGTATAAACCCGGCCTTTCCGAACAACCCGCGTATATTAAAACAAATGTTACACAAACACAACATACGCCTCATTCCAATTCATTAGTCACTAACCGTAAATCAGTAAGAGAGCAATTCCACAAATATTAACCCCGAAGGCCGAAACCAACATCAGATCAATACCCAGTAAACCATTCTTCTTAACTAACCTACAGCTAGTTTCTACATTTCAATTCTTGGGGAAAGGTTCCCATTAATTTTATCCAAGATAAATTCTTTAAAATTTATCCTTTAATCTTCTTTCGGATGTCATTTCAAACCATATTATGGTTTTCCAAACTAGTCGAGATTAGCGAACCACACCGAAGTAATTATTTATTTTATTTCCCAATCCCAACCTATTCATCCCATGAAGCAAAACTGGTAATACTCCATATCTAATACCACGGTGTTATCGGTAAAATTAATTACCATTTCACGTTCAAATCTAATTAAAGATTTAACTATCGCTTGGAGCAAAACTGGTATTACTCCATTCTCGCTCATTTTCCAAATTTGATAATTTAAATTATCAATTCACATTTCAATCTAATTGCAGATTCATTAAAACTCCTTTTACTGGGTTACAGAACTAATGTCTTTTAAAACACAGTTCACGATAAACCCAAATCACATTCTATTTATTATCGGGTTAAAGAACTAGTGTTATTTAAAACACCATTCACGATAAACCTACAAATCAATTCTATTTAAAACTCGTTTCAAATCCAATTTATTTATTTAAAAATAAACGGGTTTAATTTTAGTTCAAAACTAGTTCATTTCGATAAAAATCTATTTTTATCTTTTCAAATATGGAGTTTTTCATCCCAATTTTTCCCAAATCATTTCTTATGATTTTACACTAATTATTACTATTTTTAATAATTTTATCAAGGCCAGTACAGTCGATTTCCATCAACGACCATCGAACTGCACTTACAGCGACCTTTTCCAAATTTGATTTGGACGTATCTCCAAATCCAACCGTTAGATTTCAAATTTTAAATATTCGTTAGAAAGCTCTTTTCGATACGAACCCAACGGTTCCGGTTTTAGGAGAATCCGACGGTCGGATCTCCCGTAATGTCCGTTCGAAGTTAATGGTCGAAATTCGCGAACTGCCGCAGCGCGGCGCGTTCTATTCAGACCATTATATTATATATATAATATATATTTCGTCGATTTCTATTTAAAACGAATTATATAAATAGTTTTAAATTCGTTTCAAAAACAATTTCGACTTCCATTTCAATTCAAATCAAAATTGAATTTTTCCTTATAAATTCGTTTTAAAATTCATTTCTATTTAATTCAAATTTCAATTCAATTTGAATTCATTTTAATTCGTTTTCAATTCAATTCGAATTCGTTTTCAATTCAATTCGAATTCATTTTATATTCAATTCATTTCGAATTGGTTTTCTATTCGATTCAATTCAAATTGGTTTTCTATTCGATTCAATTCAAATTGGTTTTCTATTAGATTCAATTCAAATTGGTTTTCTATTCGATTCAATTCAAATTGGTTTTCTATTCGATTCAATTCAAATTGGTTTTATATTCGATTAAATTCAAATTGGTTTTCTATTCGATTCAATTCAAAATTGTTTTCTATTCGATTCAATTCAAATTGGTTTTCTATTCGATTCAATTCAAATTGGTTTTCTATTCGATTTACGAAAACGAATATAATCGATATAAATATCGTTCGCATCAAAATAGCGCATCTCTAATCAACACGGCTTTATATATTTCAATAATTCCGTTATTCTATTCAACAAATGAATATTTATCCTATTCAATACGTGAATCTAAATATTTCGTTCAACACATGACTAATCTCAACGGATGAGTACGGTCAACACATGAACCTTTATTTTATAATGATAAAGATGTAAATTTTATTGTTAAAATATTTCGTTCAGCACATGACTAATCTCAACGGATGAGTACGGTCAACACATGAACCTTTATTTTATAATATTCTTTATTTTCTAAATTGGAATGAGGCCCAATCAATTACCATATAGCATTAACTATATGGATTCCATACAACACATGTATATAATAGCAATGATAAACAATCAACCATCATCCAAGGTGCACCACACTGTATAAGCATCAAATATAGATAATCGACGCATACACAGTCTGTCGACCAATCGATCGACATACAATTAAATAATTGGGATTAGTGTACCCAAATATCATCCCAACACCCGTGTGGGGTTTCAAATCAACAAACACAGATTTTTATTTGTGCAGTTGGGCGATGTGTAAAATTTATCGACCAAATCAATATCAGTCAAATCAGTGTATATAAACAAGTCGGCCGATTTGTTTATAATTATTTATTATTCACATCCACGTTAAAAATTATATTTTTAACGACCAAATTATTTTATTCAACTTATGAATATTCTATTCGGTTCATTTATTAAATAAAAAGATATCTTTATTTTTCTAACTTATTTTAGAAAATTTCGGCGGCATAACGGCACGATACTAGAAACGGGACAAGGCCTAGCCTTATCCCCGGTCTAGTGAAGGCCCACGCCATTCACACATCAATCAAATCCATTCCATTTCACCAAACAATTCAATTCAAACCAAATAATCTAACCAACTACACAACCAAACAATTAAACAAACAAGCCATCCATGGTCTGTGGATGACGGGTGTCGGGTGCTGCTAAGCACCGTCTGCATCCTAGTATATATATAACTAGAAAAAGAAATTGCACCGAATAGCTATCCCAACTCCACGACACTTCATTTATAGAAATCTTCATCGTTCTCGACTTTTTGTCATCTTCGTTGCCCGTATCCACTACATATATAAAAATCATATTTTTATATTGCTATTCAATATATAAAAATCGAATTTTTATTTCGCTATTCAATATATAAAAATTGAATTTTTATTCTGCTATTCAATATATAAAAATCAAATTTTTATTCTGCTATTCAATATATAAAAATCGAATTTTTATTCTGCTATTCAATATATAAAAATCGAATTTTTATTCTGCTATTCAATATATAAAAATCGAATTTTTATTCTGCTATTCAATATATAAAAATCGAATTTTTATTTCGCTATTCAATATATAAAAATCGAATTTTTACATCGTTACTCTATAGATAAAAATTCCGCCCTTTCAAATATAAAGAAATCGCCTTTAACTTCTACTCCTAAAATAAAGATTGAATTTTTATTCACTACATATATAAAGGTGATATTTTTACTATCTTACCTATATAAAAATTATATTTTTATACTTCTACAATATAAAAGATTATATTTTTATTATTTATATAATATGACAATTATTTTTTCAACCTTTACATACGATAAAAATTATATTTTTAACTTCCTTATCATATAAAAATCATATCTTTAACTCTCTGATCGAATAAAAATTCTATCTCTAATTTTCCTATCGAATAAATTCAGTTTCAAAATCAAATAAAATGATAACTGAAAATTGAAAAACAAAATAAAAACTTACATAGAAATAGAAGGGAGAAGAGCAGCGTTCACTGTCAGAGGGGGGGGGGGTTGACTGTCGCAGAAGAGGAAAGGGAAGGGGGAGGGAGGAGAGAGGGGCGGCGGGTCAGAGGGAGGTGCGGTGGCCTTACGGGGGGTGCGGTGGGGTCTGGGCTCGGATTGGGGGTGGGTCTTCACGTCAGGAAGGAGCAGGGGAGGAGGAGGAAGAAGGAGGGCGGCGCAGCAGAGGATGGGGGGGTGCCTCACGCGGCGGTGCGATGGAGGCCCCGTCGCCCTCCTCGATCTCCTTTTTTTTCTCTGATATGAATTCCAACGGGGGGGCCTGAAAGCGATTAAGGGGAAGAGGGGTTTTTTTTATTTAATTATTTAATTATTTTAACTTCAAAAAGTTGACTTTTTCAAACGACCTCAAAACGAGGCCCACCACCTATCGTCTATAGCGTTTTACCCCCATTCCGAACACAATGGGGTATGTAACGTAGGCTGATTCGATCGTTTCGATCGGTTTCTGTTAAAATCAACATATAACTCTATATATTGAATTTGAATGCGCATTTCAATTTACTGGGGTCACATACTAACTCTATAAATCCCAGAAAAATATTTTCTAGCTTCGTATTGACGATACGGTCCTAACAAAACTAGTTTCGTCGAATTCTGAGATCGTTGGAAAAATGGTCATTTTCCAGTCGATTAAAAACAACTGAAACTGGTCAAACACGTTTTCCTTTGCCACGCTTACATATTGATTCGAAAATCTATGGAATTTGGAATCTAACAATAATTTGACATCACGGATCCAACAAAAGTGGTTTCGTCGAAATCCGAGGTCGTTTGTAAAATTCCCATTTTTAAGGGCCTGAATTCCATAGTGACTATTCAGAATTTTCAACTGGACATATCTTTTGATTCCCGCTATGAAATTTCAAATTTTCGGATTCGTTGGAAAGATATCATCAATTAGATCCTATTATTTTTGGTTTCACTAAAATCCGGTTTGCTTTGCACCCGGTACATTCAATTGAAGTTTGAAATCGAATTATCGAAC
The DNA here is from genome assembly GCA_030737875.1 of Allium sativum. Lineage (NCBI taxonomy): Eukaryota > Viridiplantae > Streptophyta > Magnoliopsida > Asparagales > Amaryllidaceae > Allium > Allium sativum. The sequence continues at coordinate 361,436,802 of CM060921.1, read as the reverse complement.
TACCGCGCCATTTTCAATTCCTTTTATAATTATATATAATTATTTATATTCTAACGATGACGTATATAATATATACGTTCTAAATATATTCAAAATAAATTTCTCGACGATATTATTTAAAATAATTCATTTTAAATGTTCAAAATTCGCTAAAATTGGCAAAATAAAATTTTTAAACTGGCTCAGATTTCCGGGTTATTTCAATCTCCCCCACTTAAAACTTTTCGTCCCCGAAAAGGAACAAAGTCGAAAGTGGTTTGATTAATCAGCTCTACGTTCGATCTGGCTTCCATTCTCCAACTTTTCAGTTTCTGAGAATTTGTAAATTTTCAAAAATTTGGCTAACACCCTAAGTTTTCGAAATTTTTTGCCATAACCTCCCCTGCACCGGGAGCCACGAGAAAATCCCGAAATTGCCATACAGGCCTTCTGATCTCAAAAAGAAAAAGAAAAAGCCAAGCGGCTAGCCAACAGGCTCATAAAATCATCATCACCCAAACAAAACAGTAAATTATAGTAAACATGTACCTATTTGTCGGGCAAACAAATTTTATTCTCTGCTCTAGCCTCCTTGCTACGACCTGTTCAATGTAAGTACATGTATATGCAAGCACATGTGACCAATTTTCAATACAATTCAATATTTGATTCAATTAGGCATAATGGTTCAAAATTGTCAACCAAATAAACAAACAACACAAACATCAATCAATTAGTGGATTAACGTTTCAAATTCATAATTTGATACATATACAAAAATCATGTTTTTGATGCCAATTCACAACAATAAATCTATCTAAATAAGTTTTGGTTCTCACACCAGTCTAATGGAAATATATAGAAATCACACCTTCGAAACACGAAAATAAATACTGGTGATGGCGCGCCATCATCAGAATCATGTCCGGGCGACTAGAATGTGATTCTATATCTATCTAATATATTAAAACTTCGAATATACGTTCATGACGCGTATAAGCAAAATCTTTATATATTCGATTGTCCAAATCAATATAAATAAATTATTCAAATACGTGTAAAATGATTTAAATTTTCAAACAAAATTGTTTTCATTTGAAAAATATACTCTTCACACCCGTTCTAGGATACTACTGATCCCATCTCTAACGAGTCATTCTAATTGGATATTACTAATCCAATATCTGATGAATTCTTTCGTATGGTTCTTATGTGTCTTGTTCTTGAGCTCTGTAAACCAAAGCTCTGATACCAAATGTGATGACAAGGAATTTCGCTCGATCCGAGTCAGTCGTTAAACCGATCTAGACCGTTCGAAACCCCTGATCGTTTGAGAACAGGACAAATCAGAACGCAGACGGAAGAACATTTCATTGCTATTACAACAATTCCATCAGATACAACAATATACAGAGTATAAATGAATAAATTACATTCGACAAATATCAGAGGTTACAATAAATTACATAGCAGCGGAAAAATAATACAAAGTACAACTGAAGGTGATATACGGATACAGAGCTTTCCGGATATCATTCCAGCTGTAAACCAGGATCCTGTGAACATAAATCTGCAAAACCAAACTACTAGCTGCCCGTGTCGAAAATAAGGGCACCCAGAGTTTAGGTTAAAACAATAAACTCCAGGGTAGTCATGTGACTGGTGTGAGAACTAAAATAGTTATTTAAAACTTTACTTCAAAAGAAAGTAATTCAAGGGACCACGCCATATAACACAGAACGGGTTTCCTCCCAAAAATACCAGTGCATAGAATAAACAGCGCAATCCTTTTTCGAAAAATGAAGCTATTATAAGACCCAGGTCCCATCACACAATGCAATGCAAGCCGGAGGATAGGGTTTTCCCTTATAATAGCCAAACATGCTTGGTACGTTTAAAACAAATCATTTGATACTATAATAAGTGTATATTGTCAAAACAATTTCAATCATAAATATAAATCATAGACGGCATGGGTACCATATATCATGTCGCCATACTAGTTCTACAATTAAAACCGCAATACACGTATTGGAAATTGGATTTCCGTCATGAGTCGAGGCAAGGGGAAAGCTCCTCTCCACTTCGAGACACTCTAGCAAATGCCTCAGGACTACACACTCTGGGTAACCCTGGATTCGGCTGGGCCGGTCCTCTCTTATGTTTGAGGATTGGCAATTCCTGGACACACGTTTCCCGGTCCTTACAGACCTAATATCGAGGCGCCACATTCCAACAACCACAAAGGTGAAAAGTATATAAATGTCAGGGTTGGTAAGTCACTGACACCACCAAAGCTAGAAAGAAACGTCGTGTCCTCCCAGCGGTCCGTATCCCGTTTTTAACTCATACCGAGGTGTCAGGCTCGCGTATCCATGCTATACACAAAGCTACGCCACAAAGGCCGTGCTTTGATCATCAACCACAAGACTTTGCTTTTCAACAGAAGCCTTGATCCATGCAACTTAGCGTGCCACACAGGCAATTCATGCTATGCGATTGATATCAATCGATATATAACCTCTAAGCTCGTACGTCTCAGAGAAGGGCGTTAAGCAAGAGAATAAATTATCCGCCGCCAAACAGATATATATTTAACAGAAATCAAACAACACAGAATAAAATCCAATGTCAGACACACAATCCATTTACAAGTTCGTTCTGGGTCTGAACGAAACCGGAGGCACTTTCCTCGCATATCCATCGATCTCCAAGTACGTCTGGACGACCATCAACTGATTCCCTCATATTGGGTGTACAGCCCAATCAAGATCATCAGTAATCACCCAAACGATGTGAAGACTTCCGGTCTTCAACCACCGTCTTCATCTTCGACTTATCGTCGAATCGGTTATTCAGACTGGGTATAAACCCGGCCTTTCCGAACAACCCGCGTATATTAAAACAAATGTTACACAAACACAACATATGCCTCATTCCAATTCATTAGTCACTAACCGTAAATTAGTAAGAGAGCAATTCCGCAAATATTAACCCCGAAGGCCGAAACCAACATCAGATCAATACCCAGGAAACCATTCTTCTTAACTAACATACAGCTAGTTTCTACATTTTAATTCTTGGGGAAAGGTTCCCATTAATTTTATCCAAGATAAATTCTTTAAAATTTATCCTTTAATCTTCCTTCGGATGTCATTTCAAACCATATTATGGTTTTCCAAACTAGTCGAGATTAGCGAACCACACCGAAGTAATTATTTATTTTATTTCCCAATCCCAACCTATTCATCCCATGAAGAAAAACTGGTAATACTCCATATCTAATACCACGGTGTTATCGGTAAAATTAATTACCATTTCACGTTCAAATCTAATTTAAGATTTAACTATCGCTTGGAGCAAAACTGGTGATACTTCATTCTCGCTCATTTTCCAAATTTGATAATTTAAATTATCAATTCACATTTCAATCTAATTGCAGATTCATTAAAACTCCTTTTACTGGGTTACAGAACTAATGTCTTTTAAAACACAGTTCACGATAAACCCAAATCACATTCTATTTATTATCGGGTTAAAGAACTAGTGTTATTTAAAACACCATTCACGATAAACCCATAAATCAATTCTATTTAAAACTCGTTTCAAATCCAATTTATTTATTTAAAAATAAACGGGTTTAATTTTAGTTCAAAACTAGTTCATTTCGATAAAAATCTATTTTTATCTTTTCAAATATGGAGTTTTTCATCCCAATTTTTCCCAAATCATTTCTTATGATTTTACACTAATTATTACTATTTTTAATAATTTTATCAAGGCCCGTACAGTCGATTTCCATCAACGGCCATCGAACTGCACTTACAGCGACCTTTTCCAAATTTGATTTGGACGTATCTCCAAATCCAACCATTAGATTTCAAATTTTTAATATTCGTTAGAAAGCTCTTTTCGATACGAACCCAACGGTTCCGGTTTTAGGAGAATCCGACGGTCGGATCTCCCAAAATGTCCGTTCGAAGTTAATGGTCGAAATTCGCGAACTGCCGCGGCGCGGCGCGTTCTATTCAGGCCATTATATTATATATATAATATATATTTCGTCGATTTCTATTTAAAACAAATTATATAAATAGTTTTAAATTCATTTCAAAAACAATTTCGACTTCCATTTCAATTCAAATCAAAATTGAATTTTTCCTTATAAATTCGTTTTAAAATTCATTTCTATTTAATTCAAATTTCAATTCAATTTGAATTCATTTCAATTCATTTTCAATTCAATTCGAATTCGTTTTCAATTCAATTCGAATTCGTTTTATATTCAATTCATTTCGAATTGGTTTTCTATTCGATTCAATTCAAATTGGTTTTCTATTCGATTCAATTCAAATTGGTTTTCTATTCGATTTACGAAAACGAATATAATCGATATAAATATCGTTCGCGTCAAAATAGCGCATCTCTAATCAACACGGCTTTATATATTTCAATAATTCCGTTATTCTATTCAACAAATGAATATTTATCCTATTCAATACGTGAATCTAAATATTTCATTCAACACATGACTAATCTCAACGGATGAGTACGGTCAACACATGAACCTTTATTTTATAATGACAAAGATGTAAATTTTATTGTTAAAATATTTCGTTCAGCACATGACTAATCTCAACGGATGAGTACGGTCAACACATGAACCTTTATTTTATAATATTCTTTATTTTCTAAATTGGAATGAGGCCCAATCAATTACCATATAGCGTTAACTATATGGATTCCATACAACACATGTATATAATAGCAATGATAAACAATCAACCATCATCCAAGGTGCACCACACTGTATAAGCATCAAATATAGATAATCGACGCATACACAGTCTGTCGACCAATCGATCGACATACAATTAAATAATTGGGATTAGTGTACCCAAATATCATCCCAACACCCGTGTGGGGTTTCAAATCAACAAACACAGATTTTTATTTGTGCAGTTGGGCGATGTGTAAAATTTATCGACCCAATCAATATCAGTCAAATCAGTGTATATAAACAAGTCGACCGATTTGTTTATAATTATTTATTATTCACATCCACGTTAAAAATTATATTTTTAACGACCGAATTATTTTATTCAACTTATGAATATTCTATTCGGTTCATTTATTAAATAAAATGATATCTTTATTTTTCTAACTTATTTTAGAAAATTTCGGCGGCATAACGACACAATATTAGAAACGGGACAAGGCCTAGCTTATCCCCGGTCTAGTGAAGGCCCACGCCATTCACACATCAATCAAATCCATTCCATTTCACCAAACAATTCAATTCAAACCAAATAATCTAACCAACTACACAACCAAACAATTAAACAAACAAGCCATCCATGGTCTGTGGATGACGGGTGTCGGGTGCTGCTAAGCACCGTCTGCATCCTAGTATATATATAACTAGAAAAAGAAATTGAAGAGTGAAAAGTTCTCACCGAATAGCTATCCCAACTCCACGACACTTCATTTATAGAAATCTTCATCGTTCTCGCCTTTTTGTCATCTTCGTTGCCCGTATCCACTACATATATAAAAATCATATTTTTATATTGCTATTCAATATATAAAAATCGAATTTTTATTTCGCTATTCAATATATAAAAATTGAATTTTTATTCTGCTATTCAATATATAAAAATCAAATTTTTATTCTGCTATTCAATATATAAAAATCGAATTTTTATTCTGCTATTCAATATATAAAAATCGAATTTTTATTCTGCTATTCAATATATAAAAATTGAATTTTTATTCTGCTATTCAATATATAAAAATTGAATTTTTATTTCTCTATTCAATATATAAAAATCGAATTTTTACATCGTTACTATATAGATAAAAATTCCGCCCTTTCAAATATAAAGAATTCGCCTTTAACTTCTACTCCTAATATAAAGATTGAATTTTTATTCACTACATATATAAAGGTGATATTTTTACTATCTTACCTATATAAAAATTATATTTTTATACTTCTACAATATAAAAGATTATATTTTTATTATTTATATAATATGACAATTATTTTTTCAACCTTTACATACGATAAAAATTATATTTTTAACTTCCTTATCATATAAAAATCATATCTTTAACTCTCCGATCGAATAAAAATTCTATCTCTAATTTTCCTATCGAATAAATTCAGTTTTAAAATCAAATAAAATGATAACTGAAAATAGAAAAACAAAATAAAAACTTACATAGAAATAGAAGGGAGAAGAGCAGCGTTCACTGTCGGAGGGGGGGGGGGGTTGATTGTCGCAGAAGAGGAAAGGGAAGGGGGAGGGAAGAGAGAGGGGCGACGGGTCAGAGGGAGGTGTGGTGGCCTTGGGTGGGTGCGGTGGGGTCTGGGCTCGGATTAGGGGTGGGTCTTCGCGTCAGGAAGGAGCAGGGGAGGAGGAGGAAGAACGAGGGCGGCGCAGCAGAGGATATGGCGGGTGCCTCGCGCGGCGGCGCGATGGAGGCCCCGTCGCCCTCCTCGATCTCCCTTACTTTTTTTTCTTTTTTTTTTGTTTTCTCTGATATGAATTCCAACGGGGGGGGGGGGGGGGGTGCTGAAAGGGATTAAGGGGAAGAGGGAATTTTTTTAATTTAATTATTTAATTATTTTAACTTCAAAAAGTTGACTTTTTCAAACGACCTCAAAACGAGGCCCACCGCCTGTCGTCTATAGCGTTTTACCCCCATTCTGAAAACAATGGGATATGTAATGTAGGCTGATTCGATCGGTTTCTGTTAAAATCAACATATAACTCTATATATTGAATTTGAATGCGCATTTCAATTTACTGGGGTCACATACTAACTCTATAAATCCCAGAAAAATATTTTCTAACTTCGTATTGACGATACGGTCCTAACAAAACTTGTTTCGTCGAATTCTGAGATCGTTGGAAAAATGGCCATTTTCCAGTCGATTAAAATCAACTGAAACTGGTCAAACGCGTTTTCCTTTGCCACGCTTACATATTGATTCGAAAAATTATGAAATTTGGAATCTAACAATAATTTGACATCACGGATCCAACAAAAGTGGTTTTGTCGAAATCCAAGGTCGTTTGCAAAATTCCCATTTTTAAGGGCCTGAATTCCATAGTGACTATTCAGAATTTTCAACTGGACATATCTTTTGATTCCCGCTATGAAATTTCAAATTTTCGGATTCGTTGGAAAGATATCATCAATTAGATCCTATTATTTTTGGTTTCACTAAAATCCGGTTTGTTTTGCACCCGGTACATTCAATTGAAGTTTGAAATCGAATTATCGAACTACCGCGCCATTTTCAATTCCTTTTATAATTATATATAATTATTTTTATTCTAACGACGACGTATATAATATATACGTTCTAAATATATTCAAAATAAATTTCTCGATGATATTATTTAAAATAATTCATTTTAAATGTTCAAAATTCGCTAAAATTGGCAAAATAAAAATTTTAAACTGGCTCCGAATTCCGGGTTATTACAAATTTTTACTGCTTCTGTTACACACACTTCAAATTTCTATGAATGTATATTTCTTGACGTTACAAACTATTATTTGTAGGTGGTTTATATTTGTTTATTTCTATAGAGTTTAAGTTAACGTTCATGTGCTGTTCATTTTTATGAGGTTTTTCCATAAAGCCAAACACAAAATAATACCTGATAATGTACATGTATGTTTAAGATTACAAGCTTCTTTAATAGTAGGACCACACAATGTACTAATTAGCTAGCTCATTAGGAAATGCTAGGAATGCAACATTGTACTTCTTTTCCATTTTTCCTATGATATGGGTTTGTACCGTTTGCAGTTTAATTTGCAAGTTTAAATCTTTAGTGATTTCTTTATTTCTCGAAATTCAAGCATATCACCGAGTAAATTACTTGATATTCTCATTTTTAACGAAAATCCCAAATTTAATGTATAACATATGTTATTTAATATATTGCATGTCATATGGCATTAAATTGTGTTTTGTTACCATTTTTGATGTAATTTATGTAATTAAACATTATGCATGGTCAACATGTGTATTCAATATCTAAAAAATAATTAGCAGTACAAAATGAAGGACTAAGTGCATCAAATATGTTTTATTGCTGGCTTATTTCCATTTTCCACGATTAGTGTCTGTTACGAGGCAAAGAAGAAGGTTTTTGTTTGTGTGTGTGTGTATGTATGTATATTGCCAAGTGAAAATAAGAAACTTTATAACATGATTCTAATAATTTGACTGATCAGATTCATATGCCATCATTTTGTGCTAAGGATATGTGTCTTAATACATATACTAGGTTCTGAATTAATTTACATAATTCATCTGACAAACCAGAGCATATTTCAGTCACAACATGAGATTTCATTTATGTAGATTAATCAAATAATGCAGATATCTTCATCATTAGAGTGATTATGACTTCAACAAAGTTCAAGTTGTTTCAAAGGGATAGGCCCTGTTTCAATTTGTCTCTAAGGCCCATGTTTAGACCACCAACAGTTCAGGTTCTTTATTTTCTGTTTAACTATGTCATTTGAGTATTGAAATTTCAAAAATTGGTTTGATAAATTTGTTGATTACTTCTTAATAATTGCATGTTCCAGCTCTTGAGAACTGCAATGTGTTTGCATGTTCTGAGCACAGTTGCTTTGTGTTTCCTCGATGAGCATATTGGTTAGTTACATGGTCCACATTATTAATATGTTCAATTATAATTTGTATATAGCATATCTGAAAGATAAATGAATATATAGTTTGTATCATTTAATATGAAAATGTTACGGGGTCAATTATATGTTTCAAGCTATTAATCTGTTCAATTATAATTTTTATATAACATAACTGAAAGAAAAATAAATACATATAGTTTCTACCATTGAATACGAAAATCTTTTAAGTGAATGAATTAGCAGTAGTGTTAATATTTTTACATTGTAATACTAGCTTTCATATTTCTTAGTTTACTACTCTTCAATCCTAAAATTCTTAGGCCAACGTGTAGTCTTATCCGTATGTTGGTTATCTATAGAAATTTTTCTTTCCATTTACGTTATCGGGTTATCTATAGCTTTCTCCCCCCAAAATGATATATATGTAATATTTGCAATTTTTTTATCCTATTGTTGGTTCCTATTTTCTTTATTGGACGGTTTCAGCAGTCATCGAAAATATGCAATGAGTTGGATATCTTTTATCAATGCATCTGGAATGCATTAAGATACTTTCACCTGTATTCCACTATTTTACCACAGATAAAGTCTATAATTTCTTTTGCTCATACTATATAAGGTAAAAAAATATATTCCTTTTTCACATGCTTCACTTGGCATGAAAAACGGCATTAGCCCATTTAGAGGACTTTTATGACATGTACATAACATCTATTATATAAGAATTTCAATATGAAACAAATATTACTAGCTTATCTCATTGAGTTTCATCCTAAATATTAAATTTTAATGTGTACACCTTAATATTTGCGCTATAGTACCTTCACATCGCAAATATTTATGGTTTTAATTAACGCTCATACATAAAAAGAAATATGGCAGAATAATAATAGTCATTTGTTGCCTCACCCAATCTCATGTCAACAATGGTCAAAATTTAGACTGCAGTTCGCGTAATATTGATGTCCATTTTCTATTTTTTTAATATTAGATTTATTTGCTTAATATGACTACCTTCTTAATCATCCTTCTTACTTTCCATGATTTATTTATGGAAAAATGTTATTGTGCTTCTTATTTTCCCATTATTAAATATCTTCATTTCTCTACTAATGACAGTGTCCCTTGTTTGTCACTTTCCATTTTGTGTAGTGGATTTTGGCTTAGCTTTTTTCCTAAGTAGTTTTGTATTATTACCGAGTTGATGTGGAACTTATTGTCATTCATTTGCAGGCAACAATTAGGCGCTGTCAAATCAAATGTCATTTACGTCCTTGCAATTTTGAAATGTTATTTCCCAATTTGTGGGATTTATAACATGTCCATGTTCGTTGATGCTTTAAATGGTTTATATTTATCAATGCATATTAAATCCTAGCCACATCATGGAAGCTTATTGAAACGGGCCGAAATCCACCTTACGGGAAATCCCGGATTAAGGCGAGGACAAGCCACAGAAGAACGCAGACGGAAGAACATTTCATTGTATATTACAACAATTCCATCAGAATAAAAGAATATACAGAGTATAAATGAATAAACATTAAACAGAAATATCAGAGATTTAAATTACATTAATATACATCGCAGCGGAAATAATACAAAACACAACTAGAAGGAGATATACGGATACAAAGCTTTCCGGATATCGTTCCAGCTGTAAGTCAGGATCTTGTGAATATAAATCTGCAAAACCAAAACTACTAGCTGCCCGTGTCAAAATAAGGGCACCTAGAGTTTAGGTTAAAACAATAAACTCCAGGTCAGTCATGGGACTGGTGTGAGAACTAAAACAGTTATTAATCTTTATTTTTAAAGTTAGGTAAATCAAGGGACCACGCCGCTAACGCGGAACGGGTTTCCTCCCAAGAATACCAGTGCATAAAACAAACAGCGCAATGCTAAGTAAAGAAAAATGAAGCTGTTATAAGACCCAGGTCCCATCATACAATGCAACGCAAGCCGGAGGATAGGGTTTTACCATATAACAGCCAAAGAATGCTTGATACGCTTTAAAACAAATCATTTGATACTATTATAAGTGTATAGTGTCAAAACATTTTCAAATCATAAGTATCAATCATAGACGGCATGGGTACCATATATCATGTCGCCATACTAGGCTCTACAATCAAAACCGCAAAGTCACGTATTTGGAAATTGGATTCCATCTGTGAACTGAGGCAAGGGACCGTCCTCCACCGAATTCGAGACAATCTAGCCCATGTCTCAGGAAAGTACTCAGTCAAGCCTTTGGAGCGACAGGGCCGGTCCACCGATGTGGATTAAAATTCCTGAACACTGCGTTTCCCCGCCCTTTGGGGCGTAAGTCTAGTTCGTCTGCCGACCAGAATGCATCGGCCGAAACCGATATAACCGAGGCGCCTCGCAACAGCAACAACCACATAAGTCAAACTCGTCAGGGCATGTAAAACCACTGACGCCACTTCTAACTGAAGGAAACGCATGCCCTCCCTGAGGTACTCTCCCGTTTCTGGTTCACAACCTGGGTGTGAGGCTCGCGAATTCACATTACACAAAGCTATGCCAAACAAATGGTGCTTTGATCATCAACCACAAGACTTTGCTTTTCAACAGAAGCCTCGATCAATTGCCACTTAGGCATGCCACACAGGCAATTCACTCCATGCGTTTGATATCCATCAATATATAACCTTTGAACTCGTACGTCTCAGAGAAGGGCGTTAAGGAAGAGAATAAATTCTCCACCGCCAAACAGATATATATTTAATAGAAATCAATCACACAGACTAAAATCCAATGTCAGACACACAGTCCATTTACAAGTTCGTTCTGGGTCTGAATGAAACCGGAGGCACCTAGTACCCCGCATATCCATCGATCTCCAAGTACGTCTGGACGACCACTAACTGATTCCCTCCTCTTGGGTGTACGGCCTAATCAAGATCATCAGTAATTATCCAAACGACGTGAAGACCTCCGGTCTTCAACCACTGTCTTCACCTTCGACTTATCGTCGTATCAGTTATTCAGAATGGGATAAACCCGGTCTTTCCGAATAACTCGCGTATATAATAAACAAGTGTTACAAAAACACAACATACGCCTCATTCCAATTCATCAGTCACTAACCGTAAATTAATCAAGAGAATAATTCCCCTAATATTAACCCCGAAGGCCGAAACCAACATCAGATCAATACCCAGGAAACCATTCTACTTAGCTAACCTACAGTTAGTTTCTAAATTTCACATTCTTAGGGAAAGGTTCCCATTAATTTTATCAAAGATAAATTCCTTGAATTTATTCTTTAATCATCCTTTGAATATCACTTGAAACTAGTCGGGATTAGCGAACCATAACGAAGTAGTTATTTATTTATTTTCCCAATCCCAACCTATATATCCCATGAAGCAAAACTGGTCATACTTCATATCTAACACCACGGTGTTATCGGTAAATTCAATTACCATTTCACGTTCAAATCTAATTAAAGATTTGACTACCGCCTGGAGTAAAACTGGTGATACTCCATTCTCGATCTTTTCAATCTAATTAAAGATTCATTAAAACTGCACTTAGTTTTAATCTTTAACGGGGTTAAAGAATCAGTGTCATTTAAAATACGGTTCGTGATAAACCCCAAAATCCCATCACATTTCAATCAGTCCCTAACCGTAAATTAGCAAGTGAGCAATTCCCTAAGTATTAACCCCGAAGGCCGAAACCAACATCAGATCAATACCCCAGAAACCATTCAACTTAACTAATCTCCAGTTAGTTTCTGATTTTCTTAACTCCTTTAGGTCTAAGAACAGTATTATTGAACATACCGTTCATGACAACCCAAAATCACATTCCATTAATTATTGGGTTAAAGAACAAGTGTTATTTAAAACACTGTTCACGATAAACCCAAAAATCAATATCAATTCAATTCCAATTAAATATTATTTAATTGGTACACTTCATTAAATCTAAATAAAAAGATTTATTCTTTTTCTCAACTGGGTTCAAGAATAGGGTTAATGAAGACACCATTCACGACAAACCCAAATCACATTTGATATTAAATACAAGGCTCTGAATAGAAAATATATCGGTTTATATTCAATATCAAATTTTACGACCAACAAATATCTTATTGGAAATAATGATATAAATATATCTTTCAAATTTCCATAACAATATCTGTATAATCACGAAATCCAACATCGAAATAATCCAAAGACAATTTCGATTCAAATCCATTCCAATTCAATTATTTGAAATCCTGGTTACTTTTAAAATCCTTTCAAATCAAATTTATTTATTTAAAAATAAATAGAATTTTAATTCTAGTTCAAAACTTGTTCATTTCGATAAAAATCTATTTTTATCCTTTCAAATATGGAGTTTTTCATCCCGATTCTTCCCAAATCATTTCTTATGATTTTACACAAATTATTGATATTTTTAATAATTTTATCAAGGCCCGTACAGTCGATTTCCATCAACGGCCATCGAACTGCACTTACAGCGACATTTTCCAAATTTGATTTGGACATAATTCCAAATCCAACCGTTAGATTTCTAATTTCTAGTATTCGTTAGAAAGCTCTTTTCGATACGAACCCAACGGTTCTGGTTTTAGGAGAATCCGACGGTCGGATCTCCCGCAATATCAATTCGAAGTCAATGGTCGAAATTCGCGAACTGCCGCGGCGCGGCGCGTTCTATTCAGGCCATTATATTATATACATATATATAATATATATAATATATACTTCGTCAATTTACTTTTAAAACGTATTTTATAAATCGTTTTAAATTCTTTTTCGAAACGATTTAAAATTCATTTTCAAATTCAAATCAAAATTGAATTTTCCATTACAAATTTGTTTTAAATTCAATTCAAATTGATTTCAGTTCAAATCGGTTTTCAGTTCAATTTCCATATGTTTTAAACTCGATTCAAAACGATTTCAATTCTATTTCAATCTAATTCGAATTTCAATTCTATTTAGTTTAATTCGAATTTCAATTCTTTTCAATTTAATTCGAATTTCTATTCTTTTCTATATAATTCGAATTTCATTTCAAAATATTCGATTTTCATTTCAAAATATTTGATTTTGAAATCACTTTTCAATATTCATTATAAAAACGAATATAATCGATATAAATATCGTTCACGTCAAAATGGCGTCAATCTAATCAACACGGCTTCATATATCCTATTTTCAAATATTCTATTTCAAATATTTCTTTTACAAATATTTCTATTCAAATATTTCTTTTTCAAAACTGGAATGAGGCCCAATCAATTACCATATAATGTTAATTATATGGATTTTCTACAACGCATGCATACAATAACAACGGTGAATAATCAACCATCATCCAAAGTGCGTTCTACACTGTATAAGCATCAAATATAAATATTCGACGCTTATAACAGTCTGTCAATCAATCGATCGACATACAACTAATTATTGGGATTAGTGTATGTCATATATCACCCCAATACCCGTGTGAGGTTTCAAACCATCAAACACAGATTTTATTCGTGCAAGTGGGCGATGTGTAAAATTTATCGTCCCAATCAATATCAGTCAGATATGTGTATATAAACAAATCGTCTGATTTGTTTATAAATATTTATTTCATTTTATATACACGTTAAAAATTCTATTTTTAACTATTAAATATTTTATCTATATAATTTTTTTACTACACATCACACAATCAACTACACATCAAAATCAAACAAACAAGCATACAAGCCATCCATGGTCTGTGGACGACGGGTGTTGGGTGCTACTAAACACCGTCTGCATCCTAGTATATATTTTTAACTAGAAATTTAAATTAAAAGTGAGGAGTTCTCACATAGGGTTCCACTCCGCCGTGCTTTGCTTTTGAACTGCTGAACATCTGGATTTGACTGCACTTCCAACATAAACTTTATCACGCTGTTCACATTTAAAAATCACATTTTCAATCCTTCTATAATATAAAAGATTATATTTTTATACTTCTACAATATAAAAGATTATATTTTTAAACTTTCTATAATATAAAAAATCATATTTTTATACTTTCTATAATATAAAAATCATATTTTTAATCTTTCTATAATATAAAAATCATATTTTTAATCTTTCTATAATATAAAAATTATATTTTTAACCTTTCTATATAATAAAAATTATATTTTCCTTTGCTACTCAAACCATAAAAAATCCCATTTTTAATTTACTACTTTTAAAATAAAAATCACCTTTTTATTATTCGGTTTTATATATAAAGATCAAATCTTTATAAACAAAACCATGCCCTTTCTGTAATTGAAAAATCATTTCTTTTTATAGTGAAGTTATACGAGTAAAAATTATATTTTTACTCACTAATAATCGCCACTTTATATAGTGATACATATAAAAATATCTAGTCTTTCTCTACAATAGAAATATCATATTTTCAATGATAAAAATCCCAACTTTCTATACATAAAAATCCTAACTTTATCTATATTAAATTCTAAGCTTCTATGAAAAAAAACTATATTTCCTATGCAATGCTTTAATATAAAAACGAAAAGAAAATGTAAATAAAAAGGAAAGGGGCTTACTGTTTTTGGCCGGGGCAGAGGCTGGATCGAAGAGGGCTAGGGGAGGAGGTGAAGGCAAGGGAGGAGAAGGGGAAGAAGGGGAGGGCGGCACTTGATGATGGTCGGAGGATGGGTGCGCTGCCCTAGGCGGCGACGGGTCTGAGATCGACGGGAGGGGAGTGGGAGGCTGGAGGAGGAGAAGAGAAGCGGCGTGAGGAGGGGAGGCAGTTTCTGGGGAAAGGGGAGGGGGGCGATCGAACGGCAGCGGCGATCGCGATGTGTAGCGGTGGCCATTTTTTTCTTTCTTTATTTTCGTTTGAACGGTTGTGAGGAGAGAGGGGAGGGTTGACCTGGTAATAGGAGAGGAGGGAAGTTTTATTTTTATTTTATTTTATTTAATTCCAAAAAGCAACTTTTATTTTTGAACTCGAAATCAATCCCACCGCCTGTCGTCCATAGCTAATTACCCCCATTCCGAACACAATGGGATATGTATCGTAAGCCGGTTCGATCGTTTCGATCAGTTTTCGTCAAAATCAACATATAACTCTATATATTGAATTTGAACGCGCATTTCAATTTACCGGGGTCACATACTAACTCGAAAAATTCTCGAAAAATATTTTCTAGCTTCGTATTAACGATACAGTCCTAACAAAACTAGTTTCGTCGAATTCTGAGACCGTTTGAAAAATGGTCATTTTTCAGTCGATTAAAATCAATTGAAACTGGTCGAACGCGTTTTCCTTTGCCATGCTCACATATTGAATCGAAAAATTACGAATTTTGGAATCTAGCAATAACTTGACATCACGGATCCAACAAAAGTGGTTTCGTCGAAATCCGAGGTCGTTTGCAAAATTTCCATTTTTAAGGGCCAGAATTCCATAGCGACCATTCTGAATTTTCATTTGGACATATCTTTTGATTCCCGCTTTGAAATTTTGATTTTCAAATTCGTTGGAAAGATATTCTCAATTAGATTCTAATTTTTTTGGTTTCGCTAAATTCCGGTTTATTTTGCACTCGGTACATTCATTTGAACTTTGAAATCGAATTATCGAACTACCACGCCATTTTCAATTCCTTTTATAATTATAAATAAATATTTATATTCTAACGACAATCTATATAACTATATACGTTTGAATTCTATTCAAAATAAATTTTTCTTCGTTACTATTTAAAATAATTCATTTTAAATATTCAAAATTCGCTAAAATTGCCAAAATAAAAATTTTAAATTGGCCCAGATTTCCGGGTTATTACACTTATATCCTTTTCAATATTATCGGTATCTTTCAAAATCATTTTTTCCCTTATATTTTTATTGATTATTGCATTTTAATTAAGCAATTTACCAATACTAAATTTGCTATGTTTCCATTCCATTTCCGTTTCATTTCAATTTTCACAGTCTTTTCCAGTTTTTTGTACTGATTTTTTATTTTTAAAATTTACAAAATTTTGATTGTAACTCGCTTTCAACCGATTTCAGTTTAAATAATATACTATATATTTGTTTTGTATATCATAACTAAATTTCATCCTTGCACATGAAAACAAAGACATCTAATGTATTTTTAATTTATCCTTGCATAACGATGTTGTCTCGAAAACAATTTAATAGGTAGCTTATATGATTTCTGTGAATTAAAATTGCAAGTTTGATGGAACGCTTTCCATGATGATGTTTTATTACCTGCTGGAGCATGGCTCTTGTACGGTGTTCATTCATATGTGTATTTCTCAAATTTGAATCAAAATAAAAAAGAGAGTTTAATAATATATTAATATAAGAATGGTTTTATTAATAGTATGTAGATTTTCTTTTTGTTTCGAATCTGCATTAGTGGCATATGTGTAATATATTTATCACTCCACTATGATCTAATTTAGCTTAGGTATGTACCTCTACTGAATGGAATTATGAAATATCTTAAGATATTACATAAATATTCTGACATAAGTGATCTACGCGTGTAGTAACAGGTAACAGGTTTTATCCACATTTTGGTGACATGGTTATTTGTATTAATCTAAGCAAGGAAAATACTATCAATCCTTTGCTTGGATTGTTGCTACATCCATTTATTGATTTGGTGATAGGGAAACGGTCCACTGATACCTGAAGTTAAACAACTTGACTCAGGTGATTTGTTTTCGTATTATTTTTCTTGATTTGCTTCAATTTCATTATTTGGTTTACGGACTTAGATATTAATAAAAAAATTGCAACTTTTATGATTTTTATTTGTTTGTACCATGTCCTTAATAACGGTTCTTTTGTTAAAATTTACTTTATTGGTTACTGCTAGCTTGGAGTGTAAACGGGTCGGACCGGACCGGACAGAGGTATGTGCTAGTCCTTTCCTATAAGAGTTTCGGATGGACACGGACCTGACAAGCATCGAGTTCGAACACTGTTCGTACGAATCTGACAACGGACGGACAATGTTCGGTTAATAGAAAAACATCGAACATTTTCGATTGGACTGGACAACGGTGTGTCCTAGTCATGTCCTATAAGAGAATCGTACAGACACGGACCGGACACCTTATAGCCCCGGACCGAGCCGGACAACGGACTGTCCTGTCCGATATACAACCCTACTGCTAGCGTCCTCCTTTTGAAGTACATCAGTATGCGTTTTTGTCCTCTCTTTTAAGTACTGTTTTTTATGAATCAATAATGCTTGATTATGAGTTTCATCACAAACAAGTTTTATTTAAATATGAAATTCTTACCGATAAAAGTTATCCCTCAACCATTTCCATGTGGAGCTCTTAATGTATCAACTGTCAAAGAAATTGAGTTTTCCCTTGCAATTTTTTTTGGTTCGCTATCCGTCTTCTGTTGCAATACATAAGTTACAAAATTATTCGTTGAACTAATACGGTTTTATGTTAACATCTGAAGGTTCATAATCAAATATTTTATGAAAAATTACATTTATTTGGTTTTTTTTCCTATGTTGCTTAGCATATAGAAATTGGTGTATTTATCCTTTTCACTTGAGATGCTAAAAGTCCACCAAGAAGAGTTGATAATTCCAATCGTATTTCATGATCCGAGTAAAAACAAAAATGTTAATTTCATGAAAACATAGATGCCTCCAATCAGCGGTCCTGTATGGGCTATTTGTATGTTGACTGCAATTACTATTTTAAAAAATAATATTATGTGCTTAAATTAATTTCCTATATACTGTTATATTTACCCCCTTTTGAACTTATGCAGAGGGTAAGCCACACTAGGGATTTCCTGTCAGAGGAAGGTGGATGAAAATGTTTTAACCGGATCTTCACCGCACAGTTCATTGGAGTCAAACATGGAATGGTTGCAAAAACTTATTGACTAATACAGGGATTATTTTTTCTCATAAGAATGATAGAAGTCACCTGTATGGAAGATACTCATGACTAAAAACATAGCACTTGAAATTGATACGATACTCTGCACTGTGGTAGTTAAGTTTTTTTTTTCAACTTACGCTTATTGACCCACGTAACTTGAGATGAGACAGTAAACCTGTTCAATGAACATTAGTAATATGTACTGAAAACCTTATTATTTTCATATTACATCTTCTAACCCATTTCAGATGAATCTTGCATTTTACTTCTTCCTCTGTTCGCCGTACTACATCTCTGCTGTTTTTATTTTCTGTTAACAATACAGTTCATATCCGTTCAATTATTTTGGTTCTACTATTACTTTGTTGCACACATCTATTATCTTGAATAACTTTTTTATTCTATTATTTTATTGAAACAATTTTTAGTGTATTTATGTCCCCAGTTCAGTAATTGCTTAAAATAAATCTATGTACATAACTATGTAATTGCAAAAACTGCAACAATGTCATTAATGGATGTGTCTATGCATTAATGGATTAAAATTTCACATAAAGTGTAGTTTACCTTTTGACAAGTCTGTGAATTATAGTATATTCACTAAAAATTATTTCATTTAATTTCAATTGTAATTATATACATATATATATGGTTCTTGCACATTGCAAATAATGATGTTGCATTGCTGTTCACCAAGGTTTTTTTATCATTATATTTTTTTTTGAATTTTTTTATCATTATATTAAAATTATTATATATATATATATAGAGAGAGAGAGAGGAGGGTTCCGCTACACCTCTTATATTGCACGTGAACTCTCCCCCTTAATCTCCATCACCCATTTCCCCACTCATTCTATCTCTTCCCATAATGTTCCATTATGCAAGAACATTTATTTTGAATTAGCCAGC
This sequence comes from Allium sativum, assembly GCA_030737875.1. Lineage (NCBI taxonomy): Eukaryota > Viridiplantae > Streptophyta > Magnoliopsida > Asparagales > Amaryllidaceae > Allium > Allium sativum. The sequence continues at coordinate 361,417,295 of CM060921.1, read as the reverse complement.
TTTGAATATATTTACAACCTTTTATAACCAACACCCTTCCTTTGTATTTTATCGATATTTTACGGCCTTTATGTTTATTTCACATATGTTGTTTTATTTCTAGCTGCAAAGTAGACATTATCTATTACAAAAATAGCAAGCTGTTATTCACGTGCATAATTCACTTTATACCCTCCACACCGAACTTTATTTAAAATTATAACAATACAGTATGCTATATTTTTTGTCATTGTTTATAAGTGACTATTTGATACGAATACCAAAACTCTCACCTGTTATGATACACTTACCCATTATGGTATTCGGATTTTTCAAAATACAAATAGGCATATAAGCTAAGAGAGCATGAGTAATAAAATATCTTTGTTTTAGAAGATTCTAATTATGAATATGTGCGATGCTACATTATTGCTCAAAGTTTACTGCTAAAAAAATGGGAAATCAGTTCCTTAATGTGCTTTACAACTATTTCTAAATTGATATTTTAATAAAACTACTTTGACCAACCCGTGTGCGAAGCACGGGTTCGCATTGTATATTAAATATAATCAAGCCCATAATATCGCGACAGTTCGTAATTTAACGTTTTGAACTCCAACTGAGCATACAGGATCCATTATAAGTCGGATTTCCTCGAATCAAGAAGCATTTGGATCCATTGAGCTATATCTTTCTAATGGTAGTGAAAAACAGAGATTTCGTGTTACAGATTATGAGTTATGTCCAAATCAAATTTCCAAATAGTCGCTATAGAATCGTTTTTCGACCGTAACAGTTTATTCGATATAACTAGATATCAGTTTCAAATCTGGACAAGGTTCTTTTGAGACGTAGTGATAATTTATTTTTAGAATTTTACTGTAATTTTTAATTAATTAAATACGCAACTTTTTATTTGTAGTATTTTGCACCCTTAATCAGCATTTTGGGGTTTCAAAATATGAGTCAACGTACCGATATTATTATGTTTTTGGGATCGTGGCACCTCGCTCGACATGATAGTATTTTTATTTCTGTCCATAGCTGCCGATAAATAAATGAAGTCCTTCGTAACCAGTACCGTAGTAATGTCAAGTATATATATATATATAGTAAACTAAAACTATTTGGACAATCCACTACAAAGCTATTTCCATCCTACTTCATGACAAAGACATTACGGACATGCCATTTACCTTCCCCAGCTACAATTCGAAAAGCCAAAGTACTGTCTGTACTACCATATACAAATCCACATGCTCATCCCTTGTCCAGGCAAATCAAACTGCAAATCTAAAGCTACAAAATTTAAGAGCTGTGTAATTCCCTATCAAAAATCCTATCCTACTCTACACTAGCTAGTTCAAGACAACTCAGTGCAGGACGTCCCTCCACACCTATACGTTCCCAATCAAGCAGCTGTTCATGAAAGGAAATTCACAACTGTTGATGAAATGAGATTACACTGCAGTCCTAACCTATGTTGCAATGTCCTATCCAAGCTACTACGTGATGACAAAGCCATGCATTTCTTCAAGCATAAACAAAACATCACATCAGTATTATCCGAATCAACTGCAGCTAACTATACTCACACAGAAAGGAGTTTTCAAATCAACCAGCTCCTATACTGCTAATACTTCCTACTAAAGCAAGCTGTAGCCTACCATTCTACCATGTGAACCATATATATTCATGACAAGGCAAATCAAATTTAAATAATATTTTGCCTGTTGAAAAACCTGTACTGATGTATAGCTACAACCCCTATTACTTCATCCCCAAGGGTCCTCATCTATAAATACCGAGCACAACATCCTCAAACAAAAGAAAACAGAAAAGGTTACAAAAAAAAAGAAAAAAGGAAGAAGAGCAGAGCAGCTCAAAAGGAAGGAGTGGTCTCGGACGTGAGGAGGGAAGGAGATTGAGTGTGGCGAAGTATTGTATTATAGGAAATTAAAGGAGAGGCGATGGAGAAGCGCTGCAGCAAAGGGTTAGTGCGATTGTTATTTTAATAAGAAAGGGGGATCGGTTTGCGTACAAGTGTACGGTGATGGGCATTTTGCTTGCACTGTTGCCATGTAGCTCGACGCAAAAGAGGTCGAGGTGGAAGTCTCGATGTGGAGGAGGACGGCGTTAATTGTGAGTTTATGTTTGTTTGAGGTTGAGTTTTGTTGGTGAGATCTTGATTTCGATGTGAGGGGACGCTGATGAGGTACTTACTGTTGAATTCGATGATACACATGATGGTGTTGAGGTTATGGCAAATGTTTTGGATTTTGACTTATTGGTAACTGATGACAGGAGTGTGGTTTTGTGTCTTGTAGCAGATGGGAATTACGGAAGACTTAACAGGCGGGTGGGGTGGCGAAGGGTTCGATGTTAGAGGACGTGAAATATTCATGCGTTTGGGGGAAGTTTCGGTGAAGGGGCATGTACAGGGAAGCTTTATTGAACCGGCTTACATGCATGCGTCGTGTTTAAGCAGAAAAGAAAAGGGGAAACTGCTACCTTCTTCCAGTGTATGCATGTAAACTAGTTTAACAAATAAGTAAACTGATGGGAGGCCATCTGCTGATGTTGGTTTCCGAGTTTCAATGGGGACCGATTTCAAAACTATTCTTGTTATCGATATTAGTGCACTAACTGAGAAAGCGGATGGTCCAAATATGGTTAATGATAAAGGTATGCTTAAAGTAGTTAAGAAATTAGATGAGGCTTGTAAAGAGGTTGGATCCTTCTATGTGACCGGTCATTGTATTCCTGATCCCTAGTCAAAGGAGTAAGAGAAATGGCCAAAATGTTCTTTTATCTTTCCTATGAGGAAAAGCTTAAAATTTAGATGATGCCAAATACTGGATACAGAGGATATCAGAGGATTGGTAGAACCAGTTGTGAAACAATGGATAATTTGAAGGAGTATAGGCCGATGTGAAGAAATGGAATGTAAAGGATGTGGCCATGCAAACATAGAAGCAACAGGGACGGGAAAAGCTTTGTACAATGTGGTCAAGGTTTCTAGGTATTAAGGGAAGCCACGTTGGCAGAATTGAACGCCCAGTTTAATCGACTGACGCAAATCATTATTTAATGGTTAACGCGCAAAGGTGAGTAAATTCATTGACTCTGATCTATTTTAAAATATTATATTATTGGTTGAATGCTGTGTAATGGTCGCTTCGGTAGATTTCAATTAATTTGGTTGAAAAATATATATCGTTGCATATGTACACATCATTGGTTAGAGACCGATTCCATCGATTAAAATATTCCCTAGTATGGATTAATCGGTGTTAATTGTTTGACTAACATCTGTGGATGCGGGAAATCGGTTGGAAGAATCCAGTCGGATTCCTCAGTATTTGCATGTACTGTTTGTTTTATGTGCATTGTTTGAACCAAAATGACCTTTAAATCCTGTACGAATATTGATTAGATCAATACACGATATCGATTAAGAAAAGGGCAACAGTCGACCATAAACTCATCTTTAAGTTAAGAAACTGATTTGCCGTCAGACAAATCAACGAGTTTATAGGAAAATGATTATTAGATTAAATAAGTCTTAGATTAATCTAATAATAATGGATTAGGAATTAATTGTTTAAAATTAATAAGATTTTATTAATTATTAAATACCCTTGTAATGAAGTTTTAATATTTATTGAACTAATTAGAATTGTTTATTAATAATGAAGTAAACTGTTTACTTCAGCAAATGATCAAGTTAATCATTATTTGATTAAAGAAATTGGTTCTTAAATGGATTTCATTTAAGAGGATATTAAAGTTGCATTAAGATGTTTACTTGAATTTGGTATAACAAATTTAAAAAAAAAGTAAATTGCCAAAAGACAAAGAACATCATGGGTTTGATAAGAGAAGTTTAAAAATGAAATTGTGTAAGGAAGGCGAAGCATAGAGAAATGTTGGATTTGTATAAGGAAGAGGAAGCGAAGAGTTAATGATCGATGTAACAATTATAAACAATCGGGTTTTCAAAATAGGGGTATGGCGTTATAAAACCACATCTAAATAAAGCAAGAAATACAGTTTAATTGATATTATTAGAAATAAAGAGTTAGAGTTACGGACTTATATCTGTTCTAAGATAAGAACGTTGTCGATCAAGGTCTGAGAGGTAATTAAAATACCCCAACTTGAACGACTTCTCAATTATCAAGGGATGGTATTGGTTTGTAACGAAAAGAGATGTCAAGGTTAGTATAAAGAGAATATGGCATCGTATTGCAAGTCTTAGAACTATAGCTATAAAATAACGCTGTTGAATAGGCTTAAGCGTGACTGTTATGTCGAGATTAGTTATAAAGGAGAATATTACAGCTTATGACAAGTTTTTTAACTGTAACGATAAATTAACGCTGTTGACCAAACTAAAGCGTGATGTTTATATATAGTAGCACTTCTTAGGGAATGAAAACAGTTTGTTTTGAAATCCACTTATTCTAAAGTAATAAGTAACGACGTTTGTCCAAAGAAATATAAGAACAAATGTTAAATAAAAAGCGCCGTGATTGTATGATGTTTAGTTATACATTAGAATGGATGCTGTTTTTACTTCGATAGTTAAATAACCGACTATCGAAGTGTTTTGACCATCGTTGTTAATACGGAGAGACCGGTTGGATATATTATCCGAAAACCACTCTGTATAGGCATAAATGCTATGGATTAGATCATGCTGAAGACGAATTGAAGACGGAGTGTAATGCAAGGGGTCGTCCTGTTTCAGAATGGTGTTTTCTGCTTGTCCAGTCCCAGGACAACTCGTATGGACGAATGTCTGACAAAGTATCCCTAACAGTCACATAAGACAATCTTTTCAAGGTATTACGTCTGGTGGCGGAGAAATTCGTTTCTCTTAGCTTTTATACCCGTAATATTTTTGGGCAGATCAACTAGTGATTTGGCGGGTTTGACAATGTGACATTCAAAGTGTATGGTGACCAAGTGTTCTAAAAGTTAGACGTAGCCTCAAGCCTCATCAACAGGGAAATGACAAAAATTGGGCAGGCAGCATGGCTATGTGGGTCGCTCCCATTAGGGTGTATAATCACCTATCTAGAGAAATTCTCTTCTACTTCTTTAATCTATTTCGATGTTATCCCTTTTCGGAAAACGGTGGTTTGAGCCCAAACGTTGGTGATATACATTCGATACAGTCAAGCGAAATGTGTGGTCGGTCATGTGTGGGCCGGGTTGCAAGACGTTCTTGTTGAACCCAGTGTATTCGCCTCTAGAGATACACTATCGGCAGGTGGTCCCATACCTTGTCATAGTTGGAATCCAATCTCCAATAAGAGCCCTGCGGTTTTTGATTTTATACTATGTATGTAAAGCGTGAGATGCAAGCGTTATGCTATTTGGTTATTTACTTGATTAGACATTATTATAATATCACTGGATTTTGGTATCAAAATATTTTGGGTTATAGTAAGGTAAAAACCGTCCATGTTTATGTGTGGGCTGGTCTTACTATTATCCTTTTGTTTCAAAAGGATTTTCAAAGTTAAACAGTATGGTTGGAATTTACTCACACCAGTCCCATGACTGACCCAGAGTTTATTTTGTTTGTTTTCCCTAAACTCTTGGGTGCCCAAATTTATACAGGCAGTCAAGTGTTTCAGGCTTTTACAGATACACTTGGAGGAGCTAAAAGCAGAAGGCTTCACCATTAGTATTTAGAGATTATTTCCGCTGTGATATGATGTATTGTACTCTGATAATGGTATGTATATACAATACAATTTTGTATTTCAAAGCCATGTTATATAATACATTTTATTCGTTCCGCTGTGAGATTCGTGTTTACCCTGATTTTGCTCAGTTGTGTTCTTCTTCTTCTTCTTCTACTCTATTAGTTCTATCTTTTCTATCTCATCCTCTTATTTCTTTCTATTAATTATCTAAATTTTCGTGCACTTTGAGTTGAATGTGTAGGATATTTATCAGCTCAAATTGGCATGGATTTCTGGGTCGTTACAGACTACTTGGAAATGGATATATGTTAGTTCTAGTTACGAGTAACGTCATGGTATAAAGCCCAGACTGCTTACTTAAGTGGATGTTACATATTATTTGATGGAAAGCGAGGTACCTCGGAATTCGAGCCGACTGAAAGGCTCGGATATGATTTGAGTCCATAGTGGCTCTAGAGTGGTCGACATTATTGACCCATTTTAGAGGTTCGATAGAACTAGCTAACATATAGTTTATGGTATAACTAATCATCGACGGATGATCGTCCACGAAGATCCAAGGGGTTCATTGTTGGGGATCCTGAGGCATTTGCTAGAGTGTCTCGAATTCGGTGAGGACGATCCCTTGCCTTGGTTCATAGATGGAAACCCAATTTACAATATGCAATTTTTCGGTTTTAGTTGTAAATATATATATGGCGATGTAATATAATGGTACCTACGCCGCCCATGATTGATACATTTATATTTGAAGTGATTTCTACACTTATAGTAATAATAAAAGATGAAATTTCGTGTATTAAGCATATTTGGCTATTATAAGGGAAAACCCTATCCTCAACTGTGTTCATTGTGTGATGGGACCAGAGTCTTATAATAGCTTCATTTTTCTGTGTAGCACTGCACTATTTGTTTTATGAACTGGTATTCATGGTGGATAAACCCGTTTCATGTTATATGGCATGGTCCCGTGATTTACCTAACTTTAAAATCAAGCTAATAACTGTTTTAGTTCTCACGCCAGTCCCATGACTGACTCGGAGTTTATTGTTTCTACCTAAACTCCGGGTGCCCCTATTTTCCACACGGGCAACTAGTAGTTTTGGTATTTGCAGATATTATTTTCACAGGATCCTGGATTTACAGCTGAAGATATATTCATAAAGCTATGTATCCGTGTATTTCTTTCAGTTGTGTTATGTATTACATTTATGCTGCTATTTATTTCAATATCTGATATTTTCCGCTATATATTATTTATTCATACTCTGATATATTTTTTACTCTGATGTAAATTGTTGTAGTAGTAATGAAATGTTCTATTGTTTGTATTCTGATTTGTCCTATTCTCAACTCACTCCGGGCTTTCCCTTACGGGCGATTTTAGGTCATTTCATCGTGGTATCAGAGCTTTGGTTTTACAGAGCTCGAGAACAAGACACATTAGAACTAAACAAAAGAATCCATCAGAGGTAGGATTAGTAATGTCCTATAAGAATGACTCATTATGATGAGATTAGTAGCATCCTAGAATGAGTTGAAGAGTTCTATTTCTAAAAACAAATTTAGTTTTGGAAAATTATATCTTATTATTCGTATTTGAGTATTTTATTTTATATTGATTTGGACTACGGGTATAAGTAGATTTTGCATATACGTCTGATCCATGTGTATACGAAATCTCAAATATACTGGGTAGATAGAGAATCACACTCTAGTCGCCTGGAGATGATTCTGATGATAGCTCGGGCATCATCAGAATTTATGTTCGAGTTTCGAAAGTGGGATATCTATATATTTCTAATTGACTAGTGTGAGAACCAAAACTTAGTTAGAGTTTATTGTTGTGATTTGGCATTAAAATATGATTTTTGAATATATATATATATATATAAGTTATATGTTTGAAAATAATAATTAACCAAACTGATTGTTGGTTGTGATGTTTGATTATTAATTTAACTAATAAAATTATTGGAATGATAATAATTTAACCAATAAGAGAATGAAAGGTAATTGCAGCCAAATTGAATCAGATATTGAATTGAATTGAAAAGTGATTGTAATTGCATATGTGTACATGTATATATATGAACAGATCTTAGCATGGAAGGTAAGAAGAGGAATAAAATTGTATACCCGACAAATAGGTACATATTTACTGTATTTATGGGGGTTTGACGATTTTATGAGCCGATTGGCTTTTTCATTTTCTTTTGGATTGATGAGGGCCCTGTGAGGCAAGTTGTGGTTTTGCATATCAGCCCGTACAATGGAGGTTATGGCAAAATTATTTGAAAATTTAGGGTCTTAGCCAAATTTTTGAAAAATTAGAAAATTCTTAGAAACTGAAAAGTTAAAGAATGAAAGCCAGAATGAAAATTGGGTTGGTTAGTTAAACAACTTTCAGCGCCGTTCCTTTTCGAGGACGGAAAGATTTTAAGTGAGGGAGATTGTTACAACCTGGAATTTCTAAACAAATTAATTTTTTTTATTTTAGCTATTTTAATGTATTTTGAATATTTTAAATGATTTATTTTAAATAATAACAACTAAAAATTTATTTAAATCGAAGTTAGAATTTATAAATTTAATTTAATTATAAAACGAGCCTGAAATGGCGCGATACTTTGAAAATTTGATTTTAAATTTCAATTGAATACACATAATTCAATATAAGTCAGAATTTAATGAAACAAGAATCGTTAGAATCTGTTTACCTATATCTTTCTAACGAATGTGAAAAACTGAGATTTCATAATATAAATTGAAAGTTATGTCCAGTTTAAAATTTAAAATAGTCCCTATGGAATTTATATATATATATATATATATATATTAATAAATAGAGGTTTTTAGGCACAAGGACAAAATTAACAAAAAAAATATCCATAAGGACAAGAGGCTAAAATTTTAACCATAAGGATAAATTTTAGTGCAAAGGGAGGAATTCAGGGACCCACTATCATTTCATACTTTACACTAAAATTTGTCCTTATGGTTAAACTTTTAGCTTCTTGTCCTTATAAATAAAAATTTTGTTAATTTTGTCCTTTACAATATTTTCCTGTAATAAATATATAGCCCTTAAAAAATAGCCATTTTGCAAACGACCTCCGTTTTTAGATGAAACCACTTTTTTGGGATCCGGAATGTCAAATTCATAATTTTTGCAATCAATATGTGAGCGTGGTGAATCTAAACGTGTTTCGTCAATTTACTTTGAATTTAATCGACCAAAAAAAGACCATTTTTCAAACGGTCTCCAAATTCGATGAAATTAGTTTGTTAGGACCATATCTTCGAAACATAGTTCGATTTATTTTTCAGTAATTTTTGGAGTCAATATGTAGCCTCGGTAAATTAAAATGTACGTTTAAATTCAGTATATATTGATTTATATTTTAATTTTCAAGAAAAATGATCGAAATGATCGAACTGGCTTACGAAACATATCCCATTGTGTCCGGAATGGGGGTATTTGGCTAGGGGCGACAATCGTTGGGTTTTATTTAGGGTTTGGAATGTTAGATTTCGTAACAAAGTAATGAACAGATTAAATATTAATATAATATATTATAAATACCCTAGTCAATATGGTCAAACCTAAACCCTGAGTCTCGTTCAAGTTTTGCCGCCGCCATCTAGGCGATTCACGGCTGAAGCCCTCCCATTTTTACATAAATTTTTCTCCCAATTTACTGACTAATTTCGGAGATGCATAAAAGATAAATCAAAGAGCACTCCACCATCTTTAAAACCGTACTGCCATGATTGCTTATATTGAATTATTTTAAGGAATTTTTAGGTAGGTAGTCGGCTTGTTCGAGCCTGATTTTGGTGAGCGTGGGGCCACCGAGCACATCACCACCGCCGCGCTGGAGAGGAGAGAGCGATGGTTGTCATGGTCAAGTTCGATTGGGCTCTGGCGGTCGAAAGAGGTTGCGATTTTGAACCCTAGGTTGGGAGGGTGGGTTTCGACGTCGCTAGGTGATAACACAGAAGAAGATGGTGAATTAATTAATTAATTTTCTAAAAATATAATTAATCTTCAAACTGATGTATCTTCTTCATACGATATCAGAATTTCACAAAACCAGTTGCGTTAGAATCGCAGAGAGGAGAGCTACAACATGAAAATGACTAGGACAAAAACAGAGCATGTTAGAATTTCAAGAAAATTCAAACTCGAACCATGCCAGAAATTCAGAAATAAACACTGACGGAGTGGAAACCAAGGTGAGAACTCTCTCTCACTCAAATTATTTTACAGTTATTATATAATAGGTTGCAGATGGAGCTTAATACCTCCTGACACTACTTTTTGTACAAACCATGGATGATTTGTGTGATTTGATTGTACTGTGGGAAAAATTAACTGTATTGTGTATTGTTATATTGAAATGGGGTAAATAATATATATATATATGCGTTGTATAAATTATTTATATATGCGATATATAAATTATTTATATACGTTGTATAAAATTCTCCTGAAACAAAATAAATACTCATTTGCAAATCGGACGGTTTGTTTATGTATACCCATTTAACTGATATTGATTGGGACGATAAATTTTACACATCACCTAACTGCACAAATAATAAGCAGTATTTGTTGGTTGAAATCCCACACGTGTATTGGGATGATATTTGACATACACTAATCCCAATTGTTTAGCTGTATGTCGATCGATGGGTTGACAAACCGTATAAGCATTATTCATTTATTTTAATGCTTATACAGTTGTAAAATGCACTCTGGATGTTGTATGAATTTTTGATGATTGTTTATCATTATTGTTGTAAATATGCGATGTATGAAATCCCTATAACTGAAATTATATGGTAATTGATTGAGTCTGATTCCATTTAAGAATTAATGAATATTGTAAAATATTATTCAGTGAATAATCGAAATGTGATTTTGATGTCCGATTTTGGATGGACATAAAAATAGTGAAATGTGAAGCTATGTTAAGTAGTTAAATGCCATTTTAACACGAACGGGATTTTCTGTCGACTTTATTCATTTTATATTGAATATCAAAAAGTTAATTCAAAATCTGAAATTTTGAAAATATTATCATTTTAATATTTAATGATATGGAATATTCAACTTTGATTTGAAATGAAATTGAAATCATTTTAAAATGAATTTAAAACGAATGTATCAAGGAATATTCAATTTTGATTTGAAAATTGAAATGAAATTGAAATCATTTTAAAATGAATTCAAAACGAATTTATAAAGGAATGTTCAGTTTTGATGTAAAATCAAAATGGAAGTGGAAATCGTTTTTAAAACAAATTTTTAAACGAATTCATAAAATAGATTTAAATTGAAATCGACGATATATACACACACACACACATACACACATCGTATATACATAATAGCTTGAATAGAACGCACGGCGCAGCGACCGTTCGCGAATTTCGACCATTAACTTCAAATTGATGTAACGTGAGATCCGACAATCGGATTCTCCTAAAATCAGAACTGTTGGGTTCCTATTGAAATGAGCTTTCCAATGAATATAAGAGATTTGAAATCTAATAGTTAGATTTTAAAATATGTCCAAATCAGTTTCAAAAAATGTCGCTATGGATGTAGTTCGGTGACCGTTATTGGAAACCGACTATAAGAGGCTTAGTAAAATTATTAAAAATATGGAAAAATTGTGTAAAATCATAATAAACGATTTGGAAAGAGTTTAGATGAAAAATTCCAAGTTTTTAAAGGATAAAATATATTTTTATCGAAATGAACTAGTTAATAACTAAAATAATAATCCAGTTATTTTTAGAAATAATAAGTCGGATTAAAAATGGGTTTTAAAATAACCAAATTTTTTCCAACGTATGAATTGGAATGGTTTTAATTAGGAATATTCTTCGGAATATTTTGATATTGAGTTCAAGATTATACAGATATTGTTGAGGAATTTGGAAGATATATATATATATATTGTTATTCCCAATACGATATTTGTTGATTTCATAATCTAATATTGAATATAAGCCGGTATTATTTTCTATTCACAACCTTGTATTTAATAACAAATTGGATTTGGGTTTGTCATGAATGGTGTCTAAAATAACACTATCCTTAAACCCCGATGAGAAAAGAATAAATCTTTTAAATAAGATTTAGATAAGTTTAATATTTAATTGGAGTTGAATTAAAATTGGATTTTTGGGTTTATTGCAAACAATGTTTTAAATAACATTCGTTCTTTAACCCGATTAACAGTGAAGAGTTGATTTGGAATTTATAAATCTTATTATTAAGAATTAATGGAAATTTTCTGAAGTAAAGTTTTCCAATTTAACATATTAAATTCGAAATGAATGGAATTTGATTTGGTAATAATCGAGATGAGCTTCTATAAAGGAAGGCCATTATTATATATGGAATTCAAAAGGCTTTGCCGTTATCCCATTTATATTATTGATCAAACACGGAAATTTATATCGATTAGATATTGATCCGTTTTCCGTGAAGATTCCATAGTTGATGGAAGCTGATTTGGGTTTATTGTTAACTGTGTTTTAAATGACATTATTCTTTAACCCAGTAAAAGATAGGATTAATTTCTTAAATTTAAATAATCATTAAGTAATGATATTTGAGATTAAAACTGAATTAGAGTTTTAATGAATCTTTAATTAGATTTGAATGAGAATAAGGTAATTATATTTATCGAATTCATGAAGTGATCGAGAATGGAGTACCACCAGTTTTACTCCAGACGATAGTTAAATCTTTAATTAGATTTGAACGAGGAATGGTAATTAATTTTACCAATAATATAGTGGGTGTTAGACATGGAGTACTACTAGTTTTGCTCCAAGTGATGAATAGGTTGGGATTGGGAAAATAAAATAAATGATTACTTCATTAAGGTTCGTTAATCCCGACTAGTTTGATAAGCCTTAATTTGGCTTGAATTTTGAAAAGAATATTTGAATAAAATAATATTCTGAGTTGGAATGAGGCGTATGATGTGTTTTTAATGCACTTGATTGTAAAATATGCGAGTAACTCGGAAAGACCGGGTTTATCCTATTCTAAACAACTAGTACTACGACTAAATGTCAATGATAAGAAGGCAGTGGTTGAAGACCAGAGATCTTCACATCGTTTGGATGATTACTGATGTCTTGATTGGGATGTACACCCAAGAAAAGGTAATAAGTGGTGATCATACAGACGTACTTGGAGATCAGTCGGATAAGCGAGGGCCTCTCTCCTGTGTTGGACATATGGGACGAGGAATAAGGTGCCTTCGGTTTCGTTCAGACCTAGAACCGACTTGCAAATGGATAGTGTGTCTGACATTGTATTTCTTTATACTTTATTCGTTGATCTCTGCTAAATATATATCTGTTTGGTGGCGGAGAATTTATTCTCTTGCTTAACACCCTTTTCTGAGATGTACGAGCTTAGAGGTTATATATTAGTGGAAATCAGTGGTATGGTATGAAATGATAGTGTGGCATGCTGAGATGCAAATGATCAAGGCTTTTATTGAAAAGCAAAGTCTTGTGGTTAATAATCAAACCACAACTTTAATTAGCATAACTTTTTGTAGCGTTAATTCGCGAGCCTCACACCCCAGTTTGAACCAAAACGGGATAATGGCTGCATGGAAATGGACATATGTTAGTTCTAGCTACGAGTAACGCCATGGTATGGAGCCAGACTATTTACTTAAGTGGATTTTGCATATTATATAATGGAAAGCGAGGTACCTCGGAATTTGGGCTGATTGAAAGGCTCGGATATGATTTGAGTCCCTAATGGCTCTAGAGTGCTCGACATTACTGACCCATTTTAGAGGTTCGATAGAACTAGCTAACATATAGTTTATGGTACAACTAATCATGGACGGATGACCGGCCACAAAGATCCAAGGGGTTCACTGCAGGGGATCCTGAGGCATTTGCTAGAGTGTCTTTAATTCAGTGAGGACGATCCCTTGCCTCGGTTCATATATGGAAACCCAATTTCCAATACGTGATTTTTCGGTTTTAGTTGTAAATATATATATGGAAACGTAATATAATGGTACCTACGCCGCCAATGATTGATACATTTACATTTTAAGTGATTTCTACACTTATAGTAATAATAAAAGATAAAATTTCGCGTATCAAGCATGTTTGGCTATTATAAGGGAAAACTCTATCCTCGACTGCGTTCATTATGTGATGGGACCTAAATCTTATAATAGCTTCATTTTTATATTTAGCATTGCACTGTTTGTTTTATGCACTGGTATTCATGGGGGATAAACCTATTCTGTGATATACGTCGTGGTCCCGTGATTTACCTAACTTTAAAATCAAGCTAATAACTGTTTTAGTTCTCACATCAGTCCCATGACTGACTTGGAGTTTATTATTTCTACCTAAACTCTGGGTGCCCCTATTTTCCACATGGGAGCTAGTAGTTTTGGTATTTGCAGATATTGTTTTAATAGGATCCTGGATTTACAGCTGAAGCTATATTTGGAAAGCTCTGTATTCGTGTATTTCTTTAAGTTGTGTTATGTATTATATTTCTGCTGCTATGTATTTTAATCTCTGATATTTTCCGTTGTATATTATTTACTCAAACTCTTATATATTCTTGTATTCTGGTGTAATTGTTGTAATAGCAAAGAAATGATCTATTGTTTGTGTTCTGATTTGTCGTGTTCACAACTCAATCCGGGCTTTCCCTTATAGGAGAGTTTGGGTCATTTAAATAATATTATTGGAAATAATATATTTGAATGCAGGGAAGTATAGGTTGGAGGGATCCTACGGGATTCCTCAAATATATTTAATGATATTTATTTTCATATTATCATTATATAAACTATTCTGATTGGATGATTGATTTGATTGTTGACCGTTGACATGAAATTCAATGGTTGTCTTGTTTGAACCAATGGGTAATATTGGTTGAGTAATTGGCAGTATATGGCCTATAAATCAATCGTTTTCCAAATATGGATTTATCGTCAGGTGAATCGATAAAAAGGTGAATTTATATAAAAAAATATATACCTGAAGATAGTTTTTGAAATATATATTTTGAATAAAGGTTTTTAAAAAAGAAATAAATATTTATTATTATTATTTAAGTTAATAATTAATCATTAATTGATTTTATAAAGTAAATTCCTATGTTAAGAAGATTTATAAGTAAATGAGGGGAAAATTAACCTAACGGTTAAGATTTGAATAATTGTTTTTGAGAAACAATTAAATAAAATTATTTAAATTAATTAATTATATTAATTAATTTAAAGAAAGGACTATAATTGAAATCGGTTAACAAATTAATCGTGTAGTGAGTTAACTAGGTCAACCGTTTTAACAGGGATTGATTATTAAATTAACTTGTTTAATGAATATTTTTTTAATTTAATAAGATTTAAAAAAAAGAATTTACTATCTATTTTAGTTAATTACGAAGCTAACTACTGCTACCGTAGTTAATGGTTGAAGTAAATTATTACTTTTAATTAATAATAATTTAGGAGATTACTTCTTAATTGAAATTCATTTAAAAAGTGATCGAAGTGAAATGAATCTAATTGAATTGTGGAAAGTGTTTATGAACGAGTTTTATATTAAAACCGAGTTTTTATAACGAAGTTGTATAAAGGATTTTAAGCGAATTTGATAGCTCAAATCAAATATTTACTGAATATTTGAAGTTAGAAAAAGGGAATTTAGAAATTTGGAAATGGTATGAAATAACAAAGTTAGATTTATTCTGAGGTTCGGAATGAGATATTCCGGAGTTTGGAATGATAAGCGGAGTTAAGAGTATAAGCTAAGTAAAAGGTTTGGAAATGGAAATGAATATAAGTTGTCGTAAATGATTTACAAACGATCTTGTAAATGGTAGTTAGGAATTGAAATGTAATTAAAATATTAGTTGTCGATAATAATTTACGAATGGGATTTGTAAATGAAGTGAGAGATTTGAAAAGTGGATTATTAATAATTGTTACAAATAATAAATTGGACTATTTGATTTATAAACTGAAGATCTTTAAAAAGGATCGCTATATGATTTTAGACAACGCATAAGTTGTCGTAATGATTTGAAAAAGTATAAATAAAGAAAGGAAAAAGTTTTGAACTGAAATCTGTAACGTTTGTTACAGATAATAAGCTGAATTTTTTGATAAAAATAAAAACACAAGGATTCGTAAGAGGTGTCAATTGTAAGATTTGTAAAGATATTTATGCAAGATTTGTAAAGATATTTATATAAGATTTGTAAAGATATTTATGTACGATTTAAACCAAATATGGTATTCTTGTTACAAACAAGTTAAAGAATGTTTATATAGAGATGTTGAAGAAATTTTATAAAGGATTCTATTTATAATGGAATCGAAGCTCGAGAATAACATTGTAAAGAATTATTAAAGATTTATAGAGAAATAAAATAATAGTTACCTTAATAATTAATTAAGTAAATGGTGTCGAGAATTAAATAAGGTTTTCAAAGGAAACCGTGTGGTTAATAAACTTCTATCTATTCTGAAGATATGAATGTTGTTTGTCAAGGTCTGAGAGGTAAATAAAATACCCAAACTTGAATGACTTCACGATTATCCAAGAATGTATTAGTTTATAAATGAGAGCAATTGAGGGAAACATAAGTTATGATTTCCATAAATAATATTATAAATCGTATTCGAAAAAATTTATAAGTGGATGAAATGATTTTTAAGAATATTCTTATTTATAATAAGAAGTAAAAGATAAACTTCAAATATTGGAAGATTTTAAGGATATAATTAAATGATGTTTAATTAAAAGGACAAGTAATGCCGAGTACTGAACCAGTAAACCCATTTCATTCTCATGATTATTTATTTGATAGTTATATAATCGACTATCAAATCTAGCCAATACGATTGTTGACACAGAAAGACTGGGATCAAATTTATATTCAAAAACCATTCCAAACCAGCAAATACGTTAAAGATACTGATTGAAGATGAAGAAATTGAAGACCGTTGATCTTCATGAGCGGAAGAACCACCTGATGAATTTCTAAGGATAGCTTTTGATGATATTTGACTTGTGATTCTATCGTGATTAGAATCTGCGGATTGCAAAGAATCCTCATTACTGATCCTTGGGGTGATATCTATATAGGATGTGGTAAGAGAGTGCCTTCGGTTCATCCTGTTCCTGGATGACTTGTATGGACAAATGTCTAACAGAGTATTTCCTAAAAATCACGGACATTGATTTTTAAAATATACCGAGTTGGTGGCAAAGAGGGGCACTTTTTTATAACCAGTGTATATTTGTGGACGTCAATTAGTGATTTGACGGATATGATAATGTGGGATTCAAAGTTAATGGTGGCCAGATGTTCTAAAAGAAAGTAAGTATGACCTCAAGCCTCATCAACTGAGAAATGGTTAAAAATCGGGTAGGTCGCATGGCTATGTGGGTCGCACCCATCAAAAGGGTATATCATTACCTGATCTAAAGAAATCAAATGCCTTCGGTTGTCCCTTTTATTTTAATTGTATACATGCTATCGGTTCGGTTGGCTGGCCCCCAACCATGGTGATGATATATTTGGTACTCTCAAGTGAAGTGAGGGGCCAGTCATGTTTAGCCTGGGTTGCAAGATGTTCTTGTTGAACCCCAACATATTCATCTCCGGAGGTACATTGTCGGAAAGGTGATTGCTCATACCTTGCCATGGAAATCCATTCTCCAATTTGTGCCCGTGTTTTTGATTGTGTACTATATATGTAGAGCGTGAGATCAAGCATTCTTCTAGATTGATATTTATTTCTGTTTAGACACTATTATAATATCAGGAAAGATACTTATTTCAAAATGTTTTGAGTTATCGTAAGGTTAAAAATGTCCACATTTATGTGTGGATTTGGTCTTATGTTATCCTTTTCTTTCAAAAAGATTTTGACTTTGAAATCAAGTTGTGTGATATCTTTAAACTTAGTGTGTTTTTCTCATTCTGCTTCACCAGACTGATCTAGCATTTGTAATGCTCGGGTTTGACCGGGCTGTACAGGTTCAGGTTATCGGATGTTGTGAAGAGACGAGCTGGGGAAGTCAAGACATATGATATATAATTGTTGTTCCGCTATGTGTTGTATATGAGGACATGTTATTATAACTCTCCAGATGTGTGATGTACTCTGATGATTGTAAGTATTTTTAAAGCTCTCAGTAAAGATTTATTTCTATATTATATTTTGTTCCGCTGCGATGTCAGACTCTATATTGTGTTGATTCTTCTTCTTCTTCTCCTATTCTAATATTTCCTTCTTTCATATCTCACCCTCTAACTTCTTTCTAATAATGTTCTAGTATTTTTGATGCTTGAATCGTTGACATGATGTTTTTGTGTCAATTTTCGAGGTCGAAAATCGGTCGGTCCGTTACAACAATGCTTGAAAATCATTTCCAAATACTCTAGGATCTTAAAATTTCCACATTATTTAATCCAAAATTTATAAACAATTTTCCAAGTTTCCAAAGAGTTTTAGTTCCAATTCTATTTTAAATTCAGATGTAATCCATCTGATTCTATATATTACACTTATACGAATTCTGATTGGTTATTTGTAAACATATCAATTATATCTCATTCGATTATAATAACAACCAACACATCCAATATACTATAGTAATCCCAAGATAAATACTTTCTTTATATCAAAGTATAATTTGCGTAAAATTATCTCATTTACCCTCTTTTAAAACATACTATGTCGGTTCATCGTAATTAAGTGTTTAGAAACCCCTATCGATATTGTGGGGCTCCACCGTCGACCAGAATTCATAAGCCACTCAAACAATAAGTCTCTACAACATAAAATATTTGCATACAATCTACAAATAGGCTTTCTCATATACATACACTTATATTCAATCTAGGGGATTACTAACCCCTTCTCTATTGAGTCATGCCATAGAGCCAAAGTTATCACTCAACCTCAAACTCTAATACCAAATGCAGTGACCCAAATTTCAGTACCCTTTGAGTGACAAAGTAAAACACAAGTCCAACCCAAAGTGCATAAAAATCCATATGCCAAAGAAAGAAGCTATAGGGTGATAAGTAGAAACAAAGAAAAGATAGAATAGAAGGAAATGAAGAACATAAATACACGAAATCAGAGCAGACACAAAACTCACAATGGAACAAATAAAATATATTATATAACAAAACACTACACCAAAACAGGTGATTGCCAACGAGTATAACTGTCGCAAACAATTTCCGCAACACTTATAAGTGTTGCTATGGGGGCGTGGCAATGTATTACCAATGCATATAAGCATTGGTTAATTTTCTCTCCCAACGCTTATAAGCGTTGGTATATTTTCTTTCCCAACGCTTATAAGCGTTGGTGTATTTTTGTTTGCAACGCTTACTAGCGTTGGTATATTTTTGTTTGCAACGCTTATACATGTTGCAAGATTTTCATTCACAACAAATATAAATAAATGTTTATAGTAACATAAGTATGTATTAGCAATTCTCATATTCTAACATCAATAGTCAATTAATAAGTAACATTATTATAATATAGACGATATTTAATATGAATACAATACTAATATTATTCTTAATTTAAAAAGTATAACTCAATGAATACCAATAGGCAACATTCACAATGAATACCAATATGCAATATTCATAATCAAGTAACAGCATAGAATATCAGTTAACAATAGACAAGTACAATTAATTGTTCAACAATAATTTTTCTTGTTTTATAGAAGTAGAACTAATTGCTCGACAATAGTTTTTCTTGTTTTATAGAAGTAGAACTAATTGCTCGACAATAGTTTTTCTTCACGCCGAAACCAAAAACTTCCGCAATTGGATCATTTTCAAGATCTTTTACTGCACCATTAGAAATAACATCCAATTTTCTCTTTTCTTTCGATTCCACTAGAAGTGTCTGCATTCATTCAATAATATTTTCAGTTCCTCATTAAAAACATGAGTATTATACTGATAAGCACAATTGTTCCAGATATCGATAGGCTAAGTTTACATAGAGCCTACTGCTCGGTTTAAACTGAGCCTCATAGGTTCAATTTTTACAGAGCCTAAGGCTCAGTTTAAACTTAGACAAAGCTCAGTTTTATGGCGCATTCGGCTCAATTGAAACTGAGCCGAGTGGCTCGGTAAATCCGAGCTTCGGCTCAATTTAAACTGAGCTTTGTAGGTTAAATTTTACTGAGCTAAGCTCAGCTCAGTTTAAACCGAGGTTCGGCTCAGCAAAATTTAACCTACAAGGCTCAGTTTCAACTGAGCTTTGTAGGCTCAGTTTCAACTAAGCCACTCGGCTCACAACTTGTTGGTGTGACTAGTGATACCACAAGGATACGGTAATAAAAGCGTGCTATACCCGAATTCATAAACAATATTTGAATCAAACATATCATTTTTCCAGAATAGTTCACATGATAAATGTAAGTGACTGTGTAACACAAACCTTAGCCATAATAGCTAAGAAGGTGCAAATCCAAGTGCCTCTTTCATGCCAAAGAACCGAACAATTTTTCCAAAGAGAAAATGTTTGCCGCAGTAACTGACCTGCTAATAACCAAGGAGCTTAAAAGAAAATGTGATCTGACCTAAAAGTTAACACCAATATTCATTTATATGAAACATGAATACTTTATTTGACTTGGCATTGCAAATAATAAACAAAAAATACTTCTATACCTCTGGAGAACTCAACACCATTCGACTGCAAGTATCACTTAAAAGAAAAAGGTACTACATACTCCAAACCATTCGACTGCTACTTCCACTCTACGAGTTGCAAGTATTTGTTCTACCCTAGGACATTTATCACTGGCTAACATAATATGCATTATACTTTATTCTACCCCCTTAAAGCCAAAGGCAATAAGTAATGAAAAGCCATGATTACTTCAATCCTACAGGCCAATGTCAGGCCGGTAAACAACCATGTAAACAACAATACTGTGAACTTTAAACTTACCTCTAAATATTTTTCCACTATTCTGCAGATGCGATTGAGAGAAGGTGAGATTGGATATGCTCTTCTATGTGAGGATATACTTCAAGTTTTTCCATTAATTGATATGGCTTGTTAGCCTTCAGTAAGGAAAAATGATATATAATCAACATATAGACTACCATAATAAAATGCATGTCAAAGATCAGAATACTCATGGAAGGAATGCAACTAATATTAAATGAAGGAAGTCACGTGTATAAACAAGGAAGTCAGCCATTGGCATAAAATCGGTTTGCAACTCAGTTCGCAAAACTGAGTTGGCGCTCAATTTATCGAACTGAGTTTGCACTCAGTTTTTTGAACTGGGTTGCAAACTCAGTTTTGCAAACTAAGTACGTGCAACTCAGTTTTGCAAAACTGAGTTTGCAACTCAGTTCGCAAAACTGAGTTGGCACTCAGTTCGTCGAACTGAGTTTGCACTTAGTTTTGCAAAACTGTTTTGCAAACTGAGTTTGCGCAACTCAGTTTTGCAAAACTGAGTTTGCGCAACTCAATTTAGCAAAACTGAGTTTGCAACTCAGTTCGCAAAACTGAGTTTGCAACTCAGTTCGCAAAACTGAGTTGGCACTCAGTTTGTCGAACTGATTTAGCACTCAGTTTTGCGAACTGGGTTGGCACTTAGTTTTGCAAAACTGTTTTGCAAACTAAGTTTGTGCAACTCAGTTTTGCAAAACTGAGTTTGCAACTCAGTTCGCAAAACTGAGTTGGCACACAGTTTGTCGAACTGATTTTGCACTCAGTTTTGAGAACTGAGTTGCAAACTCAGTTTTGCAAAACTGAGTTTGCACTCAGTTTGTCCAACTGAGCGCAACCTCAGTTTCGCAACACTGAGTACAAAATCAGTTTTTAAAACTGAGTTTACAAAACAAGTTGCAAGGATTATATCACTTTGGCTATGGAGAAAAGTTTATAAAATTGAGTTTACAAAACAAGTTCCAGTGATAATAATCATCTGTTTAGATAAACAAGGAGCAAACATTAACATTAACTAACATACTGACAAACATGTTAAAAAGAAGGGTCTAAAACTCCAGATATAAAAAAATAAACTTCTACAATACCAAATTAATATATAAGACTAATACAAAATCAGCAACAAGAATGATTAAACTGCATTTGTTGTGAAAAAAATATAGCTAACCTGAGACTGCAGGAACCCCACCAACATCTCCAATTGAAAAGCTTAATCCTTCAAGCTTTTTGTTGCTTTTTGCCCATAAAGAAAATACCTAAAAATTCAAATTAATATCAATATGTAAGAATGTCAAAGGAGTACAAGTAAATTGTAAGCCAAAAATATTAATCAATAATATTATGTGCAGGGTAACTAATTTATGGAGACACACACTGTTTTTGTTCCATGGACACTTGTGATTTAGAATACCATTGTCCAATTATGAACAACTAAAGGATTAACAAACAATAATACCCAAACCAAAAGAATTTTAAGAATATCTCTGCCATTTATCATCAATTCTAAAATATTATTTCGTGGAGAAATTTATCCTTACATGGACTCTGGTATTTTTAATCTAGACTCGTATTTTACAAATATAGAAGTTCACAAGATTCATTAGATTTATTGGTTCCTACATGAAAAAGCCAGTATTAATACAGCAATTCTCCTCCATTTTATCATCCAAAAGAGAAGAAATCATGCAATATGAAGCCCTTGTATTAAGTATTATTATGGCCATATGTTTACTGCAAACTAAAAACTGATCAAAATAAGCATGCAATATGAAGCCCTTGTATGGAATAAGTATGATTGTTGTATATTATTGAACTTGATGACAAAAATCACGCAATATGAAACCGTATTTGTAGAGACAAAGAAGGAACATATATAATAACAATTTTTCATTTAACATTGTTTACAATGAACTTCGTTAAAGTCCAGAAAAAAAATCTTCAAGTAAATTGTCATTGTTATTTTCATCATAATATACAATGCCTTCTTTCCCATGCATAACTCCTGATGGAGCTCTAATAATTTTTATTGCATTACAAATTGCTTCAATATTTGACTCTATGGCAATATATAATAAAGATTTGAAGTGCTAAAGTGGTTAGTTAATTGGCAGGAAGACTGGGTATTTTTTATAATCTTATGGTCCCATGTTATACAATTTATTGACAAAACATAGCAAGTGACTTACAAATTTATCCATCCACGTAGATGAGAAAAACTCATTCACGGCAATAGTGTTATATGCCTAGGGCATCGGAGAAATCTAGCATCCATGTTGCATGATTGTATTGGTCTCTGATTTTTACGATTCCAGGAATTGACTGGCCGTGCACACAACAGTTCGTTAATATAAATATTTCTGAAAATAAAACGAGGGTTCAGGAAAATACAAACCTCAAAATATTCAATCATTTTCTGATAGTTGTCGCCCAGAGGTCCTGAGTATACTATTTGGCCTCCTGTCTTCAATAGCGGAAGTTGTGACATATTCACATGCACAAATAAAATGTATGAAACTTTGCTTACAATTTGCTGTTCAACCAATTTGTTTTGCATGTAACTATTTTTATTTAAGAGACAACTCCATTTTTTGAAAAAGGTGATTTTCCATATTCTTATCCTATGTTTGATTCTACACTATTTTCCATCCTGTTATTAGGCAGCAAAGGTTAACTAAAAGTCAGTGATAGTCCATCTATACTAGTTTGTTTCTTATAATCATGAATTCACTATTTTATTTTAAACTAAAAAAACAAGTGTTTTATTTCAAGTATCTTTTACTAGAAGTTGCCTATAAGTTTAAAGTTTGGTGAAAACCAAATTCGCAGTTACAATTTCGCAAAACATTGTATATAACAAAATTGGAAATTTGAGTTATAAATTGATAGGCTTATAAGATATACTGATGTATTATGAGTTTAGTTACCTCATCAAATGATTCAAAAATATCTATACTGGGTTGATGGATGGTGCAGACAACAGCTTTTCCTATACCTACAGTATTCCTAACTGCCCTCATTACAGTGGCTGTTGATCTGGCATCAAGGCCTGATGTTGGCTCATCCATGAAAATAATTGTGGGATTCAAGACAAGCTCAGCAGCTACTGCCAGCCTCTTCGGTTCATAACTACTATAATATTAAAAAGGGTACATATTTAAATATCTTCGATTTATTCTAGAATATATAACAATGGTCTCTTAACAACTCCAAAGTCCTGAGTGCATAATTTAATATATCACTCAAACCCATCACCTCCATAAACAATTGAGAAATTGATTTTATTTTGTTTTTAGAAAGTCCTGAGCCTGACTTTGAAATAAATACATGTAAATAGATGAATCTACACACTTCAACCACTAGAACCTTATGCAAATATATTGAACCAAGCACAATAAATTTGTACACAAAACTAACCTTGAAGATGCGCTTGATGCTGCGCCTTTTCATCATCTCGCTCCAGCGATTCCGATTATGGCCTCCATTACAATTCCCGAGATAAAACCCATTTGTTCTGAAAACAATAAACGAAATGATTTTTTTTTAGACTGCCAAAAGACAAACCCAACAAACAATGACTAATACATTTGCAAATAGGCACGCACATTCTATATTGTCCTTTACCGCGCAGGGTGAGAGGCAATACACTGACCAAACTCAAATGGGAATAATGGAAATTATTTAAAATGGTGCAAAGGAGGAGTATAATTAATAAGAAAAGAGCAAAAAAAAAAAAAAAAAAAGGAAAACTAGCATAGAAAAACATAAGAGAAAATGGCATAATTTTAAAAACACGTACTCAACAACATCTTGAAAAACTCATTACTGAGCCTAAGGCGCAGTGAAACTGCGCCAAACAGCTCAGTATTACTGAGCCTAAGGCGCAGTATTACAGAGCCGATCGGCTCAGTATTACCGAGCCTAAGGCGCATTTTAACTGAGCCGAACTGTTCAGTATTACTGAGCCTAAGGCGCAGTGAAACTACGCCAAACGGGCGCAGTTTCATTGCTCCTTAGGCTTAGTTAAACTGAACCGATTGGCTCAGTTAAACTGAGCCGAACGGCTCAGTACTACTGAGCCGAACGGCTCAGTACTACTGAGCTGATCGGCGCAGTTTAACTGCGCCTTAGGCTCAGTAATACTGAGCCGATCATCTTAGTAAATTTCCGTCTTTTATGTCATGTCATAGTATGGCAATGTGTGTCAATGTGTGGCAACGTGTGTCGATGAACAGGTTTAGCAAGGTAAATGTGTATAAAATGTAAATGTTTTGAACATATTTATGTAACAGCATAATAGTCCTTACAATTACTTTAAAATTTTGCTAAGCGTAACAAGTAGTTGAATTACTGAGAATAACAAGTAGTTGCACATTATTTTGTGTCTATTATTTGCACATTATTTCAGACCTAACTTATGATATATGCAAGATAGCACATAATATAAACTTCAAGTGGTCAAGCATCATTGTCAAGAAAGAGTTTGCATACAAAGTATGGAATAAACTAGTTAAGGAGACAACCACTATGTGTAGTATTCTAGGGCCACTATTTTATCATTTTGATGGTGGAAATCTTTGGGTTGATGTGAATGGAACCGCTTCAACTATTTTATCTGACCTTGTAGTTGCAACCTTCTTTAACAGCTATATTAATATCAACTAATGATCTGAGGAAACAACTGTGTATATGCCTACAATACTCTATTCAACACTCTATATTAATATCAACTAATGATCTAATAAAAAAACTAGCATATGCAATGAAGTTTTTTGTCATAAACAACAAAACTGTTGTTACTTGTTGATGCCATTTTCTTTGCTTTTGTTTTTTGTTCGCATATACCATTTGAGATTCGAAGTTGTAAGCTAGCAGCACTTCTATAATAAAAAGGCAAAGTTAGCTCCTTTTCTAAATGTTTTTCCAAAATTGAAAAAACTAATTTCTTTATTCCTAAATGGTAATAAATTATTCTTAAAGAACATTTGACTGAGATTTCAGATTGCAGCTAAAAACAGAGTTTTACAGAAATTAGAACTTAAAAAAAAAACTGAAACCCAAAGTCCATAAAATATTAAACCAGAAGTCAAAACTGAATTGTATAAAGCTAAAACTAAAGTGAGATGAGATCTAACACTCCACCGCAATCTCAGCAACCAAAAAAAAATCCCAATTTCCGTCACTTTCTTCATCATGCGCTATCTCCTTTTAATACACTGTTGGGTCTTGACAAGCCAACTCGACTGCAAATTTATACGTGAAATCAAAAAAGACCAGATAAATGAAATTTATACGTGAAATCGAAAAAGAAAAAATCAAACAAAATTTATACCTGAAGGAGTGAATGCGAGTTGAATGCAAGTATAATGCGAGCAAAAGTTGAACAAAGATCCCCAATTTTCGATTAGAGGATGTTCTTAATCCTCAACATGCTGTGTTTTTTTTCTTTTTCTTCTGATATCGGGATTTGGATTGTTGATTTTGGCGGCCGTTGTTTGCAAAAGCGTTGGCCAAATAAATGAGAAAGGAAAAATAGGGTTTAAGATGCCAGTTTACGTTTTTACCCTTAGAAATTAACCCTACCAACACAAGTAAACGTTGTAAATAAAAAATTTATAATTTTGTATTTTTGACAACACTTTTTAAGCATAGCAACGCTTATTATTGTTACTACCCGGCAACACAAATAAGTGTTGGCAATTGGAAAAAAAGGGTTACCAAATGGCCATTATGATGTAGTGTAACCTTTGAAATACAAATCTGTCTCTATATACATACCATTATCAGAGTATAACATTTACAACAAACAATAGCTATAAAATGTTGAAGCCTCCTGCTCCAAGCTCTTCCAAGCGTATCTGTAAAATCCCGACTACTTGATTGCCTTTACAAATTTAGACACCTAAGAATTTAGGGTAAAACAAAAAAAAAATAAACTTTAGGTCAGTCATGGGATTGTTGTGAGTAAACTCCAACCACTTGGTTTAACTTTTAAAAATCATTTTAAAAGAAAGGATAATCATAAGCCTGATCCATACATAAATATAGATGGCCTTTACCTTACAAGAACCCAAAACATTCTTTAAATCAATATTATTCCGATACTATAATAGTGCCTAAATCAAATAAATAGCAGTCTAGAGGAGCACTTGCATCTCACGCTCCACATGCATAGTATACAATCAATACCACAAGTGCTTATCGGGTAATGGATTTCCAACTATGTCAAGGTATGGAACCACTTACCTCCCTATAGTGTATCTCTAGAGAGGAATACACTGAGTTCAACAAGAACATCTAGCAACCCGGCTACACAAGACTAGCCCCTCATTCAATTTGAGAGTACCGAATGTATTATCACCAACGGTTGGGATCAACAACCATTACCGAAGCATACAATAATGATATAATAAAGAAGCAAATGGATTTTCTCTAGATCATGTAGCAATACACCCTAATGTAGTGACCCACATAGCCATGCGGCCTACCCGATTTCTTCCACTTCCTGGTTGATGAGGCTTGAGGCCATACTTACCTTTCTTTAACACCACAACATCATTTTCTTTGAATGCCACATCGTCAAACCCGCCAAATCATTTATCGATTTCCCCAAAAATATCACAAACATGAAGCTAAGAGAATCAAATTCCTCTGTCACTAAACGTAAACACGTTTGAAGAGATTAATGTATATGATTTGTTAGACCTACTTTGTCAAACATTCATCCGTACAAGATGTCCTGGGACTGGACAAATCGAAGGCACCATCCCATCAATTCATCTTGGGCAATTTCTATATAGGATTAATAGAATAGCCCTTGCACTTTACTCCGTCTTCAATTATCTTCAGCATATTTGATTGACAATGCTTATGTCCATACAGAGTGGTTTTTTGATTATAAACTCGATCCTGGTCTCCCCATTTTGACAATGGAAATATAAAATGGGTCAAAATTATGATAGTCGGTTATTTAACTATCAAAGGAAACATCCATATAACCAAAGATCCTATTTACAAATGGAAATTCTATTGATCAAACATCAAATGACACTGAGCCCTTTAAATTAATTTCTTATTAATCTATCAATTCCCACTTTCTCGATTTTCCGTTTTTGTATCTTTTCCCAAATATTCTCAAAATCTATTTGGCTTCTCACGATTCTCGGAAAACCTTTCCATATATCATAAACTTTTTTTTCTATATTCAAAAAAATATTAGTTATTAACATCGGAAAACATTTTCATATATATATATTTAAATGAACGTTGTACAAAACATTGTTACGACAACTTGACCCATTAATCACAAATTAACCACCCGTTTCTCTAACAAATCCTCACTACCGAACCTTAATCATTCCTTAGTTAAAAATGAAATCAATCAAGTTGGGGTATATTTACCTCTCGGACCTTAATTGAACAACATTCTTAACTTTGAAATAGGCAAAGTTCACAACTTCAATTACCAACAAAATATCGCTAACGCGTCTTTTGGATTCAATTTTAAGAATCCACTTTTTCTACGTAAAACATTGATTATAACGATAGCGTTATAATCTCTACTTTCGAAATATTAAACTTTAAAATACAATTTTTATTCATTATTTTGAATAAATAAATAAGTAATTAATTACTTAAATAAATAAATCTTGATTAAAATGGAAAGTAAATAGTACTTTCCTGAATTCAACATAATCAAATTTCAATGTATAATTCTCTGTCGAATAATCTCTACTTGATTAACGTTCTGAACTTCAGAATAAATTACCATTTCAGGTTAACCTAATTTCCATTTTTCATTTTAAATTCATCTTTAAATTTATCACTTCCAAATCCTTACAATTTCCCTTTATAACTATTTAAAATTGCAAAACATTTGCTTTTAAACCACTATCCACTTTAAAATGTCAATATTACTCTTTTCTATAAACTTGGACTCGTTTTATCAAACCAATCTTGATTTTATTTGTAAATACTATTACAGGTTCAAATCTGTTTATCAGGTCACTTTATAAATTCACGTTCATATTCTAATTCATTTATAAATCTCGTTTACGAGTCAATTTCTTGTTAATTATCTATCAAGTTTATAACTTAATATTGATTTCATATTCAATTATAGATTATTGATTCAAAACCCAATATAAATTGTTTTGTCAAGTTCTAAATTATATAATATATCATTTCTGAAAATAAATTGTTTTTATAATATTTGATACAGTCAAATTCCAATTTATAAATCCTTATGAATTTATTTCAATTCTATTTACATTCCGAACATCGTAATAAATTTCATTGTTCCCTTTTTAAACGATTCCCAATTTCCCTTTATATTCACTAATTTACATTCCCAAATTGTCCAATAAAATTTATTTTACTCGTTTATAAACATTGTTTATAAATTAAACTACTTGTTTATTTTTTTAAAGGCAAGTTATTATTTTCTAGCTTATTCGAAATTAGATTTCTATTTTGAAAAAATATGTTTTCCTTTTATATCTCGAAATTCCTTTTCATGACATTTTAAATACCAATATTAGGGCCAATGCAAAACAAACATCCAAATATAATAAAATTTATCATAGAATATCTAACACATAATATATCACATTATATAAAAACAAACAATAATAAATTGTGAGGAATCCAGTTGGATCCCTCCAACCTGTTTCCCCTGCATCCACAATTGTCAGACAACGTAAATAATACTAATTCCGCTTCAAGACGGAATATCGCTGTATGAAAGGTCATCCGCTATTATGCGGGGCACATTAGGGTCTCATTCGCTAAAATGTGCGGGAATATCCTACAATCAACCTTAAATATAACTTATATATATATAATGTCAATTCTTCCAAACAATCATCACACATCAAGTAACACCCCACTTCCGTTAAGGTCACTCGCAAAGGGAATGCCTTAACTACGGTGGAACGTTATAAGTAAATAGAACAGAAATTTACAAGACAGATAAAGTAGTTTTTGGAAAATTTATAACTTTATTACAACAGAAACAGAAATAGGTTTGGTTACATCTTTCAAAACCACAATATCGGAATTCAAATACATAAATTTCAGTCTTGTACAAAAACCCTTAGAATGCATAGTTTTTAAAGCCATAATCCCCAACATAAACTGCCATGGAAAGATAGACTAAAGAACAAGCAATACTACAAACACTTCAAGTAGAGAGAGTCTGAATCAAGCTCCTACGTTTTCACCCTGAGCACCTGGGGGGAAACGGAAAGAAAGGAGGCGAAGCAAACTAGGTCAGACATAAGTCTGGTGAGTCCAGTGACTTCCAGCATATAAACAAATAATAGTACCATGACATGTAAAAAACTGGATGAGAGATAATCATAACAGGAATAGTAGGTTAACAGAAGAAACAAAATGATATAGGCTAAGCTAAGCTTCTTACTTAGTTTTCACTTCTCTGCACTAATACTAGTATAACAGAATTAGGTGTTATCCTAATGTCTAAATAGAAAACAGAACGATCTCTACAGAAACATGAAGCTAGTAATGGGCTTTTACCACCCAAACAGAGATAGACGGTACAGAAACAGAATGCTAATAATGGGCCTTTACCACCCCAACTAATGGGCCTTTACCACCCCAACAGACGGTACCACACAGAAATAGACAAATGTTACCACCCCAATAGAAACTGACGGTACCCCAACAGAAACAGACAGAACTAAGTGTACCCTAAATTCTACCACAAGCGATCGGCTCCCTAATACATAAATACCCTGTTCTGGCCCCACAGAAGTGTGTATCACTCCCTAAAGTGGCAACCTATAGACACAGACCTATTTATAGATGTCACGGTGTCTTACATCCTCAGAGCAGACCGGATCCATGCACGCACATGACCCGGTTGGAATGCGCCATCAACAACCTCATCATTATCAGAATGAACCTCTTACAATCAGTTCAGTAAGCGTGCCTGGACCCCTCTTAGTATTGGGTCATAGTTTTGATACCAGAAAGGGTTACTGACTAATATGGGTCCCAAACAACACATGACACAAGTAATTACCCCTCATAACCTTGTGTCCCCAGACTAACAGATTTCAGATTAACTTGCTGAGACGACCCGAACTTCCCCGTGAAGGAAAGCACGGATAGAATTGAGGACAAGACAAAATAGAACGCATACAGAAGAACATTTCATTGTTATTACAACAATTCCATCAGATACAAGAATATACAGAGTATAAATGAATAAATTACATTCGATAAATATCAGAGATTACAATAAATTACATAGCAGCGGAAAATATACAAAACACAACTGAAAGTGATACACAGATACAGAGCTTTCCGAGCATCGTTCCAGCTGTAAACCAGGTTCCTATGAATATAAATCTGCAAAACCAAAACTACTAGCTGCCCGTGCGGAAAATAGGGGCACCCAGAGTTTAGGTTAAAACAATAAACTCCAGTTCAGTCATGTGACTGGTGTGAGAACTAAAGCAGTTATTAATCTTTATTTTTAAAGTTAGGTAAATCAAGGGACCACGCCGTATAACACGGAACGGATTTCCTCCCAAGAATACCAGTGCATAAAACAAACAGCGCAATGCTAAATAAAGAAAAATGAAGCTGTTATAAGACTCAGGTCCCATCACACAATGCAACGCAAGCCGGAGGATAGGGTTTTTACCTTATAACAGCCAAAGCATGCTTGATACGTTTAAAACAAATCATTTGATACTATTATAAGTGTATAGTGTCAAAACAATTTCAATCATAAATATCAATCATAGGTGGCATGGGTACCATCTATCATGTCGCCATACTAGTTCTACAATTAAAACCGCAATACACGTATTGGAAATTGGATTTCCGTCATGAGTCGAGGAAAGGGGCAAGCTCCTCTCCGCGTTCGAGACACTCTAGCAAATGTCCCAGGACCCCACTTTGATCCTTTGGAACCTCCAAGGCCGGTCCTCTCTTACTTTTGAGGATTGGCAATTCCTGAACACACGTTTCCCGGTCCTTACAGACCTATATCCGAGGCGCCTCGTATCCAACAACCACACAGGTGAAAAGTATATAAATGTCAGGGCTGGTAGGTCACTGACACCACCCTAGCTAGAAAGAAACGTCGTGCACTCCTTGGGTCCGTATCCCGTTTTTGACTCATACCGAGGTGTGAGGCTCGCGAATTCACGTTATACACAAAGCTACGCCACACAGGCCGTGCTTTGATCATCAACCACAAGACTTTGCTTTTCAACAGAAGCCTTGATCAATTGCCACTTACGCATGCCACATTGGCAATTCACTCCATGCGACTGATGTCCATCGATATACAACCTCTGAGCTCGTACGTCTCAGAGAAGGGCGTTAAGCAAGAGAATAAATTCTCCACCGCCAAACAGATGTATATTTAATAGAGATCAATCAACACAGAATAAAATCCAATGT
Organism: Allium sativum; assembly: GCA_030737875.1. NCBI lineage: Eukaryota > Viridiplantae > Streptophyta > Magnoliopsida > Asparagales > Amaryllidaceae > Allium > Allium sativum. The sequence goes on along the minus strand of CM060921.1, from coordinate 361,385,113 downwards.
CAGACACACAATCCATTTACAAGTTCGTTCTGGGTCTGAACGAAACCGGAGGCACTTTCCTCGCATATCCATCCATCTCCAAGTACGTCTGGACGATCACCAACTGTTTCCCTCATCCTGGGTGTACAGCCCAATCAAGATCATCAGTAATCACCCAAACGATGTGAAGACTTCCGGTCTTCAACCACCGTCTTATCTTCGACATCTCGTCGAATCGGTTATTCAGAATGGGTATAACCCGGCCTTTCTGAATAACCCACGTATATAATAAACAAATGTTACACAAACACAATGAACGCCTCATTCCAATTCAGAATATTCTTTTATTCACAAAATCACATTCTTAAGGAAATGTTCCCATTAATTTTATCCAAGATAAATTCTTCTAAATTTATTCTTTAATCTTCCTTTGGATATCATTTCAAACCATATTATGGTTTTCCAAACTAGTCGGGATTAGCGAACCACACCGAAGTAATTATTTATTTTATTTCCCAATCCCAACCTATATATCCCATGGAGCAAAACTGGTGATACTCCATTCCTAACACCACGGTGTTATCGGTAAAATTAATTACCATTTCACGTTCAAATCTAATTAAAGATTTAACTATCGCTTTGGAGCAAAACTGGTGATACTCCACTCTCGATCACTTTTCAGATTTGATAATTTAAATTATCAATTCACTTTTCAATCTAATTAAAGATTCATTAAAACTCCACTTAGTTTTAATCTTTTCAAAAATCAATATCATGTCTTTAACTGGGTTAAAGAACCAATGTCATCTAAAACACGATTCACGATAAACCCAAATCACATTTGATATTAAATACAAGGCTCTGAATAGAAAATATACCGGCTTATATTCAATATCAAATTCTGAAACCAACAAATATCGTATTGGAAATAACGATATAAAATATATCTTTCAAATTCCCATAACAATATCTGTATAGTCACGAAATCCAACATCGAAATATCCCGAAGATAATTTCGATTCAACTCCAGTCCAATCCACGTATTGGGAATATTGATTATTTTTAAAATCACCTTCAAACTCAATTTATTTATTTCAAAAATAAATTGATTTTAATTCTAGTTCAAAACTAGTTCATTTCGACAAAAATATATTTTTATCCTCTCAAATGTGGAAATTTACATCCCAGTTCTTTCCAATTCATATATTATGATTTTACACAAATTATAGATATTTTCAATAATTTTATCAAGGCCCGTACAGTCGATTTCCAACAACGGCCATCGAACTGCACTTACAACGACCTTTTCCAAATTTGATTTGGACATAATTCCAAATCCAACCGTTAGATTTCAAATTTCTAATATTCATTGGAAAGCTCTTTTCGATACGAACCCAACGGTTCCGGTTTTAGGAGAATCTGATGGTCGGATCTCCCGTAACGTCGATTCGAAGTCAATGGTCGAAATTCACGAACTGCCGCGGCGCGGCGCGTTCTATTCAGGCCATTATATATAATATATATATATTATATATATATTTCATCGATTTCCTTTTAAAACGTATTTTATAAATCGTTTTGACTTCGTTTTCAAAACCATTTCAACTTTATATTCAATTTCAAATCAAGATTGGATATTTCATATCATTACTATATAAATGATAATATTTTCAAAACGTTATATTTTGGAATCACTTCTTTTCTATATTCATTATAAAAACGAATATAATCGATATAAATATCGTTCACGTCAAAATAGCGCAACTCTAATCAACACGGCTTCATATATTTCAATAAATCTGTTATTCTATTCAACAAATGAATATTTATTCTATTCAACACATGAATATTTATTCTATTCAACACATGAATCTATATTTCTTCCAACACACGACTAATCTCAACACATGAGTACTGTCAACACATCACTATTTTTGTTATGTAAAATATTTTATAAAACTATGTGTAATAACCCGAAAATCTGAGCCAGTTTAAAATTTTTAAATTGGCAATTTTAGCGAATTTTGAATATTTAAAATGGATTATTTTAAATAACATCGATGAGAAATTTATTTTGAATATAATTCGAACGTATATATTATACGCGTCGTCGTTAGAATATAAATATTTATATATAATTATAAATAGAATTGAAAATGGCGCGGTAGTTCGATAATTCGATTTCAAACTTCAATTGAATGTACCGGGTGCAAAATAATCCGGATTTTAGTGAAACCAAAAATAATGGAATCTAATAGTGAATATCTTTCCAACGAATCCGACTAATCGAAATTTCATGGCAGGAATCAAAAGATATGTCCAGTTAAAAATTCTGAATAGTCGCTATGGAATTCAGGCCCTTAAAAATGGACATTTTGCAAATGACCTCGGATTTCGACGAAACCAGTTTTGTTGGATCCGCAGTGTCAAATTATTGCTAGGTTTCAAATTTCATAATTTTTCGATTCAATATGTGAGCGTGGCAAAGGAAAACGCGTTTGACCAGTTTCAGTTGATTTTAATCGACTGGAAATTGGCCATTTTTCCAACAGTCTCAGAATTCGACGAAACTAGTTTTGTTAGGACCGTATCGTCAATACGAAGCTAGAAAATATTTTTCGTGAATTTTTAGAGTTAGTATGTGACCCCGGTAATTTGAAAGGTACGTTTAAAATTCAATATAGTGATTTAAATGTAAATTAAACGGAAACTGATTCAAACAGTCGAATCAGCTTGCGATATATATCCCATTGTGTTCAGAATAGGGGTAATACGCTATGGACGACATGCGGTGGGCCTCGTTTCGAGGTCGTATGAAAAAGTTAACTTTAGGTTGAATTAAATAATAATAAAATAAAAATAAAAAAAAATCTCCCCCCTTAAACCCGCTCAGGCCCCCCCCTTTTTCAGTTTGATTCAGATCGAAAAAATAAAAAAGAAAAAAAAAGGGGGAAGAAGGCGACTGCTCCTCCGCCAGACCTCGCCGACCCCCCCTATCGCGACAGACCCCCTCTCCAGTTTCGAAGACCGCCGCCGCCTCATGAAGACCCCCCCCCCTCTATCGCGACGCAGCCCCCAGCGGCGCGACAACCGCCTCCTCCTCGACAGGCGCGCCTTTCCCCTCTCCTCCGCCAGACCTCGCCGACCCCCCCTGACGTCCTCTGTCGCCGACAGGCAGAAACCCGCCCCCCCCCTGACGTCCTCTGTCGCCGACGGGCAGAAACCCGCCCCCCCCCTTCGCTAAAAACAGTAAGTGTTTTTTTTTTACACTATAAAGCTCTGTTCTATTATGTTTTTAGGGTTAATACAAATAAGGTATTTTAGTAAATAAAAATAGGATTTTTATGTGTTGAACTTCGAAATAAAAATAGGATTTTTATGTGTTGAACTTCGAAATAAAAATAGGATTTTTATGTGTTGAACTTCGAAATAAAAATAGGATTTTTATATATTTAACTTCAAATTAAAAATATGATTTTTATATTTTTAAAGTAATAAAAATATGATTTTTATATTTTTAAAGTATTAAAAATATAGTCTTTACTATATAGCCATTATAAAAATATGATTTTTGCTTATGTAGAGAATTAGAAATATAATTTTTACATTTTAGGAATATTAAAAATAGCATCTTTATATGTGTAGAAAAATAAAAATGTGATTTTTATAATGAGATTTTTATAAAGGCGAAATCTTTAAATTAGAAAAGGTGAAATCTTTAAATTTGAAAAAGCGAAATATTTATAGTTGAAAAGGCGAAATATTTGAAAAGACGAGATCTTTATATAGAAAACATCGTAGTAAAAATTCGATTTTTAGATATATGAAGTGATTATAAAAATATGACTTTTAAATTGAAAGTGAATAAATAAAAATGTGATTTTTATTTTAAAAAACATCGAAATATAAAAATGTGTGATTTTTATATATATAGTGACTGCGGGCAACGAAGATGACGAAGATGGGATAATGAAGAAGATTTCTGTCAATGAAGTGTCGTGAAGTTGGATAGCTATCGGTGAGAACTTCTCACTCAAATTCTACTTTTCTAGTTATATATATATATATACTAGGATGCAGACGGTGCTTATTAGAAGCACCCGACACCCGTCCACAGACCATGGACTTGTTTGATTGGTTGTGTAGTTGGTTAGATTATTTGATTTGGATTTGATTGTTTTGGTGAAATTGAAATTGATATGATTGATGTGTGAATGGCGTGGGCCTTCACTAGACCGGGGATAAGGCTAGGCCTCGTCCCGTTTCTAGTATCGTGCCGTTATGCCGCCGAAATTTTCTAAAATATGTTAGAAAAATAAAAATATCATTTTTATTGTGTAAGTGAACTGAATACAAATTCAAGTGTTGAAATAAATATTTTTGACGTTAAAAATATAATTTTTAACGTGAAAGTGAATAAATAAATATTTATAAACAAATCGGCCGATTTGTTTATTTACACTGATTTGACGGATATTGATTGGGTTGATAAATTTTACACATCGCCCAACTGCACAAACAAAAATGTGTGTTTGTTGATTTGAAACCCCACACGGGTGTTGGGATGAAATATGAATTTCACTCATCCTGACTGATTAAATATGTCGATCGATTGATTGACAGGCTGTTATAAGCGTTGAATATCTATATTTGATGCTTATACAGTGTAGTGCACTTTGGTTGATGGTTGATTATTTTTCAATGCTATTATATACATGTGTAGTATGGAAATCCATATAATTAATTTTATATGGTAATTGATTGGGCCTCATTCCAATTTGAAAAATAAAGAAAATTTGAAAATAGAAATTTATGAAGCCGTGTTGATTAGATTGACGCCATTTTTACGTGAACGATATTTATATCGACTTTATTCATTTTAAAAATGAATATTGAAAAGTGAAATGGAAATCGACGATTTCGAAATGAATTGAATTGAAAACGATTTCGAAATGAATTGAATTGAAAACGATTTCGAAATGAATTGAATTGAAAACGATTTCGAAATGAATTGAATTGAAAACGATTTCGAAATGAATTGAATTGAAAACGATTTTGAAATGAATCGAATTGAAAACGATTTCGAAATGAAATGAATTGAGAACGATTTCGAAATAAATTGAATCGAAAACGATTTCGAAATGAATTAAAAACGAATTCAAATTGAATTGAAAGCGAATTGAAATGAATTCAAATTGAATTGAAATTTGAATTGAATAGAAATGAATTTTGAAACGAATTTATAAAGAAGAATTCAATTTCGATTTGAATTGAAATGGAAGTTGAAATTGCTTTTGAAACGAATTTAAAACTATTTATATAATTCGTTTTAAATGGAAATCGACGATATATATATTATACATATTATATATATATAATATAATGGCCTGAATAGAACGCGCCGCGCCGCGGCAGTTCGTGAATTTCGACCATTTATTTCAAACGGACATTACGGGAGATCCGACCGTCGGATTCTCCTAAAACCGGAACCGTTGGGTTCGTATCGAAAAGAGCTTTCTAAGGAATGTTAGAAATTTGAAATCTAACGTTGGATTTGGAGATACGTCCAAATCAAATTTGAAAAAGGTCGCTGTAAGTGCAGTTCGATGGCCGTTGTTGGAAATCGACTGTACGGGCCTTGATAAAATTATTAAAAATAGTAATAATTTGTGTAAAATCATAAGAAATGATTTGAGAAGAATTGGGATGAAAAACTCCATATTTGAAAAGATAAAAATAGATTTTTATCGAAATGAACTAATTTTGAACTAGAATTATAATTCTATTTATTTTTAAATAAATAAATTGAATTTGAAATGGTTTTGAAAATAACCAAAATTTCCAATGATTGCATTGAAGTGGATTTGAATCGAAATTGTCTTGGGAATATTTCGATGTTGGAATTCGTGATTATACAGGTGTGGTTATGGAAATTTGAAAGATATATATATTTATATCGTTACTTCCAATACGACATTTGTTAGTCGTAGAATTCGATATTGAATGTAAGCCGATATATTTTCTATTCAGAGCCTTGTATTGAATATCGAAGGTGATTTGGGTTTGTCGTGAATGGTGTCTTCACTAACACTGTTCTTGAACCCAGTTGAGAAAAGATTAAATCTTTTTATTTAGATTTAATGAAGTGTACCAATTAAATAATATTTAATTGGAATTGAATGGATATTGATTTTTGGGTTTGTCGTGAACAGTGTTTTAAACAACACTCGTTCTTTAACCCGATAATTAATGAATGTGACTTTGGGTTTATCGTGAACTGCGTTTTAAATGATACTGATTCTTTAACCCAGTCAAAGATTAAAACTAAGTGGAGTTTTAATGAATCTTTAAATAGATTGAAAAGATCGAGAATGGAGTATCACCAGTTTTACTCCAAGCGATAATTAAATCTTTAATTAGATTTGAACGTGAAATGGTAATTGAGTTACCGATAACACTGTGGTGTTAGATATGAAGTACTACCAGTTTTACTTCATGGGATGAATAGGTTGGGATTGGGAAATAAAATAAATGATTACTTCGGTGTGGTTCGCTAATCCCGACTAGTTTGAATTGATATTCAAAGGTGATTAAAGAATAAATTTAAAGAATTTATCTTGGATAAAATTAATGGGAACTTTTCCCAAAGTATAGGAATATTTGAATAAAGGAATATTCTGAATTGGAATGAGGCGTATGTTGTGTTTGTGTAACACTTTTATAATATATACGCGAGTTATTCAGAAAGACCGGGTTTATCCCATTCTGAATAACTGATTCGACGTGGTGTCGAAGTTGAAGACGGTGGTTGAAGACCAGAAGTCTTCACGTCGTTTGGGTGATTACTGATGATCTTGATTGGGCTGTACACCCAAGAAGATGGAAACAGTTAGTGATCGTCCAGACGTACTTGGAGATCGATGGATATGCGGGGTACTAGGTGCCTCCGGTTTCGTTCAGACCCAGAACGGACTTGTAAATGGACTGTGTGTCTGACATTGGATTTTAGTCTGTGTGATTGATTTCTATTAAATATATATCTGTTTGGCGGCGGAGAATTTATTCTCTTGCTTAACGCCCTTCTCTGAGACATACGAGCTCAGGGGTTATATACTGATGGATATCAAACACATAGAGTGAATTGCCTGTGTGGCATGCCTAAGTGGCAATAGATCGAGGCTTTTGTTGAAAAGCAAAGTCTTGTGGTGATGATCAAAGCACAGCCTGTGTGGCACAGCTTTGTGTAACGTGAATTCGCGAGTTTCACACCCGGTATGAACCAGAAACGGGAGACGGACCTCAGGGAGGGCATGCGTTTCCTTCTAGCTAAAAAGTGGCGTCAGTGGTTTTACACGCCCTGACGAGTTTGACTTATGTGGTTGTTGCTGTTGCGAGGCGCCTCGGTTTGATCGGACGATCCGGGTCCGATGGAGTCATTTGTTGGCTCATTTACGCCCCAAAGGGCGGGGAAACGTAGTGTTCAGGCATTTTAATCCACATCGGTGGACCGGCCCTGTCGCTCCAAGGGTCACTCGAGCTCTGATCCTGAGACATGGGCTAGATTGTCTCGAATCGGTTGAGGACTATCTTTTGCGTCGGTTCATAGACGAAAATCCAATTTCCAAATACGTGACATTTGCGGTTTTAATTGTAGAACCTAGTATGGTGACATAGTGGGATGGGGCGCTCATGCCGCCTATGATTGATACTTATGATTTGAAGTTGTTTTATACACTATGCACTTATAATAGTATCAAATAATGTGTTTTAAATGTATCAAGCATGCTTTGGCTGTTATAAGGTAAAAACCCTATCCTCCGGCTTGCGTTGCATTGTGTGATGGGACCTGGGTCTTATAACAGCTTCATTTTTCTTTATTTAGCATTGCGCTGTTTGTTTTATGCACTGGTATTCTTGGGAGGAAACCCGTTCCGTGTTATACGGCGTGGTCCCTTGATTTACCTAATGATTTAAAATAAAGATTAATAACTGTTTTAGTTCTCACACCAGTCCCATGACTGACCTGGAGTTTATTGTTTTAACCTAAACTCTGGGTGCCCCTATTTTGACACGGGCAGCTAGTAGTTTTGGTTTTGCAGATTTATATTCACAGGATCCTGGTTTACAGCTGGAACGATATCCGGAAAGCTTTGTATCCGTATATCTCCTTCTAGTTGTGTATTGTATTATTTTCCGCTGCTATGTATTTAAATGTAATTTAAATCTCTGATATTTCTATGTAATATTTATTCATACTCTGTATATTCTTGTAATCTGATGCATTGCTGTAATATACAATGAAATGTTCTTCTGTATGTGTTCTGATTTGTCTTGTCCTCACAGTAATTCGTTCTTTCTCATCTCTTCGGAGACCGGGGAAGTTCGGGTCGCTTCACTATGGTATCTATCGTTTGATTTTCAATTAGACTTCAACCGTAAAGTAGTTCTAATTTTAAATATGATAAAGATGTAAATTTCATTGTATAAAATATTTCACTCAACACATGAACATCGTCAACACATGACTATTTTTATATTCAACACATGAATTTTCTTTTATAATATTCCTTATTTTCCCGATTGGAATGAGGCCCAATCAATCACCATATAATGTTAATTATATGGATTCCATACAACACATGTATATAATAGCATTGAAAAATAATCAACCATCAACCAAAGTGCACTACACTGTATAAGCATCAAATATAGATATCTTACGCTTATAACAGCCTGTCAATCAATCGATCGACATATTTAATCAATCAGGATGAGTGAACTTCCAAATTTCATCCCAACACCCGTGTGGGGTTTTCAAACAATCAAACACAGATTTTATTTGTGCAGTTGGGCGATGTGTAAAATTTATCGTCCCAATCAATGTCCTTCAAATAGGTGTACATAAACAAACCGTCCGGTTTGTAACTGAATATTTTATTTTATTCACTTCCACGTTAAAAATTATATTTTTAACGATAAAATATTCTATTTCAACACATGAATTTCTATTCAGTTCATTTACACAATAAAAATGATACTTTTATTTTTCTAACATATTTTGGGAAATTTCGGCGGCATAACGGCACGATACTAGAAACGGGACGAGGCCTAGCCTTATCCCCGGTCTAGTGAAGGCCCACGCCATTCACACATCAATCAAATCCATTCCATTTCACCAAACAATTCAATTCCAACCAAATAAACTAACCAACTACCCAACCAAACAATTTAACAAGCAAGCCATCCATGGTCTGTGGATGACGGGTGTCGGGTGCTACTAAGCACCGTCTACATCCTAGTATATATATATATATATAACTAGAAAAAGAGAATTTAGGGTGAGAAGTTCTCACCTATAGCTATCCAATCATCTTGACTCTTCTTTTATAGAAATCTTCATCGTTATCGCATCTTTGTCATCTTCGTTGCCCGTGGCCACTACATATACAAAAATCACATTTTTATTTGTTCACTTTCAATTTAAAAATCATATTTTTATAATCACTTCATATATTTAAAAATCGAATTTTTACTTTGCTATTCAATATATAAAAATCGAATTTTTACTATCACGCTATATGGATAAAAATTCTATTTTTACATTGCTACTATATAGATAAAAATTCCATTTCAAAAATATAGATTTCGCCTTTATAAAAATATAGATTTCGCCTTTTCTAAAATATAGATTTCGCCTTTTCTAATATGAAGTCTTCGCCTTTTCTAATATGAAGTTTTCGCCTTTTCTAATATGAAGTTTTCGCCTTTATAAAAAATAAAGTTTTCGCCTTTATAAAAATAAAGTTTTCGCCTTTATAAAAGTAAAGTTTTCGCCTTTATAAAAATAAAGTTTTCACCTTTTCTATTTTAAAGATTTTACCTTTTCTATTTCAAAGATTTTACCTTTTCTATTTCATCCCTATAGAAATCACATTTTACTTTGCTACCTATATAAAGATGATATTTTTAATATCCCTAACATGTAAAAATTATGTTTTTACTTCTCTACATAAACAAAAATCATATTTTTACACCTTCTACATAATAAAGATTATATTTTTACCACTTTAAAAATATAAAAATCAAATTTTTAATTCTTTAAAATATAAAAATCATATTTTTTATCTTCATAATGTATATATAAAAACAGCATTTTTATTTAACTAAAGTATAAATAGAAAAAAAACTGATTTTCGTATAACTGTAAATAAATAAATTACTTACAGTAATTTGCGAAGGGGAGTGGGTCGATTTCAGGCGACGGATGGACGGAGGGGGGTCTTGGGCGGCGCGTCGATTTGGTTGCAGGGGGGGTCGCTGCGGGGTTGGGGTTCGTCGCAGGTCGAGGCGGAGGTGGGGAGGTGGCCAACGACGGCGGTGGGAGCTGGGGTGTGCGGCCGACGGTGGGTGGCGTGGTGGGGTTAGGCGGCGTTCGATTTGGAGGGAAAGGGGAACGAGGAGTAGCAGGGGGTCGGGTTCGAAGCGGAGGAGGGCGGTGGTCCTCCTGGGAGGCGACGCCTGAGGCGCGGCGGCCTCGCTGGCCGTGGCGGCGGCGAATCGCCCCCCACCCCGTCGCTTTTCTCTTTTTTTTTCTGTTAATATCGATTTTGAAGAGGAGAGGGGCCAACGGGTTTAAAGGGGGTGAGGAGAGAGAGAAGTTTTTAATTTATTATTTAATTATTTTATTTTGCAAAAAGTTGGCTTTTACATATGACCTCTAAACGAGGCCCACCGCCTGTCGTCCATAGTGTTTTACCCCCATTCCGAACACAATGGGATATGTATCGCAAGCTGATTTGATCGTTTCGATTAGTTTCCGTTGAATTTACATTTAAATCACTATATTGAATTTTAAACGTATATTTCAAATTACCGGGGTCGCATACGAACTTGAAAAATTCCCGAAAAATATTTTCTAGCTTCGTATTGACAATACAGTCCTAACAAAACTAGTTTCGTCGAATTCTGAGACCGTTGGAAAAATGGCCATTTTTCAGTCGATTAAAATCAACTGAAACTGGTCAAACCCGTTTTCCTATGCCACGCTCACATATTGATTCGAAATATTATGAAATTTGGAATCTAACCATAATTCGACATCACGGACCCAACAAAAGTGGTTTCGTCGAAATCCGAGGTCGTTTGCAAAATGTCTATTTTTAAGGGCCTGAATTCCATAGCAACTATTCAGAATTTTCAACTGGACATATCTTTTGATTCCCGCTATGAAATCTTGATCTTTCGGATTCGTTGGAAAGATATTATCAATTAGATCCTAATGTTTTTGGTTTCACTAAAATCCGGATTGTTTTGCACCCGGTACATTCAATTGAAGTTTGAAATCGAATTATCGAACTACCGCGCCATTTTCAATTCTATTTATAATTATTATATTCTAACGACGACGTATATAATATATACGTCGAATTCCATTCAAAATAAATTTCTCGTCGATATTATTTAAAATAATCTATTTTAAATATTCAAAATTCGCTAAAATTGCCAAAATAAAAATTTTAAACTGGCTCAGAATTTGCGGGTTATTACAATCTCCCCCACTTAAAACTTTTCGTCCCCGAAAAGGAACAAAGTCGGAAGTGGTTTGATTATTCAGCTCTACGTTCGATCTGGCTTGCATTCTCCAACTTTTCAGTTTCTGAGAATTTTCAAATTTTCAAAAATTTGGCTAACACCCTAAATTTTCGAAAAATTTCGCCATAACCTCCCCTGCACCGGGAGCATCGGGGAATTTCAAATAGCTTCCCCGGTCCTTCTAATCTCAAAAAGAAAAAGAAAAAGCCAAGCGGCTAGCCAATAGGCTCATAAAATCATCATCACCCAAACAAAACAGTAAATTATGTAGTAAACATGTACCTATTTGTCGGGCAAACAAATTTTATCCTTTGCTCTAGCCTCCTTGCTATGACCTGTTCAATAAAAGTATATGTATATGCAAGCAAATGCGACCAAATTTCAATATAATTCAATATTTGGTTCAATTAGGCATAGTGGTTCAAAATTATCAAACAAATAAGCAAACAACACAAACATCAATCAATTAGTGGATTAACGTTTCAAATTGATAATTTGATATATATACAAAAATCATGTTTTTGATGCCAATTCACAACAATGTGTTCTAACTATATAAGTTTTGGTTCTCACACCAGTCTAATGGAAATATATAGAAAATCACACCTTCGAAACTCGAATATAAATACTGATGATGTGGCCACACCATCAGAATTATCCTCGGGTGTCTAGAATGTGACTCTATATCTATCCAATATATTAAAACTTCGACTATACGTTCATGACGCGTATACGCGAAATCTATATATACTCGATTGTCCATATTCAAAATAAATAAATATTCAAATACGTATAAAACGATTTAAATTTTCAAAACAAAATTGTTTTCATTTGAAAAATATACTCTTCACACTCGTTCTAGGATACTACTGATCCTATCTCTAACGAGTCATTCTAATTGGATATTGCTAATCCAATATCCGATGAATTCTTTTGTATGGTTCTAATGTGTCTTGTTCTCGAGCTCTGTAAACCAAAGCTCTGATACCAAACTGAGAACGACCCGAACTTCCCCGTGAAGGAAAGCACGGATAGAATTGAGGACAAGACAAAATAGAACGCATACAGAAGAACATTTCATTGTTATTACAACAATTCCATCAGATACAAGAATATACAGAGTATAAATGAATAAATTACATTCGATAAATATCAGAGATTACAATAAATTACATAGCAGCGGAAAATATACAAAACACAACTGAAAGTGATACACAGATACAGAGCTTTCCGAGCATCGTTCCAGCTGTAAACCAGGTTCCTATGAATATAAATCTGCAAAACCAAAACTACTAGCTGCCCGTGCGGAAAATAGGGGCACCCAGAGTTTAGGTTAAAACAATAAACTCCAGGTCAGTCATGTGACTGGTGTGAGAACTAAAGCAGTTATTAATCTTTATTTTTAAAGTTAGGTAAATCAAGGGACCACGCCGTATAACACGGAACGGGTTTCCTCCCAAGAATACTAGTGCATAAAACAAACAGCGCAATGCTAAATAAAGAAAAATGAAGCTGTTATAAGACCCAGGTCCCATCACATAATGCAACGCAAGCCGGGGGATAGGGTTTTTACCTTATAACAGCCAAAGCATGCTTGATATGTTTAAAACAAATCATTTGATACTATTATAAGTGTATAGTGTCAAAACAATTTCAATCATAAATATCAATCATAGGCGGCATGGGTACCATCTATCATGTCGCCATACTAGTTCTACAATTAAAACCGCAATACACGTATTGGAAATTGGATTTCCGTCATGAGTCGAGGCAAGGGGCAAGCTCCTCTCCGCGTTCGAGACACTCTAGCAAATGTCCCAGGACCCCACTTTGATCCTTTGGAACCTCCAAGGCCGGTCCTCTCTTACTTTTGAGGATTGGCAATTCCTGAACACACGTTTCCCGATCCTTACAGACCTATATCCGAGGCGCCTCGTATCCAACAACCACACAGGTGAAAAGTATATAAATGTCAGGGCTGGTAGGTCACTGACACCACCCTAGCTAGAAAGAAACGTCGTGCACTCCTTGGGTCCGTATCCCGTTTTTGACTCATACCGAGGTGTGAGGCTCGCGAATTCACGTTATACACAAAGCTACGCCACACAGGCCGTGCTTTGATCATCAACCACAAGACTTTGCTTTTCAACAGAGGTCTTGATCAATTGCCACTTACGCATGCCACATTGGCAATTCACTCCATGCGACTGATGTCCATCGATATACAACCTCTGAGCTCGTACGTCTCAGAGAAGGGCGTTAAGCAAGAGAATAAATTCTCCGCCGCCAAACAGATGTATATTTAATAGAGATCAATCAACACAGAATAAAATCCAATGTCAGACACATAATCCATTTACAAGTTCGTTCTGGGTCTGAACGAAACCGGAGGCACTTTCCTCGCATATCCATCCATCTCCAAGTACGTCTGGACGATCACCAACTGTTTCCCTCATCCTGGGTGTACAGCCCAATCAAGATCATCAGTAATCACCCAAACGATGTGAAGACTTCCGGTCTTCAACCACCGTCTTCATCTTCGACATCTCGTCGAATCGGTTATTCAGAATGGGTATAACCCGGCCTTTCTGAATAACCCACGTATATAATAAACAAATGTTACACAAACACAATGAACGCCTCATTCCAATTCAGAATATTCTTTTATTCACAAAATCACATTCTTAGGAAAATGTTCCCATTAATTTTATCCAAGATAAATTCTTCTAAATTTATTCTTTAATCTTCCTTTGGATATCATTTCAAACCATATTATGGTTTTCCAAACTAGTCGGGATTAGCGAACCACACCGAAGTAATTATTTATTTTATTTCCCAATCCCAACCTATATATCCCATGGAGCAAAACTGGTGATACTCCATTCCTAACACCACGGTGTTATCGGTAAAATTAATTACCATTTCACGTTCAAATCTAATTAAAGATTTAACTATCGCTTTGGAGCAAAACTGGTGATACTCCACTCTCGATCACTTTTCAGATTTGATAATTTAAATTATCAATTCACTTTTCAATCTAATTAAAGATTCATTAAAACTCCACTTAGTTTTAATCTTTTCAAAAATCAATATCATGTCTTTAACTGGGTTAAAGAACCAATGTCATCTAAAACACGATTCACGATAAACCCAAATCACATTTGATATTAAATACAAGGCTCTGAATAGAAAATATACCGACTTATATTCAATATCAAATTCTGAAACCAACAAATATCGTATTGGAAATAACGATATAAAATATTTCTTTCAAATTCCCATAACAATAACTGTATAGTCACGAAATCCAACATCGAAATATCCTGAAGATAATTTCGATTCAACTCCAGTCCAATCCACGTATTGGGAATATTGATTATTTTTAAAATCACCTTCAAACTCAATTTATTTATTTCAAAAATAAATTGATTTTAATTCTAGTTCAAAACTAGTTCATTTCGACAAAAATATATTTTTATCCTTTCAAATGTGGAAATTTACATCCCAGTTCTTTCCAATTCATATATTATGATTTTACACAAATTATAGATATTTTCAATAATTTTATCAAGGCCCGTACAGTCGATTTCCAACAACGGCCATCGAACTGCACTTACAGCGACCTTTTCCAAATTTGATTTGGACATAATTCCAAATCCAACCATTAGATTTCAAATTTCTAATATTCATTGGAAAGCTCTTTTCGATACGAACCCAACGGTTCCGGTTTTAGGAGAACCTGATGGCCGGATCTCCCGTAACGTCGATTCGAAGTCAATGGTCGAAATTCACGAACTGCCGCGGCGCGGCGCGTTCTATTCAGGCCATTATATATATAATATATATATATTATATATATATTTCGTCGATTTCCTTTTAAAACGTATTTTATAAATCGTTTTGACTTCGTTTTCAAAACCATTTCAACTCTATATTCAATTTCAAATCAAGATTGGATATTTCATATCATTACTATATAAATGATAATATTTTCAAAACGTTATATTTGGGAATCACTTCTTTTCTATATTCATTATAAAAACGAATATAATCGATATAAATATCGTTCACGTCAAAATAGCGCAACTCTAATCAACACGGCTTCATATATTTCAATAAATCCGTTATTCTATTCAACAAATGAATATTTATTCTATTCAACACATGAATATTTATTCTATTCAACACATGAATCTATATTTCTTCCAACACACGACTAATCTCAACACATGAGTACTGTCAACACATCACTATTTTTGTTATGTAAAATATTTTATAAAACTATGGTATCTATCGTTTGATTTTCAATTAGACTTCAACCGTAAAGTAGTTCTAATTTTAAATATGATAAAGATGTAAATTTCATTGTATAAAATATTTCACTCAACACATGAACATCGTCAACACATGACTATTTTTATATTCAACACATGAATTTTCTTTTATAATATTCCTTATTTTCCCGATTGGAATGAGGCCCAATCAATCACCATATAATGTTAATTATATGGATTCCATACAACACATGTATATAATAGCATTGAAAAATAATCAACCATCAACCAAAGTGCACTACACTGTATAAGCATCAAATATAGATATCTTACGCTTATAACAGCCTGTCAATCAATCGATCGACATATTTAATCAATCAGGATGAGTGAACTTCCAAATTTCATCCCAACACCCGTGTGGGGTTTTCAAACAATCAAACACAGATTTTATTTGTGCAGTTGGGCGATGTGTAAAATTTATCGTCCCAATCAATGTCCTTCAAATAGGTGTACATAAACAAACCGTCCGGTTTGTAACTGAATATTTTATTTTATTCACTTCCACGTTAAGAATTATATTTTTAACGATAAAATATTCTATTTCAACACATGAATTTCTATTCAGTTCATTTACACAATAAAAATGATACTTTTATTTTTCTAACATATTTTGGGAAATTTCGGCGGCATAACGGCACGATACTAGAAACGGGATGAGGCCTAGCCTTATCCCCGGTCTAGTGAAGGCCCACGCCATTCACACATCAATCAAATCCATTCCATTTCACCAAACAATTCAATTCCAACCAAATAAACTAACCAACTACTCAACCAAACAATTTAACAAGCAAGCCATCCATGGTCTGTGGATGACGGGTGTCGGGTGCTACTAAGCACCGTCTACATCCTAGTATATATATATATAACTAGAAAAAGAGAATTTAGAGTGAGAAGTTCTCACCTATAGCTATCCAATCATCTTGACTCTTCTTTTATAGAAATCTTCTTCGTTATCGCATCTTTGTCATCTTCGTTGCCCGTGGCCACTACATATACAAAAATCACATTTTTATTTGTTCACTTTCAATTTAAAAATCATATTTTTATAATCACTTCATATATTTAAAAATCGAATTTTTACTTTGCTATTCAATATATAAAAATCGAATTTTTACTATCACGCTATATGGATAAAAATTCTATTTTTACATTGCTACTATATAGATAAAAATTCCATTTCAAAAATATAGATTTCGCCTTTATAAAAATATAGATTTCGCCTTTTCTAAAATATAGATTTCGCCTTTTCTAATATGAAGTCTTCGCCTTTTCTAATATGAAGTTTTCGCCTTTTCTAATATGAAGTTTTCGCCTTTATAAAAAATAAAGTTTTCGCCTTTATAAAAATAAAGTTTTCGCCTTTATAAAAGTAAAGTTTTCGCCTTTATAAAAATAAAGTTTTCACCTTTTCTATTTTAAAGATTTTACCTTTTCTATTTTAAAGATTTTACCTTTTCTATTTCATCCCTATAGAAATCACATTTTACTTTGCTACCTATATAAAGATGATATTTTTAATATCCCTAACATGTAAAAATTATGTTTTTACTTCTCTACATAAACAAAAATCATATTTTTACACCTTCTACATAATAAAGATTATATTTTTACCACTTTAAAAATATAAAAATCAAATTTTTAATTCTTTAAAATATAAAAATCATATTTTTAATCTTCATAATGTATATATAAAAACAGCATTTTTATTTAACTAAAGTATAAATAGAAAAAAAAACTGATTTTAGTATAACTGTAAATAAATAAATTACTTACAGTAATTTGCGAAGGGGAGTGGGTCGATTTCAGGCGACGGATGGACGGAGGGGGGTCTTGGGCGGCGCGTCGATTTGGTTGCAGGGGGGGTCGCTGCGGGGTTGGGGTTCGTCGCAGGTCGAGGCGGAGGTGGGGAGGTGGCCAACGACGGCGGTGGGAGCTGGGGTGTGCGGCCGACGGTGGGTGGCGTGGTGGGGTCAGGCGGCGTTCGATTTGGAGGGAAAGGGGAACGAGGAGTAGCAGGGGGTCGGGTTCGAAGCGGAGGAGGGCGGTGGTCCTCCTGGGAGGCGGCGCCTGAGGCGCGACGGCCTCGTTGGCCGTGGCGGCGGCGAATCGCCCCCCACCCCATTGCTTTTCTCTCTCTTTTTCTGTTAATATCGATTTTGAAGAGGAGAGGGGCCAACGGGTTTAAAGGGGGTGAGGAGAGAGAGAAGTTTTTAATTTATTATTTAATTATTTTATTTTGCAAAAAGTTGGCTTTTACATATGACCTCTAAACGAGGCCCACCGCCTGTCGTCCATAGCGTTTTACCCCCATTCCGAACACAATGGGATATGTATCACAAGCTGATTTGATCGTTTCGATTAGTTTCCGTTGAATTTACATTTAAATCACTATATTGAATTTTAAAAGTACATTTCAAATTACCGGGGTCGCATACGAACTTGATAAATTCCCGAAAAATATTTTCTAGCTTCGTATTGATGATACGGTCCTAACAAAACTAGTTTCGTCGAATTCTGAGACCGTTGGAAAAATGGCCATTTTTCAGTCGATTAAAATCAACTAAATCTGGTCAAACGCGTTTTCCTATGCCACGCTCACATATTGATTCGAAAAATTATGAAATTTGGAATCTAACCATAATTCGACATCACGGACCCAACAAAAATGGTTTCGTCGAAATCCGAGGTCGTTTGCAAAATGTCTATTTTTAAGGGCCTGAATTCCATAGCGACTATTCAGAATTTTCAACTGGACATATCTTTTGATTCCCGCTATGAAATCTTGATCTTTCAGATTCGTTGGAAAGATATTATCAATTAGATCCTAATGTTTTTGGTTTCACTAAAATCCGGATTGTTTTGCACCCGGTACATTCAATTGAAGTTTGAAATCGAATTATCGAACTACCGCGCCATTTTCAATTCTATTTATAATTATTATATTCTAACGACGACGTATATAATATATACGTCGAATTCCATTCAAAATAAATTTCTCGTCGATATTATTTAAAATAATCTATTTTAAATATTCAAAATTCGCTAAAATTGCCAAAATAAAATTTTTAAACTGGCTCAGAATTTGCGGGTTATTACACTTGCTTACAGATTTCAGATATACAAAGTTCAGATTAACTAGTTCTTAGATCAGACATACAGGTTAACCAGCTTTCAGACTAACGGATCAGATATACATATTAACAAGTTTTCATACTAACAGATCAGATATACAGACTTACAAATTGTTTCACCTAACCTTGTATTGGGCCTACAAATTTACGAAACGGGTTTATTAGATTCATTAGTCCGATTGTTTTAACCCTATTCATCCAACACGTTTTAGGTATCACATTTATCTTAGATTTGCATTAATTAAATATTAATGCACAGACCTCTCTCATTAGGTCGGCAGCTTGTGGCCGCTGGATGTGCTGGGCGGTTCCGGGAAGACTTCTGCCACAAGCCATACATAACCTCGTGTCTAAGCATCTTTATGCCTACGACCTCTCATATTAGACTGATGGTTTGCAGATGCTGGTTAAGCCGGTTGGTTCCGGGCAGGCTTCTACCGCAAACAGAGCCTAACCTCGTGTCTCAGCATTCTTATTTTTAGCTAAAGTATTCATTCACAGATTATGCCAATTTCAGACTAATTATGCCAATTCAACAAATTAATTTCTTCACAAGATATAGAAGATTATCCAAAGTTCTATTAACATGTTTTGCTCAGTTTTAAATCGAGCCTACAGATTTCATACCCCAAATTACTGTATTCAATTTCAACAGATTTAGCAGATTGGGCAATTTTATAGATTTAATCATTCCTTAAAATTCCATTGACATACCTCGCCTAATCATAAAATTAAGCCTAATTTTACATGCCCAAATTATGGTCATAATTCACAATATAACGTATGTCCCAAATTTTTGTTAAATTTGCACCGTACAAAATATTCTCTAAAACCCCAAATCATGATGCACAATATAAATTATGCCAAATTATAGCCGTTGATTACTGCGTATGTCAAATATCCAAAAATCTGAATTTGGCGTATTCACGTTAATAGTTATCCCTATTTTAATATAGATCTTTTACGCCTAAATCATATATCCTTTTTTTTCTTCCAAGTCATAGATCGTCATATAAAATATGCCCTTAAATCTAGATCGTAAATTTCAACATGTATTATGTCCTCAAAATCAGATCTTGAATTATAACATGCATTATGTCCCCCAAATTACAAGTCATATGTTGTCATACAATAATTCTCCTTCTTCCAAATCATAAACCATCTTATATAGTATGCCTAGTCCTAGATCCTAAATTACCACTTATGTTGTGTCTCAATTTAGTCACAAATCAGCTATGTCCAATTATGCATCATTCAATATTTTCCCCAAATTTAGCGTTTGCGTGTCAATCTATTATGAGATTTGGCTCAGGCTCGTGGTAGCCTGGCTATAGAACAGAAGGAAGGAAGAGATACATAATAGTTACAATAAGATAGATCTACACAGAAAAACAGATCTGATAAACAAGAATAAGATGGATCTACACAGAAAAACAGATCTGATAAACAGGAATAAGATAGATCTCCAATTCAGATTTATGCCCATGTCAATATCATAATTAAATTTCATATCTGAAAATAACTGTACTCACAATAAGAGACGAATGATTCTAGGAACTGATTTTCTGGAGTTGATTTAGCTTTCCGTTGATGTAGGCGTTGATTTCTTATCTTTTAATCCTATTCAGATTGGAAGAAGAAGAAGCACTAGTTCTAGCTTAGGTTTCAGCAGAGTAGCGATGCCATTGATTTATTTTAATATGAACTAAAGTAGAGTATATGCGTAATGAAATTGTGTGGAGAGAAAGTAAGGTTTGGGGGTGTTTAAATAGGTGTTTGATCAACGTATGAAGTCAGAAATCGCATCCAGGTGCAGAAAATGAATTCTGCCTAGATCTGGGGGTAGGTCGACCACCCTGGGTAGGTCGACCCCTAGGTCGACCTGCCTGGGTACTTTCTTATGTAAATTCTGAATTTTTGTTGAACCTTATGAAGGCCATAACTTCTTCATACGAAGTCCGATTTACGCAAACTTGGATTCTATGCCAAGCAAAATTCCGAGACGAACGCAATGGCGTAATCCATTTCCCTTAATTCTTATTCTAAAATTAAGTATTCTTTAATTTGTTGCTTTATGTTCATAGAAAATTCAGAGTGTTACATTCTCCCCTCCTTAAAGGATTTCGTCCCTGAAATCTCCAAGTTAAGAAGAATGTGTCCTACCATCCAATCACCCATCTACTCAACCATCATCCACAAGCAACCATTGTCCTTAGAAAACTTCTAATGTTGTATGAACATATGCAAAAGTGTGTGTATATGTCTCTTATCTAATGCAAGGATCAGGTCGTCTAATGATTAAGTTGACCTCCTCAATGCGAATTATGTTAGTGCCATGAGTCCAATTATGTATGTAAGAAATCCTATTTGATACACATCATTTCTATATGAGTGCATAACCATTCATCCAAATGCAACATCCATGTGATGAGTCAATCATTTTTCATCCACAAAAATTGAAAAATGCACACAAATCCATATGCAGTATGAGAGTCCTTTTGAGCCAATCTAGTGCCTAGTGTGTGTGTATGCATCCACGAGCAACCACTTGCATCCACTTGCAACCATCAAACATAACATGTCTCAAACACATGTTTACACCCATTAGTTTCTACCTAAAAGTCGAAGACTCGATCGATAGGATACAGCCGAGTGATATAAGCAAGTACAGTTAAAACAAAAGCTTTGTTCCCATTAGACATCAGTTTAAGAGCATAATCCCCTAAGTATCAACCCCGAAGACCGAAATCAACATCAGATTGACATTCAGAGAATTACTCCCTTTAAACAAAGGTTAAACTAGAAATCTACTTCATGCTTTGAGTAAAACCCCCTATCCTTTTCAGAAATATTCAGATACTAACAGACTACTAGTACAGATCAAATTATCAAATGATTCTTAGGAAACTAAGCATGATAAAACCCCACCATATTCCACAAAACCTAGAATGTATGCGTCATAGTCAACTTAATGCCTAACACAGATACCCTTAAACCCCAACCTGTCACAAACAGATGAGTCGTAACCCTTATGGGGTTTGGGACTATAGCGGGATCAGAAACAAGACTAATATTACAGTGCAGAGTTTCAATTACATAATCAAAATGCCTGAATCAAAAAGAGTTTTAACTCCATAATCAGATAAGGAAATTAAACCTTCTATAGAAATTTTCCTATTTCTATCTTGTCCACTAGCCTCAAGAGTGTTCGCCTGCCCTCCAGAGGTGGATCCTGTCCTCTGCCCTTACCCTCGTTTCTTCGGGCAGTCCCTAGTGAAGTGTCCCATTTCACCACAGTTGAAGCAAGCACCCTTCCTTTTTCTGCAACCCTTGTTCAGATGAGTCAAGCTTCCACAAGTAAAGCACATTTTCTCCTTCTTATCTTTAAACTTCTGATCCTTCTTTTGTGTTTCGTTTTGGGCCATGCTTTCTTGTTCTGTGGTCCTTCGAGCTTTTCTTCTTTCTTCTCGCTTTTGGCTACCTCTTCATGCATTAATGCCATGTCAACCAATTTCTTAAAGGTAGCCCCCATGGGAATGTGGGTCATAGCCAACCTGTGTAGCGGCTCATTCAAACCTTTAACGAATCTCAGGGCCTTCTTTTTAGGTGTGTTCACCAAGTATAAGCCAAATCTCGCCAACTGGTTGAACTTGTTGACGTATTCCTTTACCGATAAATTCCCTTGCTTCAATGCTAAGAACCCCTCCGTGTATAAATTCTCTTCTGCTCGTGAGAGAAATTTCATCTCGAACCTATGCCCGAAATCCCTCCATGTCTCCACTGGACGCTCTCCATTCGTGACCTCCCACCAAAACGAGGCTTCTTCCTTCATTAACCAAGTAGCTTGTTGGACCTTCCTTCCGTCTTCTTTCTCGAAGATACCAAATAAATCTTCCACCTCCTTAAGCCAATTTTGAGCTTTAACAAACGTCTCTGACCCATGAAAAGGCTTCCCGCCCATCTCCTGAAAGTCCTTGCATATCTTCGAAAAATATCAACGCGGGGAGGGGGAGGAAGAGGAGGAACGTCTGCTGGCCTGTGGCGGTGGCCCTAGCCTCCAGATACCTTCTGAACCAAGTTGGTATTGGTATGCCCTCGGGTATCTCGAGTAACCCAGACATGCTGAAAAGAAAAAGGAAGAGATTCAAAACGGAGAATCGAAAGAAAGATACATGGCTCTTGGGGATTATGTTTTTCGAAATAAACTCTACCTTTGAAAGTACTTCCTTTTTAAAACCTTTTTGAAAATAGTTTTCAAAAACTTTTTATCAAATCTGGTAACCTTTAGTTCTGATACCAAGTTTAACACCCCACTTCCGTTAAGGTCACTCGCAAAGGGAATGCCTTAACTTCAGTGGAACGTTATAAGTAAACATAATAGAAATTTACAAGATAGATAAAGTAGTACTTGAAAAAATTATAACTTTATTACAGCAGAAACAGAAATAGGTTTGGTTACATCTTTCAAAACCATAATATCAGAATTCAAGTACATAAATTTCGGTCTTGTACAAAAACCTTTAGAATGCATAGTTTTTAAAGCCATAATCCCCAACGTAAACTGCCATGGAAAGATAGAGTCAAAACCAAGTAATACTTCAAACACTTCAAGAAGAGAGAGTCTGAATCAAGCTCCTACGTTTCCACCCTGAGCACCTGGATGGGAAACGGAAAGAAAAGAGGCGAAACAAACTAGGTCAAACATAAGTCTGGTGAGTCCAGTGACTTCCAGCATATAAACAGATAATAGTACCATGACATGAAAATAAAACTGGATGAGAGATAATCGTAATAGGAAGAGCAGGTTAACAGAAGAAACAAAATGATATAGGCTAAGCTAAGCTTCTTACTTAGTTCTCACTTCTCTGCACTAATACTAGTATAACAGAATTAGGTGTTGTCCTAATGTCTAAATAGAAAACATAACGATCTCTTCAGAAACATGAAGCTAGCAATGGGCCTTTACCGCCCAAACAGAGATAGATGGTACATAAACAGAATGCTAATAATGGGCCTTTATCACCCCAATTAATGGCCTTTACCACCCCAACAGACGGTACCACACAGAAACAGACAGATGTTACCACCCCAATAGAAACTGATGGTACCCCAACAGAAACAGACAGAACTAAGTGTACCTTAAATTATACCCCAAGCGATCGGCTCCCTAATACATAAATACCCTGTTCTAGCCCCACAGAAGGGTGCATCACTCCCTAAAGTGGCAACTTATAGACACAGACCTATTTACAGATGTCACGATGTCTTACATCCTCAGAGCAGACCGGATCCATGCACGCACATGACCCGGTTGGAATGCGCCATCATCAGCCTCATCATTATTAGAATGAACCTCTTACAATTAGTTCAGTAAGCGTGCCCGGACCCCTCTTAGTACTGGGTCATAGTTTTGATACCAGAAAGGGTTACTGACTAATATGGGTCCCAAACAACACATGACACAAGTAATTACCCCTCCTAACCTTGTGTCCCTAGACTAACAGATTTCAGATTAACTTGCTTACAGATTTCAGATATACAAAGTTCAGATTAACTAGTTCTTAGATTCAGTAAGCGTGCCCGGACCCCTCTTAGTATTGGGTCATAGTTTTGATACCAGAAAGGGTTACTGACTAATATGGGTCCCAAATAACACATGACACAATTAATTACCCCTCCTAACCTTGTGTCCCTAGACTAACAGATTTTAGATTAACATGCTTACAGATTTCAGATATACAAAGTTCAGATTAACTAGTTCTTAGATTAGACATACAGGTTAACCAGCTTTCAGACTAACGGATCAGATATACAGATTAACAAGTTTTCAGACTAACAGATCAGATATACAGACTTACAGATTGTTTCACCTAACCTTGTATTGGGCCTACAGATTTACGAAACGGGTTTATTAGATTCATAGTCTAGTTGTTTTAACCCTATTCACCCAACACATTTAAGGTATCACATTTATCTTAGATTTGCATTAATCAAATATTAATGCACAGACCTCTCACATTAGGTCGGTAGCTTGTGGCCGCTGGATGTGCCAGGCGGTTCCGGGAATCTGCCACAAGCCAGACCTATCCTCGTGTCTAAGCATCTTTATGCCTACAACCTCTCACATTAGACTGACAGTTTGCGGTTGCTAGTTAAGTCGGTTGGTTCCGGGCAGGCTTCTACCGCAAACAGAGTCTAACCTCGTGTCTCAGCATTCTTATTTTTAGCTAAAGTATTCATGCACAAATTATACCAATATCAGACTAATTATGCCAATTCAACAAATTAACTTCTTCACAAGTTACAACAGATTATCCAAAGTTCTATTAACATGTTTTGCTCAATTTTAGATCGAGCCTACAGATTTCTTACCCCAAATTACTGTATTCAGTTTCAACAGATTTAGCAGATTGGGCAATTTAACAGATTTAATCATTCCTTAAAATTCCATTGACATACCTTGCCTAATCATAAAATTAAGCTTAATTTTACATGCCTAAATTATGGTCATAATTCACCATATAACATATGTCCCAAATTTTTGTTAAATTTGCACCGTACAGAATATTCTCTAAAACCCCAAATCATGATACACAATATAAATTATGCCAAATTATAGCTGTTGGTTACCGCGTATGTCAAATATCCAAAAATCGGAATTTGGTGTATTCACATTAATAGTTATCCCTATTTTAATATAGATCTTTTACGCCTAAATCATATATCCTTTTTTTTCTTCCAAGTCATGGATCATCATATAAAATATGCCCTCATATCTAGATCTTAAATTACAACATGTATTATGCCCTCAAAATCAGATCTTAAATTATAACATGCATTATGTCCCCCAAATTAAAAGTCATATGTTGTCATACAATAATTCTCCTCCTTCCAAATCATAAACCATCATATATAGTACGCCTAGAACTAGATCTTAAATTACCACTTATGTTATGTTCTCAATTTAGTCACAAATCAGTTATGTCCAATTATGCATCATTCAATATTTTCCCCAAATTTAGCATTCGCGTGTCAATCTCTTATGAGATTTGGCTCAGGCTCGTGGTATCCTGTGTAATACCCTGGATTTTTAAATAATCGAATTAACTAAATTAAAGAATAATTAATCTCAAATGTGAGAATTAAGGGAAATGGGTTGCGCTATTGTGTTCGTCTCGGAATTCTGGTCAAGATAGAATCCGAGTTTGCGTAAAACAGATATCGGATGAAGGAGATATGGACGAACAAAGTCAGGCGGGATAATAGAAGAAAAAAAAGATTGCACTGGCGCACTTGGGAAGTGCGCCATTACAAATTTGCACTGGCGCACCTGCCAAGTGCGCCTAGGCCGAGCAGCAGGCCTGCACATCTTTTTGGTTCAGTCTGATCCATGTTGTGACTCATTGCTGAGTCCTTTCTGACTCCTTGCTGAGTCACAAGGGCTAAGGTGTCACCCTATCCCGACTGAATGGTTTTGATTAACCCTAAGATCATCCGACGGCTATAATTAAATTAAAATTCTATATAAACGTGGGTTGACTCAAACCCTAAATCAAAATAAAAACTGAAACTATGGCCGTCATGCTGTCATCTTGTAACCTAGAGTAGCCTCCACCAATTAGAGAGGAAGAACAACTAGTCAATTCAATTCTATTCAACTCTAACAACGAATCTTCTTCAGGGGAAAGCTAATTCAACTTCAGAACTCAGAATTCAGAACTCAAGTCCTTCTTTGAGTTGTGAGTTCGATTTCTTTAGTAAAATAATTAGCAATTTAATTGGATTAAGTTATGATGCGGATTATATGGTTATGTTGTGAATTATTGACCGCATGTTATCATCTATGTTGTAAAATTGTGATGTTATCATTATCATCTATGTTGTAAAGTTGTGATCATCTATGTTGTAATTCTATGATTGGCTTATGTATAATCAAGTCATAATGGTGCTTCATATGCTAGTTTGGTTATGTTGATTCATATGATAAATCATAAGTATGTATGCAAGTTTAGATCTTAATTTAGACATGAATCATATGCAAGTTGGGGAAAACTATATGTATAACCTTACATGTTTCACGATATCTATTTTAGATCTAAAGTTAGGCTATGACATGTGTGAGTTATATGCTAAATTTTATATGCTAGTTTACACGTTTAGATGTAAGTTTACACCATCGTTATGTTGCATAAATCACATATGCAAGTTTATATAAATATATGTGTTTGGAGTATGAATCATGTTATGTAAGTTTGTGGTTATTGCCTATGCAAGTTTACACATTTAGATGTAGATCTATGACATGCATGATTTATGCAAGTTTATGACTATTGCCTAAACAAGTTTACACCTTTAGATTTGGATCTATGACATATGTAGTTGTGACGACCCCAAATTCCCGTGTAACGAAAGTAAGGAAAATCGCATGGAAAATAACATAACTAGAACAATGACAAATCTCAGAGTATAGCAGAACATATAAATCATTGCAGCAGAAAGAAATGTCATCACAAACATTATCACTGAAACATCAGAGTATGCAGCACAAAATTACACTTAACAAAATAGATGTCTCAAAGAAAAGAAATAGAGTCTCAATCTCTGAAATTACATCAAATCTAAATACTATCTCAAAGTCTTAAGCAGAAAATAAAAGATAAAAAGAAAGTTTCTTCAGCATCTCCATTAGCAAGCTTCCATCTAGCAAATATCCAAGCCTAACCTGTCACTTGGCTGCCCGTGTAGAAGAGGGCACCCGAGTTTGCAAAAGGTGAAACAAACTACGATTCAGTCATGGGACTGGTATGAGATATCTTAATTAACTAACAGGTTTGACAATCACGAGGACCACGCCGCTATCGCGGAACGGGTTTATTCCATGGGATTATCAGTGCAAAAAATAAAGTATAACGTTAAATAACGCAATGCCTTTTAGAAAAATGAAACCATTATAAGACCCAAGTCCCATCACATAATGCAACGCAAACCGGAGGATAGGGTTTTACCTTATAATGGTCAAAAGATGATAAATACGCAAAATACGATATTATTATTAGTGTGTATATGTTTAAAGAAAATATTTCAATTAGAATATTAATCCTAGACGGCATAACTACCATCTACTATGTCTCCATACTAGTTATGCAATCAAAACCGCATGAGACATATTGATAATTGGGTTTCCATCATAAGTCAAGGCTAGGGAGGAGCTCCTGACCGATTCGAGACACTCTAGCAATGCCTCAGGATTCGGAAGCTGGCGAACCCTTGGATACAGCAGGGCCGGTCCACAAATACTTTATTGGATTAGTTATGCCTGAACACACGTTCCCCGATCCTATTGGACCTACAAATCGGCCGAGGGCGACCGATAAGAATAAACTGAGGCCTCGCAAAAATATTCCAACAACCACATAAGCAAATGTCAACCAGTTTAAGCACCGACGCCACTTCTAGCTAGAAAGAAACGTGTGCACTCCCTGCGTTCCCTTCTCCCGTTTTAGACTCAACCGGTGTGTGAGGCTCGCGAAGTCACGATATACACAGAGCTATGCCTAAATAGACTATGCTTTGATCATCAACCACAAGGCCTGCTTTTCAACAAAGCCTTGATCATTTGCATCTTAGCGTGTCCCATTGACAATCCATGCCATGAAATTAACATCTATCAATACACAACCTCTAAGGGTGTTGAGCGAAAAAATAAATTCTCTTGCCACCAACGGTTGTATATTAACAGAAATCAGTTTACATGGTACGAAGTTCAACGTCAGACATGCATCCATTTACAAGTCCGTTCTGGGTCTGAACGGAACCGGAGGCACCTTAGAGGATCTCGTACATCCGGACAGTCATCACATACGTCCGAACGACTACTGCCGAAATCCCTTCAGGGTAGCTACTCCTACCAAGGACCTCACTAGCAATACATCCGTTCGATGTAAAGACCACCGGTCTTCAACGCCGTCTTCGTCTCTTCATCGATGTATAATTATTTGAAATGAGTAGAACTCGGACCTTTCAAATAATTATCGAATAATTATTATTTAAATCATTTCATACCGTTCACATTTATTTGTAACGACTTATCGCTATTTTTATTTATTTAAAATAGCTAAATAGAATCAAACGACGCTTCGGGTTAAGCGTGGCTTAGCGCTGTTTTTCTCAAAATTTGATTTACACATATCTTGAAATCTAACCATTGGATTTTGACAAAATTTGTCTTATTGAAAGATCTTCCCAAAGCGGTCCCAACGGTTCCGGTTTTGGGAAAATCCGACGGGTAGATCTTTCGGTACAATCGTTTAAAGTCACGATTGCCGAAACGCGAACTACCGTGCGCGATTCATTTAATTTCAATTTATATTTATATATATAATTCCTTAAGCGATTTCATTCAAATACAACCCTTAATTCTCATAATTTATTTGCATACGGGACTGCAAATAAAATGTATATTATCCTATGCATGATTTATGTGCGTTGAGGAATGCAAGTAAAAATGTATCTTTAAATTTGAAATTTTATCTACAACAAGGAATGTAAAATAAAGAACAACTCTTTATTTCATATTTAATATTTTTTTCGCATCTAGATTTCTTCTACTAACTTGTTTGCATCTAAAATTGCAAACAAAGATGTATCTTTTTATCTATAATTTGTTTGCATTTAAAGTTGCAAAGAAAAGTATCTTTTAATCTATAATTTGTTTTATTTTTATTTATAATTTATTTTATTTTATTTATAATTTGTTTTATTTGCATGGAAAAATAGAAATAAAATATATTTTCTATCTTTCCTAGATTTTGTATATATAGTAGAAGGCAATTGAAAAATGTGAATTTTTAATTTACATGCATTGTAGAATGCAAACATAGAATAAAATCTCTTTTCTTTTTCTTTTATTCTTCTCGTTATATTGTGAAATGCAAAAGATAATATCTTATCTTCATCTTCCTATAGTTTGTTCACATTAAGGAATGCAACAAAAATAATATTTTATTTTCTACATTTTGTTTCCATTAAGGAATGCAACAAAAAGATAATTTATTTTTCAACAATTTGTTTGCATTAGGGAATGCAACAAAAATGATGTTTTATTTTTCTACATTTTGCTTGCATTAAGGAATGCAACAAAAAGATAATTTATTTTTCTACAATTTGTTTGCATTAGGGAATGCAAAAAAAATGATGTTTTATTTTTCTACCTTTTGCTTGCATTAAGGAATGCAACAAAAAATAATTTATTTTCTACAATTTGCTTGCATTAAGGAATGCAACAAAAGTGATGTTTTATTTTTCTACATTTTGCATTGAAAAGGGTAACTAAGATATTTGCACATTTTTATGTTGTCAATATTTGTGTTTATGGACACAAATAAAATGTTATTCAATATAAGATGTATATATTTGTGTTGAAACCCAAATGAAAAGGGTAACTTATTTTTCTATGCATATATTTGTGTTGAAACCCACATAAAAAGAATAAACCATTTTTCTATGTGTATATTTGTGTTGAAACACAAATAAAAGGAACAAATCATTTTCTATGAGTATATTTGTGTTGAAACACAAATAAAAAGGACAAATCATATTTCTATGTTTATATTTGTGTTGAAACACAAATAAAAAGGACAACATGTTTTTCTATGTAAATGTTTGTGTTAGAACACAAATAAAAAGACTAACATATTTTCAATGTATACATTTGTGTTAAAATACAAATAAAAAGGGATGACACATTTTCTATGTAAATATTTGTGTTAAAACACAAATAAAAATGGATGACATATTATCTATGTAAATATTTGTGCTAAAACACAAATAAAAAGGGATGACATATTTTCTATGTAAATATTTGTGCTAAAACACAAATAAAAAGGGATGACATATTTTCTATGTAAATATTTGTGTTAAAACACAAATAAAAAGGGATGACATATTTTCTATGTAAATATTTCTCTTTTTTCTTCTTTTCACATTTAGACCAATGATTATTCAATATAAGAATAAATATTGAATTGATTATCTAACTCAATTCAATTAAATAGAATAGAATAAAATAATATAATATTTGAATAATACATGACAACCAATCATAATAATCCATCATACAGCAAACAAACATCATACTACATCTACACAAACAAATCTAAAGATCAATAACTATAAATAAAAAAAGATAAATTAATTGATTAATTTGAACAAAAGATATCTCACGGTCGTTGGTGATTTTAGCCAAAATTCCAACTGCTCAGAAATTCCCTGTTTCAGTCTAGAACTGTAGTTCAGGATCGTACGAGTCCAACGCTTCAAAAATTGTGCAATTCTGAGTTTATTTGACAAAGTTATGGGTAAAATAAGATTAGTGATTAATTTAATTATTAAATTAAGTAAAATAAATTAGTTTTAGTTCATCTTCTTCCTTACAGTAATACGGCCGACACCTTCCTCCTTTGTTCAAAACTAGGGTTAAACCTTTCTCCCAATTCAAGCCACTAGCAATCGATCGGAGGATGCTGCAGCGGAGACGACGGAAAGACACACATGTGGGACCCGGAATGGAGGAGCTCGGCTGAGCCTAGGGGGGTGCGACACGTGGGATAGGCGGCGGCTTTGGGTGTCGGGTTCAAGGAAAAGGTGGCTCCAGAGAAGATCTAACCGTATGAAAATGTAGAGAAGGAGAATCTCTTCGAAGTGGTATAGTGTTTGGATTTTAATTCGCTGTGATTGGAAGAAAATAAAGGGGGAAGTTGCGGCCATTGAAAGGGGGGCGGAGGCTGTAGGAGGAAGATGAATAGTGGATTCTAATTTAGGGTTTTAACAATCTCTTTTATAATATTTTAATGTTAATTTAACAAAAAAAACCAAATCTCTTAAGGAATTCAGAATTCAGTCCACCAAGAAGCTACCCTACCCAATAAGCCCTATTCCGGATCCATCGAACCATGTCCCGCAGGCCCAAGAGGTCAACTCAGCCCTCGTTTTTCAAATTAAAAATTAATTCTTTTTATTATTAATTTTGACATATTCAAAAATCCACCGGAGCCACATACGAACCCCGAAAAATCCCAAAATAATATTTTTGGCTATGCTTTGACGATACGAATCCAACAAAATTAATTTCGTCGAATTCTGAGACTGTTCAAAAACGGCTATTTTCCAATCGTTCAATTTTGACTGTGTTTGACCAAACACAGTTTCTTTTGCCACGCTCACATACTAAATCGGAAAATTCTAAAAATTGAAACCTAGCAATAATTTGACATTCCGGTTCCAACAAAAGTGGTTTCGTCGAAAATAGAGGTCGTTTGAAAATTGACTATTTTCACTGGCTTTAATATTATTTAAAAATAAAATTTTTAAATTTGGGCACATTTTCTAACCAATTTATAAAAAAAATAAAAAATTTAAACTGGTTCGGAATATTTTCCGGGTTGTTACAGTCTCCCCCGCTTAAAAACTTTTCGTCCTCGTAAAGAGAAATAAAAGTAAAGTAGGGACACAACGGAAAATGCAAGGTATTAAGAATGTACCTCAATATAAAGCTATTCGGAGATATCCACTCTACACTTGTGATAGGCTTGCTTGAAGCTATCTTCGGTCTCCCAAGTGTAGTCTCTAGGATCCCTGCTCCATTGGACCTTGATGAGGTTGATCTTCTTGTTCCTCAAAGCTCTGATTTCCTTGCCCACAATTTTTACTGCCTCTCTCTTTACGGCTAAGCTCAGAGTAATTTCCAAATCTCGTTGTGCTTCTTCCTCTACAACTAAATCTGGATCATGAACATGCTTCCTGAGTTGGGACACGTGAAATACATCGTGCACCCCTGGTAGCCAGTTGGGCAACTGTACTCGATAAGCTAGAGTCCCAATCTTTTCAAGAATAGGAAATGGACCAATGAACCTCGATGCCAACTTTCCAGTCTTTCCAAAGCGAATTACGCCTCTTAATGGAGAAACCTTCAAGTACACAAGATCACCGATAGAGAATTCTAGATCTCTTCTTCGAGTGTCTGCATAACTACTTTGTCGGCTTTGAGCAGCCAGCAAACGCTTCTTAATAAAATCAACTTTATCCGATGCTTCCCGAATCGTATCGGGGCCCAAGACTATTCTATTGCCTGGCTCCACACAACATGCCGGAGATTTGCATGGCCTGCCATATAAAGCTTTGAATGGAGACATTTGCAGGCTTGCTTGATAGGTGTTATTATAAGAG
Organism: Allium sativum; assembly: GCA_030737875.1. Classification (NCBI taxonomy): domain Eukaryota; kingdom Viridiplantae; phylum Streptophyta; class Magnoliopsida; order Asparagales; family Amaryllidaceae; genus Allium; species Allium sativum. The sequence continues at coordinate 361,351,854 of CM060921.1, read as the reverse complement.
AATTCCACTAAGTGCAGATGATCCTCCCATGAACCGCCAAAGTCAAGGATGCATGCTCGCAACAAATCCTCTAAGATGCGGTTTACCCTCTCAGTCTAGCCTTCTGTCCGAGGGTGATAAGCTTTACTCATATTCAACTTGGTTCCTAGCTCTTCTTGGAAAGCTTCCCAGAACTTGCTAGTAAATATTGGATCGCGGTCACTGACAATGTTGCTGGGAACTCCATGAAGTCTGACAATCTCTCTCAAATAAAGCTGTGCCAAACTTTGAGCCGTTCTATTGGATTTGATGGGGATGAAATGAGCAGCTTTCGTCAAGCGATCTACAATCACCCATATGCTATCATTCCCTCTCCTAGTCCAAGGCAAACCATCAATGAAGTCCATAGAAACTTCGTCCCACTTCCAATTAAGAACTCCTAATGGCTGCAATAGACCTGCTAGCTTTTGCTGATCACTCTTGACCAGTTGACAGGTGGGGCACTTGGCAACATATATGGAGATGTCCCTCTTCATTGCTTTCCACCAAAAGGTACGCTTAAGATCGTGGTACATCTTGCTTACTCCAGGATGAATACTGAGCTTGGATTTGTGACATTCGTCTATAACTTCCCTTCTTAGTTCAGGAATGTTTAGGACACAAATCCGGCCTCGTAGCCTCAAAACTCCTTTGTCATCAATTTGGAAGCTCGTGGGTTTGCCTTCTCGAATTCTTTTGCTAATATTTTGGATAAACTCATCGTCTTTTTGAAGGACAGAGATCTTGTCAATCAAAGAAGGAGTAATAATGAGATAAGCTAGGATAAGATTGGTGCTGGCCATATTCTTTCTGCTGAGAGCATCTGCCACTACATTTTCTTTTCCCGGAGTATATAGGATATCCAGGTCGTAGGGTGCAAGAAATTCAGTTGCCTCAGGTTCCAAACTTTTTGGGTAAATAGATGCTTCAAGGATTGGTTGTCCGTATATAGCTCAAACTTTCCCCCCAAGAGATAATGCCTCCATATCTTTAGAGCGAATATAATGGCTATTAGCTCAAGATCATGAGTGACATAATTCCTTTCATGCGGTTTCAATTGCCTGCTAGCGTATGCTACCACTCTTCCCCTTTGCATAAGCACCGCACCAATACCTTAAATAGATAGAAAGGTAACATGTTAAAATGAGATTTGACATCAAAAGAAAATGTTATCTCAGACATGTTTTATTCAGATAAAGAGAATGAACTTCTTTGGAAGCGTCTGTCCAGACCTTTAGATCCTCATTGCCATCTATGATGGTCAACACAGGAGCAGTGAACAATCTCTGTTTCAGCTCTTGGAATGCAGCCTCACATTCAGGTGTCCAAATGAACTTTGAATGCTTCTTAGTTAATTTCGTCAGTGGGCAAGATAATTTTGAAAAGTCCTTAACGAACTTTCGATAATAACCAGCTAGTCCTAAGAAACTTCGGACTTCTGTGGGAGTGGTAGGCTGCTTCCAGTCTTGGATGGCCAAGATCTTTCCTGGATCTACTGAGATGCCTTCTTTTGATACCACGTGGCCGAGGAATTTCACCTCTTCTTGCCAAAATATGCATTTGGAAAATTTAGCTTTCAGCACATTCCTCTCCAAAATCTCTAAGACTTCTTTCAAATGTTTCTCATGTTCAGTAATGGTTTTGGAAAAGATAAGGATATCACCAATGAACATAAGCACGAATTTATTTAGAACCCCACGAAATACTCTATTCATCAAATCTACAAAGTATGCTGGGGCATTGCATAGACCGAAGGGCATTACTAGCCATTCGTAAAATAGATCAGGCCCTCTGAAAGCTGTTAAGGGGATACTCTCTTCTGCAATGCGCAGTTGATGAAATCCTGTGGCTAGGTCCATTTTAGAGAATACCTGTGCTCCATGCAGATGGTCTAATAGATCATCAATCCTAGGCAATGGATATTTGTTTTTCATCGTTTGCTTGTTTAGATCACGGTAGTCTTCACACAGACGGAGTGTGCCATCTGACTTTGGGACGAATACCACCGCTGCACCCCATTCTGAGAAGCTAGGTCTAATCAGACCCTTGGCTAAAAGCTGCTTAGTTTGATTGCTCAGCTCTTCTCTTTCCTTTGGCGACATTCGCCTAATAGGATGCACCACATGCCTTGCATTAGGAACCAAGTCAATACTGAAATCAATTTCTCTACGGGGAGGTAAGCTGTTTACTTCTTCAAATACATCAGCATAGTCTATGACGATGGGGATAGTTTCAATAGAAGGAGGGGTGACTTCTAAAGAAGACTAGAATTCTTTCCTATCTGTGGCTGAGCCGTGGCATGTATAGTCATTATATTCCCAAATTTCCTTTTAATTTTAACTACCCTTTTAGCACACAGCAACTCAGCCCCATACTTCATTAGCAAATCTAACCCAAGTATGACATCATATCCAGAAAAGTTCATGATGATTAAATTGAAAGGAAATAGGAAGTGAGAGTGAGAAACGGACACTCTGCAGTACTGATCAAGAATAAGTGAACCTCCTATCGAGCTATGGGCTTTAATCGGTTCTTTAAGTTTTCTTGGTTTCAGTTCAAGCTTTTTAATAGTATCACTTGATATGAAACTTCTAGACGCACCAGTATCAAACAAGACAGTAATGGGAATATTCTTAATGTTAAGAGTAGCGCCTAAAACATCAGGCTTACCTTCTCCTTCAGAAGAAGCCGGTGCAGCCGTATCTTCACTACACCATAATGGTCATTTGGCAACCCTTTTTTTCACAATCGCCAACACTTATTTGTGTTGTAGGGTAATAACAATAATAAGCGTTGCTATGCAGAAATGTGTTACCATAAATATATATCTATAATTATTATTTTTACCAACGCTTATTTATGTTGAGGGATATGTTTAAATTGATAGTTGCTGAATATTCCTGGGAAAAAAGGTAAATTGGTAAGGCTTACCCGAATTTTCTACCTCCAACGCTTATTCACGCATTTTCCATTCATCGGCCGCTAAAATAAGAGACTCAACACCTCTAAAAAATTGAAATCGCGATCCGATTCAAAATCAAAATCGTACGAATATCATAACCTTACAAATCGAAATCGGGCTTCTCCTTGACGAATCGGCCTCTCGTTTGGATGATTTGATTTCAGCTACGACATCAAGAGATCCGATTTCAACTTCAGGCGATTTCTTGTTCAGGTGAATCCTACTTAATCCATGTTATTATGGTAGCGTGTAGTTAAGAACTAACTTAATTCGTTATCTGCTTTGTTATTATAAGTGGTTGTTGATCCTTTTCTCTTTATTGTGGTAGCTTATAGTTAAGAATTAATTTGATTCTTTATCTGCTTTATCATTAAAAGTGGTTTCTAATAAGTTTGATAGTCAGAACTATAATTTTTCCAGCAGACTTTGTTATATGGAGTTTATTAAAATGTTAACCTACCTACCCAATTACTTTATTTTTACAGATCACATAAAGTTAATTAATACTAGATGGGCTCTTCTCTAAAAAAAATTAGATTATGCTATATTTCTGATAGTAGATCCATGCTATTATGATCTATCTCACGTGAACATATAATTAGTAAAGAGTATTTTGTAAACATGACATTATGGTCAAAATGAAAAGGATGATTATGATTTCATGTTTGATTTCAATATTAAGGATACTAATGAAGCCGACGATGGTGATGAATAAATTATGGAGGACATTGGTATGGATGCGTAAATAAACATAAGACGCAAGAATTTTATTTTTTTCGGTCTGAATGTTGACAATTTAGAATTTTAGGAGTATTATCTTTTTTATTATATCCTATTTGAGCTGAAAGGAACCTATGCTAATGGTTTAGTTGTGTAGCAATATTTTCAACTAAAATTATATTTTATGGTCGGGACGTGGCAAGCTGCTCATTATTTGGCTATGAACTTATGTATAATACGATCGTTTTCATAACCATTACCTAAGTTTTTGATATATTCATCAGTTGTTTTTGCTTTGCAAACACTAACCATAATAGCCACTCGGTGCATATCATGAGTTATACTAAAGTCTGAGCTTTGAAGTAGATGAGACAATTAAAAAGTTTTTTTGCTTTGCATTTCCAAAGCTATTCTCTAATAAGGATTTTAGATAGATACTTTTTTCTAGTGAAGTGTTCAAGTTATATCATGATTTATATTAAAATTTCAGCTTTGCAGTAGATGAGACATTTAAAAGTTTATTTAGAGAAGTATATATGAACAAAATCTTTGCATCTGAGTTGATATATTTTAAACATTGTAGCTACATGCATACGAGAGATGAGACTCTGGAAACTACTACTGTTATATTTTAAACTTTTTAAATGATTGTTTCCAGTTTCATGCATTTGGGACGCACATATGCTAATTAGGAAAAACTAATCAAACTTGCAGATAGATGATTTATAGCATGTGCACATCTTGTGTTGCATAGATTTGAACAGTAATTGTGAAGCCAAAATGGGGGTAATGGTAATTATATGAAATACTTGAAGTAGCCTATAAAAAATGAACATTTCTCCTCGTTTAAGTTATAGCACGTGCCCATCTTGTGTTGCATAGATTTGAACAGTAATTGTGAAGCCAAAATGGGGGTAATGGTAATTATATGAAATATTTGAAGTAGCCTACAAAAAACGAACATTTCTCCTCGTTTAAATTTTCCCCCCTTTTTTCTCTCAACATGGTTTATTTGCTATTTTTTGTAACCCTTATTTTTTCCGAATGCATATATACTTCTAATGGTAAGCACACAAATTTTGCACTGTTATTTGAACTTCAACCAAGCTTCAAGCTGCTGTGCAACAGCAGCTTGTAGCTGCTGTGCAACAACAGCTTGAAGCTGCTATGCAACAGCAGCTTGAAGCTGCTGTTGCACAGCAGCTCTTTTATGTTTTCTGTATTTCGCCGTAAAAGAAAATCTAGATTACAAAAGTTGTAGCTTTTAATAGGAGGGAAGCTTTTAGCACATTTACAATGATGAAGTGATTGATTAGTGCATCAAACTGAAGTCGAGTTTGTCACTTTTCTTAAAAGAATTCCAACTATTAAAACAAACGATTCTAAGCACCTACTAGAAAATTAAAACTTTTTTACATTTTATCTTTAGGATTTTGAGAAATAAATAAGACTAATGAGAGCCTTATTAGAAAAATAAAGTAGTAACATTAAACCTTTTTAATATAGTTAGAACAATACTGTATAATGTTATAATAATATTCATTAACTTATCTGTGCATTTAATTTTGTTGATAAAAGTTTATTAATGCACATTAAAAATTTACTGAATTAAAGGCTTACAAATAGAAATATATTTTATGTTTTTATACTCTATTAAATACTTTTGTACGTCACTGTTTTCAATGCCCAGGCAAGTAATTATTTTTGTAGCTACTAAATTAAATTAATTAATCCATTGTTTGGCTTCTTACATGTTTATTTTCCCAAAACCGTGTAAAGCTTTCTATGAGTTTCAGACTCTAAAAGCAACACAAGACTATGATTATTTTATCCATATATCATCGCTCTAAGTGTTATATAAAGAACGATCACGGTTTGTAATACTTAATTCGAAGTAAGCACTTAAACCATACTATGAGATCTAATATTCAATATGATACATTGCAATTGAGATTGTATTTTTTTTAAATGTAACATTAGACTAAAAATACAACACATGTCCAAGAACATGATCATTTGAATGTCAATGTGATCAGTTTATGAAAGGTGCAATATATCTAATGTCTGTAAACGTTGAGGACGATCACATGCACTTTTGTAGTTAATTATGATATTGTAGCTGTTGTTTGCACAGCAGCTTGTATTAATCAAATTAGGAATAATACCCTGTTTAGTCAAAACTTAAATGGTATTGGATTAAATTATATAATGGTTTAGATTCCCTCACATATTTTCATAATATTCGGCAACTGCAGTTTTGTTTTCTGTTTTGTTTGTTTGGCTGTTATCCTGGCACCTTGGTACATTAAATAACCTGCTTTATTACATTGTTTAAATGACATTAAAAAAATCAATTGGTTTGCAAACTATAAAAATCTAGGCTGTCTTTTATTGCTTTGTTTTGTAATCTGATTTAGCTTCGGTCCTTATAAAGTATGAACTAATGTATATGTGAATTTTAAATAGTGCAGTTGATTGGGTTGTGTCATAGATGTGAGCAAGATTTGTCGTGTACTAATACCACTGCCGCTAAAGAGGAATGGCAACAGCAGCTTGTAGCTGTTGTTTGCACAGCAGCTTGTACTGTGGCACAACAGCTTGAAGCTGTTGTCGCCACAGCAGCTTGAAGCTGCTGTACAAACAGCAGCTTGTAGCTGTTGTTGCACAGCAGCTTCAAGCTGCTGTGGCAACACCATCTACAAGCTGTTGTGCCACAAATATATATTTTGCAATTATGACAGTTATTCTGCAGTTGCAAATATATATTTTGCAATCAAATTGGTATATATAATTCTTGATACTTAAAACGGTTTCATCTTACAATATCAGTTGAAATATTATCAATAGTAATTTCTCCTGCGAAACCATCGATCTTTGAACAAAGATAAATATATTGTTTCTCAATCCATACATGGATTGAAATTCAGATTATAATGAGCAATAACCATACTGACTGCATGTTTTAAGGAAACATGACTGTCTTACAAATGAATGTTCAATTTAAAGCATTGGTGTGTACTGTGTGCATATTGCACTTATTAGCATCTACCTGTTAGCTTTCCAGTATTTCAAAATTCTCTATGGTAAATGTATGAATGTTCAAGTACTGATACATGTATAAATAATAATGTTCTTGATTTTTTACGTAGTGATCAAATAAAAATGTGACTGGTGCATAAAATTGTCCTCCTTGTTTTTAGGAGTAACATAACCTATAATGAATGTGCTTCATGACCTACATGTGTGTTGTAATCCAGAATGACTGGTGGATAAAAATGTGCTTCGTGACCTACATGTTTGCACAACAGCTTCAAGCTGCTGTTTGCACAGCAGTTGTAGCTATTGTGCAACAGCAGCTAGAAGCTGCTACTTGCACAGCAGCTTGTAGCTGCTGTTGCACAGCAGCTTCAAGCTGCTGTGGAAACAGCAGCTACAAGCTGTTGTTGCATAGCAGCTTGAAGCTGCTGTGGCACTGCTGCTTGAAGCTGCTGTGGCACAGCAGCTTGAAGCTGCTGTTGCCACAGCAGCTTGAAGCTGTTGTGCAAACTGAATTTAACAACAAACTAATTTTTTTCCCTCAATTTTCTGTTTTTAACAACAAACTGATTTTTTCAATTTAATGTGACATTCAATGATCGCAGGCACTTCTAGAGGCAGCGGAAGAAAAGAGAAAATTGGATGGTAGTTCTAGTGGCGCTGTAGATGATCTTGATAATGATCCAATTGCAGAAATTTTTGGTTTCGACATGAAGAAAAATTATTGTTGAGCAATTAGTTCTACTTCTTCCATAAAACAAGTTAAGGTGGCTCGAGCTGTAAAAGCTGTAGCTGAAAAAAAACAAGCCGTGGATTTGTCCGTTTGGAAATTGGAGATAAAAAGGCAAGTAGCTACTCAGGTTAATAACGCCATCAATTCAATTACCTCAACTTTTATGAAATTTATACCTAATTTGCAAGAAAAACTTGTTGCAAGTCCTTCCACGCCTCGTACAGAAGGTGCTTCTAATTTAGCGGATCATCCTATAAGTAATAATGTAACCGTTACTCCAAATGTGTCACTTAATGATCTTCATTCATCTACAATGGAAAAGAAATATGTAATGCTATTGTCAAATGATCTAGAGAAGGAAGTAGCAAAAGGTTATCTTGGAACACAAACAGATTGTCATTTTAGGAAAGTGGTACCGAATATAGAGAAAGTAATTTGGATTGTTGAAGTTCTTGAACCGGATGCACCAATTTATGATGGTCCTCAAAATGGAATGTACAAGTTATGTGAATTTTCAGATGCAGGCTTCGTTATATGGCCAGAGTTTCGTATTCGGTATTTGTAGAATCTTATTTATGTATTGAATTTAGCAAACTAATTATGTATTGAATTTGACATCTTAATTATGTATTGTGTTTGTTTATTGTTAACTGATATTTTATGTCGTTATGTGATTATGAATGTTATCTATTAGTATGCATTGAGTTTAATATTAGTTTTTGATTCATATTAAATATCGTCTATATTATCATCATGTTGGCTATTAATTGAATATTAATTTTAGAATATGCGAGTTGTTAATACATATTTCTGTTATTATTAAAATTTATATATGTTGTGAATTAAAATTTTGTAACATGTATAGGCGTTACAAACAAATGTATTACAACATGTATAAGCGTTGCAAACAAAAATCTTACAACGATTATAAGCGTTGGTAAAGAAAATCTACCAACGCTTATAAGTGTTGCTAAAGAAAATCTACCAACGCTTATAAGCGTTGCGACTGAAAATATACCAACGCTTATAAGCGTTGGGACAGAAAATCTACCAACGCTTATAAGCGTTGGTACTAAATTGCCACCCCCCATAGCAACACTAATAAGCGTTGCTGAAATTGTTTGCGACGGTTATACTCGTTGGGAATCACCTGTTTTGGTGTAGTGCTTCGTAGACGTGAGCTACTTCAGATTTCTTGAGCAGAGGGCAATTCTTGATAAGGTGTCCAGGCTTGTGGCAGTTGTAGCATTCTTTTGGACCACGGGGATTCTGTCCACTGCTTCGGCTCGGTCCAGACTCGTTCCTCTTTGGCTTTTTCGGGGCCTTGCACTCGTAGTCGAAATGTCCCATCTTCTGACAGTTGAAGCATCTGACTTTAGACTTGTCTCTCTTCTTGTTTCCCTGAGGTTTTGTAGTCGAAGAACTGCCTTCCCCTGGTTTCTTGTCCGCCTCCTTCTTCTTATTAGCTTGATTCTTGGCCTTTTCTATCTGAGCACCCTTCTGATCAGTTTCTTCGTATCTGCATGCCATCTCTATCACCTTGGCAAATGGGCTCTCAATATGGGTTGTCACTCTGTTATGGTATCGCCTTGCAAGCCCATTTATGAACCTCTTATTTTTCTGTAAGGCGTCTTGCACTAGATCAGGGGCACACCTAGAAAGCTCCTCAAATTTCTTCACGTACTCTGCAATCGTCATGGTGCCTTGCTGCAGGTTAGCAAATTCATCGTGTAGACGTTCTACTTCATGAGGCGGGATAAACTTTTCATTAAAAAGCTCTTTAAATCTCGTCCAAGTTATCTCTGCGACGTCTCTCCCTATCATAGCTGTTTCCCACCAAGTTTGAGTCTGTCCTTGCATGAACCATACTGCCATAAAACGCTTCCTGTGATCCTCAAGCTCCAAACCTCCCAAGATCTTTTCCATCGTCTTAAGCCATTCTTGCGCTTCTACCACCGTCTCTCTACCAGTGAAATGTACTCCTCCAAGATTCTTGATTTTCTTCGCCACTTTATCCAGGTCAAAAGCAACTGGGGGTGGTGGTGGTGGTGGCTCCTCGACCTCAGAATTGGGTTGGTCTTGCTCAGTTGGGGGTGTATCTCTCCCTCTACCCCTACCAGCTACTCCGCCACGACCTCTTCCTCTTGTCCTAGCTCTCGTACTCATCTTTCAATCAGTCTGTACCATCAAGGAAAGAGTCAGACCAAAGGAAATGATAAATTCAAAGAGAAGGTTAAAAGTAGAGACATGTCCAGATGATAATGAAGTAATGACTGATAAATATGTGCTATTCTGTTTAAGCTCATTCTAGGATATTGTTAATCCTATCTCTAATGAACCTCTCGTCTTAGAACACTACTGATTCTATCTAGACGAATTGTTCTAAAAATGTTATATTTCAAAGCTAAGGTTAACCAAAGCTCTGATACCAAATGTGACGATCCTAAACTCCCATGTAACGAAAGTAAGGAAAATCGCATGGAATATAACATAACTAGAACAATAACAGATCTCAGAGTATAGCAGAACATATAAATCATTGCAGCGGAAAGAAATGTCATCACAAACATCATCACTGAAAGATCAAAGTATGCAGCACAGAATTACACTTAACAAAATAGATGTCTCAAAGAAAAGAAATAGAGTCTCAATCTCTGAAATTACATTAAATCTAAATATTGTCTCAAAGTCTTAAGCAGAAAATTAAAGATAAAAAGAAAGTTTCTTCAGCATCTCCATCAGCAAGCTTCCATCCAGCGAATATCCAAGCCTAACCTGTCACTTGGCTGACCGTGTAGAAGAGGGTACCCGAGTTTGCAAAAGGTGAAACAAACTACGAGTCAGTCATGGGACTGGTATGAGATATCTTAATTAACTAACGGATTTGACAATCACGAGGACCACGCCGCTATCGCGGAACGGGTTTATTCCATGGGATTATCAGTGCAATAAATAAAGTATAACGTTAAATAACGCAATGCTTTTTAGAAAAATGAAACCATTATAAGACCCAAGTCCCATCACACAATGCAACGCAAACCGGAGGATAGGGTTTTACCTTATAATTGTCAAAAGATGATAAATACGCTAAATACGATATTATTATTAGTGTGTATATGTTTAAAGAAAATATTTCAATTATAATATTAATCCTAGATGGCATAGCAACATCTACTATGTCGCCATACTAGTTATGCAATCAAAACCGCATGAGACGTATTGACAATTGGGTTTCCATCATAAGTCAAGGCTAGGGAGGAGCTCCTGACCGATTCGAGACACTCTAGCAATGCCTCAGGATTTGGACACTGGCGAACCCTTGGATACAGCAGGGCCGGTCCACAAATACTTTATTGGATTAGTTATGCCTGAACACACGTTCCCCGATTCTATTGGACCTACAAATCGGCCGAGGGCGACCGATAAGAATAAACCAAGGCCTCGCAAAAATATTCCAACAACCACATAAGCAAATGTCAGCCAGTTTGAGCACTGACACCACTTTTAGCTAGAAAGAAACGTGTGCACTTCCTGCGTTCCCTTCTCCCGTTTTAGGCTCAACCGGTGTGTGAGGCTCGCGAAGTCACGATATACACAAAGCTATGCCTAAATAGACTATGCTTTGATCATCAACCACAAGGCCTGCTTTTCAACAAAGCGTTGATCATTTGCATCTTAGCGTGTCCCATTGACAATCCATGCCATGAAATTAACATCTATCAATACACAACCTCTAAGTGTGTTGAGCGAAAGAATAAATTCTCTTGCCACCAACGGTTGTATATTAACAGAAATCAGTTTACATGGTACGAAGTTCAACGTCAGACATGCATCCATTTACAAGTCCGTTCTGGGTCTGAACAGAACCGGAGATACCTTAAAGGCTCTCGTATATCCGGACAGTCATCACATATGTGCGGACGACTACTGCCGAAATCCCTTCAGGGTAGCTACTCCTATCGAGGACCTCAGTAGCAATACATCCATTCGATGTAAAGACCGTCGGTCTTCAACACCTTCTTCGTCTCTTCATCGATGTATAATTATTTGAAATGAGTAGAACTCAGACCTTTCAAATAATTATCGAATAAGTATTATTTAAATCATTTCATACCATTCACATTTATTTGTAACGACTTATCGCTATTTTTATTTATTTAAAATAGCTAAATAGAATCAAACGACGCTTCGGGTTAAGCGTGGCTTGGCGCTGTTTTTCTCAAAATTTGATTTACACATATCTTGAAATCTAACCGTTGGATTTTGACCAAATTTGTCTTATTGGAAAGATCTTCCCAAAGCGGTCCCAACGGTTCCGGTTTTGGTAAAATCCGACAGGTGGATCTTTCGTTACAATCGTTTAAAGTCACGATTGCCGAAACGCGAACTGCCGTGCGCGATTCGTTTAATTTCTATTTATATTTATATATATAATTCCTTAAGCGATTTCATTCAAATACAACCCTTAATTCTCATAATTTATTTGCATACGGGACTGCAAATAAAACGTATATTATCCTATGCATGATTTATGTGCGTTGAGGAACGCAAGTAAAAATGTATCTTTAAATTTGAAATTTTATTTACAACAAGGAATGTAAAATAAAGAACAACTCTTTATTTCATATTTAATATTTTGTTCGCATCTAGATTTCTTCTACTAATTTGTTTGCATCTAAAATTGAAAACAAAGATGTATCTTTTTATATATAATTTGTTTGCATTTAAAGTTGCAAACAAAAAAAAATGTATCTTTTTATCTATAATTGTTTTATTTTTATTTATAATTTGTTTTATTTTATTTATAATTTGTTTTATTTGCATGGAAAAATACAAATAAAATATATTTTCTATCTTTCCTAGATTTTGTATATATAGTAGAAGGCTATTGAAAAATGCGAATTTTTTAATTTACAAGCATTGTAGAATGCAAACATAAAATAAAATCTCTTTTCTTTTTCTTTTATTCTTCTCGTTATATTGAGAAATGCAAAAGATAATATCTTATCTTCCTACAGTTTGTTCACATTAAGGAATGCAACAAAAAATGATGTTTTATTTTCTACATTTTGTTTGCATTAAGGAATGCAACGAAAAGATAATTTATTTTTCTATAATTTGTTTGCATTTGGGAATGCAACAAAAATGATGTTTTATTTTTCTACATTTTACTTGCATTAAGGAATGCAACAAAAAGATAATTTATTTTTCTACAATTTGTTTGCATTAGGGAATGCAACAAAAATGATGTTTTTATTTTTCTACATTTTGCTTGCATTAAGGAATGCAACAAAAATGATGTTTTATTTTTCTACATTTTGCATTGAAAAGGGTAACTAAGATATTTGCACATTTTTATGTTATCAATATTTGTGTTTATGGACACAAATAAAATGTTATTCAATATAAGATGTATATATTTGTGTTGAAACCCAAATGAAAAGGGTAACTTATTTTTCTATGCATATATTTGTGTTGAAACCCACATAAAAAGAATAAACCATTTTTCTATGTGTATATTTGTGTTGAAACACAAATAAAAGGAACAAATCATTTTCTATGTGTATATTTGTGTTGAAACACAAATAAAAAGGACAAATCATATTTCTATGTTTATATTTGTGTTAAAACACAAATAAAAAGGACAAATCATATTTCTATGTTTATATTTGTGTTGAAACACAAATAAAAAGGACAACATGTTTTTCTATGTAAATATTTTTGTTAGAACACAAACAAAACGACTAACATATTTTCAATGTATACATTTGTGTTAAAACACAAATAAAAAGGGATGACAAATTTTCTATGTAAATATTTGTGTTAAAACACAAATAAAAAGGGATGACATATTTTCTATGTAAATATTTGTGTTAAAACACAAATAAAAAGCGATGACATATTTTCTATGTAAATATTTGTGTTAAAACACAAATAAAAAGGGATGACATATTTTGTATGTAAATATTTGTGTTAAAACACAAATAAAAAGGGATGACATATTTTCTACGTAAATATTTGTGTTAAAACACAAATAAAAAGGGATGACATATTTTCTACGTAAATATTTGTGTTAAAACACAAATAAAAAGGGATGACATATTTTCTACGTAAATATTTGTGTTAAAACACAAATAAAAAGGGATGACATATTTTCTATGTAAATATTTGTGTTAAAACACAAATAAAAAGGGATGACATATTTTCTTTGTAAATATTTGTCTTTTTTCTTCTTTTCACATTTAGATCTATGATTATTCAATATAAGAATAAATATTGAATTGATTATCTAACTCAATTCAATTAAATAGAATAAAATAAAATAATATTTGAATAATACATGACAACCAATCATAATAATCCATCGTACAGCAAACAAACATCATACTACATCTACACAAACAGATCTAAAGATGAATAACTATAAATAAATAAAAAGATAAATTAATTGATTAATTTGAACAAAAGATATCTTATAGTCGTTGGTGATTTTAGACAAAATTCCAACTGCTCAGAAATTCCTCGTTTCAGTCTAGAACTGTAGTTCAGGATCATACGAGTCCAACGCTTCAAATATTGTGCAATTCTGAGTTTATTTGACAAAGTTATGGGTAAAATAAGATTAGTGATTAATTTAATTATTAAATTAAGTAAAATAAATTAGTTTTAGTTCATCTTCTTCCTTATAGTAATACGGCCGACACCTTCCTCCTTTGTTCAAAACTAGAGTTAAACCTTTCTCCCAATTCAAGCCACTAGCAATCGATCGGAGGATGCTGCAGCGGAGAGGACGGAAAGACACACACGTAGGACCCGGAATGGAGGATCTTGGCTGAGCCTAGGGGGGTGCGACATGCGGGATAGGCGGCGGCTTTGGGTGTCAGGTTCAAGGAAAAGGTGGCTCCAGAGAAGATCTAACCGTATGAAAATGAAGAGAACGAGAATCTCTTCGAAGTGGTATAGGGTTTGGATTTTAATTCGCTGTGGATTGGAAGAAAATAAAGGGGGAAGTTGCGGCCATTGAAGGCGGCTGTAGGAGGAAGATGAATAGTGGATTATAATTTAGGGTTTTAACAATCTCTTTTATAATATTTTAATGTTAATTTAACCAAAAAAACAAAATCTCTTAAGGAATTCAGAATTCAGTCCAACAAGAAGCTACCCAACCCAATAACCCCTATTCCTGATCCATCTAACCATTTCCCGCAAGCCCCAGTGGTCAACTCAGCCCTCGTTTGTCAAATTTAAAATTAATTCTTTTTATTATTAATTTTGACATATTCAAAAATCCACCGGAGCCACATACGAACCCCCAAAAATTCCAAAAAAATATTTTTGGCTATGCTTTGACGATACGAATCCAACAAAATTAATTTCATCGAATTCTAAGACTGTTCAAAAAATGGCTATTTTCCAGTCGTTCAATTTTGACTATATTTGACCAAACACAGTTTCTTTTGCCACGCTCACATACTAAATCGGAAAATTCTAAAAATTGAAACCTAGCAATAATTCGACATTCCGGTTCCAACAAAAGTGATTTCGTCGAAAACAGAGGTCGTTTGAAAGATGACTATTTTCACTGGCTTTAATATTATTTAAAAATAAAAATTTTAAATTTGGGTGCATTTTCTAACCAATTTACAAAAAAAATAAAAAAACTAAATTGGTTCGGATTTTTCGGGTTGTTACAGTAGTTTTATGCAAGTTGTAACTTTGGCCTATGTAAGTTTTAGATGTAGAACCCTATTCACACATGCAAGTTCACCCCTTATGATTAGATCTAGTTTTATCTATATGTATGTTGTGATGTTTTCTCTTTATTTTATGAGTTAGACTATTAGAGTCTAACGTATATTTTATGTTAGATGAAGGAACGTACAACGTGGGGGTAAAGGGGATAATATTAAAAGATTTATTATTGAGAATTGGCAAAAATGCCTTAAATGGCATAAAATAAATTTGTGATGAAAATTGGTATAATTTTGCATACCATAAATAAATGGACATAATTGAGTCAATTATGGCCATAGTTAAATTTGGAATTAATTGATAATTTGAATAGAGAAATTAATTCAAATTGGGGAATGATGAATTAGGTGTAATTAATCGTCTAAGACACGAGGTTGGGCTCTTTTGTGGCGTAAGACTGCCCGGACCCACCTGGAAAATCCAGCTGCCACAAATGCCAGTCTAATGTGGGAGGTCTTTATGAGGTTACGGTCTTAATGAATTAAGAAATACTTAACCAGATAAACATGTAGTAGGACATGAGGGGGTTAAGTGGGTGCCTTGGGTGGCATGTGGAATCTAGTGGGTGCCTTGGGTGGCATGTGGAATCTAGTGGGTGCCTTGGGTGGCATTTGAAATACGATTAGAAACACTTAACCAGAATTGAAACATGTAAGTGAACATGAATTAGAAGAGGGTTAAGTGGGAAGTACTAGAGGGGACCAAGCTTAGGTGGATGGCTTGTGTCAAGTAATGGGGGCCCATTTCAACCAGTAACCCATAAGTATCTTTGTGGGCTCGACCCAAGTCGAGGACGGGACACGCGTACTGGGCTTGACTGTAAGAGGCCAAAACGGGTTAGCAGTGGCAATGCAAGTCCAACGGGTTCATGTGCATGTGTGGACCCGGGATGGTAACTAAGACGCTGTTGCATCGTGTAGGTATAAGCCATGCATTATTGGTGGTATCGGGTTGCCACTTTGGGGAGTGATACACCCCACTGTGGGGCCAACACGGGTATCTACGAGTTAGGGAGCCGATCGCATGGGGGTAGTGGGTACACCTAGTGGAGATAGGGGCAGGCGGCACCTATGAAGGCAACTAGGGGTGCACGAAACTACCATTATCATTATTAAGTTTTATAGGCGGGATCAACCTTAGGGTGACTAGTGGTGGTGCAGTATAGTAATTATCTTATAGTGGTTAGGGTGCGCTTTAACGTTATCTTAGTTCAATCTTGTTTCCTCGTTTACTCTGTCATATCCAATTGTTCACAGTCATTTCCTTATTTTCCAACTTTTGCTTTAGCCTAGTTATTTTGGTAATTACATTGTTAAAGTTATCGCACTCGCCAGACTTTATGTCTGACCCCCTTTCTTTCCACCTCTTTTCTTCCTTTTCCCCCCAGGTGCTCAGGTTGGAGCTAGCACCAGTGGAGCTTGATTTTGGATAGCTGTATCTTTTGCTTTTAGAAGTTGCTTGGATCGCTGAATTAAAGTTCAGCCTCTCTTATTTATGGCTATTTTGTATTGGGGATTATGTCTTTCTATTTATGTACTTTGGTTTAGTCAAGATGGATATTATGTACATTGACTCTGGTTTTGATGATGTAATCAAACATATGTGTTTACCGCTGCAATGGATAAAGTTTTTAAAGTTTTAAGTACTATTTATATTTGTCTTGTTGTTAAGTTTCTGTTCAATACACGCTTAAAACGCTCCATAGAAGTTAATGCATTCCTTTTGTGAGTGACATTAATGGACGTGGGGTGTTACGGCCTGGCTATAGAATAGAAGGAAGGAAGAGATACAGAACAGTTACAATAAGATAGATCTACACAGATAAACACATCTGATAAACAAGAATAAGATGGATCTACACAGAAAAACAGATCTGATAAACAAGAATAGGATGGATCTCCGATTCAGATTTATACCCATGTCAAGATCATAATTAAATTTCATATCTGAAAATAACTGTACTCACAATACGAGAAGAACGATTCTGGGATCTAATTTTCTGGAGTTGATATAGCTTTCCGTTGATGTAGGCGTTGATTTGTTATCTTTTAATCCTATTCAGATTGGAAGAAGAAGAAGCACTAGTTCTATCTTAGGTTTCAGCAGAGTAGCGATGCCATTGATTTATTTTAATATGAACTAGAGCAGAGTATAGGCGCAATGAAATTGTGCGGAGAGAAAGTGAGGTTTGGGGGGTGTTTAAATAGGTGTTTGATCAACGTACGAAGTCAGAAATCGCGTTTAGGTGCAAAAAATGAATTCTGCCCAGATCTGTGGTAGGTCGACCCCCAGGTCGACCCCTAGGTCAACCCCTAGGTCGACCTCCCTAGGAAGGACGACCCCGTGGTCAACCTCCCTGGGTAGGTCGACCCCCAGGTCGACCTGCCTGGGTATTTTCCTATGTAAATTCTGAATTTTTGTTGAATCTTCTGAAGGTCATAACTTCTTCATACGAAGTCCGATTTACACAAACTTGGACTCTATTCCAAGAAGAATTCCGTGACGAACACAATGGCATAACCCGTTTCCCTTAATTATTCTTCTAAAAATTAAGTATTCTTTAATTCGTTACTTTATGTTCATAGAAAATTCGGGGTGTTACACATCATTCAATCATCAATATTAAAATAATATTATAAAACTGGACAGAGTTAGTGAGTTTACTCACATTGGTCTTTAATCGTTGAATAACGATTAACTTTCAATTAAAAGAACCAGGCGTTTTATCTTACATAAATTGTAATGGGCTCCAAACCGCTTCAAACCAGTTTCATTGCGTAGCTTATGTCTATACGATCCCAATGGATCTTGTTTCTTCATATTCTGATCACATATGAATAAATTACATATGTTATGAGCTAATACATTATTTAAATTCGAATTAAACTTAGATTTATTAAAATCTGGGCCTCACCACTTCAACCCGACCCAATAACACACCTAACCATGTGAATAGTGCTTCTTCTTCCCTCTCGTATACCGGTTCGAACACTTGTACCCATTGCCGCACTTCGAAGGCTCAAATTTCCCTTCTCACTCAATGAAAATCCATGAAACCAAAACCATTCTCCTTCTCTTCATCTCCTCTCCTTCCCGGATGCCATGACCTTGAACTCCGCTCGCCATATTCAATCGCGTTGAACAACCTCATACTATGCACACAGTAATCATCTTAACTTTTTTGTTCAAAGTTTCACCAAAAATTCACATGACGGGGCCTTACCATTAGGAGTCCAATGCATTCCACGAACCAGCCTATCTCCCCCTCTATCTCCGGCCAAAACGCGCCATAGGTGCACTATAGATTTTCGAGCGATTGAAAAATATGATAGAGTGTTGCAAAAGCTCTATCATGTTAAAGCCCTTCTTACCAGGATTCCATATATATATATATATATATGTGTGTGTGTGTGTGTGTGTGTGTGTGTGTGTGTGTATGTATGTATGTATGTGTGTGTGTGTGTGTGTTTTGTGATTTTTAGAGCAGTATCGGTTTTGATTTCAATTTTTGAAGCTATGAGAACTTATGGTTTTGATTTATTTTTTCACAAAAAAATGAAGCAGCTTCTTACTTATATATAGGTGAAGAAAAAGACAAGATTAATGACTTCTCTAGGCATGTACATTGGTGAAATTGCATTGAAATCTTGTTGCTGAAGTACACGGCATGGAGACATCAAAAGAACTAGTAGGGAAGCTCTTGTACTTCATAGGTTGGCTGTGGTATGGCTTGCTTGCTTCAGTAGGAAGGAATGTAGTGGCTTGCAATGGAAGGTTTAGCCATTTTTTTATTATTATACGATTATTTTAAACTATCGCTATTTATCGTTGAACGTTTTATAGTTGTGCGACCACATACAAACTCCAAATGCGATGAAAATGGATGGCCTGCTATACCTTGACATTCCAGACCCAAAGAAACTCATTTGATCGAAATCCAAATCCATTTGCACAAACAATGTTATTTTAAATTCAAATTATTGATCGATTCACATTTTAATTTCGCATGGTCATAAAACAACTCTGATTGGCGCGAAATTAGAAATCTGGCAATAATTAGTCATTATGGATTTAATAAAAATTCGTTTTGTCGAAAACGGGGATCGTTTGCAAGATGACTATTTTTAAGGCTTAAATAAAACCAATAAAATATTAATAAATTCAAAAAAAAAATCAATTTAATAATAATAAATTTATATTATCATATATATCTAAATAGAATATCGTATAGCTTCAAAATAAACAAGTTTGGATTTTAACTCAGCATTATAAAATTTCATCATTACATCGATTTTTAGTTTATATTAAAATCCTTTTATTTTACTAAATAAACTGTTATGGTTTATAAACGATTCCATAGTGACTTTTTGAAAATTTGATTTGGATATAACTAAAAAGCTATAATATGAAATCACAATTTTTTGCTTCCATCAGAAAATTATAGTCTAATAGTTCCGAATGTTTCTTATTTCCAAGAATTCCAACTTATAACGAATCCCATATATCAAATTAAAGTTCAAAATGTAAAACTACGAACTACCGCAGCGTTATGAGCTCCTTTTTTAATTATTTAAAAATTGTAATGTCAAATATTGTTTATACATATATTAGTTATAAAAATCCATTTATATTATAAATTCAAAATTTAAAACTAATTTTAATATTTGAAATTTAATGCCTGAAAATTCGCGTCGTTATAGTCTTCTAAGCTAAAACATGGTCATATACGTCTAAGTGTTATTGATAGAGTTTATTTAAAATCATCATTAATTAAACATTTTCTTCCCTCTTCTTTTTAAGAAGTACCTACCTCCATTGTATTTTTCTTCAAACTATATTATAGCATGCCCATTTCAAATGCACTTTCAGATGCCCTTGCCATAATATAAGGACACCAACTTATTTATTATGATCTTATCCAATTTAGGACAAATATTGATTTTGCATTTCTTGAAAAACTGCATTTTACTGGAAAACTAATTATAGTTATTATCAATATCATTTAGGAAAATTCAAACTTATTGATTTTGTCTATTAACCAAACATGTTTATTTATTTTTTGTCGTGTACCCAAGGTATACTATAAACAACAATCATTATAAAGATGATGAGTTGTCTCTTTAGTTAAAAGGAACCTTCGATGATTTTTGATGTAATGATGTTTTATTGTTGATTGAAAAAATTAAAGTTGTTAGTATCGTAGGTATTGCTTTTGAAGATAACAAACAAATGAGATTGTATAAAGTAGAAAACCACTATTTTATCAAGTTGTATATAGTAGAGGGTATCAGATATGTGTTGATTAAGAAGATTATATAGTATTAAGAGCAGATTTAAGAGGTTGATATAGAGATTCTAGAGTTAGAGGTTGAAGACTCGTGAGTTTGAATGTACAAGATATCAAGATATGCACACTATAGTCATAAAATCATTTATTATTTTGTTAAAGACCCGGTAAAAGCTCTTTGATCTCTTTCCAATTTTCAGAAAAAATCTTCTAAAACCCATTCTCTTATTTTATTTTATTTCGACATATCTTGGTTTGCAAAAGTAACCTTAAAAATCCATATTTTTAAATAATTTTTCAAAC
Source organism: Allium sativum (assembly GCA_030737875.1). NCBI lineage: Eukaryota > Viridiplantae > Streptophyta > Magnoliopsida > Asparagales > Amaryllidaceae > Allium > Allium sativum. The sequence goes on along the minus strand of CM060921.1, from coordinate 361,331,043 downwards.
ACCATTTCAAATAACTTTTGAACTATTTCTAGGCTTCTTTTCTAGGTAATTATACTTTCAAAATCAAGTTACAAAGTTTGCGTGTATTTTAATCCATTTGTCTTTTACTAAGGATGTTTTAAGAGTATATTATTATGGAAATAATGTAACAGAATAGAAAGTGAGACGCATAAGTTTTAGAGTGCTTTAGTCAAATAATAAAGGTCCATTATGGTTCTTCTTCTTTTATCACTTGGTTGTTGGTCATAAAGCCTGAAATGAGTATACAATGTCATCATAAGAATTTCAAGTTTGAGCTTTTTATTCAAGGAAAACGAAAGGAGAGGAAAATTGATCAATGTAGTAACGTATATGGAGGCCTGCCTATGATGTAATATGTAAGACTCAAACGTAGTACACTTTTGATGTGGTATGAACAACCCAAATTGATGTCTAGTGTCTATGCCATCAGCGCTAACTAAATGGCCTAGATGTTCCATTCTGGACGAATGTAATTATGTTATTTGTGGAAAAATGCTTTTTGATAATTAGTTTCATTGCCTACAGCTACATCTTTTAAAAGAAGGGCCACATCATTGCTTCTTTTAGATGCGCTATCTTAATCATTTAGGAATTTGGACTTTGGGGGTTTGGTATGCAACAAGATGGATAACTTCTAACATGTTGCCATGTTGGTTACTTATAGGATACCTGACTAGGTTATTTTGTGAGCATATCTATATCAAATAGAAGCTAAAAAAGCATGCTTTCCGATGATGAGCAGCGACGTTAGTAGAGTTAAGAGTGTGTATCGTACAAAGTTTGTAATTTTTTATGTAACCCAACTTTCATAAGAAAAACTCATTGTAAATATATAAGTTTCTTGTTCATTTTCTTTTATGTACATTGTTATATATATACACACACATTTTTTAAAGTTGGTACGCTTATATTAACTAACCGAATAACAATGTAAAGCAAGAGCAAACTAGAAACAAACTGTAATGACCCGGATATTCCGTCGGTTAGATTTGAATATTTAATACGGTTTTAAATATTAATTTGATAAATTAAATGAATATTTATATTTAAGTTATCAGTTTAATAATCAATTTCGATTTAATATCAAATATATTAAATCATCGTAATGCGAAAATATAATTCAGTTCGAGATTTAAAACTGAATTAAATACAGTTCAAACTTCTGATTGAATTCGAATAATAATATTAATTTATTATCGCAGAATTTATTGTTTTAAAATTTGATTTATATCAATTTAAATAAATATCTTCCACAGATGATCGAATTGGACTTCGTGACCTATCCCAGTGTGTCCGGAATGGTGGGTAAACCCTAGAAACGCCAGTTGTTGGGTTCAGAAAGGAGTTCGGCATTTTGAGTATTTTAAATCAAAGGATACGGTTTTTAATTTAATTAAATTTAAAAAAAACATCAAAATTGGGTGGACCAAAGCCAAACCCGTGGCTCCCTTAAGCTTCAGAGATTTCAAGAGGAAATAAAGCAACCACGCCCCCTTTCTTTTTCCTTTATAAAAACCGCTCCTCCCTTCCTCTTTTAATTCATTTGATTTAATCCCAAAATCGAAAAGCTTCAGCTCAAATCAAAATGGCCATCAAAATCGAAATCAGTTCCGCCCCTTTTCCCTCTTCTCAAAGGCGCTCTCGATTACAGGATAATGGTTGGAGTTCGAACGAACGGAAGTGACAGGGTGCGATTCGAATCAGCTTCACGGAGCTCGACTCGATGAGGAAGACGACTTCGCTGGCGAGCTTAGAGTGGCGAGACGGTCTGTTCAACGTCGCGAGAGGAGGTTTCAGTCATCGGAGATGACTCTCGATAACAGCAAATCGCTAATAAAAGATGTCCGATTTAGGTCTGGAAACCGAGAAGGGCATTATCAATATCTGCAGTGCGATGGTTTGGGTCGCGATAGAGTCTAGACGGCGTTGAGATCTAGACTAAGGTGGATTTGATGTCATCGCAGTGGTTGAAGGAGGACTGAACTGGGAGTTGGGGGTAGACAGTGAGGTTTGGTAGCTCGCCGGTAGTGGGTCGATAGGTTTGAAAGGGAAGGATAAGGCAGCAGGCAATGGGAGTGAGTGGATGGGGGATCGACTACGAGTTACTCGATGGAATGTCAAAGTGTGATGGGGTAGTATTTTGGGGCTGATCGAAGGTATACTTCGTACTTGATCGGAGAATTCAAAATGGGGTAAGCTATATGTTTTTAAGAATAAAATACATAGAAAATTTATTTATTTATTTAGTTATTAGTTAAAGTAAAATTTAGTAAATCAATTCCTTAGAAATCTTGTGTTTAAATTTATACAAGGTTGGAAGATCGGGAAGTAGAGTATTGGGATTCGAAATTTCAGATCTTACAATAAGGAAGTAAAATGGAAATTTACAGGATAATCGACGAAATAAAAACTCTGGTGAGTAAATCTCACTCACCTGTTTAATTAGAAATATTTTTATTCGTTAAAAATATTTGTGCGTTGATTGTTGGATGCTTTAAATATTTATTTATTGCTGTTAAAAATATATATTAGTTATTTAGGATATATATATATATACATATATTAGGTTGATGATTGGTTGGATCCCCGCAGTTTCATTAGCGGATGCCCGCGGTTTCATAGCGGATGATTACCCTATACGCCCCACGCTATGATTAGTGGATGACCATCATACCGCGATATCCTGCCACGAAGCAGGATGGGTATTACTATGTTGACTAACGTCTGTGGATGCAGGAAAAACAGGTTGGAGGAATCCAACTTGATTCCTCAAAAAAAAATATTATCTGTTTGTTTGTTTGATATCATATATATTCATATATGATGTGTTAAAAATTAAATGATTGAAAATTGGTTGATTTGATTGTGTAAAATATCAATGGGGCTTGAATATTGATTTATAAAAATATCGAAAAGGGTATTTGAGATTTAAAAAGGGAATTCTATTTTTATAAATAGAATTTGAATTTTAAATAAAACTATAGAAAATATTAACTTGTTTTGAAGGTATATAAAACAAGTAATTGAATTTATAAACTTTGTTTATAAATGAAAAGATGGGATTTGAATTGAATTTATAAACTTTGCTTATAAATGAAAAGATGGGATTTGAATTGAATTTATAAACTTTGTTTATAAAGGAAAATATGGGATTTGAATTGAATTTATAAACTTTGTTTATAAATATATAATAGGGGGGATTTTAAGTGAAGTTATAAACGTTGTTTATAAATAATGCCGGAAAACTATAGAATTTGAATATAGAATTCAAATGGACTTTAAACTATAGAATTTGAATATAGAATTCAAATGGACTTTAAACTATAGAATTTGAATATAGAATTCAAATGGACTTTAAACTATAGAATTTGAATATAGAATTCAAATGGACTTTAAACTATAGAATTTGAATATTGAATTCAAATGGACTTTAAACTATAGAATTTGAATATAGAATTCAAATGGACTTTAAACTATAGAATTTGAAAATAGAATACAAATGAAGTTTAAATAAAGAGAATTCAAATAGAATTGAATTGGAATTTGAATAAGAAGTCGATAAGGAAACGAGAGTATGAGTATAATTAGAATTTGTTAATATGCAGGTTAAAATATATTTGAACATGTCATGTTCAAATATAAAGGTGAAATAGACTGAAGAGTTAAGTAACAAATTTATTTAACAAATTTAGTTAAAACGATTGGTATAGTTAAAATAGATTGGGCAGGTATAAATATACAGGAGACAGGTTTGGAATAAAGTATAAAAGTGAAATAAATAGAATGCCCGACAAAAAGGTACGTATTTAATTCATATATGAGATTTTATGCGCCGTATCGGCTAGCCGCTTGGGTTTTCTTTTTCTTTTTGATTGGAAAAGGCCTGTGTGGCAATTTGGAGATTTTCCCGATGCTCCCGGTACAAAGGAGGTTATGGCGAATTTTTCCGGGAATTTAAGGAGATAGAATATTTTTAAGATAATTTGATAGTTAGAAATCAACGTATCGATATATATAGAAGTCGATAAGAAAACGAACTTAGAAATAGAATAGTATAATCAAAAAGGAAGTATAAGAATAAAATCTAGTAAGAATAGAAAGAAAAAGTGTATACGTGTTTAAAGGTAAAGAAGTAGTTGTATGTTATTGATTGTTCGAGTAAGTAGTCATATCTGTTTTGACGTTATAAATGTTATTCAGTCAAGGTCTGAGAGGTAGTTATACCCCAACTTGATTGATTGCATTATTAACAAATGAACAGTAAGATTTCAGGCTCGAAGATCAATGTTAGATAAGAGTTAGTTGAATACAGTATTTGGGTTGTCGTAACGATGTTTTACACAACATCCGTTTTAACCCAAATAAGTGTAAGCTGGGAAATAGAATAATAATTATTTCCTAAGTATAGAAATAAACGAGATTGGAAAAGAGCTAAGTAATTGGAATATTTTCCAATTATAAATAACATATATTTTCTAAAGTTTAGAAAATAAAAGAAGGCGATATATGGAAATGTTTTCCAAATAACGTATAAGGCCAATATGGTTATTGAAAATATTTGGTTAACAAATATTGATAAGAAATAGAGAAGAGATTTAATTAATGGAATATTAATTAAAGGTTCAGTGATTGTTGGATGTTTGGATGAACACTTGTTTTATTCGATAGTTAAATCACAGACTATCAAAGTTTTGACCATCGTTGTCAATATGGAGAGACCGGTTGGATTATTATCCGAAGAACCACTCCATATCGGCAGTAGCGTGCGAATCAGATTATATAAAGATAATCGAAGACGGAGTAGAGTGCAAGGACTTTTTCTATTAATAGAAATAGTGCCTTCAGTTCATCCTGTTCCTGGGTGACTTGTATGGATGAATGTCTGACAGAGTATTTCCAGAAAGGTCACGTACATTGATTTCTTCAACTGTACCAAGAGTGGAAGCGGAGGAGGAAACTTCTTTTAGCTGACACGTAATGTACTGTTGTAGACGTCAATTAGTGATTTTCGATGGATTTGACAATATGGCATTCGAAGTGAACCTGATGCGATGATGAAGCGTAAACTCAAGCCTCATCAACCGGTAAATGACAGAAATCGGGCAGGCATCATGGCTATGTAGGTCGCACCTATTAGGCTGTATAATCACCTGATCTAGAGTTTCATTTACTTATAAAAATCTATTGTCGATGCTGTCCCATTCGGGAAACGGTTGCTGATTCCAATCGTTGGTGATATACATTCGATACACTCAAGCGAAATGAGTGGTCGGTCATGTGTGGCTGAGTTGCAAGATGTTCTTGTTGAACTCGGTGTATTCTCCTCTAGAGATATACCGGCGGAAGGTGGTTCCATACCTTGTCATAGTTGGAAACCCATTACCCAATACGTGCTTGCGGTTTATGATTTGTATATATATGTGGAACGTGAGATGCAAACGTTCCACTAGATTATATTTACTTGATTTAGACACTATTATAATATCAAAGGAGTTTTGATATAAAGCTATCGTTCCTTTCAAAAGGGATTTTGAAATGTTAAGTCAAGTGTTTGGATTCTCATAAGCGAAAAATCCGTTTCGTGATATACGGCGTGGTCTTATGAGATATCATTTAGTTTTCTGAAACTGTTTTAAGTTGTTTACTCATACCAGTCCCATGACTGACCCGGAGTTTATATTGTTTTGTTCCACCTAAACTCTTGGGTGCCTAAATTTGTACGGGCAGTCAAGTAGTTCAGGATTTTTCAGATATATCTAAAGGAGCTGGGAGTAGGAGGCTTCAGCGTTATCTAATTATAGTGGTTCCGTTGTGTTGTAAGTGTTGTACTCTGATAAGTGTATGTTATACAGTTAAGATTTTGTATTTCAAAGATATGATATATTATATTTTGTTCCGCTGCGATGTGAGATTCTGTGTTGTTATTTCTGTTCTTCTTCTACCTCTTTCTTCTAAAAAAAAATGTTTCGTATTTTCGTGATATTTGGGTTGGAAGTATGATGTATATAGTCAACTCTGATGTTGCGGATTTGCGGGTCACTACAGTTGGTATCAGAGCTTAGGTTCAGCGAATACCTAGGCTTGTTGGAATGTGCTCATTAGAGATAGGATCAGTAGTATCCTAGAATGAGTTGAGTGTATATATATACGAGAGAGCGTATTTGTTATTTGATATAAAAATTGTTTTATATTGTGTTGACTAGTCTGTTGAGTAGATTATAAATTTTGGTCGAATTGTGGGACGCCACGATGTCGATAGGAGTTTATAAACACTTGAACAGAAGATTGGACACGATATTGTTTTTAAATAGTTAAGTTGATTGTTAGGATTATAATCGAATTAGATTAAATAACAGAAATAGTTATATATATATATATATATATATATAACCAATGGAATTTGTGTATGAAATCAAATACAAATGAGATAAATTGAAATTGAATTCCAACCAGAATTCAGAATTTAAAATCCTGGGAGTTTGGAAAAATATTTTTCTAAATGGATTTTGAAAGTAATATAGTACTGAACTCATTCAGTAGCTGGGAAATAATTCTGATGATGGTCGCAACATCATCAGTGTTCATTTTCGAGTTTCTAAGTGATAAATTGCTGCCTTAGAAAAGTTTTGATGGAAATTTGTTTGAAAAGAAACAAATTGTTTGAAAATTCAAATGTTTTGAATTTGAGATAGATATAAATATATGTATATATTTATATAACTTCAAAGGAATTTTGAAATGAGAATTGGAATATAGATTTCAAGTAGAAGTAAAATAAAGGAATTTGAATATATATAATAGAAGTGAAATAGAATTTGAATTCAAAGGAATTCAAATGAGTTTGATTAAAGAAAATTCAAATAGAAATTGTATAAGAAAAATTGAAATGGATTTTGAATTCAAAGGAATTCAAATGGATTTGAATAAAGAAAAGTCAAATAGAGATTTGAATATTAGAATTCAAATGGAATTTGGTTAAATAGAATTTCAAAGAGAATATAAAGTAGAGGTTGAATATTAGAATTCAAAGAAAATATAAAGTTTGAAATAGAATTTGAATTCAAAGGAGTTAAAATAGAATTTAAATTCAAAGGATTTCAAATAGAAATTGAACAAAGGAATTTAAATAGAAATTGAACAAAGGAATTTAAATAGAAATTGAATAAAGGATTTCAAATGGAATTTGAATAAAGGATTTCAAATAGGAATTGAAGATAAGGATTTCAAATAGAAATTGAAGATAAGAAATTCAAATAGAATTTGAAGACAAGGAATTGAAAATAGAATTTGAATAAAAGAAAATTCAAATAGAAATTGAATAAAAGGAAATAATATAGAGTTTGAATAAAGAAATTCAAATGGAATTTGAATATTGTAAATATATAGGATTTGAATATTAGAAGTAAAATAGATCGGGAATATTATGAAATGGATTTGATACATATTAAAAATATATCAGAATGGAGATTGAATTTATTATAAACAAAGTTAAAATGTTTATATTTATAAATATAATTAAAATGAGCTCGTCGTAGCACGACAGTTCGCAAATTGGCGATTCGAACTTCAATTTAGTATACAGAACTCAATTGAAGTCGAAATTCTGTGAAACAAGAATCGTCGGGACCGGTTGAATAATAGTTTTATAATGAAAGAGAAAAATCTGGATTTCGTCGTATAGATTTTGAGTTATATCAAAATCAAATTTTTAGAAAAGCAGCGCTAGAACCATTATAAAACCATAACGGTTTAATTAAATAAATAAAAGGATTTTTAGGAAATAAAATCCGAATTAACATTTGAAAAATCCAGACTGGAGAAATAAAGTAAATATGAACTCCAGTGAAGTAAGTGAAACGATTTTTAAGACAAAAATCATATTTTAAATGGTTAAATAGAATTAACTAAATTGGAGAATAATTAGTTAAAGGAAATTTGAATCGAAATTGGATTTTTGGATAAGTAAAAGAGATTGAGAATTTATATTCGAAATCGAATATATAACTCGAGTTGAAAATATAATTAGATTAGTTTATAATTAAGTTGACATATATTTGAACAAGTTATGTTCAAATAAAAAGGGTGAAATAGGCAAAACGGTTAATTAGCAACTAGTTAATGGGAATTTGAATGATTGAAATTAAATTTAACTTAAGTAAGTTAAATGGATCGAAATGAATAAATTGAGTAAAATCGATGTGAATGAAATATGAATTGGGAATGAAAAACGAAAATATATTTGTATAACAAATACAAAGGAAATATATTTGTAACACAAATACAAAGGAAGTTATGTGCAAACAAATAAAAGGAGAAATATTTGTAAAAACATTTACAAATAGAATTTAGAAGGGAATATTTGTAAAAACATTTACAAATAGAATTTAAAAGAAAATATTTGTAAAACATTTACAAATAGATTCAATGGGAATATTTATTTATAGAAAATAAATAGAATGTTATAAATGATATATTTATTTGTTAAATAAATAGAATTTAATCAAAGGAATATTTAGAAGATGAATAGAAAATTGAAATCTATTTTTAACAGATAGATAGAAAAGATTAATTTATAAATAAACAGTTTATAAATTAAATTAAATATTTATCATTCGATAAATGGAATATATAAGTCTGAACTTATATAGAGAAGAGATATTGGTTTTAACACCGATAGTTTTAAATAGAAGGGGTACACAACACTTGTATAAGTGAAGTAACGTTATTAAAGAGAACATTTATAAAGTGAAGAACCGTTACTAAAAGTAAATCTTTATAAATGAATAAACGTTATCCAATAGGAGTTATTTGAATAAAGTTAAAAGGAGTTAATCGAATATTGGTTATTCAGATAGAATTAAAGGAGTTATCGAATATAGCTTTTTCGGAAGGAGTTATCGATTATTAGTTAATCGAAGGAGTTATCGATTATTTGTTAATCGAAATGAGTAATCGATTATAGTTTAATCGAAAGGAGTTATCGATTAGTTTAATCGAAATGAGTTATAGAATATTGGTTATTCGAAGGAGTTATCGAATTTAGTTATTCGATGGAGTTAATCGAAAAGAGTTAAATCCAATAGAGTTAATTGATAAGAGTAAATTGAATAGAGTAAATTGAATATAGTTTATTCGAAGAAAGGTTTTCGAATCTAGTTATTCGAAAGAGAGATTATCGGATATAGTTATTCGAAGGGAGGAGTTATCGAACAAGGATTTATTCGAAAGAGAGTTACGTAAGGAAGTTCGAAATGTTGAGTATCAACATAAATAAGTTCTGAAAAGTTAATGGGTTTGTAGCACTTTTCCTACCTTAGCAATTTCGAGGACGAAATTATTTTAAGTGGGGAAGAATGTAATGACCCGGATATTCCGTCGGTTAGATTTGAATATTTAATACGGTTTTAAATATTAATTTGATAAATTAAATGAATATTTATATTTAAGTTATCAGTTTAATAATCAATTTCGATTTAATATCAAATATATTAAATCATCGTAATGCGAAAATATAATTCAGTTCGAGATTTAAAACTGAATTAAATACAATTCAAACTTCTGTTTGAATTCGAATAATAATATTAGTTTATTATCGCAGAATTTATTGTTTTAAAATTTTATTTATATCAATTTAAATAAATATCTTCCACAGATGATCGAATTGGTCTTCGTGACCTATCCCAGTGTGTCTGGAATGGTGGGTAAACCCTAGAAACGCCAGTTGTTGGGTTCAGAAAGGAGTTCGGCATTTTGAGTATTTTAAATCAAAGGATACGGTTTTTAATTTAATTAAATTTAAAAAAAACATCAAAATTGGGTGGACCAAAGCAAAACCCGTGGCACCCTTAAGCTTCAGAGATTTCAAGAGGAAATAAAGCAACCATGCCCCTTTTCTTTTTCCTTTATAAAAACCGCTCCTCCCTTCCTCTTTTAATTCATTTGATTTAATCCCAAAATCGAAAAGCTTCAGCTCAAATCAAAATGGCCATCAAAATCGAAATCAGTTCCGCTCCTTTTCCCTCTTCTCAAAGGCGCTCTCGATTACTGGATAATGGTTGGAGTTTGAACGAACGGGAGTGACAGGGTGCGATTCGAATCAGCGTCACGGAGCTCGACTCGATGAGGAAGACGACTTCGTTGGCGAGCTTAGAGTGGCGAGACGGTCTGTTCAACGTCGCGAGAGGAGGTTTCAGTCATCGGAGATGACTCTCGATAATAGCAAATCGCTAATAAAAGATGTCTGATTTAGGTCTGGAAACCGAGAAGGGCGTTACCAATATCTGCAGTGTGATGGTTTGGGTCGCGATAGAGTCTGGACGGCGTTGAGATCTAGACTAGGGTGGATTTGATGTCATCGCAGAGGTTGAAGGAGGACTGAACTGGGAGTTGGGGCTAGACAGTGAGGTTTGGTAGCTCGCTGGTAGTGGGTCGATAGGTTTGAAAGGGAAGGATAAGGCAGCAGGCAATAGGAGTGAGTGGATGGGGGATCGACTACGAGTTACTCGATGGAATGTCAAAGTGTGATGGGGTAGTATTTTGGGGCTGATCGAAGGTATACTTCGTAGTTGATCGGAGAATTCAAAATGGGGTAAGCTATATGTTTTTAAGAATAAAATACATAGAAAATTTATTTATTTATTTAGTTATAAGTTAAAGTAAAATTTAGTAAATCAATTCCTTAGAAATCTTGTGTTTAAATTTATACAAGGTTGGAAGATCGGGAAGTAAAGTATTGGGATTCGAAATTTCAGATCTTACAATAAGGAAGTAAAATGGAAATTTACAGGATAATCGAAGAAATAAAAACTCTGGTGAGTAAATCTCACTCACCTGTTTAATTAGAAATATTTTTATTCATTAAAAATATTTGTGTGTTGATTGTTGGATGCTTTAAATATTTATTTATTGCTGTTAAAAATATATATTAGTTATTTAGGATATATATATATATGGTTGATGATTGGTTGGATCCCCGCAGTTTCATTAGCGGATGCCCGCGGTTTCATAGCGGATGATTACCCTATACGCCCCCACGCTACGATTAGTGGATGACCTTCATACCGCGATATCCTGCCACGAAGCAGGATGGGTATTACTATGTTGACTAACGTCTGTGGATGCAGGAAAAACAGGATGGAGGAATCCAACTGGATTCCTCAAAAATATATATTATATGTTTGTTTGTTTGATATCATATATATTCATATATGATGTGTTAAAAATCAAATGATTGAAAATTGGTTGATTTGATTGTGTAAAATATCAATGGGGCTTGAATATTGATTTATAAAAATATCGAAAAGGATATTTGAGATTTAAAAAGGGAATTCTATTTTTATAACTAGAATTTGAATTTTAAATAAAACTATAGAAAATATTAACTTGTTTTGAAGGTATATAAAACAAGTAATTGAATTTATAAACTTTGTTTATAAATGAAAAGATGGGATTTGAATTGAATTTATAAACTTTGTTTATAAATGAAAAGATGGGATTTGAATTGAATTTATAAACTTTGTTTATAAAGGAAAATGTGGGATTTGAATTGAATTTATAAACTTTGTTTATAAATATAAAATGGGGGGATTTTAAGTGAAGTTATAAACGTTGTTTATAAATAATGCCGGAAAACTATAGAATTTGAATATAGAATTCAAATGGACTTTAAACTATAGAATTTGAATATAGAATTCAAATGGACTTTAAACTATAGAATTTGAATATATAATTCAAATGGACTTTAAACTATAGAATTTGAATATATAATTCAAATGGACTTTAAACTATAGAATTTGAATATAGAATTCAAATGGACTTTAAACTATAGAATTTGAACATAGAATTCAAATGGACTTTAAACTATAGAATTTGAATATAGAATTCAAATGGACTTTAAACTATAGAATTTGAAAATAGAATACAAATGAAGTTTAAATAAAGAGAATTCAAATAGAATTGAATTGGAATTTGAATAAGAAGTCGATAAGGAAACGAGAGTATGAGTATAATTAGAATTTGTTAATATGCAGGTTAAAATATATTTGAACATGTCATGTTCAAATATAAAGGTGAAATAGACTGAAGAGTTAAGTAACAAATTTATTTAACAAATTTAGTTAAAACGATTGGTATAGTTAAAATAGATTGGGCAGGTATAAATATACAGGAGACAGGTTTGGAATAAAGTATAGAAGTGAAATAAATAGAATGCCCGACAAAAAGGTACGTATTTAATTCATATATGAGATTTTATGCGCCGTATCGGCTAGCCGCTTGGTTTTCTTTTTCTTTTTGATTGGAAAAGGCCTGTGTGGCAGTTTGTGGATTTTCCCGATGCTCCCGGTACAAAGGAGGTTATGGCGAATTTTTCCGGGAATTTAAGGAGATAGAATATTTTTAAGATAATTTGATAGTTAGAAATCAACGTATCGATATATATAGAAGTCGATAAGAAAACGAACTTAGAAATAGAATAGTATAATCAAAAAGGAAGTATAAGAATAAAATATAGTAAGAATAGAAAGAAAAAGTGTATACGTGTTTAAAGGTAAAGAAGTAGTTGTATGTTATTGATTGTTCGAGTAAGTAGTCATATCTGTTTTGACGTTATAAATGTTATTCAGTCAAGGTCTGAGAGGTAGTTATACCCCAACTTGATTGATTGCATTATTAACAAATGAACAGTAAGATTTCAGGCTCGAAGATCAATGTTAGATAAGAGTTAGTTGAATATAGTATTTGGGTTGTCGTAACGATGTTTTACACAACATCCGTTTTAACCCAAATAAGTGTAAGCTGGGAAATAGAATAATAAATATTTCCTAAGTACAGGAATAAACGAGATTGGAAAAGAGCTAAGTAATTGGAATATTTTCCAATTATAAATAACATATATTTTCTAAAGTTTAGAAAATAAAAGAAGGTGATATATGGAAATGTTTTCCAAATAACGTATAAGGCCAATATGGTTATTGAAAATATTTGGTTAACAAATATTGATAAGAAATAGAGAAGAGATTTAATTAATGGAATATTAATTAAAGGTTCAGTGATTGTTGGATGTTTGGATGAACACTTGTTTTATTCGATAGTTAAATCACAGACTATCGAAGTTTTGACCATCGTTGCCAATATGGAGAGACCGGTTGGATTATTATCCGAAGAACCACTCCATATCGGCAGTAGCGTGCGAATCAGATTATATAAAGATAATTGAAGACGGAGTAGAGTGCAAGGACTTTTTCTATTAATAGAAATAGTGCCTTCAGTTCATCCTGTTCCTGGGTGACTTGTATGGATGAATGTCTGACAGAGTATTTCCAGAAAGGTCACGTACATTGATTTCTTCAACTGTACCAAGAGTGGAAGCGGAGGAGGAAACTTCTTTTAGCTGACACGTAATGTACTGTTGTAGACGTTAATTAGTGATTTTCGATGGATTTGACAATATGGCATTCGAAGTGAACCTGATGCGATGATGAAGCGTAACCTCAAGCCTCATCAACCGGTAAATGACAGAAATCGGGCAGGCAGCATGGCTATGTAGGTCGCACCTATTAGGCTGTATAATCACCTGATCTAGAGTTTCATTTACTTCTAAAAATCTACTGTCGATGCTGTCCCATTCGGGAAACGGTTGCTGATCCCAATCGTTGGTGATATACATTCGATACACTCAAGCGAAATGAGTGGTCGGTCATGTGTGGCTGAGTTGCAAGATGTTCTTGTTGAACTCGGTGTATTCTCCTCTAGAGATATACCAGCGGAAGGTGGTTCCATACCTTGTCATAGTTGGAAACCCACTACCCAATACGTGCTTGCGGTTTATGATTTGTATATATATGTGGAACGTGAGATGCAAACGTTCCACTAGATTATATTTACTTGATTTAGACACTATTATAATATCAAAGGAATTTTGATATAAAGCTATCGTTCCTTTCAAAAGGGATTTTGAAATGTTAAGTCAAGTGTTTGGATTCTCAAAAGGGAAAAACCCGTTCCGTGATATACGGCATGGTCTTATGAGATATCATTTAGTTTTCTGAAACTGTTTTAAGCTGTTTACTCATACCAGTCCCATAACTGACCCGGAGTTTATTTTGTTTTGTTCTACCTAAACTCTTGGGTGCCTAAATTTGTACGGGCAGTCAAGTAGTTCAGGATTTTTCAGATATATCTAAAGGAGCTTGGAGCAGGAGGCTTCAGCGTTATCTAATTATAGTGGTTCCGTTGTGTTGTAAGTGTTTTACTCTGATAAGTGTATGTTATACAGTTAAGATTTTGTATTTCAAAGATATGATATATTATATTTTGTTCCGCTGCGATGTGAGATTCTGTGTTGTTATTTCTGTTCTTCTTCTACCTCTTTCTTCTAAAAAAAATTGTTTCGTATTTTCGTGATATTTGGGTTGGACGTATGATGTATATAGTCAACTCTGATGTTGCGGATTTGCGGGTCACTACACAAACATGCGAAATACAGGAAAAACAATAAAAATGAAATACAAGGATTTGATGCAATTCGAATTAAACTAAATATGACCCATGAGGAGGTTTCATCTTCCAAGCCTGAAAATGTGTTCCACTTGCTCTAGGTCTTTGCAGAGTTAACGCTAGTCATCTCGCACATGTGAAATAACTACCAAAAGACATCTGATGAGCTTTTAGCACAAAACCACGTTCTCACATATTAAAGATTCGTAAGAATTGAAGATGAAAGGAAAATTCTATTTGAACTCACCAAAATACTGAGTTGCCCCTTGATTTGAAAAAACTCAGAAAAACCGCAGTTTTTCTGAGTTTACCCCTATATTTTTTAAAAAACCGGAAAATGTCCTTCCTCGTAGGGCGGCTGCGTGGTTCTATCATGAACCATGCAGGGCAGCTACCTGGTACGCGAAGTAACCTTATAGAGGTACTACGAGGTTGCTTAGCGTACCACGTAGCTGCCCCTGCATGGTTCATGATGGAACCGCACAGCGCCACTGCATGGTAATTTGACGATTTGGAAAAAAATTAACACGAAAAGGTAAACTTGTCATTGAAAATTTTGATTAAAAGGGGGAAACTCAGCATTTCTAGCAGTTGGAATATAATTAAACTGCCTGGAAAATATTCGTCTACTTCTCCATAGTTTGAGTGACACTAACCCCACATTCTTTATTTAGTAATTGAAACTATCTTGTCTATTGAATTAACTGATATCTATGTTATTCAAGTAACCAAATTTAGTTAGAACAACAGTTTAATTTTCTGAATACATAAAAACCAAATGATAACCTAGCAGCACCATTAATGAAACAAATTTTCAAACTTGCTTCTCAGATCATAAAATTTGTGCACATGATTGAGAAAACAAACGTAGAAATAACCAATATAGTGAATTGAGTCTATTGTAAATCATCATCATAATCAGTTGGAAAAGAATTTGCTGAAGCCATAAAATTTATCAACTAAACTCAACAATCATGATTTTTCCTATACATCCAGCAAGATGTAAAAAAAATTCCCAATGGGATTCAGAAGATAATGCACCAACTTGTAGATCCCAAAAAGAAATCAAAAAAAGTCATTACTTCAAACTCTATGGCTAACAAAAAATTATATCTCCCAAATGTTATGATATGAAACTATTTGCAAGAATTTTACCTCGGAGAGGCGATTAGAAAATGTGGTGATTTGCGAAACCGATGTGTTGAAAGGAACAATTATAGGAAAATGGAATTTCCATTTGAGATGTCATAAAATAAGCACACTTATGTGTAACGACCCAGAAAATCTGAACCAATTTAAAATTTTTAAATTGGCTAAAATAATGGATTTTAAATATTTAAAATAAATATTTTAAATAAAGGCGATGAAAACTGAGTTCGAATCGACGATTGAAAACGAATATAATTAATTATAATTATATATAGAATTGAAAATGGCGCGTTAGTTCGATAATTCGATTTCAAACTTCGATTGAATATACCGAGTGCAAAACAATCCGGATTTTAGTGAAACCAAAAACATTAGGATCTAATTGATGATATCTTTCTAACGAATCCGACCAATCGAAATTTGATAACGGGAATCAAAAGATATGTCCAGTTGAAAATTCTGAATAGTCGCTATGGAATTCAGGCCCTTAAAAATGGACATTTTGCAAATGACCTCGGATTTCGACGAAACCACTTTTGTTGGATCCGCAGTATCAAGTTATTGCTAGGTTTCAAATTTCATAATTTTTCGAATTAATATGTGAGCGTGGCAAAGGAAAACGCGTTTGACCAGTTTCAGTTGATTTTAATCGACTGGAAATTGGCCATTTTTCAAACGGTCTCAGAATTCAACGAAACTAGTTTTGTTAGGACTGTATCGTCAATACGAAGCTAGAAAATATTTTTCTGGAATTTTTAGTGTTAGTATGTGACCCCGGTAGTTTGAAATGTACGTTTAAAATTCAATATAGTGATTTAAATGTAAATTCAACGGAAACTGATTGTAACGATCAAATCAGCTTGCGATACATATCCCATTGTGTTCGGAATGGGGGTTAAACGCTATGGACGACAGGCGGTGGGCCTCGTTTCGAGGTCATGGGTAAAAGTCAACTTTATGCAATTAATTTAATAAAAATATATATATATATAAAATAATATCTCCCTCCCTATATCTGTCGTTCTGCCCCCCCCCCCCCTTCAAAATCAAATCGAGAAAAAAAAAAAGGGAAAAACCCCTTTATCGATCGCCGACGACCGCCTCCCCCGTTCGAAACCTCGATCCGCCTCCCCTGTTCGAAACCCTACCGCCGCCTGTTCTCCGTTCGAAACCCCCGAAGACCACCCACCTCCAGCACCTCTTGCCGCCTGTCCCTCCTCCAACCGCGACGCCTCCCCGACTGCCGCCAAGAGCAGCAGCAGCCCCCCCCTCGCCGATAAATGTAAGTTGATTTTATTTTATTTATTTTATTTTAATTCTGTAATGCTGTGAATTTTATAAAAGGTTAATACTGTTTGTTTTTTTTAGGTTTTTAAAACCGATTTTTTTTTTTAGTTTTAAAAACTGAATTTTTATAAATTCTTAAAAAACTGATATTTTTATAAAGTAGTAAAACTGAATTTTTAATAAAGAAGAAAAACTGATATTTTTAAAAAGAAAGAAAAACTGTTTTTTTTAAAAAGAAAAAATGATTTTAAAAGCATTTTAAAAACTGATTTTTAATAGAAAGAAAAACTGATTTTGAAAAGGATTTAAAAACTGATTTTTAATAGAAAGTCGAGGTAAAAATCATATTTTTATATATTGAAAGTCGAGGTAAAAATCATATTTTTCTATATTGAAAGTCGAGGTAAAAATCATATTTTTATATATTGAATAGCGTAGTAAAAATTCGATTTTTACATATGTAGAGAATACGGGCAACAAAGCGACAAAAGGCGAAGATTTTATGCAAGGAAGTGTCGTGCAGTTGGATAGCTATTGGTGAGATTTCTGTTTTAAAAATATTATATATGTGTGAAATGAAAGTGAATTGCTATCTATAAATATATATCTATATATATATACGCCCCCTCGTCCACAAACCATGGACGATATTTATTGGTTGAAATTGTTGTGAAAATTGAATGATTGTTTGGGATTGTTTGTGATTGATATTGGTTGATTGCGGTTGAAAAATACCCATTGGTGGTTGTGAAATATTTGGTTGAAACCACATAGGATTAGTTTGTGGAAATGAAATAAATATATACATGCCGTCTGCGTGCGAACTAGATGCATGATCCCCATTGTCAAAAACCGCGAGGTTTTAAGGTAAAGCGAGGAGCCGTACTAGGGACGGTGCCGGTGTAACTACCCTGCCGTTATGCTGCCGAAATTTTGAATAATATTCGTGTGTTTGAATTATTTTCATTTGCTTAAACTATATTTATTCATTGAATAGAAAACATTCATGTGTTGAATTGATATTCATTCGTTGTTTAGAAATTCATGTGTTGAATGGTATTCATATTTTGAAATAAATTGTTCGATAATAAAAATCACATTTTTATCTATATATAAAAACTATTGAAAACATTCATGTGTTGAATTGATATTCATTCGTTGTTTAGAAATTCATGTGTTGAATGGTATTCATATTTTGAAATAAATTGTTCGATAATAAAAATCACATTTTTATCTATATATAGAAACCATAGAAAACATTCATGTGTTGAATTGATATTCATTCGTTGTTTAGAAATTCATGTGTTGAATGGTATTCATATTTTGAAATAAATTGTTGGATAATAAAAATCACATTTTTATCTATATATAGAAACCATAGAAAACATTCATGTGTTGAATTGATATTCATTCGTTGTTTAGAAATTCATGTGTTGAATGGTATTCATATTTTGAAATAAATTGTTTTATGATAAAAATCCTATTTTGTCACCTATATGAACTATATAGAAAAATAGTGTTTTGAAATGAATTGTTTTACGATAAAAATCACATTTTTATTGTATGCATAAATCGTTGAAATGTGAAGTGTTAAAAATAGCCACTTGTTCAAAATAAACATATATGAGTTGAAATATTCATTAATTAGCTAATGAAATGATTTGCACCTATTTATGTAACATTAGAATGAATGGAGTTTTTAAACCAAATAGAAATCAAATATGAAGTCGAATAGAAATTGATAAATGATAAGAACTGTATATATATGTACATGCAATATTCATTGAACAGGTTATAGCAAAGGGGCTAGAGAAGAGGAATAAAATTTTGTGCCCGACAAATAGGTACACATTTACTGATTTGTTTGGGTGATGATTTTGAGCCTGTTGGCTAGCCGCTTGGCTTTTTCTTTTTCTTTTTGAGATTAGAAGGACCGGGAACGCTATTTGCGATTTCCCGATGCTCCCGGTGCAGGGGAGGTTATGGCGAAATTTTTCCAAAATTTAAGGTGTTAGAAAAATATTTGAAGTTAAAACGATATGGAAATCATTGAATGAACTATATTTATATAAATATATAAATATAAATAAAATTAAAACGAAACGAAGCCGTGCAGTTCGTGTTTTGAAACCGTGTTTTCAAACGACTAGTGCGGGAAATCCGACCATTGGATTTTCCCGAAACCTCAACCGTCGGGTTCGCCTTGGAATAATCTTTCCAACGGCACCAACCTTGTGAAAATCCAACGGTTGGATTGTCTGGAATGTTTAATTCAAATTTGAAGAAAAACAGCACCAGAATCGATTTTATTTATATATAAATATAAATAGAATTATATTTAATCGAATAACGACGCTGCAGTTCGTATTTTGAAATCGAAATTTCAAACGATTGTACCGGGAGATCCGACCGTCGGATTTTCCCGAAACTGGAACCGTTGGATTCGTTTTGAAAAGACCTTTCTAATGATGTAAATTTTGTGGAGATCCAACGGTTAGATTTTCAGATATGTGTAAATCAAATCTGAAGAAAAACAGCGCCACGGCCGCCTTATGGCCCGAAGCGTCGTTTTGAATAAAATGGCTATTTTAAAATAAATAAAAATAGCGATAAATAGTTATAAAATATCATAAGCGATATGGAATGGAAATAAACTGAATTTGCTTGATTTATGTGGCTTTTGATGGTTGAATGTGTTTGGTGTGAAAATTACATTAAAGAACACAATTGGTGTTGTCAAATAATTTAACCATTGAAATAAATTGATTTGAAATTCTAAATATACGTGAATTATTTGAGAAGGCCGAGTTAATTCTCATTTCAAATAATTGACCGACGATTGAAAGTCGAAGATGAAGACGATGGTCGAAGACCGGAGATCTTCACCTCGTTTGGATGGTAACCGAGGTCCTGATTGGGAGGCATCCCGATATATGGATAATGAGTGGTGATCGTCCAGACGTACGTGGTGATCGATGGGTTTGCGAGGTATTTAGTGCCTCCGGTTTCGTTCAGCCCCAGAACGGACTTGTAAATGGACTGTGTGTCTGACATAGGATTTATTCTGTGTGGCATGCTAAGATGCAGTGATCAGGGCTTCTGTTGAAAAGCAAAGTCTTGTGGTGATGATCAAAGCACCGCCTGTGTGGCATAGCTTTGTGTATAACGTGAATTCGCGAGCCTCACACCCCGGTATGAACCTAAAACGGGAGAACGGACCTCAGGGAGGGCCTACGTTTCCTCCTAGCTAAAAGTGGCGTCAGTGGTTTTACACGCCCCGACGAGTTTGACTTATGTGGTTGTTGCTGTTGCGAGGCGCCTCGGTTAGATCGGACGATCCGGGTCCGATGGAGTCACTTGTTGGCTCGCTTACGCCCCAAAGGGCGGCGAAACGTAGTGCTCAGGCATTTTTAATCCACTCTGTGTGGACCGGCCCTGACGATCCAAGGATCGATGCGTTCTGATCCTGAGACTCGGGCTAGGCAGTCTCGAATTCGGTAAGGACTATCTTTTGCCTTGGTTCATGACGGAAATCCAATTTCCAAATACGTGATCGTGCGGTTTTGATTGTATACCTATATATGGCGACATAGTGGTATGGGGCATTAATGCCGTCTATGATTGATAGTTATGATTCGAAATTGTTTTCAGAACATATAAACACTAGCAATAATATAAAATGCCTTTGTTTTATTCGTATCAATCATATTTTGGCCATTATAAGGTAAAACTCTATCCTCCGGTTTGCGTTGCATTGTGTGATGGGAACTGAGTCTTATAACAGCTTCATTTTTATAAAAAGCATAGCGATGTTTAAAAGAAAGATTTGTTTTAAAGCACTGGCAATCCAATGGAGTAAACCCGTTCCACGAAAGTGGCGTGGTCCTGTGATTAGCCAATTACATATATGTGTTGAGTGGATTTCTCATACCAGTCCCATGACTGACTCGTAGTTTGTTTCACTTTCAAACTCGGGTGCCCCTTTTTCTACACGGGCAGCCTTGTATTCAGGTTTAGCTGGTTCTTTCTGGATAGCTGGAGCTGAAGATAGATTCTATCATTTATTTCTTTTTATGCTGTTCAGCTCCTATTGTACATATTTTGTTTATTTCCGCTGTAGACATTTATGTATAGCTGAACTGTATTTGTACTAAGTAAGATCCTGTATACTGTGTAACTCTATTGATTACTTTTATCCGGTATATTTTGTTGTTCATTCTGGTGTATTTATTTAATTCAGTTCTGCTATTATCTGTTTCTGTGTTATATTCCAAAGATAACCTTGTTTCCGTGAGAACGGGAAATCGGGTCGTCTCAACGTGGTATCAGAGCTTTGGTTAAGCTTAGTTCTGGAATATAACATTTGAACGAACTCGTCAGAAATAGAACCAGTAGTGTTCTAGGACGGGTAACTCTATACAGATAGGATCAGCAATATCCTAGTATGAGTAAAGCAGAATAATTTACACCTCGATAGACACATTTACATTTGAAGTATATGTTTCTATGTTTGAAAATTTTCTTTTCGGTGACCTGACACTTGATCTGCTAATTGCAGAAGTACTAGAAAAATGAGTGCCAGAAACAGAAGGAATACAGAACCCGATCTAGAGGCTCTATTAAAGAAATATTGAAATCTGAACGGAGCGCAATTCTCGGGCAATGAATCTATTATTCAAACTCAAGCTTGGTTGAGTTCTGTCGAAAGAATCTTTGAGCATATCCAGCTGAGGGATGACCAGAAATGGTTAGTAGCATCTTGGGCGCTCAAAGAAGAAGCTTTAATCTGGTGGGAAACAATCATCAAAGATAATCCAGAAGGTGATATCACCTGGGACAGATTTAAAGTGATTTTCCTAGAAAGATTTACTCCTCCCGAAGCAACCGAGAGATTATGTGATGAATTTTCTTATCTAATACAAGGTGACATGACCATTCCCGAATATCATAAGAAATTCAACGAACTTGCTCACTTTGCTCCTCATCTAATTCAAAATCTGAAGAGGAAAAATATGAGATTTATTCACGGGCTTCAAAGGAAATACCAGAATAAGGTATTGGGGCATGTGAAGCTTCCTTTTTCTGAAATGATATATATGGCCTATCAGTATGAAGATCTCCATAAGAAAGGAATGTTATGCAGCGACGAAGAAGAAGTCTGTTGTAGTGACAAAGCAGAGTCTGAAACTGATCGTCCAGAGGCCAGTACAAAGTCTGATGTCAGTAAGAAGCCCAGTGCCAAGAGAAAAAGGGCTAAATCTGAAAAAGAGCGGGCAACGACTGCCACATGCTCTAACTGCAATAAACAGGGGCATCTGACTAGGAAGTGTAAAACCTCGAAGAAACGAAAGAAGGGGTCTAAACCCGATAACCAGTTTCGAGAGAATAGAAAATGTTGTCAATGTCATCGGATTGGCCATCTTGAAAAGGATTGCAGGCAATTTAAGAAGTCCAAAACAGTACATATAAATGAAGTAGCAGAAGCGTCTGGGCCCTCAGCTGGCCAAGAAAGACCAGATGTTTTAGAAGGCACGCTAACTATCAAAGACATCCCAGTTAAAGTACTGTTTGACACAGGCGCGTCAAGAAGCTTCATTGCCAAAGATGCAGCTAAGAAACTGGATTTGAATTTGAAAAAGCTCAAGGAACCAATGACTGTCCAGAATCCGGTTGGGGGTTCCATTGATCTAAGTTGGGTTTGTGGAGTGCCGGTTTCTTTCTCTCGTTATTGGTTTCCTACCATCGCAGTCGTCATGAATTTTAAAGAGTTTGATCTTATCTTGGGGTTAGACTGGTTGACCAAATACGAAGCTGAAGTTAAATGCGCCGACAGAGTCGTAAAGGCGAAGATTAAATCAGGTGATTATATAACCATTCCCTGTGAAGGTCAGAATGCTTATAGAAAAGACTTCTGGGCAGCTTTGAATGTTTCTCCAGCCCAAATAGAAAATATCCCTGAAATCACTGAGAATATTCCTGACCTCATTAAAGATATTCCTGTCGTCAAGGATTATGCGGATGTGTTTGAGGAAGTCGTTCGCTTACCTCCGCAGAGAGAAATAGATTTCAAGATTGCTTTAGTTCCCAATGCAAGGCCGGTAGTTCATGCTATTCGAAGAATGTCCTTGAAAGAGAAGGAGGAATTAGACAATCAAACACGACAGCTCGTATGGAAAGGTCTGATCAGGCCTAGTTTCTCTGATTGGGGCGCAGCAGTGGTTTTTGTTCCAAAATCTGACGGTACTCTACGTCTATGTGTGGATTATCGTGATCTGAACAAGCAAACCATAAAGAATAAATATCCATTGCCGCGAATAGATGATTTGTTGGATCGATTAAATGGAGCACAAGTATTTTCACGAATGGACCTAGCTACAGGATTCCATCAACTTCGAATTGCCGAAGAGTGTGTTCCAATGACAGCGTTCAGAGGCCCCGACTTATTCTACGAGTGGTTAGTAATGCCGTTCGGCTTATGTAACGCTCCCGCTTACTTCGTCGATCTAATGAACAGAGTGTTCAGAGGGGTTTTGAATAAATTTGTTCTGGTTTTTATTGATGATATTCTAATCTTCTCTAAATCAAAGACCGAACATGAAAAGCATTTGGAACAGGTTCTAGAAATCCTCAGGAGGAATGTATTGAAAGCCAAGTTTTCCAAATGTATATTCTGGCAAGATGAAGTGAAATTTCTGGGCCACGTTGTATCGAAAGAAGGAATTGCTGTGGATCCAAGTAAAATCACGGCTATTCAAAATTGGAAACAGCCCAGTACTCCCACTGAAGTCCGCAGCTTTCTCGGATTGGCTAGCTATTATCGGAAGTTCGTTAAAGACTTTTCTAAGATATCTGGCCACTTAACGAAGCTTACAAAGAAGCATTCTAAGTTCAAATGGACTCAAGAAAGTGAGGAGGCTTTCGAAGAGCTAAAGTTAAGATTAACGACAACTCCAGTGTTAACCATTATCGATGGCAACCAAGATTTAAAAGTCTGGACTGATGCGTCTAGAGAGGGCCTTGGCGCAGTGTTAATGCAAAGAGGCCAAGTAATTGCTTATGCTAGCCGTCAACTGAAGCCGCACGAGAAAATCTATGTAACTCATGATCTTGAGTTATTGGCTATCATATTCTCTTTGAAAATCTGGAGACACTATCTTCTCGGTGAGAGATTCGAACTGTTTACAGATCATCAGTCATTAAAGTATCTGTTCACTCAGAAGGACTTGAATTTGAGGCAGCAGCGTTGGCTGGAGTTTCTTGCAGCATATGACTTTGAAATTATATATACTCCAGGAAAAGCCAATGTCGTGGCCGATGCGCTGAGCCGAAAAAATGTAATGATCGCCAGCTTTATTATCACGACATCCTTGATTGACAAAATATCTATTCTTCAGAAGGAGGATAACTTTATAAAAGATATGATCAAAAGGATTCGGAAAGGTGAACCCTCGTGTTTTCAAATAGATAACGACGAGACCCTGAGATTGAAAGGAAGGATTTATGTTCCTGACATCCCCGAACTCAAAAGGGAAGTGTAGACGAGTGTCACAAGTCCAAGTTGAGTATCCATCCTGGTGTGGCCAAAATGTACAACGATCTCCAAAGAACATTCTGGTGGAAGGCTATGAAAAGAGATGTTTCAATATACGTTAGCCGATGCCCTACTTGCCAGCTAGTTAAAAGCAACCAACAGAAATTGGCTGGATTATTACAACCACTAGAAGTTCCTGGCTGGAAGTGGGAACATATTTCTATGGACTTCATTGATGGTTTGCCCAGAACCAGAAAGGGAAATGACAGTATTTGGGTGATCGTAGATCGCTTCACGAAGACCGCCCATTTTATACCTGTCAAATCAAATAGAACCGCTCAGAGTCTGGCGCAGATATACTTCAGGGAAATAGTTAGACTACATGGAGTGCCACTCAGTATAGTCAGTGATAGAGATACAATATTCACTAGCAAATTCTGGGAAGCATTTCAAGTCGAGCTAGGAACGAAGTTAAACCTAAGCACCGCTTATCATCCTCAGACAGACGGTCAGACTGAGAGGGTGAATCACATTTTAGAAGATCTATTACGGGCTTGTGTTCTAGATTTTGGTGGATCATGGGAAGACCATCTGCATTTGGCTGAATTCTCTTATAACAACAGCTACCAGGCGAGTCTGACAATGTCGCCATTCGAAGCATTGTATGGTAGACCGTGCCGATCTCCTGCTTGTTGGGTCGAGCCTGGAAATAGACTTGTGTTGGGTCCTGATATGATTCGATAAGCCGCCGACAAAGTCGATTTTATTAAGAAGCGATTACTCGCCGCTCAAAGCCGACAAAAGAGCTATGCCGATAGAAGAAGAAGAGATATATCCTTTGAAGTTGGCGACTATGTATATTTGAAAGTATCGCCGATGAGAGGAGTTATCCGGTTCGGTAAAACTGGAAAGTTAGCACCCAAATTTATTGGTCCGTTTCCTATTCTGGAACGGATCGGAACTCTCGCTTATAGGGTCAAACTGCCTGACTGGTTGCCTGGAGTGCATGATGTATTTCATATATCTCAACTTCGAAAGCACGTTCATGATCCAGACTTGATCGTGGAAGAAGCAGCTCAGCAGGATATTGAAATTACTCCAGAATTAGCTGTGAGGCGAGAGCCGCTAAAGATTATCGGCAAAGAAACCAAGGAGCTGAGGAACAAGAAGGTTCACTTAGTCAAAGTGCAATGGAGTGGAGATCTGTGAGATTGTACTTGGGAAACTGAGGAGAGCATTCAGAAAGCTTATCCTAGATGCCGAGTAGATATCTCTGAATGACTCCGGTGCAAGGTACATTTACCCTACTTTGCATTACCGTTTAATTCTCTATTCTGTTGCTATTTTCTTCCCATGGATGTGCACTATCTATTCTATACTCTGAATGATTTATAAAAGAATATAGGAGTTGATAAGAATATTTTTGAAGGGTTAGAAACAAATTGGTTGTTGTGTTGTATGATTGTAGATTTATCAAACCACTTTCGACTTTATTCCTTTTCGGGGACGAAAAGTTTTAAGTGGGGGAGATTGTAACGACCCAGAAAATCTGAACCAATTTAAAATTTTTAAATTGGCTAAAATAATGGATTTTAAATATTTAAAATAAATATTTTAAATAAAGGCGATGAAAACTGAGTTCGAATCGACGATTGAAAACGAATATAATTAATTATAATTATATATAGAATTGAAAATGGCGCGGTAGTTCGATAATTCGATTTCAAACTTCGATTGAATATACCGAGTGCAAAACAATCCGGATTTTAGTGAAACCAAAAACATTAGGATCTAATTGATGATATCTTTCTAACGAATCCGACCAATCGAAATTTGATAACGGGAATCAAAAGATATGTCCAGTTGAAAATTCTGAATAGTCGCTATGGAATTCAGGCCCTTAAAAATGGACATTTTGCAAATGACCTCGGATTTCGACGAAACCACTTTTGTTGGATCCGCAGTGTCAAGTTATTGCTAGGTTTCAAATTTCATAATTTTTCGAATCAATATGTGAGCGTGGCAAAGGAAAACGCGTTTGACCAGTTTCAGTTGATTTTAATCGACTGGAAATTGGCCATTTTTCAAACGGTCTCAGAATTCGACGAAACTAGTTTTGTTAGGACCGTATCGTCAATACGAAGCTAGAAAATATTTTTCTAGAATTTTTAGTGTTAGTATGTGACCCCGGTAGTTTGAAATGTACGTTTAAAATTCAATATAGTGATTTAAATGTAAATTCAACGGAAACTGATTGTAACGATCAAATCAGCTTGCGATACATATCCCATTGTGTTCGGAATGGGGGTTAAACGCTATGGACGACAGGCGGTGGGCCTCGTTTCGAGGTCATGGGTAAAAGTCAACTTTATGCAATTAATTTAATAAAAAAATAATATAAATATATAAAATAATATCTCCCTCCCTATATCTGTCGTTCTGCCCCCCCCCCCCCCTTCAAAATCAAATCGAGAAAAAAAAAGGGAAAAACCCCTTTATCGATCGCCGACGACCGCCTCCCCCGTTCGAAACCTCGATCCGCCTCCCCTGTTCGAAACCCTACCGCCGCCTGTTCTCCGTTCGAAACCCCCGAAGACCACCCACCTCCAGCACCTCTTGCCGCCTGTCCCTCCTCCAACCGCGAAGCCTCCCCGACTGCCGCCAAGAGCAGCAGCACCCCCCCCCCTCGCCGATAAATGTAAGTTGATTTTATTTTATTTATTTTATTTATTTTATTTTAATTCTGTAATTCTGTGAATTTTATAAAAGGTTAATACTGTTTGTTTTTTTTAGGTTTTTAAAACCGATTTTTTTTTAGTTTTAAAAACTGAATTTTTATAAATTCTTAAAAAACTGATATTTTTATAAAGTAGTAAAACTGAATTTTTAATAAAGAAGAAAAACTGATATTTTGAAAAAGAAAGAAAAACTGTTTTTTTTTAAAAGAAAAAATGATTTTAAAAGCATTTTAAAAACTGATTTTTAATAGAAAGAAAAACTGATTTTGAAAAGGATTTAAAAACTGATTTTTAATAGAAAGTCGAGGTAAAAATCATATTTTTATATATTGAAAGTCGAGGTAAAAATCATATTTTTCTATATTGAAAGTCGAGGTAAAAATCATATTTTTATATATTGAATAGCGTAGTAAAAATTCGATTTTTACATATGTAGAGAATACGGGCAACAAAGCGACAAAAGGCGAAAATTTTATGCAAGGAAGTGTCGTGCAGTTGGATAGCTATTGGTGAGATTTCTGTTTTAAAAATATTATATATGTGTGAAATGAAAGTGAATTGCTATCTATAAATATATATCTATATATATATACGCCCCCTCGTCCATAAACCATGGACGATATTTATTGGTTGAAATTGTTGTGAAAATTGAATGATTGTTTGGGATTGTTTGTGATTGATATTGGTTGATTGCGGTTGAAAAATACCCATTGGTGGTTGTGAAATATTTGGTTGAAACCACATATGATTAGTTTGTGGAAATGAAATAAATATATACATGCCGCCTGCGTGCGAACTAGATGCATGATCCCCATTGTCAAAAACCGCGAGGTTTTAAGGTAGAGCGAGGAGCCGTACTAGGGACGGTGCCGGTGTAACTACCCTGCCGTTATGCTGCCGAAATTTTGAATAATATTCATGTGTTTGAATTATTTTCATTTGCTTAAACTATATTTATTCATTGAATAGAAACCATTCATGTGTTGAATTGATATTCATTCGTTGTTTAGAAATTCATGTGTTGAATGGTATTCATATTTTGAAATAAATTGTTCGATAATAAAAATCACATTTTTATCTATATATAAAAACTATTGAAAACATTCATGTGTTGAATTGATATTCATTCGTTGTTTAGAAATTCATGTGTTGAATGGTATTCATATTTTGAAATAAATTGTTCGATAATAAAAATCACATTTTTATCTATATATAGAAACCATAGAAAACATTCATGTGTTGAATTGATATTCATTCGTTGTTTAGAAATTCATGTGTTGAATGGTATTCATATTTTGAAATAAATTGTTGGATAATAAAAATCACATTTTTATCTATATATAGAAACCATAGAAAACATTCATGTGTTGAATTGATATTCATTCGTTGTTTAGAAATTCATGTGTTGAATGGTATTCATATTTTGAAATAAATTGTTTTATGATAAAAATCCTATTTTGTCACCTATATGAACTATATAGAAAAATAGTGTTTTGAAATGAATTGTTTTACGATAAAAATCACATTTTTATTGTATGCATAAATCGTTGAAATGTGAAGTGTTAAAAATAGCCACTTGTTCAAAATAAACATATATGAGTTGAAATATTCATTAATTAGCTAATGAAATGATTTGCACCTATTTATGTAACATTAGAATGAATGGAGTTTTTAAACCAAATAGAAATCAAATATGAAGTCGAATAGAAATTGATAAATGATAAGAACTGTATATATATGTACATGCAATATTCATTGAACAGGTTATAGCAAAGGGGCTAGAGAAGAGGAATAAAATTTTGTGCCCGACAAATAGGTACACATTTACTGATTTGTTTGGGTGATGATTTTGAGCCTGTTGGCTAGCCGCTTGGCTTTTTCTTTTTCTTTTTGAGATTAGAAGGACCGGGAACGCTATTTGCGATTTCCCGATGCTCCCGGTGCAGGGGAGGTTATGGCGAAATTTTTCCAAAATTTAAGGCGTTAGAAAAATATTTGAAGTTAAAACGATATGGAAATCATTGAATGAACTATATTTATATAAATATATAAATATAAATAAAATTAAAACGAAACGAAGCCGTGCAATTCATGTTTTGAAACCGTGTTTTCAAACGACTAGTGCGGGAAATCCGACCATTGGATTTTCCCGAAACCTCAACCGTCGGGTTCGCCTTGGAATAATCTTTCCAACGGCACCAACCTTGTGAAAATCCAACGGTTGGATTGTCTGGAATGTTTAATTCAAATTTGAAGAAAAACAGCGCCAGAATCGATTTTATTTATATATAAATATAAATAGAATTATATTTAATCGAATAACGACGCTGCAGTTTGTATTTTGAAATCGAAATTTCAAACGATTGTACCGGGAGATCCGACCGTCGGATTTTCCCGAAACTGGAACCGTTGGATTCGTTTTGAAAAGACCTTTCTAATGATGTAAATTTTGTGGAGATCCAACGGTTAGATTTTCAGATATGTGTAAATCAAATCTGAAGAAAAACAGCGCCACGGCCGCCTTATGGCCCGAAGCGTCGTTTTGAATAAAATGGCTATTTTAAAATAAATAAAAATAGCGATAAATAGTTATAAAATATCATAAGCGATATGGAATGGAAATAAACTGAATTTGCTTGATTTATGTGGCTTTTGATGGTTGAATGTGTTTGGTGTGAAAATTACATTAAAGAACACAATTGGTGTTGTCAAATAATTTAACCATTGAAATAAATTGATTTGAAATTCTAAATATACGTGAATTATTTGAGAAGGCCGAGTTAATTCTCATTTCAAATAATTGACCGACGATTGAAAGTCGAAGATGAAGACGATGGTCGAAGACCGGAGATCTTCACCTCGTTTGGATGGTAACCGAGGTCCTGATTGGGAGGCATCCTGAAATATGGATAATGAGTGGTGATCGTCTAGACGTACGTGGTGATCGATGGGTTTGCGAGGTATTTAGTGCCTCCGGTTTCGTTCAGCCCCAGAACGGACTTGTAAATGGACTGTGTGTCTGACATAGGATTTATTCTGTGTGGCATGCTAAGATGCAGTGATCAGGGCTTCTGTTGAAAAGCAAAGTCTTGTGGTGATGATCAAAGCACCGCCTGTGTGGCATAGCTTTGTATATAACGTGAATTCGCGAGCCTCACACCCCGGTATGAACCTAAAACGGGAGAACGGACCTCAGGAAGGGCCTACATTTCCTCCTAGCTAAAAGTGGCGTCAGTGGTTTTACACGCCCTGACGAGTTTGACTTATGTGGTTGTTGCTGTTGCGAGGTGCCTCGGTTAGATCGGACGATCCGGGTCCGATGGAGTCACTTGTTGGCTCGCTTACGCCCCAAAGGGCGGCGAAACGTAGTGCTCAGGCATTTTTAATCCACTCCGTGTGGACCGGCCCTGACGATCCAAGGATCGATGCGTTCTGATCCTGAGACTCGGGCTAGGCAGTCTCGAATTCGGTAAGGACTATCTTTTGCCTTGGTTCATGACGGAAATCCAATTTCCAAATACGTGATCGTGCGGTTTTGATTGTATACCTATATATGGCGACATAGTGGTATGGGGCATTAATGCCGTCTATGATTGATAGTTATGATTCGAAATTGTTTTCAGAACATATAAACACTAGCAATAATATAAAATGCCTTTGTTTTATTCGTATCAATCATATTTTGGCCATTATAAGGTAAAACTCTATCCTCCGGTTTTCGTTGCATTGTGTGATGGGAACTGAGTCTTATAACGGCTTCATTTTTATAAAAAGCATAGCGATGTTTAAAAGAAAGATTTGTTTTAAAGCACTGGCAATCCAATGGAGTAAACCCGTTCCACGAAAGTGGCGTGGTCCTGTGATTAGCCAATTACATATATGTGTTGAGTGGATTTCTCATACCAGTTCCATGACTGACTCGTAGTTTGTTTCACTTTCAAACTCGGGTGCCCCTTTTTCTACACGGGCAGCCTTGTATTCAGGTTTAGCTGGTTCTTTCTGGATAGCTGGAGCTGAAGATAGATTCTATCATTTATTTCTTTTTATGCTGTTCAGCTCCTATTGTACATATTTTGTTTATTTCCGCTGTAGACATTTATGTATAGCTGAACTGTATTTGTACTAAGTAAGATCCTGTATACTGTGTAACTCTGATGATTACTTTTATCCAGTATATTTTGTTGTTCATTCTGGTGTATTTATTTAATTCTGTTCTGCTATTATCTGTTTCTGTGTTATATTCCAAAGATAACCTTGTTTCCGTGAGAACGGGAAATCGGGTCGTCTCATTATGTCGAAACCACTAATCCCTGATGGTTTAATACATTATCGATCAAACAGTCATCGCAGTTCCATCTGATTTATTGGTGGGGAGGAAAATGGCACAAAAAGTTGTAGCAGGTTGAGGCATAGCAAAACCCTTTGTATGATTCTTGCAATGGAGAGAAATATTTAAACAATTTTAAGGATTGTAACACCCATAAAATAAACCATAAATAGACATAGATGATTAAACTAAAATAAACATAATAAAACAATAAAATATTAATGGGCAAAAAATACAAATTTTGGATAATTAAGAATCTAGCCATGAAAATATTACCATTGTATTAGTGGCAAGATTCTAGTTCATTTTTATATTTTATTTATCGAAAACGAAGTTCACATGAAGAAGATATGAATAAAACAAGTTATACGAAAATTGTATACACATAGGATTTGAAATTCAGATTGAATACAAATTTGGAATTGAAATATATACCGATGGTATAATGGAATATTCCATATGGAATTCAAAAGTGTGCTATATATATTTATGGTATATATGTTAACATATATATATATATGTATAATATATATAGGCAAGATGGGGACAAGAATAAATTAAAAACGAAAGAATCAATGTAATTAATTAACGTATTAATAAAATGGAAACCAACATGGAAAATTAATCTCCCTGTGCCCAACACACCGGTTGACCACCCTTCTGGTCAAGTGGTGGAAGTGAGGCAATTTTGTTAGGAAGTTTTATATAATTTTGCTAGAACGGACTATCCATATTTTTAAATATTAATCCAATAGTCCATACGTACTCTAACAAGTATAAATAAGGCCTTAGCCTATCCTCCAAACCCTACAATCTATTCTCTTCTGCGCCTCCATTCTTCCTCTCCACCATTATTCTAAATTTCAAAAAATAGACATGTTAGTTTTCTTCTTCCCTAACCTATTTTTCTATCTTTGCTAATCTAATTTTATTATTGAAATCTAGAATTAAAAAAATGTATGTATATAAGACTCTAATTGGATTCTGTTATATATATATATATGTGTGTGTGTGTGTGTGTGTGTGTGCACGCGCAGTGCGCGCGCAGTGCACGCGCATGCGTGTGCATGCATGTGTGTATATATATAGGTTTAGGAGAAAGTTTGGAACACAATATTCACAAGAATACAATCCAGAAACAATTTCTACATTGCCTCCTCACCCTTCCCCTAATAATTCTGTGAGTGGAAATTTTAAAAGTTCATTGTTTCCTCTGTTCTGATAGTGTAGGTTTGAATTGTTATGCCAAAAGAGATTTGGATTTGTATGAAATTATATATATATATATATATATATATATATATATATATATATATATGCCCCAAGTCCCTTATAAATTTCAGAAATGATCAATCTTGTGAATGTGTTGGGTTTTGATTACGAATGCAAAAAAGTTGGAATATTTGGGTGTTGTATAGGATTGGTAATGCTCTGGTTTACTTTCTGCTTAATGGTAAATCATATATATGCAAAACATAAGATTTGAGTGTTATAACTTAAATAGGTTTAAACATCTATTTATCTAAAATAGATAGTTCGAATGCATTAAAACACACGTCACCAAAGTCTTAAGTTTTTATATAAAATCATATGAAATGTAAACCAGCACCAAAAAGAGACTATATATATTGTGCATATTACATATTTTTCCTTTCTTTTATTATTGAAGTGATCTTTTAAAACTAGGTTACAAGTTATTTTATTTATGTTTGATATTTCCTTGTTATTGATGAGAATGTAAATATACACTATATGTTATGTTTATAAAGTTTGGAAAATAAATTTGTAAACCTCAATTTAGGTTAAGACCGACATTTCTAAATTTTTGGATGTTTCCTTACGCGTGTTTTAATCATATTTATTTCTATTAATAGCGTAATTAACGTACTATAAATGCGTATTAATTGCATACTAAGTACTTTTAATTAGGAATTCGAATTTAAATGTCCCTAGTAGGAAACTTGTGTGTGTGAGTATTAATGGCTTTTATTGGTATGAGATATAGATATAGACACGAGGTTAACCCCTACTTATAGTAGAAGCCTGCTCAGAACCGACCAGCATATCCAACATCTACAAGAAGTCAGGTTAATGTGAGATGTCTAAGTGTTATGAGCCATTATAATAAATACTCCATGACGCGAGGTAAAGCCCAACTTATAGTGGAATCCCGCCCAGAACGGCCTGCGAAATCCGGTATTTACAAATAGTTGGTTTAATGTGGAACTTCTACTGTATGTGTGTGTGTTGTTTGTGTGCATGTGTGTGTGATGTAGGCCTACCCCAAGAAGATATTAAGTGGTTGACTTACCTTGTTTGGATATTAAGTGGTTAGGATTAGGTTCATTCCTAAGGTTCACTCCTTAATTCTGGACCTACGTCATGGTATGCGCTCTTATCACGAGGTATTAAATGGTCTTAAATGAATAAGAATGAGTGAGGTTGTTCTCTAGAAGTTGTCTGCTTCTTATCTAGGGTATGTGATAGTTGACCTAGGGACGAGTTACTAAGAATTCCGCCAATTATCTTAAAGGCCTATTTTAAGGGGAACCTTACGTCTAACGGAAGTATTAAGTGGTTAGAAGTTCATCTGTAATGACAGCTAGATAGTGACTTAAGGGTCTGTCGGGGAAATGTCATAAATGATGATTAGTTGTCTACCATCCTAAGGTAATAAGTGACCGCTTACAATCTCTCTTGATTTATATTGAGAGTTTATTTAATGACGTTGACGATTAAAAAATAAGTTCTTAAGTGACTAGGGTTCATCATAGGGTATTAAGTGACAACAGAAGGAGCTCACCCATAAATTAAATATAAATGACCTTAAGTGACCAAACGGTAATGCCTCGAAGGGTATCAATTGATCATAAAAGGTTGCCCTTATATAATTTGTTCTTAAGTGACTATAGGGTAGTTCATCAAATTTATGTATGTCTATGATTGCATTTCGCCTAGACATGACCTGACAATTTTATATTGCCGGTTACAGGAAATGGACTTACCTTAAACTTATGTGATTTTTATTCATCAAAACTTGTTGTTCTGACCTCCCTCTTCTTAACAAAAACAAGTTAGTAGGTGGGAATGCTTAGTTGATGGTGTCATGAAGACTGGAGCTTGGCGAAGAAGATTTTATAGACTATTATTATTGTTGTTATCATGTTTGTCAGTTATCGCACTCACAGGATATTATTATTGATGTACTCTGATATGATATCCGAGACTTGACGTAATCAACATTTTCTTGGCTTTAATTAATGGTACATCCATTTTCAGTTATTACATTTTATCCCATCCGTTGTCAGATTTTGATTTCATTTTTAGTTGGCTTTATTTATTTACTCCTTGTTGGAAACAACGACTCATTTAGAATGACCCTAAATATCGATGTGCCTTTTCTCGATTGGGATTGAGGCCCATTTCGGGTGGGTTGTTACATTTGGTATCAAAGCCCAGGTTACCCAATTATGGAGAAATATACGTACGAGAGACGTGCTTGTCGTTTGCAAAAGTTCTCAAATTATATAATATACACACGTTTTACCCCTAAGACATACACGATTATGCTAGACAACCTTTCTCTTTCTTCCTTTGGCTCAATAACTATCTTAGAAATTTCCGCTGAAGATTTTTCCTTTTTCAAATAATAGATATGGCCGAAAACCATCCTGATCAAAGAAACCGGGAAGGCCTAGATACCTACCTGTGTTGTTCCATTAGTACCTAAGGACTGTGGAACAAGTTCCCATTGCCTCAACAACTTATCCCGCTGATATGGCTATCAACTTCCCTCGTCTTTGTAAGGATTTCATTAGTCTCGGTGGAAAGCCTTTTTATGGGACGAAGAATTTCTTTAGCTTAAGACATGGATATCATAATTGTCTAAATTTGGAAGAGGTCTTGCAGATACCCCTAGGTTAAGGCACTTATATTTGTTAAAGGACTTAACTCACCTTTAAGGGAAACATTGTTAGCTCAAGTGACTTTTGGAGAAACTTTAAGGCACTAGTGGAGATCACTGTCTTATACACCGCAGAAGAAAAGAAGGAGATTAAGAGGAAGAAAGGGGAAGGTACTTCAAACTTTGAAAAGAATAAGATGATCTTTTGGTTAAAGAAGAAGAATAGGGAATGCAAGAAAGTGGCTAAAGAGTATGTGAGATTCCATAAGAAAGGCCACAAGGCTAAGGACTGTAGGGTCAATCCGGTAAAGATGGAGTTCAAAGGAAAGTTTTTTAACTATTATGAAGAGGTACATATTTCTGGGAACAACCCTAAGCCTAAAGGAGCATTGAATGGACAAAATTATGCTTTACATGTAGCACCCCTTTAGACTTAACCACCTAAGAACCGAGGACAGCTACCCTAGAAAGTACCATTTCTAGTTTAAGGACTTCCATTCGTACTCTATTTAATTCTGGAGCCTCTCATTCCTTCATATCTAGGAGCATACTGATTTTTTTAAACTTCCAACTTTTATTGTTGGTAATCCAGTAGTAGTGTCCAACCATATCGGAGGGGCTAAGCAGCTCATATCGATTTATAAAGACCTAGTACTAGACATCGAAGATGTCGATTTTTCGTGTGATATGTATATTATAAGCGTGGAAGAGGTATAGACTTATCTTATGGATGCCTTGGTTATCATATTACGGGGTTATCCTCGATTGTGATAAAAAGATATTTTATTTGAAAAGCCCTAGAGGTCGTAGTTTAGTGGTCCCTTATAAGATAGGAAATATAAGGGATTTAATCTTGCTGCATTCTTTATCTTCTAATTCGGAAAGGCCATCCCCAGTGCCTGTTGTTTGCGATTCTCTGGATGTTTTTTAAGAAGCAATAGGGCTTCCATCTCACATTGAAATCACTTTTAGGATAGATCTCGAGAAGGACGCTAGACCTGTAACTTTTCCATTGAGGCATACTACTCCTAAGGAAAGAAGAGAACCAGATAAGCAAAATTTTGAATTGCTACAGAAAGGATTTATTCAACGAAGTAATTCGAAGCGAAGAGCGTAGTAGTTTTTGTCATGAAGGTCAATGGATTTTTAAGACTATATGGAGTTAAACAAGTTAACCAAGAAAAATAGGTATCCTTACCTTGGATAGATGACCTATTCAACCAATTGGGCAGTGCCAAAGTCTTTTCTCACCTAGACCTAGCGATGGGATTTCATCAATTAATAATTGCTGAGAAAAGAAAAATGAGGACTGTAGTTAGGACGCCTAATATTTTATTTGAGTAGGAAGTAATGCCTTTGGATTGATGAATACCCCCGTATTCTTTATGGACATAATGAGTAAAGTGTT
Source organism: Allium sativum (assembly GCA_030737875.1). Taxonomy (NCBI): domain Eukaryota; kingdom Viridiplantae; phylum Streptophyta; class Magnoliopsida; order Asparagales; family Amaryllidaceae; genus Allium; species Allium sativum. The sequence continues at coordinate 361,294,182 of CM060921.1, read as the reverse complement.
TTGGGGTATTCTAAATAAGATATTTGTGGTGTTTATGGACGATATTTTTATTATTTTCCAAGGACTATAAAGAGCATGAGAGTCATCTTAGGGAGGTCCTAGGGATTTTGAGAAAGAATCATCTTAAGGCTAAGTTCTCCAAGTGTCACTTTAGGAGAGAGGAAGCCAAGTTTCTTGAACACATAGTTTCTGGAAAAGGACTGGTCGTGGGCCTCACAAAAAAGGATTCAAAGATGAAGGGTTCCTCGAAATGCTTATGAGGTTAGGAGTTTCTTAGGATTAGCGGGATATTATAGGAAATTTATTAAAGACTTTGCAATGATAGCAGCCCCTTTGACCCATTTGACTAAAGAGGAATCATGAGTTTGTTTGAAGCGATAAATGTAGTAGCATATTCAAAAAATTGAAGGAATCTCTTAAGAGTGCATCTATCCTTATTGTTCCTGATGGTACTAAATGTTTGTGGTTTTTACAGATGTTTCTACGACAGGATTAAGAGTAGTGCTTAAACAGGAGGGTAGGGTACACAAGTAGACAACTAAAGGATCACGAGAACAGATACCCTGTGCATGGTTTTGAGTTAGCAACCATAGTGTTTGTCCTTAAGATATAAAGGCATTACCTCTTAGGGGAAAGGTCAAACTTTTTACAGAGCATAAATCCCTTAAATATTTGTTTTCTCAATGAGACTTGAACCTTAGGCGATAGAGGTAAATGGAGGTAATAGCGTCGTTTAATTTCACTATTTAATATACCCGAGGAACGGGTAATTTTATCATCGCCGCTTTGATTGGAGACGCACTACCCTTAGTGTTATTGCTGAGTGGAAGCAGTTTGAGTTTCCTTCCGGTTTTAACCTTCAATTTCCGTTTCAATCATCTCAAGGATTTCTCATGGTATGTGAAGTAAGACCAGTTCTGGTGGAGAGGAGTAGGCACGAGCAAGGCCTAGATGAGGAGTCGAAAGTGGTGAGGGAAAGGATTGCTAAGGGAGAGCACTTTTCTCATTCTAATAGGTATTTAGTTGATGGTGGTGGGAGTTTTAGAAGGGACGCCCAACTCTATGTCCCTAGGAGTGATAGCTTAAGAAAGGAGATTCCCATACATCCCAAAGGGGATAAAATGTTTAAGCATATGAGGATGACTTTCCTTTAGGAAGGCATGAAGAAGGATGTTGAGGAGTTCGTTGTGAGGTGTTCGACTTGTCAGAAAGTCAAAGCAGAGCAAGGTAGGCCCGAAGAGTTATTATTACCTTTTGAGGTTCCTACTTGAAAATGGAAGAATATCTCGAAGGATTTTGTGGATGGACTACCTGATAGAGTTAGGGGTATGCCCTATGGGCAATTATGTAATTTGTTACATATATCTAACTCGTAGACTGGTCTTGTTCAAAATAAATGTGCTTTCATTCTATTACAGACTTAATATATTGTGGTTATATTAATTAACTAATTTAATTAAATGTATATTTAATAGAAATCCATAAATTCTATGTTATGTGATAGTAGTTACAAAGTGTTGTGATCATGAGTAATTTATCAAAGTGAAAATAAATATACCATTTTAAATATTCATAGTCAAGATGTATCGAGATTGGATATTGATATATCTATTGAGACTAGAGTACGCAAAGCTCTCCAAATGTTGGGCAGTGTATAACTCATGACTTTTGAGGGAGCCAAGGGGTTGCGTACTAGTAGTTGTTGGGTAACTATGTAATGAATTAGTGGATAGTTTTCTGTTGGTTAATATAGCAAAGGTCAAAAAGAGTATCATTATGAAAAAATACACGACTCTCTCGAATTGAGAATACTGTTGATCTTTAATAGGGAAGCTCCGCTTTGATTATTGTTAAATGATGGCACTATCCCGATCGAACAACTATAGTTGGACGAGTGGAAGCACTAAAAGTGAAACACTATTCAAGAGAGGATTCATCTCCTTAGTTATATGAGGTTAGTATCACGGTCAACTGATGTCAACTCAAAGTCAAAGTCTCTAGCCAGAGCATTGCGATCAATAATAATTATTATGATTTAACCAAAGATTTTGTGTTTGGACTATGATGTTGAATGTGGATACCATTACCAAATTCTGTTAGTCCTAGTATGATATATTTGACGAAGAGAATTTTGTAAATAATTATCACAACTAGGTAATGCTAATTAAATTAAAATAAGGTTTTTAAATTAAAATGATTTTTTTAAGAAAATGAGTAAGCGATAAATTTTGGCCATAATGCCACACCACCTGCTAAGTGAACTGTTAACGTTAACATTCAAATAAGTTTGACACTAATCGCTGACCAAATCTACACCTAAAAGCCACACAACCGAAATGACGAATTCTTTTAAGACCCGGTGATTTTGTTAGTTTATAATTGTTGTAAACTGATTAAATTTAATATTTATGAAATATTAATTATAAATTTTGAATTTGATTTGAGAAATAAAATTGATGTATATATTTAGAAAGTTTATGAACATATTGATCGATATGAGGTATCGATGACAAAATATGTTAAATATGATTTTACATATTTAATTTGGGTCATATGGATTTTAAAGCCCATGCACTTTAGAGTGGAAATTCATTGGTTAAGTTAAAGGAAAAAGGAAGTGTAATGTCCTACGAAATCGTACTATCTGAATTGACTAATACAACACACGTCCAACCTAAATTGTATAGAAATACGAGTCATTAGGTTAGAAATAGAAATAGATAAAAGATAGAAAAAAAAGGAAACATCAGAATCTCACAGCGGAACGAACAAAATTAAATATCATATATCATAATTTTGAAATACAGAACCAGTATTTGTACTTACATACATCATCAGTATAACACATATACATTACAGCGGAAGTAACTCTAAATAACTAACGGTAAAGCCTCTTGCTTCAAGCTCCTCGAAGTGTATCTATAAAATCCTGAAATACTTGACTGCCAGTACAAATTTAGGCACCCAAGAGTTTAGGGTAAAACAAACAAAAGAAATTCTGGGTCAGTCATGGGACTAGTGTGAGTAAACTCCAACCATATCGTTTAACTTTGAAAAAATCTTTTCAAAGAAAAAAGTAATTGTAAGACTGATCAAAACATAAATACGATGGTTTTTATCTTACTATAATCGAAACATTTTTGATATAAAAATCTGGTGATATTATAATATGTCTAACAAATTAATAACCATATAGCAGAATGCTTGCATGTCATGCTCCACATACATAATATAAAATCAAAAACCGCAGGGCACTTATTGGAGATCAGATTCCAACTATGACAAGGTATGTGATCACCTTCCGATCAGTGTACTCAAGAGGGGATACGATGCGGTTCAATAAGAACATCTTGCAACCCGACCATACATGATCGGTAACTCATTTAGCTTGAGTGGACCGAATGTATTATCACCAACGGTTGTCGGCCAGCCTTCATCCGTAATTCGAAAGATACAGAAGAGAAAGAAGAACCATAGAATTTTCTACAGGTCGATGATAATACATCCTTCTTGGGTGCGACCTAACTAGCTATGTTGCCTACTCGATTTTTTCCATTTCCCGGTTGATGAGGCTTGAGGCTACGTTTACCTTTTTAGAACATATAGCCACCATTCACTTTAAATGTCACATCATCAAACATGTCAAATCACTAGTTGATCTTCCTAAAAATATTGAGGGTATAAAATCCAAGAGAAATAAATTCCACTGCCACCAAATGTAATACATTGAAAAAATCATCTTATATGATCTATTAGGCATACTCTATTAGACATTAGCCCATACAAGTTGTCTTGGGACTGGACAAACCAAAGGCACTATTCTGAAAATAGAACAACCTTTTCACTTTTACTTCATCATCAATTTTTTTTAAATAATCTAATTCGCAATGCCTATGCCTATACGGAGTGGCTTTCAGATATTAAATCCAACCGGTTTCTCCGTATTGATAACGATGGTCAAAAACTTCGATAGTTGGTTATTTAACTATTGAAGTAAAACAAACATCCATCCAAATTTCCAACTGGAAATATTATTAACTAAACATCAAACAATCAGTGACCCTTTGTAATTAATATTTTATTAATCAAACCCCTTCCCAGATTTCTTTCGATATTCTTTCCCGAAAATTTTCTAATGCTTTGGCCTCTTATGTTACATGGAAAGATTTCCATATTCTGCCTTCTTTATTTTCTATACTTAGAAAATATTCTTTATTTATAATCATTTCCAATTACTTGTCCCTTCCACGAAACCATTCATTTTTATACGTAGGAAAGTACTTCTCATTTTATTTGAAAAACGTTTCCAAATTACATTTACTTGGGTTAAAACGAATGTTGCATAAAACATCGTTATAATAACCCAAAATACTACAATCAATTAAATATATATAACATTGATCTTCGAGATTGAATCTTTCTATTTATCAATTAATAATGAAATTAATCAAGTTGGGGTATAATTACCTCTTAGACCTTGACCGAATAACATTCCTAACTTCAAACAGACAAGACCACTTATCTCGAATAATCGACATCTTATAAAACCAATTATCCATTTTTAAACATGTATATGTTTCTCTTCCTATTTTCACTAGACTTAAATTAATAGTTTTTCCTTTTTGTTTATAACATTCCATTATAACTTCGTTTCTTTATCGAATTATATATATATATATATATATATATATATATATCAATATATTGATTTCAAGTTATCTAACTTCCTTAAAAATATTCTAACTCCTTAAAATTCTGGAAAATTTCCCTAGCGTCTCCTTTGTGCGGCTCAACCAGTACAACTAAAACTCGCCTCGACCCTTTCCATTTAAAAAGAAAATAAAAAACCAAGCGGCTTGCCCAATAGGCTCATAAAACCTCATATCAAATTTAAACATGTACCTTTTTGTCGGGCATTCACTTTATATTCTTCATTCCCTTCAGTCCTTACCTATAATATATACTCCCATTCCCAATTGGTTTCAAATCGATTTAACGCTTTTGACTTTAATCGCTTTCCATTCACTAATTAATTTTCTAATTAACTTTTTGCTTAATCTACTTCTAGTTTGAACATATCACCTTCAAAGAAATTTGTATTCACTTATACACAAATCAAACTCAACTCCTTGCTCGTTTCCAAATTCTAATCCAAGTTTCATACTCGAATTCCTAGTTTCAACTTACAAATTCAATTCACTTAAACAAAATTAAGTTCAATCCAAAACTCTATTAACTATTTTTTTTTTGAAATTAGTTAACTTCAGTTGATAACGAAAAATCTAATTTTTGTTCCAAATAACAATCCATTTACTCCACTTGAGTTCATATTAATTTATTAACTAAATTCTGGATTTTTATAATGAAATATTCAAATTTCATTAATTTAAAATCATTGGATTTTATTAAATAAACCGTTATAGTTTTTATAAACAATTATAGTGTTGTTTTTCTAGAAATTTGATTTTGACATACCTCAAAATATATAAGACGAAATCCAAATTTTTTTCTTCCATTTGAAAATTATCATTTAATAGGTCCGAATGATTCTTATTTCAAAGAATTCTGACTTATACTGAGTTTTATATACTCAGTTGAAGTTCAAAACATCAAATTACGAACTACCATGTTGCAGCGATTTCTTTTTAATTAAATTTAAATATAAACGTCTAAGCTTCATTTATTAAATAAATTTCAACTCCAAACTTCCATATTTTAATATAAATGAAACTATTTTCCCAAACCTAACTTAAACATTTCGATTATCCAAAATCGTTGATTATTTCCTTCAAAATTTCATAACTTGGTTATAAATTATTCATAACTCAATTTATATTAAATTCCAACTTCCTTGTGCATAAATTATTTTATAAAACTTTTATATAATCGAATTCAAATTTTAAATTCCTTTTATGGTAATAATCCATTAACTCAACATCCTTTACCATTACAAACTAATATCATTCCTTGATAATAGTGAAGTCATTCAAGTTGGGGTAATTTATTTACTTCTCAAACCTTGATCGACAATGTTCTTATCTTGAGATAGATAAGTATGGTTTTTTAAATACCATTTATTATAATCAGAAAATATAATTCCAAATTATCTAATGAAAATTTACATCATTTCATTTATAAACGTTGTTTATAAATTAACTTCCTTATTTCATATATTAAAATGAACTTCCATTTTAATAATCTACTTGAAACTTGATCCTATTTTATTTTATTTTATTATAATAACTTATATATAAATATAGAATTTATTTTCATATTAAGTTTTAATTAATATTATTCCAAATGGAAATAATTTATTTTTGTAAATTTGAATAGTCAAATTCAAATCATAATCCCATATGGATTTATTTCAATTCAATTTACATCTCAAATATCGAAATAAATTTTATCATTTCCTTTTTTCGAAATGATTCCAAATTCTCTATTTAAATTCATACATGAATTTAAAATTCGAAATATCCAATGATAATTTATCCATCTTCATTTACAACATCGTTTATAAATTCGAGACTTGTTTTTATTATTAAGAACAAGATAATATCTCTTAGCCTGTAAAAAATTCAAATTCTATATTTTTCCTTTCATTTCATTCGAATATATTTTTACTTCCATTCAAATATATTTTTACGGTATTTAGAATGCCAATATTCAGGGCCAATGATATTCAAACATTGAATTCACACAATCATCAATCATATGTTATCTAACACATCATATATACTGATATATATGAAAACAAACAATAATAAAATTCGAGGAATCCAATAGGATCCCTCCAACCTGCTTTCCCTGCATCCACAAATGTTAGAAAACATAAATAATACCCATCCTGCTTCAAGGCAAGATATCGTGGTACATAAGGTCATCCACCACATATATTGTGGGGCGCATAGGATCATCTACTAATGGTACTATGGGAAATACCAATATCCAAGCCTAAGTATATATAATAGCGACAACCACAAAGCCTAATATAACTAATATGTATATATATAGCCACAATTCATCAACAATTATTCAGTGTATCCGAACAGTCAACAAACAACATACAAGAAGTATATAAAATAAAAATTCATTTATAATAAAATTATAAATAAACCAGAGAGTGATTTTACTCACCTTGTTTTTTATTTTCCGATCCATTCTGATTCCAAATTAATTTTCATCTTGTGTAATCCGCAGTTATGCATTATCGACTCTTATTCGATTAGATCTAGAATTCATTTAATATGCCGTTCATTATATAAATCATTGAACAATTTAAATACAATAAAAACTTTAATTACCAATTAAAAATAATTACCTTGATTAGTTTTTGATTCCTTCTTTCTTGCTATAAATAAAATTTGAGCCTTCCTGTTAAACATCACGGCCCTCTTCTGAAACCCATTCCCTAGCTGCACCTTCACCCTTCTCCATTAACAAAGCTGCACTCCGTGAAATCACTTTTATGTCAATTTTGACGAACTCTCCTTTAGCTGAACCTCGCTCTGGACCCTCTATCAACATGTCCGCACTTGTCCTATCGATCATGTAACAACCCGGAATTTTGGCGATATAAATTAATTATTAGAATTCCAAAAATCAGAATTTCTAGAAATGATGGAATTTGGCTATGAAAATTTAACTGTTGTGTTCGCCTCGGAATTATAGTCAACTTTCATGTTTGGAGTTTCATGAACGGAGTTCATATGAAAAAGTTACGAACGAAATATGAAAATTATGAAAAATAAATAAACTAGAATTTTTAATTAATATATTACCTAATTTAAACAAGCCGACTTGGGCAATCTGGTGCCCAGATGGTTGACCTATGAGGGGACAACCGCCCAGGTCGACCTATTGGGCGTCATATCACTTAGTGGCGTTTTGAAGGGTTAGGTTAACTTGTTTATGTAACGAATGGATGAATATAACATAAGACAAATCCGACGGTTCTAGGCCATTTCCACCCCTATAAATAGAGGGGTTGGGCCTCATTCTTTTCCATTCCAATCTATAGAGGCAGTGTAATGACCCGAAATCCCCCTTACGGGAAAGACCGGATTGCTTTGAGAACACGACGCATCAGATACAAACAACAGAACATTTCATTGCCATTACAACAATTACATCAGAGGACAAGAATATTTCAAAGTATGAATAAATATTACACATTAGAAATACAATATCAGAGATTAAAATTACATAGCAGTGGAAAATAATATATAAGTACAATGCGTAGTGGAAAATAACAACTGACACAATTGAAAGAAATATACAGATACAAAGCTTTCCGAATATAGCTCCAGTTGTAATCCAGGATCCTGCGAAAAGAAGTATCTGTGAAAACCAAAACTACTAGCTGCCCGTGTGGAAAATATGGGCAACCAGAGTTTAGGCAGAAACAATAAACTCCAAGTCAGTCATGGGTCTGGTGTGAGAACTAAAAAAGTTATTAAATCTTTACTTTAAAAGTTGGGAAATCATGGGACCACGCAGTATAACACGGAACGGGTTTACTCCACATGAATCCCAATTTAAAATAAAACAACGCAATGCTTTTTGGAAAAAATGAAGCTATTATAAGACTCAGATCCCATCACACAATGCAACGCAAGCCGCAGGATAGCGTTTTACCTTATAATAGCCAAACATGCTTGGTATGTTTTAAAAAAAATCATTTTGATATTACTATAAGTGATAGTGTATCAAACAACTTCAAATATAAATGTATCAATCATAGACGACATAAGCGCCCCATCCCACTATGTCTCCATATAGGTTTACAACTAAAACCAAAATGTTGCGTACTGGAAATTGGATTTCCATCATGAACCAAGGCAAGGGATCTCTCCTTTCGATTGGAGAAAATCTAGCTTACCATGTCTTAGGATTCAGCCGCAACAGCACCTGGAAGCAGCAGGGCCGGTCCACACTTATGTTAGTTGATTGGTTATTCCTGAACAATACGTTCCCCTGCCCTATGGGGAATAAAATCTGGTCAGTATGTCGACCATCTAAAGAGCCATTAGGGACTCAAATCCGAGGTACCTCGCTTTCCAACAACCACATAAGTAAAATGTCTGGGCTCCATACCATGATACCACTCCTAGCTAGAAAGAAACATATGCACTCCCTGCGGTCCCTCATCTCGTTTCTAGTCCATACTAGGATGTGAAGCTTGCGAATTAACGTTATACACAAAGATGTGCTAATTAAATCTGTGCTTTGATCATCATCCACAAGACTCTGCTTTTCAACAAAAGCCTTGATCATTTGCATCTCAGCATGCCACACTGACAATTCACGCCATGCGACTAATGTCTATCAATATATAACCTCTAAGCTCATGCATATCAGAGAAGGGTGTTTAGAAAGAGACTAAATTCTCCACCACCAAACAAATATATATTTAATAGAAATCAATCAACACAGAATGAAATCCAATGTCAGACACACATCAATTTACAAGTCCGTTCTGGGTCTGAACGAAACCGGAGGCACCTTATTCCTTGTCCCATATGTCCAATACAGGAGAGAGGTCCTCGCATATCCAGTCGATCTCCAAGTACGTTTGGACGATCGCCACTTATTACCTTGTTTTGGGGGATTTTCCCAATCAAGACATCAGTAATCATCAATACGATGTGAAGATCTCCGGTCTTCAACCACCGTCTTCGTCGTCGACTTTTAGTCGCCGTTTCAGTTATTCAGAATGGGATGAACTCGATCTTTTTGAATAACTCGCGTATTTTATAATCAATAATCAAGTGCTATAAAAACACATCATACGCCTCATTCCAATCCAGAATATTCTTTTATTCAAATATTCACACTTTACGGAAATTCTCATTAATTTTATCAAAGATATATTCTTTTAAATTTATTCTTTAATCTTCCTTTGGATATCCATTTCAAAAGATTTTACTATATCTTTTCACCATCTAAACCAAAACAAGGTTTATTAACTAGTCGGGATTATCGAGCCTTACCAAAGTAATCATTTATTTATTTTTCAATCCCAACCTATTCATCCTCTGGAGCAAACCTGGTAATGCTCCATATCTAACACCCACGGTGTTATCGGTTAATTTAATTACCATTTCAAATTTCAAATCTAATTAAAGATTTGACTATCGCCTAGAGTAAAACTGGTGGTACTCCATTCTCGATCATTTCTCTTGTTTGATAAATTTAATTATCTCATACTCTTTCCAATTTAATTAAAGATTCATTAAAACTCTATCTTGGTTTTAATCTCTAAAAGCATTACTTTATGATCATTTAACTTAATGTAGCGACCCGGAAAATTCGACACTCGAATTATCAACATTTACACAAACTGTGTCCCACTCAAGTATCGAATCTCCAGAAAGCTAGAAGAAAGAAGTTGGAGGATGAGAAAGATAAGATAGAAATTTTAGAATAGAAGAATAAGAAGAAGAGCAACACATAGAATCAAAGTCTCACATCGCGGCAGAACAAAATATAATATAGAAATAATCTCTACTGAGAACTTGAAAAAAATATACTTACAACATCAGAGTACATCAAAACACTTGGACAGTTATAACAACATGTCCTCATATACATCACACAGTGGAATATAATCATATGTCTGAACTCTTTCAACATGTCTGTAGACCTCGCAGCACCTGATAAGCTGGACCTGTACAACCCGGGCTAACCCAAGCATTTACAAAACACCGGGTCAGTCTGGTGAACTAGAGTGAGAATAACTCGCACAGTTTAAGGGGAATCATCCAACTTGAATTTTAAGTTCAAATTCCTTTCGAAAGAAAAGGATAATAGTAAGACCAGCCCACACATAAACACGGACGGTTTTTACCTTACTATAATCCAAAGCAGTTTTGAAATCATATCTCGATCTGATATTATCATAATGTCTAAATACAAATAAATATCAATTTAGAGGAACACTTGCATCTCACGTTCCACATATGTAGTATACAATTAAAAACCGCGGGCGCTTATTGGAGCTTGGATTCCGACTATGACAAGGTATGGAACCACCTTCCGAACGTGTATCTCTAGAGGCGAATACACTGGGTTCAACAAGAACGTCTTGCAACCCGGCCCTCACATGACCGACCACTCATTTCGCTTGAGTGTATCGAATGTATATCACCGACGGTTGGGATCAGCAACCGCCTCCCGACAAGGGACAGCATCGAATACAGATTAAAGAAGCAAATGGAATTTCTCTAGATAGGTGATCATACACCCTAATGGGAGCGACCCACATAGCCATGCTGCCTGCCCGATTTTTGTCATTTTGCGGTTGATGAGGCTTGAGGCTATAATCGACTTTTGAGAAATCTAGCCACCATTCATATCGTCCATACACGTCATCCAGGAACAGGATGAAACGCAGGCACCCTCCTTCCGCATCCTTTATAGGAGTCACCCCAAGGATCAGTAGCGAGAAGTCCTTGCAACCCGAAGATTCCAATCACGACAGAATCACAAGTCATCATAACTCTGGTAGCTAGCCAGAGAAATTTAACGAGTAGTTCTTCTGCTTATGAAGTTCAACGGTCTTCAATGCTCCACCTCGACCATCTTCTGACATCTTTAACGTTTACATATTTATTGGTCGGAATGGTTTTCGAATATAAATTCGATCCCGGTCTTTCCATACCAACAATCGTTTTGGTCAGATTTTGATAGTTGGTGATTTAACTATCAAAATAAACAAACATCATCCATAGAAAAATCAAATGGGTTCCTTGGTTGAGAATACAGCATCCCTTGGCCCTTTAAGTTAAACAGTTGTTAATTACATTTCTATATCTTTCAACATTTAGAATATCGCTTTCTAAATCCTTATTTCCAAATCCCATTTATTCAACTTATAATTCTTCGAATTATAGTTATAATATCTTTTGTAGAAATATCATTTTTTTTCTCTTCACTACCTTCGTATTTAAACTAATATCACCCTTGGATAATCATGAAATCGTTCAAGTTGGGGTATTTTATTTACCTCTCAGACCTTGAGCCGACAACATTCTTATATTCGGATTAGATAGGAGTTTATTAACGAAATCTCATTTCAATAATTAACCCAATCATCTCTATTTAACCCCACTTATGACCACTTTGATTCAATTAACTCCATTCTATATCTAAAACATTTATCCCCATATCTCACCGTTTTATCTTCACTTTTATAGTAGAATTCAATCTGCTCAAGCTTTTGTTTGATTTCAACTCATAAGAAAATTTGTTTAAAACTTTCCTTTTTGTAAAATTCCCTTTAAGGGATAAATCAAAATTCTAACTCATATAAATATGAGTAAACTTACTAAAATGCCCTTTGGTTATAAACAAGGGTTTTATTCACCTTAAAGGTTAACATTTTTCTTTTTATAGAAAGCTCGACTCGATATATCAAAAATACTTGGTTCCATTAGAAACATTATTACATATATATTCAAATCTTGTTTATCGAGTCTCTTTATAAATTCATGTATTATTCTTTTACAATCCCTTTTTCTACCGTTATTCACATCAATTGGTTTACTACAAAAATAATTAATCTTCCTCAAAAGGTTATTAAAAAAAATGATACTTAATTTCAATGATAATCACCAATCAAATGAATAGTTTAAAATTACTATTCTCATTCAAGTGGTTGACTTGGACATTTCAATACGGTTACTTTGTTAACCATTATTACTTGGTTAAATAAATAAGATTAATTTAAATACTTTCATTTTGATTTAATTAACAATCTAGTTAGGTTAAATAAACCCATTTAACCATTACATTCAATCTTAAACATTTGGTAAATCGCTTCATATTTGCCGCAAAACTCGCTAACATGCAAATCTTACTTTGTATACTTCTTTGTAAGTTCAAAACAAAAATAATCATTTATTTCTCTTAATCACTTCATTTTAAATAATCTATACAAAATAGATTTCAAAACTAACTTTAGTTATTTTATAACGTATTTCTATCGCTTTTCATGACGATAAACCAGTTCCATAAAACGATTCATTAACGGGCCATCTGTTGATAAATACTTAACCAATGTCACCCATTGGTTAAAATCAAACAAGTGTTGAATTTGGTTTCACAATAAAAAATCAGTCAGGTTGATTAACAGCTCATATAAATAGACAACATATTTGAGGAATCCGGTTAGATTCCTCCAACCTGTCCTTCCCTGGATCAAATGGGTTACCTCAATTTTAACACAACCATACAGTTCAACCAATAACAGTCAACAAACAATTTATAACATCCAATCACCAACCATCAGCAAACATTGCACACAAAATAGAAATAAAAACCCGGTTTATATAAAATATAAACGGGGTAAACTGAGTGAGTTGAACTCACCTTGGATTTCATCTGTCGTCACAATGGTTCGTTTTACACGCTTCTAGTTGTGTCCAACTCCGTCCATTTCAATCTTCTTACTTTAATTAACGGTTGGTAATTCTTCATTAGGCGTGTATAAATCTTCCCATCTGCGATTGTATTGGCCACGTTACAAACATCATTTCTTAAACTTTTGCTTATGTTAACAACTTAGACTCGGCATCATCTAAAACACAATTAGGCATTTCAAAACTATATATGTATTTTGTTTATTCCTAACCTACTAAATTAAAGGGTGACACGAAATTTGCCAGACTGTGTTTAAAATATTAATTCACCGGGCACAGATTGGCATATCGAAATAACCCTGGTTTCCATTTACTATTTATTTGGCAGAACTAACTAAGGCACATTAAATAAACAAAGGTAAGTGAGGTGATTAGGCATACGATGGGTATCTACCCATATTTAATACTTCCCGTTAAAACACTGCTCATTGTCACTGATTTGTTCCCAGAATTATGTGGCTCTTAAAACCTAAGTTATAATTATTAAACAAAATCAGTACTTACGTTATTATTTAAAACTAAACGAATATAATATTTACTAATTCTAACTTGCGTTAATTACCAAAATTAGGTGTCTCTTAAAATGACTTAAGTATGTTTAGAACATGGAAAAACTGGCACGTTATATGTACATCCTACCCTGAACTCACGGCATGATATTGTTTACTATATGTTGGCACATCCAAGTTTATTTAGGAACCATTGAATAACCGATCAGCATTAAAACTTTAGGCCACGTGCAAACTTAACTTAGGAAATGTTAAACTTCATTAGGCAATTTAATTAATAATTTAGATTAGGCATGCTAAAAAGTGATTAGGCAAAAATATAATTACTGTACATCTTCTGTTCCCAAAAACGTGAGCTTCCAATGCTGCTTCTTCATGCTACCGTCCAGACTTCAGATCAGCGCTACCCCACTCGAACTCCATGTCCGTGCCACCATACAAGAACACCATCCCTGAGCGGCAACACCACCAAACTCACGCTCACTTCTTTACGTACATTGCACCGCCCTCCATCCTCTCTGGTATGCACACCGCACACTCCCCTGCTCTTCTTCTTTCAACATATTTTGCCCAACCTCTTTGAGATGCCTGTTCTTGCACTGTACCCCAAACCCATGCAAAAGCCCAACACGCTGATGGTCCCTCTCATCACCACGCACAGCTCCAAGTCCTCCCCTCCCTACTCTTTCCGAAACTCTTCTACTACAGATCACGTAAAAACCCATGCATCAAAACGCTAGACCACCCCACGTCATTACCTACCATGTTGCTAACTTCCAGTCCACCGCACTTCCACCTTATTTCCGTCCTTATGCACTCATCCTTGCAACTCTGTTTCAAACGTTTTCTTCCCTCACCCCTTTTTTTTAGTCGTAAAAGGAATTACGGTTTTTACTCCTGCTCTAACAAAAGAAACAACAACATATATATATATATATATATATATATATATATATATATATATATATATAAGGGAGGAAGTGTGCGCAGCAAGCCAAGGGAATGTCGTTTCATCCAAGTATACTTGGTAGGCACGTATTTTGTTTGGGTAGCATGACACAGTGAGGTCATTTTCATTGGTAAAGACTTGGTCGGCAAGGATTAGGGGCTACAAGGTAGGTCTTGTACACTTAGGTAGTTGTGATGTGCTTTATTTTACTGTAGGATGGACGAAAGGGACAGCACCCCCTTCTTTTTCTTATTTACTTGCGCAAGTATTGTTTCAATACAGTACATGGTAGGTAACTGTAGAGAGTATTAGCATGTCCTCATTAAATTGATTTGAAAGTTAGCATGCGCTTATGTTTAGGTAGGCTGAGTACTACGGTTTTGATGCGTAGAAACTAGTCATGTGGCGTATTCAAGTTTAGATGGAGAGCACTATATATATGCCAGGTATAGGTCCCCTGTAATTTTATAGTAGCTGTCTCTGGGGTGAATTCCAAGAAAAACTTGGTTGGCACGTAAGGGCAGATTCATAGACAAAGAAATGAAATGTTTTGACAATGAGGGTGCTTTTATATTGGTTTTATGTAATATAAGTTTTAATTCACACGGTACCGTTAATTCTATTTATTTATAGACCGCTACGGACAGAAGTAAAGATACAGTTGTATCCAGCGAGGTGCCACTATCCTGAAAATATAATAATATCGGTAGGTTAACTCACATTGTGAAATCCCAAAATATTGATATAGGGTGCAAAATACTCCAAATAAAAAGTTGCTTATTTAATTTATTAAAAATTATAGTAAAATTCTAAAAATTAAATTATAACTACGTCTCAAAAGAATCTCGTCCAGATTCGAATCTAGTATGTAGTTATATCAAATAAACCGTTACAGTTGATGAATGATTTTATAGCGACTATTGGAAATTTTAATCTGGACATATCTTACCATCTATGCAATGAAATCACGATTTTTCTCTTTTATTAGGAAAATATAATCAAATCGATTCAAACATTTCTTGTTTCACATAATTCCGACTTAAAACAAATTCTGTATATTCAATTAAAGTCCAGATCGAAAATTTCGAACTACCGCGTCGTTTTCGAGCTCGTTTTAATTATATAAAATATATATTTTTGAACTCGATTTTATAAAATAAATTCGATATAAAATTCTGCTAATATTGCCAAATCGATATTTAAACAAATTTTAAATATTCGTAAACATCGTTCAAAAATCTGGGACGTTACACTTAAGGAAAATTAGTCCTGTCTTTAACTGGGTCAAAGAACCATTGTCATTTAAAACATAGTTCACGATAAACCTAAATCACCTTCCATTGACTATGGAATCTTCACGGAAAACATATTAATATATAATCGATATAAATTTCCGTATCATACTAATAATATAAATGGAATAACGGCATAGCCTTTTAAATTCCATATATAGTACTGGTCTTCCTTTGCAGAAGCTCATCTCGATTATTGCCAAAACGAATTCCACTTAATTCCAATTTACTATATTAAATTGGAAAACTTTACTTTGGAAATTTTCCTTTAGATCTTAATAAAAAGATTTATAAACTCCAAATCATAACTTCACTGGTTATTGGGTTAAAGAACAAATGTTATTTAAAACACCGTTCATAATAAACCCAAAAATCCAGTTTCAATTCAATTCCAATTAAATATTAATTAATCTGAAATTTCTCAAAATCTTAATTAAAAGATTTATTCTTTTCTCAACCGAGTTTAAGGACAGTGTTAATAAAGACACCATTCACGACAAACCCAAAATCTAATTTGTTATCAAATACAAGGATCTGAATAGAAATTATATCGGCTTATATTCAATATCAAATTCTGAAACCAACAAATATCGCATTGGGAATAATGATATATATATATATATATATCTTCCAAATTCCTCAACAATACCCATATAATTACGGAATCCAATATCGAAATATTCTGAAGACTATTTCCATTCTAATCTATTCCAATTTATTTATTAGAAAATTTTGGTTATTTTAAAACCCATTTTTCAATCCAATTTATTAATTTAAAAACCATTGGATTATTATTCTAGTTAATAACTAGTTTATTTTGATAAAAACATAATTTTATCTTTTCAAACTTGGATTTTTTCATCCAAAATCTTTACAAATCATTTATTATGATTTTACACAATTTTTCCATAATTTTAACAATTTTATTACGGCCCTTACAGTCAGTTTCTAATAACGGCCACCGAACTGCATCCATAGCGACCTTTTCAAAAATTGATTTGGATATATTTCAGAATCTAACTGTGAGATTTCAAATCTCTTATATTCATTTCAAAGCTCTTTTGATATGAACCCAACGGTACCGGTTTTAGGAGAAACTGAAGGTCGGATCTCCCGTTACATAGATTTGAAGTTAATGGTCGAAATTCACGAATGGTCACTGCGTGGCGCGTTCTATTCAAGCCATTATATATATAATATATATCATCGATTTCCATTTAAAATGTATTTTATAAGTCATTTATAAATTCATTTTAAAACGATTTCATCTTCATTTTCAATTTTAAATCAAAATTGAATATTCCAGATCATTATAATATTAAAATGATAATATTTTCAAAATATTAGATTTTGAAATCACTTCTTTTCGATATTCATTATAAAATAAATAAAATCGATCGATAAACCTGTTTGGGTTAAAATGGCGTTTCTATACTTAACCTGGCTTCATATTTTTATATATTTTCGTGTATCCATCTAAAATCGGACATCAAAATCATATTTTGAGTCTTTTCTAAATATTATTTTAAAATGTTATTTATTTCTGAATCGGAATCAAACTAAATCAATTACCATGTAATTTTATTTATATGGATTTCATACATCACATGTATTCAAAAATAATGTTAAACAACTATTAAACAGCCAATTCAAATTCAGAGTGAAATTTACTACTATATAAGCATTAAATAATTAAATAACGTTTATCACAGTCTGTTGATCAATCGGTTGACATATAATTAAATTCAGGGGAGATATGAATAAATTATCGTCCCAGACCCGTGTGGGGTTTCCAAACAGCAACAGTCGATTCAAAATAATCACTGGTTAATAAATTTAACTAATTTTAATTCGATTTGAATTATTTTTCTAAGTAGCCAATTTTCGTTGTTTAAATTATAAGTAGATATTTATAATTTAGTTTCAACTACCACAAAATAATATTAAATTATTTTTATTATTTTAACATCTCAGCATCACAATCAACACACAATATAGTAAATTAAATCGTCCATAGTTTGTGGACGAGGGAGGTGAGCTAACAGACACCGTATACAATTTATAAGGAATAAAACTGATAAAAATCTACACTGGCAATTCTATATATTTTTATGCATGAATACAACAACATGGTGAAATAAGTTTAAGTGAGAAGGAGTTCTCACTTTGGTTTCTACTCCATCATTCTTTATTTGGGGATTTCGATACTGTATGGATTAAAATTTCCCTTAAATTCTAGTTTGCTCCGTTTCCATTTTGGTCTGTTCCATGTTGTAGTGTTCTTCGTTGCGATCGCAAAGGATCTGAAATCATCGAATTCTTACCTCGTATGAAATAGTTATTTCAGTTTATATATTGATTACATTAATAAACAATTAAATAAATATTTAAAAGTGAATATTAGGCTCACATCCCTATTTTGAAACTTAATTAGGCTCACATCCGGTCATAAACTTATTGTAAATTAGGTCCCTGTTTTCAAAACTTATAAAATAATAATTAAAAAATAAATAAAAAAATTAGTAATAAAATATATTACGCATTATAAAAAAAAATTAGTTCAAAAAACAACAAAAATAATGTCAGAAAGAAGAAAACAGCAAAAAAACAGAAAAAACTGCAGTTAAATGCATAATATTATGCACCTTTTTGATTTTATTGCATGCATATATGCAATTATTGCAGTTCTTCCAGCGGATAGATTTAACATAATTTTTCAGTTCATTTTTATTTGCATCCAAATGTGCAAATTTCTCAAAAAAATGCACACATGTGTGCAACATTTTTATAGGATAAAAAGTAGGGACCTAATTTATAAAAAAAAACAAAGTTCTGAAAATTTTTATACCCGCCCCCTATTTTATTTTTTCCGCCTTTTTGTATTTTTTTAAAAAAAATGTGCGTGCGTTCATAAAAAAAAAATTCTAAAATATGGAAATAATGTCAGGAATCTACGGAAATCGAAAAATAATAGTTGCATACATTTATGCAATTATTACTGATAATTGCATATATGTATGCAACTTTTCTGTAAGCTGTTTTCAGATTAAAATCTGAAAATAAACCTGCACAAATGTATGCAAGTATTTGAAATTTTTGCGCACATGTATGCATTTATTTGCATGAATAAAAATCAACGAAGATGTATGTAGTGAAAAATATGCACGGATGTATGCAGGAAAGTGATATATGTGCATACTATTATGCATTTAACTGGAAATTTCGTTTTTTTTTTTTTGTTTTTTTGATTTTTGACGCCTTCTTTGATGGTTTTTTGTTCTGAATTTTTTAGTGTTTACATGTTTTATTTAAATACGAATTTACGTGATTTTTTTATATTTTTTTATATTTTTTTATGACTTTTCAAAAAATAGGGACCTAATTTACAATAAGTTTATGACCGGGTTTTTTTTTATATTTTGAAACTTAATAGGGACCTCTAAAAAACGCACCCTATTTAAAATCCTTAGTTACATGTTAATCCGCTAATCCCCTTCCCCTAATCACGTCTTCCCCGAACATATTCCAAGCCTCGTCGAACCTATCTTTCCCCTTTATCTCTCCAAATCGCACCACAATCAAAACCGTCGCCACTGATCTGAAGACACCACGATGTCAGCCTCCCTCCCCTGCACCATCGCCTCGAATAGCTCGTCTGTAATGTCCCGTATTTTTACGATATAATAATTTATTTAATTAATTATTTAAATAATGATTTCTGGGAATTAAATTGTTGTTTAATTAAATAATAATGAATATTTAATTAATATTTATAATATAAAAATATATTATAATTCCGAAATAGTCGAAAATAGTAGAATTCACAATATAATGTGAATTGGATCATTTAAAATATTTAATTTAGTTTAGAATTGAAATATGAAAACGAATATATTATATAAGCGACAGTTGAACGTATAAATTATATTATAATTATAATCGAGCTTGAAATGGCACGGTAGTTCGTAATTTGGCGATTCAAACTTCAACAGAATATACAGAATCCGTTTTAAAATCAGATTTCTATAAAATAAGAAATGCTCGGAGCTGGTGAAGTATATTTTTCTAATGGAAGAGAAAAGTCAAGATTTCGTCGTGTAGATTGTGAGTTGTGCTCAAATCAAATTTTCAAATAGTCACTATTGAATCGTTTATAAACCATTATGGTATATTTAATTATAATTAAGTATTGGTTTCGAATTTGGACAATACCTTTGAGACGTAGCTATAATTTTATTTTTAGAATTTTTTGTAATTTTTATTTTTGAAAAATAAGCCATTTTTATTTGGAGTATTTTACACCCTATATCAACATTTTGGGGTTTCACGAAATGAGTTAAATAGCTTATATTATTATATTTCTGGGACCGTGACACATTGCTTGTCACAACGATATTTTTATTTGTGTCTATGTCGATTCGTACACAAACGAAGTGTTACACAAAGGGTACACTAAACATTATAACTCAAACCATATTATAATATATATACGCATGAGACTGGCTTTCACTTAATTATATCCAAATAGACACACCTTTATTTTGGGGATGTATATGAAGTTTCCTGAGCATACCAATTGTGACCCGGTTGGGCAAGATCATCTGATTCATCTATAATTTCAAGCAAGGGAAAGGAGGTTCTTTTTTTTTACTTATTTTAAGGTAGTCCTAAACTACTGCACCATCCCGGAGGCATGGAACATACTCGGCCAATCTAACATCAACTACATTTGTTATCCTCTCGAATTTGCACGCTGTTTGATCAAAGGATGTGAGTGGTATTTCAACTTTCCCATGCACTTTTCTTTGATAAGTTTTCTCTATATAGTAACGCATTTTTCTTAATCCTTATGGTAATTCTACAAGTCCTGAAGTCCTGGAGGTACAGAAATATAATTGACAGAGCTTGTTAGGATAAAAGAAATAAATAAAACAAATACAAATATATTGGTTCCTTAGCAGCTAAGACATGGGATAACACTCACATCAAGTCAGTGCAGACCTATCTCATTTAAAGCGAACTGCAAACCTATACACTATATTTCTTAATACTGAAGCATTCAACACTTATAAATATATGGGTGTCCGTTCTCCGTTCCTTTTCTGGAAAACCAAATACTAAAGGCCGCCCCATATTTACTCCTTAAAGCTAACCGCGACCTTCACAAAATTCAGTCAAATAGTAATATATATAAGTGTCAGATGTAAGCTTCAACGTCCCTTTTTTTGAAGAGTTGACAGTTTTGTTTCGCCAAGAGTAGGTAGACAACGAAGGGTGGTTTGGGTTCCTTTATGGTGATGGAGCGATTGGGGGTGATAGGGTTTCCGTTCAACTCAATTTCTGGGAAGATGTAGATGATGTTGGCGACCTGTGTTGTTGCTGGTGGTAGCAAGAGTCACAGCGTGGAAAATAAAGGGGTTGGCCGGATCTCCGGCGTAGGGAGGAGATGGCGGTGAGCATCTGATTGTCGCGATGTTTGTTTGAAGTTATCGAATGGGTTTCCGTTTGCTGATTGGGTTCCTGAAGATGCAAATCACGATAGAGCATGGGTTAACGATGGGATTTATGAGATTAAAACAATACGAACGTGGTTTAGTTGGTGGTTCACTTGATTCATGACGTAATTAAAGGGGAGCAATTGTGGGAAACTGGAAGTTACAGGTGTGTGGAACTCTACGGAGAAGATTTGTTTGTAGCATGGTTAGTGGTATACATTTCTCGTGTAAAAGCAGTGGACGCTTTGAGGACAAGCTGATTGTAGAAAGAAATGTTGAATATGGTTGACATGGAGACAGTAGGGGTTGATCCCTTGTTGAACGAGAATAGGAGCGGGACTATGTTACTGAGGGGCGGTACTGTGTGACTGAGGAAGAATCAAGGAACAACAACAACCTCGTAAAAGAAGACAGTAGTCATATCGACCAATCCGACAAAATCGGTCATATTGGAATTGTACCGACAAGAGCTACATTCTGGAACAGACGTCATTGAGAACAAAGAAATTGGAATTTCGTGATAAAATCAAACAACTGTTTGGTTTTAAAACGAAATTAAAATAGAATCGTCAACTGCGAACCAAAGTGAGTAAAACTCACCAACTCATCAGTTCATATTTTTATAACTTATATTTAGAATTGATAAATGATGATTGACATCTGTGCATTGATTGGTTGATTGAATTGATGATTGATTGGTTGAAAATATAGATATAGTTATATATATATATATAAAAATCATTAATTTTATATTGATTCTGTTTATCAGAATATTTCATATTGAAATGAAATCGATGTTATTTATATTGTTTAACATCTGTGGATGTAGGGAAACAAGTTGGAGGGATCCAAATGGATTCCTCAATATTTATAATACTGTGTGTTTTCAAATATTGTGATATATGATGTGATATATAATTTGTGATTGATTACGATGACGCTGATCATGTTATTTGGTATTTTAAATACCATAAGAAATACTAGAATGTAAACAAAGAGGAAATTTTCAAAGTGTATATCGAAAATAAAATATTTGAAAAAAATGGAATATATAAAAGGAAAATATAATTAAGGAATATTTATTTAGAAAATAAACATAATTTTAAAAAAGGAAATATTTATAAAATAAATAGAATTATAAAATGAATATTGATTTAGAAAGTAAATAGAATTATAAAAGGGAAATATTTGGAAAATGAATAGAGTTTTATAAAAAGAGAATTTTACATTTGGAAGGTTTAGACCTGTGCTTCGCACACGGGTGTAACATGATATTGATTTAAAGTAAATATTTTGCAAACAATATATTATAAAGGAATTTGGAGTTTGAATTAGGGATTTAAATGGAATTACTGAAATTAGAAAGTGACTGGAAATTATTTGAGTTGAATGGCTTTCTGGGTATCGATCTGATGTTGGTTTCGGCCTTTGGGGTTTATTCTTGGGAAGTTGCTCTCTTACTAGTTTACAGTTAGAGACTGATATATGTGAGAAGATAGTGATGCGTGAATCAGAGATGGAAACGTTTTCCAAAGTAAATAACGTATATTTTCTAAAATTATAAAATAAGGATTTAATGAATATATGGAAATGATAAATGGGGAATTGAATAAATGTTGATTGATGATTGATCGATAAAATTTCCATTTAGAAATAATACCGTTGTTTGCACACATACTTTTCTTTGATAGTTAAATCATCGACTATCAAAGTTTTTGACCATTTTTCCATTGTCCATACGGAGAGACCGGGATCAGATTCGTTATCTGAAAACCACTCTGTATGGGCGTTAGCGTTGCGATCAAATATGATGAAGATAATTGAAGACGAAGTTATGCAAGGGTTGTCCTGGTTATAGAATAGTGCCTTCGGTATGTCCAATCCCAGGACGACTGTATGGAAGAATGTCTGACAGAGTATATTTAATAGATCACATAATTTGATCTCTTTAAATATAATTACGTTTGGTGGCGGAGGAATTCGTTTCTCTGAGCTGTTTACCCATGATATGTTTGGAGAAATCAATTTGTGATTTGGCGGGTATAACGATGTGACACTCAAAATAAATAAAGGTGTGATCTATACGTATGGCCTCTAGCCTCACAACCACGAAATGGTATAAAATCGGGTAGGTCGCATGGCTAAGTGGTTAGCTGCCAATTAGGGTATATTTTCACCTGATCTAGAGTTTCATTTACTTGTATAATTTATTTCGATGTTGTCCCATTCGGGAAACGGTTGTTGATCCCAACCGTTGGTGATAATACATTCGGTACACTCAAGTGAAATGAGTGATCGGTCATGTTAAGCCTGGGTTACAAGATGTTCTTGTTGAACCCGGTGTATTCCTCTCTAGAGATACACTATTAGAAGGTGGTCCCATACCTTGCTTGTTGGAATCCATTACCCAATAAGAGCCCATGGTTTTTGATTGTATATTATATATGTAGAGCGTGAGATGAAAGCATTCTACTAGATTGCTATCCACTTGATTTAGACGTTATTATAATATCAGAAAATATTGATCTTAAGAAATATTTTGGGTTATCGTAAGGTAAAAACCATCCATATTTATGTGTGGATCGGTCTTACGATTATCATTGCTTTTGAAAAGGATTTGGAAAAGTTAATCCAAGTGTTTGAAGTTTACTCACACCAGTCCCATGACTGACCCAGAGTTTATTTTGTTTTCCCTAAACTCTTGGGTGCCCAATTTTGTATGGGCAGTCAAGTAGTCGGGATTTTACAGATATACTGAGAGTTTGGAGTAGGAGGCTTCAGGGTTATAGTTATTGTTATTTCCACTGTGTTGTAAGTGTTATACTCTGATAATGTTACTGTATACATATACTAATTTTATTTCAAAGTTATGTATCTATTATATATTGTTCGTTCTGTTGTGAGATTCGTGTTTACTCCGATGTTGTATGTTCTTCTTCTTTTATTCCAAGTTTCTATCTTATCTATTCTCACCCTCTAATTTCTTTCATGGACTATCCGGTGTTTCTGATGCTTGAATAGTCGACATTGAGTTTATGTCGGTTACTCAGGATCATGAAAATCCGGGCCGTTACATCGTCGTTCGAATTCCTATGGCGTCCCAAAATTCATATCGACTCAAGAACTTTGAGCAGCTAATTCGAGTGAATTACTTGATGAAAACCGATCATAATCATGTGGTTTTAAAGATCTTAGAAATCTCTCTAATTTTTTTTCAAGAATTAAAATTTAATTCTATTAGATCGAGAGGAATTTGGGATTTTAATTAGGACGATTTCAGCCATATAAGGGAAAGTAGCGGTGGCTGTTTAAAATGAATTAGAACTAGGGTTTTCAGTTTATATATAAATATTTTATTATTAGTTAATAATTAATTAATTCTAAAAATGCTTGTTTCTCGTTACGAACTCCAAATCAAACCTAAAGAATGTTGCCCCTAGCTAAATACCTCCATTTCGAATACAATGGGATATGTTTCGTAAGCAATTCGATCGTTTCGAACAATTTTTGTCAATATTAAAATATAAATCAATATATATTGAATTTGAACATATATTTTAATTTATCGGGGTCACATAACGACTCCAAAAGTTACGGAAAAATAAATTTCTCTATGTTTTGACGATACGGTTCTAACCAAACTAATTTGGTTGAATTCGGAGACCGTTTGAAAAATGGCCTTTTTCCAGTCGATTAAATTCAGACTGAAATTACCAAACACATTTAAATTCACCGTGCTTACATATTAATTCCAAAAATTATGAAATTTCCAACTTAGCAATAATTTGACATTCCGGATCCAACAAAAGCGGTTTTGTCGAAAATAGAGGTCATTTGCAAAATGGCTATTTTTAAGGGCTATATATTATATTAAAATATATGTAAATTCCATAGTGACTATTTTAAATTTTAAATTGGACATAACCTACAATTTATAAAGTGAAATCTCAGTTTCTTACATTCATTAGAAAGATATTATTAAACCGATTCCAACGTTTCTTGTTTTACTGAAATCCGATTTATTTTGAATTATGTACATTCATTTGAAATTTAAAATCGAATTTTCAAACTACCACGCCATTTCAAATTCGTTTTATAATTAAAATAAATTTATACGTTCTAACTTCGATTTAAATAAATTTTTCGTCGTTATTATTTAAAATAAATCATTTTAAATATTCAAAACCATTAAAATAGCTAAAATAAAAATTTTTAATTGGTTCAGAAATTCTGGGTTGTTACAATCTCCCCCACTTAAAATCTTTTCGTCCTCGAAAAGGAATAGAGATGAAAGTGGTTTAACTAACAAACTTAACTTTCATTCTTCAATTTTTTAGTTTTTAAGAATTTTCTAATTTCTCAAAAATTTGGCTAACACCCTAAATTTTCGAAAAATTTCTCCATAACCTCCTTTGTACGGGCTGATCAGTAAAACCGCAACTTGCCTCATAGGGCCCTCATTAATCCAAAAGAAAAAGCAAACGCCAAGCGGCTAGCCAATCGGCTCATAAAATCATCAAACCCAATGAATATAGTAAACATGTACCTATTTATCGGGCATACAATTTTATTCCTCTTCTTAGCTTCCATGCTATGACCTGTTCAATATATATACATGTACACATATGCAATTCTAATCAATTTTCAATTCAATTCAATATTTGATCCAGTTTGGCTTAAATTACCTTTCATTTTCATATTGGATTTACCATCCCAATAAATTTATTAGATGAATTAATAATCACAACCAGCAACCAATTAGTTGATTAGCTTTTCAAATATATAATTTTTCCCTATATATACTTAAAATCATATTTTCAGTGTCAAATCACAAACAATAAAATCTAACTAATTTTTGATTTGCAAACCAATCAATTGGAAATATATAGATATCCCACTTTCGAAACTCGAACATAAGCACTGGTAATGTGATCACAATTACCAGGATCATCTCCGGGCGACTAGAGTGTGATTCTATATCTACCAAGTATATTTGAGGCTTCAAATATACGCTAGCTACGCATATATGCAAAATCTTTATATACCCGATAGTCCAAATTCAAAATCAAATAAAATACTCAAATAAGTAAATTAGGATATAATTTTCATTTTTTTTTTAAATAATACTCTTCAAACCCATTCTAGGGTATTGCAAACCCTATCTCTAACGAGTAATTCTTATAGGGTCTTACTGATCCTATCTGATGAATTCATTCATTCGGTTCTAACGTGTCTTGTTCTCTAGCTTTGTAAACTAAAGCTCTGATACCAAATTGTAACGACTCGAAATCCCCCTTATGGAAAAGCCCAGATTGCATTGAGAACACGACGCATCAGACACGAACAACAGAACATTTCATTGCCATTACAACAATTACATCAGAGTACAAGAATATTTCAGAGTATGAATAAATATTACACATTGGAAATACAATATCAAAGATTAAACATACATAGCGGCGGAAAAAATAAATAAGTACAATGCGTAGCGGAAAATAACAACTGACACAACAGAAAGAAATATACGGATACAAAGCTTTCCTAATATAGCTCCAGTGTAATCCAGGATCCTGCGAAAAGAAGTATCTGCGAAAACCAAAACTACTAGCTGCCCGTGTGGAAAATATAGGCACCCAGAGTTTAGGTAGAAACAATAAACTCCGAGTCGGTCGTAGGACTTGTGTGAGAACTAAAACAGTTATTAAATCTTTACTTTAAAAGTTGGGAAATCATGTGACTACGTCGTATAACATGGAACGGGTTTACTCCACATGAATCTCTGTTTAAAATAAAATAACGCAATGCTTTTTGGAAAAATGAAGCTAATATAAGACTGAGGTCCCATCACACAATACAATGCAAGCTGGAGGATAGAGTTTTACCTTATAATAGCCAAACATGCTTGGTACGTTTTAAAACAAATCATTTTGATATTGCTATAAGTGCATAGTGTATCAAACAACTTCAAATATAAATGTATCAATCATAGACGGCAAAAGAGCCCTTCCCAATATGTCGCCATATAGGTTTACAACTAAAACCGAAAAGTCGCGTATTGGAAATTGGATTTCCATCATGAACTAAGGCAAGGGATCTCTCCTTCTGATTCGAGACAATCTAGCCTACCATGTCTCAGGATTCAGCCACAACTGCACCTGGCAGCGGCAGGGCCGGTCCACACTTACATTAGTGGATTGGTTATTCCTGAACAATACGTTTCCCTACCCTATGGGGCATAAAATCTGGTCAGTATGTCAACCATCTAAAGAGCCACTAGGGACTCAAATCCGAGGTACCTCGCTTTCCAACAACCACATAAGTAAAATGTCTGGGCTCCATACCATGGCACCACTCCTAGCTAGAAAGAAACGCATGCACTCCCTGCGACCCCTCATCCCGTTTCTGGTTCATACCGGGGTGTGAAGCTCGCGAATTAATGCTATACACAGAGCTATGCTAATTAAAGCCGTGCTTTGATCATCATCCACAAGACTTCCTTTTCAACAAAAGCCTTGATCATTTGCATCTCAGCATGCCACACTGACAATTCACGCCATGCAACTGATGCTATCAATATATAACCTCTAAACTCGTACGTCTCAGAGAAGGGTGTTAAGCAAGAGAATAAATTCTCCGCCACCAAACAGATGTATATTTAATAGAAATCAATCAACACAGAATGAAATCCAATGTCAGAGACACATCCATTTACAGGTCTGTTCTGGGTCTGAACGAAACTGGAGGCACCTTATTCCTCGTCCCATATATTCAATAAAGTAGAGAGGTCTTTGCATATCCAGTTGATTTCCAAGTACGTTTGGATGATCACCACTTATTAACTTGTATCGGGGGATCAGCCCAATCAAGACATCAGTAATCATCCATATGATGTGAAGATCTCCGGTCTTCGACCACCGTCTTCATCGTTGACTTTTAGTCACCGTATCAGTTATTCAGAATGGGATAAACCCGGTCCTTCTGAATAACTCGCGTATTTTATAATCAATAATCAAGTGCTATAAA
This sequence comes from Allium sativum, assembly GCA_030737875.1. Taxonomy (NCBI): domain Eukaryota; kingdom Viridiplantae; phylum Streptophyta; class Magnoliopsida; order Asparagales; family Amaryllidaceae; genus Allium; species Allium sativum. Next base: position 361,265,493 of record CM060921.1, on the reverse strand, counting down.
AACACATCATACGCCTCATTCCAATCCAGGATATTCTTTTATTCAAATAATCACATTTTAGGGAAAGGTTCCTATTAATTTTATCAAAGATAAATTCTTTTAAATTTATTCTTTAATCTTCCTTTGGATATCCATTTCAAAAGATTTTATTATATATTTTCACCCTCTAAACCAAAACAAGGTTTATTAGCTAGTTGGGATTATATAACGACCCGCAACTTCCCCGTAAAGGAAAGCGTCGGATAGTTCGAGAACAAACCACAGAGGAACGCATACAGAAGAACATTTCATTGTATATTACAACAATGCATCAGATTACAAGAATATACAGAGTATGAATGAATATTACACGGAAATATCAGAGATTTAAATTACATTTAAATCCATAGCAGCGGAAGATAATACAATACACAACTAGAAGTAGATATACGGATACAAAGCTTTCCGGATATCGTTCCAGCTGTAAACCAGGATCCTGTGAATATAAATCTGCAAAATCAAAACTACTAGCTGCCCGTGTCAAAATAAGGGCACCCAGAGTTTAGGTTAAAACAATAAACTCCAGGTCAGTCATGTGACTGGTGTGAGAACTAAAACAGTTAATATTTATTTTAAAGTTAGGTAAATCAAGGGACCACGCCGTATAACACGGAACGGGTTTCCTCCCAAGAATACCAGTGCATAAAGCAAACAACGCAATGCTAAATAAAGAAAAATGAATATGTTATAAGACCCAGGTCCTATCACACAATGCAACGAAAGCCGGGGGATAGGGTTTTCCCTTATAACAGCCAAAGAATGCTTGATACATTTAAAACAAATCATTTGATACTATAATAAGTGCATAGTGTATAAAACAACTTCAAATCATAAGTATCAATCATAGACGACATGAGCGTCCCATGCCACTATGTCGCCATATATAGGTTTACAAATAAAACCGCAAATGTCACGTATTTGGAAATTGGATTTCCATCTATGAACCGAGGCAAAAGATAGTCCTCAACCGATTCGAGACTGCCTAGCCCGAGTCTCAGGATCAGAGCTCGAGTGACCCTAGGAGCGACAGGGCCGGTCCACCGATGTGGATTAAAATACCTGAACACTACGTTTCCCCGCCCTTTGGGGCGTAAACGAGCCAACTAAATGACTCCATCGGTTCGAGAACGACCGATCAATCCGAGGCGCCTCGCAACAGCAACAACCACATAAGTCAAACTCGTCAGGGCGTGTAAAACCACTGACGCCACTTCTAACTAGGAAGAAACGCAGGCCCTCCCTGAGGTCCTTTCTCCCGTTTTTGGTTCATACCGGGTGTGAAACACGCGAGGTAAACGTTACACAAAGCTACGCCACAAAGGCCGTGCTTTGATCATCACCACAAGACTTTGCTTTTCAACAGAAGCCTCGATCAATTGCCACTTAGGCATGCCACACAGGCAATTCACTCCATGCGTTTGATATCCATCAATATATAACCCCTGAGCTCGTACGTCTCAGAGAAGGGCGTTAAGCAAGAGAATAAATTCTCCGCCGCCAAACAGATATATATTTAATAGAAATCAAACACACAGACTAAAATCCAATGTCAGACACACAGTCCATTTACAAGTCCGTTCTGGGTCTGAACGAAACCGGAGGCACCTAGTACCCCGCATATCCATCGATCTCCAAGTACGTCTGGACGATCACTAACTGTTTCCATCTTCTTGGGTGTACAGCCTAATCAAGATCATCAGTAATTACCCAAACGACGTGAAGACCTCCGGTCTTCGACCATCGTCTTCATCTTCGACACCACGTCGAATCAGTTATTCAGAATGGGATAAACCCGGTCTTTCTGAATAACTCGCGTATATATTATAAAAGTTTTACACAAACACAACATACGCCTCATTACAATTCAGAATATTCCTTTATTCAAATATTCCTATACTTTGGGAAAAGTTCCCATTAATTTTATCCAAGATAAATTCTTTATATTTATTCTTTAATCACCCTTGAATATCAATTCAAACTAGTCGGGATTAGCGAACCACACCGAAGTAATCATTTATTTTATTTCCCAATCCCAACATATTCATCCCATGAAGTAAAACTAGTAGTACTTCATATCTAACACCACAGTGTTATCGGTAACTCAATTACCATTACACGTTCAAATCTAATTAAAGATTTAACTATCGCCTGGAGTAAAACTGGTGATACTCCATTCTCGATCTTTTCAATCTAATTAAAGATTCATTAAAACTCCACTTAGTTTTAATATTTCTCTGGGTTAAAGAATCGGTGTCATTTAAAAACACAGTTCACGATAAACCCAAAATCACATTCATTAATTATCGGGTTAAAGAACGAGTGTTATTTAAAACACTGTTCACGATAAACCCAAAAATCAATATCAATTCAATTCTAATGAAATCTCATTTAATTGGTACACTTCATTAAATCCAAATAAAAAGATTTAATCTTTTCACAACTGGGTTCAAGAACAGTGTTAGTGAAGACACCATTCACGACAAACCCAAATCACATTTGATATTCAATACAAGGCTCTGAATAGAAAATATATCGGCTTATATTCAATATCAAATTCTACGATTAACAAATGTCGTATTGAAATAACGATATAAATGTATATCTTTCAAATTCCCTTAACAACATCTGTATAATCACGAATTCCAACCTCGAAATATTCCGAAGACAATTTCGATTCAAATCCACTCCAATGCAATCATTGGAAATTCTGGTTATTTTTAAAACCCTTTTCAAATTCAATTTATTTATTTAAAAATAAATAGAATTATATTTCTAGTTCAAAACTAGTTCATTTCGATAAAAATCTATTTTTATCTTTTCAAATATGGAGTTTTTCATCCCAAATCTTCACAAATCATTTCTTATGATTTTACACAAATTATTACTATTTTTAATAATTTTATCAAGGCCCGTACAGTCGATTTCCACCAATGGCCATCGAACTGCACTTACAGCGACCTTTTTCAAATTTGATTTGGACATAATTCCAAATCCCACCGTTAGATTTCTAATTTCTCACATTCGTTAGAAAGCTCTCTTCGATACGAACCCAACGGTTCCGGTTTTAGGTGAATCCGACGGTCGGATCTCCCGTAATGTCCGTTTGAAATCAATGGTCGAAATTCGCGAACTGCCGCGGCGCGGCGCGTTCTATTCAGGCCATTTTATTATATATATAATATATATATCGTCGATTTCTATTTAAAACGAATTATATAAATAGTTTTGAATTCGTTTCAAAAACATTTTCAACTTCCTTTTCAATCCAAATCACAATTGAATTCTTCTTTATAGATTCGTTTTAAAATTCATTTCTATTCAATTCAAATTTCAATTCAATTTGAATTCGTTTTCAATTCAATTCATTTCGAAATCGTTTTCAATTCAATTCATTTCGAAATCGTTTTCAATTCACTTCATTTCGAAATCGTTTTCAATTCACTTCATTTCGAAATCGTTTTCAATTCACTTTGAATTCGTTTTCAATTCACTTCATTTCGAAATCGTTTTCAATTCAATTCATTTCGAAATCGATATAAATATCGCTCACGTCAAAATGACGTCAATCTAATCAACACGACTTCATAAACTTCTATTTTCAAATTTTCTTTATTTTTCAAATTGGAATGAGGCCCAATCAATTACCATATAAAATTAATTATATGGATTTTCATACAACACATGTATATAATAGCATTGAAAATAATCAACCATCAACCAAAGTGCACTACACTGTATAAGCATCAAATATAGATATTCAACGCTTATAACAGCCTGTCAATCAATCGATCGACATATTTAATCAATCAGGATGAGTGAACTTCTAATTTCATCCCAACACCCGTGTGGGGTTTCAAACAATCAAACACAGATTTTATTTGTGCAATTGGGCGATGTGTAAAATTTATCGACCCAATCAATGTCCTTCAAATAGGTGTACATAAACAAACCGTCTGGTTTGTAAATGAATATTTATTTATTCACATTCACGTCAAAATTTATATTTTAACGATAAAACATTTTATTTCAACACATGAATTTCTATTCAGTTCATTTCTTCAATAAAATGATATTTTATTTTTCTAACATATTTTAGAAAATTTCGGCGGCATAACGGCACGATACTAGAAACGGGACAAGGCCTAGCCTTATCCCCGGTCTAGTGAAGGCCCACGCCATTCACATATCAATTTTAATCAATTTCCAATTCAACCAATCAATCAAATCCAAATCAAATAATCTAACCAACTACACAACCAAACAAACAAGTCCATGGTATGTGGACGGGTGTCGGGTGCTTCTAATAAGCACCGTCTGCATCCTAGTATATATATAACTAGAAAAATAGAATTTGAGTGAGAAGTTCTCACTTATTGCTATCCTAGCTCCACGGCACTTCTTTTAGAGAAGTCTTCGTCGTCATCGCATCCTTTTTCATCTTCGTTGCCCGCTTCCACTACCTATGTAAAAATCATATTTTTATTTCGAAGTTCAATATATAAAAATCATATTTTTACTTTGCTATTCAATATATAAAAATCGAATTTTTACTTCGTTATTCAATATATAAAAATCGAATTTTTAGTTCGCTATTCGATATATAAAAATCGAATTTTTAGTTCGCTATTCAATATATAAAAATCGAATTTTTAGTTCGCTATTCAATATATAAAAATCGAATTTTTAGTTCGCTATTCAATATATAAAAATCGAATTTTTAGTTCGCTATTCAATATACAAAAATCGAATTTTTAGTTCGCTATTCAATATATAAAAATCGAATTTTTAGTTCGCTATTCAATATATAAAAATCGAATTTTTAGTTCGAAGTTCAATATATAAAAATTCTATTTTTCTTTCGAAGTTCTATATATAAAAATTCTATTTTTATTTCAACGTTCTATATATAAAAATCATATTTTTATTTCAACGCATTATTTAATTTTTCCTATAAAGACCACACCTTTATTTTCAAAATTATATCTTTATAATAAAAATCATGTTTTTATTCTATTTTAAAAACAATACTAATTATATAAACTGATTTCATAAATTAAAAACTGATTTCATAAATTAAAAATTACCTGAGGGGCACTTGGGGGAGAGGGGTGGCCGGAGGCAGTCGTTGGGGGGGGGGACGGTGGCTCTTGCGGTGGCGGCTCGCGAAGGGGGTACTCGCGGTGGTTCTAGGGTTCGCGACTGAGGGAGTTTCTCGAGTGGAGGGTGGCGGCTGATGAAAAGGGGGGTTCGGCGATGGGTGGCACCGCCTAGGGCGCGATGGCGAGGAGGAGAAGAGAGAAGCGAGAGGGGGTCGGATTGAGGTGGGGGCTGGTCGGAGGGGGAGGGGAAGCCAGGCGCGGCGCCGCCGCTTGAGGGGGGGGGGGTTCGTCGATCACCTGACGCGATCTTCTCTTTTTTAAAAAAAAAAAAAAAATCAATTTCCAAAAGTAAACGGGGGGGGTCTAATGATATAGAGAGAATATTATTTTTATTTAATTATTTAATTATTTTAATTCAAAAAAAGCAACTTTTATTTTCGACCTCGAAACGAGACCCACCGCCTGTCGTCCATAGCGTATTACCCCCATTCCGAACCCAATGGGATATGTATCGTAGACTGATTCGACTGTTTGAATCAGTTTCCGTTAAATTTACATTTAAATCACTATATTGAATTTTAAACGTACATTTCAAATTACCGGGGTCACATACTAACTAGAAAAATTCCTAAAAAATATTTTCTAGCTTCGTATTGACGATACGGTCCTAACAAAACTAGTTTCGTCGAATTCTGAGATCGTTGGAAAAATGGCCATTTTCCAGTCGATTAAAATCAACTGAAATGGTCAAAACACGTTTTCCTTTGCCACGCTCACATATTGATTCGAAAAATTACGAAATTTTGAATCTAGCAATAATTCGACATCACGGACCTAACAAAACTGGTTTCGTCGAAATCCGAGGTCATTTGCAAAATGTCCATTTTTAAGGGCCTGAATTCCATAGCGACTATTCAGAATTTTCAACTGGACATAACTTTTGATTCCCGCTACTGACTTTTGATTTTTCGGATTCGTTGGAAAGATATTCACTATTAGATTCCATTATTTTTGGTTTCACTAAAATCCGGATTGTTTTGCACCCGGTACATTCAATTGAAGTTTGAAATCGAATTATCGAACTACCGCGCCATTTTCAATTCTATTTATAATTATATATAAATATTTATATTCTAACGACGACGCGTATAATATATACGTTCGAATTCTATTCAAAATAAATTTCTCGTCGATATTATTTAAAATAATTCATTTTAAATATACAAAATTCGCCAAAATCGCCAAAATAAAAATTTTAAACTGGCCCAGATTTTACGGGTTGTTACAATCTCCCCCACTTAAAACTTTTCGTCCCCGAAAAGGAACAAAGTCGAAAGTGGTTTGATTAATCAACTCTACGTTCGATCTTGCTTCCATTCTCCAACTTTTCAGTTTCTGAGAATTTTCAAAATTTCAAAAATTTGGCTAACACCCTAAATTTTCGAAAAATTTTGCCATAACCTCCCCTGCACCGGGAGCATCGGGGAATTTCAAATAGCTTCCCAGGTCCTTCAGATCTCAAAAAGAAAAAGAAAAAGCCAAGCGGCTAGCCAATAGGCTCACAAAATCATCATCACCCAAACAAAACAGGAAATTATGTAGTAAACATGTACCTATTTGTCGGGCAAACAAATTTTATTCTCTGGCTCTAGCCTCCTTGCTATGACCTGTTCAATGTAAGTATATGTATATGCAAGCAAATGCGACCAATTTTCAATAAAATTCAATATTTGATGCTATTAGGCTAAATGGCTAAAAATTAGCAAACAAATAAACAAACAACACAAACATCAATCAATTAGTGAATTAGAGTTTCAAATTCATAACTTTGATACATAGTCAAAAATCAGATTTTTGATGCCAAATCACAACAATAGGCCCTATCTAATTTTGGTTCTCACACCAGTCAATAGGAAATATATAGAAATCTCACTTTCGTCGCTCGAAAATAAATACTGGCGACAGTGCCCCATCACCAGAATTATTCCTGGGCACTAGAGTATGATTCTATAACCATCCAGTATATTAAAACTTCGAATACACGCTAGCTAGGCGCATACGCAAAAATCTTTATATTTTGGATTGTCCTAATCAATATAAAATAAATAAACAAATACGAATAATTGATTTAAATTTTCCAAACAAAATTTGTTTTTATTTTTAAAAATATACTCTTCACACTCGTTCTAGGATACTACTGATCCTATCTCTAACGAGTCATTCTAATTGGATTTTACTAATCCAATTATCTGATGAATTCTTTCATAGGGTTCTAATGTGTCTTGTTCTCTGAGCTTGGTAAACCAAAGCTCTGATACCACGTATAACGACCCGCAACTTCCCCGTAAAGGAAAGCGTCGGATAGTTCGAGAACAAACCACAGAGGAACGCATACAGAAGAACATTTCATTGTATATTACAACAATTCATCAGATTACAAGAACATACAGAGTATGAATGAATATTACACGGAAATATCAGAGATTTAAATTACATTTAAATCCATAGCAGCGGAAGATAATACAATACACAACTAGAAGTAGATATACGGATACAAAGCTTTCCGGATATCGTTCCAGCTGTAAACCAGGATCCTGTGAATATAAATCTGCAAAACCAAAACTACTAGCTGCCCGTGTCAAAATAAGGGCACCCAGAGTTTAGGTTAAAACAATAAACTCCAGGTCAGTCATGTGACTGGTGTGAGAACTAAAACAGTTAATCTTTATTTTAAAGTTAGGTAAATCAAGGGACCACGCCGTATAACACGGAACGGGTTTCCTCCCAAGAATACCAGTGCATAAAGCAAACAACGCAATGCTAAATAAAGAAAAATGAAGCTGTTATAAGACCCAGTTCCTATCACACAATGCAACGCAAGCCGGGGGATAGGGTTTTCCCTTATAACAGCCAAAGAATGCTTGATACGTTTAAAACAAATCATTTGATACTATAATAAGTGCATAGTGTATAAAACAACTTCAAATCATAAGTATCAATCATAGACGACATGAGCGTCCCATGCCACTATGTCGCCATATATAGGTTTACAAATAAAACCGCAAATGTCACGTATTTGGAAATTGGATTTCCATTTATGAACCGAGGCAAAAGATAGTCCTCAACCGATTCGAGACTGCCTAGCCCGAGTCTCAGGATCAGAGCTCGAGTGACCCTAGGAGCGACAGGGCCGGTCCACCGATGTGGATTAAAATACCTGAACACTACGTTTCCCCGCCTTTTGGGGCGTAAACGAGCCAACTAAATGACTCCATCGGTTCGAGAACGACCGATCAATCCGAGGCGCCTCGCAACAGCAACAACCACATAAGTCAAACTCGTCAGGGCGTGTAAAACCATTGACGCCACTTCTAACTAGGAAGAAACGCAGGCCCTCCCTGAGGTCCTTTCTCCCGTTTTTGGTTCATACCGGGTGTGAAACACGCGAGGTAAACGTTACACAAAGCTACGCCACAAAGGCCGTGCTTTGATCATCACCACAAGACTTTGCTTTTCAACAGAAGCCTCGATCAATTGCCACTTAGGCATGCCACACAGGCAATTCACTCCATGCATTTGATATCCATCAATATATAATCCCTGAGCTCGTACGTCTCAGAGAAGGGCGTTAAGCAAGAGAATAAATTCTCCGCCGCCAAACAGATATATATTTAATAGAAATCAAACACACAGACTAAAATCCAATGTCAGACACACAGTCCATTTACAAGTCCGTTCTGGGTCTGAACGAAACCGGAGGCACCTAGTCCCCGCATATCCATCGATCTCCAAGTACGTCTGGACGATCACTAACTGTTTCCATCTTCTTGGGTGTACAGCCCAATCAAGATCATCAGTAATTACCCAAACGACGTGAAGACCTCCGGTCTTCGACCATCGTCTTCATCTTCGACACCACGTCGAATCAGTTATTCAGAATGGGATAAACCCGGTCTTTCTGAATAACTCGCGTATATATTATAAAAGTGTTACACAAACACAACATACGCCTCATTACAATTCAGAATATTCCTTTATTCAAATATTCCTATACTTTGGGAAAAGTTCCCATTAATTTTATCCAAGATAAATTCTTTAAATTTATTCTTTAATCACCCTTGAATATCAATTCAAACTAGTCGGGATTAGCGAACCACACCGAAGTAATCATTTATTTTATTTCCCAATCCCAACATATTCATCCCATGAAGTAAAACTAGTAGTACTTCATATCTAACACCACAGTGTTATCGGTAACTCAATTACCATTACACGTTCAAATCTAATTAAAGATTTAACTATCGCCTGGAGTAAAACTGGTGATACTCCATTCTCGATCTTTTCAATCTAATTAAAGATTCATTAAAACTCCACTTAGTTTTAATATTTCTCTGGGTTAAAGAATCAGTGTCATTTAAAAACACAGTTCACGATAAACCCAAAATCACATTCATTAATTATCGGGTTAAAGAACGAGTGTTATTTAAAACACTGTTCACGATAAACCCAAAAATCAATATGAATTCAATTCCAATGAAATCTCATTTAATTGGTACACTTCATTAAATCCAAATAAAAAGATTTAATCTTTTCACAACTGGGTTCAAGAACAGTGTTAGTGAAGACACCATTCACGACAAACCCAAATCACATTTGATATTCAATACAAGGCTCTGAATAGAAAATATATCGGCTTATATTCAATATCAAATTCTACGATTAACAAATGTCGTATTGAAATAACGATATAAATGTATATCTTTCAAATTCCCTTAACAACATCTGTATAATCACGAATTCCAACCTCGAAATATTCCGAAGACAATTTTGATTCAAATCCACTCCAATGCAATCATTGGAAATTCTGGTTATTTTTAAAACCCTTTTCAAATTCAATTTATTTATTTAAAAATAAATAGAATTATATTTCTAGTTCAAAACTAGTTCATTTCGATAAAAATCTATTTTTATCTTTTCAAATATGGAGTTTTTCATCCCAAATCTTCACAAATCATTTCTTATGATTTTACACAAATTATTACTATTTTTAATAATTTTATCAAGGCCCGTACAGTCGATTTCCACCAATGGCCATCGAACTGCACTTACAGCGACCTTTTTCAAATTTGATTTGGACATAATTCCAAATCCCACCGTTAGATTTCTAATTTCTCACATTCGTTAGAAAGCTCTCTTCGATACGAACCCAACGGTTCCGGTTTTAGGAGAATCCGACGGTCGGATCTCCCGTAATGTCCGTTTGAAATCAATGGTCGAAATTCGCGAACTGCCGCGGCGCGGCGCGTTCTATTCAGGCCATTTTATTATATATATAATATATATATATCGTCGATTTCTATTTAAAACGAATTATATAAATAGTTTTGAATTCGTTTCAAAAACATTTTCAACTTCCTTTTCAATCCAAATCACAATTGAATTCTTCTTTATAGATTCGCTTTAAAATTCATTTCTATTCAATTCAAATTTCAATTCAATTTGAATTCGTTTTCAATTCAATTCATTTCGAAATCGTTTTCAATTCAATTCATTTCGAAATCGTTTTCAATTCACTTCATTTCGAAATCGTTTTCAATTCACTTCATTTCGAAATCGTTTTCAATTCACTTTGAATTCGTTTTCAATTCACTTCATTTCGAAATCGTTTTCAATTCAATTCATTTCGAAATCGATATAAATATCGCTCATGTCAAAATGACGTCAATCTAATCAACACGACTTCATAAACTTCTATTTTCAAATTTTCTTTATTTTTCAAATTGGAATGAGGCCCAATCAATTACCATATAAAATTAATTATATGGATTTTCATACAACACATGTATATAATAGCATTGAAAATAATCAACCATCAACCAAAGTGCACTACACTGTATAAGCATCAAATATAGATATTCAACGCTTATAACAGCCTGTCAATCAATCGATCGACATATTTAATCAATCAGGATGAGTGAACTTCTAATTTCATCCCAACACCCGTGTGGGGTTTCAAGCAATCAAACACAGATTTTATTTGTGCAATTGGGCGATGTGTAAAATTTATCGACCCAATCAATGTCCTTCAAATAGGTGTACATAAACAAACAGTCCGGTTTGTAAATGAATATTTATTTATTCACATTCACGTCAAAATTTATATTTTAACGATAAAACATTTTATTTCAACACATGAATTTCTATTCAGTTCATTTCTTCAATAAAATGATATTTTATTTTTCTAACATATTTTAGAAAATTTCGGCGGCATAACGGCACGATACTAGAAACGGGACAAGGCCTAGCCTTATCCCCGGTCTAGTGAAGGCCCACGCCATTCACATATCAATTTTAATCAATTTCCAATTCAACCAATCAATCAAATCCAAATCAAATAATCTAACCAACTACACAACCAAACAAACAAGTCCATGGTATGTGGACGGGTGTCGGGTGCTTCTAATAAGCACCGTCTGCATCCTAGTATATATATAACTAGAAAAATAGAATTTGAGTGAGAAGTTCTCACTTATTGCTATCCTAGCTCCACGGCACTTCTTTTAGAGAAGTCTTCGTCGTCATCGCATCCTTTTTCATCTTCGTTGCCCGCTTCCACTACCTATGTAAAAATCATATTTTTATTTCGAAGTTCAATATATAAAAATCATATTTTTACTTTTCTATTCAATATATAAAAATCGAATTTTTACTTCGTTATTCAATATATAAAAATCGAATTTTTAGTTCGCTATTCAATATATAAAAATCGAATTTTTAGTTCGCTATTCAATATATAAAAATCGAATTTTTAGTTCGCTATTCAATATATAAAAATCGAATTTTTAGTTCGCTATTCAATATATAAAAATCGAATTTTTAGTTCGCTATTCAATATATAAAAATCGAATTTTTAGTTCGCTATTCAATATATGAAAATCGAATTTTTAGTTCGCTATTCAATATATAAAAATCGAATTTTTAGTTCGAAGTTCAATATATAAAAATTCTATTTTTCTTTCGAAGTTCTATATATAAAAATTCTATTTTTATTTCAACGTTCTATATATAAAAATCATATTTTTATTTCAACGTATTATTTAATTTTTCCTATAAAGACCACACCTTTATTTTCAAAATTGTATCTTTATAATAAAAATCATGTTTTTATTCTATTTTAAAAACAATACTAATTATATAAACTGATTTTATAATTTAAAAACTGATTTCATAAATTAAAAATTACCTGAGGGGCGGTTGGGGGAGAGGGGTGGCCGGAGGCAGTCGCTGGGGGGGGGGGGGGGGAACGGTGGCTCTTGCGGTGGCGGCTCCCGAAGGGGGGTACTCGCGGTGGTTCTAGGGTTCGCGACTGAGGGGGTTTCTCGAGTGGAGGGTGGCGGCTGATGAAAAGGGGGGTTCGGCGATGGGTGGCACCGCCTAGGGCGCGATGGCGAGGAGGAGAAGAGAGAAGCGAGAGGGGGTCGGATTGAGGTGGGGGCTGGTCGGAGGGGGAGGGGAAGCCAGGCGCGGCGCCGCCGCTTGAGGGGGGGGTTCGTCGATCGCCTGACGCGATCTTATCATTTTTTTTTTTAAAAAAAAATCAATTTCCAAAAGTAAACCGGGGGGGGGGGGTCTGATGATATAGACAGAATATTATTTTTATTTAATTATTTAATTATTTTAATTCAAAAAAAGCAACTTTTATTTTCGACCTCGAAACGAGACCCACCGCCTGTCGTCCATAGCGTATTACCCCCATTCCGAACCCAATGGGATATGTATCGTAGACTGATTCGACTGTTTGAATCAGTTTCCGTTAAATTTACATTTAAATCACTATATTGAATTTTAAACGTACATTTCAAATTACCGGGGTCACATACTAACTAGAAAAATTCCTAAAAAATATTTTCTAGCTTCGTATTGACGATACGGTCCTAACAAAACTAGTTTCGTCGAATTCTGAGACCGTTGGAAAAATGGCCATTTTCCAGTCGATTAAAATCAACTGAAATGGTCAAAACACGTTTTCCTATGCCACGCTCACATATTGATTCGAAAAATTATGAAATTTGAAACCCAGCAATAGCTTTACATCACGGACCCAACAAAAGTGGTTTCGTCGAAATCCGAGGTCATTTGCAAAATGTCCATTTTTAAGGGCCTGAATTCCATAGCGACTATTCAGAATTTTCAACTAGACATAACTTTTGATTCCCGCTACTAACTTTTGATTTTTCGAATTCGTTGGAAAGATATTCACTATTAGATTCCATTATTTTTGGTTTCACTAAAATCCGGATTGTTTTGCACCCGGTACATTCAATTGAAGTTTGAAATCGAATTATCGAACTACCGCGCCATTTTCAATTCTATTTATAATTATATATAAATATTTATATTCTAACGACGACGCGTATAATATATACGTTCGAATTCTATTCAAAATAAATTTCTCGTCGATATTATTTAAAATAATTCATTTTAAATATACAAAATTCGCCAAAATCGCCAAAATAAAAATTTTAAACTGGCCCAGATTTTACGGGTTGTTACAGATTATCGAGCCTTACCAAAGTAATCATTTATTTATTTTCCAATCCCAACCTATTCATCCCCTGGAGCAAAATTGGTAATGCTCCATATTTAACACCCACGGTGTTATCGGTTAATTTAATTACCATTTCAAGTTTCAAATCTAATTAAAGATTTAACTATCGCCTGGAGTAAAACTGGTGGTACTCCATTCTCGATCATTTCTCTTGTTTGATAAATTTAATTATCTCATTCTCTTTCCAATTTAATTAAAGATTCATTAAAACTCTATCTTGGTTTTAATCTCCAAAAGCATTACTTTATGATCATTTAACTTTAGGAAAATTAATCCTGTCTTTAACTGGGTCAAAGAACCAATGTCATTTAAAACACAGTTCACGATAAACCTAAATCACCTTCCATTAACTATGGAATCTTCACGGAAAACAGATTAATATATAATCGATATAAATTTCCTTATCATACTAATAATATAAATGGAATAACGACATAGCCTTTTAAATTCCATATATAGTATCAGTCTTCCTTCACAGAAGCTCATCTCGATTATTACTAAATCGAATTCCACTCAATTCCAATTTAATATATTAAATTGGAAAAATTTATTTTGGAAAATTTCCTTTGAATCTTAATAAAAAGATTTATAAATTCCAAATCATAACTTCACTACTAATTGGGTTAAAAAACAAATATTTTTTTAAAACACCGTTCACGATAAACCCAAAATTCCAATTTCAATTCAATTCCAATTAAATATTAATAATCTAGAACACTTCTCTAAATCTTAATCAAAAGATTTATTCTTTTCTCAACAGGGTTTAAGGACAGTGTTAATAAAGAAACCATTCACGACAAACCCAAAATCTAATTTGATATCAAATACAAGGCTCTGAATTGAAATTATATCGGCTTATATTCAATATCAAATTCTGAAACCAATAAATATCGTATTGGGAATAACGATATAGATATATCTTCCAAATTCCTCAACAATATCCGTATAATTACGAAATCCAATATCAAAATATTCCGAAGATTATTTCCATTCAGATATATTCCAATTTATTTATTGGAAAAATTTGGTTATTTTAAAACCCATTTTTCAATCCAATTTATTAATTTAAAAACCATTGGATTATTATTCTAGTTAATAACTAGTTAGTTACGATAAAAATACATTTTTATCTTTTCAAACTTGGAATTTTTCATCTAAAATCTTTCCAAATCGTTTATTATGATTTTACACAATTTTTCCATATTTTTAATAATTTTATTAAGGCCTTTACAGTCGGTTTCCAATAACGGCCACCGAACTGCATCCATAGCGACATTTTCTAAAATTGAGTTGGATATATTTCAAAATCTAACCATGAGATTTCAAATCTCTTATAGTCATTGGAAAGCTCTTTTCGATATGAACCTAACGGTTTCGGTTTTAGGAGAATCCGAAGGTCGGATCTTCCGTTACATCAATTTGAAGTTAATCGTCGAAATTCGTGAACGGTCACTGTGCGGCACGTTATATTCAAGCCATTATATATATAATATATATATCGTTGATTTCCATTTAAAACATATTTTATAAATTGTTTATAAATTCATTTTAAAACGATTTCAACTTCGTTTTCAATTTTAAATCAAAATTGAATATTCTATATCAATATAATATTAAAATGATAATATTTTCAAAATATTAGATTTTGAAATTACTTCTTTTTGATATTCATTATAAAATAAATAAAATCGATCGATAAACCCGTTTGGGTTTAAATGACGTTTCTATACTTGACCCGGCTTCATATTTTTATATATATTCGTGTCCATCTAAAATCAAACATCAAAATCTGTAACATCCCGAGATTTGCGACGATTTGAATTATTAAATTTAATGTGATTTCTTTTAACAAATGTTTTAATTATTAAATAATAATGATTTATGTCGTATATTGTTAAGATATTAACTTGATTTGACTTGTTAACTGTAAGGACCCGTAACTTCCCTGGTAAGGAAAGAGCGGATACTTTGAGAACAACACACAAAAGAACGCAGACAGAAGAACATTTCATTGTATATTACAACAATTCCATCAGAATAAAAGAATATACAGAGTAAGAAAAATATTACACAGAAAATATCAGAGATTTAAATTACATTTAAATACATCGCAGCGGAAAATAATGCAAAACACAACAAGAAGTTATACACGGATACAGAGCTTTCTAAGTATCGTTCCAGCTGTAAATCAGGATCCTGTGAATATAAATATGCAAAACCAAAACTACTAGCTGCCCGTGTTAAAATAAGGGCACCCAGAGTTTAGCTGAAAAAAATAAACTCCAGGTCAGTCATGTGACTAGTGTAAGAACTAAAACAGCTATTAATCTTTATTTTAAATCAGATATATCAAGGGACCACGCCGTATAACACGGAACAGGTTTCCTTCCAAGAATACCAGTGCATATAACAAAACAGCGCAATGCTTTTTGGAAAACTGAAGCTATTATAAGACCCAGATCCTATCACACAATGCAACGCAAGCCGGGGGATAGGGTTTTTACCTTATAATAGCCAAGAATGCTTGATACGCTAAATTTCATCTTTTATTATTACTATAAGTGTATAGTGTCAAAACAATTTCAATCATAAGTATCAATCATAGACGACATGAGCGCCCCATCCCACTATGTCGCTATATATAGGATTTCAATCATAAGTATCCATTTGTGAAACAAGGCCAGGGATCGTCCTCTACCGATTCGAGACTGTCTAGCCCGAGCCTTAGGAACAGCTGCAACTGCCCTATGGATCGTCAGGGCCAGTCCACCTATGTGGATTATTATGCCTGAACACTACGTTTCCCCGCCCTTTGGGGCGTAAATGAGCCAACAAATGACTCCATCGGCTCCACATAGTCACCGATAAATCTGAGGCGCCTCGCAACAACAACAACCACATAAGTCAAACTCGTCAGGGCGTGTAAAACCACTGACGCCACTTCTAGATAGAAAGAAACGCATGTCCTCCCTGAGGTCCTTCTCCCGTTTCTAGTTCACAACCGGAGTGTGAGGCTCGCGAATTAACGCTACACAAAGCGATCCCACAAAGGCTGTGCTTTGATCGTCAAGCACAAGACTCTGCTTTTCAACAGAAGCCTTGATCACTTGCATCTTAGCATGCCACACAGGCAAACCACTCTATGCCACCGATATCAGTCACACAGAATGAAATCCAATGTCAAACACATAGTCCATTTACAAGTCTGTTCTGGGTCTGAACGAAACCGGAGGCACCTTGTACCTCGCATATCAATCGATCTCCAATTATGTCTGGACGATCACCAACCGATTTCCTCCTCTTTGGTGTACGGCCCAATCAAGATCATCAGTAATTATCCAAACGACGTGAAGACCTCTGGTCTTCCTCTTCGACACCACGTTGAATCAGTTATTTAGAATGGGATAAACCCGGTGTAATGACCCAGGGTTTTCAGCCTCGAAAATCGACATAAATACCTTTACCGTAACTCATGCCGATCCTCCAAGCACCGAAAACACTGGAACGTTTAGAAAGAAATTAGAGGGTGAGATAAGAAAGAAAGAAATTTTAGAATAGAAGAAGAAGAGTCAACACAGAGTCTCACATCGCAGCGGAACAAAATATAATACTGAAATAAATCTTTATTGAAAGCTTTTGAAAATACTTACAAGATCAGAGTACAACATACATCTGGACAGTTATAATAATCTGTCCTCATACACACAGCGGAATATCATTCGTCTGAACATCTTCAGCTCATCTCTAGACTTCTCAGTACCTGATAACCTGAACCTGTACACCTCGGTCTAACCCGAGCATTTACAAAACACCGGGTCAGTCTGGTGGACCAGAGTGAGAAAAACTCGCATAGCATTAAGGTATCACACAACTTGACTTTAAAGTTAAAAATCCTTTCGAAAGAAAAGGATAATCGTAAGACCGATCCACACATAAACACGGATGGTTTTTACCTTACGATAACCCAAAACAGTTTTGAAATCAATATCTTTTCTGATATTATCATAGTGTCTATATACAAGTAAATATCAATCTAGTGGAACGCTTGCATCTCACGCTCCACGTATATATATACAAAAAAAATCGCGGGCACTTATTGGAGATTAGATTTCCGACCTTGACAAGGTATGGGACCACCTTCCGCACGTGTATCTCTAGAGGCGAATACACAGGGTTCAACAAGAACGTCTTGCAACCCGGCCCTCACATGACCGACCACTCATTTCGCTTGAGTGTATCGAATGTATATCACCAACGGTTGGACTCAAACCACCGTTCCCGAATGGGCAGAATCGATAGATTAAGAAACAAAAGGAATTTCTCTAGATAGGTGATTATACACCCTAATGGGAGTGACCCACATAGCCATGCTGCCTGCCCGATTTTTGTCATCTCCCGGCTGTGAGGCTTGAGTTTATAATCTTTTCAACACCTGGCCACCATTCACTTTGAATGCCGCATTGTCAGATCCGCCAGGTATCACTAAATACTGATTTCCACAAAAATACTCTAAGCGTTAAGCCAAAGAAGGTGTACAGTCTTCTCTGCCACCAACAGAGATACGTTTGTAGAACATCAATATACGTGATCCCTTTGGAAATACTCTGTCAGACACTCGTCCATACAAGTCATCCAGGAACAGGATGAACCGAAGGTACCCTCCTACTGCATCCAATATAGGAATCAACCCATGGATCAGTAGCGAGTAGTCCTTACATTCCACAACTTTCAACCACGACAGGACCCCAGTTTATCTCCGGGGCGAATCAGAGATTGTAAGTGGTCCTTCCGTTTTATGAAGATCTATGGTCTTCACATGCTCCATCTCGATCGTCACTTGATCTCTTCTCTACTTTCGTATTTGTTGGTCGAAATGGTTTTCTAATATACATTCGATCCCGGTCTTTCCGTACCAACAATCGTAAAGGTCAGACTTGATAGTCGGTTATTTAACTATCAAGTAAACATCCATAAAATCAAAAAAATAGATACGCTGGTCTGGTACTCAGCATCACTTGGCTTTCTTAATAAAAATTCATCGCCCAATCTCGTTTTAGTTCTGTTACTAGGAAAATATAATCTCATATCATTTCCTTTACTTTGAAAATCTTACCATGCACTCTTGACATTACCAACTGGTATCATCCTTGGATAATCCCGCAGTCGTTCAAGTTGGGGTATTTTAATTACCTCTCAGACCTTGACCAGCAACGTTCTTATCTTCAGATGAATATGAGTTGTAATTCAAACACCCTATATTAATATTATAAATCTTATTTCCAATTCTCGTTTTACCAAGCTCACTTTTAAATCTCTTTCTTGGTAAATCTCTTTCCAATTCTTTTGGTTTAACTTAATTCCCTTATTAAGTATTTCAAATTCAAAAACGACGTTCAAACTCATATTCCATTTATAAACCTTGTTTATAAATTTAATATGACCCTTCCACCTCCCTTAACTCAAATGTTAAGTAAAAACTTTTCATTTAAGTTATAAATTCGTTTAAACCTCTTATTTGCAGTTCAAATACTAAAACTCATCATTAACCCCTTTCCAACACTCGACCATTTTTTTTTTCAATTTTGATTACTTAAAGGCATTACATTGGTGATTATTATATTAACTCATTAATTTCAACAGTCATCATTCAATTCAATCATCTCCTTTATTTACTAAAATGGATAATAAATTTCTTTTTTAAAACCTTACTAGGATTAATAAATTTTCAAGTTATTTCACAAATTTCAAAGTCTAACTTGGTTTAAATAGTCGACACAAAACATGATTATCCTTCTAACCAATTCCAGTAATTCCTCCTTTATATAAATTAAAATATGATTCATTTAAATAACTTTATTTAATCGCTCATGATTAATTAAACACTTAACTGCTAGGTTATTTCCTGCTTTTGCTTATAATCCTCATCGACATAGGAATTCATTTTATAAAAAACAAATTTCATAATTCCTTATAAACTCTAAATAAATAAATAATTACTATTTATTTCCCCTTTAAATAAATTTCACCCAAAGGAATATTTTTGAAAACCTATTTTTAGTTATAAAATATATTTATAACTTTATTATCGTCGATTTACCATCGAGAAAATCCATATTTTAACAATCGGTCGATTTCTAGACCATATGATGCTGATTACCCAAACCATACCATCCATTGGTTAACATCAGCATAAATGCTGAACTATATTTCAACCATCGACAATGACCAATCATTTCTTTTTATTTTGACCGATAATTTCTATATCGGTCATCAATCAATCAACAACCAATTCAAACAATTCAAACAACTTCAAACAATTTCAAACACATTTATGAAAGTGACCAATCAGGGGGGAAATTTCTTTATTTGGGTCAAATCAACATGATTGGTATTTTTACTGAAATTAAACGACTGTTTAATTTCAGAAATTAAATCAACGATAAATATATATATCACTAGCAAACAGTCAACCACTAGCAATCAAAACACACAACATAAAAACCCAATTTATATAAAATATAAACGGGAAGAGCTGAGTGAGTTTAACTCACTTGTATTTAAATCCGTCGACGTACAGTTTGTTTGATCAAATTAAACTGACGTTTTAATTTGAATAAAATTCCAGTGGCTTCTGATCTGAACTAGACCTGCTCCATCTCGACGTACTTGTCTCCACGGTCCCAACGCAACTGACCGCGCCTGAATCCGAGATCGTATGAGTGAGAAAACGTATTACGAACTTTATAAACTAAATTAAATAAATTTAAAACATAAATTTCCTTTTAAATTAAAAATTGGGCTTAGTTTACACTTAACCTCGGTCCAACACTACGAACCCGACCCGCTTCCCTTAATTAAAACCCTACACCACCGATGCCTTAATCATTTCACCAGCTGCCCCAAAAATTCTCCAATCGAATGGAAAAAGAAAACCCTAGGCCCCCTTTTGATTTTAGCAGTAAAACGAGATAAACGAGGTTGCTTCCTCTTCCGCCCTTCGATCTACCACCATGGCATCGCGATTCAGTCATCACGTGGCATCGAGCGAACGGCTTCAACATATAAGGACCGAAAGCTAAGTTTTTTTTTCACTCGATTCTCCTACGTTATATTTATTTTGTTTGATTTTTTTCTGGTTCGACTGTGATTTTGATCCAAATATGTTGACCGAATGTGTGTATTTACAGTTGGGGTTGGATTGGGATAAGATCACTGTCTCCACGAATTGTTCTTTCAATCACTATTCGAACCTGTACTTAGATTATGGTTGGATATAGGATTTTTAGTTGTTTGTGATCTGTTTACAAAGGACATTGAATTGTCCATGTTTATAGGTTAGAATATGGCTCGGATTTAGTATAGGGTTTTCAGCATATGTCGATTTGTTCGAAATGGATTCTGCCTGTGTAGATCAGATGAAAAAACACCTGTATACAGTTTTACTTGTTTGATTGGCCGTATATAGGCATATCTGTTTTTGTGCGATTTATCTTTGTACTGTTTTCTTTCAGTCAATCTTTGGTAGAGATTTGATATATTTAAACATATAAATTTATCAATTTCTCTTAGCTGTGTATGTACTGTTTTTGGGCCATCCCTACACTTGATCTTAAGCTATATATATATATATTTCACTGTTCTTGAAAGAACAGGACATGGCAAGATAGCTGAAATGAATACACATATATATTTATTTCAGCTGTACAGTCTGTTTATTTCATTCCCTATGCAATTTCCCTTACGCATACTTCATTTCACTGTTCTAAATAAGTCTAGTAGTTGTGCCTACTTTGTTCATCAACTGTTCACTTATGATCTTGATGGACAAAGCATGTTGTTCATAAAATTTGAAAGGATACATTCTTTAATTAAGTATTGTCTTGTCCTTCTACTGTATAGATTTTATGATCACAGTTTCTTTTGCTATTCATTGTACATTTTATTTTATTTTTCTTTTATTTTCTGTCAAAATCTGTCCTTTAGCTGTGTGATCTACATATGTTAGGTCTGCTCATTTCATTTGTTTGTTGGTGAAATGAAATCTCAATGGCTTAGGCATATTTGGATTCTCTGGTTTTTTTTAGCTGTTTATTTTTATTATGAATCCCACTTTTTAATGGGCTTTTCTTCTTGTTTTCGCAGATCACACAGATCGAGCTGGATTCTCTACTTCCTGAAAGAACCAAGGCTGCTGTCATAAAAAAATGAAATCCTTTTAGTTATTTACATTGTTTTGCCTTGTCATTGGATTTGTACACTCTATTTTGGTCTTTTTTCCGATCTTCTGTACAGTGAAGACTTGTATCTATGTGTTTAAATTTGTGTATGGAAATAGATTCTAAGGTTAACATGTTTTCTTGGTCTTAGATTGTTTAATTTAAATAATTCACTAGCATTTAAAAATAATCCATGGTGTTCGTTTAGATTTTATAAGCTTTGTCAAACCAAGCGCCAGAACGCTGGGAAAATATATACTTCAAAAACGACCAAACTTAATAATAATAAATTAATGTCATCAAATTATTTAAACAACAAGTTTTCCACTTTCCAGTCAATAGGGAATTTGTATCGAGATTTGTTTCTGGGATTGTAAACGGTATTTAGGTTTGTACACAAGATTGTAGATTCCTATTCCATATAGCCTTGAGAAAAAATATAATTTAAACGGATAGATTAACTAAAATAAATAAATAAATATCGCTGTATTTATTAAGCAACATCTTCAACATCAAACAGTATAGGATTCAAACTCGTCATTAATATTCTAGTTTTAAACAATATTTCAAAAAATCCTTTAATATAAATAAATAAATCGTTATAATTTAAAAACGATTCCACAGCGACTATTTGAAAATTTGAATTGGACGTATCTTGAAATCTATAAGCTGAAATCTCGATTTTTCTCTTTCATTAGAAAAATATGATCGAATTGGTCCCAACGTGTCTCGTTTCACAGAAATCCGACTTATATCGGATCCTGTATATCTAATCAAAGTTCAAGTCGAAAATTTAGAACTACCGCGACGTTTTGAGTTCGTTTTAATTAATATATAAATATATATATTCGAACTCGATTTTAATTAAATAAATTTGATTAAAAATCCATTATATTTCAAAATAATATATAAACTCATTTAAATATTCGAATTTAAATTGCCGAAAAATCCGGGATGTTACATTCTTCCCCCCTTAAAATAATTTCGTCCTCGAAATTGTAAAGTACGAGGAATGTTTCGAACCGAATTATTTTAAAATCGTTACTTTTGAATTAAATTCAAAATAAATTCAAACTCTAAAAATTTTCTAAAATTTTGCCAGCACTTCCTCTGTAGGGTTCGATTGGTACGACTATAACTGCCACTTTGGGCCTCAATCCTTCGAAAAGAAAATTTTAAAGTCCAAATGGCAACCTACTTTATTTGAATCCCAATTTATTTGTTTAATAAATTTTCAAATCTCAATTCATTCACTCAATTTTGAATTCATTCTTGAATTCGTTTTACTGAACTAGGTTCAGTTTTTTTCTTCCATATCCGATTCAATCGACGAATTCAATTTTATTTCAAAATTCAAATTTGATTTCGAATCAAATCAATCGGAACAAACAACCAAGCACCTAACATTACTATAATATAGAAAATAAATTCCTTTTTCTATATAGAATATACATTGGGTAAAATTATTTCATCTACCCTCTTTATAAAACAATATCGTGTCAATTCACTAGTTCAACGCTTCTCAACACTTGAACCAGTCAAATAACACAATACAAAACATTTATATATAAAATCTTACAAATACACTCTCATATATATACACTCAACTCAATCTAGGGTGTTACTAACCCTATCTCTATCGAGTTACGCCACAGAGCCAAGGTTACTACTCAACCAATAGCTCTGATACCACTGTAACGACACAGGGTTTTCAGCCTCGAAAATCGACATAAGTACCTTTACCGTAACTCATGCCGATCCTCCAAGCACCGAAAACACTGGAACGTTTAGAAAGAAATTAGAGGGTGAGATAAGAAAGAAAGAAATTTTAGAATAGAAGAAGAAGAAGAGTCAACACAGAGTCTCACATCGCAGCGGAACAAAATATAATACTGAAATAAATCTTTATCGAAAGCTTTTGAAAATACTTACAAGATCAGAGTACAATATACATCTGGACAGTTATAATAATCTATCCTCATACACACAACGGAATATCATTCGTCTGAACATCTTCAGCTCGTCTCTGGACTTCTCAGTACCTGATAACCTGAACCTGTACATCTCGGTCTAACCCGAGCATTTACAAAACACCGGGTCAGTCTGGTGGACCAGAGTGAGAAAAACTCGCACAACATTAAGGTATCACACAACTTGATTTTAAAGTTAAAAATCCTTTCGAAAGAAAAGGATAATCATAAGACCGATCCACACATAAACACGGATGGTTTTTACCTTACGATAACCCAAAACAGTTTAGAAATCAATATCTTTTCTGATATTATCATAGTGTCTATATACAAGTAAATATCAATCTAGTGGAACGCTTGCATCTCACGCTCCACGTATATATATACAAAAAAAATCGCGGGCACATATTGGAGATTGGATTTCTGACCTTGACAAGGTATGGGACCACCTTCCGCACGTGTATCTCTAGAGGCGAATACACAGGGTTCAACAAGAACGTCTTGCAACCCGGCCCTCACATGATCGACCACTCATTTCGCTTGAGTGTATCGAATGTATATCACCAACGGTTGGACTCAAACCACCGTTCCCGAATGGGCAGAATCGATAGATTAAGAAACAAAAGGTATTTCTCTAGATAGGTGATTATACACCCTAATGGGAGCGACCCACATAGCCATGCTGCCTGCCCGATTTTTGTCATCTCCCGGCTGTGAGGCTTGAGTTTATAATCTTTTCAACACCTGTCCACCATTCACTTTGAATGCCACATTGTCAGATCCGCCAGGTATCACTAAATACTGATTTCCACAAAAATACTCTGAGCGTTAAGCCAAAGAAGGTGTACAGCCTTCTCCGCCACCAACAGAGATACGTTTGTAGAACATCAATATACGTGATCCCTTTGGAAATACTCTGTCAGACACTCGTCCATACAAGTCATCCAGGAACAGGATGAACCGAAGGTACCCTCCTACTGCATCCAATATAGGAATCACCCCATGGATCAGTAGCGAGAAGTCCTTGCATTCCACAGCTTTCAACCACGACAGGACCCCAGTTTATCTCCGGGGCGAATCAGAGATTGTAAGTGGTCCTTCCGTTTTATGAAGATCTATGGTCTTCACATGCTCCATCTCGATCGTCAGTTGATCTCTTCTCTACTTTCGTATTTGATGGTCGGAATGGTTTTCTAATATACATTCGATCCCGGTCTTTCCGTACCAACAATCGTAAAGGTCAGACTTGATAGTCGGTTATTTAACTATCAAGTAAACATCCATAAAATCACAAAAATATATACGCTGGTCTGGTACTCAGCATCACTTGGCTTTCTTAATAAAAATTCATCGCCCAATCTCGTTTTAGTTCTGTTACTAGGAAAATATAATCTCATATCATTTCCTTTACTTTGGAAATCTTACCACGCACTCTTGACATTACCAACTGGTATCATCCTTGGATAATCCCGCAGTCGTTCAAGTTGGGGTATTTTAATTACCTCTCAGACCTTGACCAACAACGTTCTTATCTTCAGATGAATACGAGTTGTAATTCAAACACCCTATATTAATATTATAAATCTTATTTCCAATTCTTGTTTTACCAAGCTCACTTTTAAATCTCTTTCTTGGTAAATCTCTTTCCAATTCTTTTGGTTTAACTCAATTCCCTTATTAAGTATTTCAAATTCAAAAACGACGTTCAAACTCATATTCCATTTATAAACCTTGTTTATAAATTTAATATGACCCTTCCACCTCCATTAACTCAAATGTTAAGTAAAAACTTTTCATTTAAGTTATAAATTCGTTTAAACCTCTTATTTGCAGTTCAAATACTAAAACTCATCATTAACCCCTTTCCAACACTTGACCATTTTCTTTTCAAATTTGATTACTTAAAGGCATTACATTGGTGATTACTATATTAACTCATTAATTTCAATAGTCATCATTCAATTCAATCATCTCCTTTATTTACTAAAATGGATAATAAATTTCTTTTTTAAAACCATACTAGGATTAATAAATTTTCAAGTTATTTCACAAATTTCAAAGTCTAACTTGGTTTAAATAGTCGACACAAAACATGATTATCCTTCTAACCAATTCCAGTAATTCCTCCTTTATATAAATTAAAATATGATTCATTTAAATAACTTTATTTAATCGCTCACGATTAATTAAACACTTAACTGCTAGGTTATTTCCTGCTTTTGCTTATAATCCTCATTGACATAGGAATTCATTTTATAAAAAACAAATTTCATAATTCCTTATAAACTCTAAATAAATAAATAATTACTATTTATTTCCCCTTTAAATAAATTTCAACCAAAGTAATATTTTTGAAAACCTATTTTTAGTTATAAAATATATTTATAACTTTATTATTGTCGATTTACCATCGAGAAAATCCATATTTTAACAATCGGTCGATTTCTAGACCATATGATGTTGATTACCCAAACCATACCATCCATTGGTTAACATCAGCATAAATGTTGAACTATATTTCAACCATCGACAATAACCAATTATTTCTTTTTATTTTGACCGATAATTTCTATATCGGTCATCAATCAATTAACAACCAATTCAAACAATTCAAACAACTTCAAACAATTTCAAACACGTTTATGAACGTGACCAATCAGGGGGGAAATTTCATTATTTGGGTCAAATCAACACGATTGGTGTTTTTACTGAAATTAAATGACCGTTTAATTTCAGAAATTAAATCAACGATAAATATATATATATATCACTAGCAATCAGTCAACCACTAGCAATCAAAACACACAACATAAACCCAATTTATATAAAATATAAACGGGAAGAGCTGAGTGAGTTTAACTCACTTGTATTTAAATCCGACGATGTACAGTTTGTTTGATCAAATTAAACTGACGTTTTAATTTGAATAAAATTCCAGTGGCTTCTGATCTGAACTAGACCTGCTCCATCTCGACGTACTTGTCTCCACGGTCCCAACGCAACTGACCGCGCCTGAATTCGAGATCGTATGAGTGAGAAAACGTATTATGAACTTTATAAACTAAATTAAATAAATTTAAAACATAAATTTCCTTTTAAATTAATAATTGGGCTTAGCTTACCCTTAACCTCGGTCCAACACTACGAACCCGACCCGCTTCCCTTAATTAAAACCTACACCATCGATGCCTTAATCATTTCACCAGCCGCCTCAAAAATTCTCCATTCGAATGGAAAAAGAAAACCCTAGGCCCCCTTCTGATTTTAGTAGTAAATCGAGATAAACGACGTCGCTTCCTCTTCCTCCCTTCGATCTACCACCATGGCGTCGCGATTCAGTCATCACGTGGCATCAAGCGAATGGCTTCAACATATAAGGACCGAAAGCTAAGTTTTTTTCACTCGATTCTCCTACGTTATATTTATTTTTTTTGATTTTTTTCTTGTTCGACTGTGATTTTGATCCAAATCTGCTGACCGAATGAGTGTATTTATAGTTGGGGTTGGATTGGGATGAGATCACTGTCTCCATGAATTGTTCTTTCAATCGCTATTCGAACCTGTACTTAGATTATGGTTGGATATAGGATTTTCAGTTGTTTGTGATCTGTTTACAAAGGACATTGAATTGTCCATGTTTATAGGTTAGAATATGGCTCGGATTTAGTATAGGGTTTTCAGCATATGTCGATTAGTTCGAAATGGATTCTGCCTGTGTAGATCAGATGAAAAAAACATCTGTATACAGTTTTACTTGTTTGATTGGCCGTATATAGGCATATCTGTTTTTGTGCGATTTATCTTTGTACTGTTTTCTTTCAGTCAATCTTTGGTAGAGATTTGATATATTTAAACATATAAATTTATCAATTTTTCTTAGTTGTGTATGTATTGTTTTTGGGCTATCCCTACACTTGATCTTAAGCTATATATATTTCACTGTTCTTGAAAGAACAGGACATGGCAAGATAGCTGAAATGAATATACATATATATTTATTTCAGTTGTACAGTCTGTTTATTTCATTCCCTATGCAATTTCCCTTATGCATACTTCATTTCACTGTTCTAAATAAGTCTAGTAGCTGTGCCTACTTTGTTCATCAACTGTTCACTTATGATCTTGATGGACAAAGCATGTTGTTCATAAAATTTGAAAGGATACATTCTTTAATTAAGTATTGTCTTGTCCTTCTGCTGTATAGATTTTATGATCACAGTTTCTTTTGCTGTACATTGTACATTTTATTTTATTTTTCTTTTTTTTTCTATCAAAGTATGTCCTTTAGCTGTGTGATCTACATATGTTAGGTCTGCTCATTTCATTTGTTTGTTGGTGAAATGAAATCTCAGTGGCTTAGGCATATTTGGATTCTCTGGTTTTTTTTAGCTGTTTATTTTTATTATGAATCCCACTTTTTAATGGGCTTTTCTTCTTGTTTTCGCAGATCACACATATCGAGCTGGATTCACTACTTCCTGAAAGAACCAAGGCTGCTGTAAAAAAAATGAAATCCTTTTAGTTATTTACATTGTTTTGCCTTGTCATTGGATTTGAACACTCTATTTTGGTCTTTTTTCCGATCTTCTGTACAGTGAAGATTTGTATCTATGTGTTTAAATTTGTTTATGGAAATAGATTCTAAGGTTAACATATTTTGTTGGTCTTAGATTGCTTAATTTAAATAATTCACTAGCATTTAAAAATAATCCATGGTGTTCGTTTAGATTTTATACGTTTTGTCAAACCAAGCGCCGGAACGCTGGGAAAATATATACTTCAAAAACGACCAAACTTAACGATAATAAATTAATGTCATCAAATTATTTAAACAACAAAATTTCCACTTTCCAGTCAATAGGGAATTTGTATCGAGATTTGTTTCTGGGATTGTAAACGGTATTTAGGTTTGTACACAAGATTATAGATTCCTATTCCATATAGCATTGAGAAAAAATATAATTTAAACGGATAGATTAACTAAAATAAATAAATAAATATCGCTGTATTTATTAAGCAACATCTTCAACATCAAATAGTATAGGATTCAAACTCGTCATTAATATTCTAGTTTTAAACAATATTTCAAAAAATCCTTTAATATAAATAAATAAATCGTTATAATTTAAAAACGATTCCACATCGACTATTTGAAAATTTGAATTGGATGTATCTTGAAATCTATACGCTGAAATCTCGATTTTTCTCTTTCATTAGAAAAATATGATCGAACCGGTCCCAACGTGTCTCGTTTCACAGAATTCCGACTTATATCGGATCCTGTATATCTAATCAAAGTTCAAGTCGAAAATTTAGAACTGCCACGACGTTTCGAGCTCGTTTTAATTAATATATAAATATATATATTCGAACTCGATTTTAATTAAATCAATTCGATTAAAAATCCATTATATTTCAAAATAATATATAAACTCATTTAAATATTCGAATTTAAATGGCCGAAAAATCCGGGACGTTACACCTGGTCTTTCTGAATAACTCGCATATATAATAAACAAGTGTTACACAAACACAACATACGCCTCATTCCAATTCATCAGTCACTAACTGTAAATTAGCAAGAGAATAATTCCCTAAACATTAACCCCGAAGGCTGAAACCAACATCAAATCAATACCCTGGAAACCATTCTTCTTAGCTAACCTACAGTTAGTTTCTAAATTTCACATTCTCAGGGAAAGGTTCCCATTAATTTTATCAAAGATAAATTCTTTTAAATTTATTCTTTAATCTTCCTTTGAATATCACTTCAAACTAGTCGGGATTAGCAAACCACGCCGAAGTAATCATTTATTTTATTTCCTAATCCCAACCTATTCATCCCATGAAGTAAAACCGGTCATACTTCATATCTAACACCATGGTGTTATCGGTAATTTCAATTACCATTTCACGTTCAAATCTAATTAAAGATTTAACTATCGCCTGGAGCAAAACTGGTGATACTCCATTCTCGATCTTTTCAATCTAATTAAAGATTCATTAAAACTCCACTTAGTTCTAATCTTTAACTGGGTTAAAGAAACAATGTCATTTAAAACACGGTTCACGATAAACCCACCTCACATTCCATTCTATTAGTCTCTAACCGTAAATTAGTAAGAGAATAGTTCCTTAAATATTAACCCTGAAGGCTGAAACCAACATCAGATCAATACCCAAGAAACCATTCATCCTATCTAATCTCCACTTAGTTTCTGATTTTCTTAACTCAGTTGGGTCTAAGAACAGTATTATTGAAGATACCGTTCACGACAACCCAAAATCACATTCCATTAATTAACGGGTTAAAGAACAAGTGTTATTTAAAACACTGTTCGCGATAAACCCAAAAATCAATTCAAATTCAATTCCAATTAAATACCATTTAATTGGTACACTTCATTAAATCTAAATAAAACGATTTAATCTTTTTCTCGATTGGGTTTAAGAACAGTGTTAATGAAGACACCATTCACGACAAACCCAAATCACATTTGATATTAAATACAAGGCTCTGAATAGAAAATATATCGGCTTATATTCAATATCAAATTCAACGACCAACAAATATCGTATTGGAAATAACGATATAAATATATCTTTCAAATTTCCAGAACAATATCTGTATAATCATGAAATCCAACATCGAAATATTCCAAAGACAATTTCGATTCAAATCCATTCCAATTCAATTATTGGAAATCCTGGTTACTTTTAAAACCATTTCAAATTCAATTTATTTATTTTAAAAATAAATGGGATTATAATTCTAGTTCAAAACTAGTTCATTTCGATAAAATCTATTTTTTTCTTTTCAAATATGGGATTTTTCATCTCAATTCTTACCAAATCATTTCTTAAGATTTTACACAAATTATTACTATTTTTAATAATTTTATCAAGACCCGTACAGTCGATTTCCATCAACGGCCATCGAACTGCACTTACAACGACCTTTTCCAAATTTGATTTGGACATAATTCCAAATCCAACCGTTAGATTTCAAATCTCTAATATTCTTAGAAAGCTCTTTTCGATACGAACCCAACAGTTTCGGTTTTAGGAGAATCTGACGGTCAGATCTCCCGCAATGTCCATTCGAAGTCAATGGTCGAAATTTACGAATTGCCGCAACGCGCCGCGTTCTATTCAGCCCATTATATATATATTATATATATTATATATATTTCGCCGATTTTCTTTTAAAATGTATTTTATAAATCGTTTTAAATTCGTTTTCAAAACGATTTCTGCTTCCATCTCAAATTCAAATCAAAATTGAATCTTTCCAATATAAATTCATTTTAAATTCATTTCAACTCGATTTCAATTCAAATCCATTTCATTTCAAATCGGTTTCAATTCAAACCGATTTCAGTTCAATTTCAATACATTTTAAATTCAATTCAAAACAATTTCCATTCTATTTCAATCTAATTCGAAATTCAATTATTTTCAATTTAATTCGAATTTCAATTTATTTCAGTTGAATTCGAATTTCAATTCATTTCAATTTAATTCGAATTTCAATTCATTTCAATTTAATTCGAATTTCAATTCATTTCAATTTAATTCGAATTTCAATTCATTTCAATTTAATTTGAATTTCAATTCATTTCAATTTAAGTCGAATTTCAATTCATTTCAAAATATCAGATTTTGAAATCACTTTCGATATTCATTGTAAAATGAATAAAATAGACAAAATTCTCGTTCATGTTAAAATGACGTTTAACTACTTAACACGACTTCACATTTCAATATTCACTGAATATTATTTTTAAAATATTCGATAATTCTGAACTGAAATCAGACACAGTCAATTACCATATAATGTGATTATATGGATTTAACACAACAAAGGTGTATAAC
Source organism: Allium sativum (assembly GCA_030737875.1). Lineage (NCBI taxonomy): Eukaryota > Viridiplantae > Streptophyta > Magnoliopsida > Asparagales > Amaryllidaceae > Allium > Allium sativum. The sequence continues at coordinate 361,233,686 of CM060921.1, read as the reverse complement.
AATAATGAAAACAGCAATCCATCATCCAGAGTGCATTCTACACTGTGTAAGCATTGAATATAAATATTCAACGCTTACAAAGCCTGTCAATCAATCGATCGATAGACAACTAATTATTGGGATTAGTGTATGTCATATTTCATCCCAATACCCGTGTGGGGTTTTTAAATAACAAACACAGGTTCTATTTGTGCAGTTGGGCGATGTGTAAAATTTATCATCCCAATCAATATCAGTCAAATCAGTGTATATAAACAAATCGTCCGATTTGTTTATAAATATTTATTTTAAATACACGTTAAAAATTATATTTTTAACCATAAAATATTTTCTACTATAAGATATTTTATTTCATTCCACATCACACAATCAAATTTCACAACATAGCAACCAAACAAACAAGCCATCCATGGTCTGTGGACGACGGGTGTCGGGTGCTGCTAAGCACCGTCCGCATCCTAGTATATATTTCAAACTAGAAATAGAAATAAATGTGAGGAGTTCTCACCGGCTACCTAAACCAATACACTACGACTCTTCATATGTAGAGATCTTCGTCGTGCTCGCCTTTTGTCAATTTCATAGTCCGTAGCCACTACATATATAAAAATCACATTTTTATATTATTGCTATGTATATAAAAATCACATTTTAACACTGCTACTATATAGATAAAAATTCTATTTTTACACCGCTGTTCATATAATAAAGATCATATTTTTATCACGCTAACTTCATAATAAAAATTATATTTTTATATCGCTTCCACATATGTAAATATCACTCCTTTATAACGCTACTTCCATGATAAAAATTATATTTTTATCTTGCTAGTAATATAATAAAAATTATATTTTTATTACTCTACATAAATAAAAATCATATTTTTATTCTTCCTATGATATAAAAATCATATCTTTATTATCTATACTATATAAAAATCATATTTTTATAATCTATCTATAATATAAAAATCAAATTTTTATTAGAAATAAAAATCAAATCTTTTTAGATAAAAAAAATCTCATCTTTCCTCGCTTAAAAATCCAAACTTTCTATAACACCACTTGTATGATAAAGATCATATTTTTAACTCAAAATCATATAAAGACCAGATTTTTCACAATGTCGAATATATTTTAAAACAATGAATATGGTAAAAATAAAAGGGAATTACCCTTAATCGCTGTGTTAAGAGGGATTACTCCTTTTCCTCTGAGCCGTGGTGTTTGAATCCATTTCCGAGCCACTCAGGCTTCACGTCGGAGGCTGAAATGGCCATCATTGGAGAAGGAAGCAATGGGAAAAGTAATTGGATCGTGAAAAATGAATGGGGGGTGTTAATGAAAAAGGTTTATATTTATATTATTATTTATTATTATTTCCCCCCTTAAAAGTTGACTTTTTATTCAAGCACAGAATCGAGTCCAATGACTACCTTCCATAGCTAATTACCCCCATTCCGAACACAATGGGATATGTATCATAAGCTGATCGATCGTTTCGATCAGTTTTCGTCGAAATCAAAATATAACTCTATATATTGAATTTAAACGCACATTTTGATTTACCGGGGCCACATACTAGCTAGAAAAATTCCCGAAAAATACTTTCTAGCTTCGTATTGACGATACGGTCCTAACAATTCATCGAATTCTGAGACCGTTGAAAAAATGGCCATTTTCCAATCGATTAAAATCAGTTGAAACTAGTCAAATGCGTTTTCCTTCGCCACACTCACATATTGATTCGAAAAATTACGAATTTCGAAACCTAGCAATAACTTGACATCACGGATCCAACAAAAGTGGTTTCGTCGAATTCCAAGGTCATTTGCAAAATTTCCATTTTTAAGGGCCAGAATTCCATAACGACTATTCTGAATTTTCTACTGGACGTACCTTTTGATTCTCGCTATGAAATTTTGATTTTTCGGATTCGTTGGAAAGATATTCTCAAATAGATACTAATATTTTTTGTTTCGCCAAAATCCGGTTTATTTTGAATCCTGTGCATTCATTTGAACTTTGAAATCGAATTTTCAAACTACCGCGCTATTTTCAATTCCTTTTATAATTAAAATAAAATATTTATATTCTAATAACGAACTATATAAATATATACGTTCTAATTCTATTTAAATTAAATTTCTCTTCGTCATTATTTAAAATAATTCATTTTAAATATTCAAAATTCATTAAAATTGCCGAAATAAAAAATTTAAATTGGCTCGGATTTCCGGGTTATTACAATCTCCCCAACTAAAAACTTTTCATCCCCGAAAAGGAACGAGGCCGAAAGTTGTTTCACAAATCAACTCAACTTTCATTATTTTATTTACGGCTTAAGTTCTTCAACTTTTCAGTTTCTAAGAACTTTTCGAATTTTTCAAAAATTTGGCTAACACCCTAAATTTTCGAAAAATTTCGCCATTACCTCCCCTACACCGGGGACTTCAGGATATTTCATATAGCCTCCCATGGCCTTCTTCAATCCAAAAAGAAAAAGAAACAGCCAAGTTGCTAGCCAATCGGCTCATAAAATCATCCAAACCCAACAAATTTGTAAACATGTACCTATATGTCGGGCAAACAATTTTATTGTTCTGCTCTAGCCTCCTTGCTATGACCTGTTCAATGTACGTACATGTATATGCATGCAAATGCGACAAATTTTCAATACAATTCATTATTTGATACAATTTAGCTAATTGGTTCAACTTTCAATTAATCTAAACAGTAATCAAACAATACAACCATCAATCAATTAGTTGGTTAGCGTTTCAAATTCATAACTTTGATATATAGTCCAAAAATCAGATTTTTGATGCCAAATTACAACAATAGGCCCTATCTAGCTTTGGTTCTCACACCAGTCTAAAGGAAATATGTAGATATCTCACTTTCAAAGCTCAAACATAAATGATGATGATGTTTCGAACCACCATCAGAACACCTCCGGGCTTGTAGAGTGCGATTCTATATCTATCCAGTATATTTGGGACTTCGTATACACGCTAACTAGGCGTATATGCAAAATCTTCATATACTAGACTGTCCAAATCAATTTAAAATAAATTATTCAAACACGTATAAAACGATTTAAATTTCAAAACAAAATTTGTTTTTCTTTTTATATTTCAAAAATATACTCTTCACACTTGTTCTAGGATACTACTAATCCTATCTCTAACGAGTCACTCTTATTGGATATTACTAATCCAATCTCTGATGAATTCTTTCGTATGGTTCTAATGTGCCTTGTTCTCTGAGCTCGGTAATCCAAAGCTCTGATACCACTGTGATAACCCGTAACTTCCCCGGTAAGGAAAGAGTGGATACTTTGAGAACAACACACAAAAGAACGTAGACAGAAGAACATTTCATTGTATAGTACAACAATTCCATCAGAATACAAGAATATACAGAGTAAGAAAAATATCAGAGATTTAAATTACATTTAAATACATCGCAGCGGAAAATAATGCAAAACACAACTATAAGTAATACACGGATACAGAGCTTTCCGAGTATCGTTCCAGTTATAAATCAGGATCCTATGAATATAAATATGCAAAACCAAAACTACTAGCTGCCCGTGTCAAAATAAGGGCACCCAGAGTTTAGGTGAAAACAATAAACTCCAGGTCAGTCATGTGACTTGTGTGAGAACTAAAACAGTTATTAATCTTTATTTTAAATCAGATATATCAAGGGATCACGCCGTATAACACGTAACGGGTTTCCTCCCAAGAATACCAGTGCATATAACAAAACATCGCAATGCTTTTCGGAAAAATGATTCTATTATAAGACCCAAGTCCTATCACACAATGCAACTCAAGCCGGGGGATAGGGTTTTTACCTTATAATAGCCAAGAATGCTTGATACGCTAAATTTCATCTTTTATTATTACTATAAGTGTATAGTGTCAAAACAATTTCAATCATAAGTATCAATCATAGACGGCATGAGCGCCCCATCCTACTATATCGCCATATATAGGATTACAACTAAAATCGAAACGTCACGTATTGGAAGTTGGATTTCCATCTATGAACCAAGACCAGGGATCATCCTCTACCGATTCGAGAATATCTAGCCCGAGCCTCAGGAACAGCCGCAACTGCCCCATGGATCGTTAGGGTCGGTCCACCGATGTGGATTATTATGCCTGAACACTACGTTTCCCTACCCTTTGGGGCGTAAATGAGCCAACAAATGACTCCATCGGCTCCACATAGTCACCGATAAATCCGAGGCGCCTCGCAACAGCAACAACCACATAAGTCAAACTCGTCAGGGCGTGTAAAACCACTGACGCCACTTCTAGCGAGAAAGAAACGCATGTCCTCCCTGAGGTCCTTCTCCCATTTCTGGTTCACAACCGGGGTGTGAGGCTCGCGAATTAACGCTACACAAAGTGATGCCACAAAGGCTGTGCTTTGATCATCAACCACAAGACTCTGCTTTACAACAGAAGCCTTGATCACTTGCATCTTAGCATGCCACACAGGCAAACCACTCTATGCAACTGATATCAGTCACACAGAATGAAATCCAATGTCAGACACACAGTCCATTTACAAGTCCGTTCTGGGTCTGAACGAAACCGGAGGCGCCTTGTACCTCTCATATCCATAGATCTCCAAGTACGTCTGGACGATCACCAACTGATTCCCTCCTCTTGGGTGTACGGCCCAATCAAGATCATCAGTAATTATCCAAACGACGTGAAGACCTCCGGCCTTCAACCACCATCTTCCTCTTCGACACCACTCGAATCAGTTATTCAGAATGGGATAAACCCGGTCTTTCTGAATAACTCGCTTATATAATAAACAAGTGTTACACAAACACAACATACGCCTCATTCTAATTCATCAGTCACTAAACGTAAATTAGCAAGACAATAATTCCCCAAACATTAACCCCGAAGGCCGAAACCAACATCAGATCAGTACCCAGGAAACCATTCTTCTTAGCTAACCTACAGTTCGTTTCTAAATTTCACATTCTCAGGGAAAGGTTCCCATTAATTTTATCAAAGATAAATTCTTTTATATTTATTCTTTAATCTTCCTTTGAATATCACTTCAAACTAGTCGGGATTAGCGAACCACACCGAAGTAGTCATTTATTTTATTACCCAATCCCAACCTATTCATCCCATGAAGTAAAACTGGTCATACTTCATATCTAACACCACGTTGTTATCGGTAAATTCAATTACCATTTCACGTTCAAATCCAATTAAAGATTTAACTATTGCCTGGAGCAAAACTGGTGATACTCCATTCTCGATCTTTTCAATCTAATTAAAAATTCATTAAAATTCCACTTAGTTCTAATATTTAACTGGGTTAAAGAACTAATGTCATTTAAAACACGGTTCACGATTGTAATGACCCGTAATTTGGCAGGAGAATAATTAACTAATTTAATTATTAAATATTGATTTAACGATATCAATAACTGGAATTAAAATAATATTTATATTTAATTAATATAAATAATAGGATAATATATTTCTGGAATAGTCGGAAATAGTAGAATTCACAATACGATGTGAACTGGATCATATATAAGCTATAATTCAGTTGGAGTTGAATTATATTGACGAGTATAGTATATAAACGACGGTTGAACGTATAGTTTATAATATATTTATAAACGAGCTCGAAATGGCGCTGCAGTTCACTATTTGGCGATTTGAACTTCAACTGGATATACAGGGTCCGTTTTAAGTCGGATTTCTATGAAACAAGAACCGTCAGGACCGATTTGATAATAGTTTTCTAATGGAACAGAAAAATCAGGATTTCGTCGTGTAGATTTTGAGATATGTCCAAATCAAAATTTTGAAATAGTCACTATAGAATCGTTTATCGACTGTATCAGTTTATTCGATATAACTAGAGACCGGGTTTGAATTTAGACAAGGTCCTTTTGGGAAATAGCAATAATTTAATTTTTATAATTTTACTGTAATTTTTAATTAATTTAATAAGCAACTTTTTATTTGGAGTATTTGGCACCCTGTATCGACATTTCGGGGTTTCACAATATGAGTCCATCTACCGGTATTATTACATTTTTGGGACCAGAGCACGTCACTCATTTCAATGGTATTTTTGTTTCTGTCCATAACAGTCCCTACGTAAACAAAATATTTCACAGTGGGTTACGTTATGTTTTTAACTTTAAACAAACTAAACTGAATGGTTAACTGGTCAAACGAGCTCAGAATTCAATGAAACAAGTTTCATACGAAACCTTAGGAAGAGGTCTAGTGAAACGCTAAGGCCTCATATTTTTAGGATTTTTTCTGGAATTGTTAGGAATTATTGCTCGGCGTTTTTCATCGATATTTTCTAAGGGATTTTCACAAACGGTGTCGGATTTCGACGAAACCTGTCCCATTGGGTTCGGAATATTTTTCCGTGCTAGGAATAGCGTAGTTTGTCAAAAACAGAGATCGTATGAGGTTATTTTTATAGGAGAGTTCACCATTTAGTTTTAACGAGATTAAATAGTATTTTTGGTCCCAAAATCTTCTCTATAAAAGCACCGTCTAAACCTAAACCATATACCTCAAAACCGAAACAGGCCGCGGTTTATCTCCTCAGCAAAAAGAAAATGGAAACGAGAAAATCAACTCCAAAAATCCTCTAGAAATCAAATCAAAATCCATAAACCAAAGCACCCTTGTATTCGAGCTCCTAGGATGTTGGCTTTCGGTTTCCACCCATTTCCGTTCAGTTCGACGCTGGTCTGTGTTCTGGGAGTTCGAGTTGAACGCTGGCGGGATAGTGTGGTGAAGCTCTGTTGTCTTTCCATGGAGCAAAGAGAAGGGGGCCAGAACATGGAGAGGAAGCAGACGAGCTGAAGGACTACGATGGTGAGAAAGGAGGCGTGAGATCCAAATGGAAGTTCAGTGTGTGTACTACTGACGTGAATGCATGAAACGTAGAATAGAAGTTGGGTTCAAGGGGACCCATAGGGTAAAAGCACGGGAGAACACGGTGGATGTTTTGTTGGATTGGTGAAGAAAATTACTGTTGTGGGAGGGTGCACGTGGCGTGTGGAGTTGGGGAAATTCTTGGATATTCTGGTTGATGGCGGTAGCTATTGCACGTGTTACTGTTTCGAATGGGATTTGGGAAGAAGAATACCAATGAGCGGGTATGGGCCTGTGAGGGAAATGGGCCGACAATTAAAAAGGTTAAGGCCCGAAAAGAAAATTCATTTAACTTTTATAATGAATTCAAACTTGTAAGTTAAATATCTCGGCCATACATTATCAGATTGACGAACCGTAAGTTGCGTTGGGACCGTATGGACGAGAGCTTCACAATGAAGCTGACTGGAAGTGGATTCGAGCTCATATAAATTTATGGCGAAATAAATTGTTTGATTCAAATCTAATAGTTTATCGTTCTTTAACGATGAACTGCAAAAGTGAGTAAAACTCACTAACTCTCCTCAATTTATATTTTAATATAAATTGTACTTTATTTTGTTGACTGCTGTATATTGATTGTTAAACTGGACTGTTAAATAGATTTGATTGAAAACGTAGATATAGTCACATATTATATCGTTAATCAAATATTGATTCTGTCTAGTAGAATATTTCATATTGAAATGAAATTGATGTATATTATACTGTGTAACATCTGTGGATGTAGGGAAACAGGTTGGAGGGACCCAACTGGGTTCCTCAATATATAAATACTGTTTTGTTTTATATGTTGTGTTATACAATGGGATATGAAATCTGTTGATGATTTTATATGTGTGAATGATACTGATCATTGTTGTATGGTATGTTAAATACCATAACATACCAGAATGTTGGTAAGGAATAATTTCAAAGTGATATTGAAAATAAGGAATATTTATATATGTGAATATTTATAAATAAGAAATATTTATAAATTGAAATATTTATAAATAGGAGAAATTTAAGAAGGGAATAATTTCAAACCATTTTCTTTTTGAATGGAAAGGCCTGTGTGGCGGTTTGGGGATTTTCCCGATGCTCCCGATACAAAGGAGGTTATGGCGAATTTTCCCGAAAATTTAAGAAGTTAGAATATTTTTAAGAATAAATTTAAAAAGGAATTATTTGCAAACTATTTGCAAATAGAATAAAATAGAAATAAAAAAAGAAATATTTGTAAACCATTTACAAATAGAATTGAAAAGGGAATATTTAGAAAATAAATAGAGTTAATAAAAAGGAAATTGGTTTATAACAGAATAAGAAGTTATAAAAAGGAACCCATTATAAAAAGGAAACCATTATAAAAAGGAAACTGTTATAAGAAGGAAAACGTTATTAAAGGAACATTTATAAGTGAAGAACCATTACTAAAAAGTGAATCTTTAAATGAATAAACGTTGTTAAAAAGGGGTTCTTTTTAAATGGATAAACGTTATAAAAAGTTAGTTAATCGATATGGTATTCGAAGTTAGTTAATCGAATATGGTATTCGAAGTTAGTTAATCGAATATGGTATTCGAAGTTAGTTAATCGAATATGGTATTCGAAAGGAGTTAATCGAATATGGTATTCGAAAGTTAGTTAATCGAATATGGTATTCGAAAGTTAGTTAATCGAATATGGTACTCGAAAGTTAGTTAATCGAATATGTTATTCGAAAGAGGTTAGTCGAGTTAGTTGAATAGAGTTGAACCGATAGTGTTAACCAGTAGGGTTAAACCGATAGAGTTAACCAGTAGAGTAAATCGATAGAGTTAAATCAGTTAGAGTTAATAAATTAGAATTAATCCAAATGAGATGCCATTTAGCATGACTGCTAGCGTAATTCGCAGGGCTGTAAATAGCCTACGGCGGTCGGATGTTTCCTGAGGGAATCAGGCGTAACCATTGTGATCGCTGCGATCTAGAGTCAAGCAAACGGAGTTAAATAGAGTTATCGAATATTAGTTATTCGAATGGAGTTGAATAGAGTTAAACGGAGTTAAATAGAGTTATCGAATATTAGTTATTTGACAGGAGTTAATCTAATGGAGTTAAATAAGTCGAGTTAATTAAGTTAAGTTAGTCAAGATAAGTTAATCAAACCAAGTAAATCCAATTGAGTTAATCTAAAGGAGTTAGTCGAATATAGGTTATTCGAATAGAGTTAAAGGAGTTAGTCGAATATAGGTTATTCTAATAGAGTTAAAGGAAAGGAGTTATCAATTATAGTTTAATTGAAAGGAGTTATCGATTATAGTTTAATCGAAAGGAGTTATCGATTATAGTTTAATCGAAAGGAGTTATCGATTATAGTTTAATCGAAAGGAGTTATCGATTATAGTTTAATCGAAAGGAGCTATCGATTAGTTTAATCGAAAGGAGATTATCGAATATATCGTATTCGAAAGAAGGAGATTGAATATAGTTTATTCGATAGAGAGAGATTTCGAATATAAGTTACTCGAAGAGAGATAATCGAATATAGGTTATTCGAAGAAGATTTAATCAAATAGAGATTACTCGACAGAGAATTATACGTCGAATTCAATTATATCGAATTCGGGAAAGTAATATTTACTTTCCGGTTTTTAAATCAAGAGTATACACTAATGAATTAGGGTTAGGTTCAATTATTCGAATTAAAGAATAAAAGGTTATTATTGAAGTTAGATATTTCGAAAGTAGGGATTATAACGTTATCGTTATAATCAATGTTTTCAATAAGGAAGTGGATTCGTAAATTGAATCCGAGAGTTACGTAAAGAAGTTGATAAAGGTTTAAAAGATAAACTGTTACTATTTCGAAGTTATAACGTTGTTCAGTTAAGGTCTGAGGGGTAATTATACCCCAACTTGATTGACTTCCTTCTTAACTAAGGAATGGTAAGGTTTGATAGTGAATGATGGTTAAGTGAATTCAGTAAATGGTTGAGTTGGCATAGCGATGTTTATTTAAACATCTGTTGAAATCCAATGAAGGAACTTTGGAAGTATTTTCCAAATAAGAAATCAAAAATGTTTTCTAATATAGAAAACATGAAATTGAAATGTTTTCCATTATTAATAACGTACATTTTTTAAATAAAGAAAATAAGGAAGTGTGAATATATACACACACACACACACACACACACACATATATATATATATATATATATATGTTTGATGATTGGATCGATATTTCCATTTGGAAATAAGATCATTGTTTGCACACGGACCTTTTTCATTTGATAGTTAAATCACAGACTATAAATGTTTTAACCATTTTAACGTTGTTAATATGGAGAGACCGGTTGGATTATTATCCAAAGAACCACTCTGTATTTGCATAAGCGTTGCGAATCATACATGCCAAAGATAATTGAAGACGGTGTAAAGTGCAAGGTCTATTGTATAAGTCTTAGATAACAGTGCCTAAGATGGATGTAATGAATAGTGCCTTCAGCTCATCCTGTTCCTGGATGACTTGTATGGATGAATGTCTGACAGAGTATTTCCAGAAAAGGTCACGTACATTGATTTCTTCAACCGTACCAAGAGTGGAAGCGGAGAAGGGCATTTCTTTAGCTAACACGTAATGTACTATTGTAGACGTCAATTAGTGATTTTCGATGGATCTGACAATGTGGCATTTGAAGTGAATCTGATGTGATGATAAAGCGTAACCTCTAGCCTCACATCCGGTAAATGACAGAAATTGGGCAGGCAGTATGGCTAAGTCGGTCGCACTGAAGTAGGGTGTATAATCACCTATCTAGAGAATATTCATTTGCTTCTTTTAATCTATCAATGCTGTCCCATATATATACGGGAAACGGTTGCTGATCCCAACCGTTGGTGATATACATTCGATACACTCAAGCGAAATGAGTGGTCGGTCATGTGTGGCTGAGTTACAAGATGTTCTTGTTGAACTCCAGTGTATCATTCCTAGAGTACACTGATCGGAAGGTGGTTCCATACCTTGTCATAGTTGGAAATCCATTACCCAATACGTGCTTGCGGTTTTGATTGTATACTATATAGTAGAACGTGAGATGAAAGCATTTCTGCTAGATTGATATCTATTTGTACTTAGACATTATTATAATATCAGAATGATATTGCTTTACAAGTTGTTTGGATTTTCATAAGGGAAAACCCGTTCCGTTTTCATGGCGTGGTCTCATGATATATCCTTTATTTAAACTAAGTGTTTGGAGTTTTATTCACACCAGTCCCATGACTGACCCAGAGTTTATTTGTTTTGTTTTCCCTAAACTCTTGGGTGCCTAAATTTGTACGGGCAGTCAAGTAGTCGGGATTTTACAGATATACTCGGAGAGCTTGGAGCAGGAGGCTTCAGGATTCTATAGCTATTATTATTTCCGCTGTTGTTGTAAGTTCTGTACTCTGATAAGTGCTATTGTAAATATAAATGTTGTATTTCAAAAGTTATGTTATATTTTATTCGTTCCGCTATGAGATTCGTGTTTACTCTGATGATGGTGTTCTTCTTCTTCTTCTATTCTATTTGTTCTATCTTATCTATCCTCACCCTCTGTCTTCTTTCTATTAGTTTTCTGATTTTCCAGTGCAATGTGGGTTGGAGTTATGTTATTTAGTCAGCTCAAATTGGACCGGATTTTCGGGTCACTACAGTTGGTATCAGAGCCAGGTTAAGTGAATTACCTTGGCTCTGTGGCGTGATTCAGTAGAGATGGGATTAGTAATATCCTAGACTGAGTTTGAGTGTATATATACGAGTGCGTATTTGTTAGTTAATATAAAATGGTTTTATATTGTGGAGACTCATTGGTTGAGTGGCTTATGAATTCTGGTCGATCAGTTTGATCCACTGTATCGGTAGGAGTTCTATAAACACTTGAATACGATGAACCGACATAGTATGTTTTGATATAGTATATTGGTTATGTTGGTTGTTATTATAATCGAATAAGATTATAAAAGTGAAATGGTTATAAATAACTAATCAGAATTCATATAAGGAAAGTATATGAAATAAGATGAATTAAATCTGAATTTAAATCAGATTTGGAATTAAAATAAGGAAATTTTAAGTTCCTGGGAGATTTTGAAAATGTTTTTCAAACTGAAGGTGATATAGTATTGAACTCACTTCTATAGCTGGAAAATAGATTCTGATGATGAATCGCGACATCATCAGTGTTCATTTTCGAGTTGTAAGTGACGGATTACTACCAAATGTTTTGTTTTTGAATTGTTTTGAGAAAACAAGTTGTTCAGAAATTCAAAGGTTTTGAATTGGTATTATAATTTCAAATTGATTTGAAATAAACCCAGGGATTTAAATTCTGGAATTAAAATTTAACTAATGAAGTTAAATAAAATGAGATGGTAAAAATAAATTGAAATTTAACTGGAACTGAGTTAAATAGAATTGAATTGGATTAGAGAATAATCTGCTATGGAATTGGGTTGATGAGTTAAGAATTTGAAATGTGATATTGGGGTTCGAATGAAATTTGATTTGGATTTGAGGATATGAACTGATTGGAATTTGATTGAGATAACACTAGTATATGCTGAGTTGATAGCATATGGAAGTGATAGATTTGATATGCCCGACAAAAAGGTACCAGTTTATATTATATATGGGTTTGAGATTTTGATGAGCCGAATTGGCAAGCCGCTTGGCTGTTTGATTTTCTTTTGGGTTGGAGAAGGCCTAGAGAGGCGAGTGGGAGTTTGAGTTATTGACCAGTACAAAGGAGGTGCTGGCAAAATTTTCCGAAAATTAAAGGCGTTAGAAAATTTTCTGAATTTTCGAAAATTTAGTTAGTCGGAATAAATTAATATTTTTAGTCGATATTAATTGATTCAGTTGAAACCGGAGATAAGAGGTAAACAGATAAATTTTTACCCAGTAGATAGGGTCGTCCTCTACCTTAGCAATTTCGAGGACGAAATTATTTTAAGGGGGAAAGATTGTAATGACCCATAATTTGGCAGGAGAATAATTAACTAATTTAATTATTAAATATTGATTTAACAATATCAATAACTGGAATTAAAATAATATTTATATTTAATTAATATAAATAATAGGATAATATATTTCTGGAATAGTCGGAAATAGTAGAATTCACAATACGATGTGAACTGGATCATATATAAGCTATAATTCAGTTGGAGTTGAATTATATTGACGAATATAGTATATAAACGATAGTTGAACGTATAGTTTATAATATATTTATAAACGAGCTCGAAATGGCGTTGCAGTTCACTATTTGGCGATTTGAACTTCAACTAGATATACAGGGTCCGTTTTAAGTCGGATTTCTGTGAAACAAGAACCGTCAGGACCGATTTGATAATAGTTTTCTAATGGAACAGAAAAATCAGGATTTCGTCGTGTAGATTTTGAGATATGTCCAAATCAAAATTTTGAAATAGTCGTTATAGAATCGTTTATCGACCGTATCGGTTTATTCGATATAACTAGAGATCGGGTTTGAATTTAGACAAGGTCATTTTGGGAAATAGCGATAATTTAATTTTTGAATTTTACTGTAATTTTTAATTAATTTAATAAGCAACTTTTTATTTGGAGTATTTGGCACCCTGTATCGACATTTCGGGGTTTCACAATATGAGTCCATCTACCGGTATTATTACATTTTTGGGACCAGAGCACGTCACTCATTTCAATGGTATTTTTGTTTCTGTCCATAACAGTCCCTACGTAAACAGAATATTTCATAGTGGGGTACGCTATGTTTTTAACTTAAAACAAACTAAACTGAATGGTTAACTGGTCAAACGGACTCAGAATTCAACGAAACAAGTTTCATACGAAACCTTAGGAAGAGGTCTAGTGAAACGCTAAGGCCTCATATTTTTAGGATTTTTTCTGGAATTGTTAGGAATTATTGCTCGGCGTTTTTCATCGATATTTTCTAAGGGATTTTCACAAACGGTGTCGGATTTCGATGAAACCTGTCCCATTGGGTCCGGAATATTTTTCTATGCTAGGAATAGCTTAGTTTGTCAAAAACAGAGATCGTATGAGGTTATTTTTATAGGAGAGTTCACCGTTTAGTTTTAACGAGATTAAATAGTATTTTTGGTCCCAAAATATTCTCTATAAAAGCACCGTCTAAACCTAAACCATATACCTCAAAACCAAAACAGGCCGCGGTTTATCTCCTCAGCAAAAAGAAAATGGAAACAAGAAAATCAACTCCAAAAATCCTCTAGAAATCAAATCAAAATTCATAAACCAAAGCACCCTTGTATTCGAGCTCCTGGGATGTTGGCTTCCGATTTCCACCCATTTCCGTTCAGTTCGACGCTGGTCTGTGTTCTGGGAGTTCGAGTTGAACGCTGGCGGGATAGTGGGGTGAAGCTCGGTTGTCTTTTCATGGAGCAAAGAGAAGGGGGCCAGAACATGGAGAGGAAGAAGACGAGCTGAAGGACGACGATGGTGAGAAAGGAGGCGCGAGATCCACTTGGAAGTTCAGTGCGTGTACTACTGATGTGAATGCATGAAATGTAGAATAGAAGTTGGGTTCAAGGGGACCCATAGGGTAAAAGCAAGGGAGAACACGGTGGATGTTTTGTTGGATTGGTGAAGAAAATTACTGTTGTGGGAGGGAGCACGTGGCGTGTGGAGTTGGGGAAATTCTTGGATATTTTGGTTGATGGCGGTAGCTACTGCACGTGTTATTGTTTCGAATGGGATTTGGGAAGAAGAATACCAATGAGCGGGTATGGGCCTGTGAGGGAAATGGGCTGACAATTAAAAAGGTTAAGGCCCGAAAAGAAAACTCATTTAACTTTTATAATGTATTCAAACTTGTAAGTTAAATATCTCGGCCATACATTATCAGATTGACGAACCGTAAGTTGCGTTGGGACCGTATGGACGAGAGCTTCACAATGAAGCTGACTGGAAGTGGATTCGAGCTCATATGAATTTATGGCGAAATAAATTGTTTGATTCAAATCAAATAACAGTTTATCGTTCTTTAACGATGAACTGCAAAAGTGAGTAAAACTCACTAACTCTCCTCAATTTATATTTTAATATAAATTGTACTTTATTTTGTTGACTGCTGTATATTGATTGTTAAACTGGACTGTTAAATAGATTTGATTGAAAACGTATATATAGTCACATATTATATTGTTAATCAAATATTGATTCTGTCCAGTGGAATATTTCATATTGAAATGAAATTGATGTATATTATACTGTGTAACATCTGTGGATGCAGGGAAACAGGTTGGAGGGACCCAACTGGGTTCCTCAATATATAAATACTGTTTTGTTTTATATGTTGTGTTATACGATGGGATATGAAATATGTTGATGATTTTATATGTGTGAATGATACTGATCATTGTTGTATGGTATGTTAAATACCATAACATACCGGAATGTTGGTAAGGAATAATTTCAAAGTGATAATGAAAATAAGGAATATTTATAAATGTGAATATTTATAAATAAGAAATATTTATAAATTGAAATATTTATAAATAGGAGAAATTTAAGAAGGGAATAATTTCAAACCATTTTTTTTTTGAATGGAAAGGCCTGTGTGGCGGTTTGTGGATTTTCCCGATGCTCCCGATACAAAGGAGGTTATGGCGAATTTTCCCGGAAATTTAAGGACTTAGAATATTTTTAAGAATAAATTTAAAAAGGAATTATTTGCAAACTATTTGCAAATAGAATAAAATAGAAATAAAAAAAAAAGAAATATTTGTAAACCCTTTACAAATAGAATTGAAAAGGGAATATTTAGAAAATAAATAGAGTTAATAAAAAGGAAATTGGTTTATAACGGAATAAGAAGTTATAAAAAGGAACCCATTATAAAAAGGGAACCATTATAAAAAGGAAACTGTTATAAAAAGGAAAACGTTACTAAAGGAACATTTATAAGTGACGAACCGTTACTAAAAAGTGAATCTTTATAAATGAATAAACGTTGTTAAAAAGGGGATCTTTTTAAATGGATAAACATTATAAAAAGTTAGTTAATCGAATATGGTATTCAAAGTTAGTTAATCGAATATGGTATTCGAAGTTAGTTAATCAATATGGTATTCGAAGTTAGTTAATCGAATATGGTATTCGAAGTTAGTTAATCGAATATGGTATTCGAAAGGAGTTAATCGAATATGGTATTCGAAAGTTAGTTAATCGAATATGGTATTCGAAAGTTAGTTAATCAAATATGATACTCGAAAGTTAGTTAATCGAATATGTTGTTCGAAAGAGGTTAGTCGAGTCGAGTTAGTTGAATAAAGTTGAACCGATAGAGTTAACCAGTAGGGTTAAATCGATAGAGTTAACCAGTAGAGTAAATCGATAGACTTAAATCATTTAGAGTTAATCAATTAGAATTAATCCAAATGAGATGCCATTTAGCACGACTGCTAGCGTAATTCGCAGGGCTGTAAATAGCCTACGGCGGTCGGATGTTTCCTGAGGGAATCAGGCGTAACCATTGTGATCGCTGCGATCTAGAGTCAAGCAAACAGAGTTAAATAGAGTTATCGAATATTAGTTATTCGAATGGAGTTGAATAGAGTTAAACGGAGTTAAATAGAGTTATCGAATATTAGTTATTCGACAGGAGTTAATCTAGTGGAGTTAAATAAGTCGAGTTAATTATGTTAAGTTAGTCAAGATAAGTTAATCAAACCGAGTTAATCCAATTGAGTTAATCTAAAGGAGTTAGTCGAATATAGGTTATTCGAATAGAGTTAAAGGAGTTAGTCGAATATAGGTTATTCGAATAGAGTTAAAGGAAAGGAGTTATCGATTATAGTTTAATCGAAAGGAGTTATCGATTATAGTTTAATCGAAAGGAGTTATCGATTATAGTTTAATCGAAAGGAGTTATCGATTATAGTTTAATCGAAAGGAATTATCGATTATAGTTTAATCGAAAGGAGCTATCGATTAGTTTAATCGAAAGGAGATTATTGAATATATCGTATTCGAAAGAAGGAGATCGAATATAGTTTATTCGATAGAGAGAGATTTCGAATATAAGTTATTCGAAGAGAGATAATCGAATATAGGTTATTCGAAGAAGAGTTAATCAAATAGAGATTACTCGACAGAGAATTATATGTCGAATTCAATAATATTGAATTCAGGAAAGTAATATTTACTTTTCGGTTTTTAAATCAAGAGTATACACTAATGAATTAGGGTTAGGTTTAATTATTCGAATTAAAGAATAAAAGGTTATTATTGAAGTTAGATATTTCGAAAGTAGGGATTATAACGTTATCGTTATAATCAATGTTTTCAATAAGGAAGTGGATTCGTAAATTGAATCCGAGAGTTACGTAAAGAAGTTGTTAAAGGTTTAAAAGATAAATTGTTACTATTTCGAAGTTATAACGTTGTTCAGTTAAGGTCTGAGAGGTAATTATACCCCAACTTGATTGACTTCCTTCTTAACTAGGGAATGGTAAGGTTTGATAGTGAATGATGGTTAAGTGAATTCAGTAAATGGTTGAGTTGGCATAGCGATGTTTATTTAAACATCTGTTGAAATCCAATGAAGGAACTTTGGAAGTATTTTCCAAATAAGAAATCAGAAATGTTTTCTAATATAGAAAACAGGAAATGTAAATGTTTTCCATTGTTAATAACGTACATTTTCTAAATAAAGGAAATAAGGAAAGGTGAATATATATATATACACATATATATATGTTTGATGATTGGATCGATATTTCCATTTGGAAATAAGATCATTGTTTGCACACGGACCTTTTTCATTTGATAGTTAAATCACAGACTATCAATGTTTTAACCATTTTATCGTTGTTAATATGGAGAGACCGGTTGGATTATTATCCAAAGAACCACTCTGTATTTGCATAAGCGTTGCGAATCATACATGCCAAAGATAATTGAAGACGGTGTAAAGTGCACGGGCTATTGTATAAGTCTTAGATAACAGTGCCTAAGATGGATGTACTGAATAGTGACTTCGGCTCATCATGTTCCTGGATGACTTGTATGGATGAATGTCTAACAGAGTATTTCCAGAAAAGGTCACGTACATTGATTTCTTCAACCGTACCAAGAGTTGAAGCGGAGAAGGGCGCTTCTTTAGCTAACACGTAATGTACTGTTGTAGACGTCAATTAGTGATTTTCGATGGATCTGACAATGTGGCATTCGAAGTGAATCTGATGTGATGATAAAGCGTAACCTCTAGCCTCACATCCGGTAAATGACACAAATCAGGCAGGCAGTATGGCTAAGTCGGTCGCACCGAAGTAGGGTGTATAATCACCTATCTAGAGAATATTCATTTGCTTCTTTTAATCTATCAATGTTGTCCCATATTTATACGGGAAACGGTTGCTGATCCCAACCGTTGGTGATATACATTCGATACACTCAAGCGAAATGAGTGGTCAATCATGTGTGGCTGAGTTACAAGATGTTCTTGTTGAACTCCAGTGTATCGTTCCTAGAGTACACTGATCGGAAGGTGGTTCCATACCTTGTCATAGTTGGAAATCCATTACCCAATACGTGCTTGCGGTTTTGATTGTATACTATATAGTAGAACGTGAGATGAAAGCATTTCTGCTAGATTGATATCTATTTGTAGTTAGACATTATTATAAGGGTGCGTTTTTTAGAGGTCCCTATTAAGTTTCAAAATATAAAAAAAACCCGGTCATAAACTTATTGTAAATTTAGTCCCTACTTTTCGAAAATTCATAAAAAAAATATAAAAAAACCACGATAATTCATATTTAAATTAAACATGTACTCGCCCAAAAATTCAGATCATAATAAAATCAAAACATGCATCAAAATCAAAAAAATACAGAAAACAACGAAAAATGCAGTAATTTGCATCAAATCATGCACATATTTGGAATACTTGCATTCATCTGTGCAAGAATTTCTCTGTTATATTTTTACATGCAATACTTGCATACATGTGTGCAAGTATTTAAAATAGTTGCATACATGTATGTAAGTTTCTGCACACATTTTATTTTCACATGTAAATACTTGCATACATGTGTGCAAGTATTTCAAATAGTTGCACACATGTATGCAAGTTTCTGCATACATTTTCAACTAAAACAGCTTCAGAAATACTTGCATACATGTATGCAACTATTGGCAAAAGTTGCATACATGTATGCAACTATTTGCAAGTTTTAAATTCACACCACATCCCTGTAATGTTTTCTCTATAAACCCGCCCCCTATTTTAGCTGCCGCCTGGAATCTTCCGCCTGCCACTTTCCATACCTCCGCCTCTTTCGTTTTCTATCCAAATTTTCAGGCGCTATCACTTAAAAAAAAAATTCTAAAATATATAAATATTCTCGGAAGTCCACAGAAATTAAAAAAAAAAGTTGCATAAATGTATGCAACTTTTACGAATAGTTGCATACATTTATGCAACTATTCGAATACACATGCATATATTTATGCACGCCTGTTTGAAAAATTGCATACATGTATGCAGATTTTCTATATAACTGCATACATGTGTGCATATATGTCAAAATATATGCAAACGTGAATAATTTGCACGTAGGTATGCAGTTTTTAAATAAATGCATCAGCAGATGCATGTTTTAACAATATGTGCATACATGTATGCATTTATACTGCAGTTTTGACGCAGATTTGAAATAAATGCATACATGTATGCAACTAATCGATTTATATGCATGTTTTGATGCAATTTACTGCATTTCGTTGATTTTCTGTATTTCATGATTTTGACGTTGTTTTTAATGTTTTTTTGATCTGATTTTTTTCACGATTAATTGTTTTAATTAAATACGAATTTACATGGTTTTTTAATTATTATTTTTTTGTATTTTTTTGATGAATTTTCAAAAAATAGGGACTAAATTTACAATAAGTTTATGACCGGGGGTGAGCCTAATTAAGTTTCGTTTTAGGGATGTGTGCCTAATATTCACTTATTATAATATCAGAATGATATTGCTTTACAAGTCGTTTGGATTTTCATAAGGGAAAACCCGTTCCGTTTTCACGGCGTGGTCTTATGATATATCCTTTATTTAAACTAAGTGTTTGGAGTTTTATTCACACCAGTCCCATGACTGACCCGGAGTTTATTTGTTTTGTTTTCCCTAAACTCTTGTGTGCCTAAATTTGTACGGGCAGTCAAGTAGTCGGGATTTTACAGATATACTCGGAGAGCTTGGAGCAGGAGGCTTCAGGATTCTATAGCTATTATTATTTCCACTGTTGTTGTAAGTGTTGTACTCTGATAAGTGCTATTGTACATATAACTGTTGTATTTCAAAAGTTATGTTATATTTTATTCGTTCCGCTGTGAGATTCGTGTTTACTCTGATGATGGTGTTCTTCTTCTTCTTCTTCTATTCTATTTGTTCTATCTTATCTATCCTCACCCTCTGTCTTCTTTCTATTAGTTTTCTGATTTTCCAGTGCAATGTGGGTTGGACTTGTGTTATTTAGTCAGCTCAAATTGGACCGGATTTTCGCGTCACTACAACGATAAACCCACCTCACATTCCATTCTATTAGTCTCTAACCGTAAATTAGTAAGAGAACAGTTCCTTAAATATTAACCCTGAAGGCTGAAACCAACATCAGATCAATACCCAAGAAACCATTCATCTTAACTAATCTCCAGTTAGTTTCTGATTTTCTTAACTCAGTTGGGTCTAAGAACAGTATTATTGAAGATACCGTTCACGACAACCCAAAATCACATTCCATTAATTATCGGGTTAAAGAACAAGTGTTATTTAAAACACCGTTCGCGATAAACCCAAAAATCAATTCAAATTCAATTCCAATTAAATACCATTTAATTGGTACACTTCATTAAATCTAAATAAAACGATTTAATCTTTTTCTCGATTGGGTTTAAGAACAGTGTTAATGAAGACACCATTCACAACAAACCCAAATCACATTTGATATTAAAAACAAGGCTCTGAATAGAAAATATATCGGCTTATATTCAATATCAAATTCTACGACCAACAAATATCGTATTGGAAATAACGATATAAATATATCTTTCAAATTTCCAGAAAAATATCTGTATAATCACGAAATCCAAGATCGAAATATTCCAAAGACAATTTTGATTCAAATCCATTCCAATTCAATTATTGGAAATCCTGGTTACTTTTAAAACCATTTCAAATTCAATTTATTTATTTTAAAAATAAATGGGATTATGATTCTAGTTCAAAACTAGTTCATTTCGATAAAAATCTATTTTTATCTTTTCAGACATGGGATTTTTCATCCCAATTCTTACCAAATATTTTCTTATGATTCTACACAAATTATTACTATTTTTAATAATTTTATCAAGGCCCGTACAGTCGATTTCCATCAACGGCCATCCAACTGCACTTACATCGACCTTTTCCAAATTTGATTTGGACATAATTCCAAATCCAACCGTTAGATTTCAAATCTCTAATATTCGTTAGAAAGCACTTTTCGATACGAACCCAACGGTTCCAGTTTTAGAGAATCCGACGGTCGGATCTCCCGCAATGTCCATTCGAAGTCAATGGTCGAAATTTACGAACTGCCGCAGCGCGGCGCGTTCTATTCAGGCCATTATATATATATATATATATATATATATATATATATATATATATATATATATTATATATTTCATCGATTTCCTTTGAAACGTATTTTATAAATCGTTTTAAATTTGTTTTCAAAACGATTTCAACTTCCATCTCAAATTCAAATCAGAATTGAATCTTTCCAATATAAATTCGTTTTAAATTCATTTCAACTCGATTTCAATTCAAATCCATTTCAATTCAAATCGGCTTCAATTCAAATCGATTTCAGTTCAATTTAAATATGTTTTAAATTCAATTCAAAATGATTTCCATTCTATTTCAATCTAATTCAAATTTCAATTCTTTTCAATTTAATTCGAATTTCATTTCATTTCAATTTAATTCGAATTTCAATTCATTTCAATTTTATTCGAATTTCAATTCATTCCAATTTAATTCGAATTTCAATTCATTTCAATTTAATTTGAATTTCAATTCATTTCAATTTAATTCGAATTTCAATTTATTTCAAAATATCAGATTTTGATATCACTTTCGATATTCATTGTAAAATGAATAAAATCGACAAAATTCCCGTTCGTGTTAAAATGGCGTTTAACTACTTAACACGGCTTCACATTTCAATATTCACTGAATATTATTTTTAAAATATTTGTTAATTCTGAACTGGAATCAGACACAGTCAATTACCATATAATGTGATTATATGGATTTCACACAACAAAGTTGTATAACAATAATGAAAACAGCAATCCATCATCCAGAGTGCATTCTACACTGTATAAGCGTTGAATATAAATATTCAACGCTTACACAGCCTGTCAATCAATCGATCAACATACAACTAATTATTGGGATTAGTGTATGTCATATTTCGTCCCAATACCCGTGTGGGGTTTTCAAACAACAAACACAGGTTCTATTTGTGCAGTTGGGCGATGTGTAAAATTTATCGTCCCAATCAATATCAGTCAAATCATTGTATATAAACAAGTCGTCCGATTTATTTATAAATATTTATTTTATATACACGTTAAAAATTATATTTTTAACCATAAAATATTTTCCACTATAAAATATTTTATTTCATTCCACATCACACAATCAAATTTCACAACATAACAACCAAACAAACAAGTCATCCATGGTCTGTGGACGATGGATGTCGGGTGCTGCTAAGCACCGTCTGCATCGTAGTATATATTTCAAACTAGAAATAGAAATAAAAGTAAGGAGTTCTCACCGGCTAGCTAAACCAATACACCACGACTCTTCATATGTAGAGATCTTCCTCGTGCTCACCTTTTGTCAATTTCATTGTCCGTAGCCATTACATATATAAAAATCACATTTTTATATTGTTGCTATGTATATAAAAATCACATTTTTACACCGCTACTATATAGATAAAAATTCTATTTTTACACCGTTGTTTATATAATAAAGATCATATTTTTATCACGCTAACTTCATAATAAAAATTATATTTTTATATCGCTTCCACATATGTAAATATCACTCCTTTACAATGGTACTTCCATGATAAAAATTATATTTTTATCTTGCTAGTAATATAATAAAAATTATATTTTTATTACTCTACATAAATAAAAATCATATTTTTATTCTTCCTATGATACAAAAATCATATCTTTATTAGATGTACTATATAAAAATCATATTTTTATAATCTATCTATAAAATAAAAATCAAATTTTTATTACAAATAAAAATCAAATCTTTTTAGATAAAAAAATCTCATATTTCCTCACTTAAAAATCTAAACTTTCTATAACACCACTTGTATGATAAAGATCATAATTTTAACTCAAAATCATATAAAGACCAGATTTTTCACAATGCCGAATATATTTTAAAACAATGAATATGGTAAAAATAAAAGGGAATTACCCTTAATCGTTGTGTTAAGAGGGATTACTCCTTTTCCTCTGAGCCGTGGTGTTTGAATCCATTTCCGAGCCACTCAGGCTTCACGTCGGAGGCTGAAATGGCCATCATTGGAGAAGGAAGAAATGGGGCGCGCTCGGTGGTCTGGGAGTCGGGGATGGTGGCGCGTTGCTGAGAGGAGGTGGCTAGGATATCGCGCAGGCGAAGGCGGGGCCGGAGGTTCAGGTGGTGGCGGGTATGATTTCCGGCGATGTTTTTTTTGGCGGTTTCGGCCTTCACTGAACGGCGATGGAGAGGAGGGAGTGAGGAGGAGCTCTCGAAGAAGAAGAGGGGAGGGGGTGGCTCGATGGGAGGGGGCTCGCCAATCTGGGCAGCAGCGCGACGGAGGGTTTCTAGGCTGAGGCGTCAGTTTTTCAAGAAAAGGGGGAAAAGAAATTGGATCGTGAAAACTGAATGGGGGGTGCTAATGAAAAAGGTTTATATTTATATTATTATTTATTATTATTTTCCCCCTTAAAAGTTGACTTTTTATTCAAGCTTAGAATCGAGTCCAACGACTGTCTTCCATAGCTAATTACCCTCATTTCGAATACAATGGGATATGTATCGTAAGCTGATTCGATCGTTTTGATCAGTTTTCGTCGAAATCAAAATATAACTCTATATATTGAATTTGAATGCACATTTCGGTTTACCAGGGCCACATACTAGCTAGAAAATTTCCCAAAAAATACTTTCTAGCTTCGTATTGATGATACCATCCTAACAAAACTAATTTCATCGAATTCCGAGACGGTTGAAAAAATGGCCATTTTTCAGTCGATTAAAATCAACTGAAACTGGTCAAAAGCGTTTTCCTTCGCCACGCTCACAAATTGGTTCGAAAAATTACGAATTTCGAAACCTAGCAATAACTTGACATCACGGATCCAACAAAAGTGGTTTCGTCGAATTCCGAGGTCGTTTGCAAAATTTCCATTTTTAAGGGCCAGAATTCCATAGCGACTATTTTGAGTTTTCTACTGGATGTACCTTTTGATTCCCGCTATGAAATTTTGATTTTTCGGAATCATTTTAAAGATATTCTCAAATAGATTCTAATATTTTTGGTTTCGCCAAAATACGGTTTATTTTGAATCCTGTGCATTCATTTGAACTTTGAAATCGAATTTTCAAACTACCGCACCATTTTCAATTCCTTTTATAATTAAAATAAAATATTTATGTTCTAATTACGATCTATATAAATATATACGTTCTACTTCTATTTAAATTAAATTTCTCGTAGTCATTATTTAAAATAATTCATTTTAAATATTCAAAATTCATTAAAATTGCCAAAATAAAAAATTTAAATTGGCTCGGATTTCCGGGTTATTAAAATAACAATGAATCTCAATAATTATATTCAATAATAATTTATGTTTGGTAATTTATTTATATTGAATTTGTAACTAATATTGAAGTAACCATATATGAAATGGATAAACTAATTTTGAAACTCCATTCATAATTTGAAAAATCAAGATTTGCGAATACAAAGAATATAAACCATTTTGGGTATATAATGAATCTCAACTTGTTATAAATGCAATGATCTCCTTTGATTGTAAATATTGCTATAATTTGTTATGTTTTTAATTATTGAGAATTGAAATTTATTTGTATTAAATTGAGTCAATAAATATGTAATTTAAATTTAATGATTAATTATGGAATCTAATGGTGTAAACTTAATTAAATTACTTTGTTATTGAAACCCGACTTATTTTGACAATAATATTTTACATCGATTGTAAATGAAATTTGGTTTTGGTTTGTACTGTTAAGATTTAAAGCTAAAACTTAATATTGAGATATTTAAATGAAACAGTTTTAGTTAATTTAAAAAAAAAACTGAAATCTAAATTGAATTTTGTTGATAATAAAAATTGGAATTTAATGTTAGTAAATTTGATTTTCTAATTAAAAATTTATTTTATTTTGATTAAATTAAAGTTGGTAAGTAATTATAGTATTTTTTTTTAAAGCTATAGATTTATGGATATAATTAAAATTACTTTAGAATAACAACCATTATGTTTCATTTCTTTATCTATTTTACATCGGTGTGAAATTTATGTGATTAAATGTTAGATAATATTAATTAGGACGATAATTATATATACAATTTTAAATAACATTTATTTTATTCATGGAGATAAATAACTTGTAATTGATTTGTAATTGGAAAGATAATTTACTTTGAATTTGTTAATAATAAAATTGGAAACTAAAATAAACGATCAATATGGATTTAAATGGAAATTTAAGAAAAGAGAGAATTCGATTGGATTTAAAATTTCTTGCTAATAGTTTAACAAGTATAATAGTTAATAAAACATGATTGTGGGATGCTAATAAATTTGAAACAAGAAATTCAGCATGTTAATTAATTTCTTCAAATTGGAAACTACAAATATAAAAGGCATATAAATTATTGTAACTGCAAATGATTTATTTTGTTGTTTTATGTAAATAAAATTTATAACTAGAACCATTTTAATCGTATTTGGAATTTATTTATTTTTACAATTTAATTAACACTAAAAATGTGCCCATAAATTATTTTTTCTCTCAATTCCCTGTAAACATGATGCTGTATCTTTAAAATGATATTTCAATGGCCGCCTTTGATCCAATCTTCAAACAATAATATAAAATATATGACTTCATGAAATCGAAAACAAATGGGTTCAATCTCATATCAACGAGATCTCCACATCCATGGCCTTAGTTCTGGGTGCGGCATAAGATCTGGGGATCGACTTTTCATAGCCGAAGCTGGGTTTGCGAACACAATGATTGCTGGTGGCGTAGAAGGCAAAGCGGGATGTGTGTGAAGTTCGTGGAGGTAAGAGGGGAAGATGGCTTGTGTTTGGAGGATTTCTGGGCATAAAAGTTTTTTCATCCTATACAGTGCTCGAATGGAGAAGACAACAGATGCATTTTTCATGTTTCATTCGAGATATAGGTGAAGGACATGGATGCAGAGAGCATGCAATGAGGAGTTCATAGCAATCGACGGATGATCAAATCTAGTAGGAATGAGGCAGAAATTGTGATTAGAAAATCACGGGAATAGATTACTGGAGTCGTCGTGAGTAGTTTTAGATAATGGGAGAAGAAGAAGGGATGACATGGAAAATTAAGCTGACGTGTTAAAATTGTATTGGTGAGGTTTTATTTATTTTAATTTGAACTTCCAAGTGTTTAAATTGGTATAAGTTTCAGCTACGAGGTCGGAATCAGACGAAATAAATTGTGTTGGATATGCATCGTCATGCTCTTCACGATGGCACTGATTTGGACTGATTTTGAGACCGTTGAATTTTAGGCTAAAATTTGGATTTCAATCTCGTTTAAAGCCAAGGTGATTGATTAAACCCACTCACATGTAACTAAAGTATTCTAATATTAGTTAAATTGATATTATATCATGATATGATTGTATTGATTGATGTTTGATAGTTTAAATTTCATATTTATATTTATTTGCATCGATAATGTAGTTAATTTTGACTGTTAAATATAATTTTACAGTTAAGTAAAAATTCGACATTTAATTGCTGTTTAAAACCAGACATCTGAAAATTTGTAAGTTTATATGATATTGGACTGTTTGTATGTATTGAAGTGATGAATGACTTAATTTAATATGTTTGACATATTGATGTCAATTGTGTGAATTTACCTGTTATTCACATTTATTCATAAATGACCATTTGTTTGTGCTGATTAATCCCAATCATAACCCCAGATGTTACGGGCATCGAATAAACCCGGGATTAATCATTAAAATGAATTAAGAACGTAGGTTGAAATGATAAATACTTATGACCCTGATTTGGATTGAAATGATATATATCCTTTCCCAAAATACTAAAATTAAAATTTAAGTATCACTTGGCCATAGGATAGAAAATTATATACGGACACCGGTTGGTTAAATATAATTTGTTTTAACCATGAATTTTTAAATATTGTTTTAAAGACAATATAAGCGATGTTTTATAATTTATTTCCTTTGAACTTGAACCTTTAATTTTGAAAAAAAAGGGAAATAAATTTGTATTGTAACTGAAGCTAAATAAAAAGTGAAATATAATGAAATTTATTGAAATTGAATGGTTTCACACACCTTTGAATTTTATTATGAATCAACATTGATTTGAATTATATATATGAATTGTGAACTCGATTGAAACGACCCAAACTTCCCAGTAAAGGAAAGGCTGGATTGCTTTTAGAACAACACACATTAGAACACAAACTGGGAACATTTTATTGCTGACTACAACAATTACATCAGAGTACAAGAATATGCCGAGTATGAATATTTGTTTCACAATAGGAATACAATAATATCAGAGGTTTAAATTACATTTAAATAGCAGCGGAAAAATAATACAAATATACAACTGGAAGAAATACACGGATACAGAGCTTTCCGAATACCGCTTCAGCTGTAAACCAGGATCCTGTAAATATATCTGCAAAAGCTACTCGACTGCCCGTGTGGAAAATATGGGCACCCGAGTTTGCCAGTGAAACAAACTACAGGTCAGTCATGGGACTGGTATGAGAAATCTAACTTAACTATTTATAAATAAGGATCATCACAGGACCACGCCGCTAACGCAGAACGGGTTTACTCCATTGGATTGTCAGTGCATAAAATAAGGTAAAACGTTAAACAACGCAATCCTTTTTAAAAAATGAAACCATTATAAGAACCAAGTCCCATCACACAATGCAACGCAAACCGGAGGATAGGGTTTTACCTTATAATGGTCAAGAGATGCTTGATACGATAAAACGGAGTTGATACTAGTGAGTATATGTTTTTAAAAACCATTTCAATCATAATATATCAATCATAGACGGCATGGGTACCATATATCATGTCGCCATACTAGTTCTACATTCAAAGCCGCAAGGTCATATTGGAAATTGGATTTCCATCATGAGTCGAGGCTAGGGGCAAGCTCCTCTCCGATTCGAGACACTCTAGCAAATGCCTCAGGATCCCCCGCAGTGAACCCTTGGATGCGGTAGGGCCGGTCCCCGCCCATCGGCAGTGGATTAGTTATGCCTGAACACACGCTTCCCGGTTCCTTTGAACCTATAATATGACCACTAACGGCCTATAAAAATCCGAGGCGCCTCAAAATCCATCATCCACATAAGTAAAATGCCATCCAGTTAAAGCATTGACACCACTTCTAGCTAAAAAGAAATGTGTGCACTCCCTTTGGTCCATATACCGTTTTTGACTCATACCGCGGTGTGAGGCTCGCGAAGTCACGATATACACAAAGCTATGCCGTAATAGGCTATGCTTTGATCATCCCACAAGGCCCTGCTTTTCAACAAAAGCCTTGATCAATTGCATCTTGGCGTGCCACATTGACAATTCACGCCATGCGATCAATCACTATTAATATATACCAGGGTGTTAAGCAGAGAATAAATTCTCCACCACCAAACAAACATACATTAACAGAAATCGATGAAATTCACATGGAATAAAGTCCAATGTCAGACACGCATCCATTTATTAGCTCATGCTCTGGGTCTGAGCGAAAACCAAATCCGAACAATCAACAATAGTCCAGACGGCCATCACTGAAGCCCCTTCAAGGTAGCTACTCCCATCAAGGGTCTCTGTAGCAACACATCCATTCGATGTGTAGATCGTCGGTCTTCAAACACCGTCTTCATCTTCGTCTCTTCATTCGTCGTAGTAATTATTCGGAATGGGTTAAACCCGGTCTTCCCGAATAACTCTCGTATTTTATAATTAAAATCAAGTACTATAAAAACACATCCAACGCCTCATTCCAATTTAGAATATTCTTCTAATAAAATATTTGCATTATTTTATCCAAGATAAACTCATTAAATTTATTCTTAAATCTTTCTTTAAAAGATTTACTAAAACCCAATTTGGTTTTAAATGTCAAAAATCATTCTTCAATGATTAATTAAATGTAAGAAATTAATCTTATCTTTAACGGGGTTAAAGAACTAATGTCATTTTAAAATACCATTCACGATAAACCCAAAATCATCTTTCATAAAATATGGAATCTTCACAGAAATCAAATTAATATATAATCGTTATAAATTTTCTGTATCCGAGCAATAATATAAATGGAATAACGGCAAAGCCTCTTAAATTCCATATGTAGTATCGGTCTTCTTTTACAGAAGCTTATCTCGGTTATTATTAATTCGAATTACATTCAACTCCAATTTAATTTATTAAATTGGAAACTTTACTTTTGGAAAATTTCTATTCAAATCTAGATAAAAGATTTATAAATTCCAAATTATATTTTCACTGTCAGTTGGATTAAAGAACAATGTCGCTTAAAAAAACACAGTTCACAATATACCCAACCCACATTTCATCTTATTTCAATTATTAATTATAAACGAAAACTTTAAAAATCTAAATTAAAAATTATTCTTTTCATATGGGGTTTAAGAACAGTGTTATTTAAGACACTATTCATGACAAACCCAAATCCAATTTATTTAATTTAACTTCAATTAAATATTCACAAATTGGAAAACTTCATTGAAGCTAAATTTAATGATTTATTCTAGTTAATAACTGGTTCATTTCAATAAAAATATATTTTCCTAAAATATATTCTTTTTCTAAAATATATTTTTCAAAAATATAATTTCTAAAATATTCTTTTTCTAAATTATAATTTCTAAAATATTCTTTTTCTAAAATATAATTTCTAAAATATTCTTTTTCTAAAATATTCCTTATTGGAATGTGACTCAACCAACAACCATATATTGTATGTGATCAACAATCATGATAAGTAATTATTAAACATCCAAATGACGACCAGAGTGGAATTTATAACTGTGTGAACACTAAAGTACATAACTAACGCTCATCACAGACTGTCAATCCATCGATTGACAGATAAATAAATATTGGGATTAGTGTGTATCCAATATCATCTCAATACCTGTGTGGGGTTTCATCCATCAAGCAAATAATAAATTATTTGTGCACTTGGGCGATGTGTGAAAATTATCGTCCCAATCACATAAACAAGTCGGATGACTGGTAAATGGAAGTGTAATATTCAGTTTAAATATACTAACAACATATTTCACATATCAACCATTTCAACATCATAGACATATATTTCAATTCTTTTTATTGTGAACAAATGACAGTAAAAATCTACTCTTTCATTTCAATTCTTTTAAAAGTGACAAAAATGTCTCTTTTATCCTAATCCTTTTAAAGTGACAAAAATGTTGAAATTTTGTCTAATTCCTTTCGATGTACCAAACATGATAATTTTGTCAAATTAATTATAATGTACAAAGTATGATAATTTTGTCAAATTCAATTCTGATGTACAAAATATGATAATTTTGTCAAATCTTTTAAAGTAAACAAAAATGTTATTTTTGTCTTCATTCTTTTAAAGTAAACAAAAATACTAATTCTACTTTAATCCTTTTTAATGATCAAAATGTACTCTTTCTTCTTTGTGACCCAAAAATGTATTTTTGGTTTTAATCCTTATGAATGATCAACATTGTAATCTTCCTTCATAATGACAAAAATGTATATTTTGGTTAAACTCTTTATTATGACAAAAAATAATTACTTTTGTTTCATTCCTTGTAATTGACAAAATGTGTATTTTCACTTCATTCTTTTTAATGTGACAAAAGTGTCCATTCTAATTCATTCTTTTTAATGTATATAAAAATATACATTTTCTAGTTCATTCTTTTAATGTATAAAAATAAACATTTTTAACTTCTTCTTTTTAATGTATAAAGATATACATTTTTAACTTATCTCCTTTTTATTGTATAAAAGTATACATTTTTAATTTCTTCTTTGATGTATGAAAATATGATTATTTTGTCTAACTCTTTTAAATGCAACAAAATATGAATATTTTGTTAATCAAGTTGTGACAATAATGTTGATTCTATTTTTCACAAATCAAGTAATCACCAAAAGTGTGATTTTATATTTCTATAATCATTTCTAAACAAAATATCCCCTTTTTATCTTTCTAATGTACATTTTAACAAAATGTTCTTTTTAATCCTTTTTAACATTTCTAACTAAAATGTCCTTTTTATCCATTCTTCTAAATATGATAAAATGTGTATTTCTCATTCATTCTACTAAATATGATAAAATTGTGCCTTTTATTCATTTTTCTCAAAGTAACAGAATGTCCATTTTAAATTTATTTATTTTCTAATGTATAAAATATACCTTTTCCAAATTATTCTTTCTAATTGCCAAGAATATTAATTTTTGTCCTATACAATCTAGTTAACAAAATTGTTAATTTTATTGTTTATAATCTAATTGACAAAATGTTAATCTTTTTCTTTATAATATAATTAACAAAAGATGTTAATCCTATTCTTAATATGTAAACAAAATATGTATTTGTCATTCTTTCTTATATGTAAACAAAATATGTTAATTTGTCTAATACTTCTATGTAAACAAATATTTCTTTTTATTTACAAAACACACTTCAATTCAAAAATGTTATTTTTATTTGCAAAACATATTTCAAACAAGAAGGTTGTCTTTATTCACAAGGTAACATTTGTATGGAAATGTGGTTTTATTCCACTGTAACATTCATAAGAAAATGTTATTTTATTTCAACTCTTTTACTGTATAAAGTGTATATTTTTGTTTAATTCTTTTTATGTACAAAATGTTGATTTTGTCTAATTCACTTTTGATATACAAAAGTGTTGATTTTGAACATATATGACAAAAAATTGATTTCTAACATATATGACAGAAATTGATTATTCTAATATATATAACAAAATTGATTATCCTATTTATATAACAAAATCGATTATTCTAATATATATAACAAAATTGATTATCCTATATATATATATATATATATATATATATATATATATAACAAAATTGATTATTCTAAAATATATAACAATATTGATTATCCTATATATACGATAATATATGATCTTATCGCATACACAAAATTTTAACAAACATGAATACGCAATCACAATCAATCGTCCATCGCAATCACAGCACGGTCAACATTTAAATGAGTATATACATACAACATGAATTTCATACTGAATGAATACAATAAAATAAATAAACAATTAATTTTAAATTTTAAAATAGAATTCTAACATTGCTTTGTTCTGTACGATTCAGATCTGAATTTGCTCTAAAATTTGATTCGCTCTGTTTCAGTTCTAGTTTGTTCCATCGCGTAGTATTCTTCTTCATGGTTCCAACGGATCTAAAATTTCTGAAATCCGTTTTCATTTGGTCAAGTTATGGCTTAAACAAGATTGATTAAAATTTTAAAATTAAATTAATAAAATAATTAAGGGATTAACCTTCTTCTTCTACACTCAGACAACGGCCGCGGTTGTTCTTATTTTTCTCGGTCTTAGGGTTGGGGTTTTCGGGCAATACAGGGTACGGGAGATCGATCGGTGAACGTCACGAGGAAGGGAAGAGGATGGTGCACCCAACCATGGGTGTGGGGCCGAGCTCGACGCTGAGATGGCGACGTGGTGGCGGTCTGTGCGGCGTGGCTTTGGGGGTGCGGTCCTCGAAGTACACGCCACCAGGGGAGGCTCTGAACGTATTGATTTGAAGAGGGTGGATTGCTTTTCGATTTGGGTATTGGAATTCTCGAAATTATTCAGTGGATTGGTGGAGATAAAGGACTGAAATCGGGAAGGAGTTAGCCATTGAAATGGTGAAAACGGCGGCTGTAGAAGAGGGTATTAGGGTTTAGTATTTTTCTTGTATTTATACTGTATTTTATACCGTATTTTTTCTATTTATTTATTTATTTTAATTCAAGAAAATGTTTGTTCGTTGTAACTAACTCCGAATCGAACCCAACGAATGTTGCCTCTAGCCAAATACCCCCGTCCCGGATACAATGGAATATGTTTCGTAACCCAGTTCGGCTGTTAGGATATGTTTTTCTTTAAATTAAATTATAAATCCTTTAATTATTTAATTTAAACGTACATTTTAAATTACCGAGGCTACATACAGACTCTAAAAATTACAGAAAAAATATTTTTAGTTATGTTTTGACGATACGGTTCTAACAAGACTGATTTCGTTGAATTCTGAGACCGTTTGAAAAATGGCCTTTTTCAAGTCGATTAAATTTGACCGAAACTGACAAAACATATTTTCTTTTACCATGCTCACATATTAATTCGAAAAATTATGAAAATTGAAACCTAGCAATAATTTGACATTCCGGTTCCAACAAAAGTGGTTTCATCGAAAACCAAGGTCGTTTGAAAAATGGCTATTTTTAAGGGCTATATTTAATATTAAAACATATATAAATTCTACAGCGACTTTTCTAAATTTTGAACTGGCCATAACTTTTGAATTTTAAAGTGAAATTTAGATTTTTCAGATTCGTTAGAAAGATATGATTAAACAGATTAAAATATTTTTGGTTTCGCTCAATTCTGATTTAAAATGAATCCTGTACAGTCAGTCAAAGTTCAAATTCAAATTTTCAAACTGCAGCGCTGTTTTAAACTCCTTTTATAATTAAATTGAATTTATTCGTTTTAAAATAAATTTTGAGTCGTTATTATTTAAAATAGATTATTTTAAATATTAAAACCCATTAAAATTTCTAAAATAAAAATTATAAATTGGCCCCAAAATTCCGGGTCGTTACAATCGTCCCCACTTAAAATCTTTTCGTCCTCGAAAAGGAACGTAGCTAAAAGTTGTTTAATTAACTATCTTAATTAAATTTTTATTTATTGGTTTCAATAATCTTATTAGTTAAAGTAATTATCATTCCAATAATTTTATTAGCTAAACTAATAACCCAACATCACGACCGTCAATCAATTAGGTAGTTAACTTTTCAAATATATATAACTTTTTATATAAAGCCAAAAATCATATTTTTAGTGCAAATCACAGCATTGTGTACTAACTTAGTGTTGGTTCTCATACCAGTCAATGGAAACATATAGAAATCCCACTTTCGAGACTCGAATATAAACTCTGATGACGCTAGCAACCATCAGAATCATCTCCGGGTGACTAGAGTGTTATTCTATATCTATCCAGTATATTAAAACTTCGAATATCCGTTAATTACTCGTATATTCGAAATCTTATATACTCAATTGTCCACATTAAAATATAATATACACAAAAACATATATTTAGATAAAATTTCAAAACTAAATTTTTTTCATTTATTTTAAAGAAAATAATACTCTTCACACTCATTCTAGGATACTACTGATCCCATCTCTAACGAGTTATTCTCATTGGATATTACTAATCCAATCTCTGATGAATCCTTTCGTTCGGTTCTAATGTGTCTTGTTCTCGAGCTCTGTAAACCAAAGCTCTAATACCAACTGAAACGA
This sequence comes from Allium sativum, assembly GCA_030737875.1. Lineage (NCBI taxonomy): Eukaryota > Viridiplantae > Streptophyta > Magnoliopsida > Asparagales > Amaryllidaceae > Allium > Allium sativum. The sequence continues at coordinate 361,198,684 of CM060921.1, read as the reverse complement.
CCCAAACTTCCCAGTAAAGGAAAGGCTGGATTGCTTTTAGAACAACACACATTAGAACACAAACTGGGGAACATTTTATTTGTGACTACAATAATTACATCAGAGTACAAGAATATATAAAGTATGAATATTTGTTTCACAATAGGAATACAATAATATCAGAGGTTTAAATTATATTTAAATAGCAGTGGAAAAATAATACAAATATACAATTGGAAGAAATACACGGATACAGAGCTTTCCGAATACCGCTTCAGCTGTAAACTAGGATCCTGTAAATATATCTGCAAAAAGCTACTCGACTGCCCGTGTGGAAAATATGGGCACCCGAGTTTTCCAGTGAAACAAACTACAGGTCAGCCATGGGACTGGTATGAGAAATCTAACTTAACTATCTATAAATAAGGCTCATCATAGGACCAAGCCACTAACGCGGAACGGTTTTACTCCATTGGATTGCCAGTGCATAAAATAAGGTAAAACGTTAAACAACGCAATGCTTTTTAAAAAATGAAACCATTATAAGACCCAAGTCCCATCACACAATGCAACGCAAACAGGAGGATAGGGTTTTACCTTATAATGGTCAAGAGATGTTTGATACGATAAAACGGAGTTGATATTAGTGAGTATATGTTTTTAAAAACCATTTCAATCATAATATATCAATCATAGACGGCATGTGTAATAACCCGGAAAATCTGAGCCAGTTTAAAATTTTTGTTTTGGCAACTTCGACGAATTTTGAATATTTAAAATAGATTATTTTAAATAATATCGACAAAAAAATTATTTTGAATATAATTCGAACGTATACATTATATACGTGGTCGTTAGAATATATATAATTATATATAATTATAAAAGGAATTGAAAATGGCGCGGTAGTTCGATAATTCGATTTCAAACTTCAATTGAATGTACCGGGTGCAAAACAATCCGGATTTTAGTGAAACCAAAAATAACAGGATCTAATTGGGAATATCTTTCCAACGAATCTGACAAATCGAAATTTCATAGCGGGAATCAAAAGATATGTCCAGTTGAAAATTCTGAATAGTCGCTATGGAATTCAGGCCCTTAAAAATGGGAATTTTGCAAACGACCTCGGATTTCGACGAAACCACTTTTGTTGGATCCGCGATGTCAAATTATTGCTAGATTCCAAATTTCATAAATTTTAGAATCAATATGTGAGCGTGGCAAAGGAAAACGCGTTTGACCAGTTTTAGTTGATTTTAATCGACTGGAAAATGGCCATTTTTCCAACAGTCTCAGAATTCGACGAAACTAGTTTTGTTAGGACCGTATCATCAATACGAAGCTAGAAAATATTTTTCAGGAGTTTTAGAGTTAGTATGTGACTCCAGTAAATTGAAATGTGCGTTTAAATAGAATATATAAAGAATTTTACTTTAAATTCAATGGAAACTGATTCAAACGATCGAATCAGCCTACGATACATATCCCATTGTGTTCGGAATGGGGGTGAAACGCTATGGACGACAGGCGGTGGGCCTTGTTTAGAGGTCGTATGTAAAAGTCAACTTTTTGAATTAAATAATTAATTAAAAAAATAAACTCTCTCTCCTCACCCTCTCTATTTCTCTGCCCCCCACCGGTTCTTCATTAATCAGTTCAAATCAGAAAAGTTGATTAATTAAAAAAAATAGAGAAAGGGGGGATCGCGACCTCGTCGCCCCCCCCCCCCCCCCAGAAAATCGCCGCCGCCACCCTGTGGTTCGCCGCCCGCCCCTTCCACTTCTTCTCCTCCCTTCCCCTTCGATCGGCGCCACCTCCGAACCCATCCCCCCCTCGCCTGACCTCCGCCCTCCCTTCCACCTCCTTGACCTCCGACGAGGAAGCACAGCCCCCCTTTTCAACTCGCGGAAAAAGGTGAGCTTTTAAACTGATTTTTTATATATTTACAAACCACAGAAAACTGAATTTATTATATAGAGATTTAGGATTTTTAAAACTGATTTTTATATGATTTTTAAAACTGAAAATTATTTGATTTTTATTACGGTAAAAGACGAGATTTTTTTACGGTAAAAGACGGGATTTTTATATGGTAAAAGACGGGATTTTTATACGGTAAAAGGACGTGATTTTTATATGGTAAAAAACGTGATTTTTATACGGTAAAAGATGGGATTTTTAGTAGTGAAAAGACGAGAGTTTTAAATAGAAAGGCGAAATCTTTATATTGTAGAAGGTGAAAAATATAATCTTTTATATAGTAGAAGACGAAAAAAAAAATGAAATTTTTATATTTAAAAAGATGAGATTTTTAAAATAGAAAAGGTTAGATTTTTAAATTTGAAAAGGCGAAATCTTTATATGGAGAATAGCGTGATAAAAATAGAATTTTTATCTATATGGCATCAATGTAAAAATTCGATTTTTAAATATTGAATAGCGAAGTAAAAATTCGATTTTTATATATTGAATAGCATAGTAAAAATTCGATTTTTACATATTGAATAGCGAAGTAAAAATTCGATTTTTATATATTGAATAGCGAAGTAAAAATTCGATTTTTATATATTGAATAGCATAGTAAAAATTCGATTTTTATATATTGAATAGCGAAGTAAAAATTCGATTTTTATATATTGAATAGCGAAGTAAAAATTCGATTTTTATATATTGAATAGCATAGTAAAAATTTGATTTTTATATATTGAATAGCATAGTAAAAATTTGATTTTTATATATTGAATAGCATTGTAAAAATTCGATTTTTATATATTGAATAGCGAAGTAAAAATTCGATTTTTACATATGTAGAGAATACGGGCAACGAAGGTGATAAAAAGGCGAGAACGATGAAGATTTCTATCAAAGAAGAGTCGAGGCAATTGGATTAGCTATTGGTGAGAACTTCTCACTCTTCAATTTCTTTTTCTAGTTATATATATATACTAGGATGCAGACGGTGCTTAGCAGCACCCGACACCCGTCATTCACAGACTATGGATGGCTTGTTTGTTTAATTGTTTGGTTGTGTAGTTGGTTAGATTATTTGGTTTGAATTGAATTGTTTGGTGAAATGGAATGGATTTGATTGATGTGTGAATGGCGTGGGCCTTCACTAGACCGGGGATAAGGCTAGGCCTTGTCCCGTTTCTAGTATCGCGCCGTTATGCCGCCGAAATTCTCTAAAATAAGTTAGAAAAATAAAAATATCATTTTTATTTTGTAATGAACTGAATAAAAATCCATGTGATAAAATAAAATATTTTATCGTTAAAAATATAATTTTTAGCGTGAATGTGAATAAATAAATATTTATAAACAAATCGACCGATTTGTTTATATACACCGATTTGACTGATATCGATTGGGTCGATAAATTTTACACATCGCCCAACTGCACAAATAAAATCTGTGTTTGATTGTTGGAAACCCCACACGGGTATTGGGATAAAATACGACATACACTAATCCCAATAATTAGTTGTTTGTCGATCGATTGATTGACAGGCTGTCATAAGCGCTAGATATCTATATTTGATGCTTATACAGTGTAGTGCACTTTGGATGATGGTTGATTATTTATCGTTGCTATTATATACATGTGTTGTATGGAATCCATATAGTTAACGCTATATGGTAATTGATTGGGCCTCATTCCAATTTAGAAAATAAAGGATATTATAATATAAAGGTTCATGTGTTGACTATACTCATCCGTTGAGATTAGTCATGTGTTGAACAAAATATTTTAACAATAAAATTTATATCTTTATCACTATAAAATAAAGGTTCATGTGTTGACTGTACTCATCCGTTGAGATTAGTCATGTGTTGAACGAAATATTTTAACAATAAAATTTACATCTTCATCATATATAAGATTAGAAACTAATTGGAAAATAGATAAGATGAGTGGTCTCCTGGATATTGATCTGATGTTGGTTTCGGCCTTCGGGGTTAATATTCAGGGAATCGTTCTCTTACTAATTTACGGTTGGAGTCTGATTTAATATCAAACGATAGATACCTTAATTTTTATAAAATATAGTAAATAACAAAAATAGTCACACGTGGATAGTACTCATTCGTTGAGATTAGTCGTGTGTTGACAAAGATATAGAGTCGTGTATTGAAAGAAATATAGATCCATTTGTTGAATATAAAGCCGTGTTGGTTAGAGATGCGCTATTTTGACGCGAACGATATTTATATCGATTATATTCGAATCGAATAGAAAATGAATTGAATTCGAATCGAATAGAAAATGAATTGAATAGAAAATGAATTGAATTTGATTTGAATAGAAAATGAATTGAATTTGATTTGAATAGAAAATGAATTGAATTTGATTTGAATAGAAAATGAATTGAATTTGATTTGAATAGAAAATGAATTGAATTTGATTTGAATAGAAAATGAAACGAATTTGATTTAAATAGAAAATGAATTGAATTTGATTTGAAACGAGAATGAATTGGATCGAATAGAAAATCAATTTGAATTGAATCGAATAGAAAACCAATTTGAATTGAATCGAATATAAAACGAATTCGAATTGAATTGAAAATGAATTCGAATTGAATTGAAAACGAATTGAAATGAATTCAAATTGAATTGAAATTTGAATTGAATAGGAATGAATTTTAAAACGAATTTATAAGGAAAAATTCAATTTTGATTTGAATCGAAATGGAAGTTGAAATTGTTTTTGAAACGAATTTAAAACTATTTATAAACTTCGTTTTAAATAGAAATTGACGAAATATATATTATATACATTATATATATAATATAATGGCCTGAATAGAACGCGCCGCGCCGCGGCAGTTCATGAATTTCGACCATTTATTTCAAACGGACATTACGGGAGATCCGACCGTCGGATTCTCCTAAAACCAGAACCGTTGGGTTCGTATCGAAAAGATCTTTCTAACGAATATTAGAAATTTGAAATCTAACGGTTGGATTTGGAGATACATCCAAATCAAATTCGAAAAAGGTCGCTGTAAGTGCAGTTCGATGGCCGTTGATGGAAATCGACTGTACGGGCCTTGATAAAATTATTAAAAATAGTAATAATTAGTGTAAAATCATAAGAAATGATTTGGGAAAAATTAGGAGGAAAAAATCCATATTTGAAAAGATAAAAATAGATTTATATCGAAATGAACTAGTTTAGAACTAAAGTAACAACCCGTTTATTTTAAATAAATAAATTGGATTTGAAATGGATTTTAAATAAAATTGATTTGTGGGTTTATCGTGAACAGTGTTTTAAATAACACTAGTTCTTTAACCCGGTAATAAATATAAAGTGATTTGGGTTTGTCGTGAACTGTGTTTTAAAAAGACATTAGTTCTTTAACCCAGAAAAAGGGAGTTTTAATGAATCCGCACTTAAATTGAAATGTGAATTGATAATTTAAATTATCAAATATAGAAAGTGAGCGAGAATGGAGTATTACCAGTTTTGCTCCAAAACGATAGTTAAATCTTTAATCAGATTTGAACGTGAAATGGTAATTTATTTTACCGATAACACTGTGGTGTTAGATGTGGAGTATTACCAGTTTTGCTTCATGGATGAATAGGTTGGGATTGGGAAATAAAATAAACAATTACTTCAGTGTGGTTCGCTAATCTCGACTAGCTTGGGAAACCATAATTTGGTTTGAAATGACATCCAGAAGATTAAAGGATAAATTTTAAAGAATTTATCTTGGATAAAATTAATGGGAACCTTTCCCTAAGAATTGAAATTTAGAAACTAGCTGTAGGTTAGTTAAGAAGAATGGTTTCCTGGGTATTGATCTGATGTTGGTTTCGGCCTTCGGGGTTAATATTTGGGAAATTGTTCTCTTGCTGATTTACGGTTAGTGGCTGCTGAATTGGAATGAGGCGTATGTTGTGTTTGTGTAACATTTGTTTTTAATATACGCGGGATGTTCGGAAAGGCCGGGTTTATACCCATTCTGAATAACCGATTCGACGATAAGTCGAAGATGAAGACGGTGGTCGAAGGCCGGAAATCTCCACATCGTTTGGATAATTACTGACGATCCTGATTGGGCTGTACACCCAAGAGGATGGAAATAGTTGGTGGTCGTCCAGACGTACTTGGAGATGGATGGATATGCGAGGAAAGTGCCTCCGGTTTCGTTTAGACCCAGAACGAACTTGTAAATGGATTGTGTGTCTGACATTGGATTTTATTCTGTGATGATTGATTTCTGTTAAATATATATCTGTTTGGCGGTGGAGAATTTATTCTTTTGCTTAACGCCCTTCTCTGAGACGTACGAGCTTAGAGGTTATATATCGATAGATATCAATCGCATGGCATGAATTGCCTGTGCGGCACGCTAAGATGCAATGATCAAGGATTTTGTTGAAAAGCAGAGTCTTGTGGTTGATGATCAAAGCACGGCCTACGTGGCAGCTTTGTGTATAACGTGAATTCGCGAGCCTCACACCTCGGTATGAGTCAAAAAGGGGATACGGACCGCTGGGAGAGCACGACGTTTCTTTCTAGCTTTGGTGGTGTCAGTGACTTACCAGCCCTGACATTTATATACTTTTCAACTTTGTGGTTGTTGGAATGAGTTGCCTCGATTATAGGTCTTTAAGGACTGGGAAACGCGTGTTCAGGCATAACCAATCCTCTAACGTAAGTGAGGACCGGCCCAGCCGATTCCAGGATTGCCCAGAGTGTGTAGTCCTGAGACATTTGTTAGAGTGTCTCGAACGCGGAGAGGAGCTTGCCCCTTGCCTCGACTCATGACGGAATCCAATTTCCAATACGTGATATTGCAGTTTTAATTATAGAACTAGTATGGCGACATAGTAGATGGTAGCTATGCCGCCTATGATTGATATTTATGATTGAAATTGTTTTGACACTATACACCTATAATAGTATCAAATAATGTGTTTTAAACGTATCAAGCATGCTTTGGCTGTTATAAGGGAAAACCCTATCCACCGGCTTGCGTTGCATTGTGTGATGGGACCTGGGTCTTATAACAGCTTCATTTTTCTTTATTTAGCATTGCGCTGTTTGTTCTATGCACTGGTATTCTTGGGAGGAAACCCGTTCCGTGTTATACGGCGTGGTCCCTTGATTTACCTAACTTTAAAACCAATATTAATAACTGTTTTAGTTCTCACACCAGTCACATGACTGACCTGGAGTTTATTGTTTTAACCTAAACTCTGGGTGCCCTTATTTTCGACACGGGCAGCTAGTAGTTTTGGTTTTGCAGATTTATATTCACAGGATCCTGGTTTACAGCTGGAATGATATCTGGAAAGCTCTGTATCCGTATATCACCTTCAGTTGTGCTTTGTATTATTTTTCCACTGCTATGTAATTTATTGTAATCTCTGATATTTATCGAATGTAATTTATTCATTTATACTTTGTATATTCTTGTATTCTGATGGAATTGTTGTAATAACAATGAAATGTTCTTCTGTTTGTGTTCTGATTTGCCATGTTCTCAAACGATCAGGGGTTTCGAACGGTCTAGATCGGTTTAACGACTGATTCGGATCGAGCGAAATTCCTTGCCGTTACATTTGGTATCAGAGCTTTGGTTTACAGAGCTCGAGAACAAGACACATTAGAACCATACGAAAGAATTCATCAGATATTGGATTAGTAATATCCAATTAGAATGACTCATTAGAGATAGGATCAGTAGTATCCTAGAACGAGTGTGAAGAGTATATTTTTCAAAAGAAAATAGTTTCGTTTTGAAAATTTAAACCATTTTATACGTACTTGAATATTTTATTTGTATTGAATTTGGACAATCTAGTATATAAAGGTTTTGCATATACGCGTCATGTAACGACCCAGCGGATTTTCGGCCCCGGAAATCGACATAAATCCCTTCACCGTAACTCATGCCAATCCTCCAACACCGAAACCACTGGATAGTTATTAGAAAGAATTTAGAGGGTGAGATAAGGAAGAAAGAAATATAAGAATAGAAGAAGAAGAAGAAGAAGAACCAATACCACAACATAGAATCAGAGTCTCACATCGCAGCGGATCAAAATATAATATGGAAATAAATCTTTATTGAGAGCTTTCAAAATTACTTACAGTATCAGAGTACATCAACATATCTGGACAATTATATAGCCTGTCCTCATATACAATCACACAGCGGAACAGTAGTAATATCATACGTCTGGACTCTTCCAGCTCGTCTCTTCATAGCAGTCACTAACCTGAACCTGTATACTCCGGGCTAACCCGAGCATTTACAAAACACCGGGTTAGTCTGGTGAACCAGAGTGAGATAAACTCGCACAGTACTAAGGTATCACACAACTTGATTTTAAAGTAAAAATCTTTTCGAAAGAAAAAGGATAATCGTAAGACCGAATCCACACATAAATACGGACGGTTTTTACCTTACGATAACCCAAAACATTTTTGAAATCAATATCTTGTCTGATATTATCATAATGTCTAAATACAAGTAAATAGAATCTAGTAGAACGCTTGCATCTCACGCTCCACATATATAGTATACAAGCAAAACCGCGGGCGCTTATTGGAGATTGGATTCCGACCTCGACAAGGTATGGGACCACCTGCCGCTAGTGTACCTCTAGAGGCGAATACACTGGGTTCAACAAGAACGTCTTGCAACCCGGCCCTCACATGACCGACCACTCATTTCGCTTGAGTGTATCGAATGTATATCACCAACGGTTGGGCTCAAACCACCGTTCCCGAATGGGCAGAATCGATAGAATAAGAAACAAAAGGAATTTCTCTAGATAGGTGATTATACACCCTAATGGGAGCGACCCACATAGCCATGCTGCCTGCCCGATTTCTGTCATCTCCCGGTTGATGAGGCTTGAGGCTACGCTTCATCAGCACATCTCATTCACTTCGAATGCCACATTGTCAGATCCATCAGAATCACTAATTGACGTCCATAACAATACATTACGTGTTGGCTAAAGAAGTTTCCTTCTCCGCTTCCACTCTTGGTATGGTTGAAGAAATCAATGTATGTGACCTTTTCTGGAAATACTCTGTCAGACATTCATCCATACAAGTCACCCAGGAACAGGATGAACCGAAGGTACTCCCCTACTGCATTCTAGGAATCACCCTGAGAATCAGTAGCGAGAAGTCCTTGCAAACCCGTGGATTCCAACCACGACAGCATCACAGTATATCTCTTATTGCAAATCAGAGATTTTAAGCAATCCTTCCGCTTATGAAGATCCACAGTCTTCAATAGCTCCATCTCGAATCAGCATCTTCATCGTATTCGTATTTGTTGGACGGAATGGTTTTCGAATATATATTCGATCCCGGTCTTTCCGTACCAACAATCGCATGGGCCAATTTTTGATAGTCGGTTATTTAACTATCAAATAAAACAACCATTCATCCATAAAAGAAAATGGATTCACTGATTCAATACTCAGTATCATTTAGCCTCTTCACAAACCGTCCGTTAATTATATTCTTTAACTTTTCCAATATTTGGAACATCGCCTTTACTTCTTAGTAAAATAAGAATATTCAGCTTATAAACTTTCAAAAACAGTTTATAATATCATTTGCGGAAATCATAGCTTATGTTTCCCTCAACCACTCTCGTTTATAAACTAATATCATTCTGGGATAATCATGGAGTCGTTCAAGTTGGGGTATTTCATTTACCTTTCAGACCTTGACCAACAACATTCATATTCTCAGAATAAATAGAAGTTTATTAACCACACGTTTCTTCTTGAAAAATCCGATTTAAATCTCGACAAAGCTTCGATTCTATTAGAAATAGAATCCTTATGAAAATTCCTTAATATCTCTTTATTATGGTATTACAAATTATTTCAACAATTCAAATTCATTTGTTTAAAACAAACCCTTTATAAATCTTATATTAAGGTCTCATACCGTTATCATATCGTTATCTTCCCAAATTCGCATGTTGATATTTATCAAACAATCCAACTTATTATCTGTAACCATTAATGCTACAGATTTCATTTCAAAATCCATTTTTTTACTTATCTAGTTCTCTTTACTCATACTCGACCATTTATTCGTTGCCTAAAACATACAATAATCCTTTAAAAACTTTTATCTAAAAATAGTTCATCTTATTTGCAATAAATGTTACATTTACAAACCACTAACTTCCTTTACTAACTCGATTTCATTTCCAACCTTAAATATCCATTTACAAAACCTTTTGTAAATTAATTACGACAACTTATCAACCGTTTTCATTTGCACCTCTTTAACTTCATTTGAAAATCTCATTTTTCAATTCTTTATCGACAATTAATTTCCGTTGTCGTTTTTTTCCAGATCTTTAACTTAGCTTATGTTCCCAGCCTCGATTCTATTTAAAAACTCATATCCCCCCTTTATATATTCAAATCTCATTTATAAACCCAAATCTCATTTATAAATCCAGATCTCGTTTAAATCACTACTTATTCCCAAATCCGCCGATTTGTAAATCTTATTCACGAAATGTTATTTAATCACATTTCGTATAGTTTAAAAACACCGTTTGTTAAAACGATCATTTATTACAAAAATATTACTCTTTAACTCTCGTATATCCATAATTTAATTATTCCATTCCGATGTTTTGAAATCCACTCAAACTTCTTTTACGACCGTAAGGCCCTTATAAAATTGTTTCAATATTTAAATAACCAACACGATATCGTTTCACCATTTATTCAATAATATCTTGCATCTCCCTTTGTTCTATATTATACAATTATAAAATTGGCAAATTTACCATAAAAATTGTAGTTTGAATTCATATAAAAATGTATTCATATCTTTGAAATCATTCGAAACCCATTTAACACTGATTTCGACAAATCATTTCTTTTGATTGACGGTACTAAAGAGGCAAATGGCTACTGTAGTACCAAACCGTGAAATATAAACTAATTTCACATTCAATAACAACAATATAACCATATTGATAATGTTATTCAGTTCAAAATGGCTAATCAATATTCGGTTTCCATCTAAATAGATGACATGAACGGTTTAATGATAACGGTCAATAATAACAGTAACAGTAAATACCGGGATAATAACAACAGTTCAAGCATTCAGCTATTTGATTGTAACGTTTATAGTGTTATAACGTAACCACTGAGGTAAGTTACCTCACTTGGATTAATCGTTATAAATAACGATTAATTAAATTAAACGAACGTTTAATTTAACTGTTCCAGTCAAAATATGAATATAAAATCAACAACGAACGAACGAACGAACAAATAACCATTAACAACCATGGCACACAATTATAAACCCAACTTATATAAAATATAAGTAGGGGAAAAACTGAGTGAGTTTAACTCACCTTGAATTTTCCATTCTTCGTCAAAATGGTTCGTCCTACAAGCTTCCAGCTGCGCTCAATTTCGTCTTTTCCAATTCCCAAAATGTCACGCCTGTCAATACAGTTCCAACGTTCGTGGTTTGACCTGATTCTGTGTATGAACGTGTTACATAAATTATAATATACGATTTTATTTAAACAAATATTTTATTTTTAATCCTAATTACTAACTACATCCTTAATTAAAACGGCTAATATATTAATGTTTAACACGTCCAAACTGGTTACCATTTATTTATTGGGCCACCGAATGCATAAATAATTAAGCATATTTGGATCTAAAGTGAACACGCTAATCTCACCTGCTGTTGCTTTCTCCTAAAAAGCCTTGCTTATATCCTCCCTGCATGCAAACACATGACACCCCACTAGCCTTCTCTATGGTCCGTAAGCAACTCCCCTTCCTTGCATTAAACGTAAGCTCCTCCTCCCCACTATCGTTTTGCTGTTTCGTTTTTTTTTTTTTTTTTTTTCGTTTTGTATGGACCCTGAAGCCCAATATCCCTCCGCACAGCACCATTGCTTCTTCCCATCAAGTCCTGAAACTTCCACGTCTCTTTTTTTTTTTTTTTTTTTTTTTTTTTCAACCTAACTACTTACTCTTTGTACCCATTAGTGTCCAGCTCCTCACAATGAAATGCACAGACCATCAAACTCATACTATGCTTCCGCGTTCTTCACCGAGACCACACACCAATTCCTTGTTTCGGTTTTCACCCTTGCTGAAGCGAGAAAACGAAAGAAGGAGCGTTGCTCTTTTTTTTTTCTCGAATGGAGGTGCGGTGTCTGTGGGGAGAATGGAGTTGCGGTTTCTGTTCTTTTGAGGAGTACAACTTAGTTGATGATCTCTGAAAAAAAAATGAGGAGAAGACAATGTATTTATAAAGAAATATACGTGGTCATCACGTTTTAGGGTATAGAGCTGCAGAGATTAGAGTATAGGGTAAGACGTGGGATGGAAGGAATTTGGTTGTGTGGTTGGCAAGGTATCGTTAGTTTGGCTTGCAAGTAATATAAATATATATATATATATATATATTTATTTATTTATTTTTAAACAACTTTGTCGGCACGGTTCCATTTTTCTATGCGTGCTGTTACTTCAAGGTTGTATGTATGTTACGGATAGGCTGAAATGCTTCACCATGGCATGTGAGGAAGCACGTAGCATATAGGATAGATTCGCATGCAAGGGATTAAAGGTTTGGGACGCAAGAAATCAAATGGCGTAAGCAAAAGCAAATAGGAAAAGTTAAAGTAGTGGGATCATTTAATAATATAATAATGTAACCAAACTTGTCGTGAGTTTTCTTGTTAAAAATCACCACATACGATGTTCAATCGAGGCGAAAACTACTAATTCTAGCATAAAAAAATATTCCGGATCCAATGGGACAGGTTTCGTTGAAATCCGAGGTCGTTTGCGAAAATCCTTTAGAAAATATCGATGAAAAACACCGAGCAATAATTCCTTAAAATTACAGAAAAAATCCTAAAAATATGAGGCCTTGACATTTCACTAGACCTCTTCCTAAGGTTTCGTATGGAACTTGTTTCGTTGAATTTTGAGTTCGTTTGACCAGTTAACCATTCAAATAAAGTTACCTACACCACTATGTATTCATGTATGAGCGTTGCAGACTGAAGTAAAAATACAGTCATGTTCAGTGAGGTGTCGCGATCCCAAAAATATAATAATACCGGTAGTTTGACTCATATTGTGAAATCCCAAAATGTTGTCACAGGGTGTAAAATACTCCAAATAAAAAGTTGCTTATTAAATTAATTAAAAATTACCATAAAATTCTAAAAATTAAATTATCACTACGCCTCAAAAGAACCTAGTCTAAATTCGAAACCGATATGTAGTTATATCCAATAATCCGTTACGGTCGATAAATGATTACGCCGCTGTTTTTCAGCCAAATTGATTTGGGCATAACTTCCAATCTACATGACGAAATCCCGATTTTTCTTTTTCACTAGGAAAATATACTTCACTTGCTCCGTACATTTCTTGTTTCACAGAAATCCGATTTAAAACGGACTCTGTATATCCAGTTGAAGTTCAAAACTCTATTTTACGAACTGCAGCGCTGTTCTGGGCTCGTTTTATTTTATGTATGAATATATATCGTTCAATCTTCGTTTAAATAGCGATTTAAATATAAAAATCCATTTATATTCCAAATAAATATTTAAGATAAATAAAATATTTGGCTGCCAAAAATACGGGACGTTACATTCTTCCCCCCTTTAAATAATTTCGTCCTCGAAATTGCTAAGGTAAGAAAGAACGTTACAAATCCCATTTATTTCCAAATCCAAATTATTTTAAATTAGAAACCAATTTCAATACCATATATAGATATTTCCAAAAATATTGAAAATTTCCTAACATCTTAAATTTCCGAAAAATTTTGCCAGCACTTCCTCTATACGGCTCAATCGGTACAACTACAACTTGCCTTCTTAGGCCTTCCCCAATCTAAAACAAAATAAAACAGCCAAGCGGCTTGCCAAATAAGCTCATAAATCACCAAACCCATATAGAAATAAACGTGTACCTTTTTGTCGGGCATATCATTATATCCTTTCCATCTGCTGCCCTGTCAGCATATACAAATGCATCTCCAAACAAAATACCAATTTTATCCTCAGAACCAAATCCTTCACGCATTCAAGCCAAATCCCATTCTTAACTCAATTTCCATCCATTGTCAATTCCAACTCTTAACTTACCAGTCCAACACCATTTCAGATTCCTGTCTCGCAATTCAAAATCTGATTCTGCTTAATATATTATATCTTGATTCAATTTCCCGCTAGTTGGTTTCAATTCAATTCATATTCAGTTTCATTCCAATTTTTTTGACACTAGAATTTATTTTCCATACCTTTGTTAAACCGTTTAATGAATTCTATTCAACTACTTGTCATCCAATAACAACCAATTCACAACCATCAACCAATACACAACCAAATAAACAAAATTTATTGAATTCACATTCAATATTAATATTTATTTTGGCTTCACTCATTTGATTTAATTTCCAATTAAATTTAATTACAATATCATTCTGAAATTAATTACACTTAACCAAGTTAAGTAACAATTCAACTTTTTTTTAATTCGATTTGAATCTCATTCCAATCGATCAAACACACTAATATCTCAATTTAATAAAAATTTCTTTTCTATACAAAAATATATTTTGGGTAAAATTATTTCATTTACCCTCTTTCCAAAACAATAATGTATCGATTGCCAGTTCTATGCTTTTCAACACTTGAACCGATCAACAAACACAATATAAAACATTTGTATATAAAATTTACAAATACGCTCTCATACTTATATACTCAATCTCGATCTAGGGTATTGCTAACCCCATCTCTATCGAGTTACACCACAGAGCCAAGGTTATTCCTAAACCATTGCTCTGATACCACTGTAACGACCCAGCGGATTTTCGGCCCCGGAAATCGACATAAATCCCTTCACCGTAACTCATGCCAATCCTCCAACACCGAAACCACTGGATAGTTATTAGAAAGAATTTAGAGGGTGAGATAAGGAAGAAAGAAATATAAGAATAGAAGAAGAAGAAGAAGAAGAAGAAGAACCAATACCACAACATAGAATCAGAGTCTCACATCGCAGCGGATCAAAATATAATATGGAAATAAATCTTTATTGAGAGCTTTCAAAATTACTTACAGTATCAGAGTACATCAACATATCTGGACAATTATATAGCCTGTCCTCATATACAATCACACAGCGGAACAGTAGTAATATCATACGTCTGGACTCTTCCAGCTCGTCTCTTCATAGCAGTCACTAACCTGAACCTGTATACTCCGGGCTAACCCGAGCATTTACAAAACACCGGGTTAGTCTGGTGAACCAGAGTGAGATAAACTCGCACAGTACTAAGGTATCACACAACTTGATTTTAAAGTAAAAATCTTTTCGAAAGAAAAAGGATAATCGTAAGACCGAATCCACACATAAATACGGACGGTTTTTACCTTACGATAACCCAAAACATTTTTGAAATCAATATCTTGTCTGATATTATCATAATGTCTAAATACAAGTAAATAGAATCTAGTAGAACGCTTGCATCTCACGCTCCACATATATAGTATACAAGCAAAACCGCGGGCGCTTATTGGAGATTGGATTCCGACCTCGACAAGGTATGGGACCACCTGCCGCTAGTGTACCTCTAGAGGCGAATACACTGGGTTCAACAAGAACGTCTTGCAACCCGGCCCTCACATGACCGACCACTCATTTCGCTTGAGTGTATCGAATGTATATCACCAACGGTTGGGCTCAAACCACCGTTCCCGAATGGGCAGAATCGATAGAATAAGAAACAAAAGGAATTTCTCTAGATAGGTGATTATACACCCTAATGGGAGCGACCCACATAGCCATGCTGCCTGCCCGATTTCTGTCATCTCCCGGTTGATGAGGCTTGAGGCTACGCTTCATCAGCACATCTCATTCACTTCGAATGCCACATTGTCAGATCCATCAGAATCACTAATTGACGTCCATAACAATACATTACGTGTTGGCTAAAGAAGTTTCCTTCTCCGCTTCCACTCTTGGTATGGTTGAAGAAATCAATGTATGTGACCTTTTCTGGAAATACTCTGTCAGACATTCATCCATACAAGTCACCCAGGAACAGGATGAACCGAAGGTACTCCCCTACTGCATTCTAGGAATCACCCTGAGAATCAGTAGCGAGAAGTCCTTGCAAACCCGTGGATTCCAACCACGACAGCATCACAGTATATCTCTTATTGCAAATCAGAGATTTTAAGCAATCCTTCCGCTTATGAAGATCCACAGTCTTCAATAGCTCCATCTCGAATCAGCATCTTCATCGTATTCGTATTTGTTGGACGGAATGGTTTTCGAATATATATTCGATCCCGGTCTTTCCGTACCAACAATCGCATGGGCCAATTTTTGATAGTCGGTTATTTAACTATCAAATAAAACAACCATTCATCCATAAAAGAAAATGGATTCACTGATTCAATACTCAGTATCATTTAGCCTCTTCACAAACCGTCCGTTAATTATATTCTTTAACTTTTCCAATATTTGGAACATCGCCTTTACTTCTTAGTAAAATAAGAATATTCAGCTTATAAACTTTCAAAAACAGTTTATAATATCATTTGCGGAAATCATAGCTTATGTTTCCCTCAACCACTCTCGTTTATAAACTAATATCATTCTGGGATAATCATGGAGTCGTTCAAGTTGGGGTATTTCATTTACCTTTCAGACCTTGACCAACAACATTCATATTCTCAGAATAAATAGAAGTTTATTAACCACACGTTTCTTCTTGAAAAATCCGATTTAAATCTCGACAAAGCTTCGATTCTATTAGAAATAGAATCCTTATGAAAATTCCTTAATATCTCTTTATTATGGTATTACAAATTATTTCAACAATTCAAATTCATTTGTTTAAAACAAACCCTTTATAAATCTTATATTAAGGTCTCATACCGTTATCATATCGTTATCTTCCCAAATTCGCATGTTGATATTTATCAAACAATCCAACTTATTATCTGTAACCATTAATGCTACAGATTTCATTTCAAAATCCATTTTTTTACTTATCTAGTTCTCTTTACTCATACTCGACCATTTATTCGTTGCCTAAAACATACAATAATCCTTTAAAAACTTTTATCTAAAAATAGTTCATCTTATTTGCAATAAATGTTACATTTACAAACCACTAACTTCCTTTACTAACTCGATTTCATTTCCAACCTTAAATATCCATTTACAAAACCTTTTGTAAATTAATTACGACAACTTATCAACCGTTTTCATTTGCACCTCTTTAACTTCATTTGAAAATCTCATTTTTCAATTCTTTATCGACAATTAATTTCCGTTGTCGTTTTTTTCCAGATCTTTAACTTAGCTTATGTTCCCAGCCTCGATTCTATTTAAAAACTCATATCCCCCCTTTATATATTCAAATCTCATTTATAAACCCAAATCTCATTTATAAATCCAGATCTCGTTTAAATCACTACTTATTCCCAAATCCGCCGATTTGTAAATCTTATTCACGAAATGTTATTTAATCACATTTCGTATAGTTTAAAAACACCGTTTGTTAAAACGATCATTTATTACAAAAATATTACTCTTTAACTCTCGTATATCCATAATTTAATTATTCCATTCCGATGTTTTGAAATCCACTCAAACTTCTTTTACGACCGTAAGGCCCTTATAAAATTGTTTCAATATTTAAATAACCAACACGATATCGTTTCACCATTTATTCAATAATATCTTGCATCTCCCTTTGTTCTATATTATACAATTATAAAATTGGCAAATTTACCATAAAAATTGTAGTTTGAATTCATATAAAAATGTATTCATATCTTTGAAATCATTCGAAACCCATTTAACACTGATTTCGACAAATCATTTCTTTTGATTGACGGTACTAAAGAGGCAAATGGCTACTGTAGTACCAAACCGTGAAATATAAACTAATTTCACATTCAATAACAACAATATAACCATATTGATAATGTTATTCAGTTCAAAATGGCTAATCAATATTCGGTTTCCATCTAAATAGATGACATGAACGGTTTAATGATAACGGTCAATAATAACAGTAACAGTAAATACCGGGATAATAACAACAGTTCAAGCATTCAGCTATTTGATTGTAACGTTTATAGTGTTATAACGTAACCACTGAGGTAAGTTACCTCACTTGGATTAATCGTTATAAATAACGATTAATTAAATTAAACGAACGTTTAATTTAACTGTTCCAGTCAAAATATGAATATAAAATCAACAACGAACGAACGAACGAACAAATAACCATTAACAACCATGGCACACAATTATAAACCCAACTTATATAAAATATAAGTAGGGGAAAAACTGAGTGAGTTTAACTCACCTTGAATTTTCCATTCTTCGTCAAAATGGTTCGTCCTACAAGCTTCCAGCTGCGCTCAATTTCGTCTTTTCCAATTCCCAAAATGTCACGCCTGTCAATACAGTTCCAACGTTCGTGGTTTGACCTGATTCTGTGTATGAACGTGTTACATAAATTATAATATACGATTTTATTTAAACAAATATTTTATTTTTAATCCTAATTACTAACTACATCCTTAATTAAAACGGCTAATATATTAATGTTTAACACGTCCAAACTGGTTACCATTTATTTATTGGGCCACCGAATGCATAAATAATTAAGCATATTTGGATCTAAAGTGAACACGCTAATCTCACCTGCTGTTGCTTTCTCCTAAAAAGCCTTGCTTATATCCTCCCTGCATGCAAACACATGACACCCCACTAGCCTTCTCTATGGTCCGTAAGCAACTCCCCTTCCTTGCATTAAACGTAAGCTCCTCCTCCCCACTATCGTTTTGCTGTTTCGTTTTTTTTTTTTTTTTTTTTCGTTTTGTATGGACCCTGAAGCCCAATATCCCTCCGCACAGCACCATTGCTTCTTCCCATCAAGTCCTGAAACTTCCACGTCTCTTTTTTTTTTTTTTTTTTTTTTTTTTTTTCAACCTAACTACTTACTCTTTGTACCCATTAGTGTCCAGCTCCTCACAATGAAATGCACAGACCATCAAACTCATACTATGCTTCCGCGTTCTTCACCGAGACCACACACCAATTCCTTGTTTCGGTTTTCACCCTTGCTGAAGCGAGAAAACGAAAGAAGGAGCGTTGCTCTTTTTTTTTTCTCGAATGGAGGTGCGGTGTCTGTGGGGAGAATGGAGTTGCGGTTTCTGTTCTTTTGAGGAGTACAACTTAGTTGATGATCTCTGAAAAAAAAATGAGGAGAAGACAATGTATTTATAAAGAAATATACGTGGTCATCACGTTTTAGGGTATAGAGCTGCAGAGATTAGAGTATAGGGTAAGACGTGGGATGGAAGGAATTTGGTTGTGTGGTTGGCAAGGTATCGTTAGTTTGGCTTGCAAGTAATATAAATATATATATATATATATATTTATTTATTTATTTATTTTTAAACAACTTTGTCGGCACGGTTCCATTTTTCTATGCGTGCTGTTACTTCAAGGTTGTATGTATGTTACGGATAGGCTGAAATGCTTCACCATGGCATGTGAGGAAGCACGTAGCATATAGGATAGATTCGCATGCAAGGGATTAAAGGTTTGGGACGCAAGAAATCAAATGGCGTAAGCAAAAGCAAATAGGAAAAGTTAAAGTAGTGGGATCATTTAATAATATAATAATGTAACCAAACTTGTCGTGAGTTTTCTTGTTAAAAATCACCACATACGATGTTCAATCGAGGCGAAAACTACTAATTCTAGCATAAAAAAATATTCCGGATCCAATGGGACAGGTTTCGTTGAAATCCGAGGTCGTTTGCGAAAATCCTTTAGAAAATATCGATGAAAAACACCGAGCAATAATTCCTTAAAATTACAGAAAAAATCCTAAAAATATGAGGCCTTGACATTTCACTAGACCTCTTCCTAAGGTTTCGTATGGAACTTGTTTCGTTGAATTTTGAGTTCGTTTGACCAGTTAACCATTCAAATAAAGTTACCTACACCACTATGTATTCATGTATGAGCGTTGCAGACTGAAGTAAAAATACAGTCATGTTCAGTGAGGTGTCGCGATCCCAAAAATATAATAATACCGGTAGTTTGACTCATATTGTGAAATCCCAAAATGTTGTCACAGGGTGTAAAATACTCCAAATAAAAAGTTGCTTATTAAATTAATTAAAAATTACCATAAAATTCTAAAAATTAAATTATCACTACGCCTCAAAAGAACCTAGTCTAAATTCGAAACCGATATGTAGTTATATCCAATAATCCGTTACGGTCGATAAATGATTACGCCGCTGTTTTTCAGCCAAATTGATTTGGGCATAACTTCCAATCTACATGACGAAATCCCGATTTTTCTTTTTCACTAGGAAAATATACTTCACTTGCTCCGTACATTTCTTGTTTCACAGAAATCCGATTTAAAACGGACTCTGTATATCCAGTTGAAGTTCAAAACTCTATTTTACGAACTGCAGCGCTGTTCTGGGCTCGTTTTATTTTATGTATGAATATATATCGTTCAATCTTCGTTTAAATAGCGATTTAAATATAAAAATCCATTTATATTCCAAATAAATATTTAAGATAAATAAAATATTTGGCTGCCAAAAATACGGGACGTTACACGTCATGAACGTATATTCGAAGTTTTAATATATTAGATAGATATAGAGTCACACTCTAGTCGCCCGGACATGGTCCTGATGATGAAGTATACCATCACCAGTATTTATTTTCGAGTGACGAAGGTGTGATATCTGTATATTTCTATTAGACTGGTGTGAGAACCAAAACTTAAATATAGCTAGAATACATTGTTGTGAATTGGCACCAAAAAATGATTTTTTTTATATATATCAAAATTATGAATTTGAAACTCTAATTCACTAATTGATTGATGTTTGTGTTGTTTGTTTATTTGTTTGATAATTTTGAACCATTATGCCTAATTGAATCAAATATTGAATTATATTGAAAATTGGTCACATTTGCTTGCATATACATATACTTACATTGAACAAGTCATAGCAAGGAGGCTAGAGCAGAGAATAAAATTTGTTTGCCCGAAAAATAGGTACATGTTTACTATATAATTTACTGTTTCGTTTGGGTGATGATGATTTTATGAGCCTATTGGCTAGCCGCTTGGCTTTTTCTTTTTCTTTTTGAGATCAAAAGGCCTATATGGCAATTTCGGGATTTTCCCGTGGCTCCCGGTGCAGGGGAGGTTATAGCGAAATTTTTCGAAAATTTAGGGTGTTAGCCAAATGTTTGAAAATTTGAAAATTCTCAGAAACTGAAAAGTTGGAGAATGGAAGCCGGATCGAACGTAGAGTTAATAGATCAAACCACTTTCGACTTTGTTCCTTTTCGGGGACGAAAAGTTTTAAGTGGGGGAGATTGTAATAACCCGGAAAATCTGAGCCAGTTTAAAATTTTTGTTTTGGCAACTTCGACGAATTTTGAATATTTAAAATAGATTATTTTAAATAATATCGACGAAAAATTTATTTTGAATATAATTCGAACGTATACATTATATACGTCGTCGTTAGAATATATATAATTATATATAATTATAAAAGGAATTGAAAATGGCGCGGTAGTTCGATAATTCGATTTCAAACTTCAATTGAATGTACCGGGTGCAAAACAATCCGGATTTTAGTGAAACCAAAAATAATAGGATCTAATTGAGAATATCTTTCCAATGAATCTGACAAATCGAAATTTCATAGCGGGAATCAAAAGATATGTCCAGTTGAAAATTCTGAATAGTCGCTATGGAATTCAGGCCCTTAAAAATGGGAATTTTGCAAACGACCTCAGATTTCGACGAAACCACTTTTATTGGATCCGTGATGTCAAATTATTGCTAGATTCCAAATTTCATAATTTTTCGAATCAATATGTCAGCGTGGCAAAGGAAAACGCGTTTGACCAGTTTTAGTTGAGTTTAATCGACTGGAAAATGGCTATTTTTTCAACAGTCTCAGAATTCGACGAAACTAGTTTTGTTAGGACCGTATCGTCAATACGAAGCTAGAAAATATTTTTCGGGAATTTTAGAGTTAGTATGTGACTCCAGTAAATTGAAATGTGCGTTTAAATTGAATATATAAAGAATTTTACTTTAAATTCAATGGAAACTGATTCAAACGATCGAATCAGCCTACGATACATATCCCATTGTGTTCGGAATGGGGGTGAAACGCTATGGACGACAGGCGGTGGGCCTCGTTTAGAGGTCGTAATTAATATCATTTCTTTCTGTTGTGAAAAATCAAACCCTTATATTTACTTTTAAAAATCCTAATAGGCTGATTTTATTTAAAGATCATTGCATAAAAGGATTTAAATAAACTAAAAATCAAAATAAAATAAAAATAAAAAGGGTCAAGAACTTACAACGGGGGGGGGGGGTCTTCGATCGGAGAAGGGGCTATCGGAGCGGACAGGAGGCCGGAGGACAGTGCTGCGGCGGTTGCGGGCGTCGGATGTGGGTCCCATGGCGTCTGGAGGGGGGAAATGGTGCGCGGGTGGGGTTGCTGCGTCGGTCGCGCAAGAGGATTTGGGGGGGTGTCTAGGGTATCTCGAGGCGGCGGGGAGGGGGGGGGTTTGGGTTGCGTCGGCGATGGCTTGCTGGGGGGGCGACCTCGAATCGGACGTGGAGGGAGGAAGGGGAAGGAAGCAGCGGAGGGGAAGAAGGGAGAGGAGGGGAGGCGTGCGGTGGTGGTGTGAGACGACCCGAAATCCCGTTCAGACGGAAACAAGGGTTATCTTTGGAATATAACACAGAAACAGATAATAGCAGAACAGAATTAAATAAATACACCAGATAATGAACAATAGAATATACTGGATAAAAGTAATCATCAGAGTTACACAGTATACATGATCTTACTTAGTACAAATACAGTTCAGCTATACATAAATGTCTACAGCGGAAATAAACAAAATATGTACAATAGGAGCTGAACAGCATAAAAATAGATAAATGATAGAATCCATCTTCAGCTCCAGCTATCCAGAAATAACCAGCTTAACCTGAATACAAGGCTGCCCGTGTAGAAAAAGGGGCACCCGAGTTTGAGAGTGAAACAAACTATGAGTCAGTCATGGGACTGGTATGAGAAATCTACTCAACACATATATAATATGGCAAATCACAGGACCACGCCACTTTCGTGGAACGGGTTTACTCCATTGGATTGCCAGTGCTTTAAAACAAATCTTTCGTTTAAACATCGCAATGCTTTTTATAAAAATGAAGCCATTATAAGACTCAGTTCCCATCACACAATGCAACGCAAACCGGAGGATAGAGTTTTTACCTTATAACGGCCAAAATATGCTTGATACGAATAAAACAAAGGCATTTGATATTATTGCTAGTGTTTATATGTCTTGAAAACAATTTCAAATCATAACTATCAATCATAGACAACATTAATGCCCCATACCACTATGTCGCCATATAGATATACAATCAAAACCGCACAGTCACGTATTTGGAAATTGGATTTCCGTCATGAACCAAGGCAAAAGATAGTCCTTACCGAATTCGTGACTCTCTAGCCCGAGCCACAGGCAAGCGCGCAGGCAAGCCTTTAGATCGTCAGGGCCGGTCCACCGATGTGGATTATTATGCCTGAACAATACGTTTCCCCGCCCTTTGGGGCGTAAACGAGCCAACGAATGACTCCATCGGACCCGGATCGTCCGATCAAACCGAGGCGCCTTGCAACAGCAACAACCATATAGGTGAAAAGTATATAAATGTCAGGGCTGGTAGGTCACTGACACCACCCTAGCTAGAAAGAAACGCATGCCCTCCCTGAGGTCCTTCTCCCGTTTTAGGTTCATACCGGGGTGTGAGGCTCGCGAATTCACGTTATACACAAAGCTACGCCACACAGGCGGTGCTTTGATCATCACCACAAGACTTTGCTTTTCAACAGAAGCCCTGATCATTGCGTCTTAGCATGCCACACAGGCAATTCATGCCATGTGACTGATGTCTATCGATATACAACCTCTGAGCTCGTGCGTCTCAGAGAAGGGCGTTAAGCAAAAGAATAAATTCTCCGCCGCCAAACAGATGTATATTTAATGGAGATCAATCAACACAGAATAAAATCCAATGTCAGACACACAATCCATTTACAAGTCCGTTCTGGGTCTGAACGAAACCGGAGGCACTAAATACCTCGCAAACCCATCGATCACCACGTACGTCTAGACGATCACCACTCATTATCCATATTTCGGGATGCCTCCCAATCAGGACCTCGGTTACCATCCAAACGAGGTGAAGATCTCCGGTCTTCGACCATCGTCTTCATCTTCGACTTTCAATCGTCGGTCAATTATTTGAAATGAGAATTAACTCGGCCTTCTCAAATAATTCACGTATATTTAGAATTTCAAATCAATTTATTTCAATGGTTAAATTATTCGACAACACCAATATTGTTCTTTAATGTAATTTTCACACCAAACATATTCAACCATCAAATACAACATAAATCGAGCAAATTCAGATTATTTCCATTCCATATCGCTTATGATATTTTATAACTATTTATCGCTATTTTTATTTATTTTAAAATAGCTAATTTATTCAAAACGAAGCTTCGGGCCATAAAGCGGCCGTGGCGCTGTTTTTCTTCAGATTTGATTTACACATATCTGAAAATCTAACCGTTGGATCTTCACAAAATTTACATCATTAGAAAGGTCTTTTCAAAACGAATCCAACGGTTCCAGTTTCGGGAAAATCCGACGGTCGGATCTCCCGGTACAATCGTTTGAAGTTTCGATTTCAAAATACGAACTACAGCGTCGTTATTCGATTAAATATATATAACCGTTTCTGGCGCTGTTTTTCTTCAGATTTGAATTAAACATTCCAGACAATCCAACTGTTGGATTTTTACAAGGTTGGTGCCGTTGGAAAGATTATTCCAAGGCGAACCCGACGGTTGAGGTTTCGGGAAAATCCAATGGTCGGATTTCCCGTACTAGTTATTTGAAATCACGGTTTCAAAATGCGAACTGCACGGCCACGTTTCGTTTTAATTTTATTTATATTTATATAATTATATAAATATAGTCCATTCAACAATTTCAATATCGTTTTCACTTCAAATATTTCACTAACGCCTTAAAATTTTGGAAAATTTCGCCATAACCTCCCCTGCACCGGGAGCATCGGGAAATCGCAAATAGCTTTCCCGGTCCTTCTAATCTCAAAAAGGAAAAGAAAAAGCCAAGCGGCTAGCCAACAGGCTCATAAAATCATCACCCAAACAAAACAGTAAATGTGTACCTATTTGTCGGGCACAAAATTTTATTCCTCTTCTCTAGCCCCTTTGCTATAACCTGTTCAATGAATATGCATGTACATATATATACAGTTCTTATCATTTATCATTTTCTATTCAACTTCATATTTGATTTCTATTTGGTTTAAAAACACCACTCATTCTAATGTTACATACATAGGTGCAAATCTTTTCATTAGCCAATTAATGAATATTTCAACTCATATATGTTTATTTTGAACAATTGGCTATTTTTAACACTACACATTTCAACGATTCATGCATACAATAAAAATGTGATTTTTATTGTAAAACAATTCATTTCAAAATACTATTTTTCTATATAGTTCATATTGGTGATAAAATAGGATTTTTCCTTATAAAACAATTTCTTTCAAAACGAGATTATTTTACACAGTTCATATAGTCGATAAAAGGTGATTTTTATTATCAAACAATTTATTTCAAAATATGAATACCATTCAACACATGAATTTCCAATCAATGAATGAATATCGATTCAACACATGAAGGGTTTCTATAGTTTCTATATATAGATAGAAATGTGATTTTTATATTTTAAAACGCGAATACCATTCAACACATGAATTTCTAATCAACGAATGAATATCAATTCAACACATGAAGGTTTTCTATTCAATGAATAAATTTAGTTTAAGCAAATGAAAATAATTCAAACACACGAATATTATTCAAAATTTCGGCAGCATAACGGCAGGGTAGTTAAAACCGGGACTGTCCCTAGTACGGCTCCTCGCTCTACCTTAAAACCTCGCGGTTTTTGACAATGGGGATCATGCATCTAGTTCGCACGCAGGCGGCATGTATATATTTATTTCATTTCCACAAACTAATCCTATGTGGTTTCAACCAAATATTTCTCAACCACAAATGGGTATTTTTCAACCACAATCAACCAATATCAACCACAAACAATCCCAAACAATCATTCACTATCAATCAATTTTCACACCAAGCACAATCAATAAATATCATCCATGGTTTGTGGACGAGGGGCGTATATATATATATATATATATATATATATATATATATATATATATAGTAATTCACTTTTATTTCAACACATATATATATATCTAGAAAAAGAAATTGAAGAGTGAGAAATTCTCACCTATAGCTATCCAATATTATGACTCTTCCTTTATAGAAATCTTCGCCTATCTCGCCTTTTGTCGCTTTCGTTGCCCGTATTCTCTACATATGTAAAAATCGAATTTTTACTATGCTATTCAATATATAAAAATCGAATTTTTACTTTGCTATTCAATATATAAAAATCGAATTTTTACTTCGCTATTCAGTATATAAAAATCGAATTTTTACTTTGCTATTCAATATATAAAAATCGAATTTTTACTTCGCTATTCAATATATAAAAATCGAATTTTTACTTCGACTTTCAATATAGAAAAATCTGATTTTTACTTCGACTTTCAATATAGAAAAATCTAAAGCCATTTTTGTGAAAACCATATATATATATATATTAAAACCCTGACCTTTATACACGCCACATACCTTACTAAATCGGATTTTTAACAAAAACAATTTTTAAAACAGTAAAATATATAAAAACTGAATTAACAAAAGGGAAATCTCACCTAGGAAGAGGGAGGAGATGGAATCGTCGAAGGGGGGTGGATGATGCGCCTGTAGTTGAGGAGGAGGGGGTGCGGATTTTTGAGCGGGTGGAGCAGGAGGCGGCGGTCTACGTGGGTGAGGGCGGCGCTGCTTTCGTCCTAGGGTTTTGGGGAAAGGAGAGGCCGCGAGAGGAGAGGATCGGAGGAGCGGAGGGGGGCGCTGCGGTCGTGGGTGGAGTTTCGGTGGTGGTGGCGTCGCGATTTTGGGGAGCAACGCGTTTTTTTTTCTGAATGAAGTAAGAGAGAGGGAGTGAATATATATATATATATATTATTTCTTTTTAATTCAAAAAGTTGACTTTTCTATCGAACCCCAAACGAGACCCAACGACTGTCGTCCCTAGCTAATTACCCCCATTCTGAACACAATCGGATATGTGTCGTAAGCTGATTCGATCATTTCGATTAGTTTCCGTCAAATTTAAAATATAAATCTGTATATTCAAATTTAAACGTACATTTCAATTTACCGGGGCCACATACTAACTAGAAAAAATTCCTGAAAAATATTTTCTAGCTTCGTATTGACGATACGGTCCTAACAAAACTAGTTTCGTCAAATTCTGAGACCGGTTGAAAAATGGCCAATTTCCAGTCGATTAAAATCAACTGAAACCGGTCAAACGCGTTTTCCATTGCCACGCTCACATATTGATTCGAAAAATTATGAAATTTGAAACCTAGCAATAATTTGACATCACGGATCCAACAAAAGTGGTTTTGTCGAAATCCGAGGTCGTTTGCAAAATGTCCATTTTTAAGGGCCTGAATTCCATAGCAACTATTCAGAATTTTCAACTGGACATCTCTTTTGATTCCCGCTATGAAATTTCGATTATTCGAATTCGTTGGAAAGATATTCACAAAGAGATCCTATTATTTTTGGTTTCACTAAAATCCGGATTGTTTTGCACCCGGTACAGTCCGACAAAGTTTGAATTCAATTTTTGAAACTACCACGCCATTTCAGGCCTTGTTTATAATTATAATTAATTATATTCGTTTTCAATTGTCGATTCAAACTCAGTTTTCATCGCCATTATTTAAAATATTTATTTTAAATATTTAAAATCCATTATTTTAGCCAATTTAAAATTTTTAAATTGGTTCAGATTTTCTGGGTCATTACATGGTGGCTCTACCACCGGCGGTGGCGTGGGGGGCCATCGACGTGATTTCGATTTGTTTTTTTTTCTTTTCCTTTCTTTTCCTTTTCGTTGAACGAATGAATGAATAAGGGGGGGGTTATATGAAAATTTATATATTTTAATATTATTTTAATTTTAATCTCTAAAAGTTACTTTAAAAATTCGAACTCCTTTTTGAGCCCACTGACTATCGTCCCTAGGGTTTTACCCCCATTCCGAACACAATGGGATATGTATCGTTGGCTGATTCGATCGTTTCGATCAGTTTTCGTCAAAATCAACGTATAACTCTATATATTGAATTTGAACGCGCATTTCAATTTACCGGGGCCACATACTAACTCGAAAAATTCCAGAAAAATATTTTCTAGCTTCGTATTGACGATACGGTCCTAATAAAACTAGTTTCGTCGAATTCTGAGACCGTTGGAAAAATGGCCAATTTCCAGTCGATTAAAATCAACTGAAACTGGTCAAATGCGTTTTCCTTTGCCACGCTCACATATTGATTCGAAAAATTATGAAATTTGAAACCTAGCAATAATTTGACACTGCGGATCCAACAAAAGTGGTTTCGTCGAAATCCGAGGTCGTTTGCAAAATTTCCTTTTTTAAGGGCCTGAATTCCATAGCGACTATTCAGAATTTTCAACTGGACATATCTTTTGATTCCCGCTATGAAATTTCGATTTTTCGGATTCTTTGGAATGATATTCCCAATTAGATCCTATTATTATTGGTTTCACTAAAATCCGGATTATTTTGCACCCGGTACATTCAATTGAAGTTTGAAATCGAATTATCGAACTACCGCGCCATTTTCAATTCTATTTATAATTATAAATAATTATTTATATTCTAACGACGAACTATATAATATATACGTTCTAATTATATTCAAAATAAATTTCTCGTCAATATTATTTAAAATAACCTATTTTAAATACTGAAAATTCGCTAAAATTGCCAAAATAAAAATTTTAAACTGGCTCAGAATTTCCGGGTTATTACAATCTCCCCCACTTAAAACTTTTCATCCCCGAAAAGGAACAAAGTCGAAAGTGGTTTGATTAATCAACTCTACGTTCGATCTAGCTTCCATTCTCCAAATTTTCAGTTTCTGAGAATTTTCAAAAATTTCAAAAATTTGGCTAACACCCTAAATTTTCAAAAAATTTCGCCATAACCTCCCCTGCACCGGGAGCCACGGGAAAATCCCGAAATTGCCATATAGGCCTTCTGATCTCAAAAAGAAAAAGAAAAGGCCAAGCGGCTAGCCAATAGGCTCATAAAATCATCATCACCCAAACAAAACAGTAAATTATAGTAAACATGTACCTATTTGTCGGGCAAACAAATTTTATTCTTCGGCTCTAGCCTCCTTGCTATGACCTGTTCAATGTAAGTATATGTATATGCAAGCAAATGCGTCTACTTTTCAATACAATTCAATATGTGATTCAATTAGGCATAATGGTTCAAAATTAGCAAACAAATAGGCAAACAACACAAACATCAATCAATTAGTGGATTAACGTTTCAAATTCATAATTTTGATATATATACCAAAAATCACATTCTTGATGCCAAATCACAACAATAAATCTATCCATATAAGTTTTGGTTCTCACACCAGTCTAATGGAAATATATAGATATCACACCTTCGTCACTCGAAAATAAATGCTGATGATGTTTCGAACCACCATCAGAACATTGTCGGGCTACTAGAGTGCGGTTCTATATCTATCTAATATATTAAAACTTCGAATATACGTTCATGACGCGTATATGCAAAACCTTTATATACTAGATTGTCCATATTCAAAATAAATAAATAATTAAATACATAAAAAGTGATTTAAATTTTCAAAACAAAGTTGTTTTCATTTGAAAAATATACTCTTCACACTCGTTCTAGGATACTACTAATCCTATCTCTAACGAGTAATTCTAATTGGATATTACTAATCCAATATCTGATGAATTCTTTCGTAAGGTTCTAATGTGTCTTGTTCTCGAGCTCTGTAAACCAAAGCTTTGATACCAAATGAAGCGACCCGAACTTACCCGGTCTTCGAAGAGATGAGAAAGAACGAATTACTGTGAGGACAAGACAAATCAGAACGCAGACGGAAGAACATTTCATTGTTATTACAACAATTCCATCAGATACAAGAATATACAGAGTATAAATGAATATTATACATTCGACAAATATCAGAGATTACAATAAATTACATAGCAGCAGAAAATAATACAAAGCACAACTGAAGGTGATATACGGATACAGAGCTTTCCGGATATCATTCCAGCTGTAAACCAGGATCCTGTGAATATAAATCTGCAAAACCAAAACTACTAGTTGCCCGTGCGGAAAATAGGGGCACCCAGAGTATAGGTTAAAACAATAAACTCCAGGTCAGTCATGTGACTGGTGTGAGAACTAAAATAGTTATTTAAAGCTTTACTTTAAAAGAGAGTAATTTGAGGGACCACGCCGTATAACACGGAACGGGTTTCCTCCCAAGAATACCAGTGCATAGAATAAACAACGCGATGCTTTTTCGAAAAATGAAGCTATTATAAGACCCAGGTCCCATCACACAATGCAACGCAAGCCGGAGGATAGGGTTTTCCCTTATAATAGCCAAACATGCTTGGTACGTTTAAAACAAATCATTTGATACTATAATAAGTGTACAGTGTCAAAACAATTTCAATCATAAATATAAATCATAGACGGCATAGCATCCCATGCTACTATGTCGCCATACTAGGCTCTACAAATAAAGCCGAAACATCTCGTATTGGAAATTGGATTTCCGTCATGAGTCGAGGCAAGGGGCAAGCTCCTCTCCGCGTTCGAGACACTCTAGCAAATGTCCCAGGGTTACGCACTCTGGGCAACCCCGGATCCTCCAAGGCCGGTCCTCACTTACGTTAGAGGATTAGTTATTCCTGAACACACGTTTCCCGGTCCTTACAGACCTATAATCGAGGTGCCTCACATTCCAACAACCACATAGGTGAAAAGTATATAAATGTCAGGGCTGGTAAGTCACTGACACCACCATAGCTAGAAAGAAATGTCATGCACTCCTTGGGTCCTTATCCCGTTTTTGACTCATACCGAGGTGTGAGGCTCGCGAATCCACGCTATACACAAAGCTACGCCACAAAGGCCGTGCTTTGATCATCAACCACAAGACTTTGCTTTTCAACAGAAGCCTTGATCTATGCAACTCAGCATGCTACACAGGCAATTCATGCCATGCGATTGATATCTATCGATATATAACCTCTAAGCTCGTACGTCTCAGAGAAGGGCGTTAAGCAAGAGAATAAATTCTCCGCCGCCAAACAGATATATATATATTTAACAGAAATCAATCAACATAGAATGAAATCCAATGTCAGACACACAATCCATTTACAAGTTCGTTCTGGGTCTGAACGAAACCAGAGGCACTTTCCTCGCATATCCATCCATCTCCAAGTACGTCTGGATGACCACCAACTATTTCCATCCTCTTGGGTGTACAGCCCAATCAGGATCATCAGTAGTCATCCAAACGATGTGAAGACTTCCGGTCTTCGACCACCATCCTCATCTTCGACATATCGTCGAATCAGTTATTCAGAATGGGTATAAACCCGGTCTTTCCGAACAACCCGCGTATATTAAAACGAATGTTACACAAACACAACATACGCCTCATTCCAATTCATATTCTCAGGGAAAAGTTCCCATTAATTTTATCCAAGATAAATTCTTTAAAATTTATCCTTTAATCTTCCTTTGGATGTCATTTCAAACCAAATTATGGTTTTCCAAACTAGTCGAGATTAGCGAACCACAACGAAGTAATTATTTATTTTATTTCCCAATCCCAACCTATTCATCCCATGAAGCAAAACTGGTAATACTCCATATCTAATACTATGGTGTTATCGGTAAAATTAATTACCATTTCACGTTCAAATCTAATTAAAGATTTAACTATCGCTTTGGAGCAAAACTGGTGATACTCCATTCTCGCTCATTTCTAAATCTGATAATTTAAATCATCAATTCACATTTCAATTTAATTGCAGATTCATTAAAACTCCCTTTTCTGGGTTAAAGAACTAATGTCATTTAAAACACAGTTCACGGTAAACCCAAATCACATTCTATTTATTATCGGGTTAAAGAACTAGTGTTATTTAAAACACCGTTCACGATAAACCCATTTCAAATCCAATCAAATATATAAGAAATTTCGATTATTTAAAACCCCTTTTTAAATCTAATTTATTTATTTAAAAATAATTGGGTTTTAAATTTAGTTCAAAACTAGTTCATTTCGATAAAAATATATTTTTATCTTTTCAAATATGGAGTTTTTCGTCCCAATTTTTCCCAAATCATTTCTTATGATTTTACACAAATTATTGATATTTTTAATAATTTTATCAAGGCCCGTACAGTCGATTTCCATCAACGGCCATCGAACTGCACTTACAGCGATCTTTTTCGAATTTGATTTGGACGTATCTCCAAATCCAACCGTTAGATTTCAAATTTCTATTATTCGTTAGAAAGCTCTTTTCGATACGAACCCAACGGTTCCGGTTTAGGAGAATCCGACGGTCGGATCTCCCGTAATGTCCGTTTGAAATAAATGGTCGGAATTCACGAACTGCCGCGGCGCGGCGCGTTCTATTCAGGCCATTATATATATAATAAATATTTCGTCGACTTCTGTTTAAAACGAATTATATAGATAGTTTTGAATTCGTTTCAAAAACGTTTTCAACTTCCATTTCAAATCAAATCAAAATTGAATTTTTCCTTATAAATTCGTTTTAAAATTCATTTCTATTCAATTCAAAGTTCAATTCAATTTGAATTCATTTCAATTCAATTCGAATTCGTTTTCAATTCAATTCGAATTCGTTTTCTATTCGATTCAATTCGAATTCGTTTTCGATTCAATTCACTTCATTTTTCTTTACCTATCCAATTCAATTCAAATTGGTTTTCTATTCGATTCAATTCAAATTGGTTTTCTATTCGATTCAATTCTAATTCGTTTTCTATTCTATTCATTTCGAAATCGTTTTATATTCAATTCATTTCGAAATCGTTTCATATTCATTTCATTTCGAAATCGTTTTATATTCAATTCATTTCGAAATCGTTTTATATTCAATTCATTTCGAAATCGTTTTATATTCAATTCATTTCGAAATCGTTTCATATTCATTTCATTTCGAAATCGTTTTTCAATATTCATTTCGAAATCACTTTATATTCAATATTCATTTTAAAATCACTTTATATTCAATTCATTTCGAAATCACTTTTCAATATTCATTTTAAAATCACTTTTCAATATTCATTTTAAAATCACTTTTCAATATTCATTTTAAAATGAATAAAATCGATATAAATATCGTTCACGTCAAAATGGCGTCAATCTAATCAACACGCTTCATATATTTCTATTTTCAAATATTCTATTTCAAATATTATTCGTTCAACACATGACTAATCTCAACGGATGAGTACTGTCAACACATGAACATTTATTTTATATTGATAGAGATGCAAATTTTATTATTAAAATATTTCGTTCAACACATGACTAATCTCAATGGATGAGTACAGTCAACACATGAACCTTTATTTTATAGTGATAAAGATATAAATTTTATTGTTAAAATATTACGTTCAACACATGACTAATCTCACGAATGAGTACAGTCAACACATGAACATTTACTTTATAATATTCTTTATCTTCTAAATTGGAATGAGGCCCAATCAATCACCATATATAATTAATTATATGGATTTTCATACAACACATGTATATAATAGCATTGAAAAATAATCAACCATCAACCAAAGTGCACTACACTGCATAAGCATCAACTACAGATATCTAACGCTTATAACAGCCTGTCAATCAATCGATCGACATATTTAATCAATCAGGATGAGTGAACTTCAAATTTCATTCCAACACCCGTGTGGGGTTTCAAACAATCAAACACAGATTTTATTTGTGCAGTTGGGCGATGTGTAAGATTTATCGTCCCAATCAATGTCAGTCAAATCGATGTACATAAACAAACCGTCCGGTTTGTAAATGAATATTTTATTTTATTCACATTCACGTTAAAAATTATATTTTTAACGATAAAACATTTTATCTTAACATATGAATTTCTATTCAGTTCATTCTTTAGATAAAATGATATTTTTATTTTTCTAACTTATTTTAGAAAATTTCGGCGGCATAACGGCACGATACTAGAAACGGGACGAGGCCTAGCCTTATCCCCGATCTAGTGAAGGCCCACGCCATTCACACATCAATCAAATCAATTTCATTTCACCAAACAATTCAATTCAAACCAAATAATCTAACTAATTTTTGCAATCAAACAAACAAGTCCATGGTCTGTGGACGATTGTGTCGGGTGCTACTAAGCACCGTCTGCATCCTAGTATATAAATATAAGTAGAAAAGAAATTGAAAGGTGAGAAATTCTCACCGATAGCTATCCTAACTCCACGGCACTTCATTGATAGAAATCTTCATCCTTCTCGCCTTTCTTCACTTTCGTTGCCCGTATTCACTACATATATAAAAATCGAATTTTTACTATGCTATTCAATATATAAAAATCGTATTTTTTATTATGCTATTCAATATATAAAAATCGAATTTTTTACTATGCTATTCAATATATAAAAATCGAATTTTTACTATGCTATTCAATATATAAAAATCGTATTTTTACTATGCTATTCAATATATAAAAATCGAATTTTTACTATGCTATTCAATATATAAAAATCAAATTTTTACTATGCTATTCAATGTATAAAAATCGTATTTTTATTATGCTATTCAATATATAAAAATCGAATTTTTATTATGCTATTCAATATATAAAAATCGAATTTTATTTCGTTGCCATATAGATAAAAATTCTATTTTTACTTTGTTATTCTCTATATAAAAGTCTCGCCTTTTCAACTATAAAGATTTCGCCTTTTCAAATATAAAGATTTCGCCTTTTCAAATATAAAGATTTCGCCTTTTCAAATATACAGATTTCGCCTTTTCAAATATAAAGATTTCGTTTCTAATACGCCCATCATGTAAAAATTATATTTTTACATCTTCTACATAGTAAAGATCATATTTTCCTCCAACAAAAATCCTATCTTTACAGTTTTAAAAATCCTATCTTTACTGTATTAAAAATCCTATCTTTACTGTTTTTTAAAAATCCTATCTTTACTGTTTTTTAAAAATCCTATCTTTACTGTTTTTTTATAAATCCTATCTTTACTGTTTTTTCAATAAAGAAAAATCTAATTTCTTCATATATCAAAATATAATATTTTCTTGCCATAAAAGTATATTCTTCCTACTTAAGAATCACATCTTTATTTAAACAAAATTCACTTCATTATCTAAATAAAAATCTCCTTTTTATAGTGATGAATATAATTTAAAGATCGCACCTTTATATCGTCCTTCACATATTAAAAAAAATCAAATCTTTATTATATTAAAAATCATTTCTTTCTTTTGTGAAAAATCAAACCTTTATATTTACTTTTAAAAATCCTAATAGGCTGATTTTATTTAAAGATCATTGCATAAAAGGATTTAAATAAACTAAAAATCAAAATAAAAATAAAAAGGGTCAAGAACTTACAGCGGGGGGGGGGGGTCTTCGATCGGAGAAGGGGCTGTCGGAGCGGACAGGAGGCCGGAGGACAGTGCTGCGGCGGTTGCGGGCGTCGGATGTGGGTCCCATGGCGTCTGGAGGGGGGGAATGGTGCGTGGGTGGGGTTGCTGCGTCGGTCGCGTAAGAGGATTTGGGGGGGGGTCTAGGGTATCTCGAGGCGACCGGGGGGGGGGGGGGTTTGGGTTGCGTCGGCGATGGCTTGCTGGGGGGGCGACCTCGAATCGGACGTGGAGGGAGGAGGGGGAAGGAAGCAGCGGAGGGGAAGAAGGGAGAGGAGGGGAGGCGTGCGGTGGTGGTGGCTCTGCCACCGGCGGCGGCGTGGGGGGCCATCGACGCGATTTCGATTTGTTTTTTTTTTCTTTTCCTTTCTTTTCCTTTTCGTTGAACGAATTAATGAATAAGGGGGGGTTATATGAAAATTTATATATTTTAATATTATTTTAATTTTAATCTCTAAAAGTTACTTTAAAAATTCGAACTCCTTTTTGAGCCCACCGACTATCGTCCCTAGGGTTTTACCCCCATTCCGAACACAATGGGATATGTATCGTTGGCTGATTCGATCGTTTCGATCAGTTTTCGTTAAAATCAACGTATAACTCTATATATTGAATTTGAACGCGCATTTCAATTTACCGGGGCCACATACTAACTCGAAAAATTCCAGAAAAATATTTTCTAGCTTCGTATTGACGATACGGTCCTAATAAAACTAGTTTCGTCGAATTCTGAGACCGTTGGAAAAATGGACAATTTCCAGTCGATTAAAATCAACTGAAACTGGTCAAACGCGTTTTCCTTTGCCATGCTCACATATTGATTCGAAAAATTATGAAATTTGAAACCTAGCAATAATTTGAAACTGTTGAGACGACCCGAAATCCCGTTCAGACGGAAACAAGGGTTATCTTTGGAATATAACACAGAAACAGATAATAGCAGAACAGAATTAAATAAATACACCAGATAATGAACAATAGAATATACTGGATAAAAGTAATCATCAGAGTTACACAGTATACAGAATCTTACTTAGTACAAATACAGTTCAGCTATACATAAATGTTTACAGCGGAAATAAACAAAATATGTACAATAGGAGCTGAACAGCATAAAAAGAAATAAATGATAGAATCCATCTTCAGCTCCAGCTATCCAGAAAAAGAACTAGCTAAACCTGAATACAAGGCTGCCCGTGTAGAAAAAGGGGCACCCGAGTTTGAGAGTGAAACAAACTATGAGTCAGTCATGGGACTGGTATGAGAAATCTACTCAACACATATATAATATGGCAAATCACAGGACCACGCCACTTTCGTGGAACGGGTTTACTCCATTGGATTGCCAGTGCTTTAAAACAAATCTTTCGTTTAAACATCGCAATGCTTTTTATAAAAATGAAGCCATTATAAGACTCAGTTCCCATCACACAATGCAACGCAAACCGGAGGATAGAGTTTTTACCTTATAACGGCCAAAATATGCTTGATACGAATAAAACAAAGGCATTTGATATTATTGCTAGTGTTTATATGTCTTGAAAACAATTTCAAATCATAACTATCAATCATAGACAACATTAATGCCCCATACCACTATGCCTGAACACACGCTTCCCGGTTCCTTTGAACCAATAATATGACCACTAACGGCCTATAAAAATCCGAGGTGCCTCAAAATCCATCATCCACATAGGTAAAATGCCAGCCAGTTAAAGCACTGACACCACTTCTAGCTAGAAAGAAACGTGTGCACTCCCTACGGTCCATATCCCGTTTTTAACTCATACTGGGGTGTGAGGCTCGCGAAGTGACGATATACACAAAGCTAGGTCGTAATAGGCTATGCTTTGATCATCCCACAAGGCCCTGCTTTTCAACAAAAGCCTTGATCAATTGCATCTTGGCGTGCCACATTGACAATTCACGCCATGCGATCAATCACTATTAATATATACTAGGGTGTTAAGCAGAGAATAAATTCTCCACTACCAAACAGACATACATTAACAGAAATCGATGAAATTCACATGGAACAAAGTCCAATGTCAGAAGCACATCCATTTATAGCTTATGCTCTGGGTCTGAGCGAAAACCAAATCCGAACAATCAACAATAGTCCAAACGGCCACCACTGAAGCCCCTTCAAGGTAGCTACTCCCATCAAGGGTCTCTGTAGCAACACATCCATTCGATGTGTAGATCGTCGGTCTTCAAACACCGTCTTCATCTTCGTCTCTTCATTCGTCGTAGTAATTATTCGGAATGGGTTAAACCCGGTCTTCCCGAATAACTCACGTATTTTATAATTAAAATCAAGTACTATAAAAACACATCCAACGCCTCATTCCAATTTAGAATATTCTTCTAATAAAATATTTGCATTATTTTATCCAAGATAAACTCATTAAATTTATTCTTAAATCTTTCTTTAAAAGATTTATTAAAACCCAATTTGGTTTTAAATGTCAAAAATCATTCTTCAATGATTAATTAAATGTAAGAAATTAATCTTATCTTTAACGGGGTTAAAGAACTAATATCATTTTAAAACACCGTTCACGATAAACCCAAAATCATCTTTCATAAAATATGGAATCTTCACAGAAATCAAATCAATATATAATCGTTATAAATTTTCTGTATCCGACCAATAATATAAATGGAATAACGGCAAAGCCTCTTAAATTCAATATGTAGTATCGGTCTTCTTTTACAGAAGCTTATCTCGGTTATTATTAATTCGAATTCCATTCAACTCCAATTTAATATATTAAATTGGAAAACTTTACTTTTGGAAAATTTCTGTTCAAATCTAGATAAAAGATTTATAAATTCCAAATTATATTTTCACTATCAGTTGGATTAAAGAACAATGTCTCTTAAAAAAACATAGTTCACAATAAACCCAACCCACATTTCATCTTATTTCAATTATTAATTATAATCGAAAACTTTAAAAATCTAAATTAAAAGATTATTCTTTTCATATGGGGTTTAAGAACAGTGTTATTTAAGACACTATTCACGACAAACCCAAATCCAATTTATTTAATTTAACTTCGATTAAATATTCACAAATTGGAAAACTTCATTGAATCTAAATTTAATAATTTGTTCTAGTTAATAACTAGTTCATTTCAATAAAAATATATTATCCTAAAATATATTCTTTTTCTAAAATATATTTTTCTAAAATATAATTTCTAAAATATTCTTTTTCTAAAATATAATTTCTACAATATTCTTTTTCTAAAATATAATTTCTAAAATATTCTTTTTCTAAAATATTCTTTATTGGAATGTGATTCAACCAACAACCATATATTGTATATGACCAACAATCATGATAAGTAATTATTAAACATCCAAATGACGACCAGAGTGGAATTTGTAACTGTGTGAGCACTAAAGTACATAACTAACGCTCATCACAGACTGTCAATCCATCGATTGACAGGTAAATAAATATTGGGATTAGTGTGTATCCAATATCATCCCAATACTCGTGTGGGGTTTCATCCATCAAGCAAATAATAAATTATTTGTGCACTTGGGCGATGTGTGAAAATTATCGCCCCAATCACATAAACAAGTCGGCTGATTGGTAAATGGAAGTGTAATATTCAGTTTAAATATACTAACAACATATTTCACACATCAACCATTTCAACATCATAGACATATATTTCAATTCTTTTTATTGTGAACAAATGACAGTAAAAATCTACTCTTTCATTTCAATTCTTTTAAAAGTGACAAAAATGTCTCTTTTATCCAATCCTTTTAAAGTGACAAAAATGTTGAAATTTTGTCTAATTCCTTTCGATGTACCAAACATGATAATTTTGTCAAATTCATTATAATGTACAAAGCATGATAATTTTGTCAAATTCAATTCTGATGTACAAAATATGATAATTTTGTCAAATCTTTTAAAGTAAACAAAAATGTTATTTTTGTCTTCATTCTTTTAAAGTAAACAAATATACTAATTTTACTTTAATCCTTTTTATTGATCAAAATGTACTCTTTCTTCTTTGTGACCCAAAAATTTATTTTTGGTTTTAATCCTTATGAATGATCAAAAATGTAATCTTCCTTCATAATGACAAAAATGTATATTTTGGTTAAACTCTTTATTATGACCAAAAATAATTACTTTTGTTTTATTCCTTGTAATTGACAAAATGTGTATTTTCACTTCATTCTTTTTAATGTGACAAAAGTGTCCATTCTAATTCATTCTTTTTAATGTATATAAAAATATACATTTTTAGTTCATTCTTTTAATGTATAAAAATAAACATTTTTAACTTCTTCTTTTTAATGTATAAAGATATACATTTTTAACTTATCTCCTTTTTATTGTATAAAAATAGACATTTTTAATTTCTTCTTTGATGTATGAAAATATGATTATTTTGTCTAACTCTTTTAAATGCAACAAAATATGATAATTTTGTTAAATCTTTTCAGTGCAAACAAATATGAATATTTTGTTAATCAAGTTGTGACAATAATGTTGATTCTATTTTTCACAAATCAAGCATTCACCAAAAATGTGATTTTATATTTCTATAATCATTTCTAAACAAAATATCCCCTTTTTATCTTTCGAATGTACATTTTAACAAAATGTTCTTTTTAATCCTTTTTAACATTTCTGACTAAAATGTCCTTTTTATCCATTCTTCTAAATATGATAAAATGTGTATTTCACATTCATTCTACTAAATATGATAAAATTGTGATTTTTATTCATTTTTCTTAAAGTGACATAATGTCCATTTTAAATTTATTTTTTTCTAATGTATAAAATATACCTTTTCCAATTTATTCTTTCTAATTGCCAAGAATGTTAATTTTTGTCCTATACAATCTAATTAACAAAAATGTTAATTTTATTGTTTATAATCTAATTGACAAAATGTTAATCTTTTTCTTTATAATTAATTAACAAAAGATGTTAATCCTGTTCTTAATATGTAAACAAAATATGTATTTGTCATTCTTTCTTATATGTAAACAAAATATGTTAATTTGTCTAATACTTCTATGTAAACAAATATTTCTTTTTATTTACAAAACACACTTCAATTCAAAAATGTTATTTTTATTTGCAAAATATATTTCAAATAAAAAAGTTGTCTTTATTCACAAGGTAACATTTGTACGGAAATGTGGTTTTATTCCACTGTAACATTCATAAGAAAATGTTATTTTATTTCCACTCTTTTACTGTATAAAGTGTATATTTTTGTTTAATCCTTTTTATGTACAAAAATGTTGATTTTGTCTAATTCACTTTTGATATACAAAAGTGTTGATTTTGAACATATATGACAAAAAATTGATTTCTAACATATATGACAGAAATTGATTATTCTAATATATATAACAAAATTGATTATCCCAATATATAACAAAATTGATTATTCTAATATATATAACAAAATTGATTATCCTATATATATAACAAAATTGATTATTCTAATATATATAACAAAATTGATTATCCTATATATATAACAAAATTGATTATTCTAATATATATATATATATAACAAAATTGATTATCCTATATATACAATAATATATGATCTTATCGCATACACAAAATTTTAACAAACATGAATACACAATCACAATCAATCGTCCATCGCAATCACAACACAGTCAACATTTAAATGAGTATATACATACAACATGAATTTCATACTGAATGAATACAATAAAATAAATAAACAATTAATTTTAAATTTAAAATAGAAATCTCACATTGCTTTGTTCTGTACGATTCAGATCTGAATTTGCTCTAAAATTTGATTCGCTCTGTTTCAGTTCTAGTTTGTTCCATCGCGTAGTATTCTTCTTCATGGTTCCAATGGATCTGAAATTTATGAAATCCGTTTTCATTTGGTCAAGTTATGGCTTAAACAAGATTGATTAAAATTTTAAAATTAAATTAATAAAATAATTAAGGGATTAACCTTCTTCTTTCACACTCAGACAACGGCCGCGGTTGTTCTTTGTAACGACCCGGATTTTTGAGACTTTGGTTATCGACATAAACACGATGTCGCTAACCAAAACATCGAAAAATCCTGGTAATTAATGAAATAAATTAGAGGGTGAGGAAAGATAAGGTAGAACTAATAGAATAGAGGAAGAAGAAGAACATCATCAGAGTAACACGAACCTCACAGTGGAATGAATAACATATAATATATATAACATAACTTGAAATATACATCTGTATTTGAATATACATCATTATCAAAGTACAACACTTACAACACAGCGGAAATAAACTATAATTATATGATCCTGAAGCCTCCTGCTCTAGCTCTTCAAGTGTATTTGTAAAATCCCGACTACTTGACTGCCCGTACAAATTTAGGTGCCCAAGAGTTTAGGGAAACAAAACAAAATTGTAATAACCCGGAAATCTGGGCCAGTTTAAAATTTTTATTTAGGGCAATTTTAGTGAATTTTGATTATTTAAAATGATTATTTTAAATAATAACGACGAGAAATTTATTTTGAATATAATTCGAACGTATATATTCGTTTGAATCGATGATAGAATATAAATAATTATTTATAATTATAAAAGAATTGAAAATAGCGCGGCAGATCGATAATTCGATTTCAAACTTCGAATGAATGTACCGGGTGCAAAATAAACTGGATTTTAGTGAAACCAAAAATATTTGAATCCAATTGAGAATATCTTTCCAACGAATCCGAAAAATCAAAATTTCATAGCGGGAATCGAAAGATATGTCCAGTTGAAAATTCTGAATAGTCGCTATGGAATTCAGGCCCTTAAAAATGGAGATTTTGCAAACGACGTCGGATTTCGACGAAACCACTTTTGTTGGGTCCGTGATGTAAAATTATTGCTAGGTTTCAAATTTCATAATTTTTCGAATCAAAATGTGGGTGTGGCAAAGGAAAACGCGTTTGACCAGTTTTAGTTGATTTTAATCGACCAGAAAATGACCATTTTTCAAGCGGTCTCAGAATTCGACGAAATTAGTTTTGTTAGGACCGTATCGTCAATACGAAGCTAGAAATAATTTTTCTGCAATTTTTAGAGTTAGTATGTGGCCCCAATAATTTGAAATGTGCATTCAAATTCAATATATATAGATTTATATTTTGATTTTGATGGAAACTGATTGAAACGGTCTAATTGGCCTACGATACATATCCCATTGTGTTCGGAATGGGGGTAAAACGCTAGGGGCGACAGTCGGTGGGTTTGATTTTGAGTTCGAAATAAAAGGTTGCTTTTTGGAAGAAAAAAAAAGGAAAAAAAATATATAAATTCCTTTCACTTAACCCCTCCCTTCCCTATTCCCTTCCCCATTCATTCTCAGTTTCAAAATAAATAAATAAATAAAAACAGGGAGGACCGCGCCTGCCCTAGCGCGCCGCCATCGATGGCGACCTCCCCATCGCCGGAGCTCCACCAAGGCCATCCCCCTCTTCTCGCCGTCCCTCACCCCCTACAGCCCCTCCGTTACCCCAAAACGCGAGCCGCCCCCGACTTCATCGGCCGTCGCCACCGCCCCAGCCGGAGGTCCGCCACCCCTCCTAATCGCTGCGCCCCCTCCCTCCTCCGCCCCTCTCCAGCTCAAAACCCACAGACCCCGAACCTAAAC
This sequence comes from Allium sativum, assembly GCA_030737875.1. Taxonomy (NCBI): domain Eukaryota; kingdom Viridiplantae; phylum Streptophyta; class Magnoliopsida; order Asparagales; family Amaryllidaceae; genus Allium; species Allium sativum. Next base: position 361,155,037 of record CM060921.1, on the reverse strand, counting down.
CCAAAACCGCCCACACGTGAAGCCCTAGGCCACTACCACCACTCCAAAATCGCCCCCCCCCCCCTCCCGCGGCTACCACCAGCGAGCCTCCTCCGCCCTATCAGCGCTGTTGGTGGGACCTCCAACATAAAGACTTGGTTTTTACACGAAAGAGTGAGTTTTTAAGTTAAATTAATTTAATTTAAATACATTGTTCAAGCAGATTTTAATTTATATAGACAAGATTCGATTTTTATATATTGAATAGCAAAGTAAAAATTCAATTTTTATATATTGAATAGCAAAGTAAAGATTCGATTTTTATATATTGAAAGCAAAGTAAAGATTCGATTTTTATATGTTGAATAGCAAAGTAAAAATTCAATTTTTATATATTGAATAGCGAAGTAAAAATTTGATTTTTATTTATTGAATAGCAAAGTAAAAATTCGATTTTTATATATTGAATAGCGAAGTAAAAAAAATTCGATTTTTATATATTGAATAGCGAAGTAAAAATTCGATTTTTACATATGTAGAGAATACGGGCAAAGAAAGTGACAAGAAGCAAGAACGGCGAAGATTTCTACAAAGAAGAGTCGTGGGATTGGATTAGCAATTCTGTGAGAATTTCTCACTCTTTAATTTAATTTTCTAGTTGAAATATATACTTGGATGCAGACGGTGTTTAGTAGCACCCGACAACCGTCGTCCACAGACCATGGACGACTTGTATGCTTGATTGTTTAATTTTGATGTGTAGTTGATTGTATGATGTGATGTGAAATAAAATATTTATATAGTTGAAAATATTTTATAGTTAAAAATAGAATTTTTAACGTGTATATGAAAGGAAATAAAAATAAACAAATCGGACGATTTGTTTATATACACACATTTGACTGATATTGATTGGGACGATAAATTTTACATATCGCCCAACTGCACAAATAAAATCTGTGTTTGATTGTTTGAAACCCCACACGGGTATTGGGGTGATATATGACATACACTAATCCCAATAGTTAGTTATATGTCGATCGATTGATTGACAGACTGTTATGAGCGTTATATATTTATATTTGATGCTTATACAATGTAGAATGCACTTTGGATGATGGTTGATTATTCATCGTTGTTATTGTATACATGGTTTGTAGAAAATCCATATAATTAACATTATATGGTAATTGATTGGGCCTCATTCCAGTTTTGAAAAAGAAATATTTGAAAAAGAAATATTTGAAAAAGAAATATTTGAAAAAGAAATATTTGAAAAAGAAATATTTGAAAGAGAATATTTGAAAATAGAAATATATGAAGCCGTGTTGATTAGATTGACGCCATTTTGACGTGAACGATATTTATATCGATTTTATTCATTTGCAATGAATATTGAAATAGATTTGAAATTCGAATTATATTTAAAGTGAATTGAAATTCGAATTAAACTGAATTGATTTGAAATTCGAATTATATTTAAAGTGAATTGAAATTCGAATTAAACTGAATTGATTTGAAATTCGAATTATATTTAAAGTGAATTGAAATTCGAACTAAACTGAATTGATTTGAAATTCGAAATACACTGAAATGATTTGAAATTTGAATAGAATTGAAATCCGAATTAAATTGAATAGAATTGAATCCGAATTGAAATCGAAAGGAATTGAATTCAAATAGAAATTGAAAAGAAATTCGAATTAAATTGAAATTGAATTAAAATCGATTTGAAATGAATTTAAAACGAATTTATACGGAATATTCAATTTTGATTTGAAATTGAATATGAAGTTGAAACAGTTTTGAAAATGAATTTAAAACGATTTATAAAAAGCGTTTTGAATTGAAATCGACGAAGTATATATTATATATATTATATATATAATATAATGGCCTGAATAGAACGCGCCGTGCCGCGGCAGTTCGCGAATTTCGACCATTGACTTCGAACGGATATTACGGGAGATCCGACCGTCGGATTCTCCTAAAACCGGAACCGTTGGGTTCGTATCGAAAAGAGCTTTCTAACAAATATTAGAAATTTGAAATCTAACGGTTGGATTTGGAATTATGTCCAAATCAAATTGGAAAAGGTCGTTGTAAGTGCAGTTCGATGGCCATTGATGGAAATCGACAGTACGGGCCTTGATAAAATTATTAAAAATAGTAATAATTTGTGTAAAATCATAAGAAATGATTTAAAAAGAATCGGGATGAAAAACTCCATATTTGAAAAGATAAAAATAGATTTTTATCGAAATGAACTAGTTTTGAACTAGAATTATAATTCTATTTATTTTTAAATAAATAAATTGGATTTGAAATGGTTTTGAAAATAACCAGAATTGCCATTAATTATTGGAATGGATTTGAATCGAAATTGTCTTCGAAATATTTCGATGTTGGATTTTGTGATGATACAGATATTGTTATGGGAGTTCGAAAGATATATATATCGTTATTTCCAATACGATATTTGTTGGTCGTAGAATTTGATATTGAATATAAGCCGATATATTTTCTATTCAGAGCCTTGTATTTAATATCAAATGTGATTTGGGTTTTTCGTGAATGGTGTCTTCATTAACACTGTTCTTAAGCCCAGTTGAGAAAAGATTAAATCTTTTTATTTAGATTTAATGAAGTGTAACAATTAAATGATATTTAATTGGAATTGAATTGGTATTATTTTTGGGTTTACCGTGAATAGTGTTTTAAATAACACTTGTTCTTTAACCCGATAATTAATGAGATGTGATTTTGGGTTGTCGTGAACGGTATCTTCAATAATACTGTTCTTAGACCCAAAGGAGTTAAGAAAATCAGAAACTAACTGGAGATTAGTTAAGTTGAATGGTTTCTGTGGTATTGATCTGATGTTGGTTTCGGCCTTCGGGGTTAATACTTAGGGAATTGTTCACTTGCTAATTTACGGTTAGGGACTGATTGAACTATGATTTTGGGTTTATCGTGAACCGTGTTTTAAATGACACTGATTCTTTAACCCAGTCAAAGATTAAAACTAAGTGGAGTTTTAATGAATCTTTAATTAGACTGAAAAGATCGAGAATGGAGTATCACCAAGTTTACTCCAGACGGTAGTTAAATCTTTAATTAGATTTGAACGTGAAATGGTAATTGAATTTACCGATAACACCATGGTGTTAGATATGAAGTATAACCAGTTTTACTTCATGGGATGAATAGGTTTGGATAGGGAAATTAAAACAAATGATTACTTCGGTAAGGTTCGTTAATCCCGACTAATTGAATCGATATTCGAAAGAATGATTAAAGAATAAATTCAAGGGATATATCTTTGATAAAATTAATGGGAACCTTTCCCAATGAATGTGAAATTTAGAAACTAACTGTCGGTTAGCTAAGCAGAATGGTTTTCTGGATATTGATCTGATGTTGGTTTCGGCCTTCGGGGTTAATATTTGGGGAATTATTCTCTTAATTAATTTACGGTTAGTGACTGATGAATTGGAATGAGGCGTATGTTGTGTTTGTGTAACACTTGTTTATAATATACGCGAGTTATTCAGAAAGACCGGGTTCATCCCATTCTGAATAACTGATACGACGATAAGTCGAAGATGAAGACGGTGGTCGAAGACCGGAGGTCTTCACGTCGTTTGGGTGATTACTGATGATCTTGATTGGGATGTACACCCAAGAAGATGGAAACCGTTGGTGATTGTCCAGACGAACTTGGGGATCGATGGATATGCAGGGTACTAGGTGCCTCCGGTTTCGTTCAGACCCAGAACGGACTTGTAAATGGACCGTGTGTCTAACATTGGATTTTAGTCTGTGTGATTGATTTCTACTAAATATATATCTGTTTGGCGGCGGAGAATTTATTCTCTTGCTTAACGCCCTTCTCTAAGACGTATGAGCTCAGGGGTTATATACTGATGGATATCAAACGCATAGAGTGAATTGCCTGTGTGGCATGCCTAAGTGGCGAATGATCAAGGCTTCTATTGAAAAGCAAAGTCTTGTGGTTGATGATCAAAGCACGGCCTTTCTGGCGTAGCATTGTGTAACGTTTATTTCGCGAGTTTCACACCCGGTATGAACCAAAAACGGGAGACGGACCTCACGGGGGACATGCGTTTTCTTTCTAGTTAGAAGTGGCGTTAGTGATTTTACACGCCCTGACGAGTTTGACTTATGTGGTTGTTGCTGTTGCGAGGCGCCTCGGTTAGATCGGACGATCCGGGTCCGACGGAGTCATTTGTTGGCTCATTTACGCGCCCATAGGGCGGAGAAACGTAGTGTTCAGGCATTATAATCCACATCGGTGGACCGGCCCTGACGATCCAAGGGGAAGTTGCGGCTGTTCCTGAGACTCGGACTAGACAGTCTCGAATCGGTTGAGGACTATCTTTTGCCTCGGTTCATAGATGGAAATCCAATTTCCAAATACGTGACATTTGCAGTTTTATTTGTAGAGCCTAGTATTGGCGACATGATATATGGTACCCATGCCGCATATGATTGATATTTATGATTTGAAGTTGTTTTATACACTATGCACTGATAATAGTATCAAATGATTTGTTTTAAAACATATCAAGCATTCTTTGGCTGTTATAAGGGAAAACCCTATCCCCCGGCTTGCGTTGCATTGTGCGATAGGACCTGGGTCTTATAACAGCTTCATTTTTTCTTTATTTAGCATTGTGCTGTTTGTTTTATGCACTGGTATTCTTGGGAGGAAACCCGTTCCGTGTTATACGGCGTGGTCCCTTGATATATCTGATTTAAAGTAAAGTTTTAAATAACTGTTTTAGTTCTCACACCAGTCCCATGACTGACCTGGAGTTTATTGTTTTAACCTAAACTCTGGGTGCCTTTATTTTGACATGGGCAGCTAGTAGTTTTGGTTTTGCAGATTTATATTCACAGGATCCTGGTTTACAGCTGGAACGATATCCGGAAAGCTTTGTATCCGTATATCTCCTTCTAGTTGTGTTTTGTATTATTTCCGCTGCGATGTATTTAAATGTAATTTAATTCTCTGATATTTCTGTGTAATATTCATTTATATTCTGTATATTCTTGTATTATGATGGAATTGTTGTAATATACAATAAAATGTTCTTCCGTCTGCGTTCTATTTTGTGGCTTGTTCTCGAACTATCCGCTCTTTCCTCACCGGGGAAGTTACGGGTTTTTACAGTTGGTATCAGAGCTTTGGTTTACAAAGCTCAAAGAACATGGCACATTAGAACCATACGAAAGGATTCATCCGAAATTGGATTAGTAATATCCAAAGAGAATGACTCGTTAGAGATGGGATCAGTAGTATCCTAGAACGAGTGTGAAGAGTGTTGTTTTGAAAAAAATAAAATGAAAACAATTTTTGTTTTGCAATTTTAATCGAATTTTTCGTATTTGATTACTTATTTATATTGATTGGACAGTCCAGTATATAAAGATTTTACATATACGCCTTGCAAACGTTTATTTGAATTTTTAATATACTGGATAGATATAGAATCCCACTCTAGTCGCCCGGAGATGATTCTGATGATAGTTTGAACATCATCAGAATTGGTATTCGAGTTTCGAAGGTGTGATATTTATATATTTCCATTAGACTGGTGTGAGAACCAAAATATAGCTAGAATACATTGTTATGATTTGGCATCAAAAATGTGATTTTTGACTATATATCAAAATTATGAGTTTGAAACGTTAATTCAACTAATTGATTGATGGTTGTGTTGTATGATTATTTCTTTAAACCATTATATGGAAGAACGGTGAATTTAGGCCAAATTGAACCAAATATTGAACTGTATTGTAAATTATTTGGAAATGCATGTGTATACATTGAACAGGTCATAGCAAGGAGGCTAGAGAAGAAGAATAAAATTTGTTTGCCCGAAAAATAGGTACATGTTTAACATAATTTACTGTTTCGTTTGGGTGATGATGATTTTATGAGCCGATTGGCTAGCCGCTTGGCTTTTTCTTTTTCTTTTTGAGATCAGAAGGCCTGTATGGCAATTTCGGGATTTTCCCGTGCTCCCGGTGCAGGGGAGGTTATGGCGAAATTTTTCGAAAATTTTGGGTGTTAGCCAAATTTTTGAAATTTTTGAAAAGTTCTTAGAAACTGAAAAGTTGAAGAACTTAAGCCATAGTGAAAATAATGAAAGTTGAGTTGATTTGTGAAACAACTTTCGGCTTTGTTCCTTTTCGGGGACGAAAAGTTTTAAGTGGGGGAGATTGTAATAACCCGGAAATCTGGGCCAGTTTAAAATTTTTATTTAGGGCAATTTTATTGAATTTTGATTATTTAAAATGAGTATTTTAAATAATAATGACGAGAAATTTATTTTGAATATAATTCGAACGTTTATATTCGTTTGAATCGACGATAGAATATAAATAATTAATTATAATTATAAAAGGATTGAAAATAGCGCGGTAGTTCGATAATTCGATTTCGAACTTCGAATGAATGTACCGGGTGCAAAATAAACCGGATTTTAGTGAAACCAAAAATATTTGAATCCAATTGAGAATATCTTTCCAACGAATCCGAAAAATCAAAATTTCATAGCGGGAATCGAAAGATATGTCCAGTTGAAAATTCTGAATAGTCGCTATGGAATTCAGGCCCTTAAAAATGGAGATTTTGCAAACGACGTCGGATTTCGACGAAACCACTTTTGTTGGGTCCGTGATGTCAAATTATTGCTAAATTTCAAATTTCATAATTTTTCGAATCAAAATGTGGGCATGGCAAAGGAAAACACGTTTGACCAGTTTTAGTTGATTTTAATCGACCAGAAAATGAACATTTTTCAAGCGGTCTCAGAATTCGACGAAATTAGGTTTGTTAGGACCGTATCGTCAATACGAAGCTAGAAATATTTTTTTTGGAAATTTTAGAGTTAGTATGTGGCCCCAATAATTTGAAATGTGCGTTCAAATTCAATATATATAGATTTATATTTTGATTTTGACGGAAACTGATTGAAACGGTCGAATTGGCCTACGATACATATCCCATTGTGTTCGGAATAGGGGTAAAACGCTAGGGGCGACAGTCGGTGGGTTTGATTTCGAGTTCGAAATAAAAGGTTGCTTTTTGGAAAAATAAAAAGAAAAGAAAATAAAATATATAAATTCCTTTCACTTAACCCCTCCCTTCCCTATTCCCTTCCCCGTTCATTCTCAGTTTAAAAAAAAAACAGGGAGGACCACGCCTGCCCTTGCGCGCCGCCATCGATGGCGACCTCCCTATCGCCGGAGCTCCACCAAGGCCATCCCCCTCTTCTTGCCGTCCCTCTCCCCCTACAGCCCCTCCGTTACCCCAAAACGCGAGCCCCCTCGACTTCATCGGCCGTCGCCACCGCCCCAGCCGGAGGTCCGCCACCCCTCCTAATCGCTGCGCCCCCTCCCTCCTCCGCCCCTCTCCAGCTCAAAACCCACAGACCCCGAACCTAAACCCAAAACCGCCCACACGTGAAGCCCTAGGCCGCTGCCACCACTCCACAATCCCGACCCCCCCCCCCCCCCGGCTACCACCAGCGAGCCTCCTCCGCCCTATCAGCGCTGATGGTGGGCCCTCCAGCATAAAGACTTGGTTTTTACACGAAAGAGTGAGTTTTTAAGTTAAATTAATTTAATTTAAATACATTGTTCAAGCAGTTTTAAATTTATATAGACAAGATTCGATTTTTAAATATTGAATAGCAAAGTAAAAATTCGATTTTTATATATTGAATAACAAAGTAAAGATTCGATTTTTATATATTGAATAGCAAAGTAAAGATTCGATTTTTATATATTGAATAGCGAAGTAAAAATTCGATTTTTATATATTGAATAGCAAAGTAAAAATTCGATTTTTATATATTGAATAGCGAAGTAAAAAAAATTAGATTTTTATATATTGAATAGCGAAGTAAAAATTCGATTTTTACATATGTAGAGAATACGGCCAAAGAAAGTGACAAGAGGCAAGAACGGCGAAGATTTCTACAAAGAAGAGTCGTGGGATTGGATTAGCAATTCTGTGAGAATTTCTCACTCTTTAATTTAATTTTCTAGTTGAAATATATATAGGATGCAGACGGTGTTTAGTAGCACCCGACACCCGTCGTCCACAGACCATGGACGGCTTGTATGCTTGATTGTTTGATTTTGATGTGTAGTTGATTGTGTGATGTGATGTGAAATGAAATAAAATATTTATATAGTTGAAAATATTTTATAGTTAAAAATAGAATTTTTAACGTGTATATGAAAGGAAATAAAAATAAACAAATCGGACGATTTGTTTATATACACACATTTGACTGATATTGATTGGGACGATAAATTTTACACATCGCCCAACTGCACAAATAAAATCTGTGTTTGATTGTTTGAAACCCCACACGGGTATTGGGGTGATATATGACATACACTAATCCCAATAGTTAGTTATATGTAGATCGATTGATTGACATACTGTTATGAGCGTTAAATATTTATATTTGATGCTTATACAGTGTAGAATGCACTTTGGATGATGGTTGATTATTCATCGTTGTTATTGTATACAGGGGTTGTAGAAAATCCATATAATTAACATTATATGGTAATTGATTGGGCCTCATTCCAGTTTTGAAAAAGAAATATTTGAAAAAGAAATAGTTGAAAAAGAAATAGTTGAAAAAGAAATATTTGAAAAAGAAATATTTGAAATAGAATATTTGAAAATAGAAATATATGAAGCCGTGTTGATTAGATTGACGCCATTTTGACGTGAACGATATTTATATCGATTTTATTCATTTTCAATGAATATTGAAATAGATTTGAAATTCGAATTATATTTAAAGTGAATTGAAATTCGAATTAAACTGAATTGATTTGAAATTCGAATTATATTTAAAGTAAATTGAAATTCGAATTAAACTGAATTGATTTGAAATTCGAATTATATTTAAAGTGAATTGAAATTCGAATTAAACTGAATTGATTTGAAATTCGAAATACACTGAAATGATTTGAAATTCGAATAGAATTGAAATCCGAATTAAATTGAATAGAATTGAATCCGAATTGAAATCGGAAGGAATTGAATTCAAATAGAAATTGAAAAGAAATTCGAATTAAATTGAAATTGAATTAAAATCGATTTGAAATGAATTTAAAACGAATTTATACGGAATATTCAATTTTGATTTGAAATTGAATATGAAGTTGAAACAGTTTTGAAAATGAATTTAAAACGATTTATAAAGAGCGTTTTGAATTGAAATCGACGAAGTATATATTATATATATTATATATATAATATAATGGCCTGAATAGAACGCGCCGTGCCGCGGCAGTTCGTGAATTTCGACCATTGACTTCAAACGGATATTACGGGAGATCCGACCGTCGGATTCTCCTAAAACCAGAACCGTTGGGTTCGTATTGAAAAGAGCTTTCTAACGAATATTAGAAATTTGAAATCTAACGGTTGGATTTGGAATTATGTCCAAATCAAATTTGGAAAAGGTCGATGTAAGTGCAGTTCGTTGGCCATTGATGGAAATCGACTGTACGGGCCTTGATAAATTTATTAAAAATAGTAATAATTTGTGTAAAATCATAAGAAATGATTTAGAAAGAATTGGGATGAAAAACTCCATATTTGAAAAGATAAAAATAGATTTTTATCGAAATGAACTAGTTTTGAACTAGAATTATAATTCTATTTATTTTTAAATAAATAAATTGGATTTGTAATGGTTTTGAAAATAACCAGAATTGCCAATAATTATTGGAATGGATTTGAATCGAAATTGTCTTCGGAATATTTCGATGTTGGATTTTGTGATGATACAGATATTGTTATGGGAATTTGAAAGATATATATATCGTTATTTCCAATACGATATTTGTTGGTCGTAGAATTTGATATTGAATATAAGCCGATATATTTTCTATTCAGAGCCTTGTATTTAGTATCAAATGTGATTTGGGTTTGTCGTGAATGGTGTCTTCATTAACACTGTTCTTAAGCCCAGTTGAGAAAAGATTAAATCTTTCTATTTAGATTTAATGAAGTGTACCAATTAAATGATATTTAATTGGAATTGAATTGGTATTGATTTTTGGGTTTATCATGAACAGTGTTTTGAATAACACTTGTTCTTTAACCCGATAATTAATGAGATGTGATTTTGGGTTGTCGTGAACGGTATCTTCAATAATATTGTTCTTAGACCCAAAGGAGTTAAGAAAATCAGAAACTAACTGGAGATTAGTTAAGTTGAATGGTTTCTGGGGTATTGATCTGATGTTGGTTTCGGCCTTCGGGGTTAATACTTAGGGAATTGTTCACTTGCTAATTTACTGTTAGGGACTGATTGAATTGTGATGTGATTTTGAGTTTATCGTGAACCGTGTTTTAAATGACACAGATTCTTTAACCCAGTCAAAGATTAAAACTAAGTGGAGTTTTAATGAATCTTTAATTAGATTGAAAAGATCGAGAATGGAGTATCACCAGTTTTACTCCAGACGGTAGTTAAATCTTTAATTAGATTTGAACGTGAAATGGTAATTGAATTTACCGATAACACCATGGTGTTAGATATGAAGTATAACCAGTTTTACTTCATGGTATGAATAGGTTGGGATTGGGAAATTAAAACAAACGATTACTTCGGTAAGGTTCATTAATCCCGACTAATTGAATCGATATTCGAAAGGATGATTAAAGAATAAATTCAAGGGATTTATCTTTGATAAAATTAATGGGAACCTTTCCCTATGAATGTGAAATTTAGAAACTAACTGTCGGTTAGCTAAGCAGAATGGTTTTCTAGATATTGATCTGATGTTGGTTTCGGCCTTCGGGGTTAATATTTGGGGAATTATTCTCTTGATTAATTTACGGTTAGTGACTGATGAATTGGAATGAGGCGTATGTTGTGTTTGTGTAACACTTGTTTATAATATACGCGAGTTATTCAGAAAGACCGGGTTTATCCCATTCTGAATAACTGATACGATGATAAGTCGAAGATGAAGACGGTGGTCGAAGACCGGAGGTCTTCACGTCGTTTGGGTGATTACTGATGATCTTGATTGGGATGTACACCCAAGAAGATGGAAACCGTTGGTGATTGTCCAGACGTACTTGGGGATCGATGGATATGCGGGGTACTAGGTGCCTCCGGTTTCGTTCAAACCCAGAACGGACTTGTAAATGGACTGTGTGTCTGACATTGGATTTTAGTCTGTGTTATTGATTTCTATTAAATATATATCTGTTTGGCGGTGGAGAATTTATTCTCTTGCTTAACGCCCTTCTCTGAGATGTATGAGCTCAGGGGTTATATACTGATGGATATCAAACGCATAGAGTGAATTGCCTGTGTGGCTGCCTAAGTGGCGAATGATCAAGGCTTCTGTTGAAAAGCAAAGTCTTGTGGTTGATGATCAAAGCACGGCCTTTGTGGCGTAGCTTTGTGTAACGTTTACTTCGCGAGTTTCACACCCGGTATGAACCAAAAACGGGAGACGGACCTCAGGGGGGACATGCGTTTTCTTTCTAGTTAGAAGTGGCGTCAGTGGTTTTACACGCCCTGACGAGTTTGATTTATGTGGTTGTTGCTGTTGCGAGGCGCCTCGGTTAGATCGGATGATCCGGGTCCGATGGAGTCATTTGTTGGCTCATTTACGCCCCATAGGGCGGAGAAACGTAGTGTTCAGGCATTATAATCCACATCGGTGGACCGGCCCTGACGATCCAAGGGGCAGTTGTGGCTGTTCCTGAGACTCGGACTAGACAGTCTCGAATCGGTTGAGGACTATCTTTTGCCTCGGTTCATAGATGGAAATCCAATTTCCAAATACGTGACATTTGCAGTTTTATTTGTAGAGCCTAGTATTGGCGACATGATATATGGTACCCATGCCGCCTATGATTGATATTTATGATTTGAAGTTGTTTTATACACTATGCACTGATAATAGTATCAAATGATTTGTTTTAAAACGTATCAAGCATTCTTTGGCTGTTATAAGGGAAAACCCTATCCCCCGTCTTGCGTTGCATTGTGTGATAGGACCTGGGTCTTATAACAGCTTCATTTTTTCTTTATTTAGCATTGCGCTGTTTGTTTTATGCACTGGTATTCTTGGGAGGAAACCCGTTCCGTGTTATACGGCGTGGTCCCTTGATATATCTGATTTAAAGTTTTAAATAACTATTTTAGTTCTCACACCAGTCCCATGACTGACCTGGAGTTTATTGTTTTAACCTAAACTCTGGGTGCCCTTATTTTGACACGGGCAGCTAGTAGTTTTGGTTTTGCAGATTTATATTCACAGGATCCTGGTTTACAGCTGGAACGATATCCGGAAAGCTTTGTATCCGTATATCTCCTTCTAGTTGTGTTTTGTATTATTTCCGCTGCGATGTATTTAAATGTAATTTAAATCTCCAATATTTCCGTGTAATATTCATTTATATTCTGTATATTCTTGTATTCTGATGGAATTGTTGTAATATACAATGAAATGTTCTTCCGTCTGCGTTCTATTTTGTGGCTTGTTCTCGAACTATCCGCTCTTTCCTCACTGGGGAAGTTACGGGTTTTTACAAAAATAAACTCCGGGTCAGTCATGGGACTGGTATGAGTAAAACAGTTTAATAGATATATGATATCTCAAAAGACCACGCCGTGAATACGGAACGGGTTTTTCCCTTATGAGAATCCAAACAACTTACTAAACAATATCATTCTGATATTATAATAATGTCTAAACACAAATAGATATCAATCTAGCAGAAATGCTTTCATCTCACGTTCTACATATATAGTATACAATCAAAATCGCAAGCACGTATTGGATAATGGATTTCCAACTATGACAAGGTATGGAACCACCTTCCGATCAGTGTACTCTAGGAACGATACACTGGAGTTCAACAAGAACATCTTGCAACTCAGCCACACATGACCGACCACTCATTTCGCCTGAGTGTATCGAATGTACATCACCAACGATTGGGATCAGCAACCGTTTCCCGAATGGGACAACATCAATAATAGATTTTTAGAAGTAAATGAATATTCTCTAGATATGTGATTATACACCCTACTTCGGTGCGACCGACTTAGCTATGCTGCCTGCCCGATTTCTGTCATTTACCGGTTGATGAGGCTAGAAGCTACGCTTCATCATCACATCAGATTCACTTCGAATGCCACATTGTCAGATCCATCGAAAATCACTAATTGACGTCTACAACAGTACATTACGTGTTAGCTAAAGAAGTTTCCTTCTCCGCTTCCACTCTTGGTACGGTTGAAGAAATCAAAGTACGTGACCTTTCTGAAATACTCTGTCAGACATTCATCCACACAAGTCATCCTCATTCACTTAGAATGTCACATCGTCATACCCGCCAAATCACAAATTTATTTATCCAAAAATAACATGGGTATACAGCTTAGAGAAACGAATTCCTCCGCCACCAAACGTGAATACGTTTGAACAGATCAACTTACGTGATCCATTGGATATACTCTGTCAGACCTTCGTCCATACAAGTTGTCCTGGGACTGGACAAACCGAAGGCACTATTCAGTATATCCATCTTAGTCACTGTTATCTAAGACTTATATAACAGCCCTTTCATTTTACTCCGTCTTCAATTTTCTTTGGCATATATGATTCGCAACGCTTATGCCAATACAGAGTGGTTCTTTGGATAATAATCCAACCGGTCTCTCCATATTAACAACGTTAAAATGGTTAAAACTTCGATAGTCTGTGAATTAACTATCAAAGAAAAACAAGTGTGCAAACAACGATATTATTTCCAGATGGAAATTATATCGAACAAACATCATTTTACATTAATCTCTTTAGTTCATTTTCATCTCCTGTTTCCCTATATTCAATATTTCTTATTTTCTAAATTTAGAAAATATAAGTTATTAACATTGGGGACATTTCCATTTCTTGTTTTCTATATTAGAAAACATTTCTGGTTCTTATTGGAAAACATTTCCAAAACTCGTACATTGGACTTAGGCGGATGTTTAAACAAACCATCGCGATGCCAACTCAAATCATTACACTTATTAACTATATTCACTTAACCACCACTTACTATCAAACCTTAGTCATTTCTTAGTTAAAAACGAAGTCAATCAAGTTGGGGTATAATTACCTCTCAGACCTTAACTGAACAACTGTTAAAACTTAAACAAACTTCCTTACGAAATTCTCTTTCGAATAATCTCTATTCGATAACTCCTCCATTCGAATAACTACATTCGATAATCTTTCTTTCGAATAACCATATTCGATTAACTCCTTTTGGTTAACTCTATTTGCTTAACTCTATTTGATTAACCCTATTCACTTAACTCCTGTCAAATAAACTATATTCGATAATTCCTCTAACTCTATTCGAATAAACTATATTCGATTAACTCCTCTAATTCTATTCGAATACTCCAATTTAGTTAACTTAACTCGATTGCTTAATCTTGATAACTCAACTTGATAACCTAACTTGATTATCTTAACTTGATAACTTAATCTTGATAACTCAACTTGATAACCTAACTTGATTATCTTAACTTGATAACTTCATTTTGATTAACTTAACGCGCTAACTCAATTTGAATAACTTAACTTGATTATCTTAACTTGATAACTCAAATTGACTGATTTGACTTGGCTAACCCATTTGATTAACTCGACTTCCACTTTGTTAACTCATTTGACTAGGTTCGACTAACTCTTTTACTATGGTTCGACTAACTCATTTGATTAGGTCCGACTAACTCTTTTGACTTGGTTTGACTAACCCATTTGATTTGGTTCGACTAACTCTTTTGATTTGGTTCGACTAACTCTTTTGCCATGGTTCGACTAACTCTACTCGTTTAACTCGACTAACTTTCGAATACCATATTCGATTTACTAACTTTCGAATACCATATTCGATTTATTCGTTTCGAATAACTAAATTCGATTAACTCCTTCGAATACTAAATTCGATTAACTCCACTTCGAATAACTAATTCGATTATCTCCTTTTGAATAACACTATCCGATTAACCCCCTTTGATTTAACTCTTATTCAAATAACTTATATTCGAATAACT
The DNA here is from genome assembly GCA_030737875.1 of Allium sativum. Classification (NCBI taxonomy): domain Eukaryota; kingdom Viridiplantae; phylum Streptophyta; class Magnoliopsida; order Asparagales; family Amaryllidaceae; genus Allium; species Allium sativum. Next base: position 361,139,909 of record CM060921.1, on the reverse strand, counting down.
CTATCCGATTTGACTCTAGTCGAATGACCCAAATCGATTTAACTCTATTTGTTTAACTCTTTCTTTTATTAACTCCTGTCAAATTTTCCTTTTTATAACCCTATTTATTTTTTTCCAAATGAATATTCCTTTATTCTATTTATTTACTAAATAAATATTCCTTTATCCTATTTATTTTCTAAATAAATATTTCTCTTTTATAATATCCTTCTGATATTATAAATACTTTAAATATCAAACTATTTCCTTTTATAAAATCGGTTGATTTTATAAAATTCCTTTATTCTATTTATTCACTAAATAAATATTCCTTTGATTAAATCATATTTATTTAACAAATAAATATTCCTTTATTCTATTTATTCACTAAATAAATATCTCCTTTTAATTCTGTGTATTCTAACAAATAAATATTTCCATTATTCTATTTGTAAATGTTTCCACAAATATTTCCTTTGATTTCCTATTTGTAAATGTCTTACAAATATTCCTCCTCCTATTTGTTTTACAAATAATCTCCTTTATATTTGTTTAACAAATATATTTCCTTTTAATTTGATAATCAAATATAATTCTTTTATCCAAATCCTTTTTCTTATATATAAAATCCAGTGATTTTATATAAATAAATCATTTTCAACATATACTTTTGAAAATCTCCTTTCTACATTCTGGTATTTTCTTATGGTATTTAACACACCATATAACAACGATAAATATCGTCCAAACACACATAATCAATCATCAGATTATACATCACATTGTATATCACAATATATATACATCACAGTAAAATAGATGTTGAGGAATCCAGTTGGATTCCTCCAACCTGTTTCCCTGCATCACAGGTGTTAGACAATATAACTAACATCGATTTCACTTTACTGTGAAAAATTCTGATAAACAGAATCGACATATAAATGTTTAACGGTTTATATATACATACATACATATATATATATATATATAATTTCTACTAACTGACTAGCAGTTCAATCAAACAAACAACACACAGTCAAACAGACAATTTTTAACAGTTCTAAGAATACACTATAAAAATAGAAATATTCAGAGTTGGTGAGTTTTACTCACATTGTCGGTGTATCGTTAAACAACGATAACCGTTTAGCAGTCCTGTTCTGACGATATTTTCCCGTCATATTTTCCAATAAATCTCCGAATCATTCCAACTGATCTAACGTTGTAGCCCCCGTCCGTGTGATCCTGTCGGATCTTGTTTTCTAGACCCATGATATAACAAACTTGCGCCCACCATGCTCCTTCTATAATTCATGACATCTCAGCATGCTCCAATGAAGAACACCCTCCATTTTGCCTACACGTTCTCAACTTGTTTTCCATTTTCTTTTTCTATATATATTCCTTTTTACCTCGGGCCTTACCCCTTAGCTCAGTACGTTTTGCACCCCATAATGCTACCCCACAGTAGCGTCTCCTTCCCGAGTTACAACAAGGAAAACCGCTCCAGAAAATATCACGTTGGCACATAGTACCACGTTGGCAAAAGAAAGGGCCATGGATGAAAACTTAGCACCAGCACACCACTTGTTTAACAGTCCCTTCATCTTCAACCACGGTAATTCATGGCTCACCACAACCTCATCTACAAGTTGTACCCTTCAAACTAAACACCACCGTGACCACTTCCCTCAGCATCAAACCCAAACCGTCAGTTCATCTTCTTACTTTCGTTCAACACCAAAACCAAAAGGAAACAACTCGTCTATTTTTCCATCTACCCGAATACGCCACAAGGAACTCGAGTATACCTTTGTTCAACGCGATGAACTGCAGACCAAAGTACGCAGTCCTACTCCTTGCAACGGCTTTGGCAACCAGATCCGCCCAGAGTCCTCCACCAGATGTCTAAACCCACGCTGAAACCCGAAACACCCATTATACCAAGATCGATCCTTCCAATACTTAACAATCTCGAACCCTACTTCTCAGCGCATCTTTCCAGCGAAGAAGAGGAAGTTCGAACCCAACAAAATTCACGTGAGGAGGAAGAGAATCTCTCCAGGAATCGAATCACATAACTCTTTCGATTTATTTCTTTTTATTTGAATTTCTAAGAATTTGTGAAGGGATGGAAACTCACGTTTCCTGAAGAACAGACTGACGGCGGGCATTTTGACAAATGAATCGGTGAATTAGGTTTTTAGGCTTGGTAAAGGCTATTTATAAGGAATTTAGATATTTTTAATTTTCCCCTTTTTGTTTATCCTTATCTATTCTTATCAATAGAAATTTCCTATAATTACACACAATATCCAAAAATCACCAAAGTGGACATGTAGCTACAGTTCGACATTACGGTCCCAACGAAACTGGTTTAGTCGAATTCCGACTCCGTATGCTCACACAGCGTATTTTTAACCGTCGAAATACTGACTGTTTTTCACTCTAAAAATCCGTACGGCCACACACTGACTCTGAAAATCACGGAAACTGACATCTAGCAATAATTTGACATTGCGGATCTAACAAAATTAGTTTCGTCGAATTCCGACTTCGTTTGCAAAACTGACTATTTTTAAAGCTTTCGATGACCCATTTAAATATATAAATATATTTAAATATAAATAAATTAAATATAAATAAATTTGTATTATCGTATATATTCACCGAGGAATATCATACAGCTCCAGGATAATTATATACTCGCTATTCCGAGTCCAGATCGAATCGATATTCAATTTACATTGAAAATCCTTTTATAACGTATATAAAGCATTACGAATTATAAAGGAATTCCACAGCGACTTTTTTGAAATTTGATTTGGACGTACATCAAAATCTACACGACGAAATCCCGATTTTTCTCTTCCACTAGAAAGATATACTCCACCAGCTCCACGCGTTTCTTGTTTCACAGAAATCTGATTTAAAACGAGCCCTGTATACTCAGTTGAAGTTCAAATCGCCAAATAGCGAACTGCCGCGCCATTTCGAGCTTGATTTTAATTATATTATTATTCCACGTTCAAACTGACGTCGATTGAATATATTCGTCAATATAATTCAACTTTAAGCTGAATTAAATCTTAGGGATGACCCAGTTCACAGAATATTGTGATTCCCAATATTTTTGATTATTTCTGAATTAAATATATTATTTAATTATTTAATTTAATTAAATATTCCATATTATTTAATTTAAACCTCTATTTAATTCACTACATCACGATATATACAATTAAATAAATTAATTATAATACCCCTGACAATGCGGGTCATTACATTCTTCCCCACTTAAAATAATTTCGTCCTCGAAATTGCTAAGTTAGAGGACGACCCTATCTATTGGAATTCCTAAGATTTGTTTACTTATTTCTGATTTCAACTGAACCAATTAATATCGACTAAAATATTAATTCCTTCCGACTAACTAAAAATTTCCAAAAATTTTCTAACACTTTAAATTTTCGGAAAATTTCGCCATAACCTCCTTTGTACAGCCCTATCGGTAAAACCACAATTCGCCTCTCTAGGCCTTCTCCAACCTAAAAGAAAATCAAACAGCCAAGCGGCTTGCCAATTCGGCTCATAAATCCCAAACTCATATAAAATATAAACTTGTACCTTTTTGTCGGGGATATCATTATATCCCTTCCATCTGTTACCATTCCACATATACCGATGTCCTCCCAATCAAACTCAATCACTTTTATATCGTCAAACCAAATCATTCACTTATACTCAAGTCGAATCCCATTTTCAATCACAAGTTTCATTCTTGATTTTCAAATTCTAAGTCCAGCTAAATTTCAAATTCTTGACTTATCAATTCAATTCTATTTAACTTAGTTCAAGTTAAATTTCAATTTATTTTTACCATCTTAATTTATTTAACTTCATAAGTTAATTTTAAATTCCAGAACTTAAATTCCTGGGTAAATTTCAAATCAATTTGAAATCATAATAACTATTCAAAATCTTTGAATTCCTAAACAACTTGTTTTCTCAAAATAATTCAAATCAAAATCTTTGGTAGTAATCCACCAATTAGAAACTCGAAAATCACACCGATGATACTGCGCAGTCATCATCGGAATTATTTTCCAGCGACCCAAGTGATTTCAATACTATATCATTTTCAAAACCATTACTAAATACTTCCATTTTGAAGACCTTTCAAAATCTCCCAGGAACTTAAAATTTCCTTATTTTAATTCCAAATCTGATTCAAATTCAAATTTAATTCATCTTATTTCATATACTTTACTTATATGAATTCTGATCAGTTATTTATAACCATTTCACTTTTATTATCTTACTCGATTATAATACAACCAACACATCCAATACAATATTTCCAATATATATAAAATATATTTCGGGTAAAATTATTTGATTTACCCTTTTTTCAAAACATACCATGTCGGTTCATCGTATTCAAGTGTTTATAAAACTCCTACCGATATAGTGGATCAAACTAATCGACCAGAACTCATAAACGACTTAACTAATAAATCTCCACAATATAAAACAACTTTTATATCGATAACAAATACGTGCACTCGTATATATACACTCAAACTCAATCTAGGGTATTACTAACCCTATCTCTACCGAGTCACGCCACAGAGCCAAGGTAATTCTTAACTTAAGCTCTGATACCAACTGTAACGACCCGGATTTTTGAGACTTTGGTTATCGACATAAACACGATGTCGATAACCAAAACATCGAAAAATCCTGGTAATTAATGAAAGAAATTAGAGGGTGAGGAAAGATAAGGTAGAACTAATAGAATAGAGGAAGAAGAAGAACATCATCAGAGTAACACGAACCTCATAGCGGAACGAATAACATATAATATATATAACATAACTTGAAATATACATCTGTATTTGAATATACATCATTATCAAAGTACAGCACTTACAACACATCGGAAATAAACTATAGCTATATGATCCTGAAGCCTCCTGCTCCAGCTCTTCAAGTGTATCTTTAAAATCCCGACTACTTGACTGCCCGTACAAATTTAGGCACCCAAGAGTTTAGGGAAACAAAACAAAATAAACTCCGGGTCAGTAATAGGACTGGTATGAGTAAAACAGTTTAAAACAGTTTAACAGATATATGATATCTCATAAGACCACGCCGTGAATACGGAACGAGTTTTTTCCCTTATGAGAATCCAAACAACTTACTAAACAATATCATTCTGATATTATAATAATGTCTAAACACAAATAGATATCAATCTAGCAGAAACGCTTTCATCTCACGTTCTACATATATAATACACAATCAAAATCGCAAGCACGTATTGGATAATGGATTTCCAACTATGACAAGGTATGGAACCACCTTCCGATCAGTGTACTCTAGGAACGATACACTGGAGTTCAACAAGAACATCTTGCAACTCAGCCACACATGACCGATCACTCATTTCGCTTGAGTGTATCGAATGTACGTCACCAACGGTTGGGATCAGCAACCGTTTCCCGAATGGGACAACATCAACAATAGATTTTTAGAAGTAAATGAATATTCTCTATATAGGTGATTATACACCCTACTTCGGTGCGACCGACTTAGCCATGCTGCCTGCCCGATTTCTGTCATTTACCGGTTGATGAGGCTAGAAGCTACGCTTTATCATCACATCAGATTCACTTCGAATGCCACATTGTCAGATCCATCGAAAATCACTAATTGACATCTACAACAGTACATTACGTGTTAGCTAAAGAAGTTTCCTTCTCCGCTTCCACTCTTGGTACGGTTGAAGAAATCAAAGTACGTGACCTTTCTGGAAATACTCTGTCAGACATTCATCCACACAAGTCATCCTCATTCACTTAGAATGTCACATCGTCATACCCGCCAAATCACAAATTGATTTATCCAAAAATAACACGGGTATACAGCTTAGAGAAACGAATTCGTCCGCCACCAAACGTGAATACGTTTGAACAGATCAACTTACGTGATCCATTGGATATACTCTGTCAGACCTTCGTCCATACAAGTTGTCCTGGGACTGGACAAACCGAAGGCACTATTCAGTATATCCATCTTAGTCACTATTATCTAAGACTTATACAACAGCCCTTGCATTTTACTCCGTCTTCAATTTTCTTTGGCATATATGATTCGCAACGCTTATGCCAATACAGAGTGGTTCTTTGGATAATAATGAGACGACCCGAAATCCCGTTCTGACGGAAACAAGGGTTATCTTTGGAATATAACACAGAAACAGATAATTGCAGAACAGAATTAAATAAATACACCAGATATGAACAATAGAATATACTGGATAAAAGTAATCATCAGAGTTACACAGTACACAGGATCTTACTTAGTACAAGTACAGTTCAGCTATACATAAATGTCTACAGCGGAAATAAACAAAATATGTACAATAGGAGCTGAACAGCATAAAAAGAGATAAATGATAGAATCCATCTTCAGCTCCAGCTATCCAGAAGAACCAGCTAAACCTGAATACAAGGCTGCCCGTGTAGAAAAAGGGGCACCCGAGTTTGAAAGTGAAATAAACTACGAGTCAGTCATGGGACTGGTATGAGAAATCTACTCAACACATATATAATATAGCAAATCACAGGACCACGCCACTTTCGTGGAACGGGTTTACTCCATTGAATTGCCAGTGCTTTAAAACAAATCTTTCTTTTAAACAACGCTATGCTTTTTATAAAAAAAATGAAACTGTTATAAGACTCAGTTCCCATCACACAATGCAACGCAAACCGGAGGATAGAGTTTTTACCTTATAACGGCTAAATTATGCTTGATACGAATAAAACAAAGGCATTTGATATTATTACTAGTGTTTATATGTTTTGAAAACAATTTCAAATCATAACTATCAATCATAGACGACATGAGCGTCCCATGCCACTATGTCGCCAAATATATATACAATCGAAACCGCATCGTCACGTATTTGGAAATTGGATTTCCGTCATGAACCAAGGCAAAAGATAGTCCTTACCGAATTCGAGACGCTCTAGCCCGTGTCTCAGGTACAGCCGCGACCATACCTTGGATCGTCAGGGCCGGTCCACACGAAGTGGATTATAATGCCTGAACAATGCGTTTCTCCACCCTTTGGGGTGTAAATGAGCCAACGAATGACTCCATCGGACCCGGATCGTCCGATCAAACCGAGGCGCCTCGCAACAGCAACAACCACATAGGTGAAAAGTATATAAATGTCAGGGCTGGTAGGTAACTGACACCACCCTAGCTAGAAAGAAAACGCACGTCCCCCCTGAGGTCCTGCTCCCGTTTCTGGTTCATACCGGGGTGTGAGGCTCGCGAATTCACGTTATACACAAAGCTACGCCACACAGGCGGTGCTTTGATCATCACCACAAGACTTTGCTTTTCAACAGAAGCCCTGATCACTGCATCTTAGCATGCCACACAGGCAATTCATGCCATGCGACTGATGTCCATCGATATACAACCTCCGAGCTCGTGCGTCTCAGAGAAGGGCGTTGAGCAAAAGAATAAATTCTCCGCCGCCAAACAGAAGTATATTTAATAGAGATCAATCAACACAGAATAAAATCCAATGTCAGACACACAGTCCATTTACAAGTCCGTTCTGGGTCTGAACGAAACCGGAGGCACTAAATACCTCGCAAACCCATCGATCACCACGTACGTCTGGACGATCACCACTCATTATCCATATTTCGGGATGCCTCCCAATCAGGACCTCGGTTACCATCCAAACGAGGTGAAGATCTCCGGTCTTCGACCGTCGTCTTCATCTTCGACTTTCAATCGTCGGTCAATTATTTGAAATGAGAATTAACTCAGCCTTTTCAAATAATTCACGTATATTTAGAATTTCAAATCAATTTATTTCAATGGTTAAATTATTCGACAACGCCAATTTTGTTCTTTAATGTAAATTTCACACCAAACACGTTCAACCATCAAAAGCCACATAAATCGAGCAAATTCAGTTTATTTCCATTCCATATCGCTTATGATATTTTATAACTATTTATCGCTATTTTTATTTATATTAAAATAGCTAATTTATTCAAAACGGCGCTTCGGGCCATAACGCGGCCGTGGCGCTGTTTTTCTTCAGATTTGATTTACACATATCTGAAAATCTAACCGTTGGATCTTCACAAAATTTACATCATTAGAAAGGTCTTTTCAAAACGAATCCAACGGTTCCAATTTCGGGAAAATCCGACGGTCGGATCTCCCGGTACAATCGTTTGAATTTTCGATTTCAAAATACGAACTGCAGCGTCGTTATTCGATTAAATATAATTATATTTATATTTATATATAAATATAATCGCTTCTGGCGCTGTTTTTCTTCAGATTTGAATTAAACATTCCAGACAATCCAACCGTTGGATTTTTACAAAGTTGGTGCCGTTGGGAAGATATTTCCAAGGCGAACCCGACGGTTGAGGTTTCGGGAAAATCCAATGGTCGGATTTCCCGTACTAGTTGTTTGAAAACACGGTTTCAAAATGCGAACTGCACGGCCATATTTCGTTTAAATTTTATATATATTTATATAATTATATAAATATAGTTCATTCAACAATTTCAATATCGTTTTCACTTCAAATATTTCACTAACACCTTAAATTTTTGGAAAATTTCGCCATAACCTCCCCTGCACCGGGAGCATCGGGAAATTGCAAATAGCTTTCCCGGTCCTTCTAATCTCAAAAAGAAAAAGAAAAAGCCAAGCGGCTAGCCAACAGGCTCATAAAATCATCACCCAAACAAAACAGTAAATGTGTACCTATTTGTCGGGCACAAAATTTTATTCCTCTTCTCTAGCCCCTTTGCTATAACCTGTTCAATGAATATGCATGTACATATATATACAGTTCTTATCATTTATCATTTTCTATTCAACTTCATATTTGATTTCTATTTGGTTTAAAAACACCTTTCATTCTAATGTTACATACATAGGTGCAAATCATTTCATTAGCTAATTAATGAATATTTCAACTCATATATGTTTATTTTGAACAAGTGGCTATTTTTAACACTTCACATTTCAACGATTCATGCATACAATAAAAATGTGATTTTTATTGTAAAACAATTCATTTCAAAACACTATTATTTATATATTTCATGTTGGTGATAAAAATGGGATTTTTATCATAAAACAATTTCTTTTAAAACGAGATTATTTTACACAGTTCATATAGTCGATAAAAGGTGATTTTTATTATCAAACAATTTATTTCAAAATATGAATACCATTCAACACATGAATTTCTAATCAACGAATGAATATCAATTCAACACATGAATGTTTTCTATAGTTTCTATATATAGATAAAAATGTGATTTTTATTATCAAACAATTTATTTCAAAATATGAATACCATTCAACACATGAATTTCTAATCAACGAATGAATATCGATTCAACACATGAAGGTTTTCTATAGTTTCTATATATAGATAAAAATGTGATTTTTATATTTAAAACGTGAATACCATTCAACACATGAATTTTTAATCAACGAATGAATATCAATTCAACACATGAAAGTTTTCTATTCAATGGATAAATATAGTTTAAGCAAATGAAAATAATTCAAACACACGAATATTATTCAAAATTTCGGCAGCATAACGGCAGGGTAGTTAAAACCGGGACCGTCCCTAGTACGGCTCCTCGCTCTACCTTAAAACCTCGCGGTTTTTGACAATGGGGATCATGCATCTAGTTCGCACGCAGGCGGCATGTATATATTTATTTCATTTCCACAAACTAATCCTATGTGGTTTCAACCAAATATTTCTCAACCACAAACGGGTATTTTTCAACCACAATCAACCAATATCAACCACAAACAATCCCAAACAATCATTCGCTATCAATCAATTTTCACAACAATTTCAACCAATAAATATCGTCCATGGTTTGTGGACGAGGGGCGTATATATATATATATATATATATATATATATATATATATATATATATATATAGCAATTCACTTTTATTTCAACACATATATATATATATATAGCTAGGAAAAGAAATGGAAGAGTGAGAAATTCTCACAAATTAGCTAACCAAACGCCGCGACTCTTCCTTTATAGAAATCTTCGCCAATCTCGCCTTTCGTCGCTTTCGTTGCCCGTATTCTCTACATATGTAAAAATCGAATTTTTTACTATGTTATTCAATATATAAAAATTGCCTTTCAAAAATATAGATTCCGCCTTTTCAAAAATAAAGATTATATTTTTAATATTCCTATGATGTAAAAATTATATTTTTATTACTTTAAAAATATAAAAATCATATCTTACTTCTTCTACTTAATAAAAATTCCGTCTTTTCTATTTTAAAAATATGATCTTTTCTATCCAAGTTCAAATCTTTCTCTATTTAAAGTTCAAATCTTTTTCTATTTAAAGTTCAAATCTTTTTCTATTTATATCTTAGAATTAAAATCAGTTTTAAACTTTCAAAAATCAGTTTTAAACCCTTAAAAAAATCAGTTTTTCAGAATTAAAAATAAAAATAAAATAAAATAAAAACAACTTACATTGATTTGTTAAGGGGGAGGGGGTAGCTGCGTTCGAAAGACAAGGGGAGAACGGGGCTGCTGAGTTCGTCGCGCTGAGGTCAAAGGGGATCGGCGGGAAGGGGAGGAGGTTGCTGGATCAGGCGGAGGGAGGCGCAGTTAGGGTTTGGGTGCGGCGCTCTTCTTCCGTCTGGTCTTGGGGAGGCTGCTCGATTTGATTCGACGGGGGGGGGGGGGGGATGCATCGCGAGGGGGAGGAGCGGGATCGACAGCGTGGTGGGGGTTCGGCGGTCGTGGGTCGTCAGGGCGGTGGCGTCGAGGTCGACAAAGGGGGGCGTCGATCTTTTTTTTTTTATCTGAGCGAAAATAAGGAGAGAAAAAAGGGGGTGAGGGTTTTAAAAAGAAATATATATATATTATTTTATTTATTAAATTAATTCTAAAAAGCAACTTTTATTTTCGACCTCGAAACGAAACCCACCGCCTGTCGTCTATAGCGTATTACCCCCATTCCGAACACAATGGGATATGTATCGTAAGCTGATTTGACTATTTCGATCAGTTTCCGTTGAAATCAACATATAACTCTATATATTGAATTTGAACGCGTATTTCAATTTACTGGGGTCACATACTAACTAGAAAAATTCTCGAAAAATATTTTCTAGCTTCGTATTCACGATACGGTCCTAACAAAACTAGTTTCGTCGAATTCTGAGACCGTTGGAAAAATGGCCAATTTCCAGTCGATTAAAATCAACTGAAACTGGTCAAACGCGTTTTCCTTTGCCACGCTCACATATTGATTCGAAAAATTATGAAATTTGAAACCTAGCAATAACTTCACATCCCGGATCCAACCAAAGTGGTTTCGTCGAAATCCGAGGTCGTTTGCAAAATGTCCATTTTTAAGGGCCTGAATTCCATAGCGACTATTCAGAATTTTCAACTGGACATATCTTTTGATTCCCATTATCAAATTTCAATTCGTCAGATTCGTTGGAAAGATATCATCAATTAGATCCTAATGTTTTTGGTTTCACTAAAATCCGGAATTGTTTTGCACCCGGTACAGTCCGACAAAGTTTGAATTCAATTTTTGAAACTGCTACGCCTTTTAGGCCTTGTTTATAATTATAATTAATTATATTCGTTTTCAATTGTCGATTCAAACTCAGTTTTCATCGCCATTATTTAAAATATTTATTTTAAATATTTAAAATCCATTATTTTAGCCAATTTAAAATTTTTAAATTGGTTCAGATTTTCTGGGTCGTTACAAATAATCCAACCGGTCTCTCCATATTAACAACGTTAAAATGGTCAAAACTTCGATAGTCTGTGAATTAACTATCAAAGAAAAACAAGTGTGCAAACAACGATATTATTTCCAGATGGAAATTATATCGAACAAACATCATTTTACATTAATCTCTTTGTTCATTTTCATCTCCTGTTTCCCTATATTCAATATTTCTTATTTTCTAAATTTAGAAAATATACGTTATTAACATTGGGGACATTTCCATTTCTTGATTTCTATATTAGAAAACATTTCTGGTTCTTATTGGAAAACATTTCCAAAACTCGTACATTGGACTTAGGCGGATGTTTAAACAAACCATCGCGATGCCAACTCAAATCATTACACTTATTAACTATATTAACTTAACCACCACTTACTATCAAACCTTAGTCATTTCTTAGTTAAAAACGAAGTCAATCAAGTTGGGGTATAATTACCTCTCAGACCTTAACTGAACAACGGTTAAAACTTAAACAAACTTCCTTACGAAATTCTCTTTCGAATAATCTCTATTCGATAACTCCTCCATTTGAATAACTACATTCGATAATCTTTCTTTCGAATAACCATATTCGATTAACTCCTTTTGGTTAACTCTATTTGCTTAGCTCTATTTGATTTACTATATTTGATTAACCCTATTCACTTAACTCCCGTCGAATAAACTATATTCGATAACTCCTCTAACTCTATTCGAATAAACTATATTCGATTAACTCCTCTAATTCTTTTCGAATACTCCTTATTAGTTAACTTAACTCGATTGCTTTATCTTGATAACTCAACTTGATAACCTAACATGATTATCTTAACTTGATAACTTAATCTTGATAACTCAACTTGATAACCTAACTTGATAACTTCATTTTGATTAACTTAACGCGCTAACTCAATTTGAATAACTTAACGTGATTATCTTAACTTGATAACTCAAATTGACTGATTCGACTTGGCTAACCCATTTGATTAACTCGACTTGGCAAACCCGCTTTGTTAACTCATTTGACTAGGTTTGACTAACTCTTTTACTATGGTTCGACTAACTCATTTGATTAGGTCCGACTAACTCTTTTGACTTGGTTTGACTAACCCATTTGATTAGGTTCGACTAACTCTTTTGATTAGGTTCGACTAACTCTTTTACCATGGTTCGACTAACTCTACTCGTTTAACTCGACTAACTTTCGAATACCATATTCGATTTACTAACTTTCGAATACCATATTCGATTTATTCGTTTTGAATAACTAAATTCGATTAACTCCTTCGAATACTAAATTCGATTAACTCCACTTCGAATAACTAATTCGATTATCTCCTTTTGAAAAACACTATCCGATTAACCCCCTTTGATTTAACTCTTATTCAAATAACTTATATTCGAATAACTCTATTCGATTTGACTCTAGTCGAATGACCCAAATCGATTTAACTCTATTTGTTTAACTCTTTCTTTTATTAACTCCTGTCAAATTTTCCTTTTTATAACCCTATTTATTTTTTTCCAAATGAATATTCCTTTATTCTATTTATTTACTAAATAAATATTCCTTTATCCTATTTATTTTCTAAATAAATATTTCTCTTTTATAATATCCTTCTGATATTATAAATACTTTAAATCTCAAACTATTTCCTTTTATAAAATCGATTGATTTTATAAAATTCCTTTATTCTATTTATTCACTAAATAAATATTCCTTTGATTAAATCATATTTATTTAACAAATAAATATTCCATTATTCTATTTATTCATGAAATAAATATCTCCTTTTAATTCTATTTATTCTAACAAATAAATATTTCCATTATTCTATTTGTAAATGTTTCCACAAATATTTCCTTCGATTTCCTATTTGTAAATGTCTTACAAATATTCCTCCTCCTATTTGTTTTACAAATAATTTCCTTTATATTTGTTTAACAAATATATTTCCTTTTAATTTGATAATCAAATATAATTCTTTTATCAAAATCCTCTTTCTTATATATAAAATCCAGTGATTTTATATAAATAAATCATTTTCAACATATACTTTTGAAAATCTCCTTTCTACATTCTGGTATTTAACACACCATATAACAACGATAAATATCGTCCAAACACACATAATCAATCATCAGATTATACATCACATTATATATCACAATATATACATCACAGTAAAATAGATGTTGAGGAATCCAATTGGATTCCTCTAACCTGTTTCCCTGCATCACAGATGTTAGACAATATAACTAACATCAATTTCTCTTTATTGTGAAATATTCTGATAAACAAAATCGACATATAAATGTTTAACGGTTTATATATATACATAAATATATATAATTTCTACTAACTGACTAGCAGTTCAATCAAACAACCAACACACAGTCAAATAGACAATTTTTAACAGTTCTAAGAATACACTGTAAAAATAGAAATATTTAGAGTTGGTGAGTTTTACTCACATTGTCGGTGTATCGTTAAACAATGATAACCGTTTAGCAGTCCTGTTCTGACGATATTTTCCCGTCATATTTTCCAATAAATCTCCGAATCATTCCAACTGATCTCACGTTGTAGCCCCCGTCCGTGTGATCCTGTCGGATCCTGCGTTCTCGACCCATGATATAACAAACTTGCGCCCACCATGCTCCTTCTGTAATTCATGACATCTCAGCATGCTCCAATGAAGAACACCCTCCATTTTTCCTCCATGTTCTCAACTTGTTTTTCATTTTCTTTTTCTATATATATTCCTTTTTACCTCGGGTCTTACAACTTAGCTCAGTACGTTTTGCACCCCATAATGCTACCCCACAGTATCGTCTCCTTCCCGAGTTACAACAAGGAAAACCGCTCCAGAAAATATCACGTTGGCACATAGTACCACATTGTCAAAAGAAAGGGCCATGGATGAAAACTTAGCACCAGCGCACCACTTGTTTAACAGTCCCTTCATCTTCAACCACGGTAATTCATGGCTCACCACAACCTCATCTACAAGTTGTACCCTTCAAACTAAACACCACCGTGACCACTTCCCTCAACATCAAACCCAAACCGTCAGTTCATCTTCTTACTTCCGTTCAACACCAAAACCAGAAGGAAACAACTCGTCTATTTTTCCATCTACCCGAATACGCCACAAGGAACTCGAGTATACCTTTGTTCAACGCGATGAACTGCAGACCGGAGTACGCAGTCCTACTCCTTGCGACGGCTTTGGCGACCAGATCCGCCCAGACTCCTCCACCAGATGTCTAAACCCACGCTGAAACCCGAAACACCCATTATACCAAGATCGATCCTTCCAATACTTAACAATCTCGAACCCTACTTATCAGCGCATCTTTCCAGCGAAGAAGAGGAAGTTCGTACCCAACAAAATTCACGTGAGGAGGAAGAGAATCTGTCCAGGAATTGAATCACATAACTCTTTCGATTTATTGCTTTTTATTTGAATTTCCAAGAATTTGTGAAGGGATGGAAACTCACGTTTCCTGAAGAACAGACTGACGGCGCGCATTTTGACAAATGAATTGGTGAATTAGGTTTTAAGGCTTGGTAAAGGCTATTTATAAGGAGTTTAGATATTTTTAATTTTCCCCTTTTGGTTTATCCTTATCTATTCTTATCAATAGAAATTTCCTATAATTACACACAATATCCAAAAATCACCAAACTGGACATGTAGCTACAGTTCGACATTACGGTCCCAACGAAACTGGTTTCGTCGAATTCCGACTCCGTATGCTCACACAGCGTATTTTTAACTGTCGAAATACTGACTGTTTTTCACTCTAAAAATCCGTACGGCCACACACTGACTCTAAAAATCATGGAAACTGACATCTAGCAATAATTTGACATTACGGATCTAACAAAATTAGTTTCGTCGAATTCCAACTTCGTTTGCAAAACTGGCTATTTTTAAAGCTTTGGATGACCCATTTAAATATATAAATATATTTAAATATAATTGAACTAAATATAAATAAATTTGTATTATCGTATATATTCACCGAGGAATATCATACAGCTCCAGGATAATTATATACTTGCTATTCCGAGTCCAGATCGAATCGATATTCAATTTACATTGAAAATCCTTTTATAACGTATATAAAGCGTTACGAATTATAAAGGAATTCCACAGCGACTTTTCTGAAATTTGATTTGGACGTACATCAAAATCTACACGACGAAATCCCGATTTTTCTCTTCCAATAGAAAGATATACTCCACCAGCTCCACGCGTTTCTTGTTTCACAGAAATCCGATTTAAAACGAGCCCTGTATACTCAGTTGAAGTTCAAATCGCCAAATAGCGAACTGCCGCGCTATTTCGAGCTCGATTTTAATTATATTATTATTCCACGTTCAAACCGACGTCGATTGAATACATTCATCAATATAATTCAACTCTAAGCTGAATTAAATCTTAGGGATGACCCAGTTCACAGAATATTGTGATTCCCAATATTTTTGATTATTTCTGAATTAAATATATTATTTAATTATTTAATTTAATTAAATATTCCATATTATTTAATTTAAACCTCTATTTAATTCACTACATCACGATATATATAATTAAATAAATTAATTATAATACCCCTGACAATGCGGGTCATTACATTCTTCCCCACTTAAAATAATTTCGTCCTCGAAATTGCTAAGTTAGAGGACGACCCTATCTATTGGAATTCCTAAGATTTGTTTACCCCTTATTTTTGATTTCAACTGAACCAATTAATATCGACTAAAATATTAATTCCATCCGACTAACTAAAATTTCCAAAAATTCTGAAAATTTCCTAACACTTTAAATTTTCGGAAAATTTCGCCATAACCTGCTTTGTACAGCCCTATCGGTAAAACCACAACTCACCTCTCTAGGCCTTCTCCAACCTAAAAGAAAATCAAACATCCAAGCGGCTTGCCAATTCGGCTCATAAATCCCAAACTCATATAAAATATAAACTTGTACCTTTTTGTCGGGCATATCATTATATCCCTTCCATCTGTTACCATTCCACATATACCAATGTCCTCCCAATCAAACTCAATCACTTTTATATCGTCAAACCAAATCATTCGCTTATACTCAAGTCGAATCCCATTTTCAATCACAAGTTTCATTCTTGATTTTCAAATTCTAAGTCCAGCTAAATTTCAAATTCTTGACTTATCCATTCAATTCTATTTAACTTAGTTCAAGTTAAATTTCAATTTATTTTTACCATCTCAATTTATTTAACTTCATAAGTTAATTTTAAATTCCAGAACTTAAATTCCTGGGTAAATTTCAAATCAGTTTGAAATCATAATACCTATTCAAAACCTTTGAATTCCTAAACAACTTGTTTTCTCAAAACAATTCAAATCAAAATCTTTGGTAGTAATCCACCACTTAGAAACTCAAAAATCACACCGATGATACTGCGCAGTCATCATCGGAATTATTTTCCAGCGACCCAAGTGATTTCAATACTATATCATTTTCAAAACCATTACTAAATACTTCCATTTTGAAAACATTTCAAAATCTCCCAGAAACTTAAAATTTCCTTATTTTAATTCCAAATCTGATTTAAATTCAAATTTAATTCATCTTATTTCATATACTTTACTTATATGAATTCTGATCAGTTATTTATAACCATTTCACTTTTACAATCTTACTCGATTATAATACAACCAACACATCCAATACAATATTTCCAATATATATAAAATATATTTCGGGTAAAATTATTTGATTTACCCTTTTTTCAAAACATACCATGTCGGTTCATCGTATTCAAGTGTTTATAAAACTCCTACCGATACAGTGGATCAAACTGATCGACCAGAACTCATAAACGACTTAACCAATAAATCTCCACAATATAAAACAATTTTCATATCGATAACAAATACGTTCACTCGTATATATACACTCAAACTCAATCTAGGGTATTACTAACCCTATTTCTACCGAGTCACGCCACAGAGCCAAGGTAATTCTTAACTTAAGCTCTGATACCAACTGTAACGACCCGGATTTTTGAGACTTTGGTTATCGACATAAACACGATGTCGATAACCAAAACATCAAAAAATCCTGGTAATTAATGAAAGAAATTAGAGGGTGAGGAAAGATAAGGTAGAACTAATAGAATAGAGGGAGAAGAAGAACATCATCAGAGTAACACGAACCTCACAGCGGAACGAATAACATATAATATATATAACATAACTTGAAATATACATCTGTATTTGAATATACATCATTATCAAAGTACAGCACTTACAACACAGCGGAAATAAACTATAGCTATATGATCCTGAAGCCTCCTGCTCCAGCTCTTCAAGTGTATCTGTAAAATCCCGACTACTTGACTGCCCATACAAATTTAGGCACCCAAGAGTTTAGGGAAACAAAACAAAATAAACTCCGGGTCAGTCATGGGACTGGTATGAGTAAAATAGTTTAAAACAGTTTAACAGATATATGATATCTCATAAGACCACGCCGTGAATACGGAACAGTTTTTTCCCTTATGAGAATCCAAACAACTTACTAAACAATATCATTCTGATATTATAATAATGTCTAAACACAAATAGATATCAATCGAGCAGAAACGCTTTCATCTCACGTTCTACATATATAGTATACAATCAAAATCGCAAGCACATATTGGATAATGGATTTCTAACTATGACAAGGTATGGAACCACCTTCCGATCAGTGTACTCTAGGAACTATACACCGGAGTTCAACAAGAACATCTTGCAACTCAGCCACACATGACCGACCACTCATTTCGCTTGAGTGTATCGAATGTACATCACCAACGGTTGGGATCAGCAACCGTTTCCCGAATGGGACAGTGTAACGAACCGGGATTTTCGACTCCGAAAACCAACACCAAACTACCATGTTGACCATTCAGACATCGAATATTCCAGATCATTAATAGAAAGAAGTTAGAGGGTGAGAATAGATAAGATAGAAAAAAATTAGAATAGAAGAAGAAGAAGAACACCACAACACAGAGTCTCACATCGCAGCGGAACAAAATATAATACAGAAATAAATCTTTATTGAAAACTTTTAAAATACTTACAATATCAGAGTACACATCTGGACAGTGATAATAATCTGTCCTCATATAACACACAGCGGAATAGTAGTATCATACGTCTGGACTCTTCCAGCTCGTTTCTTCACAGCAGTCTATAACCTGAACCTGTACAACCCGGTCTAACCCGAGCATTTACAAAACACCGGGTCAGTCTGGTGAACCAGAGTGAGATAAACTCGCACAGTAATAAGGGTGAACCATCCAATCATGATTTTTAAGTTCAACAATCTTTTCAAAAGAAAAGGATAATCGTAAGACCAAATCCACACATAAACACGGACAGTTTTTACCTTACGATAACCCAAAACAGTTTTGAAACCAATATCTTGTTCTGATATTATAATAATGTCTAAACACAAGTAAATAGAAATCTAGTGGAACGCTTGCATCTCACGCTCCACATATATAGTATAAAATCAAAACCGCAGGCGCTTATTGGATATTGGATTCCAACTTGACAAGGTATGGGTCCACCTTCCGATAGTGTATCTCTAGAGACGAATACACTGGGTTCAACAAGAACTTCTTGCAACCCGGCCCTCACATGACCGACCACTCATTTCGCTTGAGTGTATCGAATGTATATCACCGATGGTTGGGATCAGCAACCGTCTCCCGACAAGGGACAGCATCGAAACATAGATTTAAGAAGCAAATAGGATTTCCTCTAGATAGGTGATTATACACCCTAATGGGAGCGACCCACATAGCCATGCTGCCTGCCCGATTTTTGTCATTTCCCGGTTGATGAGGCTTGAGGCCAGAATTAACTCTTGACATCTGGTCGCCATTTACTTTGAATGCCACATCGTCAGATCCGCCAGACATCACTAATTGACGTCCACAAAAATACTCTAGCTGGAAGCTAAGAGAACGGCAAATCTCCGCCAACAACTATCGTACGTTTGAAGAAATCAACGTACGTGACCCTTTGGAAATACTCTGTCAGACATTCGTCCATATACGTCATCCAGGAACAGGATGAACCGAAGGCACTCTCCTACTGCATCCATATAGGAATCACCCCATGGATCAGTAGCGAGAAGTCCTTGCTACCCGTTGATTCCAATCACGACAGAATCACAGCTTATCTCTACTTGCCAGGAAGAGAATATTAGTGGTTCTTCCGTTTATGAAAATCCACGCTCTTCAATGCTCCATCTCGAACATCTTCTGAGATCTTCACGTATTTGTTGGTCGGAATGGTTTTCGAATATAAATTCGATCCCGGTCTTTCCATACCCACAATCGCATTGGACAGATTTGATAGTCGGTGTTTTAACTATCAAAATAAACAGTGTTTCAAACATGACACTCCAATGAGTTCACTGGTCCAGTATTCAGCATCACTTGGCCTTTAACAAACTGATTTCCTTTTTGTTCAATTGAAACTTCTAATTCTTTTAATGTTCAAAAATATGATGTTTGAATAGCTCTAATTGATTAATTAACATTCGTCTTAACTCCATTCGCTTGACTCTAGATCACAGCGATCACAATGGTTACGCCTGATTCCCTCAGGAAACATCCGACCGCCGTAGGCTATCTGCAGCCCTGCGAATTACGCTAGCAGTCGTACGAAATGGCAACTTAGCCAAATAATTATGTTTGGCTAATATTATCTCGAATAACTATATTCAATTTCCCACTTAATTCTTCCGTCAAATCATCTTTTAGATTCGGAAATCCATTAGTTTTAACAAAGAAATTTATAGCACATAGGTTATAACAATAGCGTTATAATTACTATTTAGATTTACAAAACAACAGCGTTATAATCGCTGTTTAGGTTTACAATCCATTTACTATAGCAAAAGTGCTACAATCGCTATATTAGATTTACAAAACATATATTATAACAACAGCGCTAAAATCGCTGTTTAGATTTCAAAACATATCCACTAACGTCTCTTACGATTACCAACTAATACTATCTTCAGATAATCCCGACGTTGTTCAAGTTGGGGTATTTTAATTACCTCTCAGACCTTGATCAACAACATTCTTATCCTCAGATAAATATCAGTTGTAATCCAACACCAAAATCCCACTCCAGTCTCAAAACAAATCCCGTTTATAAATTGGGTTTATTTATACAATCTTATGACCCATTTCTTTATTTCCAAATTTCACTTTCTATCGATCCCCTTTCGATTATTTTCAACCCTTATCCACTTTGTAGATCTTATTTCCCTTGTCCCATTTTTACTTGATTTCACTCTCACGTAACGTTAATGTAAAGTTAACGCTTTACACTTTTTAAAGCTTACTTAAAACCTCTGGTTTATAATAAACCCTTTTATCGTAATCTCCTTTCACTTAATTCATATAATTGAGTACGTTTATTTCCTTTCACCATTCAATTGGCTTGCATCTCACATTCGGTAACTTTTTAAATGAATTCCCATTTACAAATATATTCCTAATTTTATCATTAATTTAAAATAATAACTTATTTCAACATTAACTACTTTAGTAGTTAATCCCTTTATTAACTAAATTAAATATTAAATCCCTTTTAAATCCTTATTTAAATTCAAACAATATTCATTTAACTATTTTAGTCAAAACACATTTACTTGATAAACAATTCTAATTCCAAACGGTCGATTTAATTAACTCAAACTTGATTATCTCCTTAACCGATTTCAACAATCCTCGCTTTAAATTAATTAAAAATATAATTAATTTAAATAGATTCTAATTATTTGTTTTCTTTACAAAACAATTTTCCAAGGTTTAACCATTTAATTCATTTCTTATTCTTCAACTGGTAAATCTGATTAACATCAGCATTTGCTTTGCAAAATAAATTCATAACAAATCCAAGTCTTAAACAAATAAAATATTTATTTATTTCTCTTAAATAACTTTTATTCAAATAATATAATTCAAATCTAACTCTGGTTATAAAATAAATTTTTTAACCTCAACTCTATCGATTCACCTGACGGTGAATCAATATCTATAACTCGATTGGTTTTAAAGGGCCATACTCTGCCAAACACTTAACCAATATCACTTATTGGTTCAAACCAAACAGATGTTGAATATTCAATTAATAATCAACCATCAAATCAATCACACAAACAGATCAGTTCATATATGATAATATGAAAATAAATAATACATTTGAGGAATCCGGTTGGGTCCCTCCAACCTGTTCTTCCCTGTATCCAAATGGTTATCTCAAATCAGACGGTTCAGTTTTTGTTTAACTGATAACACTAAATAGCAACCATTCAACATCAACCATAAGCAATTCAAACAATTCAACCATTTAAAACACGTTTATAGATAAACGTGAACAACCAAGGTGAGTTACCTTTATTGGAACCAATCGTTAAAAATAACGATTTGGTATTTCACTGAAATTAAACACAGTTTAATTTCATCGTTAAATCAACAGTTAAATAGATAACTAGCAAAGCAGTCAACCATTGGCAAGCAGAGCACACAAAATAAAAACACCCAATTTATATAAAATATAAAAAGGGTAACTGTGTGAGTTTAACTCACCTTGATTTGATTCTGTTGTCAACAGCTCGTTCTAGTTAAATTAAACAAGTGTTTAATATAACTGAAAAATCCAGTTGATTCCAATCGCATCCAGTTTGGTTTCCAACCGCAGTGCTCGTTAAGGCGAGTCCAACATCTCTTGCATCGTCCAATTACTGTTATTAGACCAAAATAAAATCGGCTCCCTTATACTTTTTCTTCTCGATGACACTGCTCCATTTATAACCCGTTTGGATGTGAAAACCTCTTGGACAACCGTCCTTTCTTTCGTTGCCTAGGCTTCAGGCCCTTTGAACCCATAGTCTGATCTAACTATTGTTTTCCTGATACTCCCGTTTCCTCACTGAACCACACCACGCACAGAACAGTTGAACGACGTGCCTCCTTGCCTCATCCAGAAGTGGATCTGAACCCATTGGAGGACGCGCCTTCAACGCCTCGTCCATCGCCAAGAGGAGCTTGCGGTTCGATGCTGTCTTCTCTTCAGAAAACGGTGGCAAAGTCGCTCCTTTTCAGACCGAATTCCGGTCAGTATGGCGATCAGAATCTCATCACCACCGTCAATTTGAAAGGACCTGATGTTCTGATCGAATTTGTAGCTAAGGATCTCATCAGAAACAATCGGATTGGGAGCAAAATCAGTGGAGTTGAGGGCGTTTTCTGGTCGTTCATAGTTGTATGGTGACGGCGCATATATGGTTGGCCGAGAACTAGTGTTCTGTCATTAGTTGAATGTATATATATAGTAAAAGAAAGTGTGGGGGTTACGCTACTGTAAATTATATTTTATTGATTAGCTTGATGGCCACGGTTTCATTTTACTGTGCATTGTTTGGCCATCACGGCATTCGAATTTGTTTGGCCGACAAGAAATGTACAGTAACAAGTAGGGTAGATTTTATTACTATTTTAATACAACGAAACTTCGCAGTGAGAATTTGTGTTAAAACCCACCACATATGGTTTCTGTCTACTGATAAAAAGGCTGTTCTTGCTGTAAAACGATATTCCGGATCCCATGGGACAAGTTTCGTCGAAATCCGAGGTCGTATGGAAAAAATTCCTTTATGAAACCAGAAATGAACACGCGTTTAATTTTTCCACGGTCACCCGATAAATCGAATCAACTTGAAACTGCGAAGTCTGACAATAACTTTTCGATATGAACCCAACGACACTAATTTCGTCGCATTCTGAGACTGTTGCCCCGGTAGGCTGTTTTTTACCCCGAACCGCAATACCCCTTTTAACACCAAATTTTCCGGTCTCTAAAAATAACAAACTATATACCTATCCTGACTCTAATCGACGATACGAACTCAACGGAACTGGTTTCGTGGCCTAATTCGATCATCTGCTCAAGTTACACTCAAATGTCCCTTTATTTATTTAAATATAAGCTATAGAAAATGAACGAGCGTTTATAGCTACCGTGGTCATATACGACATCGGTTTTCCACGCAATTCACCACCGTACAATAATTTAGCGATACGGTTCTAATGAAACTGATTTCGTCGAAATCTGAGTCCGTTTGCAAAACGGCCATTTTAAAGGCCTATAATTTAATAACGAATTTCCATAGCGACTATTTCAAATTTTGATTTGGCCATAAATATCAAACTATAGCACGAAATATGGATTTTTCTCTTTCATATGAAAGCTATCGCCAATACGGTCCCAACGTGTCTTGTTTCACAGAAATCCGACTTATATCGAACTCTGTATTCTCAGTTGAAGTTCAAAACTTCATTTCACGAACTGCACGCCATTTTTGAGCTCGTTTTATATTATATATAAATTATAACGTTCAACTTTGTTTTTATTATCGAATTAAATATTAAATTCCATTAATATCCCCAACATAATATTTAAAACTAATTTAAATATTCATATTCAAATGGTCGAAAAACACGGGTCGTTACAGACAGCATCAACAATAGATTTTTAGAAGTAAATGAATATTCTCTAGATAGGTGATTATACACCCTACTTCGGTGCGACCGACTTAGCCATGCTGCCTGCCCGATTTCTGTCATTTACCGGTTGATGAGGCTAGAAGCTACGCTTTATCATCACATCAGATTCACTTCGAATGCCACATTGTCAGATCCATCGAAAATCACTAATTGACGTCTACAACAGTACATTACGTGTTAGCTAATGAAGTTTCCTTCTCCGCTTCCACTCTTGGTACGGTTGAAGAAATCAAAGTACGTGGCCTTTCTGGAAATACTCTGTCAGAAATTCATCCACACAAGTCATCCTCATTCACTTAGAATGTCACATCGTCATACCCGCCAAATCATAAATTGATTTATCCTAAAATAACACGGGTATACAGCTTAGAGAAACGAATTCCTCCACCACCAAACATGAATACGTTTGAACAGATCAACTTACGTGATCCATTGGATATACTCTGTCAGACCTTCGTCCATACAAGTTGTCCTGGGACTGGACAAACTGAAGGCACTATTCAGTATATCCATCTTAGTCACTGTTATCTAAGACTTATACAACAGCCCATGCATTTTACTCCGTCTTCAATTTTCTTTGGCATATATGATTCGCAACGCTTATGCCAATACAGAGTGGTTCTTTGGATAATAATCCAACCGGTCTCTCCATATTAACAACATTAAAATGGTCAAAACTTCGATAGTCTGTGAATTAACTATCAAAGAAAAACAAGCGTGCTAACAACGATATTATTTCCAGATGGAAATTATATCGAACAAACATCATTTTACATTAATCTCTTTAGTTCATTTTCATCTCCTGTTTCCCTATATTCAATATTTCTTATTTTCTAAATTTAGAAAATATACGTTATTAACATTAGGGACATTTCCATTTCTTGTTTTCTATATTAGAAAACATTTCTGGTTCTAATTGGAAAACATTTCCAAAACTCGTACATTGGTTTTAGGCGGATGTTTAAACAAACCATCGCGATGCCAACTCAAATCATTACACTTATTAACTATATTCACTTAACCACCACTTACTATCAAACCTTAGTCATTTCTTAGTTAAAAACGAAGTCAATCAAGTTGGGGTATAATTACCTCTCAGTCCTTAACTGAACAACGGTTAAAACTTAAACAAACTTCCTTACGAAATTCTCTTTCGAATAATCTCTATTCGATAACTCCTCCATTCGAATAACTACATTCGATAATCTTTCTTTCGAATAACCATATTCGATTAACTCCTTTTGGTTAACTCTATTTGCTTAACTCTATTTGATTTACTATATTTGATTAACCCAATTCACTTAACTCCTATCGAATAAACTTTTTTCGATAGCTCCTCTAACTCTATTCGAATAAACTATATTCGATTAACTCCTCTAATTCTATTTGAATACTCCTATTTAGTTAACTTAACTCGATTGCTTAATCTTGATAACTCAACTTGATAACCTAACTTGATTATCTTAACTTGATAACTTAATCTTGATAACTCAACTTGATAACCTAACTTGATTATCTTAACTTGATAACTTCATTTTGATTAACTTAACACGCTAACTCAATTTGAATAACTTAACTCGATTATCTTAACTTGATAACTCAAATTGACTGATTCGACTTGGCTAACCCATTTGATTAACTCGACTTGGCGAACCCACTTTGTTAACTCATTTGACTAGGTTCGACTAACTCTTTTACTATGGTTCGACTAACTCATTTGATTAGGTCCGACTAACTCTTTTGACTTGGTTTGACTAACCCATTTGATTAGGTTCGACTAACTCTTTTGATTAGGTTCGACTAACTCTTTTACCATGGTTCGACTAACTCTACTCGTTTAACTCGACTAACTTTCGAATACCATATTCAATTTACGAACTTTCGAATACCATATTCGATTTATTCGTTTCGAATAACTAAATTCGATTAACTCCTTCGAATACTAAATTCGATTAACTCCACTTCGAATAACTAATTCGATTATATCCTTTTGAATAACACTATCCGATTAACCCCCTTTGATTTAACTCTTATTCAAATAACTTATATTCGAATAACTCTATTCGATTTGACTCTAGTCGAATGTTCCAAATCGATTTAACTCTATTTGTTTAACTCTTTCTTTTATTAACTCCTGTCAAATTTTCCTTTTTATAACCCTATTTATTTTTTTCCAAATGAATATTCCTTTATTCTATTTATTTACTAAATAAATATTCCTTTATCCTATTTATTTTCTAAATAAATATTTCTCTTTTATAATATCCTTCTGATATTATAAATACTTTAAATCTCAAACTATTTCCTTTTATAAAATCGGTTGATTTTATAAAATTCCTTTATTCTATTTATTCACTAAATAAATATTCCTTTGATTAAATCATATTTATTTAACAAATAAATATTCCTTTATTCTATTTATTCACTAAATAAATATCTCCTTTTAATTCTATTTATTCTAACAAATAAATATTTCCATTATTTTATTTGTAAATGTTTCCACAAATATTTCCTTTGATTTCCTATTTGTAAATGTCTTACAAATATTCCTCCTCCTATTTGTTTTACAAATAATTTCCTTTATATTTGTTTAACAAATATATTTCCTTTTAATTTGATAATCAAATATAATTCTTTTATCAAAATCCTTTTTCTTATATATAAAATCCAATGATTTTATTTAAATAAATCTTTTTCAACATATACTTTTGAAAATATCCTTTCTACATTCTGGTATTTTCTTATGGTATTTAACACACCATATAACAACAATAAATATCGTCCAAACACACATAATCAATCATCAGATTATACATCACATTATATATCACAATATATATACATCACAGTAAAATAGATGTTGAGGAATCCAGTTGGATTCCTCCAACCTGTTTCCCTGCATCACAGATGTTAGACAATATAACTAACATCGATTTCACTTTACTGTGAAATATTCTGATAAACAGAATCGACATATAAATGTTTAACGGTTTATATATATATATATATATATATATATATAATTTCTACTAACTGACTAGTAGTTCAATCAAACAACCAACACACAGTCAAACAGACAATTTTTAACAGTTCTAAGAATACACTGTAAAAATAGAAATATTCAGAGTTGGTGAGTTTTACTCACATTATCGGTGTATCGTTAAACAACGATAACCGTTTAGCAGTCCTATTCTGATGATATTTTCCCGTCATATTTTCCAATAAATCTCCGAATCATTCCAACTGATCTCACGTTGTAGCCCCCGTCCGTGTGATCCTGTCGGATCCTGTTTTCTCGACCCATGATATAACAAACTTGTGCCCACCATGCTCCTTCTGTAATTCATGACATCTCAGCATGCTCCAATGAATAACACCCTCCATTTTGCCTCCACGTTCTCAACTTGTATTTCATTTTCTTTTTCTATATATATTCCTTTTTACCTTGGGCCTTACCCCTTAGCTCAGTACGTTTTGCACCCCATAATGCTACCCCACAGTAGCATCTCCTTCCCGAGTTACAACAAGGAAAACCGCTCCAGAAAATATCACGTTGGCACATAGTACCACGTTGGCAAAAGAAAGGGCCATGGATGAAAACTTAGCACCAGCGCACCACTTGTTTAGCAGTCCCTTCATCTTCAACCACGGTAATTCATGGCTCACCACAACCTCATCTACAAGTTGTACCCTTCAAGCTAAACACCACCGTGACCACTTCCCTCAACATCAAACCCAAACCGTCAGTTCATCTTCTTACTTCCGTTCAACACCAAAACCAAAAACAAACAACTCGTCTATTTTTCCATCTACCCGAATACGCCATAAGGAACTCGAGTATACCTTTGTTCAACGCGATGAACTGCAGACCGGAGTACGCAATCCTACTCCTTGCGATAGCTTTGGCGACCAGATCTGCCCAGACTCCTCCACCAGATGTCTAAACCCACACTGAAACCCAAAACACCCATTATACCAAGATCGATCCTTCCAATACTTAACAATCTTGAACCCTACTTCTCAGCGCATCTTTCCAGCGAAGAAGAGGAAGTTCGAACCCAACAAAATTCACGTGAGGAGGAAGAGAATCTCTCCAGGAATCGAATCCCATAACTCTTTCGATTTATTGCTTTTTATTTGAATTTCTAAGAATTTGTGAAGGGATGGAAACTCACGTTTCCTGAAGAACAGACTGACGGCGCGCATTTTGACAAATGAATTGGTGAATTAGGTTTTAAGGCTTGGTAAAGGCTATTTATAAGGAGTTTAGATATTTTTAATTTTCCCCTTTTTGTTTGTCCTTATCTATTCTTATCAATAGAAATTTCCTACAATTACACACAATATCCAAAAATCCCCAAACTAGACATGTAGCTACAGTTCGACATTACGGTCCCAACAAAATTGGTTTCGTCGAATTCCGACTCCGTATGCTCACACAGCGTATTTTTGACCGTCGAAATACTGACTGTTTTTCACTCTAAAAATCCGTACGGCCACACACTGACTCTAAAAATCACGGAAACTGACATCTAGCAATAATTTGACATTGCGGATCTAACAAAATTAGTTTCGTCGAATTCCGACTTCGTTTGCAAAACTGGCTATTTTTAAAGCTTTGGATGACCCATTTAAATATATAAATATATTTAAATATAATTAAATTAAATATAAATAAATTTGTATTATCGTATATATTCACCGAGGAATATCATACAGCTCCAGGATAATTATATACTCGCTATTCCGAGTCCAGATCGAATCGATATTCAATTTACACTGAAAATCCTTTTATAACGTATATAAAGCGTTACGAATTATAAAGGAATTCCACAGCGACTTTTCTGAAATTTGGTTTGGACGTACATCAAAATCTACACGATGAAATCCCGATTTTTCTCTTCCACTAGAGAGATATACTCCAGCAGCTCCACGCGTTTCTTGTTTCACAGAAATCCGATTTAAAACGAGCCATGTATACTCAGTTGAAGTTCAAATCGCCAAATAGCGAACTGCCGCGCCATTTCGAGCTTGATTTTAATTATATTATTATTCCACGTACAAACTGACGTCGACTGAATATATTCGTCAATATAATTCAACTCTAAGCTGAATTAAATCTTAGGGACGACCCAGTTCACAGAATATTGTGATTCCCAATATTTTTGATTATTTCTGAATTAAATATATTATTTAATTATTTAATTTAATTAAATATTCCATATTATTTAATTTAAACCTCTATTTAATTCACTACATCACGATACATATAATTAAATAAATTAATTATAATACCCCTGACAATGCGGGTCATTACATTCTTGTTTTGTTCGGTCTTAGGGTTGGGGTTTTCGGGCAATACAGGGTACGGGAGATCGATCGGTGAACGTCACGAGGAAGGGGAGAGGATGGCGCACCCAACCATGGGTGTGGGGCCCAGCTCGACGTTGAGATGCGACGTGGTGGCGGTCTGTTCGGCATGGCTTTGGGGGTGCGGTCCTCGAAGTACACGCCATAAGGGGAGGCTCTGAACGTATTGATTTGAAGAGGGTGGATTACTCTTCGATTTGGGTATTGGAATTCTCGAAATTATTGAGTGGATTGGTGGAGATTAAGGACTGAAATCGGGAAGGAGTTAGCCATTGAAATGGTAAAAACGGCGGCTGTAGAAGAGGGTATTACGGTTTAGTATTTTTCTTGTATTTTATACCGTATTTATTCTATTTATTTATTTATTTTAATTCAAGAAAATGTTTGTTCGTTGTAACTAACTCTGAATCGAACCCAACGAATGTCGCCTCTAGCCAAATACCCCCGTCCCGGACACAATGGAATATGTTTTGTAACCCAGTTCGGCTGTTACGATATGTTTTTCTTTAAATTAAATTATAAATCCTTTAATTATTTAATTCAAACGTACATTTTAAATTACCGAGGCCACATACGGACTCTAAAAATTACAGAAAGATTATTTTTATTTATGTTTTGACGATACGGTTCTAACAAGACTAATTTCGTTGAATTCTGAGACAGTTTGAAAAATGGCCTTTTTCAAGTCGATTAAATTTGACCGAAACTGACAAAACACATTTTCTTTTACCACGCTCACATATTAATTCGAAAAATTATGAAAATTGAAACCTAGCAATAATTTGACATTCCGGTTCCAACGAAAGTGGTTTCGTCGAAAACCGAGGTCGTTTGAATAATGGCTATTTTTAAGGGCTATATTTAATATAAAAATATATATAAATTCTGGAGCGACTTTTCTAAATTTTGAACTGGCCATAACTTTTGATTTTTAAAGTGAAATTTAGATTTTTCAGATTCGTTAGAAAGAAATTAAACAGATTAAAATATTTCTGGTTTCGCTTAATTTTGATTTAAAATGAATCCTGTATAGTCAGTCAAATTTCAAATTCAAATTTTCAAACTACAGCGCTATTTTAAACTCCTTTTATAATTAAATTGAATTTATTCGTTTTAAAATAAATTTTTAGTCGTTATTATTTAAAATAGATTATTTTAAATATTAAAACCCATTAAAATTTCTAAAATATAAATTTTAAATTGGCCCCAAAATTCTGGCTCGTTACATCGATAATTGCCATAAATTGAAGTCATTGAAAATGAGAATCTGATTTGGAATGTAACTAGTTGAATTAATTTGATCGAATTGAAATGAATGTAAATTGGAAGTTTAATCGATGGAATTATTGAAAATTGAGTTGGTTGAATTGAAGTCGAAATTTGACTTCAGGTTTAATTTGAAAATGTTAGAGAAACGATTCTAATTCCAACTATATTATTTCAAATCATTTTATAAACTATTTTAATAATAATTATTTTTCTTTATAAACTATTTTACTTTATTACCATTTTATTTTATAAATTATTTTAAATAAATCATTTTAAAATTAACTATTTATATTATAAATTACTTAATGTTTTAACTATATATTTTAATAAATTTGATAAATTCTATTTTAAATTACAAACTATTTATTTTCAAACTATTTCAATTATATATCTAAACTATTTTAAATATACTATTAATTATTTTAATATTCAAATAATTAAAGTTGGAATTGTTTCAAAATTTTAACTGGTTTAAATGGAGATTTTAGTATGAATAATATTCTATCTTGAATATTGAATGATTTTGAAACTCTGATATTTTGATATGAAGTATGAACCTCTTTGAAATGTAAAAGAACTGACCGGGGTGAAAAATGTAAACGATTGGTTGTTTAAGAGACCGGCATCGGATATTGTCATACTCTCTGCCAATACCGAAAACCACTTTAACAACTGTGTACGCGGTGGAGTTCCAGAAATGGTGTTGGATGGATTTGGAGGCGATTACTAAATTTGAAGAAAGAGAACGATAATGGATATCCTTGACCTTCGGGTCATAATTAAAATGACTAAAACAGGGCTATACCGTGAGCAAGTGGGGTTAGCTACCTCCGTCGCCAACACTTCTTCATTTATTACTATAGTCCCTCGGTTTGATTGATTTGATGCCCATTTGTGATTTTAGAGTGTTGTTCGAGGTGGGTGTTAGTTGCGGCTATGCGTTACCACCAGTCCGAGCATGCAACTAGTATATTCCTACTCTGGGCATTCCTCGTGTGCCTTGTCATATTATCCTGATCGAGCCCCTACGATTTTGATTTGTACCATACCTATGGAGTGCCCTCTGATAGACACTACGTACTATGGACTTTACGGTATCTGTATAGACTACGGTATTATAAATGGTGTAAGGGTAAAAATGTAATCCCGCTTAGGCTATTTTAATATGTTATATTTAACCGTAGACACTATTATAATAGCGTATTATATTATATGATATTAGTTTGACGGACTCTTAGGAGATGGGAATTCCCATAACATCTCTTAAGTTATTGCATTCATATTATTACATGAAATTTGATTTAACTAATATAAGAATGATTTAGTTCTGATCCGAGTGTTTGTTGTGTTTCTTTTTGTTGCAATACGCTCAGGTCAGACTGAGTTACAGTTAGCGAAGATTCCCTTGCTTTGAAGATTCCATTATGAAGATGAAGATGGAGCTCAACAGATGTATTAAAATTATTATTCCGCTGCATATATTGGTATGTTATATGTTAATTTACTCTGATAAATTGTGTAAATATAATCAAATGTATGTTTTTAACAGCTTCATGAACTGTTATTTTGTTATTATATTTTGTCCTCCCGCTGCGAGATTCTATATTTGTTTCCTTCTTTATTCTTTTTCTTATTTTAATCCCAATAACTATCCATATTTTTGATCTGTTTATGTCAGCATTAAGGATCATTGTCGATTTGAACGATCGAGAATCGAGGATGTTACATTTGGTATCAGAGCTTTGGTTTAGCGGAAACATTGGCTCTATTTGGGATTAACTCATTAGAGATGGAGTAGTAATGCTCTAGAATGAGTTTGAGTGTATATGAGATAGCGTACTTGTATTTTGATATAAAAATGATTTTGTATTATGTTTATTTGTTCTGTTGAGTATTTTTGAATTCTGGTCGGTACTTGGTGCCCAAGGAATCGACAGGGATTTCCAAACACTCGAACAGAGCTTATCGACATAGTATTGTTTTGAATTATATATTATATACATATAATTATTTGAAAATGTATGAATATAGATTTTGTTGATGATAATATTAAATTTGCATCATTTATCATTCGGTTGATTAATAATTAGAACCACTGATTATTGAACGGTTTAAGAAAATCAAATATTGAAAATTTATTGATAATGAAACAAAAAGTAAAATATGAATTTGAGAATTTCATTTCAAGTGATTTTGTAATATTGATTTGCAAATGGTTTGAAATAATATATTTATATTTTAAAAGTGTTTCATATAGAAATTGTTTTAAATGAATTATTGGAAAAAATAATAATAATAAGTGTATACCCTCTTTTCTTTGAAAAAGATTTCGGTGATGAGTGCACGCATCATCGATGTTTATTTTCAAGAGTCTAAGTAGGGAGACATTTAATATTTTGTATTTTGTTTTATGAAATTGAACTTTATTTAAATCCATTTTACAGTATGGTTTTATGTAAATGATATATTAAATGAAAAAAAAATTGAAAAAAAAGCCCGAAATTTAATTCTTGAAATCTTGAATAAGTAATGAATTGGAACTTCTATATATTAAGAGAGTTATAATTAAAATAAAATTCTTAATAGTTGGATAATAAAATGAAACGAAAGGTAACCATTGAAATTTGTGTAGTAATTAATTCTGTTTTGTAGCATGAATAACTAACCAATTAATTAAAAAGTTAAATGTTATAAGAATAAAAAATGAAAAAATGCACAAGTATAAGAATGGATAATGAAGTGGAAACTTTGATTGGTTAAAAATAAATAAAACTTAAGTTATGTAATAAACGATGTACACTTAGTTTTGTTATGGTTAGCAATATGAATTAACCGAATCAATGAAAAATTGATTAAGAGAATTATTTAGTAATAAACCAAATATATTGATATTAATGTTTGGTTTTGCAAAAATATAAGTCAATAGGCTTATAATTTATAAACTTAATGAAGGTTGAACAAATAAATTTAATTTAATTTAAAACGAGCTCGTCGCGAAGCTGCAGTTCATAATTTTCCGAATTGAAGTTTAAATAAATGTATAGGATCCAAATAAAATCAGAATTCTTTAAAACAAGAATCCTTGGGATATGTTTGAATTAGTTTTCTAATGAAAGAGAAAAAAAATTAGATTTCGACTTGTAGATTTTATGATATGTGTAATTCAAATTTTCAGAAAAATCGCGGTACAGAAATTCCTGATTTGGAAATAAAATATTAATAAAATCAAGTTGAAAAAATTATATGGCAAAACATATATATAAATTGACAACCTTCATACTACGCCTTTTCTAGGACGAAAAGTTTTAAGTGGGGGAGAGTGTAACATCCCGAGATTTGCGACGATTTAAATTATTAAATTTAATGTGATTTCTTTTAACAATTGTTTCAATTATTAAAAAATAATGATTTATGTCATATATTATTAAGATATTAACTTGATTTGACTTGTTAACAATGAATCTCAATAATTATTTTCAATAATAATTTATGTTTGGTAATTTATGTATATTGAATTTGAAACTAATATTGAAGTAACCATATATGAAAAGGATAAACTAATTTTGAAACTCCATTCATATATTGAAAAAATCTAGATTTGTCAATATAAAGAATATAAACCATTTTGGGTATATAATGAATCTCAACTTGTTATAAATGCAATAATCTCCTTTGATTGTAAATATTGCTATAATTTGGTATGTTTTTAATTATTTAGAATTGAAATTTATTTGTATTAAACTGAGTCAATAAATATGTAATTTAAATTTAATGATTAATTATGGAATCTAATGGTATAAACTTAATCAAATTGATTTGTTATTGAAACCCGATGTAATGTCCCGCATTTTTATCGGTTTGTATTTGAATATTTAAATCAGTTTAAATATCGAATTTGTGATATAAGTGGATTTATATATTAATTAAAACGGGGTTGAACGTATAAAAATATATATTAAATATAATCGAGCCCGTAATATCACGATAGTTCGTAATTTAACGTTCTGAACTTCAACTAAGTATACAGGACTCGTAATAAACCGGATATCTTCGAAACAAGAAACGTTGGAATCTGTTGAACTATATTTTTCTAGTAGAAGTCAAAAACCTAGGTTTCGTGTTACAGATTATGAGTTATGTCCAAATTAAATATTCAGAAAAATAGCGGCATATTCGTTTATGGCCATAACGGTTATTTGAATATATTTAAATATCGGTTTCGAATCTGGACAAGGTTCTTTTGAGACGTAGTTATAATTTAATTTTTAGAAATTTACTGTAATTTTTAATTAATTAAATAAGCTACCTTTTATTTTGAGTATTTGGCACTCTTAATCAGCATTTTGGGGTTTCACATAATAAGTTAAACTACCGATATTATTATATTTTTGGGACCGTAACACATTGTTCATCACGACGGTACTTTTACGACAGTTCGTAAACAAATGGGGAATCACATAATGAATGCGCTAAATAGTAAACATGGGTATCCATGCCTTTAGCTGATGGTTAATTTGTTTAATTTCCATTCATGTTAAGGCCACAAGCAAAACAACACGAGCAACTTATGGAATGTAAATACTTGTAAATTGCCATTATATTTTATATATTCGTAACTTTATCAAAAATACGAAGTAGGGTGTATAGAGTTGGATAACTAACACAAAGACTGCCATAACATTTAATGCGTAAGACTTCATGTTTACCTTTTCTTTTCTTCATGGCAAAGGAAGCAGCATAGTCTACTAGTTGGAACATGAAGGAGAAAATAGGGCACTGTAACCTTTAAATGAAAATCGTACAGAACTTTGTGTAATCAAATCAAAAGTGCCTAGCCTATTACTTCACGCTCAACATAAAATATAAAGCCTGCAAACCTATTTTCATCTTTTCATCCTATTGCTTCATGTTGAAGGAATATAGCACTATACATACACAAACGATCAAACAACTCAAGACAATTCACTACATGCGTATTACCCTAAGTTAATACACCGTACGTTTCCACCCATGTACAGTCTTCATCACATTAAATAAACCATACCAATCGAGGACAACACCTAGCAGAAACTATCAGCCTACCCTAATACTACTGCCATGTTTCACGTTGAAGGCTTTGCGTATTTTCAAATCGGCTTCATGTGTTTTCAAATCTATCACACCAAGAAATATCAACTAGCGTGGACACCCAAAAGTATGGTACAACCATACTAGAATTAAATGAGAGCAAGTAAAATCAAATCTAAAGCATGCCTACACCATACCCTGTGAGCCAATCTACCCCCAACCCTGTGAAACCGACATTGATCTTATCTCCTTTTCTATCTTCTATAAATACTGATGGATACCCTGGGTGGCGCAAGGGAGAAACAGAGTACCCTCTTTTAAATTTCAATACTTCTTTCCATTTAAAAATGAAAAGTATATATAGTAGAAGGTCCAAACGTTCACAGCAAGAAGGGAACAAGAGCAAATGGGATGAAGAGGTGGAAAAATGGCATGGGGTTGCGTGGTCTGTTGGTGGACCAAATGATGTCTGGGCGTAGGGGCTTGTACGTAGAAGAAGACGTGGATTTGCTATGGGTGTACAGTCTCCATGCCAGAAGTTGTTGGAGCCGTGATTTTGATTTGTGTGAAACTTGAGGTGTAGCAGTGTGTACATAAATATGCAGTGTGAAGGAGGACGTGTTCATTTTTGTGGAGCAGGGGAGATTAACGCAGGATTCAAAAGTTTAATTGGTGATTAAGGTATAAACCATATTATATAATAATAAGGAAAGTGATGCTTGCGAGTGAACTTCAACTTGAGGGGATGGAGAGATGTTTTGGTGGGTTTTGTTTGGGATACGTTGAATAAGTGAGGAAGTGTGGACATGTGCTGTATGGCATGGTTAGAGAGTAATACGTGGCATGGAGATGACATGTGAGTGATTAAGTTGTGTGTATGCAAAAAGGCTTGCGGATGTGTTTGTACATGCACTGAAAGTTTGAAGGACGCATGTCCCTGGATGTAAATCGAGTTGGTTTCGTGGTATTGACAGGCGTTGGAGAAGGTACGGATGTTGAGTGTTTTCAGGAGCCAAACAGGAGGGGATTCAGAAAAGAAAGATGGAGTGTTCTATTGTAACGTTGGGGATTGATATTCAAGGAAATGGCACTGTGAAGGAAATTGTTCTTCGTGAGCTATCAATGATGCTGAAGAGGGCGCATGGGTTTCTTTTGTTTGTTCATGGAAACAGAGTGCTGTCATTCAAGTGCGTACCGTTTAGGGTTTGCAAGCATGAATGGGGATAGCTCAGTCCAGGCTGTTGCGTTTGGGGTGGAATGTGAAGGAGGAGTTTGGTCAGTTGAGGCTGTGTGTTACTAAAGAAGAAGTGAGACGCTATTGTTGATAATGGACTATCAAGGCGGTTTCGTTTAGTCGAACTGAACTGAGTAGCTTGTTGGGTATTGTGGCAAGTAAAGGTGGTGTTAGGTGGACCTATTGGTCGGCGTGGAGGAGCTCAGTAGCGGCACGCCAGCGGTAGCAAGGACGGGTGGTCCGACTAGCGGATGAGATGGTGTTAAATTATCAGTGACGTGGTAAAGGAATGACCGAACGGATCGCGACCGGATCCGCTGGAAGCGTAACGACCGGATCCACATTGTGGAACGTATCTCACGGAGAACAGAGCCACTGGATTTCGTGAGAAAATTAACAGACGCAAATCGTTATTTAACGGTTAACGTGCGAAGGTGAGTAAATTCACTAACTCTGCTTTATTTTAAAATATTATAATTATATTTTAAATAATGGTTGAATGCTGCGTGATGGTTGCTTAGGTAGATTACAATTAAATTGGTTGAAATATTTATATCATTGCATATGTACACATCATTGGTCGGATACTGATCCCATTGATCTTAAGATTCCCTAATATGAAATTAGTGTGAATTATATGAACTAACATCTGTGGATGCAGGAAACCGGTTGGAGGAATCCGACCGGATTCCTCGATATTTACATGTACTGTTTGTTTTATATGCACTGTTTGAACCCGAATTACATTTAAAACCCCGTGTGAATATTGGTGTTGCATGAAAATTCAGCATTTGCTTCGATAAATAAATAAACGATATTGATTAAGAAAGTGGTAACAGTCAACCGTAAACCCATCGTCGTGTTAAGAAATTGATTAGCCGTCAGGCAAATCAACAAAGTTAATTATAAAAATTATATTTTTATAATTAAAGAGAAGATTTAAATTTATAATAGAAGTTCTATTTTAAACCAGTAGTTTAGAGTTCGTTTTATAAAGTAAATAAAAACGATTGTTGACATGTAAATAAGTTTATAAAGCAGAAGTTATCCTACGAGTAAATATTTGGATAATTATTTTAAGACAAACAATTTTGAAATACTTTTAGATTAATTATATTAATCTAATGGTAAGACAGTATTAAGTTTGAATTGAGATGTTATTTGAATTAGGTATAATGATTCGAATAAGAAGTGAATTTGCCAAAAAGACAAAGGGCGAGATCGATTTTTGATAAGAGAAGTTTAAAGAGAAATGTTTAAGGGAGACGAAGTGAAGAGTTAATGTTTAATATAAATAGTTGTAAATATCTGAGTTTCAAATTTAGGATATGGAGTCATAAAACCATATTTAAAATAAAGCAAGAAGTACGATTTGACGGATTATAAATTATAAGGGGTTAGAGTTACGAACTTATATCTATTCTAAGATAAGATTGTTGTCGATCAAGGTCTGAGAGGTAATTAAAATACCCCAACTTGAATGGCTTCTCTATTATCGAGGGATGATATTTGTTTGTAACGGAAAAAGATGTTAAGATTTTTGTAACGGAAAAAGATGTTAAGATTTTTGTAACGGAAAGAGATGTTAGGATTTTTGTAACGGAAAGAGATGTCAAGATTTTTGTAACGAAAAGAGATGTCAAGATTTGTATAAAGGGGAATATTACAGCGTATGACAAGTTTTGAACTATAACGATAAATTAGCGCTGTTAACCAAGCATAAGCGTGATTTTTATATATAGCACTACTCCCTAGGGAATGAAAACAATTTGGTTTGAAATCCACTTATTCTAAAGTAATAAGTAACGACGTTTGTCCAAAGAAATATAAGAACGAATGTTAAATAAAAGTGTTCGTTATTGTGTGATGTTAGTTATGAATGTTGTTTTTACTTCGATAGTTAAATAACCGACTATCGAAGTGTTTGGACCATCGTTGTCAATACGGAGAGACCGGTTGGATATATTATCCGAGACCACTCTATATAGGCATAAGCGCTGCGAAATAGATTCTGCTAAAGACAATTGAAGATGGAGTGAAATGAAAGGGTCGTCATGTTCCAGAATGGTATTTTATGTTTGTCCAGTCCCAGGACAACTTCTATGGACGAATGTCTGACAAAGTATTCCTAACGGTCACATAAGACGATCTTTTCAAGGTATTATGTCTTGTGGCGGAGAAATTCGTTTCTCTTAGCTTTTATACCCATAATATTTTTGAGAAGATTAACTAGTGATTTGACGGGTTTGACGATGTGGCATTCAAAGTGTATGGTGGCCAGATGTTCTAAAAGATAGACGTAGCCTCAAGCCTCACACTCAGGAAATGACAAAAATCGGGCAGGCAGCATGGCTATGTGGGTCGCTCCCATTAGGGTGTATAATCACCTATCTAGAGAAATTCCTTTTGTTCTTACTCAATCGATTCTGCCCATTCGGGAAACGGTGGTTTGAGCCCAACCGTTGGTGATATACATTCGATACACTCAAGCGAAATGAGTGGTCAGTCATGTGTGGGCCGGGATGCAAGACGTTCTTGTTGAACCCAGTGTATTCGCCTCTAGAGATACACTATCGGCAGGTGGTCCCATACCTTGTCATAGTTGGAATCCAATCTCCAATAAGCGCCCTGCCGTTTTTGATTTTATACTATGTATGTAGAGCGTGAGATGCAAGCGTTCTACTATTTGGTTATTTATTTGATTAGACATTATTATAATATCGCTGGATTTTGATATCAAAATATTTTGGGTTATAGTAAGGTAAAAACCGTCCATGTTTATGTGTGGGTTAGTCTTACTATTATCTTTGTTTTTCAAAGGATTTTCAAAAGTTAACCCGTATGATTTGAGTTTACTCACACTAGTCCCATGACTGACCCCGAGTTTATTTTGTTTTGTTTTTCCTAAACTCTTGGGTGCCCAAATTTGTACGGGCAGTCAAGTAGTTCAGGTGTTTATAGATATACTTGGAGGAGCTTGAAGCAGGAGGCTTCAGGATTATATAGCTATTGTTATTTCTGCTGTGTGTAAGTGTTGTACTCTGATAATGTTATTATATATATACTATTTTAGTGCAAAGTTATGTTATATATTATATTTTATTCGTTCCGCTGTGAGATTCGCATTACTCTGATTCTGTTCTATGGTGATCTTCTTCTTCTTCTATTCTAATTTTCTATCTTATCTATTCTCACCCTCTAACTTCTTTCTATTAATGATCGGGTATTTTTGATGTCTGAATAGTCAACATGGCAGTTTTGTGTTGATTTTCGGAGTCAAAAACCCTGGGTCGTTACAGTGGTATCAGAGCTAAAGGTTAGCCGATTACCTTGGCTCTGTGGTGTAACTCAATAGAGATAGGGTTAGAAATACGCTAGATTGAGTTTGAGTGTATATATATGAGCGCCTGTTTGTAAATTGGTATAAAAACTGTTTTATATTGTGTTGGTTGGTTTGGCGAGTGGTTTATGAATTCTGGTCGATACTGGATTGCAAACTGTATCGATAGGTGTTTCTAAACTCTTGACTAGAGTAATTCGACACAGTATTGTTTTGAAGAAGGATAAATAAAATAATTTTTGCCCAAATACATTTTGATATAAAAAGAAGTATATATTATGAGATTATTAGAATATATATGGATATGCTGGATGTTGTTATAATAAAATAAGATTATAAAGTGAAATGGTTATAAATAACCAATTAGAATTCTTATAAAATTAGATAGGATAAATCTGAATTTAAACCAGAATTTGAAATCAAAACTCTGGAAACTTGGAAAAGAATTGGAAAAAAAATGTTTGGATTAAACATATGGGAATTTTAAAATCCTGGGAGATTTGTAATTCTTTTCCAAGTATTGTTAAAGATATTTTGAAATAATTTCAAAAATAAAGTGTTTATAAATGAGTTTTTAAGTAATATGGTATTGAACTCACTTCGATCACTGGAAAATAATTCAGATGATGACTGCCGCATCATCAGTGTAATTTTCGAGTTTCGAAGTGACGGATTACTACTAGAGATTTTTTCTTGAATTATTGTGAGGAAACAAGTTGTTAGAAATTCAAATGTTTTGAATTATATATGATTTCAAACTGATTTGAAATAAATCTCAGGAATTTGAATTCTGAAATTTAAAATTTACTTATAAGGCAAATAAATAGAAATTTAACTAAGCTGAATGAAATTGGTTTGGATTAGAGAATGGAATTGAATTGATGAATTAAGAGTTGGAATTGAGTATTGGAGTTTCAACGGAGTTATAAGTGGGTGATTTAATTCAAGGATAATTCGAATGGAAATCGATTGGAAATGAAGTTGTATATGCTGAAAGGATAGCAGATGAGAGAGATAGAATTGGATGTCAATCCAAGAAGGTGCATGTTTAAATTATATTGAGAATGAGATTTATAAGCCTGTTTGGCAAGCCGTTCGGCTTTTGTTTTTCTTTTGAATTGGAGAAGGCCCAGAGAGGCGAGTTGTACCAATCTAGGCATGCAGAGGAGAGGCTGGCAAAATTTTCCGGGATTTTAAGGTGTTGGAATATTTTTAGAATTTTTGAAAATATTCGTTAATAAGGGTAAATAAATATTTTAATGGAAATAAATTAATTCAGTTGAACTAAAGATAAGAAGTGAAACAAAGATTTTACCCATATTATAATAGAGTTCATAGCATTTTCCCTATCATAGCAATTTCGAGGACGAAATTATTTTAAGGGGGAAGGAATGTAATGTCCCGCATTTTTAACGGTTTTTATTTGAATATTTAAATCAGTTTAAATATCGAATTCGTGATATAAGTGGATTTATATATTAATTAAAACGGGGTTGAACGTATAAAAATATATATTAAATATAATCGAGCCCGTAATATCGCGATAGCTCGTAATTTAACGTTCGGAACTTCAACTGAGTATACATGACTCGTAATAAACCGGATATCTTCGAAACAAGAAACGTTGGAATCTGTTGAACTGTATTTTTCTATTAGAAGTCAAAAACCTAGGTTTCGTGTTACAGATTATGAGTTATGTCCAAATTAAATATTCATAAAAATAGCGGCATATTCGTTTATAGCCATAACGGTTATTTGAATATATTTAAATATCGGTTTCGAATCTAGACAAGGTTCTTTTGAGATATAGTTATAATTTAATTTTTAGAATTTTACTGTAATTTTTAATTAATTAAATAAGCTACTTTTTATTTTGTGTATTTGGCACTCTTAATCAGCATTTTGGGGTTTCACATAATAAGTTAAACTACCGATATTATTATACTTTTGGGACCGGAACACACTGTTCATCACGACGGTACTTTTACGACAGTTCGTAAACAAATGGGGAATCACGTAATGAATGCGCTAAATAGTAAACATGGGTATCCATACCTTTAGCTGATGGTTAATTTGTTTAATTTCCATTCATGTTAAGGCTACAAGCAAAACAACACGAGCAACTTATGGAATGTAAATACTTGTAAATTGCTATTATATTTTATATATTCGTAACTTTATCAAAAATACGAAGTAGGGTGTATAGAGTTGGATAACTAACACAAAGACTGCCATAACATTTAATGCGTAAGACTTCATGTGTACCTTTTCTTTTCTTCATGGCAAAGGAAGCAGCATAGTCTACTAGTTGGAACGTGAAGGAGAAAATAGGGCACTGTAACCTTTAAATGA
Organism: Allium sativum; assembly: GCA_030737875.1. NCBI lineage: Eukaryota > Viridiplantae > Streptophyta > Magnoliopsida > Asparagales > Amaryllidaceae > Allium > Allium sativum. The sequence goes on along the minus strand of CM060921.1, from coordinate 361,096,797 downwards.
AAATCGTACAGAACTTTGTGTAATCAAATCAAAAGTGCCTAGCCTATTACTTCACGCTCAACATAAAATATAAAGCCTGCAAACCTATTTTCATCTTTTCATCCTATTGCTTCACGTTGAAGGAATATAGCACTATACATACACAAACGATCAAACAACTCAAGACAATTCACTACATACGTATTACCCTAAGTTAATACACTGTACACCATACGTTTCCACCCATGTTCAGTCTTCATCACATTAAATAAACCATACCAATCGAGGATAGCACCTACCAGAAACTATCAGCCTACCCTAATACTACCGCCATGTTTCACGTTGAAGGCTTTGCGTATTTTCAAATCGGCTTCATGTGTTTTCGAATCTATCACACCAAGAAATATCAACTAGCATGGACACCCAAAAGTATGGTACAACCATACTAGAATTAAATGAGAGCAAGTAAAATCAAATCCGAAGCATGCATACACCATACCCTGTGAGCCAATCTACCCCCTACCCTATGAAACCGACATTGATCTTATCTCCTTTTCTATCTTCTATAAATACTGATGGATACCCTGGGTGGCGCAAGGGAGAAACAGAGTACCCTCTTTTAAATTTCAATACTTCTTTCCATTTAAAAATAAAAAGTATATATAGTAGAAGGTCCAAACGTTCATAGCAAGAAGGGAACAAGAGCAAATGGGATGAAGAGGTGGAAAAATGACATGGGGTTGCGTGGTCTGTTGATGGACCAAATGATGTCTGGGCGTAGGGGCTTGTACGTAGAAGAAGACATGGATTTGCTATGGGTGTACAGTCTCCATGCCAGAAGTTGTTGGAGCCGTGATTTTGATTTGTGTGGAAACTTGAGGTGTAGCAGTGTGTACATAAATATGCAGTGTGAAGGAGGATGTGTTCATTTTTGTGGAGCAGGGGAGATTAACGCAGGATTCAAAAGCTTAATTGGTGATTAAGGTATAAACCATATTATATAATAATAAGGAAAGTGTTGCTTGCAAGTGAACTTCAACTTGAGGGGATGGAGAGATGTTTTGGTGGGTTTTGTTTGGGATATGTTGAATAAGTGAGGAAGTGTGGACATGTGCTGTATGGCATGGTTAGAGAGTAATACGTGGCATGGAGATGACATGTGAGTGATTAAGTTGTGTGCATGCAAAAAGGCTTGCGGATGTGTTTGTACATGCACTGAAAGTTTGAAGGACACATGTCCCTGGATGTAAATCGAGTTGGTTACGTGGTATTGACAGGCGTTGGCGAAGGTACGGATGTTGAGTGTTTTCTGGAGCCAAACAGGAGGGGATTCAGAAAAGAAAGATGGAGTGTTCTATTGTAATGTTGGGGATTGTTGTTCAAGGAAATGGCACTGTGAAGGAAATTGTTCTTCGTGAGCTATGAATGATGCTGAAGAGGGCGCATGGGTTTCTTGTGTTTGTTCATGGAAACTGAGTGCTGTCATTCAAGTGCATACCGTTTGGGGTTTGCACGCATGAATGGGGACAACTCAGTCCAGGCTGTTGCGTTTGGGGTGGAATGTGAAGGAGGAGTTTGGTCAGTCGAGGCTGTGTGTTACTAAAGAAGAAGCGAGACGCTATTGTTGATAATGGACTATTAAGGCAGTTTCGTTTAGTCGAACTGAACTGAGTAGCTTGTTGGGTATTGTGGCAAGTAAAGGTGGTGTTAGGTGGACTATTGGTCGGCGTGGAGGAGCTCGGTAGCGGCACGCCAGCGGTAGCAAGGACGGGTGGTCCGACTAGCGGATGAGATGGTGTTAAATTATCAGTGATGTGGTAAAGGAATGACCGAACGGATCGCGACCAGATCCGCTGGAAGTGTAACGACCGGATCTACATTGTGGAACGTATCTCACGAAGAACAGAGCCACTGGATTTCATGAGAAAATTAACGGACGCAAATCGTTATTTAACGGTTAACGCGCAAAGGTGAGTAAATTCACTAACTCTGGTTTATTTTAAAATAATATAATTATATTTTAAATAATGGTTGAATGCTGCGTGATGGTTGCTTATGTAGATTACTATTAAATTGGTTGAAATATATATATATATATATATATATATATCGTTGCATATGTACACATCATTGGTCGGATATTGATCCCATTGATCTTAAGATTCCCTAGTATGAAATTAGTGTGAATTATATGAACTAACATCTGTGGATGCAGGAAACCGGTTGGAGGAATCCGACCGGATTCCTCGATATTTACATGTACTGTTTGTTTTATATGCACTGTTTGAACCCGAATTACATTTAAAACCCCGTGTGAATATTGGTGTTGCATGAAAATTCAGCATTTGCTTCGATAAATAAATAAACGATATTGATTAAGAAAGTGGTAACAGTCAACCGTAAACCCATCGTTGTGTTAAGAAATTGATTAGCCGTCAGGCAAATCAACAAAGTTAATTATAAAAATTATATTTTTATAATTAAAGAGAAGATTTAAATTTATAATAGAAGTTCTATTTTAAACCAGTAGTTTAGAGTTCGTTTTATAAAGTAAATAAAAACGATTGTTGACATGTAAATAAGTTTATAAAGCAGAAGTTATCCTACGAGTAAATATTTGGATAATTATTTTAAGACAAACAATTTAGAAATACTTTTAGATTAATTATATTAATATAATGGTAAGACAGTATTAAGTTTGAATTGAGATGTTATTTGAATTAGGTATAATGATTCAAATAAGAAGTGAATTTGCCAAAAAGACAAAGGGCGGGATCGATTTTTGATAAGAGAAGTTTAAAGAGAAATGTTTAAGGGAGATGAAGCGAAGAGTTAATGTTTAATATAAATAGTTGTAAACAACTGAGTTTCAAATTTAGGATATGGCGTCATAAAACCATATTTAAAATAAAGCAAGAAGTACGATTTGAAGGATTATAAAGTATAAGGGGTTAGAGTTACGAACTTATATCTATTCTAAGATAAGATTGTTGTCGATCAAGGTCTGAGAGGTAATTAAAATACCCTAACTTGAACGGCTTCTCTATTATCGAGGGATGATATTTGTTTGTAACGGAAAAAGATGTTAAGATTTTTGTAACGGAAAAAGATGTTTAGATTTTTGTAACGGAAAGAGATGTTGAGATTTTTGTAACGGAAAGAGATGTTAGGATTTTTGTAATGGAAAGAGATGTCAAGATTTCTGTAACGAAAAGAGATGTCAAGATTTGTATAAAGCGGAATATTACAATGTATGACATGTTTTGAACTATAACGATAAATTAGCGCTGTTAACCAAGCTTAAGCGTGATTTTTATATATAGCACTACTCCCTAGGGAATGAAAACAATTTGGTTTGAAATCCACTTATTCTAAAGTAATAAGTAACGACGTTTGTCCAAAGAAATATAAGAACGAATGTTAAATAAAAGTGTTCGTTATTTTGTGTTGTTAGTTATGAATGTTGTTTTTACTTCGATAGTTAAATAACCGACTATCGAAGTGTTTGGACCATCGTTGTCAATACGGAGAGACCGATTGGATATAATATCCGAAACCACTTTGTATAGGCATAAGCGCTGCGAAATAGATTCTGCTAAAGACAATTGAAGATGGAGTGAAATGCAAGGGTCGTCATGTTCCAGAATGGTGTTTTATGTTTGTCCAGTCCCAGGACAACTTCTATGGACGAATGTCTAACAAAGTATTTCTAACGGTCACATAAGACGATCTTTTCAAGGTATTACGTCTGGTGGCGGAGAAATTCGTTTCTCTTAGCTTTTATACCCGTAATATTTTTGAGAAGATTAACTAATGATTTGACGGGTTGTCGATGTGGCATTCAAAGTGTATGGTGGCCAGATGTTCTAAAAGATAGACGTAGCCTCAAGCCTCACACCCAGGAAATGACAAAAATCGGGCAGGCAGCATGGCTATGTGGGTCGCTCCCATTAGGGTGTATAATCACCTATTTAGAGAAATTCCTTTTGTTCTTACTCTATCGATTCTGCCCATTCGGGAAACGGTGGTTTGAGCCCAACCGTTGTGATATACATTCGATACACTCAAGCGAAATGAGTGGTCAGTCATGTGTGGGCCGGGTTGCAAGACGTTCTTGTTGAACCCAGTGTATTCGCCTCTAGAGATACACTATCGGCAGGTGGTCCAATACCTTGTCATAGTTGGAATCCAATCTCCAATAAGCGCCCTGCGGTTTTTGATTTTATACTATGTATGTAGAGCGTGAGATGCAAGCGTTCTACTATTTGGTTATTTATTTGATTAGACATTATTATAATATCGCTGGATTTTGATATCAAAATATTTTGGGTTATAGTAAGGTAAAAACCGTCCATGTTTATGTGTGGGTTGGTCTTACTATTATCTTTGTTTTTCAAAGGATTTTTAAAAGTTAACCCGTATGATTTGAGTTTACTCACACCAGTCCCATGACTGACCCCGAGTTTATTTTGTTTTGTTTTTCCTAAACTCTTGGGTGCCCAAATTTGTACGGGCAGTCAAGTAGTTCAGGTCTTTACAGATATACTTGGAGGAGCTTGAAGCAGGAGGCTTCAGGATTATATAGCTATTGTTATTTCCGCCATGGGTAAGTGTTGTACTTTGATAATGATATTATATATATACTGTTTTAGTGCAAAGTTATGTTATATATTATATTTTATTCATTCCGCTGTGAGATTCGTATTACTCTGATTCTGTTCTGTGGTGATCTTCTTCTATTCTAGTTTTCTATCTTATCTATTCTCACCCTCTAACTTCTTTCTATTAATGATCAGGTATTTTTGATGTCTGAATAGTCAACATGGCAGTTTTGTGTTGATTTTCGGAGTCAAAAACCCTGGGTCATTACACCCGACTTATTTTGACAATAATATTTTACATCGATTGTAAATTAAATTTGGTTTTGGTTTGTACTGTTAAGCATTAAAGCTGAAACTTAATATTGAGATATTTAAATGAAACAATTTTAGTTAATTTAAAAAAAACTAAAATCTAAATTGAATTTTGTTGATAATAAAAATTGGAATTTAATGTTAGTAAAATTTGATTTTCTATTTAAAGTTTTATTTTATTTTGATTAAACTAAAGTTTGTAAGTAATTATAGTATTTTTTTTTTTTGAAAGCTGTAGATTTATGGATATAATTAAAATTACTTTTGAATAACAACCATTATGTTTCATTTCTTTATCTATTTTATATCAGTGTGAAATTTATGCGATTAAATGTTAGATAATATTAATTAAGACGATAATTATATATAGAATTTTAACTAACATTTATTTTATTCATCGAGACAAATAACTTGTAGTTGATTTGTAATTGGAAAGATAATTTACTGTGAATTTGTTAATAATAAAATTGGAAACTAAAATAAACAATTAATATGAATTTAAATGGAAATTTAAGAGAGAATTCGATTGGATTTAAAATTTCTTTCTAATAGTTTAACAAGTATAATAGTTAATAAAACAAGATTGTGGGATGCTAATAAATTTGAAATAAGAAATTCAGCATGTTAATTAATTGCTTCAAATTGGAAACTACAAATATAAAAGGCATATAAATTATTCTAGTTGCAAATGATTTATTTTGTGGTTTTATGTAAATAAACTTTATAACTAGAACCATTTTAATCATATTTGGAATTTATTTATTTTTACAATTTAATTAACACTTAAAACCTGCCCATAAATTATCTTTTCTGAGAGGACCCGTAACTTCCCCGTGAAGGAAAGAGCGGATACTTTGAGGACAACACACAAAAGGACGCAGATGGAAGAACATTTCATTGTTATTACAACAATTCCATCAGATACAAGAATATACAGAGTGTAAATGAATAAATTACATTCGACAAATATCAGAGATTACAATAAATTACATAGCAGCGGAAAAATATACAAAGCACAACTAGAAGTGATACACGGATACAGAGCTTTCCGAGCATCGTTCCAGCTGTAAATCAGGACCCTGTGAATATAAATCTGCAAAACCAAAACTACTAGCTGCCCGTGTGGAAAATAGGGGCACCCAGAGTTTAGGTTAAAACAATAAACTCCAGGTCAGTCATGTGACTGGTGTGAGAACTAAAACAGTTATAATTCTTTATTTTAAAGTTCGGTAAATCAAGGGACCACGCCGTATAACACGGAATGGGTTTCCTCCCAAGAATACCAGTGCATATAACAAATCAGCGCAATGCTCTTTGGAAAAATGAAGCTATTATAAGACCCAAGTCCCATCACACAATGCAACGCAAGCCGGAGGATAGGGTTTTCCCTTATAATAGCCAAACATGCTTGGTACGTTTAAAACAAATCATTTGATACTATTATAGGTGTATAGTGTAAAAACAATTTCAATCATAAATATAAATCATAGACGGCATAGGTACCACATATCATGTCGCCATACTAGTTCTACAATTAAAACCGCAATACACGTATTGGAAATTGGATTTCCGTCATGAGCCGAGGCAAGGGGCAAGCTCCTCTCTACGTTCGAGACACTCTAGCAAATGTCCCAGGACCCCACTATGATCCTTGGATCTTCAGGGCCGGTCCTCTCTTAATTTTGAGGATTAATTATTCCTGAACACATGTTTCCCGGTCCTTACAGACCTATATCCGAGGCGCCTCGTATCCAACAACCACACAGGTGAAAAGTATATAAATGTCAGGGCTGGTAGGTCACTGACACCACCCTAGCTAGAAAGAAACGTCGTGCTCTCCCTGCAGTCACTATCCCGTTTTTGACTCATACCGAGGTGTGAGGCTCGCGAATTCACGTTATACACAAAGCTACGCCACACAGGCCGTGCTTTGATCATCAACCACAAGACTTTGCTTTTCAACAGAAGTCTTGATCAATTGCCACTTACGCATGCCACATTGGCAATTCACTCCATGCGACTGATGTCCATCGATATACAACCTCTGAGCTCGTATGTCTCAGAGAAGGGCGTTAAGCAAGAGAATAAATTCTCCGCCGCCAAACAGATGTATATTTAATAAAGATCAATCAACACAGAATAAAATCCAATGTCAGACACACAATCCATTTACAAGTTCGTTCTGGGTCTGAACGAAACCGGAGGCACTTTCCTCGCATATCCATCCATCTCCAAGTACGTCTGGACGATCACCAACTGATTCCCTCATCCTGGGTGTACAGCCCAATCAAGATCATCAGTAATCACCCAAACGATGTGAAGACTTCCGGTCTTCGACCACCGCCTTTATCTTTGACATTTCGTCGAATCGGTTATTCAGAATGGGTATAAACCCGGCCTTTCTGAATGACCCACGTATATGATAAACAAAGGTTACACAAACACAACAAACGCCTCATTCCAATTCAGAATATTCTTTTATTCACAAAATCACATTCTTAGCCTTAGGGAAAGGTTCCCATTAATTTTATCCAAGATAAATTCTTCTAAATTTATTCTATAGTCCTCCTTTGGATATCATTTCAAACTAGTCGGGATTAACGAACCACACCGAAGTAATTATTTATTTTATTTCCCAATCCCAACCTATATATCCCATGGAGAAAAACTGGTAATACTCCATATCTAACACCACGGTGTTATCGGTAAAATTAATTACCATTTCACATTCAAATCTAATTAAAGATTTAACTATCGCTTTGGAGCAAAACTGGTGGTACTCCACTCTCGATCACTTTTCAGATTTGATAATTTAAATTATCAATTCACATTTTAATCTAATTAAAGATTCATTAAAACTCCACTTAGTTTTAATCTCCTCAAAAATCGATATCTTGCCTTTAACTGGGTTAAAGAACCAATGTCATTTAAAACACGATTCACGATAAACCCAAATCACATTTGATATTAAATACAAGGCTCTGAATAAAAAATATATCGGCTTATATTCAATATCAAATTCTGAAACCAACATATATCGTATTGGAAATAACGATATAAAATATATCTTTCAAATTCCCATAACAATATCTGTATAGTCACGAAATCCAACATCGAAATATCCCGAAGATAATTTCGATTCAACTCCAGTCCAATCCACGTATTGGGAATATTGATTTTTTTTTTAAAATCACCTTCAAATTCAATTTATTTATTTCAAAAATAAATTGATTTTAGTCTTAGTTCAAAACTAGTTCATTTCGATAAAAATCTATTTTTATCTTTTCAAATATGGAATTTTCCAACTTAATTCTTTCCAATTCATATATTATGATTTTGCACAAATTATAGATATTTTTAATAATTTTATCAAGGCCCGTACAGTCGATTTCCAACAACGGCCATCGAACTGCACTTACAGCGACCTTTTCTAAATTTGATTTGGACATAATTCCAAATACAACCATTAGATTTCAAATTTCTAATATTCATTGGAAAGCTCTTTTCGATACGAATCCAACGGTTCCGGTTTTAGGAGAATCCGACGGTCGGATCTCCCGCAACGTCAATTCGAAGTCAATGGTCGAAATTCACGAACTACCGCGGAGCGGCGCGTTCTATTCAGGCCATTTTATATATAATATATATATATTATATATATTTCGTCAATTTCCTTTTAAAACGTATTTTATAAATCGTTTTAAATTCGTTTTCAAAACCATTTCAACTCTATATTCAATTTCTAATCAAAATTGAATATTTCATATCATTACTATATAAATGATAATATTTTCTAAATGTTGTATTTTGAAATCACTTCTTTTCTATATTCATTATAAAAACGAATAAATCGATATAAATATCGTTCACGTCAAAATAGCGCAACTCTAATCAACACGACTTTATATATTTCAATAAATCTGTTATTCTATTCAACAAATGAATATTTATTCCATTCAACACATGAATCTATATTTCTTCCAACACCTGACTAATCTCAACACATGAGTACTGTCAACACATCACTATTTTTGTTATGTAAAATATTTTATAAAACTATGGTATCTATTGTTTGATTTTTAATTAGACTTCTACTGGGAAGTAGTTCTAATTTTAAATATGATAAAGATGTAATTTCATTGTATAAAATATTTCACTCAACACATGAACATCGTCAACACATGACTATTTTTATATTCAACACAGGAATTTTCTTTTATAATATTCATTGTTGTCCCGATTGGATTGAGGCCCAATCAATCACCATATAACGTTAATTATATGGATTCCATACAACACATGTATATAATAGCATTGATAAACAATCAACCATCATCCAAAGTGCACCACACAACTGCATAAGCATCAAATATAAATAATCGACGCTTACACAGTCTGTCGACCAATCGATCGACAATAATTACATAATTGGGATTAGTGTACGCCAAATATCATCCCTACACCCGTGTGGGGTTTCAAATCAACAAACACATATTTTTGTTTGTGCATTTGGGCGATGTGTAAAATTTATCGACCCAATCAATATCAGTCAAATCAGTGTATATAAACAAATCGGTCGATTTGTTTATAAATATTTATTTATTCACATTCACGTTAAAATTTATATTTTTAACAATAAAATATATTATTTCAACACATGAATTCCTATTTGGTTCATTTACACAATAAAAATGATATTTTCATTTTTCTAACATATTTTAGAAAATTTCGGCGGCATAACGGCATGATACTAGAAACGGGACGAGGCCTAGCCTTATCCCCGGTCTAGCGAAGGCCCACGCCATTCACACATCAATCAAATCCATTCCATTTCACCAAACAATTCAATTCAAACCAATTAGACTAACCAACTACGCAACCAAACAATTTAACAAACAAGCCATCCATGGTCTGTGGATGACGGGTGTCGGGTGCTACTAAACACCGTCTTCATCCTAGTATATATATATATATATAACTAGAAAAAGAGAGTTGAAGAGTGAGAAGTTCTCACCGATAACTATCCTAACTCCACGGCACTTCATTTAGAGAAATCTTCTTCATTCTCGCCTTTTTATCATCTTCGTTGCCCGTAGTCACTACATATATAAAAATCACACATTTTTATATTTTGATGTCTTTAAAATAAAAATCACATTTTTATTCATTCATTTTCAATTTAAAAGTCATATTTTTATAATCACTTCATATATTTAAAAATCGAATTTTTACTACGATGTTCAATATATAAAAATCATATTTTTACTATGCTATTCAATATATAAAAATCGGATTTTTACTTCAAATCCATATGGATAAAAATCGCATTTCCATACCATAATATATAGATAAAAATTCTATTTTTATAACGCTATTCCCTATATAAAGATTTTTCCCTTTTATAAATAAAGTTTTCGCCTTTATAAAAAAAATAAAGTTTTCGCCTTTATAAAAATAAAGTTTTCGCCTTTTCTAATTTAAAAATCACGCCTTTTCTAATTTAAAAATCTGAAATTTTATTATCATAACCATATAAAGATTATATATTTTTATATTGCTACTTTATAAAAATCACATTTTTCCTCTTCTACAATATAAAGATTATATTTTTATTATCTATATAATATGAAAATTATATTTTCAACCTTTACATATGATAAAAGTTATATTTTTAACTTCCTTATCATATAAAAATCATATCTTTAACTTTCCTATCGAATAAAAATTCTATCTTTTATTTTCCTATCGAATAAAATTCAGTTTTTAAATTTTCCTATCGAATAAAATTCAGTTTTTAAATTTAGAAAAATAAATAAAACTTGAATTTAAAACTTACATCGTTTTCAAACGGAAAGGAGGGGTCTTTGCGTTCGGTGGAGGGCTGTCGGGGTTGTCGGCGGGGCCAGCGGGGGTGGAGGAGGTGCGGTGGGTTGTCGGCTAGGGTTTAAGGAGGGAGGGAGGTGCGTTTCAGAAGGAAAGAGGAGAAGAGGAGGGGGCAGCTACAGGGAGGAGGTGGATGGAGCGGCGGTTGGCTGTGGGGGTGCGGTTGTCGATTGAAGAGGAGAGGGGAGCGAGGAGGCTGGGGGGCGACGGGGTGGCCCGCCTGAGGCGCGGCGGCGCTCATCGGGGGGGGGGGGGGGGAGAGGCGACGAGTTCCCCCCCCCCCCCCCCCCCCCGTCCGCCTCTTTCTCTTTTTTTTGTTTCGAATGAATTTGAGAAGGGGGGGGGCCAGAGAGAAATAAGGGGAGGAAGGTATTTTTTTTAATTTTTAATTATTTTATTTTGCAAATAGTTGACTTTTACATACGACCTCGAAACGAGGTCCACCGCCTGTCGTCCATAGCGTTCTACCCCTATTCCGAACACAATGGGATATGTATCGTAGGCTGGTTCGGCTGTTGCAATCAGTTCCCGTTAAATTTACATTTAAATCACTATATTGAATTTTAAACGTACATTTCAAATTACCGGGGTCACACACTGTCTCTAAAAATTCCATAAAAATATTTTCTAGCTTCGTATTGACGATACGGTCCTAACAAAACTAATTTCGTCAAATTCTGAGACCGTTGGAAAAATGGCCATTTTCCAGTCGATTAAAATCAACTAAAACTCGTCAAACGCGTTTTCCTTTGCCACGCTCACATATTGATTCGAAAAATTATGAAATTTGAAACCTAGCAATAATTTAACAACACGGACCCAACAAAAGTGGTTTCGTCGAAATCCGAGGTCGTTTGCAAAATGTCTATTTTTAAGGGCCTGAATTCCATAGCGACTATTCAGAATTTTCAACTGGACATATCTTTTGGTTCCCGCTATGAAATTTTGATTTTTTGGATTCGTTAGAAAGATATTCACAACGAGATCCTATTATTTTTGGTTTCACTAAAATCCGGATTGTTTTGCACCCGGTACATTCAATTGAAGTTTGAAATCGAATTATCGAACTACCGCGCCATTTTCAATTCTATTTATAATTATATATAAATATTTATATTCTAACGACGACGTATATAATATATACGTTCGAATTATATTCAAAATAAATTTTTCGTTGATATTATTTAAAATAATATATTTTAAATGTTAGAAATTCGCTAAAATTGCCAAAATAAAAATTTTAAACTGGCCCAGATTTTCGGGTTATTACAGTCTCTCCCACTTAAAACTTTTCGTCCCCAAAAAGGAACAAAGTCGAAAGGGGTTTGATTAATAAGCTCTACATTCGGTCTGGCTTCCATTCTCCAACTTTTCAGTTTTTGAGAATTTTCAAATTTTCAAAAATTTGGCTAACACCCTAAATTTTCGAAAATTTTCGCCATAACCTCCCCTGCACCGGGAGCATCGGGGAATTTCAAATAGCTTCCCCGGTCCTTCTAATCTCAAAAAGAAAAAGAAAACCCAAGCGGCTAGCCCATAGGCTCATAAAATCATCATCACCCAAACAAAACAGTAAATTATGTAGTAAACATGTACCTATTTGTCGGGCAAACAAATTTTATTCTCTGCTCTAGCCTCCTTGCTATGACCTGTTCAATGTAAGTACATGTATATGCAAGCAAATGCGACCAATTTACAATACAGTTCAATATTTGATGCAATTAGGCATAATGGTTCAAAATTATCAAACAAATAAACAAACAACACAAACATCAATCAATTAGTGGATTAACGTTTCAAATTCATAATTTTGATATATATACAAAAATCCCATTTTTTGATGCCAATTCACAACAATGTATTCTAGCTATATTAGTTTTGGTTCTCACACCAGTCTAATGGAAATATATAGAAATCACACCTTCGAAACTCGAATATGAATACTGATGATGATGCACCATCATCAGAATCATTCCCGGATGTCTAGAATGTGATACTATATCTATCCAGTATATTAAAACTTCGAATATACGTTCATGACGCGTATATACAAAACTTTTATATACTGGATTGCCCATATCAATATAAATAAATATTCAAATACGTATAAAGCAATTTAAATTTTCAAAAAAAAATTGTTTTCATTTGAAAAATATACTCTTCACACTCGTTCTAGGATACTACTGATCCTATCTCTAACGAGTCATTCTAATTGAATATTACTAATCCAATACCTGATGAATTCTTTCGTATGGTTCTAAGGTGTCTTGTTCTCGAGCTCTGTAAACCAAAGCTCTGATACCAAACTGAGAGGACCCGTAACTTCCCCGTGAAGGAAAGAGCGGATACTTTGAGGACAACACACAAAAGGACGCAGACGGAAGAACATTTCATTGTTATTACAACAATTCCATCAGATACAAGAATATACAGAGTATAAATGAATAAATTACATTCGACAAATATCAGAGATTACAATAAATTACATAGCAGCGGAAAAATATACAAAGCACAACTAGAAGTGATACACGGATACAGAGCTTTCCGAGCATCGTTCCAGCTGTAAATCAGGATCCTGTGAATATAAATCTGCAAAACCAAAACTACTAGCTGCCCGTGTGGAAAATAGGGGCACCCAGAGTTTAGGTTAAAACAATAAACTCCAGGTCAGTCATGTGACTGGTGTGAGAACTAAAACAGTTATAATTCTTTATTTTAAAGTTCGGTAAATCAAGGGACCACGCCGTATAACATGGAACGGGTTTCCTCCCAAGAATACCAGTGCATATAACAAATCAGCGCAATGCTCTTTGGAAAAATGAAGCTATTATAAGACCCAAGTCCCATCACACAATGCAACGCAAGCCAGAGGATAGGGTTTTCCCTTATAATAGCCAAACATGCTTGGTACGTTTAAAACAAATCATTTGATACTATTATAGGTGTATAGTGTCAAAACAATTTCAATCATAAATATCAATCATAGACGGCATGGGTACCACATATCATGTCGCCATACTAGTTCTACAATTAAAACCGCAATACACGTATTGGAAATTGGATTTCCGTCATGAGCCGAGGCAAGGGGCAAGCTCCTCTCTACGTTCGAGACACTCTAGCAAATGTCCCAGGACCCCACTATGATCCTTGGATCTTCAGGGCCGGTCCTCTCTTACTTTTGAGGATTAATTATTCCTGAACACACGTTTCCCGGTCCTTACAGACCTATATCCGAGGCGCCTCGTATCCAACAACCACACAGGTGAAAAGTATATAAATGTCAGGGCTGGTAGGTCACTGACACCACCCTAGCTAGAAAGAAACGTCGTGCTCTCCCTGCAGTCACTATCCCGTTTTTGACTCATACCGAGGTGTGAGGCTCGCGAATTCACGTTATACACAAAGCTACGCCACACAGGCCGTGCTTTGATCATCAACCACAAGACTTTGCTTTTCAACAGAAGTCTTGATCAATTGCCACTTACGGATGCCACATTGGCAATTCACTCCATGCGACTGATGTCCATCGATATACAACCTCTGAGCTCGTATGTCTCAGAGAAGGGCGTTAAGCAAGAGAATAAATTCTCCGCCGCCAAACAGATGTATATTTTATAGAGATCAATCAACACAGAATAAAATCCAATGTCAGACACACAATCCATTTACAAGTTCGTTCTGGGTCTGAACGAAACCGGAGGCACTTTCCTCGCATATCCATCCATCTCCAAGTACGTCTGGACGATCACCAACTGATTCCCTGATCCTGGGTGTACAGCCCAATCAAGATCATCAGTAATCACCCAAACGATGTGAAGACTTCCGGTCTTCAACCACCGCCTTCATCTTTGACATTTCGTCGAATCGGTTATTCAGAATGGGTATAAACCCGGCCTTTCTGAATGACCCACGTATATGATAAACAAAGGTTACACAAACACAACAAACGCCTCATTCCAATTCAGAATATTCTTTTATTCACAAAATCACATTCTTAGCCTTAGGGAAAGGTTCCCATTAATTTTATCCAAGATAAATTCTTCTAAATTTATTCTATAGTCCTCCTTTGGATATCATTTCAAACTAGTCGGGATTAACGAACCACACCGAAGTAATTATTTATTTTATTTCCCAATCCCAACCTATATATCCCATGGAGAAAAACTGGTAATACTCCATATCTAACACCACGGTGTTATTGGTAAAATTAATTACCATTTCACGTTCAAATCTAATTAAAGATTTAACTATCGCTTTGGAGCAAAACTGGTGGTACTCCACTCTCGATCACTTTTCAGATTTGATAATTTAAATTATCAATTCACATTTAATCTAATTAAAGATTCATTAAAACGCCACTTAGTTTTAATCTCCTCAAAAATCGATATCTTGCCTTTAACTGGGTTAAAGAACCAATGTCATTTAAAACACGATTCACGATAAACCCAAATCACATTTGATATTAAATACAAGGCTCTGAATAGAAAATATATCGGCTTATATTCAATATCAAATTCTGAAACCAACATATATCGTATTGGAAATAACGATATAAAATATATCTTTCAAATTCCCATAACAATATCTGTATAGTCACGAAATCCAACATCGAAATATCCCGAAGATAATTTCGATTCAACTCCAGTCCAATCCACGTATTGGGAATATTGATTTTTTTTTTTTAAAATCACCTTCAAATTCAATTTATTTATTTCAAAAATAAATTGATTTTAGTCTTAGTTCAAAACTAGTTCATTTCGATAAAAATCTATTTTTATCTTTTCAAATATGAAATTTTCCAACTTAATTCTTTCCAATTCATATATTATGATTTTGCACAAATTATAGATGTTTTTAATAATTTTATCAAGGCCCGTACAGTCGATTTCCAACAACGGCCATCGAACTGCACTTACAGCGACCTTTTCTAAATTTGATTTGGACATAATTCCAAATCCAACCGTTAGATTTCAAATTTCTAATACTCATTGGAAAGCTATTTTCGATACGAACCCAACGGTTCCGGTTTTAGGAGAATCCGACGGTCGGATCTCCCGCAACGTCAATTCGAAGTCAATGGTCGAAATTCACGAACTGCCGCGGAGCGGCGCGTTCTATTCAGGCCATTTTATATATAATGTATATATATTATATATATTTCGTCAATTTCCTTTTAAAACATATTTTATAAATCGTTTTAAATTCGTTTTCAAAACCATTTCAACTCTATATTCAATTTCTAATCAAAATTGAATATTTCATATCATTACTATATAAATGATAATATTTTCTAAATGTTATATTTTGAAATCACTTCTTTTCTATATTCATTATAAAAACGAATATAATCGATATAAATATCGTTCACGTCAAAATAGCGCAACTCTAATCAACACGGCTTTATATATTTCAATAAATCCGTTATTCTATTCAACAAATGAATATTTATTCCATTCAACACATGAATCTATATTTCTTCCAACACCTGACTAATCTCAACACATGAGTACTGTCAACACATCACTATTTTTGTTATGTAAAATATTTTATAAAACTATGGTATCTATCGTTTGATTTTTAATTAGACTTCTACTGGGAAGTAGTTCTAATTTTAAATATGATAAAGATGTAATTTCATTGTATAAAATATTTCACTCAACACATGAACATCGTCAACACATGACTATTTTTATATTCAACACAGGAATTTTCTTTTATAATATTCATTGTTGTCCCGATTGGAATGAGGCCCAATCAATCACCATATAACGTTAATTATATGGACTCCATACAACACATGTATATAATAGCATTGATAAACAATCAACCATCATCCAAAGTGCACCACACAACTGCATAAGCATCAAATATAAATAATCGACGCTTACACAGTCTGTCGACCAATCGATCGACAATAATTACATAATTGGGATTAGTGTACGCCAAATATCATCCCTACACCCGTGTGGGGTTTCAAATCAAAAAACACATATTTTTGTTTGAGCAGTTGGGCGATGTGTAAAATTTATCGACCCAATCAATATCAGTCAAATCAGTGTATATAAACAAATCGGTCGATTTGTTTATAAATATTTATTTATTCACATTCACGTTAAAATTTATATTTTTAACGATAAAATATTTTATTTCAACACATGAATTCCTATTCAGTTCATTTACACAATAAAAATGATATTTTCATTTTTCTAACATATTTTAGAAAATTTCGGCGGCATAACGGCACGATACTAGAAACGGGACGAGGCCTAGCCTTATCCCCGGTCTAGTGAAGGCCCACGCCATTCACACATCAATCAAATCCATTCCATTTCACCAAACAATTCAATTCAAACCAATTAGACTAACCAACTACGCAACCAAACAATTTAACAAACAAGCCATCCATGGTCTGTGGATGACGGGTGTCGGGTGCTACTAAACACCGTCTTCATCCTAGTATATATATGTATATATAACTAGAAAAAGAGAATTGAAGAGTGAGAAGTTCTCACCGATAGCTATCCTAACTCCACGGCACTTCATTTAGAGAAATTTTCTTCATTCTTGCATTTTTATCATCTTCGTTGCCCGTAGTCACTACATATATAAAAATCACACATTTTTATATTTTGATGTCTTTAAAATAAAAATCACATTTTTATTCATTCATTTTCAATTTAAAAGTCATATTTTTATAATCACTTCATATATTTAAAAATCGAATTTTTACTACGATGTTCAATATATGAAAATCATATTTTTACTATGCTATTCAATATATAAAAATCGAATTTTTACTTCAAATCCATATGGATAAAAATCGCATTTCCATACCACTAATGTATAGATAAAAATTCTATTTTTATAACGCTATTCCCTATATAAAGATTTCGCCCTTTTATAAATAAAGTTTTCGCCTTTATAAAAAAAAATAAAGTTTTCGCCTTTATAAAAATAAAGTTTTCGCCTTTTCTAATTTAAAAATCTCGCCTTTTCTAATTTAAAAATCTGAATTTTTATTATCATAAACATATAAAGATTATATATTTTTATATTGCTACTTTATAAAAATCACATTTTTCCTCTTCTACAATATAAAGATTATATTTTTATTATCTATATAATATGAAAATTATATTTTCAACCTTTACATACGATAAAAGTTATATTTTTAACTTCCTTATCATATAAAAATCATATCTTTAACTTTCCTATCGAATAAAAATTCTATCTTTTATTTTCCTATCGAATATAATTCAGTTTTTAAATTTTCCTATCGAATAAAATTTAGTTTTTAAATTTAGAAAAATAAATAAAACTTGAATTTAAAACTTACATCGTTTTCAAACGGAAAGGAGGGGTCTTTGCGTTCGTGGAGGGCTGTCGGGGTTGTCGGCGGGGCCAGCGGGGTGGAGGAGGTGCGGTGGGTTGTCGGCTAGGGTTTCAGGAGGGAGGGAGGTGCGGTGGGTTTCAGAAGGAAAGAGGAGAAGAGGAGGGGGCGGCTACAGGGAGGAGGTGGATGGAGCGGCGGTTGGCTGTGGGGGTGCGGCTGTCGATTGAAGAGGAGAGGGGAGCGAGGAGGCTGGGGGGCGACGGGGTGGCCCGCCTGAGGCGCAGCGGCGCTCATGGGGGGGGGGGGGGGGGGAGCGGCGACGAGTTCCCCCCCCCCCCCCGTCCGCCTCTTTCTCTTTTTTTTTGTTTCGAATGAATTTGAGAAGGGGGGGCCAGAGAGAAATAAGGGGAGGAAGGTATTTTTTTAATTTTTAATTATTTTATTTTGCAAATAGTTGACTTTTACATACGACCTCGAAACGAGGTCCACCGCCTGTCGTCCATAGCGTTCTACCCCTATTCCGAACATAATGGGATATGTATCGTAGGCTGGTTCGGCTGTTGCAATCAGTTCCCGTTAAATTTACATTTAAATCACTATATTGAATTTTAAACGTACATTTCAAATTACCGGGGTCACACACTGTCTCTAAAAATTCCATAAAAATATTTTCTAGCTTCGTATTGACGATACGGTCCTAACAAAACTAATTTCGTCAAATTCTGAGACCGTTGGAAAAATGGCCATTTTCCAGTCGATTAAAATCAACTGAAACTCGTCAAACGCGTTTTCCTTTGCCACGCTCACATATTGATTCGAAAAATTATGAAATTTGAAACCTAGCAATAATTTAACAACACGGACCCAACAAAAGTGGTTTCGTCGAAATCCGAGGTCGTTTGCAAAATGTCTATTTTTAAGGGCCTGAATTCCATAGCGACTATTCAGAATTTTCAACTAGACATATCTTTTGGTTCCCGCTATGAAATTTTGATTTTTCGGATTCGTTAGAAAGATATTCACAACGAGATCCTATTATTTTTGGTTTCACTAAAATCCGGATTGTTTTGCACCCGGTACATTCAATTGAAGTTTGAAATCGAATTATCGAACTACCGCGCCATTTTCAATTCTATTTATAATTATATATAAATATTTATATTCTAACGACGACGTATATAATATATACGTTCGAATTATATTCAAAATAAATTTTTCGTTGATATTATTTTAAATAATCTATTTTAAATGTTAGAAATTCGCTAAAATTGCCAAAATAAAAATTTTAAACTGGCCCAGATTTTCGGGTTATTACATTTTCTCTCAATTCCTTGTAAACATGATGCTGTATCTTTAAAATGATATTTCAATGGCCGCCTTTGATCCAATCTTCAAACAATAATATAAAATATATGACTTCATGAAATCGAAAACAAATGGGTTCGTTGAACTCATATCAACGAGATCTCCACATCCATGGCCTTAGTTTTGGGTGTGGCATAAGATCTGGGGATTGACTTTTCATATCCGAAGCTGGGTTTGTGAACACAATGATTGCTGGTGGCGTAGAAGGCAAAACGGGATGTGTGTGGAGTTCGTGGAGGCAAGAGGGGAAGATGGCCAGGGTTTGGAGGTTTTCTGGGCATAAAAGTTTCGCATTCTATACAGGGCTCGAATGGAGAAGACAATAGATGCATTTTTCATGTTTCATTCGAGATATATGTGAAGGACATGGATGCGGAGAGCATGCAATGAGGAGTTCGTAGCAATCGACGGATGTTCAAATCTTGTAGGAATGAGGCAGAAATTGTGATTAGAAAATCATGAGAATGGATTACTGGAGTCGTCGTGAGTAGTTTTAGATAATGGGAGAAGAAGAAGGGATGACATGGAAAGTTAAGCTGACGTGTTAAAATTGTATTGGTGAGGTTTTATTTATTTTATTTTAATTTAAACTTCCAAATGTTTAAATGGGTATAACTTTCTGCTGCGAGGTCGGAATCAGACGAAATAAATTGTGTTGAATTCGTATCGTCGTGCTCTTCATGATGGCACTGATTTGGACTGATTCTAAGACAACTGAATTTTGGGCTAAACATTGGATTTCAATCTCATTTAAAGCCAAGGTGAGTGATTAAACCCACTCATGCGTAACTAAAGTATTCTAATATTAGTTAAATTGATATTATATCATGATATGATTTTATGGATTGATGTTTGATAGTTTTAATTTCATATTTATATTTATTTGCATCGATAATGTAGTTAATTTTGACTGTTAAATATAAGTTTACAGTTAAGTAAAAATTCGACATTTAATTGCTGTTTAAAACCTGACATCTGAAAATTTGTAAGTTTATATGATATTGGACTGTTTGTATGTATTGATGTGATGAATGACTTAATTTAATATGTTTGACATATTGATGTCAATTGTGTGAATTTACCTGTTATTCACATTTATTCATATACGACCATTTGTTTGTGCTGATTAATCCCAATCATAACCCCAGATGTTACGGGCATTGAATAAACCCGGGATTAATCATTAAAATGAATTAAGAACGTAGGTTGAAATGATAAATACTTATGACCCTGATTTGGATTGAAATGATATATATCCTTTACCAAAATACTAAAATTAAAATTTAAGTATCACTTGGCCATAGGACAGAAAATTATATATGGACACCGGTTGGTTAAATATAATTTGTTTTAACCATGAATTTTTAAATATTGTTTTAAAGACAATATAAGCGATGTTTTATAATTTATTTCCTTTGAACTTGAACCTTTAATTTTGAAAAAAAGGGAAATAAATTTGTATTGTAACTGAAGCTAAATAAAAAGTGAAATATAATAAAATTTATTGAAATTGAATGGTTTCACACACCTTTGAATTTTATTATGAATCAACATTGATTTGAATTATATATATGAATTGTGAACTCGATATTTGCCATAAATTGAAATCATTGAAAATGAGAATCTGATTTGGAATGTAGTTGAATTAATTTGATCAAATTGAAATGAATGTAAATTGGAAGTTTAATCGATAGAATTATTGAAAATTGAGTTGGTTGAATTGAAGTCAAAATTTGACTTCAGGTTTAATTTGAAAATGTTAGAGAAACGATTCTAATTCCAACTATAGTATTTCAAATCATTTTATAAACTATTTTAATAATAATTTTTTTTATAAACTATTTTACTTTATTACTATTTTATTTTATAAATTATTTTAAATAAATCATTTTAAAATTAACTATTTATATTAAAAATTACTTAATGTTTTAACTATATATTTTAAAAAAAATTGATAAATTCTATTTTAAATTACAAACTATTTATTTTCAAACTATTTCAATTATATATCTAAACTATTTTAAATATACTGTTAATTATTTTAATATTCAAATTATTAAAGTTGGAATTGTTTCAAAATTTTAACTGGTTTAAATGGAGATTTTAGTATGAATAATATTCTATCTTGAATATTGAATGATTTTGAAACTTTGATATTTTGATATGAAGTATGAACCTCTTTGAAATGTAAAAGAACTGACCGGTGTGAAAAATGTAAACGATTGGTTGTTAAAGAGACCGGCATCGGATATTGTCATACTCTCTGCCAATACCGAAAACCACTTTAACAACTGTGTATGCGGTGGAGTTCCAGAAATGATGTTGGATGGATTTGGAGGCGATTCCTAAATTTGAAGAAAGAGAACGATGATGGATATCCTTGACCTTCGGGTCATAATTAAAATGACTAAAACAGGGCTATACCATGACCAAGTGGGGTTAACTACCTCCATCTACAACACTTCTTCCTTTATTACTATAGTCCCTCGGTTTGATTGATTTGATGCCCATCTGTGATTTCAGAGTGTTGTTCGAGGTGGGCGGTAGTTGCGGCTATGTGTTACCACCAGTCCGGGCATGCAACTAGTATATTCCTACTCTGGGCATTCCTCGTGTGCCTTGTCATATTATCCTGATCGAGCCCCTACAATTTTGATTTGTACCGTACCTATGGAGTGCCCTCTGATAGCCACTACGTACTGTGGACTTTACAGTATCTGTATAGACTACGGTATTATAAATGGTGTAAGGGTAAAAATGTAATCCCGCTTACGCTATTTTAATATGTTATATTTAACCGTAGACATTATTATTATAGCGTATTATATTATATGATATTAGTTTGACTGACCCTTAGGAGATGGGAATTCCCGTAACATCTCTTAACTTATTGCATTCATATTATTACATGAAATTTGATTTAACTAATATGAGAATGATTTGGTTCTGATCCGAGTGTTTGTTGTGTTTCTTTTTGTTGCAATACGCTCGGGTCAGACCGAGTTACAGTTAGCGAAGATTCCCTTGCTTTGAAGATTCCATTATGAAGATGAAGATGGAGCTCAACAGATGTATTTAAATTATTTTTCCGCTGCATATATTGGTATGTTGTTGTTAATTTACTCTGATAAATTGTGTAAATATAATCAAATGTATGTTTTTAATAGCTTCATGAACTGTTATTTTGTCCTTCCACTGCGAGATTCTATATTTGTTTCCTTCTTTCTTCTTTTTCTTATTTTAATCCCAATAACTATCCGTATTTTTGATATGTTTATGTCGGCATTAAGGATCATTGTCGATTTGAATGGTCGAAAATCGAGGATGTTACATTTGGTATCAGAGCTTTGGTTTAGCGAAAACATTGGCTCTATTTGGGATTAACTCATTAGAGATGGAGTAGTAATGCTCTAGAATGAGTTTGAGTGTATATGAGATAGCGTACTTGTAGTTTGATATAAAAATGATTTTGTATTGTATTGATTTGTTCTATTGAGTATTTTTGAATTCTGGTGGGTACTTGGGGCCCCAAGGAATCGACAGGGATTTCCAAACACTCGAACAGAGCTTATCGACATAATATTGTTTTGAATTATATATATATATAATTATTTGAAAATGTATGAATTTAGATTTTGTAACAACCCGGAATTTTGGGGCCAGTTTAAAATTTTTATTTTAGACATTTTAATGGATTTTAATATTTAAAACGATTTATTTTAAATAATAACGACTAAAAATTTATTTTAAAACGAATAAATTTAATTTAATTATAAAAGGAGTTTAAAACAGCGCTGAAGTTTGAAAATTCGATTTCAAACTTTAACTGAATGTACAGGATTCAAAACAAATCGGATTTCAATAAAACCAAAAATATTTAAATCTGTTTAATCATATCTTTCTAACGAATGTAGGAAATTGAAATTTCACTTTAGAAATCAAAAGTTATGCCCAGTTTAAAATTTAAAAAAAGTCGCTGTAGAATTTGTATATATTTTAAAATAATATATTAGCTTTAAAATAGCCATTTCACAAACAACCTCAGTTTTCGACGAAACCACTTTTGTTGGAATCGGAATGTCAAATTATTGCTAAGTTTCAATTTTCATAATTTTTCGAATTAATACGTGAGCGTGGTAAAAGAAAACGTGTTTTGTCAATTTCTGTTAAACTTAATCGACTTGAAAATAGTCATTTTTTCCAACGGTCTTAGAATTCGATGAAATTAATTTTGTTAGGACCGTATCGTCATGACGAAGCCAAAAATATTTTTTTTTTGGATTTTTCTAAGACCGAATGTGGCCTCGGTGAATTTAATTGTGCGGTAGGATTAATTTAATAAAGGACTTTATTATTAAATTAAAGAATACAGGCTACAGACATTCATTTGGGCCTGCGGGACACAGCCAGATAAGTCCGGGATAGGGGTTATTGGGTTAGAACGGCAGTCGTTGGGCTAAAATCAGACAAAATTGCTAATCGGGCCTTAATTGGGTTAATTAGAAATTTTATAATATAAGTATTAGAAAATATTAACCCTAATCACTATTCACCCTCGTTCAAAACAATCGGCCGACGCCATATTTTGTTGCATTTAAAAGAGTTAGACAAAATTATCATATTTTGTTGCATTTAAAAGAGTTAGACAAAATTATCATATTTTGTCAAATTAAAAAGAATGAAGTAAAATATTCATTTTTGTCAATGAGACCAAAAATATACTTTTTGGTCAATAATTAAGAGTTAAGAATTTATTGTCATTTATTAACAATAAAAAGAATTGAAATAAAAGTTAATATTTTTATTGTCATTTGTACACAATAAAAAGAATTGAAATATGTGTGTGTGATGTGAAATGTTTGATGTGTTAAATATATTGTTAGTGTATTCAAACTGATTATTACACTTCCATTTACAAGTCATCCGACTTGTTTATGTGATTGGGTCGATAATTTTCACACATCGCCCAAGTGCACAAATAATTTATTATTTGATTGTTGGATGAAACCCCACACGGGTGTTGGGATGGTATTTGATGTACACTAGTCCCAATATTTAGTGTAGAATCCACTCTGGTTGTTATTGGATGTTTGATAATTATTTATCATGATGGTTGATTTCATGCAACATATGGTTGTTGGTTGAGTCACATTCCAATAAAGAATATCCTAGAAAAAGAATATTTTAGAAAATATATTTTAGAAAAAGAATATTTTAGAAAAAGGATACATTTTAGGAAAATATATTTTTATTGAAATGAACTAGTTATTAACTAGAATAAATCATTAAATTTAGATTTAATGTAGTTTTCCAATTTGTCAATAAATTTAATTGAAATTAAATTAAATAAATGTGATTTTGGGTTTGTCGTGAATAGTGTCTTAAATAACACTGTTCTTAAACCCCGTATGAAAAGAATAATCTTTTAATTTAGATTATTACAGTTTTCAATTATATTTAGTAATTGAAATAAGATGAAATGTGAGTTGGGTTTATTGTGAACTGTGTTTTTAAGCGACATTTGTTCTTTAACCCAATTGACCGTGAAAATACAATTTGGAAATTGTAAATCTTTTATTTAGATTTAAATGAAATTTTCCAAACGTAAAGTGTGAAAACTCGTAACTTCCCCATGAAGGAAAGCGCGGATAGTTCGAGAACAAGCCACAACAGAGCACGACAAAGTAGAACGCGGACGGAAGAACATTTCCTTGTTTATTACAACAATTCCATCAGAATACAAGAATATACAGAGTATAAGTGAATAAGTATTACACAGAAATATCAGAGATTTAAATTACATTTAAATACATAGCAGCGGAAAATAATACAATACACAACTAGAAGAGATATACGGATACAAAGCTTTCCGGATATCATTCCAGCTGTAAACCAGGATCCTGTGAATATAAATTTGCTAAACCAAAACTACTAGCAGCCCGTGTCAAAATAAGGGCACCCAGAGTTTAGGTTAAAACAATAAACTCCAGGTCAGTCTTAGGACTGGTTTGAGAACTAAAACAGTTATTAATCTTTATTTTAAAGTTAGGTAAATCAAGGGACCACGCCGCTAACACGGAACGGGTTTCCTCCCAAGAACACCAGTTGTAATAACCCGAAAATCTGGGCTAGTTTAAAATTTTTATTTCGGCAATTTTAGCGAATTTTGATTATTTAAAATGAATTATTTTAAATAATATCGACGGGAAAATTTATTTTGAATGGAATTCGAACGTATATATTATATACGCCGTCGTTAGAATATAAATATTTATATATAATTATAAATAGAATTGAAAATGGCGCGGTAGTTCGATAATTCGATTTCAAACTTCAATTGAATGTACCGGGTGCAAAAAAGTCCGGATTTTAGTGAAACCAAAAACAATAGGATCTATTTGATAATATCTTTCCAACGAATCCAACAAATCAAAATTTCATAGCGGGAATCAAAAGATATGTCCAGTTGAAAATTCTGAATAGTCGCTAAGGAATTCAGGCCCTTAAAAATGGAAATTTTGCAAACGACCTCGGATTTCGACAAAACCACTTTTGTTAGGTCCGTGATGTCAAGTTATTGCTAGATTCCAAATTTCATAATTTTTCGAATCAATATGTGAGCGTGGCAAGGGAAAACGCGTTTGACCAGTTTCAGTTGATTTTAATCGACTGGAAAATGGCCATTTTTCCAACGGTCTCAGAATTTGACGAAACTAGTTTTATTAGGACCGTATCGTCAATACGAAGCTAGAAAATATTTTTCTGGAATTTTTCTAGTTAGTATGTGACCCCGGTAATTTGAAATGTACGTTTAAAATTCAATATAATGATTTAAATGTAAATTCAACGGAAACTGATTGTAACTATCGAATCAGCTTGCGATGCATATTCCATTGTGTTCGGAATGGGGGTAAAACGCTATGGACGACAGGCGGTGGGCCTCGTTTCGAGGTCGTATGTGAAAGTCAACTTTTTGCCAAATAAAATAATTAAATAATTAAAATAAATAAAAAAATTCTCCCTTTATCTTCTGGCCCCCCTATTCTTCATTTACGTTCAGATTCAAAAAAAAAAGGAAAAAAAAACTGCTGTGCCCTAATTCCCCGTCGCCCTCGTAGTCGTCCGCCACCACCACGCCGGAGGCGCGCCTCCCTAGCCGCCGGACCTCGTCGACCCTCCCCCTCGCTCTGGCCCCCTCGCGCAGTGCCCCAAATCGACGCCATCACCCCCCCATCCTCGCGCCGACCCCCACCCCCTCTCTTGCCT
The DNA here is from genome assembly GCA_030737875.1 of Allium sativum. Taxonomy (NCBI): domain Eukaryota; kingdom Viridiplantae; phylum Streptophyta; class Magnoliopsida; order Asparagales; family Amaryllidaceae; genus Allium; species Allium sativum. The sequence continues at coordinate 361,070,058 of CM060921.1, read as the reverse complement.
CAGCCGCGTCGACAGACCCCCCCTTCCCCCTTCGATCGACGAACCACCTCAGAAACCGCCACCATCCCAGTGAGTTTTCCTTTTATTATTTTATTTATATTTATTTATTTTCAGTTTTATTATATACGTATATAATTAAAATCTGAAATTTATATGTATGCATATGGCAAAAGATTAGATTTTTTTTAAACAAAGCAAGATTAGATTTTTGTCATAGTAAAGGCGAGATTTTTAAATTAGAAAAGGCGAGATTTTTAAATTAGAAAAGGCGAGATTTTTAAATTAGAAAAGGCGAGATTTTTAAATTAGAAAAGGCGCGATTTTTAAATATTGAACTGCGAAGTAAAAATTCGATTTTTATAAATTGAATAGCAAAGTAAAAATTCGATTTTTATAAATTGAATAGCAAAGTAAAAATGTGATTTTTATAAATTGAATAGCAAAGTAAAAATGTGATTTTTATATATTGAATAGCGAAGTAAAAATTCGATTTTTACATATGTAGAGAATACGGGCGAAGAAAGTGATAAGAGACGAGAACAGTGAAGATTTCCTGCATTGGAAGTGTCGTGAAGTTGGATAGCTATCAGTGAGAATTTCTCACCTTTCACTTTCTTTTCTCTAGTTATATATATATATACTAGGATGCAGACGGTGCTTAGTAGCACTCGACACAATCGTCCACAGACCATGGACTTGTTTGTTTGGTTGCATAGATTAGTTAGATGATTTGATTTGAAATTGAATTGTTTGGTGAAATGAATGGATTTGATTGATGTGTGAATGGCGTGGGCCTTCACTAGACCGGGGATAAGGCTAGGCCTCGTCCCGTTTCTAGTATCGTGCCGTTATGCCGCCGAAATTTTCTAAAATATGTTAGAAAAATAAAATTATCAATTTTATTGAATAAATGAACTGAATAGAAATTCATATGTTAAAATAAAATATTTTATCGTTAAAAATATAATTTTTAACGTGAAAGTGAATAAATAGATATTTATAGACAAATCGGCCGATTTGTTTATATGCACTGATTTGACGGATATTGATTGGGTCGATAAATTTTACACATCGCCCAACTGCACGAATAAAAATCTGTGTTTGATTGTTTGAAACCCCACACGGGTGTTGGGATGAAATTTGAAGTTCACTCATCCTGATTGATTAAATATGTCGATCGATTGATTGACAGGCTGTTATAAGCGTTATATATCTATATTTGATGCTTATACAGTGTAGTGCACTTTGGTTGATGGTAGATTATTTTTCAATGCTATTATATGTGTGTAATGTATGAAAATCCATATAATTAACTTTATATGGTAATTGATTGGGCCTCATTCCAATTTCAAAAATAAAGAATAATATAAAATAAAGGTTCATGTGTTGACAGTACTCATCCATTGAGATTGGTCATGTGTTGAACGAAATATTTTAGTAATGAAATTTACATCTTTATCAATATAAAATAAAGGTTCATGTGTTGATAGTACTCATCCGTTGAGATTGGTCATGTGTTGAACGAAATATTTTAGTAATAAAATTTACATCTTTATCAATATAAAATAAAGGTTCATGTGTTGACAGTACTCATCCGTTGAGATTAGTCATGTGTTGAACGAAATATTTTGATAATAACAACTATTTTGAAAAAGAAATATTTGAAATAGAATATTTGAAAATAGAAATATATGAAGCCGTGTTGATTAGATTTACGCCATTTTGACGTGAACGATTTCGAAATGAATTGAATTGAAAACGATTTCGAAATGAATTGAATTGAAAACGATTTCGAAACGAATTGAATTGAAAACGATTTCGAAATGAATCGAATAGAAAACTATTTCAAAATGAATTGAATTGAAAACGATTTCGAAACGAATTGAATTGAAAACGATTTCGAATTGAATTGAAAACGATTTCGAAATGAATTGAATTGAAAGCGATTTCGAAACGAATTGAATTGAAAACGATTTCGAAACGAATTGAATTGAAAACGATTTCGAAATGAATTGAATTGAAAACGATTTCGAAATGAATTGAAAATGAATTCAAATTGAATTGAAAGCGAATTGAAATGAATTCAAATTGAATTGAAATTTGAATTGAATAGAAATGAATTTTAAAACGAATTTATAAAGAAGAATTCAATTTTGATTTGAATCGAAATGGAAGTTGAAGTTACTTTTGAAACGAATTTTAAAACTATTTATATAATTCGTTTTAAATAGAAATCAACGAAATATATATTATATATATTATATATATATAATATAATGGCCTGAATAGAACGCGCCGCGCTGCGACAGTTCGTGAATTTCGACCATTTATTTCAAACGGACATTACGGTAGATCCGACCGTCGGATTCTCCTAAAACTGGAACCGTTGGGTTCGTATCGAAAAGAGCTTTCTAACGAATATTAGAAATTTGAAATCTAACGATTGGATTTGGAATTATGTCCAAATCAAATTTGAAAAAGGTCGCTGTAAGTGCAGTTCGATAGCCGTTGATGGAAATCGACTGTACGGGCCTTGATAAAATTATTAAAAATATTAATAATTTGTGTAAAATCATAAGAAATGATTTAGAAAGAATTGGGATGAAGAACTCCATATTTGAAAAGATAAAAATAGATTTTTATCGAAATAAACTAGTTTGGAACTAGAATTATAATTCTATTTATTTTTAAGTAAATAAATTGAATTTGAAAAGGGTTTTAAAAATAACCAGAATTTCCAATGATTGCATTGGAGTGGATTTGAATCGAAATTGTCTTCGGAATATTTCGATGTTAGAATTCGTGATTATACTGGTGTTGTTATGGAAATTTGAAAGATATATATTTATATCGTTATTTCCAATACGACATTTGTTAATCGTAGAATTTGATATTGAATATAAGCCGATATATTTTCTATTCAGAGCCTTGTATTGAATATCAAATGTGATTTGGGTTTGTCGTGAATGGTGTCTTCACTAACACTGTTCTTGAACCCAGTTGAGAAAAGATTAAATCTTTTATTTAGATTCAATGAAGTGTACCAATTAAATAATATTTAATTGGAATTGAATTGATATTGATTTTTGGGTTTATCGTGAACAGTGTTTTAAATAACACTCGTTCTTTAACCCGATAATTAATGGAATGTGACTTTGGGTTTATCGTGAACCGTGTTTTAAATGACACGGATTCTTTAACCCAGTTAACGATTAAAACTAAGTGGAGTTTTAATGAATCTTTAATTAGATTGAAATGATTGAAAATGGAGTATCACCAGTTTTGCTCCAGGCGATAGTTAAATCTTTAATTAGATTTGAACGTGAAATGGTAATTGAATTTACCGATAACACTGTGGTGTTAGATATGAAGTATTACCAGTTTTACTTCATGGGATGAATAGGTTGGGATTGGGAAATTAAAATAAATGATTACTTCGGTAAGGTTCGATAATCCTGACTAGTTTGAATTGAGATTCAAAAATAGAATAAAGAATAAATTCAAGAAATTTATCTTGGATAAAATTAATGGGAACCTTTCCCTATGAATGTGAAATTTAGAAACTAACTGTCGGTTAGCCAAGCAGAATGGTTTTCTGGATATTGATTTGATGTTGGTTTCGGCCTTCGGGGTTAATATTTGGGAAATTATTCTCTTGGTTAATTTACGGTTAGTGACTGATGAATTGGATTGAGGCGTATGTTGTGTTTGTGTAACACTTATTTAAAATATACGCGAGTTATTTGGAAAGACCGGGTTTATCCCATTCTGAATAACTGATACGACGATATGTCGAAGATGAAGACGGTGGTTGAAGACCGGAAGTCTTCACATCGTTTGGATAATTACCGACGATCCTGATTGGGCTGTACACCCGAGAGGATGGAAATAGTTGGTGGTCGTCCAGACGTACTTGGAGATGGATGGATATGCGAGGAAAGTGCCTCCGGTTTCGTTCAGACCCAGAACGGACTTGTAAATGGACTGTGTGTCTGAAATTGGATTTTAGTCCGTGTGATTGATCTCTATTAAATATATATCTGTTTGGCGGCGGAGAATTTATTCTCTTGCTTAACGCCCTTCTCTGAGACGTACGAGCTCAGGGGTTATATATTGATAGATATCAATCGCATGGAGTGAATTGCCTGTGTGGCATGCCTAAGTGGCAAATGATCAAGGCTTCTGTTGAAAAGCAAAGTCTTGTGGTTGATGATCGAAGCAAGGCCTTTGTGGCGTAGCTTTGTGTAACGTTTACTTCGCGAGTTTCACACCCGGTATGAACCAAAAACGGGAGACGGACCTCAGGGAGGGCATGCGTTTCTTTCTAGTTAGGAGTGGCGTCAGTGCTTGAACTGGCTGACGAGTTTGACTCATGTGGATGTTGCTTATTATTACTTGCTGAAAAGCGAGGCGCCTCGTGATATCGGTTTCGGCCGATGCTTCTGGTCGGCTGACGGGCCAGGCTTACGCCCCAAAGGGAGGGGAAACACAGTGTTCAGGAATTTTAATCCACATCGGTGGACCGGCCCTGACGATCCAAGGGTCACTCGAGCTCTGATCCTGTGGCTCGGGCTAGAGAGTCACAAATCGGTAGAGGATCTTGCCCCTAGCCTCGGTTCATACCATAAATGATAACCCAATTTCCAATACGTGTATTGCGGTTTTAATTGTAGAACTAGTATGGCGACATGATATATGGTACCCATGCCGTCTATGATTGATATTTATGATTGAAATTGTTTTGACACTATACACTTATAGTAGTATCAAATGATTTGTTTTAAACGTACTAAGCATGTTTGGATATTATAAGGGAAAACCCTATCCTCGGCTGCGTTGCATTGTGTGATAGGACCTGGGTCTTATAATAGCTTCATTTTTCTTTATTTAGCATTGCGCTGTTTGTTTTATGCACTGGTATTCTTGGGAGGAAACCCGTTCCGTGTTATACGGCGTGGTCCCTTGACTTGCCTAACTTTAAAAATAAAGATTAATAACTGTTTTAGTTCTCACACCAGTCGCATGACTGACCTGGAGTTTATTGTTTTAACCTAAACTCTGGGTGCCCCTATTTTGACACGGGCAGCTAGTAGTTTTGGTTTTGCAGATTTATATTCACAGGATCCTGGTTTACAGCTGGAATGATATCCGGAAAGCTTTGTATCCGTATATCTACTTCTAGTTGTGTATTGTATTATTTTCCGCTGCGATGTATTTAAATGTAATTTAAATCTCTGATATTTCTGTGTAATATTTATTCATACTCTGTATATTCTTGTAATCTGATGCATTGTTGTAATATACAGCGAAATGTTCTTCTGTATGCGTTCTGTTGTGGCTTGTTCTCGAACTATCCGCTCTTTCCTTTACGGGGAAGTTACGGGTTTTTACAGTTGGTATCAGAGCTTTGGTTTACAAAGCAGAGAACAAGGCACATTAGAACCATACGAAAGAATTCATCAGAAACTGGATTAGTAATATCCAACGGGAATGACTCGTTAGAGATGGGATCAGTAGTATCCTAGAACGAGTGTGAAGAGTATATTTTTAAAATGAAAACAATTTTGTTTTGAAAATTTAAATCAACTATTCGTATTTGATTATTTATTTTATATTGATTTTGGACAGTCCAGTATATAAAGAATTTGCATATACGCCTTGCAAACGTATATTCAAAGTTTTAATATATTGGATAGATATAGCATCACACTCTAATCGCCCGGAGATGATTTTGATGATGGAGCTCCATCATTAGAATTAATGTTCGAGTGACGAAAGTGGGCTTTCTATATATTTCCTATTGACTGGTGTGAGAACCAAAATTAGATAAGGCCTATTGTTGTGATTTGGCATCAAAAACATGATTTTTGTATATGTATCAAAATTATGAATTTGAAACTCTAATCAACTAATAGATTGATGGTTTGTGTTGTTGGTTTACTTGTTTGATAATTTTTGACCATTTAGCCAATTGAACCAATTATTAAACTGTATTGAAAATTGGTTGCATTTGCTTGCATATACTAGTACTTACATTGAACAGGTCATAGCAAGGAGGCTAGAGCAGAGAATAAAATTTGTTTGCCCGACAAATAGGTACATGTTTACTACATAATTTACTGTTTTGTTTGGGTGATGATGATTTTATGAGCCTATTGGCTAGCTGCTTGGCTTTTTCTTTTTGAGATTAGAAGGACCGGGGAAGCTATTTGAAATTCCCCGATGCTCCCGGGGCAGGGGAGGTTATGGCGAAATTTTTCGAAAATTCCGGGTGTTAGCCAAATTTTTGAAATTTTTGAAAATTCTCAGAAACTGAAAAGTTGGAGAATGGAAGCCAGATCGAACGTAGAGTTAATTAATCAAACTACTTTCGACTTTGTTCCTTTTCAGGGACGAAAAGTTTTAAGTGGGGGAGATTGTAATAACCCGAAAATCTGGGCCAGTTTAAAATTTTTATTTCGGCAAATTTAGCGAATTTTGATTATTTAAAATGAATTATTTTAAATAATATCGACGGGAAAATTTATTTTGAATGGAATTCGAACGTATATATTATATACGCCGTCGTTAGAATATAAATATTTATATATAATTATAAATAGAATTGAAAATGGCGCGGTAGTTCGATAATTCGATTTCAAACTTCAATTGAATGTACCGGGTGCAAAACAATCCGGATTTTAGTGAAACCAAAAACAATAGGATCTATTTGATAATATCTTTCCAACGAATCCAACAAATCAAAATTTCATAGCGGGAATCAAAAGATATGTCCAGTTGAAAATTCTGAATAGTCGCTATGGAATTTAGGCCCTTAAAAATGGAAATTTTGCAAACGACCTCGGATTTCGACGAAACCACTTTTGTTAGGTCCGTGATGTCAAGTTATTGCTAGATTCCAAATTTCATAATTTTTCGAATCAATATGTGAGCGTGGCAAGGGAAAACGCATTTGACCAGTTTTAGTTGATTTTAATCGACTGGAAAATGGCCATTTTTCCAACGGTCTCAGAATTTGACGAAACTAGTTTTGTTAGGACCGTATCGTCTATACGAAGCTAGAAAATATTTTTTTGGAAATTTTCTAGTTAGTATGTGACCCTGGTAATTTGAAATGTACGTTTAAAATTCAATATAATGATTTAAATGTAAATTCAACGGAAACTGATTGTAACTATCGAATCAGCTTGCGATGCATATTCCATTGTGTTCGGAATGGGGGTAAAACGCTATGGACGACAGGCGGTGGGCCTCGTTTCGAGGTCGTATGTGAAAGTCAACTTTTTGCCAAATAAAATAATTAAATTATTAAAATAAATAAAAAAATTCTCCCTTTATCTTCTGCCCCCCCCCCCCCCCCATTCTTCATTTACGTTCAGATTCAAAAAAAAAAGGAAAAAAAACTGCTGCGCCCTAATTCCCCGTCGCACTCGTAGTCGTCCGCCACCACCACGCCGGAGGCGCGCCTCCCCAGCCGCCGGACCTCGTCGACCCTCCCCCTCGCTTTGGCCCCTTCGCGCAGTGACCCAAATCGACGCCATCACCCCCCCATCCTCGCGCCGACCCCCACCCCCTCTCTTGCCTCAGCCGCGTCGACAGACCCCCCCTTCCCCCTTCGATCGACGAACCACCTCAGAAACCGCCACCATCCCAGTGAGTTTTCCTTTTATTATTTTATTTATATTTATTTATTTTCAGTTTTATTATATATGTATATAATTGAAATCTGAAATTTATATGTATGCATATGGCAAAAGATTAGATTTTTTTTAAACAAAGCAAGATTAGATTTTTGTCATAGTAAAGGCGAGATTTTTAAATTAGAAAAGGCGAGATTTTTAAATTAGAAAAGGCGAGATTTTTAAATCAGAAAAGGCGAGATTTTTAAATTAGAAAAGGCGAGATTTTTAAATTAGAAAAGGCGAGATTTTTAAATTAGAAAAGGCGAGATTTTTAAATATTGAACTTTGAAGTAAAAATTCGATTTTTATAAATTGAATAGCAAAGTAAAAATTCGATTTTTATAAATTGAATAGCAAAGTAAAAATGTGATTTTTATAAATTGAATAGCAAAGTAAAAATGTGATTTTTATATATTGAATAGCGAAGTAAAAATTCGATTTTTACATATGTAGAGAATACGGGCGAAGAAAGTGATAAGAGACGAGAACAGTGAAGATTTCCTGCATTGGAAGTGTCGTGAAGTTGGATAGCTATCAATGAGAATTTCTCACCTTTCACTTTCTTTTCTCTAGTTATATATATATACTAGGATGCAGACGGTGCTTAGTAGCACCCGACACAATTGTCCACAGACCATGGACTTGTTTGTTTGGTTGCATAGATTAGTTAGATGATTTGATTTGAAATTGAATTGTTTGGTGAAATGAATGGATTTGATTGATGTGTGAATGGCGTGGGCCTTCACTAGACCGGGGATAAGGCTAGGCCTCGTCCCGTTTCTAGTATCGTGCCGTTATGCCGCCGAAATTTTCTAAAATATGTTAGAAAAATAAAATTATCAATTTTATTGAATAAATGAACTGAATAGAAATTCATATGTTAAAATAAAATATTTTATCGTTAAAAATATAATTTTTAACGTGAAAGTGAATAAATAGATATTTATAGACAAATCGGCCGATTTGTTTATATGCACTGATTTGACGGATATTGATTGGGTCGATAAATTTTACACATCGCCCAACTGCACGAATAAAAATCTGTGTTTGATTGTTTGAAACCCCACACGGGTGTTGGGATGAAATTTGAAATTCACTCATCCTGATTGATTAAATATGTCGATCGATTGATTGACAGGCTGTTATAAGCGTTATATATCTATATTTGATGCTTATACAGTGTAGTGCACTTTGGTTGATGGTTGATTGTTTTTCAATGCTATTATATGTGTGTAATGTATGAAAATCCATATAATTAACTTTATATGGTAATTGATTGGGCCTCATTCCAATTTGAAAAATAAAGAATAATATAAAATAAAGGTTCATGTGTTGACAGTACTCATCCATTGAGATTGGTCATGTGTTGAACGAAATATTTTAGTAATGAAATTTACATCTTTATCAATATAAAATAAAGGTTCATGTGTTGACAGTACTCATCCGTTGAGATTGGTCATGTGTTGAACGAAATATTTTAGTAATAAAATTTACATCTTTATCAATATAAAATAAAGGTTCATGTGTTGACAGTACTCATCCGTTGAGATTAGTCATGTGTTGAACGAAATATTTTGATAATAACAACTATTTTGAAAAAGAAATATTTGAAATAGAATATTTGAAAATAGAAATATATGAAGCCGTGTTGATTAGATTTACGCCATTTTGACGTGAACGATTTCGAAATGAATTGAATTGAAAACGATTTCGAAATGAATTGAATTGAAAACGATTTCGAAACGAATTGAATTGAAAACGATTTCGAAATGAATCGAATAGAAAACGATTTCGAAATGAATTGAATTGAAAACGATTTCGAAACGAATTGAATTGAAAACGATTTCGAATTGAATTGAAAACGATTTCGAAATGAATTGAATTGAAAGCGATTTCGAAACGAATTGAATTGAAAACGATTTCGAAATGAATTGAATTGAAAACGATTTCGAAAAGAATTGAATTTAAAACGATTTCGAAATGAATTGAATTGAAAACAATTTCGAAATGAATTGAAAACGAATTCAAATTGAATTGAAAGCGAATTGAAATGAATTCAAATTGAATTGAAATTTGAATTGAATAGAAATGAATTTTAAAACGAATTTATAAAGAAGAATTCAATTTTGATTTGAATCGAAATGGAAGTTGAAGTTGCTTTTGAAACGAATTTTAAAACTATTTATATAATTCGTTTTAAATAGAAATCGACAAAATATATATTATATATATTATATATATAATATAATGGCCTGAATAGAACGCGCCGCGACAGTTCGTGAATTTCGACCATTTATTTCAAACGGACATTACGGGAGATCCGACCGTCGGATTCTCCTAAAACCGGAACCGTTGTGTTCGTATCGAAAATTGCTTTCTAACGAATATTAGAAATTTGAAATCTAACGGTTGGATTTGGAATTATGTCCAAATCAAATTTGAAAAATGTCGCTGTAAGTGCAGTTCGATAGCCGTTGATGGAAATCGACTGTACGGGCCTTGATAAAATTATTAAAAATATTATTAATTTGTGTAAAATCATAAGAAATGATTTAGAAAGAATTGGGATGAAAAACTCCATATTTGAAAAGATAAAAATAGATTTTTATCGAAATAAACTAGTTTGGAACTAGAATTATAATTCTATTTATTTTTAAGTAAATAAATTGAATTTGAAAAGGGTTTTAAAAATAACCAGAATTTCCAATGATTGCATTGGAGTGGATTTGAATCGAAATTGTCTTCGGAATATTTCGATGTTAGAATTCGTGATTATACAGGTGTTGTTATGGAAATTTGAAAGATATATATTTATATCGTTATTTCCAATACGACATTTGTTAATCGTAGAATTTGATATTGAATATAAGCCGATATATTTTGTAACACCCCACTCCCGCTATGATCACTCACTAAGGGAATGCCATAGCATTGGTGGAGTATTTTAGTGAATATAGAACAGAAAAATTACAACAAGACAGATATAAATAGTACTTGAAATTTTAAAACATCATCTCATAACAGCGGAAGTAAAACATGTCTGGTTACATCATAAAACCACAATAAAGGTCAAGTACAATATCCATCAAAATAAAGAAGTACATAATCCCACTCTCATACAATAGCCAAACAAAAGAAAAGATAACTGGATAACTGGAGCTTTACATCTATCCAAGCTCCTAAAGACTGGAACAGCAATCCGATCAAGCTCCACTACTGCTAGGATCCACCGTAGGACCTGAGGGTTGGGAAAAAGATAAAAACAACAGGGTCAGACATAAGTCTGAGCGAGTCCTATAACTTTAACAATACAATCGTTAAAGTAACCAGAGAAGACATAAACTGATATACGGTAACATATAGGGATGAATGGCTACCCTAAGCAGTCAACTAAACGAAGATAAAGGATAAAGACGCATCTACCCTCCCTAAGGTAAATTACTAAACTGCACCACACCAGTCGTTCCTAACTTAAAGGTTGATCCCACCCAAGGACTTATAAAATTTACTAATTAGTACCTGCGTACCCCTAGGTGACCAAGTAGGCGCCACGGGGCCCTACAATCCACTAGGTGTACACACTACTTCCCATTCGATCGGCTCCCTAACGTAGATACCCGTGCTGGCCCCACCGTGGGATGTATCATTCCCCAATGTGGCAACCTGATGGAACTAAAGGTGCACGGCTTATATCTACTCGATGCAACAACGGCTTACCTACCAGCCCGGGCCCACTCACGCATATGAAGCCCGTTGGACTTGCGTTGCCACCGCTAACCCGTTTGCCTCTTACAGTCAAGCCCAGTATGCGTGTCCCGTCCTCGACATGGGTCGAGCCCACAAAGATACGTATGGGTTACTGGTTGAAATGGGCCTCCACAAGCTACCCACCTAAGCTTGTCCCTTTTTCTAGTATATCCCACTTAACCCTTTAATCATGTTTTAATTACATGTTCCATTTTGGTTAAGTATTCTAATCGTATTTTCTATTGCCACCCAAGGCAACCACTAGATTTTCTCATGCCACCCGAGGCACCCACTTAACCCCTCATGTCCCTCTACATGCTAGTATGGTTAAGTGTTTCTTAATTAATTAATTAAGAACGTAACCTTTGTAAAGACCTCTCACATTAGACTGTCTTTTATGACCGCTGGTTAAGCCGGTTGGGTCCGGGCAGCCTTATGTCATAACAGAGTCTAACCTCGTGTCTTTACATTAATTACGTATTTAGTTTGTGCCTAAGACCTCTCACATTGGGCTAACATTTGTAGCAACTGGTTAAGCCGGTTGGGTCCGGGCAGTTTTACGCTACAACTGAGTCCAACCTCGTGTCTTAGTCAATTAATTACACCTAATTAATCACCCTCATAATTTTATATTAATTATCCCTAATTAATCAAGTTTTCTTAACATGGGTAGACCTAACTTAATAGGTAAATTCCCATGGGGTAGACCTAACTCAATAGGTAAATTCCCAACACATAGTATGGGTACACCTAACCAAATAGGCAAATTCCCATACTATGTTTATTTATTTTGTGTTATGCATAATTATATTAATTTCACACAATCTTATTAACTTATGCATTTAATTACCCCATCGTTCCCACGTAATTTCGTTCATGATATAACACATATAAAAGGTGTCAACTTGCATATGAATGAACATGTTTCAAAGGTGCCATCTTGCATATTAACAAACACATAACTTGCATATGAACTTGCATAACATGTCACATAACTTGCATATAATATGTCACATAACTTACATATTCATTTTGCATAACAAACTTGCATATTAGCTTATAGACTTGCATAATGTGTCATCATGAACTTGCATATTAATAAACATGTAACTTGCATATTTACATACATGTAACTCGCATATTAACAAACATGTAACTTGCATATAAAGAAACATGTAACTTGCATATTTACATACATGTAACTTGCATATTAACAAACATGTAACTTGCATATTAACAAACATGTAACTTGCATATTTACATACATGTAACTTGCATATTAACAAACATGTAACTTGCATATTTACATACATGTAACTTGCATAGCATATTACCATGAACTTGCATAACATGCATATGATTACATAGCCCACAACTTGCATATTTAGCATCATGCAAACATAACATACATCATATTAAACTTGCATAAGCTTACATACTCAACATGCATAAACATAAGATTAATGCTAACATCATATCATATGATTCAAAGCTCATTAACCCACATACAAAACCATAAATCTCATCACATCTCATCTAATTAGTTTACCAAAAGATCATCAAAGTGATAGAAACTCACAACTAGCAACTTTGAACACCAAATGAAGAAGATTAAGATGCTAAGAAGGGATTAGAAGTTGATTAGAGAGTGATTAGTATGCAACCCTCTTCATAAAATTAGTGGAGGCCATGAGAGCTAGCATTTTGCCATAGTTTAGTCACTAGGTTTAATTATGAATGAATTAGGGTAGGTTAGGGTCTTATTTATAGATTAGGCAAGTGTTTTAGGCCATAGGATTAACCCTAGATTCAATCCAAGCCATCAAAGCATGTCTTGGGGAAGAAGTCAAGTGTAGGAACCATCTAGGGCCTTTAGATTAAAGATGGACCATGAGAACCATTCAAATGCAAAATCTGCACTTGAGCGAATCGGCCCACGGGTTGACAGCCAAACACCCTGGATTAACCCCTAGTCGACCCAGCGGGCTCGGGTCGACTTCAAAAATCGGCCGGTTCGGTTATTCCCCTCTCCCAATTCGCTGTTTTGAGCATTTTTGCATATTTATTTATTAAATTTTCAATTATATATATATATATATCAATATATATATATATATATCTACACAACCCATTTCACTTAATTAAGTATACTTTAATTTGGGAATTTTCGTGAAACTTCGCGAGGCCATATCTTGGTCATACGGACTCCGATTTTCGAAAACTCGGACTCTATTTCGCGTATTTTTCCGAGACGAACGCAATGGCATAGCCCGTTTCCCTTGATTCCCATTTTAGAATTAAATTCTGCCTCGATTTATGTTATTACAGGTTATTGAAAATACGGGTTGTTACATTCTCCCCTCCTTAAAGGATTTCGTCCCCGAAATCTTCAAGTTAGGAAGAACGTATCCTACCATCCAATCATCCATCTACTCAAAGCATCATCCACGAGCAATCATTGTCCTTACAAGATTCTAAATGCTGGATGGATATATGCAAAAGTGTGTGTATATGTACTGACCTAATGCAAAAATCAGGCGGTTACTGATACAGTAAACCTCCTTAATGCAAACCATGATAGTGCCATGCATCCAATATGTATGCGAAACCCTATTGACACATACAAATTTCTACATGCGTGCACAACCATACACAAAAATGCATCATCCATATGATAACACAGCCATGATACATCCATCAATCTAACTACCACATCCATTTATGCAATATGCAACATGAAGTGACTGAGCCGATCTAGTGCCTAATGTGTGTGTATATGCATCCACGAGCAACCACTAGCAAACAATTGCATCCATATGCATCCATCAACCATAACATGTTTCAAACACATGTTTCAACCATAGGTTTTACCCTATCTAAAGGTCATAGGTATTAGCGAGAGGATATACTAAAGATAAGATAAGTACTAGACAAGCAATAAAGGAGAAGTTAAAAGACATACTCTCAAAAAGAAATGGATACAAAGAACGCATCTTTGCTTCCGTCTCCCAAGTAGCATTGCTTTCGTCATCTCCCCATTGCACTTTAACTAGCTGAACTTCTCTGTTCCTCAACTTCCTAGTTTCTGACCCAAGGATGCGAGTAGGAGCTCGTCGAATCGTCGCATCACGCTCTACCTCTACATCTCTAAGCAAGCTCGGCTCTACCACCTCCGCGGTCTCATGTAAGCACTTCCTCAAATGTGATACATGGAATACATCATGAACACCACTAAGTCTGTCGGGCAACTCCACCCTATATGCCATCCGTCCAATCCTTTCCTTAATAGGAAACGGCCCAACAAATCTCGGTGCTAACTTCCCTACGGACCCAAAGCGAACAACATTTCTCAATGGAGATACTTTGACAAAAACCATGTCCCCAACCTCAAACTCAAGATCCGTCCTTCTCCGATCCGCATAAGATTTCTGTCTATCTTGCGCTGCTTTCATCCTTTTTCGAATTAAATCAATCTTCTCTGAAGTCTCTCTAACCATATCCGGCCCAAGCAAGATCTTATCCGTAGATTCCCACCAACATGTAGGAGATCGACAAGGCCTTCCATAAAGAGCTTCGAAAGGAGCCATACCAATACTGGACTGAAAGCTGTTATTATATGCGAACTCCACCAAAGGAAGATGTTCTTCCCATGTACCTCCAAAATCCAAGATACAAAGCCTCAAAAGATCTTCTAAGATACGGTTCACCCTCTCAGTCTGACCGTCCGTCTGAGGATGATATGCGGTGCTCAAACACAACTGAGTCCCTACCGCCTCTTGCAAACTTCTCCAAAACTCACTAGTGAAAATAGGATCTCGATCACTCACAATGCTGGATGGTACGCCATGCAATCTAACAATCTCTCTAACATAGACTGAAGCAAGCCATGGAGCGGTCCTCTTACTCTTTACGGGTATAAAATGGGCACTCTTGGTAAGTCTGTCTACCACAACCCAAATTCCCGTATTGCCCTTCCTCGATCTCGGTAACCCGTCGATGAAATCCATCGAGACACTATCCCACTTCCACTGTGGAACTTCCAATGGGTGTAGCAACCCACCGGGTTTCCTTTGCTCCACTTTAACTTGTTGGCACACTAAGCATCTAGCCACATACTCGGCCACATCTTTCTTCATACCGGCCCAGAAGAAAACTCTCTTCATGTCTTGGTACATTTTGTCTCCACCGGGATGAATAGTCATTCTTGAACGATGTGCATCATCCAAAATAGCCTTCTTCAAACCCTCATCTTGCGGTACACAAAGTCTACCGTCTCTATGCAACCATCCCTTATCATCTATGGTGTATCTACCCAAATGGCTGGACGACTCCCCTCTTATAAGCTTCTCTACCAACACAACCAACTGTGGGTCGTCTCGCTGAGCCTCGCCAATCCGTCTCAAAAGAGTAGGTCTAACCTCCAAGGATGCCAACAAACCAGGTACAAAATCAACAGAAGGTCTGAAGTCAAACAAAGAAAGAAACTCCAAGCTTCGTCGTTCCACGAACAATGGACTCAAAGATAGCCTTTTTCTACTCAAGGCGTCTGCCACCACGTTACCCTTACCAGGGGTATACGCTATCTCGAAATCATAGGATGCTAAGAACTCCATCCACCTTTGCTGTCTTAAGTTTAAATCCTTCTGAGAGAATAAGTACTTCAATGATTTATGGTCGGTGAACAACTCGAATCTCTCACCAAGAAGATAATGGCGCCAAGACTTAAGTGCGAAAACAATCGCGGCCAACTCTAGATCATGGGTAGGGTAATTCTTCTCATGCACTCTCAATTGTCTCCCTCCATAGGCTATTACCCTTCCCTCCTGCATCAAGACTGCGCCTAATCCTGTTCCACAAGCATCGGTATAAACAACAAACGGCTTACTCCCATCCGGGAGCACTAAAACTGGAGCGGTGGTCAAAGCTCTCTTTAACCGTCGGAAAGCATCATCACAATCTACATCCCACGAGAAAACCAGATTCTTTTTCGTCAAGCGGGTTAATGGGGCTGATATCTTCGCGAAGTCTTTGATGAACTTCCTATAATATCCTGCCAACCCCAAGAAACTTCTTACCTCGGTAGCATTTCTAGGAACTTTCCAATCCTGGATAGATACTATCTTTGCGGGATCCACAGCTATCCCTTCCTTAGAGACCACATGCCCTAAGAATCGCACTTCTCTTCTCCAAAAATGGCATTTAGAGAATTTAGCTTTAAGACTATGCGCTCGAAGAGTCTCCAACACTTCCTTGAGATGTAAGGCATGCTCTTCTTCATTCTTGGAAAAGACCAAGATATCATCCACAAAAACTACTACAAACTTATTCAGATACTCTCTGAACACTCTACTCATGAGATCAACAAAGTATGCGGGGGCGTTTGTCAACCCAAATGGCATCACTAGCCACTCATAAAAACCATCCGGAGTCCGGAAAGCAGTCTTCTCTATACTGTCCTCCGCCACTCTTAACTGATGAAACCCTGTAGCTAAGTCCATCTGCGAAAATACTGACGCGCCAACCAACTGATCAAAGAGATCATCTATCCTCGGTAATGGGTGTCTATTCTTCTTCGTGAGCTTATTAAGTTCTCTATAATCCACACAAAGTCTGAGGGACCCATCCGCCTTCGTGGCAAACACTACTGGAGCTCCCCACTCCGATATACTTCGCCTTATGAACCCCTTCTCAAGCAACTCCCCTACTTGCTTATGAAGTTCTCTTCTCTCACGAGGAGCCATGTGGCGTACTGGCAAAGACACTGGTTTGGCATTATCCACCAAATAAATTCGGAAATCTATCTCCCGCTTCGGAGGCAAACCCTTTACTTCTTCAAACACATCCGGATATTCCCGGACTACTCTGACAGAACACAAACTCTCGACCGAAGCATCGAGCGATTCAAGATAACTTAGCAAAACAGATTCCATGGGATTGCAAGAGATCTCGAGAGTGTTACCCAAGCGGGTCATGAGCCTGACAACTCTCCTTTCGCAATCAAGAACGGCACCATTACTGGATAACCAGTCCATGCCCAAGATCAACCCATAGCCCGTGAAGCCCAATACAAAAGCATCACATCTAAACTCAACGCTAAGTATAGAAATCTTCAAACCCAAACATATCATAGACAGATATATGGAGCCCCCAATTGGGTTTGAGACAACCAAGGGATCATCAACTAGACTGGTGTCTAAGTGCAGTGACTCAACTAACGATGATGAGATAAAAGAATGCGATGCGCCAGAGTCAAACAAAGTACGAACTGGATGATCAAACAGAAAAACCAGACTTTCAACGGAAATAGTTCTACCTCTCTGCTGAATCGGTGGAACTGAGAGAACCTGAACTTGCCCCCCTGACTGAGGTGGTGCTATAAGAGCTTGCACCTGGCCTCCTGAGGTAGACCCCGTCTTCTGCCCCTTCTTTGGGCAGTTTTTCACAAGATGCCCTGCTTCACCACAATGAAAGCAACCGGTTTTCTTCTTTTTGCGACAATCCTTACTAAGGTGTCCTGGTGTTCCACAATTGAAGCACTTCTTCTTCGTCTTCTTTTTGTCACCATTGCCTTTTCCGCCCTTGCCTTGTTGTTGCTGTTGCGGTTTCTTCTGATCCCCCTTTTTCTCTGGTGCCTTAGAATTCTTATCATCCTCATGCATAAGTGCCATGTAGACAAGCTTCTCAAAAGTGGCCCCCATAGGAATGTGAGTCATAGCTATTCCTTGCAATGGTTCGTTCAAGCCTCTAACGAACCTCAAAGCCTTCTTCTCCGGTGTATTCACCAACTCTATGCCAAACCTTGCTAATTGATTGAATTTGTTGACATATTCTTTCACCGTGAGATTCCCTTGCTTCAAATTCAAGAACTTCTCCATAAACAGATTCTCTTCCGCCCTTGAGAGAAACTTAGCCCCAAACCTTGGCTTAAAATCTGCCCAAGAGTCAACAGGGCGTTCTCCATTAGTGACCTCCCACCAGAATGAGGCCTCTCCCTTCATTAACCAAGCCGCCAACTTGACTTTCTTTCCCTCTTCCACTTCAAAGATATCTAGCAACTCTTCCACTTCCTTAAGCCAATCTCTAGCCTCTACGAAAGTCTCTGAACCAAGAAAAGGTTTTCCTCCTATAGCCTTGAACTCCTTGCAAACCTTAGCAAAATTATCCGCTCTAGGCTGAGGAGGAGGAGCGGTTGTCTCTGGTGTAGTAGCATTGGCCGGACCCGCAGCCGCGGCCCTAGCCTCTTGCAACCTCCTATACCATAGTGGTATAACTAAACCCTCCGGGATGTTAAGATCTTCAGCCATGCTGAAACGAAAGAGGAAAGATTCAAAAAGGAGATTCCGAAAGATAAAGATATGGCTATTGGGGATTATGCTTTTCTTTTTCAAAAACTTTTTCTCTTAGAAGACATGCTTTTAAAAATCCTTTCTTCGAAAATACTCTTAGAAAGTAGTTTTTCTCAAAAATTTTATCTGTTCTGGTAACCTTAAGCTCTGATACCACGTGTAACACCCCACTCCCGCTATGATCACTCACTAAGGGAATGCCATAGCATTGGTGGAGTATTTTAGTGAATATAGAACAGAAAAATTACAACAAGACAGATATAAATAGTACTTGAAATTTTAAAACATCATCTCATAACAGCGGAAGTAAAACATGTCTGGTTACATCATAAAACCACAATAAAGGTCAAGTACAATATCCATCAAAATAAAGAAGTACATAATCCCACTCTCATACAATAGCCAAACAAAAGAAAAGATAACTGGATAACTGGAGCTTTACATCTATCCAAGCTCCTAAAGACTGGAACAGCAATCCGATCAAGCTCCACTACTGCTAGGATCCACCGTAGGACCTGAGGGTTGGGAAAAAGATAAAAACAACAGGGTCAGACATAAGTCTGAGCGAGTCCTATAACTTTAACAATACAATCGTTAAAGTAACCAGAGAAGACATAAACTGATATACGGTAACATATAGGGATGAATGGCTACCCTAAGCAGTCAACTAAACGAAGATAAAGGATAAAGACGCATCTACCCTCCCTAAGGTAAATTACTAAACTGCACCACACCAGTCGTTCCTAACTTAAAGGTTGATCCCACCCAAGGACTTATAAAATTTACTAATTAGTACCTGCGTACCCCTAGGTGACCAAGTAGGCGCCACGGGGCCCTACAATCCACTAGGTGTACACACTACTTCCCATTCGATCGGCTCCCTAACGTAGATACCCGTGCTGGCCCCACCGTGGGATGTATCATTCCCCAATGTGGCAACCTGATGGAACTAAAGGTGCACGGCTTATATCTACTCGATGCAACAACGGCTTACCTACCAGCCCGGGCCCACTCACGCATATGAAGCCCGTTGGACTTGCGTTGCCACCGCTAACCCGTTTGCCTCTTACAGTCAAGCCCAGTATGCGTGTCCCGTCCTCGACATGGGTCGAGCCCACAAAGATACGTATGGGTTACTGGTTGAAATGGGCCTCCACAAGCTACCCACCTAAGCTTGTCCCTTTTTCTAGTATATCCCACTTAACCCTTTAATCATGTTTTAATTACATGTTCCATTTTGGTTAAGTATTCTAATCGTATTTTCTATTGCCACCCAAGGCAACCACTAGATTTTCTCATGCCACCCGAGGCACCCACTTAACCCCTCATGTCCCTCTACATGCTAGTATGGTTAAGTGTTTCTTAATTAATTAATTAAGAACGTAACCTTTGTAAAGACCTCTCACATTAGACTGTCTTTTATGACCGCTGGTTAAGCCGGTTGGGTCCGGGCAGCCTTATGTCATAACAGAGTCTAACCTCGTGTCTTTACATTAATTACGTATTTAGTTTGTGCCTAAGACCTCTCACATTGGGCTAACATTTGTAGCAACTGGTTAAGCCGGTTGGGTCCGGGCAGTTTTACGCTACAACTGAGTCCAACCTCGTGTCTTAGTCAATTAATTACACCTAATTAATCACCCTCATAATTTTATATTAATTATCCCTAATTAATCAAGTTTTCTTAACATGGGTAGACCTAACTTAATAGGTAAATTCCCATGGGGTAGACCTAACTCAATAGGTAAATTCCCAACACATAGTATGGGTACACCTAACCAAATAGGCAAATTCCCATACTATGTTTATTTATTTTGTGTTATGCATAATTATATTAATTTCACACAATCTTATTAACTTATGCATTTAATTACCCCATCGTTCCCACGTAATTTCGTTCATGATATAACACATATAAAAGGTGTCAACTTGCATATGAATGAACATGTTTCAAAGGTGCCATCTTGCATATTAACAAACACATAACTTGCATATGAACTTGCATAACATGTCACATAACTTGCATATAATATGTCACATAACTTACATATTCATTTTGCATAACAAACTTGCATATTAGCTTATAGACTTGCATAATGTGTCATCATGAACTTGCATATTAATAAACATGTAACTTGCATATTTACATACATGTAACTCGCATATTAACAAACATGTAACTTGCATATAAAGAAACATGTAACTTGCATATTTACATACATGTAACTTGCATATTAACAAACATGTAACTTGCATATTAACAAACATGTAACTTGCATATTTACATACATGTAACTTGCATATTAACAAACATGTAACTTGCATATTTACATACATGTAACTTGCATAGCATATTACCATGAACTTGCATAACATGCATATGATTACATAGCCCACAACTTGCATATTTAGCATCATGCAAACATAACATACATCATATTAAACTTGCATAAGCTTACATACTCAACATGCATAAACATAAGATTAATGCTAACATCATATCATATGATTCAAAGCTCATTAACCCACATACAAAACCATAAATCTCATCACATCTCATCTAATTAGTTTACCAAAAGATCATCAAAGTGATAGAAACTCACAACTAGCAACTTTGAACACCAAATGAAGAAGATTAAGATGCTAAGAAGGGATTAGAAGTTGATTAGAGAGTGATTAGTATGCAACCCTCTTCATAAAATTAGTGGAGGCCATGAGAGCTAGCATTTTGCCATAGTTTAGTCACTAGGTTTAATTATGAATGAATTAGGGTAGGTTAGGGTCTTATTTATAGATTAGGCAAGTGTTTTAGGCCATAGGATTAACCCTAGATTCAATCCAAGCCATCAAAGCATGTCTTGGGGAAGAAGTCAAGTGTAGGAACCATCTAGGGCCTTTAGATTAAAGATGGACCATGAGAACCATTCAAATGCAAAATCTGCACTTGAGCGAATCGGCCCACGGGTTGACAGCCAAACACCCTGGATTAACCCCTAGTCGACCCAGCAGGCTCGGGTCGACTTCAAAAATCGGCCGGTTCGGTTATTCCCCTCTCCCAATTCGCTGTTTTGAGCATTTTTGCATATTTATTTATTAAATTTTCAATTATATATATATATATATATCAATATATATATATATATATATATCTACACAACCCATTTCACTTAATTAAGTATACTTTAATTTGGGAATTTTCGTGAAACTTCGCGAGGCCATATCTTGGTCATACGGACTCCGATTTTCGAAAACTCGGACTCTATTTCGCGTATTTTTCCGAGACGAACGCAATGGCATAGCCCGTTTCCCTTGATTCCCATTTTAGAATTAAATTCTGCCTCGATTTATGTTATTACAGGTTATTGAAAATACGGGTTGTTACATATTTTCTATTCAGAGCCGTGTATTGAATATCAAATGTGATTTGGGTTTGTCGTGAATGGTGTCTTCACTAACACTGTTCTTGAACCCAGTTGAGAAAAGATTAAATCTTTTATTTAGATTCAATGAAGTGTACCAATTAAATAATATTTAATTGGAATTGAATTGATATTGATTTTTGGGTTTATCGTGAACAGTGTTTTAAATAACACTCGTTCTTTAACCCGATAATTAATGGAATGTGACTTTGGGTTTATCGTGAACCGTGTTTTAAATGACACGGATTCTTTAACCCAGTTAACGATTAAAACTAAGTGGAGTTTTAATGAAGCTTTAATTAGATTGAAATGATCGAAAATGGAGTATCACCAGTTTTGCTCCAGGCGATAGTTAAATCTTTAATTAGATTTGAACGTGAAATGGTAATTGAATTTACCGATAACACTGTGGTGTTAGATATGAAGTATTACCAGTTTTACTTCATGGGATGAATAGGTTGGGATTGGGAAATTAAAATAAATGATTACTTCGATAAGGTTCGCTAATCCCGACTAGTTTGAATTGAGATTCAAAAATAGAATAAAGAATAAATTCAAGAAATTTATCTTGGATAAAATTAATGGGAACCTTTCCCTATGAATGTGAAATTTAGAAACTAACTGTCGGTTAGCCAAGCAGAATGGTTTTCTGGATATTGATCTGATGTTGGTTTCGGCCTTCGGGGTTAATATTTGGGAAATTATTCTCTTGGTTAATTTACGGTTAGTGACTGATGAATTGGAATGAGGCGTATGTTGTGTTTGTGTAACACTTATTTAAAATATACGCGAGTTATTCGGAAAGACCGGGTTTATCCCATTCTGAATAACTGATACGACGATATGTCGAAGATGAAGACGGTGGTTGAAGACCGGAAGTCTTCACATCGTTTGGATAATTACCAACGATCCTGATTGGGCTGTACACCCGAGAGGATGGAAATAGTTGGTGGTCGTCCAGACGTACTTGGAGATGGATGGATATGCGAGGAAAGTGCCTCCGGTTTCGTTCAGACCCAGAACGGACTTGTAAATGGACTGTGTCTGACATTGGATTTTAGTCCGTGTGATTGATCTCTATTAAATATATATCTCTTTGGCGGCTGAGAATTTATTCTCTTGCTTAACGCCCTTCTCTGAGACGTACGAGCTCAGGGGTTATATATTGATAGATATCAATCGCATGGAGTGAATTGCCTGTGTGGCATGCCTAAGTGGCAAATGATCAAGGCTTATGTTGAAAAGCAAAGTCTTGTGGTTGATGATCGAAGCAAGGCCTTTGTGGCATAGCTTTGTGTAACGTTTACTTCGCGAGTTTCACACCCGGTATGAACCAAAAACGGGAGACGGACCTCAGGGAGGGCATGCGTTTCTTTCTAGTTAGGAGTGGCATCAGTGCTTGAACTGGCTGACGAGTTTGACTCATGTGGATGTTGCTTATTATTACTTGCTGAAAAGCGAGGCGCCTCGTGATATCGGTTTCGGCCGATGCTTCTGGTTGGCTGACGGGCCAGGCTTACGCCCCAAAGGGCGGGGAAACGCAGTGTTCAGGAATTTTAATCCACATCGGTGGACCGGCCCTGACGATCCAAGGGTCACTCGAGCTCTGATCCTGTGGCTCGGGCTAGAGAGTCACAAATCGGTAGAGGATCTTGCCCCTAGCCTCGGTTCATAATATAAATGATAACCCAATTTCCAATATGTGTATTGCGGTTTTAATTGTAGAACTAGTATGGCGACATGATATATGGTACCCATGCCGTCTATGATTGATATTTATGATTGAAATTGTTTTGACACTATACACTTATAGTAGTATCAAATGATTTGTTTTAAACGTACTAAGCATGTTTGGCTATTATAAGGGAAAACCCTATCCTCGGCTGCGTTGCATTGTGTGATAGGACCTGGGTCTTATAATAGCTTCATTTTTCTTTATTTAGCATTGCGCTGTTTGTTTTATGCACTGGTATTCTTGGGAGGAAACCCGTTCCGTGTTATACGGCGTGGTCCCTTGACTTGCCTAACTTTAAAAATAAAGATTAATAACTGTTTTAGTTCTCACACCAGTCACATGACTGACCTGGAGTTTATTGTTTTAACCTAAACTCTGGGTGCCCCTATTTTGACACGGGCAGCTAGTAGTTTTGGTTTTGCAGATTTATATTCACAGGATCCTGGTTTACAGCTGGAATGATATCCGGAAAGCTTTGTATCCGTATATCTACTTCTAGTTGTGTATTGTATTATTTTCCGCTGTGATGTATTTAAATGTAATTTAAATCTCTGATATTTCTGTGTAATATTTATTCATACTCTGTATATTCTTGTAATCTGATGCATTGTTGTAATATACAGCGAAATGTTCTTCTGTATGCGTTCTGTTGTGGCTTGTTCTCGAACTATCCGCTCTTTCCTTTACGGGGAAGTTACGGGTTTTTACACCAGTGCATAAAGCAAACAGCGCAATGCTAAATAAGGAAAAATGAAGCTATTATAAGACCCAGTTCCCATCACACATTGTAACGCAAGCCGGAGGATAGGGTTTTTACCTTATAATAGCCAAGAATGCTTCATACGTTTAAAACAAATCATTTGATACTATCATAAGTGCATAGTGTATAAAACAACTTCAAATCATAAGTATCAATCATAGACGGCATAAGCGCCCCATCCCACTATGTCGCCATACTAGGCTCTACAAATAAACCGCAAATGTCACGTATTTGGAAGTTGGATTTACATCTATGAACCGAGGCCAGGGATCGTCCTCTACCGATTCCAGACAATCTAGCCCATGTCTCAGGCAAGTACTCAGTCAAGCCTTGGAGCGACAGGGCCGGTCCACCGATGTGGATTAAAATTCCTGAACACTGCGTTTCCCCGCCCTTTGGGGCGTAAATGAGCCAACGAATGGCTCCATCGGACCCGGATCGTCCGATCTAACCAAGGCACCTCGCAACAGCAACAACCACACAGGTGAAAAGTATATAAATTTCAGGGCTGGTAGGTCACTGACACCACCCTAGCTAGAAGGAAACGCATGCCCTCCCTGAGGTCCTCTCCCGTTTCTGGTTCACAACCGGGGTGTGAGGCTCGCGAATTCACGTTACACAAAGCTATGCCACACAGGTGGTGCTTTGATCATCAACCACAAGACTTTGCTTTTCAACAGAAGCCTTGATCATTTGCATCTTAGGCATGCCACACAGGCAATTCACTCTATGCGTTTGATATCCATCTGTATATAACCCCTGAGCTCGTACGTCTCAGAGAAGGGCGTTAAGCAAGAGAATAAATTCTCCGCCGCCAAACAGATATATATTTAATAGAAATCAATCACACAGACTAAAATCCAATGTCAGACACACAGTCCATTTACAAGTCCGTTCTGGGTCTGAACGAAACCGGAGGCACCTAGTACCCCGCATATCCATCGATCTCCAAATACGTCTGGACGATCACCAACTGTTTCCATCTTCTTGGGTGTACAGCCCAATCAAGATCATCAGTAATTATCCAAACGACGTGAAGACCTCCGGTCTTCAACCACCGTCTTCATCTTCGACACCACGTCGAATCAGTTATTCAGAATGGGATAAACCCGGTCTTTCTGAATAACTCGCGTATATATTATAAAAGTGTTACACAAACACAACATACGCCTCATTCCACTTCAGAATATTCTTTTTATTCAAATATTCTTATATTTTGGGAAAGGTTCCCATTAATTTTATCAAAGATAAATTCTTTAAATTTATTCTTTAACCTCCTTTTTGAATATCAATTCAAACTAGTCGGAATTAGCGAACCACAGCAAAGTAATCATTTATTTTAATTAACAATTTCCACCTATTCATCCCATGAAGTAAACCTGGTAATACTTCATACCTAACACCACGGTGTTATCGGTAAATTCAGTTACCATTTCACGTTCAAATCTAATTAAAGATTTAACTATCGCCTGGAGCAAAAATGGTGATACTCCATTCTCGGTCTTTTCAATCTAATTA
The DNA here is from genome assembly GCA_030737875.1 of Allium sativum. Lineage (NCBI taxonomy): Eukaryota > Viridiplantae > Streptophyta > Magnoliopsida > Asparagales > Amaryllidaceae > Allium > Allium sativum. Next base: position 361,043,851 of record CM060921.1, on the reverse strand, counting down.
AAGATTCATTAAAACTCCACTTAGTTTTAATCATTAACTGGGTTAAGGAATCAGTGTCATTTAAAAACACGGTTCACGATAAACCCAAAATCACATTCCATTAATTATCGGGTTAAAGAACAAGTGTTATTTAAAACACTGTTCACAATAAACCCAAAAATCAATGCCAGTTCAATTCCAATTAAATATCATTTAATTGTTACACTTCATTAAATCTAAATAAAAAGATTTAATCTTTTCTCAACTGGGTTCAAGAACAGTGTTGATGAAGACACCATTCACGACAAACCCAAATCACATTTGATATCAAATACAAGGCTCTGAATAGAAAATATACCGGCTTATATTCAATATCAAATTCTACGACTAACGAATATCGTATTGGAAATAGCGATATATATATATATATCTTTCAAATTTCCATAACAACATCTGTATAATCCCGAAATCCAACATCGAAATATTCCAAAGACAAGTTCGATTCAAATCCATTCCAATTCAATTATTGGAAATTCTGGTTATATTTCAAACCCATCTCAAACTCACTTTATTTATTTAAAAATAAATAAATTATTATTCTAGTTCAAAACTAGTTCATTTCGATAAAAATCTATTTTTATCTTTTCAAATATGGAGTTTTTCATCCCAATTCTTCACATATCATTTCTTATGATTTTCACAAATTATTACTATTTTTAATAATTTTATCAAGGCTCGTACAGTCGATTTCCATCAACGGCCATCGAACTGCACTTACAATGACCTTTTCCAAATTTGATTTGGACATAATTCCAAATCCAACCGTTAGATTTCTAATTTCTAATACTTGTTAGAAAGCTCTTTTCGATACGAACCCAACGGTTCCGGTTTTAGGAGAACCCGACGGTCGGATCTCTCGCAATGTCCATTCGAAGTCAATGGTCGAAATTCGCGAACTGCCGTTGCGCGGCGCGTTCTATTCAGGCCATTATATTATATATATAATATATACTTCGTCGATTTCCTTTTAAAACATATTTTATAAATCGTTTTAAATTCGTTTTAAAAACGATTTCAACTTCTATTTCAAATTCAGATCAAAATTGAGTTTTTCCCTGCAAATTCGTTTTAAATTCATTTCAAATTGATTTCAATTCAAATCGATTTTTAATTCAATTTCAGTTCATTTTCAATTCTATTTGAATTTCAAATTAATTCAATTTCAATTTGAATTCATTTCTATTCAATTTCAATTCGAATTCAATTCTATTCAATTTCAATTCGTTTTCAATTCTATTCAATTACAATTCGAATTCAATTCTATTCAATTTCAATTCGAATTCTAATTCTTTTCAAAATATCAGATTTTGAAATCACTTTCGATATTCATTATAAAATGAATAAAATCGATATAAATATCGTTCACGTCAAAATGGCGTCAATCTAATCAATACGGCTTCATATATTCCTATTTTCAAATATTCTATTTCGAATATTTCTATTTCAAATATTTCTTTTTCAAAACTGGAATGAGGCCCGATCAATTACCATATAATGTTAATTATATGTACTTTCTATCACATGTATATAACAACAACGATAAATCATCAACCATCATCCAAAGTGCGTTCTACACTGTATAAGCATCAAATATAAATATTTAACGCTTATAACAGTCTGGCAATCAATCGATCGACATATATCTAACTATTGGGATTAGTGTATGTCATATATCACCCCAATACCCGTGTGGGGTTTTCAAACAATCAAACACAGATTTTATTTTTGCAGTTGGGCGATGTGTAAAATTTATCATCCCAATCAATATCAGTCAAATGTGTTTATATAAACAAATCGTCCGATTTGTTTATTTTTATTTATTTTAAACACACGTTAAAAATTCTATTTTTAACTATCAAATATTTTCCACTATAAAATATTTTATTTCATTTCACATCCCATCACACAATCAACTACACATCAAAATCAAACAAACAAGCATACAAGCCGTCCATGGTCTGTGGACGATGGGTGTCGGGAGCTACTAAACACCGTCTGCATCCTAGTATATATTTTAACTAGAAAATTAAATTAAAGGTGAGAAGTTCTCACCAAGGGATCCACTCCGCCGTGCTTTGCTTTTGAACTGTTGAATCATCTGGATCTGCTTGAAATTCCTATGCAGTTCTTTTCACGCTGTTCAAATAAAAATTATATTTTTATTGCTTCATTCAATAAATAAAAATCGTATTCTTATTTCTTATATTTTCTCGACGCTTCTTTCTATATAAAAACTATATTTTTATATTTCTACTACATATATAAAGATCGAATTTTTATTTCATCGCTATAAAAATCACATTTTTATCTCAACATATATATAATAAAAATCATATCTTTAATATCTACATATTATAAAAATCATATTTTTAATATCTATATATTATAAAAATCACGCCTTTCATACTTTCAAAGTTCAAATCTTTATATGAATTCCATACGAATAAAAATCAAATCTTTTTACCATATAAAAACTAAATCTTTTTACTATAGAATTTATCATCTTCTATATAAAATCTATATAATCTTTTCTTATATAAAATCTATATCCTTTACATAGTTTATATATATATAATCTTGTAAATGTTGATCATATAATAAACTGAATTTTATTTTCAACCTGCCTACTTTAAAATAAACCAAGATAAACAAAAATGAATATACAAAAAGAAAACTCACAGTTTTTCTATGGTTTTGGCAAATAGGGCGGGATCCACGATCGTTGTTTGAGGTCGGAGGGGGTTCCTCGTCGAGCTTTGGCCTAGGGGATGAGGCGTAGGGGTTCTGGTGTCCACAGGGGGGGTGCGCCGGTCGGATGGGGCTCAGATGGCCGGAGTTTTGGTCGGGGGTGGCTGCGGTTTCAAATTGGGGGGGCTTGGGCTTCTAGCAGCGGCGGAGGTTTCCCAGAGGAGGAGAGAAGAAGTGGAGAGAGGTGCGAGGGAAGGGGGGGCTGGCGCACCGTCGTCGGAGGGTGGGGTGGGCTGCCGTCGATCGGCGGCGCCGGGAGGAAGCGCGTGGTTTTCCCCTTCTTCTTCTTTTTTTTCTTCTTTTGTTAGATCCAATACAGAAGAGAAAGAGAAGAGAGATTATAGGAGGTTTTTATAAAATTTTATATTATTTAATTATTTAATTTTCAAAAAGCATCTTTTTATTTCTAACTCAAAATCAAGCCCATCGACTGTCGTCCATAGCTAATTACCCTCATTCCAAACTCAATGGGATATGCATCGTAAGTTGATTTGCTCTTTTCGATCAGTTTTCGTCAAAATCAATATATAACTCTATATATTGAATTTGAACGCACATTTCAATTTACCGGGGCCAAATACTAACTAGAAAAATTCCAGAAAAATATTTTCTAGCTTCGTATTGACGATACGGTCCTAACAAAACTAGTTTCGTTAAATTCCGAGACCGTTTGAAAAATGACCATTTTCCAGTCGATTAAAACCAACTGAAACTGGTCAAACGCGTTTTCCTTTGCCACGCTCACATATTGATTCGAAAAATTATGAAAATTGGAATCTATCAATAACTTGACATCATAGATCCAACAAAAGTGGTTTTGTCTAAATCCGAGGTCGTTTGCAAAATTTCCATTTTTAAGGGCCTGAATTCTATAGCGACTATTCAGAATTTTCAACTGGGCATATCTTTTGATTCCCGCTATGAAATTTTGATTTTTTGGATTCGTTGGAAAGATATTCTCTATTTGATTCTATTATTTTTGGTTTCACTAAAATCCGGCTTATTTTGAATCCTGTATATCCATTTGAAGTTTGAAATCGAATTATCGAACTACCGCGCCATTTTCAATTCCTTTTATATTTTAAAATAAATATTTATATTCTAACGACGATCTATATAAATATATTCATTCTAATTTTATTCAAAATAAATTTCTCGTCGTTATTATTTAAAATAATTCATTTTAAATAATCAAAATTCACTAAAATTGCCAAAATAAAAATTTTAAATTTGCTCAGATTTCCGGGTTATTACAATCTCCCCCACTTAAAAATTTTCGTCCCCAAAAAGGAACAAAGCTGAAAGTTGTTTCACAAATCAACTCAACTTCCAATGTTTTCACTACGGCTTAAGTTCTTCAACTTTTCAGTTACTAAGAACTTTTCAAAAATTTCAAAAATTTGGCTAACACCCTAAATTTTTGAAAAATTTCGCCATAACCTCCCCTGCACCGGGAGCACGGGAAAATCCCGAAATTGCCCTATAGGCCTTCTGATCTCAAAAAGAAAAAGAAAAGGCCAATCGGCTCATAAAATCATCATCACCCAAACAAAACAGTAAATTATGGTAAACATGTACCTATTTGTCGGGCAAACAATTTTATTCTTCTGCTCTAGCCTCTTTGCTATGACCTGTTCAATGTAAGTACGTGTATATGCAAGAAAATGCGACAAATTTTCAATACAATTCACTATTTGATCCAATTAGGCTAAATGGTTCAACATTTTAATTAATCAAACTATAATCAAACAACACAATCAGCAATCAATTAGTTGATTATCATTTCAATTTTATAACTTTGATATATAGTCTAAAAATCAGATTTTTGATGCAAAATCACAACAATAAGCCCTATCTAATTTTGGTTCTCACACCAGTCAATAGGAAATATATAAATATCACACCTTTGAAACTCGAATACCAATTCTGATGATGTTCGAACTATCATCAAAATCATCTCTGGGCGACTAGAGTGTGATTCTATATCTATCCAGTATATTAAAACTTCGAATAGACGCTAGCTAGGCACATACGCAAAATCTTTATATATTGGATTGTCCTAATCAATATGAAATAAATAATCAAATATGAATAATTGATTTTAAATTTTCAAAACAAAATTCGTTTCATCTTAAAAATATACTCTTCACACTCATTCTAGGATACTACTGATCCCATCTCTAACGAGTCATTCCCATTGGATTTTACTAATCCAATATCTGATGAATTCTTCGTATGGTTCTAATGTGCCTTGTTCTCTGAGCTTTGTAAACCAAAGCTCTGATACCAACTGTGAAAACCCGTAACTTCCCCGTGAAGGAAAGCGCGGATAGTTCGAGAACAAGCCACAACAGAGCACGACAAAGTAGAACGCGGACGGAAGAACATTTCCTTGTTTATTACAACAATTCCATCAGAATACAAGAATATACAGAGTATAAGTGAATAAGTATTACACAGAAATATCAGAGATTTAAATTACATTTAAATACACAGCAGCGGAAAATAATACTATACACAACTAGAAGAGATATACGGATACAAAGCTTTCCGGATATCATTCCAGCTGTAAACCAGGATCCTGTGAATATAAATCTGCAAAACCAAAACTACTAGCTGCCCGTGTCAAAATAAGGGCACCCAGAGTTTAGGTTAAAACAATAAACTCCAGGTCAGTCTTGGGACTGGTGTGAGAACAAAAACAGTTATTAATCTTTATTTTAAAGTTAGGTAAATCAAGGGACCACGCCGCTAACACGGAACGGATTTCCTCCCAAGAACACCAGTGCATAAAACAAACAGCGCAATGCTAAATAAGGAAAAATGAAGCTATTATAAGACCAAGTTCCCATCACACAATGCAACGCAAGCCGGAGGATAGGGTTTTTACCTTATAATAGCCAAGAATGCTTGATACGTTTAAAACAAATCATTTGATACTATCATAAGTGCATAGTGTATAAAACAACTTCAAATCATAAGTATCAATCATAGACGGCATAAGCGCCCCATCCCACTATGTCGCCATACTAGGCTCTACAAATAAAACCGCAAATGTCACTTATTTGGAAGTTGGATTTCCATCTATGAACCGAGGCCAGGGATCGTCCTCTACCGATTCGAGACAGTCTAGCCCATGTCTCAGGCAAGTACTCAGTCAAGCCTTGGAGCGACAGGGCTGGTCCACCGATGTGGATTAAAATTCCGGAACACTACGTTTCCCCGCCCTTTGGGGCGTAAATGAGCCAACGAGTGGCTCCATCGGACCCGGATCGTCCGATCTAACCGAGGCGCCTCGCAACAGCAACAACCACACAGGTGAAAAGTATATAAATGTCAGGGCTGGTAGGTCACTGACACCACCCTAGCTAGAAGGAAACGCTTGCCCTCCCTGAGGTCCTCTCCCGTTTCTGGTTCACAACCGGGGTGTGAGGCTCGCGAATTCACGTTACACAAAGCTATGCCACACAGGCGGTGCTTTGATCATCAACCACAAGACTTTGCTTTTCAACAGAAGCCTTGATCATTTGCATCTTAGGCATGCCACACAGGCAATTCACTCTATGCGTTTGATATCCATCTATATATAACCCCTGAGCTCGTACGTCTCAGAGAAGGGCGTTAAGCAAGAGAATAAATTCTCCGCCGCCAAACAGATATATATTTAATAGAAATCAAACACACAGACTAAAATCCAATGTCAGACACACAGTCCATTTACAAGTCCGTTCTAGGTCTGAACGAAACCGGAGGCACCTAGTACCCCGCATATCCATCGATCTCCAAATACGTCTGGACGATCACCAACCGTTGCCATCTTCTTGGGTGGACAGCCCAATCAAGATCATCAGTAATTATCTGAACGACGTTAAGACCTCCGGTCTTCAACCACCGTCTTCATCTTCGACACCACGTCGAATCAGTTATTCAGAATGGGATAAACCCGGTCTTTCTGAATAACTCGCGTATATATTATAAAAGTGTTACACAAACACAACATACGCCTCATTCCACTTCAGAATATTCTTTTTATTCAAATATTCTTATATTTTGGGAAAGTTTCCCATTAATTTTATCAAAGATAAATTCTTTAAATTTATTCTTTAATCTCCTTTTTGAATATCAATTCAAACTAGTCGGAATTAGCGAACCACAGCGAAGTAATCATTTATTTTAATTTCCAATCCCCACCTATTCATCCCATGAAGTAAAACTGGTAATACTTCATACCTAACACCACGGTGTTATCGGTAAATTCAATTACCATTTCACCTTCAAATCTAATTAAAGATTTAACTATCGCCTGGAGCAAAACTGGTGATACTCCATTCTCGATCTTTTCAATCTAATTAAAGATTCATTAAAACTCCACTTAGTTTTAATCTTTAACTGGGTTAAAGAATCAGTGTCATTTAAAAACACGGTTCACGATAAACCCAAAATCACATTCCATTAATTATCGGGTTAAAGAACAAGTGTTATTTGAAACATTGTTCACTATAAACCCAAAAATCAATGCCAGTTCAATTCCAATTAAATATCATTTAATTGTTACTCTTCATTAAATCTAAATAAAAAGATTTAATCTTTTCTCAATTGGGTTCAAGAACAGTGTTGATGAAGACACCATTCACGACAAACCCAAATCACATTTGATATCAAATACAAGGCTCTGAATAGAAAATATACCGGCTTATATTCAATATCAAATTCTACGACTAACGAATATCGTATTGGAAATAGCGATATATATATATATATATATCTTTCAAATTTCCATAACAACATCTGTATAATCCCGAAATCCAACATCGAAATATTCCAAAGACAAGTTCGATTCAAATCCATTCCAATTCAATTATTGGAAATTCTGGATATATTTCAAACCCATTTCAAACTCACTTTATTTATTCAAACATAAATAAATTATTATTCTAGTTCAAAACTAGTTCATTTCGATAAAAATCTATTTTTATCTTTTCAAATATGGAGTTTTTCATCCCATTTCTTCACATATCATTTCTTATGATTTTACACAAATTATTACTATTTTTAATAATTTTATCAAGGCCCGTACAGTCGATTTCCATCAACGGCCATCGAACTGCACTTACAGCGACCTTTTCCAAATTTGATTTGGACATAATTCCAAATCCAACCGTTAGATTTCTAATTTCTAATATTTGTTAGAAAGCTCTTTTCGATACGAACCGAACGGTTTCGGTTTTAGGAGAACCCGACGGTCGGATCTCCCGCAATGTCCATTCGAAGTCAATGGTCAAAATTCACGAACTGCCTCTTCGCGGCGCATTCTATTCAGGCCATTATATTATATATATAATATATATAATATATACTTCATCGATTTCCTTTTAAAACATATTTTATAAATCGTTTTAAATTCGTTTTCAAAACGATTTCAACTTCTATTTCAAATTCAGATCAAAATTGAATTTTTCCATGCAAATTCGTTTTAAATTCATTTCAAATTGATTTCAATTCAAATCGATTTTTAATTCAATTTCAGTTCATTTTCAATTCAATTTGAATTTCAAATTAATTCAATTTCAATTTGAATTCATTTTTTTTCAATTTCAATTCGAATTCAATTCTATTCAATTTCAATTCGTTTTCAATTTTATTCAATTTCAATTCGAATTCAATTCTATTCAATTTCAATTCGAATTCTAATTCTTTTCAAAATATCAGATTTTGAAATCACTTCGATATTCATTATAAAATGAATAAAATCGATATAAATATCGTTCACGTCAAAATGGCGTCAATCTAATCAATACGGCTTCATATATTCCTATTTTCAAATATTCTATTTCGAATATTTCTATTTCAAATATTTCTTTTTCAAAACTGGAATGAGGCCCAATCAATTACCATATAATGTTAATTATATGGATTTTCTACCACACGTAAATAACAGCAACGATAAATCATCAACCATCATCCAAAGTGCATTCTACACTGTATAAGCATCAAATATAAATATTTAACGCTTATAACAGTCTGTCAATCAATCGATCGACATATATCTAACTATTGGGATTAGTGTATGTCATATATCACCCCAATACCCGTGTGGGGTTTTCAAACAATCAAACACAGATTTTATTTGTGCAGTTTGGCGATGTGTAAAATTTATCGTCCCAATCAATATCCGTCAAATGTGTGTATATAAACAAATCGTCCAATTTGTTTATTTTTATTTATTTTAAATACACGTTAAAAATTCTATTTTTAACTATCAAATATTTTCCACTATAAAATATTTTATTTCATTTCACATCCCATCACACAATCAACTACACATCAAAATCAAACAAACAAGCATACAAGTCGTCCATGGTCTGTGGACGACCGGTGTCGGGTGCTACTAAACACCGTCTGCATCCTAGTATATATTTTAACTAGAAAATTAAATTAAAGGTGAGAAGTTCTCACCGAGGGATCCACTCCGCCGTGCTTTGCTTTTGAACTGTTGAATCATCTGGATCTGCTTGAAATTCCTATGCAGTTCTTTTCACGCTGTTCAAATAAAAATTATATTTTTATTGCTTCGTTCAATAAATAAAAATCGTATTCTTATTTCTTATATTTTCTCGACGCTTCTTTCTATATAAAAACTATATTTTTATATTTCAACTTCATATATAAAGATCGAATTTTTATTTCATCGCTATAAAAATCACATTTTTATCTCAACATATATATAATAAAAATCATATCTTTAATACCTACATATTATAAAAATCATATTTTTAATATCTATATATTATAAAAATCACGCCTTTCATACTTTCAAAGTTCAAATCTTTATGTGGATTCCATACGAATAAAAATCGAATCTTTTTACCATATAAAAACTAAATCTTTTTACTATAGAATTTATCATCTTCTATATAAAATCTATATAATCTTTTCTTATATAAAATCTATATCCTTTACATAGTTAATATATATATATATAATCATGTAAATGTTGATCATATAATAAACTGAATTTTATTTTCAACCTGCCTACTTTAAAATAAACCAAGATAAACAAAAATGAATATACAAAAAGAAAACTCACAGTTTTTCTATGGTTTTGGCAAATAGGGCGGGATCCACGATCGTTGTTTGAGGTCGGAGGGGGTTCCTCGTCGAGCTTTGGCCTAGGGGATGAGGCGCAGGGGTTCTGGTGTCCACAGGGGGGTGCACCGGTCGGATGGGGCTCAGATGGCCGGAGTTTTGGTCGGGGGTGGCTGCGGTTTCAAATTGGGGGGGGGGGGGGCTTGGGCTTCTAGCAGCGGCGGAGGTTTCTCAGAGGAGGAGAGAAGAAGTGGAGAGAGGTGCGAGGGAAGGGGGGCTGGCGCACCGTCGTCGGAGGGTGGGGTGGGCTGCCGTCGATCGGCAGCGCCTGGAGGCAGCGCGCGGTTTTCCCCTTCTTCTTCTTTTTTCTTTTGTTCGATCCAATACAGAAGAGAAAGAGAAGAGAGAGTATAGGGGGTTTTTATAAAATTTTATATTATTTAATAATTTAATTTTCAAAAAGCATCTTTTTATTTCTAACTCGAAATCAAGCCCACCGACTGTCGTCCATAGCTAATTCCCCCCATTCTGAACTCAATGGGATATGCATCGTAAGTTGATTCGCTCTTTTCGATCAGTTTTCGTCAAAATCAATATATAACTCTATATATTGAATTTGAACGCACATTTCAATTTACCGGGGCCAAATACTAACTAGAAAAATTCCATATAAATATTTTCTAGCTTCGTATTAATGATACGGTCCTAACAAAACTAGTTTCTTCAAATTCCGAGACCGTTTGAAAAATGACCATTTTCCAGTCAATTAAAACCAGCTGAAACTGGTCAAACGCGTTTTCCTTTGCCACGCTCACATATTGATTCAAAAAATTACGAAAATTGGAATCTAGCAATAACTTGACATCACGGATCCAACAAAAGTGGTTTAGTCGAAATCCGAGGTCGTTTGCAAAATTTCCATTTTTAAGGGCCTGAATTCTATAGCGACTATTCAGAATTTTCAACTGGGCATATCTTTTGATTCCCGCTATGAAATTTTTATTTTTTGGATTCGATGGAAAGATATTCTCTATTTGATTCTATTATTTTTGGTTTCACTAAAATCCGGCTTATTTTGTATCCTGTACATCCATTTGAAGTTTGAAATCGAATTATCGAACTACCGCGCCATTTTCAATTCCTTTTATATTTTAAAATAAATATTTATATTCTAACGACGATCTATATAAATATATTCGTTCGAATTCTATTCAAAATAAATTTCTCGTCGTTATTATTTAAAATAATTCATTTTAAATAATCAAAATTCACTAAAATTGCCAAAATAAAAATTTTAAATTGGCCCAGATTTCCGGGTTATTACATAAAGTTTTCCAATTAAATAAATTAAATTGGAATTGAATGGAATTCGAATTAATCATAACCGAGATAATCTTCTGTAAAAGAAGGCCGATACTACATATGGAATTTAAGAGGCTTTGCCATTATTCCATTTATATTATTGGTCGGATACAGAAATTTATAACGAGTATATATTGATTTGATTTCTGTGAAGATTCCATATTTTATAGAAGATGATTTTGGGTTTACCGTGAACTATGTTCTAAATGACATTAGTTCTTTAACCCAGTTAAGAATAAGATTAATTTCTTGAATTTAAATAATCATTGAATAATGATTTTTGATACCTAAAACCAAGTTGTGTTTTAATAAATCTTTAAAAAGAAAGATTTAAGAATAAAGTTACAGAATTTATCTTTGATAAGATAATGCGAATATTTTATTAGAAGAATAATTCTGAATTGGAATGAGACGTTGGGTGTGCTTTTATAGTACTTGATTTTTATTATAAAATACGCGAGTTATTCGAAAAGACTGGGTTTTACCCATTCCGAATAATTACTACAACGATGAAGAGTCGAAGATGAAGAGGGTGTTTATAGACCGACGATCTTCACATCGAATGAATGTGTTGCTATAGAGACCGTTGATGGGAGTAGCTACCTTGAAGAGGCTTCAGTGGTGGCCGTCCGGACTATTGTTGATTGTTCGGATTTGGTTGTCGCTCAGACCCAGAGCATAAGCTAGTAAATGGATGCATGTCTGACATTGGATTTCGTTCCATGTGAATTAAATTGATTTTTATTAATGTATATATGATTGGTGGTGGAGAATATATTCTCTGCTTAACACCCTGATATATATTAATAGTGATTGATCGCATGGCGTGAATTGTCAATGTGGCACGCCAAGATGCAATTGATCAAGGCTTTTGTTGAAAAGCAGGGCCTTGTGAGATGATCAAAGTATAGCCTATCATGGCACAGCTTTGTGTATAGCGTGACTTCGCGAGCCTCACACCCCGGTATGAGTCAAAAACGGGATATGGACCGTAGGGAGTGCACACGTTTCTTTCTAGATAGGGGTAGTGTCAATGCTTAAACTGGCTGGCATTTTACTTATGTGGATGATGGATTTTGAGGCGTCTCGGATTTTTATAGGCCGTTAGTGGTCGTACTATAGGTTCAAAGGAACCGGAAAGCGTGTGTTCAGGCATAACCAATCCACTACCGATAGGCGGGGACCGGCCCTACCGCTCCAAGGGTTGCCCATAGGTGTGATCCTGAGGCATTTGCTAGAGTGTCTCGAATCGGAGAGGAGTTTGCCCCTAGCCTCGACTCATGATGGAAATCCAATTTCCAATACGACCTTGCGGTTTTGATTGTAGAACTAGTATAGCGACATGATATATGGTACCCATGTCGTCTATGATTGATATATTATGATTGAAATGGTTTTTAAAACATATACTCACTAATATCAAATCTGTTTTATCGTATCAAGCATCTCTTGACCATTATAAGGTAAATCCCTATCCTTTGGTTTGCGTTGCATTGTGTGATGGGACTTGGGTCTTATAATGGTTTCATTTTTTTTCTAAAAAGCATTGCGTTGTTTAAGGATTTACTTTAATTTATGCACTGGCAATCCAATGGAGTAAACCCGTTCCGCGTTAGCGGCGTGGTCATGTGATTAGCCTTATTATTAGATAGTTAAGTTAAGATTTATCATACCAATCCCATGACTGACCTGTAGTTTGTTTCACTAGCAAACTCGGGTGCCCTTATTTTCCACACGGGCAGTCGAGTAGCTTTTTACAGATATATTTACAGGATCCTGGTTTACAGCTGAAGCGGTATTCGGAAAGCTCTGTATCCGTGTATTCCTTTAAGTTGTATATTTGTAATATTTTTCTGCTTCGATTTAAATGTAATTTAAAATCTATGATATCATTGTATTTCTATTGTATAATAAGTATTAATACTCTGTAATATTCTTGTACTCTGATGTAATTGTTGTAATCAGTGTTGAGTCAAAGCTTCATGGATTATTTTGATTTATGACAAGAAGAAGCTTCTACATCGACAAAAAGAAGACGAGATGCCTTCATAGGTTAGAAGTTGATTATTTAGAGTCATAAATGTTAAAATCTATCCTCAAATAATCATACTTCTTCTTGGCTTTCAAAAATTACTTATAAGACCTTTTTTTATGCATATCATCAAAAACATGTCGACCTACACTTTTTTATAGGTCAACAGGTTTTCAAAATATAACGGTCGAAAAGAGGTCGACCTATAATTTTTTATAGGTCAACAGGTTTTTAAATTACAACGGCTAAAAACATGTCGACCTATAAATTTTTATAGGTCAACAGCTTTTTGAAATTTTGTGAAAAGTCATCTCCTTTCTTGAAGAGTTACATCCATTTCTTCTCAAGAATAATCACTTCTTTTAAGAGCAACTTTTCACCAAAAATTACATCTCCTCGATTATTATAAATACATCGATTTTCATTCATTCAAACTACCGAAATTTCTCTCCATTCTCTTGTCTATATTGTATTATTCTTAGCATTCTAAAAGCACTCAAAAGCATTCAATTATCGTTTGAATCTCCAAGCATATTTAACATACTTGTGATTCAACTCGATAATCCACTTCCAAATCTTTGCAAACATCAATATATATTTGAGGATAAGATTATAGGAAGGGTGTACTCAATCGTTGACAAACCAGTGTTGAAAGAAGAACACAATCAGAAGTCAAACTCTTGTAATCGTCTTGTGGGTAAGCTTGTAGCCCGTGAAATCAAGTGGGTAAGCTTGTGGCCCGTGAAATCAAGTGGGTAAACTTGTAGCCCGTAAATCAAGTAGTTGTGAACCTGTTCCTCCGGGTGAAGCGAGGGTGTTGTTTAGTGAAAAGCCGAAGAGGAGCTTCGGGACTGGACGTAGGACGGGAGGTCCGAACCAGTATAAAAATCCTGGTGTCATTACTCTACTTTACTTTACTTTACTGCATTTATAGCTATTAGTGATATAATTCTTGTTTGTGAATTTTTACCTGTGTAACTATTGAATAGCTTAAGTTATCACATACATTCTGCATAGCCATATTATAGATCCTGCACAAGTCGCGTGCACACCCGACTTTTCATTTGGTATCAGAGCAAGGTCATCATATAACCGTAACATAGTTATTTGATATATTCTTGTAATATGGAAAATAACGCAAGTACAAGTAACACCACTTACACAGAAGGTCAATCGACACAAAGACCTCCTTTCTTTAATGGCCTAAACTATAGTTATTGGGCAACACGTATGACTTTTTATATGCAATCAACTAGCTATGATGCTTGGAATGCTACTCAGAAAGAGATAATAAATCCAACTACTGAGTATGCAGAATGGACTCCTGCTGAGAAAACAGCAGCTACTGTAAATGCAAAAGCAATGAATATGTTGTTTTGTGCATTAGACCAAAATGAGTATAACCGTGTTAGTATCTGTACCACTGCCTATCAAATTTGGCAAACACTAAAGACCACTCATGAAGGTACTAACAAGGTTAAACAAGCAAAAATAGCTTTGTTGAAAAGTCAATTTCAAATTTTCAAAATGAAGCCAAATGAAACAATCAATGAGATGTATTCAAGGTTTCAAACTATTCATCATGCTCTTATCGGGTTAGGACAAAAATATTCTGACTTCGATGTAGTTTCAACAATCCTACATTCACTGACTAATGAATGGGAAGGAAAAGTATTAGCCATAGAAGAAGCTAATGATCTTTCCACCATGAAGCCAGATGAATTGATAGGAAATCTTATGTCCTATGAAGCTAACTTACAGGCTCGAAAAGAACAAAAAGAAGAAAAGAAAAATGTAGCTTTTCATGCTGATGAAGATATCTCAGATTATGAAGATGAGGATCTAGCATTCATTGCAAAAGGATTCAAAAAATTCTTAAAGCAACGAAGAGCTAGTCGATACAACAAGAAAAAGTTCGGATCAAACAGACCATCATCATCGAATGTAGAATGCTTTAACTGTCATAAGAAAGGACATATGCAAAATGATTGTCCAGAACAAAAGAAGAAGACAGAAAATGAAAAGTTTAAACACAAAACGTACAAGTCAAAGAAACGGGCATTCTCAGTAACTTGGGATGATTCAGATTCATCTTCATCCGAAAGTGAAAGCGACTCAGATAATGAACAAGCAAATGTATGTTTTATGGCAACAGAGGATGAGGTACAAATTCCTACCCTTGAGGATATGCTTGATATTTATGATAAATTAATGATTAAATTTAAAGATGCAAAACATCAATTAAAAGAAGTCAAGGTAATGTTGAATAGATCAGAATTAGAACGAGATATGTTAAGAGATGAAAAAAATATATTAGAAGAGGAACTTGAAAAGGCTCAAGAATCATCATCTAATAATAATTCTCAACTATCTCTTCTAAGTCAAGAAATTAAAATTCAAAAAGAGAAAAATGACACTCTTACTGCTGAGAATTATGAGCTTAAATATAAAGTAAAATCTCTAGACCTTGAAAAAGCTAGTTTACAAACAAAGTTAGACGACATTTCTAAAAATGTTTCTAACTATAACAAAGGACGAGAAAATTTGACAAAAATTATTGAGAGTTCACAATTAGCTACAAACAAGCAAGGATTGGGATATAAGAAACAAGTTATCAAGAAACATCTTGGTAAAAGAAAAAGAAAAAATAAGAAAGTTCAAGAAACTGAAGCTAAGAAAAATCTTAGTTTATTATATTCCAAACCAAAACCGATTGTGAAATCTCAAAAGAAGAATGTCAAATCTATAATAATATGGGTTCCTAAAACAAATAATAATTTGATAAGGAACAAGTATATTCAAAAAATTTTGAATACTGTGCATTATAATCCAAATTATTTGTATAAAGGGGATACCAGACCCATATGGGTTTGGACTCCTAAGACCTAACTCTTAGGACCCTATAAAAAGTGGGTACCATGAATTTAATTTTATTTTTTGTAGGTCCCACTTAAGAAAAGAGGAAAGTGGATATTGGACAGTGGTTGCTCAAAGCATATGACTGGAGACAAGAGCTTATTAACAAATATTACTTATTCGGATGGTGGCTCAGTCACTTTTGGAGATAATTCAAAAGGCTATATCATCGGCAAAGGCGATGTGAGCAATTATGGTACATCTAACTTACCTCTTATCACAAATGTCATGCTAGTTAAGAATTTGAAACATAATTTATTAAGTATTAGTCAATTGTGCGACAAAGGTTTTACTATTTCCTTTTCAAATAATAAATGTAGTATACTAGATAAAGATCGAAATATAGCTTTTGAAGGAAATAGAGATAGAAACATTTATATTCTGAATATGAATATCAATCATAATTTAGATATGTGTCTTGTAGCAAATGATAATGATCCATGGCTATGGCACAAACGTTTCTGTCACATAAACTTCAAAACTATTGACAAGCTAGCCAAAAATGATCTTGTTAAAGGTCTCCCCAAAATGAGCTTTTCGGTTAATAATATTTGTGATGCATGTCAATTAGGAAAATTGACTAAATCTTCCTTCAAATCCAAGAAAATCATATCAACATTACAACCACTTGAATTATTACATATGGATTTATTTGGACCAACACAGGTTCAGTCAATAAATCATAATAAATATGTGTTTGTAATTGTTGATGATTATTTTCGTTATACATGGGTTATTTTCTTAAAAAATAAAAGTGACACTTTTCATCATTTCAAATCCTTCGTCAAAAGAATTCAAAAGTTAAAAGGACTTAAGGTTAAAAATATTAGAAGTGATCATGGCGGAGAGTTCGAAAATAATGAATTTGAACATTTTTGTACAAAGAAAGGTATCAATCATAATTTTTCGTTTCCTCGAACTCCACAACAAAATGGAGTTGTAGAACGGAAAAATCGGACACTACAAGAATGTGCAAGAACATTATTAAATGGATCCACTCTACCAAAACATTTCTGGGCAGAAGCTGTTGCAACTGCATGTTATGTTTTGAATCGTGTATCTATTCGACCTCTGACTAAAAATACATCATATGAGTTATTTAATCAAAGAAAACCAAATATCTCATATTTCAAAGTTTTTGGTTCTAAGTGCTTTATTTTAAATACAAAAGACCATCTTGGAAAATTTGATCCAAAATCCGATGAAGGTATATTTGTCGGATATTCGGAAAGAAGCAAGGCCTATCGTATATTCAATAAGAGAACCAAATCTATTGAAGAATCACTTCACGTTTCCTTTGATGAATTCTTTAAACCATCTCATATAATATCAGATGACGAAGAACCCATAGTTACTAATAACCCTATCATCACAAATAATGACTCTGACTCAGAAATAGTTGATGATAACCCGCAAATTGATGTAATACCTTCTCCACCAAGATTTAGATCTCCTCCAAGAATTCTAAGAGATCATCCAGTTCAAAATATAATTGGAGAAGTATCATCTCAAATAAGAACTAGAAGTCAACTTAACCAAATGGGAGATGTTGCATTTATTTCTAATATCGAACCTAAGAATCCTAAAGAAGCTGCTACCGATGAATATTGGATTTTTGCAATGCAAGAAGAACTAAATCAGTTTGAACGCAATAATGTATGGGAACTTGTTCCAAGGCCAAACGATCGATCAGTTATAGGAACTAAATGGGTTTACAAAAACAAGGCTGATGAACAAGGAAACATAATTCGAAACAAAGCACGGTTAGTAGCACAAGGATATAATCAAGAAGAGGGTATCGATTATGAAGAAACTTTTGCACCTGTCGCTAGACTAGAAGCAATTAGAATTCTTCTATCATTTGCTTGTCACCATAACTTTAAATTATATCAAATGGATGTCAAGAGTGAATTTTTAAACGGATTTATAAAAGAAAAAGTATATGTTGAACAACCACCTTTATTTAAACATGAAAAACATCTGGATCATGTGTTCAAGCTTAAGAAGGCTTTGTACGGTCTAAAACAAGCACCACGTGCTTGGTATGAACGACTACGAAGTTATCTAATTGATTCTAGATTTCAAATAGGAAAGGTTGATCAAACATTATTTATTAAACATTCGCACAAAGATATACTTGTTATTCAAATATATGTGGACGACATAATCTTTGGATCAACAAATGACAAACTTTGTAAAGAATTTGCAAATATCATGACCAAAGAATTTGAAATGTCACATATGGGAGAGTTATCATACTTTCTTGGTCTTCAAATTAAACAACTTTCGAATGGTATTTTTATAAATCAAGAAAAATATTGTGAAAATCTTATTAAAAGATTTGGTCTTGAAAATACTTCCGGAAAACCAACTCCGATTAGTACAACTAGTCATCTCGAAAAAGATGAAAGTGGAAAGAGTATAGACCAAAAGACGTATCGTAGTATGATAGGTTCTCTCCTATATTTAACAGCTAGTCGTCCTGACATTATGATGAGTGTTTGTTTGTGTGCACGTTTTCAAGCTAATCCTGAGGAATCGCACCTACGAGCAGTAAAACGAATTATTCGGTATCTTAATAACACCAAAGATTTCGGTCTTTTCTATCCCAAGGACTGTGCATTCGAATTAGTATCATATAGTGATGCTGATTTCGGAGGATCACGAACGGATAGAAAGAGTACAAGTGGTACGTGCCATTTCATTGGAAAATCACTTGTCTCTTGGTTTAGTAAGAAACAAAATTGTGTTTCACTCTCGACATGTGAGGTAGAGTATATCTCAGCAGCTTTAGCATGTACACAAGTTATATATATGCAACAAACACTTAAAGACTTCAAAATGAACTTGTCAAATTCTATTATATATTGTGATAACACAAGTGCGATAAACTTATCCAAAAATCTGGTTAATCACTCAAGAACTAAACATATTGACATCCGACATCATTTTCTTAGAGATAATATTGAGAAAGGAAATATAAAATTAGAATATATAAGCACAGACAATCAACTAGCTGATATATTTACAAAGCCTCTACTAGAATCAAGTTTTGTCAAGTTACGTAGAGAGCTAGGCTTGGTTTCAAGAAGAGAACTCGAAGGCTAATATTTTTAATTTATAACAAGAGTTCACTATTTTTTTTCAGAAACTAATTCCTTTTCTTTTTACTATATAGAAAAGAGAATTTTTCTACGGTTAAAAATACAAACCATCTTTTCTTTTTCTAAAAATAGAAAACTCTTTCTCTATATATGCGTTTGCATTTTTGAGTGCTCTCAGACAATCACTCTTTCAAAATCTCCTTTAACTTCTTAAATTCATGGCACACATTTGTGAAAAATGTGCTGAAAACTCCCATATTTCAATCACGAGTTCCGAACCAACGGAATACAACTCCCCGAAAACACCAGAACATCCACCTGGATTTCATCCACCTTCTCGAACACCAGGAACCACACCAACTTCTAAGAAAAGCAAGAAAGTTTTGTTTTGCTCTCCACGAACAAAAGAAAAGATCGACGAAATGCATTATTATCAGCAGCAAATGTTCTATGAGCAAAAATTGACGACTTCTCGTTTGACGTATCTCGAACGACTAGCCTCTCTTTTCTGCAGCTCTGACAGGCATAACGTACATGAGCCAATACCTATACCATCATCTTCACGAACTCCAAACTCATGGGATAGGAATTACAACAACAATGAAGGAGTAAGTGGAAAATACAATCCTTGGGAACCAAAGAATCCTTGGGAACCAAGAAGATAATCTTTTATATCGTTTAAATTTTCTGAAAATAAATTTGTATTTAAAGTATCTGTTTTTGAATTCATATTGTTTTGAATAAAATATTTTTTTATATATAGTGTTCATTTCATCTCAACAAACCAGAAAAACAAAAGTATTCAGCACCTGTCGACCGCCCAGTTCTATGCTGTCCACCGGTACAGCCCTTTTGTTTTTTTATTTTTCAACCAGAAAATTTACCTGTCGACCGCCCATAAACTCCCTGTCGACCGGTCATAACAAAATTATATGTTTATAATTTTCCAGAACCTGTACCTGTCGACCGCCCCATATATAACCTGTCGACCGGTCAACATACAAAAGGTTTTATATATTCTTCCAGAACTAATTCCTGTCGACCGCCCCAAACTTACCTGTCGACCGGTATCGGGAATTGCTGTTTCCTTTTACATTAGACACGTCGATTCACTTTTTAAATTCTCATAATCTTTCATTGAAATCCTATTTATTCTTACTCCTAATTCTATCAATTCTACCTTCAAAAGGAATTTCTATTTCTCTAAACTCTAAAATGGCTCCTAAGCAAAAGAGATCAAAAACTTCATCTTCTCAAACACCAATCCAACCCATTGGTTCTCAAATCAAACAATGGCTTATGGATCCACTAGCAGTGAAAAAGTGGAACAAAATGAAAGACTATACAATTCACCATGGGTCATTCATCAAGTTCTCTGATTTTGTCTACTACGACGTTCGAGAGATATCAAACAGCGCAGGCATTGAATCTCTTCTTTCTTTTGAACACAACAATGTTGAGATTAGTCACATTTTGATAAAGCTATTCTACGCTAATCTCAATTTAGAGAAATTTAAACCCCACAACTCAGAAGATTGCTTATGGTCAGTAATATGTGGACAACACATTTTTCTTTCTAAAGATAGAATGGCAGAAATTCTACGATCTCACAATGATGGTATACAATTCTCTACTGATTTCTGTCCTATTCATATTCCTGATAAACATAGTCACTTATTCATTGAAGACCATAAGTCAAGTACCAAAGGAGTCAATTTGAGACCCTCGACTAGAATTCTTCATCTTTGTATCACGCATTCTCTACTTCCAAGAACTGGAAATTTTGACGCTGTTTACAGAGAAAATTTTAAGGCATTGTACGCTATCTTTGGGAATATCAAGGTAAATTGGATTGAGATGATTTTTGACGAAATTTCAATGGTAAACAAACGCTCTAGGCCACATCTGTTTTATAACGAGTATATTATGCGTTGCCTCATGGACTGTGGAATAAGATCCCCCGCGTCCAAAATTTCAATACCAAAATGTATTGATAAAGCGTCCAAAAAGAGGATGAAGCTACCCGATCCGTGCTTTACCATTATTCCTTTTGAGCAGTATGTCGAACTAGGTCCTCCGGAGACTTCGTCTTTACAAATCCTTAGACAAAGGCCTGAAGACGTAACAATTCCACCATCTACTTCTTCAACTAAAGAAACTCTTGAACAAATTGCACGTAATCAATTTTTACTCGAAGCAAGACTGAAACGAACCAATAATAAGCTTGACCGCTTGGACACTAAACTTGATAAGCGGTTCAGTAAATTAAAGTCTTTCTTCGGAACAATTTGGGAAGCAATCTCCTGTGCCTCATTTTCCGCAACACTTGCACAAGATCCCGGAAAACGTCCTATGCCTCCTACTTTTACATGGTCCTCATCGGAAGAAGGTACTAGTTCTGGAGCAAGTACCCAACATAATCGTGGTCGTGGAATGTCGCATATTGAAGAAGGAGATCATGACGATGTTGAGAAGGATGATGATGACGGAAACAATGAGGAACAAGAGGAGGAAGGAGATAAAGACGAAGAAGAAGATAGTGATTCGGACTGGCCATCACAATAGTCTTTACGTTTTTATCTCTTTATCTTCAAAAACTTAATTATGACTAATATATGTAATTATGCCACTATCTAGTACTTCTGGTGTGTTTGTTTTGGTTTGTAATATGCAGAACAATTTACTTATTACAATGCTAGCCTACCCTTTTTGTCGATGACAAAGGGGGAGAAAATATTACTAACGACTGTTGTGCAGATTATATATAATTCAGGGGGAGCTTATATACAGGGGGAGCATATATACAAGGAAAAATATTACTAACGACTGTTGTGCAGATTATATATAATTCAGGGGGAGCTTATATACAGGGGGAGCATATATACAAGGAGAGATAACGGATTAATCCAAGTTGTCATCAATCAAAAAAGGGGAGAATGTTGAGTCAAAGCTTCATGGATTATTTTGATTTATGACAAGAAGAAGCTTCTACATCGACAAAAAGAAGACGAGATGCCTTCATAGGTTAGAAGTTGATTATTTAGAGTCATAAATGTTAAAATCTATCCTCAAATAATCATACTTCTTCTTGGCTTTCAAAAATTACTTATAAGACCTTTTTTTATGCATATCATCAAAAACATGTCGACCTACACTTTTTTATAGGTCAACAGGTTTTCAAAATATAACGGTCGAAAAGAGGTCGACCTATAATTTTTTATAGGTCAACAGGTTTTTAAATTACAACGGCTAAAAACATGTCGACCTATAAATTTTTATAGGTCAACAGCTTTTTGAAATTTTGTGAAAAGTCATCTCCTTCCTTGAAGAGTTACATCCATTTCTTCTCAAGAATAATCACTTCTTTTAAGAGCAACTTTTCACCAAAAATTACATCTCCTCGATTATTATAAATACATCGATTTTCATTCATTCAAACTACCGAAATTTCTCTCCATTCTCTTGTCTATATTGTATTATTCTTAGCATTCTAAAAGCACTCAAAAGCATTCAATTATCGTTTGAATCTCCAAGCATATTTAACATACTTGTGATTCAACTCGATAATCCACTTCCAAATCTTTGCAAACATCAATATATATTTGAGGATAAGATTATAGGAAGGGTGTACTCAATCGTTGACAAATCAGTGTTGAAAGAAGAACACAATCAGAAGTCAAACTCTTGTAATCGTCTTGTGGGTAAGCTTGTAGCCCGTGAAATCAAGTGGGTAAGCTTGTGGCCCGTGAAATCAAGTGGGTAAACTTGTAGCCCGTAAATCAAGTAGTTGTGAACCTGTTCCTCCGGGTGAAGCGAGGGTGTTGTTTAGTGAAAAGCCGAAGAGGAGCTTCGGGACTGGACGTAGGACGGGAGGTCCGAACCAGTATAAAAATCCTGGTGTCATTACTCTACTTCACTTTACTTTACTGCATTTATAGCTATTAGTGATATAATTCTTGTTTGTGAATTTTTACCTGTGTAACTATTGAATAGCTTAAGTTATCACATACATTCCGCATAGCCATATTATAGATCCTGCACAAGTCGCGTACACACCCGACTTTTCAATCAGCAATAAAATGTTCTTCAGTTTATGTTCTGATGTGTGTTGTTCTCAAAGCAATCCAGCCTTTCCTTTGTAGGGAAGTTTGGGTCGTTTCAGATTTTGTTGATGATAATATTAAATTTGCATCATTTATCATTCGATTGATTAATAATTAGAACCACTGATTATTGAACGGTTTGAGAAAATCAAATATTGAAAATTTATTGATAGTGAAATAAAAAGTAAAATATGAATTTGAGAATTTGATTTCGGGTGATTTTATAATATTGATTTGCAAATGGTTTGAAATAATATATTTATATTTTAAAAGTGTTTCATATAGAAATTGTTTTAAATGAATTATTGGAAAAAATAATAATAATAAGTGTATACCCTCTTTTCTTTGAAAATGATTTCGGTGATGAGTGCACGCATCATCGATGGTTATTTTCAAGAGTCTAAGTAGGGAGACATTTAATATTTTGTATTTTGTTTTATGAAATTGAACTTTATTTAAATCCATTTTATAGTATGGTTTTATGTAAATGATATATTAAATGAAATTTTTTTGAAAAAAAGCCCGAAATTTAATTCTTGAAATCTTGAATAAGTAATGAATTGGAACTTCGAAATATTAAGAGAGTTATAATTAAAATAAAATTCTTAATAGTTGGATAATAAAATGAAACGAATGGTAACCATTGAAATTTGTGTAGTAATTAATTCTGTTCTGTAGCATGAATAACTTACCAATTAATTAAAAAATTAAATGTTATAAAACTTAAGTTATGTTTCCTATTGATTGGTTATAAAACTTAAGTTATAAGAATGGATAATGAAGTGGAAACTTTGATTGGTTAAAAATAAATAAAACTTAAGTTATGTAATAAACGATGTATACTTAGTTTTGTTATGGTTAGCAATATGAATTAACCGAATCAATGAAAAATTAATTAAGAGAATTATTTAGTAATAAACCAAATATATTGATATTAATGTTTGGTTTTGCAAAAATATAAGTCAATAGGCTTATAATTTATAAACTTAACGAAGGTTGAACAAATAAATTTAAATTTAATTTAAAACGAGCTCGTCGCGAAGCTGCAGTTCGTAATTTTCCGAATTGAAGTTTAAATAAATGTATTGGATCCAAATAAAATCGGAATTCTTTAAAACAAGAATCCTTGGGATATGTTTGAATTAGTTTCCTAATGAAAGAGAAAAAAATTAGATTTCGACTTGTAGATTTTATGATACGTGTGATTCAAATTTTCAGAAAAATCGCGGTACAGAAATTCCTGATTTGAAAATAAAATATTATTAAAATCAAGTTGAAAAAATTATATGGCAAAACATGTATATAAATTGACAACCTTCATACTACGCCTTTTCTAGGATGAAAGGTTTTAAGTGGGGGAGAGTGTAACATCCCGAGATTTGCGACGATTTAAATTATTAAATTTAATGTGATTTCTTTTAACAATTGTTTCAATTATTAAAAAATAATGATTTATGTCATATATTATTAAGATATTAACTTGATTTGATTTGTTAACAATGAATCTCAATAATTATATTCAATAATAATTTATGTTTGGTAATTTATTTATATTGAATTTGAAACTAATATTGAAGTAACCATATATGAAAAGGATAAACTAATTTTGAAACTCCATTCATATATTGAAAAATCTAGATTTGTGAATATAAAGAATATAAACCATTTTGGGTGTATAATGAATCTCAACTTATTATAAATGCAATAATTTCCTTTGATTGTAAATATTGCTATAATTTGGTATGTTTTTAATTATTGAGAACTGAAATTTATTTGTATTAAATTGAGTCAATAAATATGTAATTTAAATTTAATGATTGATTATGGAATCTAATGGTATAAACTTAATCAAATTGATTTGTTATTGAAACCCGACTTATTTTGACAATAATATTTTACATCGATTGTAAATTAAATTTGGTTTTGGTTTGTATTGTTAAGCTTTAAAGCTGAAACTTAATATTGAGATATTTAAATGAAACAGTTTTAGTTAGTTTAAAAAAACTAAAATCTAAATTGAATTTTGTTGATAATAAAAATTGGAATTTAATGTTAGTAAAATTTGATTTTCTAATTAAAATTTTATTTTATTTTGATTAAACTAAAGTTGGTAAGTAATTATAGTATTTTTTTTGAAAGCTATAGATTTATGGGTATAATTAAGATTACTTTTGAATAACAACCATTTTGTTTCATTTCTTTATCTATTTTATATCAGTGTGAAATTTATGTGATTAAATGTTAGATAATATTAATTAAGACGATAATTATATATAGAATTTTAACTAACATTTATTTTATTCATGGAGACAAATAACTTGTAGTTGATTTTTAATTGGAAAGATAATTTACTGTGAATTTGTTAATAATAAAATGGGAAACTAAAATAAACAATTAATATGAATTAAATGAAAATTTAAGAAAAGAGAGAGTTCGATTGGATTTTAAATTTCTTTCTAATAGTTTAACAAGTATAATAGTTAATAAAACATGATTGTGGGATGCTAATAAATTTGAAATAAGAAATTCAGCATGTTAATTAATTTCTTCAAATTGGAAACTACAAATATAAAAGGCATATAAATTATTGTAATTGCAAATGATTTATTTTGTGGTTTTATGTAAATAAAGTTTATAACTAGAACCATTTTAATCATATTTGGAATTTATTTATTTTTACAATTTAATTATCACTAAAAACCTGCCCATAAATTATCTTTTCTCTCAATTCCTTGTAAACATGATGCTGTATCTTTAAAATGATATTTCAATGGCCGCCTTTGATCCAATCTTCAAACAATAATATAAAATATATGACTTTATGAAATTGAAAACAAATGGGTTCGTTGAACTCATATCAACGAGATCTCCACATCCATGGCCTTAGTTTTGGGTGTGGCATAAGATCTGGGGATCGACTTTTCATATCCGAAGCTGGGTTTGTGAACACAATGATTGCTGGTGGCGTAGAAGGAAAAACGGGATGTGTGTGGAGTTCGTGGAGGCAAGAGGGGAAGATGGCCAGGTTTTGGAGGATTTCTGGGCATAAAAGTTTCGCATCCTAAATAGGGCTCAAATGGAGAAGACAACAGATGCATTTTTCATGTTTCATTCGAGATATAGGTGAAGGACATGGATGCGGAGAGCATGCAATGAGGAGTTCGTAGCAATCGACGGATGTTCAAATCTTGTAGGAATGAGGCAGAAATTGTGATTAGAAAATCATGAGAATGGATTACTGGAGTCGTCGTGAGTAGTTTTAGATAATGGGAGAAGAAGAAGGGATGACATGAAAAGTTAAGCTGACGTGTTAAAATTGTATTGGTGAGGTTTTATTTATTTTAATTTGAACTTCCAAATGTTTAAATGGGTATAACTTTCTGCTACGAGGTCGGAATCGGACGAAATAAATTGTATTGAATTCATATCGTCGTGCTCTTCATGATGGCACTGATTTGGACTGATTCTGAGACCGCTGAATTTTGGGCTAAACATTGGATTTCAATCTCGTTTGAAGCCAAGGTGAGTGATTGAACCCACTCATGCGTAACTAAAGTATTCTAATATTAGTTAAATTGATATTATATCATGATATTCAAGTTAGAAAGGCAATTACTATTTATTCACTCATGAATCAATTACAATGTTTACAAGATTACTGTAATAACCCGGAAAATGTGAACCAGTTTAAAATTTTTAAATTAGGTTATTACCAAGAAATTTGAATAATTTAAATAGCCTATTTCAATAAAATATAGAATTTGGTATAATATCGCAGTTTGAAATTTTGATTACAAACTTTGTCTGACTGTACCGGGTGGAAGATATAACAGATTTTAACGAAACTGAAAATATTTAAATCTGTTCATCTCTAACGAATCTGAAAAATCGAAGTTTCATAGCGGAAATCAAAAGTTATGGCCAAACGAATTTTCAGAAAGGTCGCTATATAGTATGTATAACCCTTAAAAATTGAGATATTGCATACGACCTCGGAATTCGACGAAACCACTTTTGTTGGGTCCGGGATGTCAAATTATTGCTAAGTTTCAAATTTCATAATTTTTGAAGCTAGTATGTGAGCGGGGCAAAGGATAATGTGTTTGGTCAAATTCTGTTAAAATGGGTCGACCTAAAAATGGCCGTTTTTCAAACGAGCTCAGAATTCGACGAAACTGGTTTTGTTAGGACCGTATCGTCAAAACAAAGCTAGATTTATTTTTTTGGAATTTTTCGATTAAGTTTGTGGCCCTGGCAAATTGAAATGTACGTTTAAATTAAATATCGAATGTTTTATATTTTAATTTGAAAAATAACTGACTGTAACAATCGAAATGGCCAACGAAGCATATTCCATTGTGTCCGGAATGGGGGTATTTAGCTAGGGGCGACAGTCGTTGGGTTTAAAAAGGAGTCCGTTTGCAAAAACACTATTTAAAAATTTTTCTATAAATTCTGGCCAATAGGAAATTTTCTTTAAAAAAATAAAAAATAAAAAAACCTAAAAACCCTAGCCGCCAGGACGAAACGGACGATCCCCGTCGCTCCACGCTTTCCCTCCTTTTTTCGATCGCCTCAGGCCGTTTCGCCGCCGACCCACGTTGAAGCTTTCGTTCGCCGTACTCCCCTCTCCACATCCGACCCAGCCTCGCCACCAACAGAGCCGCCGTCGTCGAGTTCTGGCGCTTCAAAGTCGGCACGTTCAAGCTTCCGCCCAGGGTTCATTTCGACGTCGAACTGCAGGAGACTGGTGGTGCCGGAAAGCTCTTCCCTCCCTCGACGATGTCCAATGGTCTGATCGTCCTATAGAGCTACGAATCAAGAGAAAAATCCAAACCTAGAATTGAGCAGGTTTGAAAACTAACGGCTTATATAATTTTAAACTGTTTTAACACTTTAAAGCGTTGCAAAGCTTTAAAAAATAATATCTTTTTCGTTCTTTAACGAAATTCGATGAAACAGGAGACACCGTGACCGCAAGGAGGCTCTCTACATTCTAGAAGAAGCCGCGGATTTTTCTGACCTTCCTACGATTTTTAGCACCGCAATAACCAATGTGAGGAATCTGAATTATCTGTGTGAATGAAATCGCGTTGTATAAATTATATAAGCGAAGTGTAAATTATACACGCATTGTATACCTCATGTACATGTGTTGTATAAGTTATATTAGCGATGTATAAATTATACAAGCGTTGTTTGAAACATATATGCTTTGAATTGTGATGAAATGCAAGTGAATTATTATATTATATATATATATATACTCCCCTCGTCCACAGACCATGGACGATATTTATTGCTTGTGATTGACGTGATATTATATGGTATGACGAATGGTTGGAAATAATTGATTGTGGTTGATATTATTGTTGAAAAATACCTTTGTGGTTGAAAAATACCCTCCTGTGGTTGAAACAAAATAGAATAGGATTGTGGAATTGAAAATAAAACATGCCGCCTGCGTGCGAACTAGATGCATGATCCCCATTGTCAAAAACCGCGAGGTTTTAAGGTAGAGCGAGCAGCCGTACTAGGGACGGTCCCGGTTTTAACTACCCTGCCGTTATGCTGCCGAAATTTTCTGAAATATTTATGTGTTAGAATAATTTTCATTCATTGGAATTATTTGCATATGCTATATAGAATATTCATGTGTTGAGTTGCAATTCATTCGTTGAGTTGAAATTCATGTGTTGAATATTATTTGAATTTAAACAAGTGGCTTTAGCAATAAAAATCACATTTTTATATATATACAAACTATATAGAATATTCATGTGTTGAGTTGCAATTCATTCGTTGAGTTGAAATTCATGTGTTGAATATTATTTGAATTTAAACAAATGGCTTTAGCAATAAAAATCACATTTTTATATATATACAAACGATATAGGATATTCATGTGTTGAGTTGCAATTCATTCGTTGAGTTGAAATTCATGTGTTGAATATTATTTGAATTTAAACAAATGGCTTTAGCAATAAAAATCACATTTTTATATATATACAAACGATATAGGATATTCATGTGTTGAGTTGCAATTCATTCGTTGAGTTGAAATTCATGTGTTGAATATTATTTGAATTTAAACAAATGGCTTTAGCAATAAAAATCACATTTTTATATATATACAAACGATATAGAATATTCATGTGTTGAGTTGCAATTCATTCGTTGAGTTGAAATTCATGTGTTGAATATTATTTGAATTTAAACAAATGGCTTTAGCAATAAAAATCACATTTTTATATATATACAAACGATATAGAATATTCATGTGTTGAATTGCAATTTGTTCGTCGAGTTGAAATTCATGTGTTGAATGTTATCGTCTTCTAAAAATAAAATGAATCGACAATGAAAACTATATTTTTATAGTGAATATGAAGTGTTAAAAATACACATGTGTCGAATAAATATTTTTGATGATAAAAATATTCCTTTTATCATGTATAGGCTTAGTTAAAAATACACATGTGTCGAATAAATATTTTTGATGATAAAAATATTCCTTTTATCATGTATACGCTTAGTTAAAAATACACACGTGTTGAAATAAATAATAGTTTGCTAGAAATATTATTATTAGCTTTGTTCTGCATATATATACATGTGTTGAACAGGAAAAATGGATTAGCTATAGAGTAA
Source organism: Allium sativum (assembly GCA_030737875.1). Classification (NCBI taxonomy): domain Eukaryota; kingdom Viridiplantae; phylum Streptophyta; class Magnoliopsida; order Asparagales; family Amaryllidaceae; genus Allium; species Allium sativum. Next base: position 361,013,810 of record CM060921.1, on the reverse strand, counting down.
AGAAATTATTTGCGTGCCCGACAAATAGGTAAACCTTGATGAGTTGGCTGCGCAATTTTATTTATATATCAACTCCTGTGAATGCCATTGGATGCGGAGTGCTGGTTTTTCTGTGTGAAATAATAAACAACGCCATAGGATAGTAACAATTAATTTTGAACTACACTACATGGCATACTTCTTGATGATAGGCATACTTCATCATATTCCACATAAGCAATTGGAGCTTGTGTGACGAGTGGAAGATTTACCATACAAGCAAGAGGCTAGTATGGCGATGACTATATACTACAGGTTGAACTGATGACTGATATGGACTATATAAATTATAACGATAAATTGCCAGATTAATAAAAACCCCACACGGGTCTAGAGTTGACAATAGTCACGTCGCTCTAGTTATTAGATACGGCACATGGACTATTTATTTCCACACGGAAACGGGGTGACGGGAATTTATTCTCTGGAGTGATTATCAGTACATGCTCCCCCGTAAACACCAAAATATATCACTAAAAATATGTGAATGCTTTTTAGGATTTATTGGGTACCTAATACGGCCCAATAAATTTCCAAACCCCTTCCCGTACAAAGGAGGTTATGGCGAAATTTTTCGAAATATTAAGGCGTTAGTGAAATATTTGAAGTGAAAACGAAGTTGAAAATATAAAATGAGCTATAGTTGAAATTATAGAATGAACTATATTTATATATATTAATATAAATATAATTAAAAGGAATGGAGGCCGTGCAGTTCGCGTTTCGAAATCGTAATTTGAAATGATTAGTACGAGAAATCCGACCATCGGATTTTCCCGAAACCGCAACCGCTGGGTTCGCCTCGGAAATATCTTTCTAACGGCACCAACCTTGTAAAAATCCAACGGTTGGATTGTCCGGAATGTTTAATTCAAATCTGAAGAAAAACAGCGCCAGAATCATTTATATTTATATATAAATATAAATATAATTAAAATAGAATCGAATAACGACGCTGCAGTTCGAATTTTGAAACCGTAACTTCAAACGACTAGTGTGGAAGATCCGACCGTCGGATTCTCACGAAACTGGGACCGTTGGGTTCGCTTTGGGAATATCTTCCCATTGATATAGACTTTGTAGAAATCCAACGGTTAGATTTTCCGATATGTGTAAAACAAATTAAGGGAAAAACAGCGCCAGTGCCATGGCACGACCTGAAACGTCGTTTAATTAAATATGGCCATTTTTAAATAAATAAAAATAGCGAAAAATCGTTATAAAATATTATAAGCAATATTGATTGAGAATAAACCAAATGGGCTTGAATTGTTTGATATTTGATGGTTGCATGTGTATGACATGAAAATAACACTAAAGAACCGAAAGATGGATGTCGTATAATATAACCATAAAATAAATCGATTTAAATTCTAATGACGTGAATTATTTGAAAAGGCCGAGCTAATCCTCATTTCAAATAATTTATCGAGCGATTCGAATTGGAAAATGCAAAGACGATTCAAGACCGACGATCTTCGTATCGGTTGGATGGGCGCTACTGAGGTTCCTGACCGGAGTAGCTACCGGAAGGGGACGGAAGTAGTAGCCGTCTGAACGTATGTGTTGATTGGACGGATATACGAGGAATTTGACGCCTCCGGTTTCGTTCAGACCCAGGACGGACTTGTAAATGGACTATGTGTCTGACATTGGATTTTGTACTATATTGATTGATCTCTGTTAAATATATATCTGTTTGGCGGCGGAGAATTTATTCTTTTGCTTAACGCCCTTCTCTGAGACGTACGAGCTCAGAGGTTATATATCGATGGAAATCAATCGTATGGAGTGGACTGCCTATGTGGCATGCCAAGATGTTGTGATCAAGGCTTCTGTTGCAAAGCAAAGTCTTGTGGATGATGATCAAAGCAAGGTCTACGTGGCCTAGCTTTGTGTATTTCGTAGATTCGCGAACCTCACACCCCGGTATGAGTTAAAAACGGGATACTGACTGCAGGGAGAGCACGACGTTTCTTTCTAGCTATGGTGGTGTCAGTGACTTACCAGCCCTGACATATTTATCTACTTTTCACCTTTGTGGTTGTTGGAATGCGAGGCGCCTCGATTATAGGTCTGTAAGGACCGGGAAACGTGTGTTCAGGCATAATTAATCCTCTAACGTAAGTGAGGACCGGCCCTGAAGCATCCAGGTGTTACCCAGAGTGCGTAGTCCCGAGGCATTTGCTAGAGTGTCTCGAAGCGGAGAGGAGCTTGCCCCTTGCCTCGACTCATGACGGAAATCCAACTTCCAATACAAAATAACGGTCTTGATTGTAGAACTAGTATGACGACATAGTAGATGGTAGCTATGCCGCCTATGATTGATATTTATGATGCTATTCGTTTTGAAAACATATATGCACTAGTAATAATATCAAATGATTTTGCTTTATACGTATCAAGCATATTTGGCCCTTATAAGGTAAAACTCTATCCTCCGGCTTGCGTTGCATTGTATGATGGGACCTGAGTCTTATACCGGCTTCATTCTTTCTAAGAGCATTGCGTTGTTTTAAAAAAGAATTTACTTTGTTTTAAATGCACTAGCAATCACTGGACTAAACCCGTTCCGCGAAAGTGGCGTGGTCCTATGATTTGCTATTACTGTTGTTTAACTGTTAAATAGATTCCTCATACCAGTCCCCATGACTGACTCGTTGTTTGTTCACTTTGCAAACGCGGGTGCCCTTATTTTCACATGGGCAGCCTAGTACACAGGTGACAGGTGGTTTTTGGTTCTGCACAGCTGCATAGAGTGCACTTTTGGCTCATGGCGAGGCTGACTTCATAGAGATGACTTTGATATTTTCCGCCATTACTGTACTTATATTATGATTCCGCCACTGGCGATGCAGACTGATTTACTTTCCGTATTTCTCACTATATGTATATGTATTCCGCCTTCGGCGATGTAGACTGATACTCTTATCATGTCTCACTGCATGTATGTAATCCGCCTCTGGCGATGATGACTGATCACTTTCCTTTCATTCACTAAGCATACCCCACGTTATGCTATTCTGATATTCCTACATGTTGTGATTCCGCTGCCATATCCATGTAAAATTGTTTTATTTATTGTTTCTGCTATTATCTGTACTCTGCTATGATGATTAATGTATTATTTCCCAATGATTATCCTTAATACCGCCCCTCGGATTTTGGGATCGTCACAGTTGGTATCAGAGCTTTGGTTAACCATAGTTCCGGGATCTAACACATTAAACACCTCGTCTGAATAGAATCAGTAGTGTTCTAATGTGAGTAGCTCGTTAGAGATAGGATTAGCAATGTCCTAGAATGAGCTAAGCAGATTAGCAAAACAATTTGATCAGTACATCATCATTATCTTTCCTTGTATTCCCTTGCTTTATCATTTATGAAAACTATCAAATCTGTGAGCTTGACTCTTTTCTTGCTTATACAGTACTCTTAGATGGCTACACGAGGAGCAGCAGCTAGAGGAGGCCGTGGAGGCCGAGGAGATACAGCAGGAGGACGGGGGAATATCCCCGTAGTTGTGGAAATCCCTATTATTCAGCCACCAGCACCAGAAGACTTTGAGCTAGATAAAGTAGCAAAGAGGTACAGAAATCTTGGGGGGAAACCTTTTACTGGCACTGGCACAGTGACCGAAGCTATAGCTTGGCTAAAAACCTGTGAGAAAATCTTCGAAGGTATGGGTATGGGAACTAACAACAAAGCCCGACTTGGCATTTGGCTCCTTCAGGAAGAAGCAGAGCTGTGGTAGGATGCCATTACCTCTGGGGATGCAGCTGGTACTATCCGGACTTGGGAGCAGTTCAAGACTTTGTTCAATGAGAAGTTTGTACCGGAACAGGCTCTAGAGAGGATGAGAGAGCAGTTTGCTAATCTCCAACAAGGAGACCTCTCTATTCAGGACTATCTAAATAAGTTCACCCAGTTATCGCGCTATGCTCCAGAACTGATTTTAACCAACAAAGCAAAGAATAAGAGATTCATATTTGGGATGAAGCACAAGTATCACGATAGAGCTATGAGCAACATCAAACTCTCCTTTACAGAACTAGTAGAGATGGCTTGCAACTACGAAGACATGGATGAGAGACATGCTAGCCAAGACCGCGCTAAAAGCCAAGCAGGGAATAAGCGCAAAGCTTCAACAGACCAACCCGAATCTAGCATTACCGCGGCCGCTACTCAAAAACCCGCAAAGATCCCGAAAGGAAACTGCTACAATTGTGGGAAGCCCGGTCATTTCTCTAATGTATGCAAAGCCCCAAGGAAGCCGAAGGCAAATGACTCAGCCGAATGCTACAACTGCCACAAGAAGGGGCACTATAGCAAGAATTGTCCTTTGAAGAAGAGCGCACAAGTGGCCCATGTATATGACGGGAAGACCCCGCCATCTATCACCGATGGATCAGGTAAACCTGATGTCTTGGGAGGTACCCTTACCATTAAAAATATTCCTGTTTCTGTACTTTTTGATACTGGTGCATCACGTAGCTTCATTTCTGGTAACATTGTTCATAAGTTAAAATTGAAACGAAGAAAACTTAAGGAACCAATTAAAGTTCAAAACCCGATAGGAGGTTCGGTTAGTCTCAGTATATACTGCAGAGTGCCTATCTCTTATTCATGTTATAAGTTTCCTATCCACTTAATTGTTATGGATTTATCGGAATTCGATGTTATACTCGGTTTGGAATGGTTAACAAAATATAAGACCGAAGTTAGATGTGCCGAAAGAATCGTTAAAGTCGAAACGAAGCTTGGACCTATATACATACCATGTCATGGCTCAGAAATTAATAGAGCAGAATTTTGGTCTTCTTTAGAAGTTATTCCCCCTTCGATAGAAAAGATTCCGATCGTGAAAAACTACGCGGATGTGTTTGAAGAAGTAGAAAACTTACCACCGCAAAGAGAAATTGAATTTAGAATAGATTTAACTCCTAACGCCCGACCAGTAGTACATCCAATACGAAGAATGGCCCCGAAAGAAAAAGAAGAGCTAAGTAGTCAAACCCGAGAATTGCTTTGGAAAGGTCTGATCAGACCAAGCTTTTCAGCAAGGGGAGCCGCCGTAGTATTTGTCCCGAAATCAGACGGTACTCTAAGACTTTGTGTTGATTACCGAGATCTCAATAAACAGACACTGAAGAACAAATATCCTTTGCCCCGAATAGACGATCTGTTAGATCAATTAAATGGAGCAACCGTATTCTCCAGAATAGACTTAGCTACAGGTTTCCACCAATTGCGTATAGCTGAAGACTGTGTTCCTTTGACAGCCTTCAGGGGTCCCGATTTATTCTACGAATGGTTAGTAATGCCGTTCGGTTTGTGTAACGCTCCAGCATACTTCGTTGATCTTATGAACAGAGTGTTCCGTGGTGTGTTGAATAAATTTGTTCTAGTCTTCATCGATAACATTCTAATCTACTCTAAGTCGGAAGAAGAGCATGCAAAACATTTAGAACAAGTGTTGAAAATTCTAAGGAGAAATGTCTTAAAAGCTAAATTTTCTAAGTGTGTCTTCTGGCAGAATGAAGTTAAATTCCTTGGCCATGTCGTGTCAAAAGAAGGAATTGCTGTAGACCCAAGCAAAATTACAGCGATTCAAAACTGGAAACAACCTACTACTCCCACAGAAGTTCGAAGTTTCCTTGGATTGGCTAGTTACTATCGGAAATTCGTTCAGGATTTTTCAAAGATATCAGGAGTTTTGACAAAGCTTACAAAGAAGCATGAGAAATTCAAATGGACTCCCGAATGTGAAGAAGCTTTCCAAGAGCTAAAACTGAAGTTGACAACTGCTCCGGTATTGACAATAATAGAAGGTAACCAAGACTTGACTGTATGGACTGATGCTTCTATTAGAGGGCTAGGCGCAGTGTTAATGCAAAAAGGCCAAGTGATCGCTTATGCCAGCCGTCAACTAAAGCCGCATGAAAGAAACTATGCTACTCATGATCTTGAGTTTTTAGCTATCGTGTTTGCTTTAAGAATCTGGAGGCATTATCTACTGGGCGAGAAATTCGAACTATACACCGATCATCAATCCTTGAAATACCTGTTCACCCAGAAAGATTTAAACCTGAGGCAACAGCGTTGGTTAGAATTCCTTGCAGCATACGATTTTGAAATTATATACACTCCAGGGAAAGCCAATGTTGTAGCAGATGCGCTCAGCAGAAAGAATGAAATCATCGCCAGTTTTGTCATCACGTCTTCATTAATAGACAGGATCTCGACTCTTCAGAAAGACGATGAATTTATTCAAAGAATCAGTCAAAGAATCAAAGGAGGTGAATCCACAAGTTTTCGACTCGATGACAAAGGGGTTCTAAGATTAAAGGGTAGAATCTGCATCCCAAACTTTCCCGAGCTCAGAAGAGGAATACTTGATGAGTGCCACAAATCTAAATTAAGTATCCATCCCGGTGTGAGCAAAATGTATAACGATATCAAACGCACATTCTGGTGGAGAGCTATGAAAAGAGATATCTTATTATATGTTAGCAGATGCCCCACTTGTCAGCTAGTTAAGAGTGATCAGCAGAAATTGGCTGGATTATTACAACCCTTAGAAATTCCAGGATGGAAGTGGGAACAAATTTCGATGGATTTCATCGATGGCCTACCTCGAACTAGAAAAGGAAACGACAGTATATGGGTAATCGTAGATCGCTTCACGAAGACTGCCCATTTCATACCTGTCCGATCCAACAGAACGGCTCAAAGTCTAGCACAGATTTACTTCAAAGAAATTGTTAAACTTCATGGAGTACCGCTCAATATAGTCACCGATAGAGATCCCCTATTTACTAGCAAATTCTGGGAAGCATTCCAGGAAGAATTGGGGACCAAATTGAATCTAAGCACCGCTTATCACCCTCAGACAGACGGCCAAACTGAGCGGGTGAATAGAATTTTAGAAGATCTATTACGGGCTTGCGTTATTGATTTTGGAGGCTCATGGGAAGATCATTTACATTTAGCCGAATTCTCTTACAACAATAGCTATCAAGCAAGTTTGGGAATGTCTCCATTTGAAGCATTATACGGTAGACCGTGCAGATCTCCCGCATGTTGGGTAGAACCTGGCAACAGACTTGTGTTAGGGCCCGATATGATTCAAGAAGCATCGGATAAAGTCGATTTCATTAAGAAGCGATTGAAAACCGCTCAAAGCCGACAGAAAAGTTATGCAGATGCAAGAAGAAGGGATATATCGTTTGCCGTTGGCGATTATGTATATTTAAGAGTTTCTCCAATGCGAGGAGTAATCAGATTTAGCAAGACTGGGAAGTTGGCACCGAGATTTATTGGTCCCTTTCCTATACTTGAAAGGATTGGAACTCTGGCATATAGGGTTTCATTACCTAATTGGTTGCCTGGTGTACATGATGTGTTCCACGTGTCTCAACTCAGAAAACATGTTCATGATCCAGATCTTGTTGTGGAAGTAGCAGCGCAACAGGATATTGACATAACTCCAGAATTAGCACTCAAGAGGGAGCCATTAAAGATAATTGGCAAAGAAACTAGAGAGCTAAGGAGGAAAAAGATTCATTTAGTCAAAGTGCAGTGGAGTAGTGATCCTAGAGACTGTACTTGGGAAACTGAGGAAAGCATTAAACAAGCCTATCCCAAATGCAGAGTGGACATCTCTGACTAACTCCGGTGCAAGGTACCTTTACAATACTTTGCATTTACATTTTATTTCCTGCTTAACTGTTATTTCCTTTTCGAGGACGAAAAGTTTTAAGTGGGGGAGATTGTAATAACCCGGAAAATGTGAACCAGTTTAAAATTTTTAAATTAGGTTATTACCAAGAAATTTGAATAATTTAAATAGCCTATTTCAATAAAATATAGAATTTGGTATAATATCGCAGTTTGAAATTTTGATTACAAACTTTGTCTGACTGTACCGGGTGGAAGATATAACAGATTTTAACGAAACTGAAAATATTTAAATCTGTTCATCAATACCTTTCTAACGAATCTGAAAAATTGAAGTTTCATAGTGGAAATCAAAAGTTATGGCCAAACGAATTTTCAGAAAGGTCGCTATATAGTATGTATAGCCCTTAAAAATTGAGATATTGCATACGACCTCGGAATTCGACAAAACCACTTTTGTTGGGTCCGGGATGTCAAATTATTGCTAAGTTTCAAATTTCATAATTTTTGAAGCTAGTATGTGAGCGGGGCAAAGGATAATGTGTTTGGTCAAATTCTGTTAAAATGGGTCGACCTAAAAATGGCCGTTTTTCAAACGAGCTCAGAATTCGACGAAACTGGTTTTGTTAGGACCGTATCGTCAAAACAAAGCTAGATTTATTTTTCTGGAATTTTTTGATTAAGTTTGTGGCCCTGGCAAATTGAAATGTACGTTTAAATTAAATATCGAATGTTTTATATTTTAATTTGAAAAATAACTGACTGTAACAATCGAAATGTCCAACGAAACATATTCCATTGTGTCCGGAATGGGGGTATTTAGCTAGGGGCGACAGTCGTTGGGTTTAAAAAGGAGTCCGTTTGCAAAAACACTATTTAAAATTTTTTCTATAAATTCTGGCCAATAGGAAATTTTCTTTAAAAAAAAAAAACCTAAAAACCCTAGCCGCCAGGACGAAACGGACGATCCCCGTTGCTCCACGCTTTCCCTCCTATTTCCGATCGCCTCAGGCCGTTTCGCCGCCGACCCACGTTGAAGCTTTCGTTCGCCGTACTCCCCTCTCCACATCCGACCCAGCCTCGCCACCAACAGAGCCACCGTCGTCGAGTTCTGGCGCTTCAAAGTCGGCACGTTCAAGCCGCCGCCCAGGGTTCATCTCGACGTCGAACTGCAGGAGACTGGTGGCGCCGGAAAGCTCTTCCCTCCCTCGACGATGTCTAATGGTCTGATCGTCCTATAGAGCTACGAATCAAGAGAAAAATCCAAACCTAGAATTGAGCAGGTTTGAAAACTAACGGCTTATATAATTTTAAACTGTTTTAACACTTTAAAGCGTTGCAAAGCTTTGAAAAATAATATCTTTTTCGTTCTTTAACGAAATTCGATGAAACAGGAGACACCGTGACCGCAAGGAGGCTCTCTACATTCTAGAAGAAGCCGCGGATTTTTCTGACCTTCCTACGATTTTTAGCACCGCAATAACCAATGTGAGGAATCTAAATTATCTGTGTGAATGAAATCGCGTTGTATAAATTATATAAGCGAAGTGTAAATTATATACGCAGTGTATACCTCATGTACATGTGTTGTATAAGTTATATTAGCGATGTATAAATTATACAAGCGTTGTTTGAAACATATATGCTTTGAATTGTGATGAAATGCAAGTGAATTATTATATTATATATATATACTCCCCTCGTCCACAGACCATGGACGATATTTATTGCTTGTGATTGACGTGATATTATATGGTATGACGAATGGTTGGAAATAATTGATTGTGGTTGATATTATGGTTGAAAAATACCTTTGTGGTTGAAAAATACCCTCTTGTGGTTGAAACAAAATAGAATAGGATTGTGGAATTGAAAATAAAACATGTCGCCTGCGTGCGAACTAGATGCATGATCCCCATTGTCAAAAACCGCGAGGTTTTAAGGTAGAGCGAGGAGCCGTACTAGGGACGGTCCCGGTTTTAACTACCCTGCCGTTATGCTGCCGAAATTTTCTGAAATATTTATGTGTTAGAATAATTTTCATTCATTGGAATTATTTGCATATGCTATATAGAATATTCATGTGTTGAGTTGCAATTCATTCGTTGAGTTGAAATTCATGTGTTGAATATTATTTGAATTTAAACAAGTGGCTTTAGCAATAAAAATCACATTTTTATATATATACAAACTATATAGAATATTCATGTGTTGAGTTGCAATTCATTCGTTGAGTTGAAATTCATGTGTTGAATATTATTTGAATTTAAACAAATGGCTTTAGCAATAAAAATCACATTTTTATATATATACAAACGATATAGGATATTCATGTGTTGAGTTGCAAATCATTCGTTGAGTTGAAATTCATGTGTTGAATATTATTTGAATTTAAACAAATGGCTTTAGCAATAAAAATCACATTTTTATATATATACAAACGATATAGGATATTCATGTGTTGAGTTGCAATTCATTCGTTGAGTTGAAATTCATGTGTTGAATATTATTTGAATTTAAACAAATGGCTTTAGCAATAAAAATCACATTTTTATATATATACAAACGATATAGAATATTCGTGTGTTGAGTTGCAATTCATTCGTTGAGTTGAAATTCATGTGTTGAATATTATTTGAATTTAAACAAATGGCTTTAGCAATAAAAATCACATTTTTATATATATACAAACGATATAGAATATTCATGTGTTGAATTGCAATTTGTTCGTCGAGTTGAAATTCATGTGTTGAATGTTATCGTCTTCTAAAAATAAAATGAATCGACAATGAAAACTATATTTTTTGTAACGACCCATAGTCTACGCATCATAGGATCGTAGAATATTTATTTCTTTCACATACAAAGTCGTATGGTCATGTAACTTTGGGGGACGACTATTGGGGTCATTTCCCATGTTCATGATTTTTCCCGATTTTTAAATGACCATTTTACCCCTAGTTGACACTGTTTTGGCCATAACGTTTGACTGGAAAGGAATTTTGACCTAAAACCACTTCCATTGGCTCCGGATGATGGTTTCTCTTTCCGAAGAGTGGTCACATTAGCCAAACGGACTTACCGTTTGGGAGATATGGCTGAAACAAGTTTCAGATGGTGAAAAACAGCTTAATTGGGCTTAACCGGGTGATTAGCAGCTAGGCCCAAGGGGAATTTCGGGTTTAGGGGTATATGGAGGCTGATTAGGGTTAGAAAACATTTCTTTAGACATTTTTCCAGCCGCCACTTTCATTTCTCTTGACCTAGCCATGGCCTCCACTCTCTAAATCTCTCTAAAACACCCAAAAATCACTTTCTAATTGGAGATTAGGCATAGCAAACATCAAACCAAGGAGTATTAGCACGAGAACCGAGGTAGAGCTGCTGTGTAAGATTGGGAACAACGCCAAATCAGAGAGTATTTCAGTTTTGGGGTTCTAGCTGTGGCAAAGGTGTGTGATAGCATCGTTTTGACACTAATTACAGTTAATTAAGGGTAATTAGTGAAGATTAGCGAATTTATACGTAAATAAATTCTGGAAAAATTCTTAAAATTCTAAAATAATGTTTTAAGGCTCTGTTAGAAATTTGGGTTAATTTCGATGTGTTTTGCTAATTGTATGCTTAAAACATGATTAAGAGGGATTATAGGAAAATGTGAGGTTTTGGCCACTTTTGATCCATTTTGATTCATTTAAATTGTTGTTTGTTGCTTGTGGTTGCTGTTATATGTTGCTATGACCCTTTGGTATGCTTTGTGATTGATTCCAATAGTTAGATTGGTCGAAAACGCCGTCGAGAGGCGTATAAACAGTTGTTGGAAAGTTGCAGAAAACTGCAGGGTATCTGACCGGATCGGATCGGATAAGGGAGACCCGAACCGAACCGATGTAAGGACTCCGACCCGATCCGCTGAAAGATGATGAGCACGAATCGATGGAGGCTATACTACCCGCTTGCACGATCCGAATCCCTCGTGACCAGACAGTGCGACCCGAACCAGTGATGGCGATGCGACTTGGAGACTCCGACCCGACCCGTGTAGTCACTTCCGAACCGAACCGAGCACCACGAGACGACCCGAACCGGAGTTATGCACTGGAGGGGGCCGCCACGACCTGAGGATCACGATCCGATGGAGATGGGGAACTTGAACCGACCCAACCTGGGAAAGCTCAACACGACCGATCCGAACCAGGAAGGCTTCCACGATCCGACCCGAGCGTGAAGGATGATCCGAACCGATCCGAGGTTGATGGCTACGAGCTGGTGACTGCGAACCGAACCAGGAAGTTACGAACAGAATGAAGACCGATCCGGAGGGTGATGACTGAGAACCCGAGATGCAAAGGTAGTCCAAAGGGAAGTTAGAGCTCAGGATCCAGATGGGAACCAACGAGTTCACTTCATGAGTTGGGCTTTGCTGCGGGACGCGTGCCAAGGAGTTATCGACGTCTATAGCTTTGGACCACTATGGTAGGAGGTACGAAGGCGGATTCAGGGCCATTATGGCATCGGTAGAACCAAGGGCTACGACCAATGAAGTGGGTCATTGAAATGTTTGGTCATGACTCCAAGTGTTTGGCTTGGTCACAGCGGGGTTTCTACAAGTCGGGATTCGTCGTTACCTCATTTTGTCTAGTGTTCCAAAGTGGTAGATATCGTATACTTTACGCACTGAGTGAGAGACGTGAGGATGGTTGCTATGCTTGATTGTTTGACATACACACCCCACCCCTGTATTCTTACACTATTCATTATGGCACCTTAGAGCATTGTACGGTATGTGGTACTAACTCTTTGGTTGCAGGTCCAGGTTCAGGTATGGTTTAGTATACCTGTTATTATTCTGTTTAGATGCTTATCGCTCACACCAGGCTTTATGTCTGACCCAGAGTTTTATGTCTCTTCTTATTACTCTGGGTGCTCACACGAGCAGACTAGAGACAGGTTAGCTGGTGATGCACGGGTAGATGATCCGGAGACGAGCAGGAGGCTTCCACGTAATATATATATATATATTTATTCTCCCTTTGTTATTGAAGATCACTGCTTGGGCATTGGTGGTGCATCTTCTACTTTAGTTTTCTTTTGTTAGAGACAGTAAATTTGGAAAGTTGTAATAAGCTGTATTTGGATTTCCGCTGCTCTGATGTTGACATTGATTATTAGTTATCAGCTTATGCACTGTCTCGCCTGTTTTATGTCAAGTATGTTATTATTATATTTTATCCCATGCGCTGTGAGACATTCTACAGGTTCCTCGTTTAGTTCATTCTCTTCTTTCTACTCTTCCGACGACCGTTCTGTGCTAGCTGGGCATGTGTACAACGCACTTTCGGAGGAAATGCAGGCTGGTGCGGGGCGGACCGTCACACTTGGTATCAGAGCTCTAGGTTGCGTAGTTAACCTAGGGAAGTTATCGGGGAGAGATATTATACGTATACGAGAGAGCGTATTTGTGATTACTTTGGTTTTTAAAAGCTATATATATATATACTATTAGTAGTATAAGGATGAAGTCGTACTGCACTAGCACCACTATGGAGTCGTTAATCGTTTCCTTTTTCAGATTGACGATGAGCCGATATACTAGAGGTGCTGGTAGGGGAGCCAATAATGGGAATGCTGCTGACATGAGGACGATGTTTACTGACCTCATGAGAGAGATGCTTAGAGATGTGCAGAGGGCAGCTCCCAATGGTGGAAATGCTGGTGGTCCAATAGTGCAGGCGCCGAGGGTCGACTTCGCCAAGTTGAATAAGGATTATACTAGCCTTGGTGGGAAGCCGTTCCACGGAACGGAGTCGGCCACAGATGTTCAGGATTGGTTGGATAGTTGCGAACGTATCTTCGAGGATTTGGGTATCGAGGATGTAATGAAGAGAAGGCTAACGTCCCGTCAGCTGCAAGGGCGGGCAATGAATTGGTGGAATGCTATAAAGGCAGCTACTCCCGAAGATCAGGTTACTTGGGAGCAGTTTAAAGCTCGCTTTAGCGAGAAGTTCATTCCAGCTGCTCAGAAGTCAATGCTGTTTAAGAAATTCTTGGAGCTCAAGCAGAATGGCAGAGCTGTCTCGGAGTACATTGCCGAATTTGACACTTTGTCAAAATATGGGTTATCTCTTATTGATACTGCCGAGAAAAAGAATGAGAAATTCATAACCGGTTTGGACCAGTACTTGGGGGAAAGACTTATTAACCACATCGATGAGTCGTTTGAGTCGATTGTGGGGAAAGCGTTAAGATCGGAAAGTCTCTACCCTAAGCCAAAGACTGAGGCTGCATCCGCAGATGAGCCAAAGCCACAAGCAAGTGGTGGAGGCAAGGGTGGATCCCAGAATAAGAGAAAGCAGAATCAGACTAAGGATGGCCAGAAGAAAAGGAATAAGCAAGATGTGGAGTGCTTCAGCTGTGGTAAGAAGGGCCATTATGCTAGTAATTGTCGGGCCAAGCCAGCGGATAGGAAGTGCTTCAACTGTGGCCAAATGGGACATCACAAGGACAAGTGTCCACAGCCTCCTAAGGAAAAGCAAATGGTGAAAGCCTATGCTCTTAATGCTATTCCTTCTTCGTCGAATGCCCCAACTGCGGCGGAGAAGGGAAAGAATGTCGTCATTCAAGGTATGCTTTCTGTTTACCATGTTCCTGTTAGAGTTTTGTTTGATACCGGAGCTTCCAGTTCTTTCATATCTAGTGACCTGGTAGATAGGTTGGGATTGGAGCCCGAGATTGTCGATAGACCTTTAGTAGTGACGAACCCGATTGGTGGTTCGACTAGCCTTAGCATGATTTGTCGTAATGTGGTCTTATCGGGTCATGGATGCATGTTTGTTTGTGATTGCTTTGTTTTGGGCTTTACTGGGTTTGGCATTATTTTGGGAGTAGATTGGCTCCAAAGATACGGGGTGGTGGTAGACTGTGAGGGCTTGTTGGTGACAGCTAGAGCGGATGATGGGCGGAGGATAGTGTTTGGTGGTCTACCCAGTAAGGGTGTATTGGCTAGTTTTCTAAACTCCCTCGATATTCCGCATAGTGAGTTGTCAGGTTTGCCCGTGGTTGGCCAGTATCCGGATGTTTTCGAAGAAGTGACCGGACTTCCACCACACTGAGAGATTGAGTTCCGTATTGATTTGGTAAAAGATGCCAGGCCTATAGTGATGCCACTTCGTCGTATGGCACCAAGAGAGCAGCGAGAGCTCGAGGTGCAAGTCAGCGATCTTTTGAAGAAGGGATTTATCAGAAGGAGTGTTTCTGAATGGGGAGCACCAGTTGTGTTTGCTACCAAGGCGGATGGTTCCCTTCGTTTGTGTGTAGACTACCGCGAGTTGAATAAAGTGACGAGGAAGAACAAGTATCCTCTACCGCGGATAGATGATTTGTTTGATCAGTTGAGTGGCGCGAGAGTATTTTCTCATTTGGACCTCGCGACAGGTTTTCATCAGCTTAGAGTGGAAGCTGAGAGTATAGCTAAAACGGCATTTCGGACGCCGTCTGGGTTTTATGAGTGGTTGGTCATGCCATTCGGGCTAACCAATGCCCCAGCATATTTTGTGGATCTTATGAATAGGGTATTCAGAGATCAGTTGAATAAGTTTGTCCTTGTGTTCGTTGATGATATTTTGGTCTACTCGAGGACAGAGGAAGAACACAAGGGACATTTAAGGATAGTGATGGAGGTGTTGAGAAAACACCAATTGAAAGCAAAGTTTTCTAAGTGTCACTTCTGGAAGAGGGAAGTGAGGTTCTTGGGCCACGTTGTATCAGAGAATGGTATTGCCGTAGACCCGGCGAAGGTGGCTACGGTACAGGATTGGCCTATGCCCAAGAATGCAACAGAGGCAAGAAGTTTCTTGGGATTAGCTGGATATTATCGTAAGTTTATCCAAGGTTTCTCCAGGATAGCAGCACCATTGACCCAGTTGACCAAGAAGAATCAAGCTTTTGTCTGGGATGAAAGGTGCGAGATTGCATTCAAAAGTCTAAAGGACAAGTTGACAAGCGCACCAGTGTTAGTCATTCCTAAGGGGGATGAAGAGATGACGGTATACACGGATGCCTGTGGTACCGGACTGGGTGCTGTATTGATGCAAGGCGGTAGGGTTGTAGCTTACGCAAGTCGGCAATTGAAACCGCACGAGAGAAGATACCCTACCCAGGATTTAGAATTGGCAGCAATCGTGTTCGCGTTAAAGATGTGGAGACACTATCTCTTGGGAGAAAGATTTGAGCTATTTACAGATCATAAATCGTTAAAGTATCTCTTCTCTCAGAAAGATCTGAATCTCCGTCAGCAGAGATGGTTAGAGTTCTTAGCTTCCTATGATTTTGACATCGCATACACACCAGGAAAGGGCAATGCGGTGGCTGATGCATTGAGTAGAAGACATGCCAACTTAGGGGCTATGTTCCTTGAATGGAAGCAACTGGAGTTTATCGCGGGGTTTGATTTTAGACCAAAGTGCGAATTGGATCCAGAAATGTTAGCAAGTTTGACGATCAGACCCACTTTGATTGAGCGGATCGGCTCTAGTCAGAGGGACGATCCTAACCTATTGGAAATCATCTCCAAGTTAGAGATGGGTATCGATGAGGAGATGAACAAGTATGGGCTTGATCGAGATAGATGGCTTAGAAAGAATGGAAAGCTTGTTGTACCCAATGTCAATGGATTGAGAGATGAAGTGCTTAGAGAATGTCATCACTCAAAGCTGACTATACACCCCGGTGGTAACAAGATGTATCGAGATATGAAGCAGACTTACTACTGGGAAGGGATGAAAAGAGACGTTGGGAAGTTTATATCCAAGTGCATGAATTGCCAGCTAGTTAAAGCCGAGCAAAAGAAGCCTAGTGGGTTGTTACAACCCTTAGAAATTCCCGAATGGAAATGGGAGCAAGTCTCGATGGATTTCATCGATGGTTTACCAAGGACTAGATCGGGATATGACAGCATTTGGGTAATTGTAGATCGACTGACTAAAAGTGCAAGGTTTATACCA
This sequence comes from Allium sativum, assembly GCA_030737875.1. NCBI lineage: Eukaryota > Viridiplantae > Streptophyta > Magnoliopsida > Asparagales > Amaryllidaceae > Allium > Allium sativum. The sequence goes on along the minus strand of CM060921.1, from coordinate 360,997,089 downwards.
GTCAAATCGACCAGAACGGCAGCTAAATTAGCAGAATTGTATATGAAGTGGGTAGTGAGATTTCATGGAGTACCTAAAAGCATTGTGAGCGACCGAGACCCTTTGTTCACTAGTGGGTTTTGGAAGAGCTTACAAGAGGCTCTAGGGTCAGAGTTACATCTCAGTACCGCATATCATCCTCAAACCGATGGTCAGACGGAGAGGGTGAACCGTATTTTGGAGGATCTCTTGAGAGCATGTATATTGGATTTTGGTGGATCATGGGATGACCATTTGCATCTAGTAGAGTTTGCATATAATAATAGCTACCAATCCAGTATTGGTATGGCTCCGTTTGAAGCTTTGTACGGAAGACCGTGTAACTCACCATCATGTTGGATAGAGACTGGCGAGAAGTTTATGCTTGGACCAGATGTGGTGAGGGAAACTTCAGATAAGATCAAGATCATTCAACAACGAATGAAGGCAGCCCAAGATAGGCAGAAAAGTTATGCTGATAAGAGAAGAAGAGACTTAAAATTCTCCGTTGGTGACTTGGTGTTTGTCAAGATCTCTCCGTTGAAGAGCGTAATACGATTTGGCAGGAGAGGCAAGTTGGCACTAAGATTCGTTGGCCCATTCCCTGTTCTTGAACTAGTCGGGAATTTGGCATATAGAATTGACTTACCAGAGAAAATGGCGGGAGTTCACAACGTATTTCATGTTTCCCAACTAAGGAAGTTCGTTCACGACTCAGATATGACTATTTCACCTGATCAGTTAGAGGACTTCGAAGTAGAACCCGAGGCGGTTGGGAACCGCAAGCCGGCCCGTATTGTCGAGCACGACATGAAGCAACTTCGAAGGAAGGCGGTGAAGCTAGTCAAGGTACAGTGGAGCGAGGGCGAGAATGATTGTACTTGGGAGACAGAGGAGAACATTAGGAAGTCACACCCAGAACTCTTTGCCTGGTAAGATTTTGACTTCGATTTAGTTTTCCGCATGCTAGGATAGGCTTGTTCACTTGTTTTGCATGATTGATTGTTGTATGTGGTTGTTAGGCATGCGGGATCCTTTGTATGTTTTGGGTTAAGGAATTTCGGGGGCGAAATTTCTTAAGGGGGGAAGAGTGTAACGACCCGTAGTCTACGCATCATAGGATCGTAGAATATTTATTTCTTTCACATACAAAGTCGTATGGTCATGTAACTTTGGGGGACGACTATTGGGGTTATTTCCCATGTTCATGATTTTTCCCGATTTTTAAATGACCATTTTACCCCTAGTTGACACTGTTTTGGCCATAACTATTGACTGGAAAGGAATTTTGACCTGAAGCCACTTCCATTGGCTCCGGATGATGGTTTCTCTTTCCGTAGAGTGGTCACATTAGCCAAACGGACTTACCGTTTGGGAGATATGGCTGAAACAAGTTACAGATGGTGAAAAACAGCTTAATTGGGCTTAACCGGGTGATTAGCAGCTAGGCCCAAGGGGAATTTCGGGTTTAGGGGTATATGGAGGCTGATTAGGGTTAGAAAACATTTCTTTAGACATTTTTCCAGCCGCCACTTTCATTTCTCTTGACCTAGCCATGACCTCCACTCTCTAAATCTCTCTAAAACACCCAAAAATCACTTTCTAATTGGAGATTAGGCATAGCAAACATCAAACCAAGGAGTATTAGCACGAGAACCGAGGTAGAGCTGCTGTGTAAGATTGGGAACAGCGCCAAATCAGAGAGTATTTCAGTTTTGGGGTTCTAGCTGTGGCAAAGGTGAGTGATAGCATCGTTTTGACACTAATTACAGTTAATTAAGGGTAATTAGTGAAGATTAGCGAATTTATACGTAAATAAATTCTGGAAAAATTCTTAAAATTCTAAAATAATGTTTTAAGGCTCTGTTAGAAATTTGGGTTAATTTCGATGTGTTTTGCTAATCGTATGCTTAAAACATGATTAAGAGGGATTATAGGAAAATGTGAGGTTTTGGCCACTTTTGATCCATTATGATTCATTTAAATTGTTGTTTGTTGCTTGTGGTTGCTGTTATATGTTGCTATGACCCTTTGGTATGCTTTGTGATTGATTCCAATAGTTAGATTGGTCGAAAACGCCGTCGAGAGGCGTATAAACAGTTGCTGGAAAGTTGCAGAAAACTGCAGGGTATCTGACCGGATCGGATCGGATAAGGGAGACCCGAACCGAATCGATGTAAGGACTCCGACCCGATCCGCTGAAAGATGATGAGCATGAATCGATGGAGGCTATACTACCCGCTTGCACGATCTGAATCCCTCGTGACCAGACAGTGCGACCCGAACCAGTGATGGCGATGCGACTTGGAGACTCCGACCCGACCCGTGTAGTCACTTCCGAACCGAACCGAGCACCACGAGACGACCCGAACCGGAGTTATGCACTGGAGGGGGCCGCCACGACCTGAGGATCACGATCCGATGGAGATGGGGAACTTGAACCGACCCGACCTGGGAAAGCTCAACACGACCGATCCGAACCAGGAAGGCTTCCATGATCCGACCCGAGCGTGAAGGATGATCCGAACCGATCCGAGGTTGATGGCTACGAGCTGGTGACTGCGAACCGAACCGGGAAGTTACGAACAGAATGAAGACCGATCCGGAGGGTGATGACTGAGAACCCGAGATGCAAAGGTAGTCCAAAGGGAAGTTAGAGCTCAGGATCCAGATGGGAACCAACGAGTTCACTTCATGAGTTGGGCTTTGCTGCGGGACGCGTGCCAAGGAGTTATCGACGTCTATAGCTTTGGACCACTATGGTAGGAGGTACGAAGGCGGATTCAGGGCCATTATGGCATCGGTAGAACCAAGGGCTACGACCAATGAAGTGGGTCATTGAAATGTTTGGTCATGACTCCAAGTGTTTGGCTTGGTCACAGCGGGGTTTCTACAAGTCGGGATTCGTCGTTACCTCATTTTGTCTAGTGTTCCAAAGTGGTAGATATCGTATACTTTACGCACTGAGTGAGAGACGTGAGGATGGTTGCTATGCTTGATTGTTTGACATACACACCCCACCCCCGTATTCTTACACTATTCATTATGGCACCTTAGAGCATTGTATGGTATGTGGTACTAACTCTTTGGTTGCAGGTCCAGGTTCAGGTATGGTTTAGTATACCTGTTATTATTCTGTTTAGATGCTTATCGCTCACACCAGGCTTTATGTCTGACCCAGAGTTTTATGTCTCTTCTTATTACTCTGGGTGCTCACACGAGCAGACTAGAGACAGGTTAGCTGGTGATGCACGGGTAGATGATCCGGAGACGAGCAGGAGGCTTCCACGTAATATATATATATATATATATATATATATTCTCCCTGTGTTGTTGAAGATCACTGCTTGGGCATTGGTGGTGCATCTTCTACTTTAGTTTTCTTTTGTTAGAGACAATAAATTTGGAAAGTTGTAATAAGCTGTATTTGGATTTCCGCTGCTCTGATGTTGACATTGATTATTAGTTATCAGCTTATGCACTGTCTCGCCTGTTTTATGTCAAGTATGTTATTATTATATTTTATCCCATGCGCTGTGAGACATTCTACAGGTTCCTCGTTTAGTTCATTCTCTTCTTTCTACTCTTCCGACGAACGTTCTGTGCTAGCTGGGCATGTGTACAGCGCACTTTCGGAGGAAATGCATGCTAGTGCGGGGCGGACCGTCACATTTTTATAGTGAATATGAAGTGTTAAAAATACACATGTGTCGAATAAATATTTTTGATGATAAAAATATTCCTTTTATCATGTATAGGCTTAGTTAAAAATACACATGTGTCGAATAAATATTTTTGATGATAAAAATATTCCTTTTATCATGTATACGCTTAGTTAAAAATACACACGTGTTGAAATAAATAATAGTTTTCTAGAAATATTATTATTAGCTTTGTTCTGCATATATATACATGTGTTGAACAGGAAAAATGGATTAGCTGTAGAGTAAAGAAATTATTTGCGTGCCCGACAAATAGGTAAACCTTGATGAGTTGGCTGCGCAATTTTATTTATATATCAACTCCTGTGAATGCCATTGGATGCGGAGTGCTGGTTTTTCTGTGTGAAATAATAAACAACGCCATAGGATAGTAACAATTAATTTTGAACTACACTACATGGCATACTTCTTGATGATAGGCATACTTCATCATATTCCACATAAGCAATTGGAGCTTGTGTGACGAGGTGGAAGATTTACCATACAAGCAAGAGGCTAGTATGGCGATGACTATATACTACAGGTTGAACTGATGACTGATATGGACTATATAAATTATAACGATAAATTGCCAGATTAATAAAAACCCCACACGGGTCTAGAGTTGACAATAGTCACGTCGCTCTAGTTATTAGATACGGCACATGGACTATTTATTTCCACACGGAAACGGGGTGACGGGAATTTATTCTCTGGAGTGATTATCAGTACATGCTCCCCCGTAAACACCAAAATATATCACTAAAAATATGTGAATGCTTTTTAGGATTTATTGGGTACCTAATACGGCCCAATAAATTTCCAAACCCCTTCCCGTAAAAAGGAGGTTATGGCGAAATTTTTCAAAATATTAAGGCGTTAGTGAAATATTTGAAGTGAAAACGAAGTTGAAAATATAAAATGAGCTATAGTTGAAATTATAGAATGAACTATATTTATATATATTAATATAAATATAATTAAAAGGAATGGAGGCCGTGCAGTTCGCGTTTCGAAATCGTAATTTGAAATGATTAGTACGAGAAATCCGACCATCGGATTTTCCCGAAACCGCAACCGCTGGGTTCGCCTCGGAAATATCTTTCTAACGGCACCAACCTTGTAAAAATCCAACGGTTGGATTGTCCGGAATGTTTAATTCAAATCTGAAGAAAAACAGCGCCAGAATCGTTTATATTTATATATAAATATAAATATAATTAAAATAGAATCGAATAACGACGCTGCAGTTCGAATTTTGAAACCGTAACTTCAAACGACTAGTGTGGAAGATCCGACCGTCGGATTCTCACGAAACTGGGACCGTTGGGTTCGCTTTGGGAATATCTTCCCATTGATATAGACTTTGTAGAAATCCAACGGTTAGATTTTCCGATATGTGTAAAACAAATTAAGGGAAAAACAGCGCCAGTGCCACGGCACGACCTGAAACGTCGTTTAATTAAATATGGCCATTTTTAAATAAATAAAAATGGCGAAAAATCGTTATAAAATATTATAAGCAATATTGATTGAGAATAAACCAAATGGGCTTGAATTTTTTGATATTTGATGGTTGCATGTGTATGACATGAAAATAACACTAAAGAACCGAAAGATGGATGTCGTATAATATAACCATAAAATAAATCGATTTAAATTCTAATGACGTGAATTATTTGAAAAGGCCGAGCTAATCCTCATTTCAAATAATTTATCGAGCGATTCGAATTGGAAAATGCAAAGACGATTCAAGACCGACGATCTTCGTATCGGTTGGATGGGCGCTACTGAGGTTCCTGACCGGAGTAGCTACCGGAAGGGGACGGAAGTAGTAGCCGTCTGAACGTATGTGTTGATTGGACGGATATACGAGGAATTTGACGCCTCCGGTTTCGTTCAGACCCAGGACGGACTTGTAAATGGACTGTGTGTCTGACATTGGATTTTGTTCTATATTGATTGATCTCTGTTAAATATATATCTGTTTGGCGGCGGAGAATTTATTCTTTTGCTTAACGCCCTTCTCTGAGACGTACGAGCTCAAAGGTTATATATCGATGGAAATCAATCGTATGGAGTGGACTGCCTATGTGGCATGCCAAGATGATGTGATCAAGGCTTCTGTTGCAAAGCAAAGTCTTGTGGATGATGATCAAAGCAAGGTCTACGTGGCCTAGCTTTGTGTATTTCGTAGATTCGCGAACCTCACACCTCGGTATGAGTTAAAAACGGGATACGGACTGCAGGGAGAGCACGACGTTTCTTTCTAGCTATGGTGGTGTCAGTGACTTACCAGCCCTGACATATTTATCTACTTTTCACCTTTGTGGTTGTTGGAATGCGAGGCGCCTCGATTATAGGTCTGTAAGGACCGGGAAACGTGTGTTCAGGCATAATTAATCCTCTAACGTAAGTGAGGACCGGCCCTGAAGCATCCAGGGGTTACCCAGAGTGAGTAGTCCCGAGGCATTTGCTAGAGTGTCTTGAAGCGGAGAGGAGCTTGCCCCTTGCCTCGACTCATGACGGAAATCCAACTTCCAATACGAAATAACGGTCTTGATTGTAGAACTAGTATGACGACATAGTAGATGGTAGCTATGCCGCCTATGATTGATATTTATGATGCTATTCGTTTTGAAAACATATATGCACTAGTAATAATATCAAATGATTTTGCTTTATACGTATCAAGCATATTTGGCCCTTATAAGGTAAAACTCTATCCTCCGGCTTGCGTTGCATTGTTGATGGGACCTGAGTCTTATACCGGCTTCATTCTTTCTAAAAGCATTGCGTTGTTTTAAAAAAGAATTTACTTTGTTTTAAATGCACTAGCAATCACTGGAGTAAACCCGTTCCGCGAAAGTGGCGTGGTCCTATGATTTGCTATTACTGTTGTTTAACTGTTAAATAGATTCCTTATACCAGTCCCCATGACTGACTCGTTGTTTGTTCACTTTGCAAACGCGGGTGCCCTTATTTTCACACGGGCAACCTAGTACACAGGTGGCAGGTGGTTTTTGGTTCTGCACAGCTGCATAGAGTGCACTTTTGGCTCATGGCGAGGCTGACTTCATAGAGATGACTTTGATATTTTCCGCCATTACTGTACTTATATTATGATTCCGCCACTGGCGATGCAGACCGATTTACTTTCTGTATTTCTCACTATATGTATATGTATTCCTCCTTCGGCGATGTAGACTGATACTCTTATTATGTCTCACTGCATGTATGTATTCCGCCTCTGGCGATGATGACTGATCACTTTCCTTTTATTCACTAAGTATACCCCACGTTATGCTATTCTGATATTCCTACATGTTGTGATTCCGCTGCCATATCCATGTAAAATTGTTTTATTTATTGTTTCTGCTATTATCTGTACTCTGCTATGATGATTAATGTATTATTTCCCGATGATTATCCTTAATACCGCCCCTCGGATTTTGGGATCGTCACAATTACAATTCCAGTTACTCTAACACTATTCAGTACACTATATTACCAAAGTATGCAGTAATGAGATAAAAAATCATATACACAAATATTCTATGCAGCTCAGAAAAAAACTCAAAACCACAATTACCATATCTCTTTCGCAGAAAACTGCTTGCATCAAAGAAACCAACACTTGAATATTCTATGCAGCTCAGAAAAAAAAATCATATACACAAATATTATATCATGATATGATTGTATGGATTGATGTTTGACAGTTTAAACTTGCATATTTACATTTATTTGCATCGATAATGTAGTTAATTTTGACTGTTAAATGTAAGTTTACAGTTAAGTACAAATTCGACATTTAATTGCTGTTTAAAACCCGACATCTAAAAATTTGTAAGTTTATATGATATTGGACTGTTTGTATGTATTGATGTGATGAATGACTTAATTTGATATGTTTGACATGTTGATGTTAATTATGTGAATTTACATGTTATTCACATTTATTCATATACGACCATTTGTTTGTGCTGATTAATCCCAATCATTACCTCAGATGTTACGGGCATCGAATAAACTCGGGATTAATCATTAAAATGAATTAAGAACGTAGGTTGAAATGATAAATACCTATGACCTTGATTTGGATTGAAATGATATTTATCCTTTCCCAAAATAGTACAATTAAAATTTAAGTATCACTTGGCCATAGGATAGAAAATTATATACGGACACCGGTTGGTTAAATATAATTTGTTTTAACCCTGAATTTTGAAATATTGTTTTAAAGACAGTATAAGCAATGTTTTATAATTTATTTCCTTTGAACTTGAACCTTGAATTTTGAAAAAAAAGGGAAATAAATTTGTATTGTGACTGAAGCTAAATAAAAAGTGAAATATAATCAAATTTATTGAAATTGAATGGTTTCACACACCTTTGAATTTTATTATGAATCAATATTGATTTGAATTATATATATGAATTGTGAACTCGATATTTGCCATAAATTAAAATCATTAAAAATGAGAATCTGATTTGGAATGTAACTAGTTGAATTAATTTGATTGAATTGAAATGAATGCAAATTGGAAGTTTAATCAATGGAATTATTGAAAATTGAGTTGGTTGAATTGAAGTCGAAATTTGACTTCAGGTTTAATTGAAAATGTTAGAGAAACGATTCTAATTCCAACTATAGTATTTCAAATCATTTTATAAACTATTTTAATAATAATTATTTTTCTTTATAAACTATTTTACTTTATTACTATTTTATTTTATAAATTATTTCAAATAAATCATTTTAAAATTAACTATTTATATTATAAATTACTTAATGTTTTAACTATATATTTTAATAAATTTGATAAATTCTATTTTAAATTACAAACCATTTATTTTCAAAACTATTTCAGTTATATATCTAAACTATTTTAAATATACTGTTAATTATTTTAATATTCAAATTATTAAAGTTGGAATTGTTTCAAAATTTTAACTGGTTTAAATGGAGATTTTAGTATGAATAATATTCTATCTTGAATATTGAATGATTTTGAAACTCTAATATTTTGATATGAAGTATGAACCTCTTTGAAATGTAAAAGAACTGACCGGTGTGAAAAATGTAAACGACTGGTTGTTAAAGAGACCGGGATCGGATATTGTCATACTATCTGCCAATACTGAAAACTACTTTAACAACTGTGTACGTGGTGGAGTTCCAGAAATGGTGTTGGATGGATTTGGAGGCGATTACTGGAATTGAAGAAAGAGAACGATGATGGATATCCTTGACCTTCGGGTCATAATTAAAATGACTAAAACAGGGCTATACCGTGACCAAGTGGGGTTAGCTACCTCCATCGGCAACCCTTCTTCCTTTATTACTATAGTCCCTCGGTTTGATTGATTTGATGCACATCTGTGATTTCAGAGTGTTGTTCGAGGTGGGTGGTAGTTGCAGCTATGCGTTACCACCAGTCCGAGCATGCAACTAGTATATTCCTACTCTGGGCATTCCTCGTGTGCCTTGTCATATTATCCTGATCGAGCCCCCTACGATTTTGATTTGTACTGTACCTATGGAGTGTCCTCTGATAGCCACTACGTATTGTGGACTTTACGGTATCTGTATAGATTACGGTATTATAAACGGTGTAAGGGTAAAAATGTAATCCCGCTTACGCTATTTTAATATGTTATACTTAACCGTAGACACTATTATAATAGCGTATTATATTATATGATATTAGTTTGACGGACCCTTAGGAAATGGGAATTCCCGTAACATCTCTTAAGTTATTGCATTCATATTATTACATGAAATTTGATTTAACTAATCCGAGAATGATTTAGTTCTGATCCGAGTGTTTGTTGTGTTTCTTTTTATTGCAGTACGCTCGGGTCAGACCGAGTTACAGTTAGCGAAGATTCCCTTGCTTTGAAGATTCCATTATGAAAATGAAGATGGAGCTCAATAGACATATTAAAATTATTATTCCACTGCATATATTGGTATGTTGTATGTTAATTCACTCTGATAAATTGTGTAAATATAATCAAATGTATGTTTTTAACAGCTTCATGAACTGTTATTTAATTATAATATTTTGTCCTTCCGCTGCGAGATTCTGTATTTGTTTCCTTCTTTCTTCTTTTTCTTATTTTAATCCCAATAACTATCCGTATTTTTGATCTGTTTATGTCGACATTAAGGATCATTGTCGATTTGAACGGTTGAAAATCGAGGATGTTACAAAATCATATTTTGATTCTTTTCTGAATACTATTTTAAAATATTATTTATTTTAAAATATTCGTTATTTTAAAATATTCTTTATTTCTAAATCAGAATCAGACTAAATCAATTACCATATAATTTTATTTATATGGATTTTATACGTCACATGTATTCCAAAATAATGTTAAACAACTATTAAACAACCAAATTAATATCCAGAGTGAAATTTACTGCTGTATAAGCATTAAATAATTAAATAAAGCTTATCATGGTCTGTCGATCAATCGATTGACAAATAATTAAATTTCGGGGAGATGTGAATAAATTATCATCCCCAAATCTGTGTGGGGTTTCCGAATAACAATAGTTCATTCAAAATAATCGCTAGTTAATAAATTTAACCAGTTCTAATTTGATTTGAATTATTTTTCTAATTAGCCAATTTTCATTGTTTAAATTATAAATAGATATTCATAATTTAATTTCACCTACCACAAAATAATATTAAATTATTTTTAATATTTTAACATCTCAGCATCACAATCAACACACAATACAGTCAATAAAATCGTCCATGGTTTGTGAACGAGGGAGGTGAGATAACAGACACCGTATACAATTTATAAGGAATAAAACTGATAAAAATCTACAGTAGCAATTCTACATATTTTTACGCATGAATACAACAACATGTTAAAATAATTTTTAGTGAGAAGGAGCTCTTACTTTGGTTTCCACTTCGTCATTCTTTATTTGGGGATTGCAGTACTATTTGGATTAAAATTTCCCTTAAATTTTAATTTGCTCTGTTTCTGTTCTAGTCTGTTCAATGTTGTAGTGTTCTTTGTTGCGATCGCAATGGATTTGAAAGTCATCGAATTCCGAGCTCGTATGAAATAGTTATTTCAGTTTATACATTGATTACATTAATAAACAATTAAATAAGTATTTAAAATCCTTAATTACATGTTAATCTGCTAATCCCTGTCCCCTAATCACATCTTGCCCGAGCATATTCCAGGCTTCATTGAACCCATCTTTCCCCTTTCTCTCTCCAAATTGCACCACAATCAGAGTCGCCGCTGCTGATCTAAAGACACCACGATGTCGACCTACCTCCGTTGCACCATCGCCTCGAATAGCTCATCGTTCAAACTCCTATGGCATCCCAAAATTCAGATCGAACTCGAGGACTTTGAGCAGCTAATTTTAGTGAATTGCTTGATTAAAACCGATTAAAATCATACGGTTTTAATGATATGAGAAATCTCTCCAAAGTTTGTTTAAGAATTACAATTTAATTCGTATTAGATCGAGAAGAATTTAGGATTTAAATTAGGGCGATTTCAGCCGTATAAAGGGAAGTAGCGACGACTGTTTAAAAGGAATTAGAACAAGGGTTTTCAGTGTATATATTAATAATTTATTATTACTTAATAATTAATTAATTCTAAAAATGCTTGTTTATCGTTAGGAACTCCAAATCAAACCTAACGAATGTCGCCCCTAGCTAAATACGCCCATTCCGAACACAACGGGATATGTTTTGTAAGTGAAACGACCCGAACTTCCATACCTTTTGAGTTGACTAATCATACCACACGTCCAACCCAAATTGCACAGAAATACAAATCATTTTTAGAAAGAAGTTAGAGGATGAGAAATAGAAAGAAAAGTTAGAATAGAAGAAAAAACGAAGATCACAAACTCACAGCGGAACGAATAAAATATGTTAGATAACATAAACTTTGAAACACAAACCAGTAATTTTATATACATACCATCATCAGAGCACAACAGCTATCTCTGGAACACTTATAAACACATGTTTCCAGATACCACATAGCACACATCGGAAAATATGATAGTCTATAGCTAACCGGTGAAGTCTTCTGCTTCAAGCTCCTTCAAGTGAATCTGTACAATCCCGACTACTTGACTGCTCGTACAAATTTGGACACCCAAGAGTTTAGGGAAAACAAAATAAACTCTGGGTCAGTCATGGGACTGGTGTGAGTAAACTCCAACCATTGGTTTAACTTTCAAAATCCTTTCGAAAGAAATGATAATCGTAAGACCAATCCAGACATAAACACAGATGGTTTTTACCTTACGATAACCAAAAATATTTTTGATATCAAATTCAGTTATATTATAATAATGTCTACATCAAATAAATAGAATCTAGCGGAACGCTTGCATCTCACGCTCCATACATAATATAGAATCAAAAACCGCAGGGCGCTTATTGGAGATTGGATTTCCAACATGACCAGGTATGGGACCACTTGCCGATAGTGTATCTCTAGAGGCGAATACACTGGGTTCAACAAGAACGTCTTGCAACCTGGCCCACACATGACCGACCACTCATTTCGCTTGAGTGTATCGAATGTATATCACCAACGATTGGGTTCAGCAACCGTTTCCCGAAAGGGACAGCATCGATGGATTAAAGAACAAATGGAATTTCTATAGATAGGTGATTATACATCCTAATGGGTGTGACCCACATAGCCATGCTGCCTGCTCGATTTTTGTCAAATTTCGGGTTGTGAGGATTGAGGTTTGAATTATCTTTCAGAACACTGGCCACCATTCACTTTGAATGCCACATCGTCATACCTTCCCCCAAAAATACCACAGTATGAAGCTAAGAGAAACGAATTCCTCCGCCACCAAACGTAAGTACATTTGAAGAGATCAACTTATGTGATCCATTAGATATACTCTGTCAGGCATTCGTCCATTCACGTTGTCCTGGGACTGGACAAACCGAAGACACTATCCCGTAAATAGAATAGCCCTTGCATAACCCCGTCTTCAATTATCTTCATCATATTTGATCGCAACGCTAACACACATACAGAGTGGTTTCTAGATAATGAATCTGATCCCGGTCTCTCCGTATTGACGACGGAAAAATGGTCAAAAACTTCGATAGTCGGTGATTTAACTATCAAAGAAAAATAAGTGTGCAACCAACGATCTTATTTCCAGGTAGGAATTCGATCGATCAATCATCAAACAACATTGGGCCCCTTTAAATCAATTCCTTATTTATATTATCATTTAAAATTCTCATTTCCCATCTTTCGTATTCTTTTGAAGCTCGATTTCCCTTCTCGATTCTTTGAAAAAAACATTTTCAATATTATAATTCCTTTATTCGAGAAATATTTCTTATTCTAGTTAGAAAACATTTCTAAATATTCACGATTCCTTATTTCCTATATGCAGAAAATATACTTTATTAATATCAGAAAATACTTCCAATTCTATTTCTAAATTCCTGGTTGACCGATTCATTTCATTTTCTATACGTAAAAAATATTTCTTATTTTATTGGAAAACATTTCAAATTAACACTATGTTATAAACATCGTTATTATAACTCAACCCACTAACCAGTTATTAGCTAACCATATTGCTTAACCAAGTTTCACCATCGAACCTTAACCATTCCTCCATCGATCATGAAGTCAATCAATTTGGGGTATGATTACCTCTCAGACCTTAATTGAACCACATTCTCAACTTTGAAATAGTCAAAGCTCACTCTTTTAAACAGAACATCGCTTACGCGACTCTCGGATTCAATCTAAGAACCCACTTCCTTTGCAGAAAAATATTGATTATAACGGTAGCGTTACAATCGCTATTTCCAAATATTTGATTTATAAAACATTGCTTTTAACAACAGCGTTACAATCGTTGTCTAAAATTATAGAACATTTACTATAGCAATAGCGTTAAGATCGTTATTTAGATTTACAAAACATTTATTATAATAGCAGCGTTAAAAATCGCTATTTAGAATTTACACAACATATGTTCTAATGTCGTTGTTTACAATTTACAAAACATTTATTATAACATAGCGTTATAATCGCTATTTCGATTTCCAAAACATTAACCAATTCCTTTATAACCATTTCAGTCCACGAAACACTTTCACACTTTATTTTTATATCCCAAATTTTGGAATAAAAAACTCATCATTTCCATTTTAAACAATTTTCCATTTCCCTTTCCCATTCAAGATCCAATGTGGATTCATATTTCAGATCTAATTTCATTTATAGATATTTCACTTGCAAAATATTCCCTTTAAACCATTCACTTAAACCGTGAATATATTTCCTTCATATACCATTTGATTCATATTTAAAAATACTATCATAAACCAAATTTTTAGTTATAACTTCTATTCAAAATTTCTCACATAAGTCTCATTTCTTTTTATTTTAATCTTTTAAAATCTCGTTTAACATTTCCTTGATAATAGCTAAGTTTTAAATCTCATTTCAAATATTGGTTTCAAAACCCATTTCCATATCGCTATGCAAAATCAATGTATCCAACAATAAATAATTCAATATATATTCTCATTCATAATAAATTCTTGATTCATTCATTCGAACAGATTTTCTATTTTCAACTCTATTCAAAATTTAAATTTCTATTTTTGAAAATAAAATTCCTTTTTAACACTCAAATTTCCTTTTCTATATTTGAAAATATTTTATGGTGTTTAAATACCAAAATTCTAGATCAGGGTAGCTCAACCACAACAAAGTCAATCCCCGACTATATATATCACACAACACATCAAAATCAAGGAAAAACAGTAATATAAATATTGAGGAACCCAGTTGGGTCCCTCCAACCTGTTTCCCTGCATCCACAGATGTTAATAACATCAATTATTTCACATTAATTTGAAATAACAGAACTAATAACCGATCAACCATGTAATCATATCAACCAATTTTATCAACTAATCAACTAAGCAACCATCCCACAGTATAAAACAAATTTAAAATTCGTTTATATAAAAATATAAACGAAGCAGAGTTAGTGAGTTTACTTACCTCGGTTCGCAGTTGACGTTCTGCTTTTACTTTGTTTTAAAATCAAACATGCGTTTGATTTTATCCTGAAATCCCAATTGCTCAATTTTCAGCCATGTCAGTTTTATAATGTAGATCTCGTCACTACAATCCCAGCATGGTTGATTTCGCTGAATTCTATTCACTAATGAATTGGTTATCAATATTACAAGTTTTTAACTTCATTAAAACAATTTTAAATCATTAAACCTATATTATTTATTTTATTTTATTTTTACCTTAACCATATAATTGGTGAAACCCACATCTGTCGTGTACTTCGCACCAACGTTAACCCCTTTTATGACAAAAACATCCTCCCAACATTTTAAAACCTTTACATAACATTTTTTAACCCATGTTGATAGAATTTAATCCTTCTTCTTCTTCTATTTCGTATAACCAGCTATGCACTGCTGCCATTCAACAAATTGCACTGTTCAAGTCACTTATGACCCACCCACAAACACTTCAACCAACCGCATGTGTTCCCCCTATAACTGCTTCACGTATTCCCCCAGGATCATAATCATAAATATTAACATGCTTAAGATTTATCAATACTAGATTTAATACTGACTGTACCAATCATCTTCCTCGTTCAACTCAACATAATGACCCGCCCTGTCATCTCTCATCCTTGCGATTGCTGATACATTCAAAAGAGAAGTTTATAAATAATTTTGATCCTTACCGACAGGTTGCTTCTATAGCTAGAAAATAAATTAGCCAAAATAGTTCACCTTCCACTTCTTCACACTCTTTGGCCAATATTCTATCCTTACTTGATGGACTACTAACTGGTAAACACTAAACGTATGGACCATCCTTAATCCTAATATTAAGCTTTTAATTAGCGATTTATATGTCCAGTTCATTTATTACTGCATCAAATTGTAATTACCCAAACCCGTGATTAACAGATCGCATAATTCTCCCATTTGTACCTTGTTTCTCAGGCCTCATAGTTTCTTCCTTAAGCCGTATGCTAATCCTTTTCTCCTCTGTCTTTGAAAACACGACTACAATAGTCGCTCACCATTGCCGCATTTCCCTTTCATCCATGCTCTCTCCACAATTCCCTATTTCACAAGCTATACCTACCATGCTGCTCCTTACCTCGGTCTCTTCTCCCCCATCTCAGTCCAGTCATATTCAAATTCTCCTTCCAGATTGCGTCGAAGCCCCTCCACGCCATACCCAGTGACAACCGCGTCACCTCCTACTTTCTTTGATCATCTACCGAGCCTCCTTAAACCACCGCAGGTCACCTTGTCATCATCAAACCCTCGCGCTCGTTCCACTCTCTTCGTCTTTCACATTGAACAAATCCCCCCTACCCCATGATTTTAGAGCAGTGATCGATCGAAGGGGTTGGTTGGCTGTGTTTCAGAAAATAACGAAGCATTTTTCGTCGGTTGCAACGAGAGAGAATGCAGAGTTGTTTTGTTTATAGACATACAATATTTAAAAGAAGAACAAGTTTGGGTCTCACGGCATCTGATGGATTGAGTAGCATGGAATGTAGAAGCTTGGGGAACACGGTTACCAATAGCTTGGTGCGCACGACTAGAAAAAAAACGTGGAGGCTATGTTGTTTTGGGATGTACGGATATAATAGTTTGGGCGCATGCAGTTCTTAAATGTACAGAGAAATAGTATGTAAAATCTTATGTTACCAAGCGTATTAGTAGAATATGCTGGACTGAAATCCATAGTAGTTACAAGATTTTTATTAACTTTGATTATGTTTCTATGAGTTAAAAATAAATTGTATTTATTTGCAATAATCTGGTCATATTAATTATAGTGCATGCCTGGTCCTATATGATCATCATATTTGGTTTATAGGTACATGAAAAACGTTTGTAGTGAGGCATTATAAATACGTGCGTTCATTAAATTTTGCACAACATGGTCAGAGATAACATCGGTAAAATAAATAGGAATGTGCAAGATATTTAAATATGTTTTTAAGCTTTATAAAAATGAAGTTTAACGGTGCCCCATTACGTAATATTCCATTCACGTTCGAATTGCTATGGACAAAAATAAAAATGTGATCGTGACAAACAATGTGCCACAATCCCAAAAATATAATAATATCGATAATTTAACTTATATTATGAAACCCATATTGATATAGGGTGCAAAATACTCCAAATAAAAAGTTGCATATATAATTAATTAAAAATTTCAGTAAAATTCTAAAAATTAAATTATCACTATGCTTCAAAAGAACCTTGTTCAAATTCAAGACCGATATCTAAATATATTTAAATAACCGTTATGGCTTACATACGATTTTGCAGCAACTATTTGAAAATTTGATTTCGACGTAATTCACAATATATAAGACGAAATCTCGATTTTTCACTTCCATTAGAAAGATATTTTTTAATAGATTCACACGTTTCTTGTTTTACAGAAATCCGACTTATATTGGATTCTGTATATCTAATTGAAGTTCAAACCGTAAATTACGAACTACCGCGACTATTTCGAGCTCGTTTTAATTTAATTATAAATTATATGTTTAAATATCGTTTTATTAAATAATTTCTATATATAATTCAAATAAAATATTTAAAACAAATTTAAATATTCAAAATTCAATGGCCAAAAATCCGGATCGTTACAGTAAGCCAATTTGATCATTTCAAATATTTTTTGTCAAAATAAAAATATAAATCTATATATATTGAATTTGAACATACATTTTAGTTTAAGGGGCCACATACTTATTTCAAAAATTACAAAAAAATAAATCTAACTATGTTTTGACGATACGATCCTAACAAAACTAATTTCGTCGAGTTCGTAGACCGTTTGAAAAATGGTCTTTTCTAGTCGGTTATATTCAAACTGAAATTACCAAACACGTTTAAATTCATCGCGCTTACATATTAATTCCAAAAATTATGAAATTTCAAACCTAGAAATAATTTGACATTCCGGATCCAACAAAAGTGGATTCATCGAAAACAGAGGTTGTTTGCAAGATGGCTATTTTTGAGAGCTATATATTATATTAAAATATATATAAATTCCATAGCGACTATTTTAAATTTTAAACTAGACATAACTTACAATTTATAAAGTGAAATCTTGGTTTCTTATATTCATTAGAAAGATAGTATTAAACAGATTCCAAAGTTTCTTGTTTTACTGAAATCCGATTTATTTGAATTATGTACATTCGTTTGAATTTTAAAATCGAATTTTCAAACTACCGCGCCATTTCAAGTTCGTTTTATAATTAAAATAAATTTATATATTCTAACTTCGATTTAAATAAATTTTTAATTGTTATTATTTAAAATAAATCATTTTAAATATTCAAAACCATTAAAATAGCTAAAATAAAAATTTTAAATTGGTTCAGATATTCCAGGTTGTTACAAGCAGCGGAGCTCTGCCATTTTTCTTCCCCTTCTAACCTGATTTCTAAAATAAAAATGTGTTCGTACATATCAAATCAAATCAAATTAATATGCAATTGGGAAGATTATTAGATTCAATGGAAAAGAATACAATTTGACGCTCAACGATAGATTCTTCGCTTTTTTCCCTTTTTCTTACATTTCTACAAATCTAGAATTTTCTCCTTTCTAGATAAACTACAGATTTAAAAGAATTTGAGGATTGTAAGCCTAAAGGGGTTCAAAACTTAGAATTTGGAGACTATACAGTGAGTGGAAAATTTATTAGTATAATTATAATGACTTACTTATTTCGTTTGAATTAAATCTATTTTTATGCCTATCAGATCTATTCACTTAAATATTGTGAAATTATTAGCAACCATCAGATCTAATTATGGATATGGTCAAATTTTGTAAATGATAAGTTATGGTTATGTATAACATGAATTATAGGATTCT
Source organism: Allium sativum (assembly GCA_030737875.1). NCBI lineage: Eukaryota > Viridiplantae > Streptophyta > Magnoliopsida > Asparagales > Amaryllidaceae > Allium > Allium sativum. The sequence continues at coordinate 360,978,392 of CM060921.1, read as the reverse complement.
TACATATTTTTTTCCCACATATTCCTATAGTTATGTCATGAAATATGTTGTACATGTTACATAGCACTGTGGATCTGGAAATCAATCCCATTAAACAAAAATTAATTGTAGTTGCATTTCAGATCTTTAGTTCAATGTTGAGAAATGAAATATGTGAATTTGGGTAAAAAGATGAAATTGGTGAATTATATGATTGTAAGAATAAAAGAAATATTCCTGTTTATATTCAAGATTGCTGGGTTTTGGCTTGAGCATTGTAAAAAATGTGTTTTCTTCCTTTTGAATAAAGAGACATTATTTTGAAATCACAAGAAGTATGGAAAAAAGATTTAAACGGGGAAAGTGGTGTAAAGGTACATATAAATATAAATATAAATACATATATTTGTATGTAATTTGCATCGACTATTCTAAAATATATATATTTATATATATTTCTTGTGATTTAGAAATACGTCAATTCCACAAAATAGACATTATTTACAATGATTATGGCTAACGGTCCTTTGTTAGACTTGAAACCTTTTGGAAAATTTGAAAATAAAAAGGAAATATTGGTTAACTGATTAGACCAAATCATTAATTAAAAAGAAGAGTAAAATAAAATAATAATAACTACGTTGACCACACGAAAACATAAAAATAAATATATGCATATTATCCAACCAAATCAGCGTAAAACGGTAAAATATACATTTATGGAATGTTTGGATAAGGTTCAGGTATGGAATTATGTGTAAGTATATTCCATTTTGAATTAATATATTTGTGGTGACCATTTGTAGCCATCAATATCATTAATTGCCATAAATGAGATTGGAAATAAATAAATAACCATCGTAACCAATATTGATTGAGACAATAAATGTGATAGGAAGATTGTTACAATTCCTAAAATCAATTAGGATAAATGTTGTAAACCACAATTAGTAAATTTGAATTATAACTGCATTTAGACACGAGGTTAAGCTCAACTTGTGGTGTAAGCCTGCCCGGAACTGACCGGTAAATCCCGCAACCACAGGTAGTCAGCTTAATGTGAATCGCCTAATGCATAAATATAATCGTATTAAGGCACAAGGTTAAGTTCACTTGTGGTAGAAGTCTTCCCGGAACCGACCGGCAAATCCAGCATCCACAAGTGGGAACTTAATGTGAGAGGCCTGGTACATAAATAAATAAGTGTGTATATATATATAACAGTCAATAAATAAATAAATGAACAAGAATAGTAATTGTCCATTGGGATAACTTGAGATTGATAAATAGTCGCCTTAGTAAAATATGAATGTTATGGTCATAAAGAGAAATAAAAGGAAATGTGTGTCAAAAGGGAATTTATGATTGTCGTTTAAACACTAAGCCTAAATTATAGAAGGTATTAAATAAATATCCTAGGGAAAAAAGGAATATAACTATAACAACTTGGCATTTTTATCCATCTCGAATCGGTAATTAAACCAACTCGAAACGCTCAAAATGGCGAACCATTATTAGCTTACAGGGTTCAAATAGAATAAATCACAAAGAATCACGGACACAGTAAAAAATAATATCCCATAGCGGAATAATTTTCATATACATATCAAAATTTACAAAATATATTATACAGTGGAAGATTCAATAATAAATACATAAATTTTTAAATAAATAAAAGTTTACACTTTGGTTAGGCCATGCGCACGTGTATGTTTCTTCACGTTCCTCTCCAGTTTTGTGAGATGAAAACTTTAAACCTGGAACACTTAGGCCTGATCCGAGCGTTCCATGCAAAAAAATAAAACACCCGAGTCAGGATTAAACTTATTTCAAGTAAGCAACTTTGATTAACAAAAATATAATTGGTTTACCCTAACAAGTTATTAAATGGTTCGAGCATAATCATTTGTGAACTGCTGAAATAAGATGGTCACATATGGTAGAAATATATGCATAAATCGAAGCAAGTAAGTTCATATAGGTGACATAATATAAAAGGAACAGTACACGGATGAACACATGCAATCAATTATGTATTGTCAAGACCAGAAGAGGAAGTACATTCATAGACTAAGGGCTGCTGCATGTATATGGCACAAGGTCTAAAACTAGCAATGCATCAGAGTGAATCCGGATTGGAAAAGCATGTGCATGAGTCAGAATGTATGCCAAAGCTGCTTCTTATTTGGAATAATATTCATTTTTATTTGCTTCCATCTGATATATTGTAACTAGTAATGCTTGATCATAATCCTAACATGTTCCATGTATTCTCTTTTTCGTTAAAACACTTTTAAGGTTTCATATTTGGAAGAAAAACCAAAATAAATTAAAAAAACTTGGCGGTCTGCATTATAATTAAATGGTTCATGAACTTGAATTAAAAAATGACCATGTTGTAGTAAGTATAAAGTCCAACTAGTATATACCAGATGGCTTCAATTATGTATGTGTTTCATACTGCAAAATTCATAAAATAAAATAAATTATTTGGAAAACTAAAATATGGCTGCAAAGTTGAATTTATGTAAAATTCTTTATGGTAGTGTAAAAATAACAGAAAATTCTCATAACATACTGAATTAAGTAGAAAACTATGAGTTGTCCATTGTGATGAATTATTGTGCTCAAAATGGAATTAAAGTAAGGGTTGCCCAAAAATAGGCGCAAAACCATATAATTTTATTACAACAACTAAACCAAGTCTAAACAATCTTTGGTTACTTTGAAAAAAAAAATCATTAGTATATTAATTAGGAAGTGCCGTGAAACATAGTTTTTATAAAATATCATTGCCAATGGTTCTATGCAGGATATCTTCATGATATTTATCCAAATTGCATTAACATAAGTTGGTGGGTTTTTACTAAGAACTGAAAAATGTAGCTACTTCTCAGACTCTTTAGGAAGATAAAATAGGTCAAATTAGATATCAATTGTGAATTTTAAAGTCTTAAAGGGCGTGCATGGGACAAGCAAAAGTAAGGAGGTGTTACAACCAACATTAAACATCTCACGCACCAACTGTATGGACATTTTTGTACACACACACACATGGAATACTCCCACATGCACCACATGCCAATATATATTAAAATCAAAATGAGTAGAGCAACTAAAATAGAATGTGCACAACGTCAACTACCACTTCATCTAGCCATCAATTTACACGCTATCGACAGGCCGCTTATTATAATTTGACCACTTCAGATTTTTAGTGTAGTGCTGAAGTTGTGGATCTTGACTAGGATATTCATGCATGATTCCTCCTTTACACAGTTATGTCATACTTAGTTGCACTGAGTCTGTTTCTTTATTTGCGATAAGCCAAAAATCAAAAATCTAGACAATATACCATGCTATTATTTAATGGAAATGTAAAACAATTATAGTTTGGGTTCATTGTTTTTGATGATAATGCTTCTATATTTCATGCGTTTTCCAGTCTGTGATAAGTTGTGCATGAATCATTTCTATGGTAAAAATATTCTTATTTAGCTTGCATATACAAGCATTAATTGTATTAATTTTTTTTATTAAGGACAGTTCGTACGACAATCATGAATTCTACTATTAAACTTGGTAGGCTCAAAATTTAGGTTCAGAAACCAACATCATAAATTATTCTTCACTGCAATCAGCTCTATTTTTTTTAGTTCTGAGCGAAAAACAAAGGGCAGTTGAGAGATAAAGGGAAAACACAGTGAGAAATAGGAAAGGGGACATGTTTTGAGCAACCCATAATTATACAAATAGGTGGCAACAAATCCAGCTAGGTCCAACAAGTGGCAAAGCAATTAAACCAATTATTTTTCAAAACGTATATACCAATTAGTTATACTATGTATACATATACAAAAATGGTATTTAACTATTTCAACGTTCCTAATACAAATTTAAATTATTATTATTTTTAGAAAACAAATTCAAATTTAAAACAAATAAATCTCAAGTTTAAATGAAAATCTTATTCAAAACAAATAAAATAAAATAGATCAAAATTTAATAAAAATACCTAGGTTCACATAAAAATTAAAATTAACTCAAAAATCAATCTAAATAGACTTGAATTCAAAATATCAAATTCTTATTTACTAAATTCAAATCCAAACTTTTAATAAATTTTAAAACAAAAATTCAAGTCTAAACAAAATAACAATAAATTCTCAAGTTACATAAGATTCAAAATTCTCTAAACTATCTCCATAAATTATAAAATATAACTAACACTTAAATTAAGTAAAGCTATTCTGATCTAAATAAATTTTTAAAACATACTTTTTTTTAAATAAATTCTCAAACAAATCTACATATAATAGTTAGTTTAAATATCACAAATGTTAAATTTACAAAATATTTAAATTGAATACAAAAGAAAATTTAAACTTATAGTTACAAAACCGTTTAAGAGCCAGAATAAAATAGATTAGATTTAAAATTTAAAAACATATTTAAACTTCTTAAAAATCAATTCAATTAAATTTCATACTTTAAAACGTTAAAATCTCAGTTCGTTACAATCTCCCCCCTAAAAATTTTCGTTCTCGAAAAGGAGAGATTATTAATCTGAAATCAAAGTATGAAACAAATTCTTCGACTTAAAATCCCATTTTTATATTCAAATCACTTGAAATACTACATTTCTTTTCATATCGAATTTTTCTTGCTTCGGGATTTTTAAAACCAAAATCATTTCAAAAAATTTAAATATTCACGATAAACGACATAAAATATTTATGTCTCAAGTCGAGAAGTTTCACCCAATGACAAGGCCACGAGGCATGACCTACGCACGTTTCTATATTGTGACGGCCCGCCCCGCACCAACCGACATTTCCTCCAAAAGTGCGCTGTACACATGTCTAGTTATCACGGGACGGTCGCCAGAAGAAAAAGGGAAGAAGGAAATGAACTAATCAAGGAACCTGTAGAATGTCTCACAGCGCATAGTATAAAATATAATAACAACATACTTGACATAAAACAGGAGAGACAGTGCATAAGCTGAAAATCAGAACTAAACATCATAGCAGCGGAAATTCAGAATACAGCTTATTACAACTTTCAAACTGTCTCAAAGCAAAAGCAAGATAAAGGAGGTACACTACTAATGCCCAAGTAGTGACCACCAACGACACAGGGAGAATATCTATATATCATACGTGGAAGCCTCCTGCTCGCCTCCGAATCAGCTACTCGCGCATCACCAGCTAACCACAACCTGTCTCTAGTCTGCTCGTGTGAGCACCCAGAGTAATAAGAAGAGACATAAAACTCTGGGTCAGACATAAAGCCTGGTATGAGCGATAAGCATCAAAACAGAATAATAACAGGTATAATCCAATCATACCTGAACCTGGACCAGCAACCAAAGAGTTAGCACTACATACTGTACAACGCTCTAAGGTGCCCTTTCAAATGGTGTAAAGATAACGGGGGTGGGGGTGTGCGTGTCATAGTGATGTCAAACAATCAAACATAGCAAGCATCCTCACCTCTCTCGCTCAGTGCGTAAAGCATACGATACCCACTACCTTGGTCCTCTAATCCTTTGGGCCATGACGGAATCCAATCCCGTGTAACTATCACTACAAGCCCACTATCCATCTCTCAGTGGTGGACCAAATTTATGAATACCGACAACCCCTTTGCACACGTCCCGCAGCAAAGCCCAATCATGAAGTGAACTCATTGGTTCCCAACTGGGTCCGGGATCCTGAGCTCTAACTTCCATTTGGACTACCTTTGCATCTCGGGTTTTTAGTCATCATCCTCCGGATCGGTCTTCATTCAGTTCATAGCCTCCTGGTTCGGTTCGCAGTCACCATACTGGTTCGGGTCGAGTTCCTCCATTCGGATCGGGTCGCGCCATCAACTCGTGGTCCTCCAGCTCCATCGGATCGGTTCGAGTACCCTTCAGCGGATCGGGTCGGGGTCTATAAGTCCATCGCCACGGATCGGTTCGTGACAAACTCCTTCGGGTCGGGTCGTGCTTCATCAGTTCGTGGGGCCCCTGTCGGATCGGGTCGTGCTTCCTTCTGGCGATCGGAGCTGCTAGCGGATCGTGGTGGAGGGCTCGGATCGGATCACATCGTCGGATCGTGGTCTTCAAGCATCGGCGGATCGGTTCGTGGCTTCAACTCCGGATCGTGAGAACCATTCGTGGGTGGATCGTGGCGCCCAAACTGGAGCGGATCGTGGAGATGAATCGCGATCGGGTCGGAGAAAATGGGGCGGATCGTGGGACCTGTTGCGATCTGATCCGGTTCTGCGCGGTTTCCTGCACTTTGTCAAGCGAGTTGTTTACGCCATTCGACGGCGTTTTCGACCATTCTAACTATTCTAAACAATCACAAGTCATACCAAACAGTCATAGCAACATGTGTTATCGACCACAAGCATCAAAACAACAACTTGATAGGATAAAATGGATCCAACATACCCAAAACCCCATATTTTCCCTTAAGCATGTTTTGGGTGAAACTTATGATATGATTAGCAAAACTTAACCAAACTATCACAAATTCACATCAGAAGTCTAAAACAATATTTCAGAATTTATGAATATTTTTCCAGATTTTTAACATGCATAAATTCGCTAATTTTCACTAATCACCCCTTAATCCCCCAAATTCCGGGATTTGCAAAATTAGTCGAAATTAACCCAAATTCATATCAGAGGCATAAAATGATGTTTTAGAATTTTAGGAATTTTTCTAGATTTTTCTGAGCCATAATTTCGCTAATCTTCGCTAATTACCATAATTAGCCATAATTAGTGAGGAACTATGCAAATCACTCACCTTAGCCACAAACAAACTTTAGATCTGAAATAATCTCTGATTTGGATCCAATCCCTATGTGTTCCAGCAGCTCTCTCTCTGATTTGGTGCTACCCTTCCTTGATTTGATGTAGTTTTGCTTAATCTTCGATTAGAAAGTGATTAGAGATGATTTGGGATGAAATTAGAAGGTGGAGGCCATTGCTAGAGCTTGAAGGAGGTAAGTGGCGGCTGGAAAAATGAGTCTAAAACCGAAATCCTAACCCTAGCAGCCCTTAAATACCCCAAATCCCGAAATCTCCCATTGGGCCTAGTTGCTAATCACCCGGTTAAGCCCGATTAGCTGTTTTTCACCTTCTAAACCTTGTTTCAGCCATATCTCCCAAACGGTAAGTCCGTTTGGCTAATGTGACCACTCTAAGGAAAGAGAAACCATCATTCGAATCCAATGGAAGTGGTTTCAGGTCAAAATTCCTTTCTAGTCAAAAGTTATGGCCAAAACAGTACCAACTAGGGGCAAAACGGTCATTTAAAAATCGACAAAAATCATGAACATGAGAAATGACCCCAATAGTCGTTTCCCAAAGTTACATGACTATACGACTTCATATGTGAAAGAAATAAATATTCTACGATCCCATGATGCGTAGAATACGGGTCATTACACTCTCCCCCCCTTAAGAAATTTCGCCCCCGAAATTCCCTAACCAAAACACACAAAGGGTTCCGCATGCCTATCAATCATAAAACGACAATCAACATGCAAAACAAGTCTATCCTAGCATGCGGTTTACTAACAAGGGAAGAAACTATCACTACCAAAACCTTACTAGGCAAAGAGTTCTGGATACTTCTTCCTTATATCTTTCTCTGTTTCCCAAGTACGGTCTTTTTCCATTCTCACCCCACTGGACTTTGACTAGTTTCACCGCCTTCCTTCGAAGCTGCTTCGTATCGTTCCCAACGATACGCATAGACTTGCGGTTCCCAACCGCCTCGAGTTCAACTTCGATATCATCCAACTGATCAGGTGAAATAGTCACATTTGAGTCGTGAACGAACTTCCTTAGTTGGGCAACATGAAACACATTGTGAACTCCCGCCATTTTCTCTGGTAAGCCAACTCTATATGCCAAATTCCCGACTAGTTCAAGAACAGGGAATGGGCCAACAAATCTTGGTGCTAACCTACCTCTCCAACCAATCCGAATCACATTCTCTATGGAGAGATCTCGACGAACACCAAGTCGTTAACGAAGAATTCCAAATCTCTTCGTCTCTTATCGAGATAAGCCTTCTGCCTATCTTTATCCCTTCCCAGTAGTAGATCTGCTCTATGTCTCAATACATCTTGTTACCACTGGGATGTATAGCCAATTTCGAGTGATGATATGCTCTAAGCACTTCACCTCTCAGTCCATCTACGTTGGGTACAACTAGTCCCTTATTCTTTCGAAGCCACCCTTCTCGATCAAATCCTTACCTGATCATTCTCTTTCCATCGATACCCATCTCTACCCTAGAGATGGTTCCCAATAGATTAGGATCGTCCTTCTAACTGGAAACAATCCTCTCAATCAAAACCGATCTAATCGTCAAGCTTACTAGCGTTTCTGAATCCAATTCAGTCTTGGGTCTGAAATCATATCCTGTGACATACTCTAGTTGCTTCCATCCTATAAACAAAACCCCTAAACTGGCATGTCTCCTACTCAATGCAACTAGTACTGCACCCACATCCTTTACTATGATCACTCTGCCCCATGGAGTCATGGCGACTCCACTGCACTGATCCATAGTCACTAGTCCTTTGCTATGTCCACTCTGCCCCATGAAGTCATAACAACTCCACTGCACTGGCTCATAGCCTTACTAATCCTTTACTATGTCCACTTTGCCCCTCGAGTCATGACGACTCTACTGCACTGGCTCATAGTCCTACTACAATCACTTTGTTCCCCATCGCTGGAACCCTACAGGTGATAGTCTACTCAAGAAAAGAGAGATAGGAACAAACATAGCAACCATAACATCCATCAAACAAATCCTATCTATCACCTGCTAAAGTCATAAACACATCGACACCTACATGATTGGTCTAACCAATCCCAATATGTCGATTCCAGTCCGTTTGGTCCAACCAACATCAATAACTAATGGAAGCCCAGCCTCCATACACCGATGCCTACTTGACTGGTCCAACCAATCCCAGGCCAATGGAAGCCCCGCCTCCCTTCGGACTACCGTACGTCCAACGTACGTTTATCCTCCAAGGATAATTAAACTAATGGAAGCCCAGCCTCCAATCGGACTACCGTACGTCCAACGTACGTTTATCCTCCAAGGATAATTAAACTAATGGAAGCCCAGCCTCCAATCGGACTACCGTACGTCCAACGTACGTTTATCCTCCAAGGATAATTAAACTAATGGAAGCCCAGCCTCCAATCGGACTACCGTACGTCTAACGTACGTTTATCCTCCAAGGATAACTAGATCACGTCCAACGGATCCAAGGTAACGGGCGTCCCCATATACCCCTGCTTTTAGTCCTCCTAAAATACTTGAGTCCAACCCAAGTCTATCCATTATCTTGCTGCCCTCTCGAGTCCAACTCGAGCTGAATCCAATTCCTTGCAGCCTTCTCGAGTCCAACTCGAGTCAATCTATAACTCAGACCCAGTCTTGAGTACCGACAAACTCTAGTCCAACGTGAGTCGTCTCCCTATTCGTTGCATCTCCAAGATCAACGAACACCTATTTTCTTCTACGAGTTTAAGTCCAACTTGAATCGCTCTAATCTTCGTTGTATCTTCCATGATCAACGAACACATCCTATTCCTTCAAAGTTCTACTATCCAATAGAGAACATCAACATAGGGTCCTAAACAATCCATTACTTTGCATCTTTCTCGAGTCCCACTCGAGCAATCTCATAACCCTATAGAGTCTAACTTTGGGCAGTCTATACCATTGAACAGTCTCATCATGTTCCGTCTGCCCATCACTCCTCGAGTAAACCAAAATATCATCCAATGAAAAATCACAACAACTATTTACCCCTCACGCAACCCATCCTAGTCGAAATCGACATTCCCCAAGCACAAGCCCCAAAGGCCTAAACCAATATCAGACAAGCACCTAAGGAACATCTCCTCCGAGTTCAGACAATCCACATGAGGTGATACTAGTAAAACAATCTAGCACTGGAGTACTCATTTGCCTCCCAGAGACAACTAGAACTTATTACAACGATAACCTCTTAGCTTCCTTAACTCCAGTTACCCTTGCCATCACTAGGTAGGTACCTAATACCACCCTATTCCTTTGGAGTAGATCGACTCCCCAAAATAATGCTAAACCCAGTAAAGCCCAAAACAAAGCAATCACAAGGAAACATACATCCATGACTCGATAAGACCACATTAACAAATCATGCCAAAACTAGTCGAACCACCAATCAGGTTCGTCATTACTAAAGGTCTATCGACTAACTCAGGTTTGTCAAACAAAACCCGATCAAAACATCTTAAATAGAAAGCATACCTCGAATAACGACACCTTTTCCCTTCTGCGCCGCAGTTGGGGCATTTGACGAAGAAGGAACAGCGTTGATAGCATACGCTTTCACAATCTGCTTCTCCCTAGGAGGTTGTGGGCAATCATCCTTGTGATGTCCCGCCTGGCCGCAGTTAAAGCACTTCCTTTCCCCAGGCTTTTCTCGACAATCTCTAGCGTAATGGCCCTTCTTGCCACAACTAAAGCATTCGCCATCTTTCTTATTTTTATTATCCTGGCCATCCTTGGTTGGGTTCTGCTTCCTCTTGTTCTGAGAATTCTTCTTGCCTTCACCGCCTGCTTGCGGCATTGGCTCCTCTGCGGATGCCGTAGCAACTTCGGCCTTCGACTTAGGGAAAAGGCTCTCTGACCTTAATGCCTTTCCTACAATAGACTCGAACGTCTCATCGATATGATTTATAACTCTTTCCCCCAAGTACCCATCCAAGCCAGTTATGAACTTCTCGTTCTTCTTTTCGACTGTATCGATAAGGGACCATCCATATTTCGATAAAGTGTCGAACTCAGCGATATACTCTGAGACTGCTCTACCGTTCTTCTTAAGCTCCAAGAACTTCCTGAACAGTTCTGATTTATGAGCAGCTGGAATAAACTTATCACAAAAGCGAGTCTTAAACTGATTCCAAGTAACTTGATCTTCTAGAGTAGCTGTTCTAATGGCATTCCACCAATTCATCGCTCGCCCTTGCAGCTGACGAGACGCTAGCCTTCTCTTCATCACATCCTCAAGACCCAAGTCGTCGAAGATACGATCACAGCTATCCAACCAATCCTGAACATCTGTGGCCGACTCCGTTCCATGGAACGGCTTTCCACCAAGGTTAGTGTAATCCTTGCACAACTTGGCGAAATCGACCCTAGGCGCCGGCACTACTGGACCACCACCATTTCCGGGATTGGGAACTGCTCCCTGAACATCTCCAAGCATGTCCCTCATGAAGTTGGTGAACATTGTCCTCATGTCAGGAGCATTCCCATGGTTGGTCCCTCTACCAGCACCTCTAGGATATCGGCTCATTGTTAATCTGTAAAAGGGAAAATGATTAACGACCCCATAGTGGTGCTAGTGCAGTACAACTTCATTCTTATACTACCAATAGTATATATATATAGCTTTTGAAAACCAAAGTAATCACAAATACGCGCTCTCATATACGTACTATCTCTCCCTAGTGTCTTTCCCTAGGTTAACTACGCAACCTAGAGCTCTGATACCAAGTGTGACGGCTCGCCCCGCACCAACCGACATTTCCTCCAAAAGTGCGCTGTACACATGTCCAGTTAGCACGGGACGGTCGCCAGAAGAAAAAGGGAAGAAGGAAATGAACTAATCAAGGAACCTGTAGAATGTCTCACAGCGCATAGTATAAAATATAATAACAACATACTTGACATAAAACAGGAGAGACGGTGCATAAGCTGAAAATCAGAACTAAACATCATAGCAGCGGAAATTCAGAATACAGCTTATTACAACTTTCAAACTGTCTCAAAGCAAAAGCAAGATAAAGGAGGTACACTACTAATGCCCAAGTAGCAACCACCAACGACACAGGGAGAATATCTATATATCATACGTGGAAGCCTCCTGCTCGCCTCCGAATCAGCTACTCGCGCATCACCAGCTAACCACAACCTGTCTCTAGTCTGCTCGTGTGAGCACCCAGAGTAATAAGAAGAGACATAAAACTCTGGGTCAGACATAAAGCCTGGTATGAGCTATAAGAATCAAAACAGAATAATAACAGGTATAATCCAATCATACCTGAACCTGGACCTACAACCAAAGAGTTAGCACTACATACTGTACAACGCTCTAAGGTGCCCTTTCAAATGGTGTAAAGATAACGGGGGTGGGGGTGTGCATGTCATAGTGATGTCAAACAATCAAACATAGCAAGCATCCTCACCTCTCTCACTCAGTGCGTAAAGCATACGATACCCACTACCTTGGTCCTCTAATCCTTTGGGCCATGACGGAATCCAATCCCGTGTAACTATCACTACAAGCCCACTATCCATCTCTCAGTGGTGGACCAAAGTTATGAATACCGACAACCCCTTTGCACACGTCCCGCAGCAAAGCCCAATCATGAAGTGAACCCATTGGTTCCCAACTGGGTCCGGGATCCTGAGCTCTAACTTCCATTTGGACTACCTTTGCATCCCGGGTTTTTAGTCATCATCCTCCGGATCGGTCTTCATTCAGTTCATAGCCTCCTGGTTCGGTTCGCAGTCACCATACTGGTTCGGGTCGAGTTCCTCCATTCGGATTGGGTCGCGCCATCAACTCGTGGTCCTCCAGCTCCATCGGATCGGTTCGAGTACCCTTCAGCGGATCGGGTCGGGGTCTATAAGTCCATCGCCATGGATCGGTTCGTGACAAGCTCCTTCGGGTCGGGTTGTGCCTCATCAGTTCGTGGGGCCCCTATCGGATCGGGTCGTGCTTCCTTCTGGCGATCGGAGCTACTAGCGGATCGTGGTGGAGGGCTCGGATCGGATCACATCGTCGGATCGTGGTCTTCAAGCATCGGCGGATCGGTTCGTGGCTTCAACTCCGGATCGTGAGAACCATTCGTGGGTGGATCGTGGCGCCCAAACTGGAGCGAATCGTGGAGATGACTCGCGATCGGGTCAGAGAAAATGGGGCGGATCGTGGGACCTGTTGCGATCCGATCCGGTTCTGCGCGGTTTCCTGCACTTTGTCAAGCGAGTTGTTTACGCCATTCGATGGCGTTTTCGACCATTCTAACTATTCTAAACAATCACAAGTCATACCAAACAGTCATAGCAACATGTGTTATCGACCACAAGTATCAAAACAACAACTTGATAGGATAAAATGGATCCAACATACCCAAAACCCCATATTTTCCCTTAAGCATGTTTTGGGTGAAACTTATGATATGATTAGCAAAACTTAACCAAACTATCCCAAATTCACATCAGAAGTCTAAAACAATATTTCAGAATTTATGAATATTTTTCCAGATTTTTAACATGCATAAATTCGCTAATTTTCACTAATCACCCCTTAATCCCCCAAATTCCGGGATTTGCAAAATTAGTCGAAATTAACCCAAATTCATATCAGAGGCATAAAATGATGTTTTAGAATTTTAGGAATTTTTCTAGATTTTTCTGAGCCATAATTTCGCTAATCTTCGCTAATTACCATAATTAGCCATAATTAGTGAGGAACTATGCAAATCACTCACCTTAGCCACAAACAAACTTTAGATCTGAAATAATCTCTGATTTGGATCCAATCCCTATGTGTTCCAGCAGCTCTCTCTCTGATTTGGTGCTACCCTTCCTTGATTTGATGTAGTTTTGCTTAATCTTCGATTAGAAAGTGATTAGAGATGATTTGGGATGAAATTAGAAGGTGGAGGCCATTGCTAGAGCTTGAAGGAGGTAAGTGGCGGCTGGAAAAATGAGTCTAAAACTGAAATCCTAACCCTAGCAGCCCTTAAATACCCCAAATCCCGAAATCTCCCATTGGGCCTAGTTGCTAATCACCCGGTTAAGCCCGATTAGCTGTTTTTCACCTTCTAAACCTTGTTTCAGCCATATCTCCCAAATGGTAAGTCCGTTTGGCTAATGTGACCACTCTACGGAAAGAGAAACCATCATTCGAATCCAATGGAAGTGGTATTAGGTCAAAATTCCTTTCCAGTCAAAAGTTATGGCCAAAACAGTACCAACTAGGGGCAAAACGGTCATTTAAAAATCGACAAAAATCATGAACATGGGAAATGACCCCAATAGTCGTTTCCCAAAGTTACATGACCATACGACTTCATATGTGAAAGAAATAAATATTCTACGATCCCATGATGCGTAGAATACGGGTCATTACATATATAATGCTAAGTATCTCCCGGCTAACATCCAGACATCAGACATCGAATAAAGAGCGCAAAGTATATATCTCAGTTTTCATCCAGACATCGGACACCATAAATATTTTATTCACGAACACAAGCTAAGTATCTCCTAGTTAACATCCAGATATCGGACACCAAATACAAAGCACGAAGTATATACCTTTCTTTAGTCACGGGTTTCTCGAATCTCGGTAACAAATCATTTCATTTCATATCCGGAAGTTATAAATCATTTCGATAATTTCCAAATCAACTATTTTTTTGTTTTCCAAACATTTCAAAATCTCGGGATTCAAGTCATCGAACTTCTGTACTTATAAATCCCTTTATAAACCATTTCGATTTTTTCAAGTCGTAACGAATTTCCATCAATAATTTCAAATCATTTTTGAAACATTCTTAATATAAGATTTCCAACAATTTCACACAAGGTAATCTTTTCTGAGAGATTCATACAATCATAAAATTTTCCTTTTCAAATCTCATTTCCAAAATTATTTCACAAAATATAGGATTGTATTAATTCCGGTTTCAAATCTTATATCTCTTCTGAAAAGGTTACATTATTCGAATAGCCGAAAATCAATTGAAATAATTCGTTCGAAAATATTTTTATGCTTTCACTGCGCTCTCTGATTTAACATATACATATTCCAATCCAGTTTTTTCAAATATTAATTCTAAATCGATTACCACATGTTGGAACTCAAATCCCAATAAACATTTCTTTACAAAATCTGACTTGTCCATGGTTTGGTCGATGTAAGGCAAAGAATTCAGGGAATAAGAATTGGATAGTTTCAAAATTTTAAGCACCAATGATTCGAATGATAAACGAAAGGTGACGGTTGGTCAAAGGAAAACTAAACGCATCAACAAGCGAATGGATGATATTATATTTTTCGAATATTCATTTCTATTCAAATTATTCAAACAAAAATAAGTAATAAAATTTTAGGACTTGAAATTTTTTCTAACGCCCGGATTTACAAAAAAATTCGGCAGCATCTCCCCTGCACGGTTCCATCGGGAAAATTTTCCCGTACACAAAAACACAAAATATACATCTCATATATACTATAAGGCATCCCTAATCAGGGGAAAACAACACAAAAACCCAAATACGGTATTAAATCCGAGATGTGCACCTTATATTTGTGTTATAAGCATGTTCGTTTAATTTTTATCATGCAGTGCAAAAGCAAACTCTTATGCAAAGTGCACGCCATGGCTTCCTACTAAAACACTTAACAAGTAATGTGAATCATATATATATGTGTGTGTATATATATATATATATATATATGTGTGTGTGTGTGTGTGTGTGTGTGTGTGTGTGTGTATATATAAACTTAACATATAAAGCATAAGCGATCACGATATGTAAACTTCGGCATGAACAAGATTTATTTACAAAAACTAAGGTTCCATTTAAATACAACTCATTTCATTTTGTTTTAAACATCTACATTATTGTCATTCATTCCAATTTCACACATGCGCTTACATCAAAAGATTGTCATGCAACCATTTACATGTTGATTCATTCTTATTACATTCACTTACCATCAAATACATATTACCATTCTATTGATCTCATTCATTTATTCATATAATACTTCATTTCGTATCACATTTATTTAAATATTTATTTACACAAAATTTGCACATCACACTTCAAGTATGTCATTCTCATATAAATCCATTATATAAGATTATCAGTTTCACATCAACTATATTCCAAATCAATAATTTTCAAATATCATACTTATATAATTCATATATATAAGTTTCAAATTTCATATCAAAATATTCGTATATCGATAATCTTCAAAATTTCCTTTCAAGATTAAATTAAATTAATTTCAAACTATTCGAGCATTCAATATCATTTCAATTTTAAATCCACATACAACTTGGATTTTTACATCATGAATCAATCGAGTTTTACGCTCAATCATTTTGGATCTTAAGTTGTTTGAATTGGATATATACTTTTATCAAAATAACTAAATTTCATAAAATAATCTTGAAAAAATAACAGCTTAATAGAAAATTTGCTTAAATAAATAAATAGGTTTGGAAAATGGGTTTGAAATAAATAGACATGCTCTGTAAAATAACTAGCTTGATATACAATAGATTAAATAAGTAAATAGCTTTGTAAAATAAGTTAAATGATTATATATGTTCTGCAAATGGTTTGAAATAAATAAATAGGTTTTTGAAAAGTAAGTTTGAAAATTTTGTTTGAAAATAAAGATAATTAGGCTTATAACAAAATAATTTAAATAATATAAATAAATCTAATACCATAATTTCAAATAAAATAGTTTTATAATGAATACTACTTCTAGACATAATCCAATCCGAATCAATTATCCAAAATTCAAATTTCTTAACTATTGTCGGTTTCCAATTTCGAGATTAAACTAACTTTAACCTCAAATTCAATTCATTTACACTCCAGTCGGACCCAAGGTTCAAATTTGCCGAATACTTGAGTTTCCATTGCATTTTCAATTTTAATCAAGTTCAAACTTAAATCTCAATTTCAATTATACTCCAAATTGAATTAATTATTCAAATTTACAATCAAATTCTTTTGAGCTTACAAAGATATAACTCAAAATTCAGATCTCACTTAAAATAATCAAATTTATTCAACAAGTCAACAAATCGAACTTCTATTCAATTCATTGAAGATTTGGATACGGTAGTTTCTTCGAGATATTCATTTGAGGTATACATATTATATTATCCTAGTACAATAGGATGTATATCGTTCAACTCATACTCGAGATTCAATTCTGTTTTTTTTTCTTTTGATTGTTCAAAAATATACATTTTTACATATCACATCATGTTTCACAAATCAAACTTCGTTTGAACAAAGCTACCAAAGTGGTTTCCCCCACTTTGAGACTCGAAAATAAATTTCGATGACAAGGAATTATCATCAAAATTATTTTCTAGCAACAAAATGGGTTCTCCGTTCATATGTTTCCCTTTTTGAAAATATATTTCAGGAAATCACTTCAAACATTTCTGTTCGAAAAATACTTTTACATATTACTAGTATTTGTTCACAACCTTATAAATCACTTTCAAAAAAATCCCGGAATTCAATTCTCAAATTTTAGTCAAAACGGTATCCTTTGTTATGACTAAACTCATTTTATTCCATGATTTGCCTTTATTCGAAATACACTTCTTATAATGATTTTACTAGTTCAACATTCTTATATTTACTCATTCATTTATTGTACATCCTTTATTTGTTAGCACTCGCAAATCATCATACACAACCATCTTCTTGAAATAGGTATTTTGAATAGCTAATTTTATTAATTTACTAGAATTACATTCATATATCTTGACAAGCGACGACAACGCGTAGATGGATTTCAAATGGGATCAAGATTGGACAATTTCAAAAATTGAAGCACGAATGGTTCGAATTGATAATGATAAGCAAAAGATGACGACGGGTCGAGGAAAACAAAATCTAGCGACATGCGAAGAGGGAGAATTATATTCAAACATTCATTATTATTCAAAAAATATATCAAATTATTCCCAATTTCATCACAATTCATTTGCAAATTTCAATTCATAGTTTACAAATGATGAAAATGTCGTTGATTTATATTTCGCTTAGCTATTCCGATCATATTAATTTATTAAAACATTTGATTAAAATTTATCAAAACATTTCAAACACTTATCTATACGGTTTCAAGTATTTCTCGACGTTTAAATCGGATCCATACAGCCATCCCACTTTTGAAACTTGAAAATAGTTACTGATAATGGTGCATCAATCATCAGAATCATCCCCGGGCGAAATGAGTGTGATTCTTTTTCTATCTAGTATATATTGGATTTCATATATACGTTAGCTAGACGTATATTCAAAACCCTTACATATTCGATAGTCCAATTTCAATATTCGATAATATACTCAAAACTCTTATCAAAAAATATATTTCAAAATAGTTACCCTTTTCAAAACGGTTTATTTAATTTCAAAGTAACTTTTATATTCAATGTAATTCATGTGTCAATTCCACTTATTCTAGGATATCTTTATCCTATCTCTAATGAGTTTTTAAACCCGATAACTTAAGCTTTGTCAAACTAAAACTCAGATACCAACTGTGACAACTCGGCATTTTTAACCGTCTCAAATCGGTAATTAAACCAACTGGAAACGCTCAAAACGGCGAATCATTATCATCTTATAGGGTTCAAATAGAATAAATCACACAGAATCATGGACACAGAAAAAAAAACAATAGCTCACAGCGGAATAATTTTCATATACATATAGGAATTTACAAAATATATTATACATTGGAAGATTCATAAATAAAAACATAAATTTCAAACAAATAAAAGTTTACACTTTGGTCGGGCCTTGCGCGTGTGTATGCTTCTTCATGTTCCTCTCCAGTTTTGAGAGATGAAAACTGTATACCAGGAACACTTAGGCCTGACCCGAGCTTTTTATGCAAAAAAATAAAACACTCGAGTTAGGATTAAACTTATTTTAAGTAAGCTACTTCGATAGAAAAAATATAATTGGTTTACCCTAACAAGTTATTAAATGGTTCTAGTATAATCATTTGTGAACAGCTGAAATAAGATGGTCAGACATGGCAGAAATATATGCATAAATCGAAGCAAGTAAGTTCATATAGGTGGCATAATATAAAAGGAACAATACACGAATGAACACATGCAATCAATTAAATATTGTCAAGACCCGAAGAGGAAGTGCATTCATAGACCAAGGGCTGCAGCAGGTATATGGCACAAGGTCTGAAACTAGCATTGCATCAGAGTGAAACCGAATTGGGAAACCATGTGCATGAGTCAGAGTGTACGCCAAAGCTGCTTCTTATTCGGAATAATATTCGTTTTTATTTTCTTCCATTTGATATATTATAACTAGTATTGCTTGATCATAATCCTAACATGTTCCATGTATTCTTTTTTCGTTAAAACACTTTTAAGGTTTTATCTTTGGAAGCTATAAATAAAGGTCGACCCCACTAGGGCTGAGGTGGTAGATGATTTTTGGGGGGCTGGTGAAACGACCTGAACTTCCCCGGTAAGGAAAGCCCAGATTGAACTGAGAACAAGCCACATCAGAACGCAAATAGAAGAACATTTCATTGTTAATTACAACAGCTCCATCAGAATACAAGAATATACAGAGTATAAATCAATATTACACATTAACTAAATATCAGAGATTACAATACATTTCATAGCAGCGGAAAAATAATACAAAACACAACTGAAAGTAATACACGGATACAGAGCCTTCCGAGTATCGTTCCAGCAGTAAACCAGGATCCTGTGAATATAAATCTGCAAAACCAAAACTACTAGCTGCCCGTGTTGAAAATAGGGGCACCCAGAGTTTAGGTTAAAACAATAAACTTCGGGTCAGTCATGTGACTGGTGTGAGAACTAAAACAGTTATTTATCTTTATTTTAAAGTTAGGTAAATCAAGGGACCATGCCGTATAACACGGAACGGGTTTCCTCCCAAGAACAACAGCGCATAAAATAACAGCGCAATGCTAAATAAAGAAAAATGAAGCTATTATAAGACCTAGGTCCCATCGCACAATGCAACACAAGCCGGAGGATAGGGTTTTTACCTTATAATAGCCAAAGAATCCTTGATACGCTAAAAACAAATCATTTGATACTATTATAAGTGCATAGTGTATAAAACAATTTCAATCATAAGTATCAATCATAGACGGCATAAGTGCCCCATACCACTATGTCGCCATACTAGTCTCTACAAATAAAACAGCAAAGTCACGTATTGGAAGCTGGATTTCCATCTGTGAACTGAGGCAAAAGATAGTCCTCACCGAATTCGAGAGCCTCTATCCGCCCCTCAGGAAAGTACTCAGTCAAGCCTTCAGATCGTCAGGGCCGGTCCACCGATGTGGATTAAAATGCCTGAACACTGTATTTCCCCGCCCTTTGGGGCGTAAATGAGTCCAATGACTCCATCGACTCCACACAGCCACCGATATATCCGAGGCGCCTCGCAACCCAACAACCACATAAGTCAAACTCGTCAAGGCATGTCAAATCACTGACGCCACTTCTAACTAGAAAGAAACGCATGTCCTCCCTGATGTCCTCTCCCATTTCTGGTTCACTACCGGGGTGTGAAGCTCGCGAATCAACGCTACACAAAGTTGTGCCACATAGGTTGTGCTTTGATCATCGACCACAAGACTTTTCTTTTCAACAAAAGCCTTGATCAATTGCCACTTACACATGCCACATAGGCAATTCACTCCATGCGATTGATATCCATCAATATATTACCTCTGAGCTCGTATGTCTCAGAGAAGGGCGTTAAGCAAGAGAATAAATTCTCCGCCGCTAAATAGATATATATTTAATAGAAATCAATCACACAGAATAAAATCCAATGTCAGACACACAGTCCATTTACAAGTTCGTTCTGGGTCTGAACGAAACCGGAGGCACCTTGTATCTCGCATGTCCATTGATCTCCAAGTACGTCTGGACGATCACCAGCTGATTCCCTCCTCTTGGGTGTACAGCCCAATCAAGATCATCAGCAATCACCAAAACGATGTGAAGATCTCTGGTCTTCGACCACCGTCTTCATCCTCAACACATCGTCGAATCCGTTATTCAGAATGGGATAAACCCGGTCTTTCTGAATAACTCGCGTATATAATAAACAAGTGTTACACAAACATAACATATGCCTCATTCCAATTCATCAGTCACTAAACGTAAATTAGTAAGAGAAAAATTCCCCAAATATTAACCCTGAAGGACGAAACCAGCATCTGATCAATAACCAGGAAACCATTCATCTTAACTAATCTTCAGTTAGTTGCTAAATTTCACATTCTTAGGGAGAGGTTCCCATTAATTTTATCAAAGATTAATTCCTTAAATTTATTCTTTAATCTTCTTTTGAATATCAATTCAAACCAAATTATGGTTTATCCAAACTAGCCGGGATCAACGAACCATACTGAAGTAATCATTTGTTTTAATTTCCCAATCCCAACCTATTCATCCCATGAAGTAAAACTATTAATACTTCCTATCTAACACCACAGTTTTATCGGTAAATTCAATTACCATTTCACATTCAAATCTAATTACAGATTTAACTATCACCTGGAGAAAAACTGGTGATACTTCATTCTCGATCATTTCAATCTAATTAAAGATTCATTAAAACTCCACTTGGTTTTAATCTTCCCAATAATCACTATCAATGATTATCTAACTTGGGAAATCAAATCTTGTCTTTAACTAGGTTAAAGAACCAATGTCATTTAAAACACGGTTCACGATAAACCCTAAATCACATTCTATTCCATCAGCCTTTAACCGTAAATTAGCAAGTGAACAATTCCCTAAGTAATAACTCCGCAGGCCGAGACCAACATCAGATCAATACCCAGGAAATCATTCAACTTAATTAATCTCCAGTTAGTTTCTGATTTTCTTAACTCCATTGGGTCTAAGAATAGTATTATTGAAGATACCGTTCACGACAATCCAAAATCACATTCCATTAATTATCGGGTTAAAGAACAAGTGTTATTTAAAACACCGTTCACAATAAACCCAAAATCAATTCAAATTCAATTCCAATTAAATACCATTCAATTGGTACACTTCATTAAATCTAAATAAAAAGATTTAATGTGACGACCGGGAATTTCTCTCGATCCGAATCAGTCGTTAAACCGATCTAGACCGTTCGAAACCCCTGATCGTTTGAGAACAGGACAAAATAGAACGTAGACGGAAGAACATTTCATTGTTATTACAACAATTCCATCAGATACAAGAATATACAGAGCATGAATGAACAAATTACATTCGATAAATATCAGAGATTACAATAAATTACAAAGCAGCGGAAAATAATACAAAGCACAACTGAAGGTGATATACGGATACAGAGCTTTCCGGATATCATTCCAGCTGTAAACCAGGATCCTGTGAATATAAATCTGCAAAACCAAAACTACTAGCTGCCCGTGTGGAAAATAGGGGCACCCAGAGTTTAGGTTAAAACAATAAACTCCAGGTCAGTCATGTGACTGGTGTGAGAATTAAAACAGTTATTTAAAGCTTTACTTTAAAAGAGAGTAAGTCAAGGGACCACGCCGTATAACACGGAACGGGTTTCCTCCCAAGAATTCTAGTGCATAGAATAAACAGCGCAATGCTTTTTCGAAAAATGAAGCTATTATAAGACCCAGGTCCCATCACACAATGCAACGCAAGCCGGAGGATAGGGTTTTCCCTTATAATAGCCAAACATGCTTGATACGTTTAAAACAAATCATTTGATACTATAATAAGTGTATAGTGTCAAAACAATTTCAATCATAAATATAAATCATAGACGGCATAGCATCCCATGCTACTATGTCGCCATACTAATTCTACAATTAAAACCGCAATACACGTATTGGAAATTGGATTCCGTCATGAGTCGAGGCAAGGGGCAAGCTCCTCTCCGCTTCGAGACACTCTAGCAAATGCTCAGGACTACGCACTCTGGGCAGCCACTTGGATCGGTTGGGCCGGTCCTCACTTACGTTAGAGGATTATTTATTCCTGAACACACGTTTCCCGGTCCTTACAGACCTATAATCGAGGCGCCTCATTCCAACAACCACAAAGGTGAAAAGTATATAAATGTCAGGGCTGGTAAGTCACTGACACCACCAAAGCTAGAAAGAAACGTCGTGTTCTCCCAACGGTCCGTATCCCGTTTTTAACTCATACCGAGGTGTGAGGCTCGCAAATTCACGTTATACACAAAGCTGCCACGTAGGCGTGCTTTGATCATCAACCACAAGACTTTGCTTTTCAACAGAAGCCTTGATCATTGCATCTTAGCGTGCCATACAGGCAATTCATGCCATTCGACTGATGTCCATCGATATACAACCTCTGAGCTCGTACGTCTCAAAGAAGGGCGTTAAGCAAAAGAATAAATTCTCCGCCGCCAAACAGATGTATATTTAATAGAAATCAGTCAACACAGAATAAAATCCAATGTCAGGCACACAATCCATTTACAAGTCCGTTCTGGGTCTGAACGAAACCTTAGGCACTTTCCTCGCATATCCATCCATCTCCAAGTACGTCTGGACGACCACCAACTATTTCCATCCTCTTGGGTGTACAACCCAATCAGGATCGTCAGTAATAATCCAAACGATGTGAAGACTTCCGGTCTTCAACCACCGTCTACATCTTCGACATATCGTCGAATCGGTTATTCAGAATGGGTGTAAACCCGGCCTTTCCGAACAACCCGCGTATATTAAAACAAATGTTACACAAACACAACATACGCCTCATTCCAATTGTTAGGGAAAGGTTCCCATTAATTTTATCCAAGATAATTTTTTTAAAATTATCCTTTAATCTTCCTTTGGATGTCGTTTCAAAACCAAATTATGGTTTTATAAACTAGTCGAGATTAGCGAACCACACCGGAGTAATTATTTATTTTATTTCCCAATCCCAACCTATTCATCCCATGAAGCAAAACTGGTAATACTCCATATCTAACACCTCAGTGTTGTCGATAAAATTAATTACCATTTCACGTTCAAATCTAATTAAAGATTTAACTATCGCTTTGGAGCAAAACTGGTGATACTCCATTCTCGCTTATTTCCTAAATTTGATAATTTAGATTATCCATCCACATTTCAATTTTAATTGCAGATTCATTAAAACTCCTTTTACAGGGTTAAAGAACTAATGTCATTTAAAACACAGTTCACGATAAACCCATGAATCAATTCTATTTACAACCCATTTCAAATCCAATTTATTTATTTAAAAATAAATGGATTTTAACTTTAGTTCAAAATTAGTTCATTTCGATAAAAATCTATTTTTATCTTTTCAAATATGGAGTTTTTCATCCCAATTTTTCCTAAATCATTTCTTATGATTTTACACAAATTATTACTATTTTTAGTAATTTTATCAAGGCCCGTACAGTCGATTTCCATCAACGGCCATTGAACTGCACTTACACGACCTTTTTCAAATTTGATTTGGACGTACCTCCAAATCCAACCGTTAGATTTCAAATTTCTAATATTTGTTAGAAAGCTCTTTTCGATACGAACCCAACGGTTCCGGTTTTAGGAGAATCCGACGGTCGGATCTCCCGTAATGCCCGTTTGAAATAAATGGTCGAAATTCACGAACTGCCGCGGCGCGGCGGCCATTATATATATAATATATATATTATATATATTTCATCGATTACTATTTAAAACGAATTTTATAAATAGTTTTGAATTCGTTTCAAAAACAATTTCAACTTCCATTTCAACTCAAATCAAAATTTAATTTTTCCTTATAAACTCGTTTTAAAATTCATTTCAATTCAAATTTCACTTCAATTTGAATTCGTTTTCTATTCAATTCAATTCAAATTCGTTTTCTATTCAATTCAAATCAAATTCGTTTTCTGTTCAATTCAATTCGAAATCGTTTTATATTCAATTCATTTCGAAATCATTCTATATTCAATTCATTTCGAAATCGTTTTACATTCAATTCATTTCGAAATCGTTTTACATTCAATTCATTTCGAAATCGTTTTATATTCAATTCATTTCGAAATCGTTTTATATTCAATTCATTTCGAAATCATTCTATATTCAATTCATTTCGAAATCATTTTATATTCAATTCATTTCAAAATCGTTTTATATTCAATTCATTTCGAAATCATTCTATATTCAATTCATTTCGAAATCGTTTTATATTCAATTCATTTCGAAATCGTTTTATATTCAATTCATTTCGAAATCGTTTTATATTCAATTCATTTCGAAATCGTTTTATATTCAATTCATTTCGAAATCGTTTTATTATTAAAATATTTCGTTCAACACATGACTAATCTCACTGGATGAGTACTGTCAACACATGAACCTTTATTTTATAATATTCTTTATTTTTCAAATTGGAATGAGGCCCAATCAATTACCATATAATATTAATTATATGGATTTTCATACATCACACATATATAATAGCATTGAAAAATAATCAACCATCAACCAAAGTGCACAACACTGTATAAGCATCAAATATAGATATCTAACGCTTATAACAGCCTGTCAATCAATCGATCGACATATTTAATCAATCAGGATGAGTGAACTTCAAATTTCATCCCAACACCCGTGTGTGGTTTCAAATCAACAAACACAGATTTTATTTGTGCAGTTGGGCGATGTGTAAAATTTATCGTCTCAATCAATGTCCTTCAAATAGGTGTACATAAACAAACCGTCCGGTTTGTAAATGAATATTTATTTATTCACATTCACGTTAAAAATTATATTTTTAACGATAAAATATTTTATTCAACCAATGAATATTCTATTCAGTTCATTTATTCAATAAAATGATATTTTTATTTTTCTAATTTATTTTAGAAAATTTCGACGGCATAACGGCACGATACTAGAAACGGGACAAGGCCTAGCCTTATCCCCGGTCCAGTGAAGGCCCACGCCATTCACACATCAATCAAATCAATTTCCATTTCACCAAACAATCAAATTCCAATCAAATAATCTAACCAACTACACATCCAAACAATTTAACAAACAAGCCATCCATGGTCTGTGGATGACGGGTGTCGGGTGCTACTAAACACCGTCTGCATCCTAGTATATATATATAACTAGAAAAAGAAATTTTGAGTGAGAAGTTCTCACCGATAGCTATCCCAACTCTACGACACTTCATTTAGAGAAATCATCGCTGTTCTCGCCTTCCGTCACTTTCGTTGCCCGTAGCCACTACATATATAAAAATCACATTTTCACTTCGCTATTCAATATATAAAAATCGATTTTTTACTTCGCTATTCAATATATAAAAATCAAATTTTACTATGCTATTCAATATATAAAAATCGAATTTTTACTATGCTATTCAATATATAAAAATCGAATTTTTACTATGCTATTCAATATATAAAAATCGAATTTTTACTTTGCTATTATATATATAAAAATCGAATTTTTCTTTGCTATTATATATATAAAAATCAGTTTTTAAACACTTTAAAAATCAGTTTTTAAATACTTTAAAAATCAAAAGGACTCACCGAAATTCGGTTTTGTTCGAACTCGTCTTCATATTCATGTTCGACTCCAGACCGTTCGAAGTGCTCAAATCCACATCGTCGCCCTAGGCTTCAGCTCGCAGGTGGGAGGCGGGCTCCTGGCAGTTCAGGCGGAGGGCTTGGTGCGGTGGAATCGAGGTGCGGAAGGAGGAACAGTCGGTGGCGGGGCTCGGTGCGGTTGCATTAGGGTTTCGGGGGGTTTCTGTGCGATTTGGGGTTTTCGAGCGAGGTGGCAGAACGGAGAGGAAGGGGGTCGACGGAGGTGAGGCGATGGCGTCGGGGAAGGCGCGGTGGTGGCGATGGCATCAGGCGCCATCGATTTGAAGAATCGATCGTGTTTTTTTTTTGCTGAACGAAGAATAAAGAGGGGGGGGGGCAGAGGGAATTAAGGGGAGGGAGAGAGAATTTTTAATTTATTTAATTATTTTATTTACTTGAAGTTGACTTTTTATTTTGACCTCGAAACGAGGCCCACCGCCTGTCGTCCATAGCGTTTTACCACCATTCCGAACACAATGGGATATGTATCGCAAGCTGATTCGATCGTTTCGATCAGTTTTCGTCAAAATCAACATATAACTCTATATATTGAATTTGAACGTGCATTTCAATTTACTGGGGTCACATACTAACTCGAAAAATTCCAGAAAAATATTTTCTAGCTTCGTATTGACAATACGGTCCTAACAAAACTAGTTTCGTCGAATTCTGAGACCGTTAGAAAAATGGCCAATTTTCAGTCGAGTAAAATCAACTAAAACTGGTCAAACGCGTTTTCCTTTGCCATGCTCACATATTGATTCGAAAAATTATGAAATTTGGAATCTAGCAATAATTTGACATCACAGACCCAACAAAAGTGGTTTCGTCGAAATCCGAGGTCGTTTGCAAAATTCCTATTTTTAAGGGCCTGAATTCCATAGCGACTATTCAGAATTTTCAACTAGACATATCTTTTGATCCCCGCTATGAAATTTCGATTTTTCGGATTCTTGGAAAGATATCATCAATTAGATCCTACTGTTTTTGGTTTCACTAAAATCCGGATTATTTTGCACCCGGTACATTCAATCGAAGTTTGAAACCGAATTATCGAACTACCGCGCCATTTTCAATTCTATTTATAATTATATATAATTATATATATCCTAACGACGACGTATATAATATATACGTTCGAATTATATTCAAAATAAATTTCTCGTCGATATTATTTAAAATAATTCATTTTAAATATAGAAAATTCGCTAAAATTGCCAAAATAAAAATTTTAAACTAGCCCAGATTTTCCGGGTTATTACAATTAATCTTTTTCTCAACTGGTTTTAAGAACAGTGTTAATGAAGACACCATTCACTACAAACCTAAATCCCATTTGGTATTAATACAGGGCTCTGAATAGAAAATATATCGGCTTATATTCAATATCAAATTCTGCGACCAACGAATATCGTATTGGAAATAATGATATCATTATATCTTTCAAATTTCGATAACAATATCTGTATAATCACGAAATCCAACATCGAAATATTACAAAGTCAATTTCGATTCAAATCCTTTTCCACTTTAAATATTGGAAATTCTGGTTATTTTCAAAACCATTTCAAATCTACTTTATTTACTTCAAAAATAAATGGATTATAATTCTAGTTCAAAACTAGTTCATTTCGATAAAAATCTATTTTTATCTTTTCAAATTTGGAATTTTTTCATCCCAATTCTTCACAAATCATTTCTTATGATTTTACACAAATTATTACTATTTTTAATAATTTTATCAAGCCCGTACAGCCGATTTCCATCAACGGCCATCGAACCAGCGACCTTTTCCAAATTTGATTTGGACATAATTCCAAATCCAACCATTAGATTTCTAATTTCTAATATTCGTTAGAAAGCTCTTTACGATACGAACCCAATGGTTCCGGTTTTAGGAGAATCCGATGGTCGGATCTCCCGTAACGTCCATTCGAAGTCAATGGTCGAAACTGGCGAACTGTCGCAGCGCGACGCGTTCTGTTCAGGCCACACTATATATATATTATATATATTTCGTCGATTTCCTTTTAAAACGTATTTTATAAATTGTTTTAAATTCGTTTTCAAAACAATTTCAACTTCATATTCAATTTCTAATAAAAATTGAATATTCCATATCATTAATCTACAAATGATAATATTTTCAAAACGTTATATTTTGAAATCAATTCCTATTCAATATTCATTATAAAAATGAATAAAATCGATATAAATATCGTTCGCGTCAAAATGGCGCATAATAACCAACATGGCTTTATATATTTCAATAACTTCGTTATTCTATTCAACAAATGAATATTTTCTTCAACACATGAATATATATTTTTATTCAACACATGAATATATATTTTATTCAACACATGAATATTTATTTTATTCAACACATGAATTTTTTTTATTCTATTCAACACATGAATTTTTATTCTATTCAACACATGAATTTACTATCTATTCAACACATGAATTTATATTATAATATTCCTTATCGTCCAAATTGGAATGAGGCCCAATCAATTGCCATATAATGTTAATTATATGGATTTTCTATAACACATGTATATAACAGCAACGATAAATCATCAACCATCATCCAAAGTGCACTACACAACTGCATAAGCATTAAATATAAATAATTAACGCTTACACAGTTTGTCAACCCAACAATTGACATACAACTAAACAATCGGGATTAGTGTACGTCAAATATCATCCCAATACCCGTGTGGGGTTTCAAATCAACAAACACAGTTTTTTATTTGTGCAGTTGGGCGATGTGTAAAATTTATCGTCCCAATCAATATCAATCAAATGGGTGTACATAAACAAATTGTCTGATTTGTTTATAGATATTTATTTTATATACACATTAAAAGTTATATTTTTAACTATAAAATATTTATAATGATAAAATATTTTATTTCATTCCACACCACACAATCAAATTTCACAGTACAGCAATCAAACAAACAAGTCATCCATGGTCTGTGGACGACGGGTGTCGGGCGCTACTAAGCACCGTCTGCATCCTAGTATATATTTCAACTAGAAATTAAAATAAAAGCGAGGAGTTCTCACCTTTGGGATCTACTCCGCCATTCTTTATTTTTGAATGGTTTGGATTTGCCCGACTTTCCCACTCAACCATTTCACACCGTTCACAATAAAAATCACATTTCTATTCTTGTACTGTTCATATAAAAATCACATTTTTATTCTTCTCATTATATAAAAATCATATTTTTCTATCACTAATATATAGATAAAAATCATATCTTTGCACCCTATTTTCTATATAAAAATCTAAACTTTCCTATATAAAAATATAAACTTTCCTATATAAAAATATAAACTTTTTATTAAATAAAAATCATATTTCCTTTAATAAAAATCAAAGAAAATATATTCATGGAATCAAAGTAAATCTATTTTTTGAAATCAAAGAAAATCTATTTTTTTTCTCTGCTAATGTAGGAAATCTAATTTTCTAATAACAAAAATTATAGCTTTATAATTTCTACATAATAAAAATTATAACTTTATAATTTCTACATAATAAGAACTATAAATAATAACTCACAGTTGGATTTTAGGGGTGGAGCTTTCGAATTGGGAGGGAGGCGGCGTCAGCGAACTGGAGGGGGTTGTGGGGCGTCGCATCGGAGGTAATAGGGCAGTTAGTGTTGGGGAGGCACGCGCCGAGGTGGTGGAGGAAGGGCGGAGCGGTCTCATTTCTTGTGTTGGAGGGTGGTGCGCCTGAGCGAGGGGGGTTGGCCAACAATGGCGGCGACGCTGGGTGCTCCGACGACGGGATCGGGGGTGGCGATTTGGGGAAAGGACGACGGGTTTTAGGGATTTGTTTTTTTTTTCTTTCTTTAAATGCATTGACCGATGGTAAAGGAGAGAGAGGGGTAATGGCTTGTATATATATATATATATATATTATATTATTTCAATAAAGTAACTTTAAATTTTGATCTCAAAAACGGGACCCATCGCCTGTCGTCCCTAGCTAATTACCCCCATTCCGAACACAATGGGATATGTATCGTAGGCTGGTTCGACTGTTTCAACCAGTTTTCGTCAAAATTAAAATATAAATCTATAAATTGAATTTGAACGCGCATTTCAATTTACTGGGGTCACATACGGACCCTAAAAATTCCCAAAAAATATTTTCTAGCTTTGTATTGACGATAAGGTTCTAACAAAACTAATTTCGTCAAATTCTGAGACCGTTTGAAAAATGGTCATTTTCTGGTCGATCAAAATTGACTGAAACCGCCAAACACGTTTTATTTCACCACGCTCACATATTGATTCAGAAAATTATGAATTTTGGAATCTAGCAATAATTTGACACCCCGGATCCAACAAAAGTGGTTTCGTCGAAAACCGAGGTCGTTTGCAAAATGGCTATTTTTAAGGGCTAGAATTCCATAGCGACTATTCCGAAATTTCAACAGGGCATAACTTTTTATCCCCGCTATGAAATTTCAATTTTTTGGATTCATTGGAAAGATATTCTCAAATAGATTCTAATATTTTTGGTTTCGCTAAAATCCGGTTTATTTTGAATCTTGTACAATCATTTGAACTTTGAAATCGAATTTTCGATCTACCGCGCCATTTTCAATTCCTTTTATAATTATAAATAATTATTTATATTCTAACGACGATTCAAATAAATATATACGTTCTAATTCTATTCAAAATAAATTTCTCGTCGTCATTATTTAAAATAATTCATTTTAAATAATCAAAATTCATTAAAATTGCCAAAATAAAAAATTTAAATTGGCTCAGATTTTCCGGGTTATTACAATCTCCCCCACTTAAAAATTTTCGTCCTCGAAAATGAACGAAGCTGAAAGTTGTTTAATAATCAACTCAACTTTCATTATTTTCATTATGGCTTAAGTTCTTCAACTTTTCAGTTTCTGAGAACTTTTCAAATTTTTCAAAAATTTGGCTAATACCCTAAATTTTCGAAAAATTTCGCCATAACCTCCCCTACACCGGGAGCTTCGGGATATTTCAAATAGCCTCCCAGGGCTCTCACCAATCCAAAAAGAAAAAGAAACAACCAATTGGCTCATAAAATCATCAAAAACCCAAGAAATACAATAAACATGTACCTATTTGTCGGGCAAACAATTTTACTCCTCTTCTCTAGCCTCCTTGCTATGACTTGTTCAATGTAAGTACATGTATATGTATGCAAATGTGTCAAATTTTCAATACAATTCACTATTTGACTTGATTTTGCTAAATGGTCCAAATTTTAATTAATCAACCAATAATCAAACAACACAACCATCAATCAATTATTTGATTAGCTTTTCAATCACATAACTTTAATGCATAGCCAAAATCAGATTTTTGATGCCAAATCACAACAATAAGCCCTATCTAGTTTTGGTTCTCACACCAGCCAATTGGAAATATATAGATATATCACTTTCGAAACACGAACATAAATCCTGATGATGGAGCTCCATCATCAAAATCATCTTCGGGCGACTAGAGTGTGATTCTATATTTATCCAGTATATCAAAACTTTGAGTACACGTGGATCAGACGTATATACAAAATCTTTGTATACTCGATTGTCCAAATCAATTTAAAATAAATATTCAAATACGTATAATACGATTTAAATTTTCAAAACAAAAATTGTTTTCAATTTAAAAATATACTCTTCACACTCGTTATAGGATACTACGGATCCAATCTCTAACGAGTCATTCTCATTGGATATTACTAATCCAATTTCTGATGAATTCTTTCATTTGGTTCTAACACGTCTTGTTCTCCGAGCTCTGTAAACTGAAGCTCTGATACCAAACTAAAACAACCCGAACTTCCCCGGTAAGGAAAGCCCGGATTGAATCGAGAACAAGCCACATCAGACCGCAAACAGAAGAACATTTCATTGTTAATTACAACAGCTCCATCAGAATAAAAGAATATACAGAGTATAAATCAACATTACACATTCACTAAATATCAGAGATTACAATACATTTCATAGCAGCGGAAAAATAATACAAAACACAACTGAAAGTAATACACGGATATAGAGCTTTCCGAGTATCATTCCAGCTGTAAACCAGGATCCTATGAATATAAATCTGCAAAACCAAAACTACTAGCTGCCCGTGTCGAAAATAGGGGCACCCAGAGTTTAGGTTAAAACAATACACTCCAGGTCAGTCATATGACTGGTGTGAGAACTAAAACAGTTATTTATCTTTATTTTAAAGTTAGGTAATTCAAGGGACCACGCCGTATAACACGGAATGGGTTTCCTCCCAAGAATACCAGTGCATAAAACAACAGAGCAATGCTAAATAAAGAAAAATGAAGCTATTATACGACGCAGGTCCCATCACACAATGCAACACAAGCCGGAGGATAGGGTTTTTACCTTATAATAGCCAAAGAATGCTTGATACGCTAAAAACAAATCATTTGACACAATTATAAGTGCATAGTGTATAAAACAATTTCAATCATAAGTATCAATCGTAGACGGCATAAAGGCCCCATACCACTATGTCGTCATACTAGGCTCTACAAATAAAACTTCAAAGTCACGTATTGGAGGCTGGATTTCCATCTGTGAACCGAGGCAAAAGATAGTCCTCACTGAATTCGAGAGCCTCTAGTCCGCACCTCAGGCAAGTACTCAGTCAAGCCTTTGGATCGTCAGGGCCGGTTCACCGATGTGGAATAAAATGCCTGAACATTGCGTTACCCCGCCCTTTGGGGGCGTAAATGAGTCCAATGACTCCATCGGCTCCACACAGTCACCGATATATCCGAGGCGCCTCGCAACCCAACAACCACTTAAGTCAAACTCGTCAGGGCGTGTCAAACCACTGACGCCACTTCTAACAAGAAAGAAACACATGTCCTCCCTGATGTCCTCTCCCGTTTCTGGTTCACAACCGGGGTGTGAGGTTCGGAATCAATGCTACACAAATCTGTGCCACACAGGTGGTGCTTTGATCATCAACCACAAGACTTTGCTTTTCAACAAAAGCCTTGATCATTTGCCACTTACGCATGCCACACAGGCAATTCACTCCATGTGATTGATATCCATCAATATATAACCTCTGAGCTCGTATGTCTTAGAGAAGGACGATAAGCAAGAGAATAAATTCTCTGCCGCCAAACAGATATATATTTAATAGAAATCAATCACACAGAATAAAATCCAATGTCAGACACACAGTCCATTTACAAGTTTGTTCTGGGTCTGAACGAAACCGGAGGCACCTTGTACCTCGCATGTTCATCGATCTCAAAGTACGTCTGGACAATCACCAGCTGATTCCCACCTCTTGGGTGTATAGCCCAATCAAGATCATCAGCAATCACCAAAACGATGTGAAGACCTCTGGTCTTCGACCACTGTCTTCATTCTCGACACATCGTCGAATCCGTTATTCAAAATGGGATAAACCCGGTCTTTCTGAATAACTCGCGTATATAATAAACAAGTGTTACACAAACACAACATACGCCTCATTCCAATTCATCAGTCACTAACCGTAAATTAGTAAGATAAAAATTCCCCAAATATTAACCCGGAAGGCCGAAACTAGCATCAGATCAATAACCAGGAAACCATTCATCTTAACTAATATTCAGTTAGTTGCTAAATTTCACATTCTTAGGGAGAGGTTCCCATTAATTTTATCAAAGATAAATTCCTTAAATTTATTCTTTAATCTTCTTTTGAATATCAATTCGAACCAAATTATGGTTTATCCAAACTAGCCGGGATCAACGAACCATACCGAAGTAATCATTTGTTTTAATTTCCCAATCCCAACTTATTCATCCCATGAAGTAAAACTGGTAATACTTCATATCTAACACCACAGTGTTATCGGTAAATTCAATTACCATTTCATGTTCAAATCTAATTAAAGATTTAACTATCACCTGGAGCAAAACTGGTGATACTCCATTCTCGATCATTTCAATCTAATTAAAGATTCATTAAAACTCCACTTGGTTTTAATCTTCCCAATAATCACTATCAATGATTATTTAACTTAGGAAATCACTTCTTGTCTTTGACTGGGTTAAAGAACCAATGTCATTTAAAATACAGTTCACAATAAACCCAAAATCACATCTATTCCATCAGCCTTTAACCGTAAATTAGCAAGTGAGCAATTCCCTAAGTAATAACCCCGAAGGCCGAAACCAACATCAAATCAATACCCAGGAAACCATTCAACTTAACTAATCTCCAGTTAGTTTTTGATTTTCTTAACTCCATTGGGTCTAAGAACAGCATTATTGAAGATACCATTCACGACAACTCAAAATCACATTCCATTAATTATCGGGTTAAAGAACAAGTGTTATTTAAAACACCGTTCATGATAAACCCAAAATCAATTCAAATTCAATTCCAATTAAATACCATTTAATTGGTACACTTCATTAAATCTAAATAAAAAGATTTAATCTTTTTCTCAACTGGGTTTAAGAACAGTGTTAATGAAGACACCATTCACTACAAACCCAAATCCCATTTGATATTAAATACAAGGCTCTGAATAGAAAATATATCGGCTTATATTCAATATCAAATTCTACGACCAACGAACATCGTATTGGAAATAACGATATCATTATATCTTTCAAATTTCCATAACTATATCTGTATAATCACGAAATCCAACATCGAAATATTCCAAAGTCAATTTCAATTCAAATCCATTTCCACTTTAAATATCGGAAATTCTGGTTATTTTCAATACCATTTCAAATCCACTTTATTTACTTCACAAATAAATGGATTATAATTCTAGTTCAAAACTAGTTCATTTCGATAAAAAAAACTATTTTTATCTTTTCAAATTTGGAATTTTTTTTCATCCCAATTGTTCACAAATCATTTCTTATGATTTTACACAAATTATTACTATTTTTAATAATTTTATCAAGGCCCATACAACCGATTTCCATCAACGGCCATCTAACTGCACTTACAGCGACCTTTTCCAAATTTGATTTGGACATAATTCCAAATCCAACCGTTAGATTTCTAATTTCTAATAATCGTTAGAAAGCTCTTTTCGATACAAACCCAATGGTTTCGATTTTAGGAGATTCCGATGGTCGGATCTCCCATAACGTCCATTTGAAGTCAATGGTCGAAACTAGCGAACTGCCGCAGCGCAGAGCGTTCTGTTCAGGCCATTCTATATAAATAATGTATATATTATATATATTTCGTCGATTTCCTTTTAAAACGTATTTTATAAATCGTTTTAAGTTCGTTTTCAAAACGATTTCAACTTCATATTCAATTTCTAATCAAAATTGAATATTCCATATCATTAATCTACAAATGATAATATTTTCAAAACGTTATATTTTGAAATCAATTCCTATTCGATATTCATAAAAATGAATAAAATCGATATAAATATCGTTCGCGTCAAAATGGCGCATAACTAACCAACACAGCTTTATATATTTCAATAACTTCGTTATTCTATTCAACAAATGAAGATTTTCTTAAACACATGAATATATATTTTTATTCAATACATGAATATATATTTTATTCAACACATGAATATTTATTTTATTCAACACATGAATTTTTTTATTCTATTCAACACATGAATTTTTATTCTATTCAACACATGAATTTTTATTCTATTCAACACGTGAATTTTTATTCTATTCAACACATGAATTTACTATCTATTCAACACATGAATTTATATTATAATATTCCTTATCTTCCAAATTGGAATGAGGCCCAATCAATTACCATATAATGTCAATTATATGGATTTTCTACAACACATGTATATAACAGCAACGATAAATCATCAACCATCATCCAGAGTGCACCGCACAACTGCATAAGCATTAAATATAAATAATTAATGCTTACACAGTCTGTCAACCCATCGATTGACATACAACTAAACAATTGGGATTAGTGTACGTCAAATATCATCCTAATACCCGTGTGGGGTTTCAAATCAACAAAAACAGATTTTTATTTGTGCAGTTGGGCGATATGTAAAATTTATCGTCCCAATCAATATCAATCAAATAGGTGTACATAAACAAATCATAAGATTTGAGAATTTTATAAACTTATATATATATATTCAAATTTTATTTTTCTTATATATATTTATAAACTTTAGTAATAAACCGAAGATGGATAAGTAAGATTTGCGATTTAGATTCGAGGTTTAAGATCCGGATTTATGTAACAATACAGATTTAACGAATGAACTGATATAAGATTTGAATTTGAATTTTTTGACTTGAGTTATAAATTTTGATATGATTCGTTGAAATTGGAATATAAGATTTGATTCAAATTATATTAACTGAATTTAAACTTAAGTATTGGATTTTGGATTCGCCTTAAACGAATTCCTATAAGGGTAAACTGAATTATTTGAATTTATAAATAATGATTTCAAATGTCATGACTTGAATTGCATAACTCGATATGTTTTGTTTAAATGGAAGTGTAAGTTTTGAACTGAATCTTATATTTCGAATTTCGAACCAATGTATTGGATTCAAAAGAATCGACTTGAAATGGTTTCTTATAAAGAAAATTTTGAATCATTTGAATGGTTTCGAACATGAATTTTGGCAAATATAAGCCAAACCATAATTATAATCAAAGTTAAGGTTTTGACATCGATTTAAACGGAAATTGAGATATTTAAGGTATAACTTAAATATAAGTCAATTTGGGATTTGAAAGTTGTTATGCGATTTTGTTGGAAACTTATATAAAATCGAAGTTAAATTGTATAGTATTTGTTTATACTATATTTTGAAATCTTTTCGATATGGTTTTAAATCGATTTGATTTGAGCGATTCTAGTGAAATATTTTCTAAATTTGAATATAATCGAAGTTAGATATTTAAATTTGATTTGAAATTCGAATATGAAAATTCGTATAAACTACACTATAAGATGATTTATAAAATAATGACAACGGTGTGAAAAATGTAAACATTTGGTTGTTAAAAAGACCGGGATCGGCTATTGTCATACTCTCTGCCAATACCAAAAACCACTTTAACAACTGTGTACGCGGTGGAGTTCAAGAATGAAGAGGATGATTTGGCAAACGAATCCATCTTATTTTATTTCATATTAATTACGAGACCCTAACTACCTTGAGTCGGCTTGATGTGGCTAAAACAGGAGCTATGCACGGACCAAGTGAGGTCATACCTCTTATTGAGCACACTTCTTCGATATTATTCTATTACTATTGAGATTCGATTTGGGCCCTTTTGATTATGGGAGTGTGTATCGAGGTGGGCGGTAGTAGCTACTATGCGTTACCACCAGTCCGGCTCTGCAAACGGTGAATCCACCCTGGCATTCCTTGCGTGCCTTGTCACATGCCTTATACGAGCCCACTACAATTTTGTTTTGTACTATTTTATATGGAGTGCCCTCTGATCAACCTCTAGTTTACGGAGGAATTACGGTACTGTATATACTATGGGAATATATAAACGGTGTAAGGGTAATCATGGTAATCCCGCTTACGCTATTTTGATATTTTTACTTTACTGATAGACACTATTGTATATATCGTATTATGCTATATAGTATTAGTTTGACGGATCCTTAGAGGATGGTGATCCCAAACACCCTTTTAGTTACTGATTGCATTTCATCGAACATTTCATTTGAATTGATTTACTTCCATGAGAATGTTAGTCCTGATCCGAGTTTTTTTGTTTGCATTATTGCTCGGGTCAGATCGATTATCACAGCTTTCGAGATCCACTCTTGGAGTTTGAAGATTATTGGGTTTGCTCATTTATACTACCTGTTCAGTTGTTCAGTCATCCAGTTATTTCTATCATTTCTATTTCTGACTGTTATCATTATTTATTGTATTATATTTCCGCTGTATTATTTATGTAAACTCTAATGTAAAATTTATTTAGTAGCTTCATGAACTACTACTGTATTATTTATTTCCGCTATGAGATGTTATATTGCTCTATGTCTGTGATCTGTGATTTATTCTATTTACCTCATAAGCTAATAACAATCTGTTGTTTTGGACGATTCGAATTGACATGTTTTGTTGATTCGGTACGGTCAAAATGGCGGGTCGTTACGTATTTATTTTACATACACATTAAAAATTATATTTTTAACTATAAAATATTTATAACGATAAAGTATTTTATTTCATTCCACACCACACAATCAAATTTCACAGCACATCAATCAAACAAACAAGTCATCCATGGTCTGTGGACGACGGGTGTTGCAACAACCCGGAATTTTGGGGCCAATTTGAAATTTTTATTTTAGAAATTTTAATGGATTTTAATGTTTAAAATAATTTATTTTAAATAAGAACGACTAAAAAATTATTTTAAAACGAATAAATTTAATTTAATTATAAAAGGAGTTAGAAACAGCGCTGCAGTTTGAAATTTTGAATTTGAACTTTAACTGACTGTACAGGATTCATTTTAAATCAGAATTGAGCGAAACCAGAAATATTTAAATCTGTTTAATCATATCTTTCTAACGAATCCTAGAAACTGAAATTTTACTTTAAAAATAGAAAGTTACGCCCAGTTTGAAATTTAGAAAAGTCGCTGTAGAATTTATATATATTTTAATATAATATATTGGCCTTGAAAATAACCATTTTTCAAACGACCTCGGTTTTCGGTGAAACCACTTTTGTTGGAACCAGAATGTCAAATTATTGCTAAGTTTCAATTTTCATAATTTTTCGAATTAATATGTGAGCTTGGCAGAGGAAAACGTGTTTTGTCAGTTTCAGTTAAATTTAATCGACTAGAAAAAGGGCCATTTTTCAAACAGTCTCAGAATTCAATGAAATTAGTCTCGTTAGAACTGTATCGTCAAAATATAACTAGAAATAATTTTTCTATAATTTTTAGAGGTCGTATGTGGCCCCGGTAATTTAAAATGTACGTTCGAATTTAATAATTAAATGATTTTTAATTAAATTTAAGGAAAAACATATCGTAACTGCCGAACCAGGTCACGAAACATATTCCATTGTGTCCGAGACGGGGGTTATTAGCTAGGGGCAACACTAGTTGGGTTCGATTTGGAATTCGTATAGGTGAACAGGAAATATTGGAATAAATAAATTAATTAAATAAAGTAAATACGCGTATAAATACCAATACAATACGAAACCCTATTTCTATTACAGCCGCCGCCGTTCAACCAAATCAATGG
Organism: Allium sativum; assembly: GCA_030737875.1. NCBI lineage: Eukaryota > Viridiplantae > Streptophyta > Magnoliopsida > Asparagales > Amaryllidaceae > Allium > Allium sativum. The sequence goes on along the minus strand of CM060921.1, from coordinate 360,938,616 downwards.
CCGATTCTCTCCAGATTTCAATCCTTATTTCCTCTTAATCCAATTCGAATTTTGACCTCAATCCAAAGCAAAAACTGAAGAGATTTCTTTGTTCTTCGAATTGATACGGTGATGAACGAATTGCACTGAGTATATCGCCTGGATGGAGGGCTCAAAGTGGCGCTGTTCATGGTCGAATCGGGCACTCCAGGGGCCGACGAGTTCGGTGGTGCTTCGGGCGTTGGTGGCGTGTTTCACGGCGGTCGGAGTGGCGAGGGTTGATCGGAGTCCGGGGCTCTGTGGGTAGTGCGGCGATGGTGAATTCAATTGGAGCATGGGTTTGTTTTGCACGGTCCTAGAACGAAGAAGGATGTAAAGACCCGCAAATTCCCACCCTTTGGATCGACCATAAACCACACAGGTCTGACCCGAAAAGTGAAAATCTACGAATACTTTAACTTTGGGCATACAACATATTAAAACAACAACAGAAGACTTTTATAACATATCATCATATAATGTTACATCAGAGTACAGAATATACATATCAGAGTACATTGGAATAATAATTACAGCGGAAGATAAATACAAAAATGTAATATACTGAAGAATAAGTTACAATAATTAAAATATATTGCAGTGGAAGAAACACAGCGGAAGACTCTCTATCTCTGGACACAGCTTTAAGCTTCAACCCAGAATCCTGTTTAATATATCTGCAAAAATAGCTACTCGACTGCCCGTGTGGAAAATATGGGCACCCGAGTTTGCCAGTGGACAAAACTACAGGTCAGTCATGGGACTGGTGTGAGAATTCTACTTAACCTATATAACATAATAAGGCTAATCACAGGACCACGCCACTTTCGCGGAACGGGTTTTCTCCTATGGATTGCCAGTGCATGACTAAAGTAAATCGTCAAAATAGCGCAATGCTTTTTAGAAAAATGAAACCATTATAAGACCCAAATCCCATCACACAATGCAACGCAAACCGGAGGATAGGGTTTTACCTTATAATGATCAAAAGATGCTTGATACGATAAACACGGTATTATATAATAATAGTGTGCAACCAATTTGAAATACATCAAAGTAAATGTATTAATCCTAGACGGCATGAGTGCCCCATCCCACTATGTCGCCATATATAGGTATACAATCAAAACCGCGTGATGTCGTATTGGAAATTTGGGTTTCCATCTGAGTCAAGGCTAGGGAGGAGATCCTTACCGATTCGAGACACTCTAGCAATGCCCCAGGATTGGTACTCTGTCCAACCCTTGGATCCTGCAGGGCCGGTCCACACTTGCTTTTGTGGATTGGTTATGCCTGAACACACGCTTCCCGGTCCTTTTGGACCTATACTACGGCCAGTAGCGACCGCATAAACCGAGGCCTCGAACAATCCAACAACCACAATGAATAAATGCCAGCGCTGGTAGGTCCCTGGCACCACTCTAGCTAGAAAGAAACGTGTGCACTCCCTGCGTTCCCTTCTCCCGTTTTAGACTCTACCGGGCTGTGAGGCTCGTGAGGGAACGTCATACACAAAGCTATGCCTAAACAGGCTATGCTTTGATCATCAACCACAAGGCTCTGCTTTGCAACAATAAGCCTTGATCAAGTGCAACTTGGCATACCACATCAACAACTCATATCATGCGATCGGTAATTATTTAACACACAAAAGTGTGTTAAGCAAGAGAATAAATCCTCTGCCACCATGCATTTATATATTAAATAAAAAACCGATTTAATTACACGAAATAAATTTCAATGTCAGGCATGCTATCCATTTACAAGTCCGTTCTGGGTCTGAACGAAACAACGTATCCGTCGATCTCCAGTACGTCTGGAAGATCATCACTTTTACCTTGCCTTGGGGGATCGGTCCCAATTCAAGATATTAGTCACCATCAACCAAACGATGTGAAGCTCTCCGGTCTTCAGTCGCCGTCTTCATCTTTGACTCCTGATCGTCGTGATGATTATCCAGAATGGGTTAGACCCGGTCTTTCTGAATAACTCGCGTATTTGTAATTAAACAACCATACGCCGCATTCCAACTTTGAATATCCTTTTAAATAAAAATTATTATTTATGTTAAAAGGTTCTCATTAATTTTATCAAAGATAAAATAAATTACATTTTAATCCTTCTAAAAAGATGTATTAATATTCCAATTTTGATTTTCAATTTATAAAATAGATTTATAAATTTCAAATAATAATTTCAATGTAAATGGGATTAAAGGATAAATGTTATTTAAACATCGTCCACTACAAATCCAATCTACATATCAATCACCAAACATAATTGTTAAGATCTAATAATCTTAAATAAAATATTTATCTTAAAGACATTAATTCATTACTATAAAAAAAACATATTTTAAAATAATCAATAAAATATTCTTTATATAAAAGATTCTAAATGTAAAATATTCTTTATAATACAAAATCTTTTATTTTACAAAAATCCTTTTATTATTTAAAAATTCTTTATTTAAAAAGAAATTCTGCATTGGAATGCGACTCAACCCTATACCATATAATTTGGATCATATGGGTTTCATACATTTCATGTATAGGGTAATAACAGGAAATAATCCTCAATCCATCCATTAACAACCAGAGTGACAATGTCAACTGTGTGAGCATTAAAATAAAACAATAACGCTCATCGCAGCCTGTCGATAAATCGATAGACATATAATTAAAGATTGAGATTTGTGTCAGTCAAGTATCGTCCCAATACCCGTGTGGGGTTTTCAGCCAACAAACAAATAATAAATTATTTGTGCACCTGGGCGATGTGTAAAAATAATCGTCTCAATCACATAAACAAGTCGGATGACTTGTAAATGGAAGTGTAATATTCAATTTTGAATATACTAACATCACATTTAACACATCAAAATACAACATCACAGGCAAATATTTCAATACTCTTTATTATGAGCATATGACAATAAAAATCGTGACTTTTATTTATTTACCAAAAATGCATATTTTTGGTCTCATTCATTTTAATGACAAAATGAATATTTGACTTCATTCTTTTTAATGTATAAAAATATACATCCTTAATTCATTCTCTTTAATGTATGAAAACATACATTTTAAATCCATTCTTTTTCTCAACATAAACAAATATGTTGATTTTGTTTCTTAACTTCTAATGCAACAAAATGATAATTTTGTCTAATTTTTTTTCAATGAATAAAGATGTCTATTTTTACTTCATTCATTTTAATGTGCCAAAAATGTCCATTTTGTCTAATTCACTTTTAATATACAAAAATGAGTATTTTGTTTTAGTCTCTTTTCTTATGCATAAAAAGAAATGTTTATTTTTAATCTATTCTTTTTTTTTATGACACCAAGTGTTCATTTCTAATTAATCCTTTTCAATGTATAGAAAGGTTCATTTTCTAATTTTGACATGTTAACTCAAAATGACAATTTAAATTCACTAATCAAGTCTTGACAAGAATGTTGTTCTTTTTCATTTACAATAGAAAATGAAAATAAAAAGAATTCACATGTCTTGTTCTTTTATTTACCATAGAAATACCAATAAAATGATCAACATATTTTGGTTTTTTTCATTTACAAAAGAAGTTGTAAATAAAATGGTCCTCATATTTTTACTCTTTTCACTTACAATAGGAGTTGTAAATAAATGATTCTCATGTTCCTGTTCTTTTTATTTTCTATCGCACCAAAAATGTCGATAAAAATGAATCACTAACATTGTCTATTTTTATCGCACCAAGAATGTCGATAAAAAAATGAATCACTAACATTGTCTATTTTTATCGCACTAAGAATGTCGATAAAAATGAATCACTAACATTGTCTATTTTTATCGCACCAAGAATGTCGATAAAAATGACAACATTAACCATTCTATTTTCACCGCGTTCAAAATGACGATAAAATATTCAACATTAACAATTCTATTTTTACCGCATTCAAAGTGACGATAAAATATTCAACATTAACAATTCTATTTTTACCTACTATAGAAAATGTAAATAAATATATTTCTAAATTCTGTTCTTTTTATTTACAATTGAAAAGGTAAATAAGAAATTCACATATTTTGTTCTTCTCATTTACAATAAAAAAAAATGTAAATAAAATGATTCATATATTTTGTTCTTTTGATTTTACATTTGAAAATGTAAATATAATGATTCACACATTTATCCTTTTCATTTACAATAGAAAATGAAAATAAAATGATTCACAAATTTTGTTCTTTTTCTTTTACAATAGAAAATGTAAATAAAATGTGTATTTCTAAATTCCATTCTTCTTATTTACATAGCTGGTTAACATGTTTTACTTTTTTTCCTTTTCAATGAAAATGTAAACAAAGTGATTAACATGTTTTACTCTTTTTCTTTTACAAAGAAAATGTAAACAAAATGATTAACATGTTTTACTCTTTTTCTTTTACAAAGAAAATGTAAACAAAAACCGTTCACACATTATGTTCTCCTTTGGTTTCCATATAAAATGTAAACAATATGATTTACCCATTATGTTCTCTTTTGTTTTACATATAAATGTAAATAAAAACAATTCACAAATTATGTTCTCTTTTGTTTTACATAGAAAAATGATTTTTCTTTATATTTCTGTTCATTTATTTACAAAAGCAATGTAAACAAAATGACTAACAAAATTTTGTTTCTTTTCTTTCACCATATAAACATCAATAATGTGAATAACATATTTTTGGTCTTATCATTTACAAAGGAAGGTGTAAAAAAAAGGATTAACTTATTTTGTAATGTAAAAATATGACCTTTTCTATTTTACAATGTAAAAATGATAACTCCTCTATTTTAAATGTAAAAAGATCATCTTCTTATTTTCATCGTCAAAATTACATCTTTGTGTTTTCAATATAAAAAGATTGTCTTTTTAACTCTTTTTATCACATCTAAATGTGTTCATTTATTTACAAAGAAATGTAAATAAAAACTTTTTCTTTTATTAATAACAGAAATGTAAATAAAAACTTTTTCCTTTTTTTTTTTTTTTTTTTAAGGACAAAAAGAAATTCATTTGTGTACATGTTCTAAAAATAAAAGAGGATTTTATTTGTTTTACAAGTTCTAATCCAATCTTAACATATATATATATATATATATATATATATATATATATATATATACTGAATAAAATATGTTATGATCTCATTTTAGATCCCATTTCTCCAACCGTAAATAAGATATATATAAATCCAAGCGGATTTGCAAATCATGTACAACAATCATTCAACAAACAACAATTATCACTCCAAACAACACCCAACATTTCAGGTCAGAATTAAACGATCAAACAATTATTTTTAATGCAAGAAAATAATTTATAATTAATTAAACAAATAAAATTAGAATCCTCACCTTGAATTTTTGGCCAAAATTTTACTGTCTCCTTTTCAGCTGAGGTCTGCGCCATCGCGAAGCTCTTAATTTTGTGATTCTAACGCAATTTACGGTTCGTCAAACGGACCTCGTATGAAAGAGTTATGAATTTTTAAAGATCGGGTAATTAAATAATTAATTAATATTCGTGAAAATACCTAAAAATTTCACTGTCTCAGAATTGGACAAAATTAGTGTCCACGCGTCCATCTCGTCGCCACGATCCCAACGCACCTGAAATCGTCGATTTTCGACTTCGTATGAGTGAGTTATGCAATTTTAAAGTTCTGGAAATTAATTAAATAATTTAAAAATAAAATAGAAAATACCCTCAGCCCGTTGACCGCGAAACACTGTTCACCGCCGAACTTTGACCGCGATTTTCCGCTGCTTCAGGCCACCTGACGCCACGGGACCACCGCCAACGTCTTCGTCTTGGCGAGACGCACCACCACCAGAAAGAGCCGCCCCTAAAGCTTCTCCGATCATCGGGAAATCACCTAGAACGGATTTCGCCTCGCGGGTCCCACAGGCCGCCTCACATCTCCAAACTGCCTGAAATTTGGCGAGCACCTCCACCTCACGCAGACGAAGAACTTCCGTGTTCGTGACTTCGTCTAATTCTTCCTCGATTCACGGGAATTTCTTGATTTACGTTTTGAGCTTCTGAATTTCGAAAACAGCGAGCTTTAAGACGAGATTCCGGCGAATCCGAGCGCTGTTTGACAAAACCGACTACACCATTAGCTTCGTATCGTCGAGACCTTCGAGAGGACATATAATTTCTATGGTTTGAAGAGATTTTATTTTCGACAAATTTTAGAGGAAGAGAGAGCCGCCATGGAAATTGAGAAAAATGATGGAAAAGAGAAGTGGCTGTTGTGTATTTCGAATTTCAGCCCTAAATTCTGAGGAAAAAGATAATATATACTATGGGTTTAATTTTGGTTTGGGCCCAAATATCATTACGTGTCCAATTACTAAATTTTCAACTGTTTTCTTCAATTCAGAAATTCTTATAAATACATGCGAATTTAAAAATTAATAAATTTTTAAACATAATTATTTCAGGTCATTACGAACCCAACGAACCTGATTTCGTAATTTTCCGATTCCGTACGAATTTATTATAAATTTCCGAAGTCTGAAAATAGGCTGTATTTCCACTGTAAAAATTATACAGGCCACAAAATAATTCCAAAAATTATAAATTTTAGAATTTAACCTTAATTTAATATTCCGAATCCATAGAAACTGGTTTCGTCGAATTCGGAGTTCGTTTGCAAAAATTCTATTTTTCAGGTGTATATTTTAATATTTTAAAAATACCAAAAATAGTGGAATTTTTCCGAAACTCAAAAATATAAGTTCTTATAGTCATTTTTATATGTAAACAACATTCTAAAACCAATGGAGATGGTTTCGGGTCCTAATTCCTTATTCTTCAAAATGTAGCATTTTGGCCCTTATAAATTTCATAGCGACCTTTCTAAATATTGAATTGGCCATAACTTTTGATTCCCGTTATGAAATTTAGATTTTTCGGATTCGTTGGAAAGATATTTTTAAATAGATTCCAATATTTTTGGTTTCACTAAAATCCGTTAAATTTTGCATCCTGTACGGTCAGTCAAAGTTCAAGTTTGACTTTTCAAACTACCGCGTTATTTCTAACTCTTTTTATAATAAAAATTAAATCATTCATTCTAACTTCGATTTAAATCAAATTTGTGATCATTATTATTTAAATAAATTATTTTATATTGTCAAAATTCATTAAAATTTTCTAAAATAAAAATTTTAAATTGGTCCTGATTTTGCTGGTTGTTACAATCGCCCCCACTTAAAAACTTTTCGTCCTCGAAAAGGAACGTAGCTAAAAATTGTAAAATTAACTATCTTAATTTTAAATTTTAATGGTTGATTATCTTTTCAAAATATTCATAACTTTATATATATAGAAATCATATTTCAAAGAATAGATTATAAATATCAAAAATACGTTAATTATAAATTCGTAACTCTGAACTCGTTCTAAGGCATTACTAACCCCATCTTTAACGAGTTTACTCATTCTAGGATACTACTGATCCTATCTCTAATGAGTATTCTTATTGGACATTACTAATCCAATCTCTGATGAGTCTTTTGTTCAGTTCTAATGAGTTGTACCCCAAAGATTTGAGCTAACCTCGCTCTGATACCAACTGTAAAGACCCGCAAATTCCCACCCTTTGGATCGACCATAAACCACACAGGTCTGACCCGAAAAGTGAAAATCTACGAATACTTTAACTTTGGGCATACAACATATTAAAACAACAACAGAAGACTTTTATAACATATCATCATATAATGTTACATCAGAGTACAGAATATACATATCAGAGTACATTGGAATAATAATTACAGCGGAAGATAAATACAAAAATGTAATATACTGAAGAATAAGTTACAATAATTAAAATATATTGCAGTGGAAGAAACACAGCGGAAGACTCTCTATCTCTGGACACAGCTTTAAGCTTCAACCCAGAATCCTGTTTAATATATCTGCAAAAATAGCTACTCGACTGCCCGTGTGGAAAATATGGGCACCCGAGTTTGCCAGTGGACAAAACTACAGGTCAGTCATGGGACTGGTGTGAGAATTCTACTTAACCTATATAACATAATAAGGCTAATCACAGGACCACGCCACTTTCGCGGAACGGGTTTTCTCCTATGGATTGCCAGTGCATGACTAAAGTAAATCGTCAAAATAGCGCAATGCTTTTTAGAAAAATGAAACCATTATAAGACCCAAATCCCATCACACAATGCAACGCAAACCGGAGGATAGGGTTTTACCTTATAATGATCAAAAGATGCTTGATACGATAAACACGGTATTATATAATAATAGTGTGCAACCAATTTGAAATACATCAAAGTAAATGTATTAATCCTAGACGGCATGAGTGCCCCATCCCACTATGTCGCCATATATAGGTATACAATCAAAACCGCGTGATGTCGTATTGGAAATTTGGGTTTCCATCTGAGTCAAGGCTAGGGAGGAGATCCTTACCGATTCGAGACACTCTAGCAATGCCCCAGGATTGGTACTCTGTCCAACCCTTGGATCCTGCAAGGCCGGTCCACACTTGCTTTTGTGGATTGGTTATGCCTGAACACACGCTTCCCGGTCCTTTTGGACCTATACTACGGCCAGTAGCGACCGCATAAACCGAGGCCTCGAACAATCCAACAACCACAATGAATAAATGCCAGCGCTGGTAGGTCCCTGGCACCACTCTAGCTAGAAAGAAACGCGCACACTCCCTGCGTTCCCTTCTCCCGTTTTAGACTCTACCGGGCTGGGAGGCTCGTGAGGGCAGGTCATACACAAAGCTATGCCTAAACAGGCTATGCTTTGATCATCAACCACAAGGCTCTGCTTTGCAACAATAAGCCTTGATCAAGTGCAACTTGGCATACCACATCAACAACTCATATCATGCGATCGGTAATTATTTAACATACAAAAGGGTGTTAAGCAAGAGAATAAATCCTCCGCCACCATGCATTTATATATTAAATAAAAAACCGATTTAATTACACGAAATAAATTTCAATGTCAGGCATGCTATCCATTTACAAGTCCGTTCTGGGTCTGAATGAAACAACGTATCCGTCGATCTCCAGTACGTCTGGAAGATCATCACTTTTACCTTGCCTTGGGGGATCAGTCCCAATTCAAGATATTAGTCACCATCAACCAAACGATGTGAAGCTCTCCGGCCTTCAGTCACCGTCTTCATCTTTGACTCCTGATCGTCGTGATGATTATCCAGAATGGGTTAGACCCGGTCTTTCTGAATAACTCGCGTATTTGTAATTAAACAACCATACGCCACATTCCAACTTTGAATATCCTTTTAAATAAAAATTATTATTTATGTTAAAAGGTTCTCATTAATTTTATCAAAGATAAAATAAATTACATTTTAATCCTTCTAAAAAGATGTATTAATATTCCAATTTTGATTTTCAATTTATAAAATAGATTTATAAATTTCAAATAATAATTTCAATGTAAATGGGATTAAAGGATAAATGTTATTTAAACATCGTCCACTACAAATCCAATCTACATATCAATCACCAAACATAATTGTTAAGATCTAATAATCTTAAATAAAATATTTATCTTAAAGACATTAATTCATTACTATAAAAAAACATATTTTAAAATAATCAATAAAATATTCTTTATATAAAAGATTCTAAATGTAAAATATTCTTTATAATACAAAATCTTTTATTTTACAAAAATCCTTTTATTATATAAAAATTCTTTATTTAAAAAGAAATTCTGCATTGGAATGCGACTCAACCCTATACCATATAATTTGGATCATATGGGTTTCATACATTTCATGTATAGGGTAATAACAGGAAATAATCCTCAATCCATCCATTAACAACCAGAGTGACAATGTCAACTGTGTGAGCATTAAAATAAAACAATAACGCTCATCGCAGCCTGTCGATCAATCGATAGACATATAATTAAAGATTGGGATTTGTGTCAGTCAAGTATCGTCCCAATACCCGTGTGGGGTTTTCAGCCAACAAACAAATAATAAATTATTTGTGCACCTGGGCGATGTGTAAAAATAATCGTCCCAATCACATAAACAAGTCGGATGACTTGTAAATGGAAGTGTAATATTCAATTTTGAATATACTAACATCACATTTAACACATCAAAATACAACATCACAGGCAAATATTTCAATACTCTTTATTATGAGCATATGACAATAAAAATCGTGACTTTTATTTATTTACCAAAAATGCATATTTTTGGTCTTATTCATTTTAATGACAAAATGAATATTTGACTTCATTATTTTTAATGTATAAAAATATACATCCTTAATTCATTCTCTTTAATGTATGAAAACATACATTTTAAATCCATTCTTTTTCTCAACATAAACAAATATGATGATTTTGTTTCTTAACTTCTAATGCAACAAAATGATAATTTTGTCTAATTTTTTTTCAATGAATAAAGATGTCTATTTTTACTTCATTCATTTTAATGTGCCAAAAATGTCCATTTTGTCTAATTCACTTTTAATATACAAAAATGAGTATTTTGTTTTAGTCTCTTTTCTTATGCATAAAAAGAAATGTTTATTTTTAATATATTCTTTTTTTTTATGACACCAAGTGTTCATTTCTAATTAATCCTTTTTAATGTATAGAAAGGTTCATTTTCTAATTTTGACATGTTAACTCAAAATGACAATTTAAATTCACTAATCAAGTCTTGACAAGAATGTTGTTCTTTTTCATTTACAATAGAAAATGAAAATAAAAAGAATTCACATGTCTTGTTCTTTTATTTACCATAGAAATACCAATAAAATGATCAACATATTTTGGTTTTTTTCATTTACAAAAGAAGTTGTAAATAAAATGGTCCTCATATTTTTACTCTTTTCACTTACAATAGGAGTTGTAAATAAATGATTCTCATGTTCCTGTTCTTTTTATTTTCTATCGCACCAAAAATGTCGATAAAAATGAATCACTAACATTGTCTATTTTTATCGCACCAAGAATGTCGATAAAAAAATGAATCACTAACATTGTCTATTTTTATCGCACCAAGAATGTCGATAAAAATGAATCACTAACATTGTCTATTTTTATCGCACCAAGAATGTCGATAAAAATGACAACATTAACCATTCTATTTTCACCGCGTTCAAAATGACGATAAAATATTCAACATTAACAATTCTATTTTTACCGCATTCAAAGTGACGATAAAATATTCAACATTAACAATTCTATTTTTACCTACTATAGAAGATGTAAATAAATATATTTCTAAATTCTATTCTTTTTATTTACAATTGAAAAGGTAAATAAGAAATTCACATATTTTGTTCTTCTCATTTACAATAAAAAAAAATGTAAATAAAATGATTCATATATTTTGTTCTTTTGATTTTACATTTGAAAATGTAAATATAATGATTCACACATTTATCCTTTTCATTTACAATAGAAAATGAAAATAAAATGATTCACAAATTTTGTTCTTTTTCTTTTACAATAGAAAATGTAAATAAAATGTGTATTTCTAAATTCCATTCTTCTTATTTACATAGCTGGTTAACATGTTTTACTTTTTTTCCTTTTTAATGAAAATGTAAACAAAGTGATTAACATGTTTTACTCTTTTTCTTTTACAAAGAAAATGTAAACAAAATGATTAACATGTTTTACTCTTTTTCTTTTACAAAGAAAATGTAAACAAAAACCGTTCACACATTGTGTTCTCCTTTGGTTTCCATATAAAATGTAAACAATATGATTTACCCATTATGTTCTCTTTTGTTTTACATATAAATGTAAATAAAAACAATTCACAAATTATGTTCTCTTTTGTTTTACATAGAAAAATGATTTTTCTTTATATTTCTGTTCATTTATTTACAAAAGCAATGTAAACAAAATGACTAACAAAACTTTGTTTCTTTTCTTTCACCATATAAACATCAATAATGTGAATAACATATTTTTGGTCTTATCATTTACAAAGGAAGGTGTAAAAAAAAGGATTAACCTATTTTGTTATGTAAAAATATGACCTTTTCCATTTTACAATGTAAAAATGATAACTCCTCTATTTTAAATGTAAAAAGATCATCTTCTTATTTTCATCGTCAAAATTACATCTTTGTGTTTTCAATATAAAAAGATTGTCTTTTTAACTCTTTTTATCACATCTAAATGTGTTCATTTATTTACAAAGAAATGTAAATAAAAACTTTTTCTTTTATTAATAACAGAAATGTAAATAAAAACTTTTTCCTTTTTTTTTTTTTTAATCACAAAAAGAAATTCATTTGTGTACATGTTCTAAAAATAAAAGAGGATTTTATTTGTTTTACAAGTTCTAATCCAATCTTAACATATATATATATATATACTAAATAAAATATGTTATGATCTCATTTTAGATCCCATTTCTCCAACCGTAAATAAGATATATATAAATCCAAGCGGATTTGCAAATCATGTACAACAATCATTCAACAAACAACAATTATCACTCCAAACAACACCCAACATTTCAGGTCAGAATTAAACGATCAAACAATTATTTTTAATGCAAGAAAATAATTTATAATTAATTAAACATATAAAATTAGAATCCTCACCTTGAATTTTTGGCCAAAATTTTACTATCTCCTTTTCAGCTGCGGTCTGCGCCATCGCGAAGCTCTTAATTTTGTGATTCCAACGCAATTTACGGTTCGTCAAACGGACCTCGTATGAAAGAGTTATGAATTTTTAAAGATCGGGTAATTAAATAATTAATTAATATTCGTGAAAATACCTAAAAATTTCACTATCTCAGAATTGAACAAAATTAGTGTCCACGCGTCCATCTCGTCGCCACGATCCCAACGCACCTGAAATCGTCGATTTTCGACTTCGTATGAGTGAGTTATGCAATTTTAAAGTTCTGGAAATTAATTAAATAATTTAAAAATAAAATAGAAAATACCCTCAGCCCGTTGACCGCGAAACACTGTTCACCGCCGAACTTTGACCGCGATTTGCCGCTGCTTCAGGCCACCTGACGCCACGGGACCACCGCCAACGTCTTCGTCTTGGCGAGACGCACCACCACCAGAAAGAGCCGCCCCTAAAGCTTCTCCGATCATCGGGAAATCACCTAGAACTGATTTCGCCTCGCGGGTCCCACAGGCCGCCTCACATCTCCAAACTGCCTGAAATTTGGCGAGCACCTCCACCTCACGCAGACGAAGAACTTCCGTGTTCGTGACTTCGTCTAATTCTTCCTCGATTCACGGTAATTTCTTGATTTACGTTTTGAGCTTCTGAATTTCGAAAACAGCGAGCTTTAAGACGAGATTCCGGCGAATCCGAGCGCTGTTTGACAAAACCGACTACACCATTAGCTTCGTATCGTCGAGACCTTCGAGAGGACATATAATTTGCTATGGTTTGAAGAGATTTTATTTTCGACAAATTTTAGAAGAAGAGAGAGCCGCCATGGAAATTGAGAAAAATGATGTAAAAGAGAAGTGGCTGCTGTGTATTTCGAATTTCAGCCCTAAATTCTAAGGAAAAAGATAATATATACTATGGGTTTAATTTTGGTTTGGGCCCAAATATCATTACGTGTCCAATTACTAAATTTTCAACTGTTTTCTTCAATTCAGAAATTCTTATAAATACATGCGAATTTCAAAATTAATAAATTTTTAAACATAATCATTTCAGGTCATTACGAACCCAACGAACCTGATTTCGTAATTTTCCGATTCCGTATGAATTTATTATAAATTTCCGAAGTCTGAAAATAGGCTGTATTTCCACTGTAAAAATTATACAGGCCACAAAATAATTCCAAAAATTATAAATTTTAGAATTTAACCTTAATTTAATATTCTGAATCCATAGAAACTAGTTTCGTCGAATTCGGAGTTCGTTTGCAAAAATTCTATTTTTCAGGTGTATATTTTAATATTTAAAAAATACCAAAAATAGTGGAATTTTTCCGAAACTCAAAAATATAAGTTCTTATAGTCATTTTTATATGTAAACAACATTCTAAAACCAATGGAGATGGTTTCGGGTCCTAATTCCTTATTCTTCAAAATGTAGCATTTTGGCCCTTATAAATTTCATAGCGACCTTTCTAAATATTGAATTGGCCATAACTTTTGATTCCCGTTATGAAATTTCGATTTTTCGGATTCGTTGGAAAGATATTTTTAAATAGATTCCAATATTTTTGGTTTCACTAAAATCCGTTAAATTTTGCATCCTGTACGGTCAGTCAAAGTTCAAGTTTGACTTTTCAAACTACCGCGTTATTTCTAACTCTTTTTATAATAAAAATTAAATCATTCATTCTAACTTCGATTTAAATCAAATTTGTGATCATTATTATTTAAATAAATTATTTTATATTGTCAAAATTCATTAAAATTTTCTAAAATAAAAATTTTAAATTGGTCCTGATTTTGCGGGTTGTTACAAAGGAGAATCAAAACGAACGGCCTGATCTAATTAATCAATGTAATTAAGGATCTAATTGTTTATTAAATTATCCCAAACTTTAAATATTGATATCTTGCTCAAATTAAATCAGAATCGAACGATTCAAAATCCGTTGGAATCGTCTTTCCAAGATCTACAACATGAAACTGACCAGGACTGATTCTGAGCACTTTGGAAATTCAGGAAATTTCATATCGGAAATAAAAGCAATGTGAGATTTCTCGTTTTAATTTTTAAATTAATTAAAAAAATATATTTATTTATTCTGACTGTGATTGTAATATTGATGCACCATATAAAATTTAGATTGACTGTTAGATAGTGGATGGTGATGATCTATTGAATTATTTGTGCTTGTTGATACAAAATCATCATTTTTGCTACAAATGATATGTTAGGACAAAATCATCATTTTTGTTATGAAATGTTAGTATAGAATAAAAACACTACTTTTGTTAGGAATGTTAATTTAGAAAAAAGGAATCATGTTTAGAAGAAGATGTTTTACAATAATAAAGATTACATTTTTATTGTATATATTAAAAGAAAATCATGTTAACATATGTTCATTATTAAAAAGTTATTATTTTCATTATTTTGTCGAATTAGATTTGTCAACAAAACAAAAGTTATTATTTTTATTATTTTGTCAAATTGGATTGGTAGACAAAACAAAACTTCATTTTCATAGTATAAGATGTTAACATACAAAACTTCATTTTTGTCATATAAGTGATTAGCCAATCAAAACTTCATTTTGTCATATAAATGTCAGCATAACAAAATTATCATTTTTGTTATATAAAAGTTAGCATAACAAATTATTCTTTTGTTATATAAAATGTTAGTAAAATAAAATTTTGTAAGATAATGTTATATTAAATTAAAATTGTCATTTTAATTGAAATGTGATGTTGAAATAAAAATGTCAACTTGGTTAGATGTGTTATGTTAAATAATGAGATGTCAATCATATGTTTCATTAGGATAAAAATCACCTGTTTTGTATAAAATGTACATTTGGAATAAAAATACACATTTTGTTAGTTATGTCATATTTGATTTAAAATACACATTTTGTTAGTTACGCCGTATATGGTTAAAAGACACATTTTGGTTAGTAATGTCATATATGATTACAAATTTGTCACTTTGGTTTGTAATGTCATATTAGAATAAAATATGGCCTTTGGTTTGTAATGTCATATTAGAATAAATTTGTCACTTTGGTCAAATTTAGTATTAACATATAAATTTGTCGCTTTTGGCCAAATTTAGAATGGACACATAAAATTATCATTTCTGTAGATAGAAATGGTAACCAAATAAAATTTACATTTTTTTTATCTATTAACATTGAATAGAAAAAAATGGTAAACAAATAACTCATCATCTTTTATTTGTTAAGTAGAATTAGAAGGAAAATTTCTCTTTTATTTGTCATTAGAGCATGTACAGAAATAAATGCCATTCATTTATTTGTCATTAAAACCATAGCATATTGTTTACAAATAAATATTCATTTATTTGTTTTAAATATATATAGAAATTGTTTACAAATTAAAAACATTCCCTTTTGTCACTTTATTAGAGTGAATCCAAACATTCACTTTGTCATTTAAAAAGGAGATTAAGCCAAAACATACAACGTTCGTTATTACAAATGCAAACACTTATTGAAAATAAAGTTTTGATCTTTTATTTGCATTCACAAGTGCAAACATCCTTTGGAAATAAAGTTTGTTCTTTCTTTTCATATTTACTAATGTAAAATATACATTTTGTCAATTTTCATTAGTTAACATAAAATATACATTTTTGTCAATTTTCATTAGTTAATGCAAAATATACGCTTTTGTCAATTTACGTTAGTTAAAAATAAATTATTCACTTTTGTCAATTTTCACTAGTTAAAACAAATTATTCATCTTTGGTCAATCTACACTTGTTAAAACCAAATATGCATTTTTGTCGATTATATTAGTTGAGACAGAAATGTACATTTTTATCAAAATATGATTAGTGAATAGAATAACATATTTTTATCAAAATATGATTAGTGAAAAAGAATAACATAATTTCATCACTTTGAAATAAAGGAAATCAAAAGGACATTTTTATCACTTTGACATGAATGAAATAAAAATGTATATTGTTATACATTAAAAAGTTATGAATTGAAAATGTATATTTTTATACAGTAAAATAAAAGAATGAGTTAGAAATGAGCAAAAAGAAGAGTTAGACAAAATAATCATATTTTGTACATTAAAAAAGAGTTAGACAAAACGATCATATTTTGAACATAAATAGGAATTAGAAAAAATTATAATTTTGTCATTTTAAATATAATTAGAACAAAGAATACATTTTTGTTAGAAATGTAATTAGAATAAAGGATTACACAAAAGATAGGAAGGTTATTATTTTTATTTGTCGATTGGTCACAATAAAAAGGCCATATGTTAAAAATATGATGTTGATGACGGCTTAGAATATATGTATTTATTGATGAAGTGTTTGATGTGTTTAATATAATGTTAGTGTATTCAAAACTAAATATTACACTTCCATTTACAAGTCATCCGACTTGTCTATGTGATTGGGTTGATAATTTTCACACCTCGCCCAAGTGCACAAATAATTTATTATTTGCTTGATGGATGAAACCCCACACGGGTATTGGGATGATATTGGATACACACTAATCCCAATATTTAGTTATCCGTCAATCAATGGATTGACAGTATGTGATGAGCGTCAGTCATCTACTTTAATGCTCACACAGTTATAGATTCCACTTTGGTCGTCATTTGGATGTTTGATAGTTATTTATCATGATTGTTGATTTCATACAAAATATGGCTGTTGGTTGAGTCACATTCAAATAAAGAATATTTTAGAAAAAGAATATATTTTGGAAAATTATATTTTTATTGAAATGAACCAGTTATCAACTAGAATTAATCATTAAATTTACATTTAATGAAGTTCTCAAATTTATAATATTTAATTGGAAATTAAATTGAATAAATTGGATTTGGGTTTGTCGTGAATAGTGTCTTAAATAACACTGTTCTTAAACCCCATATGAAAGGAATAATCTTTTAATTTAGATTATTAAAGTTTTCGATTTTATTTAGTAATTGTAATAAGATGAATCGTGAGTTGGGTTTATTGTGAACCATGTTTTTAAGTGACATGTGTTCTTTAATCCAACCGACAATGAAAAGATGAACTGGAATTTGTAAATCTTTATTTGAGATTTAAATGGGAATTTTCCCAAAAGTAAAGTTTTCCAATTTAATATATTAAATTGGAGTTGAATGGGATTCGAATTAATAATACCCGAGATAAGTTTCTGTAAAAGAAGATCGATACTACATATGGAATTTAAGAGGCTTTGCCGTTATTCCATTTATATTATTCGTCGGATACAGAAATTTATAACGATTATATATTGATTTGATTTCTGTGAAGATTCCCTATTCTATGGAAGTCGATTTTGGGTTTATCGTGAACGATGTTCTAAATGACATTAGTTCTTTAACCCTGTTAAAGATAAGATTAATTTCTTGAATTTAATTAATCATTGAATAATGATTTGTGATATTTAAAACCAAATTGGGTTCTTAATAAATCTTTAAAAGTAAGAATTAAGAATAATTTAAAGAGTTTATCTTTGATAAAATAATGTGGATATTTTATTTAGAAGAATATTCTGAATTGGAATGAGACTTTGGGTGTGCTTCTATAGTACTTGATTTTTAATTATGAAATACGCTAGTTATTCTGAAAGACCGGGTTTAACCCATTCCGAGTAATTACTACGACGATGAAGAGTTGAAGATGAAGACGGCGTTTGAAGACCGACGATCTATACATTGAATGGATGTGTTGCTACAGAGACCCTTGATGGGAGTAGCTACCTTGAAGGGGTTTCAGTGGTGGCCGTCCGGACTATTGTTGATTGTTCGGATTTGGTTTTCGCTCTGACCCAGAGCATAAGCTAGTAAATGGATGCGTGTCTGACATTGGGTTTCGTTCGATGTAAATTAAATCGATTTCTGTTAATGTATGTCTATTTGGTGGTGGAGGATTTATTCTCTACTTAACACCCTGGTATATATTAATAGTTATTGATCGCATGGCGTGAATTGTCAATGTGGCACGCCAAGATGCAAATGATCAAGGCTTTTGTTGAAAAGCAGGGCCTTGTGGGATGATCAAAGCATAGCCTATTACGGCATAGCTTTGTGTATATCGTGACTTCGCGAGCCTCACACCCCGGTATGAGTCAAAAACGGGATATGGACCGTAGGGAGTGCACACGTTTCTTTCTAGCTAGTGGTAGTGTCAGTGCTTTAACACGGTCTGGCATTTTACTTATGTGGATAATGGATTTTGAGGCACCTCGGATTTTTATAGGCCGATAGTGGTCATATTATAGGTTCAAAGGAACCAGGAAACGTGTGTTCAGGCATAACCAATCCACTGCCGATAGGCGGGGACCGGCCCTACCGCTCCAAGGGTTCACTACGGAGGATCCTGAGGCATTGGCTAGAGTGTCTCGAATCGGAGAGGAGCTTGCCCCTAGCCTCGACTCATGATGGAAATCCAATTTCCAATACGACCTTGCGGTTTTGATTGTAGAACTAGTATGGCGACATAGTAGGATGGGGTACTATGCCTTCTATGATTAATACATTATGATTGAAATTGTTTTTGAAATATATATACTCATAGATATACACACTAATATTAAATCCGTTTTATCGTATCAAGCATCTTTTGACCATTATAAGGTAAAACCCTATCCTCCGTCTTACGTTGCATTGTGTGATGGGA
Source organism: Allium sativum (assembly GCA_030737875.1). Lineage (NCBI taxonomy): Eukaryota > Viridiplantae > Streptophyta > Magnoliopsida > Asparagales > Amaryllidaceae > Allium > Allium sativum. Next base: position 360,919,237 of record CM060921.1, on the reverse strand, counting down.
CTTGGGTCTTATAATGGTTTCATTTTTCTAAAAAGCAATGCGTTGTTTAAACGATTTACTTTACTTATGCACGGGAAATCCAATGGAGTAAACCCGTTCCGCGTTAGCGATGTGGTCCTGTGATTAGCCTTATTATTAGATAATCAAGTTAAGATTTCTCATATGAAACGACCCGAACTTCCCCGGTCTCCGAAGAGAAGGGAAAGCGCGGATTGTTTTGAGAACACGACAAAATAGAACGCAGACAGAAGAACATTTCATTGTATATTACAACAATGCATCAGATTACAAGAATATACAGAGTATAAATGAATATTACAAAGAAATATCAGAGATTTAAATTACATTTAAACACATCGCAACGGAAAATAATACAATACACAACTAGAAAGAGATATACGGATACAAAGCTTTCCGGATATCATTCCAGCTGTAAACCAGGATCCTGTGAATATAAATCTGCAAAACCAAAACTACTAGCTGCCCGTGTCAAAATAAGGGCACCCAGAGTTTAGGTTAAAACAATAAACTCCAGGTCAGTCAGGTGACTGGTGTGAGAACTAAAACAGTTATTAATATTTATTTTAAAGCTCGGTAAATCAAGGGACCACGCCGTATAACATGGAACGGGTTTCCTCCCAAGAATACCAGTGCATAAAACAACAGCGCAATGCTAAATAAAGAAAAATGAAGCTATTATAAGACCCAGGTCCTATCACACAATGCAACGCAAGCCGAGGGATAGGGTTTTTACCTTATAATAGCCAAGAATGCTTGATACGTTTAAAAGAAATCATTTTGATACTATTATAAGTGTATAGTGTATAAAACAACTTCAAATCATAAGTATCAATCCTAGGCGGCATGAATGCCCCATAACACTATGTCGCCATATATAGGTTATACAATCAAAATCGCAAAGTCGCGTATTTGGAAATTGGATTTCCGTCTATGAACCGAGGCAAAAGATAGTCCTCAACCGATTCGAGACTCTCTAACCCGAGCATCAGGCACAGCCGCAACCGTACCCTGGATCGTCAGGGCCGGTCCACCGATGTGGATTATAATGCCTGAACAATACGTTTCTCCGCCCTTTGGGGCGTAAATGAGCCAACGAATGACTCCATCGGACCCGGATCGTCCGATCAAACCAAGGCGCCTCGCAACAGCAACAACCACACAGGTGAAAAGTATATAAATGTCAGGGCTGGTAGGTCACTGACACCACCCTAGCTAGAAAGAAAACGCATGTCCCCCCTGAGGTCCGTCTCCCGTTTTTGGTTCACCACCGGGGTGCGAGGCTCGCGAATTCACGTTACACAAAGCTGTGCCACACAGGCTGTGCTTTGATCATCACCACAAGACTTTGCTTTTCAACAGAAGCTTTGATCATTTGCATCTTAGCATGCCACACAGGCAAACCACTCTATGCAACCGATATCAGTCACACAGAATGAAATCCAATGTCAGACACACAGTCCATCTACAAGTCCGTTCTGGGTCTGAACGAAACCGGAGGCACCTAGTACCCCGCATATCCATCGATCTCCAAGTACGTCTGGACGATCACCAACTGTTTCCATCTTCATGGGTGTACAGCCCAATCAAGATCGTCAGTAATCACCCAAACGACGTGAAGACTTCCGGTCTTCGACCACCGTCTTCATCTTCGACTTATCGTCGTATCAGTTATTCAGAATGGGATAAACCCGGTCTTCCCGAATAACTCGCGTATATTTTAAATAAGTGTTACACAAACACAACATACGCCTCATTCCAATTCATCAGTCACTAACCGTAAATTAATCAAGAGAATAATTCCCCAAATATTAATCTCGAAGGCCGAAACCAACATCAGATCAATATCCAGAAAACCATTCTGCTTGGCTAACCGGCAGTTAGTTTCTAAATTTCACATTCATAGGGAAAGGTTCCCATTAATTTTATCCAAGATAAATTCCTTGAATTTATTCTTTAATCATCTTTTGAATTTCGATTCAACTAGTCGGGATTAACGAACCTTACCGAAGTAATCATTGGTTTTAATTTCCCAATCCCAACCTATTCATCCCATGAAGTAAAACTGGTAGTACTTCATATCTAACACCACGGTGTTATCGGTAAATTCAATTACCATTTCACGTTCAAATCTAATTAAAGATTTAACTATCACCTGGAGTAAAACTGGTGATACTCCATTCTCGATCTTTTCAATCTAATTAAAGATTCATTAAAACTCTACTTAGTTTTAATATTTAACTGGGTTAAAGAATCAGTGTCATTTAAAACACAGTTCACGATAAATCCAAAATCACATTCCATTAATTATCGGGTTAAAGAACGAGTGTTATTTAAAACACTGTCCACGATAAACCCAAAATCACATTCCATTAATTATCGGGTTAAAGAACGAGTGTTATTTAAAACACTGTCCACGATAAACCCAAAAATCAATATCAATTCAATTCCAATTAAATATTATTTAATTGGTACACTTCATTAAATCTAAATAAAAAGATTTAATCTTTTCTCAACTGGGTTCAAGAACAGTGTTAGTGAAGACACCATTCACGACAAACCCAAATCACATTTGATATTCAATACAAGGCTCTGAATATAAAATATATCGGCTTATATTCAATATCAAATTCTACGATTAACAAATGTCGTATTGGAAATAACGATATAAATATATATCTTTCAAATTTCCATAACAACATCCGTATAATCACGAATTCCAACATCGAAATATTCCGAAGACAATTTCGATTCAAATCCACTCCAATGCAATCATTGGAAATTCTGGTTATTTTTAAAACCCTTTTCAAATTCAATTTATTTATTTAAAAAAAATAAATAGAATTATAATTCTAGTTCAAAACTAGTTCATTTCGATAAAAATCTATTTTTATCTTTTCAAATATGGAGTTTTTCATCCCAATTTTTCCCAAATCATTTCTTTTGATTTTACACAAGTTATTACTATTTTTAATAATTTTATCAAGGCCTGTACAGTCGATTTCCATCAACGGCCATCGAACTGCACTTACAGCTACCTTTTTCAAATTTGATTTGGACATAATTCCAAATCCAACCGTTAGATTTCTAATTTCTAATATTCATTAGAAAGCTCTTTTCGATACGAACCCAACGGTTCCGGTTTCAGGAGAATCCGACGGTCGGATCTCCCGCAATATCCGTTCGAAGTCAATGGTCGAAATTCGCGAACTGCCGCGGCGCGGCGCGTTATATTCAGGCCATTATATTATATATATATATATATATATATATATATATATAATATACTTCGTCGATTTTCTTTTCAAAACGATTTTTAATTCAATTTCCATTCGTTTTCAATTCAATTTGAATTTCAAATTAATTCAATTTCAATTCAAATTCATTTCTATTCGAATTCATTTCAAAACGATTTCAATTCTATTCGAATTCATTTCAAAACGATTTCAATTCTATTTCAATTCTATTCGAATTCATTTCAAAACGATTTCAATTCTATTTCAATTCTATTCGAATACATTTCAATTCAAATTCAATTCGAATTCATTTCTATTCGAATTTCAAATCATTTCAGTGTAGTTCGAATTTCAAATCTATTCAATATAGTTCGAATTTCAAATCTTTTCAATATTCATTTTAAAAATGAATAAAATCGATATAAATATCGTTCACGTCAAAATGGCGTCAATCTATTAACGCGGCTTCATATATTTCTATTTTCAAATATTCTATTTCAAATATTTCTATTTCAAATATCTCTATTTCAAATATTTCTATTTCAAATATTTCTATTTCAAATATTTTTATTTCAAATATTTCTATTTCGAAACTGGAATGAGGCCCAATCAATTACCATATAATGTTAATTATATGGATTTTCTACAACACATGCATATATCAACGATGACAAATAATCAACCATCATCCAAAGTGCATTCTACACTGTATAAGCATCAAATATAAATATCTAACGCTTATAACAGTCTGTCAATCAATCGATCGACATACAACTAATTATTGGGACTAGTGTATGTCATATATCATCCCAATACCCGTGTGGGGTTTCAAACAATCAAACACAAATTTTTATTTGTGCAGTTGGGCGATGTGTAAAATTTTATCGTCCCAATCAATGTCCTTCAAATAGGTGTACATAAACAAACCGTCCGGTTTGTAAATGAATATTTATTTATTCACATTCACGTTAAAAATTATATTTTTAACGATAAAACATTTTATTCAACCTATGAAAATATTCTATTCAGTTCATTTATTAAATAAAATGATTTCTTTATTTTTCTAACTTATTTTAGAAAATTTCGGCGGCATAACGGCACGATACTAGAAACGGGACGAGGCCTAGCCTTATCCCCGGTCTAGTGAAGGCCGACGCCATTCACACATCAATCAAATCAATTTCATTTCACCAAACAATTCAATTCAAACCAAATAATCTAACCAACTACACAACCAAACAATTAAACAAACAAGCCATCAATGGTCTGTGGATGACAGGTGTCGGGTGCTACTAAACACCGTCTGCATCCTAGTATATATATATAACATAACTAGAAAAAGAAATTGAAGAGTGAGAAGTTCTCACCGATAGCTATCCCAACTTCACGACACTTCATTATAGAAATCTTTGCCGTTCTTGCCTCTTGTCACTTTCTTTGCCCGTATTCTCTACATATGTAAAAATCACATTTTTACTTCGTTGTTCAATATATATAAAAATCGAATTTTTACTTCGCTATTCAATATATAAAATTCGAATTTTTACTTCGCTATTCAATATATAAAAATCGAATTTTTACTTCGCTATTCAATATATAAAAATCGAATTTTTACTTCGCTATTCAATATATAAAAATCGAATTTTTACTTCGCTATTCAATATATAAAAATCAAATTTTTACTTCGCTATTCAATATATAAAAATCGAATTTTTATTCCGCTATTTAATATATAAAAATAGAATTTTTATTCTTCTTTTCAATATATAAAAATCGAATTTTTACTTCGCTATTCAATATATAAAAATCGAATTTTTATTCTTCTATTCAAACAAAGAAAAATCGTATCTTTACCATGGTGTTCACATTCTTATCTTTTCTGTATATAAAAATCATTTCTTTTTAAAGATCAAACATTTGTCTTTTTAAATTTTCTATTACCATTCAACCATAAGATTTATTCATTTAATCTAAGCTATATATATAAAAATCCTGATTTTTATGTTAACTTTAACACATACAAAATCTGATTTTTTTTTATACTAACTTTACTGCATAAAAATTAAATCTTTTATCATTCATAAAATTTAAAACCGAAAAGAAAATCAAAATAAAAAGGGAAAAGGGCTCACTTTTGGATTTTCAGAGGGGATGGAGACCGAGGTGGTGGCTGCAGTTAGATCGGGGAAGGAGGCTCCAGGACTGGTGGGTTTCCTCCCTAGGGCGCTGACCTTCAAATCGGACAGGGTGAGAGAAGGAGGAGGGAGAAGGGAACGGCGGCAGGTGGTTGCGGTGGTGGGGAGGGCGGCTCTGCTGCGGAGAATTTGGGCGTTGGTTTTGGGCTCGAACGGATCGAAGTGGAAGGGCTCGCATGGTCAGACGAGGTCGTCGTCGAAGGTGGGAGGACTTGGTGGTGGGCACGGCACCGTCGGCGTCGGGTGGAGGGTGGAGCGGCGCGAGATCGAGGAAGGGGCGGGTTTTTTGATGTTTGACCGTGGGAAATTAAATGAGGGGTTTGACCAATTCAATTTGACCTAGGGTGTATATATATATTTTATATTATTTAAATTCAAAAAGTAACTTTTTATTTTCAACTCGAAATCGAACCCACCGACTGTCGTCCGTAGCTAATTACCCCCATTCCGAACACAATGGGATATGTTTCGTAAGCTGATTCGATTGTTTCGATCAGTTTCCGTTAAAATCAACATATAACTCTATATATTGAATTTGAACGCGCATTTCAATTTACCGGGGTCACATACTAACTAGAAAAATTCCAGAAAAATATTTTCTAGCTTTGTATTAACGATACGGTCCTAACAAAACTAGTTTCGTCAAATTCTGAGACCGTTTGAAAAATGGCCAATTTCCAGTCGATTAAAATCAACTAAAACTGGTCAAACGCATTTTCCTTTGCCACGCTCACATATTGATTCGAAAAATTACGAAATTTGAAACCTAGTAATAATTTGACATCCCGGATCCAACAAAACTGGTTTCGCCGAAATCCGAGGTCGTTTGCAAAATGGCTATTTTTAAGGGCTTGAATTCCATAGCGACTATTCAGAATTTTCAACTGGACATATCTTTTGATTCCCGCTATGAAATTTCGATTATTCGAATTCGTTGGAAAGATATTCACAAAGAGATCCTATTATTTTTGGTTTCACTAAAATCCGGATTGTTTTGCACCCGGTACATTCAATTGAAGTTTGAAATCGAATTATCGAACTACCGCGCCATTTTCAATTCCTATTTATAAATATAAATAAATATTTATATTCTAACGACGAACTATATAATATATACGTTCGAATTATATTCAAAATAAATTTCTCGTCGATATTATTTAAAATAATTCATTTTAAATAATCAAAATTCGCTAAAATTGCCAAAATAAAAATTTTAAACTGGCCCAGATTTTCGGTTTGTTACAATCTCCCCCACTTAAAACTTTTCGTCCCCAAAAAGGAACAAAGTCGAAAGTGGTTTGATTAATCAACTCTACGTTCGATCTGGCTTCCATTCTCCAACTTTTCAATTTCTGAGAATTTTCAAATTTTCAAAAATTTGGCTAACACCCTAAATTTTCGAAAAATTTCGCCATAACCTCCCCTGCACCGGGAGCCACGGGAAAATCCCGAAATTGCCATATAGGCCTTCTGATCTCAAAAAGAAAAAGAAAAAGCCAAGCGGCTAGCCAATAGGCTCATAAAATCATCATCACCCAAATAAAATAGGAAATTATAGTAAACATGTACCTATTTGTCGGGCAAACAAATTTTATTCTTCGGCTCTAGCCTCCTTGCTATGACCTGTTCAATAATATACATGTATATGCAAGCAAATACGACCAAATTTCAATATAATTCAATATTTGATTCAATTAGGTATAATGGTTCAAAATTATCAAACAAATAAACAAACAACACAAACATCAATCAATTAGTGAATTAGAGTTTCAAATTCATAATTTTGATACATATACAAAAATCATGTTTTTGATGCCAAATCACAACAATAGGCCCTATCTAATTTTGGTTCTCACACCAGTCAATAGGAAATATATAGAAATCTCACTTTCGTCGCTCGAATATAAACACTGATGATGAGGCCTCATCATCAGAATCATCTCCGGGCGACTAGAGTGTGATTCTATATCTATCCAATATATTAAAATTTCGAACACACGTTTGCAAGACGTATATGCGAAATCTCTATATACTGGACTGTCCTAATCAATACAAATAAATAATCAAATACGAATAATTGATTTAAATTTTCAAAACAAAATTTGTTTTCATTTAAAAAAAAAATACTCTTCACACTCGTTTTAGGATACTACTGATCCCATCTCTAACGAGTCATTCCCATTGGATATTACTAATCCAATATCTAACGAATTCTTTCGTATGGTTCTAATGTGTCCTATTCTCGGAGCTTTGTAAACCAAAGCTCTGATACCACGATGAAACGACCCGAACTTCCCCGGTCTCCGAAGAGAAGGGAAAGCGCGGATTGTTTTGAGAACACGACAAAATAGAACGCAGACGGAAGAACATTTCATTGTATATTACAACAATGCATCAGATTACAAGAATATACAGAGTATAAATGAATATTACACAGAAATATCAGAGATTTAAATTACATTTAAACACATCGCAGCGGAAAATAATACAATACACAAATAGAAAGAGATATACAGATACAAAGCTTTCCGGATATCGTTCCAGCTGTAAACCAGGATCCTGTGAATATAAATCTGCAAAACCAAAACTACTAGCTGCCCGTGTCAAAATAAGGGCACCCAGAGTTTAGGTTAAAACAATAAACTCCAGGTCAGTCAGGTGACTGGTATGAGAACTAAAACAGTTATTAATCTTTATTTTAAAGCTCGGTAAATCAAGGGACCACGCCGTATAACACGGAACGGGTTTCCTCCCAAGAATACCAGTGCATAAAACAACAGCGCAATGCTAAATAAAGAAAAATGAAGCTATTATAAGACCCAGGTCCTATCACACAATGCAACGCAAGCCGGGGGATAGGGTTTTTACCTTATAATAGCCAAGAATGCTTGATACGTTTAAAAGAAATCATTTTGATACTATTATAAGTGTATAGTGTATAAAACAACTTCAAATCATAAGTATCAATCCTAGGCGGCATGAATGCCCCATAACACTATGTCGCCATATATAGGTTATACAATCAAAATCGCAAAGTCGCGTATTTGGAAATTGGATTTCTGTCTATGAACCGAGGCAAAAGATAGTCCTCAACCGATTCGAGACTCTCTAGCCCGAGCCTCAGGCACAGCCGCAACCGTACCTTGGATCGTCAGGGCCGGTCCACCGATGTGGATTATAATGCCTGAACAATACGTTTCTCCGCCCTTTGGGGCATAAATGAGCCAACGAATGACTCCATCGGACCCGGATCGTCCGATCAAACCGAGGCGCCTCGCAACAGCAACAACCACACAGGTGAAAAGTATATAAATGTCAGGGCTGGTAGATCACTGACACCACCCTAGCTAGAAAGAAAACGCATGTCCCCCCTGAGGTCCGTCTCCCGTTTTTGGTTCACCCCCTGGGTGTGAGGCTCGCGAATTCACGTTACACAAAGCTGTGCCACACAGGCTGTGCTTTGATCATCACCACAAGACTTTGCTTTTCAACAGAAGCTTTGATCATTTGCATCTTAGCATGCCACACAGGCAAACCACTCTATGCAACCGATATCAGTCACACAGAATGAAATCCAATGTCAGACACACAGTCCATCTACAAGTCCGTTCCGGGTCTGAACGAAACCGGAGGCACCTAGTACCCCGCATATCCATCGATCTCCAAGTACGTCTGGACGATCACCAACTGTTTCCATCTTCTTGGGTGTACAGCCCAATCAAGATCGTTAGTAATCACCCAAACGACGTGAAGACTTCCGGTCTTCGACCACCGTCTTCATCTTCGACTTATCGTCGTATCAGTTATTCAGAATGGGATAAACCCGGTCTTCCCGAATAACTCGCGTATATTTTAAATAAGTGTTACACAAACACAACATACGCCTCATTCCAATTCATCAGTCACTAACCGTAAATTAATCAAGAGAATAATTCCCCAAATATTAATCCCGAAGGCCGAAACCAACATCAGATCAATATCCATAAAACCATTCTGCTTGGCTAACCGGCAGTTAGTTTCTAAATTTCACATTCATATGGAAAGGTTCCCATTAATTTTATCCAAGATAAATTCCTTGAATTTATTCTTTAATCATCTTTTGAATTTCGATTCAACTAGTCGGGATTAACGAACCTTACCGAAGTAATCATTGGTTTTAATTTCCCAATCCCAACCTATTCATCCCATGAAGTAAAACTGGTAGTACTTCATATCTAACACCACGGTGTTATCGGTAAATTCAATTACCATTTCACGTTCAAATCTAATTAAAGATTTAACTATCACCTGGAGTAAAACTGGTGATACTCCATTCTCGATCTTTTCAATCTAATTAAAGATTCATTAAAACTCTACTTAGTTTTAATCTTTAACTGGGTTAAAGAATCAGTGTCATTTAAAACACAGTTCACGATAAACCCAAAGTCACATTCCATTAATTATCGGGTTAAAGAACGAGTGTTATTTAAAACACTGTCCACGATAAACCCAAAATCACATTCCATTAATTATCGGGTTAAAGAACGAGTGTTATTTAAAACACTGTCCACGATAAACCCAAAAATCAATATCTATTCAATTCTAATTAAATATTATTTAATTGGTGCACTTCATTAAATCTAAATAAAAAGATTTAATCTTTTCTCAACTGGGTTCAAGAACAGTGTTAGTGAAGACACCATTCACGACAAACCCAAATCACATTTGATATTCAATACAAGGCTCTGAATAGAAAATATATCGTCTTATATTCAATATCAAATTCTACGATTAACAAATGTCGTATTGGAAATAACGATATAAATATATATCTTTCAAATTTCCATAACAACATCCGTATAATCATGAATTCCAACAACGAAATATTCCGAAGACAATTTCGATTCAAATCCACTCCAATGCAATCATTGGAAATTCTGGTTATTTTTAAAACCCTTTTCAAATTCAATTTATTTATTTAAAAAAAAAATAGAATTATAATTCTAGTTCAAAACTAGTTCATTTCGATAAAAATCTATTTTTATCTTTTCAAATATGGAGTTTTTCATCCCAATTTTTCCCAAATCATTTCTTATGATTTTACACAAATTATTACTATTTTTAATAATTTTATCAAGGCCTGTACAGTCGATTTCCATCAACGGCCATCGAACTGCACTTACAGCGACCTTTTTCAAATTTATTTGGACATAATTCCAAATCCAACCGTTAGATTTCTAATTTCTAATGTTCATTAGAAAGCTCTTTTCGATACGAATCCAATGGTTCTGGTTTCAGGAGAATCCGACGGTCGGATCTCCCGCAATATCCGTTCGAAGTCAATGGTCGAAATTCGCGAACTGCCGCGGCGCGGCGCGTTCTATTCAGGCCATTATATATATATATATATATATATATATATATATAATATACTTCGTCGATTTTCTTTTCAAAACGATTTTTAATTCAATTTCCAATCGTTTTCAATTCAATTTGAATTTCAAATTAATTCAATTTCAATTCAAATTCATTTCTATTTAATTTCTATTCGAATTCATTTCAAAACGATTTCAATTCTATTCGAATTCATTTCAAAACGATTTCAATTCTATTCGAATTCATTTCAAAACGATTTCAATTCTATTTCAATTCTATTCGAATACATTTCAATTCAAATTCAATTCGAATTCATTTCTATTCGAATTTCAAATCATTTCAGTGTAGTTCGAATTTCAAATCTATTCAATATAGTTCGAATTTCAAATCTTTTCAATATTCATTTTAAAAATGAATAAAATCGATATAAATATCGTTCACGTCAAAATGGCGTCAATCTATTAACACGGCTTCATATATTTCTATTTTCAAATATTCTATTTCAAATATTTCTATTTCAAATATCTCTATTTCAAATATTTCTATTTTAAATATTTCTATTTCAAATATTTCTATTTCAAATATTTTTATTTCAAATATTTCTATTTCGAAACTGGAATGAGGCCCAATCAATTACCATATAATGTTAATTATATTGATTTTCTACAACACATGCATATATCAACGATGACAAATAATCAACCATCATCCAAAGTGCATTCTACACTGGATAAGCATCAAATATAAATATCTAACGCTTATAACAGTCTGTCAATCAATCGATCGACATACAGCTAATTATTGGGACTAGTGTATGTCATATATCATCCCAATACCCGTATGGGGTTTCAAACAATCAAACACAGATTTTTATTTGTGCAGTTGGGCGATGTGTAAAATTTTATCGTCCCAATCAATGTCCTTCAAATAGGTGTACATAAACAAACCGTCCGGTTTGTAAATGAATATTTATTTATTCACATTCACGTTAAAAATTATATTTTTAACGATAAAACATTTTATTCAACTTATGAAAATATTCTATTCAGTTCATTTATTAAATAAAATGATTTCTTTATTTTTCTAACTTATTTTAGAAAATTTCGGCGGCATAACGGCACGATACTAGAAACGGGACGAGGCCTAGCCTTATCCCCGGTCTAGTGAAGGCCCACGCCATTCACACATCAATCAAATCAATTTCATTTCACCAAACAATTCAATTCAAACCAAATAATCTAACCAACTACACAACCAAACAATTAAACAAACAAGCCATCCATGGTCTGTGGATGACGGGTGTCAGGTGCTACTAAACACCATCTGCATCCTAGTATATATATATAACATAACTAGAAAAAGAAATTGAAGAGTGAGAAGTTCTCACCGATAGCTATCCCAACTTCACGACACTTCATTATAGAAATCTTTGCCGTTCTTGCCTCTTGTCACTTTCTTTGCCCGTATTCTCTACATATGTAAAAATCACATTTTTACTTCGCTGTTCAATATATATAAAAATCGAATTTTTACTTCGCTATTCAATATATAAAAATCGAATTTTTACTTCGCTATTCAATATATAAAAATCGAATTTTTACTTCGCTATTCAATATATAAAAATCAAATTTTTACTTCGCTATTCAATATATAAAAATCAAATTTTTACTTCGCTATTCAATATATAAAAATCGAATTTTTACTTCGCTATTCAATATATAAAAATCGAATTTTTACTTCGCTATTCAATATATAAAAATCGAATTTTTATTCCGCTATTTAATATATAAAAATCGAATTTTTATTCTTCTATTCAATATATAAAAATCGAATTTTTACTTCGCTATTCAATATATAAAAATCGAATTTTTATTCTTCTATTCAAACAAAGAAAAATCATATCTTTACCATGGTGTTCACATTCTTATCTTTTCTGTATATAAAAACCATTTCTTTTTAAAGATCAAACATTTGTCTTTTTAAATTTTCTATTACCATTCAACCATAAGATTTATTCATTTAATCTAAGCTATATATATAAAAATCCCGATTTTTATGTTAACTTTAACACATACAAAATCTGATTTTTTTATACTAACTTTACCGCATAAAAATTAAATCTTTTATCATTCATAAAATTTATAACCGAAAAGAAAATCAAAATAAAAAGGGAAACGGGCTCACTTTTGGATTTTCAGAGGGGATGGAGACCGAGGTGGTGGCTGCAGTTAGATCGGGGAAGGAGGCTCCAGGACTGGCGGGTTTCCTCCCTAGGGCGCTGACCTTCAAATCGGACAGGGTGAGAGAAGGAGGAGGGAGAAGGGAACGGCAGCAGGTGGTTGCAGTGGTGGGGAGGGCGGCTCTGCTGCGGAGAATTTGGGCGTCGGTTTTGGGCTCGAACGGATCGAAGTGGAAGGGCTCGCGTGGTCAGACGAGGTCGTCGTCGAAGGTGGGAGGACTTGGTGGTGGGCGTGGCACCGTCGGCGTCGGGTGGAGGGTGGAGCGGCGCGAGATCGAGGAAGGGGGCGGGTTTTTTGATGTTTGACCGTGGGAAATTAAATGAGGGGTTTGACCAATTCAATTTGACCTAGGGTGTATATATATATTTTATATTATTTAAATTCAAAAAGTAACTTTTTATTTTCAACTCGAAATCGAACCCACTGACTATCGTCCCTAGCTAATTATCCCCATTCCGAACACAATGGGATATGTTTCGTAAGCTGATTCGATCGTTTCGATCAGTTTCCGTTAAAATCAACATATAACTCTATATATTGAATTTGAACGCGCATTTCAATTTACCGGGGTCACATACTAACTAGAAAAATTCCAGAAAAATATTTTCTAGCTTCGTATTGACGATACGGTCCTAACAAAACTAGTTTCGTCAAATTCTGAGACCGTTTGAAAAATGGCCAATTTCCAGTCGATTAAAATCAACTAAAACTGGTCAAACGCATTTTCCTTTGCCACGCTCACATATTGATTCGAAAAATTACGAAATTTGAAACCTAGTAATAATTTGACATCCCGGATCTAACAAAACTGGTTTCGTCGAAATCCGAGGTCGATTGCAAAATGGCTATTTTTAAGGGCTTGAATTCCATAGCGACTATTCAGAATTTTCAACTAGACATATCTTTTGATTCCCGATATGAAATTTCGATTATTCGAATTCGTTGGAAAGATATTCACAAAGAGATCCTATTATTTTTAGTTTCACTAAAATCCGGATTGTTTTGCACCCGGTACATTCAATTGAAGTTTGAAATCGAATTATCGAACTACCGCGCCATTTTCAATTCCTATTTATAAATATAAATAAATATTTATATTCTAACGACGAACTATATAATATATACGTTCGAATTATATTCAAAATAAATTTCTCGTCGATATTATTTAAAATAATTCATTTTAAATAATCAAAATTCGCTAAAATTGCCAAAATAAAATTTTTAAACTGGCCCAGATTTTCGGGTTGTTACACCATACCAGTCCTATGACTGACCTGTAGTTTGTTTCACTGGCAAACTCGGGTGCCCATATTTTCCACATGGGCAGTCGAGTAGCTTTTTGCAGATATATTTATAGGATCCTGGCTTACAGCTGAAGCGGTATTCGGAAAGCTCTGTATCCGTGTATTCCTTCCAGTTGTATATTTGTATCATTTTTCCGCTGCTATTTAAATGTAATTTAAAACTCTGATATTATTGTATTTCTATTTCTGTAATAAGTATTCATACTCTGTTATATTCTTGTACTCTGATGTAATTGTTGTTATCAGCAATAAAATGTTCTTCGGTTTCTGTTCTGATGTGTGTTGTTCTCAAAGCAATCGAGCCTTTCCTTTACGGGGAAGTTTGGGTCGTTTCAGGTGTCGGGTGCTACAAAGCACCGCCTGCATCCTAGTATATATTTCAACTAGAAATTAAAATAAAAGTGAGGAGTTCTCACCTTTGGATCCACTCCGCCATTCTTTATTTCTGAACGGTTTGGATTTGCCCGACTCTCCCACTCAACCATTTCACACTGTTCACAATAAAAATCACATTTTTATTCTTGTACTGTTCATATAAAAATCACATTTTTATTCTTCTCATTATATAAAAATCATATTTTTCTATCACTAATATATAGATAAAAAATCTATCTTTATACCGCTATTTTCTATATAAAAATCTAAACTTTCCTATATAAAAATATAAACTTTTTATTAAATAAAAATCATACTTTCCTTTAATAAAAATCAAAGAAAATATGTTCTTGGAATCAAAGTAAATCTATTTTTGAAATCAAAGAAAATATATTCTTTTTCTCTTCTAATGTAGGAAATCTTAATTTTCTAATAATAAAAATTATAGCTTTATAATTTCTACATAATAAAAATTATAACTTTATAATTTCTACATAATAAGAACCATAAATAACCCACTCACAGTTGGATTTTAGGGGTGGAGCTTTCGAATTGGGAGGGAGGCGGCATCAGCGAACTGGAGGGGGTTGTGGGGCGTCGCATCGGAGGTAACAGGGTGGTTAGGGTTGGGGAGGCATGCTGCGAGGTGGTGGAGGAAGGGGGAAGAGGTCTCGTTTCTTGTGCTGGAGGGTGGTGCGCCTAAGCGAGAGGAATGGGTTGGCCAACGATGGCGGCAGCGTTGGGTGCTCCGGCGACGGGATCGGGGGTGGCAATTTGGGGAAAGGACGACGGGCTTTAGGGATTCGGTTTTTTTTCTTTCTTTAAATGCGTTGACCGATGGTAAAGGAGAGAGAGGGGTAATGGCTTGTAAATATATATATATATATATTATTATTTTATTTCAATAAAGTAACTTTAAATTTCGATCTCAAAACGGGACCCACCGCCTGTCATCTCTAGCTAATTACCCCCATTCCAAACACAATGGGATATGTATCGTAGGCTAATTCGACTATTTCGACCAGTTTTCGTCAAAATCAAAATATAAATCTATATATTGAATTTGAACGCGCATTTCAATTTACTGGGGTCACATACGGACCCTAAAAATTCCTGAAAAATATTTTCTAGCTTCGTATTGATGATACGGTTCTAACAAACCTAATTTCGTCAAATTCTAAGATCGTTTGAAAAATGGTCATTTTCCGGTCGATCGAAATTGACTGAAACTGTCCAAACACGTTTTACTTCGTCACGCTCGCATATTGATTCAGAAAATTATGAGTTTTGGAATCTAGCAATAATTTGACATCCCGGATCCAACAAAAGTGGTTTCGTCGAAAACCGAGGTCTTTTGCAAAATGGCTATTTTTAAGGGCCAGAATTCCATAGCGACTATTTCGAAATTTCAACTGGGCATAACTTTTTATCTCCGCTATGAAATTTCAATTTTTCAGATTCGTTGGAAAGATATTCTCAAATAGATTCTAATATTTTTGATTTGTCTAAAATCCGGTTTCTTTTGAATCCTGTATATTCATTTGAACTTTGAAATCAAATTTTCGAACTACCGCGCCATTTTCAATTCCTTTTATAATTATAAATAATTATTTATATTCTAACGATGATTCAAATAAATATATACGTTCTAATTCTATTCAAAATAAATTTCTCGTCATCATTATTTAAAATAATTCATTTTAAATAATCAAAATTCATTAAAATTGCCAAAATAAAATTTTTAAATTGGCTCAGATTTTCCGGGTTATTACAGCTGGAAGCTATAAATAAAGGTCCATTTCTCTTGTTTTCTTTGCTGGAAATCAATCGAAGCCAGATGTTGTCGGTGCCTGAACTGAAATGAATCCTTTTCTTCAACAACAATCAACTAAAGCTAATCAGTTAGAGATTCGCGTTTAGATCTGAGTTTCAGCACCAACAATTTCTCTGCTATCTTCTAAAATCAAAATCAATACACTGTGAGTTTAGTTATTTTTAGATTTAAGTGACTAAAAGTAAACGTGATATGACTGTGATTTGGATCTACTATAAATTATGAATCTATGATATCCTTGGATCTTAACCTTTCTCATGCTAGATCTAATTTTATAAATCTAATTCTCTTGTGGTTAATTTATCATGTCACATATGGGGATCTTAACCTTTAGCTATGTTTATGGTTAATTGGATCTGTCATTATTTGGATAGTTAAAATCTTGCTTAAGATCTAATTCTCCCTCTAAATCATCTTGTAACTATCATGTGGTGGTTAATTTAGATCGGTCATCAATTGGACATATGAATCCTTATTCAGATCTATTCATGCCTATTAGAACATCCTTATTATATTAGATCTAGTTTTATCATCACCTGTTCACTAGATTCGCTTTCAAGTCCACCTTATTATTATGCCAATTACATGTCTATGCCAGTATATATATTTATGCCAATTATGTTAGAGTAATCACTATTGTCATCTTCCTATCACCTTTCCCTTTTTATTGTTTATGGCCAAGCTAGTCTCTAGCCTAGGCATGCCGCCAAATATATGTGAATGCGTTAGTTAGGGAATGGGAGAAAATTGTAATGACCCGGGAATTTTCGACTCCGAAAATCGACATAAATACCAATATCGACTATTCAGACATCGGAAATACCGGATAGTTAATAGAAAGAAGTTAGAGGGTGAGAGTAGATAAGATAGAAAATTAGAATAGAAGAAGAAGAAGAAGAAGAACACAACAACATCAGAGTAACACGAATCTCACAGCGGAACGAATAAAATATAGTATACAAAGTAACATTGAAACACAAATCTGTATTTTGTATATTAGAGTACAATACTTACATCATAGCGGAAATAAACAATGACTATAAAATCCTGAAGCCTCCTGCCCCAGCTCCTCCAAGAATTTCTGGAAATACCTGAACTACTTGACTGCCCGTACAAGTTTGGGCACCCAAGAGTTTAGGATAAAACAAAACAAAATAAACTCTGGGTCAGTCATGGGACTGGTGTGAGTAAACTCCAACCATTCAGTTTAAATTTTCAAAATCATTTTCAAAAGAAATGATGATCGTAAGACCGATCCACACATAAATACGAATGGTTTTTACCTTACGATAACCCAAAACATTTTCAAAATCAATACCTTTCTGATATTATAATAATGTCTAATCACAAATAATTAACAATCTAGCAGAACGCTTGCATCTCACACCCCACATATGTATAGTATACAATCAAAAGCTCAAGCGCTTATTAGAGATTGGATTCTGACTATGACAAGGTATTGAACCACCCGCCGATAGTGTATCTCTAGAGAGGAATACATTGGGTTCAACAAGAACGTCTTGCAACCCGGCCACACATGACCGACCACTCATTTCTCTTGAGTGTATCGAATATATTGTCACTTACGGTTGCCAGCAACATAACCGTTCCCAGAAGATACAAAAGCAAAAAGAAGTAACAAGTATGAATATTTTCTAGATGGTGACAATACACCCTAATGGGGGCGACCCACATAGCCATGCTGCCTGCCCAATTTTTGTCATTTCTCGGTTGATGAGGCTTGAGGTCATAACATATCTTTCGATAGATCATACATTCATTTACTTTGAATGCCACATCGTCATACCCACCAAATCACAAATTGATTTCCAAGAAAATACTACAGGTATAAAGCTAAGAAAAACGAATTCCTCCGCCACCAAACGTGGATACGTTTGAAGCGATCAACTTACGTGATCCATTAAATATACTCTATCAGACATTCATCCATACACATTGTCCTGGGTCTGGACAAATCGAAGGCACTATTCTGTAAATCCATCTTAGACAATTTCTACTTAGGATCGCCAGAACAGTCCTTGCACAACTTCATCTTCAATTATCTTCATCAGATTTGATTCGCAACCCTAATGCCGATACAGAGTGTTTTTCAGAAAATGAATCTGATCCCGGTCTCTCCGTATTGACAACGGAAATGGTCAAAAGCTTCGATAGTCGGTGATTTAACTATCAAAGGAAAACATGTGTACATACAACGGTCGTATTTCCAAATGGAAAACTTATTGAGAAAATCATCAATCAACACTGATCCCCTTTAATTTAATTTGCCATTTAATTGTTCATTTCCCCATTTTCGATCCCATATATTCGTAAATTCTTATCTTCTAAATTTAGAAGATATACGTTATTAATCATTGGAAAATATTTCCATATTTACTCTTGTTTCTTATTTTCTATATTAGAAAAACATTTTTGATTTCTTATTTGGAAAACGTTCCCAAAACTCCTTCATTGGATTTAAACAGATGTTTAAATGAAACATCGCGACGCCAACTCAAACCATTACACTCATTAACTAAATTCACTTAACCAGCCTTCACTATCGAACCTTAACCATTCCTTAGTTAAAAACAAAGTCAATAAAGTTGGGGTATAACTACCTCTTAGACCTTAACTGAACAACATTTCTAATTTCAAAATAAACAAAGTTCACCTTCTAAATCTTTAACAAATTTCCTTACGTAACTCTCGAATTCTATTTACAAATCTACTTCCTTTATAGAATTAATTTGATTATAATAATAGTGTTATAATCCATACTTCCGATATATATATAATAACTTAAATATAACTTTTATTTATTTAATTCGGATAAATAATTAAACAACTAATTTATTACATTAATAAATCTTGATTTAAAATCAGAAAGTAAAAAGTACTTTCCTACATTTGATATAGTCGATTTTAAATGTACAATTCTCCCTCGAATAATCTATCAATAACTCTCTTCCGAATAAAATATATTCGATAATCTCTCCTTCTAATAGCTACATTCGAAAATCTCCCCTTCGAATAACTATATTCGAAAATCTTTCCTTCGAATAACTATATTCGATAATCTCCCTTCGAATAACTATATTCAAAAATCTCTCCTTCGAATAACTATATTCGATAATCTCCCCCTTCGAATAACTATATTCGATAACTCTATTCCGATAACCAGTATTCGATTAACTCTAATTTGATTAACTCTATTTCATTAACTCTAATTCGAGTAACAAATATTCGACTAACTCTATTCGATCAACTCTTATTCGAATGACTTACATTCGATTAACTCTAGTTCCTTTCTAATTAGAATTCCCATTTGAATTCCTATTCAAAACACAATTTCTTTATAAATGTTTAAATTATAAAATATTTATTTTAATCCACTTTTCACATCAAATGTGAAAATATTCCCTTTATATGATCCATTAAGTTTGATTTCGTATTTTTAAATAATATCCCATTTCCAAATTCTATTTATACTTTTATTTATAAAATTATTCATACGAAATCTCCTTTTTATTTCTAACACTCGAATCTCATTTATAAATCCTTTTATAATCGCTACATTAAATTTCTATCTCAAATATCAGTGTTAAAACCGATTTTTAACTTCCATATATAAATTCATACTTGTATATTCAGTTTATCCAATGATAAATTATTTACTTAATTTATAAAACATTATTTATAAATTAATCTTCTACATTTATCTGTTAAAACAGATTTCTACTTAATTCTACTTTAAATTAATCTTTCCTGTTCATCTGTTAAAAACAAATTTCCATTTAATATTTATTTCCCACTTATTTTCTTTTATAAAGTTCTATTCATTTCATACAATACTCCCTTTTATAACTCCTATTTATTTTCTGAATAAATATCCCCTTTATAATTCTATTATAAATGATTCCAAATATTTCCTTTTCAATTCTATTTGTAAATGTTTACAAATATCCCCTTTTCAATCCTATTTGTTTTACAAATATTTCCTTTATATAATTCTCTTTATTTCATATAAATATTTCATTTATAAAATTTTATTTATTATATTTACTTTACATAATTCTCTTTATTTTATATATAATCCCTTTTCTAATTTTATTTATTTTCCAAAATATTACCTTTTATAATTATATTTATTTCATATAAATATTTCCTTTTATATAAAATCCATTGATTTTATATAAATATTTTATTTTCAAAATACACTTTGAAAATTCCCTTTTTACATTCTAGTATTCCATATGGTATTTAAAATACCAAATCAAAAGGATCAATCATCATCCAAACTGTAGTGTCTAGAATTTCCGGTACCATTTGAGCTGACCCAATAACACAAGTCCTACCCAAATTGCACTAGAAACCAGAAAAATAATGGAAAGAAAGCAGAGGGTGAGAATAGATAAGATAGAAACTTAGAATAGAAGAAGAAAAACATACAACATTAGAGTAACACGAATCTCACAGCTGAACGAACAACATATAATAGATAACATATCCTTGAAATAAAATCAGTATATGTATACAATAACATTTTCAGAGTACAACACTTATAACACAGCGGAATAAACAATAGCTATATAATCTTGAAGCCTCCTGCTCCAAGCTCTCTAAGTATATCTGTAAAATCCCGACTACTTGAATGCCCGTACAAAATTGGACACCCAAGAGTTTAGGGAAAACAAAACAAAATAACCTCTGGGTCAGCTATGGGACTGGTGTGAGTAAAACAATTTAAAACAGTTTGAGCAATTAAACGATGTCTCATAAGACCACGCCATATAACGGAACGGGTTTTTCCCTTATGAGAATCCAAAACATTTTATATTAACTTTCAAAATCCTTTTGAAAGAAACGATAAACTTTATATCAAAACTCTTTTGATATTATAATAATGTCTATCAACCACAACTAAATAATCATCTAGTAGAAACGCTTTCATCTTATGTTCTACATATATAGTGAACAATCAAAACCGCGAGCACTTATTGGATAATGGATTACCAACTATGACAAGGTATGGAACCACTGTCTTATAGTGTACCTCTAGAGAGGAATACAACGGGTTCAACAAGAATATCTTGCAACTCGGCCACACATGACCGACCACTCATTTCGCTTAAGTGTATCGAATGTATATCACCAACAGTTGGGATCAGCAACTGTTACCCGAAAGGGACAACATCGAATAGATTAAAGAAGTAAATGAAACTCTAGATCAGGTGACAATACACCCTAATTAGAAGCAACCCACTTAGCCATGATGCCTACCTAATTTTTTTCATTTTCCCGTTGTGAGGCTAGAGGCCATGCTTATCTTTGACAGATCACACAATTATTCACTTTGAATGTCACATCGTCATACCTGCCAAATCATTTCCCCAAAAAATACAACGGGTATACAGCTAAGAGAAACAAATTCCTCTGCCACCAAACGTACAAACGTTTGAAGAGATCAACTTACTTGATTCATTAAATATACTCTGTCAGACATTCTTCAATATAGGTTGTCCTGGGACTGGACAAACCGAAGGCACTATTCTGTAAACAGGACATCCCTTGCACAACTCCGTCTTCAATTATCTCCATCATATTTGATCTCAACGCTAACGCCATACGGAGTGGTTTTCGGATAATATAACTGATCCCGATCTCTCCGTATTAACAACGGAAAAATGGTCAAAAACTTCGATAGTCGTTGAGTTAGAAACATGTGTGCAAACAACGGTCGTATCTCCAAATGGAAATCTTACCGAGCAAATCATCAATCAACACTGATTCCCTTTAATTTAATTTGTCACTCAATTATCCATTTTCCTGTTTCCATATATTCAACATTTCTTATTTTCTAAGTTTAGAAACATTGGAAAACATTTCCATTTCTTATTTTCAATATTAGAAAGCATTTCTGATTTCTTATTTGGAAAAATTTCAAAAACTCCTCCATTTGGATTTAAACAGATGTTTAAATAAAACATCGTTATGCCAACTCAAAACATTACACTCATTAACTAAATTCAGTTAACCAAACTTTACTCTCAAACCTTAACCATTTTTTTTGTTAAAAATGGATTCAATCAAGTTTAAAACTACCTCTCAGACCTTAACTGAACAACAGTTCTAACTTCTAAATAGACAAAGTTCGCCTTTTAATCTTTAACAAACTTCCTTACGTAACTCTCGGATTCCATTTACGAATCCACTTCTTTTAGAGAAATCATTTGATTATAACAATAATGTTATAATCCATGCTTACGAAATATAATAACTTAAGTATAACTCTTATTTATTAATTTGGATAAATAAACAAACAACTAATTTATTTATAAATAAATAAATCTTGATTAAAAACGGAAAGTGAATAGTACTTTCCCGAATTCGATATAATCGAATTCAACATATAATTCTCTTTCGAATAATCTCTATTCGATAACTCCTTTTCGAATAAACTATATTCGATTAACTCCTTTTGAATAAACTATATACGATAACTCCTTCTGAATAAACTATATTCGACTAACTCCTTTCGAATAACTATATTCGATAACTCCTTTCGAATAAACTATATTCGATAACTCCTTTCTTCAAACAAACTATATGCGATTAACTCCTTTTGAGTACTATATTTGATAACTCCTTTCGAATAAACTATATTCGATAACTCCTTTCGAATAAACTATATTCGGTTAATTCCTTTTGAATAAACTATATTCGATAACTCCTTTCGAATAAACTATATTCGATAACTCCTTTCGAATTAACTATATTCATTAATTCCTTTCGAATAAACAATAATTGATAACTCCTTTCGAATAAACTATATTCGATAACTCCTTTCGAATAGACTATAATCGAGTAGTTCCTTTTCGAATAACCTATATTCGATTAATTCTCTTCGAATAAACTATATTCGAATAACTCTAATCCGACTAATTCTAATTCGACTAACTCTAATTCGATTAACTTTGCTCGATTAACTCTATTCGATTAACTCTAATTCAATTAAATCTAATTCGATTAACTCAAATCGATTAACTCTAACTCGATTAACTCTAACTCGATTAACTCTAACTCGATTAACTCTAATCGATTAACTCTAATCGATTAACTCTAACCGATTAACTCTAACTCGATTAAATCTATTTGATTAACTCTAATACGATTAACTCTAATCGATTAATCTAACTCGATTAACTCTATTCAACTAACTCTAACTTGATTAACTCTAAGCGATTAACTCTAATCAATTAACTCTAACTCGATTAACTCTATTCGAGTAACTCTAATTCGATTAACTCTAATCGAATAATTATATTCGATTAACTCTATTCGAATAACTATATTCGATTAACTCCGTTAAGTTTGACTTCGTATTTCAAAATGGTAACCCATTTCCAAATTCTATTTATACTTCTATTTATAGAATTATTCATAGAAATCTCCTTTCTATTTCTAACAATTAAATCTCATTTAAAATTCCCTTTTGTAACTCTATTTATTTCATAAACAAATATTTCCTTTTATAACTCTATTTATTTTCTAAATAAATATTTCCTTTTATTATCTATTTATTTTCTAAATAAATATTTCCATTTATAATCTATTTGTAAATATTTTACAATTATTTCCTTTTCAAATTCTATTTGCAAATGTTTTACAAATATTTCCTTTTCAATTCTATTTGTAAATGTTTTACAAATACTTCCTTTTTTAAATTCTTTGATTTTATAACTACACTATTTATTTAAAAAAAATGTTTCTTTTTATAAAATCTTTTTATTTTATAAATAATTCTTTTTCAATATAACATTGAAAATTTCCTTTTTAACATTCCAGTATTCCTCAGGGTATTTAACGTACCATATAACAATGATCGGTATCATTCAAACATACAAAATCAGCAAAAAAATTCATATCACATCATATAACACAGTATATGAAAAACAGTAAAATAAATGTTGAGGAATCCAGTTGGATTCCTCCGACCTATCTCTCTGCATCCACAGATGTTACACAATATAATTCACATCAAATTTCATTTCAATATGAAATACTCTGATAAACAGAATCAATATTTGATTAACGATATATATATAACTATATTGATAATTTGAACCAATCAATTAGCCGTTCAACCAAACAGTCAACACACAGCAATCAATCATCATCCATTAGTTCTAACAATACATTATAAAAATATAACTGATAGAGTTGGTGAGTTTTACTCACATTGGACAGTTATCGCTAAATAACGATTAATTATCTTTGATTTGATTCTAACAATTTATTTCACTATAAATTGTAATGAGCTCCAATCCACTCTCAGTCAGTTCCATTGTGTAGCCGCCATCCATACGATCCCAACGAATCTTGTTTCGTCAAATTCTGATTACGTAAGTAATAGATATTGAAATTACAAGCTTATATACTAATTGAAACAAAATTAAACTTTGTTTTTATTTACTTTAGGCCTCACCACAAATACCTCGGCCCATCTTCCTTCAAACAAACCCGTATCCTTTTCCTTTCTTCCCCGGATGACCATTGCTCCAGTTTATTAATGGCCAAGCTTCCTTCGATCCATTCACCTTTGTTACTCCACGATTTAAACCCAAACCAAATCCATCGTACTCCTCATTCAAAACTGCACCCTATCATACCAATTTCATCCATCGCGAATCCCCCTTCTCCCGTGCGACTTCAGGTCATCAACGCACCACACAGTAAAACCAACGAAAATGATTTCAACCGAATCCCTCAAAATTTACAAAGTAGATGCGGTTTTCATTGATGAATCCAAAAATAACAACAAAAAAACCAACAGATGCTTGAATTTTCCAAACCCGCTAACCCTAGGTTGCGTCGTTCATATTCCAGCGAATGAAAGATGAATCGCACCCATAAATATCCACATGAGCTTGAAGCTCTTCTCTTAGGGAATTCAAAAATATAAGTGTTTGGATTTATTTATTTTTCTATGAAATCCTATGAAATTATAAAGCTGCGATTTGGTTTCTGGAGGAATAAAAAGTGGAGGCGCATTTTCTTTGACTACCAGATGAAGTAAATTAGGGTTAGGATGGTTGGGTTTATGTAGGATTGTTTTATTAATTTTTTATTCGATTTGTTTATTGAATTTTAATCAATCGTTATATGTACTCATCGTTTAAAAATCCGTACGATCACATACAATACCCAAAAATCATGAAAATGGACATACAACTAGAGTTTGACATTACGAACCCAACGAAACTGGTTTCGTCGAATTCCGACTTCGTTTGCTCATACAGCGTATTTTTAACCGTCAAAATACTTACTGTTTTTCACATTAAAAATCCGTACGACCACACACTGACTCCAAAAATCACGGAAATTGAAATCTAACAATAATTTAATATTCCGGATCGAACAAAATTAGTTTCGTCGAAAACGGAGTTCGTTTGCAAAACTGGCTATTTTTAAAGCTCTAAATAAACCCTTTTAAATAATAATTGTATTTAAAAATAATTATATTTAATATTTATAAATAAATATTATCATATATATTCACAATAGAATACTATACAGTTCCAAAATATTCGTATATGAATTTCTAACTCGATATTCTAAATCCCGATTAAATCGATATTCGATTTGTAATGAAATTCCTTTTATATATCATTATACATTATATATGAATTCCATAGCGACTATTTGAAAATTTGGTTTGAACATAAATCAAAATCTACACAACGAAATCCTGATTTTTCTCTCCCATCAGAAAAATATACTTCACTAGCTCCGAACATTTCTTGTTTCCCAGAAATCCGGCTTAAAACGGACCCTGTATATTCAGTTGAAGTTCAAGTCGCCAAATAGCGAACTGCCTCGCCATTTCGAGCTCGATTATAATTATAATATAATTTATACATTCTAACTCTAGAATCGTCATTATAAATCAAATTCTAAACTGAATTAAACACTTTAAATTATCCAATTCACACAATATTGGTGAATTCCACTATTTCCGACTATTTCGGAAATTAAATATATTATTCTATTATTTAATTTAATCAAATATTCACTATTATTTAATTATGGCCATTTTAAATTACCAAACCATATTTTTAAATAATTAAATAAATTATTTATTATCTTTTAAAATGCGGGTCGTTACATTCTTTCCCCCTTAAAATAATTTCGTCCTCGAAATTGCTAAGGTAGGAAACAAACCCAATTGACTGGGTAAAAATTATTTGTTTACTTCTTTAACTCCAGTTTCACTAAACCAAATTAATTTTAATTAAAATATTAATTTATTCCTACTAATGAAAATTTTCATAAACTCTGAAAATTTTCTAACACTCGAAATTTCTAAAAAAATTCGCCAGCACCTCCTTTGTACGGCTCAATCGGTACAACTACAACTCGCCTCTCTAGGCCTTCTCCAACCCAAAAGAAAATCAAACAGCCAAGCGGCTTGCCAATTCGGCACATAATTCATCAGACTCATATGAATATAAACGTGTACCTTTTTGTCGGGCATATCATTATATTCTTTCCGTTTGCTGTTAATTCAGCATATACCAATATCATCCCAATCAAACTCCAATCAATTTTTTACCTCAAACCAATCATTTACGTATATCCAAATCAAATTCCTTTTAAAATTCAAGTTGCATTCTCGATTCCAAACTCCTAAGTCAACAACCCAATATCATTCCAAAATCCCTGTGTCACAAATCCAATTTCCTTGATATCATTCTAATCCAATTCAATTTTCAGTTAATTGGTTTCAATTCAATTTCAGCTCGGTTTCACAAATTTCTATTTAAATTTGTTTTTAATTCAAACAGTCTCTTCCGGGGGATTTTTAAACAACTTTGTCTTTTTCACAAATCAACTTTCCCTTTCAGGATTCAAAATAACCTGTTTTTCCAAAACAATTTGAAATCAAAATCTTTGGTAGTAATCCATCACTTAGAAACTCGAAAATGAACACTGATGATGTCGCGATTCATCACCAGGGTTATTTCCTAGCCACCGAAGTGAGTTCAATACTATATCACTTTCAAAATTGTGAAAACCCGCAACTTCCCCGTAAAGGAAAGTGTCGGATAGTTCGAGAACAAGCCACAACAGAACGCATACAGAAGAACATTTCATTGTATATTACAACAATGCATCAGATTACAAGAATATACAGAGTATGAATGAATATTACACAGAAATATCAGAGATTACAATAAATTACATAGCAGCGGAAAATAATACAATACACAACTAGAAGGAGAAATACGGATACTAAGCTTTCCAGATATCGTTCCAGCTGTAAACCAGGATCCTGTGAATATAAATCTGCAAAACCAAAACTACTAGCTGCCCGTGTCAAAATAAGGGCACCCAGAGTTTAGGTTAAAACAATAAACTCCAGGTCAGTCATGTGACTGGTGTGAGAACTAAAACAGTTATTATTCTTTATTTTAAAAGTTAGGTAAATCAAGGGACCACGCCGTATAACACGGAACGGGTTTCCTCCCAAGAATACCAGTGCATAAAACAAACAGCGCAATGCTAAATAAAGAAAAATGAAGCTGTTATAAGACCTAGGTCCCATCACACAATGCAACGCAGCCGAGGATAGGGTTTTCCCTTATAACAGCCAAAGAATGCTTGATACGTTTAAAACAAATCATTTGATACTATTATAAGTGCATAGTGTATAAAACAACTTCAAATCATAAGTATCAATCATAGGCGGCAAGAATGCCCCATACCACTATGTCGCCACATATAGGTTTACAATCAAAACCGAAATGTCGTATTGGAAGTTGGGTTATCATTTATGGTATGAACCGAGGCTAGGGGCAAGATCCTCACCGATTCGAGACTGTCTAGTCCGAGCCTCAGGAACAGCCGCAACTGCCCCATGGATCGTCAGGGCTGGTCCACCGATGTGGATTATTATGCCTGAACACTACGTTTCCCCGTCCTTTGGGGCGTAAATCTGGCCCGTCAGCCGACCAGAAGCATCGGCCGAAACCGATATCACGAGGCGCCTCGCTTTTCAGCAAGTAATAATAAGCAATATCCGCATGAGTCAAACTCGTCAGCCAGTTCAAGCACTGACGCCACTCCTAACTAGAAAGAAACGCATGTCCTCCCTGAGGTCCATCTCCCGTTTTTAGTTCATACCGGGTGTGATACTCGCGAAGTAAACGTTACACAAAGCTACGCCACAAAGGCCTTGCTTCGATCATCAACCACAAGACTTTGCTTTTCAACAGAAGCCTTGATCATTTGCCACTTAGGCATGCCACACAGGCAATTCACTCCATGCGATTGATATCCATCAATATATAACCCCTGAGCTCGTACGTCTCAGAGAAGGGCGTTAAGCAAGAGAATAAATTCTCCGCCGCCAAACGGATATATATTTAATAGAGATCAATCGCACGGACTAAAATCCAATGTCAGACACACACAGTCCATTTACAAGTCCGTTCTGGGTCTGAACGAAACCGGAGGCACTTTCCTCGCATATCCATCCATCTCCAAGTACGTCTGGACGATCACCAACTGTTTCCATCTTCTTGGGTGTACAACCCAATCAAGATCATCAGTAATCGCCCAAACAACGTGAAGACTTCCGGTCTTCGACCATCGTCTTCATCTTCGACTTATCGTCGTATCAGTTATTCAGAATGGGATAAACCCGGTCTTTCCGAATAACTCGCGTATATTTTAAATAAGTGTTACACAAACACAACATACGCCTCATTCCAATTCATCAGTCACTAACCGTAAATTAATCAAGAGAATAATTCCCCAAATATTAACCCCGAAGGCCGAAACCAACATCAGATCAATACCCAGAAAACCATTCTGCTTAGCTAACCGACAGTTAGTTTCTGATTTCACATTCATAGGGAAAGGTTCCCATTAATTTTATCCAAGATAATTTCTTGAATTTATTCTCTAATCTTCCTTTGAATTTCGATTTCAACTAATCGGGATTAACGAAACTTACCGAAGTAATCATTTGTTTTAATTTCCCAATCCCAACCTATTTATCCCATGAAGTAAAACTGGTAATACTTCATATCTAACACCTCAGTGTTATCGGTAAATTCAATTACCATTTCACGTTCAAATCTAATTAAAGATTTAACTATCGCCTGGAGCAAAACTGGTGATACTCCATTCTCGACCATTTCAATCTAATTAAAGATTCATTAAAACTCCACTTAGTTTTAATCTTCGACTGGGTTAAAGAATCAGTGTCATTTAAAACACGGTTCACGATAAACCCAAAATCACATTCATTAATTATCGGGTTAAAGAACGAGTGTTATTTAAAAACACTGTTCACGATAAACCCAAAAATCAATATCAATTCAATTCCAATTAAATATTATTTAATCGGTACACTTCATTAAATCTAAATAAAAAGATTTAATCTTTTCTCAACTGGGTTCAAGAACAGTGTTAGTGAAGACACCATTCACGACAAACCCAAATCACATTTGATATTCAATATAAGGCTCTGAATAGAAAATATATCGGCTTATATTCAATATCAAATTCTACGATTAACAAATGTCGTATTGGAAATAACGATATAAATATATATCTTTCAAATTTCCATAACAACATCCGTATAATCACGAATTCCAACATCGAAATATTCCGAAGACAATTTCGATTCAATTCCACTCCAATGCAATCATTGGAAATTCTGGTTATTTTTAAAACCCTTTCGAATTCAATTTACTTATTTAAAAATAAATAGAATTATAATTCTAGTTCAAAACTAGTTTTCTTCGATAAAAATCTATTTTTATCTTTTCAAATATGGAGTTTTTCATCCCAATTCTTCACAAATCATTTCTTATGATTTTACATGAATTATTACTATTTTTAATAATTTTATCAAGGCCCGTACAGTCGATTTCCATCAATGGCCATCGAACTGCACTTACAGCGACCTTTTTCAAATTTGATTTGGACATAATTCCAAATCCAACTGTTAGATTTCTAATTTCTAATATTCTTTAGAAAGCTCTTTTCGATACGAACCCAACGGTTCCGGTTTTAGGAGAATCCGACGGTCGGATCTCCCGTAATGTCCGTTTGAAATAAATGGTCGAAATTCACGAACTGCCGCGGCGCGGCGCGTTCTATTCAGGCCATTATATTATATATATATATAATATATATAATATATACTTCGTCGATTTCTATTTAAAACGAATTATATAAATAGTTTTAAAATCGTTTCAAAAGCAATTTCAACTTTCTTTTCAATTCAAATCAAAATTGAATTCTTCTTTATAAATTCGTTTTAAAATTCATTTCTATTCAATTCAAATTTCAATTCAATTTGAATTCATTTCAATTCGCTTTCAATTCAATTTGAATTCGTTTTCAATTTAATTCAATTCCAAAGTCGTTTTCTATTCGATTCAATTCAAATTGGTTTTCTATTCGATTCAATTCAAATTGGTTTTCTATTCGATTCAATTCAAATTGGTTTTCTATTCGAATCAAATTCGTTATATATTCAATTGAAATCACATTCGTTTTCTATTCAATTCATTTCGAAATCGTTATATATTCAATTCATTTCGAAATCGTTATATATCGATATAAATATCGTTCACGTCAAAATGGCGTCAAACTAATCAACACGACTTCATAAATTTCTATTTTCAAATATTCTATTTCAAATATTTCTTTTTCAAAATAGTTGTTATTATCAAAATATTTCGTTCAACACATGACCAATCTCAATGGATGAGTACTGTCAACACATGAACTTTTATTTTATATCGATAAAGATGTAAATTTTATTACTAAAATATTTCGTTCAACACATGACCAATCTCAATGGATGAGTACTGTCAACACATGAACTTTTATTTTATATCGATAAAGATGTAAATTTTATTACTAAAATATTTCGTTCAACACATGACCAATCTCAATGGATGAGTACTGTCAACACATGAACTTTTATTTTATATTGATAAAGATGTAAGTTTTATTACTAAAATATTTCGTTCAACACATGACCAATCTCAATGGATGAGTACTGTCAACACATGAACTTTTATTTTATATTGATAAAGATGTAAGTTTTATTACTAAAATATTTCGTTCAACACATGACCAATCTCAATGGATGAGTACTGTCAACACATGAACCTTTATTTTATAATATTCTTTATTTTTCAAATTGGAATGAGGCCCAATCAATTACCATATAAAGTTAATTATATGGATTTTCATGCATTACACACATATAATAGCATTGAAAAATAATCAACCATCAACCAAAGTGCACTACACTGTATAAGCATCAAATATAGATATCTAACGCTTATAACAGCCTGTCAATCAATCGATCGACATATTTAATCAATCAGGATGAGTGAACTTCAAATTTCATCCTAACACCCGTGTGGGGTTTCAAACAATCAAACACATATTTTATTTGTGCAGTTGGGCGATGTGTAAAATTTATCGTCCCAATCAATGTCCTTTAAATAGGTGTACATAAACAAACCGTCCGGTTTGTAAATGAATATTTATTTATTCACATTCACGTTTAAAAATTATATTTTTAACGATAAAACATTTTATTCAACCTATGAATATTCTATTCGGTTCATTTATTCAATAAAATGATATTTTTATTTTTTTCTAACATATTTTAGAAAATTTCGGCGGCATAACGGCCCGATACTAGAAACGGGACAAGGCCTAGCCTTATCCCCGGTCTAGTGAAGGCCCACGCCATTCACACATCAATCACATCAATTCATTTCACCACACAATTCAATTTCAATCAAATAATCTAACTAATTTTTTTGCAATCAAACAAACAAGTCCATGGTCTGTGGACGATTGTGTCGGGTGCTACTAAGCACCGTCTGCATCCTAGTATATATATAACTAGAAAAAGAAATTGAAGAGTGAGGAGTTCTCACCGATAGCTATCCAACCATCTCGACTCTTCTTTGATATAAATCTTCTTCATTCTCGCCTTTTTGTTACCTTCGTTGCCCGCTTCCTCTACATATGTAAAAATCGAATTTTTACTTTGCTTTTCAATATATAAAAATCGAATTTTTTTCTTTGCTTTTCAATATATAAAAATCGAATTTTTACTTTGTCCTTCAACATATAAATTTTTACTTCGATGTTCAATATATAAAAATCACATTTTTACTTCGATGTTCAATATATAAAAATCACATTTTTACTTCGATGTTCAATATATAAAAATCACATTTTTACCTCACTACTCATCTCAAAATATCGTCTTTTATATTTTAAAATATCGTCTTTTATATTTTAAAAATCACGTCTTTACTATTTTAAAAATCATGTCTTTACTATTTTAAAAATCACGTCTTTACTATTTTAAAAATCACGTCTTTACTATTTTAAAAATCACGTCTTTACTATTTTATTTGCATTCATGTAAATGAAAAATCAAATCTTTATACATAATAAAAATCAAAGTTTTTCCTTTATTGAAAATCTATATTTTCACATTCAAAGATTTCATATTTTCAAACAACCAAGATCATATTTTATTTGTAGACAAAGCGAAATTTATTTTTAAACACAATGCTTTTTATATTTTTAAAACGATGTATATTTTCATTTTCAACCACATTTTCATAACATTATATTTTTAAACAGTGTTATATATATATATATATATATATATAATTTCAGACTTTAAAATCATTAATTTATATATACATTTCAGATTTTCTAAAACTATGCTATTTAATTAAAATATTTAACTAAAAATGAACTTACCGTTCCTCATTTTCGCTGAACCCATAGTCGGAGGGGAGAAACCACCCACCGTGCCACTTGTGAGCCACCAGGACCGAATCCGACCGTTCCCCATCAACCTCCGCCTCAAGCCGCCCCTTCGTCCTCGCCTGCGCAACTTCCGGTGGCCCTCAATCAATCCCGTCCGCTAGCCCTAGTCGAAACCCAAGCAATCCAAAAGGGATTCGAACTTAACAGAACAAGCATCAAATTGAAGAGGAGCTTATAGCGATCCCAAATATAATTATTTGAAGATTTTTAGATTTTATTTTGATTTTCTTTCTGATTTTTATAAATCTCGTATTTCGTTGTGAAGAGGAAAGGGACTTTGGCGGCTGTGTCGAACGATTGGGGAAATAGGGTTTCCTAGTTTTTAAAGGGTTATATATATTATATAAATTAATCTTTAATTCAAAAATAAGTTGTTTATCGATTCGAACTCCCAACCAAACGCAACGACGGTCGCTCCTAGCCAATTACCCCTATCCCGGACACACTGGAATATGTTTCGTAGGCCATTTCGGCTGTTACATTCAGTTATTCTTCAAATTAAAGTATAAAACATTTAATTTTCAAATTTGAACGTACATTCTAATTTGCCGGGGTCACAAACTGATTCGAAAAATTATGAAATTTACAACCTAGCAATAACTTTACATCCCGGACCCAACAAAACTGGTTTCGTCGAAATCCGAGGTCGTTTGCAAAATGTCTATTTTTAAGGGCTTGAATTCCATAGCGACTATTCAGAATTTTCAACTGGACATATCTTTTGATTCCCGCTATGAAATTTTGATCTTTCGGATTCGTTGGAAAGATGTTATCAATTAGATCCTAATGTTTTTGGTTTCACTAAAATCCGGATTGTTTTGCACCCGGTACATTCAATTGAAGTTTGAAATCGAATTATCGAACTACCGCGCCATTTTCAATTCTATTTATAATTATAAATAATATTTATATTCTAACGACGACGCGTATAAATATATATGTCGAATTCTATTCAAAATAAATTTTCTCGTCGATATTATTTAAAATAATCTATTTTAAATATTCAAAATTCGCTAAAATTGCCAAAATAAAAATTTTAAACTGGCCCAGATTTTCGGGTTATTACAATCTCCCCCACTTAAAACTTTTCGTCCCCGAAAAGGAACAAAGTCGAAAGTGGTTTGATTATTCAGCTCTGCGCTCGATCTGGCTTCCATTCTCCAACTCTTTAGTTTCTGAGAATTTTCAAAATTTCAAAAATTTGGCTAACACCCTAAATTTTCGAAAAATTTCGCCATAACCTCCCCTGCACCGGGAGCATCTGGGAATTTCAAATAGCTTCCCCGGTCCTTCAGATCTCAAAAAGAAAAAGAAAAAGCCAAGCGGCTAGCCAATAGGCTCATAAAATCATCATCACCCAAACAAAACAGTAAATTATGTAGTAAACATGTACCTATTTGTCGGGCAAACAAATTTTATTCTCTGCTCTAGCCTCCTTGCTATGACCTGTTCAATATAAGCATATGTATATGCAAGCAAATGCGACCAATTTTCAATATAGTTCTATATTTGGTTCAATTAGGCATAATGGTGCAAAATTATCAAACAAATAAACAACCAACACAAACATCAATCAATTAGTGGATTAGAGTTTTAAATTCCTAATTTTACTACCTATAAAGAAAATCATGTTTTGATGCCAAATCACAACAATGTATTCTAGCTATATTAGCTTTGGTTCTCACACCAGTCTAAGGGAAATATATAGAAAATCACACCTTGAAACTCGAACATAAATGTTGATGATGCGATCGCTATCATCAATATCATCTTCGGGCGATTAGAGTGTGATGCTATATCTATCCAATATATTAAGACTTTGAATACACGCGGATCAGACGTATACGCAAAATCTATATATACTGGATTGTCCACATCAATATAAATAAATAACCAAATACGAATAAAACGATTAAACTTTCAAAACAAAATTGTTTTCATTTTAAAAATATACTCTTCACAATCGTCCTAGGATACTACTGATCCCATCTCTAACGAGTCACTCTCATTGGATATAACTAACCCAATATCTGATGAATTCTTTCGTAGGGTTCTAATGTGTCTTGTTCTCTGAGCTTTGTAAACCAAAGCTCTGATACCAACTGTGAAAACCTGCAACTTCCCCGTAAAGGAAAGCGTCGGATAGTTCGAGAACAAGCCACAACAGAACGCATACAGAAGAACATTTCATTGTATATTACAACAATGCATCAGATTACAAGAATATACAGAGTATGAATGAATATTACACAGAAATATCCGAGATTACAATAAATTACATAGCAGCGGAAAATAATACAATACACAACTAGAAGGAGATATACGGATACTAAGCTTTCCGGATATCGTTCCAGCTGTAAACCAGGATCCTGTGAATATAAATCTGCAAAACCAAAACTACTAGCTGCCCGTGTCAAAATAAGGGCACCCAGAGTTTAGGTTAAAACAATAAACTCCAGGTCAGTCATGTGACTGGTGTGAGAACTAAAACAGTTATTATTCTTTATTTTAAAAGTTAGGTAAATCAAGGGACCACGCCGTATAACACGGAACGGGTTTCCTCCCAAGAATACCAGTGCATAAAACAAACAGCGCAATGCTAAATAAAGAAAAATGAAGCTGTTATAAGACCTAGGTCCCATCACACAATGCAACGCAGCCGAGGATAGGGTTTTCCCTTATAACAGCCAAAGAATGCTTGATACGTTTAAAACAAATCATTTGATACTATTATAAGTGCATAGTGTATAAAACAACTTCAAATCATAATTATCAATCATAGGCGGCATGAATGCCCCATACCACTATGTCGCCACATATAGGTTTACAATCAAAACCGAAATATCGTATTGGAAGTTGGGTTATCATTTATGGTATGAACCGAGGCTAGGGGCAAGATCCTCACCGATTCGAGACTGTCCAGTCCGAGCCTCAGGAACAGCCGCAACTGCCCCATGGATCGTCAGGGCCGGTCCACCGATGTGGATTATTATGCCTGAACACTACGTTTCCCCGCCCTTTGGGGCGTAAATCTGGCCCGTCAGCCGACCAGAAGCATCGGCCGAAACCGATATCACGAGGCGCCTCGCTTTTCAGCAAGTAATAATAAGCAATATCCACATGAGTCAAACTCGTCAGCCAGTTCAAGCACTGACGCCACTCCTAACTAGAAAGAAACGCATGTCCTCCCTGAGGTCCATCTCCCGTTTTTAGTTCATACCGGGTGTGATACTCGCGAAGTAAACGTTACACAAAGCTACGCCACAAAGGCCTTGCTTCGATCATCAACCACAAGACTTTGCTTTTCAACAGAAGCCTTGATCATTTGCCACTTAGGCATGCCACACAGGCAATTCACTCCATGCGATTGATATCCATCAATATATAACCCCTGAGCTCGTACGTCTCAGAGAAGGGCGTTAAGCAAGAGAATAAATTCTCCGCCGCCAAACAGATATATATTTAATAGAGATCAATCGCACGGACTAAAATCCAATGTCAGACACACACAGTCCATTTACAAGTCCGTTCTGGGTCTGAACGAAACCGGAGGCACTTTCCTCGCATATCCATCCATCTCCAAGTACGTCTGGACGATCACCAACTGTTTCCATCTTCTTAGGTGTACAGCCCAATCAAGATCATCAGTAATCGCCCAAACAACGTGAAGACTTCCGGTCTTCGACCATCGTCTTCATCTTCGACTTATCGTCGTATCAGTTATTCAGAATGGGATAAACCCGGTCTTTCCGAATAACTCGCGTATATTTTAAATAAGTGTTACACAAACACAACATACGCCTCATTCCAATTCATCAGTCGCTAACCGTAAATTAATCAAGAGAATAATTCCCCAAATATTAACCCCGAAGGCCGAAACCAACATCAGATCAATACCCAGAAAACCATTCTGCTTAGCTAACCGACAGTTAGTTTCTGATTTCACATTCATAGGGAAAGGTTCCCATTAATTTTATCCAAGATAATTTCTTGAATTTATTCTCTAATCTTCCTTTGAATTTCGATTTCAACTAATCGGGATTAACGAAACTTACCGAAGTAATCATTTGTTTTAATTTCCCAATCCCAACCTATTTATCCCATGAAGTAAAACTGGTAATACTTCATATCTAACACCTCAGTGTTATCGGTAAATTCAATTACCATTTCACGTTCAAATCTAATTAAAGATTTAACTATCGCCTGGAGCAAAACTAGTGATACTCCATTCTCGACCATTTCAATCTAATTAAAGATTCATTAAAACTCCACTTAGTTTTAATCTTCGACTGGGTTAAAGAATCAGTGTCATTTAAAACACGGTTCACGATAAACCCAAAATCACATTCATTAATTATCGGGTTAAAGAACGAGTGTTATTTAAAAACACTGTTCACGATAAACCCAAAAATCAATATCAATTCAATTCCAATTAAATATTATTTAATCGGTACACTTCATTAAATCTAAATAAAAAGATTTAATCTTTTCTCAACTGGGTTCAAGAACAGTGTTAGTGAAGACACCATTCACGACAAACCCAAATCACATTTGATATTCAATATAAGGCTCTGAATAGAAAATATATCGGCTTATATTCAATATCAAATTCTACGATTAACAAATGTCGTATTGGAAATAACGATATAAATATATATCTTTCAAATTTCCATAACAACATCCGTATAATCACGAATTCCAACATCGAAATATTCCGAAGACAATTTCGATTCAATTCCACTCCAATGCAATCATTGGAAATTCTGGTTATTTTTAAAACCCTTTCGAATTCAATTTATTTATTTAAAAATAAATAGAATTATAATTCTAGTTCAAAACTAGTTTTCTTCGATAAAAATCTATTTTTATCTTTTCAAATATGGAGTTTTTCATCCCAATTCTTCACAAATCATTTCTTATGATTTTACATGAATTATTACTATTTTTAATAATTTTATCAAGGCCCGTACAGTCGATTTCCATCAATGGCCATCGAACTGCACTTACAACGACCTTTTTCAAATTTGATTTGGACATAATTCCAAATCCAACCGTTAGATTTCTAATTTCTAATATTCTTTAGAAATCTCTTTTCGTTACGAACCCAACGGTTCCGGTTTTAGGAGAATCCGACGGTCGGATCTCCCGTAATGTCCGTTTGAAATAAATGGTCGAAATTCACGAACTGCCGCGGCGCGGCGCGTTCTATTCAGGCCATTATATTATATATATAATATATATAATATATACTTCGTCGATTTCTATTTAAAACGAATTATATAAATAGTTTTAAAATCGTTTCAAAAGCAATTTCAACTTTCTTTTCAATTCAAATCAAAATTGAATTCTTCTTTATAAATTCGTTTTAAAATTCATTTCTATTCAATTCAAATTTCAATTCAATTTGAATTCATTTCAATTCGCTTTCAATTCAATTTGAATTCGTTTTCAATTTAATTCAATTCCAAAGTCGTTTTCTATTCGATTCAATTCAAATTGGTTTTCTATTCGATTCAATTCAAATTGGTTTTCTATTCGAATCAAATTCGTTATATATTCAATTGAAATCACATTCGTTTTCTATTCAATTCATTTCGAAATCGTTATATATTCAATTCATTTCGAAATCGTTATATATCGATATAAATATCGTTCACGTCAAAATGGCGTCAAACTAATCAACACGGCTTCATAAATTTCTATTTTCAAATATTCTATTTCAAATATTTCTTTTTCAAAATAGTTGTTATTATCAAAATATTTCGTTCAACACATGACCAATCTCAATGGATGAGTACTGTCAACACATGAACTTTTATTTTATATCGATAAAGATGTAAATTTTATTACTAAAATATTTCGTTCAACACATGACCAATCTCAATGGATGAGTATTATCAACACATGAACTTTTATTTTATATCGATAAAGATGTAAATTTTATTACTAAAATATTTCGTTCAACACATGACCAATCTCAATGGATGAGTACTGTCAACACATGAACTTTTATTTTATATTGATAAAGATGTAAGTTTTATTATTAAAATATTTCGTTCAACACATGACCAATCTCAATGGATGAGTACTGTCAACACATGAACTTTTATTTTATATTGATAAAGATGTAAGTTTTATTACTAAAATATTTCGTTCAACACATGACCAATCTCAATGGATGAGTACTGTCAACACATGAACCTTTATTTTATAATATTCTTTATTTTTCAAATTGGAATGAGGCCCAATCAATTACCATATAAAGTTAATTATATGGATTTTCATGCATTACACACATATAATAGCATTGAAAAATAATCAACCATCAACCAAAGTGCACTACACTGTATAAGCATCAAATATAGATATCTAATGCTTATGACAGCCTGTCAATCAATCGATCGACATATTTAATCAATCAGGATGAGTGAACTTCAAATTTCATCCTAACACCCGTGTGGGGTTTCAAACAATCAAACACATATTTTATTTGTGCAGTTGGGCGATGTGTAAAATTTATCGTCCCAATCAATGTCCTTTAAATAGGTGTACATAAACAAACCGTCCGGTTTGTAAATGAATATTTATTTATTCACATTCACGTTTAAAAATTATATTTTTAACGATAAAACATTTTATTCAACCTATGAATATTCTATTCGGTTCATTTATTCAATAAAATGATATTTTTATTTTTTTCTAACATATTTTAGAAAATTTCGGCGGCATAACGGCACGATACTAGAAACGGGACAAGGCCTAGCCTTATCCCCGGTCTAGTGAAGGCCCACGCCATTCACACATCAATCACATCAATTCATTTCACCACATAATTCAATTTCAATCAAATAATCTAACTAATTTTTTTGCAATCAAACAAACAAGTCCATGGTCTGTGGACGATTGTGTCGGGTGCTACTAAGCACCGTCTGCATCCTAGTATATATATAACTAGAAAAAGAAATTGAAGAGTGAGGAGTTCTCACCGATAGCTATCCAACCATCTCGACTCTTCTTTGATATAAATCTTCTTCATTCTCGCCTTTTTGTTACCTTCGTTGCCCGCTTCCTCTACATATGTAAAAATCGAATTTTTACTTTGCTTTTCAATATATAAAAATCGAATTTTTTTCTTTGCTTTTCAATATATAAAAATCGAATTTTTACTTTGTCCTTCAACATATAAATTTTTACTTTGATGTTCAATATATAAAAATCACATTTTTACTTCGATGTTCAATATATAAAAATCACATTTTTACCTCACTACTCATCTCAAAATATCGTCTTTTATATTTTAAAATATCGTCTTTTATATTTTAAAAATCACGTCTTTACTATTTTAAAAATCACGTCTTTACTATTTTAAAAATCACGTCTTTACTATTTTAAAAATCACGTCTTTACTATTTTAAAAATCACGTCTTTACTATTTTAAAAATCACGTCTTTACTATTTTATTTGCATTCATGTAAATGAAAAATCAAATCTTTATACATAATAAAAATCAAAGTTTTTCCTGTATTGAAAATCTATATTTTCACATTCAAAGATTTCATATTTTCAAACAACCAAGATCATATTTTATTTGTAGACAAAGCGAAATTTATTTTTAAACACAATGCTTTTTATATTTTTAAAACGATGTATATTTTCATTTTCAACCACATTTTCATAACATTATATTTTTAAACAGTGTTATATATATATATATATATATATATAATTTCAGACTTTAAAATCATTAATTTATATATACATTTCAGATTTTCTAAAACTATGCTATTTAATTAAAATATTTAACTAAAAATGAACTTACCGTTCCTCATTTTTGCTGAACCCATAGTCGGAGGGGAGAAACCACCCACCGTGCCACTTGTGAGCCACCAGGACCGAATCCGACCGTTCCCCATCAACCTCCGCCTCAAGCCGCCCCTTCGTCCTCGCCTGCGCAACTTCCGGTGGCCCTCAATCAATCCCGTCCGCTAGCCCTAGTCGAAACCCAAGCAGTCCAAAAGGGATTCGAACTTAACAGAACAAGCATCAGATTGAAGAGGAGCTTATGGCGATCCCAAATATAATTATTTGAAGATTTTTAGATTTTATTTTGATTTTCTTTCTGATTTTTATAAATCTCGTATTTCGTTGTGAAGAGGAAAGGGACTTTGGCGGCTGTGTCGAACGATTGGGGAAATAGGGTTTCCTAGTTTTTAAAGGGTTATGAAACGACCCGCAAATCCGAGCTATCTGAGTTGACTAAATACACCACATGTCCAACCCAAATAACACAGAAATACGACTCATTATTAGAAAGAAGTTAGAGGGTGAGAATAGATAAGATAGAAAACTTAGAATAGAAGAAAAACGAAGATCACAAACTCACAGCGGAACGAATAAAATATATTATATAACATAAGCTTTGAAATACAATCCGTTTTGTACATATATACATACCATCATCAGAGTACACATAACATTTGATTCAGCGGAAGTAACTCTAAATAACTAACGTTGAAGCCTCCTGCTTCAAGCTCCTCCAAGTGTATCTGTAAAAGCCTGAAACACTTGACTGCCCGTACAAATTTGGGCACCCAAGAGTTTAGGAAAAACAAAACAAAACAAACTCTGGGTCAGTCATGGGACTGGTGTGAGTAAACTCCAACCATTTGTTTAACTTTTCAAAATCCTTTCGAAAGAAAAGATAATAGTAAGACCATCCCACACATAAACATGGACGGTTTTTACCTTACTATAACCCAAAACACTTTGATATCAAATCCAGTGATATTATAGTAATGTCTACATCAAATAAATAACCAAATAGCAGAACGCTTGCATCTCACGCTCCACATATATAGTATAAAATCAAAAACCGCATGGCGCTTATTGGAGATTGGATTTCCAACATGACAAGGTATGGAACCACCTTCCGATGATGTATCTCTAGAGGCGAATACACCTGGGTTCAACAAGAACGTCTTGCAACCCGGCCCACACATGACCGACCACTCATTTCGCTTGAGTGTATCGAATGTATATCACCAACGGTTGGACTCAAACCACCGTTTCCCGAATGGGCAGAATCAATAGATTTAGAACAAAAGGAACTTCTCTAGATAGGTGATTATACACCCTAATGGGTGCGACCCACATAGCCATGCTGCCTGCCCGATTTTTGTCCTTTCCCGGTTGTTGAGGTCTGAGGCTACGAATACTTACCATTCACTGATAACACAATCACTTTGAATGCCACATTGTCAGATCCGTTAATCACTAGTTGAGTTTGCACAAATATTCTGGATATTATGCTAAGGGATAAATCCGCTGCAACCATATATATTCATACAGACCAACCCATTTGATCATTGGAAATACTTTGTCAGACATTCGTCCATTTAAGTTCGTTCTGGGATTGAACGAAACCGAAGGCACCATTTCTATAAATAGAAAAGCCCTTGCACTTCACTCCGTCTTCAATATATTCAGCATACTTGGTTCGCAACGTTATGCCGATACGGAGTGGTTCTTCGGATAATAATCCAACCGGTCTCTCCATATTGACAACGATGGTCAAAACTTCGATAGTCTGTGATTTAACTATCGAATAAAAACAAGTGTTCATCCAACATATCAAACAAATCACTGGGCTCTTTAATTA
The DNA here is from genome assembly GCA_030737875.1 of Allium sativum. Classification (NCBI taxonomy): domain Eukaryota; kingdom Viridiplantae; phylum Streptophyta; class Magnoliopsida; order Asparagales; family Amaryllidaceae; genus Allium; species Allium sativum. Next base: position 360,876,126 of record CM060921.1, on the reverse strand, counting down.
ATATTTCATTAATTGAATCTCTTCTCCATTTCCTTATCAATATTTGTTAACCAAATATTTTCAATAATCAATCTTAGCCCTTTACGCTATTTTTGATTTCGTTTCCTTTATCGAATTCTATATATATCGATATATAGATTTCTAATTGTTAAATTACTCAAAAATATTCTAACTCCTTAAATTTCCGGAAAATTTCGCCATAACCTCCCCTGTATCGGGAGCATCGGGAAATTTCAAATAGCTTCCCGGTATCTTCAAATCTCAAAAGGAAAAAGAAAAAGCCAAGCGGCTTGCCGATACGGCGCATAAAACTCATATATGAATTTAAACATGTACCTTTTGTCGAGCACACTAATTATATACCTTCATCACTTTATCCCATACCTGTCTCCTGTGTGTTTATACCTGTCCAATTGATTTCAACCCCATACACTCGTTTTGACTCCACTCGTTAAATTAACTCGTTATCTATCTCTTTGCCTATTTCGCTTGTATATTTGAATATAACACGTTTCAAATATATTTCCACTTACTTATCAATCAATTGAATTCAAATTTCAATTTAAGTTCTATATTCGATTTCGAATATATATTTACAATCCCAAATTTTCACTTTTCAAAGTTCGACTTTAGTTCAAACTCAATTAACTAATTCTCCTTTGATTTAGTTAATTCTATTCAATAATCAAAAATAGGATTATTGTTTCAAAAATCATCTTCTTTACTTCACTTGAGTTCACATTTATTTTCTAACTCAAGTCTAGATTTTTAAATGGCAATCCGGATTTTTATTTGCTTAAAAATCCCAATATTTATATATATAATCCATTATGGTTTATAATGGTTTATGGCGCTGCTTTTCCAAAAATTTGATTTTGACATAACTCAAAATCTATACGACGAAATTCAGATTTTTCTCCTTCATTAGAAAACTATTATCGAATCGGTCCTGACGTTTCTTGTTTCGAAGAATTCCGACCCCAATTGAGTTCTGTATACTCAATTGAAGTTCGAATCGCTATTTTACGAACTGCAGCGCTGCGGCGAGTTCGTTTTAATTATATTTATAAATATAAACCTTTAAACTTCTAAACTTCTTTAAAATGAATTCAATTCCATTTAACTCTGCTTGATTCAAATTCAAATCTCACTTTTATTTGAATTCTAAATTCAAATTCAAATTCCTTTTCTATTTGATATTCAAATTCAATATTTGAATTTCTATTTGAATTCCCTTATTCAAATTCTATATTTAAATTCCATTTGAACTTTCTATATTCCAATTTCTATATTTGAATTCTATTGGAATTCAAATATTCAAACTCCTTTTAAATTCTATATTCAAAATTCCATAGTTTAAAACCCATTTGAATTTCATATTCAAATCCCATAGATTAAATCCTATTTGAATTCAATTTGAATCTCTTATATTCAAATTTTCGTTTTCCATTTCCATTTGAATTCTAATATTCAAATTCATTTCCAATCCCATTTGAATTCTAATATTCAAACTCATTATTAACGCCATTTGAATTTCTTCAATCAAATCCATTTGAATTCCTTCACTCAAATCCATTTGAATTCCCTTGAATTCAAATTCCATTTCAAAACCATTTGGATTTCCTATTTTGAAATCCTATTTGAAATTCTATTTTCAATTCTACTTTGAAATCCTATTTTTCAAAGTTTATTTCAAATTCTATTTTGAAATTCCATATTCAAATTTCTACTTGAATTTCTATATTCAATTCCATGTTCAAATTCAACACTTGAATTTCTATTTCAAATCTCAATTCAAATTTCATATTTGAATTCCATTCAATCTCTATTCAAATTTCACATTTGAATTCTTCTTTGAAATACTATATTTCAAATTCTATTTAATTCTTCTTTGAAATTCTATATTTCAAATTCTATTTTGAAATTCTACATTCAAATCTCTATTTGAATTTCTTTATTCGAATTCCTTCGAATTCAAATTTTATTTAATTTCTTGAATTCAAATTCTATTTTTTCCCTTCCAATTTCGTCTATTCAAATTCTATTTGAACTTCTATTTGAATTTCTAATATTCAATCTCTTCTTAAAATTCAAATATTCAACTCCTTTTAAAATTCAAATGTTATACTCAAATTTCATTTACATATTTAAAAACCCCATTTCAAATCTTATTTAAATTTTCTTCTGAATTTCAAATATTCCAACTCCTTTCTAATATTTAAATTCTATTAAATTTCCACTTAAAAATTCTATTTCAAGTTCTATTTTGAAATTTCATTTCCAAATTCTATTTTGAAATTTTTATTTCAATATTCCATTTGAAATTCTATATTTTCAAATTCTACTTGAATTTCAAATTCTATTTGGGAAAAATAGAATTTCCCTTTTTAAACTTCAAATATCATTCCCATGATATTTTAAATAAATTAACGATTGGCCCAGTGATATTTAAAGCAATCAAATCACTCCATGTTTCAATCATTTGATTTTTTTAACACATCATATATTAATATATGAGATCAAGCAAACAACAAACAACACAACAGATAATATATTTTTGAGGAATCCAGTCGGATTCCTCAAACCTGTTTTCCTGCATCCACAGATGTTAGCACATAAATAATACCCATTCTGCTTCGTGGCAGAATATCGCGGTATAGAAGGTCATCCACTAATCATAGCGTGGGGCGTATAGGGTAATCATCCGCTATGGTACCGCGGGCATCCGCTAATGAGACTGCGGGAATCCAACCAATCAATCAACCCAATATATATATATATATATATATATATATATAATAGCCTAAATAACTAACATATATATAACAAGCAGAAAAATCCAAACAAGCAACAACAATTATTTTTAACGAAATAAAAATAATTAAAATAAAAGGTGAGTGAGATTTACTCACCTCGATTTATTTGTCGGATATCCTGTCACAGCTTCGAATCTATTCGAATAAATCTTTTTGGTACCTACGATTATATATTTTAATTTATCAACTAAACTTTTTCTTTTACTTTTTAACTTGAGCAAATTAATTTCCATAAATTGTATATTTTAAATCAACTATCCACTAAATAAATAAATTTTTCTACGTATTTAAAAATTCCGAATCAACGCATACCTTACTGCTATTATAACCATGAAGCTACTCGATAATCATTGAACGATTTTGCTGAGAAAAACCCCTAAATTGTTGACCTTTTCTCTTTGGCATTAAATCGAACACTTCGCCTTCACTCACCAATACTTTGTTGTCATCTACAATCAACAGCCAAGCTGTTGTCACACCACCAAAACATCCTCGCGTCCACTGTCGAACACCACATCGCACCATCCTTGTATTCAGATATCGACCTCATCCCCTTCATAAAGTCGCAGTCCCCAAAACCCCTCCAATATCCTACTATCGATCCTCTCAACTATCATCGCACCATTCGAAGACTGATGCTAGCGTCGCCCTTTATGTTGGCCTTCACGGTATTCGATCCTTCTCGCGATATTGATGTTTCAGAAAAATCAAGATCGCGCCCCCAAACTGAAATCGCACCACTCCAGTTCAAAACAAACAGGATCGAGCTTCCCCAACGAACCTCCACTGACCCATCGCCCAACATCGCACCTCCTCCTAGTCGCGACCGATTTCTATGTGTTGACGAGCTACACAGGATCTAGGGATTTGAATTGCGCTCCCCTTTCTTTTCTTTTCTCTTCTTCGATTGAATCAAATTTTGATTTAAATCGGTGGACTCGATTTCCATTGAGAGGAAGGATGCAGTGCGCCTTGAAGAGAATCAGAAAAATCGAGATCACTATGATTTTATAAGGAAGGGGAACGGTCCTGTTTTACTTCGAAGGGTTTCTGAAGCTTTTCGATTCGATCTCGATTTAAATTTCCCCCTTTTTTTTTTCTGTGAATCCATTTTGAAAGACTAGGAAGAACGAAAGAAAATGAGATAAAGATTTCAGAATGGAAATGGACGGAGGTGAGGGATCCATTTATAGAGCGAGCGAGAGGAAACAGTAAGTACGTTGCCAGTAATCTGTTGTCTCCTTGATATTAAAGGTTAGGGACATTTTCTACAGCTCGAGGAGAGTATATAGGTCTGCGAAATGAGAGGAGCTGAAGCTAAGAGTAGGCTCAACGTTTAAAAATATAGGTCGGCTCTTCTCCTCTTTTATTTTCTTTTATATTCGATTTTATTTTAAATAGATAAAATATCTTGCGGTCCTTTAATTTGAAACCACGAACCACTATTTCAGCAAAACAACTGATGTTCTCAACATTATTCACTATTTTGAATTCAACGAAACAGATTATACAATTTAATTTGAACGTAATATAAAATAACCATTTTAAATTAATATAATATAATTTAAATTTAAACAAATGAATTCTTCGAAAATAAATTATTATTTGTTATCGTTTAAATTCAAATAAAACTTCATATAAATCAATTTGACTCCATTTCAAATTTAATTACTTAAGATCCTCATATTACGATAGTTATGTCGATAATTCAATATAAAAATTGATTATATTATCAGCTCAGTATTTAAAACGATATTAAATATTCAAAATAAATTGGCAAAAATCTGGGTCGTTACATTCTTCCCCCCTTAAAATAATTTCGTCCTCGAAATTGCTAAGGTAGGAAAAAGGGTACAAATCCATTACTTTTCACAACTTGTTGAAACTCACCTCTTCATATTTCTATGACTTTAATTTCAACCAAAACTTTTGGTTTCCATTCATATGCATTCTAATTCATATTCATTTCAATTTATTTCAAATTGATCCTAGTCAATTTATTCACCTCGAACCATTTAACTTGCTTCAGTTAAATTTTAATTCCAGAATTCAAATCCCTGGGTTTTCATTTCAAATCCTTTGAAATACATAAATGTATACTTATATTTATTTTCATCTCAATTCAAAACATTTGAATTTTCAATCTACTTGTTTTCTTTCAAAACAAATTTCCATCAAAACTTTTCTAAGGTAGCAATTCATCACTTAGAAACTCGGAAATGAACACTGATGATGTTGCAATCATCATCAGAATAATTTCCCAGCGACTGAAGTGAGTTCAGTGCCTTATTATTTCAAAATCCATGATTTTCTTTCAAATCCTTTAAAACAAATCTATATTATTTTAATATACTTTGAAAAATATTTTTCAACTTCCCAGGATTTTGAATTCTTAATTCTGGTTTGAATTAAATTCTAATTCATCTCATTTGTATATTTAATTCCTATACAAATTCAGTTTGGTTATAAATAATCATTTTAAATTTTATAATCTCATTTGATTATAAAAACAACAACCAACACATCCAAAATATAATAATTTCAGAAAATTATTCTTTCTACATCAAAATATAGTTTTGGATAAAGTTATTTCATTTACCCACTTTAAAACAATATCGTGTCGAATTCTCTGTTCAAGTGCTTATAAATTCCTATCGACTTCGTGGCGTCCCACGATTCGACCAGAATTCATAAACCACTCAACAGACTAGCCAACACAATATAAAACAACTTTTATATAAATTTACAAATACGCTCTCTCGTATCTATACACTCAACTCATTCTAGGGTACTACTGACCCTATCTCTAATGAGCACATGCCACACAAGCCTAGGTATTCGCTCAACCTAAGCTCTGATACCACTGAAACGACCCGCAAATCCGAGCTATCTGAGTTGACTAAATACACCACATGTCCAACCCAAATAACACAGAATTACGACTCATTATTAGAAAGAAGTTAGAGGGTGAGAATAGATAAGATAGAAAACTTAGAATAGAAGAAAAACGAAGATCACAAACTCACAGCGGAACGAATAAAATATATTATATAACATAAGCTTTGAAATACAATCCGTTTTGTACATATATACATACCATCATCAGAGTACACATAACATTTGATTCAGCGGAAGTAACTCTAAATAACTAACGTTGAAGCCTCCTGCTTCAAGCTCCTCCAAGTGTATCTGTAAAAGCCTGAAACACTTGACTGCCCGTACAAATTTGGGCACCCAAGAGTTTAGGAAAAACAAAACAAAACAAACTCTGGGTCAGTCATGGGACTGGTGTGAGTAAACTCCAACCATTTGTTTAACTTTTCAAAATCCTTTCGAAAGAAAAGATAATAGTAAGACCAGCCCACACATAAACATGGACGGTTTTTACCTTACTATAACCCAAAACACTTTGATATCAAATCCAGTGATATTATAGTAATGTCTACATCAAATAAATAACCAAATAGCAGAACGCTTGCATCTCACGCTCCACATATATAGTATAAAATCAAAAACCGCATGGCGCTTATTGGAGATTGGATTTCCAACATGACAAGGTATGGAACCACCTTCCGATGATGTATCTCTAGAGGCGAATACACCTGGGTTCAACAAGAACGTCTTGCAACCCGGCCCACACATGACCGACCACTCATTTCGCTTGAGTGTATCGAATGTATATCACCAACGGTTGGACTCAAACCACCGTTTCCCGAATGGGCAGAATCGATAGATTTAGAACAAAAGGAACTTCTCTAGATAGGTGATTATACACCCTAATGGGTGCGACCCACATAGCCATGCTGCCTGCCCGATTTTTGTCCTTTCCCGGTTGTTGAGGTCTGAGGCTACGAATACTTACCATTCACTGATAACACAATCACTTTGAATGCCACATTGTCAGATCCGTTAATCACTAGTTGAGTTTGCACAAATATTCTGGATATTATGCTAAGGGATAAATCCGCTGCAACCATATATATTCATACAGACCAACCCATTTGATCATTGGAAATACTTTGTCAGACATTCGTCCATTTAAGTTCGTTCTGGGATTGAACGAAACCGAAGGCACCATTTCTATAAATAGAAAAGCCCTTGCACTTCACTCCGTCTTCAATATATTCAGCATACTTGGTTCGCAACGTTATGCCGATACGGAGTGGTTCTTCGGATAATAATCCAACCGGTCTCTCCATATTGACAACGATGGTCAAAACTTCGATAGTCTGTGATTTAACTATCGAATAAAAACAAGTGTTCATCCAACATATCAAACAAATCACTGGGCTCTTTAATTAATATTTCATTAATTGAATCTCTTCTCCATTTCCTTATCAATATTTGTTAACCAAATATTTTCAATAATCAATCTTAGCCCTTTACGCTATTTTTGATTTCGTTTCCTTTATCGAATTCTATATATATCGATATATAGATTTCTAATTGTTAAATTACTCAAAAATATTCTAACTCCTTAAATTTCCGGAAAATTTCGCCATAACCTCCCCTGTATCGGGAGCATCGGGAAATTTCAAATAGCTTCCCGGTATCTTCAAATCTCAAAAGGAAAAAGAAAAAGCCAAGCGGCTTGCCGATACGGCGCATAAAACTCATATATGAATTTAAACATGTACCTTTTGTCGAGCACACTAATTATATACCTTCATCACTTTATCCCATACCTGTCTCCTGTGTGTTTATACCTGTCCAATTGATTTCAACCCCATACACTCGTTTTGACTCCACTCGTTAAATTAACTCGTTATCTATCTCTTTGCCTATTTCGCTTGTATATTTGAATATAACACGTTTCAAATATATTTCCACTTACTTATCAATCAATTGAATTCAAATTTCAATTTAAGTTCTATATTCGATTTCGAATATATATTTACAATCCCAAATTTTCACTTTTCAAAGTTCGACTTTAGTTCAAACTCAATTAACTAATTCTCCTTTGATTTAGTTAATTCTATTCAATAATCAAAAATAGGATTATTGTTTCAAAAATCATCTTCTTTACTTCACTTGAGTTCACATTTATTTTCTAACTCAAGTCTAGATTTTTAAATGGCAATCCGGATTTTTATTTGCTTAAAAATCCCAATATTTATATATAAAATCCATTATGGTTTATAATGGTTTATGGCGCTGCTTTTCCAAAAATTTGATTTTGACATAACTCAAAATCTATACGACGAAATTCAGATTTTTCTCCTTCATTAGAAAACTATTATCGAATCGGTCCTGACGTTTCTTGTTTCGAAGAATTCCGACCCCAATTGAGTTCTGTATACTCAATTGAAGTTCGAATCGCTATTTTACGAACTGCAGCGCTGCGGCGAGTTCGTTTTAATTATATTTATAAATATAAACCTTTAAACTTCTAAACTTCTTTAAAATGAATTCAATTCCATTTAACTCTGCTTGATTCAAATTCAAATCTCACTTTTATTTGAATTCTAAATTCAAATTCAAATTCCTTTTCTATTTGATATTCAAATTCAATATTTGAATTTCTATTTGAATTCCCTTATTCAAATTCTATATTTAAATTCCATTTGAACTTTCTATATTCCAATTTCTATATTTGAATTCTATTGGAATTCAAATATTCAAACTCCTTTTAAATTCTATATTCAAAATTCCATAGTTTAAAACCCATTTGAATTTCATATTCAAATCCCATAGATTAAATCCTATTTGAATTCAATTTGAATCTCTTATATTCAAATTTTCGTTTTCCATTTCCATTTGAATTCTAATATTCAAATTCATTTCCAATCCCATTTGAATTCTAATATTCAAACTCATTATTAACGCCATTTGAATTTCTTCACTCAAATCCATTTGAATTCCCTTGAATTCAAATTCCATTTCAAAACCATTTGGATTTCCTATTTTGAAATCCTATTTGAAATTCTATTTTCAATTCTACTTTGAAATCCTATTTTTCAAAGTTTATTTCAAATTCTATTTTGAAATTCCATATTCAAATTTCTACTTGAATTTCTATATTCAATTCCATGTTCAAATTCAACACTTGAATTTCTATTTCAAATCTCAATTCAAATTTCATATTTGAATTCCATTCAATCTCTATTCAAATTTCACATTTGAATTCTTCTTTGAAATGCTATATTTCAAATTCTATTTAATTCTTCTTTGAAATTCTATATTTCAAATTCTATTTTGAAATTCTACATTCAAATCTCTATTTGAATTTCTTTATTCGAATTCCTTCGAATTCAAATTTTATTTAATTTCTTGAATTCAAATTCTATTTTTTCCCTTCCAATTTCGTCTATTCAAATTCTATTTGAACTTCTATTTGAATTTCTAATATTCAATCTCTTCTTAAAATTCAAATATTCAACTCCTTTTAAAATTCAAATGTTATACTCAAATTTCATTTACATATTTAAAAACCCCATTTCAAATCTTATTTAAATTTTCTTCTGAATTTCAAATATTCCAACTCCTTTCTAATATTTAAATTCTATTAAATTTCCACTTAAAAATTCTATTTCAAGTTCTATTTTGAAATTTCATTTCCAAATTCTATTTTGAAATTTTTATTTCAATATTCCATTTGAAATTCTATATTTTCAAATTCTACTTGAATTTCAAATTCTATTTGGGAAAAATAGAATTTCCCTTTTTAAACTTCAAATATCATTCCCATGATATTTTAAATAAATTAACGATTGGCCCAGTGATATTTAAAGCAATCAAATCACTCCATGTTTCAATCATTTGATTTTTTTAACACATCATATATTAATATATGAGATCAAGCAAACAACAAACAACACAACAGATAATATATTTTTGAGGAATCCAGTCGGATTCCTCCAACCTGTTTTCCTGCATCCACAGATGTTAGCACATAAATAATACCCATTCTGCTTCGTGGCAGAATATCGCGGTATAGAAGGTCATCCACTAATCATAGCGTGGGGCGTATAGGGTAATCATCCGCTATGGTACCGCGGGCATCCGCTAATGAGACTGCGGGAATCCAACCAATCAATCAACCCAATATATATATATATATATATATATATATATATATATATATATATAATAGCCTAAATAACTACCATATATATAACAAGCAGAAAAATCCAAACAAGCAACAACAATTATTTTTAACGAAATAAAAATAATTAAAATAAAAGGTGAGTGAGATTTACTCACCTCGATTTATTTGTCGGATATCCTGTCACAGCTTCGAATCTATTCGAATAAATCTTTTTGGTACCTACGATTATATATTTTAATTTATCAACTAAACTTTTTCTTTTACTTTTTAACTTGAGCAAATTAATTTCCATAAATTGTATATTTTAAATCAACTATCCACTAAATAAATAAATTTTTCTACGTATTTAAAAATTCCGAATCAACGCATACCTTACTGCTATTATAACCATGAAGCTACTCGATAATCATTGAACGATTTTGCTGAGAAAAACCCCTAAATTGTTGACCTTTTCTCTTTGGCATTAAATCGAACACTTCGCCTTCACTCACCAATACTTTGTTGTCATCTACAATCAACAGCCAAGCTGTTGTCACACCACCAAAACATCCTCGCGTCCACTGTCGAACACCACATCGCACCATCCTTGTATTCAGATATCGACCTCATCCCCTTCATAAAGTCGCAGTCCCCAAAACCCCTCCAATATCCTACTATCGATCCTCTCAACTATCATCGCACCATTCGAAGACTGATGCTAGCGTCGCCCTTTATGTTGGCCTTCACGGTATTCGATCCTTCTCGCGATATTGATGTTTCAGAAAAATCAAGATCGCGCCCCCAAACTGAAATCGTACCACTCCAGTTCAAAACAAACAGGATCGAGCTTCCCCAACGAACCTCCACTGACCCATCGCCCAACATCGCACCTCCTCCTAGTCGCGACCGATTTCTATGTGTTGACGAGCTACACAGGATCTAGGGATTTGAATTGCGCTCCCCTTTCTTTTCTTTTCTCTTCTTCGATTGAATCAAATTTTGATTTAAATCGGTGGACTCGATTTCCACTGAGAGGAAGGATGCAGTGCGCCTTGAAGAGAATCAGAAAAATCGAGATCACTATGATTTTATAAGGAAGGGGAACGGTCCTGTTTTACTTCGAAGGGTTTCTGAAGCTTTTCGATTCGATCTCGATTTAAATTTCCCCCTTTTTTTTTTCTGTGAATCCATTTTGAAAGACTAGGAAGAACGAAAGAAAATGAGATAAAGATTTCAGAATGGAAATGGACGGAGGTGAGGGATCCATTTATAGAGCGAGCGAGAGGAAACAGTAAGTACGTTGCCAGTAATCTGTTGTCTCCTTGATATTAAAGGTTAGGGACATTTTCTACAGCTCGAGGAGAGTATATAGGTCTACGAAATGAGAGGAGCTGAAGCTAAGAGTAGGCTCAACGTTTAAAAATATAGGTCGGCTCTTCTCCTCTTTTATTTTCTTTTATATTCGATTTTATTTTAAATAGATAAAATATCTTGCGGTCCTTTAATTTGAAACCACGAACCACTATTTCAGCAAAACAACTGATGTTCTCAACATTATTCACTATTTTGAATTCAACGAAACAGATTATACAATTTAATTTGAACGTAATATAAAATAACCATTTTAAATTAATATAATATAATTTAAATTTAAACAAATGAATTCTTCGAAAATAAATTATTATTTGTTATCGTTTAAATTCAAATAAAACTTCATATAAATCAATTTGACTCCATTTCAAATTTAATTACTTAAGATCCTCATATTACGATAGTTATGTCGATAATTCAATATAAAAATTGATTATATTATCAGCTCAGTATTTAAAACGATATTAAATATTCAAAATAAATTGGCAAAAATCTGGGTCGTTACAGGTTATATATATTATATAAATTAATCTTTAATTCAAAAATAAGTTGTTTATCGATTCGAACTCCCAACCAAACGCAACGACTGTCGCTCCTAGCCAATTACCCCTATCCCGGACACACTGGAATATGTTTCGTAGGCCATTTCGGCTGTTACATTCAGTTATTCTTCAAATTAAAGTATAAAACATTTAATTTTCAAATTTGAACGTACATTCTAATTTGCCGGGGTCACAAACTGATTCGAAAAATTATGAAATTTACAACCTAGCAATAACTTTACATCCCGGACCCAACAAAACTGGTTTCGTCGAAATCCGAGGTCGTTTGCAAAATGTCTATTTTTAAGGGCTTGAATTCCATAGCGACTATTCAGAATTTTCAACTGGACATATCTTTTGATTCCCGCTATGAAATTTTGATCTTTCGGATTCGTTGGAAAGATGTTATCAATTGATCCTAATGTTTTTGGTTTCACTAAAATCCGGATTGTTTTGCACCCGGTACATTCAATTGAAGTTTGAAATCGAATTATCGAACTACCGCGCCATTTTCAATTCTATTTATAATTATAAATAATATTTATATTCTAACGACGACGCGTATAAATATATATGTCGAATTCTATTCAAAATAAATTTTCTCGTCGATATTATTTAAAATAATCTATTTTAAATATTCAAAATTCGCTAAAATTGCCAAAATAAAAATTTTAAACTGGCCCAGATTTTCGGGTTATTACAAAAATCCATATTTAAATACTTCCATTTTGAAATCTATTTCAAAGTACCATTCACAATGTTTGTAAAACAATTTAAAAACTCCCAGGATTTGAAAGTCTCATATATTAAATCCAAATCCATTTACAAACACCTCTCCAACTTTTCAGGGTTGTAATTTCAATTCAAATTTAAATTCAGATTTAATTCATTTCACAACACTTATATGAATTTTATTTGGTTACATATACATAACCAACTCAATTTTAATCTTATCTGATTATAATCACAACCAACACGTCTAATATTATAATATTTCAAATATCTATACTTTGTTTATATCAAAATATATTTGGTGTAAAATTATTTCATTTACCCTCTTTTAAAAACATACCATGTCAGTTCATCATATTCGAGTGTTTAGAAACTCATACCGATACAGTGGATCAAACTGATCGACCAGAATTCATAAACAACTCAACCAATCAATCTCCACAATATAAAATCATTTTATATTAAATAACAAATACGCTCTCATATATATACACTCAATTCAATCTAGGGTATTGCTAACCCTATCTCTATCGAGTCATGCCACAGAGCCAAGGCAACTACTTAACCTTCAGCTCTGATACCAACTGTAGTGTCCCGAATTTCCGGTACCATTTGAGCTGACCTAATAACACAAGTCCAACCCAAATTGCACTAGAAACCAGAAAACTAATAGAAAGAAAACAAAGGTTGAGAATAGATAAGATAGAAACTTAGAACAGAAGAAGAAGAACATAAAACATCAGAGTAAAAAATGAACAACATATAATAGATAATATATCCTTGAAATAAAATCATTATATGTATATAGTAACATTTTCAGAGTACAACACTTACAAAACAACGGAATAAATAATAGATATATAATCCTGAAGCTTCCTGCTCCAAGCTCTCCAAGTATATCTGTAAAATCCTGACTACTTGACTGCCCGTACAAAATTGGACACCCAAGAGTTTAGGGAAAACAAAACAAAATAAACTCTGGGTCAGTCATGGGACTGGTGTGAGTAAAACAATTTAAAACAGTTTGAGTAATTAAACGATGTCTCATAAGACCACGCTGTATAACGGAACGGGTTTTTTCCCTTATGAGAATCCAAAACATTTTGATTTAACTTTCAAAATCCTTTTGAAAGAAACTGTAAACTTTATATCAAAACTCTTTTGATATTATAATAATGTCTATCAACCACAACTAAAAAATCATCTAGCGGAAACGATTTCATCTCACGTTCTACATATATAGTATACAATCAAAACTGCGAGCACTTATTGGATAATGGATTAACAACTATGACAAGGTATGGAACTACCGTTCGATAGTGTACCTCTAGAGAGGAATACACTGGGATCAACAAGAACATCTTACAACCCGACCACACATGACCGATCACTCATTTCGCTTGAGTGTATCGAATGTATATCACCAAAGGTTGGAATCAACAACCGTTTCCCAAAAAGGACAACATCGAATAGATTAAAGAAGTAAATGAAACTCTAGATCAGGTGACAATACACCCAAATTGGAAGCAACCAACTTAGCCATGCTGCCTACCCGATTTTTGTCATTTCCCGGTTGTGAGGCTAGAGGCCACGCTTATCTTTGATAGATCACATAATTATTCAATTTGAATGTCACATCGTCATACCCGCCAAATCACAAATTGATTTCCCCAAAAAATACAACGGGTATATAGCTAAGAGAAAAGAATTCCTCTTCCCCCAAACGTACATACATTTGAAGATATCAACTTATGTGATCCACTAAATATACTCTGTCAGACATTCTTCCATAAAGGTTGTCCTGGGACTGGACAAACCGAAGACACTATTCTGTAAACAGGACAGCCCTTGCGTAACTCCATCTTCAATTATCTCCATCATATTTGATCGCACCGCTAACGCCATACGGAGTGGTTTTCAGATAATATAATTGATCCCAGTCTCTCTGTATTGACAATGGAAAAATGGTCAAAGACTTCGATAGTCGGTGAGTTAACTATCAAAGAAAAACACGTGTGCTAACAACGGTCGTATCTCCAAATGGAAATCTTACCGAGAAAATAATCAATCAACACTGATTCCCTTTTGTTAAATTTGTCACTCAGTTATCCATTTTACTACTCAACATTTCTTATTTTCTAAATTTAGAAAATATACGTTATTAACATTGGAAAACATTTCCATTTCTTATTTCTATATTAGAAAACATTTCTGATTTCTTATTTGGAAAACATTTCCAAAACTCCTCCATTTGGATTTAAATAGATGTTTAAATAAAACATCGCTATGCAAACTCAAAACATTACACTCATTAACTAAATTCACTTAACCAAACTTTACTCTAAAACCTTAACCATTCCTTAGTTAAAAATGGAGTCAATCTAGTTGGGGTATAACTACCTCTCAGACCTTAACTGAATAATAGTTCTAACTTCGAAATAGACAAAGTTCCCTTCTAAATCTTTAACAAACTTCCTTACGTAAGTCTCGGATTCTATTTACGAATCCACTTCTTTTACAGAAATCATTTGATTATAACAATAGTGTTAAAATCCCAATCTTCCGAAATATAATAACTTAAGTACAACTTTTATTTATTAATTTGGATAAATAAACAAATAACTAATTTATTTATAAATAAATAAATCTTGATTAAAAATATAAAGTGAATAGTACATCCCCGAATTCGATATAATCGAATTTAGCATATAATTCTCTTTCGAATAATCTCTATTCGATAACTCCTTTTCGAATAAACTATATTCGATTAACTCCTTTCGAATAAACTATATTCGATAACTCCTTTTGAATAAACTATATTCGATTAACTCCTTTCGAATAACTATATTCGATAACTCCTTTAAACTAAACTATATTCAGTAACTCCTTTCTTCAAACAAACTATATTCGATTAACTCCTTTCGAAAAACTATATTCGATAACTCCTTTAGAATAAACTATATTCGATAACTCCTTTCGAATAAACTATATTCGATTAATTCCTTTCAAATATACTATATTCGATAACTCCTTTTGAATAAACTATATTCGATAACTACTTTCAAATAAACTATATTCGATAACTCCTTTCGAATAAACTATATTCGATAACTCCTTTCGAATAAACTATATTCGATTAATTCCTTTCAAATAAACTATATTCGATAACTCCTTTCGAATAAACTATATCCGATTAATTCCTTTCAAATAAACTATATTCGATAAATCCTTTCGAATAATCTATATTCGATTAATTCCTTTTCGAATAACCTATATTCGATTAATTCTCTTTGAATAAACTATTTTCGAATAACTGTAATCCGACTAATTCTAATTCGAATAACTCTATTTCGGTTAACTCTATTCGATTAACTCTATTCGATAAACTCTAATTCGATTAACTCTAGTTCGATTAACTCTAATCGATTAACTCTATTCGATTAACTCTAACTCGATTAACTCTATTCGATTAACTCTAACTTGATTTACTCTAATTGATTAACTCTAACTGATTAACTCTAACTCGATTAACTCTACTCGATTAACTCTAATTCGATTAACTCTAATCGATTAACTCTAACTCGATTAACTCTATTCAATTTACTCTAACTCGGTTAACTCTAATCGATTAACTCTAACCGATTAACTCTAAATCGACTAACTCTATTTGATTAACCCTAATTTAATTAACTATAATCAAATAACTATATTCAATTAACTCTATTCGAATAACTATATTCGATTAACTCCATTAACTTTGACTTCGTATTTCAAAATGGTATCCCATTTCCAAATTCTATTTATACTTCTATTTATAGAATTATTCATACGAAATCTCCTTTCTATTTCCAAAACTTAAATCTCATTTAAAATTCCCTTTTATAACTCTATTTATTTCATAAACAAATATTTCTTTTTATAACTCTATTATTTTCTAAATAAATATTTCTTTTTATTATTTATTTATTTTCTAAATAAATATTTCAATTTATAATCTATTTGTAAATATTTTACAAATATTTCATTTTCAAATTCTATTTGCAAATGTTTTACAATATTTCATTTTCAATTCTATTTGTAAATGTTTTAAAAATATTTCCTTTTCAATTCTATTTGTAAATGCTTTACAAATATTTCCTTTTTTAAATTCTTTGATTTTATAATTATTCTATTTATTTTTAAATGTTTCTTTTTATAAAATCTTTTGATTTTATAAATAATTCTTTTTCAGTATAACATTGAAAATTTCCTTTTTAACATTCCAGTATTCCTCAAGGTATTTAACGTACCATATAACAATGATCGTTATCATTCAAACATACAAAATCAGCAATAGATTTCATATCACATCATATAACACAATATATGAAAAACAGTAAAATAAATGTTGAGAAATCCAGTTGGATTCCTATAATAACCCGGAATTTTGGAACCAATTTAAAAATTTTATTTTAGAAATTTTAACAGATTTTGAATATTTAAAATTATTTATTTTAAATAATAACGACTTAAAGTTCATTTTAATCGAAGTTAAAGCGAATAAATTTCATTATAAAAGGAGTTAGAAATAGCACTGCAGTTTGACATTTTGAATTTAAACTTTAACAGAATGCACAGGAGTCAAAATAAATCAGAATTAAGCAAAACCAAAAGTATTTAAATTTATTTGATTAAATCTTTCTAACGAATCTGAAAAACTGAAATTTCATAAAAATAAAAAGTTATGCCCAGTTTATAATTTAGAAAAGTCGCTGTAGAAATTATATATATTTTAATACAATATATTAGCCTTAAAAATAAGCATTTTACAAACGACCTCCGTTTTCGACAAAACCACTTTTGTTGGAACCGAAATGCCAAATTATTGTTAAGTTTAATTTTCCAGAATTTTTAGAATTAATATGTGAGCGTGGCAAAGGAAAACGTGTTTTGTCAGACTAAGTCAAAACGGATCGACCAAAAAATGGCCATTTTTCAAACGGTCTCAGAATTTGATGAAATTAGTTTTGTTAGGACCATATCGTCAAAACATAACCAGAAAAAATATTCTGTAATTTTTAGAGGCGGTATGTGGCCCCAGTAAATTTAAATGCACGATCAAATTAAATGATTTATATTTTAAATTAGAGAATATGGTGCTGAGACAATCAAACGGGCTGACGGGTCCTAGTCCATTGTGTCCAGCATAAGGGTATTTGGCTAAGGGCAACATCAGTTGGGCTAGAGTTTGAGCTAGTATAGGCTTACGGGCCTTTTTGTAAATGAATGAATTAAATAATATTTTAATTATAAATAACCCTAAGAAAATTATCTAAACCCTAGTCCGTATAACACCAGCCGCCATCCTCTTCTTCTTCATACGTGAATGGCAGAAATGCTCTTTGCTTCTCCTCCCAATAACTCCTCATCCACTCGATTTCAAACCTCCCTCCAGTTGAGAACCTTGTAGAGCTCGTCTTCCTCTCCACATCCATACCTGCAATACCCCTCCCCGTTGCACGACCACCGAGAACCGAAGCCAAGAAGCCACGCCACTTCGACCTCCGCCCTGCCCTCAGCTCGACATCGAACTGGGCCCCACCCTAGGCGCGGGTGCACCGCACTCCCCCTACAACGTGACACAATCTTATCATCTTCGATGTACTGAGTTGATCACAAAATCTAAACCTAAATATGAACATATATGAAGAAGGTGTGGCCTTGTATACGATAGAAGAAAGAAGAGGAAAGGGAGAAACGCGACCCTGTTGGTCAAAACATTGATTAAGGTTAAGAGAAAATTTGTTAATTAAATTTAATTAATTATCGTATTTATATAAAATGTCGTAACTCTTATAAACGAACTCAGAATCAGATAATTTCTGAAGCATTGGAACCGTCTTGATTAGATCTACGCTACAGGATAGACCAAATCTGAAACAAAGCACGCTGAAATTAAGACAAAAAGTAAGGTGAGGAATCTATCTATTTTCTTTTTTTATAATTAGAAAATAATTCTGATTTTATTATCAACAATCTATAGAAAATTTCTGTTTGTTATGATTCATGATTTTTTCTGTGATGGATATATTAAGTAGATCTGTTTATTGGATGATATCGTGTTGTAATATAAATTGTTAAAAAACAAAAAATATAAATTTTTGTTGAATAAAATTGTTGAGACAATAATTTGTCATTTTTGTCAAAATAATTTGTTGAAACAAATTGGTTATTTTTGTTAGGATAATATTTGGAATAAAAATGTTTAACATTAAAATTTATATTTTGATGTAATATGAATAAATATAAAATAGAAAAAAAGATTAAACATTGAATCATTTTAATGTTAATGAATCATTAAACAACATTCATGTTTTGAAATTGATTTACATTAAAATTTACCTTTTAATGTTAATGAATCATCAAATAAGATTCATGTTTTGAAACTGATTTACATTAAAATTCACATTTTAATGTTAATGCATCATTAAACAAGATTCATGTTTTGAAATTGATTTACATTAAAATTTACCTTTTAATGTTAATGAATCATTAAAAAAAATTCATGTTTTGAAATTGATTTACATTAAAATTTACCTTTTAATGTTAATGAATCACCAAATAAGATTCATGTTTTGAAATTGATTTACATTAAAATTTAAACAAGATTCATGCTTTGAAATTGATTTACATTAAAATTTACCTTTTAATGTTAATGAATCATCAAATAAGATTCATGTTTTGAGATTGATTTACATTAAAATTCACATTTTAATGTTAATGAATCATTAAATAAGATTCATGGTTTGAAATTGTTTTACATTAAGATTTACTTTCTAATGTAAATAAATCCTTAAATGTAATGTCCCGTATTTTCTGACCATTTATTTGAAATAATTTATTTATTTAAAATATTGATTTGAATTTAAATAATGATATTTGACCATTTTAATTTGAATATTTGAATTATATTAATAATATAATAATATTTTTTTGGTGATATTGGGAAATGTTAAATTTGCTGTATAATGTGAATGAGCAATTTAAAGTGGTTTATAATATGGTTTATATTGAATTATATAAATATATTCGTTATTTAAAACAACGTCAGAACGTTTAATTTATAATTATATTATAAACGAACTAGAAATGGCGTGATAGTTCGTAAATTTCGTTCTGAACTTCAACTGAGTATACAGAATTCGTTTTAAGTCGGAATTTCGTGAAACGAGAAACATGTGAATAAGTTTGAGTATAATTTTCTCATGAAAGAGAAAAATTGAGATTTCTTGTTATAATTTGTTAAGCATGTCCAATTCAAATTTTTGAATAGTCGCTATGGAAGTCACTAGTAAACTATAACATTCATTTAATTAAAATAAAGGATTTTGTTATAAATGGAAATCATTTAAAAACTCAAAATTTTTATTGTTAGTTTTAATTTTTTTTCCTTATGGCAATTGAGACTGTTTATTTTACTAAATATGACGGTATTAATTTATTAAATTTTGATGTTTGAAATTTAGTTTATATTGACATGAGATTTAAAATTTAAACCAAACCTAAAGTTATGGATTTCAATACAAAGAAAACAGCATATACTAGTGCAAAGCAAAATGGACAAGACCATTTCAAGAACAGTAAAGGAAATATACACAGTTAACATAAGTACATAGAGGAAAAATATGTATTTATATAATAAAGTATAGCACAACTAAATGAAACAGTAAAATGAAAAGGGAAGAGAAAAAAAACAATACATAAACACATTCAAATAAGATGTATTATTCACCCTTTTAATACAGGTGTATCAGAGGTGTTGAATTTGATTACAAGTGTATTCAACTGTTACACAAACCATAATTACATTCAAATATTAATGGTGAATACAAGTCTAAGTTAAAACTAGTGATAACCAAAGGAACAAGGTGTATCATTGGAATAACTTTGAATACCATTCCTCATTACAGTGATAGTGAATAACTTGGACTTGAGTTATGGTAAACTTTATCCATGAATAATACATAAACTAGTGATAGTGGATAATTCGACTACACCTGTTTAGTTATTTAAGGTATTCAATCATACACCTAACCAAAATCAGACCTTAAAGTCAACAATACGGCTTCATTATTTGATAACGTTTAAGAGTTGTACCAACCGTTCTACCATATCTTTTCGAATTTAAAACAGATCATGGAACGGTTGAAGGATCAGTAAAACGTATACATGTATACACAAAATCCAGAACAATAAAAACACGTGTATTTGATTCACCAAGTCCATACAAAAAAGCAAATACATGTGTATTGTACCATCAAATTTTACAGATTCGAATCTAACAATATATTTTCATACATAAGAAAATCTACAACAAAATCTCCTCACAGCACCAGTCTTCCATCACCACCAAATCAACCTGAGAAAGAAGAAAGAAAAAGAAAGCTATGAGTAGCTAGAAAATAGGTATAGATGTTACGACCCAAACTTCCCCGGTAAGGAAAGCCCAAACTGAAGTGAGAACAAGCCACATCGGAACACAAACAGAAGAACATTTCATTGCTTATTACAACAATTCCATCAGAATACAAGAATATACAGAGTATGAATAATTATAATACAACTGAAAAATATCAGAGATTACAATAAATAACATAGCAGCGGAAAAACAATACAAAACACAACTGAAAGAGATATATGGATACAGAGCTTTCCGGATATCATTCCAGCTGTAAACCACGTTCATGTGAATATAAATCTGCAAAACCAAAACTACTAGCTTCCTGTGCGGAAATAGGGGCACCCAAAGTTTAGGTTAAAACAATAAACTATAGGTCAGTCATGTGACTAGTGTGAGAACTAAAACAGTTATTAATCTTTATTTTAAAGTTGGGTAAATCAAGGGACCACGCCGTATAACACAGAACGGGTTACCTCCCAAGAATACCAGTGCATAAAACAACAGCGCAATGCTAAATAAAGAACAATGAAGCTATTATAAGACCCAGGTCCCATCACACAATGCAACACAAGCCGGAGGATAGGGTTTTTACCTTATAATAGCCAAAGAATGCTTGATACGTTTAAAACAGATTATTTTGATAGTACTATAAGTGTATAGTGTCAAAAACAATTTCAATCATAAGTATCAATCATAGACGGCATGAATGTCCCATACCACTATGTCGCCATATATAGGTTTACAACTAAAACCCAAAGTGTCGTATTGGAAATTGGATTTCCATCTATTAACCAAGGATAGGGATCGTCCTATACCGATTCGAGACTGTCTAGCCCGAGCCTCAAGCAAGCGCGAGGCAAGCCTCGGAGCAATAGGGCCGGTCCACTCGATGTGGATCAAACTTAAACCCTGGACAATACGTTTCCCCGCCCTATGGGGCGTAAATGAGCTAACGAATGGCTCCATCGGCTCCACACAGTCACCGATATATCTGAAGCGCCTCGCAACAGCAACAACCACATAAGTCAAACTCGTTAGGGCATGTCAAACCACTGACGCCACTTCTAGCTAGAAGGAAACGCTTTCCCTCCCTTAAGTCCACTCCCGTTTCTGGTTCACAAATGGTGTGTGAGGCTCGCGAATTAACGCTACACAAAGTCGTGCCACACAGGCTTTGCTTTGATCATCAACCACAAGACTCTACTTTTCAATAGAAGCCTTGATCATTGGCATCTTAGCATGCCACACAGGCAAACCACTCCATGCAACCGATATCCATCAATCACACAGAATGTTATCCAATGCCAGACACATAGTCCATTTACAAGTCCGTTCATGGTCTGAACGAAACCGGAGGCACCTTGTGCCTCGCATACCCATCGATCTCGAAGTACACCTGGACGATCACCAACTGATTCCCTCCTCTTGGGTGTACAGCCCAATCAAGATCATCAGTAATCACCCAAACGATGCGTAGACCTCCGGTCTTCGACCATCGTCTTCATCCTCGATACAACGTCGAATCAGTTATTCAGAATGGGATAAACCCGGTCTTTCTGAATAACTCGCATATATAATAAACAAGTGTTACACAAACACAACATACGCCTCATTCCAATTCAGAATATTCTTTTATTCAAATATTCTTATACTTTGGGAAAGGTTCCCATTAATTTTATCAAAGATAGATTCTTTAAATTTATTCTTTAATCTTCCTTTGAATATCAATTCGAACTAGTCGGGATTAGCGAACCGCACCGAAGTAATCATTTATTTTATTTCCCAATCCCAACCTATTTATCCCATGAAGTAAAACTGTTCATACTTCATGTGTAACACCACGGTATTATCGGTAAATTCAATTTCCATTTCACGTTCAAATCTAATTAAAGATTTAACTATCGTTTGGAGCAAAATTGGTGATACCCCATTCTCGACCATTTCAATCTAATTAAAGATTCATTGAAACTCCACTTAGTTTTAATCTTCCCAAAAACCAATATCCCATCTTTAACTGGGTTAAAGAACCAATGTCATCTAAAACACGGTTCACGATAAACCCAAAATCACATTCCATTAATTATCGGGTTAAAGAACAAATTTTATTTAAAGCACCGTTCATGATAAACCCAAATCACATTTGATATTAAATACAAGGCTCTAAATAGAAAATATATCATCTTATATTCAATATCAAATTCTACGACCAACAAATATCGTATTGGAAATAACGATATAAATATATCTTTCAAATTTCCATAACAATATCTGTATAATCACGAAATCCAACATCGAAATATTCCAAAGACGATTTCGATTCAAATCCATTCCACTTCAATTACTGGAAATTCTGGTTACTTTTAAAGCCCCTTTTTCAAATTCAATTTATTTGTTTCAAAATAAATTGATTTTAATTCTAGTTCAAAACTAGTTCATTTCGATAAAAATCTATTTCTATCTTTTCAAATATGGAGTTTTTCATCCCAATTCTTCCCAAATCATTTCTTATGATTTTACACAAATTATTACTATTTTTAATAATTTTATCAAGGCCCGCACAGTCGATTTCCATCAATGGCCATCAAACTGCACTTAAAGCGACCTTTTCCAAATTTGATTTGGACATAATTCTAAATCCAACCGTTAGATTTCAAATCACTTATATTCTTTAGAAAGCTCTTTTTGATACGAACCCAACATTTCTATTTTTAGGAGAATCCGACGGTCGGATCTCCCGCAATATCCATTCGAAGTCAATGGTCGAAATTCGCGAACTGCCGCGGCGCGGCACGTTCTATTCAGGCCATTATATTATATATATAATATATGTAATATATATTTTGTCGATTCCTTTTAAAACGTATTTTATAAATCGTTTTAAATTCGTTTTCAAAACGATTTCAACTTCATATTCAATTTCGAATCAAAATTGAATATTCCACATCATCGATATACAAATGATAATATTTTCAAAACGTTATATTTTGAAATCACTTCCTTTTCTATATTCACTATAAAAACGAATAAAATCGATATAAATATCGTTCACGTCAAAATGGCGCATATCTAACCAACACGGCTTTATATATTTCAATACTTCGTTATTCTATTCAACAAATGAATATTTTCTTCAACACATGAATATTTATTTTTCTATTCAACACATGAATTTTTATTCTATTCAACACATGAATATATTTTCAATTCAACACATGAATTAATATTTCTAATCAACACATGAATATTTATTATATTCAACACATGAATTAATATTTCTTATTTTCCAAATTGGAATGAGGCCCAATCAATTACCATATAACGTTAATTTTATGGATTCCCTACAACACATGTATATAACAGCAATGATAAATCATCAACCATCATCCAGAGTGCACCACACAACTGCATAAGCATTAAATATAAATAATTAACACTTACACAGTCTGTCAATCCATCGATTGACATACAACTAAACAATCGGGATTAGTGTACATCAAATCTCATCCCAATACCCGTGTGGGGTTTCAAAACAACAAACATAGATTTTATTTGTGCAGTTGGGCGATGTGTAAAATTTATCATCCCAATCAATATCAGTCAAATCAGTGTATATGAACAAATCTCCGATTTTTATAAATATTTATTTTCTATACACGTTAAAAATCATATTTTAACTATAAAATATTTTCCACTTTAAAATATTTTATTTCATTCCACATCACACAATCAAATTTCACAACATAGCAACCAAACAAACAAGTCATCCATGGTCTGTGGACGACGAGTGTCGGGTGCTGCTAAGCACCGTCTGCATCCTAGTATATATTTCAACTAGAATTTAAAATAAAAATGATGAGTTCTCACCGACTAGCTAATCCAATACACCGCAACTCTTCTTATGTAGAAAATCTTCGCCGGGCTCGTCTTTTGTCACTTTCGTTGCCCGTACTCACTACATATATAAAAATCACATATTTTTATATTGTTTCTATGCATATAAAAATTCTATTTTTACACCGCTACTATATAGATAAAAATTCTATTTTTACACCGGTGTTCATATAATAAAGATTATATTTTTATCACGCTATTTTCATAATAAAATTATATTTTTATTTCCACTTCAAATATACAAAAGTCGGATTTCTATATTATTGGATACACATGGTAAAATTTATATTTTTCTCTAACCAAAAACAATATTTCCTATCGCTCTTCAAATTATAAAAATCATATTTTTATTATCCCTATAATACAAAAATCATATTTTTAACTTCCTACTTATATAAAAATCAGATCTTTCTATCGCTAATACATTTATGAAAATCAAATTTTTATTTCAAATCTAAATTATAAAAAAAATCAGATCTTTTTCAATTTACAAAATCTTTTCTTTTAAACAAATAAAAAATCAAAACTTTAAATAAATAAAGATCTCGCCTTTAAGCAAATAAAAATAGTATCTCTCTCTAGTATAAAAATCTAATTTTTAACTCACCTTTTATATTGTAAAAATCCCATCTTTAACTCTCATGCATATGAGAAGAAATCATATTTTTCTATCTAAACAAAAATCTCATTTCTATTCTTCATATAATTAAAAATCAAAACTTTCCTATAATAAAAATTTAATCTTTAACATCATAAAAATTCAGTTTTTTAACCATATAAAAAAATCAGAACTTTAACTCTATAAAAATCGAAATACATACAATTAAAATGGAAGAGGGGGTTTCCACATCGGTTTTGGGATTGGGGCGCGTCACCATCGAAGGTAGGAGGGGGGAAGGGGTGCTGGAGGACCCGCGGCGTCTGTCAGGAGGCGGAGGAGCTTAGGGCTCGATTTGGGGAAGGTCTGGGGATTTAACGGAGAGGGAGGTGGCTTGGGGTAGGGAAGAGGAGGGCAGTGGTCTTCCTAGGAGGCAGCGCCGGAGGCGTGGCGGCCTCGCTGGCCGTGGCGGCGGCGTATCGCCCCCCTCCCATCGCTTCTCTTTTTTTTCTCTTTTATTACTTCGAGTTAGAACGTGAAGAGAGAGTGCTGAGGGCTGACGGTTATTATCAATATATTTATTTTATTATTTTTAAATTTCAAGAAGTTGACTTTTTATTCGACCTCTAAACGAGGCCCACCGCCTGTCGTACATAGCTAATTAACCCCAATCCGAACACAATGGGATATGTATCGTAAGCTGATTCGATCGTTTCGATCAGTTTTTGTCAAAATCAAAATATAAATCTATATATTGAATTTGAACACGCATTTAAATCTACCGAGGTCACATACTAACTCGAAAAATTCCAGAAAAATATTTTCTATCTTTGTGTTAACGATACGGTCCTAACAAAACTAGTTTCGTCAAATTCTGAGACCGTTTGAAAAATGGTCATTTTCCAGTCGATTAAAATCAACTTAAACTGTTCAAATGCGTTTTCCTTTGCCACGCTCACATATTGATTTGAAAAATTACGAATTTTGAACCCTAGCAATAATTTGACATCCCGGATCCATCAAAAGTGGTTTCATCGAAAACCGAGGTCATTTGCAAAATTTCCATTTTTAAGTGCCAGAATTCCATAGCGACTATTCTGAATTTTCAACTGGACGTATCTTTTGATTCCCGCTATGAAATTTTGATTTTTCGGATTCGTTGAAAAGATATTTTCAAATAAATTCTATTATTTTTGGTTTCACTAAAATCAGGTTGATTTTGAACCCTGTACATTCATTTGAACTTTGAAATCTAATTTTCAAACTACCGTGCCATTTTCAATTCCTTTTATATTTATAAATAAATATTTATATTCAAACGTCGATTAAAATAAATATATACGTTCTAATTCTATTTAAAATAAATTTCTGGTTGTTATTATTTAAAATAATTCATTTTAAATATTCAAAATTCATTAAAATTGCCAAAATAAAAATTTTAAATTGGCTCGGATTTCCGGGTTATTACAATCTCCCCCACTTAAAACTTTTCGTCCCCGAAAAGGAACGAAGCCGAAAGATGTTTTACAAACCAACTCAACTCTCATTATTTTCTTTACGGCTTAAGTTCTTCAACTTTTCAGTTTCTAAGAACATTTCAAATTTTTCAAAAATTTGGCTAACACCCTAAATTTTCGAAATTTTTTGCCATAACCTCCCCTGCACCGGGGACTTCGGGATATTTCATATAGCCTCCCATGGCCTTCTTCAATCCAAAAGAAAAAGAAAAAGCCAGGCGGCTAGCCAATTGGCTCATAAAATCATCCAAACCCAATAAATTTGTAAACATGTACCTATTTGTCAAGCAAACAATTTTATTCTTCTGTTCTAGCCTCCTTGCTATGACCTTTTCAATGTAAGTACACGTACATGCATGCATATGCGATAAATTTTCAATACAATTCACTATTTGGTACAATTTGGCTAAATGGTTCAAATTTTAATTAATCAAACAATAATCAAACAACACAACATGCAATCAATTACTTGATTGTCATTTCAAATTCATAACTTTGATATATATATATATATATATATATATATATATATATATAGAAAATCATGTTTTTGATGCCAAATCACAACAATTAACCTATCTAGCTTTGGTTCACACACCAGTCTAATGGAATCATATAGAAATCCCACTTTTGGCACTTGAATATAAATTCTGATGATACTCGAGTAATCATCAAAATCATCTCTGGGAGACTAGAGTGTGATTCTATATCTATCTAGCATATTAAAACTTCGAATACACGTGGATCAGACGTATATTAAAATCTCTATATACCTGATAGTCCAAATCAATATAAATAAATATTCAAATATGAATAATTGAATTAAGTTTTCAAAACAAAACTTGTTTTCAATTTTATTTTTCAAAACAACACTCTTTACACTCGTTCTAGGATACTACTGATCCTATCTCTAACGATTCATTCTCATTGGATATTACTAATCCAATTTCTGATGAATTCTTTCGTATGGTTCTAATGTGTCTTGTTCTCCGAGCTCTGTAAACTAAAGCTCTGATACCAGAATGTTACGACCCAAACTTCCCCGGTAAGGAAAGCCCGGATTGAAGTGAGAAAAAGCCACATCGGAACGCAAACAGAAGAACATTTCATTGCTTTTTACAACAATTCCATCAAAATACAAGAATATACAGAGTATGAAAAATTATAATACAACAGAAAAATATCAGAGATTACAATAAATTACATAGCAGCGGAAAAACAATTCAAAACACAACTGAAAGAGATATACGGATACAGAGCTTTCCGAATATCGTTCCAGCTGTAAACCAAGTTCCTGTGAATATAAATCTGCAAAACAAAAACTACTAGCTGCCCATGCGGAAATAGGGGCACTCAGGGTTTAGGTTAAAACAATAAACTCCAGGTCAGTCAGGTGACTGGTGTGAGAACTAAAACAGTTATTAATCTTTATTTTAAAGTTAGGTAAATCAAGGGACCACGCCGTATAACACGGAACGGGTTTCCTCCCAAGAATACCAGTGCATAAAACAACAGCGCAATGCTAAATAAAGAACAATGAAGCTATTTTAAGACCCAGGTCCCATCACATAATGCAACACAAGTCAGAGGATAGGGTTTTTACCTTATAATAGCCAAATAATGCTTGATACGTTTAAAACAGATTATTTTGATAGTACTATAAATGTATAGTGTCAAAAACAATTTTAATCATAAGTATCAATCATAGGCAACATGAATGTCCCCTACCACTATGTCGCCATATATAGGTTTACAACTAAAACCGCAAAGTGTCGTATTGGAAATTGGATTTCCATCTATGAACCAAGGCTAGGGATCGTCCTCTACCGATTCGAGACTGTCTAGCCCGAGCCTCAGGCAAGCGCACAGGCAAACCTTGGAGCAGCAGGGCCGGTCCACTCGATGTGAATTAAACTTAAACCCTGGACAATACGTTTCCCCTCCCTATGGGGCGTAAATGAGCCAACGAATGACTCCATCGACTCTGCACAGTCACCGATATATCTGAGGCGCCTCGCAATAGCAACAACGACATAAGTCAAACTCGTCAGGGCATGTCAAACCACTGACGCCACTTCTAGCTAAAAGAAAATGCATGCCCTCCCTGAAGTCCTCTCCCGTTTCTAGTTCACAACCGGGGTGTGAGGCTTGCGAATTAACATTACACAAAGCCATGCCACACAGGCTTTGCTCTGACCATCAACCACAAGACTCTGCTTTTCAACAAAAGTCTTGATCATTTGCATCTTAGCATGCCACACAGGCAAACCACTCCATGCAACCGATATCCATCAATCACACAGAATGATATCCAATGTCAGACACATAGTCCATTTACAAGTCCGTTTTGGGTCTGAACGAAACCGGAGGCACCTTGTACCTCGCATATCCATCGATCTCCAAGTACGTCTGGACGATCACCAACTGATTCCCTTTTCTTGGGTGTACAGGCCAATCAAGATCTTCAGTAATGTAAAGACCCGCAACCTCCCCGTAAAGGGAAGCGTCGAATAGTTCGAGAACAAACCACAACAGAACGCATACAGAAGAACATTTCATTGTATATTACAACAATGCATCAGATTACAAGAATATACAGAGTACGAATAAATATTACACAGAAATATCAGAGATTTAAATTACATTTAAATACATAACAGCGGAAAATAATACAATACACAACTAGAAAGAGATATACGGATACAAAGCTTTCCGGATATCGTTCCAGCTGTACCAGGATCCTGTGAATATAAATCTGCAAAACCAAAACTACTAGCTGCCCGTGTCAAAATAAGGGCACCCAGAGTTTAGGTTAAAACAATAAACTCCAGGTCAGTCATGTGACTGGTGTGAGACTAAAACAGTTAATCTTTATTCTAAATCATTAGGTAAATCAAAGGACCACGCCGTATAACACGGAACGGGTTTCCTCCCAAGAATACCAGTGCATAAAACAAATAGCGCAATGCTAAATAAAGAAAAATGAAGCTGTTATAAGACCCAAGTCCCATCACACAATGCAACGCAGTCGAGGATAGGGTTTTCCCTTATAACAGCCAGAGAATGCTTGATACGTTTAAAACAAATCATTTGATACTATAATAAGTGCATAGTGTATAAAACAACTTCAAATCATAAGTATCAATCATAGGCGGCATAAGCGCCCCATCCCACTATGTCGCCATATATAGGATTACAACTAAAACCGCAAATGTCACGTATTTGGAAATTGGATTTCCATCTATGAACCGAGGCAAAAGATAGTCCTCAACCGATTCGAGACAATCTAGCCCATGTCTCAGGTCAGAGCTCGAGTGACCTTGGAGCGACAGGGCCGGTCCACCGATGTGGATTAAACTTAAACCCTGAACATGCGTTCCCCCGCCCTTTGGGGCGTAAACGAGCCAACGAATGGCTCCATCGGTTCGAGAACGACCGATCAATCCGAGGCGCCTCGCAACAGCAACAACCACATAAGTCAAACTCGTCAGGGCGTGTAAAACCACTGACGCCACTTTTTATCTAGAAGGAAACGCATGCCCTCCCTGAGGTCCGTCTCCCGTTTTTGGTTCATACCTGGTGTGAAACACGCGAGGTAAACGTTACACAAAGCTACGCCACAAAGGCCGTGCTTTGATCATCACCACAAGACTTTGCTTTTCAACAGAAGCCTTGATCATTTGCATCTTAGCATGCCACACAGGCAAACCATCCTATGCAACCGATATCAGTCACACAGAATGAAATCCGATGTCAGACACACAGTCCATTTACAAGTCCGTTCTGGGTCTGAACGAAACCGGGAGCACCTAGTACCCCGCATATCCATCGATCTCCAAGTACGTCTGGACGATCACCAACTGTTTCCATCTTCTTGGGTGTACAGCCCAATCAAGATCATCAGTTATCACCCAAACGACGTGAAGACCTCCGGTCTTCGACCATCGTCTTCATCTTCGACTTATCGTCGTATCAGTTATTCAGAATGGGATAAACCCGGTCTTTCCGAATAACTCGCGTATATATTATAAAAGTGTTACACAAACACAACATACGCCTCATTCCAATTCATCAGTCACTAACCGTAAATTAATCAAGAGAATAATTTCCCAAATATTAACCCCGAAGGCCGAAACCAACATCAGATCAATATCCAGAAAATCATTCTACTTAGCTAACCGACAGTTAGTTTCTAATTTCACATTCATAGGGAAAGGTTCCCATTAATTTTATCAAAGATAAATTCTTGAATTTATTCTTTAATCAACTTTTGAATATCAATTCAAACTAGTCGGGATTAGCGAACCTTACCGAAGTAATCATTTGTTATAATTTCCCAATCCCAACCTATTCATCCCATGAAGTAAAACGGTGAATACTTCATATCTAACACCACAGTGTTATCGGTAAATTCAATTACCATTTCACGTTCAAATCTAATTAAAGATTTAACTATCGCCTGGAGCAAAACTGGTGATACTCCATTCTCGATCTTTTCAATCTAATTAAAGATTCATTAAAACTCCACTTAGTTTTAATCATTATCTGGGTTAAAGAATCAGTGTCCTTTAAAACACGATTCACGATAAACCCAAAATCACATTCCATTAATTATCGGGTTAAAGAACAAGTGTTATTTAAAACACTGTTCACGATAAACCCAAAAATCAATACCAATTTAATTCCAATTAAATATCATTTAATTGGTACACTTCATTAAATCTAAATAAAAAGATTTAATCTTTTCTCAACTGGGTTCAAGAACAGTGTTAGTGAAGACACCATTCACGACAAACCCAAATCACATTCATTAATTATCGGGTTAAAGAACAAGTGTTATTTAAAACACTGTTCACGATAAACCCAAAAATCAATATCAATTCAATTCCAATTAAATATCATTTAATTGGTACACTTCATTAAATCTAAATAAAAAGATTTAATCTTTTCTCAACTGGGTTCAAGAACAGTGTTAGTGAAGACACCATTCACGACAAACCCAAATCACATTTGATATTCAATATAAGGCTCTGAATAGAAAATATATCGGCTTATATTCAATATCAAATCCTACGATTAACAAATGTCGTATTGAAAATAACGATATTAATATATCTTTCAAATTTCCATAACAACACCTGTATAATCACGAATTCCAACATCGAAATATTCCGAAGACAATTTCGATTCAAATCCACTCCAATGCAATCATTGGAAATTCTGGTTACTTTTAAAACCCTTCTCAAATTCAGTTTATTTATTTAAAAATAAACAAAATTATAATTCTAGTTCAAAACTAGTCTACTTCGATAAAAATCTATTTTTATCTTTTCAAATATGGAGTTTTTCATCCTAATTCTTTCTAAATCATTTCTTATGATTTTACACAAATTATTGCTATTTTTAATAATTTTATCAAGGCCCGTACAGTCGATTTCCATCAATGGCCATCGAACTGTACTTACAACGACCTTTTTCGAATTTGATTTGGACATAACTCCAAATCCAACCGTTAGATTTCAAATTTCTAATATTCGTTAGAAAGCTCTTTTCGATACGAACCTAACGGTTCCAGTTTTAGGAGAATCCGACGGTCGGATCTCCCGCAATGTCCGTTTGAAATAAATGGTCGAAATTCACGAACTGCCGCGGCGCGGCGCGTTCTATTCAGGCCATTATATTATATATATAATATATATAATATATATTTCGTCGATTTCTATTCAAAACGAATTATAAAAATAGTTTAAAAATCGTTTCAAAACCTATTTCAACTTCCATTTCAATTCAAAGCAAAATTGAATTCTTCTTTATAAATTCGTTTCAAAATTCATTTCTATTCAATTCAAATTTCAATTCAATTTGAATTCATTTCAATTCGCTTTCAATTCAATTTGAAATCGTTTTCAATTCATTTCGAAATCGTTTTCAACTCAATTCATTTCGAAATCGTTTTCAATTCAATTCATTTCGAAATCGTTTTCAATTCAATTCATTTCGAAATCGTTTTCAATTCAATTCATTTCGAAATCGTCTTCAATTCAATTCATTTCGAAATCGTCTTCAATTCAATTCATTTCGAAATCGTTTTCAATTCAATTCATTTCGAAATCGTTTTCAATTCAATTCATTTCGAAATCATTTAAAATCGATATAAATATCGTTCACGTCAAAATGGCGTCAATCTAATCAACACGGCTTCATATATTCCTTTATTTTCAAATATTCTATTTCGAATATTTCTTTTTCAAAATAGTTGTTATTATCAAAATATTTCGTTCAACACATGACCAATCTCAATGAATGAGTACTGTCAACACATGAACTTTTATTTTATAATATTCTTTATTTTTCAAATTGGAATGAGGCCCAATCAATTACCATATAAAGTTAATTATATGGATTTTCATACAACACATGTATATAATAACATTGAAAATAATCAACCATCAACCAAAGTGCACTACACTGTAAAAGCATCAAATATAGATATTCAACGCTTATAACAGCCTGTCAATCTATCGATCGACATATTTAATCAATCAGGATGAGTGAACTTCAAATTTCATCCCAACACCCGTGTGGGGTTTCAAACAATCGAACACATATTTTATTTGTGCAATTGGGCGATGTGTAAAATTTATCGACCCAATCAATGTCCTTCAAATAGGTGTACATAAACAAACCGTCCGGTTTGTAAATGAATATTTATTTATTCACATTCACGTCAAAATTTATATTTTAACGATAAAACATTTTATTTCAACCTATGAATTTCTATTCAATTCATTCTTTAAATAAAATGATATTTTTATTTTTTTCTAACTTATTTTAGAAAATTTTGGCGGCATAACGGCACGATACTAGAAACGGGACAAGGCCTAGCCTTATCCCCAGTCTAGTGAAGGCCCACGCCATTCACAAATCAATTTCAATCAATTTCCAATTCAACCATACCAATAAATCAATCACCCAACATTCAACTAAACAAACAAGTCCATGGTCTGTGGACGGGTGTCGGGTGCTTCTAATAAGCACCGTCTGCATCCTAGTATATATATATAACTAGAAAAATAGAATTTGAGTGAGAAGTTCTCAAATATAGCTATCCAGCTCCACGGCACTTCATCGATAGAAATCTTCGTCGCTATCGCATCTTCGTCATCTTCGTTGCCCGGATCCTCTACATATGTAAAAATCGAATTTTGACTTCGTTATTCAATATATAAAAATCGAATTTTTTTATTTCACTATTCAATATACAAAAATCGAATTTTTACTTCAAAGTTAAATATATAAAAATCGAATTTTTATTTCACTTCTCAATATATAAAAATCGAATTTTCAGTTCGCTATTCAATATATAAAAATCGAATTTTTATTTCAAAGTTAAAACCTTTTTCCTTATTTCAAGTTAAAACCTTTTTCTTATATTAAAGTTAAAACCTTTTCCCTTATTTTAAACCTTAAGATAAAATCAGTTTTATATACTTTTAAAAATTCAGTTTTTCTATACTTTTTAAAAAAAAATCTGTTTTAACTTGCTTTTATAAAATCGGTTTTTAATTTTCAGTTTTTAAACCTAATTTTATAAATTCAGTTTTTAAATTACGTTTAAATAAAATAAAAATAAAATAATAATAAAAATAAAAGGAAATACTTACTGGGGGGGGAAGAACTTCGCAGTTCGTCGGCGGCAGGGTTCGAACGGTGGTGGCAGCGTGGAGGTGCTTCGAGGGGGGGGGGGGGGGGGTGGCGCGACGTCTTCGCGAGCTTCGAGGTGTCGCGATGTGATTCGACTGGGGGTGTTCGAGGGTTTCGAGGTGGAGGCGGAGGCTGCGGGGTGAGGCGGCGGCTTCGGGTTGAGGCGACGGCGAAGTCTGGATGGGGGGGGCGGCGATCCGATTTAGGTTTTTTTTTTTTTATTTATTTCTCTGAACGATTGAATTTTAAACAAAGGGGGGGGGGGGCAGAAAGGATATAAAGGAAGGAGGGAGGGGGAAATTAAAATTTATTTTAATTGTTTTATTATTTAATTTTTCAAAAAGTTGACTTTTACCCACGACCACGAAACGAGGCCCACCGCCTGTCGTCCATAGCGTTTAACCCCCATTCCGAACACAATGGGATATGTATCGCAAGCTGATTTGATCGATTTGATTAGCTTCTGTTGAATTTACATTTAAATCACTTTATTGAACTTTAAACGTACATTTCAAATTACCGGGGTCACATACTAACTAGAAAAATTCCAGAAAAATATTTTCTAGCTTCGTATGGACGATACGGTCCTAACAAAACTAGTTTCGTCGAATTCTGAGACCGTTTGAAAAATGGCCAATTTCCAGTCGATTAAAATCAACTGAAACTGGTCGAACGCGTTTTCCTTTGCCACGCTCACATATTGGTTCGAAAAATTATGAAATTTGGAATCTAGCAATAACTTAACATCACGGACCCAACAAAACTGGTTTCGTCGAAATCCGAGGTCGTTTGCAAAATGGCTATTTTTAAGGGCTATATATTATATTAAAATATATATAAATTCCACAGCGACTATTTCTAATTTTCAACTGGACATATCTTATCATTTATAAAGTGAAATCTCAGTTTCTCAACTTCGTTGGAAAGATATCATCAATTAGATCCTAATGTTTTTGGTTTCACAAAAATCCGGATTGTTTTGCACCCGGTACATTCAATTGAAGTTTGAAATCGAATTATCGAACTACCGCGCCATTTTCAATTCCTTTTTATAATTATATATAATTATTATATATTCTAACGACGACGTATATAATATATACGTCGAATTCTATTCAAAATAAATTTCTCGTCGATATTATTTAAAATAATTCATTTTAAATAATCAAAATTCGCCAAATTTGCCAAAATAAAAATTTTAAACTGGCCCAGATTTTCCGGGTTGTTACAATCTCCCCCACTTAAAACTTTTCGTCCCCGAAAAGGAACAAAGTCGAAAGTGGTTTGATTAATCAACTCTATGTTCGATTTGGCTTTCATTCTCCAACCCTTTAGTTTCTGAGAATTTCCAAAATTTCAAAAATTTGGCTAACACCCTAAATTTTTGAAAAATTTCGCCATAACCTCCCCTGCACCGGGAGCATCGGGGAATTTCAAATAGCTTCCCCGGTCCTTCAGATCTCAAAAAGAAAAAGAAAAAGCCAAGCGGCTAGCCAATAGGCTCACAAAATCATCATCACCCAAACAAAACAGTAAATTATGTAGTAAACATGTACCTATTTGTCGGGCAAACAAATTTTATTCTCTGGCTCTAGCCTCCTTGCTATGACCTGCTCAATATAAGTATATGTATATGCAAACAAATGCGACCAATTTTCAACACAGTTCAATATTTGATCCAATTAGGCTAATTGGTTCAAAATTATCAAACAATTAAACAAGCAACACAAACATCAATCAATTAGTGAATTAGAGTTTCAAATTCATAATTTTGATACATATACAAAAATCAAATTTTTGATGCCAAATTACAACAATAGGCCCTATCTAATTTTTGGTTCTCACACCAGTCAATAGGAAATATATAGAAAATCACACTTTCGACACTCGAATATAAATGCTGATGATGATGCACCATCATCAATATCATCTTCGGGCGACTAGAGCGTGATGCTATATCTATCCAGTATATTAAAATTTCAAATACACGTGGATCAGACGTATATGCAAAATCTTTATATACTGGACTGTCCAAATCAATATAAATTAATAATCAACTACGAATAATTGATTTAACTTTTCAAAACAAAAGTTTGTTTTCATTTTTAAAAATATACTCTTCACACTCGTTCTAGGATACTACTGATCCTATCTCTAACGAGTCATTCTCATTGGATATTACTAATCCAATATCTGATGAATTCTTTCGTATGGTTCTAATGTGTCTTGTTCTCTAGCTTTGTAAACCAAAGCTCTGATACCACGTGTAAAGACCCGCAACCTCCCCGTAAAGGGAAGCGTCGAATAGTTCGAGAACAAACCACAACAGAACGCATACAGAAGAACATTTCATTGTATATTACAACAATGCATCAGATTACAAGAATATACAGAGTACGAATAAATATTACACAGAAATATCAGAGATTTAAATTACATTTAAATACATAACAGCGGAAAATAATACAATACACAACTAGAAAGAGATATACGGATACAAAGCTTTCCGGATATCGTTCCAGCTGTACCAGGATCCTGTGAATATAAATCTGCAAAACCAAAACTACTAGCTGCCCGTGTCAAAATAAGGGCACCCAGAGTTTAGGTTAAAACAATAAACTCCAGGTCAGTCATGTGACTGGTGTGAGACTAAAACAGTTAATCTTTATTCTAAATCATTAGGTAAATCAAAGGACCACGCCGTATAACACGGAACGGGTTTCCTCCCAAGAATACCAGTGCATAAAACAAATAGCGCAATGCTAAATAAAGAAAAATGAAGCTGTTATAAGACCCAAGTCCCATCACACAATGCAACGCAGTCGAGGATAGGGTTTTCCCTTATAACAGCCAGAGAATGCTTGATACGTTTAAAACAAATCATTTGATACTATAATAAGTGCATAGTGTATAAAACAACTTCAAATCATAAGTATCAATCATAGGCGGCATAAGCGCCCCATCCCACTATGTCGCCATATATAGGATTACAACTAAAACCGCAAATGTCACGTATTTGGAAATTGGATTTCCATCTATGAACCGAGGCAAAAGATAGTCCTCAACCGATTCGAGACAATCTAGCCCATGTCTCAGGTCAGAGCTCGAGTGACCTTGGAGCGACAGGGCCGGTCCACCGATGTGGATTAAACTTAAACCCTGAACATGCGTTCCCCCGCCCTTTGGGGCGTAAACGAGCCAACGAATGGCTCCATCGGTTCGAGAACGACCGATCAATCCGAGGCGCCTCGCAACAGCAACAACCACATAAGTCAAACTCGTCAGGGCGTGTAAAACCACTGACGCCACTTTTTATCTAGAAGGAAACGCATGCCCTCCCTGAGGTCCGTCTCCCGTTTTTGGTTCATACCTGGTGTGAAACACGCGAGGTAAACGTTACACAAAGCTACGCCACAAAGGCCGTGCTTTGATCATCACCACAAGACTTTGCTTTTCAACAGAAGCCTTGATCATTTGCATCTTAGCATGCCACACAGGCAAACCATCCTATGCAACCGATATCAGTCACACAGAATGAAATCCGATGTCAGACACACAGTCCATTTACAAGTCCGTTCTGGGTCTGAACGAAACCGGGAGCACCTAGTACCCCGCATATCCATCGATCTCCAAGTACGTCTGGACGATCACCAACTGTTTCCATCTTCTTGGGTGTACAGCCCAATCAAGATCATCAGTTATCACCCAAACGACGTGAAGACCTCCGGTCTTCGACCATCGTCTTCATCTTCGACTTATCGTCGTATCAGTTATTCAGAATGGGATAAACCCGGTCTTTCCGAATAACTCGCGTATATATTATAAAAGTGTTACACAAACACAACATACGCCTCATTCCAATTCATCAGTCACTAACCGTAAATTAATCAAGAGAATAATTTCCCAAATATTAACCCCGAAGGCCGAAACCAACATCAGATCAATATCCAGAAAATCATTCTACTTAGCTAACCGACAGTTAGTTTCTAATTTCACATTCATAGGGAAAGGTTCCCATTAATTTTATCAAAGATAAATTCTTGAATTTATTCTTTAATCAACTTTTGAATATCAATTCAAACTAGTCGGGATTAGCGAACCTTACCGAAGTAATCATTTGTTATAATTTCCCAATCCCAACCTATTCATCCCATGAAGTAAAACGGTGAATACTTCATATCTAACACCACAGTGTTATCGGTAAATTCAATTACCATTTCACGTTCAAATCTAATTAAAGATTTAACTATCGCCTGGAGCAAAACTGGTGATACTCCATTCTCGATCTTTTCAATCTAATTAAAGATTCATTAAAACTCCACTTAGTTTTAATCATTATCTGGGTTAAAGAATCAGTGTCCTTTAAAACACGATTCACGATAAACCCAAAATCACATTCCATTAATTATCGGGTTAAAGAACAAGTGTTATTTAAAACACTGTTCACGATAAACCCAAAAATCAATACCAATTTAATTCCAATTAAATATCATTTAATTGGTACACTTCATTAAATCTAAATAAAAAGATTTAATCTTTTCTCAACTGGGTTCAAGAACAGTGTTAGTGAAGACACCATTCACGACAAACCCAAATCACATTCATTAATTATCGGGTTAAAGAACAAGTGTTATTTAAAACACTGTTCACGATAAACCCAAAAATCAATATCAATTCAATTCCAATTAAATATCATTTAATTGGTACACTTCATTAAATCTAAATAAAAAGATTTAATCTTTTCTCAACTGGGTTCAAGAACAGTGTTAGTGAAGACACCATTCACGACAAACCCAAATCACATTTGATATTCAATATAAGGCTCTGAATAGAAAATATATCGGCTTATATTCAATATCAAATCCTACGATTAACAAATGTCGTATTGAAAATAACGATATTAATATATCTTTCAAATTTCCATAACAACACCTGTATAATCACGAATTCCAACATCGAAATATTCCGAAGACAATTTCGATTCAAATCCACTCCAATGCAATCATTGGAAATTCTGGTTACTTTTAAAACCCTTCTCAAATTCAGTTTATTTATTTAAAAATAAACAAAATTATAATTCTAGTTCAAAACTAGTCTACTTCGATAAAAATCTATTTTTATCTTTTCAAATATGGAGTTTTTCATCCTAATTCTTTCTAAATCATTTCTTATGATTTTACACAAATTATTGCTATTTTTAATAATTTTATCAAGGCCCGTACAGTCGATTTCCATCAATGGCCATCGAACTGTACTTACAACGACCTTTTTCGAATTTGATTTGGACATAACTCCAAATCCAACCGTTAGATTTCAAATTTCTAATATTCGTTAGAAAGCTCTTTTCGATACGAACCTAACGGTTCCAGTTTTAGGAGAATCCGACGGTCGGATCTCCCGCAATGTCCGTTTGAAATAAATGGTCGAAATTCACGAACTGCCGCGGCGCGGCGCGTTCTATTCAGGCCATTATATTATATATATAATATATATAATATATATTTCGTCGATTTCTATTCAAAACGAATTATAAAAATAGTTTAAAAATCGTTTCAAAACCTATTTCAACTTCCATTTCAATTCAAAGCAAAATTGAATTCTTCTTTATAAATTCGTTTCAAAATTCATTTCTATTCAATTCAAATTTCAATTCAATTTGAATTCATTTCAATTCGCTTTCAATTCAATTTGAAATCGTTTTCAATTCATTTCGAAATCGTTTTCAACTCAATTCATTTCGAAATCGTTTTCAATTCAATTCATTTCGAAATCGTTTTCAATTCAATTCATTTCGAAATCGTTTTCAATTCAATTCATTTCGAAATCGTCTTCAATTCAATTCATTTCGAAATCGTCTTCAATTCAATTCATTTCGAAATCGTTTTCAATTCAATTCATTTCGAAATCGTTTTCAATTCAATTCATTTCGAAATCATTTAAAATCGATATAAATATCGTTCACGTCAAAATGGCGTCAATCTAATCAACACGGCTTCATATATTCCTTTATTTTCAAATATTCTATTTCGAATATTTCTTTTTCAAAATAGTTGTTATTATCAAAATATTTCGTTCAACACATGACCAATCTCAATGAATGAGTACTGTCAACACATGAACTTTTATTTTATAATATTCTTTATTTTTCAAATTGGAATGAGGCCCAATCAATTACCATATAAAGTTAATTATATGGATTTTCATACAACACATGTATATAATAACATTGAAAATAATCAACCATCAACCAAAGTGCACTACACTGTAAAAGCATCAAATATAGATATTCAACGCTTATAACAGCCTGTCAATCTATCGATCGACATATTTAATCAATCAGGATGAGTGAACTTCAAATTTCATCCCAACACCCGTGTGGGGTTTCAAACAATCGAACACATATTTTATTTGTGCAATTGGGCGATGTGTAAAATTTATCGACCCAATCAATGTCCTTCAAATAGGTGTACATAAACAAACCGTCCGGTTTGTAAATGAATATTTATTTATTCACATTCACGTCAAAATTTATATTTTAACGATAAAACATTTTATTTCAACCTATGAATTTCTATTCAATTCATTCTTTAAATAAAATGATATTTTTATTTTTTTCTAACTTATTTTAGAAAATTTTGGCGGCATAACGGCACGATACTAGAAACGGGACAAGGCCTAGCCTTATCCCCAGTCTAGTGAAGGCCCACGCCATTCACAAATCAATTTCAATCAATTTCCAATTCAACCATACCAATAAATCAATCACCCAACATTCAACTAAACAAACAAGTCCATGGTCTGTGGACGGGTGTCGGGTGCTTCTAATAAGCACCGTCTGCATCCTAGTATATATATATAACTAGAAAAATAGAATTTGAGTGAGAAGTTCTCACATATAGCTATCCAGCTCCACGGCACTTCATCGATAGAAATCTTCGTCGCTATCGCATCTTCGTCATCTTCGTTGCCCGGATCCTCTACATATGTAAAAATCGAATTTTGACTTCGTTATTCAATATATAAAAATCGAATTTTTTTATTTCACTATTCAATATACAATAATCGAATTTTTACTTCAAAGTTAAATATATAAAAATCGAATTTTTATTTCACTTCTCAATATATAAAATCGAATTTTCAGTTCGCTATTCAATATATAAAAATCGAATTTTTATTTCAAAGTTAAAACCTTTTTCCTTATTTCAAGTTAAAACCTTTTTCTTATATTAAAGTTAAAACCTTTTCCCTTATTTTAAACCTTAAGATAAAATCAGTTTTATATACTTTTAAAAATTCAGTTTTTCTATACTTTTTAAAAAAAATCTGTTTTAACTTGCTTTTATAAAATCGGTTTTTAATTTTCAGTTTTTAAACCTAATTTTATAAATTCAGTTTTTAAATTACGTTTAAATAAAATAAAAATAAAATAATAATAAAAATAAAAGGAAATACTTACTGGGGGGGGGGGAGAACTTCGCAGTTCGTCGGCGGCAGGGTTCGAAC
Source organism: Allium sativum (assembly GCA_030737875.1). NCBI lineage: Eukaryota > Viridiplantae > Streptophyta > Magnoliopsida > Asparagales > Amaryllidaceae > Allium > Allium sativum. Next base: position 360,833,985 of record CM060921.1, on the reverse strand, counting down.
GGTGGTGGCAGCGTGGAGGTGCTTCGAGGGGGGGGGGGGGGTGGCGCGACGTCTTCGCGAGCTTCGAGGTGTCGCGATGTGATTCGACTGGGGGTGTTCGAGGGTTTCGAGGTGGAGGCGGAGGCTGCGGGGTGAGGCGGCGGCTTCGGGTTGAGGCGACGGCGAAGTCTGGAGGGGGGGGGCGGCGATCCGATTTAGGTTTTTTTTTTTTTTTTTTATTTCTCTGAACGATTGAATTTTAAACAAAGGGGGGGGGGGCAGAAAGGATATAAAGGAAGGAGGGAGGGGGAAATTAAAATTTATTTTAATTGTTTTATTATTTAATTTTTCAAAAAGTTGACTTTTACCCACGACCACGAAACGAGGCCCACCGCCTGTCGTCCATAGCGTTTAACCCCCATTCCGAACACAATGGGATATGTATCGCAAGCTGATTTGATCGATTTGATTAGCTTCTGTTGAATTTACATTTAAATCACTTTATTGAACTTTAAACGTACATTTCAAATTACCGGGGTCACATACTAACTAGAAAAATTCCAGAAAAATATTTTCTAGCTTCGTATGGACGATACGGTCCTAACAAAACTAGTTTCGTCGAATTCTGAGACCGTTTGAAAAATGGCCAATTTCCAGTCGATTAAAATCAACTGAAACTGGTCGAACGCGTTTTCCTTTGCCACGCTCACATATTGATTCGAAAAATTATGAAATTTGGAATCTAGCAATAACTTAACATCACGGACCCAACAAAACTGGTTTCGTCGAAATCCGAGGTCGTTTGCAAAATGGCTATTTTTAAGGGCTATATATTATATTAAAATATATATAAATTCCACAGCGACTATTTCTAATTTTCAACTGGACATATCTTATCATTTATAAAGTGAAATCTCAGTTTCTCAACTTCGTTGGAAAGATATCATCAATTAGATCCTAATGTTTTTGGTTTCACAAAAATCCGGATTGTTTTGCACCCGGTACATTCAATTGAAGTTTGAAATCGAATTATCGAACTACCGCGCCATTTTCAATTCCTTTTTATAATTATATATAATTATTATATATTCTAACGACGACGTATATAATATATACGTCGAATTCTATTCAAAATAAATTTCTCGTCGATATTATTTAAAATAATTCATTTTAAATAATCAAAATTCGCCAAATTTGCCAAAATAAAAATTTTAAACTGGCCCAGATTTTCCGGGTTGTTACAAGTAATCACCCAAACGATGTGAAGACCTCCGGTCTTCGACCACCGTCTTCATCCTCGACACCACGTCGAATCAGTTATTCAGAATGGGATAAACCCGGTCTTTCTGAATAACTCGCGTATATAATAAACAAGTGTTACACAAACACAACATACGCCTCATTCCAATTCAGAATATTCTTATACTTTGGGAAAGGTTCCCATTAATTTTATCAAAGATAAATTCTTTAAATTTATTCTTTAATCTTCCTTTGAATATCAATTCAAACTAGTCGGGATTAGCGAACCACACCGAAGTAATCATTTATTTTATTTCCCAATCCCAACCTATTTATCCCATGAAGTAAAACTGGTCATACTTCATATCTAACACCATGGTGTTATCAGTAAATTCAATTACCATTTCACGTTCAAATCTAATTAAAGATTTAACTGTCGCCTGGAGCAAAACTGGTGATACCCCATTCTCGACCATTTCAATATAATTAAAGAGTCATTGAAACTCCACTTAGTTTTAATCTTCCCCAAAACCAATATCCCGTCTTTAACTGGGTTAAAGAACCAATGTCATCTAAAACACGGTTCACGATAAACCCAAAATCACATTCCATTAATTATCGGGTTAAAGAACAAGTGTTATTTAAAGCATCGTTCATGATAAACCCAAATCACATTTGATATTAAATACAAGGCTCTGAATAGAAAATATATCGGCTTATATTCAATATCAAATTCTACGACCAATAAACATCGTATTGGAAATAACGATATAAATATATCTTTCAAATTTCCATAACAATATCTGTATAATCACGAAATCCAACATCAAAATATTCCAAAGACGATTTCGATTCAAATCCATTCCACTTCAATTATTGGAAATTTTGGTTACTTTTAAAACCCCTTTTTCAAATTCAATTTATTTGTTTCAAAATAAAATGATTTTAGTTCTAGTTCAAAACCAGTACATTTCGATAAAAATCTATTTTTATCTTTTCAAATATGGAGTTTTTCATCCCAATTATTCCCAAATCATTTCTTATGATTTTACAAAAAATATTACTATTTTTAATAATTTTATCAAGGCCCGTGCAGTCAATTTCCATCAACGGCCATCGAACTGCGCTTACAGCGAACTTTTCCAAATTTGATTTGGACATAATTCCAAATCCAACCGTTAGATTTCAAATCACTTATATTCGTTAGAAAGCTCTTTTCGATACAAACCCAATGTTCCGGTTTTAGGAGAATCCGACGGTCGGATCTCTCGCAATATCTATTCAAAGTCAATGGTCGAAATTCGCGAACTGCCACGGCGCGTTCTATTCAGGCCATTATATATATATATATAAAATACATATTTCGTCGATTCCTTTTAAAATGTATTTTATAAATCGTTTTAAATTCGTTTTCAAAATGATTTCAACTTCATATTCAATTTCGAATCAAAATTGAATATTCCACATCATTGATATACAAATGATAATATTTTCAAAACGTTATATTTTGAAATCACTTCCTTTTCTATATTTAGAAATCACTTCCTTTTCTATATTTACAATAAAAACGAATAAAATCGATATAAATATCGTTCACGTCAAAATGGCACATATCTAACCAACACGGCTTTATATATTTCAATACTTCGTTATTCTATTCAACGAATGAATATTTTCTTCAACACATGAATATTTATTTTTCTATTCAACACATGAATTTTTATTCTATTCAACACATGAATTTATTTTCAATTCAACACATGAATTAATATTTCTATTCAACACATGAATATTTATTCTATTCAACACATGAATTAATATTTCTTATTTTCCAAATTGGAATGAGGCCCAATCAATTACCATATAACGTTAATTATATGGATTCCCTGCAACATATGTATATAACTGCAATGATAAATCATCAACCATCATCCAGAGTGCACCACACAACTGCATAAGCATTAAACATAAATAATTAACGCTTACACAGTCTGTCAATCCATCGATTGACATACAACTAAACAATCGGGATTAGTGTACGTCAAATCTTATCCCAATACCTGTGTGGGGTTTCAAAACAACAAACATAGATTTTATTTGTGCAGTTGGGCGATGTGTAAAATTTATCGTCCCAATCAATATCAGTCAAATCAGTGTATATGAACAAATCTCTGATTTGTTTATAAATATTTATTTTATATACACGTTAAATATCATATTTTAACTATAAAATATTTTCCACTATAAAATATTTTATTTCATTCCACATCACACAATCAAATTTCACAACGTAGCAACCAAACAAACAAGTCATCCATGGTATGTGGATGACGGGTGTCGGGTGCTGCTAAGCACTGTTTGCATCCTAGTATATATTTCAACTAGAATTTAAAATAAAAGTGAGGAGTTCTCACCGACTAGCTAATCCAATATACCGCGACTCTTCTTATGTAGAAAATCTTCGTCGGGCTCGCCTTTTGTCACTTTTGTTGCCCGTACGCACTGCATATATAAAAATCACATATTTTTATATTGTTGCTATGCATATAAAAATTCTATTTTTACACCGCTACTATATAGATAAAAATTCTATTTTTACACCGGTGTTCATATAATAAAGATTATATTTTTATCACGCTATCTTCATAATAAAATTATATTTTTATTTCCACTTCATATATATAAGATCGAATTTCTATATTATTGGATACACATGGTAAAATTTATATTTATCTCTAACCAAAAAAAAAATTCCTATCACTCTTCAAATTATAAAAAACATATTTTTATTATCCCTATAATATAAAAATCATATTTTTAACTTCCTACTTATATAAAAATAAGATCTTTTTATCGCTAATACATATATGAAAATCAAATTTTTATTTCAAATCTAAGTTATAAAAAAAAATCAAATCTTTTTCGATTTACAAAATTTTTTCTTTTAAACAAATAAAAAAATCAAAACTTTAAATAAATAAAGATCTCGCCTTTAAGCAAATAAAAATCGTATCTCTCTGTAATATAAAAATATAATTTTTAACTCGCCTTTTATATTATAAAAATCCAATCTTTAACTCTCATGCATATGAGCAGAAATCATATTTTTCTATCTAAACAAAAATCTCATTTCTAATCTTCATATAATTGAAAATCAAAACTTTCCTATAATAAAAATTTAATCTTTAGCATCATAAAAATTCAGTTTTTTAACCATATATAAAAAATCAGAACTTTAACTCTATAAAAATCGAAATACTTACAATTAAAATGGAAGAGGGGGTTTCCACGTCGGTTTTGGGATTGGGGCGCGTCACCATCGAAGGTCGGAGGGGGGAAGGGGTGCTGGAGGACTCGCGGTGTTTTTCAGGGGCGGAGGAGCTTGGGGCTCGATTTGGGGAAGGTCTGGGGATTTAACGGAGAGGGAGGCAGCTTGGGGGAGGGAAGAGGAGGGCGTTGGTCCTCCTGGGAGGCGGCGCCGGAGGCGCGGCGGCCTCGCGGGCTGTAGCTGTGGCGGTGGCGAATCGCCCCCCTCCCGTCACTTCTCTTTTTTTTCTCTCTTTTATTACTTCGAGTTAGAACGGGGAGAGAGAGTGCTGAGGGGTGAGAGTTATTATAAATATATTTATTTTATTATTTTTAAATTTCAAGAAGTTGACTTTTTATTCGACCTCTAAATGAGGCCCACCGTCTGTTGTCCATAGCTAATTACCCCTATCCGAACACAATGGGATATGTATCGTAAGCTAATTCAATCGTTTCGATCAGTTTTCGTCAAAATCAAAATATAAATCTATATATTGAATTTGAACGCGCATTTTAATTTACCGGGGTAACATACTAACTCGAAAAATTTCAAAAAAATATTTTCTAGCTTCGTATTGACGATACGGTCCAAACAAATCTAGTTTCGTCAAATTCTGAGACCGTTTGAAAAATGGCCATTTTCCAGTCGATTAAAATCAACTGAAATTGGTCAAACGCGTTTTCCTTTGCCACGCTCACATATTGATTTGAAAAATTATGAGTTTTGAAATCTAGCAATAATTTGACATCCTGGGTCCAACAAAAGTGGTTTCATCGAAAACCGAGGTCATTTGCAAAATTTCCATTTTTAAGGGCCAGAATTCCATAGCGACTATTCTGAATTTTCAACTAGACGTATCTTTTGATTCCTGCTATGAAAATTTGATTTTTCGGATTTGTTGAAAAGATATTTTCAAATAGATTCTATTTTTTTTGTTTCACTAAAATCCGGTTTATTTTGGACCCTGTACATTCTTTTGAACTTTGAAATCTAATTTTTAAACTACCGCGCCATTTTCAATTCCTTTTATATTTATAAATAAATATTTATATTCTAACATTGATTCAAATAAATATATACATTCTAATTCTATTCAAAATAAATTTTTGGTCGTTATTATTTAAAATAATTCATTTTAAATATTCAAAATTCACTAAAATTGCCAAAATAAATTTTTTAAATTGGCTCGGATTTCCCGGTTATTACAATAGATTTGTTTAAAGATGAAAGATTTCCAATCAGAAAATACCACATGAAAACTGTAAAGTGCATAATCAAATCAAATAAGAACAGTACACAAACTGTTCAAAAGAAAACTAATATATTCTGCATCGAATCCACAAAGCCAAATAACCAAGTAAGAAATACTTGTGCATCATCAATTCCAAGGTGAGTGAAACAGAAAATTTATGTCATCAAATCTTTAGGAAATCAAAACAGATAATATATATATTCAAAAAAATCTCCTATAAAAGCTGTTCTGCTATAGGCACATGGCATAATTTAGATCAGCTAATGAAATAAATAATTTGGTAGTTGTGTACACACAAACATGACAATTTGAACAAATAATACCTATAGCTGTATAGATTTACCTATAGGAACAGTTCGGTGGTATATATCTAAGCAGGATTGCACATGGAAAAATCAAACACAAATCTGCTAAGTATCATACATACATCAAGTTTTCCATCACCAGTATCATCGGAAATCGCACAGGACACTGATATGAAAAGTAATAACACATATAATCTAAGTACAAAAATAGTATAAACCCATGAGATTACAACCGATTTTGACATCGATTCTACAAGTATATATATGCATGGTGTCTAGGGTTCCAGACAGAACAAAACCAGTAGCAAGAGGAAACCGAATTAAATCCACAAAGAAAACAAGACAAGAAAAAAATAAAAACTAAAATTTTATCTCAAAATACTAAGCTTTTTGGGGATGGAGGCTTCGGTCTGGGTTGAATCGAGTGGAAGGAGGGTGGTGGAGCCTACAGTTGCTGGTCGGAGGCAAAAGGGGGTCGGAATGGGAGCCTGGAAGGCGGCGTCTCTGGTGAAGCCGGGGATGTGGGGTCCGGTGATGGCAGATGGCGGCGGCGAGGGTGTAAAAGGACGGAGGGTTTCATTTTTCTCCATTTTTCTTTATGGCGGCAGAGCATTTGAGGGATGGCTGGGGGTTTGGGAGGATTCGATGGTTTTGAGGGTTAACTAGTTGGGTGCGGGTTTGTTTAAAATGGAGATGGGCGGGAAAGAATCTAAGTAAGGCCCAAACTTGTAATGACCCGCATTCTGATGGGTTAATTTTAACTATCTAATACAGATTTAAATATTGGGTGGATAATATAAATGGAAATTTTTATATTAGAGTTATCGATTTGATAATCAATTTCGATTTAATATCGTATATATTAAATTATCAAAATAAGGAATCAGCGAATAACTGAATTCGAAGTGAAAACTGATTTGAAATCAGTTCAGATAATCAATACATAATTCTGTTTGAATTAGAATAATAATATTCAATAATTATCGAAGAATTTAAATGGTTTGAAATTTAAATTAAATCGATTTAAATTAATATCTGTTCGGGATGATCGAATTGGACTTCGTGACCTATCCCAGTGTGTCCGGAATAGGGGTTAAACCCTAGGATTGTCAGTTGTTGGGTTCAGAAAGGAGTTCGGACTCAAGGCGTGTTTAATTTAAGGATATTGGTAAATTAAAAACTAATAAATACAATTCAAGTGGCGTTCCTTCTTCCAACCAAACATATTACCGTGCTCCTTCATTTACCACAAGTCGCGCCTACCCCTTTTCTCCTTTATAAACCGTGTACTCCCAAATCCTTCACTCAAAAGGGAATCGATCCCTTAGCAAACCAAAAGGGGGGAAACAAAAGAGGGAATCGATCCCTTAGCAAACCAAAAGGGGCGAAACAGAAAAGGGAATCACACTTCAACTCGCGATGTCATGGAGCTCGAAATCATTCTAGCAGCGCTCGCATAAGAGTGCGACGATGAGGTTTATCATGGGTTGGTATTGAAGAACGCGTCACTTTAGAGGCCACCGGTTCGGGTTCGAGTGCGATTTTTGGAGCTTCACTTTTAACAGTAAATGGGATGCTCGACTCCCATTCGACAGCGATATAACAGGAGATGCGATGGAGGAAGAAGCCGTTGGTGAGGGTGCGATGTCCAGGTGTTCTAGGGTTTATCCGAGCTGTTCGAAAGAGAAAAGGGGATGTCGATCATTTTTGGGGGTTGGTAAATTGAACGGAAATATCTGGATTCGAAGTATCAACATCCTGGTGAAGATTTGGGGTGCGAAAATGAATGGTTTGGTGAAGGTCAAGTTCATTCTCAGATTTGCTGTAACCTGCGGAGTTGGATTGTGAATGGTGATGGTTCTTGGATGATAGGGTCGGATTGATGGTTGTGCTTATTCAGAAAAGGAGTGCAGAACTATATTTTTGGAGGGGGACTTAACAAGAGAGAAAAATGGTTAAGGTAATTTATTTAAATAAATTCTTGCTTAAATTCATTTAAATAAAATTTGTATATACATGTATAAGATCTTGGTAACTAATTAATGTTATATTGAATATATACATTAGTTTAATTACTTGTTAAGCTAAAAATTTAATTTAGCATCCGAAGAAAAATATAGGAAAGTAATTTATTCGTTTAAATAGTTATTTAATAAAATAAATGCTTAATCAGAAAAATTAAATAAAATTTATCGTAGGTACGAATTCATTCGGAAAGATTCGTAGCCGATGAAAGTGGAATAAGCATATTATGCGACACTGCAATTTCGGTGAGTAAACCTCACTCACCATTTATTTAGAATTATTTTTATATAGTTAAAAATGATTGTCTGTGCTTGTTTGAATGCTGTCTGATTGTTTTAAAATATATATTAGTTATTTAGGGTATATATATATATATATTGGGTTGATGATTGGTTGGATTCCCGCAGTACCATTAGCGGATGCCCGTAGTTTCATAGCGGATGATTACCCTATACGCCCCACGCTATGATAGTGGATGACCTTCTATACCGCGATATCCTGCCTCGAAGCAGGATGGGTATTACTATGTTGACTAACATCTGTGGATGCAGGAAAACAGGTTGGAGGAATCCAACTGGATTCCTCAAAAATATATATTATCTGTTTGTTTGTTTGATATCATATATATTCATATATGATGTGATAAAAATCAAATGATTGAAAATTGGTTGATTGATTGGTTAAAATATCCCTGGGGCTTGAATATTTATTCATAAAAATATCGGAAAGGGTATTTGATATTTAAAAAGGAAATTCTATTTTTATAAATAGAATTTGAATTTTAAATAAAACTATAGAAAATATTAACTTGTTTTGAAGGTATATAAAACGAGTAATTGAATTTATAAACTTTGTTTATAAATGGAAGATGGGATTTGAATTGAATTTATAAACTTTGTTTATAAATGGAAGATGGGATTTGAATTGAATTTATAAACTTTGTTTATAAATGGAAGATGGGATTTGAATTGAATTTATAAACTTTGTTTATAAATGGAAGATGGGATTTGAATCGAATTTATAAAGTTGTTTATAAATGAAAATATGGGATTTGAGTTGAAGTTATAAACGTTGTTTATAAATAATGCAGAGAATTCAAATGGACTTTGAATATAAGGAATTGAAATAGAATTTGAATATAGAATTCAAATGGACTTTAACTATATAATTTGAATATAGAATTCAAATGGACTTTAACAATAGAATTTGAATATAGAATTCAAAAGGGACTTTAAACTATAGAATTTGAAAATAGAATTCAAATGAAGTTTTAAATAAAGAGAATTCAAATAGAATTGAATTGGAATTTGAATAGAGAAGTCGATAAGGAAACGAGAGTATGAGTATAATTAGAATTTGTTAATATGCAGTTAAAATATATTTGAACATGTCATGTTCAAATATGAAGGTGAAATAGACTGAAAAGTTAAGTAACAGATTTAATTAACAAATTGAGTTAAAATGATTGGTATAGTTAAAATAGATTGGACAGGCATAAATATACAGGAGACAGGTGTGGAATAAAGTATAGAAGTGAAATAAATAGAATGCCCGACAAAAAGGTACGTATTTAATTTCCATATGAGATTTTATGCGCCGTATCGGCTAGCCGCTTGGCTTTTTCTTTTTCTTTTGAGATGAGAAGGACCGGGAAAGCTATTTGAAATTTCCCGATGCTCCCGGTACAAAGGAGGTTATGGCGAATTTTTCCGGGAATTTAAGGAGATAGAATATTTTTAAGATAATTTGATAGTTAGAAATTAACATATCAAAATACATAGAAGTCGATAAGAAAACGAACTTAGAAATAGAATAGTATAATCAAAAAGGAAGTATAAGAATAAAATCTAGTAAGAATAGAAAGAGAAAGTATATATGTGTTTAAAGGTGAATAGTCAGTTGTATGGTATTGATTATTCGAGTAAGTAGTCTTGTCTGTTTTGACGTTAAATGTTATTCAATCAAGGTCTGAGAGGTAATTATACCCCAACTTGGTTGATTTCATGATATACCGATAAGTAGCAAGATTCAGGCTCGAAGATCAATGTGGAATAAGAATTAGTTAAATACTGTATTTGGGTTGTCGTAACGATGTTTTACACAACATCTGTTTTAACCCAAATATGTGCAAAGCTTGGAAATAGAATAATGAACGTTTCCTAAGTATAGAAATAAACGAAATTGGAAAAGAGATAAGTAATTGGAATATTTTCCAATTATAAATAACATATATTTTCTAAAGTTTAGAAAATAAAAGAAGGCGATATATGGAAATGTTTTCCAAATAACATATAAGGCCAATATGGTTATTGAAAATATTTGGTTAACAAATATTGATAAGAAATAGAGAAGAGATTTAATTAATGGAATATTAATTAAAGGTTCAGTGATTGTTGGATGTTTGGATGAACACTTGTTTTATTCGATAGTTAAATCATCGACTATCGAAACACTTGTTTTTATTCGATAGTTAAATCACAGACTATCGAAGTTTTGACCATCGTTGTCAATATGGAGAGACCGGTTGGATTATTATCCGAAGAACCACTCCATATCGGCAGTAGCATGCGAATCAGATTATATAAAGATAATCGAAGACGGAGTAGAGTGCAAGGACTTTTTCTATTAATAGAAATAGTGCCTTCGGTTCATCCTGTTCCTGGATGACTTGTATGGATGAATGTCTGACAGAGTATTTCCAGAAAGGTCACGTACATTGATTTCTTCAACCGTACCAAGAGTGGAAGCGGAGAAGTGCACTTCTTTAGCTAACACGTAATGTACTGTTGTAGACGTCAATTAGTGATTTTCGATGGATCTGACAATGTGGCATTCGAAGTGAATCTGATGTGATGATACAGCGTAACCTCTGGCCTCAACAACCAGGAAATGACAAAAATCGGGCAGGCAGCATGGCTAAGTCGGTCGCTCCGAAGTAGGGTGTATTATCACCTATCTAGAGAATATTCATTTGCTTCTTTAATCTATCAATGCTATCCCATATATATATATATACGGGAACGGTTGCTGATCCCAACCGTTGGTGATATACATTCGATACACTCAAGCGAAATGAGTGGTCGGTCATGTGTGGCTTAGTTGCAAGATGTTCTTGTTGAACTCCAGTGTATCGTTCCTAGAGTACACTGATCGGAAGGTGGTTCCATACCTTGTCATAGTTGGACATCCATTACCCAATACGTGCTTGCGGTTTTGATTGTATATTATATATGTGGAACGTGAGATGCAAGCGTTCCACTAGATTGTTATCTCCTTGACTTAGACATTATTATAATATCAAAAGAGTTTTGATATAAAGATAAATCAAGTGTTTGGATTCTCATAAGGGAAAAACCCGTTCCGTGTTATACGGCGTGGTCTTATGAGATATCATTTAGTTTTCTGAAACTGTTTTAAACTGTTTACTCATACCAGTCCCATGACTGACCCGGAGTTTACTTTGTTGTTTTCCCTAAACTCTTGGGTGCCTAAATTTGTACGGGCAGTCAAGTAGTCGGGAATTTACAGATATACTGGAAGAGCTTGGAGCAGGAGGCTTCAGGATCATATAGCTATAGTTATTTCTGCTGTGTTGTAAGTGATGTACTTTGATATTGATATATATTCAAGTACAGATGTATATTTCAAGTTATGTTATATATATTATATGTTATTCGTTCCGCTGTGAGATTCGTGTAACTCTGATGTTGTGTTCTTCTTCTTCTTATATTCTAAGTTTCTATCTTATCTATCCTCACCCTCTAACTTCTTTCTATTAATGGTTCGAATTTCCGTGATATTTGGGGTTGGACTTGTGTTTTTGGTCAGCTCAAATTCTACCGGATTTTCGGGTCACTACAGTTGGTATCAGAGCTTAGGTTAAGCGAATACCTAGGCATGTTGGAATGTGCTCATTAGAGATAGGATCAGTAGTATCCTAGAATGAGTTGAGTGTATATATATACGATAGGGCGTACTTGTTATTTGATATAAAAACTGTTTTATATTGTGTTGACTAGTCTGTTGAGTGGATTATAAATTTTGGTCGAATCGTGGGACGCCATGATGTCGATAGGAGTTTATAAACACTTGAACAGAAGATTGGACACGATATTGTTTTCAAATAGTTAAGTTGATTGTTAGGATTATAATCAAATTAGATTATAAAAACAGAAATAGTTATATATATAACCAATGGAATTTGTATATGAAATCAAATACAAATGTGATAAATTGAAATTGAATTCCAACCACAATTCAGAATTTAAAATCCTGGGAGTTTGGAAAATATTTTTCTAAATGAATTTTGAAAAAAATAAAGCACTGAACTCATTCGGTAGCTGGGAAATAATTCTGATGATGGTCGCAACATCATCAGTGTTCATTTTCGAGTTTCTAAGTGATGAATTACTGCCTTAGAAAAGTTTTTGATGGAAATTTGTTTGAAAAGAAACAAGTTGTTTGAAATTTCAAATGTTTTGAATTTGAAATAGATATAAATATATGTATATATTTATATAACTTCAAAGGAATTTTGAAATAGGAATTGGAATATAGATTTCAAATGGAAGTGAAATGGGAATTGAAATATAGATTTCAAATAGAAGTAAAATATAAGGGAATTCAAATATAGAATTTGAACATAGAAATTTAAATAGGATTTGAATGAAGAAAATTCAAATAGAAATTGTATAAGAAAATTTGAAATGGAATTTGAATTCAAGGGAATTCAAATGGATTTGAATAAAGAAAAGTCAAATAGAGATTTGAATATTAGAATTCAAATGGAATTTGGTTAAATAGAATTTCAAAGAGAATATAAAGTGGAGGTTGAATATTAGCAATTCAAGAAAATATAGAGTTTGAAATAGAATTTAAAATTCAAAGGATTTCAAATAGGAATTTGAATAAGGAATTTAAATAGAAATTGAATAAAGGATTTCAAATGGAATTTGAATAAAGGATTTCAAATGGAATTTGAATAAAGGATTTCAAATAGGAATTGAAGATAAGGATTTCAAATAGGAATTGAAAATAAGAAATTCAAATAGAATTTGAATAGAAGAAATTCAAATAGAAATTCAAATAGAAGGAAATTCAAATATAGAGTTTGAATAAATGAAAATATGGAATTTGAATATTGTAGATGTAGAGGACTTGAATATTTGAAGAGAAATAGATCGGGAATATTATGTTGGAATGGATTGGATATATATTAAAAATATATCAGAATGAAGTTGAATTTATTATAAACAAAGGCTAAACGTTTATATTTATAAATATAATTAAAACGAGCTCGCCATAGCACGACAGTTCGTAAATTGGCGATTCGAACTTCAATTTAATATACGGAACTCAATTGAAATCGGAATTCTGTGAAACAAGAATCGTCGGGACCGGTTGAACGATAGTTTTCTAATGAAAGAGAAAAATCTGGATTTCGTCATATAGATTTTGTGTTATGTCAAAATCAAAATTTTAGAAAAGCAGCGCCAGAACCATTATAAAACCATAACGGTTTAATTAAATCAATAAAAGGATTTTTAGGAAATAAAATTCGAATTGGCATTAGAAAAATCCGGACTGGAGATATAAAATAAATATGAACTCCAGTGAAGTAAGTGAAATGATTTTTAAGACAAAAATCATATTTTAAATGGTTAAATAGAATTAACTAAATTGAAAAATAATTAGTTAAAGGAAATGTGGATCGAAATTGGGTTTTTGGACAAGTGAAAGAGATTGAGAATTTATATTCAAAATCGAATATATAACTCAAGTGGAAAATATAATTAGATTAGTTTATAATTAAGTTGACATATATTTGAACAAGTTATATTCAAATAAAAAGGGTGAATTAAGCAAAACGGTTAATTAGCAACTAGTTAATGGGAATTCGAATGATTGAAATTAAATTTAACTTAGGTAAGTTAAAAAGATCGAAATGAATTAATTGAGTAAAACCAATGTGAATGAAATATGAATTGGGTGTGAATAAAGGAAACACCAAAAGAGTTAAAAAGAAAAATATATTTGTAAAGTAAATATAAGGGAAATATATTTGTAACACAAATACAAAGGAAGTTATGTGCAAACAAATAGAAGGAAAAATATTTGTAAAACATTTACAAATGGAAATATTTATTTATAGAAAATAAATAGAATGTTATAGATGAGATATTTATTTGTTAAATAAATAGAATTTAATCAAAGGAATATTTAGAAGATGAATAGAAAATGGAAATCTGTTTTTAACAGATAGATAGAAAAGATTAATTTATAAATAAACAGTTTATAAATTAAAGTAAATATTTATCATTCGATAAATGAAATATATAAGTCTGAACTTATATAGAGAAGAGATATTGGTTTTTAACACCGATAGTTTTAAATAGATGGGGTACACAACACTTGTATAAGTGAAGTAACGTTATTAAAGAGAACATTTATAAAGTAAAGAACCGTTACTAAAAGTAAATCTTTATAAATGAATAAACGCTATCGGATAGGAGTTATTCGAATAGGAGAAGTCGACTGGAGTTAGAAATAATCGATTAGAGTTAGAATAAATCGATTAGAGTAAGAATTAACCAGATAGAGTTAATCAGTTAGGGTTAATCCGTAGAGTTAATTGAATATTAGTTATTCAATTAGAATTTATCGAATATTTGTTATTCAAGTTAAGAGTTAACCAGATAGAGTTAATTGAACATAGTTAATCGAATTTGGATTTAATTGAATGTTAGTTATTCAATTAAAGTTGATCGAATATAATTATTGAGATAGAGTTAGTCAAACATAGTTACTCAGGATAAGTTGCCATTTCGTACGACTGCTAGCGTAATTCGTAGGGCTGCAGATAGCCTAGGGCGGTCGGATGTTTCCTGGGGGAATCAGGCGTAACCATTGTGATCGCTGCAATCTAGAGTCAAGCGAATGAAGTTAAATCAAATATTAGTTATTCGAATAGAACTAAAGGAGTTATCGAATATAGTTTATTCGAAAGGAGTAAATCGAATATAGTTTATTCGAAAGGAATTTCGAATTTGGTTATTCGAAAGGAGTTATCGAATTTGGTTATTCGAAAGGAATTATCGAATTTGGTTATTCGAAAGGAGTTATCGATTATTAGTTAATCGAAGGAGTTATCAATTATAGTTTAATCGAAAAGAGTTATTGATTAGTTTAATCGAAGTGAGTTATAGAATATTGGTTATTCGAAGGGAGGAGTTATCGAATATAGCTTATTCGGAAGGAGTTAAGTGAAAAGAGCTAATCAAATAGAGTTAATTGATAAAAGTAAATTGAATAGAGTAAATCGAATATAGTTTATTCGAAGAAATGTTTTCGAATCTAGTTATTCGAAAGAGAGTAAATCGAATATAGTTATTCGAAGGGAGGAGTATCGAATAGGGATTTATTCGAAAGAGAGTTACGTAAGGAAGTATGGAATGTTGAGTATCAACATAAATAAGTTTTGAAAAGATAAATGGGTTTTAGCACTTTTTCTACCTTAGCAATTTCGAGGACGAAATTATTTTAAGTGGGGAAGATTGTAATGACCCGCATTTTGATGGGTTAATTTTAACTATCTAATACAGATTTAAATATTGGGGGGATAATATAAATGGAAATTTTTATATTAGAGTTATCGATTTGATAATCAATTTCAATTTAATATCGTATATATTAAATTATCAAAATAAGGAATCAGCGAATAACTGAATTCGAAGTGAAAACTGATTTGAAATCAGTTCAGATAATCAATACATAATTCTGTTTGAATTAGAATAATAATATTCAATAATTATCGAAGAATTTAAATGGTTTGAAATTTAAATTAAATCGATTTAAATTAATATCTGTTCGGGATGATCGAATTGGACTTCGTGACCTATCCCAGTGTGTCCGGAATAGGGGTTAAACCCTAGGATTGTCAGTTGTTGGGTTCAGAAAGGAGTTCGGACTCAAGGCGTGTTTAATTTAAGGATATTGGTAAATTAAAAACTAATAAATACAATTCAAGTGGCGTTCCTTCTTCCAACCAAACATATTACCGTGCTCCTTCATTTACCACAAGTCGCGCCTACCCCTTTTCTCCTTTATAAACCGTGTACTCCCAAATCCTTCACTCAAAAGGGAATCGATCCCTTAGCAAACCAAAAGGGGGGAAACAAAAGAGGGAATCGATCCCTTAGCAAACCAAAAGGGGCGAAACAGAAAAGGGAATCACACTTCAACTCGCGATGTCATGGAGCTTGAAATCATTCTAGCAGCGCTCGCATAAGAGTGCGACGATGAGGTTTATCATGGGTTGGTATTGAAGAACGCGTCACTTTAGAGGCCACCGGTTCGGGTTCGAGTGCGATTTTTGGAGCTTCACTTTTAACAGTAAATGGGATGCTCGACTCCCATTCGACAGCGATACAACAGGAGGTGCGATGGAGGAAGAAGCCGTTGGTGAGGGTGCGATGTCCAGGTGTTCTAGGGTTTATCCGAGCCGTTCGAAAGAGAAAAGGGGATGTCGATCATTTTTGGGGGTTGGTAAATTGAACGGAAATATCTGGATTAGAAGTATCAACATCCTGGTGAAGATTTGGGGTGCGAAAATGAATGGTTTGGTGAAGGTCAAGTTCATTCTCAGATTTGCTGTAATCTGCGGAGTTGGATTGTGAATGGTGATGGTTCTTGGATGATAGGGTCGGATTGATGGTTGTGCTTATTCAGAAAAGGAGTGCAGAACTATATTTTTGGAGGGGGACTTAACAAGAGAGAAAAATGGTTAAGGTAATTTATTTAAATAAATTCTTGCTTAAATTCATTTAAATAAAATTTGTATATACATGTATAAGATCTTGGTAACTAATTAATGTTATATTGAATATATACATTAGTTTAATTACTTGTTAAGCTAAAAATTTAATTTAGCAACCGAAGAAAAATATAGGAAAGTAATTTATTCGTTTAAATAGTTATTTAATAAAATAAATGCTTAATCAGAAAAATTAAATAAAATTTATCATAGGTACGAATTCATTCGGAAAGATTCGTAGCCGATGAAAGTGGAATAAGCATATTATGCGACACTGCAATTTCGGTGAGTAAACCTCACTCACCATTTATTTAGAATTATTTTTATATAGTTAAAAATGATTGTCTGTGCTTGTTTGAATGCTGTCTGATTGTTTTAAAATATATATTAGTTATTTAGGGTATATATATATATTGGGTTGATGATTGGTTGGATTCCCGCAGTACCATTAGCGGATGCCCGCAGTTTCATAGCGGATGATTACCCTATACGCCCCACGCTATGATAGTGGATGACCTTCTATACCGCGATATCCTGCCTCGAAGCAGGATGGGTATTACTATGTTGACTAACATCTGTGGATGCAGGAAAACAGGTTGGAGGAATCCAACTGGATTCGTCAAAAATATATATTATCTGTTTTTTGTTTGATATCATATATATTCATATATGATGTGATAAAAATCAAATGATTGAAAATTGGTTGATTGATTGTTTAAAATATCCCTGGGGCTTGAATATTGATTCATAAAAATATCGGAAAGGGTATTTGATATTTAAAAAGGAAATTCTATTTTTATAAATAGAATTTGAATTTTAAATAAAACTATAGAAAATATAAACTTGTTTTGAAGGTATATAAAACGAGTAATTGAATTTATAAACTTTGTTTATAAATAGAAGATGGGATTTGAATTGAATTTATAAACTTTGTTTATAAATGGAAGATGGGATTTGAATTGAATTTATAAACTTTGTTTATAAATGGAAGATGGGATTTGAATTGAATTTATAAACTTTGTTTATAAATGGAAGATGGGATTTGAATCGAATTTATAAAGTTGTTTATAAATGAAAATATGGGATTTGAATTGAAGTTATAAACGTTGTTTATAAATAATGCAGAGAATTCAAATGGACTTTGAATATAAGGAATTGAAATAGAATTTGAATATAGAATTCAAATGGACTTTAACTATAGAATTTGAATATAGAATTCAAATGGACTTTAACAATAGAATTTGAATATAGAATTCAAAAGGGACTTTAAACTATAGAATTTGAAAATAGAATTCAAATGAAGTTTTAAATAAAGAGAATTCAAATAGAATTGAATTGGAATTTGAATAGAGAAGCCGATAAGGAAACGAGAGTATGAGTATAATTAGAATTTGTTAATATGCAGTCAAAATATATTTGAACATGTCATGTTCAAATATGACGGTGAAATAGACTGAAAAGTTAAGTAACAGATTTAATTAACAAATTGAGTTAAAACGATTGGTATAGTTAAAATAGATTGGACAGGCATAAATATACAGGAGACAGGTGTGGAATAAAGTATAGAAGTGAAATAAATAGAATGCCCGACAAAAAGGTACGTATTTAATTTCCACATGAGATTTTATGCGCCGTATCGGCTAGCCGCTTGGCTTTTTCTTTTTCTTTTGAGATGAGAAGGACCGGGAAAGCTATTTGAAATTTCCCGATGCTCCCGGTACAAAGGAGGTTATGGCGAATTTTTCCGGGAATTTAAGGAGATAGAATATTTTTAAGATAATTTGATAGTTAGAAATTAACATATCAAAATATATAGAAGTCGATAAGAAAACGAACTTAGAAATAGAATAGTATAATCAAAAAGGAAGTATAAGAATAAAATCTAGTAAGAATAGAAAGAGAAAGTATATATGTGTTTAAAGGTGAATAGTCAGTTGTATGGTATTGATTATTCGAGTAAGTAGTCTTGTCTGTTTTGACGTTAAATGTTATTCAATCAAGGTCTGAGAGGTAATTATACCCCAACTTGGTTGATTTCATGATATACCGATAAGTAGCAAGATTCAGGCTCGAAGATCAATGTGGAATAAGAATTAGTTAAATACTGTATTTGGGTTGTCGTAACGATGTTTTACACAACATCTGTTTTAACCCAAATATGTGCAAAGCTTGGAAATAGAATAATGAACGTTTCCTAAGTATAGAAATAAACGAAATTGGAAAAGAGATAAGTAATTGGAATATTTTCCAATTATAAATAACATATATTTTCTAAAGTTTAGAAAATAAAAGAAGGCGATATATGGAAATGTTTTCCAAATAACATATAAGGCCAATATGGTTATTGAAAATATTTGGTTAACAAATATTGATAAGAAATAGAGAAGAGATTTAATTAATGGAATATTAATTAAAGGTTCAGTGATTGTTGGATGTTTGGATGAACACTTGTTTTATTCGATAGTTAAATCATCGACTATCGAAACACTTGTTTTTATTCGATAGTTAAATCACAGACTATCGAAGTTTTGACCATCGTTGTCAATATGGAGAGACCGGTTGGATTATTATCCGAAGAACCACTCCATATCGGCAGTAGCGTGCGAATCAGATTATATAAAGATAATCGAAGACGGAGTAGAGTGCAAGGACTTTTTCTATTAATAGAAATAGTGCCTTCGGTTCATCCTGTTCCTGGATGACTTGTATGGATGAATGTCTGACAGAGTATTTCCAGAAAGGTCACGTACATTGATTTCTTCAACCGTACCAAGAGTGGAAGCGGAGAAGGGAACTTCTTTAGCTAACACGTAATGTACTGTTGTAGACGTCAATTAGTGATTTTCGATGGATCTGACAATGTGGCATTCGAAGTGAATCTGATGTGATGATACAGCGTAACCTCTGGCCTCAACAACCTGGAAATGACAAAAATCGGGCAGGCAGCATGGCTAAGTCGGTCGCTCCGAAGTAGGGTGTATAATCACCTATCTTGAGAATATTCATTTGCTTCTTTAATCCATCAATGCTGTCCCATATATATATACGGGAACGGTTGCTGATCCCAACCGTTGGTGATATATATTCAATACACTTAAGCGAAATGAGTGGTCGGTCATGTGTGGCTGAGTTGCAAGATGTTCTTGTTGAACTCCAGTGTATCGTTCCTAGAGTACACTGATCGGAAGGTGGTTCCATACCTTGTCATAGTTGGACATCCATTACCCAATACGTGCTTGCGGTTTTGATTGTATATTATATATGTGGAACGTGAGATGCAAGCATTCCACTAGATTGTTATCTACTTGACTTAGACATTATTATAATATCAAAAGAGTTTTGATATAAAGATAAATCAAGTGTGTAACAACCCGTATTTCGATAACATGTTAAAACGAGAATCAAGGCAGAATTTAATTTTAAATTCTGAATCAAGTAAAACGGGCTATGCCATTGCGTTCGTCTCGGAAAAATACGCGAAATAGAGTCCGAAATTTTGTAAATCAGAGTCCGTATGACCCGGTTAAGGCCCAAAGAAGTTTTCGGGAAATTTGAATTTCGAAACATGCAGAGATGGGGCCAGGCGGGAAAATTCCTGCCCAGACAAGTCGACTTGGTTGTCGACAGGGATGTCGACTTGCCCTGTCGGCTGGTTCTGGCCTGGTGCACCTATTTTCTATCTTGGCTAGGTTTTTGGGCCTGGTTTGAAATCTGACGGTTCAGGTTGGCCCTAGGGTTAATCTAAGGGTCCTAACTAGCCTATTCTTTTATAAATAAGCCCCTAACCCCCCCTAAACCCTCATTATTCACTCATGTAACTAAACTATGGCCAAATTTCTACTCTCATGGCCTCCACTCAACTATCCTAGCCTCCACTTCATTTCTATGAAAGGTTTCATGATCTTGAGAGTGTTAGAGAGTCCCTATGTTAGTATGAGAGCTTCTCAAGTTAATTTCAAGGCAAAAGCTTTGATCTTTGTTCTTAAAGATGGTGTTTTTAGTGGTTTGGAGCATCCATCTTTGGGTTTTTGGGTGATGGCATGCATATGCTTCATCACAAGCTTTAGTTTAATCGATTTAGGCCTTCATAGCAATATAAGCCCTTCCCTACTCTTAGATATTAACTATGAAGTTAAAAATGCATGTTAAAAGTTTGGGTTTGATCATTGAGAATGATGCATGATATCATGTTATGCAAGTTTATGAAGTCATTATCTTGATCCTATGAGCTAAAAGCCACAACCTTTATGTTGAAATGTTGCATTATGCAACATGAGAATCTTCATAATCATTATGTCAACTTTCATATGAAGTCATAATCCGTATATGATGATATATGTGAGTTTCTAGCCATCATTCCATGTCTTTTGTCACCATGATTCGCTTATGTGCCAAGTTTGGGTTTATGCATGTTTTTGAGGCTTAAGAATGTAACATGTAAGCTAATGAACACATTTGTGCCTCATTTGCCACCATGATTAACTTGTGGCTTAATACCCATTTTTGTCATTCCTTTGCCAAGTCTCTTCTTTTAATCCATCACGTTGTTGCGAACGTATATGCTAGTTTAAAAAGCGTTGGGTTCACATGATGGGGAAACATAATGACATGAATATGACTTGGGTAAATGGGTATAAACATGACAACATGTAACGTTAAATATGACATGTGTTTATACTTGAAAACATGACTTGAAATATAACATGGAAGTTGACATGTAAGTATGCATAAAAACATAAGCTTGGGAATTTACCTATTAAGTTAGGTCTACCCATTGGGAATTTACCTATTAAGTTAGGTCTACCCAATTGCTTGAAAACTTGACTATGAACATGACACTAGACTAAACATGAAAGTGGCCAACTCGAGGTTGGGTTGAGTTTGCAACGTAAAACTACCCGGAACCGACCGGCCTAACTAGTAGTTGCAAACAATAAGACCCAATGTGAGAAGTTGGTCATGTTGTGCTTGAACCCGAGGTTAGACCAAGTTGTGGTGTAAAGCTACCCGGAACCGACCGGCTTAACTAGTAACCACAACAAAGTCTAATGTGAGAGGTTGGGGTGCATTAAGTAATTAATGCCACATGATAGGGTTAAGTTAATTTGATTAATGACTCTTAACCAAATATGACATGGGTAAATGGGTTAAGTAAATTGGTTAGGCTAATGATACTTAACAAAACATGACAAGGTTGGGTAGGTTAAGTGATTTGATTTGCCTAATGACGCTTAACCATTTTTATACGACTAGTGGACGGGGATTAAGTTAACCAACACTTAATCAATCCAACATGATAATTTGGCAAGGTTAAGTAAGTTTTCTTAATGACACTTAACCATACAAGATGATTAGGGGATGGGGTTAAGTAATTTACACTTAACTAATCCGACACGGTAATTAGATGGGGTTAAGTAATCCACACTTAACTAATCTAAACACGGTAATTCGATGGGGTTAAGTTAAACACTTAACCAATTTAAACTCGGTAATTCAATGAGGTTAAGTAACCAATACTTAACCAACTTAACGTGATAATTTAATGGGGTTAAGCAACTTATACTTAACCAATTATACATGATGATTTGATGGGGTTAAGTAACTTACACTTAACCAATCTAATACGCGGACCTGATAAGGTTAAGTCACAAGACCTTTTTAGAATATACTTAACCATTATAGTACGATTAGAGGATGGGGTTAAGCCAACCTATACTTAACCAATCCGACTCGATAATTTGATGGGATTAAGATAATCTATGCTTAATCGATCTAGCAAGATAATCCGATAGGATTAAGGTAAGCTAGTACTTGACCAATTTGACTTGATAAGGTTAAGTCATGAGCCTCTGGGTACACTTAACCAACTTGTGGGACTAAGTCTTGAACTTAAATACTTAGCCAATCTTTGACGTGATTCGTGGGTGGGTTAAGTCATGGACTTGAATGATAACACTTAACCCAATAGACAAACCCTAGCTAGAAGAACTAGGTAGAAAACCGTGGTTAATCAAGGATAACGGGAAAGGAAGCTAAGTCGTAAACCTTAGTTAAGGGTAACTAAGTAATAATTCTTAGCTAAGGACATAGGACTAATTCTCAAAGCGATGAGTAACCTGATACGGTAGGTCATCGCTTAGTATACGAGGAGGAGCAAGCTATCTGACTTGGATAAAAGCTCCAGCGCACTGGGTGCCGAAGTGGAAGCTTCGGGGGACGTGAGGATATTCTTGGGATCCCTCTGTGGGCTGCCAGGTAGTTACACTAGGCCGATGGGAGGTTAAGGTCTGCGTTAGAAGGACCAAGAGTATGCCTTGGTTGCTATGCGAGCGACCTAAAGACTGGGATGGATTAGCGTGGAGTCGACGATTCTTGTTTTTGCCCTGGATAGCGCATCGCCGACTACCTACCATCTTTAGTCAATCGTGTACGTGCGGAAAGGCAGGGAACCCCCAACAGACCATGTGCTTGCTATCGAGTCATGGGTGAGGTTGGCCCGTAGGAAAGTGGGCTATAGTGGGGCCGTGGAGTGGTTCTTATACATGATTTTTCTTGGATTGCCTTTCAGTAGTTGAGGGAGGGGTCACGTGGGACCATAGCCACGGGTACAAAAACAGACCTTGATATCTGCATCGGCAGACGATTTAAAGCTCCCGACCGAGTTCCGTATTTCTTGATTTGCCCTGGCACGGAACATGGATGGCACATTGGGGAACATGTGCATCTAGACATGGAAAACGATTCACGATACATACGTGGGATCAAGGGCGCGGTTGACAGGTGGCGTAATCCCTAGTGGTCCTAGGTGGCCAAAACCCAAACCGAGACACGGAAACGTTCATTAGGTAGCATAATCCCTAGCGGCCCTAGGTGGCATAAATCCTAAGTGGACGCACGATAGTTCATGGTAAGGAAACACAACTAGATCAAGGGTTGCAGTCCAAAACAACTTCAAGAATAAAACGTTTACAGGGGAAGCCCGTATGGCCTACGGCAAAGGACTGAACTTATACATGGAAAGGAGCATACGAGTTGGGAAAACCTACATATGCTATATATTAGGTTGACATGGACCATTACATGACGTTGGGCAAGGGACATTCATGGTTAACACATGACGCGGGTTGGGATACTGGTACGAGAGGTGCAGAGCGGATATACAGGATAGATGCCATGGGACGTTATACGTGATAGATATCTTGAGGATATTATACTTGATAGAAACCTGACGATGTGATACCTTGTTTTATCTTGACATCGTAATTTATCATGACACCTTAGTTTACCTGAGTTCAGTAGTTCGTCCTGTTATTTTGATTTAGCCTATCTATCTTGTTATCATGCTTATGTTCATCTCAGTTTCTCATGTCAGTTAACTTTACTAGTTTTTATACTAATAGTAGATAGGGCTTACTCAGTCTTTTTGACTGACCCGTTTTGTTTCGCCTCTTTTCTTCCTTTTCCCCCCAGGTTACAGGGAGGAAATACTGTTGTTTAGTTCGGACTTCTTCTGCTTGAAGGTCATCATGGATGGCTTGGACTTTTCCTGGCTATGGCTACTTTACTGTTTTTATTTGGGGAATAATTTATGAAAAAGTCTTTATGCTTCTTTACTATTGCAAGAAAGGTTTTGATGTACTCTGATGTAAAAGGCTTTAGACCTTATGTATTCATGTTTATGAAAGTTCGATTTTACTTCCGCTATTTTATATGTTCTGTCTTGTGATATTTCTGTGCATGTTTACCAATAATGCCCCTCTAAAGCTAGTGCATTCCTTTGAGAGTGACCCTAGCGGAGGCGGGGTGTTACAAAGTGTTTGGATTCTCATAAGGGAAAAACCCGTTCCGTGTTATACGGCGTGGTCTTATGAGATATCATTTAGTTTTCTGAAACTGTTTTAAACTGTTTACTCATACCAGTCCCATGACTGACCCGGAGTTTACTTTGTTGTTTTCCCTAAACTCTTGGGTGCCTAAATTTGTACGGGCAGTCAAGTAGTCGGGAATTTACAGATATACTGGAAGAGCTTGGAGCAGGAGGCTTCAGGATCATATAGCTATAGTTATTTCTGCTGTGTTGTAAGTGATGTACTTTGATATTGATGTATATTCAAGTACAGGTGTATATTTCAAGTTATGTTATATATATTATATGTTATTCGTTCCGCTGTGAGATTCGTGTTACTCTGATGTTGTGTTCTTCTTCTTCTTATATTCTAAGTTTCTATCTTATCTATCCTCACCCTCTAACTTCTTTCTATTAATGGTTCGAATTTCCGTGATATTTGGGGTTGGACTTGTGTTTTTGGTCAGCTCAAATTCTACCGGATTTTCGGGTCACTACAAAACTTGTTTTAATTTAAAGATTACTTAGTTTTATGTTTTATCAACTTTAAATGTTAATTTCGGTAACTCACGTAATCAGAATTCGACGAAACAAAAAAAACCGGGACCGTGAAGACTAGTACTACGTGATGGAAGGGAACCGAGCAGGGCAGACAGTAGCCGGATTTCTCGGTTAAATTAAACGCCGTTTAATTCGACTGAAACAAGCTGATTTAATGACGAAATCAAATCAAAGGTGAGTTAAACTCACTCGGTTTCTCCCCACATATATTTTATAAGTTGGGTTTTTATTTCTATGTGCTACAGTTGCTAATGTTTTGACTGGTTGATAATATATTCACATATCGTTTGAACTGATGAAATTAAACGTCGTTTAATTTTAGTGAAACCCAAATTGTTATTTTAACGATTGGTACCAATTAAGGTAAGTTTCCTTATTGGTCACGTTTATTTTAAACGTGTTTTAATAAATGAATTGTTTTTGATTGACTATTGTGGTTGATATTGAATTGTCGTTATAAACTGTTATGGGACCATTAATTAATTGAATCGAATTGTTTTGATTAGATGGTTGAATATTGACCTGAGATTCACCATTTGTTTGGTTTAAACCAATGGGTTCTATTGGTTGAGGGATTGGCAGTACATGACCTAGGAATTAACCATTTTATAAATATCGATCTACCGTCAGGTAAATCAACGAGTTAAAGTTATAAAATGTATTTTATAACTGAAAATTGATTTTTAATTCAATTATTTGAATTAAAGCTTGTAAATAGAAAAAAAATATTTGTTATTTATTCATCGAGCTTATAATTGATTTTATAAATGAAATTTCTGAGATTTATCAGATTTGTGAGCGAATAAGTAGAAATTAACTTAATGTTATAGATTTGAATAATCATTTTGAGAAATAATTAAAAGAAATTATTTAAGTTAATTACATTATTAATTAATTTAAGTAAAGAATTATTTAGAATTGGTAATCATGTTTTGGATTGACAAAGTCAACCCTTTTAACTGGATTGATGATAAGATCTGTTATTTAGATTAATTTAACAAAATGGAAGATGGAAAGTTAAGAAAATGAGACGACTTAAAATAATGTTTATTTCTTGTTGAATCAAGTAAAAAGGAAAGTGATAAATAAAGGGTTATATTAAACCATGGTTTATGACGAAGTTTATAAAAAAGAAAGGAGGTGTATTTAATATTAAAATAAATGTCTGTTTTGAGTTACAACTGATGTTACCTGAAGATAAGACCGTTGTTGATCAAGGTCTGAGAGGTAAATAAATACCCCAACTTGAACGACTTCGGGATTATCTGAAGGTGATATTAGTTTGTAACGGGATGGAGGGTAAGATAATTTATTATTTCCATATGAGAAATAATAACAGAATGTCAATAAAAGGGGTCGAGAATATATAATGAGATTTTTTTCCCAAGCAATGGAAGTGGGAGGATTTGGCATATAAGTGTCCAAAGTAAAGGAAATAAAAAGGAAATGGTGGGAAGTTAAAAGGGTACTTTCAAGATAAAAGGAAATTGGAAAGTTAAGTTTTGGAAGTGAATTCCTTACAAGAATAAAAGTGGATTAACATATTCAAGTAATGAAATGAAAGGTGGGTTCGTAATATTAATTTATGAATGCTAAATTGAGTTGATTTTCCAAATAAAGAAAATGATTGATAATGCAATGAATATTTTGAACGATGGTGGAATAGGAAATTGAATATGAGTAGTGAATATTTTCCTATGTATGGAAACAAAATAGTTTAAAATAACCTTTCGTGAAATAAGAAATGAAAAGCTATATTGAAATATTTAAGAGTTCAAGATTAACTATCGTTAATCGTTTTAATTTGAAAAGCCATGTAGTGTTGGTACTGAACTGGTAAACTCATGTTATTCACACAATTATGTATTTGATAGATAAATCACCGACTATCAATCCTGACCCGTACGATCGTTAATATGGAAAGACTGGGATCGAATTTATATTCGAAAACCATTCTGACCTTTTCGGGAGTAGTTGAAGACCGTTGATCTTCATGAGCGGAAGAACTACTGATTTGAATTTCTCCGGTTTAGCGGCTGGAGATATTTCGACAGTGATTCTGTCGTGATTGGAATCTACGGATTATAAGGACTTCTTGCTATTGATCTGTAGGGTGATTCCTAGGATGCAGTAGGAGGGTGCCTTCGGTTCATCCTGTTCCTGGATGACTTGAATGGACGGATGTCTGATAAAGTATTTCCAAAGGAATTACGTACGTCGATTTCTTCAACGTACCATAGTTGGTGGCGGAGGACGACGGTTCTCTTAGCTTAACCACTAGAGTATTTTTGTGGACGTCAATTAGTGATATCTGGCAGATCTGACAATGTGGCATTCAAAGTGAATGAGGACTAGATGTTCGAAAGATAAATTCTAGCCTCAAGCCTCATCAATCGGGAAATGACAAAATCGTGCAGGCAACATGGCTATGTGGGTCGCTCCCATTAGGGTGTATAATCACCTATCAAGAGAAATTCCATTTGCTTCTTTAATCTATATTTCGATGCTGTCCCTTTTCGGGAGGTGGTTGCTGATCCCAACCGTCGGTGATATACATTCAATACACTCAAGCGAAATGAGTGGTCGGTCATGTGAGGGCTGGGTTGCAAGACGTTCTTGTTGAACCCAGTGTACTCTTCTCTAGAGATACACGATCGGCAGGTGGTTCCATATCTTGTCAAAGTTGAAATCCAGTCTCCAATAAGCGCATGCGGTTTTGATTGTATACTATATATGTGGAGCGTGAGATGCAAGTGTTCCATAGATTGTTATTTACTTGTATTTGGGCATTATTATAATATCAGAAAAGATATTGGTTTCAAAACTATTTTGGGTTATCGTAAGGTAAAAACCGTCCGTGTTTATGTGTGGATTTGGTCTTACGATTATCCTTTTCTTTTGAAAAGATTTTGAACTTTAAAATCATAACTGGATGATTTACCCTTAATACTGTGCGAGTTTACCTCACTCTGGTTCACCAGACTGACCCGGTATTTGTAATGCTCGGGTTAGCCCGGGTTTGCAGGTTCAGGTTATTGGACACCACAAAAGGCGTACTGAGGAAGTCCAGACATATTAGTGTTATTCCGCTGTGTTGTATATAGGGGCAGATTATTATAACTGTCCAGGTGTGTTAATGTACTCTGATATTGTACGTGTTTTTCCAAATGCTCTCAATAAATATTTATTTCTATATTATATTTTGTTCTGCTGCGATGTGAGACTCTGTGATGTGTTTTTCTTCTTCTTCTATTCTAATATTTCTTTCTCTCTTATCTCACCCTCTAACTTCTTTCATAAATGTTCCAGTGTTCTCGGTGCTTTGGGAGGATCGGCATGAGATATGGTAATGTATTTATGTTGATTTTTCGGAGTCGAAAACCCTGGGTCATTACAGTGGTATCAGAGCTATTGGTTTAGTAATAACCTTGGCTTTGTGGCGTAACTCGAGAGAGATGGGATTAGTAACACCCTAGATTGAGTTTGAGTATATATATATATATATATGAGAGCGTATTTGTAAATTTTATATACAAATGTTTTGTATTGTGTTGTGGGTCGGTTTAAGTGTTGAAAAGTATTGAACTGGTAAGAAACACAATATTATTTTTGTAGAAGGGGTAAATGAAATAATTTTACCCAAAATATATATTTTTGTATAGAAAAGAAATAATTTTCTCAAATTATTTACATATGGTGTATTAATTGGTTTTGAATAAACTCAAATTGGATTAAGGATTTGAATTGGAACTTAACTGGGTTAAGTTAAATTAAAGTAAGATGATACTGGAATAAACAAAAATAAAATTGGAAGCTGGAAATTTAACGAATAATAATAAAATAAAAATCAATCGAATATCAATCGGTTGATATTCAAATATGTTGAATTAAATTAAATAGTAATATTGAATATGGATTGAGTTGATTTGATTAAGTGGTTATGCCCTGGTTGTTGATTCATTGTTGACTGTTTGTTAGGTATAATTCGTCCATGGGTTGATAAACAGCTAAGTAAACTGAAACGTAGAGAAAAAATGAAGTGTTCTTTAAATATTTCATATATGTGTTAGTTATATGATGGATCGAGTTAAGTACAGGGGCCAGAGGACTATGAAGATTGAGTTTGATGGCGTAAGTTGCACGTAAATTGAGTAGTAGACTCAATCGCGCTCGAAAAAGGTACGCCTACGCGAAAATATAAATTCTGGGTTTTGATTTTTGTTTTTCCAACCATGTAGGTCGATATTATGTCCCTCCGTGCAGGGGATACTCTACTGAAATTTTTTTTGAGAATTTAAAATGTTAGGATATTTTCAATAATTTTGTTTCACCATAATAAATTGGTTTTGAATTGAAATGAAATATATTTTTGAAGTTAATGGAATTTGCCACCTTTTTCTTACCTTAGCAATTTCGAGGACGAAATTATTTTCAAAGGGGAAGGAATGTAATGTCCTGTATTTTCTGACCATTTATTTGAAATATTTTATTTATTTGTAATATTGATTTGAATTTAAATAATGAGATTTGACCATTTTAATCTGAATATTTAAATTATATTAATAATATAATAATATATTTTTTGGAATATTGGGAAATGTTAAATTTGCTGTATAATGTGAACGAGCAATTTAAAGTGGTTTAAAATATGGTTTATATTGAAGTATATAAATATATTCATTATTTAAAACAACGTCAGAACGTTTAATTTGTAATTATATTATAAAAGAACTAGAAATGGCGTGGTAGTTCGTAAATTTCGTTCTGAACTTCAACTGAGTATACATAATTCATTTTAAGTCGGAATTTCGTGAAACGAGAAACATGTGAATCAGTTTGAGTATAATATTCTCATAAAAGAGAAAAATTGAGATTTCGTGTTATAATTTGTTAAGTATGTCCAATTCAAATTTTTGAAAAGTCACTAGTAAACTATAACTTTCATTTAATTAAAATAAAGGATTTTGTTATAAATGGAAATCATTTAAAAACTCAAAATTTTTATTGTTAGTTTTAAATTTTTTTTATCCTTATGGGAATTGAGACTGTTTATTTTACTAAATATGACGATATTAATTTATTAAATTTTGATGTTTGAATTTTAGTTTATATTGACATGAGATTTAAAATTTAAACCAAACCTAAAGTTATGGATTTCAATACAAAGAAAACAACATATACTAGTGCAAAGCAAAATGGACAAGACCATTTCAAGAACAGTAAAGGAAATGCACATGGTTAACGTAAGTACATAGAGGACAAATATGTATTTATATAATAAAGTACATCACAACTAAATGAAACAGTAAAATGAAAAGGGAAGAGAAAAAAAACAATACATAAACACATTCAAACAAGATGTATTATTCACCCTTTTAATACAGGTGTATCAGAGGTGTTTAATTTGAATACAAGTGTATTCGACTGTTACATAAACCATAATTACATTCAAATATTAATGGTGAATACAAGTCTAAGTCAAAACTAGTGATAACCAAAGGAACAAGGTGTATCATTGGAATAACTTTGAATACCATTCCTCGTTACAGTGATAGTGAATAACTTGGACTTGAGTTATGGTAAACTTTATCAATGAATAATACATAAACTAGTGATAGTGGATAATTCGACTACACCTGTTTAGTTATTTAAGGTATTCAAACATACACCTAACCCAAATCAGACCTTAAAGTCAACAATACGGCTTCATTATTTGATAACGTTTAAAAGCTGTACCAACCATTCTACCATATCTTTTCGAATTTAAAACAGATCATGGAACGGTTGAAGGATCAGTAAAACGTATACATGTATACACAAAATCCAGAACAATAAAAAACATGTGCATTTGATTCACCAAGTCCATACAGAAAAGCAAATACATATGTATTGTACCATCAAATTTTACAGTTTCGAATCTGACAATATATTTTCATATATAAGAAAATCTACAACAAAATCTCTGCACAGCACCAGTCTTCCATCACCACCAAATCAACCTGAGAAAAAAGAAAGAAAAAGAAAGCTATGAGTTGCTAGAAAATAGGTATAGATTAGTTTAAAGATGAAAGATTTCCAATCAGAAAATACCACATGAAAACTGTAAAGTGTATAACCAAATCAAATAAGAATAGTACACAAACTGTTCAAAAGAAAACTAATATATTCTGCATCGAATCCACAAAGCCAAATAACCATGTAAGAAATACATGTGCATCATCAATTCCCAGGAGAGTGAAACAGAAAAATTATGTCATCAAATCTTCAGGCAACCAAAACAGAAAATATATATATTCAGAAAAATCTCCTATAAAAGCTGTTTTGCTATAGGCACATGGCATAATTCTGATCAGCTAATAAAATAAATAATTTGGTAGCTGTGTACACACAGACATGACAATTTGGACAAATAATACCAATAGCTGTATAGATTAACCTATAGGAACAGTTCGGTGGTATATATCTAAGCAGGATTGCACATGGAAAAATCGAACACAAATCTGCTAAGTATCATACATACATCAAGTTTTCCATCACCAGTACCATCGGAAATCGCACAAGAAACAAATATGAAAAGTAATAACACCTATAATCTAAGCACAGAAATAGTATAAACCTATGAGATTACAACCGATTTTGACATCGGTTCTACAAGTATATATACGCATGGTGTCTAGGGTTCCAGACAGAACAAAACCCATAGCAAGAGGAAACCGAATTAAATCCACATAGAAAACAAGACAGGAAAAAAATAAAAACTAAAATTTTATCTCAAAATACTTAACTTTTTGGGGATGGAGGCTTCGGTCCGGGTTGAATCGAGTGGAAGGAGGGTGGTGGAGCCTACAGTTGCTGGTTGGAGGCAAAAGGGGGTCGGAATGGGAGCCTGGAAGGCGGCATCTCTGGTGAAGCCGGGGATATGGGGTCCAGTGATGGCAGATGGCGGCGGCGAGGGTGTAAAAGGATGGAGGGTTTTGTTCTTCTCCATTTTTCTTTATAGCGGCGGAGCATTTGAGGGACGGCTGAGGGTTTAGGAGGATTCGATGGTTTTGATGGTTAACTAATGGGTGCGGGTTTGTTTAAAATGGAGATGGGCTAGAAAGAATCTAAGTAAGGCCCAAACTTGTTTTAATTTAAAGATTACTTAGTTTTATGTTTTATCAACTTTAAATTTTAATTTCGAAAACTTACGTAATCAGAATTCGACAAAACGAAAAACACCGGGATCGTGAAGACTAGTACTACGTGATGGAAGTGAACTGAGCAGGGCAGACAGCAGCTGGATTTCTCGGTTAAATTAAACGCCGTTTAATTTGACTGAAACAAGTTGATTTAACGATGGAATCAAATCAAAGGTGAGTTAAACTCACTCAGTTTCTCCCCACTTATATTTTATAAGTTGGATTTTTATTTCTATGTGCTACGGTTGCTAATGTTTTGACTGGTTGATAATATATATTCGCATATCGTTTGAACTGATGAAATTATACGTCGTTTAATTTCAATGAAACACAAATTGTTATTTTAACGATTGGTCCCAATTAAGGTAAGTTAACTTATTGGTCACGTTTATTTTAAACGTGTTTTAATAAATGAATTGTTTTTGATTGACTGTTGTGGTTGACATTGAATTGTCGTTATAAACTGTTATAGGACCACTAATTAATTGAATCGAATTGTTTTGATTAGATGGTTTAATATTGACCTGAGATTCACCATTTGTTTAGTTTAAACCAATGGGTACTATTGGTTGAGGGATTGGAAGTACATGGCCTAGAAATTAACCATTTTATAAATATCGATCTACTGTCAGGTAAATCGACGAGTTAAAGTTATAAAATTTATTTTATAACTGAAAATTGATTTTTAATTCTATTATTTGAATTAAATTTTGTAAATAGAAAAAAATATTTATTATTTATTCATCGAGCTTATAATTGATTCTATAAATGAAATTTCTGAGATTTATCAGACTTGTGAGCGAATAAGTAGAAATTAACTTAATGTTATAGATTTGAATAATCGTTTTGAGAAATAATTAAAAGAAATTATTTAAGTTAATTACATTATTAATTAATTTAAGTAAAGAATTATTTAGAATTGGTAATCATGTTTTGGATTGACAAAGTCAACCCTTTTAATTGGATTGATGATAAGATCAGTTGTTTAGATTAATTTAACAAAATGGAAGATAGAAATTTAAGAAAATGCGACGGCTTAAATTAATGTTTATTTCATGTTGAATCAAGTAGAAAGGAAAGTGATAAATGAAGGGTTATATTAAACCATGGTTTATGACGAAGTTTATAAAAAAGAAAGGAGGTGTATTTGATATTAAAATAAATGTCTGTTTTGAGTTACAACTGATGTTATCTGAAGATAAGACCGTTGTTGATCAAGGTCTGAGAGGTAAATAAATACCCCAACTTGAATGACTTCGGGATTATCTGAAGGTGATATTAGTTTGTAATGGGAAGGAGGGTAAGATAATTTATTATTTCCATATGAGAAATAATAACAGAATGTCAATAAAAGGGGTCGAGAATATATAATGAGATTTTTTTCCCAAGCAATCGAAGTGGGAGGATTTGGCATACAAGTGTCCAAAGTAAAGGAAATAAAAAGGAAATGGTGGGAAGTTAAAAGGGTACTTTCAAGATAAAAGGAAATTGGAAAGTTAAGTTCTGGAAGTGAATTCCTTACAAGAATAAAAGTGGATCAACATATTCAAGTAATGAAATGAAAGGTAGGTTCGTAATATTAATTTATGAATGCTAAATTGAGTTGATTTTCCAAATAAAGAAAATGAGTGATAATGTAATGAATATTTTGAACGATGGTAGAACAGGAAATTGAATATGAGTAGTGAATATTTTCCTATATATGGAAACAAAATAGTTTAAATAACCTTTCGTGAAATAAGAAATGAAAAGCTATATTGAAATATTTAAGAGTTTAAGATTAACCATCTTTAATTATTTTAATCAGAAAAGCCATGTAGTGCTGGTACTGAACTGGTAAACTCATGTTATTCACCCAATTATGTATTTGATAGTTAAATCACCGACTATCAATCCTGACACATACGATCGTTGGTACGGAAAGACTGGGATCGAATTTATATTCGAAAACCATTTCGACCAGCGAATACATGAAAGAGGATTATTGAAGATGGAGTAGTTGAAGACCGTTGATCTTCATGAGCGGAAGAACTACTGATTTGAATTTCTCCAGTTTAGCGGCCGGAGATATTTCGACAGTGATTCTGTCATAATTGGAATCTATGGATTACAAGGACTTCTTGCTACTTATCTGTAGGGTGATTCCTAGGATGTAGTAGGAGGGTGCCTTCGGTTCATCCTGTTCCTGGATGACTTGAATGGACAGATGTCTGACAAAGTATTTCCAAAGGAATTACGTACGTTGATTTCTTCAAACGTACCATAGTTGGTGGTGGAGGACGATGGTTTTCTTAGCTTAACCACTAGAGTATTTTTGTGGACGTCAATTAGTGATATCTGGCGGATCTGACAATGTGGCATTCAAAGTGAATGAGGACCAGATGTTCGAAAGATAAGTTCAAGCATCAAGCCTCATTAACCGGAAAATGACCAAATCGAGCAGGCAGCATGGCTATGTGGGTCGCTCCCATTAGGGTGTATAATCACCTATCTAGAGAAATTCCATTTTCTTCTTTAATCTATATTTTGATGCTGTCCCTTTTCGGGAGGCGGTTGCTGATCCCAACCGTCGGTGATATACATTCGATACACTCAAGCGAAATGAGTGGTCGGTCATGTGAGGGCCGGGTTGCAAGACGTTCTTGTTGAACCCAGTGTAATCTTCTCTAGAGATACACGATCGGCAGGTGGTTCCATATCTTGTCAAAGTTGAAATCCAATCTCCAATAAGCGCATGCGGTTTTGATTGTATACTATATATGTGGAGCATGAGATGCAAGCGTTCCACTAGATTGTTATTTACTTGTATTTAGGCATTATTATAATATCAGAAAAGATATTGGTTTCAAAACTATTTTGGGTTATCGTAAGTTAAAAACCGTCCGTGTTTATGTGTGGATTTGGTCTTACGATTATCCTTTTCTTTTGAAAAGATTTTGAACTTTAAAATCATGATTGGATGATTTACCCTTAATATTGTGCGAGTTTATCTCACTCTGGTTCACCAGACTGACCCGGTATTTGTAATGCTCGGGTTAGCCCGGGTTTGCAGGTTTAGGTTATTGGACACCACAAAAGGCGTACTGAGGAAGTCCAGACATATTAGTGCTATTCCGTTGTGTTGTATATAGGGGCAGATTATTATAACTGTCCAGGTATGTTAACATACTCTGATATTGTAAGTGTTTTTCAAAGGCTCTCAATAAAGATTTATTTCTATATTACATTTTGTTCTGCTGCGATGTGAGACTCTGTGTTGTGTTCTTCTTCTATTCTAATATTTCTTTCTCTCTTATCTCACACTCTAACTTCTTTCATAAACGTTCCAGTGTTCTCAGTGCTTTGGGAGGATTAGCATGAGATATGGTAATGTATTTATGTCGATTTTTCAGAGTCAAAAACCCTGGGTCGTTACATTAAATAAGATTCAGTGTTTGAAATGGAAATATATTAATATAAAAATCCATATTTATGTTTTATGATAAAATGATCACTATTCGAGATAAAATTATCACTTTTGTATATTTTGTTAAACAGAATTGATATCAAATAAAAGTATCACATTTGTCATGGTTTGATTGAACTAGAGTTTTCAATCAAATAAAGTATTGTGTTATAATTACATTTGCAGCAAAACGGACATTTGGGTAAACAGAAAAATTAGTTAAACAAAAATCCGTACTTTTGTTTATTGAACTCGTGACACTAAAAATGACATTTGTGTTATATAGGAAAATGGTTAAATAGAGAAAATTGTACGTGTTTTTAATCAAAACATGAATTCATTAAAATATACAGTTTTAAAGCTAAGAAAAAAGTAGATTAGAATGTTATATTTTTTATTGTCAACTTAAAGACAATAAAAAGATTAGAATCAAAAGTTATATTTTTATTTACATTTTAGATGTTAACAAAAGAATAAATTTTAAAGTTACATTTTTGTTGACATTTTAAATGTAATAAAAAGATTAGAATCAAAAGTTATATTTTTTATTTACATTTTAGATGCAAATAAAAGAATGGATTTTAAAGTTACATTTTTGTTGACATTTTAGATGTAATAAAAAGGATAGAATCAAAAGTTATATTTTTATTGTCATTCTAAGGACAATAAAAATAGTAGAAATAAAAGTTATATTTTTATTATCATATAAGGAATGAAGAAAATGTACAAATTTTGAAATAGACTTCTGTTCATTAAAAATAACTTGAATACAAAGTGTAGAAAAATATTTAAAGAATAAATAATTTGAAATCGTCGAACGAATGAACTATATATATATATATATATATGAATTAAAATAAAGCAAATCGCGTTGCTGCAGTTTGCGATTTGAAATCGCAACTTCAAATGATTATACCAAAAGATCCGACCATCGGATTTTCCAAAACTAGAACCGTTAGGACCGCTTTGGGAAGATCTTTCCAACAATATAAATTTTGTTAAAATTCACCGGTTATATCTCAAGATAAATGTAAATTAAATTTCGATAAAAACAGTGCCAGGGGCCGCCCATTGACCCGAAGCGTCATTGAATTGAATTGAGCTATTTTTATATAAATAAAATAGCGATAAATCGTTATTAAATACTAATAATGATATGAAATGATATTAAAAAATATATATATATATGCGAGGATCATTTGAAAAGTCCAAGTTCAATCTCATTTCAAATGATTATACGACGATCTAAGTCGAAGATTTGAAGGCGATGATTGAAGACCGACGATCTTCGCATCAAACGAATGTGTTGCTACTGAGGGCCGTGATTGGAGTAACTACCTTGAAGGGGATTCAGTGGTAGCCATCTGGACGTACTTGTTGATTGTTCAGATGCGAGGAATAAGGTGCCTTCGGTTTTGTTCAGACCCAGAACAGACTTGTAAATGTATGGTATGTCTGACGTTGTATTCCTTTATGCTATATTCGTTGATCTCTGCTAAATATATATCGGTTTGGTGCTCAACACCCTTCTCTAAGATGTACGATATTAGAGGTTATATATTGGTAGAAATCAATGGTATGGTATGGATTGACAATGTAGCGTGCTAAGATGCATGGATCAAGGCTTTTGTTGAAAAGCAGGGTCTTGTGGTTGATGATCAAAGAATAGCCTGTTTAGGCGTAGCTTTGTGTATAGCGTGACTTCGCGGGCCTCACACCCCATTATGAGTCAAAAACGGGATCAGGACCGTAGGAAGTGCACACGTTTCTTTCTAGTTAGAAGTGGTGTCAGCGGCTTACCAGCCCTCACATTTTTACTTATGTGGATAATGGGTTATGAGGTACCTCGGGTTTTATAGGTTGTTAGTGGCCATATTAGAGGTTCAAAAGAACCGGGAAGCGTGTGTTCAGGCATAACTAATCCACTAACGTATGTGTGGACCGGCCCTACCGCATCCAAGGGTTCACTGCGGGGAATCCTGAGGCATTTGCTAAAGTGCCTCGAATCGGAGATGACGATCCCTTGCCTCGACTCATGATGGAAACCCAATTTCCAATACGACACCATCGGTTTTAATTGTAGAACTAGTATGGCGACATAGTAGGATGGGGTATTATGCCGTCTATGATTGATACATTATGATTGAATTGTTTTTGAAACATATATACACTAATAATAATATCAAATCCGTTTTTATCGTATTAAGCATTTTTGACCATTATAAGGCAAAACTCTATCCTTCGGTTTGCGTTGCATTGTGTGATGGGACTTGACTCTTATAATGGTTTCATTTTTCTAAAAAGCATTGCGTTGTTTAACAATTTACTTTATTTTATGCACTGGCAATCCATTAGAGTAAACCCGTTCTGCGCTAGCGGCGTGGTCCTGTGATTAGCCTTATTATTAGATTAGTTAAGTTAGATTTCTCATACCAGTCCCATGACTGACCTGTAGTTTGTTTCACTTTGCAAACTCGGGTGCCCTCTTTCCCACGCAGGCAGTCGAGTAGCTTTTTGCATATATTTATCCCTTGATCAGGATTCTGGATCGAAGCCTAAAGTTGTGTCCAGAGCATAGAAAGTCTTCCGCTGTGTATTGTATTAATTTTTTATAATAAGTCTTCCGCTGTATTATTTCTTTTATCGATGTACTCTGATATTCTGTACTCTGATGTAACATTGTTATGATATTTATAAAAGTCTTTTGTTATTTGTTCTGATGTGTTGTATGCCCAGAGTTAATGCATTCGAGAATTTCCAACTTTTGGATCAGACCTATGTGGTTTATGGTCGATTCAAATGGCAGGGATTTTCGGGTCATTACATGTGGTACCAGAGCTCTGGTTAGCTCAAATCTTTGGGGTACAACTCGTTAGAACTGAAACAAAAGACTCATCAGAGATTGGATTAGTAATATCCAATAA
The DNA here is from genome assembly GCA_030737875.1 of Allium sativum. NCBI lineage: Eukaryota > Viridiplantae > Streptophyta > Magnoliopsida > Asparagales > Amaryllidaceae > Allium > Allium sativum. The sequence goes on along the minus strand of CM060921.1, from coordinate 360,795,109 downwards.
GAATACTCATTAGAGATAGGATCGGTGGTATTCTAGAATGATAAAACTCATTAGAGATACGGTTAGTAATGCCCTAGAATGAGTTCAGAGTAAAAAGTCTATAATTAACGTATTTGTGATTATATATAATCCAATATTAGAAAATATGATTTTGATTTATAAAATATATATATATATATATATATATTTGAAAAGTTAACCAACTAATAAAGTTATTGAAACCAATAATAAAAATGAAAATTGAATTGGTTAATTTAACGACTTTTAACTTCGTTCCTTTTCGAGGACGAAAAGATTTTAAGTGGGGGAGATTGTAACAACCCGGAATTTCGGAACCAATTTAAAATTTTATTTTAGAAATTTTAATGGATTTTGAGTAGTTAAAATTATTTATTTTAAATAATAAAGGCTCAAAATTTATTTTAATCGATGTTAAAACGAATAAATTTTATTATAAAAGGAGTTAGAAATAGCGTTGCAGTTTGAAATTTTGATTTTAAACTTTAACTGAATGTACAGGATTCAAAATAAATAAGAATTAAGAAAAACCAAAAATATTAAAATCTATTTGATTATATCTTTCTAACGAGTCTGAAAAACTGAAATTTCACTTTTAAAAAAAAAGTTATGCCCAGTTTAAAATTTAGAAAAGTCGTTGTAGAATTTATATATATTTTAATATAATATATTGGCCTTAAAAATAGGCATTTTACAAACGACCTCCATTTTCGACGAAACCACTTTTGTTGGAACCGGAATGCCAAATTATTGTTAAATTAAATTTTCCAAAAATTTTCGAATTAATATGTGAGCGTGGCAAAGGAAAACGTGTTTTGTCAGATTCAGCCAAATCGGATCGACCAGAAAATGGCCATTTTTCAAACGGTCTCGGAATTCGATGAAATTAGTTTTGTTAGGACCGTATCGTCAAAACATAACTAGAAATAATTTTTCTGTAATTTTTAGAGGCGGTATGTGGCCCCAGTAAATTTAAATGCACGATCAAATTAAGTAATTAAATGATTTATATTTTAAATTAGAGAATAGGGGGCTGAGACGATCAAACGGGCTGACGGGACCTAGTCCATTGTGTCTATGACGACGGTATTTTGCTAGAGGCAACATCAATTGGGCTGGAATTTGAGCTAGTATAGGCTAACGGGCCTTTTTGTAAATGAATGAATTAAATAATATTTTAATTATAAATAACCCTAAGAAAATTATCTAAACCCTATTCCGTATAACACCAGCCGCCACCCTCTTCTTCTTCATACATGAATGGCTGAAAATCTCTTCGCTTCTCCTCCCAATAACTCCTCATCCACTCGATTTCATACCTCCCTCCAGTTCAGAACCTTGTAGAGCTCGTCTTCCTCTCCACATCCATACCTGCTGCACCCCTCCCCGTTGCACGACCACCGAGAACCGACGCCAGGAAGCCACGCCACTTCAACCTCCGCCCTGCCCTCAGCCCGACATCGAACTGGGCCTCACCCTAGGCGCGGGTGCGTCGCACTCCCCCCACAACGTGACGCAATCCGATCGTCTTTCGGTGTACTGAGTTGATCACAAAATCTAAACCCAAATCTGAACATATACGAAGAAGGTGCGGCCTTGTACACGATAGAAGAAAGAAGAGGAAAGGGAGGGATGCGACCATGTTGGTCAAAACATTGATTAAGGTTAAAAGAAAGTTTGTTAATTAAATTTTAATTAATTATCGTATTTATATAAAATGTCGTAACTCTTTCAAACGAACTCAGAATCAGATAATTTTTGAAGCATTGGAACCGTCTTGATCAGATCTACGCTGCGAGACAAACCAGATCTGAAACAAAGCACGTTGAAATTTAGACAAAAAGCAATGTGAAGAATCTATCTATTTTCTTTTTTTATAATTAGAAAATAATTCTGATTTTATTATCACCAATCTATAGTAAATTTCTGTTTGTTATGATTCATGATTTGTTCTGTGATGGATATATTAAGTAGATCCTTTTTTAGATGATATCGTGTTGTAATATAAATTGTTGAAAAACGAAAAATATAAGTTTTTGTTGAATAAAATTGTTGAGACAATAATTTGTCATATTTGTCAAAATAAATTTGTTGAAACAAATTGGTTATTTTTGTCAGGATAAGATTTGGAATAAAAATGTTTTACATTTAAATTTATATTTTTGATGTAAATATGAATAAATATAAAATAGAAAAAAAGATTAAGCTTCGAATCATTTTAATGTTAATGAATCAATAAACAAGATTCATGTTTTGAAATTGATTTACCTTAAAATTTACCTTTCAATGTTAATGAATCATCAAATAAGATTCATGTTTTGAAATTGATTTACATTAAAATTCATATTTTAATGTTAATGAATCATTAAACAAGATTCATGTTTTGAAATTGATTTATATTAAAATTAACCTTTTAATGTTAATGAATTATTAAACAAGATTCATGTTTTGAAATTGATTTACATTAAAATTTACCTTTTAATGTTAATGAATCATCAAATAAGATTCATGTTTTGAAATTGATTTACATTAAAATTCATATTTAAATGTTAATGAATCATTAAACAAGATTCATGTTTTGAAATTGATTTACATTAAAATTTACCTTTTAATGTTAATGAATCATCAAATTAAATTCACATTTTAATGTTAATGAATCATTAAATAAGATTCGTGGTTTGAAATTGTTTTACATTAAGATTTACTTTCTAATGTAGATAAATCCTTAAATAAGATTCATTGTTTGAAATGGAAATATGTTAACATAAAAATCAATATTTATGTTGTATTATAAAATGATCATTATAGAATTGATATCAAATAAAAATGTCACATTTGTTATGCTTTGATTGAACTAGAATTTTCAATCAAATAAAGTATTGCTCTTGTTGGTATAATTACATTTGCAACAAAATGGACATTTGGGTAAATAGAAAAAATAGTTAAACAAAAATCCTTACTTTTGTTTATTGAACTTATGATACTAAAAATGACATTTGTGTTAAATAGGAAAATGGTTAAATAGAGAAAATTGTACATGATTTTAATCAAAACATGAATTCATTAAAATATACAATTTTAATGCTAAGAAAAAGAGTAGATTAGAATGTTATATTTTTTATTGTCAACTTAGAGACAATAAAAAGAGTAGAATCAAAAGTTATATTTTTATTTACATTTTAGATGTAAATAAAAGAATAGATTTTAAAGTTACATTTTTGTTGACATTTTAAATGTAATAAAAAGATTAGAATCAAAAGTTATATTTTTATTTACATTTTAGATGTAAATAAAAGAATAGATTTTGAAGTTACATTTTTGTTGACATTTAAATGTAATAAAAAGGATAGAATCAAAAGTTATATTTTTATTGTCATTCTAGGGACAATAAAAAGAGTATAAATAAAAGTTATATTTTATTGTCATTTTAGATGCGATAAGAAGAGTAGAAATAAAAGTGATATTTTTATCGTCATTTTAGATGCGATAAAAAGAATAGATTTTAAAATTATATTTCTATGTAATTAAAGAATGAAAGGAAAAATTACATTTTTTAATATAAGTAAAGATTACATTTTGCAATAGTGTAAAAGATTTAAAAAACACTACATTTTTCAATGTAATAAAAGATGAAATAAAAAGATTACATTTTGCAATAGTGTAATAAAAGAATAGAAAAGGTTTACATTTTGATGTAATATAAAAAGTTTACATTTTTACGTAATATATAAGTACACATTTTTATGTAATATAAACCAAATTATTAATGTAATGAATGAAATATAAAAATGTCATGTTTTAAATTATAAAAACATGTTTACCTTAAGCCCTCGTTTCTAATGTAAGAAATGAAATTAGAAAATAATTCATGTTTTAAAAATAAAACATGGTTACATTAAAAAAATCACTTTTTTAATGTAAAGAAGGAGAATATAAAAATATTCATAGTTTGGAATGGAAAGGATAAACAATAAAAATTTACATTTTTATTGTAATACAATAAATGATGAAAAATATCCATCGTTTGAAAGAGAAATGGTAAACAATAGGAATTCACATTTTTATTGTCATATAAGGAATGAAGAAAATGTACACATTTTGAAATAGACTTATTTTCATTAAAAATAACTTGAATACAAAGTGTAGAAAATTATTTAAAGAATAGATAATTTGAAATCATCGAACGAATGAATTATATATATATATATATGAATTAAAATAAAACAAATCGCACTACTGCAGTTCGTGATTTGAAATCATAACTTTGAACGATTATACCGAAAGATCCGACCGTCGGATTTTCCCAAAACGGGAACCGTTAAGACCGCTTTGAGAAGATCTTTCCAATGACATAAATTTTGTTAAAATCCAATAGTTAGATGTCAAGATAAATGTAAATCAAATTTCGATAAAAACAACGCCAGGAGCCGCCCATTGACCCGAAGCGTCGTTGAATTGAATTGAGCTACTTTTATATAAATAAAATAGTGATAAATCGTTATTAAATACTAACAACGATATGAAATGATTTTAATATATATATATATATATATATATATATATATGCAAGAATCATTTGAAAAGACTGGGTTCAATCTCATTTCAAATGATTATACGACGATCTAAGTCGAAGATTTGAAGACGGTGATTGAAGACCGACAATCTTCACATCGAATGGATGTGTTGCTACTGAGGGCCATGATTGGAGTAGCTACCTTGAAAGAGCTTCAGTGGTAGCCGTCCATACGTACTTGTTGATTGTTCGGATATGCGAGGAATAAGGTGCCTCCGGTTTTGTTCAGACCCAGAACAGACTTGTAAATGGATGGTATGTCTGACGTTGTATTCCTTTATGTTGTATTCGTTGATCTCTCCTAAATATATATATGTTTGGTGTTTACACCCTTCTCTAAGACGTACGAGCTTAGAGGTTATATATTGGTAGAAATCAATGGTATGGTATGGATTGACAATTTGGCATGCTAAGATGCATGGATCAAAGCTTTTGTTGAAAAGAAAGGCCTTGTGGTTGATGATCAAAGCATAGCCTGATTAGGCATAGCTTTGTGTATAGTGTGACTTCGCGAACCTCACACCCCGGTATGGGTCAAAAACGGGATCAGGACCGTAGGGAGTGCACACATTTCTTTCTAGCTAGAAGTGGCATCAGCAACTTACCAACCCTGACATTTTTACTTATGTGGATGATGGATTATGAGGTACCTCAGGTTGTATAAGTTGTTAGTGGACATATTAGAGGTTCAAAAGAACCGGGAAGCGTGTGTTCAAGCATAACTAACCCACTAACGTATGTGTGGACCGGCCCTACCGCATCCAAGGGTTCACTGTGGGGAATCCTGAGGCATTTGCTAGAGTGCCTCGAATCTGAGAGGACGATCTCTAGCCTCGACTCATGATGGAACCCAATTTCCAATACGACACCATCGGTTTTGATTGTAGAACTAGTATGGCGACATAGTAGGGCGGGGTACTATGCCGTCTATGATTGATACATTATGATCGAATTGTTTTTGAAACATATATACACTAATAATAATATCAAATCTGTTTTTATCGTATTAAGCATATTTGACCATTATAAGGTAAAACTCTGTTCTCCGGTTTGCATTGCATTGTGTGATGGGACTTGAGTCTTATAATGGTTTCATTTTTCTAAAAAGAATTGCGTTGTTTAATGATTTACTTTATTTTATGCACTGGCAATCCATTGGAGTAAACCCGTTCCATGTTAGCGGCGTGGTCCTGTGATTAGCCTTATTATAATATTAGTTAAATTAGATTTCTCATACCAGTCCCATGACTGACCTGTAGTTTGTTTCACTTTGCAAACTCGAGTGCCTTCTTTTCCACATGGGCAGTCGAGTAGCTTTTTGCAGATATTTATCCCTTGAGCAGGATTCTGGATCGAAGCCTAAAGCTGTGTCCAGAGCATAGAAAGTCTTTCGCTGTGTATTGTATTAATTTATTGTAATAAGTCTTCTACTGTATTATTTTTTTATCGATGTACTCTGATATTCTGTACTCTGATGTAACATTATTATGATGTTTACAGAAGTCTTTTGTTATTTGTTCTGATGTGTTGTATGCCCATAGTTAATGCATTCGAGAATTTCAAACTTTTGGATCAGACCTGTGTGGTTTATGGTCGATACAAAGGGCGGGGATTTTCGGGTCATTACAATACCTCCGACCTGTCTCCCTGCATCCACAGATGTTACACAATATAATTCACATCAAATTTCATTTCAATATGAAATATTCTGATAAACAGAATCGATATTTGATTAACGATATATATATATATAACTATATCGATAATTTCAACTAATCAATTAGTCGTTCAACCAAACAGTCAAGACACAGCAATCAATCATCATCTATCAGGTCTAACAATACGTTATAAAAATATAACTGATAGAGTTGGTGAGTTTTACTCACATTGGACAATTATCGTTAAATACGATTAACTATCTTTGATTTGATTCTAACAGTTTATTTCACTATAAATTGTAAAGAGCTCCAATCCACTCTCAGTCAATTCCATTGCGTAGCTGCCATCCATACGATCCCAATGGATCTTGTTTCGTCAAATTCTAATTACGTATGTAATAGATATTGAAATTACTAGCTTATATACTAATTGAAACAAAATTAAACTTAGTTTTTATTTACTTTGGGCCTCACCACAAATACCTCGGCCCATCTTCCATCAAACAGACCCGTACCCTTTTCCTTTCTACCCCGTATGACTGTCGCTCCAATTTTTTAATGGCCATACTTCCTTCGATCCATTCACCTTTGTTACTCCACGATTTAAACCCAAACCAAATCCATCGTACTCCTCATTCAAAACTGCAGCCTATCATACCAATTTCATCCATCTCGAATCCCCCTTCTCCCGTGCAACTTCAGGTCATCAACGCACCACACAGTAAAACCAACGAAAATGATTTCAACCAAATCCCTCAAAATTCACAAAGTAGATGCGGTTTTCATTGATGAATCCAAAAATAGCAACAAAAAAACCAACAGATGCTTGAATTTTACAAAACCGCTAACCCTAGGTTGCGTCGTTCATATTCCAGCAAACGAAAGATGAATCGCACCCAGAAATATCCATATGAGGTTGAAGCTCTTCTATTAGGGAATTCAAAAACATAAGTGTTGGGATTTATTTATTTTTCTATGAAATCCTATGAATTTATAAAGCTGCGATTTGGTTTTAGAGGAATAAAAAGTGGAGGCGCATTTTCTTTGACTACCAGACGGAGTAAATTAGGGTTAGGATGGTTGGGATTATATAGGATAGTTTTGTTAATTTTTTATTCGATTTGTTTATTGAATTTTAATCAATCGTTATATGTACTCGTCGTTTAAAAATCCGTACGATCACATACAATACCCAAAAATCATGAAAATGGACATACAACTAGAGCTTGACATTATGGACCCAACGAAACCAGTTTCGTTGAATTCCGACTTCGTTTGCTCACACAACGTATTTTTAACCATCAAAATACTGACTGTTTTTCACATTAAAAATCCGTACGGCCACACACTAACTCCAAAAATCACGGAAATTGAAATCTAACAATAATTTAATATTTCGAATCCAACAAAATTAGTTTCGTCGAAAACGGAGTTCGTTTGCAAAACTGGTTATTTTTAAAGCTCTAAATAAACCCTTTTTAAATATTAATTATAATTAAATTTAATATTTATAAATAAGTATTATCATATATATTCACAATAGAATACCATATAGTTCAAGAATATTCCTATATGAATTTCTAACTCGATATTCCAAATCCCGATTAAATCGATATTCGATTTATAATGAAATTCCTTTTATATATCGTTATACATTATATATGAATTCCATAAATTTGATTTGGATAAAAATCAAAATCTACACAACGAAATCCTGATTTTTCTATTCCATCAAAAAATATACTTCACCAGCTCTAAACGTTTCTTGTTTCACAGAAATCCGGCTTAAAAAGGACCCTGTATATTCAGTTGTAGTTCAAATCGCCAAATAGCGAACTACCGTGCCATTTCGAGCTTGGTTATAATTATAATATAATTTATATGTTCTAACTCTAGAATCGTCATTATAAATCAAATTCTAAACTGAATTAAACACTTTAAATTATCCAATTCACACAATATTGGTGAATTCCACTATTTCCGACTATTTCAAAAATTAAATATATTATTCTATTATTTAATTTAATTGAATATTCACTATTATTTAATTCTGGCTATTTTAAATTACCAAACCATATTTTTAAATAATTAAATAAATTATTTATTATCCGTTAAAATACGGTTCGTTACACAAACACACACAATCAATAACAAATTATATACCACATCATATATCACAATATATGAAAAATAGTATTATAAATATTGAGGAACCCATTTGGATACCTCCAACCTGTTCCCTTGCATCCACAGATGTTAAACAATATAATTAACATAAATTTCATTTCAATATGAAATAGTCTAGTCAACAAAATCAATATTTAATTAACGATATTTATATAACTATATCGATATTTTCAACCAATCAATTAGTAGTTCAGCCAACCAATCAACACACAGCAATAAACCAATATTTATAAGTTCTAAATACATTATGTAATATAAACTGAGCAGAGTTAGTGAGATTTACTCACTTTGGATGATCATCGTTAAATAACGATAAATGTCAATTGATTCAGACAGACAATTTATTTCGCTATAAATTGTAATGAGCTCCAATTCACTCCCAGTCAGTTCCATCGCATAGCCGCCGTCCATACGATCCCAACGGATCTTGTTTTACTGAATTCTGATAAAGTATGAATTAGTTATTCATTTTACAACTTCATATACATTATATAAAAAAACTAATTACCATTAATTTATTTATTAAAGACCTTAAATCATGATTATCCCTTAATACCGCTCCTCGTCTATTTCTCCCTTGTAACCCAGTTCCGACGCAACTGCTCAAAAACAAAACGGCCATGTCATGTTCTTCGATTCATTCTAAACAAATAACACCATTAACCTCTCCATTTACAAATCTCCTTGTCTAACTTGCCTTCATCCACAAAAATGATTAGCAGTAGCTTCTTCATGACCCTACAGAACCCACGAATTATCTTAACGCGTTGTATATACTCAAATAACCATTTACCAATATAACTGATATTAAATTAACCTTAAATGATCTTCTTAATCCACGTATTAAAACTAATACTTCTTCCTAGATTAAGAAAAAGATCGCTGCTCCTTTACAGTACTCACCATAGTCGATCCTTCCATTGATCCGTTTGTGGTTCACGCTGCATCGAGTCAGACCCCATGACATCGGTTCTCTTCCTCCTTGCAAATACTTCACATCCATCCCCAAATGTTAGAACTCAACACTATTTCTCAAACACGACTTCAAGGAACTCACACACCTTGTACAGTGAAGTTGCATCACCTATTACCACCGATCTTCCCAAAATCCCCTTCGTAGATGCTACACCTCCTCAGAAATCTGAATACGACCTTCAAAATTTAAATCAATGCATCAAAAAAATCTCGATACCAAAACCCTAGTTCAGCTGCTAAAATCCCAACATACCAATACGCATCGCATACCTTCAAACTAGTATAAAAATTACGAGAACTCCTCCACAAAGCCATATATGTATGCTTAAAGATTTATGGGATTTTATTTAGATTTATTTGAATTTTTGAAGCGGTGAAATTTCAGTTTTGGGTGGCGGCTCAAAGAAAATGGGATGAAGAATTGTCTGAAGGGTTTGGGGAAAGGAAGCGATAATATATAGGGGTAGTTTATTATTTTTTTATTCGGTTATTTTATTAATTCTTAATGCAACGCTATTTATATTTGTCCTTTGAAATCCATGTCGTCACACACAATATTCAATTTTAATGAAAGTGGACACACAACTATATTTTGCCATTACGGACCCAACGAAACTTGTTTCGTCGAATTCCGACTCTGTTTGCTTACACAGCATATTTTTAAAGTCAAATTATCAACTGTATTTCACATTAAAATCCCGTACGGCCACATATGGACTTCAAAAATCATGAAAATTGAAATCTAACAATAATTTAGTATTCTAGATCCAACAAAATTATTTTCGTCAAAAACGGAGGTCATTTGTAAAAACAGATATTTTTAAATCTCTAAATAAACTCATTTACATATTAATATATATAAAAATAATTAAATTAAATATTTATAAATAAATATTGTCGTATATACTCACATAGAATATAATACAGCTCTAGAATATTCCTATCTGAATTTACAACTCGACATTTTAAATCCAGATTAAACTAGTATTCAATTTATATATATATATATATATATCCATTTATAATTTAAATAAATCATTATAAATTAAAAAGGAATTCCATAGCGACTTTTCAAAATTTTGATTGGGACATAAATCAAAATCTACACAACGAAATCCCGATTTCCATTAGAAAAATATACTTCACCAGCTCCAAACGTTTCTTATTTCACAAAAATCCGCCTTAGAACGGTTTCTGTACATTCGTTTAAAGTTTGAGCTTCCAAATTACAAACTGCAGTGCCATTTCGGACTCGATTATAATTATAATATAAATTATACGTTCAACTGTCGTTTATATAATATATTCGTTAATATAATTCAACTCTAAACGGAATTATATATTATAAATGATCCAATTCACACAATATTGTGAATTCCACTAATTTCGACTATTTCGGAAATTAAATATATTATTATATTATTTATATTAAATAAATATTCAATATTATTTAATTAAACAACCATTTAAATCTCTAAATTACCATTTAAAAAAATTGTTATACAGAAAAAATATGGGACATTACATTCTTCTCCCCTTAAAATAATTTCATCCTCGAAATTGCTAAGCTAGAAAACAACCCTATTAACTGGGTTAAAAATTATTTGTTTACTTCTTTAACTCTGGTTTCACTATACTAACAAATTTCAATTAAAATATTAATTAATTTCTATAAACGAAAATTTTAGAAAATTCTGGAAAATTTTCTAACACCTGAAATTTTCGAAAAATTTCGCTAGTACCTCCTTTGTACGGCTCAATCAGTACAACTACAACTCGCCTATCTAGACCTTCTCCAACTCAAAAGAAAATAAACAGCCAAGTGGCTTGCCAAATCGGCTCATAAATCACCAAACTCAAGTAAAAGTAAACAGGCACCTTTTTGTCGTGCATATCAACTCTATCACTTCCATCTGTTATCCGTTCAGCATAAACAACTATCATCCCAATCAATTTCCAATTTTATCCTCAAAACCAAATCATTCACGTATCCGAGCCAAATTCCATTTCAAACCAAAGTTCCATTCTTGATTCCAAACTCCTGAATCATCAATTCAACTCACTTACCTCGTTAAGTTTCATCCACATGTTTCATTAACTAATTAATTCCTCTAATCACTTATCTTCATCCCAAAATCACAATTTTGATTTATATTTCAAAAATCAAACCATTTACTTGGCCAAGTCCAATTATATACCAAATTTCAATTTTACTCGATATTACTCCCTTTCAATACAGTTTCCACTTTACTAGCTTTAACTCAATTTTCAATTTGTTTTCTCAAATTCCTTTTTAATTTGTTTTAATTCAAACAATCTGTTTCTAGGAGTTTTTAAACAGCTTTGCTTTTCTAAAACCAGATATTCCTTTACATTATTCATAATAACTTATTTCCTCAAAGTAATTCAAAAACAAAATCTTTGGTAGTAATACGTCACTTAGAAACTCGAAAATGAACACTGATGGTGTGGCCAGCATCATCAGAATTATTTCCCAGCGACTGAAGTGAGTTCAATCCTATATCACTTTTCAAAATCATCTTTAAACATCTCCATTTTGAAATTTATTTCAAAATATCATTCACAATGCTCGTGAAACAATTTAAAATCTCCCAGGATTTTAAAATTCTCATATATTTAATTCAATCCATTTATAAACACTTTTTCCCAAATTTCCATAGTTTTAATTCCAGTTCTAATTTAAATTCAGATTTACTTCATCTGATTTCGTATATTTCACTTATATGAATTCTGATTGGTTATTTATATAACCATTTAATTTTTAATCTTACTCAATTATAATAATAACCAACACATCAAATATACCATAATCATTCCAATATAAATAATTCTTCTATATCAAAATATAATTTGGGTAAAATTATTTCGTTTCCCTCTTTTCAAAACATACTGCGTCGGCTCATCGTATTCAAGTGTTTAGAAACCCCTACCGATACAGTGGATCAAACTGATCGACCAGAATTTACAAACAACTCAACCAATAAATCTCCACAACATAAAATTATTATTTTATAGAATCTACAAATACGTTCACTCGTATATATACACTCAACTCAATTTAAGGCATTACTAACCCCATCTCTACTGAGTCACGCCACAGAGCCAAGGTAATTACTTAACCTTCAGCTCTAATACGGGGAATTTTCGACTCTGAAAATCGACACAAATACCAATGTCGACTATGCAGACATCGGAAATACCAAATAGTTAATAGAAAGAAGTTAGAGGGTGAGAGTAGATAAGATAGAAAATTAGAATAGAAAAGGAAGAAGAACACAACAACATCAGAGTAAACGAATCTCACAGCGGAACGAATAAAATATAGTATACAAAGTAACATTGAAACACAAATCTGTATTTTGTATATTAGAGTATAATACTTACATCACAACGGAAATCAACAATAACTATAAAATCCTGAAGCCTCCTGCCCCAGCTCCTCCAAGAATTGCTGGAAATACCTGAACTACTTGACTGCCCGTACAAATTTAGGCAACCAAGAGTTTAGGATAAAACAAAACAAAATAAACTCTGGGTCAATCATGCGACCGGTGTGAGTAAACTCCAACCTTTCGGTTTAACTTTTCAAAATCATTTTCAAAAGAAATGATAATCGTAAGACTGATCCACACATAAATACGGATGGTTTTTACCTTACGATAACCCAAAACATTTTCAAAATCAATAAATTTATGATGTTATAATAATGTCTAATCACAAATAATTAACAATCTAGCAGAACGCCTGCATTTCACGCTCCACATATATATAGTATACAATCAAAACCGCATGCGCTTATTGGAGATTGGATTCCAACTATGACAAGGTATGGAACCACCTGCCGATAGTGTATCTCTAGAGAGGAATACACTAAGTTCAAGAAGAACGTCTTGCAACCCGACCACACATGACTGACCACTCATTTCTCTTGAGTGTATCGAATATATTGTCACCTACGGTTGCTAGCAACATAATCGTTCCCGGGAGATACAGAAGTGAAAAGAAGTAACAAATATGAATATTCTCTAGAAGGTAACAATACACCCTAATGGGGGCGACCCACATAGCCATGCTGCCCGCCCGATTTTTGTCATTTCCTGGTTGATAAGGCTTGAGGTCATAATGTATCTTTCCACATATCATACATTCATTTACTGTGAATGCCACATTGTCATACCCACCAAATCACAAATTGATTTCCACAAAAATACCACGGATATAAAGCTAAGAGAAACGAATTCCTCTACCACCAAATGTGGATACGTTTGAAGCGATCAATTTACGTGTACTGTGTCATACGTTCGTCTATACACTTTGTCCTGGGTCTGGGCAAAACAAAGGCACTATTCTGTAAATCCATCTTAGGCAATTTCTACTAAGGATCGCCAGAACAGCCCTTGCACAACTTCGTCTTCAATTATCTTCATCAGATTTGATTCGCAATGCTAACGCCGATAAAGAGTGGTTTTCAGAAAATGAATCTGATCCCGGTCTCTCCGTATTGACAATGGAAATGGTCAAAAGCTTCGATGGTCGGTGATTTAACTATCAAAGGAAAATATGTGTACAAACAACAGTCGTATTTCCAAATGGAAAACTTACTGAGAAAATCATCCATCAACACTGATCCCCTTTAATTTGACTTGCCATTCAATTATTCATTTCCCCATTTTCAATCCTATATATTCATAAATTCTTATCTTCTAAATTTAGAAGATATACGTTATTAATCATTGGAAAATATTTCCATATTTACTCTCATTTCTTATTTTCTATATTAGAAAAACATTTCTGATTTCTTATTTGGAAAACGTTCCCAAAACTCCTTCATTGGTTTTAAATAGATGTTCAAATAAAACATCGCGACGCCAACTCAAAACATTACACTCATTAACTAAATTCACTTAAACAGCCTTCACTATCGAACCTTAACCATTCCTTAGTTAAAAACGAAGTCAATCAAGTTGGGGTATAACTACCTCTCACACCTTAACTGGACAATATTTATAATTTTGAAATAAACAAAGTTCACCTTCTAAGTCTTTAACAAATTTCCTTACGTAACTCTCGGATTCTATTTACGAATCTACTTCCTTTATAGAATTCATTTGATTATAAAAATAGTGTTATAAACACATACTTCCGATATATATATATATATATATATATAATAACTTAAATATAACTTTTCTTTATTTAATTTGGATAAATAATTAAATAACTAATTTATTACATAAATAAATCTTGATTTAAAATCGGAAAGTAAAAGTACTTTCCTATATTCGATATAGTCAAATTTAAATGTATAATTCTCCCTCGAATAATCTATATTTGATAACTCTCTTCTGAATAAACTATATTCGATAATCTCTCCTTCGAATAACTATATTCGAAAATCTCCCCTTTGAATAACTATATTCAAAAAATCTCTCCTTCGAATAATTATATTCGATAATCTCCCCTTCGAATAACTATATTCGATAACTCTATTTCAATAACCAGTATTCGATTATCTCTAATTTGATTAACTCTATTTCATTAACTCTAATTCGAATAACTAATATTCGACTAACTCTATTCGATTAACTCTAATTCCTTTCCCATTCGAATTCCCATTTGAATTCCTATTCAAAACCCAATTTCTTTATAAATGTTTTAAATTATAAAATATTTATTTTAATCAATTGTTCACATCGAATGTGAAAATATTCCCTTTATATGATCCATTAAGTTTGATTTCGTATTTTTAAATAATATCCCATTTCCAAATTCTATTTATACTTTTATTTATAGAATTATTCATACGAAATCTTTTTTTTATTTCTAACACTTGAATCTCATTTATAAATCCTTTTATAATTGCTACATTCAATTTCAATCTCAAATATCAGTGTTAAAACCGATTTTTACTTCCATATATAAATTCAGACTTATATATTCAATTTATCCAATGATGAATTATTTACTTAATTTATAAAACATTATTTATAAATTAATCTTCTACATTTTATCTATTAAAACTGATTTCTACTTTAAATTAATCTTTCCCATTCATCTGTTAAAAACAGGTTTCCATTTAATATTTATTTCCCACTTATTTTCTTTTATAAAGTTCTATTCATTTTATATAATCTCACTTTTATAACTCCTATATATTTTCTGAATAAATATCCCCTTTATAACTCTATTTATAAATGATTCCAAATATTTCCTTTTCAATTCTGTTTGTAAATGTTTACAAATATTCCCTTTTCAGTTCTGTTTTTTTACAAATATTTCCTTTATATAATTCTCTTTATTTCATATAAATATTTCATTTATAAAATTCAATTTATTTTATATAAATATTTCCTTTATATAATTTTCTTTATTTTATATATAATCCCTTTTTTAGTTTTATTTATTTTCCAAAATATTACCTTTTATAATTATATTTATTTCATATAAATATTTCCTTTTATATAAAATCCATTGATTTTATATAAATATTTTATTTTCAAAATACACTTTGAAAATTCCCTTTTTACATTCCAGTGTTCCATATGGTTTTTAAAATACCAAATCAAAAGGATCAATCATCATCCAAACACACACAATCAATAACAAATTATATACCACATCATATATCACAATATATGAAAAACAGTATTATAAATATTGAGGAATCCAGTTGGATCCCTCCAACCTGTTCCCCTGCATCCACATATGTTAATCAATATAATTAACATCAATTTCATTTCAATATGAATTAGTCTGATCAACAAAATCAATATTTGATTAACAATATTTATATAACTATTTCGATATTTTCAACCAATCAATTAGTAGTTCGACCAACCAATCAACACACGGTAATCAACCAATATTTATCATTTCTAAAAATACGTTATGTAATATAAACTGAGCAGAGTTAGTGATATTTACTCACATTGGACGATCATCGTTAAAATAACGATAACTGTCGGTTGATTCAGATAGACAATTTATTTCGCTATAAATTGTAACGAGCTCCAATTCACTCCCAGCCAGTTCCATTGCATAGCCGCTATCCATACGATCCCAACGAATCTTGTTTTACTGAATCCTGATAAAGTATGAACTATTTATTCATTTTACAACTTCATATACATTATATAAAAAAACTAATTACCATTAATTTATTTATTAAAGACCTTAAATCATGATTACCCCTTAATACCACTATTTCTCCCTTGTAACCCAGTTCCAACGCAACTGCTCAAAAACAAAATGACCATGTCATGTTCTTTGATTCATTCCCTCATTCTACTCCACAAATCCTAAACAAATAACACCATTAACCTCTCCATTTACAAATCCCCTTGTCTAACTTGCCTTCATCCACAAAAATGATTAGCAGTAGCTCCTTCATGACCCTACAGAACCCACGAATTATCTTAACGCATTTTATATACTCAAATAACCATTTACCAATATAACTGATATTAAATTAACCTTAAATGATCTTCTTAATCCACGTATTAAAACTAATACGCCTTCCCTGATTAAGAAAAAAATTGTTGCTCCTATATAGCACTCACCATAGACGATCCTTCCATCGATCCATTTGTGCTTCACGCTGCACCGAATCAAACCCCAAGACATCGGTTCTCTTCCTCCTTGCAAATACTTCGCATCCATCCCCAAATGTTAGAACTCGACATTGTTTCTCAAACGTGACTTCAAGGAACTCACACACCCTGTCAGTGAAGTTGCGTCACCTATTACCACCGATCTTACCAAAAACCCCTTCGTAGATGTTATACCTCATCAGAAATCCGAATACGACCTTCAAAATTTAAATCGATGCACCAAAAAATCTCGATACCCAAACCCTAGTTCGGCTGCTAAAAGCCCAGCATAACAATACGCATCACATACCTTCAAACTAGTATAAAAATGACGAGAACTCCTCCACAAAGCCATATATTTATGCTTAAAGATTTATGGGATTTTATTTAGATTTATTTGAATTTCTGAAGTGGTGAAATTTTAGTTTTGGGTGGTGGCTCGAAGAAAATGGGATGAAGAATTGTCTGAAGGGTTTGGGGAAAGGAAGCGATAATATATAGGGGTAGTTTATTATTTTTTTATTCGGTTATTTTATTAATTCTTAATGCAAAGCTATTTATATTTGTCCTTTAAAATCCGTGTCATCACACACAATATTCAATTTTAATGTAAATGGACACACATCTATATTTTGCCATTACGGACCCAATGAAACTTGCTTCGTCGAATTCCGACTCCGTTTACTCACACAGCCTATTTTTAAAGTCAAATTATCGATTGTATTTCACATTAAAATCCCATACGGCCACATACTCACTTCAAAAATCATGAAAATTGAAATCTAACAATAATTAAATATTCCGGATCCAACAAAATTATTTTCGTCAAAAACGGGGGTCATTTTTAAAAACAGTTATTTGTAAAGCTCTAAATAAACTCATTTATATATTAATATATTTAAAAATGATTTAATTAAATATTTATAAATAAATATTTTTGTATATGTTCACATAGAATATAATACAGCTCCGGAGTATTCCTATTTGAATTTATAACTCGACATTTTAAATCCAGATTAAATCAGTATTCAATTTATATATATATATATATATATATATATATATATATATATAAATCCATTTATAATTTAAATAAATCGTTATAAATTATAAAGGAATTCCATAGCCACTTTTCGAAAATTTTATTTGGATATAAATCATAATCTACACGATGAAATTCCAATTTTTCTCTTCCATTGGAAAAATATACTTCACCAGCTCCGAACGTTTCTTATTTCACAGAAATCCGGCTTAAAACGGATTCTGTATAATCGTTTAAAGTTTGAACTGCCAAATTACGAACTGCAGCGCCATTTCGGGCTCGATTATAATTATAATATAAATTATACGTTCAACTATCGTTTATATAATATATTCGTTAATATAATTCAACTATAAACGGAATTATATATTATAAATGATCTAGTTCACACAATATTGTGAATTCCACTAATTCGACTATTTCAGAAATTAAATATATTATTCTATTATTTATATTAAATAAATATTTAATATTATATAATTAAACGACCATTTAAATCTCTAAATCACTATTTCAAAAAAAATTATTATACAGAAAAAATACGGGATGTTACAAAAATATTAGAATTGGCATAATTTGTATAATTAATATGAGTTTGGACATATAATTCACTATGAATATAATTGGGTAAATGGGCATGAACACCTATAAGACATAGATAATTAATTGGTTAAAATGCTTAGGATTACGGTAATTAGAAACTGTAACTGCACTTATGACACGTGGTTAGATTGCATTTGTGGTGGAAGTCTGCCCGGACCCGACCGACACATCCAATAACCGCAAATGTTAGATCTAATGTGAGGGGTCTAATTGCACAAATACGAGATGGGCTAAGACACGAGGTTAGGCCCAACTTGTGGAAGAAGTATGCCCGGACCCGATCGGCATATCCAACATCCACAAGTTATAGGCCTAATGTGGGAGTTTAGCCCATTATAACCATAAATGGACATGGTAACGAATTGGAATACTTAACCAAGTTGAATCCGTAGGGATTGTGTGAACATGAACATGAATAGGGTTAAGTAAACTTGGTTGAACAATGGGAGGGTTAAGTTAAGTATATCTGAGATAGGTGGGTAATATTTAAACATAGGCCCATGAGACTTAACCAATTGGGGTTATGTATTAAAGACACCTATAGGTAAGCATAACCGGTAGAAAGATTGGGGTTATATAATTAAAGACACCTTTTAGGGTAAATATAACTTGTGGGAAACCTAGTGGGGGGTACAAGACAAAGGGTAGAGCTTGTATCATATTGCGTGGGACCCGTTCCAGTCAGTAACCCGGAGTAGGTATCAAACAAAGTACTCCGAACTAGGTCAGAGATGGTGCACGCTTACTGAACTGATTGTAAGAGATCCAAACGTGGAGGACTGTGTGGGCAGTGCAAACCGACCAGGTCATGTGCGTGCATAGACCGGGCAGAGGGGGATAAGACGACCATGGCACCTGTAGATATCGGGCTGTGCATATCAGCGAAGGGTTGCCACTTTAAGATGTGATACATCCTACGATGGGGCCAGCATAGAGTATCTATGTGGATTAGGGAGCCGATCGATTAGGGTAGTAGTTAGGGTACATTTGGACGTATGCCTAAGTCTACCACCTTATAGTGGAAGGGATCATCTCATTCTGGTTATACTAGTAATGGTGTAGAGTAATCATTGGGGAAGCGTATACACTCTATCCCGTTATCTTTTCATGCTTACCTTTTATGTAGTTATATCTCTCTTATCCACTTATATGCCTATCATGCTACTTTTATTTATTTACTTGCTAAAAGTAACTAGACTCGCCAGACTTTATGTCTGACACTTTTTGTTTCCTCTTCTTTCTTCCGTTTCCCCCCAGGTTCTCAGGCCGTGAACACTCAAACTTGACCGTGATTCTGCTTTATCTTGCTAAGGAGGTGCTCATGAAGTATTTCTCAAGTCCTTATGTCTACTATGGCTTTGTCTTCTTTTGGGGAACTATGCTTTTTATGTACTCTGATGGAACATGACAAAAAAAATTATATTTTTGTAATGGCTTTTACGTAGTTTCAGACTTGCGATATTTTGGACCACGATATTATGATTTATGTTGAAATAAAAAACTTGCGATATTTTGGACCACGATGTTATGATTTAGGTTGAAATAAAATTTTTAATTCCGTTGTTGCTTTTATATCTATTGTAACGACCCGGATTTTCGGCGACTTTGGTTATCGACATAAGCACGATGTCGATAACCAAAACATCGAAAAATCCTGGTAATTAGTGAAAGAAATTAGAGGGTGAGGAAAGATAAGATAGAAACTTAGAATAGAAGAAGAAGAAGAACACAACATCAGAGTAACACGAACCTCACAGCGGAACGAATAACATATAATATATATAACATAACTTGAAATATACATCTGCACTTGCATATACATATCATTATCATAGTACAGCACTTACAACACAGCGGAAATAACTATAGCTATATGATCCTGAAGCCTCCTGCTTCAGCTCTTCAACTATATCTGTAAAATCCCGATTACTTGATTGCCCATACAAATTTAGGCACCCAAGAGTTTAGGGAAAACAACAAAATAAACTCCGGGACGCAACATGGACTGGTATGAGTAAAACAGTTTAAAAACAGTTCGAACAAGTAAATGATATCTCATAAGAACACGCCGCATAACGGAACGGGTTTTTCCCTTATAAGAATCCAAAATAACTTTATATCAAAAACCTTTTGATATTATAATAATGCCTATAAATCACAATATATATAATCATCTAGCAGAAACGCTTTCATCTCACGTCCTACATATATAGTATACAATCAAAACCGCAAGCACGTATTGGGTAATGGATTTCCAACTACGACAAGGTATGGAACCACCTTTCGCTCGTGTACCTCTAGAGAGGAATACACCGGGTTCAACAAGAACATCTTGCAACCCGACCACACATGACCGACCACTCATTTCGCTTGAGTGTATCGAATGTATATCACCAACGGTTGGGATCAGCAACCGTTTCCCGAATGGGACAGCATCAACAATAGATTTTTAGAAGTAAATGAAACTCTAGATCAGGTGATTATACACCCTACTTCGGTGCGACCTACTTAGCCATGCTGCCTGCCCGATTTCTGTCATTTACCGGATGATGAGGCTAGAAGCTACGCTTTATCATCATACCAGATTCACTTTGAATGCCACATCATCAAATCCATCAAATCACCAATTGACGTCCTCAACCATACATTATGTGTTAGCTAAAAGAAGTTTCCTTCTTCGCTTCCACTCTTGGTACGGTTGGAGAAATCAATATACGTGATCGTCTAGAAATACTCTGTCAGACATCCGTCATACAAGTCATCCAGGAACAGGATGAACTGAAGGCACTATTCTGTAAACAAGATAGCCCTTGCATAACACCGTCTTCAATTATCTTTGGCATATATGATTCGCAACGCTTATGCCAATACAGAGTGGTTCTTTGGATAATAATCCAACCGGTCTCTCCATATTAACAACGTTAAAATGGTCAAAAACTTTGATAGTCTGTGATTTAACTATCGAAAAAAAACAGGTGTGCAAACAACGATATTATTTCCAAATGGAAATTATATCGATCAAACATCATTTAACATTTATATCCTTAGTTCATTTTTCATCTCCTATTTCCCTATATTCAACATTTGCTATTTTCTAAATTTAGAAAATATATGTCATTAACAATGGAAAACATTTCCATTTCCTGTTTTCTTTATTAGAAAACATTTCTGGTTTCTTATTTGGAAAACATTTCCAAAGCTTCTTCATTGGACTTAGACAGATGTTTTAAACAAACCATCGCGATGCCAACTCAAACCATTTCCTTTACTGCCGAACCTTAACAATTCCTTAGTTAAAAACGAAGCCAATCAAGTTAGGGTAGAACTACATCTCAGACCTTAACTGAACAACATTTCTAACTTTGAACATAGACAAAGTTCACTTTATATCCCTTTACTAACTTCCTTACTTAACCCTCCTTCGAATTGCTTTATTCGATTGACTCTTTTCACTTAACTCTATTCGATTAACCCTTATCAATTAACTCTATTGGATTAACACTATTGGATTAACTCTATTTGACTAATGCTATTGATTTACTCATTTCACTTAACTCCTTTCGAATAAACTATATTCGATAACTCCTTTTACTTTAACTCTAATCGATTAACTAACATCGATTAACTCCTTTTTACTTTAACTCTAATTGATTAAACTAACATCGATTAACTCTTTTTACTATAACACTAATCGATTAAACTAACATCGATTAACTGCTTTTAACTTTATTCTATAATCGATTAACTAACATCGATTAACTCTTTTGCTTTAACTCTAATCGATTAAACTAACATCGATTAACTCCTTTTAACTTTATTCTCTAATCGATTAACTAACATCGATTAACTCTTTTTACTTTAACACTAATCGATTAACTAACATCAATTAACTCTTTTGCTTTAACTCTAATCGATTAAACTAACATCGATTAACTCCTTTTAACTTTATTCTCTAATCGATTAAACTAACATCGATTGGCTCCTTTTACTTTAACTCTAATCGATTAAACTAACATCGATTAGCTCCTTTTACTTTAACTCTAATCGATTAAACTAACATCGATTAACTCCTTTTAACTTTATTCTCTAATCGATTAACTAACATCGATTAACTCTTTTTACTTTAACACTAATCGATTAACTAACATCGATTAACTCTTTTGCTTTAACTCTAATCGATTAAACTAACATCGATTAACTCCTTTTAACTTTATTCTCTAATCATTTAAACTAACATCGATTAGCTCCTTTTACTTTAACTCTAATCGATTAAACTAACATCGATTAGCTCCTTTTACTTTAACTCTAATCGATTAAACTAACATCGATTAGCTCCTTTATTCTTTTCGAATAAACTATTCATTTATAAAGATTTACTTTTAGTAACAGTCCTTCACTTTACAAATGATTCCCCTTTTTATTTACTTTCGAAATATTTTCTTTTACAAAATCTGTTGATTTTATAAACTCCCTTTATTTCAATATACATTGAAATAATTCTTGTTACATCCCAGGGTCTTTTATGATATTTAAAATATCGAATAAAAATGATCAACATCATTCCAACACCCATAATCCATAACAGATTATATAACACATCATATATCACAATATATGAAAACAATAAAATAAATGTTGAGGAATCCAGTCCTCCAACCTGTTTCCCTGCATCTCAGATGTTAAACAATATAATTAACATCACTTTCAGTTCAATATGAAATATTCTGTTAACAGAATCAATATAGAAATTCAACTAACTGACTAGCAGTTCAATCAAACAGTCAACACACAGTCAATCAGCCAATATTTAACAGTTCTAAAAATACAACACGAAATTATAAATTGTTCAGAGTTAGTGAGATTTACTCACATTGGACGATCATCATTAATAACGATAACCATCGCTCGATTTGATTCAGTCGGACAATTTATTTTGCAATAAATTGTAACGAGCTCGGATTCACTCTCAGTCAGTTCCATTTGGTTGCTCCCGTCCATACGATCCCGTCTGATCTTGTTTCGCTGAAAACCGGTATCGTATGATGAAGTTATGATGTATACAAGTTCATATAATATTTAAATAAAATGTTGGACTAAATAAATTAAATGGGCCTCACCCCCTTTTAATAAAAACCTGGCCCATACCCTTATTTTCCATCGCCCCAACACCGCTTTACCCTTAAAGCCCAGACCCTCCTTCTTCTATGATACCTCCAGTATTCCATTCATGGCCATTAATTCCTCCACGTTCTCACACTCCACTTCACCGTTCCCAAAACCACCATGATTTCTTCCATACTTTACTAACTAAAATCATACCCATAAAATTTGAAAACTTAGTTGTACGTGCATTTCACTTTTCAACCACTGACTGCACACTCTTCATGGAAAAACGTAGCACACCTTCACCTATTCCATCACAGAAGTCCACCCGTCCTCAATCTAACTTTACCAGTCTCTCGTGAATAATGAAGCTCCAGCTCCTTCCCACGTGAGTCAAAAAGTGCAGCACCTTTCACCCTCCATTTCATTCGCAGGTTTCCACCACAGAAACCATGCAAACAAGACTTTGGCGCTTGCTCTTCTACCCCAGTACACGACAGATTTTGGAGCCAAACCTCCCCAAAGTCGAACGCCACTTCACCGCAGCAACTTTCAGTCCAACGGATTTTTACAGCACCCGGTTACAACGAGAACCAACTCGAGCTCACCCTCTATCCTCGCGTTTTCCAAGGCGCCATAGCACGACAGTGAAACCATTGATGGGTTTTAAATTTTTATTTAAATGATCGATTTTCTTTTTAGTATACTTTGTCTTCTCACGTTTTAAGGGAGGAGTGGCAGCCGCTGTTTTCTCGTTTGTTTTCACTGGAACTGGCGGAAAAATTGGGTTCGGAGAAGATTTTTTTTGTTTGAGGGATTTTAGAATGAACGGTATATAATATAGAGGATTTACACTTAGATGCTAAGGAAGCATGTGTGTACAGATAGTGACCATTCGTGTGGGTAGGTTGATGCTCACGTGTGGACTGTTTTGATTACATGTTTGAGTTTTAAAGTGTACGGTATCCGTTATATAAAATTCTGTTCGCATACAAACTGTACGAACAGAAATAAAAATACCGTTGGGATTACCAATGTGCCATGATCCCAAAATTGTAATAATACCGGTAGATGGACTCATATTGTGAAACCCCGAAATGTCGATACAGGGTGTCAAATACTTCCAAATAAAAAGTTGCTTATTTAATTGATTAAAAATTACCATAAAATTCTAAAAACTAAATTATCACTATGTCTCAAAAGAACCTTGTCTAGATTCAAGCCCGGTATCTGGTTATATTGAATAAATCATTACGGTCGATAAACGATTCTATAGCGACTATTTTAAAATTTGATTTGGACATAAATAAAAATCTACACGACGAAATCCCGATTCTTCTCTTCCGCTAGAAAGATATACTCCACCAGCTCCACACGTTTCTTGTTTCACAGAAATCCAGCTTAAAACGAATCTTGTACATTCAGTTGAAGTTCGAATCGCCAATTTACGAACTACAGCGCCATTTCAAGCTCGATTATAATTATAATATAATTTATACGTTCAACCATCGTTAATTAAATATATTCGTTATTCTAATTTAATTCTAAACTGAATTAAATATCACAGATGATCCGGTTCATAGCATATCGCCATTTCAGCCAATTCTGATTATTTCATAATTAAATATATTATTTAATTTATTATTTTAATTAAATAGTCATCATTACCTAAATCCACGACCATTAAATTCACTATACCACCATTTATATAATTAAATTAATTAATTCTAATACCTCTGCCAATGCGGGTCATTACATCTATCTTGTAATGTTTCCATTTCTGTTTACCTATAATGCTTCACGAAACTTAATGCATTCTCTTAATGAGTGACATTAACGGACGTCGGGTGTCACACTTGGTATCAGAGATGAAGGTTACCAGATTAGATAAAAAAAATTGAAAATTATTTTCAACAAGGTTTTAAAAGAAAGCATTTTCAAAAGAAAAGTCTATTTTGAAAAACATATTCCCCAAAGTTATATGTAATATCTCTCGATTCTCAACTTGATTCCTTTTTCTTTTTTGTCTAGGGAACCAATCCTTCCCAAAAGGTGTCCCCATTGCGGCATGGTTCTGTAGGCATGTTAAGACTACGACACATGTCGAAGGGCAATGAAGTGCCTAACCTCCATCTGTAGCCGCAGTAGTTTCACATGCGGCTAACTTTCTCGAGCTTTGTAAGGATTTCTGTATGATGGAGGCAGCTTTTGAGAGATTAGTTAGCTTGTTTCATAAGAATGGTAAAAAAAAAAGGAGAATAAGGAAGTTAAGACTGAGGAAACAACACAAAATAAGAAGGTATGGCCCAAGAAAGGATAACAACAACAGAAGAAGGACAGAAAGAATGAAAAGGCTAAGGAAAAGAAGAAGTGCCATAGTTGCGGATGAGAGGGTCACTTGGTGAAAGACTGCAAAAGAAAAAAGAATTCTTGCTTCAATTGTGGGGAGGTAGGACACCTTGCTAGGGATTGCCCGAAGAAACAGGGATAAGGTCAAAGCGCAGGATCTTTTGAAGGACAAGCGTACGTTCTCATGGTCAGTGCCCCCGGGAGAGGTAGTAATAATGTTTGATTTCCCCTTTTCAATTATCCATTTTAGAGTTCTTTTTTATTCTAGCGCTTCTCATTCATTTATTTCTAATTCTGTGGTTGAGTCTCTGCACTTAAATACTAGTATGATAGTGGATCCCGTAGTTGTCTCAAACCTCATTGGTGGTTCGGCTCATTTATCTATGATTTTTTGGGGTTTGAGAATACTTGTGTTAGGTATTGAGTTTGAATGTGACACGTATGTGCTCGGTTTTATGGGCTATGGTTTGATTCTAGGGATGGATTGGTTAACCACGTATGGTGCCATTCTAGATTATGAGAGGAGGGCCGCTAGACTTTTGACTTGCCATGGGAGGACCCTCGAGATTTCTTGTGACCCACAAGGGTTTGTTATGCTTAGTTTCCTAGGATACATCTATCGATGATCTGCAATCTGTTCCAATAGTCCGAGAATATTCTGATGTTTTTGATGAGGTACGGTGTTTACCTCTGAGGCACGAGATCGATTTCCACATATATCTGGTGGACAATGCAAAGCCAGTTGCATTACCAGTGTGCCATATGGCTCCGAGGGAAAGGAGGGAGCCGAGTAAACAAGTAGGGGAGTGTCCGAATTTTTAACAACATTAAAGAGGATAAATTAAACAATAATTAATTTAATATTCAGAATTAGAGAAAATGGACTATACCATTGGGTTCGTCTCAAAATTCAGGTCAGGATAGACATTTGGTTTGCGTAAAACGGATACTGTATGAAGAAGTTATGAGGGTTTTAAGTTGGTATATGCGCGAAAGATTATATATATACGCATGAGTCAGAGATGAGTCAGAATTTTATCCAGAACAGTTCGAATTTGAAAATTTTGTCAGAGCGGCAAAATTCCCGCTCTAGGGGGTCGACCCCCTTTAAGGGGTGTCGACCTATGGGTCGACCCACCCACAGGGGTGTCGACACCCATAGGGCAGAGGTGGCAGTCAGTTTCAGAGGGTTCTGGAGCTATAAATATGTGTCCAAATCTCCTATTTCTTCATTGGAAATTATGGGAGCCATATGCTGCCGGGATACGAACTGAGACGGAACCATTTTCTACATCAACGTACTTTGCAAATCAAATTCAGAAATTCAAGATCCATTCTTTCTCTATTCTCTAAACCTAACGCTGTGAGTTTCTAGTTATTTTTAGGTTTAAACGAATAGAAGTAAATTATGAGAGACTATGATTTGGATATGTGTAAACCATGAATCTATGCTATTATCATATCTTATGCTATGTCATGATAGATCTATTTCTCTAGATCCAATTCAATAGTGATTATTCATTATGTTATTATTGTGGATCTTGGTTTGTAACTATATTGTGGTTAATATAAATCTGTTAATTTGGGTAGTTATATCATTGGATAGATCTAATCTTTTATGTAAATCATGAACATATGTCACCATGAATTGGTTAGGATTGGATCTAAATCTTTATCTTAATTGTAACTTTTATGACATGCTATGATGTGGATTTGCGTAGATCTATTTCTAAACCAGTAGATCTAATTTATGTGGACATTGAAACTGTTAGTTAGATCTAGATTATCATCTTGTGTGTATCATGTTAGATCTAAACCAATTGGACATCTAAATTGCTAATTTAGATCTCACTATGCTCATTGAGATATCATAGTTATGTTAGAACCAATTGACTGGCACATGTTCACCAGTTTTACGTCCGCCTTGTTATGATGTTAATTACATGTTCAATCACCTTATTATCATGCTAGTTTATGTTTATGCCAAGATGATCACTTTAGTTATATTCCCATTATTTTCCCTATTATCGTTTATGACTAGTCTATTGTCTAGCCAAGGCATGCTACCAATTTATGAGTATGCTAGTTAGGGAACGGAGGAGAAGGGTTAACATTGGCATAATTTGAATATGAACATTATTAGACAAATAATTCAAATAGGGATAAAAAGAGAAATAATCATCTATAATGACATAGGTAGATTTGGATAAAAATGGAAGGTCTAGTAATTACGATTAGGAATTGTAATTGCAATTATGACATGAGGTTTGGTTGCATTAGTGGTGGAAGTCTGCCCGGACCCAACCGGCATATCCAGCAGCCACTAATGTTGAACCTAATGTGAGAGGTCTAAGTATGCAAATATGAATCGGGCTAAGACATGAGGTTAGACCCAACTATGGAATAAGACTTCCCGGACCTGACCGGCATATCCAGCATCCACACGTTGTAGGCCTAATGTGGAAGGTCTAGCCCATTATAACCATAATTGGACATGGTAATGAATTGGGATGTTTAACCTAATTTAATCCATAAGAATTGTATGATTATGAACTTAAGTTAGGCTTAAGTAAAATTGGATGGGTAGTGGGTGGGTTAAGTAAATTAGAGGGGGTGGGTAATATTTACATATAGGCCCATGAACTTAACCCAACAAGGTTATGTAATTAAAGACACCCTTTAGGGTAAGCATAACTGACATAGGGCTATGTAATTAAAGACACCTAAGGGTATGCATAGTCAGTGAAAAAACTAGTGGGGATACAAGACAAAGGGGAGAGCTTATATCATATTGTGTAGGACCCATTTCAGTCAGTATCCTGGAGTAGGTATCAAATAAAGTACTCTGTGCCAGGCGGAGAAGGGGCACGCTTACTGATTGATTATAATAAATCCAAATGAGACGGACGGTGCGGGCGGTGGAAACCGATCGGGCCGTGTGCGTAACACTAGTAGATATGGTTGTGTACATCTTAGGAAATGAAAGGTTGCCACTTTAGGAAGTGATACCTCCTACTATGGGGCCAGCACAGGAATCTACAGAATAGGGAGCCGATCGATTAGGGTAGTGGTTAGGGTACACTCGGACGTATGCCCTAAGTCTACCAACTTGTAGTGGAAGGGATCATCTAATTTTAGTTATACTAGTAATAGTGCAAAGTAATCATTATAGAAGTATATACACCTTACCATGTCTACTTTGTCACACCTTCCATTTATGTAGTGATCTCTCTTATCCACTTTATATGCCTATCATGTTACTCATATTTATTTACTTGCTAAAAGTAACTAGACTCGCCAGACTTTATGTCTGACCTTTTATTTCTCCTTCTTTCTTCTGTCCCCCCTCCCCCAAGGTTCTCAAGGAAGAAACACTCAGGCTTAGTCAGGACTCAGATATCATCTTGCTAGGAGCTACTTCTGAAGTATGGCTCAAGTTTTTGTCTCTACTATGGCTTAACTCTTTCAATTGGGGATTTATGCTTTTTATATACTTATGTGCTCTGATGGTGCAAGACAGAAGTTATTTTATTGTAATGGCTTTGTGACTTATGGTATTGTGGACCATGGTATTATGATTTATCTTCGAAATAAAAATTTAAATTTCCACTGCTATCTTATTTATATCTGTCTAGTAATTATTCTATGTCTTTTTACCTATAACGTTTCACGAAACTTAATTCATTCTCTTAGTGAGTGACATTAATGGACGTGGGGTGTCACAGGAAGCTACTTGAAAAAGGATTTATCCGGCAAAGCATATCAGAATGGGGTGCTCCAGTAGTATTCGCAACTAAGGCGGATGGTTCACTTTTCTTGTGTGTGGACTATAAAGAGTTGAATAAACTCACCAAGAAGAATAGACAACCGCTCCCAATTATTGATAATTTATTTGATCAGCTTGTTGGTGCCTTGGTATTTTCTCAGTTAAACTTGGCCATGGGGTTTCATCAGTTGAGGGTGGCTGAAGATAGCATAGATAAGACCACTTTTAGGACTCCGGATGGTTTCTTGAATGACTAGTTATGCCTTTTGGGTTGACAAATGCACCATCCTATTTTGTTGATCTAATGAGTAGGGTGTTTTGGGAGTTTCTAAATAAATCTGTCGTGATCTTTGTTGATGATATATTGATCTTCTCCAAGAGTGAAGAAGAGCATGCCCAACATTTGAGAGAAGTTTTGAAAACTCTTTGTGGGCATCCGTTTAAGGCAAAGTTCTCCAAATGCCATTTTTAGGGAAAATATTTGAGATTCTTGGGGCATATGGTCTCCAAAGAAGGTATAGTTGTTGATCCCGCAAAGGTGGTAGCAGTGCAAGATTGGCAAATTCCGAAAAATGCAACAGAGTGAGAAGCTTTCTTGGATTGGCAGGCTATTATAGGAAATTGATTAAGGAATTTACAAATGTATCAGCCTCGCTCACTAGGCTGACGAAGAAGAAATTGGCATTTTCATGGGATATATATTGTGATGTTGCTTTCCAACGTTTGAAGAGAGATCTGACAACAACCCCAATATTGACCTTGCCTGATGGGGATAAGGTGTTTACAGTTTACACTGATGCGTGTGGTATTGGGCTTGGTGCAGTTCTAATGTAAGAAGGAAAGGTAGTGTGTTATGGGGTAGACAGTTGAGAGTTCATGAGAAGAACTACCCCAACCATGATTTAGAGCTAGCTGCCATAGTATTTGCGCTCAAGATGTGGCATCATTATTTACTTGGAGAGAAGTTCGAGTTATATACCGATCATAAATCTCTCAAGTATCTGTTCTCGTAGAAGGACCAACTTAAGGCAACAAAGGTGGATGGAGTTCCTAGATTCTTATGATTTTGAAATTGCATATACCCTTGGGAAGGGTAATGGAGTGGCCGACACATTAAGTAGGCAGAGGATGGCCTTAAGTCCTTTGTTGTGGAAAGGAAGAGCTTGGAGTTCATATCAACTTTTGACTTTAGACCCTCCATCGAGATTTAGCCTAATTTATTTGCATCACTAGAAATATGACCAACTCTTATGGATCAGATAAGAGTTTCACAACAAGATGACCCACAGATTTTTGACATCATGGATAAGCTCAGAAAAGGGGATACTTCTAGTCACCTCAGTAGATATTCCATAGATAAAAAGGGTGGTTGCGACGAGACGGAAGGCTTTGTGTTCCTCAAACTGGAAGCTTGATAAAGGAAGTCCCAGAAAAAGCCCACCATTCTAAGATGACTATTCATCCAGGTGGTGATAAGATGTACAGAGATATGAAGAGGGTTTTCTTTTGTGCTGGGATGAAGAAAAATGTGGCAGAGTTTGTTTATAAATGTTTGGTTTGCCAGCAAGTCAAAGCTGAGCAAAAGAATCCCGGTGGTCTACTTCATCCTTTGGAGGTTCCACAGTGGAAGTGGGTGAGCGTCTCCATGGATTTCATAGATGGTTTTCCTAGATCAAAGAAAGGCAACAACGGTACCAGGGTTGTGGTGGATAGACTTACTAAGAGCGCTCATTTCATTCCAGTTAAGAGTAAGAGGATGACATCATGATTGGCAGCAATTTACGTTCGTGGAATAGTCCGTCTTCATGGAGTACCTTCCAGCATCGTAAACAATCTTGACACCATCTTCACTAGTGAATTTTGGAGGAGCTTGCAAGAAGCATTAGGTACACAATTGTGTTTGAGCACAGCTTATCATCCTCAGACCGATGGACAGACGAAGAGAGTGAATAGAGTTCTTGAAGATCTTTTAAGGCTGTGTATCCTATACTTCGGAGGGACATGGCATGAACATATTCCTTTAGTAGAGTTTGCCTACAACAACAGTTATCAAGCTAGAATTGGTATGGAACCCTTCAAAGCACTATACAGATGAGCCTATAGATCACCAACTTATTGGTGGGAATCTACAGAAAGATTATTACTTGGACCTGATATGGTTAGAGAAACGTCCGAGAAAATTGATCTTATTTGATAGTGGATGAAGACAGCCCAAGATAGGAAGAAATCTTATGCAGACAAGAAAAGGACTGACATTGAATTTGAAGTGGGAGACTTAGTTTTTATTGAAGTATCAGCTCTGAGGAATGTGGTTTTCTTTCGATCTATAGGGAAATTGGCACCCAGATTTGTGGGACCATTTCCCATAACCGAAAGGATCGGCCAAATGACCTATAGAGTAAAGCTCCCAGAAAATCAATTCGGCGTTAATGATGTTTTCCACGTTTCTCATCTGTGGAAGTGCTTGCATGACACCATGGAAGTTGTTGAGCCAAGTATATTAAAGGAAGTAGAAGTGGAATGGGAGGCAACAATTAAAGGAGTTCCTACCCGTATTCTTGGATCATAAGTTAAAAAGCTACGCAATAAAAAAATCAAGATGATAAAGGTTCAATGGGGAGATAACCCAGAGAATGTGACTTGGGAGACCAAAGACAAGATTCGTGCTTCATGCCCTTTCTTTTTCGAGGGTATGTCCTTAACTCCTTTCCTAAAGTTTTATCTATGCTTGTTTCTATCATTTGAGTATGTCCTATCAATAGTATTTTCGACCTTTAAATAGGAATCCTATGGATGTAAACATGTGTTTGAGACATGTTATGTTTGATGGATGCAAGGGGATGCAAGTTTTTGCTAGTGGTTGCCTGTGGATGCATATACACACACATTAGGCACCAGATTGGCTCAATCACTCTCATACCGCATGTATATGTGTGTGCATTTTTCTTTTCTTTTAGTGGGTTTAAATGAATGTATTAGCATATGGATGTTGCATTTGGATGAATGAGTGTGCACATATATAGAACTTACATGTTATAATATGATTACTATAATGTGGCTCTTGCTTCGCATAAGGGCAAGTATTTTACTTGGAATATTGATGCATTGTGGTCTGCTTTGTTGTTGACATCTGGGCGGGTGGCTTTGGTGGAAACATTTTGTGCTTAGTTGTTAAATGCGATTGTGTAGTCCATGGTCATAGTGTGCTTAGGTGGTCCTATCGAGGTTAAAAAAAATTGTTGAAACCAATGGTGCAGCTTGTGGGTGTTATTACATAGAGTAAATTACGTCGGTAAAGCAGTGTTCGGGAATATATGTTTGAATGCATATAGTATGTTAACAATGTTACACACCCGCAGTTGTAGTAGTATAATTGTTTGTGTATTCTCACTTCAAAGATTATATTGTCAAAAAATTAATTATTTTCATTTTAACCCCGCAGGCGCGTACACACACGCGCGCACACACACATAAATATACACACACACTGTATATATACATATATACACACACACATGTACACATATATATAAGAGATAGAATAAAGAGCACCTGAATAGTGTGGTACCGTATAGCCCCGCTTACTTTTTCACATAACCCACTTTCTCTCTCTGTAACACCCCGTATTTTCTGTGAACATAAGAATGAAAAATCAAAGAATAATTAAATTGTAACAAAATAATTAAGGGAAACGGTTTACGCCATTGCATTCGTCTCAAAATTATGCTTGGAACAGAGTCCAAGTTTGCGTAAATCGGACTCTGTATGAAGAAGATATGGCCTTCAGAAGTTTCAATAAAAACAAGCCCGAAATTCAAAATTCAGATTTTCGAAATTCAAAACAGACACCCGGGCTGGGTCGGAAAATTCCCGCCCAGGACCCAGGTCGACACTAGGGTTGACTTGGGGGTCGACCTGGGTAAACAGGTTGACACTAGGGTCGACCTCCCCCCTGTTTTCCCAGATCCAGCTCTGACCTTTTCTGCCACATGTCGCTCTCTGATTCGTTGTGTGATGTGGCATGCTGCATTGGACGATTCTGATGGCTTCTGGACTGATCTAAAGGCTCTAAATTACCCTATTCTCCTATTTAAACACCCCCAAACCTAGCTTTCTCCCCATACCATTTCATTCTGCCTATACTCTGCCTCTATTCTAATTAAAAATAAAAATGGCATCGCTACTCTGTTGGAATCAAAACTAGGATTAATGCATCTTCTTCCAATCTGAATAGAATTAAAAGAGAATCAAATCTAATTGATAGTCTATGCCAAAGGAGCGCTATTCAATGTCAGAATACAGATCCCAGAAATCAATATTTACCTTTTCTACCGTGAGTACAGTTATTTTCAGATATGAAATTTAATAATTATAATGAAATTTTTGTGAATCTGGATCTGAGGTTATGCATACTTTTCTGTGGATCTATCTTGATTGTGACTGTTCTGTATATGTTCCCTCTTTTCTTCCTTTTTGTTTATAGCCAGGCTACCACGAGCCTGCGCCAAATCTCATAAGAGATTAACGCACGAACGCTAAATTTTGGGACAAATAATGAATGATGCATAATTGGACATGACTGAACTGTGACTAATTTGAGAAAAGGGACATATATTAGATCTGTGTATACTCTGTAATTTGGAAGAAGAGGAATCATTGTATGATAATATGTGACTTGAAAACTTGGGGACATAATGCATATAAAAAAATTAAGATCTTATTTTGAGATGTTATAATTTAAAGATCTAGACCTTTAGGGTAAATTTTATGTAACGATTCATGACTTGAAAAAGGAATATGTGACTTAGGCGTAGAGACCTATATTATAATAGGATAACTATCAGTGTGAATACGCCTAAAAGTGGATTTTTGGATATTTGGTATTAAAAGCTATAATTTGGCATAATTCATATGGTATATCATGATTTGGGCTTTAGAGAATATTCTGTACTCTGCAAAGTTTAACTAAAGATTTGGACATATGTTGTATTAAGAATTATGACCACGATTTAGACATGTAAGTTTAGGCTAAATTTATGATTAGGCAAGATATGTAAATAAAGTTTTAGAAATATATAATCTGCTAAATCTGTTATCTGCTAAATCTGTTGAATTGCCTGATCTGCTAAATCTGTTATCTGTTAAATCTGTTGAACTGCCTAATCTGCTAAATCTGTTATCTGCTAAATCTGTTGAATTGCCTAATCCGCTAAATCTGTTATCTGCTAATCTGATGAATCGCCTAATCTGCTAGATCTGTTATCTGTTAAATTGCCTAATCTGTTGAAAGCTAAATAATTGTAATTTGGGTATGAAAATCCGTAGGCTCGATCTAAGATTGAGTAAAACATGGAAATGTGATTAATCTGATGTAACCTATAAAGAAGTTTAATCTGTTAAATGAACAAAATTAGTCGGATATCTGTATAATCTGTAATGGAATGAATTGGCTATGACACGAGGTTAGATTCTGTAACAACACGTACTTTAATAACATGTTAAAACCATAAATCAAGGAAGAATTAAATTTTAAAATAAGAATCAGGGAAAATGGGTTGCGCCAATGCGTTCGTCTAAAATTCTGCTTGGAAATGAGTTCGAGTTTTCGAAAAAACAGATTCTGTATTATGGAGATATGACCCTCCGAAGTTTCAAGGATTTTCGAAACTGAAAAACATCTCGAATTCGTATTCGAAAATTTGAATTCAAGCCCCAGCGCAGACTGGGAGGGAATTTTCTCGCCCAGGACCAGGTCAACCTGGGGGTCGATACTATAGTCGACCTCCCAGGGGCCAGGTCGACCCTATGGTCGACCTGGTGCCAAAATCCAGTTTTGAGCCTGGGTTCATTTTGATGTTTTTGGTCTCGTTTTCAGTCTAGATTCGTTCGCCTAATCCAATATAAATAGCCCCCTAACCCCATTCTCTTTACACCATTCTTCTCTAACCTTACGCTGCACAAATTCTTGATGGACATGGCTTCTTCTTCTTCTTCAAAATTAAATTAAAAATAAAGTTAATCAAATCAAGGGAATTTTTCTACCTTCTTCTTCAAGCAACATAAGATTCGCAAATTGGGGATTTTCTGCTACAATCAAATCAAGATTCAACGATTCAACAATTCGACGACTAGTTTCTAGATTCAACTTCTGCATCTCAATTTCTTAGTCCACGATCCGTAAGTTCTAGTTACTTTGAGATTTAAACTTGTTAATTGTAGTTTGGACATGAGATAAAGTGAAATTGGACTTAAGTATGATAATCGATTCACATCTATTCTAGTTTCCATCTTGGATCTTGACATTTGGGAATATTGCTATGAAATCAGTTTGGACCTATTCATGTTGTAAATCAAACTCTTTCATGTCCATAACATTATCATGCCTGTGATGTTGAATCAGTCTATTATTTACAAAATTTGGGACTATCACCGTATGCCATGACTATCACCTTATTATGCTAGCTATGAAATCCTATTATTTTCTATATGCCAGTGATATTGTAACCAATTATCTCAAGTTATGTCATGCTAGTCTTGTAATCCCTTTTATCACTTTATGCTCGTCCTTTTTGCTTATAATAGTTTTTATGTTATTCCCTTTATTTCTGGATTTGGATTTACTTGTAATTTAGATCGACTCACGTTTACATGCGATGGGAATACGATTTGGGTAGATTAGGCAAAACATGAATTGGTTATGAACATGAATCATGAACTTGATAATAGGCATAAGTTGAAACATGAAACTTGAGATGAAACTTGCCATGAAACTTGACACGAACTTGACATGAAATTTGAACATGGACATGACACTAGAATGAACTTGAAAATGGCCAACTCGAGGTTGGGTTGAGTTTGCAGTGTAATTCTGCCCGGAACCGCCCGACAAATCCAGTGACTACAAACAATAGGATCCAATGTGGGTAGTAGGTCATATTGCGCTTGAAACCCGAGGTCAGACTGAGTTGTGGTGTAAATCTTCCTGGAACCGCTCGGCATATCCAGTGACCACAACAACAGGTCTAATGTGAGAGGTTGGGGTGCATTAATGAATTAATGCCACATGATAGGGTTAAGTCATAAAGATGAAAGACAACACTTAACCAACTTGACACATGATTAGTGGGGTTAATTCATGAAATTGAAAGACAACACTTAACCAACTTGACATACTAGACTGATAAGGGTTAAGTCATGAATTTAAATGACAACACTTAACCTGTTGGATGGAAACCCTAGTTACGCGGTCCATTTCAGCAGTAACCCACTTAGATGTATCATGGTACCCTGGAACTAGGCAAGGTGGGGCATGATTACTGGGCTGATTGTAAGCGACCCAAACAACGGCTGAGTTGGTGCGCCAGTATAGGTTCAGGCGGACTATGGTCGTGCACGTAGTCCGGAGTTGAAAAAGCAGGCATTGGGAATCATTATGTTTACACTGTGCGTGCTTGATTCGTGTCGGTGGTTGGCACCCTAGGGCTTGATACACCCTATGGTGGACCTAGCACAGGTGACTACATTCGTGATAGGGCCGTATGACACAGACATACGACGAGCTAGAACTTGTACGGAGCCGATCGATTAATGGATCGTTCCGCAGGACCCCGAAATGGGTCATTTCATGATATTGGGCCAAGGGATCATTTCATGGTTAATATATGACATAGGTTTGGGATACTAGTACAGTTGGTGCAGCGAATCTTGAACATGCAATGCTATACTTGATTTATCATGTTATCTTAATCTGTCTTGCCCATCTTGACAGCATCCTTATGTTTACTTTCAGTTTATACATCATGTTACCTTTACCTGTTTTTATGCTGAAAGACACTAGGACTTACCAATCTTTATGACTGACCCGTTTTCTTTCACCTCTTTTTCTTTTGTTCCCCCACCCAGGTTCTCAAGGAGGAAACTCTAGCACTTACCTTGGATTTCTCTTGCTTTCAGTTCAGTTCATGTACGGTTTGATCTTGAGTTCTGCTATGGCTGCATTTCTGCTATCTTGGGGAATTATGCTATTTTTGCTGTTTAAGCTTTTATGCTTCTTTATTTATGCAAGACAGAATTTGTTGTAATGGAAAATGATGACTTTGGCTATTTGGTACTTTGGATGAAAAAGGCTTTGACTATTTTGAAAGTAATGAAATTTATCTTTTGATTCTTCCGCTGTTTTATTCATGTCTGTCTTGTAATATTTCTATGATTGTTTACCTCGATAACGCTCCTCCAAAACTAGTTCATTCCCTTTGTGAGTGACCCTAGCGGAGGTGGGGTGTTACACTTGGTATCAGAGCAGAAGGTTACTAGACTGGGCAAAAGTTTTTAAAACCGTTTACAAAGAAGCATTTTTCAAGAAAAGTTTTGTTTTGTTTAAAGGCTATTCCCCAAAAGCCATTAGCACTATCCTTTGTTTCCTCATTTTGAATCTCTTCTTTTTCATTTCAGCATGTCTGGGAATCTTAACCTTCCAGAGGGTGTGCCAATACCTAGTTGGTTCTGGAGGTACTTAGAGGCTAGGGCCCACGATGCAGGCCTAGCAGATATTCCTCCTCCAGCTACAGCAGTTCCTCCTCCTCCTCGTGCAAATGCTTTCTCAAAGATCTGTATAGATTTTAGGGCCATGGGTGGAAAGGATTTCAAGGGAACTGAATCATTCGTAGAAGCGAGGAACTAGCTCAAAGAAACTAAGGATCTGTTCTTTATCTTCGAGGTGGACGATAGGCAAAAGTACAGTTGGAAGTATGGTTGCTCAAAGACGAAGCTTCCTATTGGTGGGAAGTCACTAACGCTGAGAGACCTGATGACACATGGATGGATTTCAGGATAAGGTTTGAGATGAAATTCCTCTCACAAGCTGAACGAAGTCTACAGCTGGAAAAGTTCTTATCTCTTAAGCAAGGAAGTATGACGGTCAAGGTGTACGTCAATCAATTCAATCAACTGGTCCGGTTTGGACTAGACCTAGTGAATACTCCTCGTAAGAAGGCTCTCTGTTTTGTCAAGGGATTGAATGAGCCACTTCACAGGTTGGCTATGACCCACATACCTATGGGGGATACTTACGAAAGGTTAGTAGACATGGCACTCTTAAATGAGGAAGACAAGGGCAAGAATGAGGCAAAAGCAGAAGTGCCTCGAGATAAGAAGGGGGAAGGGTCACAGAACAAGAAGGCTGATCCAAAGAAAGGCGGGAAGAACAACAAACCCCATGAAAAGAGAAAGTGTAATTTTTGTGGCATTCCTGGACATCTGGTCAAAGACTACAGGAAGAAGAAAAGGAAAATGGGTGGTTGTTTCCACTGTGGTGGGATAGGACACATGGCTAAGGCCTGCCCAAGGAAGCAAGGGCAGGGAGCTAGACCTTTTTCTAGAGGACAAGTCCACGCTCTCACGGTACCTACGCAAGAACGAGGTAGCAATATTTCTGTCGAAAGTTTAGTCTATCTTTTTGATCATCCTGTTCGAACCTTGTTTGATTTTGGCGCATCGCATACTTTTATTTCTTCTGATATTGTTGAAACTTTGCACCTAAGTACTAGTCTAGTTGAGGATCCCATTATTGTTTCAAATCCAATTCGTGGCTCCGCACATTTATCTGTGATTTGTGTGGATTTGAGGGTTTCTATCTTAAGCGTAGAATTCACGTGTAATGCTTATGTTCTCGGATTTATGGGATACGGTTTGATTCTAGTCATGGATTGGCTATCCAATAATGGAGCCATTCTCAATTGTGAACGAAGGGTAGTTAGACTCGTGACTCGCCTTGGTAATACCCTTGAAATTTCTTGTAACCCTATGGGTCTTGTCATGTTATGTTATCTAGAATCTCTTGACTCATCTATCGATGATTTGTAATCAGTAAGGGTAGTCCGAGAATATTCCGATGTCTTTGATGAGGTTAAGGGGTTACCCCCTAAACGCGAGATAGATTTCCGTATATATCTTGTTGATAATGCTAAGCCAGTTGCGCTGCCCGTTAGATACATGGCCCCGCGAGAGAGAAAATAGCTTAGTAAGCAATTCAAGGAGTTACTTGAGAAAAAATTCATTAGGCGAAACATTTCTGAATGGGGTGCTCCGGTGGTATTCGCTACTATGGCGGATCGTTCGCTTCATCTAGCGTAGATTATCGTGAGTTAAACAAGCTGACTAAGAAGAATAGGCACCCACTACCGAGAATCGACCAGCTTGTAGGAGCGTCTTTTTTCTCTCAACTCGATCTAGCTACATGATTCCATCAACTTAGAGTGGCTGAGGATAGCATTGACAAGACTGCGTTTAGGACTCCGGATGGTTTCTTCGAATGGCTCGTCATTCCGTTTGGTTTGACGAAGCACCTGTTACTTCGTAGACTTGATGAGTAGGGTGTTTAGGGAGTTCCTTAACAAGTTTGTGGTGGTCTTCGTGGATGATATTTTGATCTTCTCAAAGGATAAGGAAGAACATGCTAGACATCTCAAGGAAGAAATGGATACGCTTAGAGCACACGAGTTAAAGGCTAAGTTCTCCAAGTGTCATTTTTGGAGAAAAGAAGTTCGGTTTCATGGACATGTAGTTTCTAAGCAAGGTATAGTTGTGGACCTCGCTAAGGTAGCTGCGGTGCAAGACTGGAAAGTTCCTAAGAACGCAACGGAAGTGAGGAGCTTTCTCGGTTTGGCAGGCTACTATAGGAAGTTCATTAAGGACTTCGCTAAGATTTCAGCCCCTCTTACTAGGTTAACGAAGAAGTACCAAGCTTTTGCATGGGACATAAAATGTGACGTTGCTTTTCAAAGGCTTAAGAAAGCCCTTACCACAACTCCAGTTTTGGCATTACCCGATGGAGGTAAGATGTTTACGGTGTACACAGATGCGTGCGGCACGGGATTAGGCGCTGTCCTATTGCAAGAAGGGAAAGTGATATGCTATGGGGGTAGACAACTTAATGTTCATGAGAAAAACTATCCCACACATGACTTGGAATTGGCCGCGATTGTTTTTATGCTTAAGTCTTGGCGCCACTATCTTCTAGGTGAAAAGTTCGAGTTGTATACCGATCACAAATCGCTTAAGTACCTCTTTTCGCAAAAAGATTTGAATCTAAGGCAACAGAGGTGGATGGAATTCTTGGCATCGTATGACTTCGATATAGCTTATACCCCTAGCAAGGGTAACGTGGTGGCGGATGCGCTAAGTAGGAAAAGGTTGACTTTGAGTTCTTTGTTCGTTGAAAGGAAAAGTCTAGAGTTTATAGCAACCTTTGATTTCACACCTGTTGTTGAGTCGTTGGCTAGCACGTTAGCATCTCTTGAGTTAAGGCCTATGCTTCTAGACCAAGTAGGGACTTCACAGAAGGAAGACACACAGATAGTCGAGATCATGGACAAGTTGATTAAAGGTGAGATGTCAAGTCACCTCAGTAGGTATGCCATTGATGACAAAGGATGGCTAAGGCGTGATGATAGACTATGTATCCCACAAGTGGGAGACTTAGTAAAGAGAGTTCTCGAAGAGGCGCATCACTCGAAGATGACTATACATCCCAGAGGGGATAAAATGTACAAGGATATGAAGCGAATTTTCTTTTGGAACAGGATGAAAAAGGACATTGCGGAATTCGTTTCTAAGTGCATGGTGTGCCAACAAGTAAAGGCCGAGTCGAAAAAGCCCGGTGGGTTATTGCATCCTTTGGAGATTCCACAGTGGAAATGGGAGAGTGTCTCAATGGATTTCGTGGATGGATTGCCTAGGTCAAGGAAAGACAATACTAGCATATGGGTTATAGTAGATCGAATCACGAAGAGCGCTTACTTCATTCCTGTGAAGAGCAAGAGGACCGCATCTTGGCTAGCGCCTATGTACCTTCGAGAAATAGGACGGTTGCACGGAGTTCCTTCTAGTATAGTCTGCGATCGTGACCCGATTTTCACTAGCGAATTTTGGAATAGTTTACAAGAAGTAATGGGTACACGACTAAGTTTAAGCACGACCTATCACCCACAGACGGACGGACAAACCGAAAGGGTAAATAGGGTACTAGAGGATCTTTTGTGACTATGCATTCTTGACTTTGGTGGTACTTGGGAAGGTCACCTACTCTCGTTGAGTTCGCGTATAATAATAGCTACCAAGCTAGCATAGGAATGGCACCATTCGAAGCTTTATACGGAAGACCATGCAAGTCACCAACTTGTTGGTTGGAGTCGACAGACAAGCTCATACTTGGACCCGACATGATAAGGGACACTTCTGAGAAGGTTGAGTTGATACGAAGATGGATGAAAACGGCCCAAGATGGATAGAAATCCTACGTGGACAAGAGAAGGACAGACCTAAAGTTCGAAGTCGGAGATATGGTCTTTATAAAAGTTTCTCCTTTATGCAATGTGGTTCGCTTTGGAGCGGTTGGAAAGTTAGCACTGAGGTTCGTAGGACCATTCCCTATCATCGAGAGGATTGGACAGATGGCCTATACGGTAGAGTTACCCGAAAGGTTGGCCATAGTACACAATGTCTTTCATGTTTCGCATCTCTGAAAGTTCTTACATGAGTCTGCCGAGGTGGTTGAGCCAAGCATCCTTGAAGGTGTAGAAGTGGAAAGAGAAGCAACATTGAGGCGAGTTCCGATTCGTATCTTAGGAACGGAGATCAAGAAGCTAAGGAATCGAGAAGTCAAGCTAGTTAAAGTACAGTGGAGTGAAGCCCAAGAAGACGCAACCTGGGAAACTGAAGAGAAGATACATGCACTATACCCAATTCTTTTTGAGGGTACATTCTCGATCTCTTTTTCCTATAAGTTTACATACCTTTGTATCATGTACATGCTTTTGCTATCCATGTTTGTCTTATTATCTTCTTGATCCTATCTTGAGAACCTTAACCCTTTTGGATGTAAACATGTGATTGAAACATGTTATGGTTGATGACTGCAAGTGGTTGCTCGTGGTTGCATAGGCACTAGATCGGCTCAGTCACATATTTCATATTGCAAATGAATGGGTGCTTATACTTGTATATGGATGGAAATTTGATATGTTATTATATGGATGTTGCATATGGATGAATGTTTTTGCACTCATGTAGAGATTATAAAGTATGTTAGGAATTTACATACATGTTGGACTCATTACACTAACATATTTTGCGTTAAGGAGGTCTACTGAATCAGTAACCGCCTGATCATTTGCATTAGATAAGTATATATACACACACTCTTGCATAAGTTCATACATCATTAGAAATCTTTTAAGGACAATGGTTGCTTGTGGATGATGGTTGAGTAGATGGATAATCGGATGATAGGATGCATTCTTCTTAACTTGAAGATTTCGAGGACGAAATCCTTTAAGGAGGCGAGAATGTAACAACCCATATTTTAATAACATGTTAAAACCATAAATCAAGGTAGAATTAAATTTTAAAATAAGAATCAGGGAAAATGGGTTGCGCCATTGTGTTCGTCTCGAAATTCTGCTTGGAAACGAGTCCGAGTTTTCGAAATACGGATTCTGTATGAGGGAGATATGACCCTCCGAAGTTTCAAGGATTTTCAGAACCGAAAAACAACTCGAATTCGAATTCGAAAATTTGAATTCAAACCCCAGCGCAGACTGGGCGGGAATTTTCCCGCCCAGGACAAGGTCGACCTAGGGGTCGACACTATGGTTGACCTCCTAAGGGCTAGGTCGACCCTGTGGTCGACCTGGGGGTCGACCTGGTGCCAAAACCCAGTTTTGAGCCTGGGTTCATTCTGATGTTTTTGGTCTCGTTTTCAGTCTAGATTCGTTCGCCTAATCCTATATAAACAGCCCCCTAACCCCACTCTCTTTACACCATTCTTCTCTAACGTCACACTGCACAAATTCTTTATGGACATGGCTTCTTCTTCTTCAAAATTAAATTAAAAATAAAGTTAATCAAATCAAGGGAATTCTTCTACCTTCTTCTTCAAGCAACATAAGATTCGCAAATTGGGGATTTTCTGCTACAATCAAATCAAGATTCAACGATTCAACAATTCGATGACTAGTTTCTAGATTCAACTTCTGCATCTCAATTTCTTAGTCCACGATCTGTAAGTTCTAGTTACTTTGAGATTTAAACTTGTTAATTGTAATTTGGACACGAGATAAAGTGAAATTGGACTTAAGTATGATAATCGATTCACATCTATTCTAGTTTCCATCTTGGATCTTGACATTTGGGAATATTTCTATGAAATCAGTTTGGACCTATTCATGTTGTAAATCAAACTCT
Organism: Allium sativum; assembly: GCA_030737875.1. Lineage (NCBI taxonomy): Eukaryota > Viridiplantae > Streptophyta > Magnoliopsida > Asparagales > Amaryllidaceae > Allium > Allium sativum. Next base: position 360,750,984 of record CM060921.1, on the reverse strand, counting down.
TTCATGTCCATAACATTATCATGCCTATGATGTTGAATCAGTCTATTATTTACAAGTTTGGGACTATCACCTTATGCCATGACTGTCACCTTATTATGCTAGATTTAAAATCCTATTATTTTATATATGTCAGTGATGTTGTAACCAATTATCTCAAGTTATGTCATGCTAGTCTTGTAATCCCTTTTAGCACTTTATGCCCGTCCATTTTTCCTATCATAGTTTTGATGTTATTCCCTTTATTTCTGGATTTGGATTTACTTGTAATTTAGATCGATTCACGTTTACATGCGATGGGAATACGATTTGGGTAGATTAGGCAAAACATGAATTGGTTATGAACATGAATCATGAACTTGATAATAGGCATAAGTTGAAACATGAAACTTGACATGAAATTTGAACATGGACATGACACTAGAATGAACTTGAAAATGGCCAACTCGAGGTTGGGTTGAGTTTGCAGTGTAATTCTGCCCGGATTCGCCCGGCAAATCTAGTGACTGCAAAAATAGGATCCAATGTGGGTACTTGGTCATATCGCGCTTGAAACCCCAGGTCAGACTGAGTCGTGGTGTAAATCTTCCCGGAACCGCCCGGCATATCCAGTGACCACAACAACAGGTCTGATGTGAGAGGTTGAGGTGCATTAATGAATTAATGCCACATGATAGGGTTAAGTCATGAACATGAAAGACAACACTTAACCAACTTGACACATGATTAGTGGGGTTAAGTCATGAAATTGAAAGACAACACTTAACCAACTTGACATGCTAGACTGATAAGGGTTAAGTCACGAATTTAAATGACAACACTTAACATGTTGGACAGAAACCCTAGTTACGCGGTCCATTTCAGCAGTAACCCACTTAGATGTATCATGGTACCCTGGAACTTGGCAGGGTGGGGCACGATTACTGGGCTGATTCTAAGCGACCAGAACGACGGCTGAGTTGGTGCGCCAGTGTAGGTTCAGGCGGACTATGGTCGTGCACGTAGTCCGGAGTTGAAAAAGCAGGCATTGGGCATCAGTAGGTTTACACTGTGTGTGCTTGATTCGTGTCGGTAGTTAGCACCCTAGGGCTTGGTACACCCTATGGTGGACCTAGCACAGGTGACTACATTCGTGATAGTGTCGTATGACACAGACATGCAACGAGCTAGAACTTGTAGGGAGCCGATCGATTAATGGATCGTTCCGCAGGACCCCGAAATGGGTCATTTCATGATATTGGGCCAGAGGATAATTTCATGGTTAATATATGACATAGGTTTGGGATACTAGTACAGTTGGTGTAGTGAATCTTGAACATGCGATGCTATACTTGATTTATACTTGATTTATCATGTTATCTTAGTCTATCTTGCCCATCTTGACAGCATCCTTATGTTTACTTTCAGTTTATACATGTCATGTTACCTTTACCTGTTTTTATGCTGAAAGTCACTAGGACTTACCAATCTTTATGACTGACCCGTTTTCTTTCGCCTCTTTTTCTTTCATTCCCCCCCCCCCCAGGTTCTCAGGGAGGAAACTCTAGCACTTAGCTTGGATTTCTTTTTCTTTCGATTCAGCTCATGTACGTTTTGATCTTGAGCTCTGTTATGGCTGCATTTCTGCTATCTTGGGGAATTATGCTATTTTTGTTGTTTAAGCTTTGATGCTTCTTTATTTATGCAAGACAGAATTTGTTGTAATGGAAAATGACGACTTTGGCTATTTGGTACTTTGGATGGAAAAGGCTTTGAATATTTTGAAAGTAATGAAATTTATCTTTTGATTCATCCGCTGTTTTATTCATGTCTGTCTTGTAATATTTCTGTGATTGTTTACCTCGATAACGCTCCTCCAAAACTGGTGCATTCCCTTTGTGAGTGACCCTAGCGGAGGTGGGGTGTTACAGACTCTGTTTGCGGTAGATGCCTACCCGGAACTGACCGGCTTAACCAGCAACCGCAAACTGTCAGTCTAATGTGAGAGGTCGTAGGCATAACTAAAATATGCTTAGACACGAGGGTAGGTCTAGCTTGTGGCAGAAGTCTGCCCGGAACCGCCCAGCACATCCAGCGGCCACAAGCTACCGACCTAATGTGAGAGGTCTATGCATTAATATTTAATTAATGCAAATTTAAGAGAAATGTGGTGTCTAAAAACGTGTTGGGTGGATAGGGTTAAACCAACTGGACTGATGAATCTAATAAACCCGTTTCGTGAATCTGTAGGCCCAACACAAAGTTAGACAATTTGTAAGTCTATTAAATCCATACATCTGATCTGTTAATCTGAAAACTTGTTAACTTTATTGTCTGATCTGTGAACTAGTAATCTGAACTTTGTCTGAAAAGTTAATATGAATTCTGCTAGTCTGGGGACACAAGGTTAGCAGGGGAAATACTTGTGTCATCTGTTGTTTGGGACCCATATTAGTCAGTAAACCTTTCTGGTATCAAAACTTTGACCCTACACTATGTAGGGGTCCGGGCACGCTTACTGAACTAATTATAAGCAGTTAATTCTTATAATGGCGAGGGGTGTCGATGGCGCGTTCCAACTGGGTCATGTGCGTTCATGGATCCAGTCTGCACTGAGGATGTAAGACACCATAACATCTATAAATAGGTCTGTGCCAATAGGTTGCCACTTTAGGGAGTGATACGCCCTACCGTGGGGCCGACACAGGGTATTTATGTATTAGGGAGTCGATCGCTTGTGGGTAGGACTTAGGGTACACTTAGTTCTGTCTGTTTCTGTTGGGTGGTAACACCTGTCTGTTTCCACATGGTACTGTCTGTTGGGGTGGTAAAGGCCCGTTACTAGTGTACACCTAATTCTAACATTCTGTTTGCGTAGGGATTATTTTGTTTCCGTCTCTGATTCTGTTTTCGGTTTTGTTTCCGAAACTTCTATCTGTTGGGGTGGTAAAGGCCCATTAGTTGGGTGGTAAAGGCCCATTATTAGCATTCTGTTTCTGTACCGTATGTCTCTGTTCGGGTGGTAAAGGCCCATTAGTAGCATTCTGTTTCTGTAGGGATTGCTCTGTTTCCGTTTCTATTTCTTAGACATTAGGCTAACACCTAATCCTGTTATACTAGTATTAATGCAGAGAAGTGAAAAGCTTAGCTTAGCCTATATCATTCCGTACCTTCTGTTAACCTGCTATTTCTGTTACAATTATCTCTCATCCAGATTTATTTACATGTTATGATACTATTATCTGTTTATATGCTGAAAGTCACTGGAATCACCTGACTTATATCTGACCTAGTTTGTTTCGCCTTTTTTCTTTCCGTCCCCTCCCCCTCGATTTTCAGGGTGGAAACATTGGAGCTTGGTTCACATTCTCTCTACTTGAAGTGTTTGAAGTATTGCTGGGCTTTGGCTCTATCATTCCATGGCAGTTTATATTGGGGATTATGACTTTAAAAACTATGCATTCTGAAGGCTTTTGTAGAAGACTGATATTTATGTACTTGAATTCCGATATTGTGATTTTGAAAGATGTAACCAAACTTATTTCTGTTTTTGTTGTAATAAAGTTATAAATTTTTCAAGTACTACTTTATCTGTCTTGTAAATTTTCTGTTCTGTCAACTAAAACGCTCCATCAAAGTTAAGGCATTCCCTTTGTGAGTGACCTTAACGGAGGTGTGGTGTTACACTTGGTATCAGAGCTGAAGGTTACCGGATTTGATAAAAGTTTTGAAAACTATTTTGAAAAAGGTTTTAAAAAGGAAGTATTTTCAAAAGTAGAGTTTATTTTGAAAAACATAATCCCTAAAGCCATATGCCTATCTTTCTATCCTTTGTTTTGAACCTTTCCTTTTCTTTCGTTTCAGCATGTCTTGGGATCTTAACCTTTCGGAGGGCGTACTGATCCCTGGCTGGTTCAGGAGACACCTAGAAGCTAGGGCTAATGATGCGGGCCCAGCAGACGTCCCTCCTCCCCCCAGCTGCAGTGGTTCCTCCTCCCTCTCCTCCTCCGCGCGTGAATACTTTCCCGAAGATATGTAGAGACTTTCGAGCCATGGGTGGGAAGAACTTTAATGGAACTGAATCCTTCGTGGAGGCAAGGAACTGGCTCAAAGAAACTGAGGATTCGTTCGTTATCTTCGAGGTGGACGATAGGCAGAAGATACAGTTGGCGGTATGGTTGCTTAAGGACGAAGCTTCTTTTTGGTGGGAGGTCACAAATGGAGAGCGTCCGGTAGAGAGATGGATGGATTTCAGGCATAAGTTCGAGATGAAATTTCTCTCATGAGCGGAAGAGAGTCTATACGTAGAAAGGTTCTTGGCGTTGGAGCAGGGGAATTTGTCAGTGAGAGAGTACGTCAACAAGTTTAATCAGTTGGCGAGATTCGGCTTAGATTTGGTAAATACACCGCATAAGAAGGTACAAAGGTTTGCTAAAGGTTTGAATGAGCCGCTACACAGATTGGCAATGTCCCACATTCCTATGGGGGCTTCCTTCGAGAAATTAGTTGACATGGCATTGATGCATGAAGAGGAAACCAAAAGTGAGAAGAAAGAAGTAAAGGTTGAAGGACCACAAAACAAGAAGGCGGGGCCCAAAAAGGAAACACAAAAGAAGGATGAGAAGTCTGAAGATAAGAAGGAGAAGAAGTGCTTTACTTGTGGAAGCTCGACCCATTTGAACAAGGATTGCGGAAAGTGGAAGGGCACTTGTAACACCCTACCTCCGTTAAGGTCACTCACAAAGGGAATGCCTTAACTTTGATGGAGCGTTTTAGTAGATAGAACAGAAAATTTACAAGACATATAAAGTAGTACTTAAAAATTTTATAACTTTATTATGACAGAAACAGAAATAAGTTTGGTTATATCTTTCCCAATCACAATATCAGAATTCAAGTACAAAATATCGGTCTTGTACAAAAGCCTTCAGAATGCATAGTTTTTAAAGTCGTAATCCCCAATATAAACTGCCATGGAAAGATAGAGCCAAAGCCAAGCAATACTTCAAATACTTCAAGCAGAGAGAATATGAATCAAGCTCCTATGTCTCCACCCTATAAACCGGGGGGGGGGAACGGAAAGAAAAGAGGCGAAACAAATTAGGTCAGACATAAGTATGGTGAGTCCAGTGACTTTCAGCATATAAACAGATAATAGTATCATGACACGTAAATAAAACTAGATGAGAGACAACCGTAACAAGAATAGCAGGTTAACAGAATGATATAGACTAAGCTAAGCTTCTTACTTAGTCTTCACTTCTCTGCACAAATACTAGTATAACAGGATTAGGTGTTACGCTAATGTCTAAACCGAAAGAGAAACGGAAGAAAAATAATCTATACAAAAACAGAATGCTAGTAATGGGCCTTTACCACCCGAACAAACAGAAGGTACAGAAGCAGGATACTAATAATGGGCCTTTACCACCCAACTAATGGGCCTTTACCACCCCAATGGACAGAAGGTACGGAAATAGAATCAGAAACGGAATCAGAGACGGAAACAGAATAATCCCTATGGAAACAGAATGTCAGAATTAGGTGTACACTATTAATGGGCCTTTACCACCCCAACAGACGGCACCACACAGAAACAGACAGTGTTGCCACCCAATGGAAACAGACGTTACTAACAGAAACAGATAGCACTAAGTGTACCCTAAGTCCTACCCCCAAACGATTGGCTCCCTAATACATAAATACCCTGTGTCGGCCCTACAATATGGTTTATCACTCCCTAAAGTGGCAACCTATTGGCACAAACCTATTTACAGATGTCACGGTGTCTTACATCCTCAGAGCAGACCGGATCCATGCATGCACATGACCCGGTTGGAACGCACCATCAACACCCCTCGCCATTATCAGAATGAACCGCTTATAATTAGTTCAGTAAGCGTGCCCGAACCCCTACACAGTGTGGGTTCAAAATTTTGTAACCAGAAAGGGTTATTGACTAATATGGGTCCCAAACAATAGATGACACAAGTATTTCCCCTCCTAACCTTGTGTCCCCAGACTAACAGATTTCAGATTAACTTGTTTACAAGTTTCAGACATACAGAGCTCAGATTTACTAGTTCACAGATCAGACAATCAAGTTAACAAGTTTTCAGATTAACAGATCAAATGTACGGATTTAACAGACTTACAGATTTTTTTACCTAACTTTGTATTGGGCCTACAGATTTACGAAACTGGCTTATTAGATTCATCAGTCCAATTGTTTTAACCCTATCCACCCAACACGTTTTAGGTATCATATTTATCTTAGATTTGCATTAATTAATTATTAATGCATAGACCTCTCACATTAGGTCGGTAGCTTGTGGTCGTTGGATATGCCGAGCGGTTCCGGGAAGACTTCTGCCACAAGCCAGACCTAACCTCGTGTATAAGCATATTTTAGTTATGCCTACGACCTCTCACATTAGACTGACAATTTGCGGTTGCTGGTTAGGCCGGTTGGTTCTGGGCAGGCTTCTATCGTAAACAGAGTCTAACCTCGTGTCATAGCCACTTTACAGAAAATATCAGACTAATTATGTCTATTTAGCAGATTTAACTTCTTTACAAGTTACGGCAGATTATCCAAAGTTCAATTAACATGTTTTGCTCAATTTTAGATCGAGCCTCCAATTTATAATTATTCATCTTTCAACAGATTAAGCAATTCACCAGATTTAGCAGATAACTATTTTAGCAGATTAGGCAATTCAATAGATTAAGCAGATAACAGATTAAGCAGATTAGGCAATTCAACAGATTAAGCAGATAACAGATTTAGCAAATTAGGCAATTCAACAGATTTAGCAGATAACAGATTAGCAGATTAGGCAATTTAGCAGATTTAACGGATTAAATATTTCTTAAAGTTCTATTTACATATCTTGCCTAAATTTACATGCCTAAATCATGGTCATAATTCATAATACGACATATGCCCCAAATTTTAATTAAACTTTGCACAGTACAGAATATTCTCTAAAAAGTCTCAAACAATATGAATTATGCCAAATTATAGCCTATGATGCCAAATATCCTAAAATCCATATTTAGGCGCATACACATTAATAGTTAACCTATTTTAATTATGATCTTTACGCCTAAGTCACATATATCTTTTTTTCTCTTTTCAAGTCATAGATCGTGATATAAAATATGCCCCAAAATCTAGATCTTAAATTTTAATCATGTATTAAGTCCTCAAAATCAGATCTTGCATTATAATATGCATTATATTCCAAATCCAAAGTCATATGCTATTATATAATAATTCTTCTTCCAAATCACAGTCTTTTATACATAGTATGCACTGATTCTAGATCTTAATTTACAACCTATGTTCTTTTCTCACATCAATCACAGATCAGTCATGTCCAATTATCCAATATTCATTATTTGTCCAAAATTAGCGTACATGCATTAATCTCTTATGAGATTTGGCGCAGGCTCGTAGTAGCCTCGCTATAGAACAGAAAGAAAAAGGAGATACAGAATAGTCACAGAAAAACAGATTTGACAGATAAGAATATGCATAACCTCAGATTCAGATTTATAACCATGCCAAGATCATAATAAAAGTTTATATCTGAAAATAACTGTACTCACAATTTAAAAGGTAAACCTTGATTTCTGGGATCTGTGCTCTGACACTGAATAGCGCTCCTTTGGCGTAGACCGTCGATTAGGTTTGATTCTATTTTAATTCTATTTAAATTGGAAGAAGATGCGCTAGTTCTAGTTTTGATTCTAGCAGAGTAGCGACGGCATTTTTATTTTTAATTTGAATAGAGGAAGAGTATAGGAAAAATGAAATTGTGTGGAGAGAAAGCTGGGTTTGGGGGTGTTTAAATAGGTTAGAGCTCATGAATCCGGTCAGAAAGGTGTCTAGGTGCAGAAAAATGGATCTGTCTACAGATCTGGAAAAGGGGGGAGGCCGACCCTAAGGCCGACCCTAGTGTCGACCTGCTTACCCAGGTCGACCCCCAGGTCAACCTTAGTATCGACTCGGGTCCTGGGCGGGAATTTTCCCGCCCACCCGTGTGTCTGTTTTGAATTTCGAAATTTGAATTTTGAATTCCGTGCTGATTTTTTTTACTGAAACTTATGAAGGCCATATCTTCTTCATACGGAGTCCGATTTACCCAAACTTGGATCTATTCCAAGAAGAATTTCGAGATGAACGCAATGGCGCAACCCGTTTCCCTTGATTTTTTTGTTACAATTTAATTATTCTTTGATTTGTTACTCTTATGTTTACAGAATATATGGGGTGTTACATTCTCCACTCCTTAAAGGATTTCGTCCCCGAAATCTTCAAGCTAGGAAGAACGTGTCCTACCATCCAATCACCCACCTACTCCACCATCATCCACAAGCATCCATTGTCCTTTGAAAACTTCTAATGTTGTATGAACATATGCAAATGTGTGTGTATATGTTCCTTATCTAATGCAAAGATCAGGCGGTCCACTGATTCAGTTGACCTTCTTATTGCGAATTATTTCAGTGCCATGAGTCCAACATGTATGCAATTTTCCTATTTGATACATATCATTTCTTTATGAGTGCACAACCATTCATTCATATGCAACATCCATGTGCTGAGTCAACCATTTTGCATCCATAAAATTTTTAACAATGCACACACATCCATATGCAGTATGAGAGTGTTTTTGAGCCGATCTAGTGCCTAGTGTGTGTATATGCATCCACGAGCAACCACTAGCAACCGCTTGCATCCACTTGCAACCATTAAACATAACATGTCTCAAACAATGTTTACACCCATTAGTTTCTACCTAAAGGTCGAGCGATCGATATGATACAACTGAGTGACAGAAGCAAGTATAATTAAAACAAAAGCTTTGTTCCTATTAGACATTGATTTAAGAGAATAACCCCCTAAGTATCAACCCGAAGACCAAAATCAACATCAGATTGACACTCAGAGAATCACTCTTATTAAACAAATGTCCAATTGGAAATCTACTTCATGCTTTGAGTAAAAACACCTATCCTTTTCAAAAATATTCAGGTACTTACAGACTACTAGTACAGATCAGATTACCAAATGATTTTTGGGAAACTAAACATGATTAAAACCCAGAACGCATGTATCATAGTCAACTTAACGCCCAACACAGATACCCTCAAAACCCAACTTATCGCAAACAGATGAGTCATATCCCTTATGGGTTTGAGTCTATAGCGGGATCAGAAAAAAGACTAGTGCTAAAGTGCAGAGTTTCAATTACAAAATCAAAATGCCAGAATCAGAAAGAGTTTTAACTCCATAATCAGATAAGGAAATTAAACCTTCTACATAAATTTTCTTATTTCTTTCCTATCCACCAGCCTCGCGAGCATTCGCCTGCCCTCCCAAGGTAGGTCCTGCCCTCTGTCCTCGTTTCTTTGGGCGATCCCTAGTGAAGTGCCCCATTTCTCCATAGTTGAAGCAATTGCCCTTCCTCTTTCTGCAATCCTTGTTCAGATGGGTCGAGCTTCCACAAGTAAAGCACTTCTTCTCCTTCTTGTCTTCAGAGCTCTCATCCTTCTTTTGCGTTTCCTTTTTGGGCCCTGCTTTCTTGTTCTGTGGTCCTTCAAGCTTTTCTTATTTCTTCTCACTTTTGGTCTCATCTTTATGGATCAATGCCATGTCAACTAATTTCTTGAAGGTAGCCCCCATAGGAATGTGGGACATTGCCAACCGTGTAGCGGCTCATTCAAACCTTTAGCAAACCTTAGTGCCTTCTTATGCAGTGTATTTAACAAATCTAAGCCGAATCTTACCAACTGATTAAACTTGTTGACGGACTCTCTCACTGATAAATTCCCCTGCTTTAATGCCAAGAACCTCTCTACGTGTAGACTCTCTTCCGCTCGTGAGAGAAATTTCATCTTGAACATATGCCTGAAATCCATCCATCTCTCTGTCGGACGCTCTCTTTTTGTGACCTCCCACCAAAAAGAAGCTTGGTCCTTAAGCAACCATACTGCCAATTGTATCTTCTGCCAATCGTCCACCTCGAAGATATAGAACAAATCCTCAGTTTCTTTGAGCCAGTTCCTTGCTTCCATGAAGGATTCAGTTCCATTAAAGTTCATCCCACCCATGGCTCGAAAGTCTCTACATGTCTTCGGGAAAGTATTCACTCGCGGAGGAGGAGGAACCGCTGCAGCTGGGGAAGGAGGGACGTCTGCTGGACCCGCATCATTAGCCCTAGCTTCTAGGTACATCCTGAACCAGCCAGGGATCGGTACGCCCTCCGGAAGGTTAAGATCCCAAGACATGCTGAAACGAAAGAAAAGGAAAGGTTCAAAACAAAGGATAGAAAGATAGGCATATGGCTTTGTGATTATGTTTTTCAAAATAAACTCTACTTTTGAAAATACTTCCTTTTTAAAACCTTTTTCAAAATAGTTTTCAAAAACTTTTATCAAATCTGGTAAACTTCATCTCTGATACCAAGTGTAACACCCCACCTCCGTTAAGGTCACTCACAAAGGGAATGCCTTAACTTTGATGGAGCGTTTTAGTTGACAGAACAGAAAATTTACATGACAGATAAAGTTGTACTTGAAAATTTTATAACTTTATTACAACAGAAATAGGAATAAGTTTGGTTACATCTTTCCAAATCACAATATCAGAATTCAAGTACAAAATATCGGTCTTGTACAAAAGCCTTCAGAATGCATAGTTTTTAAAGTCATAATCCCCAATATAAACTGCCATGGAAAGATAGAGCCAAAGCCAATCAATACTTCAGATACTTCAAGCAAAGAGAATCTGAATCAAGCTCCTATGTCTCCACCCTAAAAACCTAGGGGGGAAACGGAAAGAAAAGAGGCAAAACTAACAAGGTCAAACATAAGTCTGGTGAGTCCAGTGACTTTCAGCATATAAAAAGATAATAGGATCATGGCATGTAAATAAAACTGGATGAGAGATAACCGTAACAGGAATAGCAGGTTAACAGAATGATATAGACTAAGATAAGCTTCTTACTTAGTCTTCACTTCTCTGCACTAATACTAATATAACAGGATTAGGTGTTACCTTAATGTCTAAAATAAAATAGATACAGAAATAGAATAATATCTATAGAAACAGAACGCTAGTAATGGGCCTTTACTACCCGAACAAACAGAAGGTACAGAAGCAGGATACTAATAATGGGCCTTTACCACCCAACTAATGGGCCTTTACCACCCCAACAGACAGAAGGTACGAAAACAGAATCAGAAACGGAATCAGAGACGGAAACGGAATAATCCCTATGGAAACTGAATGTCAGAATTAGGTGTACACTAGTAATGGGCCTTTACCACCCCAACAGACGGTACCACGTAGAAACAGACAGGTGTTGCAACCCAACGGAAACAGACGGTACCAACATAAATAGACAGAACAAAGTGTACCCTAAGTCGTACCTCCAAGCGATCGGCTCCTTAATACATGAATACCTGTGTCAGCCCCACAGTAGGGTGTATCACTCCCTAAAGTGGCAACCTATTGGCACATACCTATTTACAGATGTCACGGTGTCTTACATCCTCAGAGCAGACCGGATCTACGCACGCACATGACCCGGTTGGAACGCACCATCAACACCCCTCGCCATTATCAGAATGAACCGCTTATAATTAGTTAAGTAAGCGTGCCCGGACCCCTACATAGTGTGCGGTCAAAGTTTTGATACCTGAAAGGGTTACTGACTAATGTGGGTCCCAAACAATAGATGACACAAGTATTTCCCCTCCTAACCTTATGTCCCCAGACTAACAGATTTCAGATTAACTTGTTAACAAGTTTCAGACATACAGAGCTCAGATTTACTAGTTCACAAATCAGACAATCAAGTTAACAAGTTTTCAGATTAACAGATCAGATGTACGGATTTAACAGACTTAAAGATTGCTTTACCTAACTTTGTATTGGGCGTACAGATTTACGAAATGGGTTTATTAGATTCATCAGTCCAGTTGTTTTAACCATATCCACCCAACATGTTCTAGGTATCATATTTATCTTAGATTTGCATTAATTAATTATTAATGCACAGACCTCTCACATTAGTTCGGTAGCTTGTGGTCGTTGGATATGCCGGGCGGTTCCGGGCAGACTTCTGCCACAAGCCAGACCTAACCTCATGTCTAAGCATATTTTAGTTATGCCTACGACCTCTCACATTAGACTGACAGTTTATGGTTGCTGGTTAGGCCAGTTGGTTCTGGGCAAGCTTCTACCGCAAACAAAGTCTAACCTCGTGTCATAGCCACTTTAAAGAAAATATCAGACTAATTATGTCTACTTAGCAGATTTAACTTCTTTACAAGTTACGGCAGATTATCCAAAGTTCTATTAACATGTTTTGCTCAATTTTAGATCGAGCCTCCAATTTATAATTATTCAGCTTTCAACAGATTAAGCAATTCACCAGATTTATCAGATAACTATTTTAGCAGATTAGGCAATTCAGCAGATTTAGCAGATTAGGCAATTCAACAGATTAAGCAAATAACAGATTTAGCAGATTAGGCAATTCAACAGATTAAGCATATAACAGATTTAGCAGATTAGGCAATTCAACAGATTTAGCATATAACAGATTAGCAGATTAGGCAATTCAGCAGATTTAACGAATTAAATATTTCTTAAAGTTCTATTTACATATCTTGCCTAAATTTACATGCCTAAATCATGATCATAATTCATAATACGACATATGCCCCAAATTTTAATTAAACTTTGCACAATACAGAATATTCTATAAAAAGTCCCAAACAATATGAATTATGCCAAATTATAGCCTATGATGCCAAATATCCTAAAATCCATATTTAGGAGCACTAACATTAATAGTTTTTTTTTTTGAAAATTGGTATACTTTTTATTAAAGGCATATTTTCAGCCCAAAAAATTGATGCATGTCACGTAACAATTCGACAACGCATCACTATATACATTCATGGGAAAATTAAAAGACACCATACAAAACAATTAAAACAACTGTTTCTTCCCAAATTAGCATGGCGAATGGCGGCTTCCTCTTCAACGAGGCATTCATGGCGGCCTTAGGTTTTGAGCTTCTAGCCGTGATTCCAGCTAACCCTCTCGATCCATTCCTCCAGTACGAGATCGTCGTGCTCCCTCTAATGTAGTAAGTCCCTTTCCTCTAGTTCACAAGATTAAGTTTGTTTCCACTTCTATCAGCTTGTTAATCTCACTCACCGATCTTCTTTTGTTCTGAAATACTCGTCTGTTCCTCTCCTTCCATATCCAACAACATGCATTAATCATGCTAATGCCGTATATTTTAACTTTAGCATCTTCATTCGCCCAATTCAAAACCAGGTACGCAATTATTTCATGAAAGTTTGTTTCTTGCATGTCAAAATTTAATCTTTGCTGAGTAAGCTTGAGTATCTCTCTAGAAAAATTGCAATTGAAGAACAGATGTTGGTGCGATTCTATGTTATTGTCACATAAGGTACATGAATTATCGGTGACTATACCCCAATTGTGTAATATGTCTTTGGTTGGTAGGCGAAGCAATAATGCTTTGTAGGCCGTGAGTGATACTTTTGGGGGTAACAGTTTATCCCAAATTACTCTGTTCCATTCCACTCTGGGTTCAACGGCTCTGCATGCCATCCATGCATCTTTTAGATTGAACTCATTGCTTGAATTCCACTTCCACTTATCAAATTCTCTGTCGATAAAGAGTGGCATGTACTCAATGTCTTTTTTCATCTCAATGCTACAGGGGAGCCTGTCACAATTCCATCTGCCTTCGTTAATGATGTGATTAACAGTTTTATTTGGACATCCATAAGCTGAGAAAGTGTCCCATCCCAAAGTGTTAATTAATGATTTTCCTTTTATCCACGGATCTCTCCATAAGTCAGTGTCATTGCCATTAGCAAATATTCGTTCACAGTTTGCAGCTAATTTGCTTCTAACTCTTAGGATTGCTTTCCACGTTGCCGATGCATTATTATCTATTTCCATAGTCCAGAAATTGTTTTTAATATATCTTCTCCTCATCCATCGAGCCCATTGCCCTTGTCCATTTATAATTTTCCAAGCTTGTTTCAAGGTGAAAGCTTCTCTCATGTATCTAATTCTCCTCAGCCCAACTCCTCCTTCTTCTTTTGGCCTACAAAGATCTTCATACTTAATTTTATGTAATCCACCTTTCCAGATAAAGTCCGCACACACTCTTTCAAGTTTGTTTATTGATGCCTCTGGAATTTGAAATGTCTGCAGCCAAAAGCTGATTTTTGCATGGATAACTGTGTGCACTAGGCCTATCCTTCCTGCAAAAGATAGTAGTCTCGAGTTCCAGCCTTGTAATTTCTCCCTAATCTTAGTTATGAGCTCCGCACACTCTTTATCAGTAATTTTGTTTGAAGAGAGGGGTACACCTAAGTATTTAACAGGTAATTCACCTTCCTTCACCCCCAAAGTATCAAGCACATGGTTCTTATTCACACAGAATTTGTTAAAGTAACACATAGATTTTTGCTCATTCATCTTAAGACCTACATATTTTCCCAAATATTCAAAAAGAGAAGTGATCTTGTTCGCAGCTTTAACATTTGACTTGGCACAAATTATCAGGTCATCGGCATACAATAGATGGCTAATTGATGGTTGGAAATTATGTATTGGTTGAATCTCTTTAGCATATGCTGCTAACTCCATCTGCAGTGAAAAATACTCCATAGCAATTGCAAACAAATAAGGGGATAGAGGATCCCCTTGTCGTATACCTCTGTTACTGGTAATGAAGCCTTTTGGTACTCCATTGATAAGAATAGAGAAAGTAGGAGTTTGAATACATTCTGAGATCAATCTAGTGGTCTTCTCTGGAAAGCCCATGGCCTTGAGCATATGAATAATAAAGTATCGATTTATTTTGTCATAAGCTTTTTGCAGATCAACTTTCAAGCAGAATTTGTCAGCACCTTTCTTGTTAAAATTTCTAATTAATTCATGTGCCAATAATGAATTTTCTGATATATTTCTACCTTTTATAAAGGCACTTTGAAACTCAGCTATCATGTCCGGCAGAACCACTTTTATTCTATTGCATAGCACTTTGCTTAGTATTTTATACAAAACATTACAGCATGCAATCGGTCTATAGTCAGCAATTCTTGAAGGTTTTTCATTTTTAGGAATCAAGCATAGAAAAGTGTGATTGATTTCTTTGATAATTCTACCTGAATTCATAGCTTATTGTATTACTGACAACAGATTGCCTTTCAGGTCATACCAATGATTATGGAAGAAAGCGGACCTGAACCCGTCGGGCCCTGGGGCGGAGTCCAAGCTAATGGACCAAACAGCTTCCTTCAACTCCTCCTCGGAGACTCTCCTGCACATCATTCTATGACCTCTGGAGTTCAACAGCCTACGGGGAATGACACGGGGTAAGTCAGTTGCGCATTCACCATTATATAGCTCGTTGAAGTAAGAAACTGCTTCATCTTCAAATTTCTTCATATCTGTTAGTGCATTACCATCCTGGTCAAGAAGTTGAAAATTAAAATTAGTATTACGTCTCACTAACATTTTAGTATAAATTTTTTTTGTGCATTCATCTCCATCAGTCATCCACTTCTCCTTCGCTTTTTGTTTTAATTCAACCGCCTTGATCTTCAGAGCTTCAGTGGGTTGTGTTCTGCATTGTTGATATTGCTCCCACGTTTCATTGCTAACATCTCCACCATCTAATAATTGCAACAACTCTGTATTTCTATCCTCAAGAATTTTTATATGATTATCCTCCTTCACACGTGTTTTGTTCCACTCCTTAATTTTTTCCTTTGAATTTTTGAGAAATTTGAGGAAGTGAAACAAATGATTAGATGAAGTCAGAGTAATAGTTAACCTATTTTAATATAGATCTTTACGCCTAAGTCACATATATCTTTTTTTTTCTCTTTTCAAGTCATAGATCGTGATATAAAATATGCCCCAAAATCTAGATCTTAAATTTTAATCATGTATTAAGTCCTTAAAATCAGATCTTGCATTTATAATACGCATTATATTCCAAATCCCAAGTCATATGCTATCATATAATAATTCTTATTCCAAATCACAGTCTTTATACATAGTATGCGCTGATTCTAGATCTTAATTTACAACCTGTGTTCTTTTCTCAAATCAGTCACAGATCAGTCATGTCCAATTATGCTATATTCGTTATTTGTCCCAAAATTAGCGTTCATGCATTAATCTCTTATGAGATTTGGTGCAGGCTCGTAGTAGCCTGCCTATAGAACAGAAAGAAGAAGGAGATACAGAATAGTCACAGAAATAAAGATCTAACATATAAGAATATGCATAACCTCAGATTCAGATTTATAACCATGCCAAGATCATAATAAAAGTTTATATCTGAAAATAACTGTACTCACAATTTAAAAGGTAAACCTTGATTTCTGGGATCTGTGTTCTGACAATGAAAGCGCTGCTTTGGCGTAGACCATCGATTAGATTTGATTCTCTTTTAATTCTATTCAGATTGGAAGAAGATGCGCTAGTTCTAGTTTTGATTCTAGCAGAGTACCGATGCCATTTTTATTTTTAATTAGAATAGAGGCAGAGTATAGGCAGAATGAAATTGGGTGGAGAGAAAGCTGGGTTTGGGGGTGTTTAAATAGGTTAGAGCTCATGAATCCGGTCAGAAATGCGTCCAGGTGCAGAAAAACGGATCTGTCTACAGATCTGGAAAAGGGGGGAGGTCGACCCTAGTGTCAATCTGGGTTCTGGGCGGGAATTTTCCTGCCCAGCCCGGGTTTCTGTTTTGAATTTCAATATTTGAATTTTGAATTCTGGGCTGATTTTTTTACTGAAACTTCTGAAGGCCGTATCTTCTTCATACGGAGTCCGATTTACGCAAACTTGGACTCTATTCCAAGCAGAATTTCGAGAAGAATACAATGGCGCAACCCGTTTACCTTTATCATTTTGTTATAATTTAATTATTCTCTGATTTGTTACTCTTATGTTTATAGAAAATACGGGGTGTTACAGCACTTGCTTCAAATATAGAGAAATGAGGCACTTCACTAGGGACTGCCCAAAGAAACGAGGACAAGGGTAGAGGGCAGGACCTACTTTTGGAGGGCAGGCCAATACCCTCGAGGCTGGTGGATAGGAAAGAAATAAGAAAATTTATGTAGAAGGTTTAATTTCCTTATCCGATTATGGAGTTAAAACTCTTTCTAATTCTGCCATTTTGATTCTGTAATTGAAACTCTGCACTTTAATACTAGTCTTGTTTCTGATCCCGCTGTAGACTCAAACCATAAAGGTTATGACTCATCTGTTTGTGATAAATTGGGGTTTGAGGGTATCTTTCTTGGGCGTTAAGTTGACTATGACGCATACATTCTAGGTTTTTATCATGCTTAATTTCCTAAGAATCATTTGATAATCTGATTTGTACCAATGGTCTGTAAGTATCTGAATATTTCTGATAAGGGTTTTTACTCGAAACGTGAAGTAGATTTTCAGGCTGGCATTGTTTAATGGGAGTAATTCACTGGGTCTCAATCTGATGTTGATTTCGGTCTTCGGGGTTGATACTTAGGGAATAATTTTCTTAACCGATGTCTAATAGGAACAGAGCTCTTGTTTTAATCGTACTTTCTTCTGTCACTCAGTTGTATCATATCGATCGAATCTTCGACCTTTAGGTAGAAACTAATGGGTATAAACATGTGTTTGAGACTTGTTATGTTTGATGGTTGCAAGTGGATGCAAGTGGTTGCTAGTGGTTGCTCGTGGATGCATATACACACACTAGGCACTAGATCGGCTCAAAAACGCTCTCATACTGCATATGGATGTGTGTGCATTTTTAAAAAATTTTATGGATGCGAAATGGTTGACTTAGCACATGGATGTTGCATATGAATGAACGGTTGTAAACTCATATAGAAATGATATGTATCAAATAGGAAAATTGCATACATGTTGGACTCATGGCATTGACATAATTCACATTAAGGAGGTCAACTGAATCAGTGGACCGCCTGATCTTTGCATTATATAAGAGACATATACACACACTTTTGCATATGTTCATACAACATTAGAAGTTTCTAAGGACAATGGATGCTTGTGCATGATGGTTGAGTAGATGGGTGATTGGATGGTAGGACACATTCTCCTTAACGTGAAGATTTCGGGGACGAAATCCTTTAAGGAGGGGAGAATGTAACACCCTGTATTTTCTATGAACATAAGAATGAAAAATCAAAGAATAATTAAATTGTAACAAAATAATTAAGGGAAACAAGTTATGTCATTGTGTTCGTCTTGAAATTCTGCTTGGAATCGAGTCCAAGTTTGCGTAAATCGGACTCCGTATGAAGAAGATATGGCCTTCGGAAGTTTCAATAAAAACCAGCCCGAAATTCAAAATTCAGATTTTCGAAATTCAAAACATACACCCGGGCTGGGCGGGAAAATTCCCGCCCAGGACCCAGGTCGACACTAGGGTCGACCTGGGTAAACAGGTCGACACTAAGGTCGAACTTAGGGTCGACCTCCCCCCTGTTTTCCCAGATCCAGCTCTGACCTGTTCTGCCACGTGTCGCTCTCTGATTCACTGTGTGATGTGGCCTGCTACTTTGAACGATTCTGATGGCTTCTGGACTGATTTAAAGGCTCTAAATTACCCTATTCTCCTATTTAAACACCCCCAAACCTAGCATTCTCCCCACACCATTTCATACTGCCTATACTCTGCCTCTATTCTAATTAAAAGTAAAAATGGCATCGCTACTCTGCTGGAATCAAAACTAGGATTAATGCATCTTCTTCCAATCTGAATAGAATTAAAAGAGAATCAAATCTAATCGATAGTCTACGCCAAAGGAGCGCTGTTCAGTGTCAGAATACAGATCCCAGAAATCAAGATTTACCTTTTCAATCTTGAGTACAATTATTTTCAAATATGAAATTTAATAATTATCTTGACATTTTTGTGAATCTGGATCTGAGGTTATGCATACTTTTATGTGGATCTATCTTGATTGTGACTGTTTTGTATATGTTCCCTCTTTTCTTCCTTTTTGTTTATAGCCAGGCTACCACGAGCCTGCGCCAAATCTCATAAGAGATTAACGCACGAACGCTAAATTTTGGGACAAATAATGAATGATGCATAACTGGACATGACTGATTTGTGACTAATTTGAGAAAAGGGACATATATTAGATCTGTGTATACTGTGTAATTTGGAAGAAGAGGAATCATTGTATGATAAGATGTGACTTGAAAACTTGGGGACATAATGCATATAAAAAAATTAAGATCTGATTTTGAGATGTTATAATTTAAAGATCTAGACCTTTGGGGTAAATTTTATGTAACGATTCATGACTTGAAAAAGGAATATGTGACTTAGGCGTAGAGACCTATATTATAATAGGATAACTATCAATGTGAATATGCCTAAAAGTGGATTTTTGGATATTTGGTATTAAAGGCTATAATTTGGCATAATTCATATGGTATATCATTATTTAGGCTTTTAGAGATTATTCTGTACTATGAAAAGTTTAACTAAAGATTTGGGCATATGTTGTATTATGAATTATGACCACGATTTAGGCATGTAAGTTTAGGATAAATTTATGATTAGGCAAGATATGTAAATAAAGTTTTAGAAATATATAATCTGCTAAATTTGTTATCTGCTAAATCTGTTGAATTGCCTAATCTGCTAAATCTGTTATTTGCTAAATCAGTTGAATTGCTTAATCTGCTAAATCTATTATCTGCTAAATCTGTTGAATTGCCTATTCTGCTAAATCTTTATCTGCTAAATCTGTTGAATCACCTAATCTACTAGATCTATTATCTGTTGAATTGCCTAATCTGTTGAAAGCTAAATAATTGTAATTTGGGTATGAAAATCTGTAGGCTTGATCTAAGATTGAGTAAAACATGGAAATTTTATTAATCTACTATAACCTGTAAAGAAGTTTAATCTGATAAATGAACAGAATTAGTCTGATATCTGTATAATCTGTAATGGAATGAATTGGCTATGACACGAGGTTAGACTCTGCTTGCGGTAGAAGCCTGCCTGGAACCAACCGGCTTAACCAGCAACCGCAAACTGTCAGTCTAATGTGAGAGGTCGTAGGCATAACTAAAATATGCTTAGACACGAGGTTAGGTCTGGCTATTGGCAGAAGTCTGCCCGAAACCGCCCGGCACTTCCAGCGGCCACAAGCTACCGACCTAATGTGAGAGGCCTATGCACTAATATTTAACTAATGCAAATTTAAGAGAAATTTGGTGTCTAAAAACGTGTTGGGAGGATAAGGTTAAACCAACTGGACTGATGAATCTAATAAACCCGTTTCGTGAATCTGTAGGCCCAATACAAAGTTAGACAATCTGTAAGTCTGTTAAATCCGTACATCTGATCTGTTAATCTGAAAATTTGTTAACTTGATTGTCTGATTTGTGAACTAGTAATCTGAACTTTGTCTGAAACTTGTAAACAAGTTAATCTGAAATCTGCTAGTCTGGGGACACAAGGTTAGGAGGGGAAATACTTGTGTCATCTGTTGTTTAGGACCCATATTAGTCAGTAACCGTTTCTGGTATCAAAACTTTGACCCCACACTATGTAGGGGTACGGGCACGCTTACTGAACTAATTATAAGCGGTTCATTCTGATAATGACGAGGAGTGTTGATGGCGCGTTCCAACCGGGTCATGTGCGTGCATGGATCCGGTCTGCTCTGAGGATGTAAGACAACGTGACATCTGTAAATAGGTCTGTGCCAAAAGGTTTCCACTTTAGGGAGTGATACATCCTACTGTGGGGCCGACACATGGTTTTTATGTATTAGGGAGACGATCGCTTGGGGATACGACTTAGGGTACACTTAGTTCTGTCTGTTTCTGTTGGTACCGTCTATTTCTGTTGGGTGGTAACACCTGTATGTTTCCGCGTGGTACCGTCTGTTGGGGTGGTAAAGGCCCATTACTAGTGTACACCTAATTCTAACATTCTGTTTGCGTAGGGATTATTCTGTTTCCGTCTCTGATTCCGTTTACGATTCTGTTTCCGTAACTTCTGCCTGTTGGGTGGTAAAGGCCCATTAGTTGGGTGGTAAAGGCCCATTATTATCATTCTGTTTTTGTACCTTCTGCCTCTGTTCGGGTGGTGAAGGCCCATTACTAGCATTATGTTTCTGTAAGGATTATTCTATTTCCATTTCCGTTTCTGTTTCAGTTTAGACATTAGGGTAACACCTAATCCTACTATACTAGTATTAGTGCAGAGAAGTGAAAAGCCTAGCTTGGCCTATATCATTCCGTTCCTTCTGCTAACTTGCTATTTCTGTTACGGTTATCTCTCATCCAGTTTTATTTACATGTCATGATACTATTATCTGTTTATATGTTGAAAGTCACTGGACTCACCAGACTTATCTGACCTAGTTTATTTCGCCTCTTTTCTTTCCGTATCCCCCCCTCTCCAGGTTTTTAGGGTGGAAATATAGGAGCTTGATTCAGATTCTCTCTGCTTGAAGTGTTTGAAGTATTGCTAGGCTTTGGCTCTATCTTTCCATGCAGTTTATATTGGGGATTATGGCTTTAAAAACTATGCATTCTAAAGGCTTTTGTACAAGACCGATATTTATGTACTTGAATTCCGATATTGTGATTTTGAAAGACATAACCAAACTTATTTATGTTTCTGTTATAGTAAAGTTATAAAATTTTCAAGTACAACTTTATCTGTCTTGGAAATTTCTATTCTGTCTACTAAAAACGCTTCGCCAAAGTTAAGGCATTCCCTTTGCGAGTGACCTTAACGGAGGTGGGGTGATACACTCTCCATTCACTATGTATCTCATTAACACGTAATTTAAATATAAATGAGTGGTTCATCGAAATGTAAATAGAATGCAATAAAAAAGTGTTGGCATATAACTCCACATATATATGTCACACTGATGTGTAAAATGGTTGGAAGTATATTTGTTGCCCGGAACCAATAATTTTGCATTATTTGAAATTCATGTTTGAATGGCTTTAAAGTACATTACTACATCAAAGTTATTGCGGTAGAGGCATTGCAGCAGTTAATGAAACAATAAAATTTATGCATGGTCAATAGAATGTTAAACCGTTTGGGCATGTAGTAATGAATAGTGTTTTCTTTTTTTTACGCACCAGGCATGTTTATCAAGCATCATATTCACAGACAAATATAAAAGTCACTTTAATGTACATAGTTGTAGAAAGACTACATTAATTTGCATTACATGTTAAATAAACATAGTCTACAGACGAATTGTTATGTACACAGTTGGAATTAGGTGTCTTCTACACATCTTAACGGCTGTTTGCATAGCCACTCCTTTCTTCGGACGTTTTTTTCACTAGTTTGCCAACTGGCTTTCTAGCCGGTGCTTCCTTTTCAGTATCCTTTTTAGTTGAAGACATCGGTTTGGACACAAATTGTAACGCCCCAGATTTTTAGCGATCATATAATTTATTTATTTAATTATTTAAATGGTGATTTAGAGATTTAAATGACTTGAATTTAATTAGTTTGAATATTTAATTAATAAATAATAGGATAATATATTTAATATCCAAAATAGATAATTTTTGCGAGATTTTTTTAGATTTAGTTATAATTTAATTTATATAATTTTTCTGTAATTTTTATTTTGAAAAATAAGCAACTTTTTATTTGAAGTATTTTACACGCTGAATCAATGTTTTTGGAGCTTCACAGAATAAGTTAATTTCTCTATTTTATTATATTTCTAGAATCGTAGCACACTGCTCAACACAATGATATTTTCATCTTTGTCTGTAGCGGCATGTACGCAAGCAAAGTTTTACTTAGCAGTGTATCATTAGATTTAATTAAACCTATATTTTATAAGGAACATTACTCTTCAACAACCATCACATAAAAACTAATACATCCCAGCATTTCAGCTTTAAATAAAGATATTTATATAGAGTGCTGCTAAAAGCACCCAAATTTATTCTTCCTAATACCATGCATGGTATTAAGAAGTGTAAACCTGGGTGCTTTTAGCATCACATGGTGGTATTGTGCTAAAAGCACCCAGTTTTACACTTCCTAATACCACTCATGGTATTAGGAAGAAGAAATTTGGGTGCTTTTAGCAACACACTTTATATATAGATTTCTACCTTGCCAGTGAACTTAGAATAGCATGCCTATTAGGCCTTTTTCAGTGTCACGCGGGCTAACTTTTCAACAACGTGGGATCCAAACTTTTCAACGTGACCGCCCAGTTTTCAAACATCGTGCGCCCCAAACTATTGATCTGTGTTTCCCAAGCTGCTAGACATCGTGACCTCCAAGGTGTTAAAAACCAAGAGTACCAAGGCATTCTTCGTTAAAAATTAACACCCTGCACTCTTTCTCTCCACGCAAAAATCCCTAAATCTCCTGTCATCGTTTACAACCTTTACATAAACTTTCCCTAAAATTCTAACATCAAATTCGTGAAGAAATTGAAGAAGCCTTCAATTAAAGAATCAAAGAGAGTAGCGAGCCTGATGTTCTGGTTGAATTTCGAATTGAACTAAGAAGCATCGAGGCAGATTTTGGGGCTCGAATGCATGGGGATTATTGTCGAATTCAAGTGAACTCAGACCGATTGAGGCCAAGCCACTTCAGGCATGTATAGGGGCGAGTATGACGCTTCTATTGGCAGCGGTGAGGTGTTTATTGGTTGGCAATGAGAGGATTGGCGGTTAAAGGAAGTGGCGGGTACATTTGCTGCTACCTGGTGTAGTATCGTGTCTTATTTTGATTCATGCCTGGGAAATAAAATTTCGAAGGAGAAGGCGCCGGTTTGGTTTTCTTTTGTTTTGGTTGTGGACTAAGAAATGATGGTAAGGATGGAGTAGAGGGGAAGGCTTCAACAATGCTGTTTTAGAAGAGAGAATACTGTTTCAATAAGAAAGGAATGAAGTTTTTCTAATTGCTGAAATTGTGATTTGGCTCCTAAAGAACCCATTGCTATTTTCCTTAGTTGCTTTGTAGAGGTTTTTTTTTCTTGCTTTTTGCCGAGAACGGTAAACATAGGAGAGGGACAGACATTGGTTGATGGGGTGGTGATCAGAAGCTTGCGTAGTGGAGGTTCAGTCGATTTTTTATTTCATCGAATATAGCTTTGGTATATTGGGCGAGGATGAGGGATTAACTGTGCAGGTTGCGTATAGGTTTTGGATAGTTTAAAACGATGGGAAAGAAGGATTACTAGCCAAATGAGGGTAATTAACTTTTAATAATTTCACAAAGAATAGTTTATTAATTTAACTATTCCGTGAGCTCGTAAATTTAAATAATTTGCCCATTTTAGGTCCAAATCGAACAGGATCTATCACGATACGATCATGACAACGATATCTTGGTTCTGGAAGTGGTATGGAAGAATTTCGAACTAGTGGAATTTTCAGTTATTTCAGATACTGTTCGAAATTAGATAAATCAATCTGAATCGCCAACTGCAAACAAGGTAAGTAACTCACTAACTCTACCTTGTTTATATTTTTATAAATGAGCTTTAAATTTATTTACAGAAATTTTACACCGGATGATAGTTATTTGGATGATTGGTTGATAAAATTGGTTCAATTGGTTGATAAAGGCATATAATTGATCTTTTAACAATTTTGTTCACATGATATTTCATATTGATGTGAAATATTATTATTGATGTTGATTAACATATGTGGATGCAGGGAAACAGGTCGGAGGGAACCAACTGGATTCCTCAATATTTATATTCTTATGTTTTGCATTGATTATGAAATATGTTGTTATATGTCAATTGTTATTGATCTTGTGTGTTTAAATATCACTGTCCCTAGAATTTCGGTATTCAAATACCGTAAAATATTTTCGAATATATGAAAATGAAATTTGAGTTTAAAAAAAAAGGAATTTATTTCCAAAAAAATAGAAATGTAATTTCAAATAGAGTTGAAATTACAAACATGTTAACAGAGAAAACAAGCAGTTGTTTATAAATGAGAATATAAATTGAGTGAATTATTTATCATTAAATAAATTGAAATAGAAATTCAAATTTGAATTTATATGGAAAAAATGGAAACTGGTTTTGAAACCAATATTTGAAATTAATTTGAATTTAACGAAGGGTGTTAAATATTATTTAATCTTCGATTAATTATAACTAAACTAATTATCGAATTTGTTAGTGTTAATAAAGTTAATTATTATTTAATGAGCTTTTAAAAGCGATAATTATAGTATTTTTAGTTAATAGCAAAGTCAACTATTTTTAATATAGTAAATAATAAAATTAATTATTACTTTAATTAATAATAATTAAAATGATGATTTTAATTGGAGATACAATTAAGAAAGGATATAGTGGCATTATAGTTTGATCAAGGAGGTGATAAGAGGGATTTGTAATCCAAGTTTTAAATGAGATTTGTAAACGGGATTTGTCGGTAAATGTAGAGATTTAAATAAGGCTTTGTCTTAATTTTTTTTAAAATAAGTAAAGAAAATGCAATGGAATAAAACTTTTAAGGAAGGTGGTTAATAGGTTAATAATAGACTAAAATGTGTTAATGGTTTTAAAATGAAATATAAGCTAAGTGGTGAAAAGATGGTAAACGGATTAGTATAAGTGATTAATCCAAACAAGGTTTAAATGAGGTTTTTAAAACCAAAGTGGTGACTTTAATTGAATTAAGCAAAGCACTTTAATTGAAATAAAAAAATTAAACGCAAAGGAAAACCCATATGATAGTTTTGTGTTAAACATTGAAAAATGGATTTTTTTTAGAAATAAAATCCAAGTAAAGAGGTCTTGTTGTAAAGAAGGTGGAAAGTGGATTTTTATCCTTATATAACCTTTATCTTACGGGTTTCGACAAACAGAATGGTATATGTCTGCATTGTTTTAAATCCAGACATTTTGACTATCTTTTAAAAATAAACAACGGAAGCGTGTGCGTCGCACATGGTACCTTATTCAAAACAGCGATTATAACGCTACTGTTATAATAGATGTTTTGTAAACCTGAACAGCGGTTTTAACGCTGCTATTATAATAATGTTCTATTGTAACGACCTAGGGATTTTCGACTCTGAAAATCGACACAAAACCCAGCGTCGACTGTTCAGACATCGAGAATACCGAATCATCTATAGAAAGAAATTAGAGGGTGAGATAGAAAAGATAGAACTAATAGAATAGAAGAAGAAGAACACAACTGAGCATAATCAAAGTAAACACGAATCTCACAGCGGAACGAATAAAATATATTATATAACACAAGCTTTGAAATACAAATCTATTTTGTACATATATACATACCAACATCAGAGTATAACATAACATTTGATACAGCGGAAATAACTCTAAAATAACTAGCGGTGAAGCTTCCTGCTTCTAGCTCCTTTAAGGGTATCTGTAAAAGCCTGAAACACTTGACTGCCCGTACAAATTTGGGCACCCAAGAGTTTAGGAAAATCAAAACAAAACAAACTCTGGGTCAGTCATGGGACTGGTGTGAGTAAACTCCAACCATATGGTTTAACTTCAAAGATCTTTCAAAAGAAAAGGATAATAGTAAGACCAGTCCACACATAAATACGGATGGTTTTTACCTTACTATAACCCAAACCATTTTTGATATCAAAATCCAGTGATATTATAATAATGTCTAATCAAATAAATAACCAAATAGTAGAACGCTTGCATCTCACGCTCTACATATATAGTAAAAATCAAAAACCGCAGGGCGCTTATTGGAGATTGGATTCCAACTATGACAAGGTATGGGACCACCTTCCGACAGTGTATCTCTAGAGGCGAATACACCTGGGTTCACAAGAACGTCTTGCAACCCGGCCCACACATGACCGACCACTCATTTCGCTTGAGTGTATCGAATGTATATCACCAACGGTTGGACTCAAACCACCGTTTCCCGAATGGGCAGAATCGATAAATTAAGAAACAAAAGGAATTTCTCTAGATAGGTGATTATACACCCTAATGGGTGCGACCCACATAGCCATGCTGCCTGCCCGATTTTTGTCATTTCCCGGTTGTGAAGCTTGAGGCTACGTTTTCTTTCAGAACATCTGGCCATCATACACTTTGAATGCCACATCGTCAAACCTGTCAAATCATTAGTTGATCTTCCCACAAACATTACGGGTATAAAAGCTAAGAGAAACGAGTTTCTCCGCCCCCAGACGTAACACTTTGAAAAGATCGTCTTATGTGACCGTTAGGAATACTCTGTCAGACATTCGTCCATACAAGTTGTCCTAGGACTGGACAAACATAACAACTCTTTGAATTTCACTCCGTCTTCGATTATCTTTAGCATAATCTAATTCGCAACGCATATGCCTATACGGAGTGGTTCTCGGATATTAAATCCAACCGGTCTCTCCGTATTGACAACAATGGAAAAATCTTTGATAGCCGGTGTTTTAACTATCAAAGGAAAAATAAACATCCATCAAACAGCCATCCGCCAATTTCACACTCACTGGCCCTTTCTAATATTTCATTTTCTTAGCGAATTCTAGATATCGTTATATCGATTATTATCAAAATTTCTTAAAAATATTCTAACTCCTTAAATTTCCGGAAAAAATCGCCATAACCTCCCCTACACCGGGAGCATCGGGAAAATTCCCAAACCGCCACACAGGCCTCTCCATTCAAAAAGAAAATCAAAAAGCCAAGCGGCTTGCCGATTCGGCGCATAAAACCTCATATGGAAATTGAAACATGTACCTTGTTGTCGGGCACTTAAATATATTCTTCATACCCTTCATTCACTTCATCCCATACCTGTTTGAAATATACACGACTATTTCCAATTCATTTCAAATCAATTCAACACGTTTGCTTTGATCGCCTTCCATTTGCTAATCAATTTTATAATTAGCTTCTTGGTTCCATGTACCTTTAAACTTGAATATATTTCGTTCAAATATATTTGTATTTGATTATTTGCAAATTAAACTCAACATCCTTGCTTGGGAATTTCCAATTCTAATTCATGTTTCATATTTGGATTCACAACACAAATTCACATATTTTCATTTCACTTAAGCACGGTTAAGTTCGACTCAAAATTCTACAACTAATTCCTTGGAAATTAGTTAATCTTATTCGATAATTGAAATTCCGATTCTTGTTCTAAAAATCGGACGATTTACTCCATTTGAATTCATATTTATTTTCTAGCTCAAGTCCAGATTTCAAAAAGGAAATTCTGATTTTTTTATTCACTAAAAATCCTTTTATTTAATTAAATAAACCATTTTGGTTTTAAAACGATTATGGCGCTGTTTTTCTGAAATTTTGATTTTTGACATAGCTCAAAATCTATACAATGAAATCAAGATTTTTCTCTTTCACTAGCAAACTATCATTTAGTCGGTCTGGGCATTCCTTGTTTCATCAAATTTCGACTTATATTGAATTCTATATACTCAATTGAAGTTCGAAACGCCAATTTACGAACTACCGCGCCGTGGCGAGTTCGTTTTAATTAAATTAAATATAAACGTTTAAAAACTTCGTTTATAATTAAATTCCAACTCCTTTCTTTAAGATTTAAAAGTAAATTAAGCCTATTTTCCAAATCTACTTCACAAATTCGAATTTTTCCATATTCGTCGATTATTCTATTCCATATTCATAACTTGGTTATGAATTTATTCAAACTCAAATCGCATTTTATTAGATTTCTATCATTTGGAAATAAATTGGTATATAAACCCAACGTCTTTATCCAACTTCAAATTTCGAAGATTAAACAACTTCAAGATAAACTCATTTCGATATCCTTTTAACATTACAAACTAATATCATCTCTTGACAATAGTGAAGTCGTTCAAGTTGGGGTATTTTAATTACCTCTCAGACCTTGATCGACGACGTTCTTATCTTGAGACGAATAAAAGCTTGTAATATCAAAACTTGATTTAAATCTCACATTCGATCCCATTTCTTTCATTTGGAAATTTATTTCCAAATTACTCGACGACAATTACTTCGTCACCTATATAACCCTTGTATATAAATTTACTTCTTCATTTGATTTCATCGTCTCCTTTTGAAACGATTTCAAGTTATAAATCTCCTTTTAAATTCCAAGTTGAATTCAAATACCCAAATCATCCTATGATGATTTTCCCTTTCTATTTATAAACATCGTTTATAAATTTTACTTCTTGTTTTAAATATTAACACAAGTTCTATTTCAACTCTCTTTGAAATTTCATTTCTACTTTGTGCGGATAAACTTCCTTTTAAAATCACGCTTGCATTCACGTTTCAAAATTTATCAAATGATAATCTCCTTTTTCATTTATAAACATAGTTTATAAATTCAATTACCTGTTTTTATTTTTTTAAACAAGTAAATATTTCCGTACCTATTTGTAATCTCATTTCTATTTCGAAATTTAAAATTTCCTCTTTAAATTCAAACTTGAATTAAAAATCTAATATTACCAAATGATAATTTCCTTACAATCATTTATACATTCAGTACTTGTTTTATTATTTAAACAAGTTATTGTTTTTCTTAGTTTATTTGAAATTCGAATTTTTATTTCAATAAAATAAAATTTCCTTCTCGAATCTAAAAGTCATTTCTTATGATATCATAAATATCTAGGGCCAGTGATATTCTAATATCTAACACACAAATCATCCATTCAATTCACACATCACATATATATATAAATATGTGAACAACATTAAATAAATTTGAGGAATCCAGTTGGATCCCTCCAACCTGTTTTCCTGCATCCACAGATGTTAGTCACATAGATAATACCCATCCCGCTTCAAGGCAGGATATCGCGGTATAAAAGGGGATCCACTTATGTACTTGGACGTAGTGTCATCCGCTAATGATACTACGGGCATCCGCTAATAGTGTTGCGGGAAATTCAATAACCACAATAATTCAACAATTCATTCATGCACCCAAGCAACCAACAAATTTATTTTTAATGATAAAAATAAATTTAGATATAAAATGGTGAGTGAGATTTACTCACCTTGATTTTCCTTTTTGCTGAATATCCATTTAAATTCAGCATCACTCGGCTAACGAATTTCCTTGCATCATCTCGAATAAATTTACTTTGTACCTACGATGATTTGATTTCCATTTAACAATTAAATGGATATTAATTTAACTATTTCAATGAATAGATGATTTATTTTAAGGAAAACTAACCACTTAAATGAATTATTCTACGTGTTTAAAATATTGTAAACGTATATACCTTACTTCTATGCGAACTTCTCGAAGAATCCATGAAACATAGTCAAAATTGTCGATCTATTTTGCTGAAAACAACCCCAACAACTGCACCATCCACTCAGTCATTCCATCGAACAACTTACCATCAATCACCATCTTCTCTTCTATCACCTGTAGTCAGCTACTGCTGCCATAGTCATTTTTGCTGCTAACACACCACCAATCGATCTCACCACCCTGCATAGACCACCTCTATTCAGTATGACTTCCACCTTACCATCATCACCGATCTGGTCTCGGCACCACTAACCAACTGCCTCAGCTTATCTCCATTGACATGTAGCAATTACTGCACCTACAACTTCACAGCTTTCATTACCACGGCAAATTCCTGACTTCACAAACTGTACACCCAAATATCCCATTGCCGAGCTTCACAAATCCCCTTCTTCCTGAGACCGCGCTGACTCATCCCAATGCCAGATCCAAAAATCAACACGCCCTCGCACTCCTCAAAATCATTGTCGATCCTGCACTCCAACCGTCTACGGACCCATGCCCGAAGTCTCTATGTTGAACGCGAGCATCACTAGAAATCTCGAGCTTCAGGAACTCGCGACAGCCCTTCCATGAACATCCCAAAAGTAAAATCGGATACCCTTCCTCCATCGCGACCTGACAACAACTCACAAATTTGAGCGATAGAAAATGGATTCGAACTCCACAAATTTTCCATTCGAACACTTCAAACTCGAGAGATCCGAACTCTACAACTTCACCCCATCGCAACTAACACCCACCCATCGCGATCAGCTATGTGCCGAGCCCCAGGAATTCACGGATTAAATCTCGATTTTGATTTCGAAATCATTTTTTTTTATATTCGCAGTGGACTCGAATTTGTAATTGACAGGAAAAGGGGAAAAAGGAACGAAGGCAAAGGTCTTCGAATTGGTTTTAGAAAATGGGACAAAATTATGAAGGCAAAGGCTAATTATATAGGCGCGAGAGCAGACAGGCATTAAAATGTTGTCCCTTAGATTTTGAAGGAGGGAGACCAATTTTACAACTCGAGGAAGAACAGGCTGTGTGATTTGAAACTCCAGGGTGGCTTACTACAGAAGGAGGTCGGCTGATGTAACGTATAAATATATTTAACTTTGATATATTAATTCAAAATATCTCGTGGTCTTATAACGCACCATCCTGAACCGCTAATCTAACCCAACGACTGATGTTATAAGATTATTACGTTATTCTAGGCTTAACTGAACATGTTCTGAAATGAAATTCGATCTTTATACAAACCATCAATATTAAATTGACGATTTTCATTAAATTCATTGATAAAAATAATTATCATCGTTCTAATTCAGATATAATTTATTTAATCAACTGAATTGTTTTTGATTCACCTTTAACTGCAGATTAAATTATTAATCATTTTTGTATAACGGTGATTTGATATATTCGGCAATAATCGTATATCGATTATTAAATCGATAAATTCAATAAAAATCCATTTATTATTCCAAATCAATATTTAAAATAAATTTAAATATTAAATATTAAATGGCTAAAAATCCGGGACGTTACATTCCTTCCCTCTTAAAAAGAATTTCGTCCCCGAAATTACTAAGGCCAAAGAAATGCTACAGACCCATTAACTTTTCAAAAACTCATTCATGTTGAAACTCAGTATTTTATATTTCAACAAATTCCAGTACCCACAAACCTTTAGTTTTCATTCATTTAATTTGAATGATCTACAATTAATTCATATTCCAATCATATTGGTTCAACACCAATTTATCGAAATGGATTCTATTCAATTTATTCCCTTCGACACATTTAACTTGTTTAAGTTAAATTTGAATTCCAGAATTCAAACCCCCGGATTTTATTTTAAATCCTTTTGAAGTCACATAAATATATATACATATATTTATTTCTATTTTAAATTCAAAACATTTGAATTTTCCCCACAACTTGTTTTTTTTTTTTTTTCAAACAAATTTCCATCAGAAACTTTTCTAAGGTAGCAGTCCATCACTTAGAAACTCGAAAATGAACACTGATGGTGCTGCAGTCATCATCAGAATTATTTTCCAGCCACTGAAGTGAGTCCAGTGCTTTATCACTTTCAAAATCTATTCAAAACGATTTTTATTCAAAAACCCTTCCAAAACAAGCTATTTTATTTTAATATACTTTGGAAAAATATTTTCCAACCCCGGGATTTAAATTCCAATTCTGATTTTAATTCAATTCAATTTCATCTTATCTATATATATCCCATTCATATACAAATTCTATTTGATTATATATAATCATTCCAATCATATTATCTAATAATAGCAACCAACTCATCCATATATAAATAATTTCGAAAAATTATTCCTTTTATATGGAAATATAATTTTGGGTAAAATTATTTCATTTACCCGATTAAAAATAATATTATGTCGATTCTTCTGTTCAAGTGTTTAGAAACTCCTATCGACGTCGTGGCGTCTCACGATTCGACCAGAATTTATAAACCACTCAACAGACAAGCCAACATAATATAAAACAATTTTTATATCAACTTACAAATACGCTCTCTCATATATACACTCAACTCATTCTAGGGTGCTACTGACCCTATCTCTAATGAGCAAACTCCCCACCAAAGCCCAGGTGTTCGCTAAACCTAAGCTCTGATACCACTGTAACGACCTAGGGATTTTCGACTCTGAAAATCGACACAAAACCCAGCGTCGACTGTTCAGACATCGAGAATACCGAATCATCTATAGAAAGAAATTAGAGGGTGAGATAGAAAAGATAGAACTAATAGAATAGAAGAAGAAGAACACAACTGAGCATAATCAAAGCAAACACGAATCTCACAGCGGAACGAATAAAATATATTATATAACACAAGCTTTGAAATACAAATCTGTTTTGTACATATATACATACCAACATCAGAGTATAACATAACATTTGATACAGCGGAAATAACTCTAAAATAACTAGCGGTGAAGCTTCCTGCTTCTAGCTCCTTTAAGGGTATCTGTAAAAGCCTGAAACACTTGACTGCCCGTACAAATTTAAGCACCCAAGAGTTTAGGAAAAACAAAACAAAACAAACTCTGGGTCAGTCATGGGACTGGTGTGAGTAAACTCCAACCATATGGTTTAACTTCAAAGATCTTTCAAAAGAAAAGGATAATAGTAAGACCAGTCCACACATAAATACGGATGGTTTTTACCTTACTATAACCCAAACCATTTTTGATATCAAAATCCAGTGATATTATAATAATGTCTAATCAAATAAATAACCAAATAGTAGAACGCTTGCATCTCACGCTCTACATATATAGTAAAAATCAAAAACCGCAGGGCGCTTATTGGAGATTGGATTCCAACTATGACAAGGTATGGGACCACCTTCCAACAGTGTATCTCTAGAGGCGAATACACCTGGGTTCACAAGAACGTCTTGCAACCCGGCCCACACATGACCGACCACTCATTTCGCTTGAGTGTATCGAATGTATATCACCAACGGTTGGACTCAAACCACCGTTTCCCGAATAGGCAGAATCGATAAATTAAGAAACAAAAGGAATTTCTCTAGATAGGTGATTATACACCCTAATGGGTGCGACCCACATAGCCATGCTGCCTGCCCGATTTTTGTCATTTCCCGGTTGTGAAGCTTGAGGCTACGTTTTCTTTCAGAACATCTGGCCATCATACACTTTGAATGCCACATCGTCAAACCTGTCAAATCATTAGTTGATCTTCCCACAAACATTACGGGTATAAAAGCTAAGAGAAACGAGTTTCTCCGCCCCCAGACGTAACACTTTGAAAAGATCGTCTTATGTGACCGTTAGGAATACTCTGTCAGACATTCGTCCATACAAGTTGTCCTAGGACTGGACAAACATAACAGCTCTTTGAATTTCACTCCGTCTTCGATTATCTTTAGCATAATCTAATTCGCAACGCATATGCCTATACGGAGTGGTTCTCGGATATTAAATCCAACCGGTCTCTCCGTATTGACAACAATGGAAAAATCTTTGATAGCCGGTGTTTTAACTATCAAAGGAAAAATAAACATCCATCAAACAGCCATCCGCCAATTTCACACTCACTGGCCCTTTCTAATATTTCATTTTCTTAGCGAATTCTAGATATCGTTATATCGATTATTATCAAAATTTCTTAAAAATATTCTAACTCCTTAAATTTCCGGAAAAATTCGCCATAACCTCCCCTACACCGGGAGCATCGGGAAAATTCCCAAACCGCCACACAGGCCTCTCCATTCAAAAAGAAAATCAAAAAGCCAAGCGGCTTGCCGATTCGGCGCATAAAACCTCATATGGAAATTGAAACATGTACCTTGTTGTCGGGCACTTAAATATATTCTTCATACCCTTCATTCACTTCATCCCATACCTGTTTGAAATATACACGACTATTTCCAATTCATTTCAAATCAATTCAACACGTTTGCTTTGATCGCCTTCCATTTGCTAATCAATTTTATAATTAGCTTCTTGGTTCCATGTACCTTTAAACTTGAATATATTCCGTTCAAATATATTTGTATTTGATTATTTGCAAATTAAACTCAACATCCTTGCTTGGGAATTTCCAATTCTAATTCATGTTTCATATTTGGATTCACAACACAAATTCACATATTTTCATTTCACTTAAGCACGGTTAAGTTCGACTCAAAATTCTACAACTAATTCCTTGGAAATTAGTTAATCTTATTCGATAATTGAAATTCTGATTCTTGTTCTAAAAATCGGACGATTTACTCCATTTGAATTCATATTTATTTTCTAGCTCAAGTCCAGATTTCAAAAAGGAAATTCTGATTTTTTTATTCACTAAAAATCCTTTTATTTAATTAAATAAACCATTTTGGTTTTAAAACGATTATGGCGCTGTTTTTCTGAAATTTTGATTTTTGACATAGCTCAAAATCTATACAATGAAATCAAGATTTTTCTCTTTCACTAACAAACTATCATTTAGTCGGTCTGGGCATTCCTTGTTTCATCAAATTTCGATTTATATTGAATTCTATATACTCAATTGAAGTTCGAAACGCCAATTTACGAACTACCGCGCCGTGGCGAGTTCGTTTTAATTAAATTAAATATAAACGTTTAAAAACTTCGTTTATAATTAAATTCCAACTCCTTTCTTTAAGATTTAAAAGTAAATTAAGCCTATTTTCCAAATCTACTTCACAAATTCGAATTTTTCCATATTCGTCGATTATTCTATTCCATATTCATAACTTGGTTATGAATTTATTCAAACTCAAATCGCATTTTATTAGATTTCTATCATTTGGAAATAAATTGGTATATAAACCCAACGTCTTTATCCAACTTCAAATTTCGAAGATTAAACAACTTCAAGATAAACTCATTTCGATATCCTTTTAACATTACAAACTAATATCATCTCTTGACAATAGTGAAGTCGTTCAAGTTGGGGTATTTTAATTACCTCTCAGACCTTGATCGACGACGTTCTTATCTTGAGACGAATAAAAGCTTGTAATATCAAAACTTGATTTAAATCTCACATTCGATCCCATTTCTTTCATTTGGAAATTTATTTCCAAATTACTCGACGACAATTACTTCGTCACCTATATAACCCTTGTATATAAATTTACTTCTTCATTTGATTTCATCGTCTCCTTTTGAAACGATTTCAAGTTATAAATCTCCTTTTAAATTCCAAGTTGAATTCAAATACCCAAATCATCCTATGATGATTTTCCCTTTCTATTTATAAACATCGTTTATAAATTTTACTTCTTGTTTTAAATATTAACACAAGTTCTATTTCAACTCTCTTTGAAATTTCATTTCTACTTTGTGCGGATAAACTTCCTTTTAAAATCACGCTTGCATTCACGTTTCAAAATTTATCAAATGATAATCTCCTTTTTCATTTATAAACATAGTTTATAAATTCAATTACCTGTTTTTATTTTTTAAACAAGTAAATATTTCCGTACCTATTTGTAATCTCATTTCTATTTCGAAATTTAAAATTTCCTCTTTAAATTCAAACTTGAATTAAAAATCTAATATTACCAAATGATAATTTCCTTACAATCATTTATACATTCAGTACTTGTTTTATTATTTAAACAAGTTATTGTTTTTCTTAGTTTATTTGAAATTCGAATTTTTATTTCAATAAAATAAAATTTCCTTCTCGAATCTAAAAGTCATTTCTTATGATATCATAAATATCTAGGGCCAGTGATATTCTAATATCTAACACACAAATCATCCATTCAATTCACACATCACATATATATATAAATATGTGAACAACAATAAATAAATTTGAGGAATCCAGTTGGATCCCTCCAACCTGTTTTCCTGCATCCACAGATGTTAGTCACATAGATAATACCCATCCTGCTTCAAGGCAGGATATCGCGGTATAAAAGGGGATCCACTTATGTACGTGGACGTAGTGTCATCCGCTAATGATACTACGGGCATCCGCTAATAGTGTTGCGGGAAATTCAATAACCACAATAATTCAACAATTCATTCATGCACCCAAGCAACCAACAAATTTATTTTTAATGATAAAAATAAATTTAGATATAAAATGGTGAGTGAGATTTACTCACCTTGATTTTCCTTTTTGCTGAATATCCATTTAAATTCAGCATCACTCGGCTAACGAATTTCCTCGCATCATCTCGAATAAATTTACTTTGTACCTACGATGATTTGATTTCCATTTAACAACTAAATGGATATTAATTTAACTATTTCAATGAATAGATGATTTATTTTAAGGAAAACTAATCACTTAAATGAATTATTCTACGTGTTTAAAATATTGTAAACGTATATACCTTACTTCTATGCGAACTTCTCGAAGAATCCATGAAACATAGTCAAAATTGTCGATCTATTTTGCTGAAAACAACCCCAACAACTGCACCATCCACTCAGTCATTCCATCGAACAACTTACCATCAATCACCATCTTCTCTTCTATCACCTGTAGTCAGCTACTGCTGCCATAGTCATTTTTGCTGCTAAAACACCACCAATCGATCTCACCACCCTGCATACACCACCTCTATTCAGTATGACTTCCACCTTACCATCATCACCGATCTGGTCTCGGCACCACTAACCAACTGCCTCAGCTTATCTCCATTGACATGTAGCAATTACTGCACCTACAACTTCACAGCTTTCATTACCACGGCAAATTCCTGACTTCACAAACTGTACACCCAAATATCCCATTGCCGAGCTTCACAAATCCCCTTCTTCCTGAGACCGCGCTGACTCATCCCAATGCCAGATCCAAAAATCAACACGCCCTCGCACTCCTCAAAATCATTGTCGATCCTGCACTCCAACCGTCTACGGACCCATGCCCGAAGTCTCTCTGTTGAACGCGAGCATCACTAGAAATCTCGAGCTTCAGGAACTCGCGACAGCCCTTCCATGAACATCCCAAAAGTAAAATCGGATACCCTTCCTCCATCGCGACCTGACAACAGCTCACAAATTTGAGCGACAGAAAATGGAGTCGAACTCCACAAATTTTCCATTCGAACACTTCAAACTCGAGAGATCCGAACTCTACAACTTCACCCCATCGCAACTAACACCCACCCTTCGCGAGCAGCTATGTGCCGAGCCCCAGGAATTCACGGATTAAATCTCGATTTTGATTTCGAAATCATTTTTTTTTTTTATATTCGCAGTGGACTCGAATTTGTAATTGACAGGAAAAGGGGAAAAAGGAACGAAGGCAAAGGTCTTCGAATTGATTTTAGAAAATGGGACAAAATTATGAAGGCAAAGGCTAATTATATAGGCGCGAGAGCAGACAGGCATTAAAATGTTGTCCCTTAGATTTTGAAGGAGGGAGACCAATTTTACAACTCGAGGAAGAACAGGCTGTGTGATTTGAAACTCCAGGGTGGCTTACTACAGAAGGAGGTCGGCTGATGTAACGTATAAATATATTTAACTTTGATATATTAATTCAAAATATCTCGTGGTCTTATAACGCACCATCCTGAACCGCTAATCTAACCCAACGACTGATGTTATAAGATTATTACGTTATTCTAGGCTTAACTGAACATGTTTTGAAATGAAATTCGATCTTTATACAAACCATCAATATTAAATTGACGATTTTCATTAAATTCATTGATAAAAATAATTATCATCGTTCTAATTCAGATATAATTTGTTTAATCAACAGAATTGTTTTTGATTCACCTTTAACTGCAGATTAAATTATTAATCATTTTTGTATAACGGTGATTTGATATATTCGGCAATAATCGTATATCGATTATTAAATCGATAAATTCAATAAAAATCCATTTATTATTCCAAATCAATATTTAAAATAAATTTAAATATTAAATATTAAACGGCTAAAAATCCGGGACGTTACATCTATAAAGCTAAACAGCGATTGTAACGCTGTCGTTGAAATAAATGTTTTATAAATTTAATAGTTGGAAACAGCGATTAAAACGCTACCATTAAAATCAATATTTTTCCGTAAAAGGAGTGAATACTTAGATTGAATCTGAGAGTCGGTAAACGATGTTTTGTTTGAAGTTATGAGCTTTGGCTACTTCAAATTTGAGAATGTTGTTTAATTAAGGTCTGGGAGGTAATTATACCCCAACATGATTGACTTCATGATTGATAGAGAAATGGTTAAGGTTCAATAGTGAAGATTGGTTAGCAATATGTTTAGTTAATAAATGAATTAATGGTTTGAGTAAGAATAACGTTGTTTTATAACATCGCGTTAATTTAAAGGATTTTTGAAATGTTTTCCCAAATAAAATGAGAGATATTTTCTACGCATAGAAAATGAAATGAATTGGTCAACGAGAAATTTAGAAATGTAAGATGGAAATATTTTATGATATTGATAAGGTATATTTTCTGAATATAGAAAATAATGATTCATCGATATTTAGAGATGTTTCCTAACTGGAATAAGAGATATTTTCTCGAATAAAGGAATTAGGATATTGAAAATGTTTTACAAGAATCAAGAGAGAAAATCGACCTTTAAAAAGATAGGAAATATGGAAATTTGGAATTGATAACAGAACAAGGAATTTATATAAATAGGGGCCAGTATTGCTTGATGGTTGATCAGTAAAATTTCCATTTGTAAATAGGGTTGTTGGTTGAATGGATGTTCCTTTGATATTAAATCACCGGCTATCAAAGTTTTGATTTATTTTATACCTCTGTTGTCAATACGGAGAGACAGGGATCAGATTTAATATCTAAAAACCACTTTGTATTGGCATAAGCATTACGAATCAACTTATGTTGAATAGATTATGAAGACGGAGTAAAGTGCAAGGGCTGTTTTGTTAATCCTAGGTAGAAATTGCCTAAGATGGATTAATAGAATGGTGCCTTCAGTTTGTCCAGACCCAGGACAACTTGTAAGGACGAGTGTCTGACATAGTATTTCCAAAGAGATTACGTACGTTGATTCCTTCAAACGTATGAAGTTGGTGGAAAAAAAGGGAAACTTCTTTACCCTAACAATCTGAGTATTTTTATGGGAATCAATTAGTGATTTCCGATGGATCTGACGATGTGGCATTCAAAGTGAATGGTGGCCAGAAGAGACGACCCCAAATCCCGTTCTGACGGAGACAAGGGTAATCCGTGGAATATAACACAGAAACAGATAATATCAGAACAGAATTAAATAAATACACCAGATAATGAACAATAGAATATACTGGATAAAAGTAATCATCAGAGTTACACAGTATACAAGATCTTACTTAGTACAAATACAGTTCAACTATACATATATGTCTACAGCAGAAACAAACAAAATATGTACAATACGAGCTGTACAGCATAAAAAGAGATAAATGACAGAATCCATCTTCAGCTCCAGCTATCCAGAAAGAACCAGCTAAACCTGAATACAAAGCTGCCCGTGTAGAAAAAGGGGCACCCGAGTTTGAAAGTGAAACAAACTACGAGTCAGTCATGGGACTGGTATGAGAAATCTACTCAACACATTTATAATATGGCTAATCACAAGACCACGCCACTTTCGTGGAACGGGTTTACTCCATTTGATTGCCAGTGCTTTAAAACAAATCATTCTTTTAAACATCGCAATGTTTTTTTTATAAAAATGAAGCCATTATAAGACTCAGTTCCCATCACACAATGCAACGCAAACCGGAGGATAGAGTTTTTACCTTATAACGGCCAAAATATGCTTGATACGGATAAAACAAAAGCAATTGATATTATTACTAGTGTTTGCATGTTTCAAAAACAATTTTGAATCATAACTATCAATCATAGACGACATGGGTACCATATATCATGTCGCCATATATATACAATCAAAACCGCACAGACACGTATTTGGAAATTGGATTTCTGTCATGAACCAAGGAAAACGATAGTCCTTACCGAATTCGTGACTCTCTAGCCCGAGCCATAGGCAAGTACTCAGTCAAGCCTTTGGATCGTCAGGGCCGGTCCACCGATGTGGATTAAAATGCCTGAACAATACGTTTCCCTGCCCTTTGGGGCGTAAACGAGCCAACGAATGACTCCATCGGACCCGGATCGTCCGATCTAATCGAGGCGCCTCGCAACAGCAACAACCACACAGGTGAAAAGTATATAAAAGTCAGGGCTGGTAGGTCACTGACACCACCCTAGCTAGAAAGAAACGCATGCCCTCCCTGAGGTCCTTCTCCCGTTTCTGGTTCATACCGGGGTGTGAGGCTCGCGAATTCACATTATACACAAAGCTACGCCACACAGGCGGTGCTTTGATCATCACCACAAGACTTTGCTTTTCAACAGAAGCCCTGATCATTTGCCACTTAGGCATGCCACATTAGCAATTCATGCCATGCGACTGATGTCTATCGATATACAACCTCTGAGCTCGTGCGTTTCAGAGAAGGGTGTTAAGCAAAAGAATAAATTCTCCGCCGCCAAACAGATGTATATTTAATAGAGATCAATCAACACAGAATAAAATCCAATGTCAGACACACAGTCCATTTATAAGTCCGTTCTGGGTCTGAACGAAACCGGAGGCACTAAATACCTCGCAAACCCATCGATAACCACGTACGTCTGGACGATCACCACTCATTATCCATATTTCGGGATGCCTCCCAATCAGGACCTCGGTTACCATCCAAACGAGGTGAAGATCTCCGGTCTTCGACCATAGTCTTCATCTTCGATTTTCAATCGTCGGTCAATTATTTGAAATGAGAATTAACTCGGCCTTTTCAAATAATTCACGTATTTTTAGAATTTCAAATCAATTTATTTCAATGGTTAAATCAATCGACAACACCAACTTGTTCTTTAATGTATTTTACACACCAAACACATTCAACCATCAAAAGCCACATAAATCGAGCAAATTCAGTTTATTTCCATTCCATATTGTTTATGATATTTTATAACAATTTATCGCTATTTTTATTTATTTTAAAATAGCCAATTTAGTCAAAACGACGCTTCGGGCCATAACGCGGCCGTGGCACTGTTTTTCTTCAGATCTGATTTACACATATATGAAAATCTAACTGTTGGATCTTTACAAAATTTACATCATCAGAAAGATCTTTTCAAAACGAATCCAACGGTTCCAGTTTCGGGAAAATCCGACGGTCGGATCTCCCGGTACAATCGTTTGAAGTTTCGATTTCAAAATACGAACTGCAGCGTCGTTATTCGATTAAATATAATTATATTTATATATATATATAATCGATTCTGGCGCTGTTTTTCTTCAGATTTGAATTAAACATTCCAGACAATCCAACCGTTGGATTTTTACAAAGTTGGTGCCGTTGGAAAGATTTTTCCAAAGCGAACCCAACGGTTGCGATTTCAGGATAATCCGATGGTCGGATCTCCCGGTATAATCGTTTGAAATCACGGTTTCAAAATACGAATTGCACGGCCATGTTTCGTTTTAATTTTATTTATATTTATATAATTATATAAATATAGTTCATTCGAAAGTTCCTATATTGTTTCCACTTCTAATATTTCACTAACGCCTTTAAATTTTGGAAAATTTCGCCATAACCTCCTTTATACGGAAGGGGCTGGGAAAATTCCCAAATAGCCACACGGGCGTCTCATGTCAAAAAGAAAAAGAAAAAGCCAAGCGGCTAGCCAACAGGCTCATAAAATCATCACCCAAACAAAACAGTAAATGTGTACCTATTTGTCGGGCACAAAAATTTTATTCCTCTTCTCTAGCCCCTTTGTTATAACCTGTTCAAATAAATATGCATGTACAGATATATAGTTCTTATCACTTATCATTTTCCATTCAACTTCATATTTGATTCCATTTGGTTAAAAA
Organism: Allium sativum; assembly: GCA_030737875.1. NCBI lineage: Eukaryota > Viridiplantae > Streptophyta > Magnoliopsida > Asparagales > Amaryllidaceae > Allium > Allium sativum. The sequence goes on along the minus strand of CM060921.1, from coordinate 360,708,197 downwards.
GCACCATTCATTCTAATGTTGCATGCATAGGCAAAGTCATATCATTAGCTAATTAATGAATATTTCAACTCATGCATATTTATTTGAACGAGTTGTTATTTTTAACACTTCACATTTTCTACAATTCATGCATATAATATAACGTGATTTTTATTGTAAAACAATTCATTTCAAAACACTATTATTTTATATAGTGTATATAAGTGATAAAAATAGGATTTTTATTGTAAAACAATTCATTTTAAAACAAGGTCAATTTACATAGTTCATATAGATGATAAAAAGGTGATTTTTATTGTAAAACAATTTATTTCAAAATGTGAATACCATTCAACACATGAATTTCAATTCAACGAATGAATATCGATTCAACACATGAAGGTTTTCTATAATTTCTATATATAGATAAAAATTTGATTTTTATATTTAAAACACGAATACCATTCAACACATGAATTTCTAATCAACGAATGAATATCAATTCAACACATGAAGGTTTTCTATAGTTTCTATATATAGATAAAAATGTGATTTTTATATTTAAAACACGAGTACCATTCAACACATGAATTTCTAATCAACGAATGAATATCGATTCAACACATGAAGGTTTTCTGTAGTTTCTATATATAGATAAAAATGTGATTTTTATATTTAAAACACGAATACCATTCAACACATGAATTTCTAATCAACGAATGAATATCGATTCAACACATGAAGGTTTTCTATTCAATAAATAAATATAGTTTCAGCAAATGAAAATAATTCAAACACATGAATATTATTCAAAATTTCGGCAGCATAACGGCAAGGTAGTTAAAACCGGGACCGTCCCTAGTACGGCTCCTCGCTCTACCTTAAAACCTCGCGGTTTTTGACAATGGGGATTCATGCATCTAATTCGCACGCAGGCGGCATGTTTATTTTTATTTCCACAAATATTTCCAATTCATATCAATCACCAATGGGTATTTTTCAACCACAACCAAACAATATCAACCACAAACAATTATTCAACCATTCGTATTTTTCATTCAATGTTTCACACCAATTCACAACAATAAATATCGTCCATGGTTTGTGGACGAGGGGAGTATATATATATATATATATATATATATATATATATATATATATATATATAATTGCTATATTTCACTTGCATTTCAACACATATATCAATTATTCTATGCATGTATAATTCATACTTCGCTTATATAGCTTACACCACGCATGTACATGAGGTATACGACACGTGTGTAATTTATATTTCGCTAATATAATTTATACATGACATTTTCCATTCAAATTTATTTAATTTAAATTTCTCACATTAGTTTGTTGCTTCGCTAAAAATCGTAGATGGCTCAGAAAAATCCGCGGCTTCTTCTATTGGGTAGAGAGCTTCCTTGCGGTCCCGATGTTTCCTGTTTCATCGAATTTCGTCAACACACTAAAATAATATGATTTTTCAAAGTGTAAACATAAAAAAACTCACCTTTCACGAAGGTTCAAAACTAGGTTTACGGTTTTCACGAGAATCGAGGCACGAGGGGATGATCGGCGGGTTGGACGTGGAAGAGGGAAGAGAGGGCTTCCTATTGGTGGTGGTTTGGCAGCGTTCGGTGGTCGGGATCGTCAGCGGTGGCTCTGGGAAGGTCAGGGCTTTGGAGCCTCGATTCAGGCGGAGGAGGGGTTGGTCGGCGTCGAGCTGGGGTCGGATCTGACGGGGAGGCGAAGGCGGTTCGAGCGGCGGTGGTGGCGGAGGCTGGAAGCGGCGGCAGCGACGGTGATCGGGCCTGGAAGGGGGGAAGCGGGTTTCGCCATTGGTTTTGGTTTTTTTTTTAAATAATGAATGGAGAAATATGATTGGACGATGGTTTTATTAAATTTTTAAATAGTGTTTTCTCAAACGAACTCCTTTTCAAACCCAACGACTGTCGCCCCTAGCTAAATACCCCCATCCCGGACACAATGGGATATGTTTCGTAGGCCAATTCGATTGTTACAGTCAGTTATTTTTCAAATTAAAGTATAAAACACTTAATTTTTAACTTTGAACGTACATTTCAATTTGCCAGGGCCACAAACTGATTCGAAAAATTCTAGAAAAATAAATCTGGCTATGTCTTGACGATACGGTCCCAACAAAACTAGTTTCGTCGAATTTTGAGATCGTTTGCAAAAAGGCCCATTTCTGGTCGATCCAATTTAACTGTAATTGACCAAAACACGTTTTCCTTTGCAACGCTCACATACTAGCTTCAACAAGTATGAAATTTGAAACCTAGTAATAACTTCACATCCCGGATCGAACAAAAGTGATTTCGTCGAATTCCGAGGTCGTATGCAAAATGGCCAATTTCACGGGCTATATAAATTCCATAGCGACCTTTCTGAAAATTCATTCGGCCATAACTTTTGCTTTCCGCTATGAAAATTCGATTTTTCAGATTTGTTAGAAAGGTATTCACTAACAGATTTAATTATTTTTGGTTTCACTAAAATCCGTTTTGTTTTGCACCCGGTACAGTCCGACAAAGTTTGAATTCAATTTTTGAAACTGCAGCGCCTTTTCAAGCCTTTTTTATAATTAGAAATAATTATATTCGTTTTCAATTGTCGATTCAAACTCACTTTTCATTGCCAATATTTAAAATATTTATTTTAAATATTTAAAATCCATTATTTCAGCCAGTTTAAAAATTTTAAATTGGTTCAGATTTTCTGGGTCGTTACACCAGATGTTCTGGAAGATAATTCAAACCTCAAGCCTCACAACCGGGAATTGACAAAAATCGGGCAGGCAACAAGGCTCTGTGGGTCGCTCCCATTAGGATGTATAATCATCTATCGGAGAAAATCCATTTGCTTCTTTAATCTATCGATGTTGTCCCTTTTGGGAAACGGTTGTTGATCCCAACCGTCGGTGATATACATTAGATACACTCAAGAGAAATGAGTGGTCGGTCATTTGTGGGCCGGGTTGCAAGATGTTCTTGTTGAACCCGGCATATTCCCCTCTAGCGATACACTATCGGAAGGTGGTTCCATACCTTCTCATGTTGGAAATCCAATCTCCAATAAGCGCCCTGCGGTTTTTGATTCTATATTATATATAGAGCGTGAGATGCAAGTGTTCCGCTAGATTTTTATTTATTTGATATAGACACTATTGTAATACCACTGGATTTGATATCAAAAATATTTTGGTTATCGTAAGGTAAAAACCATCAATGTTTATATGTGGATCGGTCTTACGATTGTCATTTCTTTAGAAAGAATTTTGAAAGTTAAACAAATGGTTGGAGTTTATTCGCACCAGTCCCATGACTAACCTAAAGTTTTTTTTGTTTGTTTTTCCTAAACTCTTGGGTGCCCAAATTTGTTCAGGCAGTCAAGTAGTCGGGATTTTTCAGATTCACCTTGGAGGAGTTTGAAGTAGGAGGCTTCACCAGTTAGCTATAGACTATCATATTTTTCTGCTGTGTACTATGTTCGCATCTGGAAACAGGTGTTTACAACTGTTCTAGAAATAGCTATTGTGCTCTGATAATGGTATGCATATAAAGTTATTGAATTGTATTTCAAAGTTTATGTTATCTAATATATTTTATTCGTTCCGCTGTGAGTTTGTATTCTTCGTTTTCTTCTATTTTAATATTTCTTTCTTTCTATTTCTCATCCTCTAACTTCTTTCTAATAATGATTCGTATTTCTGTGCAATTTTCGTTGGACGTATGGTGTTATTAGACGACTCAAAGGGTACGGAAATTCGGGACATTACATTTGGTATCAGAGCTAAAGGTTGAGTAGTAACCTTGGCTCTATGGCGTGATTCAATAGAGATGGGATTAGTAATACCCTAGATTGAATTTGAGTGTATATACGTGAGCACGTATTTGTAGATTTGATATAAAATTGTTTTATATTGTATTGACTGGTTTGTTGAATTGTTTATGAATTCTGGTCGATACAGGATGTACAACTCTATCGATAGGTGTTTCAAAACTCTCGAACAAAGCAATTCGATACCGTATTGTTTTAAAATGGGTAAATGAAATAATTTTTCCCAAAAATTATTTTGATATAAAAGGAATAATTTCTAAATTATTACATATGAATGTGTTGATTTTTATTACAATTAAATGAAGTTGGTTTGGTGACTTGTAATTGAATATGATTTGTATATGGATAATATATACAAATGAGAAAATTTGAAATTGAATCCAAACCAGAATATGGAATTTGAATCTCGGAAGTTTAAGAATATTTCTGAAGTGTTTTTTGAAATTAATCAAGAAATATTTTGAAAGGATTTGAATAAAAATTGTTTTAAATGGATTTTGAAATTTTTAAAGCATTATAATCGCTTCAGTCGCTAGAAAATAATTCAGATGATGATGGCCACATCATTTGTATCTATTTTCGAGTTTCTAAGTGATGAATTGCTACCATAGGAAGATTTTTAATGAAATTGGGTTAAGAAACGTATTAGTTTGAGAATTCAAAAGTGTTGAATTATTATGGTTGCATATATGAATAAATATGTATGATTTCAAACTAATTTGAAATATAACCCAGGAATTTGAATTCTGAAATTAAAATTTAACTTGTACAAGTTGAATAGATTGAAATTGTAAAAATGTATCAAATGGATTGAAGTTTAACTTAAGTTAAAAGGAAATTAGATTGGATACAGATAATCTCAAATGAAATTAAATAAAGAGAAATGTTGAGATTTGAAAATTTAAAGTGAATTCGACTTATGTATGAACAAGTTGAATATATATATTGGATATTATTGTTTGGAACTAAATTGTGAATGGAAATTGAAAGTCAAACGGGATAGTTGGATTAATTCCTGAAATAAAAATCAGATTTGAATTGATAGAATGGAAGTGAACTAATCAGAAGTTGATTAGAGAGTTAAACACAAGAAGTTGGATTGATTTGAAATCAACTAGAAATGGATATATGTAGATATGCTGAGCAGATATTGAATGGAAGCAAATGCAAGAGATAGAATTTATGCTCGACAAAAAGGTACATGTTTACGATATCAATTGGGTCTGATGGTTTTATGAGCCTATGGGGCAAGCCGCTTGGCTTTTTGATTTTCTTTTGGATTGGAGAAGGCCTAAAAAGGCGAGTTGTGGTTGTACTGATTGAGCAGCATGGGAGATGCTGGAGAAATTTTTTCGAAAATTTAAACAGTTAGAAAAATTTATGAAAGTTTTGTTAATTTAAAATTGATTTGTTATTTGTAATAAGGAAACCAGAATTGATTAATAAAATTTCAAGTGGAACAATGAAATTGATAAATGGATTTAAAATCAATTGGAATGGGTGCGGATATGCAGAAGAACATATGAATTGAAGACAAGAAAGTGATGATGGATTGTCCAAAAATGATGGACATATCATTTGGAAAGAATCATGAATGGTCGAGTATTGGTATGAGAATTCGAAGGTCAGATAAGAACTGGGTTATGAAGGTATGGAATATAAGATTTCCACTAAGTAGGGTATGAGGAGTTAGAGTTAAAGTATTTTTACTGCTTAGCAATTTCGAGGACGAAATTATTTTAAGGGGGGAGGAATGTAACGTCCCAGATAATTAGCGATCATATAATTAATTTATTTAATTATTTAAATGGTGATTTAGAGATTTAAATGACTTGAATTCAATTAGTTTGAATATTTAATTAATAAATAATAGGATAATATATTTAAAATCCGAAATAGATAATTATTGTGAGATTTTTTTAGACATAGTTATAATTTAATTTATATATTTTTTCTGTAATTTTTATTTTGACAAATAAGCAACTTTTTATTTGAAGTATTTTACACCCTAAATCAATGTTTTTGGAGCTTTACAGAATTAGTTAATTTCTCTATTTTATTATATTTCAAGAATCGTAGCACACTGCTCAACACGTGGTATTTTCATCTTTGTCTGTAGCGGCACGTACGCAAACAAAGTTTTACTTAGCAGTGTATCGTTATATTTATTTAAATCTATATTTTATAAGGAACATTACTCTCCAACAACCATCACATAAAAACCAATACATCCCAGCATTTCAGCTTAAAATAAAGATATTTATATATAGATTTCTACCCTGCCTCTGAACTTAGAATAGCATGCCTATTAGGCCTTTTTCAGTGTCACGCCGGCCAACTTTTCAACAACGTGGGATCCAAACTTTTCAACGTGACTTCCAAGTTTTCAAACACCGTGCGCCCTAGACTATTGATCCGTGTTTCCCAAGATGCTAGACACCGTGACCTCCAAGGTGTTAAAAACCGAGAGTACCAAGGCATTCTTCGTTATAAATTAACAACCTGCACTCTTTCTCTCCACACCAAAATTCCTAAATCTCCGTTCATCGTTTACAACCTTTACATAAACTTTCCCTAAAATTCTAACATCAAATTCGTGAAGAAATTGAAGAAGCCTTCTGTAACGACCCAGAAAATCTGAACCAATTTAAATTTTTTAAATTGGCTAAAATAATGGATTTTAAATATTTAAAATAAATATTTTAAATAATGGCAATGAAAACTAAGTTTGAATCGACAATTGAAAACGAATATAATTAATTATAATTATATATAGAATTGAAAATAGCGCGGTAGTTCGATAATTCGATTTCAAACTTCAATTGAATATACCGGGTGCAAAACAATCCGGATTTTAGTGAAACCAAAAACATTAGGATCTAATTGATGATATCTTTCCAACGAATCTGACCAATCGAAATTTGATAACGAGAATCAAAAGATATGTCCAGTTGAAAATTCTGAATAGTCGCTATGGAATTCAGGCCCTTAAAAATGGACATTTTGCAGATGACCTCGGATTTCGACGAAACCACTTTTGTTGGATCCGCAGTGTCAAGTTATTGCTAGGTTTCAAATTTCATAATTTTTCGAATCAATATGTGAGCGTGGCAAAAGAAAACGCGTTTGACCAGTTTCAGTTGATTTTAATCGACTGGAAATTGGCCATTTTTCCAACGGTCTCAAAATTCGACGAAACTAGTTTTGTTAGGACCGTATCGTCAATACGAAGCTAGAAAATATTTTTCTGGAATTTTTCTAGTTAGTATGTGACCCCGGTAATTTGAAATGTGCGTTTAAAATTCAATATAGTGATTTAAATGAAAATTCAACGGGAACTGATTGTAACAATCGAATCAGCTTGCGATACATATCCCATTGTGTTCGGAATGGGGGTAAAACGCTATGGGCGACAGGCGGTGGGCCTCGTTTAGAGGTCGTATGTAAAAGACAACTTTTTGAAAAAATAAATAATTAAATATATATATTTTATATAAACCCCCCCCCTATTCCCTCTTCTCTCTCCACTTCGAAAAGAAGAAAGAAAAAAAAAACCTAAATCTAAATCGCGTCGCCGACCAGGAAGCGCCACCGCCGCCGCTTGCCCCGCCTTTCCCCTCCGCCACTTCGCCACTTCGCTAGACCCCCATCTCTCTCCTCCTCCCCTCCCCTTCTCTTTCCTCCTCCATTACGATTCGCAGCGACCCAAACCCAACCGCCTGCCACCACCGGCGAACCCCGAGCGCCACCCTCGAGCCGCCGCTTGCCGGCGACATCTTCTCCCCCCCCCCTTCGCAGCTAATCGGTGAGCATTTTTTTATTTATTTATTCTGTAAAAACTGATTTGTTTAAAAATTAAAACTGATTTGAAAAAGGATTAAAACTGATTTGTTTAAGAATTAAAACTGATTTGAAAAAGGGTTAAAACTGATTTGAAAATGAAATTAAAACTGATTTGAAAAAGGATTAAAACTGATTTGTTTAAGAATTAAAACTGATTTGAAAAAGGGTTAAAACTGATTTGAAAATGATTTTTAAACTGATTTGAAAATGATTTTAAAACTGATTTGTTTAAAAGTTAAAACAGATTTTTTGAAAGATTTAAAAACTGATTTTTAAAAAGGGTTTTAAAAGATTTGAATTTTGAAAAGTAAAAGATTTGAATTTTGAAAAGTAAAAGATTTAAACTTTAAAAAGAAAAAGGTTTTAACTTTAAAAAGAAAAAGGTTTGAGCTTTAGAATGGAAAAAGATTTGAACTTTAAAAAGAAAAATCAGATTTTTATATATTGAAAGTCGAAGTAAAAATCATATTTTTATATATTGAATAGCGACGTCAAAACTCGATTTTTATATATTGAATAACATAGTAAAACTTCGATTTTTACATATGTAGAGAATACAAGCAACGAAGCGACAGAAGCGAGAAGGCGAAGATTTCTCTAAGTGAAGTTGGATAGCTATTGGTGAGATTTCTGATTTAAAAATATATATATATGTGTGTGAAATGAAAGTGAATTGCTATATATTAATATATATATATATATATATATATATATATATATATATATATACGCCCCTCGTCCACAAACCATGGACGATATTTATTGGTTGAAATTGTTGTGAAAATTGATTGGTAGCGAATGATTGTTTGGGATTGTTTGTGATTGATATTGATTTGATTGTGGTTGAAAAATACCCGTTTGTGGTTGAGAAATATTTGGTTGAAACCACATAGGATTAGTTTGTGGAAATGAAATAAATATATACATGCCGCCTGCGTGCGAACTAGATGCATGATCCCCATTGTCAAAAACCGCGAGGTTTTAAGGTAGAGCGAGGAGCCGTACTAGGGACGGTCCCGGTTTAACTACCCTGCCGTTATGCTGCCGAAATTTTGAATAATATTCGTGTGTTTGAATTATTTTCATATGCTTAAACTATATTTATTCATTGAATAGAAAACATTCATGTGTTGAATTGATATTCATTCGTTGATTAGAAATTCAAGTGTTGAATGGTATTCATATTTTGAAATAAATTGTTCGATAATAAAAATCACATTTTTATCTATATATAGAAACTATAGAAAACATTCATGTGTTGAATTGATATTCATTCGTTGATTAGAAATTCATGTGTTGAATGGTATTCATATTTTGAAATAAATTGTTCGATAATAAAAATCACATTTTTATCTATATATAGAAACTATATAAAACATTCATGTGTTGAATCGATATTCATTCGTTGATTAGAAATTCATGTGTTGAATGGTATTCATATTTTGAAATAAATTGTTTGATAATAAAAATCACATTTTATCGACTATATGAACTGTGTAAAATAATCTCGTTTTAAAAGAAATTGTTTTATGATAAAAATCCCATTTTTATCACCAACTTGAACTATATAGAAAATTAGTGTTTTGAAATGAATTGTTTTACAATAAAAATCACATTTTTATTGTAGACATAAATCGTTGAAATGTGGAGTGTTAAAAATAGCCACTTGTTCAAAATAAACATATATGAGTTGAAATATTCATTAATTAGCTAATGAAATGATTTGCACCTATTTATGTAACATTAGAACGAATGGTGTTTTTAAACCAAATAGAAATCAAATATGAAGTTGAATAGAAAATGATAAATGATAAGAACTGTATATATATATACATGCATATTCATTAAACAGGTTATAGCAAAGGGGCTAGAGAAGAGGAATAAAATTTTGTGCCCGACAAATAGGTACCCATTTACTGTTTTGTTTGGGTGATGATTTTATGAGCCTGTTGGCTAGCCGCTTGGCTTTTTCTTTTTCTTTTTGAGATTAGAAGGACCGGGAACGCTATTTGCGATTTCCCGATACTCCCGGTGCAGGGGAGGTTATGGCGAAATTTTCCAAAATTTTAAGGTGTTAGAAAAATATTTGAAGTGAAAACGATATGGAAATCATTGAATGAACTATATTTATATAAATATATAAATATAAATAAAATTAAAACGAAACGAGGCCGTGCAGTTCGTATTTTGAAACCGTGATTTCAAACGACTAGTGCGGGAAATCCGACCATTGGATTTTCCCGAAACCTCAACCGTCGGGTTCGCCTTGGAAATATCTTCCCAACGGCACCAACCTTGTAAAAATCCAACGGTTGGATTGTCTGGAATGTTTAATTCAAATCTGAAGAAAAACAGCGCCAGAAGCGATTATATTTATATATATATATAAATATAATTATATATATTTAATCGAATAACGACGCTGCAGTTCGTAATTTGAAATCGAAAATTCAAACGATTGTACCGGGAGATCCGACCGTCGGATTTTCCCGAAACTGGAACCGTTGTATTCGTTTTGAAAAGACCTTTCTAATAATGTAAATTTTGTGAAGATCCAACGGTTAGATTTTTAGATATGTGTAAATCAAATCTGAAGAAAAACAGCGTCACGGCCACGTTATGGCCCGAAACGTCGTTTTGAATATATTAGCTATTTTAAAATAGATAAAAATAGCGATAAATAGTTATAAAATATCATAAGCGATATGGAATGGAAATAAACTGAATTTGCTTGATTTATGTGATATTTGATGGTTGAATGTGTTTGGTGTGAAAATTACATTAAAGAACAAAATTGGTGTTGTCGAATAATTTAACCATTGAAATAAATTGATTAGAAATTCTAAATATACGTGGATTATTTGAAAGGGCCGAGTTAATTCTCATTTCGAATAATCGATCGACGATTGAAATTCGAAGATGAAGACGATGGTCGAAGACCGGAGATCTTCACCTCGTTTGGATGGTAACCGAGGTCCTGATTGGGAGGCATCCCGAAATATGGATAATGAGTGGTGATCGTCCAGGCGTACGTGGTGATCGAAGGGTTTGCGAGGTATTTAGTGCCTCCGGTTTCGTTCAGACCCAGAACGGACTTGTAAATGGACTGTGTGTCTGACATTGGATTTTATTCTATGTTGATTGATCTCTATTAAATATACATCTGTTTGGCGGCGGAGAATTTATTCTTCTGTTTAACGCCCTTCTCTGAGACGCACGAGCTCAGAGGTTGTATATTGATGGACATCAGTCGCATGACATGAACTGCCTGTGTGGCATGCTAAGATGCAGTGATCAGGGCTTCTGTTGAAAAGCAAAGTCTTGAGGTGATGATCAAAGCACCGCCTGTGTGGCGTAGCTTTGTGTATAACGTGAATTCGCGAGCCTCATACCTCGGTATGAACCTAAAACGGGAGAAGGACCTCAGGGAGGGCATGCGTTTCTTTCTAGCTAGGGTGGTGTCAGTGACCTACCAGCCCTGACATTTATATACTTTTCACCTATGTGGTTGTTGCTGTTGCGAGGCGCCTCGGTTTGATCGAACGATCCGGGTCCGATGGAGTCATTCATTGGCTCATTTACGCCCCAAAGGGCGGGGAAACGTAGTGTTCAGGCATTTTTAATCCACATCGGTGGACCGGCCCTGTCGCTCCAAGGGTCGATGCGTTCTGATCCTGAGACACGGGCTAGAGCGTCTCGAATTCGGTAAGGACTATCTTTTGCCTTGGTTCATGACGGAAATCCAATTTCCAAATACGTGATCGTGCGGTTTCAATTGTATATATATATATTTGGCGACATAGTGGCATGGGACGCTCATGTCGTCTATGATTGATAGTTATGATTTGAAATAGTTTTCAAAACATATAAACACTAGCAATAATATCAAATGCCTTTGTTTTATTCGTATCAAGCATATTTTGGCCGTTATAAGGTAAAAACTCTATCCTCCGGTTTGCGTTGCATTGTGTGATGGGAACTGAGTCTTATAACGGCTTCATTTTTATAAAAAGCATAGCGATGTTTAAAAGAAAGATTTGTTTTTAAAGCACTGGCAATCCAATGGAGTAAACCCGTTCCACGAAAGTGGCGTGGTCCTGTGATTAGCCAATTATATACGTGTTGAGTGGATTTCTCATACCAGTCCCATGACTGACTCGTAGTTTGTTTCACTTTCAAACTCGGGTGCCCCTTTTTCTACACGGGCAGCCTTGTATTCAGGTTTAGCTGGTTCTTTCTGGATAGCCGGAGCTGAAGATGGATTCTATCATTTATTTCTTTTTATGCTGTTCAGCTCCTATTGTACATATTTTGTTTATTTCCGCTGTAGACATTTATGTATAGCTGAACTGTATTTGTACTAAGTAAGATCCTGTATACTGTGTAACTCTGATGATTACTTTTATCCAGTATATTTTGTTGTTCATTATCTGGTGTATTTATTTAATTCTGTTCTGCTATTATATGTTTCTGTGTTATATTCCAAAGATAACCCTTGTTTCCGTGAAAATGGGAAATCGGGTCGTCACATCGTGGTATCAGAGCTTTGGTTAAGCTTAGTTCTGGAATATAACATATGAACGAACTCGTCAGAAATAGAACCAGTAGTGTTCTAGGACGGGTAACTCTATACAGATAGGATCAGTAATATCCTAGTATGAGTAAAGCAGAATGAAATTACACCTTGATAGACACATTTACATTTGAAGTATGTGTTTCTATATTTTAAAATACCTTTTCTGTGACCTGACACTTGATCTGCCATTTGCAGAAGTACTAGAAAATGAGTGCCAGAAACAGAAGAAGTAATACTGACCCGGATATAGAAGCTCTATTTATGAAATATAGAAATCTGGGTGGAAAACCTTTCTCGGGTGAAGAAGCAATTATGAAAACACAAGCTTGGATTCATTCGGCTGAGAAAATCTTCGAAGCATTAAAGCTGAGGGATGACCAGAAAAGATTACTGGCCTCCTGGGCTCTCAAAGACGAAGCTTTGTTTTGGTGGGATTTAATCATTAAAGATAATCCAGAAGGTGATATCACCTGGGACAGATTCAAAGTGATTTTCCTGGAAAGATTTACTCCGCCAGAAGCGACTGAGCGATTATGCGACGAATTTTCTTATCTAATACAAGGTGACATGACCATTCCCGAATATCATAAGAAATTCAACGAACTTGCTCACTTTGCTCCTCATCTAATTCAAGACCCAAAGAGGAAGAATTTGAGATTTATCAATGGGCTTCAAAGGAAATACCAGAATAAAGTATTGGGGCATGTGAAGCTTCCTTTTTCAGAAATGATTTATATGGCCTATCAATATGAAGATCTAGATAAGAAAGGTATGCTACAGTACGAAGAGGAAGTCAGCTCCAGTAATAGAATTGAGTCTGAAACTGATCATCCTGAGGCCAGTACAATGTCTGAAGTCGGTAAGGAGCCCGAAGTAAATCGAAAAAGGGCTAGATCTGAAAAAGAGCCTGCCACGACTGCCATATGCAAGAACTGCCATCAGAAAGGGCATTTGTCGATAAACTGTGGACCCTTGAAGAAACGAAGAAAGAATAAATTTAAATCCAAAGACAAGTTCCTAGAAAATAGAAAGTGCGTTCAATGCCGTCGGACTGGCCATCTTGAGAAGGACTGCAGGCAATTTAAGAAATCCAAACCAGCGCAGGTAAATGAAGTGGTAGAAGTACCTGCATCCTCGTCTGTTCAGGAAAGATCTGATGTTTTAGAAGGCACGCTCAATGTCAAAAACATTCCAGTTAAAGTACTGTTTGACACAGGCGCGTCACGAAGCTTTATTGCAAAGAGTGCAGTCAAGAAGTTGGATTTGAATTTGAAAAAGCTCAAAGAGCCCATGACTGTCCAAAATCCAGTTGGGGGTTCCATCAATCTCAGTTGGATCTGTGCAGTACCTGTCTCTTTTTCTTGCTATAAATTCCCTATAATCTCTATCGTCATGAATTTTAATGAATTCAATCTTATTCTGGGATTGGATTGGCTAACCAAATATGAAGCGGAGGTTAGATGCGCCGAGAGAGTTGTAAAGGCAAAAGCACAATTGGGAAATTATATAACCATACCATGCGAAGGCCCGACTTCAAATAGAAAAGATTTCTGGTCAGCTCTCGATGTTTCTCCAGCCCAAATTGAAAATGTTCCTGAAGTCACAGAGAATATTCCTGACCTCATCAAAGACATTCCAGTCGTCAAAAACTATGCGGATGTGTTCGAGGAAGTTGTTCGCTTACCTCCGCAAAGAGAAATAGATTTCAAGATTGCTTTGATTCCCAATGCAAGGCCGGTAGTTCACGCTATTTGAAGAATGTCCTTGAAAGAGAAGGAGGAATTAGACAATCAAACACGACAGCTAGTATGGAAAGGTTTGATTAGGCCTAGTTTCTCTGATTGGGGTGCAGCAGTGGTGTTTGTCCCAAAATCTGATGGTACTCTACGTCTATGTGTGGATTATCGTGATTTGAACAAGCAGACCATAAAGAACAAATATCCATTGCCGCGGATTGATGATTTGTTGGATCGATTAAATGGAGCACAAGTATTCTCAAGAATGGACCTAGCTACAGGCTTCCATCAACTTCGAATTGCCGAAGAGTGTGTTCCAATGACAGCATTCAGAGGTCCCGACTTATTCTACGAGTGGTTAGTAATGCCGTTCGGCTTATGTAACGCTCCAGCTTACTTCGTCGATCTAATGAACAGGGTATTCAGAGGAGTATTGAATAAATTTGTTCTGGTTTTCATTGACGATATTCTAATCTTCTCTAAATCAAAGGTCGAACATGAAAAACATTTGGAACAGGTTTTAGAAATCCTCAGAAGGAATGTATTGAAAGCCAAATTTTCCAAATGTATCTTCTGGCAAGATGAAGTAAAATTTCTGGGCCATGTTGTATCGAAAGAAGGAATCGCTGTGGATCCGAGTAAAATCACGGCTATTCAAAATTGGAAACAGCCCAGTACTCCCACTGAAGTCCGCAGTTTTCTCGGATTGGCTAGCTATTACCGGAAGTTCGTTAAAAACTTTTCGAAGATATCTGGTCATTTAACAAAGCTTACAAAGAAGCATTCTAAATTCAAATGGACTTCAGAAAGTGAGGAGGCTTTCGAAGAGCTGAAGTTGAGATTAACGACAGCTCCAGTGTTAACCATCATCGATGGCAACCAGGATTTAAAAGTATGGACTGATGCTTCTAGAGAAGGCCTTGGCGCAGTGTTAATGCAAAGAGGCCAAGTGATAGCTTATGCTAGTCGTCAACTGAAGCCACACGAGAAGAACTACGTAACTCATGATCTTGAGTTATTGGCTATAGTATTCGCTTTGAAAATCTGGAGGCACTATCTTCTGGGTGAGAGATTTGAACTGTTTACAGATCACCAATCATTAAAGTATCTGTTCACTCAGAAAGACCTGCATTTGAGGCAACAGCGTTGGCTGGAGTTTCTTGCAGCATATGACTTTGAAATTATATATACTCCAGGAAAAGCCAATGTCGTGGCTGATGCGTTAAGCCGAAAGAATGAAATGATCGCCAGTTTCATCATTGCGACTTCGTTGATTGATAAGATATCGGCTCTCCAAGAAGATGACCAATTTATCAAAGGAATAAGTCAGCGAATTCGTGAAGGCAATGCTTCGGATTTCCAGTTAGACAGCGAAGGGATTCTAAGGTTAGAAGGGCGAATTTGCGTTCCAGACAGTCCTGAACTCAGAAGAGAGGTGCTTGATGAATGCCACAAATCTAAGCTCAGTATCCATCCAGGTGTGAATAAAATGTATAACGACATCAAACGCACATTCTGGTGGAAGTCGTTAAAAAGAGACATCTCGATATATGTGAGTCGATGCCCTACTTGCCAGCTAGTCAAAAGTGACCAACAGAAATTGGCTGGATTGTTACAACCACTAGAAGTTCCTGGCTGGAAGTGGGAACATATTTCTATGGATTTCATCGATGGTTTGCCCAGAACCAAGAAAGGAAATGACAGTATTTGGGTGATCGTAGATCGCTTCACGAAGACCGCCCATTTCATACCTGTCAGATCAAACAGAACTGCTCAGAGTCTGGCGCAGATATACTTCAGGGAAATAGTTAGACTACATGGAGTGCCGCTCAGCATAGTAAGTGATAGAGATACAATATTCACTAGCAAGTTCTGGGAAGCATTTCAAGTCGAGCTGGGAACAAAGCTAAACTTGAGCACCGCTTATCATCCTCAGACAGACGGTCAGACTGAGAGGGTGAATCGCATTTTAGAAGATCTATTGCGGGCTTGTGTTCTAGATTTCGGTGGATCATGGGAAGACCATCTGCATTTGGCTGAATTCTCTTATAACAACAGCTACCAGGCGAGTCTGACAATGTCGCCATTCGAAGCATTGTATGGTAGACCGTGCCGATCTCCTGCTTGTTGGGTCGAGCCAGGAAATAGACTTGTGTTAGGGCCTGATATGATTCGAGAAGCTGCCGACAAAGTCGATTTTATTAAGAAGCGATTACTCGCCGCTCAAAGCCGACAAAAGAGCTATGCCGATAGAAGAAGAAGAGATATATCCTTTGAAGTTGGCGACTACGTATATTTGAAAGTATCGCCGATGAGAGGAGTTATCCGGTTCGGTAAAACTGGAAAGTTGGCACCCAAATTCATTGGTCCGTTTCCTATTCTGGAACGGATTGGAACTCTCGCTTATAGGGTCAAATTGCCTGATTGGTTGCCTGGAGTGCATGATGTATTTCACATATCTCAACTTCGAAAGCACGTTCATGATCCAGACTTGATCGTGGAAGAAGCAGCTCAACAGGACATTGAAATTACTCCAGAATTAGCCGTGAGGCGAGAGCCGCTGAAGATCATCGGCAAAGAAACCAAAGAGCTGAGAAACAAGAAGGTTCACTTAGTCAAAGTGCAATGGAGTGGAGATCCGCGAGATTGTACTTGGGAAACTGAGGAGAGCATTCAGAAAGCTTATCCTAGGTGCCGAGTAGATATCTCTGATTGACTCCGGTGCAAGGTACATTTACCCTACTTTGCATTACCATTCAATTCCCTACTCTATTGTTATTTTCTTTTCATAGATATTGCACTTTTAAATATATGGTCTGAATGATTTTTAAGGAGTATGAAAATAGATTAGTATATTTTTGAAAGGTTAAAAACAATTGGATTGGTTGTTGTGTTGGGTGATTGTAGATTTATCAAACCACTTTCGACTTTGTTCCTTTTCGGGGACGAAAAGTTTTAAGTGGGGGAGATTGTAACGACCCAGAAAATCTGAACCAATTTAAAATTTTTAAATTGGCTAAAATAATGGATTTTAAATATTTAAAATAAATATTTTAAATAATGGCAATGAAAACTAAGTTTGAATCGACAATTGAAAACGAATATAATTAATTATAATTATATATAGAATTGAAAATAGCGCGGTAGTTCGATAATTCGATTTCAAACTTCAATTGAATATACCGGGTGCAAAACAATCCGGATTTTAGTGAAACCAAAAACATTAGGATCTAATTGATGATATCTTTCCAACGAATCTGACCAATCGAAATTTGATAACGAGAATCAAAAGATATGTCCAGTTGAAAATTCTGAATAGTCGCTATGGAATTCAGGCCCTTAAAAATGGACATTTTGCAGATGACCTCAGATTTCGACGAAACCACTTTTGTTGGATCCGCAGTGTCAAGTTATTGCTAGGTTTCAAATTTCATAATTTTTTGAATCAATATGTGAGCGTGGCAAAAGAAAACGCGTTTGACCAGTTTCAGTTGATTTTAATCGACTGGAAATTGGCCATTTTTCCAACGGTCTCAGAATTCGACGAAACTAGTTTTGTTAGGACCGTATCGTCAATACGAAGCTAGAAAATATTTTTCTGGAATTTTTCTAGTTAGTATGTGACCCCGGTAATTTGAAATGTGCGTTAAAAATTCAATATAGTGATTTAAATGAAAATTCAACGGGAACTGATTGTAACAATCGAATCAGCTTGCGATACATATCCCATTGTGTTCGGAATGGGGGTAAAACGCTATGGGCGTCAGGCGGTGGGCCTCGTTTAGAGGTCGTATGTAAAAGTCAACTTTTTGAAAAAATAAATAATTAAATATATATATTTTATATAAACCCCCCCCCTATTCTGTAAAAACTGATTTGTTTAAAAATTAAAACTGATTTGAAAAAGGATTATAACTGATTTGAAAAAGGGTTAAAACTGATTTGAAAATGAAATTAAAACTGATTTGAAAAAGGATTAAAACTGATTTGTTTAAGAATTAAAACTGATTTGAAAAAGGGTTAAAACTAATTTGAAAATGATTTTTAAACTGATTTGAAAATGATTTTAAAACAGATTTGTTTAAAAGTTAAAATAGATTTTTTGAAAGATTTAAAAACTGATTTTTAAAAAGGGTTTTAAAAGATTTGAATTTTGAAATGTAAAAGATTTGAATTTTGAAAAGTAAAAGATTTAAACTTTAAAAAGAAAAAGGTTTTAACTTTAAAAAGAAAAAGGTTTGATCTTTAGAATGGAAAAAGATTTGAACTTTAAAAAGAAAAATCAGATTTTTATATATTGAAAGTCGAAGTAAAAATCATATTTTTATATATTGAATAGCGACGTCAAAACTCGATTTTTATATATTGAATAACATAGTAAAAATTCGATTTTTACATATGTAGAGAATACAGGCAACGAAGCGACAGAAGCGAGAAAGGCGAAGATTTCTCTAAGTGAAGTTGGATAGCTATTGGTGAGATTTCTGATTTAAATATATATATATATATATATGTGTGAAATGAAAGTGAATTGCTATATATTAATATATATATATATATATATATATATATACGCCCCTCGTCCACAAACCATGGACGATATTTATTGGTTGAAATTGTTGTGAAAATTGATTGGTAGCGAATGATTGTTTGGATTGTTTGTGATTGATATTGATTTGATTGTGGTTGAAAAATACCCGTTTGTGGTTGAGAAATATTTGGTTGAAACCACATAGGATTAGTTTGTGGAAATGAAATAAATATATACATGCCGCCTGCGTGCGAACTAGATGCATGATCCCCATTGTCAAAAACCGCGAGGTTTTAAGGTAGAGCGAGGAGCCGTACTAGGGACGGTCCCGGTTTAACTACCCTGCCGTTATGCTGCCGAAATTTTGAATAATATTCGTGTGTTTGAATTATTTTCATATGCTTAAACTATATTTATTCATTGAATAGAAAACATTCATGTGTTGAATTGATATTCATTCGTTGATTAGAAATTCATGTGTTGAATGGTATTCATATTTTGAAATAAATTGTTCGATAATAAAAATCACATTTTTATCTATATATAGAAACTATAGAAAACATTCATGTGTTGAATTGATATTCATTCGTTGATTAGAAATTCATGTGTTGAATGGTATTCATATTTTGAAATAAATTGTTCGATAATAAAAATCACATTTTTATCTATATATAGAAACTATAGAAAACATTCATGTGTTGAATCGATATTCATTCGTTGATTAGAAATTCATGTGTTGAATGGTATTCATATTTTGAAATAAATTGTTTGATAATAAAAATCACATTTTATCGACTATATGAACTGTGTAAAATAATCTCGTTTTAAAAGAAATTGTTTTATGATAAAAATCCTATTTTTATCACCAACTTGAACTATATAGAAAATTAGTGTTTTGAAATGAATTGTTTTACAATAAAAATCACATTTTTATTGTAGACATAAATCGTTGAAATGTGGAGTGTTAAAAATAGCCACTTGTTCAAAATAAACATATATGAGTTGAAATATTCATTAATTAGCTAATGAAATGATTTGCACCTATTTATTTAACATTAGAACGAATGGTGTTTTTAAACCAAATAGAAATCAAATATGAAGTTGAATAGAAAATGATAAATGATAAGAACTGTATATATATACATGCATATTCATTAAACAGGTTATAGCAAAGGGGCTAGAGAAGAGGAATAAAATTTTGTGCCCGACAAATAGGTACCCATTTACTGTTTTGTTTGGGTGATGATTTTATGAGCCTGTTGGCTAGCCGCTTGGCTTTTTCTTTTTCTTTTTGAGATTAGAAGGACCGGGAACGCTATTTGCGATTTCCCGATGCTCCCGGTGCAGGGGAGGTTATGGCGAAATTTTCCAAAATTTTAAGGTGTTAGAAAAATATTTGAAGTGAAAACGATATGGAAATCATTGAATGAACTATATTTATATAAATATATAAATATAAATAAAATTAAAACGAAACGAGGCCGTGCAGTTCGTATTTTGAAACCGTGATTTCAAACGACTAGTGCGGGAAATCCGACCATTGGATTTTCCCGAAACCTCAACCATCGGGTTCGCCTTGGAAATATCTTCCCAACGGCACCAACCTTGTAAAAATCCAACGGTTGGATTGTCTGGAATGTTTAATTCAAATCTGAAGAAAAACAGCGCCAGAAGCGATTATATTTATATATATATAAATATAATTATATATATTTAATCGAATAACGACGCTACAGTTCGTAATTTGAAATCGAAAATTCAAACGATTGTACCGGGAGATCCGACCGTCGGATTTTCCCGAAACTGGAACCGTTGGATTCGTTTTGAAAAGACCTTTCTAATAATGTAAATTTTGTGAAGATCCAACGGTTAGATTTTCAGATATGTGTAAATCAAATCTGAAGAAAAACAGCGCCACGGCCACGTTATGGCCCGAAACGTCGTTTTGAATATATTAGCTATTTTAAAATAGATAAAAATAGCGATAAATAGTTATAAAATATCATAAGCGATATGGAATGGAAATAAACTGAATTTGCTTGATTTATTTGATATTTGATGGTTGAATGTGTTTGGTGTGAAAATTACATTAAAGAACAAAATTGGTGTTGTTGAATAATTTAACCATTGAAATAAATTGATTTGAAATTCTAAATATACGTGGATTTTTTGAAAGGGCCGAGTTAATTCTCATTTCGAATAATCGATCGACGATTGAAATTCGAAGATGAAGACGATGGTCGAAGACCGGAGATCTTCACCTCGTTTGGATGGTAACCGAGGTCCTGATTGGGAGGCATCCCGAAATATGGATAATGAGTGGTGATCGTCCAGGCGTACGTGGTGATCGAAGGGTTTGCGAGGTATTTAGTGCCTCCGGTTTCGTTCAGACCCAGAACGGACTTGTAAATGGACTGTGTGTCTGACATTGGATTTTATTCTATGTTGATTGATCTCTATTAAATATACATCTGTTTGGCGGCGGAGAATTTATTCTTCTGTTTAACGCCCTTCTCTGAGACGCACGAGCTCAGAGGTTGTATATTGATGGACATCAGTCGCATGGCATGAACTGCCTGTGTGGCATGCTAAGATGCAGTGATCAGGGCTTCTGTTGAAAAGCAAAGTCTTGAGGTGATGATCAAAGCACCGCCTGTGTGGCGTAGCTTTGTGTATAACGTGAATTCGCGAGCCTCACACCTCGCTATGAACCTAAAACGGGAGAAGGACCTCAGGGAGGGCATGCGTTTCTTTCTAGCTAGGGTGATGTCAGTGACCTACCAGCCCTGACATTTATATACTTTTCACCTATGTGGTTATTGCTGTTGCGAGGCTCCTCGGTTTGATCGGACGATCCGGGTCCGATGGAGTCATTCATTGGCTCATTTACGCCCCAAAGGGCGGGGAAACGTAGTGTTCAGGCTTTTTTAATCCACATCGGTGGACCGGCCCTGTCGCTCCAAGGGTCGATGCGTTCTGATCCTGAGACACGGGCTAGAGCGTCTCGAATTCGGTAAGGACTATCTTTTGCCTTGGTTCATGACGGAAATCCAATTTCCAAATACGTGATCGTGCGGTTTCAATTGTATATATATATTTGGCGACATAGTGGAATGGGACGCTCATGTCGTCTATGATTGATAGTTATGATTTGAAATAGTTTTCAAAACATATAAACACTAGCAATAATATCAAATGCCTTTGTTTTATTCGTATCAAGCATATTTTGGCCGTTATAAGGTAAAAACTCTATCCTCCGGTTTGCGTTGCATTTTGTGATGGGAACTAAGTCTTATAACGGCTTCGTTTTTATAAAAAGCATAGCGATGTTTAAAAGAAAGATTTGTTTTTAAAGCACTGGCAATCCAATGGAGTAAACCCGTTCCACGAAAGTGGTGTGGTCCTGTGATTAGCCAATTATAAACGTGTTGAGTGGATTTCTCATACCAGTCCCATGACTGACTCGTAGTTTGTTTCACTTTCAAACTCGGGTGCCCCTTTTTCTACACGGGCAGCCTTGTATTCAGGTTTAGCTGGTTCTTTCTGGATAGCCGGAGCTGAAGATGGATTCTATCATTTATTTCTTTTTATGCTGTTCAGCTCCTATTGTACATATTTTGTTTATTTCCGCTGTAGACATTTATGTATAGCTGAACTGTATTTGTACTAAGTAAGATCCTGTATACTGTGTAACTCTGATGATTACTTTTATCCAGTATATTTTGTTGTTCATTATCTGGTGTATTTATTTAATTCTGTTCTGCTATTATATGTTTCTGTGTTATATTACAAAGATAACCCTTGTTTCCGTGAAAACGGGAAATCGGGTCGTCACACCTTCAATTAAAGAATCAAAGAGAGTAGCGAGCTTGATGTTTTGGTTGAATTTTGAATTGAGTTAAGAAGCGTCGAGGCAGATTTTGGGGCTCGAATGCATGGGGATTATTGTTGAATTCTGGTAAACTCAGAACGATGAAGGCCAAGCCACTTCAGGCATGTATAGGGGCGAGTATGATGCTTCTATTGGCAGCGGTGAGGTGTTTACTGGTGGAAGATGGGTGGATCGGTGGTTAAAGGAAGTGGCGGGTACGTTTGCTGCTACCTGGTGTAGTATCATGTCTTATTTTGATTCATGCCTGGGAAATAAAATTATGAAGGAGAAGGCATAGGTTTGGTTTTCTTTTGTTTCGATTGTGGACTAAGAGAAGACGATAAGGATGGAGTAGAGGGGCAGGCTTCGGCAGTGGTGTTTTAGAAGAGAGAATACTTGAAATTGTGATTTGGCTCCTAAAGAACCCACTGCTATTTTCCTTAGTTGCTTTGTAGAGGTTGTTTTTTTCTTGCTGTTTGCCGAGAACGGTAAGCACAGAGGAGGGACAGACATTAGTTGATGGGGTGGTGATCAGAAGCTTGCGTAGTGGAGTTCAAGGGTTCAGTCAATTTTTGATTTCATAGAATATAGCTTTAGTATATTGGGCAAAGATGAGGGATTGATTGTGCAGGTTGCGTATAGGTTTTGGATAGTTTAAAACGATGGGAAAGAAGGATTACTGGCCAAATGAGGGTAATTAACTTATAATAATTTGACTAAGTATAATTTATTAATTTAACTGTTCCATGAGCTTGTAAGTTTAAATAATTAGCCCATTTTAGGTCCGAAACGAATGGGATCTGTCACGATACGATCATGACAATGATATCTTCATTCTGAAAGTGGTATGGAAGAACTTCGAACTAGTGGAATTTTCTGTTATTTCAGATACTGTTCGAAATTAGATAAATCAATCTAAACCGCCAACTGCAAACAAGGTGAGTAACTCACTAACTCTACCTCATTTATATTTTTATAAACGAGTTTTAAATTTATTTATAGAAATTTTACACCGGATGATAGTCGGTTGGATGATTGGTTGATAAAATTGGTTGAATTGGTTGATATAGGCATATAATTGATCGTTTAACACTTTTGTTTACATGATATTTCATATTGATGTGAAATAATATTATTGATGTTGATTAACATCTATGGATGCAGGGAAACAGGCAGAGGGATCCAACTGTATTCCTCAACATTTATATTCTTATGTTTTGCAATAATTGTGACATATGTTGTGATATATAACCTGTGATTGATCTTGTGTGTTTAAATATCACTGGCCCTAGAATTTTGGTATTCAAATACCGTAAAATATTATCAAATATAAGAAAATGAAATTTGAGTTTAAAAAAAAGGAATTTATTTCCAAAAAAATAGAAATGTAATTTCGAATAGAATTGAAATTAAAAACATGTTAACGGAGAGAACAAGCAGTTGTTTATAAATAAGAATATAAATTAAGTGAATTATTTACCATTAAATAAATTGGAATAGAAATTCAAATTTGAATTTATATGGAAAAAATGGAAAATGGTTTTGAAACCAATATTTGAAATTAATTTGAATTTAACGAAGGGTGTTAAATATTAGTTAATCTTCGATTAACTATAACTAAAGTAATTATCGAATTGGTTAGTGTTAATAAAGTTAATTATTATCTAGTAAGCTTTTAAAAGCGATAATTATACTATTTTTTAGTTAATAACAAAGTCAAATATTTTTAATATAGTAAATAATAAAATTAATTGTTATTTTAATTAATAATAATTAAAACGATGATTTTAATTGGAGATTCAATTAAGAAAGGATGTAATGGCATTATAGTTTGATCAAGGAGGTGATAAGAGGGATTTATAATCCAAATTTTAAATGAGATTTGTAAACGGGATTTGTCGGTAAATGTTTTAAATAAGGCTTTGCCTTAATTTTTTAAAATAAGTAAAGAAAATGCAATGGAATAAAGCTTTTAAGGAAGATGGTTAATAGTAGACTAAAATAAGTTAATGGTTTTAAAATGAAATCTAAGCTAAGTGGTGAAAAGATGGTAAACAGATTAGTATACGTGATTAATCCAAACAAGGTTTAAATGAGGTTTTTAAAACCAAAGTGATGACTTTAATTGAATTAGAGAAGCACTTTAATTGAAATAAAAATTTTAAATGCAAAGGAAAATACATAAGATAGTTTTGTGATAAACATTGATAAATGGATTTATTTTGGAAAAAAAATCCAAGTAAAGAGATCTTGTTGTAAAGAAGGTGGGAAGCGGATTTTTATCCTTATATAACCTTTATTTTATGAGTTTCGATAAACAAAATGGTATATGTCTACATGGTTTTAAATCCAAACATTTTGACTATCTTTTAAATATAAACAACAGAAGCGTGTGTGTCGCACATGGTACTTTATTCAAAACAGCGATTATAATACTACTGTTATAATAGATGTTTTGTAAATCTGAACCGCGATTTTAACGTTGCTATTATAATAAATGGCCTATAAAGCTAAACAGCGATTTTAACGCTATCGTTGAAATAAATGTTTTATGAATTTAATAGTTGGAAATAGCAAATAAAACGCTACCGTTAAAATCAATATTTTTCCATAAAAGGAGTGGATACTTAGATTGAATTCGAGAGTCGCGTTAGTGATGTTTTGTTTGAAGTTATGAGTTTTGGCTATTTCAAAGTTGAGAATGTTGTTCAATTAAGGTCTGAGAGGTAATTATACCCCAACTTGATTGACTTCATGATTGATAGAGAAATGGTTAAGGTTCGATAGTGAATATTGGTTAGCAATATGGTTAGTTAATAAATGAATTAATGGTGTGAGTAAGAATAACGATGTTTTATAACATCACATTAATTTAAAAGATTTTTGAAATGTTTTCCCAAATAAAATGAGAGATATTTTCTATGCATAGAAAATGAAATGAATTGGTCAATGAGAAATTTAGAAATGCAAGATGGAAATATTTTCCGATATTGATAAGATATATTTTCTGAATATAGAAAATAATGATTCATCGGTATTTAGAGATGTTTCCTAACTGGAATAAGAGATATTTCCTCGAATAAAGGAATTAGGATATTGAAAATGTTTTACAAGAATCGAGAGAGAAAATCGAGCTTTGAAAAGATAGGAAAGATAGAAATTTGGAATTGATAACAAAATAAGGAATTTATATATATAGGGGCCAATATTGCTTGATGGTTGATCAGTCGAATTTCCATTTGGAAATAGGTTCGTTGGTTGAATGGATGTTCCTTTGATAGTTAAATAACTGACTATCAAAGTTTTGATTTTTTCTATACCTCCGTTGTCAATACGGAGAGACCGGGATCAGATTTAATATCTGAAAACCACTCCTTATTGGCATAAGCATTACGAATCAACTTATGTTGAAGAGATTATGAAGACGGAGTAAAGTGCAAGGGCTGTTCTGTTAACCTTAAGTAGAAATTGCCTAAGATAGATTAATAGAATGGTGCCTTCGATTTGTCCAGACCCAGGACAACTTGTAAGGAAAGTGTCAGACAGAGTATTTCCAAAGAGATTACGTATGTTGATTCCTTCAAACTACAAAGTTGGTGGCAAAGAAGGGAAACTTCTTTAGCCTAACAATCTGAGTATTTTTGTGGGTATCAATTAGTGATTTCCAATGGATCTGACGATGTGGCATTCAAAGTGAATGGTGGCTAGATGTTCTGGAAGATAATTCAAACCTCAAGGCTCGCAACCAAGAATTGACAAAAATCGAGCAGGCTGCATGGCTATGTGGGTTGCTCCCATTAGGATGTATAATCACCTACCTGGAGAAAGTCCATTTGCTTCTTTAATCTATCGATGCTATCCCTTTCGGGAAACGGTTGCTGATCCCAACCGTCGGTGATATACATTCGATACACTCAAGCGAAATGAGTGGTCGGTCATGTGTGGGCCGGGTTGCAAGATGTTCTTGTTGAACCCGGTGTATTCCCCTCTAGAGATACACTATCGGATGGTGGTTCCATACCTTGTCATGTTGGAAATCCAATCTCCAATAAGCGCTTTGCGGTTTTTGATTTTATATTATGTATGGTGTGTGAGATGCAAGCGTCCGGCTAAATCTATTTGATGTAGACACTATTGTAATACCACTGGATTTGATATCAAAAATATTTTGGTTATCGTAAGATAAAAACCATCCGTGTTTATATGTGGATCGGTCTTACGATTATCATTTCTTTCGAAAGAATTTTCAAAGTTAAACAAATGGTTGGAGTATACTCACACCAGTCCCATGACTGACCTAGAGTTTATTTTGCTTGTTTTTCCTAAACACTTGGGTGCCCAAATTTGTACGGGCAGTCAAGTAGTCGGGATTATTCAGATTCACCTTGGAGGAGTTTGAAGCAGGAGGCTTCACCAGTTAGCTATAGACTATAATATTTTTCTGCTGTGTACTATGTTCGTATCTGGAAACAGGTGTTTATAACTATTCCAGAAATAGTTGTTGTGCTCTGATAATGGTATGTATATAAAGTTACTGAATTGTATTTCAAAGTTTATGTTATCTAATACATTTTATTCGTTCCGTTGTGAGTTTGTATTCTTCGTTTTCTTCTATTTTGATATTTCTTTCTTTCTATTTCTCATCCTTTAACTTCTTTCTAATAATGATTCGTATTTCTGTGCAATTTAGGTTGGATGTATGGTGCTATTAGCCGACTCAAAGGGTACAGAAATTCGGGCCATTACATAAATGATTAATTATTCAAATAACCTTTTTTTTAATAACAGAATGTTGTCACTTACATTGATTACAATTCCCTGACGTCTGCATTTACTTTCACTCTCCATAAATGTCTAAAACTTCCGAGTTTCCTTGTCCACGGGCTCCTCAACATGTTCAATTTTTTTGGCAGTTAAAAAAATATTGATAAATTTTGGTTGTTATCAAAATGAAAATCGCCTCATCAATAACTTTTTTCCCTACGATGTCTTGAGCCAGTGCTTGATCCTCTACTTCATTGTTTGATAAAGCTTCATAAACTGTCTGTTCCTAGGTGTGATTGGAAGCAGTGAGTGCATGTTGTGGTGTTTATAAGTTGTGTAATTTAAGTTTTCATAAGTAGACACAAGTATGCATCTTATTTACCCAGAATTTTTACATGTTTCTAATGTTTGGTACCCGTCACGTCGATAGACTGATTTATAACTCTTCTTGCAGTCAAGAAGGTATCAGGGTTGTTAATCTCATAGTTGCTTGGGCGAAATTCAAAAGCAGCAATGATGCCAATGGACTTGTGGAAAATATTTTTAATCTTGGCTGGTCCGTTGTCCTATTTGCCCAAAAAATACAGAGTTAGCTATAAATGAGTGTGTATTAGGTAAACGACTGTATGAGTAGTGATGTATATGCAGAAGTACACAATGTCTGACCATTTTACATATTGCAAGCATTTCGTCGACATCCTTTCCAATGAGTCCTTCTGCCTCGCTATCAAAAGCAGTGATTGTGGTTGACATGCTACTGTCTACTATGTCTACATTTAGTCGATACCTATAAATGAAATTAGTATTGTAAACATTAAACTATGTGGGCAAACTTTTTTACGAACAACGATATACCTATATATAGGTTCGCCAGTCCTTTTTGGGCAATTGTCGTAAGTGTTTGCTGAATTAGTAATGTGAATAGCACCTTTGCACATCGGGCATGACAAATAACTCCAAGGGGATGAGTTGCATAACTTGGTGATAGTAGCAGCAAGCACATATTTTTTTCCCCTGATATTCTCAGTGGTAGTCATTGGTTGTTAGCACATTTAGTGTGTTAGTGTTAGCAACAATAAACAAAACACTCGGTATATGTTGTATTCATGGCAATTGAGTGTACTCGACAATTAGTGTATCTTAAATTATACATCAATTCTTTGATTGTGCATTCAATAGTTTCCACAACACCATGGTTAAATGTACTGTTTCCTAACAAATCAACTTTAGTTGTAGGCGAGTGTTTAGCTCTGCAGTTATGAATCAACTTTAGTTGTAGGCAAATGTTTAGCTCTACAGTTATGAGTACACCATGAGTACTTGTTTACAAAGAAATGTGTAATAGTGCAGTAAACATAGTAGTTAATGTTACTTAAGAACAGCAACATCAACATCCGAGTACTTTATATCTAGATACATTGATGTTTCTTTTGTTGGATCAAATGTATAGGAATCTGTAGGTTAAATATAAGTTAGTTTAATAGAGTATCGAGTAAATATGTAATATGGGTACTCACGTTCGTAAATGGAAACCGTGGTTGAAGTTATCACTATTAGAAGTTGAGTAGAATATTTCTCCTGCACTGTTTCATCAACCAATGCCGCTTTATCCGATCATAATGAAACTGTTGATGGAGTACCACTAAACGCAACAGCCATGAAGTGTTAGTTGAATTTTAAAGTTGATTTATTTACAAATTCAAATGGTTACCTTAATGTTTGTACATGCAACTCCCTCTTGAAGGTTTGTATGTCGTTCTTTTTTGTGATTTGTATGGTATCGGATATTGTCATCAATATGCCGACCACATCTTCAAAGCAATGGTTTTTAGAGTGTTTAATTAAGTAATATGTTTACTTGGTGGCTGCAGAAAAATACCTATTAGTTGTCCACATTTATGCACTCTCGATGTAAGAACCGAATCAGGAACAAAATGAAACTTGTGTCTTGGTATATTCTCTATTTGCTCGTGCACTTGTGTCACTGTGGTATCGGTACAGAGCACTATCATCAGTGGTTCGTCTATAGATCGGTAATTAGGTTCTGAATCGAATACGTTGAACCGATTAATGTCAAAAGTTGATTATTCTGTAAATGTGTTCTAAAATTGTCCTAGTAAGTAACAGCGAATTGTTGCGAGTTGTTCATTTCCCTAAACCATCAAGCAGTGCAGTAGAAACTTAGAAGAGTATAGCAGTATTGGTCCAAAACAGGGAATCTATTACGTAAAAATGAAGGAATTGGCACTTTTGTGCCTTCTAAAACTGTAACAACCCGGATTCCGACAGTCCGAGTTTTTTCATCAAAAACCCAATCTATTTGTAACAACCCGAAATTCTGAGTCAGTTTAAAATTTTTTATTTTGGAGATTTTGATGAATTTTGATTATTTAAAATGAATTATTTTAAATAATAACGACGAGAAATTCATTTTGAATAGAATTCGAACGTATATATTTATATGCGTCGTCGTTAGAATATAAATATTTATTTATAATTATAAAAGGAATTGAAAATGGCGCGGTAGTTCGATAATTCAATTTCAAATTTCAATTGAACGTACAAGATTCAAAATAAACCGGATTTTAGTGAAACCAAAAATATTTGAATCTAATAGAGAATATCTTTCCAACGAATCCGAAAATTTGAAATTTCATAGCGGGGATAAAAAGATATGTCCAGTTGAAAATTCAGAATAGTCGCTATGGAATTTCAGCCCTTAAAAATAGCAATTTTGCAAACGACCTCGGATTTCAACGAAGCCACTTTTTTTGGATCCGTGATGTCAAATTATTGCTAGATTCCAAATTTCATAATTTTTCGAATCAATATGTGAGTGTGGCAAAGGAAAACGTGTTTGACTAGTTTCAGTTGATTTTAATCGACTGGAAAATGGCCATTTTTCAAACGGTCTCAGAATTCGACGATACTAGTTTTGTTAGGACCGTATCGTCAGTACGAAGCTAGAAAATATTTTTCTGGAATTTTTCGAGTTAGTATGTGACCCCAGTAAATTGAAATGCGCGTTCAAACTCAATATATAGAGTTATATGTTGATTTTGATGAAAACTGATCAAAACGATTGAATCAGCTTACGATGCATATCCCATGGTGTTCGGAATGGGGGTAATTAGCTATGGACGACAAGCGGTGGGTCTCGTTTTGAGGTTGAAATAAAAAGTTGCTTTTTGAAAATAAATAAATTAAATATATAAAAATATACTCCCCCCTTGTTTTCTCTCTCTCCCTCATTTAACAAAAGAAAAAAAGCCCCAAAACCCGATCTCGATTTCCACACTCCACCGTCGCTGGCCGATGTCGCACCCCCCCAGGCCGTCGACTCCACCACCGCGGCCCCCTCCTCTTCAACCCCCATTGCCTCCCCCCTCTTCCATCCACTGCTCCTTCGCCTTTTCTTCTCCTCCTTTCTGAAACCCCCGAGACCCACCTCGCGACACGAGACACCGCTTCCCTCCGTCGCCCCGTTCAGCACCTCCCCGCCCTCCGCTTCTCTCCTCCCCTCTTCTGTCAAGAACCGCACCTGGCGGATGTAACGACCCAGATTTTTGAACAGTTTATTCTAAATATTTAGTATCGTTTAAATATTGAATTAACAATATAAAAGAATTTTTATAGTGAATTATCGAATACGAGAACTGAAATAATTCAATTTGAATTTATAATGGATTCTGAGTGATTCAAATGGCTAATATAAATTACATATCGAATTATAACGATAGTTATCGATAATTTAAATTGTTTGAAACCATTTAAATTGGATTTAATTTAAATCGTTAATTCAAATTTTCATCTTTTTCACAATTTAGGTTCAGAACTCATTCCGTTGAATTTAGAATGGTGAATAACATTAGCAACGTTACTCGTTACGATATAATAATGGTTCGAGATTTGAATTTAAGGGACCGTGAAATATTTTATTAATTAATTAAACAAAATCAAATCAAGGAAGACAAGTTTTAAATGGCGCCACCCTATATTACATCAGCCGACCTAAAAACTGAAAATCGCGCAGCTACTCCTTCCTCGAGCCAAAATTCTGTCTCCCTACCTTTAGTATCAAAGAAACAAGGGATTAATGGCTTTCGTACTATATGTTTCTGTCCGCATTTATATAAGATCGCGACTAACCCCTCACTCCTATTTTTATTTCTTCCCGTCCCTCAGAAAATGAACTCAAAAATCACTCCTTTCAAATCTTCCTCCGTCCTCCATTTATCAAATCAGAGGCCTCGTTCAAACCCTCTGAAGCATGACAAGGAAGTCGCGGTGGTCATCTTTAGTCCAGGCTTCCACCTAGTATGACATTCGAAGGCTCGCGCTTCATCCTAATACTGTTCAGGAGCAAATAGGAAGTTTGATTTGGGGCAACGTCTAGGGTTCGAGCTTCTTAAATGAGGACTGACCGCATGATTTTGAAAATACTATAAGGGATGGCGTTAGGTTCCTGAAGAGGGTTTAGGTGATTTAGGTAACTCGCGATGGTCAACTGTATTAAAGGGGTGCGCGTTCAAATGGGTTGCTCGATTTGGTCCCTGCGGTGTCAAGGCAAGGTCGCGGTGGTATAAAGAGTGGTCGGGGTCAGTCAAAGGCAGTGTGATGAGGGTACGGGTTGAGAAAATGATGTGGTACGACTGTTAAATGATGGAGGTTGGGAAGTTCGATTTGTTGATTCTGGAGGGAGCAGATTACGGGTTTGGTCTTTTTACTAAGTGCTGATCATTGTCTAATGATGTCGAGGTTGACGTGGTAAGAGAGCAGCAGTTTGAAAATGGTCTGTAAAGTGTTTGGTGAAATGCCGGAAAGAAAGAAGAAGAAAAATAGAGAGATTAAGGTAATTTAAATTAAATACCTTAATTAGTTTAAAAGTTTAAAGCAAATATCTTAATTAGCTTAAATGTTTTAGCAATACATAGGTTTGTTTAAATTGGTTAAATTAGAATTAATTTAGCAACCATTAAAATAAGAGAAAAATATAGGAAAGTTTATTTATTTATTTATTTAATTGATTAAAATAAATAAATGGTTAATCGGTAAATTTAAATAAAATTATCGCAGGTTCGAATTTCATTCGAGAACATTAGTAGCCGGTAATTTGGAGATAAACATGATATTCGACAACTGCAATTACGGTGAGTAAATCTCACTCACCTTTAGAATTATTTTTATTTCATTAAAAATAATTGTTTGTTGCTTGTGTGAATTTTTCTGCTTGTTTTATATATATTAGTTATTTAGGCTATATATATATATATTGGGTTGATTGATTGGTTGGATTCCCGCAGTCTCATTAGCGGATGCCCGCAGTTTCATAGCGGATGATTACCCTATACGCCCCACGCTATGATTAGTGGATGACCTTCTATACCGCGATATTCTGCCACGAAGCAGAATGGGTATTATTTATGTGCTAACATCTGTGGATGCAGGAAAACAGGTTGGAGGAATCCAACTGGATTCCTCAAAAATATATTATCTGTTTGTTGTTTGTTTGATTTCACATATATTCATATATGATGTGTTAAAAAAATCAAATGATTGAAATTTGAATGGTTTGATTGTTTTAAATATCACTGGGCTTGAGTAATGATATTTAAAAATATCGTAAAAAGGATATTGGAAATTTAAAAAGGAAAATTCTATTTTTTAAATAGAATTTGAATTTTAAATGGGAATAAAAACATAAACTTGTTTTGAAAAATAAAACAAGTAGTTCTTTATAAGCGAAGGTTATAAATAGTTCTTTTATAACGAAGTTATAAATAAAGCGAAAAGAATTATCATTTGATAATTCAGAAATAGAGATACAAGTGTGAAATTGGAATTTGAAGTGAAATTTCAAAATAAGATGTGAAAGGAAATTTTTAAATATATAACTCAAATGAAATTTGAGTATAACATTCGAATTTTAAAAAGGAGTTTAAATATTTGAATTTAAAAGGGGATTGAATATTAGAAATTCAAATGGAAGTGCAAATGGAATTTTAAATATAGAGTTTGAATAAGAGATTCAAACAGCATTTGAATAAGAGAGTTCAAAATGGAATTTGAATAAGGAAATCGAAATAGAATTTGAATAAAGAAATTCAAATAGAGATTTGAATATGGAATTTCAAAATAGAATTTGAAATAAACTTTGAAAAATAGGATTTCAAAGTAAAATTGAAATAGGATTTCAAAATAGGAAATCCAAATAGTTTTGAAATGGAATTTGAATTCAAAGAAGTTCAATTGGATTTGAAATAAGGAAAATTCAAATGGGATTTAAATAATGGGTTTTAACAAAGAGGATTTAAATATAAGAATTTGAATAGAACTCAAATGGTATTAAATATAAGAGTTCAAACAAAACTCAAATGGAGTTTAAATAGAAAGAATTGGAATAAGAAGAATTCAAAGGAAATTTGAAACAGGGTATTTGGATTCAAAGGAATAAAAATGTGGTACTTGAAGTTCAAATAAAAAAAATGAGTTTAAATATTTGAAGTTCAATAGATAAAAAAATGGAATTTGAATTCAATAGTTGAAATAGAATTTGAATACAGAATTTGAGTTATAATCGAATTGGAATTTGAATATAGATTTCAAATAAAAATGAAATAGAATATCAGAGATATTTGTTGAGTTGGGAAAAATGATTTGATATATATATTTAAAATATATCAGAATGGAGTTGAATTCATTTAACGAAGTTTAAAAGTTTATATATATAATTATAATTAAAACGAACTCGCCGCAGCGCTGCAGTTCGCAAAATAGCGATTTGAACTTCAATCGAATATACAGGACTCAATTGAAGTCGAAATTCTTTGAAACAAGAAACGTCAGGACCCATTTGATAATAGTTTTCTAATGAAGGAGAAAAATCTGGATTTCGTCGTATAGATTTTGAGTTATGTCAAAATCAAATTTTCAGAAAAACAGCGCCAGAACTATTTAAAAACCATAACGGTTTATTTCGTTTTATAAAAGGATTTTTAAGCAAAAAAAATCCGAATTGTCTATTTAGGAAGTTTCAGAGTTGAGTTGTAAAATATATGCGAACTTAAGTGAAGTGAAAGAAATGGTTTTAAAATCAATAATCATATTTTGGTTATTGAATAGAGTTGACTAAGAGAAAGAGAAATTAGTTAATCGAATTTTGAAAATAAACCTTTAAAAAGGTGAAGGGAATTTTTAAATATATATTTGAAATCGAATATAGAACTTAAATTGAAATTTGAATTCAATTGATTGATAAGTAAGTGGAAATATATTCGAAACGTGTTATATTCAAATATACAAGCGAGATAGGCAGAGAGTTAGTTAAAGAATTACTTTAACGAATTGAGTCAAACGAGTGTACGAAGTTGAAATAAATGGGACAGGTATAGACATACAGGAGACAGGTATGGGGCAAGGATAATGCAGGTATATAAATAATGTGCTCGACAAAAAGGTACATGTTTAATTCATATATGAGAGTTTATGCGCCGTATCGGCAAGCCGCTTGGCTTCTTCCTTTTCTTTTTGAGATTAGAAGATACCGGGAAGCTATTTGAAATTTCCCGATGCTCCCGATACAGGGGAGGTTATGGCGAATTTTTCCGGGAATTTAAGGAGTTAGAATATTTTTAAGAAATTTGACAATTAGAAATCTATATATCGATATATATAGAATTCGATAAGGAAACGAAATCAAAAATAGCGTAAAGGGCCAATATGATTATGGAAAATATTTGGTTAACAAATATTGATAGAGAAAATGAGGAAGAGATTTAATTAATGAAATATTAATTAAAGGGCCCAGTGATTTGATTTGTTTGATATGTTTGGATGAACACTTGTTTTTATTCGATAGTTAAATCACAGACTATCGAAGTTTTGACCATCGTTGTCAATATGGGGAGACCGGTTGGATTATTATCCGAAGAACCACTCCGTATCGGCATAAGCGTTGCGAACCAAGTATGCTGAATATATTGAAGACGGAGTAAAGTGCAAGGGCTTTTCTAGTAATAGAAATAGTGCCTTCGGTTTCGTTCAGTCCCAGAACGAACGTAAATGGACGAATGTCTGACAGAGTATTTCCAATGATCAAATGGGTTGGTCTGTATGAATATATATGGTTGCAACGGATTTATCCCTTAGCATAATATCCAGAATATTTGTGCAAACTCAACTAGTGATTAACGGATCTGACAATGTGGCATTCAAAGTGATTGTGCTATCAATGAAGGGTAAGTATGCGTAGCCTCAGGCCTCAACAACCGGGAAAGGACAAAAATCGGGCAGGCAGCATGGCTATGTGGGTCGCACCCATTAGGGTGTATAATCACCTATCTAGAGAAATTCCTTTTGTTTCTAAATCTATCGATTCTGCCCATTCGGGAACGGTGGTTTGAGTCCAACCGTTGGTGATATACATTCGATACACTCAAGCGAAATGAGTGGTCGGTCATGTGTGGGCCGGGTTGCAAGAAGTTCTTGTTGAACCCAGGTGTATTCGTCTCTAGAGATACATCATCGGAAGGTGGTTCCATACCTTGTCATGTTGGAAATCCAATCTCCAATAAGCGCCATGCGGGTTTTGATTTTATAATATATGTGGAGCGTGAGATGCAAGCGTTCTGCTATTTGGTTATTTACTTGATGTAGACATTATCATAATATCATTGGATTTGATATCAAAGTGTTTTGGGTTATAGTAAGGTAAAAACCGTCCATGTTTATGTGTGGGCTGGTCTTACTATTATCTTTTCTTTTGAAAGGATTTTTAAGAGTTAAACAAGTGGTTGGAGTTTACTCACACCAGTCCCATGACTGACCCAGAGTTTATTTTGTTTTGTTTTCCCTAAACTCTTGGGTGCCCAAATTTGTACGGGCAGTCAAGTGTTTCAGGCTTTTACAGATACACTTGGAGGAGCTTGAAGCAGGAGGCTTCAACGTTAGTTATTTAGAGTTACTTCCGCTGGATCAAATGTTATGTGTACTCTGATGATGGTATGTATGTATGTACAAAACAGATTTGTATTTCGAAGCTTATGCTATATAATATATTTTATTCGTTCCGCTGTGAGTTTGTGATCTTCGTTTTTCTTCTATTCTAAGTTTTCTATCTTATCTATCCTCACCCTCTATCTTCTTTCTATTAATGGTTCGTATTTCTGTGTTATTTGGGTTGGACGTGTGTTGTATTTAGTCAACTCTGATAGCACGGATTTGCGGGTCGCTACAGTTGGTATCAGAGCTTAGGTTGAGCGAATACCTAGGCTTGTGTGGTATGTACTCATTAGAGATAGGGTCAGTAGTGCCCTAGAATGAGTTGAGTGTATATACGAGAGAGCGTATTTGTTATTTGATATAAAAATTGTTTTATATTGTGTTGGCTAATCTGTTGAGTGGTTTATGAATTCTGGTCGAATCGTGGGACGCCACGACGTCGATAGGAGTTTGTAAACACTTGGACAGAAGAATCGACATAATATTGTTTTAAAGAGGGTAAATGAAATAATTTTACCCAAAATTCTATTTTGATATATAACTAATAATTTTCTGAAATTATTATATTATATGGATGTGTTGATTGTTATCGTTATAATCAAATTTGATTATAAAAATTGGAATGGTTATTTATAACCAAATAGAATTTGTATAGAAATTAAATATACAAATGAGATGAATTAGAATTAAATTCAAACCAGAATTTGAAATTTTAATCCTGGGAAGTTGAAATTTATTTTTCAAAGTATATTAAAATAATATAGATTTGTTTTAAAGGGATTTGAAAGAAAATCATTTTAGATGGATTTTGGAATAATAAAGCACTGAACTCACTTCAGTGGCTGGGAAATTATTCTGATGATGATTGCAACATCATCAGTGTTCATTTCCGAGTTTCTAAGTGATGAATTGCGACCTTAGAAAGTTTTTGATGGAAATTTGTTTTGAAAGAAAACAAGTAGATTGAAAATTCAAATGTTTTGGATTTGAAGTGAAAACAAATATAAGTATATATGTATGTATTTCAAAGGATTGAAATGATAACCCTGGGATTTGAATTCTAGAATTGAAATTTAACTTAAACAAGTTAAATGGGTCGAAGTGAATGAATTAATTAAAATCAATTTGAATTGGTTTAATAGAATATAGATTGGATATAAATGGATTGATCGTAGATCATTCGAATCAAATGTGTGAAGACCAAAAGTTTTGGTTAGAGTTAATTTGTTGAAATATGAGGAGTTGAGTGTCAACATAAGTGAATTATTGAAAAGCAGTGAGTTCATAGTATTTTTCCTATCTTAGCAATTTCGAGGACGAAATTATTTTAAGGGGGAAAGAATGTAACGACCCAGATTTTTGAACAGTTTATTCTAAATATTTAGTATCGTTTAAATATTGAATTAACAATATAAAAGAATTTTTATAGTGAATTATCGAATACGAGAACTGAAATAATTCAATTTGAATTTATAATGGATTCTGAGTGATTCAAATGGCTAATATAAATTACATATCGAATTATAACGATAGTTATCGATAATTTAAATTGTTTGAAACCATTTAAATTGGATTTAATTTAAATCGTTAATTCAAATTTTCATCTTTTTCACAATTTAGGTTCAGAACTCATTCCGTTGAATTTAGAATGGTGAATAACATTAGCAACGTTACTCGTTACGATATAATAATGGTTCGAGATTTGAATTTAAGGGACCGTGAAATATTTTATTAATTAATTAAACAAAATCAAATCAAGGAAGACAAGTTTTAAATGGCGCCACCCTATATTACATCAGCCGACCTAAAAACTGAAAATCGCGCAGCTACTCCTTCCTCGAGCCAAAATTCTGTCTCCCTACCTTTAGTATCAAAGAAACAAGGGATTAATGGCTTTCGTACTATATGTTTCTGTCCGCATTTATATAAGATCGCGACTAACCCCTCACTCCTATTTTTATTTCTTCCCGTCCCTCAGAAAATGAACTCAAAAATCACTCCTTTCAAATCTTCCTCCGTCCTCCATTTATCAAATCAGAGGCCTCGTTCAAACCCTCTGAAGCATGACAAGGAAGTCGCGGTGGTCATCTTTAGTCCAGGCTTCCACCTAGTATGACATTCGAAGGCTCGCGCTTCATCCTAATACTGTTCAGGAGCAAATAGGAAGTTTGATTTGGGGCAACGTCTAGGGTTCGAGCTTCTTAAATGAGGACTGACCGCATGATTTTGAAAATACTATAAGGGATGGCGTTAGGTTCCTGAAGAGGGTTTAGGTGATTTAGGTAACTCGCGATGGTCAACTGTATTAAAGGGGTGCGCGTTCAAATGGGTTGCTCGATTTGGTCCCTGCGGTGTCAAGGCAAGGTCGCGGTGGTATAAAGAGTGGTCGGGGTCAGTCAAAGGCAGTGTGATGAGGGTACGGGTTGAGAAAATGATGTGGTACGACTGTTAAATGATGGAGGTTGGGAAGTTCGATTTGTTGATTCTGGAGGGAGCAGATTACGGGTTTGGTCTTTTTACTAAGTGCTGATCATTGTCTAATGATGTCGAGGTTGACGTGGTAAGAGAGCAGCAGTTTGAAAATGGTCTGTAAAGTGTTTGGTGAAATGCCGGAAAGAAAGAAGAAGAAAAATAGAGAGATTAAGGTAATTTAAATTAAATACCTTAATTAGTTTAAAAGTTTAAAGCAAATATCTTAATTAGCTTAAATGTTTTAGCAATACATAGGTTTGTTTAAATTGGTTAAATTAGAATTAATTTAGCAACCATTAAAATAAGAGAAAAATATAGGAAAGTTTATTTATTTATTTATTTAATTGATTAAAATAAATAAATGGTTAATCGGTAAATTTAAATAAAATTATCGCAGGTTCGAATTTCATTCGAGAACATTAGTAGCCGGTAATTTGGAGATAAACATGATATTCGACAACTGCAATTACGGTGAGTAAATCTCACTCACCTTTAGAATTATTTTTATTTCATTAAAAATAATTGTTTGTTGCTTGTGTGAATTTTTCTGCTTGTTTTATATATATTAGTTATTTAGGCTATATATATATATATTGGGTTGATTGATTGGTTGGATTCCCGCAGTCTCATTAGCGGATGCCCGCAGTTTCATAGCGGATGATTACCCTATACGCCCCACGCTATGATTAGTGGATGACCTTCTATACCGCGATATTCTGCCACGAAGCAGAATGGGTATTATTTATGTGCTAACATCTGTGGATGCAGGAAAACAGGTTGGAGGAATCCAACTGGATTCCTCAAAAATATATTATCTGTTTGTTGTTTGTTTGATTTCACATATATTCATATATGATGTGTTAAAAAAATCAAATGATTGAAATTTGAATGGTTTGATTGTTTTAAATATCACTGGGCTTGAGTAATGATATTTAAAAATATCGTAAAAAGGATATTGGAAATTTAAAAAGGAAAATTCTATTTTTTAAATAGAATTTGAATTTTAAATGGGAATAAAAACATAAACTTGTTTTGAAAAATAAAACAAGTAGTTCTTTATAAGCGAAGGTTATAAATAGTTCTTTTATAACGAAGTTATAAATAAAGTGAAAAGAATTATCATTTGATAATTCAGAAATAGAGATACAAGTGTGAAATTGGAATTTGAAGTGAAATTTCAAAATAAGATGTGAAAGGAAATTTTTAAATATATAACTCAAATGAAATTTGAGTATAACATTCGAATTTTAAAAAGGAGTTTAAATATTTGAATTTAAAAGGGGATTGAATATTAGAAATTCAAATGGAAGTGCAAATGGAATTTTAAATATAGAGTTTGAATAAGAGATTCAAACAGCATTTGAATAAGAGAGTTCAAAATGGAATTTGAATAAGGAAATCGAAATAGAATTTGAATAAAGAAATTCAAATAGAGATTTGAATATGGAATTTCAAAATAGAATTTGAAATAAACTTTGAAAAATAGGATTTCAAAGTAAAATTGAAATAGGATTTCAAAATAGGAAATCCAAATAGTTTTGAAATGGAATTTGAATTCAAAGAAGTTCAATTGGATTTGAAATAAGGAAAATTCAAATGGGATTTAAATAATGGGTTTTAACAAAGAGGATTTAAATATAAGAATTTGAATAGAACTCAAATGGTATTAAATATAAGAGTTCAAACAAAACTCAAATGGAGTTTAAATAGAAAGAATTGGAATAAGAAGAATTCAAAGGAAATTTGAAACAGGGTATTTGGATTCAAAGGAATAAAAATGTGGTACTTGAAGTTCAAAGAAAAAAAATGAGTTTAAATATTTGAAGTTCAATAGATAAAAAAATGGAATTTGAATTCAATAGTTGAAATAGAATTTGAATACAGAATTTGAGTTATAATCGAATTGGAATTTGAATATAGATTTCAAATAAAAATGAAATAGAATATCAGAGATATTTGTTGAGTTGGGAAAAATGATTTGATATATATATTTAAAATATATCAGAATGGAGTTGAATTCATTTAACGAAGTTTAAAAGTTTATATATATAATTATAATTAAAACGAACTCGCCGCAGCGCTGCAGTTCGCAAAATAGCGATTTGAACTTCAATCGAATATACAGGACTCAATTGAAGTCGAAATTCTTTGAAACAAGAAACGTCAGGACCCATTTGATAATAGTTTTCTAATGAAGGAGAAAAATCTGGATTTCGTCGTATAGATTTTGAGTTATGTCAAAATCAAATTTTCAGAAAAACAGCGCCAGAACTATTTAAAAACCATAACGGTTTATTTCGTTTTATAAAAGGATTTTTAAGCAAAAAAAATCCGAATTGTCTATTTAGGAAGTTTCAGAGTTGAGTTGTAAAATATATGCGAACTTAAGTGAAGTGAAAGAAATGGTTTTAAAATCAATAATCATATTTTGGTTATTGAATAGAGTTGACTAAGAGAAAGAGAAATTAGTTAATCGAATTTTGAAAATAAACCTTTAAAAAGGTGAAGGGAATTTTTAAATATATATTTGAAATCGAATATAGAACTTAAATTGAAATTTGAATTCAATTGATTGATAAGTAAGTGGAAATATATTCGAAACGTGTTATATTCAAATATACAAGCGAGATAGGCAGAGAGTTAGTTAAAGAATTACTTTAACGAATTGAGTCAAACGAGTGTACGAAGTTGAAATAAATGGGACAGGTATAGACATACAGGAGACAGGTATGGGGCAAGGATAATGCAGGTATATAAATAATGTGCTCGACAAAAAGGTACATGTTTAATTCATATATGAGAGTTTATGCGCCGTATCGGCAAGCCGCTTGGCTTCTTCCTTTTCTTTTTGAGATTAGAAGATACCGGGAAGCTATTTGAAATTTCCCGATGCTCCCGATACAGGGGAGGTTATGGCGAATTTTTCCGGGAATTTAAGGAGTTAGAATATTTTTAAGAAATTTGACAATTAGAAATCTATATATCGATATATATAGAATTCGATAAGGAAACGAAATCAAAAATAGCGTAAAGGGCCAATATGATTATGGAAAATATTTGGTTAACAAATATTGATAGAGAAAATGAGGAAGAGATTTAATTAATGAAATATTAATTAAAGGGCCCAGTGATTTGATTTGTTTGATATGTTTGGATGAACACTTGTTTTTATTCGATAGTTAAATCACAGACTATCGAAGTTTTGACCATCGTTGTCAATATGGGGAGACCGGTTGGATTATTATCCGAAGAACCACTCCGTATCGGCATAAGCGTTGCGAACCAAGTATGCTGAATATATTGAAGACGGAGTAAAGTGCAAGGGCTTTTCTAGTAATAGAAATAGTGCCTTCGGTTTCGTTCAGTCCCAGAACGAACGTAAATGGACGAATGTCTGACAGAGTATTTCCAATGATCAAATGGGTTGGTCTGTATGAATATATATGGTTGCAACG
This sequence comes from Allium sativum, assembly GCA_030737875.1. NCBI lineage: Eukaryota > Viridiplantae > Streptophyta > Magnoliopsida > Asparagales > Amaryllidaceae > Allium > Allium sativum. The sequence goes on along the minus strand of CM060921.1, from coordinate 360,666,097 downwards.
GATTTATCCCTTAGCATAATATCCAGAATATTTGTGCAAACTCAACTAGTGATTAACGGATCTGACAATGTGGCATTCAAAGTGATTGTGCTATCAATGAAGGGTAAGTATGCGTAGCCTCAGGCCTCAACAACCGGGAAAGGACAAAAATCGGGCAGGCAGCATGGCTATGTGGGTCGCACCCATTAGGGTGTATAATCACCTATCTAGAGAAATTCCTTTTGTTTCTAAATCTATCGATTCTGCCCATTCGGGAACGGTGGTTTGAGTCCAACCGTTGGTGATATACATTCGATACACTCAAGCGAAATGAGTGGTCGGTCATGTGTGGGCCGGGTTGCAAGAAGTTCTTGTTGAACCCAGGTGTATTCATCTCTAGAGATACATCATCGGAAGGTGGTTCCATACCTTGTCATGTTGGAAATCCAATCTCCAATAAGCGCCATGCGGGTTTTGATTTTATAATATATGTGGAGCGTGAGATGCAAGCGTTCTGCTATTTGGTTATTTACTTGATGTAGACATTATCATAATATCATTGGATTTGATATCAAAGTGTTTTGGGTTATAGTAAGGTAAAAACCGTCCATGTTTATGTGTGGGCTGGTCTTACTATTATCTTTTCTTTTGAAAGGATTTTTAAGAGTTAAACAAGTGGTTGGAGTTTACTCACACCAGTCCCATGACTGACCCAGAGTTTATTTTGTTTTGTTTTCCCTAAACTCTTGGGTGCCCAAATTTGTACGGGCAGTCAAGTGTTTCAGGCTTTTACAGATACACTTGGAGGAGCTTGAAGCAGGAGGCTTCAACGTTAGTTATTTAGAGTTACTTCCGCTGGATCAAATGTTATGTGTACTCTGATGATGGTATGTATGTATGTACAAAACAGATTTGTATTTCGAAGCTTATGCTATATAATATATTTTATTCGTTCCGCTGTGAGTTTGTGATCTTCGTTTTTCTTCTATTCTAAGTTTTCTATCTTATCTATTCTCACCCTCTATCTTCTTTCTATTAATGGTTCGTATTTCTGTGTTATTTGGGTTGGACGTGTGTTGTATTTAGTCAACTCTGATAGCACGGATTTGCGGGTCGCTACAGCGGAGCTCCCCCTTCTCCAATTCGCTGTGCCCCCATTCACGAAGGCCACCGACTCCCGCCGCCTCCTCAGCACCTGGACGCCGCCTCCATCCAGCAAACCAGCAACTCCACCGTTCAACCATGAACCGAAACCCCAAAATGAATGTAAGATTTTATTTTCTGATTTTGTTTTGTTTTTATAGGAAATAAAAACTGAAAATATGATTTTTATATTATAGATATATTAAAAATATGATTTTTATATTATAGAAAGAATAAAAATACGATTTTTATATATTGAATAGTGAAGTAAAAATTCGATTTTTATATATTGAATAGCAAAGTAAAAAATTCGATTTTTATATATTGAATAGCAAAGTAAAAAATTCGATTTTTATATATTGAATAGCAAAGTAAAAAATTCGATTTTTATATATTGAATAGCAAAGTAAAAATTCGATTTTTATATATTGAATAGCAAAGTAAAAATTCTATTTTTATATATTGAATAGCAAAGTAAAAATTCGATTTTTATATAATGAATAGCGAAGTAAAAGTGTGATTTTTATATATGTAGTGAATACGGGCAACGAAAGTGTCAGACGGCGAAGATTTTCTACTTAAGAAGAGTAGTGGCATTTGGATTAGCTATTGGTGAGAACTTCTCACCTTTTAATTTGATTTTCTAGTTGAAATATATACTAGGATGCAGACGGTGTTTAGTAGCACCGACACCCGTCGTCCACAGACCATGGACGGCTTGTATGCTTGGTTGTTTGATTTTGATGTGTAGTTGATTGTGTGATGTGATGTGAAATGAAATAAAACATTTATATAGTTGAAATAAAATATTTTATAGTTAAAAATAGAATTTTTAACGTGTATATGAAATGAAATGAAATAAACAAATCGGACGATTTGTTTATATACACATATTTGACTGATATTGATTGGGACGATAAATTTTACACATCGCTCAACTGCACAAATAAAATCTGTGTTTGATTGTTTGAAACCCCACACGGGTATTGGGATGATATTTGGCGTACACTAATCCCGATTGTTTAGTTGTATGTCGATCGATTGATTGACAGACTTTTATAAGCGATAAATATTTATATTCGATGCTTATACAGTGTAGAATGCACTTTGGATGATGGTTGATTATTCATCGTTGTTATTGTATACATGTGTTGTAGAAAATCCATATAATTAACATTATATGGTAATTGATTGGGCCTCATTCCAGTTTTGAAATAGAAATATTTGAAAAAGAAATATTTGAATAGAAATATTTGAAAAAGAAATATTTGAATAGAAATATTTGAAATAGAAATAATCGAAATAGAATATTTGAAAATAGGAATATATGAAGCCGTGTTGATTAGATTTACGCCATTTTGACATGAACGATATTTATATCGATTTTATTCATTTTATAACGAATATCGAAATTGATTTCAAAATCTGATATTTTGAAAAGAAATGAATTCGAATTGAAAATGAATATAAATGAATTTGAATTGAAATTGAATATAAATGAATTCGAATTGAAATTGAATATAAATGAATTCGAATTGAAATTGAATAGAAATGAATTCGAATTGAAATTGAATATAAATGAATTCGAATTGAAATTGAATTGAATTGAAAACGAACTGAAATTGAATTAGAAATCAATTTGAATTGAAATCAATTTGAATTGAAATCAATTTGAAATGAATTTATAAGGAAAAATTCAATTTTGAATTGAATTAGAAATGAAGTTGAAATCGTTTTGAAAACGAATTTAAAAAGAATTATAAAAATACGTTTTAAAAGGAAATCGACGAAGTATATATTATATATATTATACATATAATATAATGGCCTGAATAGAATGCGCCGCGCCGCGGCAGTTCGCGAATTTCGACCATTGACTTCGAGCGGATATTACGGGAGATCCGACCATCGGATTCCCCTAAAACCGGAACCGTTGGGTTCGTATCGAAAAGAGCTTTCTAACGAACATTAGAAATTAGAAATTTAACGGTTGGATTTGGAATTATGTCCAAATCAAATTTGGAAAAGGTCGCTGTAAGTGCAGTTCGATGGCCATTGAAGGAAATCGACTGTACGGGCCTTGATAAAATTATTAAAAATATCAATAATTTGTGTAAAATCATTAGAAATGATTTGTGAAGATTTGCGATGAAAAACTCCATATTAGAAAAGATAAAAATAGATTTTATCGAAATGAACTAATTTTGAACTAGAATTATAATTCTATTTATTTTTAAATAAATAAATTGGATTTGAAATGGTTTTGAAAATAACCAGAATTTCCAATAATTATATTGGAATGGATTTGAATCGAAATTGTCTCGGAATATTTCGATGTTGGATTTCGTGATGATACAGATATTGTTATGGGAATTTGAAAGATATATTAATATCGTTATTTCCGATACGATATTTGTTGGTCAAAGAATTTGAGATTGAATATAAGCCGATATATTTTCTATTCAGAGCCTTGTATTTAATATCAAATGTGATTTGGGTTTGTCGTGAATGGTGTCTTCATTAACACTGTTCTTAAGCCCAGTTGAGAAAAAGATTAAATCTTTTTATTTAGATTTAATGAAGTGTACCAATTAAATAATATTTAATTGAAATTGAATTGGTATTGATTTTTGGGTTTATCGTGAACAGTGTTTTAAATAACACTTGTTCTTTAACCCGATAATTAATGGAATGTGATTTTGGGTTGTCGTGAACGGTATCTTTAACAATACTGTTCTTAGACCCAAAGGAGTTAAGAAAATCAGAAACTAACTGGAGATTAGTTAAGTTGAATGGTTTCTGGGGTATTGATCTGATGTTGGTTTCGGCCTTCGGGGTTAATATTTTGGGAATTGCTCACTTGCTAATTTACGATTAGGGATTGATTGAAATGTGATGTGATTTTGGGGTTTATCGTGAACCGTGTTTTAAATGACACTGATTCTTTAACCCAGTTAAAGATTAAAACTAAATGGAGTTTTAATGAATCTTTAATTAGATTGAAAAGATCGAGAATGGAGTATCACCAGTTTTGCTCCAGGCGATAGTTAAATCTTTAATTAGATTTGAACGTGAAATGGTAATTGAATTTACCGACAACACCGTGGTGTCAGATATGAAGTAAGACCCGTTTTACTTCATGGGATGAATAGGTTGGGATTGGGAAATTAAAACAAATGATTACTTCGGTAAGGTTCGTTAATCCCGACTAGTTGAATCGAAATTCAAAAGAAGATCAAAGAATAAATTTAAAGGATTTATCTTTGATAAAATTAATGGGAACCTTTCCCTATGAATGTGAAATTTAGAAACTAACTGTCGGTTAGCTAAGCAGAATGGTTTTCTGGATATTGATCTGATGTTGGTTTCGGCCTTCGGGGTTAATATTTGGGGAATTATTCTCTTGTTAATTTACGGTTAGTGACTGATGAATTGGAATGAGGCGTATGTTGTGTTTGTGTAACACTTGTTTATAATATATGCAAGTTATTCGGAAAGACCGGGTTTATCCCATTCTGAATAACTGATACGACGATAAGTCGAAGATGAAGACGGTGGTCGAAGACCGGAGGTCTTCACGTCGTTTGGATAATTACTGATGATCTTGATTTGGATGTACACCCAAGAAGATGGAAACAATTAGTGATCGTCCAGACGTACTTGGAGATCGATGGATATGCGGTGTACTAGGTGCCTCCGGTTTCGTTCAGACCCAGAACGGACTTGTAAATGGACTGTGTGTCTGACATCGGATTTCATTCTATGTGACTGATATCGGTTGCATAGAGTGGTTTGCCTGTTTGGCATGCTAAGATGCAAATGATCAAGGCTTCTATTGAAAAGCAAAGTCTTGTGGTTGATGATCAAAGCACGGCCTTTGTGGCGTAGCTTTGTGTAGCGTGAATTCGCGAGCCTCACACCCTGGTGGTGAACAAAAAACGGGAGCGGACCTTAGGGAGGACATGCGTTTCTTTCTAGTTAGAAGTGGCGTCAGTGGTTTTACACGCCCTGACGAGTTTGACTTATGTGGTTGTTGCTGTTGCGAGGCGCCTCGGTATGATCGGACGATCCGGGTCCGATGGAGTCATTCGTTGGCTCATTTACGCCCCATAGGGCGGGGAAACGTAGTGTTCAGGCATTTTAATCCACATCGGTGGACCGGCCCTGTCGCTCCACGGGTCGATGTGCTCTGACCCTGAGGCTCGGGCTAGAGAGTCTCTAAGACGGTGAGGACGATCCCTAGCCTCAGTTCACAGATGGAAATCCAATTTCCAAATACGTGACATTTGCGGTTTTATTTGTAGAGCCTAGTATGGCGACATAGTGGGATGGGGCACTTATGCCGTCTATGATTGATACTTATGATTTGAAGTTGTTTTATACACTATGCACTTATAATAGTATCAAATGATTTGTTTTAAACGTATCAAGCATTCTTGGCTATTATAAGGCAAAACCTTATCCCCCGGCTTGCATTGCATTGTGTGATAGGACCTGGGTCTTATAGTAGCTTCATTTTTCTTTATTTAGCATTGCGCTGTTTGTTTTATGCACTGGTATTCTTGGGAGGAAACCCGTTCCGTGTTATACGGCGTGGTCCCTTGATTTACCTAACTTTAAAAATAAAGATTAATAACTGTTTTAGTTCTCACACCAGTCCCATGACTGACCTGGAGTTTATTGTTTTGACCTAAACTCTGGGTGCCCCTATTTTGACACGGGCAGCTAGTAGTTTTGGTTTTGCAGATTTATATTCACAGGATCCTGGTTTACAGCTGGAACGATATCCGGAAAGCTTTGTATCCGTATATCTCTTCTAGTTGTGTATTGTATTATTTTCCGCTGCTATATAATGTATTGTAATCTCTGATATTTTCTGTGTAATATTTATTTATTCATACTTTGTATATTCTTGTATTCTGATGGAATTGTTGTAATATACAATGAAATGTTCTCCCGTCTGCGTTGTTTTGTGGCTTGTTCTCGAACTATCCGCGCTTTCCTCACCGGGGAAGTTACGGATCTTTGCACTATCGAAACCCGAGTTGGGTGCTCTGGTATCCTGCAGAAAAAGACAGAGATAAAGAAAACATGTCAGAATTCGTAAGTATCTTACAGCGGAAGGAATTCAAAGTATAATATACTTTAAATATAGCTTTACCTTATAAAACATATTGTCTAACCAGTATCCAATGCTTATGCCATCTCTGTCATGAACCTAACCAGGAAGTATGTGATGAGGAGGGGGTCAGAACATAAGTTCTGTGTGAGTGGACTTAGAATAAACTTCTGTATAATCCTACATATACCGTTCAGTTATATTTTCTTGCTTATTAGGTTATTCGCGATATTAGCTCTCTAGGCAATACTCATGTCCCACTAGTAGATTAACCTAATACAACGTATATGTAGATACCCCGAACTCGTATAATCCTTTCCATGTATATATACAGTCCCTTGCCGTATGTCATACGTGCTTCATCATGTTAATCTATACTACTTTAGTGTAGTGCCACCATTCTTGAAATCATATGGACTACCACTCTTGATCTTGCTAGATTCCGTTTATTACCTAGATCTAATCTAGGGTTTTCTATCCAGCGCTTCCCACATTCAACCAGGGTTTACGCTACCCATGGCCAGTGGGGTTTATGCTACTTGAACGCTTTCTAGATCCGACCAGGGTTTATGCTACCTAGGGCACTAGGGTTTATGCTACCTATTGAACAATTCCCCCTAGTCTGAGCGATATATGTTCCTAGACTTTACGTCCCAATCGTGTTGTTAAACGTGCTAGATATCTAGTTGCACATGTCCTCTATATGTGCGGCCCGAGTCCCGTGGCAGGGCTAATGAAGAAACACGGAACTCGATCGGGAGCTTTAAGTTATCTGCCGATGCAAATGCTAAGGTCTTTTTTATCTGTATGTGGCTATGGTCCCACTTGACCCCTCCCTCAACTAATGAAAGGCACCCAAGAAAATCAAGAATGAGAACTGTACACAGGCCCTCTATGCCCCCACAAACCTATTGGCCACACTCACCCATAACTAGATAGCAAAGTATATGGTCTTTTGGAGTTCTCCGCCTTTCCGCTTGCGTATTACGATTGACTCAAAGATGGTAGGTAGACGACGACGTGCTATCACAGGGCTAAACAAGATATCGCCGCCTCACGCTGACCCATCCTAGTCTTTAGGTTGCTTATATTGCAACCAAGGCATACCCTTGGCTCTTCTAACGCATATCTTAACCTCTGTGAGCCCAGGAGGATCATCTGCAACCTCACAAATGGATACCAAAAGTACCCTCACGTCCCCTCGAAGCCGCGTGCTTCGTAACCCAGTTCGTTGGAGCCTTCTTCATGATCAGATAGACGTTCGCTCCTCCTCGTGTTCTACTTGGCTTTCTTGACTAAGGTTTACTACTTAGTACTCTTAACTAAGGTTTACTACTTAGTTTCCTAAATCGTTAGCTTTTTTAACTAAGGTTCACTACTTATTTTCCTAAATCTTTAGCTTTCTTAACTAAGGTTTACAACTTAGTCCTCTTAAATAAGGTTTATTACTTGGTTCTCTTAACCAAGGTTTGATATTTAGTTTCTGTTACTTAGTTCTCTTTAACTAAGGTTTGTTACTTAGTTCCTTTTAACTAAGGTTTACTAATGAATTCAAGCATGACTTAAGTTCTCTTTATTAAATGATAGCGTACGGGTGTTTTCCCACATTTCCAGCTAAGATTAACTTATTTCATGGTATAAGTCGTCCCACCCTTCGAGTCTTTTATTACATCTTAAGTCATATTCATTTCTTATCCCTAAGACAAGTTTATCTATTATTTACTATTATCATTCCCTACTTTTCCTTGCTTTGATATTGTTATATTGGTTAAGTTTGCCCATGTGTCCAAGTTGACTTAACCCCCAATCACGTATTTAATTCAACCCACATACCATGCTAAATTGGTTAAGTGTTCTCTATTAGTTCATGTTGACTTAACCTGCCCATATATCATGTCAAATTGGTTAAGTGTTATCTAGCGGTTCACGTTGACTTAACCCACCCATATATCATGTCAAATTGGTTAAGTGTTGTCTAGTGTTTCATGTTGACTTCACCTTACCATACTAGCATGTGTCATTAGCATTAATTAATTATAAATGCCCAACCTCTCACATTAGACCTATTGTTGCTGTCACTGGATGTGCCGGTTGGTTCCGGGCAGGATTATACCACAACACAATCTAACCTCGGGTTTCAAGCACGTTATGACTAACTTCTCACATTAGAACCTATTGTTTGCGGTCACTGGATGTGCCGGGCGGTTCCGGGCAGGATTACACCGCAAAATCATTCTAACCTCGAGTTAGCCATGTTTCATGTTTAGCCAATTAATAATTCATGTCTATTCTAGGTGTCATGGGCCAATTATAAATTTACAAGCATGTTCATGTTCATTCTAGATATCAAATGTCAATTACCAATTCACAAGCATGTTCATGTTCAAGTTATGCCACTATTGTCAATTTTATGTTATGTGTCGAGTTCCATAATTACATAAAAACATGGTTTGTCCAACATATTCCATTTTTAATTATGTTTCCAGGATCTTAACGGCATATCCAATTTTCAAGTCTCAAATTCAAGCTTTACCCAAAAACCCCAATTTATGTTCATGCTTATAATCCCATTAATAGGCAGTACCTGTTACTCCAGTTTCCCATACATGTGTTCCTAACAGGTTGCTATCATCCCTCATATGTTGGTTAAGCTTATTCATATGTCAAGTGCTACTTAACCCATTTCTACTTTGCTTACACAACCTTTCGTGCAATAATCTTTTTACCCAAATTGCCTAATTCATCGATTAAATCTCAAGCTCTTCCCAAATAACTATAATTTGCGCGTTGTTGACCTTGGCTCGAAGGTAGCTAAAGTTTCAAAAATAAAAAGGAACAATAGGGAAGAGGAATAAATTAAGCATACAAAGATTATTTTAAATTGCAACATGAATTTTAGCTGAGGAATGATGAACGATACTATTACGCATGAAGTGTATTGTAATCCCACTCACTGATTTAAGAACGGATCTTGAATTCTGTGATCTGATTTCTGAAACTGAAAAGCTATCCCTTGACATAGATTATCGATCCTCTAATTTAGATTTGATTCTTAGAAAATAGTTGTTGAAGTCGTTGAATTAGCCTTTGATTCTCTACTTGAATTCTAACGAAGAACTTGAGCAGCATAACCCCGTCTTTGATTTATTTTGATATGAATTAGGGAAGAGTATAGGCATAATGAAGATGTGTAGAGAAAACTGTAGCCTTAGGGGTGTTTATATAGGTGCTCAAGACCTTATCGTACATGCAGCGCTGAGTCAGCATTGAACCCAGTTAAGAAAATAGTCCAGGTTCGCAGATGAATCTAGCCAAATCTTATCGTACATGCAGCGCTGAGTCAGCATTGGGTCCCGCAAGCTATTTTGGCGTAGAATTTCGAATGTTTGAATTGTTTTGGCGTAGAAATTTGATTTTTGAACTTTTGAATTTCTGGAATTTATTTAACTGTTTTATTCACATGAAATATTCTTACATGTATACAATTACTTTACCGACCATTTTACGCGTATATATATATATATATGCACAATTTTCGTTTTATTTTCAAAATTCAAATGATGTTGCACCGTTATTTGATTCTTGCCATATTTCATTGACTGTAGCCTTATGTTGAATTTTATATTTTGTATACATATATTTATGCATATATATATATATATATATATTCTCATATATATACATATATTTTCTTTATTTCCTTATATGTACGTTTTTATCTTTTCAAATTTTGAATTTGTATACGTACATATATTTGCATGTTCATTTGGCCCTCTCTAAAAAAAAGATAAAAATTATGCCGCCGCTGGGGTTTGAACCCCCAACCTCCATGTTACAAATCCAATGTCTTAACCAACTGAGCTATGAAGTCTTTTGTTAATAAGTCTTAGAACAATGATAATTATTGTTCTCTCCTTACTTCTCTTTTTCATGTTAGTTACAATACTTAAATTAAACCATTGCATGAATTCTTTTCTTTTAATGTTAATGCATTATGTTTGCAAATCAGTGCATGCAACCTATTTACATTGCATGCAACCAATCCTTTCTTTCTTTTAATGCATGCATTACATTTTTTTCCAGTGCATGTATTTATTACATGCAATCCTTATTTTATTCTTTATTTTATATTTTAGTTTGTTTATATATATATACACACACACACACACATATATTTATATATATTTCTCTTATGCATATACAAACTTCTAGGCTTAATAACTTCTTTATATAATGTCCGTTTTACGCAAACCAGGTGCCTATCTTGACCAGAATTCTGAGACGGACGCAATGGTGATGACCATTTTACTTAATTCCTGATATTTAAATTAAGTATTTTTATTTTCTCATCTCTTCAATTACACACATTGTTATTGCATTAATTTCTTTACTCTTCAATGTATGAAATTAATTTTTCATTATACATCACCATTATTTACCTATCTATGCATATATACATATTTGTACATTTTTAACTATATTAAAAATGTGGGGTGTTACAAAAACCATGCAGCATTAATACTAATATATGAAATTGAAGGCGTTAACAACCACATAATGATAGAATAGTTTACTTACATGATCGTCCAACACTTGCATGTTAATTCTGTATGATTCATTTGTTGCCTGATTGATTAGCACCCAAAGCCGACCTACCCGCACTGTAATGGTTGACCAGTATGGACCATATATTATGTTGCTTAAAGGTTCCACATGTTGATCCATTTTATCTCCAGCAGATAAAAAACAAAACGTTTAGCAGTGGTGGTGATTGTCAATGTGAAGATACTAGGTGACGATGATGAAAGCAATAGTTATTGATAAAAGGTTTTGAGCAGCATGTGGACCTGTGTTATAAACTTCTGAACAGGAGAATGAGGGGATAATAGGAGAAGAAAATGATATGAAAGTAGAGTTGGTTATAATTTCCAGGTACTTATAAGAGTTGTCGAGCGGTTATATCTTTTAACGGTCTATTGAGTAACTGAAAGTTAAATGTATCGTTTGGCTTGAATTGGTCACATGTAGTTATCTGGCAATAAATTTTTATTTGATTTTCAAAACTAAAATGTGGTTCAACAGTTATTCTTCTTGTTGGAAAAAATGAATACTAACCGCTATATTTGTTTAAGCAGCTCTTCGCCAAAATGTTAACTTACTTGAGTAGTACTAAGCGGTTCAAGTGTTTCAATGCGGTCAGAAGAGAATGCATGCACTAACGTTAATGTGTAGGGAGGATTTAAACCAGTCAACCATGTACACTAATAAATTCAGCCTATATATATTTGTACTGCTATGAGTTCTTGGTGTCATGCATTGGAATTAATCATTTAGTATCAATTAGTTAGTGGCTGAGAAACTATTTTTAATAAAACTAATTTTAGACTGTAAACATTTACACCATTTATTTCTTACAGCTCTAAGTAAATAAATTAGGGTGTGTTTGGCGTATGCAGAAGCAAAGAATTTAAGCGGAGAACCCGAGCGGAGAATCTGAGCGAAGAATTGTAATTAGCGGAGAATGCGTTTGGCGCATTAAGCGGAGTATTTAAGTGGAGCATTTAAGAAGACCATTTTATTTTTATTATGTAATTTAATTAATTAATGGTTAATTAATTTATCATTTGTTTTTAATGAATAATATATCAATAATTTACGCAAATAAATAAAATAAAAAGTTGAAAAGTAATAAGTTGCTCCAATTCAGTTCAAACCAGGTCCATTACGTAGAGCATTTCGATAAGATCGCAACGCAAAAAACCGTGTCTCAAACGGATCTCAAATGCACAAGTTATTAATTATTAAAGTTTACAAAAACTAAAGATAATTAATTAATTAAATAAAAAATATACATTTATTCCCAAAAGCTCAAAATTGGGCTATTTGGAACAGACGCGTCCAACGCGTCGGACGCGTCAGTGCCCAACAGCTCAATTTTTAGCAGTTGGGAAAAAGGGCCAAAATGGTTTGTTGTCCAACGGACGCGTTCGAATTAGGTGCTAAAGAACACACGTCCACTTTTGAGACAGATATTGCAAATAGTGGTAATAGTGTAGTTACCAAACATCTTTTTATGGAAATCAAGTGCATTGCATGTACCTTATCATCCAACTTCACAGATATCTTAGATTAAAAAATTAGATGCTTAAAAAATAGGACATAAATTTGGAATGGAAAAAAACATCTCTGTAGTGAACATATTTGTCAAATCATGTATGAAATGGTAGCAGTATAGCCGAAGCAACATATGTATTTTAGTAAAATAGGAAAAAGATATACACGGAATGAGTTATATAATTCCTAGTTTGACCAAACTGGATTAGCAGTCACGATCTTTGGTCTAGAATTTGTTTTCATGATAAAACTATATTTCTGATATGCATTTATGCATGCATAATACAGTCAACCTTACCATTAAAAATTAATATATCAATGGCCACTAATCTGGATCAACTTTTTAAACAAAAAGTCTGTATCACAAATTTATCAACAGCAGTCAAAAAATGGTTATTAGTGATACCATTTGGAACAATTCAGAATAATCCATTATGGAATCTGTTATATGATTTTATCACCCAGCCACTCAACATCAACTATTCTAATAGATTATCTTATTTAAGTTTTTTTGTTTATTTGGTGGATGCCTTTGCACTTAATAGATGACTGATATGTAATTAAATTTTTGTTCACCTTAGGTTTGGGTCGTTCGGAAGAAAGTGAAGTATCCGTGACATAAAAATAATGAAACACTCAAAATATTTAACTTGTGTGGATGAGATTGAAATTTATGTATTATTTTAGATCGATAATGGTTTTTGTGTATTACTCAGAGAGGTTTTTAGTTTTCAGTATACACAGCCCTGTTTTGTAGATACACAGTTCAGTTTTCATGTTACAATGTTGTAGGAAAGAATCAGTAGTATGCAGACATTTGTAGACAGTTCCATGCGAATAAACCAATCCATGTAGTAAAAGAACGATGCAATACGTGAAGGATTAAAACAGTAAGACACAATGTCATAAATTGATCCATGATACGATTGCATTAAAAAATGATACAAAAATGTCATACGAAACAAATTATCACGAAAGTACCACATTTTGTTCCCACCAACGGACAGTCATGTTAAATGACCAAATTTATATTTACATAAAGATATTTGTACATATATAACACAAGCACTATACACTTGAGAAATAATGTAATATAGTACAGATTATTGTGGAAGACCGTAGTGGATCTTTTCCTGAGTAAGCCTGCCAAATTACATATTACAGTAGCCACATTTTGTGTTCAAATTGGGTGTTGTGCGATAAGGAACTCCTATTGGTACGAAATACTGGCAATGAAATGTAAATCAACTTTAAAATTCAACTAACACTTCATGGATGCCCCTTGAATCCTGCAGGTGTAATGCATGCAAAATCAAGATTAAACACTTTATGCATATTAATTGAGAATTGTGTTACGGGATTGCAGGATGTACCTTTCTGATCATCCAATTTCAAGTTGTGGTGCATGATGTTCCAGGGGAATCGTTGGGCAAGACATCACGATAGTCTGTAGAAAATGGACAGGCCTGTTAACAATTAAGAACATCATATAGTCATAACATTGATAGTAGCAGAACTTCTTATGTATGCATACCAGTCAGGCTAGTAAATACTTCAGGATAAACAATATTTTGGGTATAATTTTCCCATCCTTCATCTTCAGCTAGTACTAGTACCTTCAAGCCAAAAGGTGATGTTATCCTCGAAATTGCAACATATAGTTAACCATGCATGAAAACGAGCTGTGGCAAATAAATACCAACTTGTTATAGAGTTTAACCCTGACTTTTATTTATTGTCATCGCGAAACATACTTTCACCGGGATTTGTCTATGTCGAAGAATAAATGGCCATTTTTTGTTAGGAGATGTCATAATGATCCTTGGAATTAACACTTTTCGTGCAACGTTACTGCCTGTAATAATATCAGCCTCAATGACTCTTGAAGCCAATTGTGTGACAATCTGCCTAGTGTCATTACAAAGGCCTATATTCTGATTTAAATTTCGCAACAACATTATTGGGACTCCTATTTTTAGTTGTAGTTCATGGTTTGGAAGACCGGAAATTTTTAATGCGTTTAGAAACTCCGGTGGATACAATGTTTGATGTTCTTCAGTTGCATCGGATATTTGGCTCACCGAATCAGCACTAAAATAAGTTCTCACTTCTCCACCAAGAAGACCAATAACATAACAATTTATTTCCTCAACAATGTTATTGGTTGGAGCTAGGATGCATCGGTCTTGGAAGTAGTCACTTGTTCTTATGCTCTCGAATAACCTTGGATATATACTTTCAACAATATCCTTCGTTGGATTATTAGAACATGTTAAAAGGTAGTCATTTGACATTCTAACGTATGTGGGATTACAATCATCTACTTTGGATATAGTGGGCAACTTTCCCTCACCGACATCTAGAATCCACTTTGAAAATGAACCGATTCTACTAATATCTTCAGCAGTTTGATTACATGAATGCAAGCGCATGTTTTTTTTTAGGGTGAACACTTTACAAGCACTCCATAATGATGACTGGTTTATGGCTGAATTAACTATCATTTGTCTACTTCCTTTAGGAACTACAGCAGTGTTTGACTAAAGTCACCACCTAGTAGTACATTCTTTCCTCCGAACAGTTTGGTTGTAGAAATTGAAGGGTTAGTTGAAACTGTATCACTTAGACTTTTTTCAAAAGCTTCCAAAGCATGTCGATGGACCATAAGGGCTTCATCCCATGATATTAAATCTGTTTGCCTGAGTAAATTAGCCAAGCATGATTGCTTAGGAATATTGCAAGTTGAGCAGTCATCAATATCTATAGGAATTTTAAACTTTGAATGTGTTGCCCTACCTCCTGGAAGAAGCAATGATGCAATTCCTGAAGAGGCAACCGCTAAGACAATTCGTCCTTGACTTCTCAAGCTGTTAATCAATGCTCGCCATAGAAATGTCTTTCCTGTCCCTCCATTACCGTATACGAAATAGAATCCACCGTGACCACTGTTTACAGTGTCATGAACCTCATCAAAAACATGTCTTTGCTCTTCATTTAACTGTGGTAGCATGTTGTGTAGTTCATTTTGCATCGTGTTATTGTCATAACCCTCTTCATCTAATAGCAATGCATTAGTCGATTGTTGCACGTGCATGTAATTGTTTGTCGGTATAGACCAAAACTCCTTTAATGACCTACCATTTTTATTTATTAGTTGCTCAATTTTAGAAAGCATGATATATTTAACCTCATTCTCCAAAAAATTTGAAGATGAAATGCTTTGATTGGTCATTGTGCACCAACTTACATCTTCGGATAGCTTTTCCTAATGGTTATTCCATAACATCTCCGGATTTGAGACCTCACAAAATAAAAGCATTATTACAAACATTTCTCTAAGCGAAGAAGGTGAAGCCTATAAACTTGCGTCATTGATTGCTTGATCCCATTCATTGTCATCTTCTAACAACCCTTTGGCAAGACATGCAGATTTAAAGCAATCCATTACTACCCCATCTATTGTTCTTATTTCTTCATAGCATTTGGCTCCTTTGACAATATTTAACAACATGTGTAAAATAAAATCTTTCACCTGATTGCGGATGAGCATAATAAATTCTGCCGATTGTGTCTCCCTTTTGCCTCTTTTTCCACTCCTTGATGTCTTTGTCCCATACCCATTTTGTAGTAAACTCAAGATAAGTCAACTCTCTAGCATCACGATTGTTTTTGTTTATGAGAAACCATTCAGTAAACATAGTTTTTTCTATGCTACACCTTCGGCAAATCATTGACAAATCATCTGATGGGTTTCCATACTTGCCTCAGATGCTGAAATATACCTGCAGTCCAAATAAGTTCTAACTTCATCTATTTCAGTTTCCAAAGTGTGTTCTTTGCCATTACCGCTCTCAATAACAACAGTAGCCCTGTCATGCCCCTTGTTTATGTACTTGAATAAGTATTTGACAGATTGTGCTTTGTTACATACTTCAACATTGATATGTGCTTGATATTTTACAACTAAATCAACGTTATGAGGGACTACCCATCTGTTATCTTGGCTGAAATCATAAGCTGAAGTAGTGCAGCATCTATTTTTTCTACGTCTATATATAGGAAAACCTTGTTTATCGAATGTACTTTCACTGCAAAATTCCTTTAGATACCGTTTGGAACATTTGTTGGCAACTGTACATGGACATGTTGGATTTACATAACCACATGGTCCATGGATCATGAATTGGCAAACGGAATGGTATGCAATTGCATCCTTGTTAACATCTGGAATTTCTGCACTTACAACTTTGTCAACTTCGTCACTGCAGTTGATTTTTGCAGATGCTTACACAAATAAGAGTATGTGTGCATGTGGTAGGCCGCGTTTCTGGAATTCTATGGTGTAAATGACTGGTCCCAAGAAAAAGTTACTTCTATTTGTACGCTAAAAGTCAATAAACATATGCCAAAAACACTAAAAAAATCTACTGTACACCATTTATTGCTTTACATACCCCATTTTTTATTACTAATTTACTCTTATTTTCACCTTTTTGTCATCCCACTTTTAAACTTAAAGCAGTCTTAAAATTAGAATATGCTACATCAATTGAGTAAAACATAAGAAAATGAACTATAGTTCTTGCATTTATACTGCAGCTTTTTAAAAAAATTCAAAAATATCTTGCTTCCAACAGATTAACCTAACTTTAGAATAAAAAAATTGAATGATTTTAAATTATAATATTTTTTATGAATGTTCTCTTAAATGAAATTTTAGGTTTCATGATGAAATAATTTGTTAACAATTTCATTAATATATTTAGTTTGCATCAAATTATAGTGTAACGACCCGGATTTTGAGCCATTTAATTCCAAAGATTTAAATTGGTTTTAGATATTTTATTTGAAATATAAAACGATTTTTATAAGGAATTTATTTAATTAAACAAAGTTTTAACATATAATTTATAATATAATTATAATCGAGCTCGTAACATCCCCGTAGTTCATAATTTAACATTTTGAACTTCCGCTGAATATACAGGATTCGTTATACATCAGATTTCTTTGAAACAGGAAATGTTTGAATCTATTAAACTTTATCTTTCTAATGGAAGTGAAAAATCGAGATTTCGTCCTATAAATTGTAAGTAATGTCCAAATCAAATTTTCAGAAAGTTGCTATGAAGTCGTGTATAAGCCATAACAGTTTATTTAATATAATTAAATGTTGGTTTCAAATCTGGACAAGATTTTTGGGACGTAGTTTTAATTTTACTTTATAGAATTTTACTGAAAATTTTAATTTGAAAAATAAGCAACTTTTTATTTGGAGTATTTTACACCCTATATCAGCGTTTTGGGAACTTCACAGAATATGTTAATTTGTCTATTTTATTATATTTCTGGAATTATAATATATTGCTTAACACAATGGTATTTTTATCTCTGTCCGTAGCGGCTCATACACAAATGAAGTTTTCCGTAAATGACATGACGCTAGACTTCATTAAACATATATTTTACAAGTCACCTTAGATCATCGCATAAAAGCTAATACATCACCTGCCGTTCACGTTGTGTTAAGTTGTAACAAATATCTCTAGACCACCAAATATTTGCAGACGATGGCACACTAAGAATATGGGTGTATATCAAAAGCATGGAAATTTTACAAAAGGGAAAATATTGGTTTTGGTTGTGAAAACATTTGACTGTATTCAACATAGAATCACATGTTTAATTATAAGGTTTTCGGAACAATGTGCAGGCATGATTTTACATCTTAATCAAAATTAAATGAAATACAGACAGCGTGCCCGCCATGTAAACGTGCTAATCATGTAAATGTGCCCATCACGTATACTCCTTCCTCACTCTTCTGTTATATTTATATATTGGCCATTCCTCCTTTCATCGGTTCCTTTGATCAAAAATGAGGACCATATCTCCTGAAAGTTAAAAACAATTCTCTGTTTAATCGTAAACCTTTTTCAGAACCACCCACTTTCAATTTCATTTTCATTTGCAGCGACTCCTTCAATCAAACACTAAAGAAATTCGCAACTTCTAAATTAGAGATAAAATCCAATTCAAAACGAAAACTTGTGAAAAATTCAAACTCGAAATGAAATCAAATGATTTTGCCTCAATAAATTTGTATGTGCTACAGCTCTTTTGGAGTTGCTTTCTTTGGGTGCAGCGCATTCTTTGGATGTTTGATTCACCACCGTGAACCCAGGGTTTGCGGTCTCTTAATTTCTACCTTCGATTTGAATATCCAAGGCTGATTCGATCTTGAACACAAACAGAGTTGAAGATGAGATATGTTGAAGTCGGCTTGGTCAAGGATCCGGTGTGTTATAGCTGAGTGAACGGGTGTGGTTGGAAATGGAGATGGTCGATCAACTGTCGGTTAGGGTGAGAAGTACTATAGGCGGAGTGGTGTTATTTTTTGGGGAATTTAGCATGAATGTTTGTACACCAACTTGTGTATCCATTGGAAAGGCCGCGATTTGTTGTGAAAGGTGTCGGAAATGGTGTTTGTGAGTTCGGTGGTGAAGCAAACGTAGTGAATGATGGAAAGGGGACGTGGGGTCATACAACAGGTAATGGGGTAGTAAGTGGAGAGATCTGGTAGCTTGAGGGTTTAGCAATAGCCATGAAAATGCAGCAAGTTTCCTGGGAAGAAAGTAATTATGCTAATCACTTGATTAGGAAGTAAGGAGGGGATTGCGTTGGACTGGAAATGAGGAAGACAAGTACTTTTTGGTGTTAAAAACTGGAATGTGGTTTCCCAGTACTGGGAAGAACGAGAATCAAATGGTAAATTGGCATGGTGAAGTCACGTGCTTCAGTGATGCCGTTATAGTGGAGGAAGTTGGCTTGGTTATGTTGAAGACTGTTGGAAGCCAGTTGATAAAGGAAAAAAATAACAAAAAAAAAGTTAAGCATGGAAGGAGCGGCTCATGAAGTGAAAATGAACAGCGTGGTGGGATTAAATTCTTTTTGAAGGTGGATGAGTTGTAGGAGGAGAAATAGAAGGCGGTATGGGGTTCTTTACTATTGCATGCTGCCTTTATACAGAACGAGCAATAAGGAAGATTTGTAAGTGAATATTGAAATGTGATTAACAGTGATGGTTTTTCTTATTAGAAAAAAGAAAAACAAGGGAACGGGTTCAAATAAACGGATTAGAGGAGAAACACTTAACTGTTATTGAATTGTGGGTTCGTTTGGACTAGGTAAGGGAAGGGTGGGTTCGAGAATAAGGATACTGGGTTCAAGCCGGGTATTGGCAAGACATGGTAGAAGGGTTGACATAATGTTGATGTGAGTAAAAGGGTAGAAGACGATCTGTAAATGGTGGAGAAATTCAGGAGTAACATGTATTGAAAATCTTGGCATGACTTAGCGCAGGTTCGAATTCATTTAACTTTCCACTGATGGGTTTCGATGCTGAATATCAAACCCTAAAACTCTCTAACTTGCCTCAGATGCTGAAATATACTTGTAGTCCAAATAAGTTTTTACTTCATTTATTTCAGTTTCCAAAGTGTGTTCTTCACCTTAACTCTCTCAATAACAACAGTAGCCCTGTCATGCCCCTTGTTTATGTACTTGATTAAGTATTTGACAGATTGTGGTTTGTTACATACTTCAACATTGATATGTGCTTAATATTTTACAACGAAATCAACGTTGTTAGGGACTACCCATTGTTATCTTGGCTGAAATCATAAGCTAAAGTAGTACAACGTCCATTTTTTCTAAGTCTATATACAGGAAAACCTTGCTTATCGAATGTAATTTCACTGCAAAATTCCTTTTGATACTGTTTGGAACATTTGTTGGCAACCGTACATGGACATGTTGGATTTACATAACCACATGGTCCATGGATCATGAATTGGCAAACGGAATGGTATGCAATTGCATCCTTGTTAACATCTGGAATTTCTGCACTTACAACTTTGTTAACTTCGTCACTGCGGTTGATTTTTGCAGATGCTTGTGCAAATAAGAGTATGTGTGCATGTGGTAGGCTGCGTTTCTGGAATTCTATGTCGTAAATGACTTGTCCCAAAAAAAATTACTTCTATTTGTACACCAAAAGTCAGTAAACATACACCAAAAACCATAAAAAACTACTATACACCATTTATTGCTTTACATACACCATTTTTTATTACTAATTTACTCTTATTTTCACCTTTTTGTCATCCCATTTTTAAACTTAAAGCATTATTAAAATTAGAATATGTTGCACCAATTGAGTAAAATATAAGAAAATAAACTATAGTTCTTGCACTTATACTGCAGCTTTTTAAAATTTTCAAAAATATCTTGCTTCCAACAGATTAACCTAACTTTAGAATAAAAAAATTGAATGGTTCTAAATTATAATATTTTTTACGAATGCTCTCTTAAATGAAATTTTAGGTTTCATGATGAAATAATTTGTTAACAATTTCATTAACATATTTAGTTTGCATCAAATTATAGCGTAACGACTCGGATTTTGAGCCATTTAATTTTGAATATTTAAATTGGTTTTAAAAAAATTATTTTAAATATAAAACGATTTTTATAAGGAATTTATTTAATTAAACAAAGTTTTAACGTATAATTTATAATATAATTATAATCAAGCTCGTAAAATCCTCGCAGTTCGTAATTTAACATTCTGAACTTCAACAGAATATACATGATTCGTTATAAATTAGATTTCTTTGAAACAAGAAATGTTTGAATCTATTAAACTATATCTTTCTAATGGAAGTGAACAATCAAGATTTCGTCTTATAAATTGTAAGTTATGTCTAAATCAAATTTTTAGAAAGTTGCTATGAAGTCGTGTATAAGCCATAACAGTTTATTTAGTATAATTAAATATTGGTTTCGAATTTGGACAAGATTTTTGTGATGTAGTTTTAATTTTACTTTATAGAATTTTACAGAAACTTTTAATTTGAAAAATAAGAAACTTTTTATTTGGAGTATTTTACGCCCTATATCAGCGTTTTGGGAACTTCACAGAATACGTTAATTTGTCTATTTTATTATATTTCTGGAATTATAATATATTGCTCAACACAATGGTATTTTTATCTCTGTCCATAACGGCTCATACACAAATGAAGTTTTCTATAAATGACATATCGCTAGACTTCATTAAACATATATTTTATAAGTCACCTTAGATCATCGCATAAAAGTTAATACATCAGCTTCCTTTCACATTGTGTTAAGTTGTAACAAATATTTCCGGACCAACAAATATTTGTAGACAATGGCACACTAAGAATATGGGTGTACTTTGAAAGAATGGAAATTTTACAAAAGGGAAAATATTGGTTTTAGTTGTGAAAACATTTGATTGTATTCAACATAGATTCACATGTTTAATTATATGGTTTTGGGAACAATGTACAGGCACGATTTTACGTCTTCATCGAAATTAAATGAAATTCAGACAGTGTGCCTGCCACGTAAACGTGCCCATCACGTAAACACTCTCCCCACTCTTGTTATATCTATATATTGGCCATTCCTCCTTTCATCGGTTCCTTTGGTTAAAAATGAGGACCATATCTCCTGAAAGTTAGAAACAATTCTCTGTTTAGTCGTAAACCTTTTTCAGAACCACCCACTTTCCATTTCATTTTCATTTGCAGTGATTCCTTCAATCAAACACTAAAGAAATTCGCAACTTCTGAATTAGACATAAAATCAAATTCAGAACGAAAACTTGTGAAAAATTCAAACTCGAAATGAAATCAAATGATTTTGCCTCAATAAATTTGTATGCGCTACAGCTCTTTCAGAGTTGCTTTCCTTGAGTGCAGCGCATTCTTTGGATGTTCGATTCACCACCGTGAACCTAGGGTTTGCGATCTCTTAATTTCTACATTCGATTTGAATATCTAAGGGCGACTCGATCCTGATCACAGATAGAGTTGACGATGAGCTATGTTGAAGTCGAATTGGTCAGGGATCCGGTGCATTAGAGCTGAGTGAATGGGTGTGGATGGAAATGGAGTTGGTTGGTCAACTGTCGGTTAGGGTGAGAAGTACTGTAGGTAGAGTGGTGTTATTTTTTGGGGAAGTTTAGCATGAATGTTTGTACAGCAACATGCATATCCATGTCCAGTCCAGGCACGTCCGAATTACTTGTAATTTAGCGTATAGTTGAGAGAAAATCTAGTTAAATGTACAAAATGTGATATAAATAGCCATGTCCGACCGAGTCTGATCGTATTCGTGTCCGAAAAACATATGTCCGTGTCCGACCGATTTAATTTAGGACACGAATTAGGGCAAAGAAATTTGTCCGAGAAAAAATTTGGTCCGGTCCGTGTTCGGTCCGAATTTTTTTAGGACAGAAACCGAACACACCTACGTCCAGTCCGGTCCGACCGATTTACACCCCTAGGTACTGGCAAGACATAGTAGAAGGGGTGACATAATGTTGATGTGAGTAAAAGGCGTAGAAGACGATCTATAAATGGTGGAGAAATTGAGGAGTAACATGTATTGAAAATCTTGGCATGACTTAACGCAGGTTCGAATTCATTTACCATTCCACTGATGGGTTTCAATACTGAATATTAAACCCGAAAACTCTCCAACTTGCCTCAAATGCTGAAATATACCTATAGTCCAAATAAGTTTTGACTTCATCTATTTCAGTTTCCAAAGTGTGTTCTTCACCATTACCGCTCTCAATAACAACAATAGCCCTGTCATGCCCCTTGTTTATGTACTTGAATAAGTATTTGACAGACTGTGCTTTGTTACATACTTCAACATTGATATGTGCTTGATAATTTACAACTAAATCAACATTGTGAGGGACTATCCATCTGTTATCTTGGCCGAATCATAAGCTGAAGTAGTACAACATCCATTTTTTCTGCGTCTATATACAAGAAAACCTTGTTTATCGAATGTAGTTTCACTGCAAAGTTACTTTGGATACCGTTTGGAACATTTGTTGGCAATCGTACATGGACTTGTTAGATTTACATAACCACATGGCCCATGGATCAGGAATTGGCAAACGGAATGGTATGCAATTGCATCCTTATTAACAACTGGAATTTCTGCACTTATAACTTTGTCAACTTCATCACTTCGGTTTATCTTTGCAGACTCTTGCACAAATAGGAGTATGTGTGCATGTGGTAGGCCGCGTTTCTGGAATTCTATGGTGTAAATGATTGGTCCCAAAAAAGTTACTTCTATTTGTATACCAAAAGTCAGTAAACATATACCAGAAACACTAAAAAACTACTATACACCATTTATTGCTTTACATACACCATTTTTTATTACTAATTTACTCTTATTTTCACCTTTTTGTCATCCCACTTTTAAACTTAAAGCATTCTTAAAATTAGAATATGCTACACTAGAGTAAAATATAAGAAAATGAACTGTATCTCTTGCACTTATACTGCAGCTTTTTAAAATTTTCAAAAATATCTTGCTTCCAACAGATTAACCTAACTTTAGAATAGGAAAATTGAATGATTCTAAATTATAATAATTTTTTACGAATGTTCTCTTGAATGAAATTTTAGGTTTCATGATGAAATAATTTGTTAACAATTTCATTAACATATTTAGTTTGCATCAAATTATAGTGTAACGACCCGGATTTTGAGCCATTTAATTCCAAATATTTAAATTGGTTTTAAATATTTTATTTGAAATATAAAATGATTATTATAAGGAATTTATTTAATTAAACAAAGTTTTAACGTATAATTTATAATATAATTATAATCGAGCTCGTAACATCCCGGCGGTTCGTAATTTAACATTTTGAACTTCAACTGAATATACAGGATTCATAAATCAGATTTCTTTGAAACAAGAAATGTTTTAATCTATTAAACTGTATCTTTCTAATGGAAGTGAAAAATCTAGATTTCATCTTATAATTTGTAAGTTTTGTCCAAATCAAATTTTCAGAAAGTTGCTATGAAGTCGTGTATAAGCCTTAACAGTTTATTTAATATAATTAAATATTGATTTCAAATTTGGACAAGATTTTTGGGACATAGTTTTAATTTTAATTTATAGAATTTTGCTGAAATTTTTAATTTGAAAAATAAGCAACTTTTTATTTGGAGTATTTTACACCCTATATCAGCGTTTTGGGAACTTCACAGAATACATTAATTTGTCTATTTTATTATATTTCTGGAATTATAATATATTGCTCAACACATTGGTATTTTTATCTTTGTCCATAGTAGCTCATACACAAATGAAGTTTTCCGTAAATAACATATCGCTAGACTTCATTAAACATATATTGTAACACCCCGTAATTTTATAACATTAAAATTCACAAATTAAAGTATACTTAAATTTTAGAAAAGAATTAAGTGAAATGGGTTGCGCAGCGAAATATAGATATTGATATATATATATATATATATATATATATTGATATATATATATATATAAATATGCGAAAAAGTTCAAAACAGCGAATTGGGAGGGGAAATAACCGAACCGGCCCATTTTTGAGGTCGACCCAAGCCCGGCTGGGTCGACTAGGGGTTAATCCAGGGTGTTTGGCTGTCAACCCATGGACCGATTTGCTCAAATGAAGATTTGGCATTTGATTGGTTCTCATGGTTCAGGGTTAATCTAATGGTCCTAAATAACTTCCTACACCTATAAATACATCCTAATGCTAACCCTAAACCTAATTAAAATAGAATAGTTACCGTCGCCATAGAAATCAATGGAGCCGCCGCCAACTAAGAAAGAAGAAAAGCAAATTCAATTCTAATTCTCTCAACCCTAAAGCAAAGCAAAACTCTCTCTTTTCTTCTCTAAAATGTGAGTATGATAGTCTTAACAGGATTATTATCATTTTAATTAGGTTAAGTCATGAATGGATTGTGAGTAGATGATGTGAATTGTCATATGCTATCATGTATGTTATTAATCCTATGCTATGTGGTGATGATATACTATATGTTGTAAATCATGCTATGTATGTTGAAAGTTTCTATGCTAAGTTGTGATGAATCATACATGTTAGAAAGCCATCTATGCTAGTTAGTTCATATTAATTAAATCATCATGTTTGGGCTATGTTGATCTATATGACAAGTTACATATGCAAGTTAAATTGATTAGAAAAGTTATGAACATATGCCATGACATCTATTATGACATCTAGAACTATGCTATGACATATGTGATATCCTATGCTAGTTCACACCATCATTATGTTGCCTAAAAACCTCATATGCAAGTTTATGTATAGATTTGGGCTATGATCATATCATGTAAATTGAGACATTTAACAAGTTGACACCTTTTGATCCTTAACATGTGTAGTTTATGCAAGTTTCATCCCTATTATGATTAGATTTATTTTAATTGTCTATATGTTGTGATAATTTATCTTTGTGCTAGGTGTTAGACTATACAAGTCTAGCCTATATTATGCGTTGAATAAGCAAACGTATAAACGTGGGGTAGGGGTAATATTAAGGATTTAATATTAAAAAGTTGGGGTGCAATTGATATGATTTTGCATGCCATAAGTGGATGGCCATAATTGAGTCAATTATGGACATCATTAAAAGTTGACTTAATTAATAATTTGAATAGGGAATTATTAAAACTGGGGTAAAAGATTTTAAGTGTTAATCAATGCTTAGGACACGAGGTTGGACTCGTTTGTGACGTAAACCTGCCCGGACCCGCCCGGCAAATCCAGTGGTCACAAATGTCAGCCCAATGTGAGAGGTCCTAGGCCTAAACTAAAGCATAACGGTTGTAAAGACACGAGGTTAGACTCTTTTATGGTGTAAGACTGCCCGGACCCGCCCAACAAATCCAGCTACCATAAATGCCAGTCTAATGTGAGAGGTCTTTATGAGGTTATGGCCTGAATGAATTAAGAAATACTTAACCAGATAAACATGTAAGGTGGGACATGGGGGTTAAGTAGGTGCCTTAGGTGGCATGAGGAATCTAGTGGGTGCCCTTAGTGGCATGTGAAATACGACTAGTAAGACTTAACCAAACACACATGTAAATGAAACATGACTGAGAGGGTTAAGTGGGATATACTTGTGGTGACAAGCTTAGGTGGGTAGCTTGTGGGGGCCCGCTTCAACTAGTATCCCAAACGTATCTTTGTGGGCTCGACCCAAGTCGAGGACGGGACACGCATACTGGGCTTGACTATAAGAGGTCGAAACGGGGAGCGGTGGCAACGCAAGTCCAACGGGTTTCATATGCGTGTGTGGACCCGGGCTGGTAGGTAAGACATTGTTGCATCATGTAGGTATAAGCCGTGCATTCTCAGTTGTATCGGGTTGCCACTTTAGGGGAGTGATACACCCCACTGTGGGGCCAGCATGGGTATCTACGAGTAGGGAGCCGATCGAAAGTGGGTAGTGGGGTACACCTAGTGGAGATAGGGGCAGACGGCACCTATGTAGTCAGCTAGGAGTACACGAAGTTACTTATAAAATTTCTAAGAGGGTAGTGGGGTACACCTAGTGGAGATAGGGCCAGACGGCACCTATGTAGTCAGCTAAGGGTACGCAAGGCTATTTATATAGTTTCTGTGTGAAGCATGTGGGATCAACCTTTAGGGTGACTGGTGCGGTGCAGTGTAGTAATTGGCGCGGTGCAGTGTAGTAATTGGAGCGGTGCAGTGTAGTAATGTGCGGTGCAGTATAGTAATTATTCGTTAGTAATTAGGTATGCCTTTACCGTTATCTTTAACGTTATCTTAAAAGCTATCTTTATCTTCCAAATAGTTCATAGACATTTACTTGTCTTCCAGCTTATGCCTTAGTCTAGTTATTTTGATAATAGTATTGTTAGAATTATCATACTCGCCAGACTTTATGTCTGACCCCCTCCATTTCTATCCTTTTCCCCCTCCAGGTCCTCAGGTTGGGCCCAGCTCTAGTGGAGTTTGATCGGATTGCTTTATCTCTTTTTGGAAAGCTTGGACCATTAAAGTAAAGTCCATCTTGTTATCTTCTTTAATGGCTATTTTGTAATGGGGTTAAGTATTTTGTTTTTGAGAAGATGGATAATGTACTTGACTCTGATTAATGGTTTTGTGATGTAATAAACATGTTTCCGCTGCAATAAAATGAATCTTTAGTTTTCAAGTACTACTTATTATCTGTCTTGTTGTAATTTTTCTGTTCTATATTCACTTATAACCTCCATGGAAGTTAATGCATTCCCTTTGTGAGTGACATTAATGGACGTGGGGTGTTACATATATTTTATAAGTCACCTTAGATCATCGCATAAAAGCTAATACATCACCTGATGTTCACATTGTGTTAAGTTGTAACAAATATTTCCGGACCACCAAATATTTGTAGATGATGTAACACTAACAATATGGGTTTATTTCGAAAGCATGGAAATTTTACAAAAGGGAAAATAGTGGTTTTGGTTGTGAAAACATTTGCCTGTATTCAACAAAGAATCACATGTTTAATTATAAGGTTTTCGAAACAATGTGCAAGCACGATTTTACGTCTTCATCAAAATTAAATGAAATACAGACAGCGTGCCCGCCACGTAAACGTGCTAATCACGTAAACGTGCCCATCACGTATACACCCTCCCTACTGTTCTGTTATATCTATATATTGGCCATTCCTCCTTTCATTGGTTCCTTTAGTCTAAAATGAGGACCATATCTCCTGAAAGCTAAAAACAATTCTCTGTTTAATCGTAAACCTTTTTCAAAACCACCTACTTTCCATTTCGTTTTCATTTGCTGCGATTCCTTCAATCAAACACTGAGGAAATTCACAACTTCTAAATTAGAGATAAAATCCAATTCAGAACGAAAACTTGTGAAAAATTCAAAATCGAAATGAAATCAAATGATTTTGCCTCAATAAATTTGTATGCCCAACAACTCTTTCGGAGTTGCTTTCTTTGGGTGCGGCGCATTCTTTTGATGTTCGTTTCACCACCGTGAACCCAGGGTTTGCGATCTCTTAATTTCTACCTTCAATTTGAATATCTAAGGCCGATTCGATCTTGATCACAAATAGAGTTAAAGATGAGCTATGTTGAAGTCGGATTGGTAGGGATCCGGTGCGTTGGAGTTGAGTGAACGGGTGTGGTTGGCAATGGAGATGGTCGGTCAACTGTCGGCTAGGGTGAGAAGTATTGTAGGGGAGTGGTGTTATTTTTTGGGGAAGTTTAGCATGAATGTTTGTTCAGCAACATGCGTATCCATTGGGAAGTCCACGATTTGTGGTGAAAGGTGTCGGAAATGGTGTTTATGAGTTCGGTGGTAAAGCAAACATAGTGAATGATGGAAAGGGGACGTGGGGTCATACAGCAGGTAATGGGGTAGTAAGTGGAGAGATGGGGTAGCTTGAGAGTTTAGTAATAGCCATGAAAACGCAGCAAGTTTCCTAGGAAGAAAGTGATTACGCTAATCACTTGATTAGGAAGTAAGAAGGGGATTGCGTTAGACTGGAAATGAGGAAGACAAGTTCTTTTTGGTGTTAAAAACTGGAACACGGTTTCCCAGTACTGGGAAGAACGAGAATCAATTGGTAAATTGTCATAGTAAGGTCACGTGCTTCAGTGATGCCGTTATAGTGGAGGAAGTTGGCTTGGTTATGTTACAGATTGTTGGAAGCCAGTTGATAAAGGAAAAAAATAACAAAAGAAAAAGCTAAGCATGGAAGGAGTAGCTCATGAAGAGCAAATGAACAGCGTGGTAGGATTAAATTCTTTTAGAAGGTGGATGAGTTGTGGGAGGAGAAACAAAAGTCTGTGTGGGGTTCTTTACTGTTGCATGCTGCCTTTATACAGAATAGGGAATAACGAAGATTTGTAAGTGAATATTGAAATGTGATTAATAGTGATGGTTTTTCTTGTTGGAAAAAAAAGGAGAAGTGAACGGTTCAAATGAACGGATTGGAGGAGAAACGCTTAACTGTTATTGAATTGTGGGTTCATTTGGACTACGTAAGGGAAGGGTAGGTTCGAAAATAAGGATACTGGGTTCAAACCGGGTACTGATAAGACATGGTAGAAGGGGTGACATAATGTTGATGTGAGTAAAAGGGGTAGAAGATGATCTTTTAATGGTGGAGAAATTCAGGAGTAACATGTATTGAAAATCTTGGCACGACTTAGCGCAGGTTCGAATTCAGTTATTGAAGCAAGAAGGAGGTCAGCACGGTCATCGCATATCAACCGTGATTAAGAAATGGTGATTTAAAAGTGCTAATATAATTATATACAATTAAATATTATATATAAAACATGTAAGATTATATTATTTATAACATGATCATATGTTAACAGAATCAGACGAGACCAGATCCATTGGAATTGTAATGAAGAGATCTTCGTTGTGGAATTAATCCGGCTGAGAATAAAGCTACTGGAATATCATGATAAAATCAAATGTTTTATTTTAAACGAAACAAAAGCATAATCGTTAACTGCGAAAACAGCATGAGTAAACTCGCTAACTCTGAATCGTTTATATTTTTATATAAACGAGTTTTAAATTTATTTATAGTAATACCGTGTGATGATTGTTTGGATGAATGGTTGATAAAATTGGTTGATAAATTATATCATTGATTGATTATTAATTCTGTTCACCATGATATTTCATATTAATGTGAAATTAATATTATTAATGTGATTAACATCTGTGGATGCAAGGAAACTGATTGGAGGGATCCAACTGGATTACTCAACATTTATATTACGGTTTTTATTTGGTTGTCATATAATGTGTTATATAATCCATGATTGGATATGTTGTGTTTGATTTACCCTGGCCCTAGAAACTTGGTATTTTAGATACCGTAAAGTAATTTTGAATATGGAAAAGGAAATTGGAATTTAAAAATAGAATTTATTTCCAAAATAGAAATAAAATTTCGAATGGAGTTGAAAATAGAAACCTGTTCGAGTGGATAAGTCAAGAAATTGTTTTTAAATAAGGAAATAAATTAAGTGAATTATTAATCATTAGATAAATTAAAATATGAATCCAAATTGGAACATGAATGAGAAAGGAAAATAGATAATTATTTTAAAAAGGAAAAAGATGAGTTTTATTCAAAAATTGGAATATAAAATAAATTGGAATAACGTTTTGTAGACTGAAATGGTTATTAAGGAATTTGGTAAGGATTTGGAAATGATAAATTCAAAAGTGAATTTGGAATTTGAATTAACATGAAATTGTAGATAAATTCCGAAGTTCGGAATATAATCTAATATAAATTATTCGAGAGAGAGTTATTTATTGGAATTCAATTATATTGAATTTAGGGAAGTAGTATTTTTAATTTCTGTTTTGATTCAAATTTATTTATTTATTAATTGAATTAATAAGTACAAGTTATATTTTTATATGCCAAATATTTGGCAACAACGATTTTAACGCTACCATTATAATAAATGATTTGTAAATCTAAACAGCAATTATAATGCTACTATTCATAATAAATGTTTTATAAAAATAAACAACGATTTTAGCGCTACCGTTAAAACAAATGTTTTTTAAATCCAATATTTGGAAACAGCGATTATAACGCAGCCGTTATAATCAACATTTTTTCGTAAAGGAAACGGATTCTTCGATTGAATCTGAGATTCGCGTAAGCGATGTTTTATTCGAAGTTATGAGCTTTGACTATTTCAAAGTTGATAATGTTGTTTAATTAAGGTCTGAGAGGTAATTATACCCCAACTTATGAAGCGACCCGAACTTCCCCGATCTCCGAAGAGAAGAGAAAGAACAAATAACTTTGAGACAATGTAACAACCCAGAAAATCCGAACCAGTTTGAAAATTTTATTTTGAGTAATTTTGTTGAAATTTGAGTCTAGATTTAAAATTTCTTATTTTAAATAATTCTTAAACAACTAAAAATAGTCATTTTTCAAACGATGTTCGTTTTCGACGAAACCACTTTTGTTGGATCCAGGATGTCAAATTATGGTTAGGTTTCGATTTTCATAATTTTTGGAATTAATTTGTAACCGGGGCGAAGAGATATGCGTTTTGTAAATTTCAGTCAATTTCGATCGACTTGAAAATAGCCATTTTTCAAACAGTCTCGGAATTCGATGAAATTAATTTTATTAGGACCGTGTCGTCAAAACAAAGCCAGAAATATATTTTTTGGATTTTTCGGAGTCAGTTTGTGGCCCTGGTAAATTAAAGTGTACGTTCGAATTAATATTAAAAAGATTTATTTTAAAAATAAAAGAAACGTGATGTGAACTTCAGAATTAGACTTTGGTACTAGCGTCATTGCATTTAGAAGGCATCAAAACATATTGCTTGACAGTTGTTGGCTCCGTTTGGAGATCTGATGGAAAAACCCTAATTTTGGAATTAATTAAATAAAAAAAAGAGAAAATACGCTCAAATACAGTATAAATACGGGGCCAGTACGTCTTCTTCCTCTCCTCGTTTCAGCCGCCACCGTAACCTGTAACCCTTCCAATTTTAAGCTTCGATTTCTCGTCCTCCGTTCAAAATTAGACTACCCCGCTGTGGAGTATTTTGTAGAGCCTTCTCTCCTCTTCGGGTCCACACCAAAATCTCCCCGCCCCGTTGCCTGTAGTCGCCGCACCAGCCCTCCAAACCCGCCGCCGACGCACCCCCTGTAACGTCTCGCATTTTTGTCGGTTGGTATTTGAATATTTAAAACAGTTTAAATATTTAATTCGTAATATAAATGGATTTATATATTAATTAGAACGGAGTTGAACGTATAAAAATATATATTAAATATAATCGAGCCCGTAATATCGCGGCAGTTTGTAAATTAACGTTCTGAACTTCAACTGAGTGTACCTAACTCGTTTTGAATCGGATTCCTTCAAAACGAGAAACGTTGGAATCTGTTGAGCTGTATCTTTCTAACAGAAGTGAAAAATCAAGATTTCAGTGTATAGATTGCAAGATACGTCCAAATCAAATATTCGAAAAGTCGCTGTAGAAGCATATATCGACCGTAACGGTTATTTGAATATAACTTGATATAGAGTGCAAATCGGGACAAGGTTCTTTTGGGGCGCAGCGATAATTTAATTTTTAGAATTTTACTGTAATTTTAAATTAATTAAATAAGCAACTTTTTATTTGGAGTATTTCGCACCCTGTATCGATATTTTGGGGTTTCAAAATATAAGTTAATCTACCGGTATTATTATATTTTTGGGACCGGGACACCTCGTTGAGCACGACTGTACTCTTACTTCTGTCCGTAGCGGCTCACGAAAGTTTGTGAAACACGATATGTTAAACTCTATGAAATTATAAGGATATATATAACATTTATATAATGGGTTTCTTAACATTTAAAGCATAAGTAACCTTCACACGATTTAACAGCGACGTATTGTCATGTCTCAGCTTGTATTTTGGGATAGATGTTTCAACGCAAATAGTAGGGACTCAATTCATGCGTGTATAGATGCCCATGATTTTTATAAATGAAGTGTACTTCTTTTCTTTTCCTTAATCATGAAGGAACGTAAACCCTGTAAGAAACCCATACCTTTAGACTTAAGCCTAAGACCAAACCAACCCCGTAAACTATAGAAGCTTCATGGAATTTAATATTTATAAATATAAAATATACGGTTTCCTTCAACGTTAAGTCTCTCCTATAGTTATATATATACCTTCACCTCTAAGCTATTATCACGTACTAACTACAGTTGTTTTTGCGCTAGAAGACAGGGAGACCTTGACCTAAAACGTAGACGCTATATCCTAGTTGATATAAAAGAACACATATATATGTTCACCTTAACCCTTAAGTATTATATATATGTATAGTCACACTCTATCATCAAATCAAAGTGGGTACACACGTCTTCACAGTATGGCTAAATCTCTATTAGCCTCAACCCTAAAACTTAAAATCCAAGTAACTTTGACTATAAATACGGTTCGTTCTTCTCCGGGTTCGGAAAAACAAAAATCAATACTCAATTCTTTCTTCTTCGTTCTGGGAATCACGAATTCATTTCCTTTCGAAAACAAGAAGTGGAAGCAAAGTTGTATGGGGTGGGGGTGCGAGTATAAGGTGACGAAGTCGTTCGAAGTGTTGGGTTCAGACCTGGCAGTTTCGAGTGGATAAGGACATGGAGAGGGAGAACAGATTTAAGAAATGGGAGTAGTGGAAAGATGGGTGGTAAGTGTTGAAGTAGCGGAAGGGTGGTAAGGAAGATGGGTGCGGTATGCATGGAATTGGCAGTGGAAATAAAAGGAGGTATATTGCTGTGTAAATGGGTTCAGCATAAAGGAGATAAGGGGTAGACGTGGAAAATACTGGTGGCAAGTGTATCATTTGAACAAGAAGGAAGAAGTGAAACGTTGGTTGACAATCCGATGGTGAAACAAAAGAAAGGCTTATTGGTTGTTCACAGCAAGGGAGGGGTGTCCATTACTAAGAGTGAATGCATGGAATTTAGGAAGAAGGGATGCTTTTGTTTTGAGGCACTGGAGCAGTGGAACGTGTATGATGGTATTTGTTTTACAAATCATGAAGGTGGCGGCATGACTGTTGTAGAAGGACGGATGCTCACGGTTTTCAGATTGTGGAAGGAGAATATATGAGAGTTTGGTGGATACTGTGTTAGTATCATGAAGATCCGAGCTTGGGGGATGATGGAAAAATAAAGAAGAGGGGGAGCACTTGCGATGTGCTACTGGAAATGGAAAATTTCGAAATATGGAAGAACTGAAACTTGTGCGATATTTGGTACGTGTACATGCACTGGACTGAAACGCAAGTTTTTACTGAAGCAAGAATGGAGTACTGTACTGTGTTCATGCGCTTACAAGTTGGAAAAGGGAACGTGAGCACCATGCAGTAACGTGAGCGACAGGAAATTTGGCACAAAGTGGTAGCTAGCGGGATCGAGTTCTTGGTGACGGCGTCCGAGAGATCGAGATGATGGATCCGATGGAAAATGATGAACTGAAGGCATCAGCTCAATACGTGGAACATTCGGTTTGTATTTGTGAGGAGTGTTGCATGGGAAAAGGGTTTAAAAAGGGATGGAATAAGCATGCCGGTGTCGGTTTTTAACAATGGTGGTTTTGTCTAATTAAATAAAGAAAGTGGCGAAGTGCTCGCCTCAAGTAAACGGACAGTGAAGTGGCGTATAATGGAGATGGTACTGTTCTGTGGAGGAGCGGATGATGTGAGGATGGTTTTCTTCGATACCAGAATCAAAGAAATCGGATGATGTCAAACGCCCGGTTTAATCGACTAATGCAAATCGTTATTTAACGGTTAACGCGCCAAGGTGAGTAAAATCACTAACTCTGATCTATTTTAAAATATTTTAATTATATTTTAATGTTGTTTGAACGCTGTGTGATGGTCGATTAGGTAGATTCAAATTAATTTGATCGAATATTATATACCGTCACATATGAACACATCATCGGTTGGACACTGATTCCATCAATTTGAATATTCCCTAGTATAGAGTTAGTGTAAATTGGATTGACTGACATCTGTGGATGCGGAAACCGGTTGGAGGAATCCGACCGGATTCCTCGATATTTATATGTACTGTTTGTTTTGTATGCACTGTTTGAACCCGAATTATATTTAAAGCCCGGTGTGAATATTGATGTTGAACGGAAATTCAACATTTGTTTAGATTAAATAAATAAACGATATCGATTTAGAAAGTGTTAACAGTCGACCGTAAAACCATCGTTTTGTTAAGAAACTGATTTACCGTCAGGCAAATCAATGAAGTTAATTATAGAAATTATATTTTTATAATTAAAGTGAAGTTTTAAATTATAATAGAAGTTCTATTATAAACCAGTATTTTAGAGTTCGTTTTTATAAAGCAAATAAAAGCGATTGTTGACATTTAAACAAGTTTATAAAGTAAAAACTATCCGACGATTAAATATTTGGATAATTATATTTAAGATAAATAATTTAGAGATATCATTAGATTAATTAGATTAATCTGATGTTAAGAAGTAATTAAAATCAGTTAATGAATTTACTGATGGAAATAAGTTGATTTAATCAACTGTTATTTGGGAACATGATTATTAGATTAATTGGTCTTTAATTAATCTAATGAATACAGGTTAGAAATAAGTTTATCGAAATTATTGAGAGTTAATTACCATTTAAGAAGTTATAGATAAGAACTGGGGAATTGAGAAAGCAAAGAGTTAATGTTTAAATTAAATATGCATAAACCACAGAGATTCCAAAGTAAGGATATGGTGTTGTAAAACCATATTCCAAAATACAACAAGGAAATACGATTTAATAAATATATTAAGTAATAAGGAATTTGAATACAGACTTTTATCGGTTCTAAGGTAAGAACGTTGTCGATCAAGGTCTGAGAGGTAAATAAAATACCCCAACTTGAACGGCTTCGCTATTACCGAGGAACGATATCAGTTTGTAACGGAAAGAGATGTCAAGATTTTTGTAACGGAAAGAGATGTCAAGATTTTTGTAACAGAAAGAGATGTCAAGATTTTTGTGACGGAAATAGATGTCAAGATCAGTATAAAAGGAATATGGCAGCGTATGCAAGTCTTAGAATTATAGCGATAAAATAACGTTGTTGATAAGATAAGTGTGAGTGTTATGTCAAGATTAGTTATAACAAAGAATATTACAGCGTATGACAAGTTGAACTATAGCAATAAAATAACTCTGTTGATAAGGTAAGTGTGACTGTAATTAGTTATAAGAATATTATAGCTTATGACAAGTTTAGAACTATAGCGACAAATTAACTGATGTTGATTTGACTTAAGCATGACTTTTATATATAGCAGCACTTCCTAGGAAATGTAACAGTTTGGTTTGAAATCCACTTATTCAAGAGTAATAAGTAATGACGTTTGTTCAAAGAAATATAAGAAAGAGATTAGAAAAAGAATTGGGGAATCGTATTAGAAACTGATGACAGC
This sequence comes from Allium sativum, assembly GCA_030737875.1. Lineage (NCBI taxonomy): Eukaryota > Viridiplantae > Streptophyta > Magnoliopsida > Asparagales > Amaryllidaceae > Allium > Allium sativum. Next base: position 360,629,796 of record CM060921.1, on the reverse strand, counting down.
ATTTCGATGTTTGAAATGTGATTAGAATTAAACCGTTAGGATTTGGAACTAGAATTCGACGATGTCGAATTTATTAAAAGTAAACTATTTTTAGGGATTATAATCTGATAGAATAATTAACATTTAGTTATAAACAAATAAATGTTGATAGGATAGAAATCAGTATTTAGTTATAAACTTGATATCGATTAGATAAGAAGTTGACTTAGAGACAGAGTTTATAAAGTGGAATAGGAGTGAAAAAGTATGAAAGAGATTTCGGTAAATAAGATAAGGGAGATTATTACGTGAATAAAGAGTTATATGATCAAGGTGTTTAGATTTCTATAAGAAGGGATGGTATTCCCATTTCAAAGGGAATAATGTTTTAAAAGTGAACGTTGGGCCGATTAAAAGGTTAAGATGAATTTGGAAATATTTTCCAGTGTAAATAAGGTAGATTACCCAAGTATAGGAATAAAGAATGTGAACTTAATGGGAAATAGTTCGAACGTTAATAACGGATATTTTTGGAACATGAAAGAATAAAAGTTTATAATAATTGGAAATGTTTTCCAAAAGTGTTAAAGGCAAAAACAGAGTTTGAGAAATATCTAGTGAGATATGGGAATTTGAAAATATAACGAATGTTAAATAAAAAGCGCCCGTGATTGTATGATGTTTAGTTATACATTAGAATGGATGTTGTTTTAACTTCGATAGTTAAATAACCGACTATCGAAGTGTTTGACCATCGTTGTCAATACGGAGAGACCGGTTGGATAAGTTATCTGAAAACCACTTCGTATAGACACAAGCGCTGCGAATTAGATATGCTGAAGATAATTGAAGACGGAGTTAAATGCAAGGGTCGTCCAGTTCTAGAATGATGTTTATTTGTTTGTCCAGTCCCAGGACAACTTGTATGGACGAGTGTCTGACAGAGTATTTCCAACGGTCATGTCGTTGACTTTACGAATATACCAAGTTGGTGGGGAGAAGATAACTTCTCTTTATTCTACACCCAGTGTGCATTTGTGTAATCGATGTGTGATTACGGATTTGACGATGTGACATTCAAAGTGATTGGTGATCAGATGTTCTGAAGATAGACGTAGCCTCTAGACTCACAACCAAGAATGACAGAAGTTGGGCTAGGCAGCATGGCTAGTTGGGTCATACCCAAGCAGGGTGTATTGTCACTGATCTAGAGAAAATTCATATTTATACTTCTTTTTCGATTCTGTATCTTCGGATGACGGTTGGATGGCCTACAACCGTGGTGGCAATATATTTGCGACACCCAAGCTAAATGAGTGAGCGGTCATGTGTGGCCGGGTTGCAAGACGTTCTTGTTGAACCCTGGGTGTATCCCCTCTAGAGTACACTGTTCGTAAGGTGCTCCCATACCTTGTTTGTTGAAATTCAATCTCCAATAAGTGCCCTGCGGTTTATGATTTTATACTATATGTGGAACGTGAGATGCAAGCGTTCTGCTACTTGGATAATTATTTGTTTAGATATTATCATAATATCACTGTTTTGATATCAAAGTAATTTGGGTTATAGTAAGGTAAAAGCCGTCCATGTTTATGTGTGGGCTGGTCTTACTATTTTCCTTTTGTTTCAAAAGGATTTTCTTCAAAGTAAAACCGTATGGTTAGAATTTACTCACACCAGTCCCATGACTGACCCAGAGTTTATTTTGTTTGTTTTCCCTAAACTCTTGGGTGCCCAAATTTGTACGGGCAGTCAAGTGTTTCAGGCTTTGCAGATTCACTTGGAGGAGCTCAAAAGCAGGAAGCTTCACCATTAGTTATGTAGAGTTATTTCCGCTGTGATATGATGTATTGTACTCTGATAATGGTATGTATATACAATACAGTTTTGTATTCAAAGTTATGTTATATAATACATCTTATTTTGTTCCGCTGCGAGTTTCGTGTTACTCTGATTCTGTTCAGTTGTGATCTTCTTCTTCTTCTATTCTATTAGTTCTATCTTTTCTTTCTCACCCTCTAAATTCTTCTATTAATGTCCTGGTGTTTTCGATGCTTGAATAGTCAACAGTGTGTTTTTATGTTGATTTTCTGGGTCGAAAAATCCAGCCGTTACAGTTGGTATCAGAGCATAAGGTTAAGTGATTACCATGGCTCTGTGGCGTAACTCAATAGAGATGGAGTTAGTTGTACTCTAGATTGAGTTTGAGTGTATATAGATGAGCGCGTATTTGTGAATTAATATAAAAGCTGTTTTATATTGTGTTGACTGGTCAGTCGAGTGGTTTATGAATTCTGGTCGAAACAGTAATGCAAACTGGATCGATAGGTGTTTCTAAACTCTTGAACAGAGTAATTCGACATGATATTGTTTTGAAAGCGGGGTAAATAAAATAATTTTACCCAAAGTATATTTTGATATAAAAAGAAGTGTATATCTTGATATTAATATAATATATTGGATATGTGATCATTATTATGATCAAACAGGATTATAATTAAGTTGGTTATATAAACTACCAATCGAAATATTATATAAGTATGATATGCAAAATCAGATGAGTTGAATCTGATGATAAAACCAGAATTGAAATAAAACTCTAGAAACTTGGAAAACAATTGAAATTGAATTTGAATTAAATATAAGGGAATTTTAAATCCTGGGAGATTTTAAATTTGTTTTCCAAGGGTTGTGAAAGAATATTTTGATGTAATTTCAAAATAAAGTGTTTAAAAATGGATTTTTAAAGCAATAAAGTATTGAACTCACTTCGATGGTTGGAAAATAAATTCCGATGATGATCGCGACATTATCGGTGTTCATTTTCGAGCTGGTAAGTGACGGATTACTACCAAAGATTTGTTTTGTATTGTTTGAGAAACAAGTTGTCAGAAATTCAAATGGTTTGAATTATATATGATTTCAAACTGATTTGAAATAAATCACAGGAATTTGAATTCTGAAATAAAAATTTAACTTATGGAGTTAAAATGGTAAAAATGGAATTTAAACAAAGATAACAAAACTGGACTGAATTTGGAAAGATCCAGAATGAAAATTATAAAAGAAAAAATATTGGAGATTCGAGTTATTAAAAATGAATTGATTCTTGGAGAATAAGAATCGAATTTTGAATTAGAGATGGAGATAACTGATTTGAGAAATAAATCAGTAAATGGAATGTCGTAATAAAACTTAACAAGGTTAAGAACTGAGAGTGGAATCGAAGTTGAAATAGAAATTTGGCTTAGTAAAAGCGAAAGACTGGTTTGAGAACGAATTGATGGGAGATCAACCGAGGATGCTTGGATATGCTGGTTTGATAGCAGATGGCAGATAGAGTTGAATGCCCAACAGAGAAGGTACACGTTTATATACGAGTACGGGATTTCTATGAGTCGGTTTGAGAAAGCCATTTGGCTGTTTGATTTTCTATTGAATTGGAAAAAAAAATCCCAGAGAGGCAAGTTGTTGTAGTACCGAATAAGCCATGCAGAGGAGATGCTGGCGAGATTCTCTGAAAATTTAAGCTGTTAGAAAATTTTCAGAATTTTGAAATTCTTCGAAATAAAAAGAAATTAATATTTTAAATTGGAATTAACCAGTTCAGTTGAAACTGAAATTATGAAGTAAACCAAAAAGATTTTTAACCTGTTTATAACAGAGATTGTAGCATTTTCCCTATCTTAGCAATTTCGAGGACGAAATTATTTTAAGGGGGAAGGTCTGTAACGTCTCGCATTTTTGTCAGTTGGTATTTGAATATTTAAAACAATTTAAATATTTAATTCGTAATATAAATGGATTTATATATTAATTAGAACGGAGTTGAACGTATAAAAATATATATTAAATATAATCGAGCCCGTAATATCGCGGCAGTTTGTAAATTAACGTTCTGAACTTCAACTGAGTGTACCTAACTCGTTTTGAATCGGATTCCTTCGAAACGAGAAACGTTGGAATCTGTTGAGCTGTATCTTTCTAACAGAAGTGAAAAATTAAGATTTCGGTGTATAGATTGCAAGATACGTCCAAATCAAATATTCGAAAAGTCGTTGTAGAAGCATATATCGACCGTAACGGTTATTTGAATATAACTTGATATAGAGTGCAAATCGGGACAAGGTTCTTTTGGGGCGCAGCGATAATTTAATTTTTAGAATTTTACTGTAATTTTAAATTAATTAAACAAGCAACTTTTTATTTGGAGTATTTCGCACCCTGTATCGATATTTTGGGGTTTCAAAATATAAGTTAATCTACCGGTATTATTATATTTTTGGGACCGGGACACCTCGTTGAGCACGACTGTACTCTTACTTCTGTCCGTAGCGGCTCACGAAAGTTTGTGAAACACGATATGTTAAACTCTATGAAATTATAAGGATATATATAACATTTATATAATGGGTTTCTTAACATTTAAAGCATAAGTAACCTTCACACGATTTAACAGCGACGTATTGTCATGTCTCAGCTTGTATTTTGGGATAGATGTTTCAACGCAAATAGTAGGGACTCTATTCATGCGTGTATAGATGCCCATGATTTTTATAAATGAAGTGTACTTCTTTTCTTTTCCTTAATCATGAAGGAACGTAAACCCTGTATGAAACCCATACCTTTAGACTTAAGCCTAAGACCAGACCAACCCCGTAAACTATAGAAGCTTCATGGAATTTAATATTTATAAATATAAAATATACGGTTTCCTTCAACGTTAAGTCTCTCCTATAGTTATATATATACCTTCGCCTCTAAGCTATTATCACGTACTAACTACAGTTGTTTTTGCGCTAGAAGACAGGGAGACCTTGACCTAAAACGTAGACGCTATATCCTAGTTGATATAAAAGAACACATATATATGTTCACCTTAACCCTTAAGTATTATATATATGTATAGTCACACTCTATCATCAAATCAAAGTGGGTACACACGTCTTCACAGTATGGCTACATCTCTATTAGCCTCAACCCTAAAACTTAAAATCCAAGTAACTTTGACTATAAATACGGTTCGTTCTTCTCCGGGTTCGGAAAAACAAAAATCAATACTCAATTCTTTCTTCTTCGTTCTGGGAATCACGAATTCATTTCCTTTCGAAAACAAGAAGTGGAAGCAAAGTTGTATGGGGTGGGGGTGCGAGTATAAGGTGACGAAGTCGTTCGAAGTGCTGGGTTCAGACCTGGCAGTTTCGAGTGGATAAGGACATGGAGAGGGAGAACAGATTTAAGAAATGGGAGTAGTGGAAAGATGGGTGGTAAGTGTTGAAGTAGCGGAAGGGTGGTAAGGAAGATGGGTGCGGTATGCATGGAATTGGCAGTGGAAATAAAAGGAGGTATATTGCTGTGTAAATGGGTTCAGCATAAAGGAGATAAGGGGTAGACGTGGAAAATACTGGTGGCAAGTGTATCATTTGAACAAGAAGGAAGAAGTGAAACGTTGGTTGACAATCCGATGGTGAAACAAAAGAAAGGCTTATTGGTTGTTCACAGCAAGGGAGGGGTGTCCATTACTAAGAGTGAATGCATGGAATTTAGGAAGAAGGGATGCTTTTGTTTTGAGGCACTGGAGCAGTGGAACGTGTATGATGGTATTTGTTTTACAAATCATGAAGGTGGCGGCATGACTGTTGTAGAAGGACGGATGCTCACGGTTTTCAGATTGTGGAAGGAGAATATATGAGAGTTTGGTGGATACTGTGTTAGTATCATGAAGATCCGAGCTTGGGGGATGATGGAAAAATAAAGAAGAGGGGGAGCACTTGCGATGTGCTACTGGAAATGGAAAATTTCGAAATATGGAAGAACTGAAACTTGTGTGATATTTGGTACGTGTACATGCACTGGACTGAAACGCAAGTTTTTACTGAAGCAAGAATGGAGTATTGTACTGTGTTCATGCGCTTACAAGTTGGAAAAGGGAACGTGAGCACCGTGCAGTAACGTGAGCGACAGGAAATTTGGCACAAAGTGGTAGCTAGCGGGATCGAGTTCTTGGTGACGGTGTCCGAGAGATCGAGATGATGGATCCGATGGAAAATGATGAACTGAAGGCATCAGCTCAATACGTGGAACATTCGGTTTGTATTTGTGAGGAGTGTTGCATGGGAAAAGGGTTTAAAAAGGGATGGAATAAGCATGCCGGTGTCGGTTTTTAACAATGGTGGTTTTGTCTAATTAAATAAAGAAAGTGGCGAAGTGCTCGCCTCAAGTAAACGGACAGTGAAGTGGCGTATAATGGAGATGGTACTGTTCTGTGGAGGAGCGGATGATGTGAGGATGGTTTTCTTCGATACCAGAATCAAAGAAATCGGATGATGTCAAACGCCCGGTTTAATCGACTAATGCAAATCGTTATTTAACGGTTAACGCGCCAAGGTGAGTAAAATCACTAACTCTGATCTATTTTAAAATATTTTAATTATATTTTAATGTTGTTTGAACGCTGTGTGATGGTCGATTAGGTAGATTCAAATTAATTTGATCGAATATTATATACCGTCACATATGAACACATCATCGGTTGGACACTGATTCCATCAATTTGAATATTCCCTAGTATAGAGTTAGTGTAAATTGGGTTAACTGACATCTGTGGATGCGGAAACCGGTTGGAGGAATCCGACCGAATTCCTCGATATTTATATGTACTGTTTGTTTTGTATGCACTGTTTGAACCCGAATTATATTTAAAGCCCGGTGTGAATATTGATGTTGAACGGAAATTCAACATTTGTTTAGATTAAATAAATAAACGATATCGATTTAGAAAGTGTTAACAGTCGACCGTAAAACCATCGTTTTGTTAAGAAACTGATTTACCGTCAGGCAAATCAATGAAGTTAATTATAGAAATTATATTTTTATAATTAAAGTGAAGTTTTAAATTATAATAGAAGTTCTATTATAAACCAGTATTTTAGAGTTCGTTTTTATAAAGCAAATAAAAGCGATTGTTGACATTTAAACAAGTTTATAAAGTAAAAACTATCCGACGATTAAATATTTGGATAATTATATTTAAGATAAATAATTTAGAGATATCATTAGATTAATTAGATTAATCTGATGTTAAGAAGTAATTAAAATCAGTTAATGAATTTACTGATGGAAATAAGTTGATTTAATCAACTGTTATTTGGGAACATGATTATTAGATTAATTGGTCTTTAATTAATCTAATGAATACAGGTTAGAAATAAGTTTATCGAAATTATTGAGAGTTAATTACCATTTAAGAAGTTATAGATAAGAACTGGGGAATTGAGAAAGCAAAGAGTTAATGTTTAAATTAAATATGCATAAACCACAGAGATTCCAAAGTAAGGATATGGTGTTGTAAAACCATATTCCAAAATACAACAAGGAAATACGATTTAATAAATATATTAAGTAATAAGGAATTTGAATACAGACTTTTATCGGTTCTAAGGTAAGAACGTTGTCGATCAAGGTCTGAGAGGTAAATAAAATACCCCAACTTGAACGGCTTCGCTATTACCGAGGAACGATATCAGTTTGTAACGGAAAGAGATGTCAAGATTTTTGTAACGGAAAGAGATGTCAAGATTTTTGTAACAGAAAGAGATGTCAAGATTTTTGTGACGGAAATAGATGTCAAGATCAGTATAAAAGGAATATGGCAGCGTATGCAAGTCTTAGAATTATAGCGATAAAATAACGTTGTTGATAAGATAAGTGTGAGTGTTATGTCAAGATTAGTTATAACAAAGAATATTACAGCGTATGACAAGTTGAACTATAGCAATAAAATAACTCTGTTGATAAGGTAAGTGTGACTGTAATTAGTTATAAGAATATTATAGCTTATGACAAGTTTAGAACTATAGCGACAAATTAACTGATGTTGATTTGACTTAAGCATGACTTTTATATATAGCAGCACTTCCTAGGAAATGTAACAGTTTGGTTTGAAATCCACTTATTCAAGAGTAATAAGTAATGACGTTTGTTCAAAGAAATATAAGAAAGAGATTAGAAAAAGAATTGGGGAATCGTATTAGAAACTGATGACAGCATTTCGATGTTTGAAATGTGATTAGAATTAAACCGTTAGGATTTGGAACTAGAATTCGACGATGTCGAATTTATTAAAAGTAAACTATTTTTAGGGATTATAATCTGATAGAATAATTAACATTTAGTTATAAACAAATAAATGTTGATAGGATAGAAATCAGTATTTAGTTATAAACTTGATATCGATTAGATAAGAAGTTGACTTAGAGACAGAGTTTATAAAGTGGAATAGGAGTGAAAAAGTATGAAAGAGATTTCGGTAAATAAGATAAGGGAGATTATTACGTGAATAAAGAGTTATATGATCAAGGTGTTTAGATTTCTATAAGAAGGGATGGTATTCCCATTTCAAAGGGAATAATGTTTTAAAAGTGAACGTTGGGCCGATTAAAAGGTTAAGATGAATTTGGAAATATTTTCCAGTGTAAATAAGGTAGATTACCCAAGTATAGGAATAAAGAATGTGAACTTAATGGGAAATAGTTCGAACGTTAATAACGGATATTTTTGGAACATGAAAGAATAAAAGTTTATAATAATTGGAAATGTTTTCCAAAAGTGTTAAAGGCAAAAACAGAGTTTGAGAAATATCTAGTGAGATATGGGAATTTGAAAATATAACGAATGTTAAATAAAAAGCGCCCGTGATTGTATGATGTTTAGTTATACATTAGAATGGATGTTGTTTTAACTTCGATAGTTAAATAACCGACTATCGAAGTGTTTGACCATCGTTGTCAATACGGAGAGACCGGTTGGATAAGTTATCTGAAAACCACTTCGTATAGACACAAGCGCTGCGAATTAGATATGCTGAAGATAATTGAAGACGGAGTTAAATGCAAGGGTCGTCCAGTTCTAGAATGATGTTTATTTGTTTGTCCAGTCCCAGGACAACTTGTATGGACGAGTGTCTGACAGAGTATTTCCAACGGTCATGTCGTTGACTTTACGAATATACCAAGTTGGTGGGGAGAAGATAACTTCTCTTTATTCTACACCCAGTGTGCATTTGTGTAATCGATGTGTGATTACGGATTTGACGATGTGACATTCAAAGTGATTGGTGATCAGATGTTCTGAAGATAGACGTAGCCTCTAGACTCACAACCAAGAATGACAGAAGTTGGGCTAGGCAGCATGGCTAGTTGGGTCATACCCAAGCAGGGTGTATTGTCACTGATCTAGAGAAAATTCATATTTATACTTCTTTTTCGATTCTGTATCTTCGGATGACGGTTGGATGGCCTACAACCGTGGTGGCAATATATTTGCGACACCCAAGCTAAATGAGTGAGCGGTCATGTGTGGCCGGGTTGCAAGACGTTCTTGTTGAACCCTGGGTGTATCCCCTCTAGAGTACACTGTTCGTAAGGTGCTCCCATACCTTGTTTGTTGAAATTCAATCTCCAATAAGTGCCCTGCGGTTTATGATTTTATACTATATGTGGAACGTGAGATGCAAGCGTTCTGCTACTTGGATAATTATTTGTTTAGATATTATCATAATATCACTGTTTTGATATCAAAGTAATTTGGGTTATAGTAAGGTAAAAGCCGTCCATGTTTATGTGTGGGCTGGTCTTACTATTTTCCTTTTGTTTCAAAAGGATTTTCTTCAAAGTAAAACCGTATGGTTAGAATTTACTCACACCAGTCCCATGACTGACCCAGAGTTTATTTTGTTTGTTTTCCCTAAACTCTTGGGTGCCCAAATTTGTACGGGCAGTCAAGTGTTTCAGGCTTTGCAGATTCACTTGGAGGAGCTCAAAAGCAGGAAGCTTCACCATTAGTTATGTAGAGTTATTTCCGCTGTGATATGATGTATTGTACTCTGATAATGGTATGTATATACAATACAGTTTTGTATTCAAAGTTATGTTATATAATACATCTTATTTTGTTCCGCTGCGAGTTTCGTGTTACTCTGATTCTGTTCAGTTGTGATCTTCTTCTTCTTCTATTCTATTAGTTCTATCTTTTCTTTCTCACCCTCTAAATTCTTCTATTAATGTCCTGGTGTTTTCGATGCTTGAATAGTCAACAGTGTGTTTTTATGTTGATTTTCTGGGTCGAAAAATCCAGCCGTTACAGTTGGTATCAGAGCATAAGGTTAAGTGATTACCATGGCTCTGTGGCGTAACTCAATAGAGATGGAGTTAGTTGTACTCTAGATTGAGTTTGAGTGTATATAGATGAGCGCGTATTTGTGAATTAATATAAAAGCTGTTTTATATTGTGTTGACTGGTCAGTCGAGTGGTTTATGAATTCTGGTCGAAACAGTAATGCAAACTGGATCGATAGGTGTTTCTAAACTCTTGAACAGAGTAATTCGACATGATATTGTTTTGAAAGCGGGGTAAATAAAATAATTTTACCCAAAGTATATTTTGATATAAAAAGAAGTGTATATCTTGATATTAATATAATATATTGGATATGTGATCATTATTATGATCAAACAGGATTATAATTAAGTTGGTTATATAAACTACCAATCGAAATATTATATAAGTATGATATGCAAAATCAGATGAGTTGAATCTGATGATAAAACCAGAATTGAAATAAAACTCTAGAAACTTGGAAAACAATTGAAATTGAATTTGAATTAAATATAAGGGAATTTTAAATCCTGGGAGATTTTAAATTTGTTTTCCAAGGGTTGTGAAAGAATATTTTGATGTAATTTCAAAATAAAGTGTTTAAAAATGGATTTTTAAAGCAATAAAGTATTGAACTCACTTCGATGGTTGGAAAATAAATTCCGATGATGATCGCGACATTATCGGTGTTCATTTTCGAGCTGGTAAGTGACGGATTACTACCAAAGATTTGTTTTGTATTGTTTGAGAAACAAGTTGTCAGAAATTCAAATGGTTTGAATTATATATGATTTCAAACTGATTTGAAATAAATCACAGGAATTTGAATTCTGAAATAAAAATTTAACTTATGGAGTTAAAATGGTAAAAATGGAATTTAAACAAAGATAACAAAACTGGACTGAATTTGGAAAGATCCAGAATGAAAATTATAAAAGAAAAAATATTGGAGATTCGAGTTATTAAAAATGAATTGATTCTTGGAGAATAAGAATCGAATTTTGAATTAGAGATGGAGATAACTGATTTGAGAAATAAATCAGTAAATGGAATGTCGTAATAAAACTTAACAAGGTTAAGAACTGAGAGTGGAATCGAAGTTGAAATAGAAATTTGGCTTAGTAAAAGCGAAAGACTGGTTTGAGAACGAATTGATGGGAGATCAACCGAGGATGCTTGGATATGCTGGTTTGATAGCAGATGGCAGATAGAGTTGAATGCCCAACAGAGAAGGTACACGTTTATATACGAGTACGGGATTTCTATGAGTCGGTTTGAGAAAGCCATTTGGCTGTTTGATTTTCTATTGAATTGGAAAAAAAAATCCCAGAGAGGCAAGTTGTTGTAGTACCGAATAAGCCATGCAGAGGAGATGCTGGCGAGATTCTCTGAAAATTTAAGCTGTTAGAAAATTTTCAGAATTTTGAAATTCTTCGAAATAAAAAGAAATTAATATTTTAAATTGGAATTAACCAGTTCAGTTGAAACTGAAATTATGAAGTAAACCAAAAAGATTTTTAACCTGTTTATAACAGAGATTGTAGCATTTTCCCTATCTTAGCAATTTCGAGGACGAAATTATTTTAAGGGGGAAGGTCTGTAACGTCTCGCATTTTTGTCAGTTGGTATTTGAATATTTAAAACAATTTAAATATTTAATTCGTAATATAAATGGATTTATATATTAATTAGAACGGAGTTGAACGTATAAAAATATATATTAAATATAATCGAGCCCGTAATATCGCGGCAGTTTGTAAATTAACGTTCTGAACTTCAACTGAGTGTACCTAACTCGTTTTGAATCGGATTCCTTCGAAACGAGAAACGTTGGAATCTGTTGAGCTGTATCTTTCTAACAGAAGTGAAAAATTAAGATTTCGGTGTATAGATTGCAAGATACGTCCAAATCAAATATTCGAAAAGTCGTTGTAGAAGCATATATCGACCGTAACGGTTATTTGAATATAACTTGATATAGAGTGCAAATCGGGACAAGGTTCTTTTGGGGCGCAGCGATAATTTAATTTTTAGAATTTTACTGTAATTTTAAATTAATTAAACAAGCAACTTTTTATTTGGAGTATTTCGCACCCTGTATCGATATTTTGGGGTTTCAAAATATAAGTTAATCTACCGGTATTATTATATTTTTGGGACCGGGACACCTCGTTGAGCACGACTGTACTCTTACTTCTGTCCGTAGCGGCTCACGAAAGTTTGTGAAACACGATATGTTAAACTCTATGAAATTATAAGGATATATATAACATTTATATAATGGGTTTCTTAACATTTAAAGCATAAGTAACCTTCACACGATTTAACAGCGACGTATTGTCATGTCTCAGCTTGTATTTTGGGATAGATGTTTCAACGCAAATAGTAGGGACTCTATTCATGCGTGTATAGATGCCCATGATTTTTATAAATGAAGTGTACTTCTTTTCTTTTCCTTAATCATGAAGGAACGTAAACCCTGTATGAAACCCATACCTTTAGACTTAAGCCTAAGACCAGACCAACCCCGTAAACTATAGAAGCTTCATGGAATTTAATATTTATAAATATAAAATATACGGTTTCCTTCAACGTTAAGTCTCTCCTATAGTTATATATATACCTTCGCCTCTAAGCTATTATCACGTACTAACTACAGTTGTTTTTGCGCTAGAAGACAGGGAGACCTTGACCTAAAACGTAGACGCTATATCCTAGTTGATATAAAAGAACACATATATATGTTCACCTTAACCCTTAAGTATTATATATATGTATAGTCACACTCTATCATCAAATCAAAGTGGGTACACACGTCTTCACAGTATGGCTACATCTCTATTAGCCTCAACCCTAAAACTTAAAATCCAAGTAACTTTGACTATAAATACGGTTCGTTCTTCTCCGGGTTCGGAAAAACAAAAATCAATACTCAATTCTTTCTTCTTCGTTCTGGGAATCACGAATTCATTTCCTTTCGAAAACAAGAAGTGGAAGCAAAGTTGTATGGGGTGGGGGTGCGAGTATAAGGTGACGAAGTCGTTCGAAGTGCTGGGTTCAGACCTGGCAGTTTCGAGTGGATAAGGACATGGAGAGGGAGAACAGATTTAAGAAATGGGAGTAGTGGAAAGATGGGTGGTAAGTGTTGAAGTAGCGGAAGGGTGGTAAGGAAGATGGGTGCGGTATGCATGGAATTGGCAGTGGAAATAAAAGGAGGTATATTGCTGTGTAAATGGGTTCAGCATAAAGGAGATAAGGGGTAGACGTGGAAAATACTGGTGGCAAGTGTATCATTTGAACAAGAAGGAAGAAGTGAAACGTTGGTTGACAATCCGATGGTGAAACAAAAGAAAGGCTTATTGGTTGTTCACAGCAAGGGAGGGGTGTCCATTACTAAGAGTGAATGCATGGAATTTAGGAAGAAGGGATGCTTTTGTTTTGAGGCACTGGAGCAGTGGAACGTGTATGATGGTATTTGTTTTACAAATCATGAAGGTGGCGGCATGACTGTTGTAGAAGGACGGATGCTCACGGTTTTCAGATTGTGGAAGGAGAATATATGAGAGTTTGGTGGATACTGTGTTAGTATCATGAAGATCCGAGCTTGGGGGATGATGGAAAAATAAAGAAGAGGGGGAGCACTTGCGATGTGCTACTGGAAATGGAAAATTTCGAAATATGGAAGAACTGAAACTTGTGTGATATTTGGTACGTGTACATGCACTGGACTGAAACGCAAGTTTTTACTGAAGCAAGAATGGAGTATTGTACTGTGTTCATGCGCTTACAAGTTGGAAAAGGGAACGTGAGCACCGTGCAGTAACGTGAGCGACAGGAAATTTGGCACAAAGTGGTAGCTAGCGGGATCGAGTTCTTGGTGACGGTGTCCGAGAGATCGAGATGATGGATCCGATGGAAAATGATGAACTGAAGGCATCAGCTCAATACGTGGAACATTCGGTTTGTATTTGTGAGGAGTGTTGCATGGGAAAAGGGTTTAAAAAGGGATGGAATAAGCATGCCGGTGTCGGTTTTTAACAATGGTGGTTTTGTCTAATTAAATAAAGAAAGTGGCGAAGTGCTCGCCTCAAGTAAACGGACAGTGAAGTGGCGTATAATGGAGATGGTACTGTTCTGTGGAGGAGCGGATGATGTGAGGATGGTTTTCTTCGATACCAGAATCAAAGAAATCGGATGATGTCAAACGCCCGGTTTAATCGACTAATGCAAATCGTTATTTAACGGTTAACGCGCCAAGGTGAGTAAAATCACTAACTCTGATCTATTTTAAAATATTTTAATTATATTTTAATGTTGTTTGAACGCTGTGTGATGGTCGATTAGGTAGATTCAAATTAATTTGATCGAATATTATATACCGTCACATATGAACACATCATCGGTTGGACACTGATTCCATCAATTTGAATATTCCCTAGTATAGAGTTAGTGTAAATTGGGTTAACTGACATCTGTGGATGCGGAAACCGGTTGGAGGAATCCGACCGAATTCCTCGATATTTATATGTACTGTTTGTTTTGTATGCACTGTTTGAACCCGAATTATATTTAAAGCCCGGTGTGAATATTGATGTTGAACGGAAATTCAACATTTGTTTAGATTAAATAAATAAACGATATCGATTTAGAAAGTGTTAACAGTCGATCGTAAAACCATCGTTTTGTTAAGAAACTGATTTACCGTCAGGCAAATCAATGAAGTTAATTATAGAAATTATATTTTTATAATTAAAGTGAAGTTTTAAATTATAATAGAAGTTCTATTATAAACCAGTATTTTAGAGTTTGTTTTTATAAAGCAAATAAAAGCGATTGTTGACATTTAAACAAGTTTATAAAGTAAAAACTATCCGACGATTAAATATTTGGATAATTATATTTAAGATAAATAATTTAGAGATATCATTAGATTAATTAGATTAATCTGATGTTAAGAAGTAATTAAAATCAGTTAATGAATTTACTGATGGAAATAAGTTGATTTAATCAACTGTTATTTGGGAACATGATTATTAGATTAATTGGTCTTTAATTAATCTAATGAAAACAGGTTAGAAATAAGTTTATCGAAATTATTGAGAGTTAATTACCATTTAAGAAGTTATAGATAAGAACTGGGGAATTGAGAAAGCAAAGAGTTAATGTTTAAATTAAATATGCATAAACCACAGAGATTCCAAAGTAAGGATATGGTGTTGTAAAACCATATTCCAAAATACAACAAGGAAATACGATTTAATAAATATATTAAGTAATAAGGAATTTGAATACAGACTTGTATCGGTTCTAAGGTAAGAACGTTGTCGATCAAGGTCTGAGAGGTAAATAAAATACCCCAACTTGAACGGCTTCGCTATTACCGAGGAACGATATCAGTTTGTAACGGAAAGAGATGTCAAGATTTTTGTAACGGAAAGAGATGTCAAGATTTTTGTAACAGAAAGAGATGTCAAGATTTTTGTGACGGAAATAGATGTCAAGATCAGTATAAAAGGAATATGGCAGCGTATGCAAGTCTTAGAATTATAGCGATAAAATAACGTTGTTGATAAGATAAGTGTGAGTGTTATGTCAAGATTAGTTATAACAAAGAATATTACAGCGTATGACAAGTTGAACTATAGCAATAAAATAACGCTGTTGATAAGGTAAGTGTGACTGTAATTAGTTATAAGAATATTATAGCGTATGACAAGTTTAGAACTATAGCGACAAATTAACTGCTGTTGATTTGACTTAAGCATGACTTTTATATATAGCAGCACTTCCTAGGAAATGTAACAGTTTGGTTTGAAATCCACTTATTCAAGAGTAATAAGTAATGACGTTTGTTCAAAGAAATATAAGAAAGAGAAAAAGAATTGGGGAATCGTATTAGAAACTGATGACAGCATTTCGATGTTTGAAATGTGATTAGAATTAAACCGTTAGGATTTGGAACTAGAATTCGACGATGTCGAATGTATTAAAAGTAAACTATTTTTAGGGATTATAATCTGATAGAATAATTAACATTTAGTTATAAACAAATAAATGTTGATAGGATAGAAATCAGTATTTAGTTATAAACTTGATATCGATTAGATAAGAAGTTGACTTAGAGACAGAGTTTATAAAGTGGAATAGGAGTGAAAAAGTATGAAAGAGATTTCGGTAAATAAGATAAGGGAGATTATTACGTGAATAAAGAGTTATATGATCAAGGTGTTTAGATTTCTATAAGAAGGGATGGTATTCCCATTTCAAAGGGAATAATGTTTTAAAAGTGAACGTTGGGCCGATTAAAAGGTTAAGATGAATTTGGAAATATTTTCCAGTGTAAATAAGGTAGATTACCCAAGTATAGAAATAAAGAATGTGAACTTAATGGGAAATAGTTCGAACGTTAATAACGGATATTTTTGGAACATGAAAGAATAAAAGTTTATAATAATTGGAAATGTTTTCCAAAAGTGTTAAAGGCAAAAACAGAGTTTGAGAAATATCTAGTGTGATATGGGAATTTGAAAATATAACGAATGTTAAATAAAAAGCGCCCGTGATTGTATGATGTTTAGTTATACATTAGAATGGATGTTGTTTTATCTCCGATAGTTAAATAACCGTCTATCGAAGTGTTTGACCATCGTTGTCAATACGGAGAGACCAGTTGGATAAGTTATCTGAAAACCACTTCGTATAGACACAAGCGCTGCGAATTAGATATGCTGAAGATAATTGAAGACGGAGTTAAATGCAAGGGTCGTCCAGTTCTAGAATGATGTTTATTTGTTTGTCCAGTCCCAGGACAACTTGTATGGACGAGTGTCTGACAGAGTATTTCCAACGGTCATGTCGTTGACTTTACGAATATACCAAGTTGGTGGGGAGAAGATAACTTCTCTTTATTCTACACCCAGTGTGCATTTGTGTAATCGATGTGTGATTACGGATTTGACGATGTGACATTCAAAGTGAATGGTGATCAGATGTTCTGAAGATAGACGTAGCCTCTAGACTCACAACTAGGAATGACAGAAGTTGGGCTAGGCAGCATGGCTAGTTGGGTCATACCCAAGCAGGGTGTATTGTCACCGATCTAGAGAAAATTCATATTTATACTTCTTTTTCGATTCTGTATCTTCGGATGACGGTTGGATGGCCTACAACCGTGGTGGCAATATATTCGCGACACCCAAGCTAAATGAGTGAGCGGTCATGTGTGGCCGGGTTGCAAGACGTTCTTGTTGAACCCTAAGTGTATCCCCTCTAGAGTACACTGTTCGTAAGGTGCTCCCATACCTTGTTTGTTGAAATTCAATCTCCAATAAGTGCCCTGCGGTTTATGATTTTATACTATTTGTGGAACGTGAGATGCAAGCGTTCTGCTACTTGGATAATTATTTGTTTAGATATTATCATAATATCACTGTTTTGATATCAAAGTAATTTGGGTTATAGTAAGGTAAAAGCCGTCCATGTTTATGTGTGGGCTGGTCTTACTATTTTCCTTTTGTTTCAAAAGGATTTTCTTCAAAGTAAAACCGTATGGTTAGAATTTACTCACACCAGTCCTATGACTGACCCAGAGTTTATTTTGTTTGTTTTCCCTAAACTCTTGGGTGCCCAAATTTGTACGGGCAGTCAAGTGTTTCAGGCTTTGCAGATTCACTTGGAGGAGCTCAAAAGCAGGAAGCTTCACCATTAGTTATGTAGAGTTATTTCCGCTGTGATATGATGTATTGTACTCTGATAATGGTATGTATATACAATACAGTTTTGTATTCAAAGTTATGTTATATAATACATCTTATTTTGTTCCGCTGCGAGTTTCGTGTTACTCTGATTCTGTTCAGTTGTGATCTTCTTCTTCTTCTATTCTATTAGTTCTATCTTTTCTTTCTCACCCTCTAAATTCTTCTATTAATGTCCTGGTGTTTTCGATGCTTGAATAGTCAACAGTGTGTTTTTATGTTGATTTTCTGGGTCGAAAAATCCAGCCGTTACACCCCCCCTCCCGCGCCACCATAGGCGATCGCACATCCCCCCTTCCAGGCGCACATCCCACTCTCGTAGCACTCTGACGTCGCGCCAACCCCATTGAAAGTTATTGCGTAAATCTCCAGAAAATTCGTATCAAAGATTTGAACAAAACTGAAAATTAAGGTATGAATTTCACTCAGATTTGCGACCCTTATTTCTGTTGCGACTGCAGTTGTAAAAAGTAATTGATAATTTGTTCATACGAACTCCAAACTGAATTTTTTTTGATCCGTTTGAACCGTAACATCGAGTAGAACCTTTTGAAAGCAATTAGGACCAATTCTGAACACATTTGGATTACCAATACTGATCCAATCAAGGTGAGATTCTATTTCGATAATTAAATCAATTTAATTATTATTCTCTAGTTATTTGAATAAGTTAAATTGTCAATGAACTAGATCTACGATGTGATAAGATTCTGAATGTTTGATCTATTGTTTTGTGATATATAATGCTAGATCTGATAGCCAAAACTTTAGATATGTGTATGGTAGTAAATTAGAACCAATTATTTGTTTAAATATTTGGTCGAATCGTGTTTGTTGATATTCTGTGAATCACGAAAAAATCACCTTGTTCATGTCTTTGGATTGAACTAAAATTTTCTATGCAATATCACCCTGTTGTATTTGGTTGGACTGGATCTTTTTAGTTAATAAAATATTGTCTTGTTGTTGTTAAATTGAAATATAACGGTGTGGTAAAAATTGAATTTTTATTAAAAAAAAGTGTGAACGGTATGAAAAAGATTTACTTTTTTATTGAAAATTAAAAAGGAATAGATGACAGTAGGAAAAGACTTACTTTTTGTTAAAAGTAAAAAGATCAGATTTTGTACATAAAAGAAAAATTACATTATTTTTAATGTAATTAAGATATAATTTTACAACGTAGAGGAAATTACATTTTTAAAATGTAATTAAAATAAGATTTTACCGTTGTAAAGAAATTACATTTCTAAATGTAATTAAAGAATAAGATTTTACCATTGTAATAAAATTACATTTTTAATGTAATTATAAGATAAGAATTTACCTTCGTACTAGAAATTACATTTTAATGTAATTAAGAAAGTAAGATTTTGACATTGAAATAAAATTTACACCATAATGTAATTAAAGAGAGAAATTTGACAATGGAATCAAAATCACATTTTTAATGTAATTTATAAAGATAGTATTTTTCACCGTAATGTTAATTACATTTTTAATGTAATTAAAAAGGAGGATCTTACATTGTAGATTAAAAGCATGAATTCAACGTTGAAATAGAATTTACATTTTTATGTAAACAAAAGATTAAAAGAATGAATTCAACGTTGAAATAGAATTTACATTTTTATGTAAACAAAAGATTAAAAGAATGAATTCAACGTTGAAATAGAATTTACATTTTTATGTAAACAAAAGATTAAAAGAATGAATTCAACGTTGAAATAGAATTTACATTTTTATGTAAACAAAAGATTAAAAGAATGAATTCAACGTTGAAATAGAATTTACATTTTTATGTAAACAAAAGTTTAAAAGAATGAAGTCAACGTTGAAATAGAATTTACATTTTTATGTAAACAAAAGGTTAAAAGAATGAATTCAACGTTGAAATATAATTTACATTTTTATTAAACAAAAGATTAAAAGAATGAATTCAACGTTGAAATAGAATTTACATTTTTATGTAAACAAAAATTAAAAGAATGAATTCAACGTTGAAATAGAATTTACATTTTTATGTAAACAAAAGATTAGAAGAATGAATTCAACGTTGAAATAGAATTTACATTTTTATGTAAATAAAAATTAAAAGAATGAATTCAACGTTGAAATAGAATTTACATTTTTATGTAAATAAAAGAATAAAAGAATGAAATGCAGCGTTGAAATATAATTTACATTATTATGTAAAAAAAAGAACAAAGAAATAAAAGAATGTTTTTAAATGTTGAAATATTATCTTCAATTTTAAAGGAATTAAAAATGAATGGGTATCGAAAGTTGTTTAGCTTGTTGTTGGATTGAATGACGTTATTATGGTTAAACGTTTTATATTTGTATATTTATATATAAATATAATTAAATTTAAACGAATCGAGCGCGGTAGTTCGCGTTTTGGAATCATACTTTTAAATGACTATACCAAAAGATCTGACCGTCGGATTTTCCCAAAACTGAGACCGTTAGGACCGTTTTGGAAGATCTTTCCAACGATGTGAACTTCGTTAAAATCCAACGGTTAGATTTTGAGAAATGTGTAAATCAAAATTGGTTGAAAACAGCGCCAGGGTCGCCCCTCTACCCGGAGCGTCGTTAAATAATGATTTAATTATTTTAAATAATTAATGATAAGAATTAATCGTTATAAAATAATATAACGATATGAAATGGGTTTTCTCATATTATATATGCGAGAATTATTTGGAAAGTCCGAGTTAATCTCATTCTGAATAATCAAACGACGTTAAAAATCGAAGTTTGGAAGACGGCGATTGAAGTAATCTTCTGATCGAGTGGACAACGATCGAGGCCCTGAATTGACTTGCTCCCAATTCAAGGGTCATGGTAATTATCCAAACGAACATGTTTATTGCACGGGTATGCAGGTACCTCTTTTCCGTATGGGACGTACATGACGAGGGTGTCTCTAGTTTCGTTCAGACCAAGAACGTGCTTATAAATGGAATGTGTGTCCGACATTGTACTTCTTTATATTGTATTTATTGATTTTATGCTGAGTGTATAAATGTTTGGTGGCGGAGAATTTATTCTCTTGCTTAACACCCTTTTGTATATTCTGGAAAAGGATTAATAGTACGATATGGATTGATAGTGTGGCATACCAAGATGCGATGATCAAGGTATCTTGTTGAAAAGCAGAACCTTGTGGTGACGATCAAAGCACAGCTCGAATAAGCATAGCTTTGTGTATTACGTAGCCTCACGAGCCTCACAACCCGGTTGAGTCTAAAATGGAGTAAGGGAACGCAGAGAGAGCAGCATGTTTCTTTCTAGCTAGAAGTTGTGTTTTGGTTTTACACGGCCTGGCATTTTACTTATGTGGATGATGGAATGAGGCGCCTCGGATATTAGGTCCTATTAGACTGGGAAACGTGTGTTCAGGAATAACTAATCCGCAAAATCGTATGTGCGGACCGGCCCTACAGGATTCAAGGGTTCACTGCGGGGAATCCTGAGACATTAGCTAGAGTGTCTCGAATCGGTAAGGAGATCGTTCCTAGCCTTGACTCATGATGGAAAACCAAATTCCCAATACGACCCTACAGGCTTTATTGTATTACTAGTATGGCGACATAGTAGGATGGGGTACTATGCCGCCCAGGATTGATACATTTACTTTGATTGTTTTGAAATATATATACCATAATAATAATATAAAAATTCATTTTTATCGTATTAAGTGTGTTTAATCATCATATGGTAAAACTCTATCATCTGGTTTGCATTGCATTGTGTGATGGGACTTGAGTCTTATGATGATTCCATTTTTCCAAAAGCATTGTGTTGTCTACGATTTACTTATTTATCTGTTCTGTCACTTTAAATTATGCACAGCAATCCATTGGAATAAACCCGTTCCGCGTTAGCGGCGTGGTCTTTGGATTTGCCTTATTACTATTAGGTAAATTAGTTAAGAATTCTCACATCAGTCCCATGACTGACTCGTAGTTTGTTTTCACCTTTGCAAACTCGGGTGCCCTCTTTTCCACATGGGCAGCCAAGTAACAGGTTTAGTTTCTTTAGAGTTGCTATCTTGGAGTTGCTTATCTATCTGGGAGTTGCTTATTTGGAGGTGCTTATGTTGGACCACGAAGACTATCTATCATTTATCTTTTGTTTGCATTTTATCTTTAGATTTTGAGACATCCAAACTCATTTTATTTTCAGTTGTTCTATTTTGAAGTTGAAACTTATTTCCTTTTGCTGAAATTGATGTAATAATTTAGGACTTTGTGGCTGTGGAATTCTGTGTTTGATGACATTCATATTTCTACGACTATGATGTTGTTATTCTATAGCTTTCCTATGCTATGTTGTATCTGTGATCTGTATTGTTGTATTTATGTTGTATTCCAAATGATTATTCCTTACTTTCATTCCGTGGAAGTTTGGGGTTATCACAGTTGGTATCAGATCTTTGGTTAACCTTAGCTTTGGAGTATAACATATTTATAACAATTCATTAACATAGAATCACTAATATTCTATGGCGAATAGTTCATTAGAGTTACATAATAGTCAGTCATTTTATCGCCATCTTTTTATCCATCCTTTTATCTTCACCATTTCTTAAGATCACCATTACAGTTGTTCTGACTCTTTCCTTGATCGTACAGAACTAACTAAAAATGAGTATTGCTGCCGCTAGAGCTAGAGCAAGGAGGCAAAATGTTGTTGAAACTGAGGAGCCCACAGTTCAACAGCCACCACCATCACCACCACCGCAGCCCTTTGACTTGGATAGGATAGCGAAGAAGTTCAAGAATTTAGGTGGAGTTCCATTCACTGGTACGGAGACCGTGACACAGGCTCAGACATGGCTTAAGAATTGTGAGAAGATATTTAGAGGGCTAGTGCTAGAAGATCAAAGGAAGAGATTTACGGCTTCATGGCTGCTCCAAGGCGAAGCACAGAATTGGTGGGAAGTGGTCAATATAGGAGGGGATGAAGAAAATATGTCTTGGACCAAATTCAAAGAGTTGTTCAATGAAAAATACGTTCCAAGGCAGGAAGTGGAAAGGCTGCATGACGAGTTCGCCAACTTGAAGCAAGGCGATAAATCTATCTCTGAGTATGTAAAGAGATTTGAAGACCTATCTCGCTATGCCCCATAATTGATTCAGGATGATTTTCAAAAGAACAAGAGGTTTATTAATGGACTTGCAAGGAAGTACACTGACAGGGTTATTGCTCACATTGACCTTTCTTTCAATAAGCTGATTGAGTTTGCTTGTCGCTATGAGGAGAACGACAAAAGAGTTTCACAGCAAGATAGAGAAAGGAGCTTGGCCAATAATAATAATAAAAGGAAGCAACCCGAGAAGAAGACTGAAGGAAGCGGTTCTGGAGCCGCTAAAACCCGTGATAAGTCTAAAGTGCAATGCTTCAACTGTCAGAGGTATGGACACTATAGCTCGGAGTGTAAAAATCCGAAGAAGGCCAGAAGTGATGACACTAAGGAATGCTACAACTGCCACAAAAAGGGTCATATCAAGCCTAATTGTCCACTATTGAGGAGTGCCCAAGTTGCCCATGTGCACGAGGGAGCAAGTGCACCATCTTCTTCTGCACCTACTTCGAAAGAAGCAGGTAAGCCTGATATTTTAGGTGGTACTATTTCTGTTAAAAACATTCCTGTTACTGCTTTGTTTGATATGGGTGCATCAAGGAGCTTTATTTCTAGCAACATGGTCAAGAAATTAAAATTAAACCAAAGAAGTCTTAAAGAGCCAATTAATGTTCATAATCCTGTAGGTGGTTCTAACGTCCTTGATCTATATTGTAGGGTGCCAATCTCTTACACATACTTCCAATTTCCATTTAACTTGACTATTATGGATTTTTCCGAGTTTCATATCATCCTTGGTCTTGATTGACTAACGAAATTTGGGGCCGAAGTTAGATGTGCGGATAGAATAGTTGAAATAAAAACCAAGTTTAGTGATGTTATTTTTATACCTTTCCATGGTTCAGAGACAGATAGAAAGTCATTTTGGTCTTCTCTTGAAGTCACTCCCATTTCTTTAGTAAATATTTCTGTTGTCAAAAATTACACGGACGTATTTGAAGAAGTAGACAATTTACTCCCGCGAAGGGAAATCGATTTCAGAATTGATCTTGTTCCAAATGCAAGGCATGTAGTTCATGTTATCTGAAGGATGACCCCTAAAGAAAAATAAGAGTTGAAAACCCAAACTAAGCAGCTCTTATGGAAGGGACTCATCCGGCCTAGTTTTTCCAATTGGGGTGCAGCTGTGGTGTTTGTTCCCAAGTCTGATGGTACTCTATGGCTCTGTGTGGATTACCGCGACCTTAATAAACAAACATTGAAGAACAAATACCCCTTGCCTCGCATAGATGATTTAATGGACCAATTAAAGGGAGCCAAAGTGTTTTCGAAGATGGACCTAGCCATAGGTTTCCACCAACTTCGCATAGCCGAGGAATGCATACCTTTGACCGGCTTCAGAGGTCCTGACATTTTCTACGAATGGTTGGTAATGTCGTTCGGTCTATGCAATGCTCCATCCTATTTTGTTGACTTGATGAATAGGGTCTTTCGGGATGTTTTAAATAAATTCGTCCTAGTCTTCATTGATGATATTCTTATCTATTCTAAAACTAAGGAGGAGCATGAAGGACATTTAAGGGAAGTATTGGAGATTCCGCGAAGAAATGTTTTAAAAGCAAAATTTTCCAAATGCACATTTTGGCAAGAGGAGGTAAAATTCTTGGACCATGTTGTGTCAAAGGAAGGAATTGCTGTTGACCCAAGTAAAATTGCCACCATTCGAGATTGGAAGCAGCCTAGTACACCCACTGAAGTAAGAAGCTTCCTAGGATTGGCTGGATATTATAGGAAATTCATCAAAGACTTCTCCAAACTGTCTGGCCCATTAACAAAGCTCACTAAGAAACAACTTCCAAAAGTTAAAAGTGAGTTTGATCACTGCTCCCGTACTAACCATCATCGATGGCAACCAAGATTTAACCATCTACACCGATGCTTCTCAAAGTGGTGGTCTTGGTGCAGTATTGATGCAAAGAGGCAAAGTTGTTGCTTATGCAAGTCATCAATTGAAGCTGCATGAGAAAAATTATCATGTCCATGACTTAGAGTTGTTGGCCGTAGTCTTTGCTTTAAAATTTTGGAGACATTATCTTTTGGGCGAAAAATTTGAATTATTCACAGACCATCAATCTTTGAAATATCTCTTCGACCAAAAAGATTTGAATTTAAGGCAGCAAAGGTGGCTATAACTTCTTGCGGCATACGATCTTGACATCTTATATACTTCAGGAAAAGCCAATGTTGTAGCGGACACACTCAGTAGAAAGAATGCCATTGTCACAAGCCTCATCATTACCCCTTCTTTGATTGATAAAATTTCTGCTCTTCAGAAAAATTATGTTTTTATTCGAAAAATGATTGAAAGAATTCAAGAAGGTGAAAACATGAACTTTCAAATAGATGGCAATGGAGTTCTTAGATTGCAAGGGCGGATTTGTGTTCCAAGTATCCCAGAGCTCATAAGGGAAGTTTTGGATGAAGGTCACAAATCAAAGCTTAGCATCCATCCAGGTGTGAGCAAGATGTATCAAGATCTTAAGTGCACGTTTTAGTGGAAGGCTAGGAAAAGAGATATATCCATGTATGTGAGTAGACATCCTACATGCCAACAAGTAAAGAGCGATCAACAAAAGCTTGCGGGATTGTTGCAACCATTGGAGGTTTCAGCTTGGAAGTGGGATGTAATAACCCGCATTGGCAGAGGTATTATAATTAATTTATTTAATTATATAAATAGTGATATAGTGAATTAAATGGTGGTTTAATTAAATAATGGTGAATATTTAATTTAAAATAATAAATTAAATAATATATTCAATTCTGAAATAATCAGAATGGGCTGAAATGGCGATATGGTGTGAACTAGATCATCCATGATATTTAATTCAGTTTAGAATTGAATTAGAATAATGAATATATTATTTGAACGACAGTTTGAACGTATAATTATATTATAATTAAAATCGAGCTTGAAATGGCGCTGTAGTTCTTAAATTGGCGATTCGAACTTCAACTGAATGTACATGATTCGTTTTAAGCCAGATTTCTGTGAAACAAGAAGCGTGTGAAGCTGGTGGAGTATATCTTTCTAGTGGAAGAGAAGAATCGGGATTTTGTCGTGTAGATTTTGAGATATGTACAAATCAAAATTTAAAATAGTCACTATAGAATCGTTATTCGACCGTAACGGTTTATTCGATATAACTAGAGATCGGATTTGAATTTAGACAAGGTTCTTTTGGGACCTAACGATAATTTAATTTTTAGAATTTAATGGTAATTTTTAATTAATTAAATAAGCAACTTTTTATTTAGAGTATTTTGCACCCTTAATCAGCGATTTTGGGGTTTCACAATATGAGTTAATCTACCGGTATTGTTATATTTCTGGAGTCGGGACACCTCGCTCGTCACGATGGTTTTTTATTTCTGTCCGTAGCAGTACGTAACTACATAAATTTATAAAATAAAGTTGTAACAAAATTTGTGGATATAAACAAGGCCACACCATTCTCTGTTTCAACCATCGGTTCTTTGTGGTTTTAAAACAAACACGTGGAGCCATGACATCTTCAAAACCATCCCAACTAAAAACTATAAATATCCAACCTATTTAGAAATCTAACCCTTTTCTCTGAAAACTCAAACATCAAGCCACCACATTTTAATTCTTCAATCAATTAAATCTTTAGTTTTACTCCATAAAATCGAGAGCTCTTGGATTTGTTGGAACCACACGATCAAGATCTTCGACCGGAAGTGCACAGTTTTTGGTGTTGTTTAGGCTAGGGAGCTTGACTTTTTCACTGTCGATGCCGGCGTGGGTTGTGTAGTGGTCCTGGCGAGTTGGAGTTTGATTCGATGGTACCGCATGACTTGGGGCGGCTAGGCACAGCCATTGGCATCAATGAGGAGAACTCTGGTTGCCTAGAACAGAAAGCGACGTCACCATAAACTACTACGAGGAGCAGGTCGCAACTGAAACAGTGGGACCGTAGTTGGTCTGGTGGTGGTCTTTAGGAGCGTACTGAGGCGCTGAGTGGATGGGTCGTGGTTGCGGCGGCCATTGATGGCCGAGGTAGAGGGCATGGACGGTCAAAGTATGGTCAACATTTGGTTTGGTTATACAGAGAGGAGCGGTTTTACCAAGTTACTGATTTGGGGAAGAATATGTTGGTGGTTACGGGCTTATAAGGGTGAAGGCGGGCCAGTATAAAAGGGTTAAAGCCCAAATAAGGTTGAATTTTTGTTTGAATTTAATTTAAATATTTGTACAAAATTCTAAATATCATAACTTGATCATATGCAATCGGAATTTCGCAAATTCAGATCCGTTGGGATCGTATGGACGAAGGCAACACCATGGAACTGACTGGAAGTCCATCGGAGCTCGTTACAATTTATTGCAAAATAAATTGTTCGTCTGAATCAAACCGAGCGATGGTTATCGTCATTAACGACGATTGCCCAATGTGAGTAAATCTCACTAACTCTGAACAGTTTATAATTTCATGTTGTATTTTTAGAACTGTTAAATATTGATTGATTGACTGTGTGTTGACTGTTTGATTGAACTGCTAGTCAGTTAGTTGAATTTCTACATTGATTCGGTTTAACAGAATATATCATACGGAACTGAAAGTGATGTTGATTTTATTATGTAACATCTGTGGATGCAGGGAAACAGGTTGGAGGAATCCGACTGGATTCCTCAACATTTATTTTACTGTTTTCATATATTGTGATATATGATGTGTTATATAATCTGTTATGGATTATGTGTGTTGGAATGATATTGATCCTTGTTATTCGATATTTTAAATATCATAAAAAGACCCTGGGATGTAAAAAGAATTATTTCAATGTATATTGAAATAAAGGGATATTATAAAATCAACAGACTTTATAAAAGGAAATATTTCAAAAGTAAATATAAGGGAAAATGTTTATAAAACGAATAGAGTTTTATAAAAGGGAAAAATGTTGATAAAACGAATAGAATAGAAAAAAGGAAATAATTAGAGTAGAATAAATAAAGATATACAAGGAAATATTTGTAAACCATTTACAAATAGGATTGAAAAGGAAATAGTGTAAAACCATAATCAAATAGATGATAAAGGGTAAAGGCATTTAGAAAACAAATAGATTACAAAGAAAATATTTATCCTTGGATAAATAGATATATACATATATAAGTCTGAACTTATATATGAATAAGTAAACAAATAAAAGGAGCAGATTGATTTATAAAGGAAATTTATAAATTAAGTTGAATATTTATCATTTGGATAAATAGAATATATAAGTCAGGACTTATATAAAGAAGTAAGAATTGATTTCAACATCGATGTCTGAAACTGAATAAGACAAAGAGTTAATCAGTTAGGGTTAACCAGTTAGAGTAAAACCATTAGGGTTAACCAGTTAGGTTAAACAGTTAGAGTTAAGCTAGTTAGATCTAAATAGTTAGAGTTAAACCGGTTAGAGTTAATTGATAGAGTTATTGAATAGAGTTAAATCGAACTAGAGTTATTCAAATGGAGTTAATCGAATTTAGTTTATTCGAATAGAGTTGTAATGAGTTAATCGAATTTATTTATTCGAAGATGTGAATCGGATCAGCGATATTCGAAGTGAGATATTCGAATCAGAAATATTCGAAGTGAGTTGATCGAATCTAGTTATTCGACAGGAGTTAAATCGATAAGATTTATTCGAGGAAAGAGAATATCAAATATAAGTATTCGGAAGTAAGCAAATTGAATATAAGTTATTCGAATAAGATATTCGAATAAGAGTTAATCCAGTAAGAGTTATTAGGTTGGAGTTATTCAAATAAGAGTTATAGATTAGAGTTAACCGAGTAGGAGTAAATATATTAGTTGTCGTTAAATTATTCGAGTTAGGAAATAAAAGTCATATTAAAGGTAATATATTTCGGATGCAGGAGATTATAACACCATTGTTATAATCACGTAAACTTGTAAAAGAACGGGGTTCGTAAATAGAATCTGAGGGTTCGTAAGGAAGTTGTTAAAGAATTAAAAGGGTGAACTTTGTCTATTTCAAGGTTAGAAATGTTGTTCAGTTAAGGTCTGAGAGGTAGTATTACCCCAACTTGATTGACTCCATTTTTAACTAAGGAATGGTTAAGGTTCGATGGTGAAGGTTGGTTAAAGGAATTTAGTTAATAAGCGTAATGGTTTGAGTTGGCATCGCGATGGTTTGTTTAAATGTCTGTCTAAGCCCAATGAAGGAGTTTTGGAAATGTTTTCCAAATAAGAACCAGAAATGTTTTTTGATATAGAAAACAAGAAATGGAAATGTTTTCCAAGGGTAATAACATATATTTTCTAAATTTAGAAAATAAGAAATGTTGAATATAGGGAAATAGGAGATGAAAAATGAACTAAGGAGATAAATGTTAAATGATGTTTGATCGATATAATTTCCATCTGGAAATAATATCGTTGTTTGCACACGTATTTTTCTTTGATACTTAACTCACCAACTATCGAAGTTTTTGACCATTTTAACGTTGTTAATATGGAGAGACCGGTTGGATTATTATCCAAAGAACCACTCTGTATTGGCATAAGTGTTGCAAATCATATATGCCAAAGATAATTGAAGACGGAGTAAAGTGCAAGGGCTATTGTATAAGTCTTAGATAACAGTGCCTAAGATGGATGTACTAAATAGTGCCTTCGGTTCATCCTGTTCCTGGATGACTTGTATGGATGAATGTCTGACAGAGTATTTCCAGAAAGGTCACATACATTGATTTCTTCAACCGTACCAAGAGTGGTAGCGGAGAAGGAAACTTCTTTAGCTAACACGTAATGTACTGTTGTAGACGTTAATTAGTGATTTTCGATGGATCTGACAATGTGTCATTCGAAGTGAATCTGATGTGATGACGAAGCGTAACCACAAGCCTCATCAACCGGTAAATGACAGAAATCGGGCAGGTAGCATGGCTAAGTCGGTCGCTCCGAAGTAGGGTGTGTAATCACCTGATCTAGGGTTTCATTTATTTCTAAAAATCTATTGTCGATATTGTCCCATTTGGGAAACGGTTGTTGATCTTAACCGTTGGTGATATACATTTGATACACTCAAGCGAAATGAGTGGTCGGTCATGTGTGGCTGGGTTGCAAGATGTTCTTGTTGAACCTAGGGTATTCCTCTCTAGAGGTACACTATCGAAGGTGGTTCCATACCTTGTCATAGTTGGAAATCCATTACCCGTGCTTGCGGTTTTGATTGTATACTATATATGTAGAACGTGAGATGAAAGCGTTCTGCTAGATGAATATTATTATTGTGGTTGATAGACATTATTATAATATCAAAAGGTTTTTGATATAAAGATAATTTGGGTTCTCATAAGGGAAAAACCCGTTTTGTTATACAGCGTGGTCTTATGAGATATCATTTACCTGCTTGAACTATTTTAAACTTTTTTACTCACACTAGTCCCATGACTGACCTGGAATTTATTTTGTTTTGTTTTCCCTAAACTCTTGGGTGCTAAATTTGTACGGGCAGTCGAGTAGTCGGGATTTACAGATACGTGAAGAGCTGGAGCAGGAGGCTTCAAGATTATATAGCTATTATTATTCCGTTGTGTTGTAAGTGCTGTACTTGATAATGATTTGTATATGCAAGTAAAATCTTTTATTTCAAGTTATGTTAAATTTTATTTGTTCCGTTGTGAGATTCGTGTTTACTCTGATGATTGTATGTTCTTCTTCTTATATTCTAAGTTTCTATCTTATCTTTCCTCACCCTCTAATTTCTTTCATTAACCATTCGGTATTTTCGACTCTTGATGTTCGATATGTGTTATATATCGGATAATCAAGGTCGCATTTTTCCGGGTCGTTACAGTTGGTATCAGAGCTTAAGTTAAGTGAATTATCTTGGCTTTGTAGCGTGACTCGTTAGAGATAGGGTTAGCAATACCCTAGATTGAATTTGAGTGTGTATATACGAGTGAGCGTATTTGTTATTGATATAAAAATTGTTTTATATTGTGGTGATTTATTGGTTGAGTTGTTTATGAGTTCTAGTCGATCAGTTTGATCCACTGTATCGTTAGGAGTTACTAAACACTCGAATATGATGGGTCGGCACGGTATGTTTTGAAAGAGGGTAAATGAAAATAATTTTACCTAAAGTATATTTGATACATATTGGATATGTTGGTTGATATTATAATCGAATAAGATTATAAAAATGTGAAATGGTTATGTAAATAACCAATCAGAATTCAGACAAGTAAAATGAATTGAATTAAATATGAAATTTAAAATCAGAATTGAATTAAAATTCTGGAAAATTGGATAAGTGTTTGTAAATGGATTTGGATTAAAAGTAAGGAAAATTTAAGATCATGGGAGATTCTAAATTGTTTTACAAGCAGTGTGAATTATATTTTGAAATGGATTTCAAAGTGGAAATGTTTAGAAATGGTTTTATAGTATTGAACTCACTTTGATCGCTGGAAAATAGATTCCGATGATGACAGCTGCATCATCAGTATTCATTTTCGAGTTGTATGTGACGAATTACTACCAGAGATATTGTTTTGAATTTGTTTTGGGAAAGACAAGTTGTGTTGAATTTCATAATGGGATTTATAATATAGAATTTGAATATATAGAATTTGAATATAGAAATTCAAATGGGATTAATATATGGAATTTGAATAGAATTTGATATATAGAATTTGGATAATAGAATTTGATATATATATATATATATATTTGAATAATAGAAGTGATATAAAATTTGAATAGAAATTGAATAGAATTAACTAAGTCGAAGAGGAATTAGTTAATCGAGTTTTGAATTTGAAGTTGAACTTTGAAAGGTGAATTAGATTTGTAAATGGATATTCGAAATCGAATATAGATTATTAAATTTGAAATTTGGATTCAAATTAGTTAATAAGCAAGTTAAAATATATTTGAACATGTCATGTTCAAATATAAAAGTGAAATAGACTAGAGAGTTAATTAACAAATTAATTAACGAATTGAGTTAAAACGATCAGGTATAGTTAAAATAGATTGGGCAGGTATAAGTATACATGAGATAGGTATGGAAAAGGTATGAAGGTATATAAATGGAATGCTCGACGAAAAGGTATGTATTTAATTCACATATGAGATTTTATGCGCCGTATCGGCTAGCCGCTTGGCTTTTTCTTTTTCTTTTGGATTGATGTAATGACCCGCATTTGCAGAGGTATTATAATTAATTTATTTAATTATATAAATAGTGATATAGTGAATTAAATGGTGGTTTAATTTAATAATGGAGAATATTTAATTAAAATAATAAATTAAATAATATATTTAATTCTGAAATAATCAGAATCGGTTGAAATAACGATATGGTGTGAAATGGATCATCCGTGATATTTAATTCAGCTTGGAATTGAATTTCAATAACGAATATATTATAAAAACGACAGTTTGAACGTAGAGTTATAATATAATTAAAATCGATCTCGAAATGGCGCGGCAGTTCGTAAATTGGTGATTCGAACTTCAACTGAATGTACAGGATTCGTTTTAAGCCGGATTTCTGTGAAATAAGAAACGTGTGGAGCTGGTGGAGTATATCTTTCTAGTGGAAGAGAAAAATCGAGATTTCATTGTATAGATTTTTATTTATGTCCAAATCAAATTTTAGAAAAGTCGCTGTAGAATTCCTTTATAATTTATAAAGGAATTATTTATATTTTAAAAAGGAATTTTAATATAAATCGAATATCGGGTTGACCCAGATTTGAAATATCAAGTTATAAATCCCAGTAGAGCTGTATGGTACTCCACTTTGAATATATACAATAATATTAATTTATTAATAATTTATTTAATTTACTCAAATATATTTATATATTTAAATGGGTCATCCAGAGCTTTAAAAATTGCCACTTTTGAAAACGAAGTCGGAATTCGACAAAACTAATTTTGTTAGATCCGCAATGTCAAATAGTTGCTAGATGTTAGTTTCCGTGATTTTTAGAGTCACTGTGTGGTCGTATGGATTTTTAGAGTGAGAAACAGACAGTATTTCGACGGTTAAAAATACGTTGTGTGAGCATACGAAGCCGGAATTCGACGAGACCAGTTTCGTTGGGTCCGTGATGTCGATCTGTAGCTGCATTGCCAGTTTCGTGATTTTTGGGTATCGTATGTGGTCACAGGAAATCATGAACCGATCAAAAACAAATGAATAAAGAAATGAGTGGACAAAGTTTGTACACCAAGCCAAATTCTACACTATAAATAACCCTACTTTAGCTCTAACCCTAGAGCACCTCATTTCCTCGGTGGTCAAACTATCAGCCGACAGAAACTTCTTCCTCAAACCTAAAAACGCAACTTTTGAAAATCAAAAGAAAGCAGAATAAAATCAATAAATCCAAAGACCAACATATTTGGATTCTCTTGGAGCTCCTCTACACCCTGGTGTGTATTTTGGTGAGCTCGATGTCAGTACTTCGTTGGGGATCTGAAGTCGCGCGAGGCTAGGAGCAGAACTGGGTGGCGGCATTGATCTGCAGGTGGCGTGGCACTTCAGTTAGCGAAGTTTGGTGGGACTCGATTGCAGTATGGGTCACGGCGTGTGGAAGTGATGACTGACGACGTTTTTTTCCTCGAGATGACTGGGCGTGTTGAGTTTGGGATGGACGGAAAGGTGGGATGGCACGAAGGTGAGTGGCGATGTCAGGTGTGGTCCTCGTGAGGTGGGTGATCAGAAGGAAGGGTTGCAACAGCTAGGTATTTGCGGTGGGTTTTGGCATTAAAAAGATGCCAGGTGTTCCTTTTGCTGTGTGGAAAATTGTGAGGGGTTATCTCACTATTATATGTGCGTGGAGTAGAGCTGCTGGTAGTCGCGATTTCAGTTAGGGGTAAGGGCGTTGGTTTGGTTTGACTATCGGATGTATGATCATCGGAGAAAAGTGGAGCAGTGTGGGGGATTTTGGATCGGGGATGAGTGTTCTGTTAAAAGGGGGAAGGAGAAGTGTTAATCGAACTGAATGGCAAACGAGTATCAGATTTCCAAAGGGAGATCAACGTTAAACACATCATTTTTGGAATTGAGCAAGTTTAGGGTTAAACGTGGATTAAGGATGGGTTTTTGTAAGTGGAGTTTAGGAGAAAACTGTGCGGGTTGGTTCATGTAGATGGGCCGAAGGCTAGAATCGAAAGGGAGGTCCGAAGAGCTGAGTTTTTGTCTTCGAATTATTTCTGGAGCTAGTGGTTTTCATTTTGGGAAAGGAGACCAACGTCGGGTGCGGGTTTAAAAGGGAGGCGGTTTGGGCTTTTCAGAAATGAGGATGGGCCATTTGTGTTTGAAACACAAGATCCGACAGGATCGTATGAACGAGGACAACATTCTGGAATTGGTTTGGAACGGATTGGAGCTCGCATCAATTTATGACAAAATAAATTGTTTGATCAGAATCAACGACCGTAAATCGTTATTTAACGATTACGGACAATGTGAGTAAATCTCACTAACTCTGAACAGTTTAAAATTTCATGTTGTATTTTTAGAACTGTTAAAAATTGTCTGATTGATTGTGTGTTGACTGTTGATTGAACTGCTAGTCAGTTAGTTAAATTTCTATATTGATTCTGTTTAACAAAATATATCATATGGAATTGAAAGTGATGTTATCTCTATTGTTTAACATCTGTGATGCAGGGAAACAGGTTGGAGGAACCCAACTGGATTCCTCAACATTTATTTTACTGTGATTCATATATTGTGATATATGATGTGATATATAATCTGTTGTTGATTATGTGTGTTTGGACGATATTTATCGTTGTTATATGGTGTGTTAAATACCATAAGAAATACCAGAATGTGGAAAAGGGATTTTCAAAGTATATTTTGAAAATAATTTATTTATATAAAATCAATGGATTTTATATTATAAAAGAAAAAGGATTTTTGAATAAAAGAAATATATTTGTAAATCAAATATAAGGGAATTATATTTGTAAATCAAATATAAAAAGAATTATATTTGTAAATCAAATATAAGGGAATTATATTTGTAAATCAAATAATAAGGGAATTATATTTGTAAATCAAATATAAGGGAAATATTTGTAAAAAGATATAGAAGGAAATATTTGTCAAACAAATAAGAAGAGAAATATTTGTAAACCATTTACAAATAAAATAGAATTATAGAAGGAAATATTTGTAGAACATTTACAAATAGATTAAAAGGGATTATTTATTTATTTAGGGAATAAATAGAAATAGAATAAAGGAAATATTTATTTAGAAAATAAATACGATATTCTAAAAGGAGTTAGAATTAATCAGTTAGAGTTAAAGGAGTTAATCGAATATAATTTATTCGAATAGAGTTAAAGGAGTTAATTGAATATAGTTTATTCGAATAGAGTTAAAGGAGTAAATCGAATATAATTTATTCGAGT
Organism: Allium sativum; assembly: GCA_030737875.1. Taxonomy (NCBI): domain Eukaryota; kingdom Viridiplantae; phylum Streptophyta; class Magnoliopsida; order Asparagales; family Amaryllidaceae; genus Allium; species Allium sativum. The sequence continues at coordinate 360,594,325 of CM060921.1, read as the reverse complement.
AGGGTTAAAGGAGTAAATCGAATATAGTTTATTTGAAAGGAGTTAATCAGTTAGAGTTAACCAGTTAGAGTTAATCAGTTAGAGTAAATCGATTAGAGTCAAATCGAACTAGAGTTATCCAAATATAGTTAATCGAATATTAGTTATTCGAATAAGAGTTAATCAAATAGAGTTAAAACAATATTAGAAACTCACTAGAGATTAGTTAAGTAGAATTGTTTTCTAAGTGTGGATCTGATGTTGGTTTCGGCCTTCGGGGTTTATAATTGGGAAGCTGTTCTCTTATTAGTTTACAGTTAGAGTCTGATAGTTGTGGAATGGTAGTAATTGATGATTAATCGAAAGTATTTCCATTTGGCAATAATATCGTTGTTTGCACACGTGTTTTCATTTGATAGTTAACTCACCGACTATCAAAGTTTTGACCATTTAACGTTGTTAATATGGAGAGACCAGTTGGATTATTATCCAAAGAACCACTCTGTATTGGCATGAGCTTTGCGAATCATATATGCCAAAGAAAATTGAAGACGGAGTAAAGTGCAAGGGCAATTGTATAAGTCTTAGATAACAGTGCCTAAGATGGATATAGTGAATAGTACCTTCGGTTCATCCTGTTCTTGGATGACTTGTATGGACGGATGTCTGACAGAATATTTCCAGACGATCATGTATATTGATTTCTCCAACCGTACCAAGAGTGGAAGAGGAGAAGGAAACTTCTTTTAGCTAACACATAATGTATGGTTGAGGACATCAATCGGTGATTTGATGGATTTGACGATGTGGCATTCAAATTGAATCTGGTGTAACGATAAAGCGTAGCTTCTAGCCTCACATCTGGTAAATGACAGAAATCGGGCAGGCAGCATGGCTAACTCGGTCGCTCCGAAGTAGGGTGTATAATCACCTGATCTAGAGTTTCATTAACTTCTAAAAATCTATTGTTAATGCTGTCCCATTCGGGATACGGTTGCTGATCCCAACCGTTGGTGATATACATTCGATACACTCAAGCGAAATGAGTGGTCGATCATGTGTGGTTGGGTTGCAAGATGTTCTTGTTGAACCCAGTGTATTCCTTTCTAGAGGTACACTAGCGAAAGGTGGTTCCATACCTTGTCATAGCTGGAAATCCATTACCTAATACGTGCTTGCGGTTTTGATTGTATACTATATATGTAGAACGTGAGATGAAAGCGTTTCCGCTTGATGATTATTATATTGTGGTTGATGGACATTATTATAATATCAAAGGTTTTTGATATAAAGATAATTTGGATTCTCATAAGGGAAAAACCCGTTCCGTTATACGACGTGGTCTTATGAGATAATCGTTTACTTGTTCAAACTGTTTTAAACTGTTTTACTCATACCAGTCCCATGACTGACCCGGAGTTTATTTTGTTGTTTTCCCTAAACACTTGGGTGCCTAAATTTATACGGGCAGTCAAGTAGTCGGGATATACAGATATACTGGAAGAGCTTGGAGCAAGAGGCTTCAGGATCATATAGCTATTGTTTATTTTTCACTGTGTTGTAAGTGTTTTACTTTGATAATGATGTATATTCAAGTACAAATGTATATTTCAAGTTATGTTATATATATTATATGTTATTCGTTCCGCTGTGAGGTTCGTGTTACTCTGATGTTGTGTTCTTCTTCTTCTTCTATTATAAGTTTCTATCTTATCTTTCCTCACCCTCTGTTTTCTTTCTATTAATTTCCTGATTTTCAGTTTAATTTGGGGTTGGACTTGTGTTTTTGGTTAGCTCAAATTGGACCGGAATTTTGGGTCATTACAATTGGTATCAGAGCTTAAGTTAAGTAATTACCTTGGCTCTATGGCATGACTCGGTAGAGATAGGGTTAGTAATACCCTAGATTAAGTTTGAGTGTATATATACAAGTGAACGTATTTGTAGATGATATAAAAATAATTTTATATTGTGAAGATTTATTGGTTGAGTAGTTTATGAGTTCTGGTCGATCAGTTTGATCCACTGTATCGAGAGGAGTTTATAAACACTCAAATACGATGGGTCGGCACGGTATGTTTTGAAAAGTGGGTAAAAGAAATAATTTTACCCAAAGTATATTTTGATATATATTGGATATATTGGTTGATATTATAATCAAATAAGATTATAAAAATGTGAATTGGTTATGTAAATAACCAATCAAAATTAAGATAAGTAAAATGAATTGAATTAAATCTGAAATTTAAATCAGAATTGAATTAAAACTCTGGAGAATTGGATAAGTGTTTGTAAATGGATTTGGATAAAAAAATAAGGGAAATTTAAGATCCTGGGAGATTTTAAATTGTTTCACAAGCAGTGTGAATTATATTTTGAAATGAATTTCAAAGTGGAAATGTTTAGAAATGGTTTTATAATATTGAACTCACTTCGATCGCTGGAAAATAGATTTTGAGGATGACAGTGCATCATCAGTATTCATTTTTGAGTTGTAAGTGACGAATTACTACCAGAGATACTGTTTTGAAATTATTTTGGGAAGACAAGTTGTGTTGAACTTCAAAAAGGAAAATTTGATTTTTGAAAAGAGTGAACTGCTTAAAAACTCCCAGGGAAATACTATTCGAATTAAAAACAAATTTGACAGAAATTTGTGAAAGAAAAATTGAATTAAAGTAAATCCAGTAAAGTGGTAACTAAGATTGGATTAGAATGATATCAAGACAAATTGAATTGTGAGATTCAAATTTGAAGTGTAATGTGATAATCAAGTTAAGAGCTAAGAATCGAGAAGAAACTCGAGTTGAAATGATATTTGGCTAGGATATAAGCGAATGGTTGTGTTGTGGATAAAAGCAGATTGGAATTTGATTGGGATGACCCTTGTATCTGCTGAATTGATAACAGGTGGAAATGATATAATGATATGCCGACAAAAAGGTACAAGTTTATATTTCTATTGGATATAAGATTTTTGAGCCGAATTGGCAAGCCGCTTGGCTGTTTGATTTTCTTTTGGAATGGAGATGGCCCAGAGAGTCGAGTTGGAATTTGACCGATTGACCAGTACAAAGGAGGTGCTGGCGAAATTTTTCGAAGAGTTAAGGCGTTAGAAAAAATTTCAGGATTTTTGAAATTTTCGATAATAAGAATGAATAAATAATTTAATTGAAATTAAATTTGGTTCAGTTGAAACTGAAATTAGGAAGTGAACAAATATGTTCTAACCAGTCGATAGGGTCGTTCTCTAATTTAGCAATTTCGAGGACAAAATTATGTTAAGTGGGAAAGATTGTAATGACCGCATTTGCAGAGGTATTATAATTAATTTATTTAATTATATAAATAGTGATATAGTGAATTAAATGGTGGATTAATTTAATAATGGTGAATATTTAATTAAAATAATAAATTAAACAATATATTTAAATCCGAAATAATCAGAATTGGCTGAAATAACGATATGGTGTGAACTGGATCATCTGTGATATTTAGTTCAGCTTGGAATTGAATTTGAATAACGAATATATTATAAAAACTACAGTTTGAACGTAGAGTTATAATATAATTAAAATCGAGCTCGAAATGGCGCTGTAGTTCGTAAATTGGCGATTCGAACTTCAACATAATGTATAGGATTCGTTTTAAGCCGGATTTCTGTGAAACAAGAAACGTGTGGAGCTGGTGGAGTATATCTTTCTAGTGGAAGAGAAAAATCGGGATTTCATTGTGTAGATTTTTATTTATGTCCAAATAAAATTTTAGAAAAGTCGCTATAGAATTCCTTTATAATTTATAAAGGAATTATTTATATTTTAAAAAGGAATTTCAATATAAATCGAATATCGGGTTGACCCAGATTTGAAATATCAAGTTATAAATCCCAGTAGAGTTGTATGGTACTCCACTGTGAATATATACAATAATATTAATTCATTAATAATTTATTTAATTTATTTAAATATATTTATATATTTAAATGGGTCATCCAGAGCTTTAAAAATAGCCACTTTTGCAAATGAAGTCGGAATTCGACGAAACTAATTTTGTTAGATCCGCAATCTCAAATAGTTGCTAGATGTCAGTTTCCATGATTTTTAGAGTCGTTGTGTGGTCGTACGGATTTTTAGAGTGAGAAACAAACATTATTTCGGCGGTTAAAAATACGTTGTGTGAGCACACGAAGTCGGAATTCGACGAGACCAGTTTCGTTGGGTTCGTGATGTCGAGTTGTAGATGCAAGGCCAGTTTTATGATTTTTGGGTATCGTATGTGGTCATAGGAAATCATGAACCGATCAAAAACAAATGAATAAAGAAATGAGTGGACAAAGTTTGTACACCAAGCCAAATTCTACACTATAAATAACCCTACTTTAGCTCTAACCCTAGAACACCTCATTTCCTCGGTGGTCAAACTATTCGCCGACATAAACTTCTTCCTCAAACCTAAAAACGCAACTTTTGAGAATCAAAAGAAAGCAGAATAAAATCAATAAATCCAAAGACCAACATATTTGGATTATGTTGGAGCTCCTCTACACCCTGATGTGTATTTTGGTGAGCTCGATGTTAGTACTTCGGTGGGGATCTGAAGTCGCGCGAGGCTAGGAGCAGAACTGGGTGGCGGCGTTGATCTGCAGGTGGCATGGCACTTCAGTTAGCGAAGTTTGGTGGGACTCGATTGAAGTATGGGTCACGGCATGTGGAAGTGATGACTGACGACGTTTTTTCCCTCGAGATGACTGGGCATGTTGAGTTTGGGATGGATGGAAAGGTGAGATTGCGTGAAGGTGAGTGGCGATGTCAAGTGTGGTCCTTGTGAGGTGGGTGATCAGAAGGAAGGGTTGCAACTGCTAGGTATTTGCGGTGGGTTTTGGCATTAAAAAGATGTCAGGCGTTCCTTTTGCTGCATGGAAAATTGTGAGGGGTTATCGCACTATTATATGTGCGTGGAGTAGAGATACTGGTAGTCGCGATTTCGGTTAGGGGTAAGGGCGTTGGTCTGGTTTGACTATCGTATGTCTGATCATCGGAGAAAGTGGACCAGTGTGTGTGATTTTGGATTGGGGATGAGTGTTCTGTTAAAAGGGGGAAGGAGAAGTGTTAATCGAACTGAATGGCAAACGGGTATCAGATTTCCAAAGGGAGATCAACGTTAAACACATCATTTCTAGAATTGAGCAAGTTTGGGATTAAACGTGGATTAAGGATGGGTTTTTGTTAGTGGAGTTTAGGAGAAAATTGTGCGGGTTGGTTTGTGTAGATGGGCCGAAGGCTAGAATCGAAAGGGAGGTCCGAAGAGCTAAGTTTTTGTCTTCGAATTATTTCTGGAGCTAGTGGTTTTCATTTTGGGAAAGGAGGCCAACGTCGGGTGTGGGTTTAAAAGGGAGGCGGTTTGGGCTTTTCAGAAATGAGGATAGGCCGTTTGTGTTTGAAAAACAAGATCCGACAGGATCGTATGAACGAGGACAACAATCTAGAATTGGTTTGGAACGGATTGGAGCTCGCATCAATTTATGACAAAATAAATTGTATGATCAGAATCAATGACCGTAAATCGTTATTTAACGATTACGGACAATATGAGTAAATCTCACTAACTCTGAACAGTTTAAAATTTCATGTTGTGTTTTTAGAACTATTAAAAATTGTCTGATTGATTGTGTGTTGACTGTTGATTGAACTGCTAGTCAGTTAGTTAAATTTCTATATTGATTCTGTTTAATAGAATATATCATATGGAACTGAAAGTGATGTTATCTCTATTGTTTAACATTTGTGATGCAGGGAAACAGGTTGGAGGAACCCAACTGGATTCCTCAACATTTATTTTACTGTGATTCATATATTGTGATATATAATCTGTTGTTGATTATGTGTGTTTGGACGATATTTATCGTTGTTATATGGTGTGTTAAATACCATAAGAAATACCAGAATGTGGAAAAGGGATTTTCAAAGTATATTTTGAAAATAATTTATTTATATAAAATCAATGGATATTATATTATAAAAGAAATAGGATTTTTGAATAAAAGAAGTATATTTGTAAATCAAATATAAGGGAAATATATTTGTAAATCAAATATAAGGGAATTATATTTGTAAATCAAATATAAAAAGAATTATATTTGTAAATCAAATATAAAAGGAATTATATTTGTAAATCAAATATAAGGGAATTATATTTGTAAATCAAATAATGAGGGAATTATATTTGTAAATCAAATATAAGGGAAATATTTGTAAAACAGATAGAGAAGGAAATATTTGTCAAAGAAATAAGAAGAGAAATATTTGTAAACCATTTACAAATAAAATAGAATTATAAAGGAAATATTTGTAAAACATTTACAAATAGATTAAAAGGGATTATTTATTTATTTAGGGAATAAATAGAAATAGAATAAAGGAAATATTTATTTAGAAAATAAATAAGATATTTTAAAAGGAGTTAGAATTAATCAGTTAGAGTTAAAGGAGTTAATCAAATATAATTTATTCGAATAGAGTTAAAGGAGTTAATCGAATATAATTTATTCGAATAGAGTTAAAGGAGTAAATCGAATATAATTTATTCGAATAGGGTTAGAGGAGTAAATTGAATACAGTTTATTTGAAAGGAGTTAATCAATTAGAGTTAACCAGTTAGAGTTAATCAGTTAGAGTAAATCGATTAGAGTCAAATCGAACTAAAGTTATCCAAATATAGTTAATCGAATATTAGTTATTCGAATAAGAGTTAATCAAATAGAGTTAAAACAATATTAGAAACTCACTAGAGATTAGTTAAGTCGAATTGTTTTCTAAGTGTGGATCTGATGTTGGTTTCGGCCTTCGGGGTTTATACTTGGGAAGTTGTTCTCTTATTAGTTTACAGTTAGAGTCTGATAGTTGTGGAATGGTAGTAATTGATGATTGATCGATAGTATTTCCATTTGGAAATAATATCGTTGTTTGCACACGTGTTTTCATTTGATAGTTAACTCACCGACTGTCAAAGTTTTGACCATTTAACGTTGTTAATATGGAGAGACCGGTTGGATTATTATCCAAAGAACCACTCTGTATTGGCATGAGCGTTGCGAATCATATATGCCAAAGAAAATTGAAGACGGAGTAAAGTGCAAGGGCTATTGTATAAGTCTTAGATAACAGTGCCTAAGATGGATATACTGAATAGTACCTTCGGTTCATCCTGTTCCTGGGTGACTTGTATAGACGGATGTCTGACAGAATATTTCCTGACGAACACGTATATTGATTTCTCCAACCGTACCAAGAGTGGAAGCGGAGAAGGAAACTTCTTTTAGCTAACACATAATGTATGGTTGAGGACTTCAATCGGTGATTTGATGGATTTGACAATGTGGCATTCAAAGTGAATCTGGTGTGATGATAAAGCGTAGCTTCTAGCCTCACATCCGGTAAATGACAGAAATCGGGCAGGCAGCATGGCTAAGTCGGCCGCTCCGAATTAGGGTGTATAATCACCTGATCTAGAGTTTCATTTACTTCTAAAAATCTATTGTTAATGTTGTCCCATTCGGGAAACGGTTGCTGATCCCAACCGTTGGTGATATACATTCGATACACTCAAGCGAAATGAGTGGTCAGTCATGTGTGGCCGGGTTGCAAGATGTTCTTGTTGAACCCAGTGTATTCCTTTCTAGAGGTACACTAGCGAAAGGTGGTTCCATACCTTGTCATAGTTGGAAATCCATTACCCAATACGTGCTTGTGGTTTTGATTGTATACTATATATGTGGAACGTGAGATGAAAGCGTTTCTGCTAGATGATTATTATATTGTGGTTGATAGACATTATTATAATATCAAAGGTTTTTGATATAAAGATAATTTGGATTCTCATAAGGGAAAAACTCGTTCCGTTATACGGCGTGGTCTTATGAGATAATCGTTTACTTGTTCAAACTGTTTTAAACTATTTTACTCATACCAGTCCCATGACTGACCTGGAGTTTATTTTGTTGTTTTCCCTAAACTCTTGGGTGCCTAAATTTGTATGGGCAGTCAAGTAGTCGGGATTTACAGATATACTGGAAGAGCTTGGAGCAGGAGGCTTCAGGATCATATAGCTATTGTTTATTTTCCGCTATGTTGTAAGTGATGTACTTTGATATTGATGTACATTCAAGTACAAATGTATATTTCAAGTTATGTTATATATATTATATTATATTTTATTCGTTCCGCTGTGAGGTTCGTGCTACTCTGATGTTGTGTTCTTCTTCTTCTTCTATTTTAAGTTTCAATCTTTTCTTTCCTCAACCTCTGTTTTCTTTCTATTAATTTCCTGATTTTCAGTTCAATTTGGGGTTGGACTTGTGTTTTTGGTCAGCTCAAATTGGACCGGAATTTTGATTCATTACAATTGGTAGGCCATGGGAGGCTATTTGAAATATCCCGATGCTCCCGGTACAAAGGAGGTTATGGCGAATTTTTCCGGGAATTTAAGGAGATAGAATATTTTTAAGATAATTTGATAGTTAGAAATCAACGTATCGATATATATAGAAGTCGATAAGGAAGCGAAATTAAAAATAGAATAGTATAATCAAAAAGGAAGTATAGAAATAAAATCTAGTAAGAATAGAAAGAGGAAGCGTATACGTGTTTAAAAGTGAATAAGTAGTTGTATGGTATTGATTATTCGAGTAAGTAATCTTATCTGTTTTGACGTTATAAATGTTATTCAGTCAAGGTTTGAGAGGTAGTTATACCCCAACTTGATTGATTTCATTATTAACAAATAAATAGTAAGATTCCAGGCTTGAAGATCAATGTTGGATAAGAGTTAGTTGAATATAGTATTTGGGTTGTTGTAACGATGTTTTACACAACATCCGTTTTAACCCAAATAAATGTAAGCTTGGAAATATAATAAAGAATATTTCCTAAGTATAGAAATAAATGAGATCGGAAAAGAGATAAGTAATTGGAATATTTTTTAATTATAAATAGCATATATTTTCTAAAGTTTAGAAAATAAAGGAAGACGATATTCGGAAATGTTTTCCAAATAACATAAAAGGCCAATATGGTTTTTGAAAATATTTGGTTAACAAATATTGATAAATAAATAGAGAAGTTATTTAACTAATGGAATATTAATTAAGGGCTCAGTGACATGTTCAAAAGGAAAATTTGATTTTTGAAAAGAGTAAACTGTTTAAAAACTCCCAGGGAAAGACTGTTAGAATTAAAAACAAATTTAACAGAAATTTGTGAAAGAAAAATTGAATTATAGTAAAGCCAGTAAAGTGGTAACTGATGTTGAATTTGAATGATATCAAGACAAATTAGATTGTGAGATTCAAATTTGAAGTGTAATGTGATAATCAAGTTAAGAGTTGGGAATCGAGAAGAAACTCGAGTTGAAATGATATTTGGCTCGGATATAAGCGAATGGTTGTGTTGTGGATAAAAGCAGATTGGAATTTGATTGGGATGACCCTTGTATCCGCTGAATTGATAACAGGTGGAAAGGATATAATGATATGCCGACAAAAGGTACAGGTTTATATTTCTATTGGATATAAGATTTATGGGCCGAATTGGCAAGCCACTTGGCTGTTTGATTTTCTTTTGGGATGGAGACGGCCTACAGAGGTGAGTGGTGGTTTGACCGATTGACCTGTACAAAGGAGGTGGTGGCGAAATTTTTCGAAAAATTAAGGTGTTAGGAAATTTTCAGGATTTTTGAAAATTGTCATTGATAAGAATTAATTAATAATTTAATTGAAATTAAATTGGTCCAGTTGAAAACTGGAGTTAAAAAGTGAACAAATATGTTCTAACCAGTCGATAGGGTCGTTATCTACCTAAGCAATTTCGAGGACGAAATTATTTTAAGTGGGGAAGATTGTAATGATCCGCATTGGCATAGGTATTATAATTAATTAATTTAATTATATAAATAGTGATATAGTGAATTAAATGGTGGTTTAATTAAATAATGGTGAATATTTAATTTAAAATAATAAATTAAATAATATATTTAATTCTGAAATAATCAAATGGGCTGAAATGGCGATATGGTGTGAACTGGATCATCCATGATATTTAATTCAGTTTAGAATTGAATTAGAATAACGAATATATTATTTGAACGACAGTTTGAATGTATAATTATATTATAATTAAAATCGAGCTCGAAATGGCACTGCAGTTCGTAAATTAGCGATTCGAACTTCAACTGAATGTACAGGATTCGTTTTAAGCCGGATTTCTGTGAAACAAGAAGCGTGTGGAGCTGGTGGAGTATATCTTTCTAGTAGAAGAGAAGAATCGGGATTTCGTCGTGTAGATTTTGAGATATGTCGAAATCAAATTTTAAAATAGTCGCTATTGAATCGTTTGTCGACCGTAACGGTTTATTCGATATAACTAGAGATCGGATTTGAATTTAGACAAGGTTCTTTTGGGACCTAACAATAATTTAATTTTTAGACTTTTATGGTAATTTTTAATTAATTTAATAAGCAACTTTTTATTTGGAGTATTTTGCACCCTTAATCAGCGATTTTGGGGATATGAGTTAATCTACCAGTATTATTATATTTCTGGAGTTGGGACACCTCGCTCGTCACGATGGTGTTATTATTTATGTCCGTAGCGGTACATAACTACAGAAATTTATAAAATAAAGTTGTAACAAAAATTTTGGACATAAACAAGGTCGCACCTTTCTCAGTTTCAACCATCGGTTCTTTGTGGTTTTAAAACAAACACGTGGAGCCATGACATCTTCAAAACCATCCCAACTAAAAACTATAAATATCCAACCTATTTAGAAACCTAATCCTTTTCTCTGAAAACTCAAATATCAATCCGCCACATTTAAATTCTTCCAATCAATTAAATCTCTAGTTTTACTCCACAAAATCGAGAGCTCTTGGATTTGTTGGAACCACACGATCAAGATCTTCGACTGGGAGTGCACAGTTTTTGGTGCGGTTTAGGTTAGGGAGCTCGACTTTTTCACTATCGATGCCGGCGTGGGTTGTGTAGTGGTCCTGGCGAGTCGGAGTTTGATTCGATGGTACCAGCGAACTTGGTGTGGCTAAGCATAGCCGTTGGCATCAATGAGGAGAACTCCGGTTGCCTAGAACAGAACGCGACGTTGCCATAAACTACCACGAGGAGCAGGTCGCGACTGGAGCAGTGGGACCGTAGTTGGTCTGGTAGTGGTTTTAGGAGCGGACTGAGGCGCTGAGTGGATGGGTGGTGGTTGCGGTGGCCATCGATGGCCGAGGTGGAGGGCATGGACAGTCAAAGTATGGTCAACATCGGGTTTGGTTATACAGAGAGGAGCGGTTTTATCGAATTACTGATTTGGGGTAGAATATGTTGGCGGGTACGGGCTTATAAGGGTGAAGGCGGGCCGGTATAAAAGGGTTAAAGCCCAATTAAGGTTGAATTTTTGTTTGAATTTAATTTAAATATTTGTACAAACTTCTAAATGTCATAACTTGATCATACGAAATCTGAATTTCGCAAATTCAGATCCGTTGGGATCGTACGGACGAGGGCAACACCGTGGAACTGACAGGAAGTCCATCGGAGCTCGTTACAATTTATTGCAATATAAATTGTCCGTGTTAATCAAACCGAGCGTTGGTTATCGTTATTAACGATGATCGCCCAATGTGAGTATATCTCACTAACTCTGAACAGTTTATAATTTCATGTTGTATTTTTAGAATTGTTAAATATTGGCTGATTGACTGTGTGTTGACTGTTTGATTGAACTGCTAGTCAGTTAGTTGAATTTCTATATTGATCCTGTTTAGCAGAATATATCATATGGAACTGAAAGTGATGTTGATTTTATTGTGTAACATCTGTGGATGCAGGGAAACAGGTTGGAGGAATCCGACTAGATTCCTCAACATTTTTTTTATTGTTTTCCATATATTGTGATATATGATGTGTTATATAATCTGTTATGGATTATGTGTGTTGGAATGATATTGATCCTTGTTATTCGATATTTTAAATATCATAAAAAGACCCTGGGATGTAAAAAGAATTATTTCAATTTATATTGAAATAAAGGGATTTTATAAAATCAACAGATTTTATAAAAGGAAATATTTCGAAAGTAAATAAAAGGGAAAATGTTTATAAAACGAATAGAGTTTTATAAAAGGGAAAAATGTTGATAAAACGAATAGAATAGAAAAAAGGAAATAATTACAGTAGAATAAATAAAGATATACAAGGAAATATTTGTAAACCATTTACAAATAGGATTGAAAAGGAAATAGTGTAAAACCATAATCAAATAGATGATAAAGGGTAAAGGCATTTAGAAAACAAATAGATTATAAAGAAAATATTTATCCTTGTATAAATAGATATATATATAAATAAGTATGAACTTATATATGAAGAAGTAAATAAATAAAAGGAGCGGATTGATTTATAAAGGACATTTATAAATTAAGTTGAATACTTATCATTAAGATAAATAGAATATATAAGTCAGGACTTATATAAAGAAGTCAGAATCGATTTCAACATCGATGTTTGAAACTGAATATGGACAAAGAGTTAATCAGTTAGGGTTAACCAGTTAGAGTAAAACCATTAGGGTTAACCAGTTAGGTTAAACAGTTAGAGTTAAACCAGTTAGAGTTAAACAGTTAGAGTAAAACCAGTTAGAGTTAATCGATAGAGTTAAATCGAACTAGAGTTATTGAATAGAGTTAAATCGAACTAGAGTTATTCAAATGGAGTTAATCGAATTTAGTTTATTCGAATAGAGTTGTAATGAGTTAATCGAATTTAGTTATTCGAAGAAGTGAATCGGATCAGAGATATTCGAAGTGAGATAATCGAATCAGAAATATTCGAAGTGAGTTGATCGAATCTAGTTATTCGACAGGAGTTAAATCGAATAAGATTTACTCGAAGAAAGAGATTATCAAATATAAGTATTCGGAAGTAAGCAAATTGAATATAAGTTATTCGAATAAGATATTCGAATAAGAGTTAATCCAGTAAGAGTTATTAGGTTGGAGTTATTCAAATAAGAGTTATAGATTAGAGTTAACCGAGTAGGAGTAAATATATTAGTTTTCGTTATATTATTCGAGTTAGGAAATAAAAGTCATATTAAAGGTAATATATTTCGGATGCAGAAGATTATAACACCATTGTTATAATCACGTAAACTTGTAAAAGAAGGGGGTTCGTAAATAGAATCCGAGGGTTCGTAAGGAAGTTGTTAAAGAATTAAAAGGGTGAACTTTGTCTATTTCAAGGTTAGAAATGTTGTTCAGTTAAGGTCTGAGAGGCAGTATTACCCCAACTTGATTGACTCCATTTTTAACTAAGGAATGGTTAAAGTTCGATAGTGAAGGTTGGTTAAAGGAATTTAGTTAATAAGCGTAATGGTTTGAGTTGGCATCGCGATGGTTTGTTTAAACATCTGTCTAAGCCCAATGAAGGAGTTTTGGAAATGTTTTCCAAATAAGAACCAGAAATGCTTTCCGATATAGAAAACAAGAAATGGAAATGTTTTCCAAGGGTAATAACATATATTTTCTAAATTTAGAAAATAAGAAATGTTGAATATAGGGAAATAGGAGATGAAAAATGAACTAAGGAGATAAATGTTAAATGATGTTTGATCGATATAATTTCCATCTGGAAATAATATCGTTGTTTGCACACATATTTTTCTTTGATAGTTAACTCACCGACTATCGAAGTTTTTGACCATTTTAACGTTGTTAATATGGAGAGACCGGTTGGATTATTATCCAAAGAACCACTTTGTATTTGCATAAGCGTTGCGAATCATATATGCCAAAGATAATTGAAGACGTAGTAAAGTGCAAGGGGTATTGTATAAGTCTTAGATAATAGTGCCTAAGATGGATGTACTTAATAGTGCCTTCGGTTCATCCTGTTCCTGGATGACTTGTATGGATGAATGTCTGACAGAGTATTTCTAGAAAGGTCACGTACATTTATTTCTTCAACCGTACCAAGAGTGGAAGCGGAGAAGGAAACTTCTTTAGCTAACACATATTGTACTGCTGTAGACGTTAATTAGTGATTTTTGATGGATCTGACAATGTGTCATTCGAAGCGATTCTTATGTGATGATGAAGCGTAACCTCAAGCCTCATCAACCGGTAAATGGCAGAAATCGGGCAGGCAGCATGGCTAAGTCGGTCGCTCCGAAGTAGGGTGTATAATCACCTGATCTAGAGTTTCATTTATTTCTAAAAATCTATTGTCGATACTGTCCCATTCGGGAAACGGTTGTTGATCCCAACCGTTGGTGACATACATTCGATACACTCAAGCGAAATGAGTGGTCGGACATGTGTGGCCGGGTTGCAAGATGTTCTTGTTGAACCCAGTGTATTCCTCTCTAGAGGTACACTATCGGAAGGTGGTTCCATACCTTGTCATTGTTGAAAATCCATTACCCAATATGTGCTTGCGGTTTTGATTGTATACTATATATGTAGAACGTGAGATGAAAGCATTCTGCTAGATGATTATTATTATTGTGGTTGATAGACATTATTATAATATCAAAGGGTTTTTGATATAAGGATAATTAAGATTCTCATAAGGGGAAAACCCGTTCCGTTATACGGCGTGGTCTTATGAGATATCATTTACCTGCTTGAACTGTTTTGAACTGTTTTACTCACACCAGTCCCATGACTGACCCAGAGTTTATTTTGTTTTGTTTTCCCTAAACTCTTGGGTGCCTAAATTTGTACGGGAAGTCAAGTAGTCGGGACTTACAGATACGTGAAGAGCAGGAGCGGGAGTCTTCAAGATTATATAGCTATTATTATTCCATTGTGTTGTAACTGCTGTACTTGATAATGATTTGTATATGCAAGTAAAATCTTTTATTTCAAGTTATGTTATATTTTATTCATTCCGCCGTGAGATTCGTGTTTACTCTGATGATTGTATGTTCTTCTTCTTCTATTCTAAGTTTCTATCTTATCTTTCCTCACCCTCTAATTTCTTTCATTAACCATTCGGTATTTTCGACTCTTGATGTTCGATATGTGTTATATATCGGATAATCAAGGTCGCATTTTTATGGGTCGTTACATGGAACCAAATTTCCATGGATTTTATAGATGGTTTTCCAAGACCGCTCATTTCATACCTGTCAAGTCCACTAGAACTTCTCAAAGTCTGGCGCAAATTTATTGCAAAGAAATAGTCAGGCTACATGGGTAATAAAACTAAATCTTTCCTTTTCATCATTATCTGAATGAAAGTTTCCATTTTCTAAGTAATAATAAAAGAATAATCTTTTGTTTTTAAAACAGAGTTCCTAGTTGCATTGTTAGCGACTGTGATCCTATCTTCTCTAGCAAGTTTTGGGAAGCATTTCAAAATGAGTTGGGAACGAAGTTAAATTTAAGCACCGCATATCATCCTCAGACAGATGGCCAAAGTGAGAGGGTGAATCGCATTCTTGAAGATTTATTGTGAGCTTGCATGCTTGATTTTGGAGGTTCTTGGGAGGATCACTTGCATTTAGTTGAATTCTCATATAACAATAGCTATCAAACAAGTTTGAAAATGTCTCCATTTGAAGCCTTATATGGTAGGCCATGTAGATCGCCAGCATGCTGGGTTGAAAAGGGAAATCGTATTGTTTTGGGCCCAGACATGGTTCGAGAAGCTTCAGACAAAGTTGATTATATTAAGAAGCGATTATTGGCTGCCCAAAATAGACAAAAGAGCTATGCAGATTTAAGAAGAAGAGAGTTGGCATTTGAAGTGGGTGATTATGTCTATTTGAAAGTTGCTCCAATGCGAGGTGTAATCCATTTTGGAAAGACAAGAAAATTAGCACCTAAATTCATCGGGCCTTTTCCTATTCTTGAGAAGATTGGTACCCTAGCTTATAGAATTCAGTTGCCTGATGGTTGCCTGGAGTGCACGACGTATTCCATGTATCTCAACTTCAGAGGCATATCCATGATCTGGATCTAGTTGTGGAGGAAGCAGCACAACAAGATTTGGAGATTACCCCAAGCCTTGCAGTGAGAAGGTAGCCATGGAAAATTATTGGCAAAGAGACTAGTGAGCTGAGAAATAAAAGAATCAACCTAGTCAAGGTGCAATGTAGCGGTGATCCTAGAGACTGCACTTGGGAAACTGAGGAGAGTATCAAACAAGCCTATCCCAAACGCAGAGTGGATATCTCCGATTAGATTTTATATTGAGGTACGTTTAAAATATTTTACATTCTCTGTGTTGGCTCCTACTCTTCTATTTCTCCTCTTTCCTTTTCGAGGACGAAAAGTTTTTAAGTGGGGGAGATTGTAACATCCCAGAAAATATGAACCAATTTGAAAATTTTATTTGAGAAATTTTGTTGAAATTTGAGTCTAGATTTAAAATTTCTAATTTTAAATATTTCTTAAACAATTAAAAATAGTCATTTTTCAAACGATATTCGTTTTCGATGAAACCACTTTTGTTGGATCCAGGATGTCAAATTATGGCTAGGTTTCAATTTTCATAATTTTTGGAATTGATTTGTGACCGTGGCGAAGAGATATGTGTTTTGTAAATTTCAGTCAATGTCGATCGACTTGAAAATAGCCATTTTTCAAACAGTCTCTGAATTCGACGAAATTAATTTTGTTAGGACCGTATCATCAAAACAAAGCCAGAAATAATTTTTCTGGATTTTTTGGAGTCTGTTTGTGGCCCCGGTAAATTAAAGCATACGTTCGAATTAATAGTAAAAAGATTTATTTTAAAAATAAAAGAAACATGCTGTAAACTTCAGAATTAGACTTCAGCACTAGCGCCATTGCGTTCAGAAGGCGTCAAAACATATTGTTCGGCAGTCGTTGGGCTCCGTTTGGAGATCGGACGGAAAAACCCTTATTTTGGAATTAATTAAATTAAAAAAAAGAGAAAATACGCTCAAATACAGTATACATACGGGGCCAGTACGTCTTCTTCCTCTCCTCGTTTCAGCCGCCACCGTAACCCATAACCCTTCGAATTTTCAAGCTTTGATTTCTCCTCCTCCGCTCAAAATTAGACCACCTTGCTGTGGAGTATTTTGTAGAGACTTCTTTCCACTTCGAGTCCATACCAAAATCTCCCTGCCCCGCTGCCTGTAGCCGCCGCACCAGCCCTCCAAACCCGTCGCCGTCACACCTCCCCCCCCCCCCCCCCCAGCACCACCACAGGTGATCGCACTTCCCCCCTTCCAGGCACACGTCCCCCTCTCGTAGCACTCTGACGTCGCGCCAACCCCGCTGAAAGTTATTGCGTAAATCTCCAGAAAATTCGAATCAAAGATTTGAACAAAACTGAAAATTAAGGTCACTCAAATTTGCGACGCTTATTTCTATTGCGATTGCAGTTGTAAAAAGTAATTGATAATTTGTTCATACGAACTCCAAACTGAAAATTTTCAGATCCGTTTGAATCGTAACATCGAATAGAACTTTTTGAAAGCAATTGGGATCAATTCTGAACACGTTTGAATTTCCAATACAGATCCAATCAAGGTGAGATTCTATTTCGATAATTAAATCAATTTAATTATTATCCTCTAGTTATTTAAATAAGTTAAATTGTCAATGAACTAGATCTATGATGTGATAAGATTCTGAATGATTGATCTGTTGTTTTGTGATATATAATGCTAGATCTGATAGCCGAAATTTAAGATCTGTGTATGGTAGTAAATTAGAACCAATTATTTGTTTAAATATTTGGTCGAACCATGTTTGTTGATATTCTGTGAATCATGAAAAAATCACCTTGTTCATGTCTTTGGATTGAACTAGAATTTTCTATGCAATATCACCCTGTTGTATTTGGTTGGACTAGATCTTTTTAGTTAATAAAATATTGTCCTGTTGTTGTTAAATTGAAATATAACGGTGCGGTAAAAATTGGATTTTTATAAAAAAAATGTGAACGGTATGAAAAAGATTTACTTTTTTATTAAAATTAAAAAGGAAAAGATGACGGTAGGAAAAGACTTATTTTTTTTAAAAGTAAAAAGATCAGATTTTGTACATAAAAGAAAAATTACATTATTTTTAATCTAATTAAGATATAATTTTACACCGTAAAGGGTATTACATTTTTAAAATGTAATTAAGATAAGATTCTACCGTTGTAAAGAAATTACATTTTTAAATGTAAATAAAGAATAATATTTTACCATTGTAATAAAATTATATTTTTAATGTAATTATAAGATAAGAATTTACCGTCGTAACGGAAATTACATTTTAATGTAATTCAGAAAGTAAAATTTTGACACTGAAATAAAATTTACACCTTAATGTAATTAAAGAGAGAAATTTGACATTGGAATCAAAATCACATTTTTAATGTAATTTATAAAGATAGAATTTTTCACCGTAATGTTAATTACATTTTTAATGTAATTAAAAAGGAGGATTTTACATTGTAGATTAAAAGAATGAATTCAACGTTGAAATAGAATTTACATTTTTATGTAAATAAAAGATTAAAAGAATGAATTCAACGTTGAAATAGAATTTACATTTTTATGTAAATAAAAGATTAAAAGAATGAATTCAACGTTGAAATAGAATTTACATTTTTATGTAAATAAAAGATTAAAAGAATGAATTCAACGTTGATATAGAATTTACATTTTTATGTAAACAAAAGATTAAAAGAATGAATTCAACGTTGAAATAGAATTTACATTTTTATGTAAACAAAAGATTAAAATAATGAATTCAATGTTGAAATAGAATTTACATTTTTATGTAAACAAAAGATTATAAGAATGAATTCAACGTTGAAATAGAATTTACATTTTTATGTAAACAAAAGATTAAAAGAACGAATTCAACGTTGAAATAGAATTTACATTTTTATGTAAACAAAAGATTAAAAGAATGAATTCAACGTTGAAATAGAATTTACATTTTTATGTAAACAAAAGATTAAAAGAATGAATTCAACATTGAAATAAAATTTACATTTTTATGTAAATAAAAGATTAAAAGAATGAATTCAACGTTGAAATAGAATTTACATTTTTATGTAAATAAAAGAATAAAAGAATGAAATGCAGCGTTGAAATATAATTTACATTTTTATGTAAATAAAAGAACAAAGAAATAAAAGAATGTTTTTAAATGTTGAAATATTATCTTCAATTTTAAATGAATTAAAAATGAATGGGTATCGGTAGTTGTTTAGCTTGTTGTTGGATTGAATGACGTTATTATGAACGTTTTATATTTGTATATTTATATATAGATATAATTAAATTTATACGAATCAAGCACGGTAGTTCGCGTTTTGGAATCATGCTTTTAAATGACAATACCAAAAGATCCGACCGTCGGATTTTCCCAAAACTGAGACCGTTAGGACCGTTTTGGGAAGATCTTTCCAACGATCTGAACTTCGTTAAAATCCAACGGTTAGATTTTGAGAAATATGTAAATCAAAATTGGTTGAAAACAGAGCCAGGGTCGCCCTTCGACCCGGAGCATCGTTAAATAAAGATTTAATTATTTTAAATAATTAAAGATAAGAATTAATCGTAAATAAAATAATATAATGATATGAAATAGGTTTTCTCAAATTATATATGCGATAATTATTTGGAAAGTCCGAGTTAATCTCATTCCAAATAATCAAACGACGTTAAAAATCGAAGTTTGGAAGACGGCGATTGAAGACCGTCAATCTTCCCATCGAGTGGAAAACGATCGAGGCCCTGAATTGACTTGCTCCCAATTCAAGGGTCATGGTAATTGTCCAAACGAACATGTTGATTGCACGGATATGCGGGTACCTCTTTTCCGTATGGGACGTATGTGACGAGGGTATCTCTAGTTTCGTTCAGACCCAGAATGGGCTTATAAATGGAATGTGTGTCCGACATTGTACTCCTTTATATTGTATTTATTGATTTTCTGCCGAATGTATGAATGTTTGGTGGCGGAGAATCTATTCTCTTGCTTAACACCCTTTTGTATATTCTGGCAAAGGATTAATAGTATGATATGGATTGACAGTGTGGCATGCCAAGATGCAATGATCAAGGTTTCTTATTGAAAAGCAGAACCTTGTGGTGACGATCAAAGCACAGCTCGAATAAGCATAGCTTAGTGTATTACGTAGCCTCACGAGCCTCACAACCCGGTTGAGTCTAAAATGGAGAAAGCGAACGCAGGGAGAGCAGCACATTTCTTTTTAGCTAGAAGTTGTGTATGTGTTTTACATGGCCCGGCATTTTACTTATGTGGATGATGGAATGAGGCGCCTCGGATATTAGGTCATATAGGACTGGGAAACGTATGTTCAGGAATAACTAATCCACAAAATCGTATGTGCGGACCGACCCTGCAGGATTCAAGGGTTCACTGCAGGGAATCCTGAGACATTAGCTAGCGTGTCTCGAATCGATAAGGAGATCGTTCCTAGCCTTGACTCATGATGGAAAACCAAATTCCCAATACGACCCTACGGACTTGATTGTATTACTAGTATGGCGATATAGTAGGATGGCGTACTATGCTGCCTAGGATTGATACATTTACTTTGATTGTTTTGAAATATATATACCATAATAATAATATCAAAATTCGTTTTTATCATATTAAGCATGTTAATCATCAAAAGGTAAAACTCTATCCTCTAGTTTGCGTTATATTGTGTGATGGGACTTGAGTCTTATGATGATTCCATTTTTCCAAAAGCATTGCGTTGTTTACGATTTACATATTTATCTGTTCTGTCACTTTAAATTATGCACGGTAATCCATTAGGATAAACCTGTTCCGCATTAGCGGCGTGGTCTTTGGATTTGCCTTATTACTATTAGTTAAATTAGTTAAGAATTCTCACACCAGTCCCAGGACTGACTCATAGTTTGTTTTCACCTTTGCAAACTCGGATGCCCTCTTTTCCACATGGGCAACCAAGTAACAGGTTTAGTTTCTTTGGAGTTTCTATCTTGGAGTTGCTTATCTATCTGGGAGTTGCTTATTTGGAGGTGCTTTTGTTGGACCATGAAGACTATCTATCATTTATCTTTTGTTTGCATTTTATCTTTAGATTTTGAGACATCGAAACTCATTTTATTTCCAGTTGTTCTATTTTGAAGTTGAAACTTATTTCCTTTTGCTGAAACTTGATGTAATAATTTAGGACTTTGTGACTGTGGAATTCTGTGTTTGATGACATTCATATTTCTGCTGCTATGATATTGTTATTCTATAGTTTTCCTATGCTATGTTGTATCTGTGATCTGTATTGTTGTATTTATGTTGTATTCCAAATGATTATTCCTTACTTTCATTCCGTGGAAGTTTGGGGTTATCACAAACAAGACGAATTAGAACACAAACAGAAGAACATTTCGTTGTTTATTACAACAATTCCATCAGAATACAAGAATATACAGAGTAAGAATAAATATTACACATTGATAAATACCAGACATTTAAATTAGATTTAAATACATAGCAGCGGGAAAAAATACGACACACAACTGAAAGAAATACACGGATACAGAGCTTTCCGAGTATCGTTCCAGCTGTAAACCAAGATCCTGTGAATATAAATCTGCAAAACCAAAACTACTAGCTGCCCATGTGGAAAATAGGGGCACCCAGAGTTTTGGTTAAAACAATAAACTCCAGGTCAGTCATGTGACTGGTGTGAGAGCTAAAACAGTTATTAATCTTTATTTTTAAAGTTAGGTAAATAAAGGGACCACGCCGTATAACACGGAACGGGTTTCCTCCCAAGAATACCAGTGCATAAAACAAACAGCGCAATGCTAAATAAAGAAAAATGAAGCTATTATAAGACCCAGGTCCCATCACATAATGCAACACAAGCCAGAGGATAGGGTTTTACCTTATAATAGCCAAAGAATGCTTGATACGCTAAATTTCATCATTTATTATTACTATAAGTGTATAATGTCAAAACAATTTCAATCATAAATATTAATCATAGACGGCATGGGTACCATATATCATGTCTCCATACTAGTTCTACAATCAAAACTGCAAAGGTCGTATTAGAAATTGGATTTCCGTCATGAGTCGAGGCAAGGGGCAAGCTCCTCTCCGTTCAAGACACTCTAGCAAATGTCTCAGGACCACACACAGCGATCCTGGATCTTCAGGGCCGGTCCTCTCTTACTTTTGAGGATTAGTTATTCCTAAACACACGTTTCCCGGTCCTAACAGACCTATATCCGAGGCGCCTCGCATCCAACAACCACATAGGTAAAAAGTATATAATTGTCAGGGCTGGTAGGTCACTGACATCACCCATAGCTAGAAAGAAACGTCGTGTTCTCCCTGCAGTCACTATCTCGTTTTTGACCCATACCGAGATGTGGGGCTCGCGAATTAACGCTATACACAAAGTTGTGCCACATAGGCCGTGCTTTGATCATCAACCACAAGAATTTGCTTTTCAATAGAAGTCTTGATCATTTGCCACTTAGGCATGCCACACAGGCAATTCATCCATGCGATTGATATCTATCGATATATAATCTCTAAGCTCGTACGTCTCAGAGAAAGGCGTTAAGCAAGAGAACAAATTCTCCACCGCCAAACAGATATATATATTTAATAGAAATCAATCACACAGAATAAAATCCAAAGTCAGACACACAGTCCATTTAAAATTTCGTTCTGGGTCTAAACGAAACCGGAGGAACCTTACTCCTCGCATATCCATCGATCTCCAAGTACGTCTGGACGATCACCAACTGATTCCCTCCTCTTGGGTGTACAGCCCAATCAAGATCATCAATAATCATCCAAACGATGTGAAGACCTCCGATCTTCAACCACCGTCTTCACCTTCGACTTTTCGTCGAATCGGTTATTCAGAATGGGTATAAACCCGGCCTTTTCCAATAACTCGCGTATATAATAAACAAGTGTTACACAAACACAACATACGCCTCATTCCAATTCAGAATATTCTTTTATTCAAATTTTCACATTCTTAGGGAAAGGTTCCCATTAATTTTATCAAAGATATATTCTTTTGAATTTATTCTTTAATCTTCCTTTGTATATCATTTCAAACCATGTTAAGGTTTTCCAAACTAGTCGGGATTAGAGAACCACACCGAAGTAATCATTTATTTTATTTCCCAATTCCAACCTATTCATCCCATGGAGCAAAACTGGTAATACTCCATATCTAACACCACGGTGTTATCGGTAAATATTAATTACCATTTCACGTTCAAATCTAATCAAAGATTTAACTATCGCTTTGGAGCAAAACTGGTGATACTCCATTCTCGATCACTTTAATCTAATTAAACATTCATTAAAACTCCACTTAGTTTTAATCTTCCTAAAACTCAATATCTTGTTTTTAACTGGTTTAAAGAACCAATATCATCTAAAACACAGTTCACGATAAACCCAAAATCACATTCCATTGTTAATCGGGTTAAAGAACAGGTGTTATTCAAAACACCGCTCACGATAAACCCCAAAAACCAATTTAAATTCAATTCCAATTAAATACTAATTAACTGGACAATTTCACTAAATCTTAATTAATAGATTTATTCTTTTCTAAACTGGGTCCAAGAACAGTGTTATTCAAGATATCATTCACGACGAACCCAAAATCCCATTTGATATTAAATAAAAGGCTCTGAATAGAAAATATATCGGCTTATATTCAATATCAAATTCTGAAAACAAAAAATATCGTATTGGAAATAACAATATAAATATATCTTTAAAATTTCCACAACCATATCTGTATAATCACGAAATCCAACATCGATATACCCCGAAGATAATTTTGATTCAAATCCATTCCAATCCGTATATTGGAAATTCTGATTATTTTTAAAACCACTCTCAATCCATTTTATTTATCCAAAAATAATTGGATTTTAATTCTAGTTATATACTAGTTCATTTCAATAAAAATATATTTGTATCCTTACAATATGGATTTTTTTCATCCCAGTTCTTTCCAGTTCATATATTATGATTTTACACAAATTATAGATATTTTTAATAATTTTATCAACGCCCAGACAGTCGATTTCCAATAACGGTCGTCGAACTGCACTTACAATGACCTTTTCCAAATTTGATTTGTACATAATTCCAAATCCCGCCGTTAGATTTCAAATTCCTAATATACATTGGAAAGCTCTTTTCGATACGAACCAAAAGGTTCCGGTTTAGGAGAATCCGACGGTCAGATCTCCCGCAACGTCAATTCGAAGTCAATGGTCGAAACTCGTGAACTGCTGCGGCACGGCGTGGCGCGTTCTATTCAGGCCATTTAACATATATAATATATATTATATATATTTCATCATATTCAATTCAAAACGTATTTTATAAATCGTTTTGAATTCGTTTTCAAAACAATTTCAACTTCATATTCAATTTCAAATCAAAATTGAATATTTCATATCATTACTATATAAATGATAATATTTTCAAAACGTTATATTTTGAAATCACTTTCTTTTCTATATTCATTATAAAAACGAAAATAATCGATATAAATATTGTTCGCGTCAAAATGGCGCATATCTAATCAACACGACTTTATATATTTCATTAACTACCTTATTCTATTCAACAAATGAATATTTTCTTCAACACATGAATATATACTTTCTTTCAACACATGAGTATTCTCAACACATGAGCATCGTCAACACATGACTATTTATGTTATTCAACACATGAATATAATTTATTTTCTAAATTGGAATGAGACCACTCAATTACCATATAATGTTAATTATATGGATTTCCATACAACATATGTATATAATAGCAACGATAAATAATCAACCATCATCCAGATTGCACTACACAACTGCATAAGCATTAAATATAACTAATTAATGCTTACTATAACTACCCGCATTCTACACATCATAGGATAGTAGAATATTTATTTCTTTCACATACGAAGTCATATGGTCATGTAACTTTGGGAGACGACTATTGAGGTCATTTCCTATGTTCATGATTTTTCCTGATTTTTAAATGACTGTTTTGCCCCTAGCTGATCTTGTTTTGGCCAAAACTTTTGATTGGAAAGGAGTTTTGACCTGAAACCAGTTCCATTGGCTCCGAATGATGGTTTACAATTTCGTAGAGTGGTCACATTAGCCGAACGGACTCATCGTTTGGGAGATATGGCCGAAACAAGTTTCAGATGGTAAAAAACATCTTAATTGGGCTTAACCGGGTGATTAACAGCTAGGCCCAAAGGGGATTTCGGGATTTGGAGTATTTAAGGGTTGTAAGGGTTAGGGATTTTGGTTTTTCTCATTTCCCAGCCGCCACATACATCTTAGAAAACCCTAACAATGGCCTCCAACATCTAGAATCATCCCTTATCACTTCTTAATCAAGTTTTGGCTTAAACTACATCAAATTAAAGAGGAATAGCACCAAAGCAAGGTTAGAGCTACTAAGTTGCAATGAGAACAATGCCAAATAGAGATTCATTTCAGATTTGGTATTTTATTTGTGGCCAAGGTGAGTGATTTGCATGGTTCCTCACTAATTATGGTTAATTAAGGGTAATTAGTGATAATTAGCGAATTTATACATGTTAAAAATCTGGAAAAAATATTGATAAATTTCAAAATATTATTTTAGACCTTTGTTAGAAAATTTGGCTAGTTTGGTCAAGTTTTGTTAATCCTATCATTAGTTTTGTTTAAGCACGCTTAAGGGAAAATATGGGGTTTTGGCTATGTTTGATCTATTTTAACCTATCAAGTTGTTGTTTTGATGTTCCTTGTTGATGTTATATGTTCCTTATGACTGTTTGGTATGAATTGTGATTGTTTAGAATAGTTAGATTGGTCGAAAACGCTGTTGAGTGGCGTAAACAGTCGCTGGAAAAAAAGTGCAGGAATTTGGCCGATCCGGATCGGATCGGAGGAAGGGGCCCGAACCGAACTGACCAGGAGGCCTCTCGTGTGCCACTCCGACCCGAACCAATGCACCATGGAGAAGCTTGAGAGACCCGACCCGATCCGGAGTGCTTGGGAAGAAGGATCGAACCAGAGGAGTTTTCCACAAAGCCAGGAGGTGTGGACCCCAATCCGAACCGTTGGAGGAAGGTCACCCCGACCCGAACCGCTGGAAGGAGGTCACTACGATCCGAACCAATCTGGAGAGGGTGCTACGAACCGATATGAACCCGAGCCTAGATGATGATCACGAACTGAATGAAGACCGATCCAAAGATGGTGACCAAAACCCGAGGTGCAAAGGTAGTCCAAATAAGTAATTTTGACTCAGGATCCACATGGGAACCAATGAGTGAACTTCATGATTGGGCTTTGCTGCGGGACGTGTGCAAAGGGATTGTCGATGTCTGTAACTTTGGATCACTATGTGTAGGGAGTACGTGAACGGATTCAGGGCCATAGTGGCCTAGGTACGACTAAAGAGCTATAGATCAATGAAATGGGGTCAATTGCAAAGGTTTGGTCATGACTCCATGTGGTAAGCTTGGTAGTAGCAGCAGTTGTATATGTCGAACTCTGTCACTACTTCGATGGGTCTAGTGATTGACAGTGGTGGACATCGTATGCTTTACGCACTGAGTGAGAGATGTGAGGATGGTTGCTATGTTTGATTTGTTTGCCATCATTATGACATGCACACCCCCACCCCGTTATCTTTACACCATTTATTCAAATGGCACCTTAGAGTATTGTACGGTATGTAGTGCTAACTCTTTGGTTGCAGGTCCAGGTTCATGTATGGTTTAGTATACCTGTTATTGTTCTGTTTAGCTGCTTATCGCTCATACCAGGCTTTTTGTCTGACCCAAAGTTTTATGTCTCTTCTTATTACTCTGGGTGCTCTCATGAGCAGACTAGAGACAGGTTAGGTGGTATGCACGAGTAGCTGTACCGGAGACGAGCAGGAGGCTTCCACGTATGATACATACATATATATATATATATATATATTCTCTCTGTGTTGCTGCGGTCACTACTTTGGGCAATAGTGATGTACCTTTCTTTCTTTTGTTTAGAAACAGTAATTTGGAAAGTTGTAATAAGCTGTATTTGGATTTCCGCTGCTCTAATGATGATGTTGATGTTGGTTTTAGTTTTCAGCTTATGCACTGTCTCACCTGTTTTATGTCAAGTATATTATTATATTTTGTTCTATGCGCTGTGAGACATTCTACAGGTTCTTGATTAGTTCATTTTCTTCTTTCCTTTCTTTGGCGACCGTTCCGTGCTAGTCGGGCATGTGTACAGCGCACTTTCGGAGGAAAAGACGGCTGGTGCGGGCAGGCCATCACACTTGGTATCAGAGCTCTAGGTTGCGTAGTTAACCTAGGAAAGTTATCAGGGAGAGATAGTATACGTATATGAGAGCGATTATTTTTGATTATTTTGGTTTCAAAGCTATATATATATATTATTATTAGCATAACTAAGGATGAAGTTGCACTGCACTAGCACCACTATGGAGATGGTTAATCGTTTTCTCTTTACAGATTGAAAGATGAGCCGATACGCAAGAGGTGCCAGTAGAGGAGCCAATAATGGGAATGTTGCTGACATGAGGACGATGTTTATTGACCTCATGAGGGAGATGCTTAGGGATGTGCAGAGGGTAGCTCCCAATGCTGGTAATGGTGGTGGTCCGATAGTTCAGGCGCCTAGGGCCGATTTCGCCAAGCTGAACAAGGATTATACTAGTCTTGGTGGGAAGCCATTCCACGGAACGAAGTTGGCTACGGATGTTCAGGATTGGCTGGATAGCTGCGAACGTATCTTCGAAGACTTGGGTATCGAGGATGCAATGAAGAGAAGGCTAGCATCCCATTAGCTGCAAGGACGAGCAATGAATTGGTGGAATGCTATAAAGGCAGCTACTCCCGAGGATCAGATTACTTGGGATCAGTTTAAGGCTCGCTTTAGCGATAAGTTCATTCCAGCTGCTCAGAAGTCAGTGTTGTTTAAGAAATTCTTGGAACTCAAGCAGAAAGGCAGAGCTGTCTCAGAGTATATTGTCGAATTCGACACTTTGTCGAAATATGGGTTATCCCTAATAGATACTGCCGAGAAGAAGAACGAGAAGTTCATAACTGGCTTGGATGGATACTTGGGGGAAAGGCTTATTAACCACATCGATGATACGTTTGAATCGATTGTGGGGAAAGCATTGAGGTCAGAGAGTCTTTACCCTATGTCAAAGATTGAGGTTGCATCTGCAGAGGAGCCAAAGCCGCAAGCAAGAGGTGGAGGCAAGAATGGTTCTTAGAATAAGAGAAAGCAGAATTAGACTAAGGATGGCCAGAAGAAAAAGGATAAGAAGGATGTTGAGTGCTTTAGCTGTGGTAAGAAGGGCCATTATGCTAGTAATTGTCGGGCTAAGCCAGCGGATAGGAAGTGTTTCAACTATGGCCAAGTGGGACATCACAAGGATAAGTGTCTGCAACCCCCCAAAGAGAAGCAGATGGTGAAAGCATATGCCCTTAATGTTATTCCTTCTTCGTTGAATGCCCCAACTGCGGCGCAGAAGGGAAAGAATGTCGTTATTTAAGGTATGCTTTCTGTTTATGATGTTCCTGTTAGAGTTTTGTTTGATATAGGAGCTTCCAGTTCCTTCATATCTAGTGACCTGGTAGATAGGTTGGGATTGGAGCCCGAGATCGTCGATAGACCTTTAGTAGTGACGAACCCGATTGGTGGTTCGACTAACCTTAACATGATTTGTCGTAATGTGGTCTTATCAAGTCATGGATGCATGTTTGTTTGTAATTGCTTTGTTTTTGGCTTTACTGGGTTTGGCATTATTTTGGGAGTTGATTGGCTCCAAAGATACGGGGTGGTGGTAGACCGTGAGGGCTTTTTGGTGACAGCTAGAGCGGATGATGGGCAGAGGGTAGTGTTTGGTGGTCTACCTAGTGATGGGGTAATGGCTAGTTTTCTAAATTCCCTCGACATCCCGCATAGTGAGTTGTCCAGTTTGCCCGTGGTTGGCCAGTATCTGGACGTCTTCGAAGAAGTGACCGGGCTTCCACCACACCGAGAGATTGAGTTCCGTATTGATTTAGTGAAAGATGCCAGACCTATAGTGATGCCACTTCGTCGTATGGCACCAAGGGAGCAGCGAGAGCTCGGGGTGCAAGTCAACGATCTTTTGAAGAAGGGATTTATCAGAAGGAGTGTTTCTGAATGGGCATCACCAGTTGTGTTTGCTACCAAGGCGGATGGTTCCCTTCGTTTGTGTGTAGACTACCGCGAGTTGAATAAGGTGACGAGGAAGAACAAGTATCCTCTACCGCGGATAGATGATTTGTTTGATCAGTTGAGTGGAGCGAGAGTGTTTTCTCTGTTGGATCTCGCGACAGGTTTCCATCAGCTTAGAGTGGAAGCTGAGAGTATAGATAAAAAGGCGTTTCGGACGCCGTCTGGATTTTATGATTGGTTGGTCATGCCATTCGGGCTGACCAATGCCCCAGCATATTTTGTGGATCTTATGAATAGGGTATTCAGAGATCAGTTGAATAAGTTTGTCCTTGTGTTCATAGATGATATTTTGTTCTACTCGAGGACAGAGGAAGAACACAAGGAACATTTGAGGATAGTGATGGAGGTGTTGAGAAAACAACAATTGAAAGCAAAGTTTTCTAAGTGTCACTTATGGAGGAGGGAAGTGAGATTCTTGGGCCTTGTTGTTTCAGAGAATGGTATTGTCGTGGATCCTGCGAAGATGGCTACGGTACAAGATTGGTCTACGTCCAAGAATGCAACGGACATAAGAAGTTTCTTGGGATTAGCCGGATATCATCGTAAGTTTATCTAAGACTTCTCCAAGATAGCAGCACCGTTGACTCAGTTGACCAAGAAGAATCAAGCTTTCGTCTGGGACGAAAAGTGCGAGAATGCATTTAAGAGTCTAAAGGAAAAGTTCACATGTGCACCAGTGTTAGTCATTCCTAAGGGGAATGAAGAGATGATGGTATATACGGATGCATGTGGTACCCGACTAGGTGCTGTATTGATGCAAGGCGGTAGGGTTGTAGCTTATGCAAGTCGGCAATTGAAACCGCATGAGAAAAGATAACCTACCCATGATTTGGAATTGGCAGCAATAGTGTTTGCACTGAAGATGTGGAGATATTATCTCTTGGGGGAAAGATTTGAGTTGTTTACTGATCATAAATCATTAAAGTATCTCTTCTCTCAGAAGGATCTAAATCTTCGACAGCAAAGATGGTTAGAATTTTTATCTTCCTATGATTTCAACATCGCATATACACCAGGAAAGGGCAATGCAATGGCTGATGCATTGAGTAGAAGACATGCCAGTTTAGGGGCTATGTTTCTAGAATGGAGCAACTGGAGTACATCGCTGGGTATGATTTCAGACCAAAGTGTGAATTGGATCCAGAAATGTTAGCAAATTTGACGATCAGACCCACTTTGATTGAGCGGATCGACTCTAGTCAGAGGGACGATCCTGACCTATTGGAGATCATCTCGAAGTTAGAGATGGGTATCGATGAGGAGATGAACAAGTATGGGCTTGATCGAGATGGATGGCTTAGAAAGAATGGAAGGCTTGTTGTACCCAATGTCAATGGATTGAAAGATGAAGTGCTTAGAGAATGTCATCACTCAAAACTGACTATACATCCCGGTGGTAACAAGATGTATTGAGACATGAAGCAGATATACTACGGGGAAGGGATGAAAAGAGACGTTGGGAAATTTATATCCAAATGCATGAATTGCCAACTAGTTAAAGCTGAGAAAAAGAAGCCTAGTGGTTTGTTACAACCATTAGAAATTCCAGAATGGAAATGGGAACAAGTGTCAAAAGATTTTATTGATGGGTTACCAAGGACTAGATCGGGCCATGATAGCATTTGGGTGATTGTGGACCGATTGACCAAAAGTGCAAGATTTATACCCGTCAAGTCGAATAGGACAGCAGCTAAGTTACTGAACTATATGTAAAGTGGGTAGTGAGATTCCATGGAATACCCAAAGGCATTGTGAGTGATCGAGATCCGTTGTTCACTAGTGGATTTTGGAAAAGCTTACAAGAGGCGTTAGGATCAGAATTACATTTGGTACCGCGTATCATCCTCAAACCGATGGACAGACAGAGAGGGTGAATCGAGTATTAGAAGACCTCTTGAGAGCCTGTGTATTGGATTTTGGTGGATCATGGGATGACCATTTGCATCTAGTAGAGTTTGCATATAATAATAGTTATCAATCCAGTATTGGTATGGCTCCATTTGAAGCTTTGTACGGAAGACCGTGCAACTCACTGTCATGTTGGTTAGAAACTGGTGAGAAGTTTGTGCTTGGACCAGATGTGATAAGAGAAACTTCAGACAAGATCAAGATCATTCAACAGCGAATGAAGGCTGCCCAAGATAGGTAGAAAAGTTATGCTGATAAGAGGAGAAGAGAATTAAAGTTCTCCATTGGCGACTTGGTGTTTGTCAAGATCACTCCGTTAAAGAGCGTGATACGATTTGGCAGGAGAGGCAAGTTAGCACCAAGATTTGTTAGTCCATTCCCAGTTCTTGAGCAAATTTGGAATTTGGCATATAAAGTTGAATTACCAGAGAAGATGGTAGGAGTTCATAACGTATTTCATGTTTCCCAGCTAACGAAGTTCGTACATGACCCAGATGCGACTATTTCACCTGATTAGTTGGATGATATCGAAGTTGAACCCGAGGCGGTTGGGAACCGCAAGCCTATACGTATTGTTGGGAACGATACGAAGCAGCTTCGAAGGAAGGCGGTGAAATTAGTCAAAGTTCAGTGGGGAGAGAATGAGAATGACTGTACTTGGGAGACAGAGGAGAGCATTAGGCAGGCGTATCCAGTACTCATCGTCTGGTAAGATTTTAACTTCGATTTAGTCTTTCCGCATGCTAGGATAGGCTTGTTTTGTTTGTTTTGCATGATTAATTGTTGTATATGGATGGTAGGCATGCGGGATACTTAGTATGTTTTGGGTTAAGGAATTTCGGGGACGAAATTTCTTAAGGGGGGAGAGTGTAACGACCCGCATTCTACGCATCATAGGATCGTAGAATATTTATTTCTTTCACATACGAAGTCGTATGGTCATGTAACTTTGGGAGACGACTATGGAGGTCATTTCCCATGTCCATAATTTTTCCCGATTTTTAAATGACCGTTTTGCCCTTAGCTGATCTTGTTTTGGCCATAACTTTTGATTGGCAAGGAGTTTTGATCTAAACCCACTTCCATTGGCTCCGGATGATGGTTTACAATTCCGCAGTGTGGTTACATTAGCCGAACGGACTCACCGTTTGGCAGATATGGCCGAAACAAGTTTCAGATGGTGAAAAACAGCGGCTTAACCGGGTGATTAGCAGCTAGGCCCAAAGGGGATTTCGGGATTTGGAGTATTTAAGGGATGTTAGGGATTTCGGTTTTTCTCATTTCCCAGCCGCCACGAACATCTTAGAAAACCCTAACGGTGGCCTCCAACATCTAGAATCATCCATAATCACTTCTTAATCAAGTTTTGGCTTAAACTACATCAAATTAAAGAGGAATAGCACCAAAGCAAGGTTAGAGCTGCTGAGTTGCATTGGGAACAGCGCCAAACAGAGATTCATTTCAGATTTAGTATTCTATTTGTGGCCAAGGTGTGATTTGCATGGTTCCTCACTAATTATGGTTAATTAAGGGTAATTAGTGATAATTAGCGAATTTATGCATGTTAAAAATCTGGAAAAATAATGATAAATTTCGAAATATTATTTTAGACCTCTGCTAGAAAATTTGGCTGATTTGGTTAAGTTTTGTTAATGTTTTATTTAAGCACGCTTAAGGGAAAATATGGGGTTTTGGCTATGTTTGATCTATTTTAACCTATCAAGTTGTTGTTTTGATGTTTCTTGTTGATGTTATATGTTCCTATGACTGTTTGGTATGAATTGTGATTGTTTAGAATAGTTAGATTGGTCGAAAACGCCGTTGAATGGCGTAAACAGTCGCTGGAAAAAAGTGCAGGAATTTGGTTGATCCGGATCGGATCGGAGGAAGGTGCCCGAACCGAACCAACAAGGAGACCTCTCCGCGAACCGAACCGCCCCTCCAAGCTGTTGTATCCACGAGACGATCTGGGCCCGAGCCCACGGTCCGATCCGCCTCTCGTGTGCCACTCCGACCCGAACCAATGCACCATGGAGAAGCTTGAGAGACCCGACCCGATCCGGAGTGCTTGGGAAGAAGGACCGAACCAGAGGAGTTTTCCATGAAGCCAGGAGGTGTGGACCCCGATCCGAACCGCTGGAGGAAGGTCACCCTGACCCGAACCGCTGGAAGGAGGTCACTACGATCCGAACCAATCTGGAGAGGGTGCTACGAACCGATATGAACCCAAGCCTAGATGATGATCACGAACTGAATGAAGACCAATCCAGAGATGGTGACCAAAACCCGAGATGCAAAGGTAGTCCAAATAAGTAATTTTGACTCAGGATCCAGATGGGAACCAATGAGTGAACTTCATGATTGGGCTTTGCTGCGTGATGTGTGCAAAGGGGTTGTCGATGTCTGTAACTT
Source organism: Allium sativum (assembly GCA_030737875.1). Lineage (NCBI taxonomy): Eukaryota > Viridiplantae > Streptophyta > Magnoliopsida > Asparagales > Amaryllidaceae > Allium > Allium sativum. The sequence continues at coordinate 360,560,698 of CM060921.1, read as the reverse complement.
TGGATCACTATGTGTAGGGAGTACGTGAACGGATTCAGGACCACAGTGGCCTTGGTACGACTAAAGAGCTATAGACCAATGAAGTGGGGTCACTTGTAAAGGTTTAGTCATGACTCCATGTGGTAAGCTTGGTAGTAGCAGTAGTTGTGCAAGTCGAACTCCGTCACTACTTCGATAGGTCTAGTGATTGACAGTGGTGGACATCGTATGCTTTACGCATTGAGTGAGAGATGTGAGGATGGTTGCTATGTTTGATTTGTTTTCCATCATTATGACATGCACACCCCCACCCCGTTATCTTTACACCATTTATTCAAATGGCACCTTAGAGTATTGTACGGTATGTTGTGCTAACTCTTTGGTTGCAGGTCCAGGTTCATGTATGGTTTAGTATACCTATTATTGTTCTGTTTAGCTGCTTATCGCTCATACCAGACTTTTTGTCTGACCCAGAGTTTTATGTCTCTTCTTATAACTCTGGGTGCTCTCACGAGCAGACTAGAGATAGGTTAGGTGGTATGCACGAGTAGCTGTACCGGAGACGAGCAGGAGGCTTCCACGTATGATACATATATATATAAATGTTCTCCCTGTGTTGATGCGGTCACTACTTTGGGCATTAGTGGTGTACCTTTCTTTCTTTTGTTTAAAGACAGTAATTTGGAAAGTTGTAAAAAGCTGTATTTGGATTTCCGCTGCTCTGATGATGTTGTTGATGTTGGTTTTAGTTATCAGCTTATGCACTGTCTCACCTGTTTTATGTCAAGTATATTATTACTATATTTTGTTCTATGCACTGTGAGAGATTCTACAGGTTCTTGATTAGTTCATTCTCTTCTTTCCTTTCTTTGGCGACCGTTCTGTGCTAGTCAGGCATGTGTACAGTGCACTTTTGGAGGAAATGCCGGCTGGTGCGGGCGGGCTGTCACACTTACACAGTCTGTCAATCAAACGATCGACATACCACTAAACAATTGGGATTAGTGTACGTCAAATATCATCCCAACACCCGTGTGGGGTTTCAATCCACAAACACCGAATATTATTTGTGCAGTTGGGCGACGTGTAAAATTTATCGTCCCAATCAATATCCTTCAAACGGGTGTACATAAACAAATCGTTCGATTTGTAAATGAATATTTATTTATTCACATTCACGTTAAAAATTATATTTTACCAATAAATAATTTATTTCAACACATAAATATATTTCCGTTCATTCCACATCACAATCAATTTTCACAACACAACAAAATCAAACAAATCGTCCATGGTCTGTGGACAACGGGTGTTGGGTGCTGCTAAGCACCATCTGCATCCTAGTATATAATTTTAACTAGAAAACAAGAGTTAAAGTGAGAAGTTCGCTCCGATTAGCTAAATCAAACGCCATGACTTTTCATATGTAGGAAACCTTCGTCGTGCTCACCTTTTGTCACTTTCGTTGCCCGTATTCACTACATATATAAAAATCACATTTTATATTGTTGTTATGTATATAAAAATCACATTTTTATAACTACGCTATATGGATAAAAATCACATTTTTATATTGCTATTATATGTATAAAAATTCTATTTTTATTTCGCTCTTCTACTAATAAAGATTATATTTTTATTACGCTATTCTTTATATAAAATCACATTTTTATATATAAAGATCGTATTTTTATATCTCTACTACATATATAAAAATCTCTCCTTTACACTGCTACTTCCATGATAAAAATTATATTTTTATCTTGCTAGTAATATAAAAAAAAAATATTTTTACTTCTCTATATATATAATAAAAAGGGTCCATTTATCACAGGTCCCTATTAAGTTTCAAAATTAGGCTCACATCCGATCCTAAACTTATTGTAAATTAGGTCCCTATTTTTCAAAAACATATTAAAAAAATATAAAAAAATCACGAAAATTCATTATTAAATAAAACACGTTCACGCCAAAAAAAATCAGATGGAAAAACAATCAAAAACCACGTCGAAACCCAAAATAACGCAAAATCAGCGAAACAACAGGTTTTTGCATCAAAAGATGCACCTATTTGTAAATAGTTGCACACATTCATGCTAATATTTCAGTGTTGCGCCCAAACTGCAGTATAAATGCATACATGTATGCAGCTAAACTGCATTACATGCATCCTTTTATGCATATATACAAATTTGACATGTTTTTTCAATCATTCACCATTTTCAGACATTGTTGCACACATTTATGCACTTGTACAGAATAAATGCATGCATTCATGCGTATATTCGCAAGCCTTTGTCCCTTTTAAAAATGTTGCACACATGCATGCATATATACAGAATAGTTGCATTCATGTATGCAACTTTTCGTTACACGTGAATCTCAGTTCAACTTTGTATGCATAAATGTATGCAGTTATTTGCTAATAGTTGCATACATGTATGCGTATATTGGTCCAGATTTTCAACATAAATACACTATATGAATATATGCATATATGTATGCTACTATAGGCAATAGTTGCACAGAAGTATGCAATTTTTTTTTGTTTTTTCAATTTGCGTGGACTCCTAAGATTATTTCCAGATTTTAGGAATTTTTTTTTTAGTGGCTGGCGCATTTTTTTCTGGTCAGAAATGAGAAAAGGCGAAGGGGGAGCAGCAGGAGGCGGAGGGGATCAAAATTTTTGGGCGGCACCTTCATTTTAGGGACCAGAAATGCATGTAAAGTTAGGGGGGACGTGGCTTTAATTAAGTTTGAAAATAAGGATGAGAGCCTAATTTTCACTAATAAAAATCAGATTTTTATTTCGCTACATATATAAAAATTATATTTATATATTCCGTATTATATAAAAATTCTATTTTCAATCCGCTACTCATATAAAAATCGAATTTTTATTTCGCTATAACAAATACAAAAATCGAATTTTCATATTCTCTTTCTTATAAAAATCATATTTTTATCTTCACTTTCATATAAAGGAAAATCACATTTTTATTTACTAAAAATTATATTTTTACATAACCAAAGATTGTATTTTTACCCTATTAAAAATCTAATCTTTTCTTCTATAAAGATCTAATCTTTAAAATCAATAAAAATCCAAACTTTCTTACATACCACATCATATATAATTTACCGTTCACCTTAAATCAAAATAAATGAGTAAAAACTCACCTTTTTATTGTAAAAATCCTTTCTTGGTCGCCGGAGCGGATCCACGTCGGCCTGAGGTAGGTGTCGCGATTGCTGGCATCAGGGGGGTCGGGGTAGCACCTAGGGCAGAGGCAGGGGTCTGTGGTGGAGGTGGAAGTCTTGGATTTGAGGCAGCGGGCTTTAAATCGAAGAAGAGGGGATAGGGGTGGCGCTAGGCAGAACTGAGAGTGGGGGTGGTGCGGCGTGGGATCTGGTCAGAGGTAGGGGCGCAGTAGGCGGATGGCGGGGCTAGCCCACGGCGGGGTTTCTTGCTTTGGGTGAGGGGTTTCTTCACGGGCTCGAGAGGAGAACGGGGAGATGGTGGAGGGGGTGCGGCGGTCGGAGGGGATGCTGGACAAGAGCGGCGACGGTAGTGGAGAGGGCAGAGGCGGCAGGGCGCGGGCTAGGGCTGAAGGCGGCGATGAGATAATTTGGGGGGGGGGGCGTGGCGGCTCTTAAGTAAACGATGGGTTGTGATTATAATGGGGGGGGGCCAATAGATATTTATATAATTTAATTTAAATTTTTATTCCCCAAAAAGTAACTTCTTATTTCAAACCCCAAATCAAACACAATGACTGTCGTCCCTAGCTAATTACCCCCATTCTGAACACAATGGAATACGTATCGTAGACTGATTCGACTGTTTCGATCAGTTTCCGTCAAAATCAAAATATAAATCTATATATTGAATTTGAACACACATTTCAATTTACCGGGGCCACATACGGACTCTAAAAATTCCCGAAAAATATTTTCTAGCTTCGTATTGACGATACGGTTCTAACAAAACTAATTTCACCAAATTCCGAGACCGTTTGAAAAATGGCCATTTTCTGGTCGATCGAAATTGACTGAAACTGTTAAAACATGTTTTCCTTAGCCACGCTCACATATTGATTCAGAAAATTATGAATTTGGAAACCTAGCAATAATTTGACATCCCGGATCCAACAAAAGTGGTTTCGTCGAAAACCGAGGTTGTATGCAAAATTTCCATTTTTTAGGGCTTTTATATATATATCAAAATATATATAAATTCCACAGCGACTTTTCTGAATTTTCAACTGGGCATATCTTCTTATTCCCGCTATGAAATTTCAATTTTTCGGATTCGTTGGAAAGATATTCTCAAATAGATTCTAATATTTTTGGTTTCGCCAAAATCCGGTGTACTTTTGAATCATGTACATTCATTTGAAATTCGAAATCGAAATTTCGAACTACCGCGCCATTTTCAATTCCTTTTTTATTTAAAATAAAATATTTATATTTTAACAACGATTCAAATAAATATATACGTTCTAATTCTATTAAAAATAAATTTCTCATCGTTATTATTTAAAATAATTCATTTTAAATATTCAAAATTCATCAAAATTGCCAAAATAAAAATTTTAAATTGGCTCAGAATTTCTGGGTTATTACAATCTCCCCCACTTAAAACTTTTCGTCCCCAAAAAGGAACGAAGCTGAAAGTTGTTTTACAAACTAACTCAACTTCCATTATTTTCTTTACGGCTTAAGTTCTTCAACTTTTCAGTTTCTAAGAACTTTTCAAAATTTTCAAAAATTTGGCTAACACCGTAGATTTTCGAAAAATTTCGCCTTAACCTCCCTTGCACCGGGAGCTTCGGGATATTTCAAACAGCCTCCCATGGCCTTCACCAATCCAAAAGAAAAAGAAAAAGCCAATCGGCTCATAAAATCATCAAATCCCCAAGAAATACAATAAACATGTACCTATTTGACGTGCAAACAATTTTATTCTTTAGCTCTAGCCTCCTTGCTATGACCTGTTCAATGTAAGTAAGTGTATATGCAAGCATTTTCAAACAATTTTTCAATACAGTTCAATATTCGGTTCAATTTGGCATAATGGTTCAAATTTTTAATTAATCAAACCAACTATCAAACAATACAACCAGCAATCAATTAGTGAATTAACGTTTCAAATTCATAATTTTAATATATATATATATACAGAAAATCATGTTTTTGATGCCAAATCACAACAATAAACCTATCTAGTTTTGGTTCTCACACTAGTCTAATGGAAATATATAGATATCACACCTTTCGAAACTCGAACACAAATACTGATAATGCGGCCGCATTACCAGAATTATCTCCGGGCGACTAGAGTGTGATTCTATATCTATCCAGTATATTAAAACTTCGAATATACGTTCATGACGCGTATATGAAAAATCTTTATATACTCGATTGTCCAAATTCATTACAAATAAAATATTCAAATACGTATAATTGAATTAAATTTTCAAAACAAAGTTTGTTTTCAAATTTTTATTTCAAACTTTTCACTCTTTCCACTCGTTCTAGGACACTACTGATCCCATCTCTAACGAGTCATTCTCATTGGATATTACTAATCCAATCTTGGATGAATTCTTTCGTTTGGTTCTAATGTGTCTTGTTCTCGAGCTCTGCAAACCAAAGCTCTGATACCACTGTAGTAACTCATAACTTCCACGGTAAGGAAAGAACGAATAGCTTTGAGAACAACACACATCGGAACACAAACAGATGAACATTTCATTGTTTATTACAACAATTCCATCAGAATACAAGAATATACAGAGTAAGAATAAATATTACAAATTGATAAATATCAGAGATTTAAATTACATTTAAATACATAGCAGCGAAAAAAAAATAATACAACACACAACTGAAAGAAATACACGGATACAGAGCTTTCCGAGTATCGTTCCAGCTGTAAACCAAGATCTTGTGAATATAAATCTGCAAAACCAAGACTACTAGCTGCCCGTGTGGAAAATAGGGGCACCCAGAGTTTAGGTTAAAACAATAAACTCCAGGTCAGTCATGTGACTGGTGTGAGAGCTAAAACAGTTATTAATCTTTATTTTTAAAGTTAGGTAAACCAAAGGGCCACAACGTATAACACGGAACGGGTTTCCTCCCAAGAATACCCGTGCATAAAACAAAAAGCGCAATGCTAAATAAAGAAAAATGAAGCTATTATAAGACCCAGGTCCCATCACATAATGCAACGCAAGCCGAAGGATAGGGTTTTACCTTATAATAGCCCAAGAATGCTTGATACGCTAAATTTCATCATTTATTATTACTATAAGTGTAAAGTGTCAAAACAATTTCAATCATAAGTATCAATCATAGACGGCATGGGTACTATATATCATGTCTCCATACTAGTTCTACAATCAAAACCGCAAAGGTCGTATTGGAAATTGGATTTCCGTCATGAGTCAAGGCAAGGGGCAAGCTCCTCTCCGTTCGAGACACTCTAGCAAATGTCTCAGGACCACACACAGCGATCCTGGATCTTCAGAGCCGGTCCTCTCTAACTTTTGAGGATTAGTTATTCTTGAACACACGTTTCCCGGTCCTAACAGACTCATATCCAAGGCTCCTCGCATCCAACAACCACACAGGTAAAAAGTATATAAATGTCAGGGCTGGTAGGTCACTGACATCACCCATAGCTAGAAAGAAACGTCGTATTCTCCCTGCAGCCACTACCCCGTTTTTGATTCATACCGAGGTGTGAGGCTCGCGAATTAACACTATACACAAAGTTGTGCCATGTAGGCCGTGCTTTGATCATCAACCACAAGACTTTGCTTTTCAACAGAAGCCTTGATCATTTGCCACTTAGGCATGCCACACAGGCAATTCATGTCATGCGATTGATATCTATCGATATATAACCTCTAAGCACGTACGTCTTAGAGAAGGGCATTAAGCAAGAGAATAAATTCTCCGCCGCCAAACAGATATATATTTAATAGAAATCAATCACACAGAATAAAATCCAATGTCAGACACACAGTCCATTTACAAGTTCGTTCTGGGTCTAAACGAGACCGGAGGAACCTTATTCCTCACATATCCATCGATCTCCAAGTACGTCTGGACGATCACCAACTGATTCCCTTCTCTTGGGTGTACAGCCCAATCAAGATCATCAATAATCATCCAAACGATGTGAAGACCTCTGGTCTTCAACCACTGTCTTCATCTTCGACTTATAGTCGAATCGGTTATTCAGAATGGGTATAAACCCAGCCTTTCCGAATAACCCGCGTATGTAATAAACAAGTGTTACACAAACACAACATACGCCTCATTCCAATTTAGAATATTCTTTTTTTCAAATTTTCACATTCTTAGGGAAAGGTTCCCATTAATTTTATCAAAGATAAATTCTTTTATATTTGTTCTTTAATCTTTCTTTGGATATCATTTCAAACCATGTTAAGGTTTTCCAAACTAGTCGGGATTAGCGAACCACACCGAAGTAATCATTTAATTTATTTCCCAATCCCAACCTATTCATCCCATGGAGCAAAATTGGTAATACTCCATATCTAACACCAAGGTGTTATCGGTAAATATTAATTACCATTTCACGTTCAAATCTAATCAAAGATTTAACTATCGCTTTGGAGCAAAATTGGTAATACTCCATTCTCGATCACTTTAATCTAATTAAAGATTCATTAAAACTCCACTTAGTTTTAATCTTCCCAAAAATCAATATCCTTTTTTAACTGGGTTAAAGAACCAATATCATCTAAAACACGGTTCACGATAAACCCAAAATCACATTCCATTGTTAATCGGGTTAAAGAACAGGTGTTATTCAAAACACCGCTCACGATAAACCCCAAAAACTAATTTAAATTCAATTCCAATTAAATACTAATTAACTGGACAATTTCACTAAATCTTAATTAAAAGATTTATTCTTTTCTAAACTGGGTCTAAGAACAGTGTTATTCAAGATACCATTCACGACGAACCCAAAATCCCATTTGATATTAAATACAAGGCTCTGAATAGAAAATATATCAGCTTATATTCAATATCAAATTCTGAAACAAACAAATATCTTATTGGAAATAACGATATAAATATATCTTTCAAATTTCCACAACCGTATCTGTATAATCATGAAATCCAACATCGAAATATCCCGAAGATAATTTCGATTCAAATCCATTCCAATTCGTATATTGGAAATTCTGATTATTTTTAAAACCACTCTCAATCCATTTTATTTATTCAAAAATAATTGGATTTTTATTCTAGTTATAAACTAGTTCATTTCGATAAAAATATATTTTTATCCTTACAATATGGACTTTTTTCACACCAGTTCTTTCCAATTCATATATTATGATTTTACACAAATTATAGATATTTTTAATAATTTTATCAAGGCCCGGACAGTCGATTTCCAATAACGGTCGTTGAACTGCACTTACAACGACCTTTTCCAAATTTGATTTGGACATAATTCCAAATCCAACCGTTAGGTTTCAAATTCCTAATATTCATAGGAAAGCGCTTTTCGATACGAACCCAACGGTTCCGGTTTTGGGAGAATCCTAAGGTCGGATCTCCCGCAACGTCAATTCGAAGTCAATGGTCGAAATTCGCGAACTACCGCGGCGCGGCGCGTTCTGTTCAGGCCATTTAATATATATTATATATATTTCATCGATTTCAATTCAAAATGTATTTTATAAATCGTTTTGAATTCGTTTTCAAAACAATTTCAACTTCATATTCAATTTCAAATCAAAATTGAGTATTTCATATCATTACTATATAAATGATAATATTTTCAAAACGTTATATTTTGAAATCACTTTCTTTTCTATATTCATTATAAAAACGAATATAATCGATATAAATATCGTTCGCGTCAAAATGGCGCATATCTAATCAACACGGCTTTATATATTTCATTAACTACGTTATTCTATTCAACAAATGAATATTTTCTTCAACACATGAATATATACTTTTCTTTCAACACATGAATATTCTCAACACATGAGCATCGTCAACACATGACTATTTATGTTATTCAACACATGAATATAATTTATTTTCTAAATTGGAATGAGACCCACTCAATTACCATATAATGTTAATTATATAGATTTCCATACAACACATGTATATAATAGCAACGATAAATCCAGAGTGCACCACACAACTGCATAAGTATTAAATATAACTAATTAATGCTTACACAGTCTATCAATCAAACGATTTTAATTTGAAAAATAAGCAACTTTTTGTTTGGAGTATTTTACCCTATATCAGCGTTTTGGGAACTTCACAGACTACGTTAATTTGTCTATTTTATTATATTTCTGGAATTATAATATATTGCTCAACACAATAGTATTTTTGTCTCTGTCTGTAGCGGCTCATACACAAATGAAGTTTTCCATAAATGACATATCGCTAGACTTCATTATATAAGTCACCTTAGATGATCGTATAAAATCTAATACATCACCTGTCGTTCATGTTGTGTTAAGTTGTAACAAATATTTCAAGACCACCAAATATTTGCAGACGATGGCACACTAAGAATATAGGTGTATTTCGAAAGCATGGAAATTCTACAAAAGGGAAAATATTGGTTTTGGTTGTGAAAACATTTGACTGTATTCAACATAGAATCACATATTTAATTATAAGGTTTTCAGAACAATGTGTAGGCACGATTTTAAGTCCTCATCAAAATTAAGTTAAATACAGACAGCGTGCCCGCCACATAAACATGCTAATCACATGAATGTGGCCATCACGTGTACACCCTCCCCACTCTTCTGTTATATCTATATATTGGCATTCCTCCTTTCATTGGTTCCTTTGGTCAAAAATGAGGACCATATCTCCTAAAAGTTAAAAACAATTCTCTGTTTAATCGTAAACCTTTTTCAGAACCACCCACTTTCCATTTCGTTTTCATTCGCAACGATTCCTTCAATCAAACACTAAAGAAATTCGCAACTTCTAAATTAGAGACAAAATCCAATTCAAAATGAAAACTTGTGAAAAATTCAAAGTCAAAATGAAATCAAATGATTTTGCCTCAATAAATTTATATACGCTACAGCTCTTTCGAAGTTGCTTTCTTTGGGTGCGGCGCATTCTTTGGATGTTCGATTCACCACCGTGAACCCCGGGTTTGCGATCTCTTAATTTCTACCTACGATTTGAATACCTAAGGCCGATTCGATCTTGGTCACAGATAGAGTTGAAGATGAGCGATGTTGAAGTCGTATTTATCTGGGATCAGGTGCGTTGGAGCTGAGTGAACGGGTATGGTTGCCAATGGAGATGGACGGTCAACTGTCCATTAGGGTGAGAAGTACTGTAGGTGAAGTGGTGTTTTTTTTTGGGAAGTTTAGCATGAATGTTTGTAAAACAACATGCGTATCCGTTGGGAAGGCCGCGATATGTTGTGAAAGGTGTCGAAAATGGTGTTTGTGAGTACGGTGGTGAAGCAAATGTAGTAAATGATGGAAAGACGTGGGGTCATACTGCAGGTAATGGGTAGTAAGTGGAGAAATGAGGTATCTTGAGGGTTTAGCAATAGCCATGAAAACGCAGCAAATTTCCTGGGAAGAAAGTGATTACACTAATCATTTGATTAGGAAGTAAGGAGGGGATTGCGTTGGACTAGAAATGAGGAAGACATGTTCTTTTTGGTGTTAAAAACTGGAATGCGGTTACCCAGTATTTGGAAAAACGAGAATCAAATGGTAAATTGGCATGGTGAAGTCATGTGCTTCAGTGATGCCGTTATAGTGGAGGAAGTTGGCTTGGTTATGTTGAAGACTATTGGAAGCCAGTTGATAAAGGTAAAAAAATAACAAAAGGAAAAGCTAAGCATGGAAGGAGAAGCTCATGAAGAGCAAATGAACAGCGTGGTGGGGTTAAATTCTTTTGGAAGGTGGATGAGTTGTGGGAGGAGAAACATAAGGCTGTGTGGGGTTCTTTACTGTTGCATGCTGCCTTTATACAGAACGAGGAATAAGGAAGATTTGTAAGTGAATATTGAAATGTGATTAACAGTGATGGTTTTTCTTAGTGGAAAAAAGAAGAAGAAGGGAATGGGTTCAAATGAACGGATTGGAGGAGAAACGCTTAACTGTTATTGAATTATGGGTTCGTTTGGACTAGGTAAGGGAAGGGTTGGTTCAAGAACAAGGATACTGGGTTCAAGCCGGGTACTGGCAAGACATGGTGGAAGGGGTGACATAATGTTGATATGAGTAAAAGGGGTAGAAGACGATCTGTGAATGGTGGAGAAATTCAAGAGTAACATGTATTGAAAATCTTGGCATGACTTAGCGCAGGTTCGAATTCATTTACTAAGGCAAGAAGGAGGTCAGTGCAGTCATCGCATATCAACTGTGATTAAGAACTGGTGATTTAAAAGTGCTAATATAATTATATACAATTAATTATTATATATAGAACATGTAAGATTATATTATTTATAACTTGACAATATGTTAATAGAATCAGACGAGATCAGATCCGTTGGAATCGTAACGAAGAGACCTTTGTTGTGGAATTAATGCAGTTGAGAATAAAGATACTGGAATATCATGATAAAATCAAATGTTGTTTGATTTTAAACGAAACAAAAGCAAAATCGTCAACTGTGAAAACAAGGTGAGTAAACTCACCAACTCTGAATCGTTTACATTTCTATAAAAACGAGTTTTAAATTTATTTATAGTAATATAGTGTGATGATTATTTGGATGAATGGTTGATAAAATTGGTTGAATTGGTTGATATAGTTATATCGTTGATCGATTGTTAATTCTGTTCACTATGATATGTCATATTAATGTGAAATTAATATTATTAATGTGATTAACATCTGTGGATGCAGGGAAACAAGTTGGAGGGATCCAACTGGATTCCTCAACATTTATATTATTATTTTTATTTGATTGTCATATATGATGTGTTATATAATCCATGATTGAATATGTTGTGCTTGATTTACCATGGCCCTAGAAACTTGGTATTTTAGATACCGTAAAATAATTTTGAATGTGGAAAAGGAAATTGGAGCTTAAAAATAGAATTTATTTCCAAAATAGAAATAAAATTTCGAATAGAGTTGGAAATAGAAACATATTCGAGTGGATAAATCAAGAAGCTGTTTTTAAATAAGGAAATAAATTAAGTGAATTATTAATCGTTGGATAAATTGAAATATGAATCCAAATTGGAACATGAATGAGAAAGGGAAATAGATAATTATTTTAAAAAGGAAAAAGCTGAGTTTTATTCCAAAAAATTGGAATATAAAATAAATTGGAATAACGTTTTGTAGACTGAAATGGTTATTAAGGAATTTGGTAAGGATTCAGTAAAGATAAATTCAAAAGTGAATTTGGAATTTGAATTAACATGAAATTGTAGATAAATTCCGAAGTTCGGAATATAATCGAATATAAATTATTCGAGAGAGAGTTATTTATTGGAATTCGATTATATCGAATTTAGGGAAGTAGTATTTTCAATTTCTGTTTTGATTCAAATTTAATTATTTATTTATTAATTGAATTAATAAGTACAAGTTATATTTTTATATACCAAATATTTGGTAACAACGATTTTAATTCTACCGTTATAATAAATGATTTGTAAATCTAGACAGCGATTATAATGCAACTGTTCTTAATAAATATTGCATAAAAATAAACAGCGATTTTAACGCTACCGTCAAAATAAATGTTTTATAAATCAAATATTTGGAAACAACGATCATAACGCAGCCGTTATAATCAACATTTTTCTGTAAAGGAAACGGATTCTTCGATTGAATCTGAGAGTCGCATAAGCGATGTTTTATTTGAAGTTATGATTTTCGACTATTTCAAAATTGATAATGTTGTTCAATTAAGGCCTGAGAGGTAATTATACCCCATCTTGATTGACTTCATGATTGATAGAGAAATGGTTAAGGTTCGATAGTGAAGATTGGTTAGCATTATGGTTAGTTAATAAATGATTAATGGTATGAGTTATAATAACGATGTTTTATAACATCGCCTTAATTTAAAGGAATTTGAAAACCCAACTATCAATTAATATAATAATGATGCATAGAAAATGAAATGAATTGGTCAATGGGGAATTAAGAAATGGAATATGGAAATATTTTCAGATATTAATAAAGTATATTTTCTAAATATAGAAAATAAGGATTCGTAAATTTAAAAAAAAAATCTAACTGGAATAAGAGATATTTTCTCGAATAAAAGAAATTATAATATTGGAAATGTTCTTCCAAAAATCAAGAGAGGAAATCGAGCTTTGAAAGGATACGAAAGAGGGAAAAGGGAATTTGAAATCGATAATATAATAAAGAACTAATATAAAAAGGGGCCAGTGTTGTGTGATGTTTGATCGGTAGAATTTCCAATTGGAAACAGGATCGTTGATTGTATGGATGTTTCTTTGATAGTTAAATCACCGACTATCAAAGTTTTGATTTACTTTATACCTCCGTTGTCAATATGGAGAGACCGGGATCAGATTTAATATTTGAAAACCACTCCGTATTGGCATAAGCATTATGAATCAACTTATGTGGAAGATAATTGAAGACAGAGTAAAATGTAAGGGTTGTCCTGTTAATCCTAGGTAGAAATTGCCCAAGATGGATTGATGGGATGGTGCCTTCGGTTTGTCCAGTCCTAGAACAACGTATATGGAAGGATATGATGATGTGGCATTCAAAGTAAATGATGGAAAGATGTACTGAAAGATAATCGTGACCTCAAGCCTCGTCAACTGGAAAATAACAGAAATAGGGCAAGCAGCATGGCCTTGTGGGCCATTCCCATTAGGGGTATTATCACCTGATCTAGAGAAATTTCATTTGCTTCTTATTCTGTTCGCTGCTGTATGCTTTCGGTAACGGTTGTTGATCACAACCGTTGGTGATAATATGCTTGGTACACTCAAGTTAAATGAGTGACCAGCCATGTGTGGGCCGGGTTGCAAGATGTTCTTGTTGAACCCAGTGTGTTCCCCTCTACTGATACACTATCGGAAGGTGGTTCCATACCTTGTCATGTTAGAAATCCAATCTCCAATAAGCGCCCCGTGGTTTTCGATTTTATATTATATATGGAGCGTGAGATGCAAGCGTTCCGCTAGATTATTTATTTGATGTAGACATTATTATAATATCACTGGATTTGATATCAAAAATATTTTTGGTTATCGTAAGATAAAAACCATCCGTATTTATGTGTAGATCGGTCTTGCGATTACCTTTTCTTTCGAAAGGATTTTTGAAGTTAAACAAATGGTTGGAGTTTACTCACACCAGTCCCATTACTGACCCAAAGTTTATTTCATTTTGTTTTCCCTAAACTCTTGGGTGCCCAAATTTGTACGGACAGTCAAGTAGTCAGGATTTTACAGATTCACTTGGAGGACCTTGAAGCAGGAGGCTTCATTAGTTAGCCATTGACTATCATATTTTCCGATGTGTACTATGTTATATCCGAAAACAGGCGTTTATAACTGTTCCAGAAATTGTTGTTGTACTCTGATGATGGTATGTATATGCAAAACAAATTTGGATTTCAAAAGTTATGTTATATAATATATTTTATTCGTTCCGCTGTGAGATTTGTATTCTTTGTTTTCTTCTATTCTAACTTTTCTTTCTTTCATTTCTCATCTTCTAACTTCTTTCTATTAATGATTCGTATTTCTATGCAATTTGAGTTGGACGTATGGTGTTATTAGTCGACTCAAAGAGTACGGGAATTCGGGCCATTATATATAGTTTTTTAAGGTAAATTTGATTGATTATATTAAAAGTTTTTAAAATGATACTATGATAAAATGGGTATTTTAGTAATATAATTTTTTTTTAAAAAAATAGTGGTGTTTGCTAAGTGATTTCTGATGTATGAATACTATTTGCCGAAGAAAATAGGTTATGACTTTGTACATTAGAAGATAACATTAATGTCAGAAAGGGGTTTAGAAAAAAACTTGCTTGCTTTGATTGCTCGAAAATGAGATTTTTCCTTCAAATCGTTAATCAACTGCATCAATTTTATGTGGAAGACTCGAGATATTAAATCTAGTCTATCATCAACTCGAAGGCCAGGTATTAGTTGTAAAGCACTCTCAATCTCAGGCCATTTAGGACTGCAGGTAAATGTAACCAAATAATCCAGTGATCCAGCCCAACGACAAATGGCCATTGCGACTTGATGATTTTGAACCATATATCTTGGGCTACCAACAAATGACGATGGCAATATTACTTTACATCCAATTGTGTAGGCAGAGTTGTCACCACGGTCAATTGCATCATGTAAACCACTATAGACCTCACACCTCAATGTACTCTGGTTGCATCTAATCCACGTTAATCACTCCACTTCAATGCATGTGTAGGCGTCAATGATAAATTGTTGAAAAAGCCTACCGCCGTAAATTAGTAGATTTCCATCGGTAGGCCTGTACTGTATGAGATATGCATAGTATTCTCGCATGGTAACCGTTCTCTGTTTTGTTTTCCTTGCCACATCTGGCCTCCTAAACTCAATGTTTGATCTGTAACCATCCTCACCATAGGGGAACAACAATGGGCATTGCATTGCCATGAAGGAGGGGTGTTTTTCATTGATTCGTTTGAGTACACCACTTCTCTCCTTAATTACAACATCTCGTACCCCCACAAGATTCAAAGTTGAAGGTCGATGTGAGGGCTGCTATCTCGGAAGTGGTAGGAATGTTGTATTGTCTACTATCTTTAAGCCTACTCTTGAACAACCTAATAGATATGGGTTGGTATTCAGTTGCGTGAAATCTATCTCTAGCCATTCTGAAAAACTTGACTAACTCACTGCAGTCATCAAACATTGACAGCAAGTTTCTAACCACGGTTCCATCCAAATTATGTTCGTTTAAATCCCCACATGTAGATAGTCTATAACTAAGCTCATTGTTTGTGTCATAAAAGTATAGTTGTGCAAATTTAGGCCTACTGCGTAACGGTAGCAGAGAACCAATTCTATGATTGTTCTGATCATTTATGCGAAAAATGTATGGACCACAGCCGTCATTAATTGTTGTGTCAACATGACCACCCATTGAAGTAAATGCGAAAATAGAGTTGTAAGCCCTAATGTTTTCCTTCAATTTTCTGCACTCCTGACTGATGCCTGCTTTCATCAAATTTTTTAAATAATTAGGCCTGTCTTTGTACATTGGAAGTTGGACTCTACCTTTTTGGTAGCATAGAGAAAATTTTGGGCAAGATGGTGTACTATCCTTTTTAACCCTTTCTTCAAACCACAGGATTGCTCCACATGTGCAAGTAAAAGTAGGTGGACTAATGTTTGCTGGCAGCATGAATTTACCTGTAAGAACTATCAAAATTTAGCTTCTAAATATATTTATTACAAATATATACAACTTATTAAATTAGTTAACATTTGCATTGATGGTCTAATGTTTTTCTAGGTGGTTCGCTCGATTGTCCAGTTGTAGTAGGACATGCTAAATGTTGTTTCTTTCTGGCTGAAAATAAAGGAAATGTGTTGGGTGGACAGCAGGTGTGAATACCATTTGTGCCTATCCAAAAAAAGAATTTGGGCAACACACAATCATGTCATATCCGTACTATGGATCTTAACAAACTTGACTGCATAGCACGTAAACGTAACGAGCCAATTAGGGATGGCAATGGGGCGGGTCTAGGGTCCAAACCCGCTTGATCCGCCCCTGTTTTGACCCATTTAGACCCGCCCCATAGGGTCTTCGGGGCGGGTAGACCCGCGACCCGCATTTGGAGGTCCGGGTCTCGGGTCGGGTCTGGGGCACGACTAACCCGCCCCAACTCGACCCGCATGATTTAAACATCATTAAAACACTTTATAACTATAATGATTACTTGTTAATCTTCTTAGGTATATATGGTTATAACTTGAATATTATATTTTTTTCAATCAACGAACTATAAAATTTTCATATTATTAAGTTACATCAATGATAATCATATAATAACGAATGCATACATTTTGAACTATTATTTTACAACTCATTTTATTAAATTCTCTTATCATTGTGAACTCATTATAATATGTATATAATTTGTCATTTAGTGATAAAAAAATATAAGTATATACATTTGTGTACATTAGAACACAATATCATCGGGTCGTGGGGCGGGTCGGGTCTACCCTGACCCGTACGGGTTTCGGGTACGGGGTGAAATTCCAGACCCGCACCGGGTCTACGGGGCGGGTCTGGGGCGGGGTTTAAAAAGTCCGGGTCGGGTCTGGGCTACGAGAAACCCGCCCCAACCCGCCCCATTGCCATTCCTAGAGCCAATACCATTTGACATTAATTTAGCATGCTTATGCTTAAGCTGATGGTGCCTTGTCGCTCGATTTAGATGGCAGACTACATGAAATAAAATTAAACATTTGTTCATATATTTCATGTAAACTACCTTATTGGCTGCACATAGGGGCGATTGAAAAATAGCATATCATACCTCCTTTTTGATGTTTGTAGAGTTGTAGATCCACTGCCTGTATTAGTTGAGTGTGTTTTTTATAGTAACATGTAGAATTGCTTGATGGTTCATATGTTGTTGTCGTGTTCATGCACTGATGTCAAGCTATTATTGAACCGCATACAAAAATTTTAAGCCGTGTATTGCGCATCATTATCATTCTCCTTGCTCGCGCATGTCTGCAGCTCTACAGTTACAGAAGGTATGGTCTATAGTTAGTATGATGGACAATTTTAGGAGGCTTAGTAATATTGCATAGAACTAATGTTTACTTTTAAATAATTGTTGATAGTTGGACATCTGAGGAATGAAATCAAATCGGAATATGTATGCATATGTATTCCTACATGCCATATTTTATTACCAAAGATTTGCAAATGATGTCGTGAGGCAAGTCAGCTCGTGTAGCAACCATTGTTGTGACTGCTGAAATATGTCAATGGTAATTAAGTCGATAGTCTAGAAAACTGATACGGTTAGATATAATCAAGTGGATCTACAAGTTGAAATAGTCTTAAATGTAAGGGTATTTGTGCATGCACATAAAATAATTACATTACGTAAGTCAGCATAAGGAGCATCAGTTTGAGAATAGATTCATAGTCTAGTTTAATTTATTTTGATGTGTGATGATCCAATGCGTAAAAATATGTTTGGTAGATTTTTAAGTCATTCATGTGTGGTGTCAATAATATAATTGGTGATCAGTCTGAAGATTGGTCAGTACGCTTCTATCAAGTTTTGGTCGATTGCTTGTAATAAATTTTGTTACAACACACAATCGATATGCACGACAACATAATACGCAATGTGTTATTAAATAAAAAGAATTAGATATACTCATATGGAGCGCATTTTAAAAAAATATGTAAATTTAAAAAACTTGAAATGTCAAAGATTGCTAGCTAATTGCACGAAAGGACAAAAACGAATAAATTTTTTATTAGATAATCCACGCTCTTTAAGGATGACTGTTGTTATTCCAACACTACAACATATTCGTTTATTTCTGGTGGTTTGACATAAATTTGGATGAGACCGTTCAGACAATCTAACTTCTCTATAGCATAATTAAAAATTCTTTACTAAGTTTGATTTAACGGATTATACATAATAGCTTTTAAATAGTTATACAGAGGTGAACCAAGCATGAAGAAGCGAAAGTGCTCAGTTTCATGCGAGGACACAAATTATTCATTGTTTTATAGTTCAAAGTATAAAAAATGAACATTAATGTTTGCCAAAAACATAGTAAAACATGATTAACAGAACTTAGGCAAAATGAAATTATTCGTGCATATATTTTTATACAAGATGTTGTTTGTTTTAGTCAACCTTATTACACATGGTGCATACAATGGTGATTAGTCTGCTACAAAAGGCCTATTTTGGTAAGGAAGCTGTTACAAAATTTTCGGACTATACTTTTTTTTGCCACATAAATAATAACATCCTAGATTGAGTTGAAAAAGGTTTTTGTATGCGATATATGAAGAAATGGAGTAGTATATGTACTAATGATTACATCACTAAGACTAAGAGAGGAAAGAATGATAGAAGGTGATAGACCACATAAGCGTGTGATAATCAATTGTTACCTATATATGGTAATTCACTGTACAAATATAAAAGTGTAAATTTAACTTTTAGTTAAACAAATAGTTAAACCACTTCAGTATCATGAGTAAAGATATAGATAAAAAGAATGTAACATAACAAAAAAATTGGGAGTATAATGTGGAAGGTAATGTTATTTTGAACAACATAAACAAATCTAGCAATTACAGTTTGTTTTAGCAATTGTTGCAGTTAAAAAAATTTGGAGTTATCATGCAAATCCATCTCATCTCTGAGCATTACTGTTCTCCTATGTGCATCAGCTTGTGTGTGTAAAATAAGATCTAAACAGACATAATAAAGGCATATATTAAATAATACCACTGATTTACTGTTTAAAAAAAGGGGACCACATCTATAGTTCAGTTTATATCAATATGCTAAATTTTTTTTCTTCGTAGGAATGAAAAGTGCAGTTGTTTATGTAAACTAATTTATATGTGTATCTTACATATATGTAATGGGATAGAATACATGTAGAGAAACGATGTAAGAACAAAAATTGAGTTACAGTCAATAACAATAATACTTCAATACCTTGATGTAATATCCTTTACCCGGGGAAAATGAAAGTCCAGATAATTTGTTGATTGTTTTGTATAATCACAGCTAAATAAGCCTGCAAAAGATAGTATGCACCCAGGTTCATCAACAATTGGATGTGAACAAAACAAAGGTTCAAAACTTAAGGCTACTTTTTTGCTACTCTAATAGGCTTTTTTTTTTAAAGAAACTGAGATTTCAATTCTAGCCTGTAGTTAAGACCTCCTAAATATCGATCTGTTTCCTTTTTTCACACATCTCTTACCTTATTTCTTCTCACTTCATAAGTTCATTTTAAACATTATCAATAAGCCCAGGTAAAGAAATTATTACTTGCTATGCAGGCCCACCATATGCTCATATAAATTGACACATTTGAAAGTCAACTAAAAGTGCATAGTAAACAAATCATATGAATAGTCAATTTCATAGTCAACCTTGACAATACAAAAAGCAAAAAAAATGTATAGCAGCTTTCTACAAAATATGGCAGTTGAAACTGCAACTCATTGGGGTGTAAGCTTCTGTTTGACCTTTTGGATGTTGAAAACAATTCCACAATGTTTTATTCTTAAGAAATGACATAAATGATCGTAAGAGTTGCAAGTAGACGTGTAACGACCCAGAAAATCTGAACCAATTTAAAATTTTTAAAATGGCTAAAATAATGGATTTTAAATATTTAAAATAAATATTTTAAATAATGGCGATGAAAACTGAGTTTGAATCGACAATTGAAAACGAATATAATTAATTATAATTATAAACAAGGCCTGAAAGGGCGCTGCAGTTTCAAAAATTGAATTCAAACTTTGTCGGACTATACCGGGTGCAAAACAAAACGGATCTTAGTGAAACCAAAAATATTTAAATCTGTTAGTGAATACCTTTCTAACGAATCAGAAAAATCGAATTTTCATAGCAGAAAGCAAAAGTTATGGCCGAATGAATTTTCAGAACGGTCGCTATGGAATTTATATAGCCCATGAAATTGGCTATTTTGCATATGACCTCGGAATTCGATGAAACCACATTTGTTGGATCCGGGATGTAAAGTTATTGCTAGGTTTCAAATTTCATAATTTTTGAAGCTAGTATGTGAGCGTGGCAAAAGAAAATGTGTTTTGGTCAATTACAGTTAAATTGGATCGACCAAAAATGGGCCTTTTTGCAAACGGTCTCAGAATTTGACGAAACTAGTTTTGTTGGGACCGTATCGTCAAAACATAGCTAGATTTATTTTTCTGGAATTTTTCGAATCAGTTTGTGGCCCTGGCAAATTGAAATGCACGTTCAAATTGAATATTGAATGTTTTATATTTTGATTTGAAGGAAAACTGACTGAAACAGTCGAATGGGTCTACGAAACATATCCCATTGTGTTCGGAATAGGGGTATTTAGCTAGGGGCGACGGTCGTTGGGTTGAAATTGGTGTTCGTTTGGATAAGAAGATATTTTTGAATTTAAAATAAATTAAAAATAAAATATAAAGTGGCCAATCAAAGCCTTTCTCTCTCATTCCCTTTTGAAAGGTCAACCCGCCTCCTTCACTCTCGTTCACGGCGAAATTTGATTCGATTCTTCCTCCTCAAACATTTCAAAATCCACTGAATAAAATTGAAAGCTTTATAAGCGAAAATCCTTCTACTTGGTGAGATCTACATGCTGAGCTAATTTGGTGAATTATCCTTTCGTGATTTGTTCGATTCTCGAGCGGGAAACTGCTCCGTTCGCACGCCATTTCTGGCCACAGGAGGCCGACGAGTTGCGAGCCACTTTGGGCGGAGGAGGAGGGTTCAAGGGCGCTTCAGCTGGCATCGGCAGATCGAAGTTCGGTAGAGCGTGGAGCGACAGAGGAGGAACCCTAGTTTTCTAAGGGGGTTTCGGTGAACAGATGGAGGAAGAAGAAGACCAGCGACAGTGTAATTTTTTTTTTTATCCTTTAATTAGATTTAGGAAAAAAAATAACCTAGTAGAAAAATCAGTTTGTTTTTTTTATTTTATGAATCACATTAGTATAAATAAAATAAAATATAAATAACCTTGTTAAAAAATATATATATATATTAAATAAAATTACTATAGGGTAAAAAAAATATAATATGAGATTTTTTATATCGATAGAGCTATAATAAAAATGTGATTTTTATTATATAGATCATTATATAAAAGGTGATTTTTATTATCAAACAATTTATTTCAAAATATGAATACCATTCAACACATGAATTTCAAATCAACGAATGAATATCGATTCAACACATGAAGGTTTTCTATAGTTTCTATACATAGATAAAAATGTGATTTTTATATTTAAAACGCGAATACCATTCAACACATGAATTTCTAATGAACGAATGAATATCGATTCAACACATGAAGGTTTTCTATTCAATGAATAAATATAGTTTAAGCAGATGAAAATAATTCAAACACACGAATATTATTCAAAATTTCGGCAGCATAACGGCAGGGTAGTTAAAACCGGGACCGTCCCTAGTACGGCTCCTCGGTCTACCTTAAAACCTCGCGGTTTTTGACAATGGGGATCATGCATCTAGTTCGCACGCAGACGGCATGTATATATTTATTTCATTTCCACAAACTAATCCTATGTGGTTTCAACCAAATATTTTTCAACCACAAACGGGTATTTTTCAACCACAATCAATCAATATCAACCACAAACAATCCCAAACAACCATTCGCTATCAATCAATTTTCACAACAATTTCAACCAATAAATATCGTCCATGGTTTGTGGACGAGGGGCGTATATATATACATACATATATATATATATTTATATATAGCAATTCACTTCATTTCAACACATATATAATTTTTACAACGCATATATAACTTATACATCGAACGTACAACTTATACAACGCTTAAACAAGAGGTGTACAACGCTTATATAACTCATACATCGACTATATAATTTATACATCGTCGTTTTCCATATTGTTTATAAATTAGAAATCTCACATTGGGTTCCACTCCACCAAAAATAGCAGAAGGCTCAGAAAAATACGCGGTCTCTTCTAAAATGTAGAAGGCGTCCACACGGTCATGATGTTTCCTGTTTCATCGAACTTCGTTAACATATGAGAAAGATATGATTTTTTTATAATGCTATATATAGATCATTATATAAAAATGTGATTTTATTGGTAAAAGACTTTATTTTAAAATTATGTTTTTTGTTGTTGTTTTTTTAAATATACAGAGCAATATAACTATAAGTGAAATTTCGCGTATCAAGCATATTTGGCTATTATAAGGGAAAACCCTATCCTCCGGCTTGCGTTGCATTGTGTGATGGGACATGGGTCTTATAATAGCTTCATTGTTCTTTATTTAGCATTGCGCTGTTTGTTTTCTGCACTGGTATTCTTGGGAGGAAACCCGTTCCGTGTTATACGCCGTGGTCCCTTGATTTACCTAACTTTAAAAACAAAGATTAACAACTGTTTTAGTTCTCACACCAGTCACATGACTGACCTGGAGTTTATTGTTTTAACCTAAACTCTGGGTGCCCCTATTTTCCACACGGGCAGCTAGTAGTTTCGGTTTTGCAGATTTATATTCACAGGATCCTGATTTACAGCTGGAACGATGTTCGGAAAGCTCTGTATCCGTGCATTATTTTCAGTTGTGTTTTATATTGCTTTTCCGCTGCTATGTAATTTATTGTAATCTCTGATATTTATCGAATGTAATTTATTCATTTATACTCTGTATATTCTTGTATTCTGATGAATTGTTGTAATAAACAATGAAATGTTCTTCTGTCTGCGTTCATTTGTGTGTTGTTCTCAAAGTATCCGCTCTTTCCTTAAAGGGGAAGTTACGGGTTCTTACAGTGGTAAAAATCATATTTTTATATCTCCTACATAATAAAGATCGCATTTTTAATACTTTAAAAACCACATCTTTTTTCTACCACCAAATCATATATTTTAAAAATTGAATTTCTTTAAAAATCCGTTTTGAAAATCAAATAAAATCAGTTTTGAAAATCCATTAAAATCAGTTTTTAAAATCAATTATTTGGTGGTAGAAAAAAGAAGTGGTTTTTAAAGTATTAAAAATGCGATCTTTATTATGTAGGAGATATAAAAATATGATTTTTATATTTTTATTACAGTATATTCTATTGTTCATTATCTGGAATATTTATTTAATTCTGTTCTGCTAATATCTGTTTCTGTGTTATATTCCAAAGATAACCCTTGTCTCCGTCGGAACGGGATTTCGGGTCGTCTCCAGACGTGATTCATTGGTTTGTATCATTAGCAATAACGAACGTATTAATCTATAAATATTTGTATAAACAACAACCAAAATGCTAGCATCATGAACTGTAGCAAAATTAGTGATTTAGCTTTCTTTTACTGCATTTCCTACCAGACTGGTGAAATTTCTATCCCTCTGTTCCTTGCTAATCTAGATCTCTTGAACTATAATGTTTTAAGGCCTGAATTCTGAAAAGTTAAAAAAAACAAAGAAAAGTCAGTAGGTCTAATTAAAATTTTCTATTTCACCAAAATAAATCCTTCACAATAAATGGGGTGTAATAATATAGGAAATACAATGTTAATTAGATTTGAAATAAGTAAAAATGGCGTCCACATCTAGGGATCCAAATTCAAATTCAAATTCCTCGAGCGATTCTGGCAGACCTCCAGATCGGAGGCCAGGGAAGGAAGTGGCAGTTATTGATGATGCGGAGGGAAATCAGGCGGCGAATCCCCGGATCAAAGTTTCAAAGGGAGGAAAACCTGCAAGAGTTTCATTCCCTAACATCCGTTCTGATCTGCGGAGAGACGGAGGCTCTTATGATCCTCAAAATTCTGCCATTGTGACGGAACGTCCTTCTCGATTGCAGCCTCTGGAGGGAGCAAATGCTCGATTCAGATCTGCAAATCGACAGGTGCAATGCAACCCTACAGGGAATAAGAACTTTGATTGGACAAACTTGAAGGCTGATTTAGCGGCTGGGAAAGCAAGATCGTGGTTCCAAGCTACGGCGGGAGGTTCTGGACAACAGCAGACTGATTACGTGGATATGAGTTATATAGCACCGACGGTTGTTAATTTAAAGAAGGAGGCTATTGTTTCAGAGATTGTTGCTTCCAGATCCATTAATAAATGGAGAAACTCTTTAATTTTCTATGTTTATGGGGTCAGACCTTATCATCTCCACTTGAAAAAATATATTGAACGTGTAAGGAAACCGACAGGGAATTTTCAATTGTTATCAAAAGAAAACGGGTTTTTTATTGGCAAATTCTATTCAGACCCAGGCATTTGCTGAGTAGCCCCCCTTTTTTATTTTAAAATTTCGCTGAACAAAAATACCCTTCGTTGAATTTTTTTTTACACGTTTTCATTAACCACGCAGTGCGGGTGTGGGAATTGTGATTCATCCACGTAGTAGCCCTACGAGGTTGATATCATTACCTCGTAGTTTGCCTACGAGGTTAGCAACATTACCTCGTAGAGTCCCTACGAGGTAAGCAACATAACCTAGTAGTGACTCTACGAGTTAAAGGGTATTTTGGTCATGCGAAAGTTTTTTAAAAATTAGGGAGCTACTCAACAAATGTTTGGATCTGAATAGAATTTGCCTTTTTTATTATCCGTTTTGATAATGAACATGACTGTGAACGAATACTGAAGGGGGGAACATATCTGTTTGACAATAAAATTATCATTTTAAAGGCCAGAACGCAGACATTAGAAATGCGACTGGGAATATGAAAGAACAAGAATATGGTTGCACTGCTAATGCCATAAACAGTAGTGACATAATTAATGACCTTAATGTGCCAAATGACATAATTTTAACTACTGCCACTGACGGAACAGATGAAGCTTCTTTACCACAATCTAACACGCAGACTGCAAATATGTTGATTGAAGTACAGGACATGAATTGCAATAAACATGACCATAGCATGGCTGGTCTAAGTGAACTAATTCAAACTACAGAGGACAATAGAGAAAATAGAAGCTCAGACACTACTATTATACATAATATCAACTTTAGTAATCCTGCAGGAAATACACAAAATGACAATGCATCCCATGGGGTAGCTGCGGCAGAAACTCATAACCCAGAGAATGGTGAGGATCTGGATGGAGATTGGGATGTTTCTGAAGAAGATAACCTTGCACAACAACTAGCCACTGATGAAGAGATACCAAGACAACCTAAAAAGAAATAGACGTGGCAGGAAACATAGAGAAAAATCAGAAGTTCATCGACGAGATGAATGAAGCGAATAAGAATAATAAAAAGAAATGTTCTAAATCAGCCCCAACTGCTCCTCCTAAAGTGTCGACAAGGAGCCAGAGCAAGATTAAATGAATATTGTAGCTTGGAATGTTAGGGGACTGAACAACACTAACAAACAATTTGAAGTGTTAAAGTTCCTTAACAAATTTCGGCCATCTATAATTGGCCTGTTGGAAAATAAGTTATGCAATAACATGATATGTTATCAAAAAAAACAAGTTAAATAATAAATGTGAAGTTTTAGATAACAACTGTATTGGTTGCAAGGGCAGAATTCTTTTGGCATGGTACACGGACGTCTGGAAGACAAAAGTTGAAGTTATGACGCATCAACATATCTCGCTATATGCAGAAAATGTTGGGGGCTTTTCATGCAGACTATCTTTTATATACGCTAGTAATTTCTTGGTTGATAGGGAGAAGCTGTGGCTTGACCTAGTTGATGAGTCGCAAAATGTTCACATTCCTTGGCTGGTTCTCGGGGATTTCAACAACATTTTATCCCCGACTAACAAGAAAGGCGGTTCCTCAGTTCCGTTCAGGCATGTTGTTGGTCTTGTGGATTGTATTTCTAATGCTGGTCTAATTTACATTCCTATCGCTGGCTTTAAATATTCTTGGCGGAAAAAAGGAGTAGCAAAAAAAATTGATAATGTCTTATGTAATCATCATTTTCTCGACCTTTTCCTTGATTTTCATGCAAATTTTACTTGAAAGGTTGGAATTACAAAAGCATTAAAGATGGAGACAAACTAAAGATGTTGAAGGAAAATTATAAATACTTTCTTGCAGAAGTTGATGAGGATCCTACTGATGGGAATAAATTTGAAAACCTTAAAATTGCATACAACATGTGGAAGGATCAATGCAAAATTGAAGCTTGTAATGCAAAACAAAAAGCCAAAATCAGCTGGCTCACCGAAGGGGATTCTTGCACTAAATTCTTCCATGCTAAAATGTCTTTAAGAAAACATAGAAATAATTGGAGTAACTTGATCATGAGAAATGGAGAGCTAGTTCATGATGCAGACTCAGTTGCAAGGGTGGCTATTTTTTACTTCTCTAAAATATTTAATTTTGACACTCCTATGTTAGACTCTTTTCCCGATTTCAATTGTATTAACATTGTAAATAACAGGGGGAGAAGGCATTTGACTGAAGAAGTGCATTTGGATGAAATTCGTAAGGCTGTTTTTTCTATCCCTGACGATAAGAGCCCAGGACCGGATGGATTCACTGGCAAATTTTTTAAATTTCATTGGGAGGATCTTAAACAGATGTTGCTAAGTTTGCATCAAAATTGACCTTCAGAAAGCATATGATATGGTTAATAGGAAATTTATTTGTCACATGCTTTTGATGATGGGTTTTCCTAGAAAGTTTTTCCACATTATCAAAACTTGTATTTCTACACCGACGTATTCTATATTGGTTCTGGGCAGTCCTAAGGGTTTTTTATGGAGTAATAGAGGGCTTCGACAGGGGGACCCGCTATCCTCGTATTTATTCTGTGTTGCCATGGAATTTTTCTCCATTCTTATGTATAAAGCAGCGAATGCAGGTATTATACAGCCTATTTATAAACAAGAGCCATCTGTTACTCATCTGATTTATGCAGATGATCTGATGATTTTTCTAAAGCCAAGCTAAATGGTGTTAAGATGATAAATTCAATTCTTAATCAACTGAAGGAAGTGGTGGGGCTAATTATTAACAATATGAAATCAAAGGTATATTTTAGCAAAGGTGTTAATATTAAATTCAGCTGCTGCAGGAACTTAATATGGTGGAAGGTAGGCTATCGGTTAAATATCTGGGTGTACCGCTTTCAAATAATTACCTACATTTTAAGGACTGTGGAGAATTATTTGATAAAATTAGAGGTAAAATTGACAGTTGGGACTGTAGATTGTTGTCGATGGCCGGAAAAAATGAGCTGATTCGCACGGTTATAACACCAATGGTCATGTATTGGATGCTCACCTACCAGTTACCGGAGGCAACGATTAGTAAAATTAATAGACTATGTGCTAATTTTATCTGGGCAGGGAAAACTCATAAGATTGCTTGGGAAAAGCTATGCACCCCAAAATCTGAAGGAGGGGTAGGACTGCGTAATTTTAAAGATATCAAGACGGCAGCTGCTCTTAAACCTTTGTGGCATTTTGTTAACGGTAATAGCTTGTGGAAAAACTGGATGATGAGAAGATACTACTATAAGAAAAAAATTTGGGTTATGGAAGTTGATATCAATAGTTCAGGCACTTGGAAAGCTATTCTTAAATACAGATAAATGGGGCTACAATGTATTAATCGGTGCATTGTCAATGAAAGAAACACTATGCTATGGTTTGACCCATGGATAAATAATGACATTATGGTCAAGATGTTGGGGTGGGATCAGTTAGATATTTTTGGGGGAGAAAATCTTACGGTGAATCATATTTTTCAAGAAGGGGTGCTTAACCCTAATTGTCTACCTGCTGCGAGACAGATTTCCACACGGATTAATGAGGTTAATATTCAGATCAATGAAGACTATGATTATTGGAGTTGGAACGATAAAAAAATGGCTTTAAATTTTACTCTGCTTGGGATATATCCAGAAATCATGATAGCGAACTGGAGTGGTGTAAAATTGTGTGGCACCACATTAACAGTCCAAAAATGTCATTATGTTTATACAATGATGTTTTAAACCGCTTGAGTACTAAGGATTATATGATTAACTGGGGCTACGACGTTAATCCTATTTGTGTGCTATGTAACGAAGAGACGGAGACGAGGGATCACCTGTTTTTTGGTTGTCCTTATGTTGCTTATTTATGGGTTAGATGTTAGCTTAAACTAGGATTAGCTCCAACCACAAACTTGCTGAAGCTAGAAGATGAAATGACGCTGCTGAAATCCTCTTTTAACACGGCCTCGTTCGGTCAAGATGCCGCCTTTTGTGCCATCACCGCTACGATTTTCCACATATGGAATGAAAGAAACCTAAGAATTCATAGCAATCAATCTTGGAATAAATTTTTCAGATGGGAGTTTCTAGAAATCGATGTACAATACCTGTTGAAAAGCTCCAAAAGAATGAAGAATCGCACACAAACAGACATAACAATTGGCAAACGATGGGGTGTGGAGCTCATGGATGCGGGATAAAGCGATTTCCTGGAGGGAGATGTTTTAGGGATTTGAAGTCGGCTATTAAATGGAATGATTTTAATCCATCTGACTTTCTTTCCTTGTTGTGTTTGCTGAGTAGAGTGGACATGTGTGGGTTCCTTTTCTAGTTATAAAGGTTCTGCCGTGTTTTTTTTTTCCTATTTCTTTGGGTAGGCAGCATGGTTATAGATGATATGCTGACCATTTTGTATCGTTGTACCTTTTATTGATTCGTTATCAATAAAGCACCGCACTCTTTTTTCCCGGTTAGGTTTCATGTTGAGACTTAGTTCGAGTTTTTAACGAGGCGGTTTACCCATTTTCAAAAAAAAAAAAATGGGGTGTAATCATGTCCATTGCATCATAAGTACTAAGAATTACTGGATGATGGCATAGATAACCATCAGACTTTTATTAGGCTTTACTATGACTTGAAATTAATGAGAAGACATCTAATATCAGTAGTAGTCAAACAAAAGGGTAGCATTTAACTGACATTTCTTTAATACACAACACCGAAAAAATTGTATAACCGTTAAACAATGGTGTATAGTCGCATACTCAAGTTTAATAGCATCAGTTATTTATTAGTCGATGTGCATAATAATGTCACATAGTATGTTGATGTACGTTATTGAATTTATTATTCTATCTTTGCATCATCACTATCCACGGATCCCTTGCTCACATTTGGTATGCACGATCAATTTTTTTAATGTTGGAGGACCTTTGGAAAGAAATATATACAAGTGACGAATAATACATTTTCAAAGTTTCAGCAATTAATTATAACTCAGTACTGGTTCAAATTTTCAAGCTTGTATTTGCCAGTATTTCCACTGACAAAGTTGTATATACCATCAAGAAAAAATTATAAAATTAGATATATTAATTATGTTTTGTTATTTAGGAGTGGGTAAAACCGGGCTAAACTTGCATGTTGGCAAGGGAAAAGGTACTGAGAATAATATATATGTTCTGCTTACATACCAATTCCATGTTGGATCTAGAAATCATTGATTTAGGACAAAATTTAATATATCTTGAATTATGGCCGAGTTAATTAATAAATTAAAAAGTCAACCGGCATAAGGCTATATTTTAGAAACAATATTTTTAAGATAATCTCTTTTGCATAATGCTTGATGGCATAAAAACTAAATAAAAAACAATTGTTCGCTCATTGGAACAATACTGTCAGTGGATTTGGCTTTCATTACCACCTAATTGTCAGCAATTACATGAGAAAACAAAATTTAATTACAAATTTATTTTGAAATGAGGGAAAATATGCAAATGAACAACACATCTGCAAATTAAGAACATGGTTAGAATACGTTATAGGAAAAGGATCAGTGGTATAGCTAGATGTATGGAGCTGTTGTAGACGCAAATTATGTCTAAGCATTGAAATCAGTTGTTGTCTTCTATTTAAGGGAAGCTGACTAAATTTTTAACATGTAAACACTTTGTAGAATACGTGGTAGGAGTTGGAAAAAAAAATTAATTGTAAATATTAGATTTTCTGGAGGGCAAACAAAGGAGTTAAAAAAAAGTTGATAAAAATCATTAATCTAAAATGCTGGAAGTAGAAAAAAGACAGTCCTATCAGTTCAGCCAAATTGAACATTATGTGCTAGTGGATTGTGTGTTGCAATACAAAATTTTAAAATAATGACGTGCGATTTAATATGAAAACTGGTCAAAATAAGAATTAGTTGTAGAAAACAGGGTGAAAATATTTGCTTTTTATTTGCACCAAATAAGCAATTGAATGCACAAATCGGATATTGTTGTGTAACAGGAATTTACTTATTTTTGTCTAACAACGTCAAATCAGGAGGGTAGAAATGTAGGATTAAAACTATCAAAAATATACAAAGAAAAACACTTGTAACATTTACAAAATCAGACATTTACCTAGCATTCAACTATTTAATTTAGAGAAAGACGCATTTAACAACTGAGCATATTTAATATTATGCAGTGAGAAAGCAACAGGCAGTAGTGAAATAGGACCGTAAATATGATATTATCAAATGACTAAAGTGAATGGAAACAGAGTATGAAACAAATTTGGGTTCCTCAAAATTTTCGCATGTTATGTAGGGTCAATGGTTCAACATTAAACCTAACCACCTATACTTTATCTGTAAAACACACATCTATAGAGCAGATTACATCATATGAAGCAAATTTAACATTCGTAGTCAATGGTTGTGGTAATGACTGTTACAAAGGGGGGAAAGACGAATTATTGAATACCATTAACAAATGGTGTACTACCTGACAATGAAAGGGTGACATGGTAGAGAAATAAAATAACTATGGAGATAATTTTCAACATCTACCCCATATTGCAGAATGAAGGAAAGGTAATCTCTATTTTGTAGCATAACTTAATGGGTAACTGAAAACTGGATAAGAAGAACAAATTTGATTATTTTAGCTCTTGAATGGTTAAGAATCTGGGAAGATGAAGCACACCAAAATAAAAATATATGATAAAAATAAGTTGTGAAATTGGTAAATTACCCATTAGGCATAGCGGAAATAGCGTTAGCAGAAAACAATGGATAGTGGATGGTCATTTCTTTAATCCCGTCGCTTGCTGTTGAAATTGGCGGTAAGGTAGGAATCTTGTGGTGGTGAAATTAAATCGAATATATGAATTAGGAAAAGATATGGGGTAAAGTTAAGTCAAGAGAAAGTAAGTGGGTGTTGGACAAAGGCGGTAGGAAGGGGGGCAATGGGTAATGGTCGATGGTCGAGTCAAAATTGTAATCGGGTTTGGGAAGGGTAAAATTGGTGGCACTTTAGGGTTTGTATAAGATCCCAATTGGTCATAGTTGAAGTACGGGGTTGGGAGGAGGAGAATAGTACAACGCCAGTCCGAAGTGGGTAGAAGGGATGGTCGGGAAGAGGAAGTTTGGGAGGATGGGCGGAAGGAATTGGGTGTCAGAAGGGAAGGAAGTCGGTTGAAATGGGAAGAGGGATTTTGTAGGAGAGCGATGCAGATAAATTTTGACCGTTTACCATGGTTGTGTAGGATGGATGTAAAGTAAATGAATTTGAAATAAGATTGTCGTGGATGCCACGTGAGCAATTTTGGTTTCCTGGTTTTCTTGTTTAAGTAATAGATTTGCATACATATTGGATTCATGGCACGAACATACATTGCATTGAGGAGGTCGACTAGTAGACCGCCTAATCTTCGCATTAGTATTGGGATATATAAACACACCTTTGCATATGTTCATATAAGCATTAGAAGTCTTTAAGGACAATGGATGCCGTGATTGTTGGATGAGTAGATGGGTGATGAATGGTAGGATATACACTCTTCTTAACTTAAAGATTTCGGGGACGAAATCCTTTGAGTAGGGGAGAATGTAACACCCCGTAATTTCAACAACATTAAAGAGGATAAATTAAATAATAATTAATTTAATAATCATAATTAAGGGAAACGGACTGTACCATTGCGTCCGTCTCGAAATTCTAGTTAAGATAGACATTTGGTTTGGGTAAAATGGACCCCATGTGAAGAAGTTATGAAGATTTGAAGTTTGTATACACGCAAGATAATTATATATATATATATATATATATATATATATATATATATATATAGGGACCAGGAATTCATAATTTCAGTTCAAAATTCGAAAATCTAGTAGGCGGTAAAATTCCTGCCCCAGGGGTGTCGACCCCATAAGAGGGGGTCGACCCCATAACGGGAGGGGTCGACCCCCTAAGGCTGAGGTAGCAGACGATTTCTGGGGGACTGGCAGGTATAAATAAAGGTCCATTTCTCTTGTTTTCTTCACTGGAAATAAATGGAAGCCAAATGCTGCCGGTGCCTGAACTTAAACGAATACTTTTCTTCAACAACAATCAACTAGAGCTAATTAGTTAGAGATTCACGTTTAGATTAGAGTTTCAACACCAACAATTTCTCTATTATGTTCTCAAATCCGTACACTGTGAGTTTAGAGATTTTTAGATTTAAATGACTAAAAGTAAACGTGATATGACCGTGATTCGGATCTGCTATAAATTATAAATCTATGACATCCTTGGATCTTAACCTTTCTTATGCTAGATCTATTTTTATAAATCTAATTCTCTTCTGGTTAATTTATCATGTCACATATGGGGATCTTAACCTTTATCTAAGTTTATGGTTAATTTGGATTTGTCATTATTTGGACAGTTAAAATCTTGCTTAAGATCTAATTCTCCCTCTAAATCATCTTGTACCTATCATGTGGTGGTTAATTTAGATCGGTCATCAATTGGACATATGAATCCTTATTTAGATCTATTCGTGCCTACTAGAACATCCTTATTATGTTAGATCTAGTTTTATCATCACCTGTTCACTAGATCTGCTTTTATGTCTACCTTATTATTATGCCAATTACATGTCTGTGCCAATATATATATATATATATATTATATATATATATATGCTAGTTAAGCTATTATCATCTTCCCATCACCTGTCCCTTTTTATTATTTATGGCCAGGCTACTCTCTAGCCTAGGCATGCCGCCAAATATATGTGAATGCGTTAGTTAGGGAACGGGGCAAAATATTAGAATTGGCATAATTTGTATAATGAATATGAGTTTGGACATATAATTCACTATGAATATAATTGGGTAAATGGGCATGAACACCTATAAGACATAGGTAATTAATTGGTTAAAATGCTTAGGATTACGGAAATTAGAAACTGTAACTGCACTTATGACACGAAGTTAGATTGCATTTGTGGTGGAAGTCTGTCCGGACCCGACCGGCACATCCAGAACCGCAAATGTTGGATCTAATGTGAGGGGTCTAAGTGCACAAATACGAGATGGGCTAAGACACGAGGTTAGGCCTAACTTGTGGAAGAAGTCTACCCGGACCCAATCGGCGTATCCAACATCCAAAAGTTGTACGCCTAATGTGGGAGGTCTAGCCCATTATAACCATAAATGGACATGGTAACGAATTGGAATACATGTAACGACCCGGGAAATTCGACAACCGAATTCCAACAATAATACATAAACCCGTATTACTTGCCAGAACTCAAGTATCGAAACATCAGATAGTTAAATGAAAGAAAACAGAGGGTGAGATAAGAGAGAAAGAAATATTAGAATAGGAGAAGAAGAAGAAGAATAACACAACAACATCAGAGTCACACATCGCAGCGGAATAAACTATAATAGAGAAATAAAACTTTACTAGCTTTAAAATAAAACTAACAAATTCTCATAGTACTCAAACATCTGGTCACTTGTAATAATCTGTCCTAATATACACCACAACAGCAGAACACACACAAGATATGTACGTCTGAACACTCCACCACGTCTTCTAAAATCCATATCATCTTAACCAGAACCTGAAAACAACTCGGTCTAACCCAAGCATTTACAAAACGCTGGATCAGTCTGGTGAACCAGAGTGAGAAAACTCGCTAAGTTTAAAAACATCACCCAACTTGATTTTAAAGTCAAACCATTTCTTTTAGAAATCATATCTTATTCTGATATTATAATAGTGTCTAAACACAAACAAATATCAATCTAGTGGAACGCTTTCATCTCACGTTCCATATATGTAGTATATAATCAAAAACCACGGGCTCTTATTGGAGTTTGGATTTCCAACTGGCAAGGTATGGGACCACCTTCCGACAGTGTATCTCTAGAGAGGAATACACCGGGTTCAACAAGAACATATTGCAACCCAGGCTAAACATGACCGACCACTCATTTCGCTTGAGTGTGCCCAATGTATATCACCAACGGTTGGGCTCAAACCACTGTTTCCTGAAAAGGGACAACATCGAAATAGATTAAAGAATGAAATGTATTTACTCTAGATAAGTGATTATACACCCTACTTGGGTGCGACCCACTTAGCCGTGCGACCTACCCGATTTTATACCATTTCCCAGTTGTAGATGCATGATGTTTAACACTACCTTTAGAACATTACATCACCAACACTTTGAATGTCACATTTTCAGATCCGTCAAATCACTAATTGACATTCCCAAAAATACTTTGGTCGTTAAGCTAAGAGAATTGCCCCTCTCCGACACTAACAGAATTAAGTTTGTAACTAAAAACATACGTGATTCTTAAGAAATACTCAGTCAGACACTCATCCATACAAGTCATCCAGGATCAGGATGAACCGAAGGTATCCTCCTACTACATCCTAGGTATCACCTTATATATCAGTAGCGAGTAGTCCTTGCAATCCATAGATCCCAATCACGATAGAACTATAATATATCTCTGGTTATAAATTAGAGATTTAAGTAGTTTTTCCGTTTTATAAAGATCTGTGGTCTTCGATTTCTCCATCTCGACTGGCATCTGATATATTCTATACTTTCATATTTTCTGGTTGGAATGGTATTCGAATATAAACTCGATCCCAGTCTTTCCGTACCAACAAATCGTATTGGCCAGATTTGATAGTCGGTTATTTAACTATCAAATAAAACAACCATTCAATTATAAAATAAAAATAGATTTCCTGGTTCAGTACTCAGCATCACTTGGCTTCTTTATTTAAAAATAATTAACAAATAAATTTAAAACTCATAACCTTTTATTCCCGTTACTTCAACAATTTATTAGCCCTTGACCGTAAATTGGTAAGAGAATATTTCCCTAAGCATCAACCTCGAAGACCGAAATCAACATCAGATTATTACTCAGAAAATCACTCAACTCAACCAATCTCCAGTTAGGTTCCAGTTATTTTCTTAACTCGTTATCAACCCAATATATTCCACTCGTAACCCATTCAACCATTTCCTATTTTGAAAATCTCATTTCAATTTCATTCATTTCACTTAATCTCATTATTAAATATAGCCAATTCAAAATCAACGCTTTAATTTCACATTCCTCTTATAAACCTTGTTTATAAACTCTGGTTAAATATAAAAACCTTTTTATCTCTATTCCTTCTTATTTAATTTAAATATTAAGTAAACATTTATTTTAAGCTGTCATATTCACTTAAAATTCCTTTTATAACTTTATTCACAAAACTTCATTTTTAAAAATATATACCCGATCATAAACTCTTTTCACAGTTTAACTATATTTCATTATAACTCGATCACTTACTTGAATTCTTTTTCTTTTTAAAACTAATCTCTTAAATTAAAATAATGAATTTACTTTAGCATTAACTACTCTAAAATGAATAATAAAATTCCTTTTAAAGTCTTATTAAAATTTAGCAATTTCTCATTGAACTATCCCATTTGATTTATTAAATCAAATAAATCAATTCACAAATTATAATTAAGATAGTTGACTCAGTCAATGCCAAAAATTGATTATCTCGTTAATCAATTCTAATTAATTTTCCTTTTAAATTAATTAATAATATAATTAATTGAATAATTTCATTTAATTGTCTCTTCGAAATAATTAATCTAGTTCCTAACCGTTGGGTTAATTTCTACTCATGGGCTTATTAATCTCCTTATTATAAGAATTTGCTTTATAAAATAATTCTATAATTACTTATAAACTTAATTAATAAATAATAAATATTTATTTTCTTTCAGTAAACTTCCAGTCAAATATAGTAGATTTAAACATCTATCCTCAGTTATAAAAATAAAATTTATAACTTCATTATTGTCGATTTACCTGACGTTAATCCATATTTATAAAACAATTGATTTTCAAGCCATCTGATGCCATTTGCTTAACTAATATTACACATTGGTTAAAACCACACACATGTTGAATTCCAGTCAACAACTAAATCAATTTGTCAATCCATATTGGGTAAACAGTTCATATAATTGTAATATGAAAATAAATAATAAATTTGAGGAATCCAGTTGGATCCCTCCAACCTGTTTTCCCTGCAACCAAATACGTTACCTCAAGTAATATTATCCAATTCAATAAATAGGTAAAATATTGAACAATAAATAAGTAAATAACGGTAATCCAAGCATCCATATTTTAATTTAATACGTTTATATTATTATAAACATAACTAACAAGGTAGGTTACCTTGTTTGGAAATAATCGTTAAAAATAACGATTAGATTTCATTTAAGATAAACGAACGTTTAATTCAACCAATTCATTCAATATATAAATATTATTTAGCACACAGCAAACAATTATCAGCCATAACACACAAATTAAAACCCGACTTATATAAAATATAAGTAGGTAAAAACTGAGTGAGTTAAACTCACTTTGATTTGATTTGTCGTTGAAATGGGATGGTTTCAGCTGTGTAACGTCCCAGAAATTTCGACAACTGGAGTGTGGAATTAATTTAAAATTTAATTAGGAATAATCAAATTTGTATTGGTGCTTGGGTTAAAAATCAAATATATTGTGTATGAGTTGAATTGAATATTAATTCGGAATGATTGGGTGAAAAACAAATATTTATTGTTGAATATTTGGATTGAATTTGATTGGATATTTGAATTAGATTTGGAATTTGACTGAGAATTTAAATGGTTGAATTTAAATATAAACATAGTTGATGTTGAAACAAATCGGGGATTTTATTCATATGGAAATTATATTAGGAATGAAGTTGAACGTATAAATGTATATAATTAAAAACAAACTTAAATTAGTCGTGGAAGTTCGTGATTTACGATTTGTTTGGAAATATTACATCCATATGATATCGGCTTTTAAAATAATTAATTTTCAAATGGCCTCGAGTTTGTAATAAAATAAATTTTATTTAAATATGTATATTTGGTTGTTGCTGTATTTCAATTTTTAAGCCAAATGAAGTTGTTTTAGCGGAAGATGAAATTAAAATGGAAACCGGCAAATAAATTGAATTTAAAATAACAACATTATGCAAACGGAGCTGAAATTCATCCAAAAAAAATTTCGTTTGATTAAGAACATCGAGATATAACAACACGTCAAATTTCGTTGTGTTTGGAATTCGTTTGTGGCAGAACAAAAATAAGACGTACAACGTAAATAATGGTAGGATTAAAATTGCGGTAGAATTAACCTTTATAAAAGACCAACTAAATATAACCTTCCTGGAAAAAAAAAACTATTCACCGACCTATACAGAAAAACGTAGACTCTTAAACCCTATTGATCGACGTTGTTCTTATCCCCCACAATTTTTACCTCTATAAAAATATCGTTCCTCATTCCTTCCCTTAGCATAAATCAAAAGTTTCACCTATTCAATTTGATGGCCGCCTATGAATTCCCAACTCCACCACCATCCTTTGGGTATCACGGCTGCCCTCCTCATTCCTCTGTTCTAATTCCTTTTCAAGTTTTAAACTGTTAATCAAAAACCTTGAAATAAAAATCAATGAAAAAGGGTTACCGCCTTCTGACCAAATCGTCACCTTCTTTCCGCCGCCACCGCCTCCTTCATCTCTCCAAAACCAAAAAGCCACCAACTTTGATGTCGATAGCACCTCATCCGAACTTGCAGCACCTCATCGCGACTGTGCACCGACCGAGACAGCATAATCTCCGACCCTCTTCATTGGCGGCGCTTCTTTATCCAACAAGAAGCTAATTACATGTGAGTTTTTTTAAAAACTCATGATTACTTAGGTTTAAGATTTTTAATTTCAGTATTAAACTGAAAATGAATTAATTTGATTGTGGGATTTGTTGCTTGATTTCTCGCAAGCTACTTGCGAGATGCTTAATTTTGTTGTCGTGAATCCTCTACTTCGTTGACCCTTGCGAATTAGATTACTCTTTAGAAATGATTCTTTGATTTCATTTATACTTACGTGACTAGCTTGAACTGTTGTCGTGAATGAATCAATGAATTTATGGGGAAAAAACAACGATTCCACCTGTATGTATCACTGGTTTGTTTTACAAACTTGGAGACATGTATGGTTCATGGTTTGTTAAACTGAGAAATATATATTTGCACCCTCGTTGCATGAGCTGTTTCACTTGACCCCCTGTCTTACTGCACCAGCACCTTTAAATCATGAAAATAAGTATATGCGTTTGACCATAGGTGTATTATACTTTACTGTGACAAAATTAAAATTCATGTGAGTGGGATATCCTTTTTCGTTGCTTGTAGTATTTGCTTTGGGCTTAATTCTTTACTGTTATATATAAGTGCATGTTCACTTCCCTGCTATTTGAGTTTGAATAGCCTTGCCCTGATCACCTTCGAACTTGATGTTGTGGCCTGTTATGTACTTGCCATTGTTGTAATGTTATAAGTTGTACCCTTGAGTATATTCAATGTCTGTTGCTGAACCTGAAATAGAAGAATAAGCACATATATTATGCTTGGTATTAAACTGATACTACATCTGTTATTATTTTATTTATGGAAGCTGATGTTACACTTCCCTAGGCAAATAACATATTGGATCTTTGCTCTAAACCCTGAAATTTCTATACTGCTTCTACACTTAGTAAATAATTCTAACTAGATGGTCTATTGAAAATGATTATTTGCACTTTGGACCTATACTCAAATTTGTAGCAATTAAATTTTGAAAGATGAAGAAAGAAAAGGGAGATACTAATTCATGCTAATTATGAATGTTTGATATTATGGTTTATGATCCCATTGCATTAGCACAGTCCTTACATCTCCTTGCTACCCTGACTTTCATCATGCCGCATGGTCCACATACTGAGAAGTTTTGAACTCATGTTATGTTTGAAATGCTTGTGGCTTTCAGTTGTGATAAAATCTGAACCATGTACACTCATTTGTGAAAATTTAAAGCCTGAACCATGCACTATATTTTGTGAATTATTATTGAATTTTATATGGGTACATACTTTTATATATTTGAAAACAACTTAATTTGAGGACAGTTGGTTCATTTCATGTAACCACTATACTTCCTATTTGTGTTAGTTTCTTGTAACCACTATACTTCCTATTTGTGTTAGTTTCCTGTAGTCACTATACTTCCTATTTGTGTTAGTTTCCTGTAACAAGTATGTTTCCATTTGTGTTAGTTTCCTGCAACTCATGTATGCTGCCTCTATACATAGTGAATTAAATTGTATTAGATCGCATAATGACAATGGGTCGGCATATGATTTATTTTATAGTCTTTA
Source organism: Allium sativum (assembly GCA_030737875.1). Classification (NCBI taxonomy): domain Eukaryota; kingdom Viridiplantae; phylum Streptophyta; class Magnoliopsida; order Asparagales; family Amaryllidaceae; genus Allium; species Allium sativum. The sequence goes on along the minus strand of CM060921.1, from coordinate 360,520,377 downwards.
GATAATTAAGACGATCATTTCGTGGAATCATTTTCTATTTATTCCATCCATAATTACTTTGCAATTAACCGGTTACATTGTTTTCTTTGTACAAATTGTTTTAAATTGGCTACACTGACCATTTGGCTTACTTGTAATATGGTTGTATATTTACTACCAGTCCAACTATAGATATTATAATGCCTACATTGTTGATTTTTTTTTACTATATTTATAACTGATAGAATCTTGTGAACATATGAAACCTGAAAACATGTTTCCCCGACACAAACTTTGTGCTAAGACCTTGAGTGTTATACACCCAGCTTTAAGTGTGTGTATGTGTGTGTGTGTATATATATATATATGAGGCATGCTTGTTGATTTCTGTAATAACCCGGAAAATCTGGGCCAGTTTAAAATTTTTATTTTGGCAATTTTAGCGAATTTTGATTATTTAAAATGAATTATTTTAAATAATATCGACGAGAAATTTATTTTGAATAGAATTCGGCGTATATATTATACGCGTCGTCGTTAGAATATAAATAATTATATATAATTATAAATAGAGTTGAAAATGGCGCGGTAGTTCGATAATTCGATTTCAAACTTCAATTGAATGTACCGGGTGCAAAACAATCCGGATTTTAGTGAAACCATAAACGATAGGATCCAATTGATAATATCTTTCTAACGAATCCGAAAAATCAAGATTTCATAGTGGGAATCAAAAGATATGTCCAGTTGAAATTTCTGAATAGTCGCTATGGAATTCAGGCCCTTAAAAATGGACATTTTGTAAATGACCTCGGATTCCGACGAAACCACTTTTGTTGGGTCCGTGATGTAAAGTTATGGCTAGGTTTCAAGTTTCATAATTTTCTGAATCAGTATGTGAGCGTGGAGAAGGAAAACGCGTTTGACCGGTTTCAGTTGATTTTAATCGACTGGAAATTGACCATTTTTCTAACGGTCTCAGAATTCGACGAAACTAGTTTTGTTAAGACCGTATCGTCAATACGAAGCTAGAAAATATTTTTCAGGAATTTTTAAAGTTCGTATGTGACCCCGGTAATTTGAAATGTACGTTTAAAATTCAGTATAGTGATTTAAATGTAAATTAAACAGAAACTGATCGAAACAGTCGAATCAGCTTGCAATACATATCCCATTGTGTTCGGAATGGGGGTAAAACGTTATGGACGACAGGCGGTGGGCCTCGTTTTGATGACGTATGTAAAAGTCAACTTTTAAAAATAATAAAATAATAAATTAAAAATAAAAAAAAAAAAATAGAAAAACCCCCTCCTTAAAAACCCGTTGCCCCCCCCCCCCAATTAAAATCAGAAAGAAAAAAAAGAGGATCGAGCGTGCCCCCTAGGCGGCGCCGACCACCGCCGCTCCTCCCACCGTCGGCGCCTGGCGCCGCACTCCATCACCCGCCACGCTTCCTCCCCCAGACCTCCGATTCCCCTTCTCCTTTCTTCTCCTTTCCCCTTCTGAAAACAGCCGACGCCCGAGCCCTCTCCCCAAAACCCGACGCCCCTTTTTCCCTAGCCACCGCCGCAGTCCATCATCGAAGCCCCCCCCCCCCCCCCCGGCGCCGACCTCGCTACAGCCCCCCCCCCCCTGTAAGTTTACTGTTTTAACTGATTTTTTATTTTTACTTTAAGAAGAAACTGATTTTTTATTTTTACTTTAAAAAGAAACAGATTTTTTATTTTACTTTAAAAAGAAACTGATTTTTTTTATTTTACTTTAAAAAGAAGAAAAAGGTTTGAACTTTAAAAAGAAGAAAAAGATTTGAATTTTAAATGGAAAAAGATTAGAACTTTAAAAGGTGAAAAGATCGTATTTTTATATAGTTGATTTACAGAAAAGATAGGATTTTTAATCGAAATAAAAATATGATTTTTATCTATTGAACTTCGAAATAAAAATATGATTTTTATCTATTGAACTTCGAAATAAAAATTCGATTTTTAAATATATGAAGTGATTATAAAAATATGATTTCTAAATTGAAAATGAATAAATAAAAATGTGATTTTTATTTTTAAAGACATCAAAATATAAAAATGTGTGATTTTTATATATGTAGTGACTACGGGCAACGAAGATGATAAAAAGGCGAGAAGATTTCTATAAAAGAAGAGTCAAGATGAGTGGATAGCTATAGGTGAGAACTTCTCACCTTTTAATTTATTTTTCTAGTTATATATATATATATATATACTAGGATGCAGACGGTGCTTAGTAGCACCCGACACAATCGTCCACAGACCATGGACTTGTTTGTTTGGTTGCATAGCTTAGTTATATGATTTGATTTGAATTTGGTTGTTTGGTGAATTTGATTGATGTGTGAATGGCGTGGGCCTTCACTAGACCGGGGATAAGGCTAGGCCTCGTCCCGTTTCTAGTATAGTGCCGTTATGCCGCCGAAATTTTCTAAAATATGTTAGAAAAATAAAAATATCATTTTATTTAAAGAATGAACTGAATAGAAATTCATATGTTGGAATAAAATGTTTTTATCGTTAAAAATATAATTTTTAACGTGAATGTGAATAAATAAATATTCATTTACAAACCAGACGGTTTGTTTATGTACACCTATTTGAAGGACATTGATTGGGTCGATAAATTTTACACATCGCCCAACTGCACAAATAAAATATGCGTTTGATTGTTTGAAACCCCACACGGGTGTTGGGATGAAATTTGAAGTTCACTCATCCTGATTGATTAAATATGTCGATCGATTGATTGACAGGCTGTTATAAGCGTTAGATATCTTTAATTGATGCTTATACAGTGTAGTGCACTTTGGTTGATGGTTGATCATTTTTCAATGCTATTATATACATGTGTTGTGTGAAAATCCATATAATTAATTTTATATGGTAATTGATTGGGCCTCATTCCAGTTTAGAAATGGAAATATTTGAAATAGAAATATTGGAAATAGAATATTTGAAAATAGAAATTTATGAAGTAGTGTTGATTAGTTTGACGCCATTTTGACGTGAACGATATTTATATCGATTTGAAAACGATTTCGAAATGAATTGAATTGAAAACGATTTCGAAATGAATTGAATTGAAAACGATTTCGAAATGAATTGAATTGAAAACGATTTCGAAATGAATTGAATTGAAAACGATTTCGAAATGAATTGAATTGAAAACGATTTCGAAATGAATTGAATTGAAAACGATTTCGAAATGAATTGAATTGAAAACGATTTCGAAATTAATTGAATTGAAAACGATTTCGAAATGAATTGAATTGAAAACGATTTCGAAATGAATTGAATTGAAAACGATTTCGAAATGAATTGAATTGAAAACGATTTCGAAATGAATTGAATTGAAAACGATTTCGAAATGAATTGAATTGAAAACGAATTCAAAGTGAATTGAAAACGATTTCGAAATGAATTGAATTGAAAACGATTTCGAAATGAATTGAATTGAAAACGAATTCAAATTGAATTGAAATTTGAATTGAATAGAAATGAATTTTAAAACGAATCTATAAAGAAGAATTCAATTGTGATTTGAATTGAAAAGGAAGTTGAAAATGTTTTTGAAACGAATTCAAAACTATTTATATAATTCGTTTTAAATAGAAATCGACGAAGTATATATTATATATTATATATATATAATATAATGGCCTGAATAGAACGCGCCGCGCCGCGGTAGTTCGTGAATTTCGACCATTTATTTCAAACGGACATTACGGGAGATCCGACCGTCGGATTCTCCTAAAACCGGAACCGTTGGGTTCGTATCGAAAAGAGCTTTCTAACGAATATTAGAAATTAGAAATCTAACGGTTGGATTTGGAATTATGTCCAAATCAAAATTGAAAAAGGTCGCTATAAGTGCAGTTCGATGGCCATTGATGGAAATTGACTGTACGGGCCTTGATAAAATTATTAAAAATAGTAATAATTTGTGTAAAATCATAAGAAATGATTTGTGAAGATTTGGGATGAAAAACTCCATATTTGAAAAGATAAAAATAGATTTTTATCGAAATGAACTAGTTTTGAACTAGAATTATAATTCTATTTATTTTTAAATAAATAAATTGAATTTGAAAAGGGTTTTGAAAATAACCAAAATTTCCAATGATTGCATTGGAGTGGATTTGAATCGAAATTGTCTTCGGAATATTTCGATGTTGGAATTCGTGATTATACAGATGTTGTTATGGAAATTTGAAAGATATATATTTATATCGTTATTTCCAATACGACATTTGTTAGTCGTAGAATTTGATATTGAATATAAGCCGATATATTTTCTATTCAGAGCCTTGTATTGAATATCAAATGTGATTTGGGGTTTGTCGTGAATGGTGTCTTCACTAACACTGTTCTTGAACCCAGTTGAGAAAAAAAAATTAAATCTTTTTATTTAGATTTAATGAAGTGTACCAATTAAACGATATTTAATTGGAATTGAATTGGTATTGATTTTTGGGTTTATCGTGAACAGTGTTTTAAATAACACTCGTTCTTTAACCCAATAATTAATGAATGTGACTTTGGGTTTATCGTGAACCGTGTTTTAAATGACACGGATTCTTTAACCCAGTTAAAGATTAAAACTAAGTGGAGTTTTAATGAATCTTTAAATAGATTGAAAAGATCGAGAATGGAGTATCACCAGTTTTACTCTAAGCGATAGTTAAATCTTTAATTAGATTTGAACGTGTAATGGTAATTGAGTTACCGATAACACTGTGGTGTTAGATATGAAGTACTACCAGTTTTACTTCATGGGATGAATAGGTTGGGATTGGGAAAATAAAATAAATGATTACTTCGGTGTGGTTCGATAATCCCGACTAGTTTGAATTGATATTCAAAGGAGATTAAAGAATAAATTTAAAGAATTTATCTTGGATAAAATTAATGGGAACTTTTCCCAAAGTACAGGAATATTTGAATAAAAGAATATTCTGAATTGGAATGAGGCGTATGTTGTGTTTGTGTAACACTTTTATAATATATACGCGAGTTATTCAGAAAGACCGGGTTTATCCCATTCTGAATAACTGATTCGACGTGGTGTCGGAGATGAAGACGGTGGTCGAAGACCGGAAGTCTTCACGTCGTTTGGGTGATTACTGATGATCTTGATTGGGCTGTACACCCAAGAAGATGGAAACAGTTGGTGATCGTCCAGACATACTTGGAGATCGATGGATATGCGGGGTACTAGGTGCCTCCGGTTTCGTTCAGACCCAGAACGGACTTGTAAATGGACTGTGTGTCTGACATTGGATTTTAGTCCGTGTGATTGATCTCTATTAAATATATATCTGTTTGGCGGCAGAGAATTTATTCTCTTGCTTAACGCCCTTCTTTGAGACGTACGAGCTCAGGGGTTATATATTGATGGATATCAAACGCATGGAGTGAATTGCCTGTGTGGCATGCCTAAGTGGCAATTGATCGAGGCTTCTGTTGAAAAGCAAAGTCTTGTGGTGATGATCAAAGCACAGCCTGTGTGGCATAGCTTTGTGTAACGTTTACTTCACGAGTTTCACACCCGGTATGAACCAAAAACGGGAGAGGACATCAGGGAGGACTTGCGTTTCTTTCTAGCTAGAAGTGGCGTCAGTGGTTTTACACGCCCTGACGAGTTTGACTTATGTGGTTGTTGCTGTTGCGAGGCGCCTCGGTTTGATCGGACGATCCAGGTCCGATGGAGTCATTTGTTGGCTCATTTACGCCCCATAGGGCGGAGAGACGTATTGTTCAGGCATAATAATCCACATCGGTGGACCGGCCCTGACGATCCAAGGCCCACCTGAGTCTGGGACCTGAGACATGGGCTAGATTGTCACGAATCGGTTGAGGACTATCTTTTGCCTCGGTTCATAGACGGAAATCCAATTTCCAAATACGTGACATTTGCGGTTTTAATTGTAGAACTAGTATGGCGACATGATATATGGTACCCATGCCGCCTATGATTGATACTTATAATTTGAAGTTGTTTTATACACTATGCACTTATAATAGTATCAAATGATTTGTTTTAAACGTATCAAGCATTTTTTGGCTGTTATAAGGGAAAACCCTATCCCCCGGCTTGCGTTGCATTGTGTGATAGGACCTGGGTCTTATAACAGCTTCATTTTCCTTTATTTAGCATTGCGCTGTTTGTTTTATGCACTGGTATTCTTGGGAGGAAACCCGTTCCGTGTTATACGGCGTGGTCCCTTGATTTACCTATCTTTAAAATAAAGATTAATAACTGTTTTAGTTCTCACACCAGTCCCATGACTGACCTGGAGTTTATTGTTTTAACCTAAACTCTGGGTGCCCCTATTTTGACACGGGCAGCTAGTAGTTTTGGTTTTGCAGATTTATATTCACAGGATCCTGGTTTACAGCTGGAACGATATCCGGAAAGCTTTGTATCCGTATATCTCTTCCAGTTGTGTATTGTATTATTTTCCGCTGCTATGTATTTAAATGTAATTTAAATCTCTGATATTTCTGTGTAATATTCATTTATACTCTGTATATTCTTGTAATCTGATGCATTGTTGTAATATACAATGAAATGTTCTTCTGTTTGCGTTCTGTTGTGGTTTGTTCTCGAACTATCCGACGCTTTCCTTTACGGGGAAGTTACGGGTTTTTACAATTTCGGCCTGATCACTATTTGAATACTGGCATATTTTACACTGGTGTTGAGGTGTATATACATAATATGTAACAATATGTCACCCTTGGTTTGTGAAAATTGTGGGATACATGCATGACTGAGCTGTTCACTCTTAAATTGTAATTGCACACTGAACTGGTATTGCATTTATGACCCGGGATTTTGAGCGGGACTTTGTACTTGCCTATTTGTGACCCAATATGCTGAGATAATACACATTTGTGTACACGCACGTGTATATGTAGACTCCTGGAATCACCAATGTTATTCTTTGTCTTCGGTTCGAGACGACGAGGCGGTGTACGTGTGTATTAACATACACGCGTACACTCGCAAGCGCCCAAGACCGTTTGTCCCTGGAAATAGATAACTTGATACAACATGGAAATGAACAGACACTACCACTATTTGTTTTACATATGACATATGTGTTGAGAAGTTATGATTAATGATTATATTTCAGTTTATATTAAAATTATTTTACTTGAACTATGATTTAATCCTGACTCGAGTGTTTTATGTTTTTTGCATGGAACGCTCAGGTCCGATCCGAGCATTACAGATTAAAAGAATACAGCTTAAGATCCGAAGATTTGCGAAGCTGGGGATTTCAAGAGACGCGCACTCTGTAGATTTTTAAACAGTAAATATTTCTGTAATATTCAATGTAATTTCATTTCGCTGTATAGAAAAAAATCTTTGTATTCAAAAATTCTGATTAATATATAAAATTTTATTTTGATGTACAATACTCTATCATTTACTTATCCTGTGTTTTCTGTGTTGATTCTGTGTTTAAACTCTATAAGCTAAATAACGATCCGTCGTTTTTGAACAGTTTTAAGTTGGTTTTAATTACCGATTTGAAGCGGTCAAAAAGGTGGGACGTTACAAGTGGTATCAGAGCTTTGGTTTATTCAAAGCATAGCTTATCGGGTTTAAATGAGGAGAATCAACACTAGAAAAAATGGATTTTGAAAACGAAAATTTTGAAATATAAATTTTGGAAGGAAATTATTGTGAAAATTAGTATTTGAAACTTATACAGCGGAAACAAAAAATTATTTTGAGTTTTAAAATTTTCATTTTAAAATTTTGTTCGAAATCCCAGTCTTCGAATCCTGATATGCCAAAGCTATTCTTCAATAGGGTCCCGCTTAGATTTAAATCTCGACTTCGTGATCGAGTGATATCTTTAAAAAATAAGTATAAGAGAATAAATGAATCGATTGTGTGTTTTAGCAATCAATGAAAATTGAAATTGATTAATAATAAGATTTCAGACGGGAATTAAAATGAAAGGGAAATTTGAAAACGTTTCAAAAATGAAACGATGAAATTTATTTTGATATTCGGATAGAAATAAATAAAATAAAATTGGAAAAGGGATATAATTGGAATACGATTATGTTAAATTTGTTTAATTTATTTAGAACGTGACAAGAAAAATTATAACTGGTTATGATCGAACACGTGAATTCGAGAGTGAAGTATAAACTTGTTAATTAATTAACAAGCAGTGGATTGTGAACGAGATTTGTAAATGGAGCGGAATGCGAAAGAAGATTTTTGGGAGATTTGAACCATTTTAAAATAAAACCAAACTAATTTGATGTAACAAGTTCAAATTTCGATAAAGAGCATAATATTTACTTCTTAGAAGTAAATAGCATTTAAAAGCAGAAATAATAAAAAAGAAATTAGGGATAAAAGAAATGGAGTTGACCAGTAATAGTACAGTGAAATTATTCTGAAGTTCAGAATATAAGTCAAATGAGTTTTTCCTGAAGTTCGAAATATATATTATCGAATAAGTGATTATTCGAAAAAAAGGGAAAAATTTATTCATGATTTTTTTTAGGAAAGTATTATTTTTAATAAAAATTTAATGTGTTATGAATTATTTGTTTGTTTATTCAGATTAATAAATGAAGTATATTTTAAAGGCATGAATTATTGTTAAATCAATGATTTTCGTAAAAGAAGTAAATTCTTAAATTGAATTCGAAAGATAAGAGAATGAATATTTTGTGGGTATTCGAAGTTGTGAACTTATCTATTTCAAAGTTAATGATGTTGTTCAGTTAAGGTCTGAGAGGTAATTATACCCCAACTTGATTGACTGCACTGTTGGATGAGAAATGGTTAAGGTTCGATATCGAGAACTGGTTAAGTGAAGTAAGCTAATGAGTGTCAAGAGTTAAATGGTAATAATGATGTTTTATCTGTTTTAACCCAAATAACGAATCTAAAAATGTTGTCCAATGAGAATAAAAGTATATTTTCTTTAGAAAATAAAGGTTGGTGAATATATGGAAATGTTTTCATTGGTAATAAGAGATTTTCTAGAACTATAGGAAATAAATGTGATAATTGGAAATGTTTCTCCAAAAGATCATGAGAGCTACCGGGTTTTGATAAATTAGAATGACGAGAACTGAAGAATAAAAAGCCACACAACGAAAACGAAGAGAGGCAAAGCGTAAGAGAAGTAGATCCATAAACTGAACTCAGGAATTGCATAAGCAATAATTTGATAAGGAATAAAGTTAAGTAAATTGGAAACTGACTGGAGATTGGTCAAGTGGATGACTTTTTGAGTGTTGATCTGATGTTGGTTTCGGCCTTCACGATTGATACTTAAAGAGTCATTCACTAACTAATTTACGGTCAGGGATTGATGAACATGGATGGATAGAAATGTGTGATAATACGTGTATATAGTGATATTTTCAAGCAATGAAAATAATGTGAAGAGAATTGAAAGAAGAAAAAAAATGGTGTAAACAGATTGATTGAAGATCGTAAAATTTCAGGAATTACGATAAATAAGGACGATGAATACCATGGAGACGGTTATGCAGAGATAGGGACTACTGATCAAGAAACAGACAATCACTAACGATTGTAGATCCCAATTAATGAAAATTTGTGAAATAATGGTAAGTTCAGAAAATGAAAAATTAGGTAGATATATTCTCGTCTTGCGAGTTCCATCAAAATGAAATAAGTATATGCGTGAATGGATTTGGGAATGAGAAACCGTTGAATGAGATGAAATGGAGTATGTTCCAATTTCATTTGAATAAGGGAATAAAATAACCTGTCAAATTGATTATAACTGAGGAAACCGTTGAAGAAAATAAACAGAATGTATATGAATTAAACCCAAAGTAAAATAAATTGCATATCAATTTGATTGCAATTAAGGAGGTCGTTTGACAAGATTTGAGAATTCGGCTCCGAAAAATTTTGAAAATTAATTTTCAAATAATTTGAAAATTTACTGTATATATAAGTATTTTTAAATAGAAATATTTTCAAATAGAATAAAATCATTTTATAGCCTTACGGCTAAGTTAATTCATTTTGGAATATGATTTGACAAAACAATTTGATTTGGAATATGAAAAGATATATATGAATTTTTGAAATACAAACCCGAAATAGATTATCAAGTTTGGTGGAATGGTAATCCGATATTTTGGAGTAATGGGGGATTATACATCTAAGTGGTGCATTGAAGAAAAGGATTAAATTCATAATTTCTGAATTTATTGAATTAGAAGGTGAATTGCCAGTTATTGAATAATTCAATAAGATTTGAAATTTTAAATTGAGATTCAAATTTGAAATAAGTGGGAAATGAGTAAGACTTCGTAAGCAGATATGAATAAATTTTCATAGAAATGAAAATTTTGAAAGATTGAAAGCAAAAGATTTTGGATAGGAATTTATCAATACAAGGATATATGAAACCTATTAGTTAATAGATTTGAATGGAAAATTTTAAATCGACAAGATTAAAATTAAGGAATGAACTTAATAATTGGAAATTTGAAGAAAATTTGGTTTATAACCAATAAGTTCATAAATCAGAGTTTGAAAAGATATCAGATATCCATATTAATGAGGAGATCAAAACTGAAAATTTTGAAATTTGAATGGAAATTTGAGGATATTCAATTTTTGGAAAAAATAGTTTCTGAAAACTTATGTAAGAATTTAGAGAAATTGAAAATTATTGGTTTGGAAGGTAATCGATTTAAAATGAAATCTTATATAATAGAATTTATATAAGAACGAGATATGATTTGGGAAGAAAATCTTATGTAAGTGACATAAGTATGATTTATGAAATAAAGTACTGTATGTTTTCAAGTCAAGATAAGGGAAGTACCATCCTTCTCCTTTGAATTTCGAGCTTAGTGAGAGGTGCTATTGGTGGTAATAGGTTGTCCGGACATAAAACTCGAGTTGTCTGAAAGAACACAACTGTGTAGCGTAATTCGCAGGGTTGTAGATGGCCTACGGCTGGCGGATGTTTCTTGGGGGAACCAAGCGTAACCATTGTGTCTGCTGCGATCTACAGTCGTGATAAGGGCGTAATCGGCAGAGCTGTGAAAGCTTACAGGTATGGATGTTTCTTGAAGGAATCAGGCGTAATCATTGTGTACCTGCGGTCCCCATGGCATATCTACAAATGAAAGAGATGTAACCACTAGAGTTACTAAAGGTTGAATGGAGCCGTGCGATGTTGAGATATCTTAGTGAGGTGGAACCACCTGTTTGATGCAGCATTGGGACTTCGTGAACTTATTCTGTCTTTGTGATTTGGCTTGTCTTCGTGACTTGATTGTCCTTATGACTTGATTTATTTGCATCAGTTCATGATTTGATTTCATGACCCTGAGATAGAGCAGTCAACGCTCACCGACCTTAGTTTTCCTTTTGATTCGTAAATCTTTTCTATTGATCTGTCCATGACGAAACTCGCAGGGAAGCGAATTCCTATAGGTACGGATGTTTTCTGGGGGATCTAGACGAAACCATTATGTATCTGCGATTCATGAACAATCAACATCAATATCACATTGGTACTTTCCGTATCTGTTTTTAAAAAGAATTTTTTTGATATATTTTTACTGGGAGTTGAAACAGAGATATTTAGTGTTTGGAGATTTTAGTCGTGCGCCTGGCCAACATATGTCTAACATCTGTGAGAACGACAATAGACTTGTCAAACTTCGAGTTATCAAATATTTTCAAATCAATAATTTGAAATTAAAATAAGATGATTTCAAAGTATTTCAATATCTTTGGAATAATAATACAAATATTTTCCGCACGAATTTTGTATTATAAAAGATTTCGCATTTTGGAAAATTTCAAATCGACAATTTATAGTTTGAAGAGGAAATGTTATTTACAATCTTCAATGAGTGTTGGGAAAGATTAAATGGATTGAATGTAAGGAGATTTGGTTGAACTTGGGATATAAGGAATAAATGCAATGTCGGATAAGGAAACGTTGACAAATGAAGTTTATAATGGAATTTGGAATAATTTAGGGATGCATGAATCCAATTTATGTAGAAACTACAATTTAAAAAGAGATTGGTTTTGAAAATAAATCATATGGTTTGAATCTCTTGGAAGATTAAAAGAATGAAAAATTGGGAGATATCTCAAAACAATTTATGATAGAAATTGATCTGAGAAAGATTGAATATAATTTTTAAAAGCATCAAATAAATAATAACCGATTTGGAAGAAGAAAATCGGGTTTGACTAAAGTTGAGCTCCAGGTATAAGAAAAGGAATTTGATTTTTCCCGAGTGAATTGAATGAGATAGATAAACAATGATGATCGATGATTTAAGTATCGACATTAAAACTAGTTGTGGAAAAATTTCGTGCAAACATGAAATTATAAATATACATTGGTATAACCCCAACGATCCCTCCTTTTCGAGGACGAAAAGTTTTAAAGGTGGGGAGATTGTAACGTCCTAGAAATTTTGACAACTGGAGTACGGAATTAATTTAAAATTTAATTAGGAATAATCAAATTTGTATTGGTGCTTGGGTTGAAAATCAAATAGATTGTGTATGAGTTGAATTGAATATTAATTCGGAATGATTGGGTGAAAAACAAATATTTATTGTTGAATATTTGAATTGAATTTGATTGGATATTTGAATTAGATTTGGAATTCGACTGAGAATTTTAGTGGTTGAATTAAAATATAAACATAGTTGATGTTGAAACAAATCGGTGATTTTATTCATATGGAAATTATACTAGGAATGAAGTTGAACGTATAAATATATATATAATTAAAAACAAACTTAAATTAGTCATGGAAGTTCGTGATGTACGATTTGTTTTGGAAATATTACATCCATATGATATCGACTTTTAAAATAATTGATTTTCAAATGACCTCGAGTTTGTAATAAAATAAATTTTATTTAAATACGTATATTTGGTTGTTTCTGTATTTCAATTTTGAAGCCAAATGAAGTTGTTTTAGCGGAAGATGAAATTAAAATGGAAACCGACAATTAAATTGAATTTAAAATAACAACATTATGCAAACAGAGCTGAAATTCATCCAAACAAAATTTCGTTTGATTTAGAACATTGAGATATAGCAACACGTCAAATTTCGTTGTGTTTGGAATTCGTTTGTGGCAGAACAAAAATAAGACGTACAACGTAAATAATGGTAGGATTAAAATTGCGGTAGAATTAACCTTTATAAAAGACCAACTAAATATAACCTTCCTCAGAAAAAAAACAAAACTATTCACCGACCTATACTGAAAAACGTAGACTCCTAAACCCTATTGATCGATGTTGTTCTTATACCCCACAATTTTTACCTCTTTAAAAATATCGTTCCTCATTCCTTCCCTCAGCATAAATCAAAAGTTTCCCCTATTTATTTGATGGCCGCCTATGAATTCCCAACTCCACCACCTTCCTTCGGGTATCACGGCTGCCCTCCTCGTTCCTCTATTCTAATTCCTTTTCAAGTTTTAAACAGTTAATCAAAAACCCTAGAGTCAATATCAATGAAAAAGGGTCACCACCTTCTGACCAAATCGTCACCTTCTTTCCGCTGCCACCGCCTCCTTAATCTCGCCAAAACCATAAAGCCACCAACTTTGATGCCGATAGCACCTCGTCCGAACTTGCTGCACCTCATCGCGACTGTGTACCAACCGAGACAACATAATCTCCGACCCTCTTCATTGGCGGCGCTTCTTTATCCAACAAGAAGCTAATTACAGGTGAGTTTTTTTAAAAACTCACGATTACTTAGGTTCAAGAATTTTAATTTCAGTATTAAACTGAAAATGAATTAATTTGATGGTGGGATTTGTTGTTTTGATTTCTAGCATGCTACTTGCAAGATGCTTAATTTTGTTGCTGTGAATCCTCTACTTCATTGACCTTTGCGAATTAGATTACTCTTTAGAAATGATTCTTTGATTTCATTTATGCTTACGTGACTAGCTTGAACTATTGTCGTGAATGAATCAATGAATTTGTGGGGGGAAAAAACAACGATTCCACCTGTATGTATCACTGGTTTGTTTTACAAACTTGGAGACATGTATGGTTCATGGTTTGTTAAACTGAGAAATATATATTTGCACCCTCGTTGCATTAGCTGTTTCACTTGACTCCCTGTCTTACTGCACCAGCACCTTTAAATCATGAATATAAGTATATGCGTTTGACCATAGGTGTATTGTACTTTACTGTGACAAAACTAAAATTCATGTGAGTGGGATGTCCTTTTCCGTTGCTTGTAGTATTAGCTTTGGGCTTAATTCTTTACTGTTATATATAAGTGCATGTTCATTTCCCTGCTATTTGAGTTTGAATATCCTTGCCCTGATCACCTTCGAACTTGATGTTGTGGCCTGTTATGTACTTGCCATTGTTGTATTGTTATAAGCTATACCCTTGAGTATATCTAATGTCTGTTGCTGAACCTGAAATAGAAGAATAAGCACATATATTATGCTTGGTATTAAACTGATACTACATCTGTTATTATTTTATTTATGGAAGCTGATGCTACACTTCCCTAGGCAAATAACATATTGGATCTTTGCTCTAAACCCTGAAATTTCTATATTGCTTCAACACTTAGTAAATAATTCTAACTAGATGGTCTGTTGAAAATGATTACTTGCATTTTGGACCTATACTCAAAATTGAAGCAATTAAATTTTGTAAGATGAAGAAAGAAAAAGAGAGATACCAATTTATGCTAATTATGAATGTTTGATATTATGGTTTATGATCCCATTGCATTAGCACAGTCCTTACATCTCCTTGCTACCCTGACGTTCATCTTGCTGTCCATATACTGAGAAGTTGTGAACTCATGTTATGTTTGAAATGCTTGTGGCTTTCAGTTGTGATAAAATCTGAACCATGTACACTCATTTGTGAAAATTTAAAGCCTGAACCCTGCACTATATTTTGTGAATTATTATTGAATTTTATATGGGTACATACTTTTATATATTTGAAAACAACTTAGTTTAAGGATTGTTGGTTCATTTCATATAACCATTATACTTCCTATTTGTGTTAGTTTCTTGTAACCACTATACTTCCTATTTGTGTTAGTTTCCTGTAGTCACTATACTTCCTATTTGTGTTGGTTTCCTGTAACAAGTATGTTTTCCATTTGTGTTAGTTTCCTGTAACTCATGCATCCTGCCTCTATACATAGTGAATTAAATTGTATTAGAAAGCATGATGACAATGGGTCGGCATATGATTTATTTTATAGTCTTTAGATAATTTTGACGATCATTTCGTGGAATCATTTTCTAGTTATTCCATCCATAATTACTTTGCAGTTAATCGGTTACATTGTTGTCTTTGTACAAATTGTTTTAAATTGGCTACACTGACCATTTTGCTTACTTGTAATATGGTTGTATATTTACTACCAGTCCGACTATAGATATTATAATGCCTACATTGTTGATTCTTTGTTATGTATATTTATAACTGATAGAATCTTGTGAACATATGAAACCTGAAAACATGTTTCCCCAAGACATACTTTGTGCTAAGACCTTGAGTGTTATACACCCAGCTTTAAGTATATATATATATATATGTGTGTGTGTGTGTGTGTGTGTGTGTGTGTATGAGGCATGCTAATTGATTTCAGCCTGATCACTATTTGAATACTGGCATATTTTACACTGGTGTTGAGGTATATATACATAATATGTTACAATATGTCACCCTTGGTTTGTGAAAATTGTGGGACACATGCATGACTGAGTTGTTCCCGCTTAAACTGTAATTACACACTGAACTGGTTTGCATTTATGACCCGGGATTTTCAGCGGGACTTTGTACTTACCTATTTGTGACCCAATATGCTGAGATAATACACGTTTGTGTACACGCACGTGTATATGTAGACTCCTGGAATCACCAATGTTATTCTTTATCTTCGGTTCGGGACGTTGAGGCGGTGTACGTGTGTATTAACATACACACGTACACTCGCAAGCGCCCGAGACCGTTTGTCCCTCGAAATAGATAACTTGATACAACATGGTAAATGAACAGATACTACCACTATTTGTTTCACATATGACATATGTGTTCAGAAGTTATGATTAACGATTATATTTCAGTTTATATTGAAACTATTTTACTTGAACTATGATTTAATCCTGACTCGTGTGTTTTATGTTTTTGCATGGAACGCTCGGGTCAGATCCGAGCATTACAGATTTAAAGAATACATCTTAGGATCCGAAGATTTGTGAAGCTAGGGATTTCAAGAGACGTGCACTCAGTAGATTTTTAAACAGTAAATATTTCTTTTATATTCAATGTAATTTCATTTTGCTGTATAGAGAACAATCTTTGTATTCAAAATTTTTGATTAATATATAAAAGTTTATTTTGATGTTCAATACTCTATTATTTACTTATCCTCTGTTTTCTGTGTTTATTCTGTGTTTAAACTCTATAAGCTAAATAACGATCTGTCATTTTTGATTGGTTTTAATTACCGATTTGAAGCGGTCAAAAAAGGCGGGACATCACAAGCTATCTCCAACTCTGTCCATATTCGTTTTATACTGCTCTGCCCTCTACTGCGATTCAATCGTTAAATTTTATTCACCATATAAAATTATTCAAGCTTAAATATTAACGATTTACCAAAATTATAAATTTCCTTAATCACACTTAGTGAAATGAATTGCTTGGTTTATAAGTTTACAGTCCGCCTTATTTCTTTTCTGGTTTCACTATTTCGATTCCAAACAAGTGACACCCTCCCTTCATTCATGCTTCAGAAACCACGGTGCCAACTTTCTCAAGACTTTGCCACATCATCATTCAAAGGAAAACATACCAACTTTGTTTATTCAAATCCTATTTTCCTTCTGCGTTGAAAACATATGCACGACCTATCTTTTTATTTTATTTTTCCAAGGTGTGTTCTCCAATAGGTCAGGTTTCCAACTCACTAATGCTGGAGATAGATGGCATGGTTCCACTCATATGTTATCTGGTTCTACTATTTCCAGTATGCTGAGCAATAAACAAACGATAATTAGGATTCAGTTTCCATCCAAAATGCCCATTTTCTCTTTACGTCCGTTTGTCGATTTAAACACTCTCTTTATAATTTGAAAACAAGGACCAATCATTTACTTTTTATTCCTCACTATATTGATTTGTCATTCCAGAAATGCCAACTACTATGCTGACTTTCAATTTGTTCATGTGTTTAGAACTTGCCATTGTTCCAATTTGCTTTGCTCCATCTTGCTTTGGTTGGCCAAACCCTTTTTGTTTTTGCAATACCCTGTTACCTTCCACTCCTGAAATCCCATTACTTAAACTTTCGAAACCCAGGTCCTTTTGCTTCTTCACCAAATACCACGTAGCTTAATATACCCTTCATTATGCATCACATACCAAAAAAAACCCTCAGCAATGAAAATAAAACGTGCCCCTCTACTCACATACCCACTTTGCTTTCGTGTACAACTTCTCTTCTAGAACTTCTGCCACGTGACTCCATTTCCTTCCACCTTCATACTGTTGTTCCCCCTGACTTGTCCGCCATGCCTAGATGCAAACAAGCCTTCTTCCCAATATACTACTCTTGTCGACAAACTTCATGCATGTTCCGAACTGTAGCTCTACGTTCAAACAGTTTTGCCACCCTTTTGTTTATGGTCCACGTGGAAACTGATGGTTCATGAAACAGTAAACGCAGCCCTTTGTTCCCCTTGTTTCACAAACTTCTCGCGTACCTAGCTCGCCATACAGTAGCATTTCAACTGCTTGGCACTTCTTTGCATCATTCACATATATTCCGCACTGCCATGTTCAACATCTTCATTTCTGATTACTTGATTCTAAGTGGCGCAGATAGGAATTGTCTTTCTTAATGGGGTAGGCGATCTTGGAGTTTAGTTTTTATTTATAAGGTGTAGAGTTTGGTGTTAATTTGGAAAAGGAAGAAGAGGTGCCTGCACTTGTATTTATACGAGAGGAATAAATATAAGACAGGAACAATGTCCCATCTACGTTTTGTAGGCATGTGCTTGGTAGAGTTAGACTATCCGAATTTCACACTCAATCAGCTTGCAATTCATCCTTTATTAGTCTAGGACAGCTTTGCACGTTCCTTGGCTAGTGTACATTACTTCATAATTAAGCTTGTATGTGGTTTCCTTATCAAATATAATTTTTTAATAAGCATATTGTAGGTAGGTCTGTACATAAAAAATTAGGGTGGCGGTGCTTTCCTTTTCAACGCAGAGAGGAAAGTTTTTAGGGTAGCATGCTTAGTTAGGCATTAAGCTTTATAAATAGTTATTTCATTATATTCTATAAAATTTAATACGGTGTTAAATTTTACCTCTTAGAACCGTTATTACCGCTAACCGATATAAACACCACATAAGCTCCACATACAATGCAAATGGACGCACCGCTACGTCTTAACGTTCTGGTTCCAATGAAGTTTGTTTCATTGGAAACAAATGTTGTTTGAAGAGAAAACAATTTTAAATCCTATAAAATAACAATAAAATATATTTAAATATAAAACCGTCCATTTTTAAATAATAATAAATTATTATTGATGTATTTCTCTAAATAAAATATCGCACAGTTTTAAAATATACCAATATATATTTTAAACTAAATATTTACAATACCGGATTAAACGGTATTCAAATTATATAGAAAAACCTATTATATTTATTAAATAAACGTTATCATTTATTAACGAATTCCATAGAGACAATTTGAAATTTTGAATTGGACATAACTAATAATCTATAAGCTGAAATCTCTATTTCTCTCTTACATTAGAAAATTATAATCAAATCGATCTGGACAATTATTGTTTCACAGAATTCTGACTTATACTGGAATCTGTATGTCCAATTGAAGTTCAAAACTCAATATTACAAACTACCACGACGTTATGAGCTTGATTTAAAATTATATATAAATTAAATGTTTAAACTTCGTTATATAAACGAATTATATATTTTAAATCCATTTAAAATTCCAAATCGATATTTAAAATAATAAAATATATTAAATATCGGACTATGGAAAATACGGGACGTTACAATACTTAACCTAGTTGAATACATATGAGTTGTGTGAACATGAACATGAATAGGGGTTAAGTAAACTTGGTTGAACAATGGGAGGGTTGAGTTAAGTATATCTGAGATGGGTGGGTAATATTTAAACATAGGCCCACGAGGCTTAACCAATTGGGGGTTATGTATTAAAGACACCTATAGGTAAGCATAACCGGTAGAAAGATTTGGCTTATATAATTAAATACACCTTTCAGGATAAATATAACATGTAGAAAACCTAGTGGGGGTACAAGATAAAGGGAAGAGCTTATATCATATTGTGTGGGACCCGTTTTAGTTAGTAACCCGGAGTAGGTATCAAAAAAAGTACTCTGAACTAGGTCGGAGAAGGGGCACGCTTACTGAACTAATTGTAAGAGATCCAAACGTAGAGGACGGTGTGGGCGACGTAAATCGATCGGGTCATGTGTGTGCATAGGTCAGGTAGAGGTGGATAAGACAACCGTGACACCTGTAGATATGGGGTTGTGCATATCAGCGAAGTGTTTCCACTTTATAGTGGAAGGGATCTTCTCATTCTAGTTATACTAGTAATAGGGCAGAGTAATCATTAGGGAAGCGTATACACTTTATCCTGTTACCTTGTCATGCTTACCTTTTATGTAGTTATCTCTCTCTTATCCACTTTATATGCATGTCATGTTACTTTACTTATTTACTTGCTAAAAGTAACTGGACTCACCAGACTTTATGTCTGACCCTTTTTGTTTCCTCTTCTTTCTTCCGTCCCCCCCCCCCCCCCGGTGGTGCTTCTCAGAGCGGGAACACTTGAGCTTGACCGTGATTCTGCTTTTATCTTGCTAAGGAGCTGCTCTTGAATTACTGCTCAAGTCCTTATCTCTATTATGGCTTTGTCTTCTTTTGGGGAATTATGCTTTTTATGTACTCTGATGGAACATGATAGAAAATTTTATATTTTTGTAATGGCTTTTATGTAGTTTCAGACTTGTGATATTTTGGACCACGATATTATGGCTTATGTTGAAATAAAAATTTGAATTCCGTTGTTTCTTTTATATCTTTCTTGTAATGTTTCCGTTTCTGTTTACCTATAACGCCTCACGAAACTTAATGCATTCTCTTAATGAGTGACATTAATGGACGTGGGGTATCACACATGCGTTTTCCAGTCTGTGATGAGTTGCGCATGATTCATTTCTATGGTAAAAATATTTTTATTTAGCTTGCATATACATGCATTAATAGTATTAAATTTTCTTATTAAGGATAGTTCGTACTACAGTCATGAATTCTACTATTAAACTTGGTAGGCTCAAAATTTAGGCTCAGAAACCAGCATCATGAATTATTCTTCAATGCAATCAACTCTATTTTTTTAGTTTTGACCACCTGATTGTATTATGACAACCGGCTATTCTTATAAAAACTTATCGTCGAGTTCATTCTCATACAAACTCGTATTTATGACACTAACTCTCAAGTCCTAACCACATTATAAAACTCAAACATCGAAATTATAGTCAATGAATGATAAATTAAAACAGACTAAGCAATCATACTTATCGAGATCGAAATAGCGAACTTGAAGGAAATTTAATCATAAGAAAACCTACATGCAGTTGACGGAGAAACGAGACTCGACAATGGTTTACGTGGAGAAAAAAACAGCAGCTAAAGACTACGGTGTCGGTGGCTCAAAGCCTGCAAATGGGCTAATAGGCGGTGCTTCGGCACGGTTTTGGGTGTTGGGCGGATTGCGGTGGAGCGACGGTCAGGTGATGCAGGGCAGGCATTGTCGGACGATAGAAGGCGGCGACTTTGGGTTTGTTGGGTTGACTTCAGTGGAATACGGTGGTCACTGGAGAGGAGCGGTGGATCGGAGATGGTGGAGTTCGAAATGAATGGCCATGATTTCGTTTTTTTTTTTTGGGAAGATTGAATTTGATTTGGGCAAACACATTTGGGGAAAACATTTGATTTTAGCGGAGAAAGAAAGAAGAAGAAAAGGGACAGAAGCCATAAAAAAATTTAGGGTCAATTTCTGAGAAAAAAACAAAGGAAAGTGGAGAGATAAAGGGAAAATACAGTGAGAAATAGGTAAGGAGATACATTTCGAACAACCCAGAATTATACAAACCGGTGGCAACAAATTCAGCGGGGTCCACCGAGTGGCGAAGCAATTAAACCAAATAATTTTCTAAATGTATATACCAATTAGTTATACTACGTATATATATATATAATGGTATTTAACAATTTCAACATTCCAAATACAATTTTTTTTAGAAACCAAATTCAAATCTAAAATAAATAAATTTCAAGTTAAATAAAAATAAAATTCAAAAGAAATAAAATAAAATAGATTAAAATTTAACAAAAATATCTAGGCTCACATAAAAATTAAAATTAACTCAAAAATCAATCTAAATAGACTTGTATTTAAAATTATAAACAAATGTCAAATTCTTAGTTAGTAAATTCAAATCCAAACTTTAAATAAATTTTAAAAAAAAATTCAAGTCTAAATAAAATAACAATAAATTCTCAAGTTACATAAGATTCATAATTCTTTAATACATCTCCATATAAAATATAACTAGCGCTTAAATTTAATAAAGTTATTCAGATTCAAATAAATTTTTAAAGCATACAAAATTATTTAAATAAATTCTCAAACAAATCTACATATAATAATTAGTTTAAATATCACAAATGTTAAATTTACAAAATGTTTAAATTGAATATAAAAGAAAACTTAAACTTATATTTACAACATCAATTAAGAGCCAAAGTAAAATAGATTAGATTAAAATTTAAAAACACATATAAACTTCTTAAATATCAATTAAATTTCATACTTTAAAACGTTAAAATCTCGGTTCGTTATAATAACCTTCCTGATCTATAGTAATGGAGACAGAAAATATAGTTAGACTTAATTGGCTAATAATGTAAGATTATTATTAACCGTATAAACCCATGACAAAAATGAATCGTGTAAGTATAGTATTCCCATATAGAGGGAGTAAACAGGAATGACTTATTAACATAGCCTACTTTATCCCAATAGGGAAGGGTGTTGAAGGAAAATGGGGTACGAACTAATAACCTTTAGATATATTCTGCTTCCCTGGTCCTAAATGGCTAAGTGATTGGGGTTGAAGAGTCCACATGGGAATAGGTCTTCCAATTTAGGGGTCTTAAATGGCAGGTGTGTGGGTCTACCCAAACCTGGAAATTAAAACGTCAGATATGGCTACCTATCCTACGGGAAGTAATAAGCGACTAAGGAGGTTATCTAATAAGGTCAACTAGAAGGTATAGCAAACGATAAAATATTGTCCCTCACCTTATGCGAGGCAAGGGTATATGTGTGAATGATGGAAGCCTTAACTAGTAGGTCCCGTAGTTATTGCCCTCTAGTTTATGTTAGCGTTGAATGTATTATCGAGGATAAATAAGTGACCAATAGGTCTGCCTAGGATCTTAAGCGATCAAGGAGAATCCACCCTATCTATCATTGATAGTGAGGCATTAAATAATAAAGGATAGTGAATGAGGATATATAGATAGAAACCCCGTAATTAAGGGCCCACTCTTGATTAAATAACCAGTTATGTTTTGGTATAAAGGCTTTACAAAAATATGTCTAAACGTCATATCTCGGTGCTATACTTTGGAAATAATACTTTGGGAAGGGTAGTAGGGTCGTGCGTAAACATCAAAAAGGTTTGATTAGAATTACTTACCTTGTTAGGCATACATCTTGGGTTAAACCAAACAGGATGCATCTGTGTATTATAGTCTGTGCTTTACATTTCTTAGTCGCTAGGACTTGTTTTTCTAACCCCTTCCTCATTACAACCTCCTAGGTTTCGTAGAGAAGGTCGTGTTCTCGTAGATGGTTAATTTGGGTTCTGGTTCATGTTCTCTATCATGCTCGGTATTAGGAGAGTGACTTACTTTGAAAAATGTAGTTACTTGAGTTAATATTAGTTTATCCTATTTTGTTTCCGCCATGAGTTATCTTTTATCGTACTCTGATTATTCTCATGCTCATTTACTGCAGGTTCCAGATATACACGTTCCACACTTAGATGTGTTCAAGTTTTGAGTTTTGTCAAAATTTCAGTGCAAAAAAGTGTAGGGTGTTACGTTTGGTATCAGGACCTATGTTAAACGATCAAAGGAACCAGTTATATAGGACTCGCGAGTTCATTTTTCTTTTCTTCTTTTCTTTGTCTTTCTTACTCGAGTTTAATCTATTTCGATAATATAAATTAGTCATGGGCCTAATTATAGAAAACATGCTTTGAGTGAGAAAGAGTTGAGATATGTTGAGTTTGGGTTTCTAACCAATTCTGTCTTACCCCACTGTACGTTGGCGATCTCGTCGTAAAGGGCATGAGGATGACATATAGAGGATTCCTTTGGTTCGAGATTGGAAAACTGAAATTATATATATATATATATATATATATTAATATAAAAAGCTAGCTACAACCGAGATTGTCACAAATTCCTGATTTGTTTTCATTGGTAGTTCCAGTTAAGACCATTACTCGATCCAAAACGGGGAAAAAGCCCACGTTAATATGTCGTACCCATTTTGGAATTATAATTACGATGTATATCCGCTTGTTACTTTGTTAAAATTCTGAATATACCTTTGTAGAGATATTCAATTGAGTTCTTGGCCTCGTATTGGAGGAAATTTATTTCTAAAACTATTTTAAAAACAAAAATGGATCCCAATGGCCTTAAAATATGGTTTCGGAAAATAGTTTGTGAAGATGTAGTTTTAAATTCTTAATATATTCGTGCTTTAAAATTTTCATGGCCCATTTAGTAATTTTAATAAATATGGTCTGATTAGTAGGAAAGTAGGAATTAAAAATAACAAGAAGTATACCACTAAAAATCAAGAATAATAAGTATATATTCCGTGTGATTTTCAGTATCCATCTTCCTATATATTGGATAATTTATTATCAAATTTATCTTATTTCTTTTAAGCCCTAATATTTTTGAACATGAGAATATAAATAATAATGGTTGTAAATTGGTTTATGTATATGAAACCGTTAGTGTATAACAAAATTCCATTTTTGGAAAAGTTTTAAATTTTTCTTCGAAAAGGCTAAGGAAAATCCTTTGTTCGGATTTTGGGGTATTTGTAACAACCCGCATTTTTAACTTAAGATAATAAAACAATAATAACTTAATTAAATATTTGTAATTAAGCAAAACAAATAATGCCATTGCATCTGTCTCAAAATTCTCGTAAAAATAGACAACTGGTTTGCGTAAATCGGACATCATATGAAGAAGTAATGAGTGTATAAGTTTGTGTACATATAAGGATCTTATATGTATATATATTAAATAAATATATCCAGAAATTTCGAAAATCAGTTCGAAAAACAAAATTCACGAGTGGAAAAACCTAGCGGGGAATTAGACCGTTGGGCGTCGACCCACCAACAGGGAGGTCGACCTAGGGGTTGACCCAACCACGGATCTGGAAAGTTCTCCCTGACGTGGTCGGTTTGATTTTTAATTCGGATCTGACGGTCCTGGTTTCTCTGATACACCTATAAATAAGACCCTAGAGCTTACCCTGAACCTCATATTTCTGAGGCTACGTTGAAGCTCCGCCATTCCTTTCCCTCTCCTCAAATATTTTCAGAAAATTAAGATTTTTAATTTGGGAAAAATTCTGAATCCAGATCTGAAGGAAAGGAACGTGTGTTTGTAAATAGGTGTTCAGATCTCTTATTGAAGTGAGGTAATTTTCTAGATCTGTTCTATTTCAATTCTCTTCTTTTTCTTTCTTTCTTTTAGTAAAAAGTTACGAATCCATGGTTGTTAGGTTTTGAATCAAATTAGGGGGGGAAAACCATGGAATGATAGATCTGGTCCATATCCAAGATTTGGAAAGCTTACCAGATAAGTGGATTTAAGCTATAGCCTTTAGATAACAATTTGTTATTATTTAGCATTCCCCTTTTTATTAATTGTGAAATTGCCATATTAATTATAAATTATGGTTATAACAAGTTGGGATGTTAATATGAATAATTCATATGTTGAATCAGTTAAAGTGTTGGAATGATTACATGTTGAATAAACTTGTTAGAATATAGGCAATGACTATTGTTGTTATAATTATATGATTCACTTATGGCATATTATTGAGTAAATGAAATGTTTAACTTGTTGGATTTGAATGATTACCCGTTTGAATGTTTACATGTCAAAATAGAATTAAACATATGTTAAAAAGGACATGCGACAAAATATAGGAATAATTGGACGGCATGTAAATTAGATTACTATAAACTAGATTACAGTAAAAAGGATAATATGCCTAAAATTCACATGAATAGGAATAGTTGTAAAATAATGAACATGCCTAAATTTATAGTAATTTGACACTATAATGCTCTTAGACATGAGGTTAGATTGCACTTGAGATAGAAGTCTACCCGAAACCGCCCGGCATATCCATCATTCACAAGTGGTCAATCTAATATGAGGGGTCTAAGTGCATAATTAAAACATGCAATGGTACTAAGGCACGAGGTTAAGTCAACTTGTGGTAGAAGTCTGCCCAGACCCGCCCAGCGTCCACAAGTGTAGACTTAATGTGAGAGGTCTAGTGCATATATATATATATATATATATATATATATATATAAAATAAGATATGAATAAATGGCAATGATGGTAATTAAATGACTAACTCAGAAAATAAGAAAGGAAGGAATGTAATGGACTGAGTTAGGGTGATGCGAAGGAAAAGTGATGTATATCCCTAAATGACCTATTTCTGAGAACGTTGTTGCAAGTAAGACACAACCAATAAAGTAAGAAAAAGGAAAGAAATTACTTGCCACCACGGATTTAGATGGGAATAAGTTATGAAAACAAATCACCGATTCCTTCTATACATCAAACTGATAAGGTGCATGAAGTGTTTTCCTTAATTAAAATAAGGAACAAATATTACAGTGAATAAAGAATACTGGAATACAACAATAAAAGAAAATGGTTTAAATGGGGAATGATAATCACCTATTATAAATAATTAACATTAATGGAAATGTTGTATAATAGGTAGCCTTGTCCTAGGGACAAGTGAAGATTATAACTTAGGTTATAATAAACTAGTAAGGAATTGAGATAACTGGTGAAATGAGATAAGGGACACTTAATTGTAAAATTAAGTAATCGGTAAATGGGGAAAATCGGAAACCAGTTGAGAAAAGGGGGAAATATTTGGAATATAAGAAGTTGTACTTAATTATAAATTAAGTAATTTGTAAACTTGGAAGTTTGAAAACCGCTGATAAGAATAACATGTTTAGACTTGTCCTAGGGACAAGAGGATATTATAACATAGGTTATAATAAATGGGTAGAGAAACTTATTAATGGGCCTTAGTTAAAAGAACCAAGTTAATAAGTAAACAACAATAGGTTGTAGTAACGATGTAAAATGGGATTATGATTAAATGAGAAAGAATGAGGAAGCCTTATGAAATAAGTTATATTTAATCATAAATGGTAAGTGACATGTTAATTAGAAAACATGTGAATTGAGGTATACTTAGTAACATATTAAGTGGAACATTTTGTTGTAACCTTGAAATCAAACAAGAATATAAAAGGGAATGTGGATTACAAACCTTGGGCCATAATCTAGAGAATAACATGTTATAGGCTTATTAATAAACTTAATGGGTTAAGTTATATAACTGGAATTAATAAGCAAGAGGGACTTGGTAACTTGATTAAGAATTCAATGTGAATGGGAATAACCAAGTTAAATGGAAACCTGATGAGGTAAGGCAAGCTCGTAAAAGAATGTTTAGACATAGAGTGTAACAACATATTAAAGGGAGGCGCTTGGACCAGTCCGCACGTTTGAGGGTGAATAACCCAACGGGGAAGATAATCATGGTGTTATAAGGCACGAGAGGAGCGCACGTTCATCTGATTGTTCTAATGGCTCCGAAGGATTGGAAGGGGAAGCACGCGACTTCTTGAGATACGTAAGGTGCTCCTAGTAGTCCTCTGTGCGGTGGCAGATGCTTAGGTTGTATTCGCAGGGGTTAGGCCTACGCGTAACTACTAGGTGGGTGGGCTTTGACTGCAAAATTAGCTATGCAGTCAGAATGCGGTGACACTAGGCTGATTCGGCGATTGCCTATACAGGGAGGCGAAGGGGCATGACCAATAAGGATAGTAGATTGTCGAATACCCGTCATCGACAGCTAGTGGGATGCAAAAAGACTAGAGTTAAAACCAATAGACCATTCACCTTTCACTATCGGGGTACGGTGGTTGAGGGAAGACGCCAAATGGATGTTTAGATTGTTTTCTGTAGGGGCAGTCGTTTAGCTCTTGTAGTCTTTACTAGTTGAGGGAGGGGCCAGGGTGGGGCCATAGCCACCGTGAAATAGACCCTAGGTATATTTGTATATAGAGGCTCTTAAAGATGGGCCTGTACAGATATGGAAAAGCTCCTGACCAAGTTCTGTGTTTCTTGTATCGCCTTGCCACGGGACTCGGTGCACATTAGAGGACGTGCGGTTAAGGCATCGAGCTACAATTGATGATACGTATATGGGACAATCTAGATACATGCATGTCAGCTCTGGGTGGTGTATCATAGACTTGAGGGCATTATTATGGTATGGAATCTGATTTGTTCGACGACTTGAGGGCATTATTCCAGTATGGAATCTGAATCGATCGACGATGGTAGTCTGTTTGCTTGCGTAGTGTAGTAATGACAGATATATGCAGAACGTAACAATGTTATGTAGAGATCCGTACGTCACTTCGACATAGGATAAGAGACTGCGTTCCTTTCTATGGCATTAAGGTAGAGACCGTGCGAGTGGGGTATCATGAGGTGTACCTTAATATTGGGGGTAGCTACATATATACTATGTTAGGTTAATCCACTGGGAAGTAAATGGGTACGACGTGTCTGTAAGCCTTGAGTGCTGATTAACCCAAGTAACCTAATAAATAAGAGAATATAAATAAACGGTATATGAGGATTATCCAAAGTGTATAGTTTAAACCCAGTCACCAGAACTTGTGTTCTGACCCCTCTTCCTCATAACATACTCGCAGGTTAGATTTGTGGCAGAGACATGAGACACTATAGCTTTGGATACTTGTTAGGCAGTATTATTAATACGGTAAGACTACACTTTGATCATATTATATTTTATCCATTCCGCTGTGAGATATTTTCTGAGCTCTGACATGTTTTATGTCTCTGTCTTTTCTGCAGGATACCAGAGCAAACCAATCCGAGTTTCGATAGATTGGAAATTAAAAAAGAAATCGGTCTATCGGAATTTGGGTTGTTACACCTGGTATCAGAGCTTAGGTTTAGGATTCCTATATAAATAGTGAGTGAACGTATTTGTCTTTTTTTTAAATATAAATATATTATATATATGCCTAAATCCGTAGAGGAACCCACTAAATAGAATGAGTATAACATGGCTAGAAATGGGATGTTTGTTTTGTACACTAAAGAATGAATATGGAAATCTGAGACCCTTAGGTAATTTAGGTAGAGAGTTTATAATGTACTTTGTATGGAAGGAAAGTGAATCCTATATGATTAGTATTTCGGGTCAGTGGGCTTGAAAACCTTATGAATTGGAAAAGGGTAAAAAGAGAAAGATGGATTCAGAATACATATAGTTGGGAGAATTGACTTTGTGAGAGTGACTAGGAAAGGCTAGGAAAAATTGGAAACCCGCTTTGAGTCTAACCCCATTGTTAACTTTTAAGAACTTGAAATTATAAAAGTTTTGGGAAAATGGTTTAACGTGTTTTCAAGTTTTAATCTTAAAAGTTATAGTTTTAAATATGTGAAGTATACATATTGGGTTTTGAAGTAAAATGGGATAAATTTTGTAAATAGTGACTTCTTTCGAAAACTTTATCTAAAGTAAAATTCTCTTAGTAAAAGGTGCATATTATAGAGCATGTATAGCTCGCTAGTTTTCTTGTTATCTTTCATACAAGGGTTTTTAATAAAGAAAGATTTGAAGTCGCTATTCTTATGACAATCCTTTTTGGATAAATTATTTTGATAAGATAATTTTGTTGGGCGGACAAAATAATTTATAGAAATTAAGAATAGAGTAGATTGTTGCACCTTGTAATAAGAGACTGAATTGACCTAATAGGCAAGGATGAGCCGTAAACCCGATTGAGAAATAGTTGTCCTTATCTACTCCAGTTTGTGTGATTTGAAAAAAAATGATTTACATTTTTTTAAGATGACATGTTTTTATGGTTTGGCAAGGGAAAATTTTCATGAGAAAAATAAAGTTTTGACACTTGTAAATTTTTGGAAGAAAGTTTAAATGAAAAGGCCAAACCAAGTTTTAAAAGGATGGAGGATTAGAGCCTAGGGAAGACGGGAAAAGTTTTGAGGCTATAAAGTAAATAGCGAAAATTATCTTGGAAAAATAGTAAGTTCCCGTAGAATGCATAAGCATTGAGAAGCCAAGGGTGTTGCTTAAAACTAATTGTCGGTGCACAGCTACGACTAGGGGCGACCACTGTATAGTAAAAAGGGCAAGTAAGTGTTTAAATCCTATTGCTAATTTTCGTGTTAGGGGTAAATCCCGTTACTACATTTATGTTGGGATCGTTTCATTATTTTGTTCTTATTGGGTATTTAGGGTAACTGCTAAGCCTATTGTGGATCCCATAGTTTGGACTTTTCTGTTTGAGGAGGACATAGTCTCGAGATTCTTGGCGCTTAGTAGCAGATGTGTAGGGTGTTTGTTCTCCTGTTTTAGTTGAAAGACTATAAGGCTTATTTAAATTTAAACTAATATTAAATGATTAAATAAGCTAAGAAAAGAGAAAAGGTACAACTTAAAAGGAAATGGTAAATTCATTAAAGCAACAAACATGATAACTTATAAGAAAAGATAGATAAAGATAAAAATTTCCAAGATAAGATGAAAAGAAAATTAGTAACAAAGAAAAATGTTTCTTACGAGGGTTGTGCTTGGATAGGAAAATAGGGAATCTTTATAAATAGCTACGTAAAATCCAAGTACGGTTGGAAAAAGGTATATAAAAGAAAACCAGAAGATGTGATATTTTCCGTTTTCCACCTTTTTGTAACATAAGAAATCGAATTTAGAAAATTAGATTTTTCTAAAATTCAAAAAGTAAAGTTGGTTAGTAGGATTATGGATGCAACAATTGGATGAACTATGCTCTTATTCAGTAAGAGTGTAGGAAAATTTGGATGAAAAAATATTTTGTTTTTCAAATTATTGCACTCATGTTGAACTGCTAGTATATTTAAGATGTGAACATCATATTTTAAAAGGGTTTTTGAAAGATTTGCATACACATAGGTGGTACTGCTTAGGCACACATGCATTATTATGTTGTATTTCACTTTGCACAAGTGCACAATGTTTGTAAATTTGGATGCACACATGATGGATGTATATTACGCGAGGGGTTAATTGATTTTACCCTTATCAAATTTCGGGGACAAAATTTCCTAAGGGTGGGAGAATGTAACACCCCACATTTTTAACTTAAGATAATAAAATAATAATAACTTAACTAATATTCAGAATTAAGTAAAACGGACTGCGCCATTGCGTCCGTCTCGAAATTCTGGTCAAAATAGACTCTTGGTTTGCTTAAATCGGGCATCGTATGAAGAAGTTATGAGCATTAGAAGTTTGTATACAAATAAGGAGCTTATATGTGTGAGTGTGTGTGTGTGTATATAAATATATATATTAAATACATCCAGAAAATTCAAAAATTAGTTCAAAAATCAAAATTCACGAGCGGGAAAATCTGGAGGGAAACTAGACCGTTGGGGGTCGACCTAGGGGTCGACTCACCAATAGGGAGGTTGACCTAGGTGTCGAACCACCAATAGGGGGTCGACCCACCAGCGGATCCGAAAAGTTCTCCCTGACGTGGTCGATTTGGATATTTTTAATTCAGATCTGAGGTTCCTGGTTTCTCTGATACACCTATAAATAAGACCCTAGAGCTAACCCTAAAACTCATATTTCTAAGGCTACGCTAAAGCTCTGCCATTACTTCCCCTCTCCTCAAATCTATTCAGAAAATTAAGATTTTTAATTTAGGAAAATTTCTGAATCCTGATCTGAAGGAAAGGAACACGTGTTTGTAAATAGGTGTTCAGATCTCTTATCGAAGTGAGGTAATTTTCTAGATCTGGTCTATTTCAATTCTCTTCTCTTTCTTCTTTTTCTTACTTTCTTTTAGTAAAAAGTTATGAATCCATGGTTATTAGGTTCTAAATCAAATTAGGGGGAAACCATGGAATGATAGATCTGGACCAAATCCAGGATTTGGAAAGCTTACGTGGTTACTGGGTTTAAGTTATAGCCTTTAGATAATAATATGTTATCGTTTAGCATTCCCTTTTTTATTAATTATGAAATTGCCAGAATAATTATAAATTATGGTTATAACAAGTTGGGATGTTAATATGAATAATTCATACGTTGAATCATTTAAAGTGTTGGAATGATTACATGTTGAATAGACTTGTTAGAATATGGGAAATGACTATTGTTATTATAATTATATGATTCACTTATGGCATATTATTGAGTAAACGACATGTTTAACTTGTTGAATTTGAATAATTACGCGACTGAATGTTTACATGTAGCGACCCGAACTACCCGGCCGACCTAAACCGAACAAGAAGGCGGACTTCTTTGAGAATAAGACAAATCAGAACACAAACAGAAGAACATTTCATTGCTTATTACAACAATTTACATCATTGTACAAAAATATAACAGAGTATGAATAAATAATATGCATCAGAAAAAATATATCAGAGATTCAAATTACAAAGCAGCGGAAAAATAATACATTACACAACTGAAAGAAATACACGGATACAAAGCTTTCCGAGTATAGTTCCAGCTGTAAATCCAGGATCTTGTGAATATAATATCTGAAAAAACCAAAACTACTAGCTGCCCGTGTGGAAATAGAGGCACCCAGAGTTTAGGTTAAAACAATAAACTTCAATTCAGCCATGTGATTGGTGCGAGAAATAAAACAGTTATGTAAAACTTTACTTTAAAATAAATTAAATCAAGGGACCACGCCATATAACACGGAACGGGTTTCCTCCCAAGAATACCAGTGCATAAACCAAACAGCGCAATGCTTTTTGGAAAAAATGAAGCTATTATAAGACTCAGGTCCCATCACATAATGCAACGCAAGCCAGAGGATAGAGTTTTCCCTTATAGTAGCCTAACATGCTTGGTACATTTAAAATAAAATTCATTTGATACTATTATAAGTGTATAGTGTCAAAACAACTTCAAATAAAAAATTTCAATCATAGATGGCATAGTACCCATCCTACTATGTAGCCATACTAGTTCTATAATTAAAAGCGAAATGTCACATACTGGAAATTGGATTTTCATCATGAGTCGAGGCAAGGGATGTACTCCTCACCGGCTTCAAGACACTCTAGCAAATGCCTCAGGGTTCCCTACAGTGAACCCTTGGTACCTCCAAAGCAGGTCCTCCCTTACTGTAACATCCCGTATTTTTGGCAGCCAAATATTTTATTTATCTTAAATATTTATTTGGAATATTAATGGATTTTAATATTTAATTCGTTATTTAAAACGAAGTTTGAACGTTATATATTTATATAATTATAAAACGAGCTCAGAACAGCGCTGCAGTTCGTAAAATAGAGTTTTGAACTTCAACTGGATATACAGAGTCCGTTTTAAATCGGATTTCTGTGAAACAAGAAATGTACGGAGCAAGTGAAGTATATTTTTCTAGTGAAAGAGAAAAATCGAGATTTCGTCGTGTAGATTGGAAGTTATGCCCAAATCAATTTGGCAGAAAAATAGCGGCGTAATCGTTTATCGACCGTAACGGTTTATTGGATATAACTGCATATCAATTTCGAATTTAGACTAGGTTCTTTTGGGACATAGTGATAATTTAATTTTTAGAATTTTACTGTAATTTTTAATTAATTAAATAAGCAACTTTTTATTTGGAGTATTTTACACCCTGTGACAACATTTTGGGATGTCACAATATAAGTTAAACTACCGGTATTATTATATTTTCGGGATCGCGACACCTCACTGAACACGACTGTATTTTTATTTCAGTCTGCAACGCTCATATATGAATACATAGTGGTGTAGGTAACTTTATTTGAATGGTTAACTGGTCAAATGAACTCAAAATTCAACGAAACAAGTTTCATACGAAACCTTAGGAAGAGGTCTAGTGAAACGTCAAGGCCTTATATTTTTAGGATTTTTTCTGTAATTTTTAGGAATTAATGCTCGGTGTTTTTCATCGATATTTTCTAAAGGATTTTCGCAAACGACCTCGGATTTCGACGAAACCTGTCCCATTGGGTCCGGAATGTTTTTCTATGCTAAGAATAGCCTTTTTATCAAAAAAACAGAAATCGTATGTAGCAATTTTTAACCAGATTTCTCGCATGCAAGTTTAGTTATTTTATTATATTAATAAATCTTCCCACTTTACTTTGAGAATTTTTCTTTCTTACTTGGCGTTGCTCATTTTTGTTACTTGCGTTGCACATTTACTCTCTGTGTCCCAAACCCTCTCCACCGTACAATACCTGCGCCCCAAATCTTTTAATTACTTGCATCCCAAACTTTGCTTTTTCCTTGGGGCTCACGGTCTGAGAAAAAGCACAACTACTCTATAGCTTTCTGCATCCCTATACACAACAACTTGCTCCACACGGTACACAGCAGCTTGCTCCTCACGGTGTTTCTTCTATAAATACTTGCACGTTTCATTTTTCTCCTCTCATCAAACACAAAAGCTTCATACATGAAAACTGAGCCTCCTTTCATAAATAAAAAAAGAAGAAGAAGGGGACGGGCGAACAGAAAAGGAAGGAGGAGCCTGGCATGGGAAAACAAAGGCAAGGGGGTGGCGCACAGTAAAGCCAAAGGAGAAGGTGGACTTGAGAATACTGTGCCATGCAAAATGAATGGGCTTCAGCCTTATTCAAGAGAAAAAAAAATAGAGAGAGCTGGGCATTGGCATGAGGGGAAGGCTGAAGGCTTGCATGGTTTTCCTGGGCGCGTGAAAAGAAAGAAGCAAGTGTATAGGAGCATTGAAAAAAAATACAAACAAAACAAAAGAAGCGGACGATGAGTACTGGGAGGAGGAGTTACAGAATGGGAAATGTTTGTGTGAAAGAAGAAAGCAAGGAACAATGGTAAGCTGGTATGCTAACCAATTATTTAAATATACATTATAATGTTTAAATGATGCCAAATCACTATTATATGTGCCTAAACCGGTCTTCTTTTGTCATTAGTATATGTGTGTATAACCATGACCGAGGGACTTAAATTAACTGAACTTTGGTATTGCCTAATCTCTTAGTAATACATATGTGTCTAACTATATTCATAAATATATATGAGGTTGAGACTAAGTTGTAGCATGCTAGTATTTTAGTCGATTTTATTATGTTTCCAGTGGTATAGCTTATATACGTGGTCACGTAACCAGAAGTTCTATAATAGTGTAATGAATATAATACGCCTAATCATGCTCAAGCATTAATTAACCAAAATAGGAAATTAAGTTACTATTATATTATTAAGATTTTAAAAATATTATTTTAGGTGGGTACAGCATTAGATTTTTGTCTGCACCATACAGTATTGATGTTGGACGAAACAAGAGACCGTGGAACCATACCAACAAGTGTTTCGTTATGGAGCGGATTAATCGGAGTTGGCAGCTGTTGGAGTTTTTAACGTCAGTTTAATTAAGTAAAACAAACTTCCTTGACGACGAATGGAAACCCAAGGTGAGTTAAACTCACTCAGTTCTCCCTTCTTATATTTTATATAAGTCGGGTTTTATAATTGTGTGCAATGGTTGTTTGTTTGTTCGTTCGTTGTTGATTTTATATTCATATCTTGACTAAAACAGTTAAATTAAACGTTTGTTTAATTTAATTAATCGTTATTTCTGACGATTAAATCCAATTGAGGTAACTTACCTCAGTGGTTACGTTTATAACATTATAAACGTTATAATGCTTGCATTTCTGTTATTAGCACAGTATAGACTGTTACACTTATTATCGACCGTCATTAGTAAACTGTTCACCTTTTGAACTGAATAACGTTATCAATATGATCATGTTGCTTGTATGGAATGTGAAATTGGTTTATATTTCACGGTTTGGTAATATAGTAACCGTTAGCCTCTTTAGTACCGTCAATCAAAAGAGATGATTTGTCGAGATCAATGTTAAATGGATTTTGAATGATTTCAAAGATATGAATATATTTTTATGTGAATTCAAACTATGATTTTTGGTAAAAATAATGGTCAAAGTTAAATTTACCAATTTTATAAATATATTAGATATAACAAATAGAAATGTAAGATATTATTGAATAAATGTTTAAATGATATAAACTTTCGGATTGGGTATTTAAATACCAAAATGGTTTGATAAAGGCCTTAACGGTCGTGAAAGAAGTTTGAATGGATTTCAAAACATCAAAATGGAATAATTGAATCATGGATAGACGAGAATTTATAAAAGAGTTTAAAGAGTGATATTTTGTGATAAACAATCGTTTTAACAACTGGTGTTTCAAATGAATACGAAATGCGATTAAATAACATTTCGTGAATAAGATTTGACAAATTGACAGATTTGAAAGGAATAACGATTTGGAAAGGGGATTTCATAATTTAAAAGAAATCAAAGTTGAAAGTACGATTATGAATTTATAAATGACATTTATGAATGAGATTCAGTTATGTAAATGGAAGCGAGGCTTATTCCGAGGTTCGGAAATGTGTTATTCCGAGGTTCGGAATGATTGATCGAAATGAGTGTTATTCCGAAGATCGGAATGTGATATTCCGAGGTTCGGAATAGTATCTGCTGGCAAGAGTAAATGAAGTATGAGATTTAAATAACGACAACGAATGTTAATTGTCGATAATGAATTGGAAATGGGATTTTTGAATGCAGTTAACAATGTGAAAGTGAAAGAGAATGGTAAGTTATCGTAATTAATTTGCAAAAGATTTTGATTTAATGATACAGCAAGTGGTTTGTAAATGTGTTTTGTAACACTGGTTATAAATGGGATGAACTATTTTAGACATAAGTTTTTAAAGGATTATCATATGATTTTAGATAACAAATAGGTAGTCAAGTATTATTTAAAGAGAATGTGATAAGTGAAAGTAAAATGGCTTTGAAATGAAATCTGTAGTATTGTTACAGATGATAAGTTAAATTGTTTCGATCAATATAAGAATTTGAAAAAATATATCAATATAACAAATGTATAAGGTATTAATATGAGATTTATAAAAGTTTTATTTATGTGGTTTTAAACAAATGGTTTGAATTATTGAAATAATTTGTAACATCATAATAAAGAGATATTAAGGAATTTTCATAAGAATTCTAATTAGAATTGAAGCTTTGTCGAGATTTAAATCGGATTTTCAAAGGAACGTGTGATTAATAAACTTCTATTTATTCTGAAGACATGAATGTAGTTGGTCAAGGTCTGAGAGGTAATTAAAATACCCCAACTTGAACGACTTCACGATTATCTAAGAATAATATTAGTTTATAAATAAAGACAGTTAAGGGAAACAAAGTTATGATTTCCGGGAATGATATTATAAACTGCTTTGGAACTTTATAAGTTGAATAAGATAAATTTGGTAATATTCTTATTTTATAATAAGAAGTAAAAGCGATGTTTAGATATTGGGAAATTTGAAGAATATAATTAACGGACGGTTTGTGAAGAGGCTAAATGATACTAAGTATCGAATCAGTGAATATATCCTGTTATGGATGAATGGTTGTTTTATTTGATAGTTAAATAACCGACTATCAAATTTGGCCCATACGATTGTTGGTATGGAAAGACCGGGATCGAATATATATTCGAAAACCATTCCGTCCAGCAAATACGAATACGTTGAAGATGATGATTCAAGATGGAGCTATTGAAGACCGTGGATCTTCATAAGCGGAAGAATTACTTAAAATCTCTGACTTGCAACCAGAGAAAAACTGTGATTCGGTCGTGGTTGAAATCAACGGATTCGCAAGGACTTCTCGCTACTGATTCTCAGGGTGATTCCTAGAATGCAGTAGGAGGATGCCTTCGGTTCATCCTGTTCCTGGATGACTGGTATGGATGGATGTCTGACAGAGTATTTCCAGAAAGGTCACGTATATTGATTTCTCCAACCGTACCAAGAGTGGAAGCGGAGAAGGAAACTTCTTTTAGCTAACACATAATATACTGTTGTAGACATCAATTAGTGATTGTTGATGGATCTGACGATGTGACATTTGAAGTAAATATGATGTGCTGATTAAGCGTAGCCTCAAGCCTCATCAACCGGGAGATGACAGAAATCGGGCAGGCAGCATGGCTATGTGGGTCGCTCCCATTAGGGTGTATAATCACCTATCTAGAGAAATTCCTTTTGTTCTTATTCTATCGATTCTGCCCATTCGGGAACGGTGGTTTGAGCCCAACCGTTGGTGATATACATTCGATACACTCAAACGAAATGAGTGGTCGGTCATGTGAGGGCCGGGTTGCAAGACGTTCTTGTTGAACCCAGTGTATTCGCCTCTAGAGATACACTATCGGCAGGTGGTCCCATACCTTGTCAAGGTCGGAATCCAATCTCCAATAAGCGCCTGCGGTTTTGATTGTATACGATATATGTGGAGCGTGAGATGCAAGCGTTCCGCTAGATTTATATTTACTTGTGTCTAGGAACTATTATAATATCAGACAAGTTATTGATTTCAAACTGTTTTGGGTTATCGTAAGGTAAAAACCGTCCGTATTTATGTGTGGATTCGGTCTTACGATTATCCTTTTCCTTCGAAAAGATTTTTACTTTAAAATCAAGTTGTGTGATACCTTAATACTGTGCGAGTTTAGCTCACTCTGGTTCACCAGACTGACCCGGTGTTTTGTAAATGCTCGGGTTAGGCCGGGGTGTACAGGTCCAGGTTACCGGATGCTGCGAAGTCCAGAGACAAGCTGGAAGAGTTCAAACGTATGGTTATATATATAGCTACTATTCCGCTGTGTGATTGTATATGAGGACAGGTTATATAACTGTCCAGATATGTTGATGTACTCTGATACTGTAAGTAATTTTGAAAGCTCTCAATAAAGATTTATTTCCATATTATATTTTGTTCCGCTGCGATGTGAGACTCTGATTCTGTGTTGTGGTATTGGTTCTTCTTCTTCTTCTATTCTTATATTTCTTTCTTTCTTATCTCACCCTCTAACTTCTTTCTAATAACTATCCAGTGGTTTCGGTGTTGGAGGATCGGCATGAGTTACGGTGAAGGTATTTATGTCGATTTTCTGGGCCGAAAATCCTCTGGGTCGTTACACTTACGTTTGAGGATTAATTATTCCCAAACACACGTTTCCCGGTCCTATAGGACCGATCCATCGGCTCCGCAGTAACCAATATATCCGAGACGCCTCATATACATCTTCCACATAGGTAAAAATATAGTAAATGTCTGGGCTCTATACCATGACACCACCCATAGCTAGAAGGAAACATCGTGCACTCCTTGGGTCCCTTATCCCGTTTTTGACTCATACCAAGGTGTGAGGCTCGTGAATTAACGCTATACACAATGCAATGCTATTTAAAGCCATGCTTTGACAATCAACCACAAGACTCTGATTTTCAATAGAAGCCTTAATCATTTGCATCTCAGCATGCCACACTGACAATTCAAGCCATGCGACTGAGATCTATCGATATATAACCTCTAAGATCGTACTCTTAGAGAAGGGTGTTAAGCAAGAGAATAAAATCTCTGCCACCAAACAGATGTATATTTAATAGAGATCAATCAACACAGAATAAAATCCAATGTTAGACACACATCCATTTACTAGTTCGTTCGGGGTTTGAACGAAACCGGAGGCACCTTATTCCTTTTCCCATATGTCCAACACAGGAGAGAGATCCTCGCATATCCGGTCGATCTCCAAGTACGTCTGGACGATCACCACTTATTACCTTGTCTTGGGTGTACAACCCAATCAACACATCAGTAATCGTCCAAACGATGTGAAGACCCCCGGTCTTCAACCACCGTCTTCATCGTCGACTTATCATCGAATCAATTATTCAGAATGGGTATAAACCCGGCCTTTCCGAATAATTCACGTATCTTATAATCAAGTGCTATAAAAACACAACATGCGCCTCATTCCAATTCTGAATATTCTTTTATTCAAATATTCGCATCCTTTGGGAAAGGCTCCCTTTAATTTTATCAAATATAAATTGTTTTAAATTTATACTTTAATCTTCCTTTGGATATCAATTCTAAACCAAATTAAGGTTTATCCAAACTAGTCGGGATTAATGAGACGTACTGAAGTAATCATTTGTTTTATTTCCCAATCCCAACCTATTCATCCCATGGAGCAACACTGGTAATACTCCATATCTAACACCATGGTGTTATCGGTAAATTTAATTACCATTTCACGTTCAAATCTAATTAAAGATTTAACTATCGCTTGGAGTAAAATTGGTGGTACTGCATTATCGATCATTTCCCAAATTTGCTAATTTAAATTATCACATTCTCATTTCAATCTAATTAAAGATTCATTAAAACTGCACTTAGTTTTAATCTTCCCAAAATTCATTGTTAATGATTATTTAACTTTGAGAATTCAAACATGCTACACTGATAATCTACACCATACCATTGATTTTTGCCTATATATAACCTCAAAGCTCGTACGTCTTAGAGAAGGGTGTTAAGCAAGAGAATAAATTCTCCATCACCAAATAGATATATATTTAGCAGAGATCAATAATACAGTTCATAATACAATGTCATACACGTAATCCTTTCTTTAACTGGGTTAAAGAACCAATGTCATTTAAAACACAGTTCACGATAAACCCAAAATCACATTACATTAATTATGGAATCTTCACGGAAAACAGATCAATATATAACCGATATTAATTTTCGTATCTGACTAATAATATAAATGGAATAACGATAAAGCCTTTTAAATTCCATATATATATATATATATATATAGTCTTCCTCCATAGAAGCTCACTTCGATCATTGCTAAATCGAATTCCATTCCATTCCAATTTCTTGTATTAAATTGGAAAAAAAAACTTTACTTTGGAAATTTTCCATTAAATCTTAATAAAAAGATTTATAAACTCCAAATCACATTCCATTGTTAATCGGGTTAAAGAACAAGTGTTATTTAAAACACCATTCACGATAAACCCAAAATCCAATTCTTTTATTCAATTCCAATTAAATATGAATTAATTGGTAAACTTCACCAAATCTTAATTAAAAGATTTATTCTTTTCTCAACTGGGTTTAAGAACAGTTTTAATGAAGACATCATTCACAACAAACCCAAAACCCAATTTAATATTAAATACAAGACTTTGAATAAAAATTATATCGGCTTATATTCAATAACAATTTCTGAAACTAATGGATATCGTATTGGGAATAACGATATGTGTATCTTCCATATTCCCATAATAATATCCGTATAACCACGGAATCAAATATCAAAATATTCCAAAGATGATTTCCATTTCAATTCATTCCAATTTATTCATTGGAAAATTCTGGTTATTTTAAAACCAATTCAAATCCTGTCTATTTCTTTTAAAAATGTTGGATTATTATACTAGTGAATAACTAGTTCATTTTGATTAAAAAAATATTTTTATCTTTACAAACATGGAAATTTTCATCCGAATTCTTTCCAAATCATATATTATGATTTTAACAAATTATTAATATTTTTAATAATTTTATTAAGGCCCTTTCAGTCGATTTACATAAACGGTCATCGAACTGCACTTACAACGACCTTTTCCAAATTTGATTTGGACATAGTTCCAAATCCACCCGTTAGATTTCAATATCTTATATTCGTTGGAAAGATCTTTTGATACGAACCCAAAGGTTCCAGTTTTAGGAGAATCAGACGGTCGGATCTCCCGTAATGTCAATTCGAAGTCAATGGTCGAAATTCGCGAACTGTCGCAGAGCGACGCGTTCTATTCAGGCCATTAAATATATGTAATATATATTATATATATTTCGTAAATTTCCATTTAAATCGTATTTTATAAATCGTTTATAAATTCATTTTAAAACGATTCTGACTTCATTTTCAATTTTAAATCAAAATTGAATATTCCATATCATTATAATATTTAAATGATAATATTTTCAAAATATCTGATTTGAAATCATTTCCTTTTCGATATTCATTATAAAAATGAATAAAATCGATATAAATATTGTTCACGTTAAAATGGCGCAAATCTAAACAACATGGCTTCATATATTTCAATATTTTTGTGTCCATCCATAATCGGACATCAAATTCACATTTCAATCCTTTATTGAATATTATTTTGAAATATTCGTTCCTTTTTGAATTGGAATCAGAACTAATCAATGACCATATAATTTATTTATATGGATTTCATACAATACATGTACACAACAATCATGATATACAATCAACCATCATCCAGAGTGTGTTACACAACTGCATAAGCATTAAATATAAATAATCAACGCTTACAACAGTATGTCAACCAATCAATTGACATACAATTAAACAATTGGGATTAGTGTATGTCAAATATCATCCCAATACCTATGTTGGGTTTCAACCATCAAATAATAATAATAATTTCTGCATTTGGGCGATGTGTAAAAATTATCGTCTCAATCGATATCACAAAAATAGGTGAGCATAAACAAGTCGTCCAACTTGTAAATGGATGTGTAAACTTATTTTTTTTCTACCCAATAAACATATAAAATTTTATAACTTTGCTTATAAAATTCTATACAATGCCTAAATAATTTTATACATCGTCGTTATAAACTAAAAATAATATTTTTAGCGAACTAGTATTTATTCCATAACATAGCCATTTTATATATCTCATATATATGTTAATGATAATATTTTCAACAAGCTATATTTTTTTCTAACACTTTTTAGAAAATTTCGGCAGCATAATGACGCGATATTAAAACCGGAATAAGGTCTAGCCTTATCCCTCGCATAATAGTGGCTCGCGCCATACACAAATCATCAATCCAATCAATCATACTATAGTACAGTCAATTTCACAACCACAATCAAATCACACAGAACATCCAAATAAATACACACTCA
Organism: Allium sativum; assembly: GCA_030737875.1. Lineage (NCBI taxonomy): Eukaryota > Viridiplantae > Streptophyta > Magnoliopsida > Asparagales > Amaryllidaceae > Allium > Allium sativum. Next base: position 360,477,869 of record CM060921.1, on the reverse strand, counting down.
ACTACCCCAATGCCATTTACGGCGCCATAAGTGGTTATTCGCGGAGTATGAAATCCGTGTGTCAGTAATATCCATACATCATTTTTAGTTTATGTTATTGTGCGAATTCGAGTGTTAAACTCCATATAATTCAAATTTAAATCTACACTGGAAATTTCTATTTATTTACAGTTATAAAATACATTAACTAACTATACAAAAAAATTAGTGAGAAGGAGTTCTCACCTTTGGTTTCCCCTCCGTCATTCTTTAGCGGACGATTTGGATTCCGTTTTGCTTCCCGTTAGTTCCATCACAATCTATTTCACGCGGTTTATGTTAAAAATCACATTTTTTAACAACGCTATATATATTTAAAAATTACATTTTTGTAATGCTATTTTATATAAAAATAAAATTTTTATCATGCTATTTTGTATATATATATATATATCAAATTTTTATCATGTTATTATATATATCAAAATCAAATTTTTATCATGCTATTATATATATATATATATAAATCAAATTTTTATCATGCTATTATATATATAAAAATCCAATTTTTATCATGCAATTATATATATATATAATACGAAAATAAAATTCAATGTTTTATGTTCTTAAAAAATTATTTTAAACTATGTATTTGAATTAAATTAATTAAACAAAAAACTCACCTTTTTTTTGTAAAAATTCAATATTTTGTTGGAGGAGGGTCTATCGCCAGAGTAGGGTGCTGAGGGGGCGACGGCAGGGGGTCGTGCGTGGTCGGGCGTTGCTCTGTTGGCCGGTAGCGGACCACATTGGCGAGGTCAGGCGGTTTTGGGGGGCTGTGGGTTTAAGGAGGTAGAAGAGGAGAGAGGGAAGGGCAGAGAAGGAGGAGGTGGCTAGGGGAAGAGGCGCGGTCAGCAGCGCAGCTGGGCGGGCGCGGCACTGGCGGAGCTCCGGTGGTGATGGGAAAGGGGTCGACGGGGTTTGGGCTACAGCGTTTTTTTTTTTTTTTTTGATTTTTGAACGAGAGAGAAAATAAAGAGGGCCTTATATATAAAAATATATATTTAATTTAATTTAATTCCAAAAGGTTAATTTTTAATTCGAACTTAAAATCAAACCCAACGACTATCGCCCCTAGCCAAATACCCCCATTCCGGACACAATGGGATATCTCCCGCAAGCCAATTCTACTGTTTCGATCTGTTTTTCTTTAAATTAAAATATAAATTAATATTTCGTTCAAAATTGATTTCAACGTACATTTTAATTTACCCGGGCCACATACGGACTCCAAAAATTCCCGAAAAATAAATCTAGCTATGTTTTGATGATACGGTCCTAACAAAACTAATTTCGTCAAATTTGGAGACGTTTGAAAAAGGTCATTTTCCAGTCGATTAAATTCAAACTGAATTGACCAAACACGTTTAAATCCACCACGCTAACATATTAATTCCAAAAATTATGAAAATTGGAACCTAAAAATAATTTGACATTCCGGATCCAACAAAAGTGGTTTTGTCAAAAATGGAGGTCGTTTGCAAAATGGCTATTTTTAAGGGCTATATATTATATTAAATTCCATAACGACTATTCTAAATTTTAAACTAGACATATAAGTTTTTATTACCTTTATGAAATCTGGATTTTTCACATTCGTTAGAAATATATAATTAAACAAATTCAAATACTTTTGGTTTTACTGAAATCCGATTTATTTGAATCCTGTCCATTCATTTGAAATTTGAAATCGAATTTTCAAACTACCATGCCATTTCAGGCTCGTTTTATAATTAAAATAAATTTATACGTTCTAACTTCGATTAAAAATAAATGTTTAGTCGTTATTATTTAAAATAAACTATTTTAAATGTTCAAAATCCGTTAAAATAGCCAAAATAAAAAAATTAATTGGTTCTGAAAATTCGGGTTGTTACAATCTCCCCCACTTAAAATCTTATCGTCCCCAAAAAGGAACGGAGCTGAAAGTTGTTTAACTGACCAACTCAACTTTCATTCTGGCTTTCATTCTTTAACTTTTCAGTTTCTAAGAATTTTCTAATTTTTCAAAAATTTGGTTAACACCCTAAATTTTCGAAAAATTTCTCCATAACCTCCTTTGTGTGGGGAGACCTTTAAACCTCAACTTGCTTCACAAGGCCCACATCATCCAAAAGGAAAAAGAAAAAGCCAAGAAGCTAGCCAATCGGCTCATAAAATCACCAAAACCCCAATAAATACAATAAACATGTACCAATTTGTCAAGCATACAATTTTATTCCTCTTCTTAGCGTCCCTGCTATGACCTGTTCACACATATATATGTACGTGTATGTAATTCTAATCAATTCTAAATTCAGTTCAATATTTGATTCGATTTGGCTAATTTTTTGTATTCATTTTATTAATGGTTTTGTTAGTTAATAGATAATCGAACATCAAAACCAGCAATCAATTAGTTGATTAGCTTTTCAAACATACAATTTTATATATAGTCATAAATCCAATTTTTAGTGTCAAATCACAACAATAAACCTGTAACGACCCGGATTTTCGGCGACTTTGGTTATCGACATAAGCACGATGTCGATAACCAAAACATTGAAAAATCCCGGTAATTAATGAAAGAAATTAGAAGGTGAGAATAGATAAGATAGAAAATTAGAATATAAGAAGAAGAAGAAGAACACAACATCAGAGTAACACGAACCTCACAGCGGAACGAATAACATATAATAGATAACATAACTTTGAAATATAACAGTTATGTATACAATAGCACTTATCAGAGTACAGCACTTACAACACAGCGGAAATAACTATAGCTATATGATCTTGAAGCCTCCTGCTCCACGCTCTTCCAGTATATCTATAAATTCCTGACTACTTGACTGCCCGTACAAAATTAGGCACGCAAGAGTTTAGGGAAAACAAAACAAATAAACTCCGGGCCAGCCATGGGACTGGTATGAGTAAAACAGTTTAAACAGGTATATGAACAAGTAAACGATATCTCATAAGACCACGCCGCAGAACGGAACGGGTTTTTCCCTTATGAGAATCCAAAATATCTTTATATCAAAAACCTTTTGATATTATAATAATGTCTATGTACAAATAGATATCAACTAGCAGAAACGCTTCCATCTCACGTTCTACATATATAGTATACAATCAAAATCGCAAGCACGTATTGGATAATGGATTTCCAACTATGACAAGGTATGGAACCACCTTCCGATCAGTGTACTCTAGGAACGATACACTGGAGTTCAACAAGAACATCATGCAACTCAGCCACACATGACCGACCACTCATTTAGCTTGAGTGTATCGAATGTATATCACCAACGGTTGGGATTAGCAACCGTTCCCGTATATATATGGGACAACATTGATAGATTTAAGAAACAAATGAATATTCTCTAGATAGGTGATTATACACCCTACTTCGGTGCGACCGACTTAGCCATGCTGCCTGCCCGATTTCTGTCATTTACCGGTTGATGAGGCCAGAAGCTACGCTTTATCATCACATCAGGTTTACTTCGAATGCTACATTGTCAAATCCATCGAAATCACTAATTGACGTTTACAACAGTACATTACGTGTCAGCTAAAGAAGTTTCCTTCTCTGCTTCCACTCTTGGTACGGTTGAAGAACTCAATGTACGTGACCTTTCTGGAAATACCCTGTCAGACATTCATCAACACAAGTCATCCTCATTCACTTAGAATGTCACATCGTCATACCCGCCAAATCACAAATTGACTTATCCAAAAATAACACGGGTATACAGCTAAGAGAAACGAATTCCTCCGCCACCAAACGTGAATACGTTTGAACAGATCAACTTACGCGATTTATTAGATATACTCTGTCAGACCTTCGTCCATACAAGTTGTCCAGGGACTGGACAATCCGAAGGCACTATTCTGTAAACAGGATAGCCTTGCATTTTACTCCGTCTTCAATTATCTTTGGCATATATGATTCGCGACGCTTATGCCAATACAGAGTGGTTCTTTGGATAATAATCCAACCGGTCTCTCCATATTAACAACTTTAAAATGGTCAAAACTTCGATAGTCTATGATTTAACCATCAAAGAAAAACAAGTGTGCAAACAACGATATTATTTCCAGATGGAAATTATATCGAACAAACATCGTTTAACATAAATCTCTTTAGTTCATTTATTTACTTATCTCCTGTTTCCCTATATTCTAAATTCTTATTTTTCTTTTATCAGAAAACATTTCTGATTCTCGTTTGGAAAACATTTCCAAAACTCCTTTACGATCAAACCTTACCATTTCTTAGTCAAGAAGGAAGTCACTCAAGTTGGGGTATAGTTACCTCTCAGACCTTAACTGAACAACGTTATAACTTCGAAATGGTCAAAGTTTATCTTTTAATCTTTAACAACTTCTTTACGCCTTTCTCGGATTCAATTTTACTAATCCACTTCTATATTTAAAACATTGGTTATAACGATAACGTTATAATCCCTACTTTCGAATTATCTAACTTTAATTATAACTTCTATTCTTATTAGTGAATAATTAACCTAACACTTATTTATTTATAAATAAATAAATCTCTATTTAAACACTGGAAAGTATAAGTACTTTCCCGAATTCGATAAAATCGAATTTGCCGATTAACTCTCTTCGAGAAATTCTCTATTTGATTAACTCTTCTTCGAATAACCTATATTCGATTAACTCCTTCTCGAATAAACGATATTCGATAATCTCTCTTCGAATAACTAATATTCGATAACTCTTCCTTTTTAAATATCTCATATCTGAAAATCTCACTTTCAAATAAACTATATTCGATAATCTCTTTCGGTGAAACTAACATCGATAACTCCTTTCGATGAAACTAACATCGATAACTCCTTTCGATGAAACTAACATCGATAACTCCTTTCGATGAAACTAACATTGATAACTCCTTTCGATGAAACTAACATCGATTAATTTAACTCGACGAACTTAACTTGACTAACTCGACTATCTTAACTTACTTGGTTCGACCGATTCGATTCGATTAACTAGGCTCGACTAACTTGGTTTAATTAACTCAACTTGATTAACTCCTATCGAATAACTAATATTCGATTTAACTCCATTCGTTTGACTCTAGATCGCAGCGATCACAAATGGTTACACCTGATTCCCTCGGGAAACATCCGACCGCCGTAGGCTATTTACAGCCCTGCGAATTACGCTAGTAGTCGTACGAGATGGCAACTTATCCTGAATAACTATATTTGACTAACTCTAACTCAAATAACTACACTTGATTAACTCTAGTGGTTGACTCTAACTGATTAACTCTACTGGTTAACTCTAACTGATTAACCCTAACTGATTAACTCTAACTGGTTAACTCTATTTGACTAACACGACTCGACTAACCCCTTTTGAATGACATATTCAATTAACTAACTTCGATTACCATATTCGATTAACTAACTTCGAATACCATATTCGATTATCTAACTTCGAATACCATATTTGATTATCTAACTTCGAATACCATATTCGATTATCTAACTTCGAATACCATATTCGATTATCTAACTTCGAATACCATATTCGATTAACTAACTTCGAATACCATATTCGATTATCTAACTTAGAATACCATATTCGATTATCTAACTTCGAATACCATATTCGATTAACTAACTTTGAATACCATATTCGATTATCTAACTTCGAATACCATATTCGATTATCTAACTTCGAATACCATATTCGATTAACTAACTTCGAATACCATATTCGATTTCTCCTTTTTATAACGTTTATCCATTTAAAAAGACCCCCTTTTTACAACGTTTATTCATTTATAAAGATTCACTTTTTAGTAACGGTTCTTCACTTTATAAATGTCCTTTTAATAACATTTTCCTTTTTATTAACTCTATTTATTTACTAAATATTCCCTTTTCAATTCTATTTGTAAATGGTTTACAAATATCTCTTTTTTCTATTTTTTTCTATTTGCAAATGGTTTGCAAATATATATTTTCTTCTATTTTATTCTAAAAATATTCTAACTCCTTAAATTTTCGGGAAAATTCGCCATAACCTCCTTTGTATCGGGAGCATCGGGAAAATCCCCAAACTCGCCACACAGGGCTTTCCATTCAAAAAGAAAATGGTTTGCAATTATTTCCTTTTCTAAATATCCCCTATTTATAAATATTCCATTTATAAATATTCCTTATTTGTAAATATTCCAATTTATAAATATCTCTGTTTTCAATATCACTTTGAAATTCCCCTTATCAATATTTCGGTATGTTATGGTATTCAATCATATCAAATCACGATGTTCAATATCGTCCAAGCACATATAATCGCCCACAGATTTTATATCACATCATATAACAATATATGAAAAACAATAAAATAACTGTTGAGGAATCCAGTCGGATTCCTCCAACCTGTCTCCCTGCATCCACAGATGTTACACAATATGATTATCATCACTTTCAGTTCAATATAAATTATTCTGATAGAAGAATCAATATATAAATATTTAACGGTTTATATATATATAATTACATATATATATATATAATTTTCACTAACTGACTAGCAGTTCAATCAATCAACCAACACACAACATCAACAGATGATTAACAGTTCTAAAAATACATTATAAAAATATAACTGTTCAGAGTTGGTGAGTTTTACTCACATTGGTAGTTCATCGTTAAAGAACGATAAACTGTTGTTTGATTTGAATCAAACAATTTATTTCGCCATAAATTCGGACGAGCTCCAATCCACTCTCAGTCAGTCCCATTGGGTAGTGTCCGTCCATACGATCCTAACGGATCTGATGGTTTGAAATTCTGATATCGTATGGAATAGATATGTAAATTATAAGTTAATACTATATTTAAATTAAATCTAACTAATTTAATTTAAATTCATTTTGGGCTTTAACCTTTTCCGGCCCACATCCGCATCTTGTGAACAGTGGTTCACCTTCTCCAAATGAACGATATTTCCAAAGAAAATCTACAACCATTTCCATGCTCCAACGTCCTCTTATTCCCCTTATTTCACCACCGATCTTCAAACCAGTGTTACCGTAATTCACATCGCCTCAGTATCCTCCTCACCAATTTATCCTTCCTTGTAATTTGAAACTCACAAGCTATTGTGGAAACACCCCAACCCACTACCATATAGGGAAACCGGCCATCAATTCTTCAATCCAAAGTCCAAACAATCTAACTCCCTTCTTCGCATATTAACCCCTTAAAACAAACCCAAACAACTCAATTTACATTCTTAATCACGTTTTCTACCCAATGGCTATTCTCCAGTAAATCAAACTGAATCCCACCATGTCTTAACTACCATTGTCGTTAATCCCAACAGCCGCACCCTACAAATCAACCATCACAACCACCACCACCGAATCCCCATCCTTCTTCGACCTGTCTGACCTCCTCCGATCCCTAACAGCGCCCAAACGAGCTCGAAAACCGAGTCCACACCCATCTCCGAAATAAACAACCCAGAACGATTTCCGTTCAACCTCTCGTCGTCGACAACCCAAAGCATCGGACCCCACTATCGACCGCCGCTCCGATCCTCTATCCACGGCGCCTCAACCCTCTGACCAGATCCCTTCGACTCCATCACCACACTTGACTCGAGCCCTCTTTCCTCAATCATGACTCTTGTATGAACAACGCAACCCAACAACTCAATCGCATGGTTTGAAATGGGTATAGAAATGAAGAGTTGCTCACCCAGATCCCATTCATATATAATTCATGATTTACAAATTTTTATATGGATTTGTTTGATTTTCTAACCCTTATTTCTCATGTTGGCTTTTCTTTCAGGAGAAATAGTGGCGGCGCCCTTTTGTATTTGCTGAAGAGCAAATCTGTTTTAGGTCTTAAGATGTTGCGGGAGGGGGGTTATTTACAAGAGGGAGAAAATATCTAGATATTTTCTATTTGTAATTGTTTTTATGTTAAAAAGTTTACCATCACTTGATCAAGAATTTCCTTCCTTTACAAACTGTTGTCGACAGAAGTAAACATACCGTTGTAATCAGCTCGATGCCACAATCCCAAAAATATAATAATACTGGTAGATTAACTCATATTTTGAAACCTCAAAATGTTGATTATAGGGTGTAAAACACTTCAAATAAAAAGTTATTTATTTAATTAAATAAAATTACAGTAAAATTCTAAAAATTAAATTATCACTATTTCCCAAAAGAACCTCGTCTAAATTCAAACCCGATCTCTAGTTATATCGAATAAACTGTTACGGTCGATAAACGATTCTATAGTGACTATTTTGAAATTTGATTTGGACGTAAATCGACATCTACACGACGAAATCCCGATTTTTCTCTTCCACTAGAAAGATATATTCCACCAGCTCCACACGTTTCTTGTTTCACAGAAATCTGGCTTAAAACGAATCCTGTACATTAAGTTGAAGTTCAAATCGCCAAATAGCGAACTACCGTGCCATTTCGAGCTCGTTTATAAATATATTATAAACTATATGTTCAACTGTCGTCGATTCAATATAATCGTTATTATATTTCGAATCGAAACTCCACCAAATCTCGTATGCTATTCAATTCACACGATATTGTGAATTTCCCTATTTCCGACTATTTCGACATTAAAATATATTATTATATTATAATTATTTATTAAATATTCAATATTATTTAATTAAACGATCATTAACTTCTCTAAATCACCAATTATATAATTAAATAAATTAATTATATATCTCTAAAAATGCGGGTCATTACAAAACCCTATCTTGTTTTTGTTCTCACACCAGTTAGTTGGAAATATATAGATATCCCACTTTCGAAATTCGAACACAAATGCTACTGATAACGCATTAATCACCAGGATCATCTAAGGGGGAGTATAGTGTGATTTTATATCTATCCAATATATTTGAGGCTTTGTACACATGTTTGCAAGGAGTATATGCAAAATCTTCATATACTAGATTGTCCAAATTTAATATAAAAAAATACTCAAATATGTATGATAAGTTATAATTTTCAAAATAAAATCTGTTTTCATTTTTAAAAATAACACTCTTTGAAACTCATTCTAGGATACTACTGATCCTATCTCGAACGAGTCATTCTTATTGGATATTACTAATCTAATCTCTGATGAATCCTTTCGTTCGGTTCTAATATGTCATGTTCTCGAGCTCTGTAAACCAAAGCTCTGATACCAAACTGTAATGACCCAAACTTCCCGGCCGGCCTAAACCGAATAAGAAGGCGAACTGCTTTGAGAACAAGACAAATCCGAACACAAATAGAAGAACATTTCATTGCTTATTACAACAATTTACATCAGAGTACAAGAATTTAACAGAGTATGAATAAATAATATACATTAGAAAAAGTATACCAGAGATTCAAATTACAAAGCAGCGGAAAAATAATACATAACACAACTGAAAGAAATACACGGATACAGAGCTTTTCGAGTATAGTTCCAGCTATAAATCCTTGTGAATATAATATATGAAAAAACCAAAACTACTAGCTATCCGCGTGGAAATAGGGGCACCCAGAGTTTAGGTTAAAACAATAAACTCCAGGTCAGTCATGGGATTGGTGTGAGGAATAAAACAGTTATTTAAAACTTTACTTTAAAATAAAGTAAATCAAGGGACCACGCTGTATAACACAAAATGGGTTTCATCCCAAGAATACCAGTGCATAAAACAAATAGCGCAATGCTTTTTGGAAAAATGAAGCTATTATAAGACTCAGGTCCCATCAAACAATGCAATGCAAGTCGGAGGATAGAGTTTTCCCTTATAATAGCCAAACATGCTTGGTACGTTTAAAACAAAAATCATTTGATACTATTATAAGTGTATAGTGTCAAAACAACTTCAAATATAAATGTATCAATCATAGACGGCATAGTACCCCATCCAACTATGTCGCCGTACTAGTTCTATAATTAAAAATGAAATGTCACATATTGGAAATTGGATTTTCGTCATGAGTCGGGGCAAGGGATGTACTCCTCGCCGGTTTCGAGATACTCTAGCAAACGCCTCAGGGTTCCCCGTAGTGAACCCTTGGATCCTCCAAGGTCGGTCCTCCCTTACGTTTGAGGATTAATTATTCCTGAACACACGTTTCCTGGTCCTATAGAACTTATCCATCGGAACCGTAGTAACCGATATATCTGAGGCGCCTCGCTATCCATCATCCAAAAAGGTAAAAATATAGTAAATGTCTGGTATCCGTACCACGGACCCACCCATAGTTAGAAGGAAACATCGTGCATTCCTTGGGTCACATATCCTTTTTTTGACTCATACCGAGGTGTGAGCCTCGAGAATTAACGCTATACACAAAGCTATGCTATTTAAAGTCGTGCTTTGATCATCAACCACAAGACTCTGCTTTTCAACAGAAGCCTTGATCATTTACATCTCAACATGCCACACTGACAATTCATGCCATGCAACTGATATATATCGATATATAACCTCTAAGCTCACACGTCTTAGAGAAGGGTGTTAAGCAAAAGAATAAATTCTCCGCCACCAAACAAATATATATATATATATATATATATATATATATTTAATAGAGATTAATCAACACAAAATAAAATCCAATGTCAGACACACGTTCATTTACTAGTTCGTTCCAGGTCTGAACGAAACCTGAGGCACCTTATTCCTCGTCCCATATGTCCAATACAGGAGAGAGATCCTCGCATATCCGGTCAATCTCCAAGTACGTCCTAACGATCACCACTTATTACCTTGTCTTGGGTGTATAACCCAATCAAGACATCAGTAATTATCAAAACGATGTGAAGACCTCCGGTCTTCAACCGTCGTTTTCATCGTCGACTTATCGTCAAGTCAGTTATTCAGAATGGGTATAAACCCGGCCTTTCCGAATAATTCACATATCTTATAATTAAGTTCTATAAAAACACAACATACACCTTATTCCAATTCTGAATATTCTTTTATTCAAATATTCACATCCTTTGGGAAAGTTTCCCATTAATTTTATCAAATATAAATTCTTTTAAATTTATACTTTAATCTTCCTTTGGATTTCAATTCTAAACCAAATTAAGGTTTATCCAAACTAGTCGGGATTAATGAGCCCTACCGAAGTAATCATTTGTTTTATTTCCCAATCCCAACCTATTCATCCCATGGAGCAAAACTGGTAATACTCCATATCTAACACTATGGTGTTATCGGTAAATTTAATTACCTTTCACATTCAAATCTAATTAAAGATTTAACTATCGCTTGGAGTAAAACTGGTGGTACTCCATTCTCGATCATTTCCCAAATTTGATAATTTAAATTATCATATTCTCATTTCAATCTAGTTAAAGATTCATTAAAACTCCACTTAGTTTTAATCTTCCCAAAATTCATTATTAACGATTATTTAACTTTGGGAATTCAAACATGCCACACTGACAATCTACACAGTACCACTGATTTCTGCCGTTATATAACCTCTAAGCTCGTTCGTCTTAGAGAAGGGTGTTAAGCAAGAGAATAAAGTCTCCACCACCAAACAGATATATATATATATATAGAAGAGATCAACAATACAGTTCGAAATACAATGTCAGACATGAAATTCTGTCTTTAACTGGGTTAAAGAACCAATGTCATTTAAAACGCAGTTCACAATAAACCCAAAATCACATTCCATTAATTATGGAATCTTCATGGAAAACAGATCAATATATAATCGATATCAATTTCCATATCCGACTAATAATATAAATGGAATAACGATAAAGCCTTTTAAATTCCATATATATTAACAGTCTTCCTCCACAGAATTTCACTTCGATCATTACTAAATCGAATTCCATTCCATTTCAATTTCTTTTATTAAATTGGAAAAAAACGTTACTTTGGAAAATTTCCATTAAATCTTAATAAAAAGATTTATAAATTCCAAATCACATTCCACTTCTAATCGGGTTAAAGAACAAGTGTTATTTAAAACACTATTCACGATAAACCCAAAATCCAATTCTTTTATTCAATTATAATTAAATATTAATTAATTGGTAAACTTCACCAAATCTTAAGTAAAAGATTTATTCTTTTCTCAAATGGATTTAAGAACTGTGTTAATGAAGGCACCATTCACAACAAACCTAAAATCCAATTTAATATTAAATACAAGACTCTCAATAAAAATTATATCGACTTATATTCAATATCAAATTCTGAAACTAACGGATATCGTATTGGGAATAACGATATCTGTATCTTCCAAATTCCCATAACAATATCCGTATAACCACGGAATTCAATATCGAAATATTTTGAAGAATATTTCCATTCCAATCCATTCAAATTTATTCATTGGAAAATTCTAGTTATTTTAAAACCATTTCAAATCCAATTTACTTCTTTTAAAATATTGGTATACTAGTTAATAACTAGTTCATTTTAAAAAAAAATAATCTTTACAAACGTGGAATTTTTCATTCGAATTCTTTCCAAATATTTATTATGATTTTACACAAATTATTAATATTTTTAATAATTTTATTAAGGCCCTTTCAGTCGATTTCCGTAAACGGTCATCGAACAGCACTTACAGCGACCTTTTCCAAATTTAATTTGGACATAATTCCAAATCCAACAACTAGATTTCAAATCTCTTATATTCGTTGGAAAGCTATTTTTGATATGAACCCAACATGTTCTGGTTTTAGAAGAATCCGACGGTCGGATCTCCCGTAATGTCAATTCGAAGTCAATGGTCGAAATTCGCGAACGGTCGCGGCGCGTTCTACTCAGGCCATTAAATATATAATATATATATTATTATTATTTTTGTCGATTTCCATTCAAATCGTATTTTATAAATCATTTATAAATTCATTTTAAAACAATTCTAACTTCATTTTCAATTTTAAATCAAAATTGAATATTCCATATCATTATAATATTTAAATGATAATATTTTCAAGATATCTGATTTGAAATCATTTCCATTTTGATATTCATTATAAAAATGAATAAAATCGATATAAATATCGTTCACGTTAAAATGGCGCAAATCTAAACAACGCGGCTTCATGTATTTTAATATTTTCGTGTCCATCTAAAATTGGACATCAAATTCACATTTTAATCCTTTATTGAATATTATATTAAAATATTCGTTATTTTAAAATATTCATTCCTTTTTGAATTGGAATCAGACCCAACAATCAACATATAATTTATTTATGTGGGTTTAATACAATACATGTACACAACAATCATGATATACAATCAACAATCATCCAGAGTGCGTTACACACCTGCACAAGCATTAAATATAAACAATTAACACTTATAATAGTCTGTCAACCAATCAATTGACATACAATTAAACAATTAGGATTAGTGTACGTCAAATATCATCCCAATACCCTTATGGGGTTTCAACCATCAAATAATAATTATTATTTGTGCATTTGGGCGATGTGTAAAAATTATCATCCCAATCGATATCACAAAAATAGGAGAGCATAAAAGAGTCATCCGACTTGTAAATGGATGTGTAAACTTATTTTTTTTTCTATCCAATAGACATATAGAATTTCATAACTTTGGTTATAAAATTCTATATAAGGCCTAAATAATTTTATTCATCGCCGTTATAAACTAAAAATAATATTTTTAGCGAACTAGTATTTATTCTATACCATAGCCACTTTATATGTAATAACCTAGAAATCTGAGCCAATTTAAAAAAATTATTTTGGCAATTTTAGAGAATTTTGGATATTTAAAATGAATTATTTTAAATAATGATGGCGAGAAATTTATTTTGAATAGAGTTAGAACATATATATTTTTTTGAATCGTCGTTGGAATATAAATATTTATTTTTATTTATAAAAGGAATTGAAAATGGCGCGGTAGTTTGAAAATTTGATTTCGAATTTCAAATGAATGTACAGGATTCAAAATAAACCGGATTTTAGTGAAACCAAAAATATTAGAATCTGTTTTGGAATATCTTTCCAACGATTCTGAAAAATTGAAATTTCATAGCGGGAATAAAAAGTTATGCCCAGTTGAAAATTAAGAATAGTCGCTACGGAATTTTGGCCCTCAAAAATGGAAATTTTGCAAACGACCTTCGTTTTCGACGAAACCACTTTTGTTGGATCCGAGATGTCAAGTTATTGCTAGATTCCTAAATTCATAATTTTCTGAACAATATGTGAGTGTGGCAAAAGAAAACGTGTTTTGACAGTTTCGGTCAATTTTGGTCGATCAGAAAATAACCATTTTTCAAACGGTCTTCAAATTTGACGAAATTAGTTTTGTTAGGGTCGTATCGTCAATACGAAGCTAGAAAATATTTTTCGGGGATTTTTAGAGTCCATATGTGGCCCCAGTAAATTGAAATGCTCGTTCAAATTCAATATATAGATTTTGACGAAAACCGATCGAAACAGCCAAATTGGCTTATAAAACATATCCCATTGTGTTCAGAATGGGGGTAGTTAGCTAAGGCCGAGAGTCGTTGGGTTTGGATTGGAGTTCGTGGCGATAACCAAATATTTTTAGAAGTAAATAAATTAAATAATATTATTATTATTATTCTATTACATACCCTAGGAACCCTAGCCCTCCTTCACTTTCAAAGTCGCCGCCTCCAATTACGGTCAACGCGGAAAATCGCTCTAATTAAAACCCCATTCGATCTCCTATTCCTCCCAGTGAATCACGAAATCATCTGACCGAGTTTTGAAGAGCTCCACACGAACTACATATCCAACAGCTGGAATCACCTGGAGTCGCGCATTCATCTCGAACCACGCACACAAAGGGTCGCCGTTGGTTTGAGGATTGGGGCCACAGCTCGCCACTGAGTTTGAGGAGGAAGGGATGCGGTGGAAGCTCCCTCGAAGGCCGTCGTGGGGGTAGCACCTGATCATCGTCAAGGCGCCTGTGGTGTTCGCGAAAATGAACCCTAGTTTGGAAGGGTTTCTGAGATGTCGGCTGATTACTGATAAAGAGAAGGAAGGTTAAAACTGTTAAACTTATTGGTGGCTAATTAATTGTAATTAATTATTTAATAAGTTTAATAAAGTTAATTAATTTATTAATTTTGAAAATATAAAATAGAACATATTTTAGAAAATATACATCGCATAGTTTTGAAAATATACATGCATAGTTTTAAAAATATACATCGCATTGTTTTGAATATATATATCGCATTGTTTTTAAAATAGAAGTAGCAGAATAAAAATATGGTTTTTATTGTTTAAACTGTAAGATAAAAAATATGATCTTTAGCGAAGTAAAAATATAATTTTTAGAATTGAAATAAAAATGTATTTTCAATATGTACAGCGTGAAGAAGAGGAAGAAGATGGCGTTGGAATTTTGAACAGAATCCAAACCATCGGTCATTAAAAGAATGGCGGAGTGGATCCCCAAGGTGAGAACTCCTCACTTTTATTTTGTTTTTTAGTTGAAATATATACTAGGATGCAGACGGTGCTTAGCAGCACCCGACACCCATCGTCCACAGACCATGGATGACTTGTTTGTTTGATTGATGTGTTGTGAAAAATGATTGTGTGTAGTGGAATGAAATAAATTATTTTATGGTTAAAAATATAATTTTTAACGTGTATATAAAATAAATATTTATAAACAAATCGGACGGTTTATTTATGTACACCCATTTGACTGATATTGATTGGGATGATAAATTTTACACATCGCCCAACTGCACTAATAAAAATCTTTGTTTGTTGATTTGAAAACCCACACGGGTGTTGGGATGATATTTAGCGTACAATAATCCCAATTATTTAGCTGTATATCGATCGATTGGTCGATAGACTGTGCAAGCGTTAATTATTTATATTTAATGCTTATGCAGTTGTGTGTTGCACTCTGGATGATGGTTGATTATTTATCGTTGCTATTATATACATGTGTTGTAGGGAATCCATATAATTGGGCCTCATTCCAATTTGGAAAATAAAGAATATTATAGAAAGAAAATTCATGTGTTGAATGAAATATATTCATGTGTTGAATAAAAGAAAATTCATGTGTTGAATAAAAAATATATTCATGTGTTGAATAAAAGAAAATTCATGTGTTGTATAAAATATATATTCATGTGTTGAATAAAAGAAAATTCATGTGCTGAATAAAATATATATTCATGTGCTGAATAAAAGAAAATTCATGTGTTGAAGAAAATATTCATTTGTTGAATAGAATAACGAAGTTATTGAAAAATATAAAGCCGTGTTGATTAGATATGCGCCATTTTGACGTGAACGATATTTATATCGATTTTATTCATTTTTATAATGAATATCGAAAAGGAAGTGATTTCAAAATCGAACGTTATGAAAATATTATCACTTGTATATCGATGATATGGAATATTCAATTTTGAAATCGTTTTGAAAATGAATTTAAAATGGTTTATAAAATACGTTTTAAAAGGAAATCGACGAAATATATATTATATATATAATATAATGGCCTGAATAGAACGCGTCACGCTGCGGCAGTTCGCGAATTTCAACCATTGACTTTGAATGTACTTTACGGGAGATACGACCATCGGATTCTCCTAAAACTAGAATCGTTGGGTTCGTATAGAAAAGAGCTTTCTAACGAATATTAGAGATTTGAAATCTAACGGCTGGATTTGGAATTATGTCCAAATCAAATTTGGAAAAGGTCGCTGTAAGTGCAGTTCGATGGTCGTTTATGGAAATCGACTGTACGGGCCTTGATAAAATTATTAAAAATATTGATAATTATTGTAAAATCATAAGAAATGATTTGGGAAGAATTGGGATGAAAATCCCATATTTGAAAAGATAAAAATAGATTTTTATCGAAATGAACTAGTTTTGAACTAGAATTATAATCCATTTATTTTTGAAATAAATAAATTGGATTTGAAAGAGTTTTAAAAGTAACCAGAATTTTCAATAATTGAATTGGAATGGATTTGAATCGAAATTGTCTTTGGAATATTTCGATATTGGATTTCGTGATTATACAGATACTGTTATGGAAATTTGAAAGATATATTTATATCGTTATTTCCAATACGATATTTGTTGGTCGTAGAATTTGATATTGAATATAAGCCGATATATTTTCTATTCAGAGCCTTGTATTTAATATCAAATGGGATTTGGGTTTATCGTGAACGGTGTTTTAAATTACACTTGTTGTTTAACCCGATAATTAATGGAATGTGAATTGGGTTTATCGTGAACTGTGTTTTAATGACATTCGTTCTTTAACCCGATTTACGGTGAAATGTGATTTGGAATTTATAAATCTTTCGTTAAGATTTAAAAGGGATTTTCCAAAGTAAAGTTTTCCAATTTAATGAAATAAATTGGAACGGAGTGGAATTCGATTTAGTAATAATCGAAGTGAATTTCTGTGGATGAGGACTGCTAATATATATGGAATTTAAAAGGGTTTGCCATTATTCCATTTATATTATTAGTCGGATATGGAAGTTTATATCGATTATATATATCGATTTGTTTTCCATGAAGATTCCATTGTTAATGGAATGTGATTTTGGCTTGTCATGAACAGTATCTTTAATAATACTTTTCTTAGACCCAACGGAGTTAAGAAAATCAAAAACTAACTGGAGATTAGTTAAGTTGAAGTGTAACGACCCGGAAAATCTGAACCAATTTAAATTTTTTTAAATTGGCTATTTTAGTTGATTTTAAATATTTAAAATAAATATTTTCAATAATAGAAATGAAAAGTGAGTTTGAATCAACTTTTGAAAACGAATATAATTTATTCTAATTATAAACAAGGCCTGAAATGGTGCGGCAGTTTCAAAATTTGAATTCAAACTTTGACTGACTGTACCGGGTGCAAAACAAAACGGATTTGAGTGAAACCAAAAATATTTAAATTTGTTAGTGAATACCTTTCTAACGAATCTGAAAAATCGAAGTTTCATAGCAGGAAGCAAAAGTTATGGCAAAATGAATTTTCAAAAAGGTCGCTCTGAAATTTATATAGCCCGTGAAAATGGCCATTTTGCAAATGACCTCGGAATTCGACGAAACCACTTTTGTTTGATCCGAGATGTTAAACTATTGCTAGATTTCAAATTTCATAATTTTTGAAGCTAGTATGTGAGCATGACAATGGAAAATGTGTTTTGGTAAATTACAGTTAAATTGGATCGGCCAGAAAAGGGCCATTTTACAAACGGTCTCAGAATTTGACGAAACTAGTTTTGTTAGGACCGTATCGTCAATATGAAGCTAGAAAATTTTTTACAGGAATTTTTAGAGTTAGTTTGTGGCTCCAGTAAATTGAAATGCACGTTCAAATTCAATATATAGAGTTATATGTTGATTTTGACGAAAATTGATCGAAACGATCGAATCGGCCTACGATACATATCCCATTGTGTTCGGAATGGGGGTATTTAGCTAGGAGCGACATTTATTGGGTTTAATTTGGGGCTCAGACGCTAAAATTTATAATAAAGTAGTTAATAGAATTAAACAATAATTAAAAATACAAAATAATTTCCTATAAAAACCTATTCTCGTTTCAGAAAGGGGGCGTCAGCCCTAATCAAAATAAAGGGCTGTGAGGTTCAGGAAAAGAATTGCAAAAATCTTCAAATTGATTTCGAATTAGAGTAGGGTTTCTACACAAACATGAAAGAGAAAACCGAGATCTTCGTATTGATATGGGTATGAAGGGATTTAATGGAGTATCTCGCATGAAGTTCTGGCCAGAAGTCATGCCGTTCGATAGCAGTTTCAGACAGGAGGAGAGGCCCGAGTTGTGAGGCATGGAGGGTGGGGGTATCTCTCGTCGAGGCGGTTCTTGTGGTGTATCCCGATTGGAGGCCGACGACCCCTGGTGATGGCGGCGTTGGGGTTTTCTCGTTCGATATTGGGTCATGCGGTCTCGTTCTTTCCAGGAAGTAGAAGATGATGGGATTAAACTATTAAGAGGGATTAAGAAATATGGTTAAGTAATTTAATTAATAATTAATTAAATTAGTGTATAAATGTAATTAACCTTTAAAAGGTTATAACTTCTTCAGATAATGTCAGAATTCAGTGATTTTGGGTGCGTTGGAACCCTCTCGACGGGCACTTCAGCATGGAACAGACTAGGGTCAGAATATACCAGATTAGAATTTCAGGAAAATTCAAAATCAGAACAGAACGGAAATTCAGAAATAAAAGAACCAATGTGAGAATTCTCTCACTTTAAATTTTCTGTACAGTTATTTATTTCATAACTGCATATATGAACTGTTCCCCGTCGTCCACAGACCATGGACGACTTGTTTGAATGTATTCTATGTGAAAATTGATCGTGATGTGAAACGAAATAAATATATATATATACATGAAAGGTGAAAATATCGTATATATTGAAAGTGAAATTATCGTATATATTGAAGGTGAAAATATCATATATATTGAAAGTGAAAATATTGTATATATTGAAAGTGAAAATATCGTATATTGAAGGTGAAAATATCGTATATATTGAAAGTGAAAATATCGTATATATTGAAGGTGAAAATATCGTATATACATGAAAGTGAGAATATCGTATATATTGAAAGTGAAAATATCGTATATATTGAAAGTGAAAATATCGTATATATTGAAAGTGAAAATATCGCATATATATTGAAAGTGAAAATGTCGTATATATTGAAAGGTGAAAATAATAGATATATATATATATATATGAAATGTGAAAACAATATATATATATATATATGAAATGAAAACGATATATATGAAATGAAAACGATATATATGAAATGTGAAAACGATATATATATGAAATGTGAAAACGATATATATATATATATATATATATATATATATATGAAATGAAAACGATATGTGTATATATATGAAATGTGAAAATGATTTGATTGTTAAAAATATAATTTTTAACATATATATATATGCACTGTATAAAATTGTCATGTATATGAAATATTCGATTTTGATATTGAATAGAAAATGAATTCGAATTAAACTGAATAGAATTGAAATTCGAATTAGATTGAAATCGTTTTGAATTGAATTTAAAACGTATTGAAATTGAACTGAAAATCGATTTGAATTGAAATCAATTTGAAATGAATTTAAAACGAATTTATAAGGAAAAAATCAATTTTGATTTGAATTTGAAATGAAGTTGAAATCTTTTCGAAAACGAATTTAAAAACGATTTGTAAAATTCGTTTTAAATAGAAATCGACGAAATATATATTATATATATAATATAATGGCCTGAATAGAACGCACCGCGCTGCGGCAGTTCGCGAATTTCGACCATTGAATTCGAATGGACATTACGGGAGATCCGACAGTCGGATTCTCCTGAAATCAGAACCGTTGGGTTCGTATCGAAAAGAGCTTTCTAATGAATATGAGAAATTTGAAATCTAACGGATGGATTTGGAATTATGTCCAAATCAAATTTGGAAAAGGTCGTTGTAAGTGCAGTTCGATGGCCATTGGTGGAAATCGACTGTACGGGCCTTGATAAAATTATTAAAAATAGTAATAATTTGTGTAAAATCATAAGAAATGAATTGGGATGAAAAATTCCATATTTGAAAAGATAAAAATATATTTTATCGAAACGAACTAGTTATTAACTAGAAAAATAATCCAATAGTTATAAATAAATAAATTGGATTGGATTTGAATTGAAATTATCTTTGGATATTTTCGATATTGAATTCCGTGATTATACAGATATTGTGATGGGAATTTGGAAGATATCGATATAGTTATCCCCGATATTATATCTGTTGGTTTCAGGATTTGATTTTGAATATAAGTCGACACTATCTCTATTCAAAACCTTATATTTAATGTCAAATTTGGTTGATTGATTGTTTGGATTGTGCTCGACCAGTTTATGAGCAGAATATGCTTTTACATTTAGCATTGGGTTGGGTTGAAAATATCTGTGTGCTAACGCCTTGTGAAACACTTCACGATTTGACGATAAGGTGTTTAGCGATGTTGTGTTCATTTCAAATTTAATGAATGATTGTGAAATGATATTTCTCTTAAGTGAAAAGAAATGTATTCCCGATTTTGAACAGGGAATGTTTTATAAAAATGTTTTATAAAACAGAAAGGATTTCGAGGCCCAGAACCGGATGATTTCTAAAATGATTTAGAAATGTATTATATGTTACATTATGGTTCATCGCATATTCGATTAGTTGCTATTAATGATGTATTTGTTTGGTGGCGGAGAATTTATTCTCTTGCTTAACACCCTTCTTTGAGACGTACGAGCTCAAAGGTTATGTGATTAATAGTGACTGATCATATGTGTGAATTACTGATGTGAAGTACTATATTTTGAAAGTACTTGTGATTGTTATGTTGTGAAATGATTTTCCCTACTTCGGGATATGAAATGATTTAGTATGTGGCTAAAGAGTCGGGTGACCCTGAGACTAAAAGTATGGGTGAGAGGTCGGTGTAGCCTACCCCTATGTGGGGTAGGTGCATCGTCGGTGTAGCCTACTCCTATGTGGGGTAGGTGCACATTTATATATCGAGTTGCGAGGTGCGTACCCTTTGCCTTGTCGATGGGGAGCACGATATTTGGTTGCATACTTGTTTGTATGCATTGTTATGTTTTGGAATTCATATTTCCAACCGATTTGATTTGAGATCCCGAAGTGAAACCTACTTTGATATAGAAAGTTAGATAGGTATTTCAAATGATTTGAAATAAGAAATCGGGAATGTAATCCAAAGGAATAACTTCTGTAAATTGAATTGGATTTGGAAAATCTAAGTGTAGTGATTAATCTAAGTGGGTAGATTGAGATATTGCATGTTGATTGATGCATAGTAGATCCATATATCTATATGGATTGTTGTTTATATACTAGCATTCATGGGGGTAAACCCGTTCCGCGTTAGCGGCGTGGTCCTGTGATATGCCATATGATTTATATAAGGTTGTAACTGTTTAGAGTTTCTCACACCAGTCTCATGACTGACCTGTAGTTTGCTTTTCCCTTGCGAACTCGGGTGCCCCTATTTTCCACATGGGCAGTCGAGTAGTTTTATTTTGCAGATGTATTGAGCAGGATTCTGGATTGAAGCTTGTAGCTGTGTCCAGGCATTTACAGTCTTCCGCTGTGTATTTTATATTTCCGCTGTGCATTGTATTACATTTGTGTAAATTTACTTTCCACTGTGTATTATTTTCGATATACTCTGATATTATGTGCTCTGATGTAACATTAGTATGATGTTTATAGAAGTCTTCTGTTATTTGTTCCGATGTGTTGTATACCCAGAGTTAGCATATGCGGGATTCGAACGGTCTTGGTCGGTTTAGCGATCGATTAGGTCCGGGCGAAATCCATGTCCTTACAGCTGGTGAATGGTTTCTTGGGTATTGATCTGATGTTGGTTTCGGCCTTCGGGGTTAATACTTGAGAAATTGTTCACTTGCTAATTTACGGTTAAAGGCTGATGGAATGGAATGTGATTTAGAGTTTATAGTGAACCGTGTTTTAAATGACATTGGTTCTTTAACCCAGTTAAAGACAGGATATGATTTCCCAAGTTAAACAATCATTAATATTGATTTTTGGGAAGATTAAAACCAACTGGAGTTTTAATGAATCTTTAATTAGATTGAAATGATCGAGGATGGAGTATCACCAGTTTTGCTTCAGGAAATAGTTAAATCTTTAATTAGATTTGAACGTGAAATGGTAATTGAATTTACTGATAACACCGCGGTGTTAGATATGAAGTATTACCAGTTTTACTTCATGGGATGAATAAGTTGTGATTGGGAAATTTAATAAATGATTACTTCGGTAAGGTTCGTTAATCCCAACTAGTTTGGATAAACCATAATTTGGTTTGAATTGATATTCAAAGGAAGATTAAAGAATAAATTTAAGGAGTTTATCTTTGATAAAATTAATGGGAACCTTTCCCAAAGTATAAGAATATTTAAATAAAAGAATATTCTGAATTGGAATGAGGCGTATGTTGTGTTTGTGTAACACTTGTTTATTATATACGTGAGTTATTCAAAAAGACCGGGTTTATCCCATTCTGAATAACTGATTCGACGATGTGTCGAGGATAAAGACGGTGATCGAAGACCGGAGGTCTTCACATCGTTTGGATAATTACTGATGATCTTGATTGGGATGTACACCCAAGAGGAAGGAATCAGTGGGTGATCGTCCAGACGTACTTGGAGATCGATGGATATGTGAGGTACAAGGTGCCTCCGGTTTCGTTCGGACCCAGAACGAAATTGTAAATGGACTGTGTGTCCGACATTGGATTTTATTCTATGTGATTGATTTCTTTTAAATATATATCTATTTGGCGGCGGAGAATTTATTCTCTTGCTTAACGCCCTTCTCTGAGATGTACGAGCTCAGAGGTTATATATTGATGGATATCAATCGCATGGAGTGAATTGCCTGTGTGGCATGCCTAAGTGGCAAATGATCAAGGCTTTTGTTGAAAAGCAAAGTCTTGTTTTTGATGATCAAAGCACGGCCTATGTGGCACAGCTTTGTGTATGGCGTTAATTCGCGAGCCTCACACCCCAGTATGAACTAGAAACGGGAGAGGATCCAAGGAGAACATGCGTCTCTTTCTCGTTAGAGGTGGTGTCAGTGACCTACCAGCCCTGACACTTATATATTTTTCACCTATATGGCTGTCGGAATGCGAGGCGCCTTGGATATGGAGTCATTTGTCTCATTTACGCCCCATAGGGTGCAGAGACATATTGTTCATGGTTTAAGTTTAATCCGCTATGTGTGGACTGGCCCTGTGGCTCCTAGGTGCAGTTGCGGCTGTAGCCTGAGACACGAACTAGAGCGTCTCGAATTCGGGGAGCACTATCTTTAGCCTCGGTTCATAGATGGAAATCCAACTTCCAATACGTGACTTTGCGGTTTTAATTGTAGAACTAGTATGGCGACATGATATATGGTACCCATGCCGTCTATGATTGGTATTTATGATTGAAATTGTTTTGACACTATACACTTATAGTAATAAAAGATGAAATTTAGCATATCAAGCATTCTTTAGCTATTATAAGGTAAAACCCTATCCTCCGGCTTGTGTTGCATTGTGTGATGGGACCTGGGTCTTATAATAGCTTCATTTTTCTTTATTTAGCATTGCGATGTTTGTTTTATGCACTGGTACTCTTGAGAGGAAACCCGTCTGTGTTATACGGCGTGGTCCCTTGATTTACTTTACTTTCAAATAAAGATTAATAACTGTTTTAGTTCTCACACCAGTCACATGAATGACCTGGAGTTTATTGTTTTAACCTAAACTCTGGGTGCCCCTATTTTCCGCAAGGGAAGCTTGTAGTTCTGGTTTTGCAGATTTATATTCGCGGGATCCTGGTTTACAGCTGGAATGATATTCGGAAAGCTCTGTATCCGTATATTCTTTTCAGTTGTGTTTTGTATTATTTTCCGCTGCTATGTAATGTATTGTAAATCTCTGATATTTATGGAATGTATTTTATTCTTTCATACTCTATATATTCTTGTATTTTGATGAACTGTTGTAATAAGCAATGAAATGTTCTTCTGTTTGCATTCCGATTTATCGTGTTCTTAAAACAATCTGGGGTTTCAAGCAGTCTTGGTCCGTTTAGCGATTGATTCGGATTGAGCGAAATGCCTTATCATTACATTTGGTATCAGAGCTTTGGTTTACAGAACTCGGAGAACAAGACACGTTAGAACCAAACGAAAGAATTCTTCAGAGATTAGATTAGTAATATCCAGTGGGAATGACTCGTTAGAGATTGGATCAGTAGTATCCTAGAACGAGTGTGAAGAGTATATTTTTAAATTGAAAACAAGTTTTGTTTTGAAAATTTAAACTTTATTTTTCATATTTGAATATTTATTTGTATTGAATTTGGACAATCCAATATATAAACATTTTGCATATCTGTCTGATCCATGGGTATTCGAAGTTTTAATATACTGGATAGATATGGAGTCACACTCTAGTCACCCGGACATGGCCCTGATGATGAAGTATACCATCACCAGTATTTATTTTCGAGTGACGAAAGTGGGATTCTATATATTTCCAATTGATTGGTGTGACAAACAAAATATAGTTAGAATATATTGTTGTGATTTGGCATCAAAAAACTGATTTTTGGACTATGTATTAATATTATGAATGTGAAAAGCTACTCAACTAATTGATTGCTGATTGTGTTGTTTGATTATTGTTTGATTAACTAAATATTGAACCTTTAGCCAAATTGAACCGAATAGGGAATTGTATTGAAAATTTGTCGTATTTTCATACATATACATGTACTTACATTGAACAGGTTATAGCAAGGAGGCTAGAGAAGAGGAATAAAATTGTATGCCCGACAAATAGGTACATGTTTATTGTATTTCTTGGGTTTTTGATGATTTTATGAGTCGATTGGCTAGCCGCTTGGCTGTTTCTTTTTCTTTTTGGATTGGTGAGGGCCATGGGAGGCTATTTAAAATATCCCGAAGCTCACGGTGCAGGGAGGTTATGGCAAAAAAATTCAAAAATTTAGGGTGTTAGCCAAATTTTTGAAAAATTTGAAAAGTTCTTAGAAACTGAAAAGTTGAAGAACTTAAGCCATAATGAAAACAATGGAAGTTGAGTTGGTTTGTAAAACAACTTTCAGCTTCGTTCCTTTCCGAGGACGGAAAGTTTTAAGTAGGGGAGATTGTAATAACCCGGAAATCTAAGCCAATTTAAAATTTTTATTTTGGCAAGTTTAGAGAATTTTGGATATTTAAAATGAATTATTTTAAATAATGACGGCGAGAAATTTATTTTGAATAGAGTTCGAACGTATATATTTATTTGAATCGTCGTTAGAATATAAATATTTATTTTTATTTATAAATGGAATTGAAAATGGCGCAGTAGTTCGAAAATTTGATTTCAAATTTCAAATGAATGTACAGGATACAAAACAAACCGGATTTTAGTGAAACCAAAAATATTAGAATCTATCTGGGAATATATTTCCAACGAATCTAAAAAATTGAAATTTCATAGCGGGAATAAAAATTATGCCCAGTTGAAAATTCAGAATAGTCAATATGGAATTTTGGCCCTCAAAAATGGAAATTTTGCAAACGACCTTCGTTTTCGACAAAACTACTTTTGTTGGATCCGAGATGTCAAGTTATTGCTAGATTCCAAAATTCATAATTTTCTGAATCAATATGTGAGCGTGGCAAAAGAAAACGTGTTCTGACAGTTTCAGTCAATTTTGGTCGACCAGAAAATGACCATTTTTCAAACGGTCTTCAAATTTGACGAAATTAGTTTTGTTAGGACCGTATCGTTAATACGAAGCTAGAAAATATTTTTCACGGATTTTTAGAGTCGTAGGTGGCCCCGGTAAATTGAAATGCACGTTCAAATTTAATATATAGATTTATATTTTGATTTTGATGAAAACCGATCGAAACAGCCAAACTGGCTTATGAAACATATCCCATTGTGTTTGGAATGGGGGTAGTTAGCTAGGGGCGATAGTCATTGGGTTTGGATTGGAGTTCGTGGCGATAACCAAATATTTTTAGAAGTAAATAAATTAAATAATAATATTATTATTCTATAACATACCCTAGGAACCCTAACCCTCCTTCACTTTCAAAGTCACCGCCTTCAATGACGGTCAACACGGAAAATAGCTCTAATTAAAACCTCATTCGATCTCCTCCTCCTCCCAGTGAATCATGAAATCATCTGAGCGAGTTTTGAAGAGCTCCACAAGAACTACATATCCAACGGCTGGAATCACCTGGAGTCGCGCATTCATCTCAAACCACGCACACAAAGGGTCGCCGTTGGTTTGAGGATTGGGGCCACAGTTCGCCACCGAGTTTGAGGAGAAAGGAGTGCGGTGGGAGCTCCCTCAAAGGCCGTCGTGGGGGTTGCACCTGATCATCGTCAAGGCACCTGTTGTGCTCGTGAAAATGAACCCTAGTTTGGAAGGGGGTTCTGAGACGACGGTTGATTACTGATAAAGAGAAGGAAGGTTAAAACTGTTATACTTATTAGTGGTTAATTAATTGTAATTAATTATTTAATAAGTTTAATAAAGTTAGTTAATTTATTAATTTTGAAAATATAAAATAGAACATAGTTTTGAAAATATACATCGCATAGTTTGGAAAATATACATCGCATAGTTTTGAAAATATACATCGCATTGTTTTGAAAATATATATCGCATTGTTTTTAAAATAGAAGTAGCAGAATAAAAATATGATTTTTATTGTTTAAATTGTAAGATAAAAATATAATCTTTAGCGAAGTAAAAATATAATTTTTAGAATTGAAATAAAAATGTGATTTTTAATATGTACAGCGTGAAGAAGATGAAGAAGATGGCATTGGAATTTTGAACAGAATCCAAACCATCGACCGTTAAAAGAATGGCGGAGTGGATCCCTAAGGTGAGAACTCCTCACTTTTTTTTGGTTTTCTAGTTGAAATATATACTAGGATGCAGACGGTGCTTAGCAGCACCCGACACCCGTCGTCCACAGACCATGGATGACTTGTTTGTTTGATAGATGTGTTGTGAAAAATGATTTTGTGTAGTGGAATGAAATAAATTATTTTATGGTTAAAAATATAATTTTTAACGTGTATATAAAATAATAAACAAATCGGACGGTTTGTTTATGTACACCCATTTGAATGATATTGATTGGGACGATAAATTTTACACATCGCCCAACTGCACAAATAAAAATATGTGTTCGTTGATTTGAAACCCCACACGGGTGTTGGGATGATATTTGGCGTACAATAATCCCAATTATTTAGCTGTATGTCGATCGATTGTTCGACAGACTGTGTAAGCGTTAATTATTTATATTTAATGCTTATGCAGTTGCGTGTTGCACTCTGGATGATGGTTGATTATTTATCGTTGCTATTATATACATGTGTTGTAGGGAATCGATATAATTAACATTATATGGTAATTGATTGGGCCCCATTCCAATTTGGAAAATAAAGAATCACTACAACAAAAACACCATATTACAACTTTAATTTTACAACTGTGCATAATGCACAGTTGTAATAAATGCTTTTTTACAACTGTGCAAAACGCACTGTTGTAATAAATGTTTTCACAACTGTGAAAAAATCACTGTTGTAATAAACATATATATCACAACTTTTCATTTTATTCGTTGTAATAGAGATGCCTAGTACAAACTTCATGTTTATAATATCTATATTTAATAACTAATTATATTGATATTTAATAGTAATAATTAATAATATTAATTAATAATAAACTTGGGAATCAATCATATTTGTCAATTATTATTAAATAATTAATAGTTAATAAGTAGTAATTTATTTTTAATAGTTGATGTATGTTAACTACTTATTAATAACTGGTATTAGTAATTAATATATTTAATGAGAAATTAATAAATAGTAATTAATATTTAATAAGTAATTAATATTTATTATTTAATAATTAATTAGTTAATATTTAATATTTGGTAATTAGTACTAGTAAATATAGTTAATTAATAGTCAATAATTAGGTATTTAATTATTATTAATAATAAATAAACTAATAGTAAACATCTAATTAATAATTTATAATCTACAATTTATAAATAACTCACTACTGAATGCTATAATTTATAATTAATTATAAAATTTTATAAACAATGTTGATTAATCGGATGATAATTAAATAATAATAGTTAAAATGAAATTTTAATATTAAAAATGATAAAAATAATAATATGTATTAAGATATTTTACTTATATAAATTAATAAATAGGAATAATTTTATCTATTAAATTACTCGAAAAACTAAGTACAATTTAATTATACTCAAACATACAATCATCGGATGCGAGCTAGTGTGACCATGTTCGTATTTGTATTTCTTTTTCCAAAATCATATAATTTTTATTTTTCAAATCGAATACGGTTGAATTTTGAACTTCTTAAATATTTATTATAGAATGTTATATAGTGGAGTATACAAATAATCTTTTCTTTTGGCTCCAAGTCCAAATTTCTTTTTGGCTCCAAAACCGAAATTTTGGGCTTTTTGCAATTCATACTTGGTACGCGTGCATTTTCCTATCTTCGCCGTGTTTTTATCAGCCGTCCCTTTTGTTTCTCCCCGATCCCTTATTTTTCACTTTATCGCATCAGCTTAGTAGAAAGCCCCAAAATAAAAATGATGTCCTCCACCCAAATATTTATTCCCAAATCGAAATCCAGGGCAGCCGATTCACCCAAAGTCGCTCCTTTCTTCCCAGAGATCAACCCCAAAACCGATTGTAGCCCTTGCTCCGCTCCAGATTGAATCGAAGCCTGCAGCCATCGCCCCCACCATTGAATTGCCCCGCTGTTCAACTTCATCTCCTGAAGCCGCCTGCCCTCATTCGCCGCTGCCACCGCGTCTTCCGTTTTTCCATGCTAATTTCTTGCCGTTCTAGGTGAGTTGAATCTCACAATTATTTTGGTTTCAAGTAGTTTAAATTCGACAGGAACAAAAATTTATTAGTAAGTTTAGTTTAAGTTGTTTTGTTCCTTGCTGAAAGCCGCATATGTTCTTGGGTATACTCACCATCATGTAGGTTTTGTAAAATACTAGACTTTTAAATTTTCGACCTTGATTGTTGCTGAAATCACTTGAACAATAGTATTTTTACTGCTTCTGTGTACTGTCCTTTGCTTTGGCTTGGGATACTTGCGAAAATCCCTCCATGGTTGATAGATAATTGTGTTTTGTTACTATGTATTTTAAATTTTCACCGATGATTTTATCGTTTCTTCTATCTTCTTTCTATTTTGAATTTTATAGGAATGGGTTTTCTTACTGTTTCAATGCCTGAAACTTGGTCCAAACAGGTGGCCACATTATCAGTATCTTTCATTTTAAGGGGTGTGTTTTTTTGGTAAGATTTCATGTTATGGTATGGCTTTATGCTACATGAAGAGAATGTTTTTCTATACTTACTTTTGGTTGAATTGTTCCTTTTTTGACAGACCTAAAGATGGAAAGAGTATGGATTTGTTTTGTCAAATGTGTCAGAAGTATAGTACAGACATGAAATTCTTTCTGGCTCAACTCTAGGTAATTGTTTTGTTTCAATATGTTTTCCATATCCACTCTAAAAATGCTTATTACTAAGCAAAGCGATACTAGCAATTTAAAATCAAATGAAAACAACTATCCAATATATAATAAAGAAAGAGAGAGTAAATAGGTCAATATAAAAAGGTTGTACTAAATTTACTCTGTAATATTACAAATGAAAAACATAGATGAGTTCTTATGAAGAGTTAAAACTGTATTTCTTTACTTATTATTAGTATCCCTTTTTGTTGAGTTTGCTTTTCCTGATAAGTTTTGCAGCACTAAGTTCAAATCACTATTTTTTTTTAATATTCCTGTCATTTCATTGTAATTAAGGCACAAAATATTAACAAATAATTTTTGACGGGTGATCAACTAAGGCTTAGTTTTGGTGTCATGAAAGCTTGACTTATGTGTCGCATAATGCTTAGAATTATTTGGTCACATTATGAGATATATACTGCTATATTGCTACTCCCAAACTCTAGAAGATAGAGAAAATGGAAGGCTTTATTATTAAAAATTAGCGTCGGCTAACCTCAAAGTTTTATCAGTTTAAATTTATAAATTTTACTCTGCTTCAGAAAATAGTGATTCATAACATATGGATGATGACATGCAATCTGACACGGATATTATTCATTGCTATTTTTTATAGTTTAGTTTGATATCATTCTTTTGTGTGATGCAATTTTTGTTATATTGAATATTTAACAAATTGTACTAATTTTTTATATGTAAATTAATATTGTGGATCAATGAAACTATAATATATGTAATGCATGTACGTTTTCTGATTTGCATATTAGATAAGGTAATAAATGTCGCTATGAATACATCCACAATTAAGCAAAATACGACATCAGTTGAGTAAATTATGGGTTATGGACAGATTTAGCAAATCAAAGTTGTCTACTGAGTGAGCGCTTATAAAGAAGTTAAAAGGCGATTACTTAAGTTAGTTAAAATGAAACATGATTAGGTTAGAGAAAATAATTCTATATTACAACGATACATTAGTCAGATTTGAGAATGTGCATTGATTTATGTTGGAATCAAACCATGATTAAGTCAAATTTGAAATTTTGGATTGTCAGTTTCATGCATTGAGACAAAATTTTCTTCCTTATATGATAGCTGAGTGGTTTTCATGAAAAGCATATGATTTGTTTTGCATTTGACTTATCCACTATTTCGATAATTGATTAAATACAATCGAAGCTATGTGCTATAAACTTACACACACACACACACACACACACACACATATATATATAGGTTTTGATTTTTGATTATGTGAATTTCACTCTCTGTTGCAACAAATATTATATTCTACTGTCCTAAGCGCAGTTGGTTTAAGTTAGTGTATTTAGCCTATGTTGCATGTAGATATCTTGCATCATCCATGGTTTAACAAGTGTTATTGGTTTAACCTTTAAAAAACTAAATTCTTTATTTATTTTCACTACAATCCAAGATGAATTGGTGCTGCTTATACTCTATAATGAATTTCCACATAGTCTCTAGCTGAAGATACTGTTTGGATTGATTGTCCAACACATCCTAAACCTATCCCTGGCTATCAACTCCAGCACATTTGCCACCTTCTAAATTCCAATCGCGCATGTGCCTTCATCATGTTGGGTTGGAAAATAGTTGAACTGACTATATATATGACTATTAGGTGCACTCATACTAGCCAACTGTGTGGAACATGAGATTGGATGTGGCTTTTCAATGATGGTCGTCCCAGTGACGAAGACATGAGATTGGATGTGGCTTCAGTTCTAAGATGGCTTGAGAATTGGTGATTCTAGCCACTTAGATAAGCGAATGGTCTTCTACCAGGGTGGATGGGAGGATGGATTTGTCCTTCATTGGGTGACAATGGAGGTGTAGTCCTTCAGGTTGACAATTTTTTTTCCAAAGGAACTTAGTAAACATATATTGCATTTTTTGTTTGAAGTAATATGTGAAAATAGATATTAATTGTCAGTGGTACCTACTATCATATTACTAAAATGACTAAAACGAAAACAGTTTTGAAAGCCATTATTTATTTGTGTTCACACAAGTATTTGAAATAGCAAAGCTCGACTATTAGATAATTGAACTAAGTTTTTATTGTTTGTACATATATTTAGTTCACCATCTTATATCTGTAGCTTAGAAAATATATTCAAAGATGGGACGCATATTAACATTGTACTACCTTTGACTTTCAGATACAACAAGCACGAATGAATTACTAAAAATATACAAGTGAATGTTCTTTTTAACTTCATGCATGTGATGCCTTCCTAAAAATATTTCGACATCCTGTATATTCGAAGTAATATTCTACAAATGTTATTTTGTCACCTCATTTGTAGGCCTAAACATGAGTAGGCAACTTAAGAAATAGCAAAGTATTATGTGTGTCCTTCCTTGTTATGTTTCATTTAGAATTGTTTGGGCTGATTTTGGTACTGATCTTTCATTTGCAATATTGATTTCCTTTGCAATGGTACTGATCTTTCATTTTAAATTTCCAGAGAATAAAGATGAAGTGAAAAGAATAGAAAAGGAGACCGAAAAAATGAACTCAGAGGAAACAAAATCATAGCTATGAGTGTAAGATATGCCATCCTTAGAACTTAACCAGTACCAGGTGCTTACTCAATCCTCTGAATTGTCTTGGGATGTTTATTTAAAAGATAATTTCACACAAACTTATGATCATTCGCTCTAGATTTTGGTGGATTTTGGCTAGGTTCTTCCAGATTTGAATCCCTTATGCTTTCTTTCATTATGGTGCTCGAATGGGTAGCTCATAACTCTTAGTGCTGCCTGCTATAGAGAATGAATGGTGTTCACCTAAACACGGTCTCTCTCAATTCAAGCAATCCTTACCGCTTCTCAACCTAATCCTATATTTACAGCAAATATAGAACGAATGGTTAGTTCTATATTTCTTATTTTGTGATTATTAAGTGTAATATTATTATTAATTGTTTAGGATTTCATTTTGATTTAGATTGGTGGAAAATGACTGGAAGCAACAGAAAGCAAAGGCAATATGTATAGCTGGAAGTTGTTCTTTAGTGAAAGTAAAAAATCAACATGATAAACTTACCAGATATTGGTTTCTTGCTGCTGCTTCTCCTCATCAATCATTTTAAGGACCTAAGGTATCTCATTTTTCATTTTTTTTTACACTATTTCATTGCTGCAACATATTTCCAGTCTGATTTTCTCACTCCGTACTTAGGGAAAACCATATGCTCATTTATGGATGGATGGTCGTCGGCCACGTAGGGTATTCTTATGTATCTTTGGTGGACAAAATTTCTATCTTTCTTATGTATCTTTTGTGTAAGATCGATGTATGTATTTTGAAATGGTTATGTTTTTTATGACTAGTTTACTTGGTGATATACTATGTGTATGTTGATCGAATATTATGTTAATTAATATATATAAATGATTCTGTATAGTTGTATTTGTTGCATTGAAATATGAATCATATTATTATTAATATATGTGAATTCTTTATATTAGTAAGGTGTATGTAAGTTACAACAACAACAAAAGTTGTAATAAAATAATTTACAACGGTGTGAAATAGTTGTAATATTCTGGAAGTTACAACTGTAATTACCAGTTGTCATACATATGCTTTAACGTTACAACAGAATATACAACAACAGGGAATAAAAGTTGTAATAAAATATTTTACAACAGTGGAAAAAAGTTGTAAAATATACATATTACAACGGTGTTGCAACAGTGCAAAAAAGTTGTAAAAGATTTCAGTATATTTCAACTTCTTAATACACGACGGTTTGCCCACCGTTGTAAAATGTATATTACAACGGTGCGTTGTAATAGGGTCATTTTGTTGTAGTGAATATTATAGAAAGAAAATTCATGTGTTGAATAAAATATATTCATGTGTTAAATAAAAGAAAATTCATGTGTTGAATAAAAAAATATATTCACGTGTTGAATAAAAGAAAATTCATGTATTGAATAAAATATATATTCATGTGTTGAATAAAAGAAAATTCATGTGTTGAAAAAAAAATTCATGTGCTGAATAAAAGAAAATTCATGTGTTGAAGAAAATATTCATTTGTTGAATAGAATAACGAAGTTATTGAAAAATATAAAGCCTTTGTTGATCAGATATGCGCCATTTTGATGTGAGCGATATTTATATCGATTTTATTCATTTTTATAATGAATATCGAAAAGCAAATGATTTCAAAATCGAATATTTTGAAAATATTATCATTTGTATATCGATGATATGGAATATTCAATTTTGATTAGAAATTGAATATGAAGTTGAAATTGTTTTGAAAACGAATTTAAAACGATTTATAAAATACGTTTTAAAAGGAAATCGACAAAATATATATTATATACATTATATATATAATATAATGGCCTGAATAGAATGCGCCGCGCTGCGGCAGTTCTCGAATTTCGACAATTGACTTCGAATGGACCTTACAGGAGATCCGACCGTCGGATTCTCCTAAAACTGGCAACGTTGGGTTCGTATCGAAAAGAGCTTTCTAAAGAATATTAGAGATTTGAAATCTAATGGTTGGATTTGGAATTATGTCCAAATCAAATTTGGAAAAGGTCACTGTAAGTGCAGTTCGATGGCCGTTTATGGAAATCGACTGTAGGGCCTTGATAAAATTATTAAAAATATCAATAATTAGTGTAAAATCATAAGAAATGATTTAGGAAGAAATAGGATGAAAAATTCCATATTTGAAAAGATAAAAAATAGATTTTTATCGAAATGAACTAGTTTTGAACTAGAATTATAATCCATTTATTTTTGAAATAAATAAATTGGATTCGAAAGGGTTTTAAAAGTAACCAGAATTTCCAATAATTGAAATGGAATGGATTTGAATCGAAATTGTCTTTGGAATATTTCGATGTTGGATTTCGTGATTATACGGATACTGTTATGGAAATTTGAAAGATATATTTATATCGTTATTTCCAATACGATATTTGTTGGTCGTAGAATTTGATATTGAATATAAGCCGATATATTTTCTATTCAGAGCCTTATATTTAATATCAAATGGGATTTGGGTTTATCGTGAACGGTGTTTTAAATAACACTTGTTCTTTAACCCGGTAATTAATGGAATGTGAATCATGTTTATCGTGAACTGTGTTTTAATGACATTCGTTCTTTAACCCGATTTTCGGTGAAATGTGATTTGGAATTTATAAATCTTTTGTTAAGATTTAAAGGAGATTTTCCAAAGTAAAGTTTTCCAATTTAATGAAATAAATTGGAATGGAGTAGAATTCGATTTGGTAATAATCGAAGTGAATTTCTGTGGATGAGGACTGCTAATATATATGGAATTTAAAAGGCTTTGCCGTTATTCCATTTATATTATTAGTCGGATATGGAAGTTTATATCGATTATATATATATATCGATTTGTTTTCCATGAAGATTCCGTTGTTAATGGAATGTGATTTTAGGTTGTCGTGAACGGTATCTTTAATAATACTGTTCTTAGACCCAAAGGAGTTAAGAAAATCAGAAATTAATTGGAGATTAGTTAAGTTGAATGGTTTATTGGTTATTGATCTGATGTTGGTTTTGGCCTTCGGGGTTAATACTTAGGAAATTGTTCAGTTGCTAATTCACGATTAAAGGCTGACAGAATGGAATATCATTTTGAGTATATAGTGAACTGTGTTTTAAATGACATTGGTTCTTTAACCCAGTTAAAGACAGTATATGATTTCCCAAGTTAAACAATCATTGATATTGATTTTTGGAAAGATTAAAACTAAGTGAAGTTTTAATGAATCTTTAGTTAGATTGAAATGATTGAGAATGGAGTATCACTAGTTTTGCTCCAGGCGATAGTTAAATCTTTAATTAGATTTGAACGTGAAATGGCAATTGAATTTACCGATAACACCGTGGTGTTAGATATGAAGTATTACCAGTTTTACTTCATGGGATGAATAAGTTGGGAATGGGAAATTTAATAAATGATTACTTCAGTAAGGTTCGTTAATCCCGACTAGTTTGGATAAACCATAATTTGGTTTGAACTGATATTCAAAGGAAGATTAAAGAATAAATTTAAGGAGTTTATCTTTGATAAAATTAATGGGAACCTTTCCCAAAGTATAAGAATATTTAAGTAAAAGAATATTCTGAATTAGAATGAGGCGTATGTTGTGTTTATGTAACACTTGTTTATTATACACGCGAGTTATTCAGAAAGACCGGGTTTATCCCATTCTGAATAACTAATTCGACGATGTGTCGAGGATGAAGACGGTGGTCGAGGACCGGAGGTGTTCACATCGTTTGGATAATTACTGATGATCTTGATTGGGCTATACACCCAAGAGGAGGGAATCAGTTGGTGATCGTCCAGACGTACTTGGAGATCGATGGATATGCGAGGTACAAGGTGCCTCCGGCTTCGTTCAGACCCAGAACGAACTCGTAAATGGACTGTTTTTTTTACATTGGATTTTATTCTGTGTGATTGATTTCTATTAAATATATATCTGTTTGGCGGTGGAGAATTTATTCTCTTGCTTAACGTCCTTCTCTGAGACGTACGAGCTCAGAGGTTATATATTGATGGATATCAATCGCATGGAGTGAATTGCCTGTGTGGCATGCCTAAGTGGCAAATGATCAAGGCTTTTGTTGAAAAGCAAAGTCTTGTGGTTGATGATCAAAGCACGGCCTATATGGCATAGCTTTGTGTATGGCGTTAATTCGCGAGCCTCACAACCGGTATGAACCAGAAACGGGAGAGGATCCAGGGAGAACATGTGTCTCTTTCTAGTTAGAGGTGGTGTCAATTACCTACCAGCCCTAACATTTATATATTTTTCACTTGTGTGGTTGTTGGAATGCGAGGCGCCTCGGATATGGAGTCATTTGGCTCATTTACGTCCCATAGGGCGAGGAGATGTATTGTTCAGGGTTTAAGTTTAATCCGCTACATGTGGACTGGCCCTTTGGCTCCTAGGTGCAGTTGCGGCTGTAGCCTGAGACACGGACTAGAGCATCTCGAATTCGGGGAGGACTATCTTTAGCCTCGGTTCATAGATGGAAATCCAACTTCCAATATGTGACTTTGCAGTTTTAATTGTAGAACTAGTATGGCGACATGATATATGGTACCCATGTCGTCTATGATTGATATTTATGGTTCAAATTGTTTTGACACTATACACTTATAGTAATAAAAGATGAAATTTAGCGTATCAAGCATTCTTTGGCTATTATAAGGTAAAACCCTATCCTCCGGCTTGTGTTGCATTGTGTGATGGGACCTGGGTCTTGTAATAGCTTCATTTTTCTTTATTTAGCATTGCGCTGTTTGTTTTATGCACTGGTACTCTTGGGAGGAAACCCGTTCCATGTTATACGGCATAGTCCCTTGATTTACCTAACTTTAAAATAAATATTAATAACTGTTTTAGTTCCCACACCAGTCACATGACTGACCTTGAGTTTATTGTTTTAACATAAACTCTGGGTGCCCCTATTTTTCGCACGGACAGCTAGTAGTTTTGGTTTTGCAGATTTATATTCACAGGATCCTGGTTTACAGCTGGAATGATATTCGGAAAGCTCTATATCCATATATTCTTTTCAATTGTGTTTTGTACTATTTTCCGCTGCTGTGTAATGTATTATAAATCTCTGATATTTATGGAATGTATTTTATTCTTTCATACTCTGTATATTCTTGTATACTGATGAATTGTTGTAATAAGCAATGAAATATTCTTCAATTTGCATTCCGATTTGTCATGTTCTCAAAACAATCCGGGGTTTCGAGCGGTCTTGGTCGATTTAGCAATCGATTCGGATCGAGCGAAATGCCTTATCATTACATTATATATCTCATATACATGTTAATAATAATATTTTTAATTATCTATTAATTTTTCTAACACTTTTTAGAAAATTTCGGCAGCATAACGGTGTGATATTAAAACCGGAATAAGGTCTTGCCTTATCCCTCGCCTAATACTGGCTCGCGCCATTCACAAACCATCAATCCAATCAATCATACTACAGTACAGTCAATTTCACAACCACAATCAAATCACATAGAACATCCAAAATAAATAAATATTCAACTAACCTAATGCCATTTACGGCGCCATAAGTGGCTATTCGCAGAGTATGAAATCCGTGTGTCGGTAATATCCATACATCGCTTTCAATTTATGTGATTGTGTGAATTCGAATGTTGAACTCCATATAGTTCAAATTTAAATCTATACTAGAATTTTCTATTTTTCTACAGTTATAAAATACATTAACTAACTGTACAGAAATTTTAGTGAGAAGGAGTTCTCACCTTTGGTTTCCACTCCGTCATTCTTTAGCGGATGATTTGGACTCCGTTCTGCTTCCCGTCAGTTCCATCGCAATTTATTTCACGCATTATGTTAAAAATCACATTTTTTTAACAACTCTATATATATTTAAAAATTAAATTTTTATAACGCTATTATATATAAAAATCAAATTTTTATCATGCTATTATATATATATATATATATATATATATATATAAATCAAAATTTTATCATGCTATTATATATATATATATATAAATCAAATTTTTATCATGCTGTTATATATATAAAAATCAATTTTTTATCATGCTATTTTATATATATATATATATATACAAAAAAAATCCAATTTTTACCATGCTATTATATATAAAATATGAAAATAAAATTCAATGTTTTATATTCTTAAAAACTGATTTTAAACTTGGTATTCGAATTAAATTAATTAAACTAATAACTCACCTTTTTTTGTAAAAACTCAAGCTTTTGTTGGAGGAGGGTCCACTGCCGGAGTAGGTTGCTGAGGGGGCGGCGGCACGGGGTCGTGGGTGGTCGGGCGTGGCTCGGTTGGCCGGCGGCGAGCCACATTGGCGAGGTTAGGCGGTTTGGGGGGGCTGCCAGTTTAAGGAGGTAGAAGAGGAGAGAGGGAAGGGCGGAGAAGGAGGAGGTGACCAGGGGGAAAAGGCGCGGTCGGCGGCGCACCTTGGGGGGCACAACACTTACGGAGCTCCAGTGGCGATGGGAAAGGGGGGCGATGGGGTTAGGGCTACAACGTTTTTTTTTTTTGAACGAGAGAGAAAATAAAGGGGGCTTATATATAAAAATATATATTTAATTTAATTTAATTCTAAAAAGTTAATTTTGAATTCGAACTCCAAATCAAACCCTATGACCGTCGTCCCTAGCCAAATACCCCCATTTCGAACACAATGGGATGTGTTCCTGCAAGCCAATTCGATTGTTTGTTCTGCTTCCTGTCAGAGCATTGGTTTACAGAGCTCAAGAACAAGACATATTAGAACTAAACGAATAAGTAGCGATACAGATTTCGCTCAGACCTAATCGGTCGCTAAATCGACTAAGACCATTCAAAACCCGGATACGCTAACTCTGGGCGTACAACACATCAGAACAAATAACATAAGACTTTTATCAACATCATAATAATGTTACATCAAAGTGCAGAATATACTAGAGTATATCGAAATATAATACAGCAGAAGATTAATTTACAATAAATGTAATACAATCCAGTGGAAACAAATAAACTAAAACAGCGGAAGACTATCAATACTCTGGACACAGCTTTAAGCTTCGATCCAGAATACTGCTAAATGAAATAATCTGCAAAACCAAAACTACTGAATACCCATGTGGAAAATAGTGGAACCCAGAGTTTAGGTTAAAATAATAAACTCCAGGTCACTCATGGGACTGGTGTGAGAACTAAAAATAATTATTAAAATTTTACTTTAAAATATGGTAAATCAAGGGACCGCGTCGTATGACACGGAATAGGTTTACCCCCATGTATACCGGTGCATAAACAACAAACAAATAATAGTCCTATGGATCTACTACGCATCAATCAACATGCAATATCACAATCTACCTATTTAGATTAATCACCACACTTAGATTTTCCAAATCCAATTCACTTTATAGAAATTACTTCTTTGGACTTTATTTCCCGATTTCTTATTTCAAATCATTTGAAATACATATCTAGCTTTTATATCTAAGTAGATTTCATTTCGGGATCTCAAGCCACAATCTTTGGAAATATGAATTCCAAAACATAACAATGCATACAAGCAAGTATGCAACCAAATATCATGCACGGCCCTCAGACCAGGCAGTACGCGCCCCTCCAACTATATATATATATATATATATATATATATATATATATATATATATATATATATATATGCACCTCCCACTATGGAGCAAGCTACACTGACGATGCACCTCCCACGCATGGAAGCATACACCT
The DNA here is from genome assembly GCA_030737875.1 of Allium sativum. NCBI lineage: Eukaryota > Viridiplantae > Streptophyta > Magnoliopsida > Asparagales > Amaryllidaceae > Allium > Allium sativum. Next base: position 360,437,205 of record CM060921.1, on the reverse strand, counting down.
CCAAAGCCATTTAAGGCTATAACACCCATACTTTTAGTCACTCTCGAGTTACCCGAGTCTTTAGCCACATACTTGCTAAATCATTTTATATCCCGAAGTGGGGAAAATCATTTTACAACATAATAATCACAGGTACTTTTAAACTACAGTACTTCACATCAGCAATTCACACATATGATCTGTCACTATTAATAATATAACATTTGAGCTTGTACGTCTCAAAGAAGGGTGTTAAGTAAGATAATAACTTCTCCGCCACAAAACAGATATATTATCAATAGCAACTAATCGGATACGCGACGAACCAGAATGTAAAACCATAATACACTTCCAAATGATTTCGAAATCATCAGGTTTAGCCCTCGAAATCCTTTCTGTTTTATAAAACATCTTTGTAAAACATTCCCTATCCAACATCGGGAATACATTTCCTTTCACTTAAGAAAAATATCATTTCAAAATCATTCATTAAATTTGAAATGAACTCAACAACATCGCTAAACATCTCATAGTCAAATCATGAAGTATTTCACAAGATTTAGCATACAAATATTTCTACACAACCCAATGCTAAATGTTAAAGCATATTATGCTCATAAACTATTCGAGCACCATACAAACAATCAATCAACGATAATCAATATCAACAACTAAGTAAATTTGATTTAATCACATCACATGTTTTGGTAAATTCAATTACCATTCATTTATTCAAGTCTAATTAAAGATTTATTAAAACTCCAACTTAGTTTTAATCTCAAAAATCATTTCTTATTGATTGTTCAACTTTCTGGAAATTAATCCTGCTTTAATTGGGTTAAAGAACCAATGTCATTTAAACACAATTCACGACAACCCAAAATAACATTCCATTAATTATGGAATCTTCATGGGAAACAAATAAATAAATAATCGATGTAAATTTCTGTATCCAACCAATAACATAAATGGAATAGCTGCAAAGCCTTTTAAATTCAATACATATTAACAGTCTTCCTCCACAGAAGCTCACTTCGATTATTACCAAACCGAATTCCATTCCATTCCAATTTATTTTATTAAATTAGGAAACTTTACTATAGAAAATTTCCATTAAATCTTAATAAAAAGATTTATAAATTCCAAATCACATTTCACTGTTAATCGGGTCAAAGAACAAGTGTTATTCAAAACACAGTTCATGATAAACCCAATGTAACACCCCGTAATTTTAAATATTAAAATTAACAAATTTAAGAACACTTAATTTTTAGGAGAAGAATTAAGGGAAATGGGTTACGCCATTGCGTTCATCTCGGAATTCTACTTGGAATAGAGTCCAAGTTTTCGTAAATCGGACTTCGTATGAGGAAGTTTTCAGAAGTTTCAGGGATTTAAATAAATTAAAACAGCTCGAATTCAAATTCAAATGAAAACACAGAAGCGGGCTGGGCGGGATTTTTCCCACCCCAGGCCAGGTCGACCATGGGGTCGACCTCCCCCATACAGGTCGACCTGGGGGTCAATCTAGGGGTCGACCTCCCCTGATTTTGTCAGATCCGAGGCAGATTCGGGATTTTGCACCTGGACTTGTTTTCTGGACAGATTCTTTGGCTCCTAACCTATTTAAACACTCCCAAACCCCACTTTCTCTCCACATCAAACCATTGTAATGCTATGCTGCCTTAATCCTAATTAAAATAAGTTAAGGACGTCCTTATGCTGCTGGACTAGTTCGTCTTCTTCTTAAAGCTTAGGAATTGCAAGTCAGGATTCTAATACAAACGACGAACGAATTATTCTCTTCTCTAATCCATCCTTGTGAGTACAATTTCTTTCACAAAATAATTAATAAATTAATTATTATGAGTTATAATTTGGGTTAAAAGATTATGCCTATTGAATCATTGACCGATATGATATTGTCTATTTTGTGAATATACGCTAGTTGTTGTCTTATGTACATAGATTCATGATGTTGGTTCATATGTCTAAACACATATGCTAGATTTGATTCATTTTGTGACATTAATTTACATGTCTAAATCATATGCAAGTGTATATGTAAATCTTAGTTTACATGTCTAAATTATATATGCAAGTTTATATATAAGTTTGGATGTGAATCATAAGCTAGTTTATATGTAAGTTTGTATGCGAATCATATGTAAGTTTTAGTTTACATGTCTAAATTGCATATGCAAGTTTAATACAAGTTTGTATGTAGATCATATGCAAGTTTATGCGAAAACCATGTTCATATACGCAAGTTCACCTTTATGTGTATAGATCTATGCAAATCATATCTTATATAATTTGATCCATGCCTGTTTGTGGTTTATGCAAATTATGTCTATTTCCTATGCAATTTATTGATAATGCAAATTTATGATTATATAAATTATAATCATGCAAGTTTTGATCCATGCTAGCCTATTCTTATTTGCAAGTTAGATATATTTTATGTGTTATGCAAGTTGTGATGTTTCTTTTCTTTTTATGACTTAGACTATTTGCGGGTCCAACATGTTTTATATTAAACGTACGAACGACGTGGGGGCAATGGGAAAATATTAAATATTAATATTGTGAATTGGCATATAATGGCTTTAAAAGCATATAATTAATTTGAGACATTAATTGGTATAATTTATATACCTGAAAATTATGGACATAATTTAAGTGACAATTATGAACATGGATTAAAATTGGAAGTTATTGACAATCTGAAATAGGGATATTAATTCAAATTGGGGTTGAATAATAATGTGTAATAATAAATGCCTAAGATACGAGGTTAGACTCGTTTGTGGAATAAGACTGCCTGAACCCGCCCAACAAATCTAGCAACCACAAACAGTAGTCTAATATGAGAGGTCAAAGGCATAAATTAAATGCGTAATAAATGCCTAAGGCACAAGGTTAGACTCATTTGTGGTATAAGACTGCCCAGACCCGCCCGGCACATCCAGCAACCACAAATGGAAGTTTAATGTGAGAGGTCGTAGGCATAATTAAAAGTTGCTTAGACACGAGGTTAAGTCTGGCTTGTGGTGGAAGCATGCCCGGAACCGCCCGGCATATCCAGCGGCCACAAGCAATCGACTTAATGTGAGAGTTCTGTGCATTTATAATTAATTAATGTTGATCAAAGACGAATATGAATGACAAACAAAAGTTTGGTTGAGTTGAGTAATTCTTTTGGTACCAATCTGATGTTGATTTCGGTCTTCGGGGTTGATGGAGCTATTCCCTTAACCAATATATTTGTGAACTAAGATGTACTTAATCATAAATTAAGTAAAACATGTTATACGATATATATATATATGATATATAAAACATGATAAGTGGATAGGGTTAAGACCAGCTTAACTAATAATCTAATAAGTAGGTAGGGTTAAGACCAGCTTAACCAATAATATATAAGTGGATAGGGTTAAGACCAGCTAAACCAATAATCTGATAAGTAGGTAGAGTTAAGACCAGCTTAACCAATAATATATATTAATTTGATAAGTGGGTAGGGTTAAGACCAGCTTAATCAATAATATATATATTAATCTGACAAGTGGATAGGGTTATGACAAACTTAACCAATAATACATATTGATATGATAAGTGGATAAGGTTATGGCCAACTTAGCCAATAATATATAAATGGAGAGGGTTAAGACCAACTTAACCAATAATATATAAGTGGATAGGGTTAAGACCAGCTTAACCAATAATATATATATATATATATATATATATATATATTGATCTGATAAGCGGGTAGGGTTGATGCAAGCTTAACCAATAACACATGTTGATTTAATAAGTGGGTAACATGGGTGGCATGTGGGATATAATTATAAACACTTAACCAAGTTGAAACATGTAAGAAGACATGAATAAGAGGGGGTTAAGTGGGAAATCCTAGTGGGGACCAAGCATAGGTGGAAAGCTTGTGTCAAGTGTGGGGACCCTTTTCAACCAGTAACCCAATTAGTATCTAAGTGAACTCGATCTAGATCAAGGACGGGACACGCTTTCTGGGTTTGATTGTAAGAGGTCAAAACGGGTTAGCAGTGGCAATGCAAGTCCAACAGGGTCATGTGCATGCGTGGGCCCAGGATGGTAGGTAAGACGTTGTTGCAACATGTAGGTATAAGCCGTGCATCTTTAGTGGTATCGGGTTGCCACTTTGGAGAGTGATACACCCACTGTGGGACCATCACGGGTATCTACGAGTTAGGGAGCTGATCGAATGGGGAAGGTAGTGGGTACGACTAGCAGAGATAGGAGCAGGCGGCGCCTATGAAGGCAGCTAGGGGTACAACTACCATATTATGAATAAATGTTGTAATTAGAATGGGGAGGGTAGTGGGTACAACTAGTGGAGATAAGAGCAGGTGGCACCTATGAAGGCAGCTAGGGTACACAAAATTACCATTATTATTATTTTGTTCAGTAGGTGGGATCAACTTTTAGGGTGACTAGTATTGGTGCAGTAAAGTAATTATCCTATAGTGATTAGGAACGCAATTGACGTTATCTTATTCTTCTTGTTGGTTTTATCATGCCCATTTGTTTCACATTCATTCCTTATTTACCAGTTTATGCCTTATCCTAATTACTTTAATAATTATATTGTTAAAGTTATTGGACTCGCCAGACTTTATGTCTGACCCCCTTTGTTTTCGCCTCTTTTCTTCCTTCCCCCCTCCCCCCAGGTTCTCAGGGTGGGACCAGTGCTAGTGGAGACTGATTTGGATCTCTTTCTCCCCCTTTTGGAAGTGCTTGGATTGCTGAAAGTAAAGTTCAGCTTATCTCTTGTTTGTCTACTTATATTGGGGTTATGCTTTTTACTTTATGTACTCAGAAAACAATTTGTCAAGATGAATATTAAGTGTACTTGGTTTTATTATTGGTTTGTGATGTTGTTGTATCAAAACTATTTCTCCACTGCAATAAAAGTTGTTTTAAATTTTTCAGTACCAATATATGTATTTGTCTTGTTATATTCTGTTCTATACACCAATAATACTCCATGAAAATTAATGCATTCTCTTTGTGAGTGACATTAATGGACGTGGGGTGTTACACGTGGTATCGGAGCTGAAGGTTACTAGAACAGATAAGAGATTTTGAAAACCCGCTTTCAAAAGAATTTTTATAAAGAAATACTTTCAAAAAATATGTCTTAAGGAGAGCATTTTTAAGAGAAAAGTTTATTTTGAAAAACATAACCCTAAGAGCCATATATCTTTCCTTTGATTCTCCATTTTAAATATCTTCCTCTTTCCTTTTTGAATTTCTTCCTCCATGTATAGTTGCTTTTTCTGTAAGAACTTCCGTGCGGTGGGCGGAAAACTGCTTCATGGGAGTGGGACGTTTGTCAAAGCTAGAAGGAAGTGGAGGACTTGTTGGCACCTTTAAGATAGACGATGGGAGGAAGGTTCAATTAGTTGCTTGGTTAATGAAGGACGAAACCTCATTTTGGTATGAGGTCACGAATGGAAAATGTGCAGGAGAGACATGGATAGGACACACGATAAGAAAGTAGATCCAAAGAAAGGCGGTAAGGATAACAATGGGACAAGAGAAAAGGAAGGGCCACACTTGTGAAATACCTGACTACTTAAATAAAGATGTTAGAAAGAAGAAGAAGACTAGTCGTTATCGTTACGGAGAAACAGGACATCTTATTAGGATCGTCCAAAGAAGCAAAAGGCAAAGGTAAGGACAAAGTACAGGATCTTCTAGAGGGCAGACGCGTCCCCTCACGCTGGCATACCTGATAGAGGTAGAAATATCTTGGTTGGAAGTTTGGTTTTTCTTTTTGATCATCCTGTTCGAACCTTGTTTGAATTCTGGCACTTCACACTCGTTTGTATCTGCTTCATTAGTTAAAACACTACACCTAAATACCAGTCTAGTTATGAATCCCATAGTAGTCTCAATTCCTATTGGTAGTTCGGCTCATCTTTCGATGATTTGTTGGGATTTGAGAGTGTCTATCTTGGGCATTGGGTTTGAATGTAATGCCTTCGTTCGTGGCTTCATGGGCAACGTCTTGATTCTAGGCATGGATTGGCTAGCCAGATACAGTGCCATCTTAGACTGTGAAAGAAGGGTAGTTAGATTGTGGACACATTGTGGAAAGACCCTTGATATTTCTTGTGACCCTAGAGGTCCGATGATGCTTAGCTACCTAGAATCTCTTGATGCGTCCAACGATGATTTGGAATTTGTTCGTATGGTCCGTGAATATGATGACATCTTCGATGAAGTTCGGGGTTTACCCCCGAGGTGCGAGATAGACTTTCGTATATACCTTGTAGATAATGCAAAGCTAGTTGCGTTACCGGTACGCCACATGGCTCCAAGGGAGAGAAGAGAACTCAGTAAGCAAGTAAAGGAGTTGCTTGAGAAGGGGTTCATAAGAAGAAGCATTTTGGAATAGGATGCTCCGATTGTTTTTGCTACAAAGGCTGATGGTTCACTTAGATTGTGTGTGGACTATAGAGAGCTGAATAAGCTCACAAAGAAGAACAGACACTCATTGTCGAGGATAGATGATTTATTCGATCAATTGGTTGGTGCTTTAGTTTTCTCGCAGCTGGATTTAGCTACAGGATTTCATCAGCTAAGAGTCGTTGAAGACAGCATAAATAAGACTGCATTTAGAACTCCTCATGGTTTCTTCAAGTGGCTCGTCATGCCTTTCGGTTTGACGAATGCACCCGCATACTTCGTTGACTTAATAAGTAGGGTGTACAGGGAGTTTCTAAACAAGTTTGTGGTAGTCTTTGTGGATGATATCTTGATTTTCTCTTGAAGCGAAGAAGAGCATGCCCTACATCTTAGGGAAGTCTTAGAGACCCTACGAGCGGATCAACTCAAGGCTAACTTCTCCAAATGTCATTTTTGGAGGAAAGAAGTGAGGTTCTTAGGACACGTGGTCTCTAAGGAAGGGATAGCTGTGGATCCCGCAAAGGTGATGGCAACCCAAGGTTGGAAGGTCCCTAGAAACGCGACGGAAGTAAGAAGCTTTCTAGGACCGGCGGGCTAATATAGGGAGTTCATTAAGGACTTCACGAAGATATCAGCCCCACTTACTCGGTTAACGAAGAAGAACTTGACTTTTGCTTGGGATGTTGACTATGACAATGCTATCCAGCATTTGAAGAGGGCTTTGACAACAGATCCCGTATTAGTTTTTCCAGATGGAAGTAAGACATTCACAGTGTATACTGGTGCTTGCGGGACAGGGCTTGGAGCAGTTTTTGATGCAAGAGGAAACGGTGATATGCAAAAGGCGGCAAGTACGGGCATCGCTTATCATCCATAGACGGATGGACGGATGGACGGATGGAAAGGGGTGAATAGAATCCTTGAAGATCTTTTGTGGTTATGTATCCTAGATTTTGGAGGGACATGAGAAGAGGAAACGAGCTTAGTGGTGTTCACGACGTGTTTCACGTGTCACATTTGCGGAAGTGTTTACAAGATATCGCGGAAGTAGTAGAGCCGAGCAGGCTTAGAGAAGTGGAAGTGGAGTGAGATGCCCCAATTAGACGAGCCCTTACATGCATCCTTAGATCGGAGGTCATAAAGCTAAGCAACAGAGGGGTCAAGTTGGTCAAGGTGCAATGGGGAAATGATGTAACAACCCGAAAATCTGGGCCAGTTTAAAATTTTTATTTCGGCAATTTTAGCGAATTTTGATTATTTAAAATGAACTATTTTAAATAATATCGACGAGAAATTTATTTTGAATGGAATTAGAACGTATATATTATATACATCGTCGTTAGAATATAAATATTTATTTATATTTATAAATAGAAATGAAAATGGCGCGGTAGTTCGATAATTCGATTTCAAACTTCAATTGAATGTACCGGGTGCAAAATAAACCGGATTTTAGTGAAACCAAAAATATTAGAATCTATTCGGGAATATCTTTCCAACGAATCCGAAAAATCAAAATTTCATAGCGGGAATCAAAAGATATGTCCAGTTGAAAATTCTGAATAGTCGCTATGGAATTCAGGCCCTTAAAAATGGAGATTTTGCAAACGACCTCAGATTTCGACGAAACCACTTTTGTTGGGTCCGTGATGTAAAGTTATTGCTAGATTCCAAATTTCATAATTTTTCGAATCAATATGTGAGCGTGGCAAAAGAAAACGTGTTTGACCAGTTTCAGTTGATTTTAATCGATTGGAAATTGGTCATTTTTCCAACGGTCTCAGAATTCGATGAAATTAGTTTTGTTAGGACCGTATCGTCAATACGAATCTAGAAAATATTTTTATGGGATTTATAGAGTTAGTATGTGACCCCGGTAATTTGAAATGTACGTTTAAAATTCAATATAGCGATTTAAATGTAAATTTTGACGGAAACTGATTCAAATGATCGAATCAGCTAACGGTACATATTCCATTGTGTTCGGGATGAGGGTAATTAGCTATGGACGACAGGCGGTGGGCTTGATTTCGAGTTCGAAATAGAAACTTGCTTTATGGAATTAAAATAAATAAATTAAATAATAATATATATATAATTTCATTTAAGCCCTCCCTCCCCTTATCCTTTCATTCCCGTTTCTAACAGAAGAAAAGAAAAAAAAAAGGAGGGCGCGATGGCAGCCGCCGCCCCAGGCGGAGCACCGCCGCAACCCCATCCTTCCGCCGCCGCCTTTCTTCTCCTCCTCCACTTCTTCTTCTCCGACTGCGACCTCCTCCTTTCCCCCCTTCTTCCAGCGATCGCAGATACCCCCCCTCCTTCCTAATCGACGCAATACCCCCCCTTTTCCCTACTGCCGACCGCACCCCCCCCCCTTCAGCCTCCCCTCGCGTCGCCGAAACCCCCCCTCCCCCTCAGTCGGTCAACACAGCGCAGAAGACCCCCCCCTCTCTCTAAAATTCCAATGTAAGTTTTACTTATTTATTTTAATTTATATAGAATCTGTCTTTGTTTATTCTTAGTATGTATAATAATTTGTTTATTTATTCATCAATATATAGAAAAGATATGATTTTTAAAATAGAAAAGATATGATTTTTAAAATAGTAAAAATATGATTTTTGTATATTGAACATCGAAGTAAAAATATGATTTTATATATTGAGTAGCATAGTAAAAATTCGATTTTTTTATATATTGAATAGCGTAGTAAAAATTCGATTTCTATATATGTAGTGGCTACGGGCGAAGAAAGTGATAAGAGACGAGAACAATGAAGATTTCCTGCATTAGAAGTGCCGTGGAGTTAGGATAGCTATCGGTGAGAATTTCTCACCTTTCAATTCATTTTTCTAGTTATATATATATACTAGGATGCAGACGGTGCTTAGTAGCACCCGACACAATCGTCCACAGACCATGGACTTGTTTGTTTGGTTGCATAGATTAGTTAGATGATTTGATTTGAATTGGGTTTTTTGGTGAATTTGATTGATGTGTGAATGGCGTGGGCCTTCACTAGACCGAGGATAAGGCTGGGCCTTGTCCCGTTTCTAGTACCGTGCCGTTATGCCACCGAAATTTTCTAAAATATGTTAGAAAAATAAAAATATCTATAATTTGTGTACAATCATAAGAAATGATTTAGAAAGAATTGGGATGAAAAACTCCATATTTGAAAAGATAAAAATAGATTTTTATCGAAATGAACTAGTTTTGAACTAGAATTATAATTCTATTTATTTTTAAATAAATAAATTGAATTTGAAAAAGGGTTTGAAAAATAACCAGAAGTTCCAATGATTGTGTTGGAGTGGATTTGAATCGAAATTGTCTTCGGAATATTTCGATGTTGGAATTTGTGATTATACAGATGTTGTTATGGAAATTTGAAAGATATATATATATATATATATATATCGTTATTTCCAATATGACATTTGTTAATCGTGGAATTTGATATTGAATATAACCCGATATATTTTCTATTCAGAGCCTTGTATTGAATATCAAATGTGATTTGGGTTTGTCGTGAATGGTGTCTTCACTAACACTGTTCTTGAACCCAGTTGAGAAAAGATTAAATCTTTTTATTTAGATTTAATGAAATGTACCAATTAAATAATATTTAATTGAAATTGAATTGATATTGATTTTTGGGTTTATCGTGGACAGTGTTTTAAATAACACTCGTTCTTTAACCCGATAATTAATGGAATGTGACTTTGGGTTTATCGTGAACCGTGTTTTAAATGACACGGATTCTTTAACCCAGTTAACGATTAAAACTAAGTGGAGTTTTAATGAATCTTTAATTAGATTTAAAAAAATCGAGAATGGAGTATCACCAGTTTTACTCCAGGCGATAGTTAAATCTTTAATTAGATTTTAACGTGAAATGGTAATTGAATTTACCGATAACACCATGGTGTTAGATATGAAGTACCACCAGTTTTACTTCATGGGATGAATAGGTTGGGATTGGGAAATTAAAAAAAAATGATTACTTCGGTAAGGCTCGTTAATCCCGACTAGTTGAATCAAAATTCAAAAGAAGATTAAAGAATAAATTCAAAGAATTTATCTTTGATAAAATTAATGGGAACCTCTCCCTATGAATGTGAAATTTAGAAACTAACTGTCGGTTAGCCAAGCAGAATGGTTTTCTGGATATTGATCTGATGTTGGTTTCGGCCTTCGGGGTTAATATTTGGGGAATTATTCTCTTGATTAATTTACAGTTAGTGACTGATGAATTAGAATGAGGCGTATGTTGTGTTTGTGTAACACTTATTTAAAATATACGCGAGTTATTCGGGAAGACCGGGTTTATCCCATTCTGAATAACTGATACGACGATAAGTCGAAGATGAAGACGATGGTCGAAGACCGGAGGTCTTCACATCGTTAGGGTAATTACTGATGATCTTGATTGGGCTGTACACCCAAGAAGATGGAAACAGTTTGTGATCGCCCAGACGTACTTGGAGATCGATGGATATGCGAGGTACTAGGTGCCTCCGGTTTCGTTCAGACCCAGAACGGACTTGTAAATGGACTGTGTGTCTGACATTGGATTTTAGTCTGTGTGATTGATTTCTATTAAATATATATCTGTTTGGCGGCGGAGAATTTATTCTCTTGCTTAACGCCCTTCTCTGAGACGTACGAGCTCAGAGGTTATATACTGATGGATATCAAACGCATAGAGTGAACTGCCGGTGTGGCATGCCTAAGTGGCGAATAATCAAGGCTTCTGTTGAAAAGCAAAGTCTTGTGGTTGATGATCGAAGCACGGCCCTTTGTGTCGTAGCTTTGTGTAACGTTTACTTTGTGAGTTTCACACCCGGTATGAACCAAAAACGGGAGACGGACCTCAGGGAGGGCATGCGTTTCTTTCTAGTTAGAAGTGGCGTCAGTGGTTTTACACGCCCTAACGAGTTTGACTTATGTGGTTGTTGTTGTTGCAAGGCGCCTCGGTTTGATCGGACGATCCGGGTCCGATGGAGTCATTCGTTGGCTCATTTACGCCCCAAAGGGCGGGGAAACGTAGTGTTCAGGCATAATAATCCACATCGGTGGACCGGCCCTGACGATCTAAAGGGTTGATGCATTCTGATCCTGAGGCTCGGGCTAGAGAGTCTCGAATCGGTTGAGGACTATCTTTTGCCTCGGTTCATAGACGGAAATCCAATTTCCAAATACGTGACATTTGCGGTTTTAATTGTAGAACTAGTATGGCGACATGATATATGGTACCCATGCCGCCTATGATTGATACTTATGATTTGAAGTTGTTTTATACCCTATGCACTTATAATTGTATCAAATGATTTGTTTTAAAACGCATCAAGCATTCTTTGGCTGTTATAAGGGAAAACCCTATCCCCCGGCTTGCGTTGCATTGTGTGATAGGACCTGGGTCTTATATCAGCTTCATTTTTCTTTATTTAGCATTGCGCTGTTTGTTTTTATGCACTGGTATTCTTGGGAGGAAACCCGTTCCGTGTTATACGGCGTGGTCCCTTGATTTACCTAACTTTAAAAATAAATATTTACAACTGTTTTAGTTCTCACACCAGTCCCATGACTGACCTGGAGTTTATTGTTTTAACCTAAACTCTGGGTGCCCCTATTTTGACACGGGCAGCTAGTAGTTTTGGTTTTGCAGATTTATATTCACAGGATCCTGGTTTACAGCTGGAACGATATCCGGAAAGCTTTGTATCCGTATATCTTCTTCTAGTTGTGTATTGTATTATTTTCCGCTGCTATGTATTTAAATGTAATTTAAATCTCTGATATTTCTGTGTAATATTCATTTATACTCTGTATATTCTTATAATCTGATGCATTGTTGTAATATACAATGAAATGTCCTTTTGCATGTGTTCTGATTTGTCGTGTTCTCAAAACAATTCGTTCTTTCTCTTCTCTTCGGAGACCGGGGGAGTTCGGGTCGTTTCAGTCGTGGTATCAGAGCTTTGGTTTACAAAGCTCAGAGAACAAGGCACATTAGAATCATATGAAAGAATTCATCAGATATTGGATTAGTAATATCCAACAGGAATGACTCGTTAGAGATGGGATCAGTAGTATCCTAGAACGAGTGTGAAGAGTATATTATGAAAACAATTTTTGTTTTGAAAATTTAAATCAATTATTCGTATTTGATTATTTATTTAATTGATTTGGACAATCCGATATATAAAGATTTTGCATATGCGTCTTGCAAACGTGTATTCGAAGTTTTAATATACTGGATGGTTATAGGATCATACTCTAGTTGCCCGGGGATAATTCTGGTGATGGGGCACTGTCGCCAGTATTTATTTTCGAGTAACGAAAGTGAGATTTCTATATTTCCATTAGACTGGTGTGAGAACCGAAATTAGATAGGGCTTATTGTTGTGATTTGGCATCAAAAATCTGATTTTTGTATATGTATCAAAATTATGAATTTGAAACTCTAATTCACTAATTGATTGATGTTTGTGTTGTTTGTTTATTTGTTTGCTAATTTTGAACCATTTAGCCTAATTATATCAAATATTGAACAATATTGAAAATTGGTCGCATTTGCTTGCATATACATATACTTACATTGAACAGGTCATAGCAAGGAGGCTAGAGCCGAAGAATAAAATTTGTTTGCCCGACAAATAGGTACATGTTTACTACATAATTTACTGTTTTGTTTGGGTGATGATGATTTTATGAGCCTATTGGCTAGCTGCTTGGCTTTTTCTTTTTCTTTTTGAGATCAGAAGGCCTATATGGCAATTTCGGGATTTTCCCGTGGCTCCCGGTACAGGGGAGGTTATGGCGAAATTTTTCGAAAATTTAGGGTGTTAGCCAAATTTTTGAAATTTTTGAAAATTCTCAGAAACTGAAAATTTGGAGAATGGAAGCCAGATCGAACGTAGAGCTGAATAATCAAACCACTTTCGACTTTGTTCCTTTTCGGGGACGAAAAGTTTTAAGTGGGGGAGATTGTAACAACCCGAAAATCTAGGCCAGTTTAAAAATTTTATTTCGGCAATTTTAGCGAATTTTGATTATTTAAAATGAATTATTTTAAATAATATCGACGAGAAATTTATTTTGAATGGAATTAGAACGTATATATTATATACATCGTCGTTAGAATATAAATATTTATTTATATTTATAAATAGAAATGAAAATGGCGCGGTAGTTCGATAATTCGATTTCAAACTTCAATTGAATGTACCGGGTGCAAAATAAACCGGATTTTAGTGAAACCAAAAATATTAGAATCTATTCGGGAATATCTTTCCAACGATTCCGAAAAATCAAAATTTCATAGTGGGAATCAAAAGATATGCCCAGTTGAAAATTCTGAATAGTCGTAATGGAATTCAGGCCCTTAAAAATGGAGATTTTGCAAACGACCTCGGATTTCGACGAAACCACTTTTGTTGGGTCCGTGATGTAAAGTTATTGCTAGATTCCAAATTTCATAATTTTTCGAATCGATATGTGAGCGTGGCAAAAGAAAACGTGTTTGACCAGTTTCAGTTGATTTTAATCGACTGGAAATTGGCCATTTTTCCAACGGTCTCAGAATTCGACGAAATTAGTTTTGTTTGGACCTTATCGTCAATACGAAGCTAGAAAATATTTTTATGGGATTTATAGAGTTAGTATGTGACCCCGGTAATTTGAAATGTACGTTTAAAATTCAATATAGCGATTTAAATGTAAATTTTGACGGAAACTGATTCAAATGATCGAATCAGCTAACGGTACATATTCCATTGTGTTCGGGATGAGGGTAATTAGCTATGGACGACAGGCGGTGGGCTTGATTTCGAGTTCGAAATAGAAAGTTGCTTTATGGAATTAAAATAAATAAATTAAATAATAATATATATATAATTTCATTTAAGCCCTCCCTCCCCTTATCCTTTCATTCCCGTTTCTAACAGAAGAAAATAAAAAAAAATAAAAAAAGGAGGGCGCGATGGCAGCCGCCGCCCCAGGCGGAGCACCGCCGCAACCCCCTCCTTCCGCCGCCTCCTTTCTTCTCCTCCTCCTCCACTTCTTCTTCTCCGACTACGACCTCCTCCTTTCCCCCCCTTCCTCCAGCGATCGCAGATACCCCCCCTCCTTCCTAATCGACGCGATACCACCCCCCCCCCCTTTTCCCTACTGCCGACCGCACCCCCCCTTCAGCCTCCCCTCGCGTCGCCGAAACCCCCCCCCCCCAGTCGGTCAACACAGCGCAGAAGACCCCCCCCCCCCTCTCTCTAAAATTCCAATGTAAGTTTTACTTCTTTATTTTAATTTATATAGAATCTGTCTTTGTTTATTCTTAGTATGTATAATAATTTGTTTATTTATTCATCAATATATAGAAAAGATATGATTTTTAAATAGAAAAGATATGATTTTTAAAATAGTAAAAATATGATTTTTATATATTGAACATCGAAGTAAAAATATGATTTTTATATATTGAACATCGAAGTAAAAATATGATTTTATATATTGAGTAGCATAGTAAAAATTCGATTTTTTTATATATTGAATAGCGTAGCAAAAATTCGATTTCTATATATGTAGTGGCTACGGGCGAAGAAAGTGATAAGAGACGAGAACAATGAAGATTTCCTGCATTAGAAGTGCCGTGGAGTTAGGATAGTTATTGGTGAGAATTTCTCACCTTTCAATTCATTTTTCTAGTTATATATGTATACTAGGATGCAGACGGTGCTTAGTAGCACCCGACACAATCGTCCACAGACCATGGACTTGTTTGTTTGGTTGCATAGATTAGTTAGATGATTTGATTTGAATTGGGTTGTTTGGTGAATTTGATTGATGTGTGAATGGCGTGGGCCTTCACTAGACCGGGGATAAGGCTAGGCCTTGTCCCGTTTCTAGTATCGTGCCGTTATGCCGTCGAAATTTTCTAAAATATGTTAGAAAAATAAAAATATCAATAATTTGTGTACAATCATAAGAAATGATTTAGAAAGAATTGGGATGAAAAACTCCATATTTGAAAAGATAAAAATATATTTTTATCGAAATGAACTAGTTTTGAACTAGAATTATAATTCTATTTATTTTTAAATAAATAAATTGAATTTGAAAAAGGGTTTGAAAAATAACCAGAAGTTCCAATGATTGCGTTGGAGTGGATTTGAATCGAAATTGTCTTCGGAATATTTCGATGTTGGAATTCGTGATTATACAGATGTTGTTATGGAAATTTGAAAGATATATATATATATATATATATCGTTATTTCCAATATGACATTTGTTAATCGTGGAATTTGATATTGAATATAACGCGATATATTTTCTATTCAGAGCCTTGTATTGAATATCAAATGTGATTTGGGTTTGTCGTGAATGGTGTCTTCACTAACACTGTTCTTGAACCCAGTTGAGAAAAGATTAAATCTTTTTATTTAGATTTAATGAAATGTACCAATTAAATTATATTTAATTGAAATTGAATTGATATTGATTTTTTGGTTTATCGTGGACAGTGTTTTAAATAACACTCGTGCTTTAACCCGATAATTAATGGAATGTGACTTTGGGTTTATCGTGAACCGTGTTTTAAATGACACGGATTCTTTAACCCAGTTAACGATTAAAACTAGGTGGAGTTTTAATGAATCTTTAATTAGATTGAAAAAAATCGAGAATGGAGTATCACCAGTTTTACTCCAGGCGATAGTTAAATCTTTAATTAGATTTGAACGGGAAATGGTAATTGAATTTACCGATAACACCGTGGTGTTAGATATGAAGTACCACCAGTTTTACTTCATGGGATGAATAGGTTGGGATTGGGAAATTAAAACAAATGATTACTTCGGTAAGGCTCGTTAATCCCGACTAGTTAAATCAAAATTCAAAGGAAGATTAAAGAATAAATTCAAAGAATTTATCTTTGATAAAATTAATGGGAACCTCTCCCTATGAATGTGAAATTTAGAAACTAACTGTCGGTTAGCCAAGCAGAATGGTTTTCTGGATATTGATCTGATGTTGGTTTCGGCCTTCGGGGTTAATATTTGGGGAATTATTCTCTTGATTAATTTACGGTTAGTGACTGATGAATTGGAATAAGGCGTATGTTGTGTTTGTGTAACACTTATTTAAAATATACGCGAGTTATTCGGGAAGACCGGGTTTATCCCATTCTGAATAACCGATACGACGATAAGTCGAAGATGAAGACGATGGTCGAAGACCGGAGGTCTTCACGTCGTTAGGGTAATTACTGATGATCTTGATTGGGCTGTACACCCAAGAAGATGGAAACAGTTTGTGATCGCCCAGACGTACTTGGAGATCGATGGATATGCGAGGTACTAGGTGCCTCCGGTTTCGTTCAGACCCAGAACGGACTTGTAAATGGACTGTGTGTCTGACATTGGATTTTAGTCTGTGTGATTGATTTCTATTAAATATATATCTGTTTGGCGGCGGAGAATTTATTCTTTTGCTTAACGCCCTTCTCTGAGACGTACGATCTCAGAGGTTATATACTGATGGATATCAAACGCATAGAGTGAACTGCCGGTGTGGCATGCCTAAGTGGCGAATGATCAAGGCTTCTGTTGAAAAGCAAAGTCTTGTGGTTGATGATCGAAGCACGGCCCTTTGTGTCGTAGCTTTGTGTAACGTTTACTTCGTGAGTTTCACACCCGGTATGAACCAAAAACGGGAGACGAACCTCAGGGAGGGCATGCGTTTCTTTCTAGTTAGAAGTGGCGTCAGTGGTTTTACACGCCCTGACGAGTTTGACTTATGTGGTTGTTGCTGTTGCGAGGCGCCTCGGTTTGATCGGACGATCCGGGTCCGATGGAGTCATTCGTTGGCTCATTTACGCCCCAAAGGGCGGGGAAACGTAGTGTTCAGGCATAATAATCCACATCGGTGGACCGGCCCTGACGATCTAAAGGGTTGATGCATTCTGATCCTGAGGCTCGGGCTAGAGAGTCTCGAATCGGTTGAGGACTATCTTTTGCCTCGGTTCATAGACGGAAATCCAATTTCCAAATACGTGACATTTGCGGTTTTAATTGTAGAACTAGTATGGCGACATGATATATGGTACCCATGCCGCCTATGATTGATACTTATGATTTGAAGTTGTTTTATACCCTATGCACTTATAATAGTATCAAATGATTTGTTTTAAAACGTATCAAGCATTCTTTGGCTGTTATAAGGGAAAACCCTATCCCCCGGCTTGCGTTGCATTGTGTGATAGGACCTGGGTCTTATATCAGCTTCATTTTTCTTTATTTAGCATTGCGCTATTTGTTTTTATGCACTGGTATTCTTGGGAGGAAACCCGTTCCGTGTTATACGGCGTGGTCCCTTGATTTACCTAACTTTAAAAATAAATATTTACAACTGTTTTAGTTCTCACACCAGTCCCATGACTGACCTGGAGTTTATTGTTTTAACCTAAACTCTGGGTGCCCCTATTTTGACACGGGCAGCTAGTAGTTTTGGTTTTGCAGATTTATATTCATAGGATCCTGGTTTACAGCTGGAACGATATCCGGAAAGCTTTGTATCCGTATATCTTCTTCTAGTTGTGTATTGTATTATTTTCCGCTGCTATGTATTTAAATGTAATTTAAATCTCTGATATTTCTGTGTAATATTCATTTATACTCTGTATATTCTTGTAATCTGATGCATTGTTGTAATATACAATGAAATGTCCTTTTGCATGCGTTCTGATTTGTCGTGTTCTCAAAACAATTCGTTCTTTCTCTTCTCTTCGGAGACCGGGGGAGTTCGGGTCGTTTCAAATGATCAAGGAGACGCGACTTGAGAAACATAAGACAAGATGCGTACACTGTACCCTTTCCTTTTTGAGGGTATGTTTTTAACTTCTCCTTTTTCTACTGCTTTGTTTATGCTAGTCCTATCGTTTAGTATGTCTTCACGATTATATCTTTGATCTTTATTTAGGAAAAATCTTATGGTTGTAAAGATGTGTTTGATACATGTTACGTTTGGTGGATGCAAGTGCTTGCTAGTGGTTGCTCGTGGATGCATTTACACACACATTAGGCACTAGATCGGCTAATTCACTTTCATACTGCATATAAATATGTATGCATATTTAAATTAATGGATGTATATTGGTTGTATTATCATATGGATGCTGCATTCAGATGATTGGTTGTGCTCGCATGTAGAAATAATATGTATCATTAGGACTCTTTTGCATACATAATGGACGCATGGCACTCTCATGATTTGCATTAAGGAGGTCAACTGAATCAATAGACCGCCTGATTTCGCATTAGGTAAGGAACATATACACACACTTATTGCATATGTTCATACGACATTAGAAGTCTTTTAAGGACAATGGATGCCTGTGTTTGATGATTGACTAGATGGATGATTGGATGGTAGGATATACATTCTCCTTAACTTGGAGATTTCGGGGGCGAAATCCTTTAAGGAGGGGTGAATGTAACACCCCGTAATTTTAAATATTAAAATTAACAAATTTAAGAACACTTAATTTTTAGGAGAAGAATTAAGGGAAATGGGTTACTCCATTGCGTTCGTCTCGGAATTCTTCTTGGAATAGAGTCCAAGTTTTCGTAAATCGGACTTCGTATGAGGAAGTTATGGCCTTCAGAAGTTTCAAGGATTTAAATAAATTAAAACAGCTCGAATTCAAATTCAAAATTCAAATGAAAACACAGAAGTGGGCTGGGCGGGATTTTTCCCGCCCCAGGCCAGGTCGACCACGAGGTCGACCTCCCCTATAGAGGTCGACCTGGGGGTCGACCTCCCCTAATTTGGTCAGATCCGAGGCAGATTCGGTATTTTGCACCTGGACTTGTTTTGTGGACAGATTCTTTGGCTCCTAGTCTAATTAAACACCCCCAAACCCTACTTTCTCTCTACACCAAACCATTGTAATGCTATGCTGCCTCAATCCTAGTTAAAATAAGTTAAAGACGTCCTTATGCTACTGGAATTGTTCATCGTCTTCTTAAAGCTTAGGAATTGCAAGTCAGGATTCTAATACAAACGACGAACGAATTATTCTCTTCTCTAATCCGTCTTTGTGAGTACAATTTCTTTCACAAAATAATTAATAAATTAATTATTATGATTTATAATTTGGGTTATAAGATTATGCCTGTTGAATCATTGGCCGATATGATATTGTCTATTTTGTGAATATACGCTAGTTGTTGTCTTATGTGCATAGATTCATGTTGTTGGTTCATATGTATAAACACATATGCTAGATTTGATTCATTTTGTGACATTAATTTACATGTATAAATCATATGCAAGTGTATATGTAAATCTTAGTTTACATGTCTAAATTATATATGCAAGTTTATATATAAGTTTGGATGTGAATCATATGCTAGTTTATCTGTAAGTTTGTATGCGAATCATATGTAAGTCTTAGTTTACATGTCTAAATTGCATATGCAAGTTTAATACAAGTCTGTATTTAGGCAAGTTTATGCGAAAACCATGTTCATATATGCAAGTTCACCTTTATGTGTATAGATCTATGCAAATCATATCTTATATAATTCGATCCATGCCAATTTATAGTTTATGCAAATTATGTCTATTGCCTATGCAAGTTATTGATAATGCAAATTTATGATTATATAAATTATAATCATGCAAGTATTGACCCATGCTAGCCTATTCTTATTTGCAAGTTAGATCTGCTTTATGTGTTATGCAAGTTGTGAAGTTTCTTTTCTTTTTATGAGTTAGACTATTTGCGGGTCTAAAATATTTTATATTAAACGTACGAACGACGTGGGGGCAATGGGAAAATATTAAATATTAATATTTTGAATTGGCATATAATGGCTTTAAAAGCATATAATTAATTTGAGACATTAATTGGTATAATTTATATACCTGAAAATTATGGACATAATTTAAGTGACAATTATGGACATGGATTAAAATTGGAAGTTATTGACAATCTGAAATAGGGATATTAATTCAAATTGGAGTTGAATAATAATGTGTAATAATAAATGCCTAAGACACGAGATTAGACTCGTTTGTGGTATAAGACTGCCCAGACCCGCCCGACAAATCCAGCAACCACAAATCGTAGTCTAATGTGAGAGGTCAAAGGCATAAATTAAATGCGTAATAAATGCCTAAGACATGAGTTTAGACTCGTTTGTGGTATAAGAATGCCCGGACCCGCCCGGCACATCCAGCAACTGCAAACGGCAGTCTAATGTGAGAGGTCGTAGGCATAATTAAAAGATGCATAGACACGAGATTAAGTCTGGCTTGCGGGGGAAGTCTGCCCAGAACCGCCTGGCATATCCAGCGGCCACAAGAAATCGACTCAATGTGAGAGGTCTATGCATTAATAATTAATTATTGTTGATCAAAGATGAATATGAATGACAAACAGAAGTTTGGTTGAGTTTAGTAATTCTCTGAGTACCAATTTGATGTTGATTTCGATCTTCGGGGTTGATACTTAGGAAGTTATTCTCTTAACCAATGTATCTGTGAACTAAGATGTACTTAATCATAAATTAAGTAAAACATGTTATACGATATATATATATGATACATAAAACATGATAAGTGGATAGGGTTAAGACCAGCATAACCAATAATCTAATAAGTAGGTAGGGTTAAGACCAGCTTAACCAATAATATATAAGTGGATAGGGTTAAGACCAGCTTAACCAATAATCTGATAAGTAGGTAGGGTTAAGACCAGCTTAACCAATAATATATATTAATTTGATAAGTGGGTAGGGTTAAGACCAGCTTAACCAATAATATATATATTAATCTGATAAGTGGATAGGGTTAAGACAAACTTAACCAATAATACATATTGATATGATAAGTGGATAGGGTTAAGACCAAATTAGCCAATAATACATAAGTGGATAGGGTTAAGACTAACTTAACCAATAATATATAAGTGGATAGGGTTAAGACCAACTTATCCAATAATATATATATATATATATATATATATATATTGATCTGATAAGCGGATAGGGTTAAGACAAGCTTAACCAATAACACATGTTGATTTAATAAGTGGGTAACATGGGTGACATGTGGGATATAATTATAAACATTTAACCAAGTTGAAACATGTAAGAAGACATGAATAAGAGGGGGTTAAGTGGGAAATCCTAGTGGGGACCAAGCATAGGTGGAAAGCTTGTGTCAAGTGTGGGGACTCTTTTCAACCAATAACTCATTTAGTATCTAAGTGAGCTCGATCTAGATCGAGGACGAGACATGCTTACTGGATTTGATTGTAAGAGGTCAAAACGGGCTAGCGGTGGCAACGCAAGTCCAACGGGGTCATGTGCGTGCGTGGGCCCGGGCTGGTAGGTAAGACGTTGTTGCATCGTGTAGGTATAAGCCGTGCATCTTTAGTGGTATAGGGTTGCCACTTTGGGGAGTGATACACCCCACTATGGGACCAGCACGGGTATCTACGTGTTAGGGAGCCGATCGAATGGGGAAGGTAGTGGGTACGACTAGCGGAGATAGGAGCAGGCAGCACCTATGAAGGCAGCTAGGGGTACAACTACCATATTATGAATAAATGTTGTAATTAGAATGGGGAGGGTAGTGGGTACAGCTAGTGGAGATAGGAGCAGGCGGCACCTATGAAGACAGCTAGTGGTACACGAAACTACCATTATTATTATTTTGTTCAGTAGACGGGATCAGCTTTTAGGGTGACTAGTACTGGTGGAGTAGAGTAATTATCCTATAGTGGTTAGGAACGCAATTAACGTTATCTTATTCTTGTTGTTAGTTTTTTCATGCCCATTTGTTTCACACTCATTCCTTATTTACCAGTTTATGCCTTATCCTAATTACTTTAACAATTATATTGTTAAAGTTATTGGACTCGCCATACTTTATGTCTAACCCCCTTTATTTTCGCCTCTTTTCTTCCTTCCCCCCCCCCCAAGGTTCTCGGGTTGGGACTAGTGCTAGTGGAGCCTAATTTGGATCTTTTTCTCCCCTTTTTGGAAGTGCTTTGATTGCTGAAAGTAAAGTTCATCTTATCTCTTTTATGGCTACTTATGTTGGGGTTATGGTTTTTACTTTATGTACTCAGAAAACAATTTGTCAAGATGGATATTAAGTGTACTTGGTTTTATTGTTGGTTGTGGATGTTGTTGTATCAAAATTGTTTCTCCACTGCAATAAAAGTTATTCTAAATTTTTCAAGTACCAATATATGTTTCTGTCTTGTTATATTCCGTTCTATACACCAATATTACTCCCTGAAAATTTATGCATTCCCTTTGTGAGTGACATTAATGGACATGGGGTGTTACACACAAAAATTCAATTTCAATTCAATTTCAATTCAATTCCAATTAAATATTAACTAATTGGTAAACTTCTCTAAATCTTATTTAAAAGACTTATTCTTTTCTCATTGGGGTTTAAGAACAGTGTTAATAAAGACACCATTCATGACAAACACAAAATCCAATTCGATATTGAATACAAAGCTCTAAATAGAAAATATATCGGCTTATATCCAATATCAAATTCTGAAACCAACAAATATCATATTGGGAATAACGATTCCAAATTCCTCCACAATATCCGTATAATCATGGAATCCAATATCGAAATATTTCGAAGATTATTTCCACTCAAATCGCTTTCCAATTTATTCATTGGAAAACTCTGGTTATTTTAAAACCCATTTCCAATCCAGTTTATTAATTTAAAAACCATTGGATTATTATTTCTAGTTAATAACTAGTTTATTTCGATAAAAATTTATTTTTATCGAATCAAACTTGGAATTTTTCATCTAAAATATTTCCAAATCAACAATTATGATTTTACACAATTTGTTCACATTTTTAATAAATTTATTAAGGCCCATACAGTCGGTTTCCACTAACGGCTACTGAACTGCATCCATAGCAACCTTTTCCAAATTTGATTTGTACATAAATCCAAATCCAACCATTAGATTTCAAATCTCTTATATTCATTGGACAGTTATTTCCGATACAAACCCAATGGTTCCTATTTTAGGAGATTCCGACTGTCGGATCTCCCGTTACACCAATTTGAATTTAATGGTTGAAATTCGCGAACGGTCGCTGCGCGGCGCATTCTATTCAGACCATTTAATATATATAAATAATATATATATATCGTTGATTTTCATTTAAAACATATTTTATAAATCATTTATAAATTGGTTTAAAAACGGTTCCAACTTCCATTTCAATTTTAAATCAAAATTGAATATTTCATTACATGAAAATTTTATACATCGCATATATATGTTAAAAATTATATTTTTAACCAACCAATATTTATTTCATTCACCCTTCATATATATATTATTCACACTTCTTATATATATATATATATATATTCTTCACATTTCATATATATATTTTATTCACACTTCATATATATGTTATTCACATTTCATATATTTATATATTTTATTCACACTATATATATATATATATATTATTCACATTTCATATATATATTATTTTCATTTCATATATATATTATTCACATTTCATATATATATTTTATTCACACTTCATACATATATTTTATTCACACTTCATATATATATTATTCACATTTCATATATATATATATTATTTTTATTTCATATATATATATATTATCCACATTTCATATATATATATATATTATTCACACTTCATATATATATTTTATTCACATTTCATATATATATATATATATATATTATTCACATTTCACATATATACATATATATTATTCTCGTTTCATATATATATTATTCACATTTCATATATATGTTAAAAATAATATTTTTAACCAACCAATATTTATTTCAATACACGACCATTTTATATATCATATATAATTTTATACAACGCATATGTATATTTTATTTCACAACGCATATATATATAATTTCATAATGCATATATATATAATTTCATTACATAACGCGCATATATATATATATATATATATTATACAACACACATAACACATAAATCATCCATGGTTTGTACAGAAAGTAGTGTCAGGAGCTACTAAGCCCCGTCTGCAACCTATTATATAATAACAGTAAAATATTTTGAGTGAGTGAGGGTTCTCACATTGGGTTCCACTCCGTCATTCTTTAACTGATGATTTTAGTACGGTTTGAATTTAAATTTGCCTCTAATTCTGATTTTCTCTGTTTTTGTTCTGGTCAGTTCCATGTTGTAGTGTTTGTTGTTGCGAATCCAACTCAACTTGAATCATCTGATTTCGTGCTCGTATGAAGAAGATATGCAATTTAATACATTAGATTACAAAAATTAATTAATTAATTAATTTGCACTAATTACATTTAATAGCCCCTTAATCTTTCTTTGTTCCTCTTAATTAGAAAGTCGTGTCCTACTCTTCTTTTACCCCCATCGAACCCACTCATCACCCCAAAAATCATCCTATCTCCCCAATTTCCAACCACCAGAAGCCGATCTGAAGACGCCATGTGATATCCCTCCACCTGCAGCCCCCATGCCTGGTCATTGCTCTGGACTCGAAGCCCCATGTCACATAACTCCACCCCCTACCCCGCCAGCGAACTCGAGCCAATTTCGGGCTATGTTGGATCGAGAAAAATCATCTCCACTGGTCCATAGGGAGGTCTCGATGGGCTCTCAAAGTCTGTAGTTATGCATTTGGCTGAAGATGATCGGGGAGAGAGATCGGTAGGGAGAAACATAGGAAGACGCGGGCCATTAATTTTTGTGGAGGCGCTGCAGCCTGTTGACCTCGTGTGTAAATGATGTAGGGTTTGACCAACAATAGAGAATATATACCATATATTTTATTATTATTTAATTCGAAAAAGTGGGATTTTGCGTTTAAACTCCAAATCAAACCCAACAACTGTTGCCCTAAGCTAAATACCCTCATTTCGAACACAATGGAATATGTTTCATAAGCCAACCGTTTTGACAAGTTTTTATCAAAATTAAAATATAAATCAATATATATCGAATTTAAATGTACATTTTAATTTACCGGGGCTACATACTGACTCCAAAAATTCTCGAAAAATAAATCTAGCTATGTTTTAACGATACGGTCCTAACAAAACTAATTTCGTCGAATTTGGGGACTATTTGAAAAATGTTCACTTTCCAGTCAATTAAATTCAAACTAAAATTACCAAACACGTTTAAATTCACCACGCTCACATATTAATTCCAAAAATTATGAAAATTGGAATCTAGCAATAATTTGACATTCCGGATCAAACAAAGTGGTTTCGTCGAAAACGGAGGTCGTTTGCAAAATGGCTATTTTTAAGGGTTATATGTTATATAGAATATATATAAATTTCATAGTGATTATTTTAAATTTTAAACTGGACATAACTTTTAATTCTCGTTATGAAATCTGGATTTTTCACATTCGTTAAAAAGATATAATTAAATAGATTCAAATATTTCTGGTTTTATTGAAATCTGATTTATTTTGAATCATGTACATTCATTTAAAATTTAAAATCGAATTTTCAAACTATCGCGCCATTTCAAGCTCGTTTTATGATTAAAATAAGATTATACGTTCTAAGTTCGATTTAAATAAATTTTTAGTCATTATTATTTATAATAAATCATGTTAAATTTTCAAAATCCATTAAAATTGCTAAAATACAAATTTTAAATTGGTTCTGAAAATCCGGGTTGTTACACTCCAGGACTCTATTATGTTGATTATTTTTTATTCCGCTGTGCGTCTATTCTCTTATTGAAATTGTTATGTATAATTATGATCCTAAGTGTTGTGTATATTGTGATGTCAATTCCTAATGTAATTTGATGTACATAATTACGTAATGCAATGTTTTATCTTCTGTTGTTACATTAATGTTTTATATTCCAATGACTATTTGTTCTTCCGGAGATCAGGAGAATGGGTCGTTACAGTTAACATGGATATTTTTGTCTGTTTAACTTTGCTTGTTCCTTCATGAGTCACTTGCAAAGTTTCTGAGATTTCAATGAAAATTTACAAACAGATATCCTGTTAAATTCATTCCTATCTAGTGAACATAATAAAATATTCATAGCCTATGAATTATTTTGTGCAATGGCTTTTTGATCATTAGTCCATTATGCAAAATTAACAGTAGGTTCAATATATTCGGTTTGTGTGATATTCCAGGTGACTAGTCCTACAGGTTGTAAACAAATTTTCTTCCTACAAGCCCAATAAGCATAATTACTATCATCGAATGGTGGTGGTTTAACAATGGAGCGACCCTCTATAAAAGAACTATTATTATTGACAATTCCAGTGTTGGATGTCGTTTAATCTTTACAAAAATTCAGATTATGAAAACTTTGAAAACCAATGCTCTGATACCAATTGTTGGGGATGCAGATTAAGGATCTTAAGGAAAATTAAACACTAGAGGGTGTGAATAGTATTTTATGGATTATATTAAATTTCTTGAAATCTTTTGGAGTTTAAACATAATGTTATACAAATCACAAATGTCAAAAATCATGGAATCAATCAAAGATATAGAAAGTAAAATAAAAAGCAGCAAAAGGAAAGTATGCACTGGGATTTTATACCGGTTTGGGACTCCCCCATGTTCAGTCCCGCACCACGCTGGATTGATGTAGATTTTTATTCAACAAATGCGATTACAGTCCTTGATTTCAGGCTACAAGGGCACATCTCAACTGATTCCAAGTACAGTGAGACTTATTTGATTTCCATGCCATAACTTTACACCCAATCAATTTTCGGGACACTATCACATCTAGTAGATTTAGACAAGACATTTTCTGTAACAAATTGAATTCCGACAGATTGAAATTTTTTTCAAAATTCTAATCTATCGAACTCATGTTAATTGCTCTGGTACCATACAGAAAAGACAAAGATATAAAAAAATTTTGCAAGACTGACTGGTTTTTATAGTGATTTGTAACACTGTTTTATTAGAAAAAAAATTAGAGATACAGTATAGTACTGGTGATATGCACAGTACAGATATAAAATATATTAGAGTTCAGAAAACATCTCACAGCGAAATGGATAAAATATAATATAATCAAAATATAGCCTTACCCAAATTATAATACTGCCTAACCAACGTCCAAAGCTATCTTATCTCTGCCACAAGTCTAACCTGTGAGTATGCGATGAGGAGAGGGTTAGAACACAAGTTCTGGTGACTGGATTTAAACTACACATTTTGGATAACCCTACATATACCGTTTAATTACATTTTCTTGTTTATTAGGTTACTTGGGTTAACAACACTCAAGACTTACACATACATCGTACCCATTTACTTGTAGATTAACCTAATACAGTATATATGTAGTGTAACGAACAGCAAATTCGAACCCTTTGAGTCAACTAAATACGATACAAGTCCAACCCAAATTGCATGAAAATACGAATCATTAATAGAAAGAAGTTAAAAGATGAGAAATAGAAAAGATAGAAAACTAGAATAGATGAATTAAGATATAAGAAAGATTTGAATAATACAGAGACTCACAATCGCAACGGAATAAAATATAATATATAAGCTTTGGAAAATACAAAAATGTATCTGAACTTACATAAAACATCAGAGTACACCATATATATATCACAGCGGAAATAAACTATATATATCTAACGCTGAAGTCTCCTGTTCCAAGCTCCTTCCAGATTATCTGTAAAATCCTAAACTACTTGACTGCCCGTACAAATTTAGGCACCCAAGAGTTTAGGGAGAACACAGAAAAATAAACTCTGGGTCAGTCATGGTACTGGTGTAACGACCCAAATTTTCGTACTCTTTGAGTCGACAAATAATGCCACACGTCCAACCCAAATCGCACAGAAATACGAATCATTATTAGAAAGAAGCTAAAGGATGAGAGATAGAAAGGAAGAAATATTAGAATAGAAGAAAGCAAAGATCACAAACTCACAGCGGAACGAATAAAATATATTAGATAACATAAACTTTTGAAATACAAATCAGTAATTGTATATACGTACCATTATCAGAGCACCACAGTTATTCCTGGAACAGTTATAAACACCTGTTTTCAGATACAACATAGTACACAGCGGAAATATGATAGTCTATATCTACTGGTGAAGCCTTCTGCTTCCAGCTCCTCCAAGCGAATCTGAAAAATCCCGACTACTTGACTGCCGTACAAATTTAGGCACCCAAGAGTTTAGGAAAAACAAACAAAATAAACTCTGGGTCAGTCATGGGACTGGTGTGAGTAAACTCCAACCATTTGTTTAACTTTCAAAATCTTTTCGAAAGAAATGATAATCGTAGGACCTATCCAAACATAAACACGGATGGTTTTTACCTTACGATAACGCAAAACATTTTGATATCAAAATCTGGTGATATTATAATAGTGTCTAAATCAAATAAATAGAATCTAGCGGAACGCTTTCACCTCACGCTCCATATATAATATAAAATCGAAAACCGCAAGGTGCTTATTGGAGATTGGATTTCCATCAAGACAAGGTATGGGACCACCTGCCGATAGTGTATCTCTAGAGACGAATACACTGGGTTCAACAAGAACGTCTTGCAACCCGGCTCACACATGACCGACCACTCATTTCGCTTGAGTGTATCGAATGTATATCACCAACGGTTGGGATCAGCAACCGTTTCCCGAAAGGGACAACATCGATAGATTAAAGAACAAATGGAATTTCTCTAGATAGGTGATTATACATCCTAATGGGTGCGACCCACATAGCCATGATGCCTGCCCGATTTTTGTCAATTCCAGGTTTTGAGGCATGAGGTCTGAATTATCTTCCAGAATATCAGGCCACCATTCACTTTGAATGCCACATCGTCAGATCCATCGGAAATCACTAATTGATTCCCACAAAAATACTCAGGTTGTTAGGCTGAAGAAGTTTCCCTTCTATGCCACCAACTTCGTACGTTTGAAGGAATCAATGTACGTAATCCCTTTGGAAATACTCTGTCAGACACTCGTCCATACAAGTTGTCCTGAGTCTGGACAAACCGAAGGCACCGTTCTATAAATCCATCTTGGGCAATTTCTACCTAGGCTTAACAGAACAGCCCTTGTATTTTCCTCCGTCTTCAATCATCTTCAGCATATGTTGATTCATAACGCTTATACCAATACAGAGTGGTTTTCAGATATTAAATCTGATCCTGGTCTCTCCATACTGATAACGGAGGTATAAAATAAATCAAAACTTTGATAGTCGGTGATTTAACTATCAAAAGAACATCCATACAATCAACTGTCCTATTTCCAAATTGGAAATTCTACCGATCAACCATCAAACAACACTAGGCCCCTTTTTAATTCAATTCCTGATTTTATTATTATTTCCAATTCCCCTTTCTCTTAATTCTTCGTGGGCCAATTCATTTCATTTTCTATATGTAGAAAATGTCTTTCATTTGATTTGGGAGAACATTCCAAATTAATGCGATGTTATAAAACATCGTTGTTTTAACTCAACCCACTAATCATTGATTTGCTAACCATATTGCTTAGCCAAGTTTCACCATCGAACCTTAACCATTCCTCCATCGATCATGAAGTCAATCAAGTGGGGGTATAATTACCTCTCAGACCTTAATTGAACCACATTCTCAACTTTGAAATAATCAAAGCTCACAATTTTTAAACAAACCGTCGCTTACGCGACTCTCGGATTCAATCTAAGAACACATTCCTTTTACAGAAAAATATTGAGCGTTATAATCACTGTTTTCCAAATATTTGATTTATAAAACATTGCTTTTAACAACAGCGTTACAATCGCTATCTAGAATTATAGAATATTTATTATAACCATAGCGTTTAGATCGCATTATAATGGCAGGGTTAAAAATCGCTGCTTTAGAATTTACAAAATATCTTTTATAACGACAGCGTTAAGATCGTTGTTTAGATTTCAAACCATTTATTCTAATAACAGCGTTATAATCGCTGTTTACAATTTACAAAACCTTTAAAATCATTCCATTCGTATACAATTGCTTTCAAACTATTATTCATTTTCAAATATGAATATCATTCCTAAAATAGGAATCTAAATTCATTTTTCCATATCAACTTGATGTCATTTGGGGATATCATTACATAATCAAATCTCGGCTATCGGGTCACTTCATAAGCCCACATCCTATTCCACTCCATTTATAGATTCAGTTAATAAAACTGCTACTGACACCTTTTCAAACACATTTACAAGATATACATCCCATACTTCTGGGATGAACTTTGTTTGATTCTTAAATTTTCTTCTTGTCTAATAAACTTAATTTAAATTAATATTAAATTATCCCAAAACTTACATAGCTATAAACATTAAAATATTAGTTTCTTAACATATTTTATCTATAGATCCCCACTAGATAGTCTTTAAATCTCTTTCCTAAAATTACCTTTTCTAATAATAATATTCGACTTAGTCAAATTCTAAATATAAATCCCTTGGATTTATCTCGGTTTATTTCATAGTCCTAACTTTTAGAATAAAACCCATCGTGACCGTTTTGAAAACGATTTTCCTTTTCCCTTTCCTTTTACATTTGAATTTATATTTCCAAATTCAAATCTTCTTTATAAATATTTTCACTTTAAATCATCATTCACTTTAGTCGTGAATAACATTCCCTTTTATATGACCAAATCTATTTGAAATTTGCTTTCTATATTTTTGGAAATAATTTCCTTTTCAAAATCTCAAATTTCCTTTTTCCCCCTTTTAAAATATTTTACGGTAATTAAATACCAAATTAATAGGCCCAGTGTAATTCAACCACAACATTATCAATTACCAATCAAATATCACAATAAACAAAACAGTAAATAAAATGTTGAGGAATCCAGTTGGATCCCTCCAACCTGTTTCCCTGCATCCACAGCTATTAGTAACATCAATAATATTATTTCACCTCAATATTAAATAATCGAACTAATGATCGATCAACGATGTAATCCTATCAAACAATTTGATCAACTATTCAATCAAGCAACCATCACACAGTATAAAATAAATTTAAAACTCGTTTATATAAAAATATAAACGAGGCAGGGTTAGTGAGTTTACTCACCTCGATTCGCAGTCGATGATTCTGCTTTTGTTTCCGATAAAATCAATTAGCGTTTGATTTTATAAAAGTCCAGTTACTCGGTTCTTAGCGAAATTTGTTCCACAAGGTATTTTTCGCCGCCATGATCCCAACGTCACCAGTATCGTCTGATTCTGTTAACAAATGATCCATCTATAATATAATTTATATAATTGAAACAAATTAATGATTTTCCCACTAAGTGGTTAAAGTTGATTACGTTTATTTTACTTTAAACACGCCGATAGGAATTTTATGGAAGATTGCTGCAATTTCGTCGGTCTCCAAGTGAAAATGTTGAAGAGATATGAGTTTTGATTAAAGCTTTCCATTTGTAAATCCAGTGTCTACAACCCAGATGAATAGCATTTGCTATTTTCCTACTTTGTTCACGCTGCTGCAACATCTCAACCCCAATAGGCGACCTTCATATCATTGCCGACTTTACTACAGATCACTCGAGTCCATTGTCAACAGCCCAACTCATAACTTAACCATCTTCTCCCTGATTCATCCCATCGTTCCTTGCCTGCTATCCACGTAACCCACCACTGTCACCCATTCTATCCCTTTATCCTTAATTGAATGGAATACCAGAATGTCAATTTGATAATTCCCATGCATACAACCACCTCTTGTGCTTACGTCCTCCACTTTTTCACTATGATGCACATCACAAAAACATGCATCATCTTGTTCCCTTCAACATTCAAACACCCAAAGTAATATCAACCCCATGAAAATCACGGTTCCCCCTCATCAACTAAATCGCATTACAAAGTTAATCTACCCAAAACTCCTAACACAGCACCATCACCGATCCTTGAACTGAAACCATCCCTACTTCCCTTCGACACCTCATTCATTGCATCGACACAACCAGCGTTCAGCCCCTTCCACCGAACTCGACACCGCATTTCTCATTCGACGCTGCTACCAAGATCCAACATCGCCTACTACTGACCATTAACTAAATACCTAACTCATCACATAATAACAGCCATCCACTTCCTACAAAATGAACCCGCTTGTTGTTCCTTCCATCAACACAGCGTCCTCACACCATCTACCTCGCACCAGTACTCAAAACTGAAACCACCAAACATTTGCACCTTAACAGCTCCATAACACCAACCTCCCTAAATGCTACTACCACTACCAGACTTCCGAACACCCCCCCCCCCCAAAGAGAACGACCGCGAAACACTACCGGTTGCTACAGTGGAATGCTGGCGCAGACCAACACCGATTCACACCAACCATCTCCAGTCTGCCTGGCCTCCAGGAGCAACTCGCTCCCTTCGAATTTGACCCCAATACCACCCCAAAATCCATTGTCAAGTCAGGGTGAAAAAGAGACGATGGAAGGGGAAATGGCCTTCGAGCAATGAACTTCCTGTATGGATGTGAAGGACTTGCAAAAACAAGGTCATGGGATCAAGGGTCCATCAATTCGGTTGATTATTGTATTTGATTTGTATTTTTGAAGTTGTGAAGTTTCGGTTTTCTCTTTGTTTACTTTGGTTTGGATCTGAGATGAAAACCGAGAAATGGAAGAGGAAAACAGTATTTAAAAGAAGCAACGCCTTGATTGGCATGGAACACTTTACTTGGAGAGCACGGGGTGTACAGCGTGGGAAGCACGGTAAGTATTTGTTTGGGGAACACGCAGTGAAAATGTTGGGAGCACGCTCTTGAAAAACGTGAGGAACACGCTGTTTGAATCTTACACTATAAGGTAATATAAATATAAATATGCATATATTTTTTTATATTTGATCAACAGAATTCAAAATGAATATCTGTAGCTTCTCACTACGATACCACAATAGCTTGCCATACTTAGCAATATCATTTCAAATTGTTAATGTACTGTCTATGAATTACAAAATAATTGTAACTTGGATCCAAGTCCAGTTAATTTGCTAGTGCTTATGACTATTATTATATAATATTGGTTAACTAGTGTTCCATTTAACTCAAAGCAGCGAATGGGAATTAAAAATAAATAGTTTAAAGTTTTAATCAAAACAAGGTGTTAATGAAGTTTTAAAAGAAAAGCCTCAGTTAATTAACTTATTTGTCTGGTAAAATATAGATTGCAAAATGGTCAGACA
This sequence comes from Allium sativum, assembly GCA_030737875.1. NCBI lineage: Eukaryota > Viridiplantae > Streptophyta > Magnoliopsida > Asparagales > Amaryllidaceae > Allium > Allium sativum. The sequence continues at coordinate 360,403,450 of CM060921.1, read as the reverse complement.
GGATTGGAATTTTGGATAATAACCATTCGTTTTTTCTCCATATATATATATATATATATATATATATGTGATATTTTTTTCGAAGTAAAATTTATAGTGAAATTCTATAAATTAAGCTAAAAGTCGTCATTAAAGAATCTAATCTAAATTTGAAATCCATATTTTATTAGATTGTTCCAAATTAAATAGCTAAAATCCAGGTCATTACAACTGGTGTGAGTAAACGATTTTAAACAGCTTGCTTAACTTGGGAAAATTCTTTTGAAAGAAAATATAATCGTAAGACCGATCCACACATAAACACAGATGGATTTTACCTTACGATAATCCAAACATTTTGAAATCATAACTATATTGATACTATAATAATGTCTAGGATTTTCCACAAATAAATTAGAATCTAGAGAACAACTTGCATCTCACGCTCCACATATATAGTATACAAACAAAAACTGCTTGGCGCTTAGGGATAATAGATTTCCAACTATGACAAGGTATGGAACTGCCTTCCAATAGTGTATCTCAAGAGAGGAATACACTGGGTTCAGCAAGAACGTCTTACAACCTGGTCACACGTGACTGACCACTCATTTCTCTTGAGTGTATCGAATATATGCCACCTTACGGTTGCTAGCAACAACAGAAGCGAAAGAAGTAACAAAATGAATATTCTCTAAATGTTGACAATACACCCTAATGGGAGCAACCCACATCGCCATGCTGCCTGCCCGATTTTTTTCATTTCCCGGTTGCGAGGCTTGAGGTCAAAACTTACCTTTGGATATATCACATTTTCATTCACTTTGAATGCCACATCGTCAAACCCGTCAAATCACAAATTGATTTCTCCACAACCACGGGTACAAAGCAAAGAGAAACGAATTTCTCCACCATTAAACATAGTTTTGAAGAGATCAATGTACGCGATCTGTTAGATATACTTTGTCAGACATTCATCCATACAAGTTGTCCTGTGTCTGGACAAACCGAAGGCACTATCCAATAAACAGAACAGTCCTTGAATAAACATCGTCTTCAATGGTCTTCGACTTGACTTCGTATTAATCAACTCCTAGGTCGAATCAAAGTGGTATTTGGATTTCATTTAGAAAACTAATCCTGGTCTCTATGTATTGATGAACGTTGATATCTTTTAGGGTCAAGTGATACTTAATAGCAGTCAAATCTACATATTTCATATGAGTTTCCATATCCCTAAATTGACTATCAAAATTTATGTACTGAAAATATTTAACATATTAGATCCCAGATTTCAATAGTTGTTTGATTAGTCAATATTAAAAAGATGTGACTAAACAAGTTCATTTTGGGTTATGTCACATATTACCATCAATCAAATTAATTATCACAACAAATCTATTTATCACAATTCAATGATTCAAATAATCGTCGCTCATCACTTTGTTAATCTTGGAAAATAATCGTTTCCAAATCATAACTGCTAAGATTTAATTCCATTTAAGAATCCCATTTATTGATCATATTATCAACCATATTTCAATATAAATAGGACTCATAAATATAATTACCATTTTATTACTTAGATGAATAATTATTTCATCATATAATTAGTTTAAATATTTATTTAAAAATGGAAAGTGAATAATACTTTCCGAACTCAAATTACTCGATTTTGGATCTCCTTCACTTCATCACTGCTTCATTTATTTTCTGAACTTCAGAACAATATCATCATTACCAGTTAACCAGTTCCTCTTTCAACCATTCTCATCAAAAGCATTCACTTTTAACTTTATATTCACGTTGGATTGTGAATATCGTTCCATCTGGATTCATTTATCACATCAATTTGATTTCATTAATCAATACAAGTATTGAGTCAAATTCTGTTATCTAGTTACTATATAAATTTATATTCATATGAATTTGGTTTAAACATCGATAATTCAACATCGAAATCCTTTATCGATAAAAATATAGTTATCGATCTAAGTCGATAAAAATTTAAAATAACTTTTAAATGTTTATTTCCAACACAATAGAGTTTATTACACACAATATTTTTGACGATCAATCACCTTTCATTTCTTACGACGTATTGTCGATTACAACTTAATCAATCCAACTTGAACTAGTTAACTGAAATAAATAGATTTGAAAGAATATAAATTCAATTCTATTTATTTAAAATAAAATAACATAGTTAATTTTTTGATGAAGTACCATGTCATTTATAGCGACGACTATCTGACTCTCTACCGTCTACCACTTTCAGATTCTATCATCCATATTACACTTCTTTCCTTTTTTATTTCTTTTTAGAAATAATTCTATAAACATACAAATTATTAAATTTATATTTTAAAGGAATTCTTTTAATTTATTTGCTAGAAATTTATATTCCATATTTTCTCTTTTACTTACTTTATATTCCTTTCTTTACTTTCCTATGTTTATTTTGTTTTCCTCTCTTTAGTTCTTTTAATCTTCACTTTACTAGCTTCAGCCCAACTGACTATGGTCTACTTCCTTTTCTTTTCTTTTCTTTTTTCTTTCTTCTTTTTTATTTATTTTCCCTTGCAGCCCATTCAGGCCCAAACCCAACTTCCCCTTTACTTTCTTTGATCCATTAATGTTTCCACCTCTATATGTTCCATTTTCACTTTCTTATGTTCTCTTTTTTTTCCCTGCTTGTTCTAACTCCTTGCCGAGCCATTTCCAAACCCTCAATGAATAATGTGATTGAAACTGCTCGACCATCTCTCCCTACTACCTTTATTCTTTTCGCCTTTAACCATTTTATCTGCTTCATCCTCCTTACTTATCTCTCCTGTTTTTCTATCCCCATAACCAGTTTTTGAGTACCGAACCATACACCACTTCCGTGTCCCTACCCTCCTAGTCCGATCATCGGAGAATTACCGGAACACCTCCACACAGCATGTAGTAGTATAACTACAACTGATTCATACAGGAAATCAAAACATTAAAAGTTAACCTAAACATTTCCCCTGTACGCAGACCCTTTGTGTATGTGCACAACCAGTTCTGACGCTGTCAACCACCCCGCCATTCCTAGCGAATTTCAAATTCACCCAGCCCTTCACAAACCCGTCCTCTCTACGAAATACACCCAGCAAAAAGTAACGCATTTACAACCCTTAACCCAGTGTCAAACACATCACGGCCATCTCCGCCGCATCCTGTTCTCCTATCATGATCGAGCCATACGAGTTCTAGCTCCGATCCCTTTTCATCAAACAGCCTCAACGGATCGGTAATTTCTGCCTTTCCCACTCTGTTGGTACCCAACTCTAAAACGCAGGTGATTTCCTTGTCACATTGCATGATCCGAGGCATTGACCCAAGCCTTAGCTCTTTCCTTTTTCTTCTTTTGTTTTGTTTTTATTTTGGTACAAACTAAAAACAGTGTATTTATAGTACTGTTTTTGTTTATAACAGATAGTTGGTTCTAAAACCCATATAAGAATACCAGATAGTTTAAAATTCTAATACTATGTTGTAAAGTTCAAAACTAGTGATATGAGTTTTCGTATAAACGAAAACAGATGTATTTATTACTATAAAACAGATTCTAAAATTTTCGGTTATAGACATGTATATTTAGCTTTCCAGATCCACTATATATTGAACCATTAAGGTACACATATTTCGAAATATACCATGTATCTTTTTGCATTTACACTTCATAAGAAAACAGTAATGGCTGAGTGGAGCTACTCACCATTCATGTTGCTATCTAATTTTCAAGGGATATATATAATAGGTATACAAACACTACTCAACAGACCACTATCAATTGTATATGTATGTTGTAACCCATGTAAACATATCCCCTTTGTTATTTCTCTTTCTAGAAATTTGATTGTTCTTGTTTGTCCATTGTATTGTGAAGCATGTAATTATCTGCAGTTTTATACAAATGACATCACTTTGTTCTACTTTCCTTCAAAGCGAGTTGCGTTCAAAACCAGTATGAAGTATCGCATATGCGTCAGCAATTCTCATTTCATTGCTAATTGAAATTGAAGTTGAAGATTAGTGGGTGCATTCATGTTTTTAATATATATACCTTGTATGTGTTACATCGACTCCGTTAATTAGTTTAAAACCATAAGGGATTTGTTCCTCAAATCCTAAGGCAATGACTTACAACATCATTCAAACCAGCAGATTAAAAAGCATGATATCATCCAGCCAAACAACTATACATAGGTGTGTGATTACTAGCAGCATCGTATTCAAGAATTAGATTAGTATTTATTCACTTATCATTTGCCGCGCCATTCCAGTTTTTTATTTTCTTTGTTTACATGCAAATTTCAATCGACTTCATTCATATACTCAAAGAACACGATCATACATATCCTAGCATCAAGCATATACTAACTGAAAGAGATTTAAATGGAAATGTATACTCACTTAGTTGTTCTGCCCATTTCCAGTTTCTATCTTCTTCTCTGTGTTAAGTTGGTCTCGGCCACTTTCTTCTCTTTCATTTAGTATTCAAGATGGCGTCTAAGATATGGGTTTATAATGATATTGGTGCTTATTTGTAAATGGAAATGGTGCAAGGTTTAAAGGTTTTGCAGGGTAGTTCATAGGTTGTCTTAGCTTGATGGGTGTTGATGTAGTGATTGATAGGAAAACAACATCAAGTTGGAGGAAAACAGCTATGTTTTATAGCTAATGTCCCATCTCTTGTATCTAAATATATGCAGGTTTTTGTGTAGTCTATTGATGGAAAAAGGATGTGCTATAGTTGATCCTATGTGCTATCACATAACAGGGTATGGCAAGGTAATTTGATATATAAGCTTGATATTCATCCATGTGCTAAATGCAGGAGCTTATAGGCTAGGTTTTGATGCACATTAGATTGATTGAAAAGGAATACTTTGACAAGGCTTCACTCTACATATAGAAAAAGTCACGGCTGAATATAGTTTTGGGTACAAACATGTGTAGTCTGTTCTTGGATGCGTTTTCAAGTGGCTTACTTGGCTATTAAGCATTTTAAACCATTAATACTCTCCTATGTTCACTGTTATGACTTTGCAATTCCTGTAAAAGCACATATTTTCATTAAATGGTTATATTATTGGTTACTGGGCTAGCATTACCTATGGACATACTTCATCTTTAAGAGATATGAGACATTGATTTGCATATACAATAAGCTAGGGTACTACTTGAACCTATAGCTACAAATCAATGTAAATAAATATATTCTCCTTATTTTGATATGATTTGCTTTCATTGAAGTCTATTGCGTTATGTTCTTTATTCATTAGTTGTCATACAATCTTCTATGTACACAAATAAAATATCTACTTAAGTTCAAAACAAAAGTTACTACCTTGACTTACACACACACACACACACACACACACACACACATATATATATATATATATATATATTGCATTATACACATACATGTACGCTAAGGGTCATAAGAATATGTGTATTCTAACATTTTATTAAAAGAATTGTCTCAAATCTTTTCAAATATTAAAAATCATTTTACTTAAGCAAATCATATTTTTGTATAAATAAAAATATAAGTTTTGAATGCAAAAGGAAATGTTAAAATAACATTTGCCTATAAAACACTACACAAAACTATAAACAAATGATTATTCACATTTATCTAAATTTCCAAATTAAATATTATTTAATTAAATTTAATTATCAGCACAATCGAATATTTAGATTATAACCTTGGTCAAGAAAATCCGAGACATTACAATCTACCCACTTAAAAGAATTTCGTCCCCAAAATTAAAGAGTAACGGAAAAATTCAGTTATGATAAAAACCATAAACTTATATTAACCCGTAAGCATGGGGCATCCCTTAGTAATCACTATAAATAAGGCATCCAAAACACATCGATTGAATATCAAACATTTCACAGTAATTCAAGCATTAAATATACATTAACAATCAGCTATCCAAAAAAACTCCGAATATACTGTCTTTGGCCTCTCGTCTCAAAACTTCTTTGTCATCTCGTTCTCGACAAATCGTTGATGAAATCCGTATTTATTTAAATAGATTTTAAATCAATTTATTAACCTCTTTAATTTATCTGATCTTCAGTAAATCGATTTCATTTATCAAAATTCTCTTAAGAATTAAATTCTTAAATTTTCGATAAATTCGATAGTGTCTCTCTCGTACGGCTCCATCGTATAACCCTAAAATTCATCTTTTTATATCTTCTCTAATCATACAAGAATCCTAAAAACCAATTGTTTTCCCTATAGGTTCCCCAAATTCAGTTTAAAATACTAACTTGTATATGTAGTTAATATTCAACTTTTACCCTTTTTGCGCTTTCATTCATAAGAATCCATCAATCCAAACATATTTATTTATATAACCAGAATTATTTGTTATTATAGTTGGAAAACACTCACATTCTTATTAACCAATTTCTCTTCTTCAACATTTATAGGTTTCTAACCGTAAATCGGTAAGAAAATAATCCTCTAAGTATTAACCCCGAAGACCAAAATCAACATCTGATCAACATTCAGAAAATCATTTAACTTGACCAATTTCCAGTTAGATTCCAATTCCTTAATTTTCAAAAATCAATCTATTTAATTCACATGAGTTCATATACTTTAATTCTAAATTTATTTGGTGTAAATCCCAATTTTATTCATTTAAAATTTCTCCAAAATTTCAAATTCAATTCTGGTTTGTCATATATATATATATATATATATATATATATTTCATTTTTATACAAATCTAATTTGGTTGTAAATAATCACCTTAATGTTATAATCTGATTATCAGGCTATAATGGCAATCAAAACATCTATTTATCATAATTTTAGAAAATTATCTTTATATAAAAATATCATTTTGGGTAAATTTATACCATTTACCCAGCTTTTAAAACAATACTATGCCGAATTATTTTGTTCAAGTGTTCAGAAACTCCTATCAACGTCATGGCGTCCCACTAGTCAACCAGAATTCACAAATCACTAAACAAACCAATCAAAACAATATAAAACAGTTTTTATATCAATTAACAAATACGCGCTCATATATATACACTCAAACTCAATCTAGAGTAAAATTAACTCCATCTCAATCGAGTTACGTCACAGAGCCAAGGTTATTCTCAACCTTCAGCTCCGATACCAACTGTAACGACCCGCAAATTCGAACCCTTTGAGTAGACTAAATACGATACAAGTCCAACCCAAATTGCATGAAAATACGAATCATTAATAGAAAGAAGTTAGAAGATGAGAAATAGAAAAGATAGAAAACTAGAATAGACGAATTAAGATAGAAGAAAGATTTGAATAATACAAAGACTCACAATCGCAGCAGAATAAAATATAATATATAAGCTTTGGGAAATACAAAACTGTATCTGAACTTACATACAACATCAGAGTACACCATATATATATATATATATAAATATATATTGCAGCGGAAATAAACTCTATATATATATATATATATATATATATATATATATAACGCTGAATCTCCTGTTCCAAGATCCTTCCAGATTATCTGTAAAATCCTAAACTACTTGACTGCCCATACAAATTTGGGCACCCAAGAGTTTAGGGAGAACACAGAAAAATAAACTCTGATTCAGTCATGGGACTGGTGTGAGTAAACGATTTTAAACAGCTTGCTTAACTTGGGAAATTTTTTTTGAAAGAAAAGATAATCGTAAGACCGATCCACACATAAACACAGATGGTTTTTACCTTACAATAATCCAAACATTTTGAAATCATAACAATACTAATATTATAATAATGTCTAGGGTTTTCCACAATTAAATTACAATTTTGCGAAACGCTTGCATCTCACGCTCCACATATATAGTATACAAACTAAAACCGCTTGGCGCTTAGGGATAATAGATTTCCAACTATGACCAGGTATGGAACCTCCTTCCGATAGTGTATCTCTAGAGAGGAATACACTGGGTTCAACAAGAACATCTTGCAACCCGGCCACACATGACCGACCATTCATTTCTCTTGAGTGTATCGAATATATTGTCACCTTATAGTTGCTAGCAACATAACTATTCTCGGGAGATACAGAAGCGAAAGAAGTAATAAATTGAATATTCTATAGATGGTGACAATACACCCTAATGGGAGCGGCCCACATCGCCATGCTGCCTGCCCGATTTTTTTCATTTCCCAATTGTGAGGCTTGAGGTCAAAACTTACCTTTGGATATATCACGTTTTCATTCACTTTGAATGCCTCATTGTCAAACCCATCAAATCACAAATTTATTTCTCCAAAACCACGGGTATAAAGCAAAGAGAAATGAATTTCTCAGCCACCAAACATAGTTTTGAAGAGATCAACGTACGTGATTTGTTAAGTATACTCTGTCAGACATTCATCCATTCAAGTTGTCCTGTGTCTGGACAAACCGAAGGCACTATCCTGTAAACAGAACAGTCCTTGAATAAACATCGCCTTTAATGGTCTTCAACTTGACTTCAAATTAATCAAAGCCTAGGTCGAATAAAAGTGGTATTTGAATTTCATTTAGAAATCCAATCCTTGTCTCTTTGTATCGATGAACGTTAATATCTTTTAGGGTCAAGTGATACTTAATAGCAGTCAAATCAATGTATTTCATATGAGTTTCTATATCCCTAAATTGATTATAAAAATTTATGTACTGAAAATATTTAACATATAAGATCCCAGATTTCAACAGTAGTTTGATAAGTCAATATTAAAAAGATGTGACTAAACGAGTTCATTTTGGGTTATGTCACATATTACCATCAATCAAATCAATTATCATAGCAAATTTGTCTATCACAATTCAATGATTCAAATAAACTCCATTCATCACTTTGTTGATCTTGGAAAATAATCGTTTCCAAATCATAACTATATAGATCTAATTCCATTTAAGAATCCCATTCATTGATCATATTATCAACCATGTTTCAATATAAATATGAAAAATAAATATAATTACTATTTTATTACCTTAGATGAATAATTATTTCATTATATAATTAGTTTAAATATTTATTTAAAACGGAAAGTGAATAATACTTTCCGAACTCAAATTACTCGATTTCCAAAACATCTCCTTCACTTCATCACTGCTCCATTTATTTTTTGAACTTCAGATAATATCATCATTACCTGTCAACCAGTTCCTCTTTCGACCATTCTCATCAAAAGCATTCACTTTTAACTTTATATTCACTTTGGATTGTGAATATCGTTCTATCTGGATTCGTTTATCACATCAATTGGATTTCGTTAATCAATACTAGTATTGAGTCGAATTTTGTTATCTAATTACTATATAAATTTACATTCATATGAATTTGGTTTAAACACCGATAATTCAACATCGAAATGCTTTATCGATAAAAATATAGTTATCGACCTAAGTCAATAAAAATTTAAAATAACTTCTAAATGTTTATTTCCAAAATAATTGAGTTCAATATACACAATATTTTTGACGATCAATCACCTTTCATTTCTAACGGCGTATAGCCGATTACAACTTAATCAATCCAACTTGAACTAGTTAATTGAAATAAATAGATTTGAAAGAATATAAATTCAATTCTATTTATTTAAAATAAAATAACTTAGTTAATTTTTTGATGAAGTACCGTGTCATTTACAGCGATCACTATCTTATCCTCTACCGTCTTCCACTTTCAGATTCTATCGTCCATATTACACTTCTTTCCTTTTTTATTTCTTTTTGGATATAATTCTATATACATACAAATTATTAAATTTATATTTTAAAGGAATTCTTTTAATTTATTTTTAGAAGTTTCTATTCCATATTTTCTCTTTTACTTACTTTATATTCCTTTCTTTACTTTCCTTTGTTTATTTTGTTTTCCTCTCTTTAGTTCTTTACTCCTCACTTTACTAACTTCAGCCCAACTGACTAAGTCCTACTTCCTTTTCTTTTCTTTTTTCTTTCTTCTTTTTTATTTATTTTCCCTTGCAGCTCATTCAGGCGCAAACCCAACTTCCCATTTATTTTCTTCGATCTGCTAATGTTTCCTCCCTTATATGTTCTGTTTGCACTTTCTTCTGCTCTCTTTTTTTCTTCCCTGCTTGTTCTAACTCCTTTCCGAGCCATTTCCAGACCCTTCATGAACAATGTGGTTGAAACTGCTCGACCATCTCTCCCTTCTTCCTTTATTCTTTTCACCTTTAACCATTTTATCTGCTCCATCCTCCTTACTTATCTCTCCTGTTTTTCTATCCTCATAACCAGTTTTTGAGTACCCAACCATACACCACTTCCGTGTCCCTACCCTCCTCGTCCAATCATCGGAGAGTTATCGGAACACCTCTTCACAGCATGTACCAATATAACTACAACTGATTCATACAGGAAATCAAAACACTAAAAGTAAACCAAAACATTTCCCCTGTACACAGCCTCTTTGTGTACGTGCACAACCAGTTATGACGCTATCAACCACCCCGCCATTCCTGCAAATTTCAAATTCACTCATCCCTTCACAGACCCGTCCTCCCGACGAAATACACCTAGCAAAAAGAAATGCCTTTACAACCCTTAACTGGGTGTCAAACACATCATGACCGTCTCCACCACATCCTGTTCTCCTGTCACGACCGAGCCATGCGAGTTCTAGCTCCGATCTCTTTTCTTTTCCGATCAAATAGCACCAACCGATCAGCAATTTCTACCTTTCCCTCTCTGTTTGTACCCAACTCTAAAACGCAGGCAATTTCCTTGTCACGTTGCATGATCCGACGCATTGATCCAAGCCTTAGCTCTTTCCTTTTTCTTCTTTTGTTTTGTTTTTATTTTGGTACAAACTAAAAACAGTGTATTTATAGTACTGTTTTTGTTTATAACAGATAGTTGGTTCTAAAACCCATATAAGAATACAGATAGTTTAAAATTCTAATACTAAGTTGTAAATTTCAAAAACTAGTGATATGAGTTTTGGTATAGATGAAAACAGATGTATTTATTACTACAAAACAGATTCTAAAATTTTCGGTTATAGACATATATATTTAGCTTTCCAGATCCGATATATATTGAACCATTAAGGTACACATATTTCGAAATATACCATGTATCCTTTTGCATTTACACTACATAAGAAAATAGTAATAGATGAGGGGAGCTACTCACCATTCATGTTGCTATCTAACTTTCAAGGGATACATATAGTAGGTATACAAACACTACTTAACAGACAACTATCAATTGTATATGTATGTTGTAACCCATGTAAACATATCCCCTTTTTTGTTTCTCTTTCTAGAAATTTGATTGTTCTTGTTTGTCCATTGTATTGTGAAGCATGTAATTATCTGCAGTTTTATACAAATGACATTACTTTGTTCTACTTTCCTTCAAAACGAGTTGTGTTCAAAACCAGTATGAAGTATCGCATATGTGTCAGCAATTCTCATTTCATTGCAAATTGAAATTGAAGTTGTAGATTAGTGGGTGCATTCATGTTTTTAATATATATACCTTGTATGTGTTACATCGACTCCGTTAATTAGTTTAAAACCATAAGGGGTTTGTTCCTCAAATCCTAAGGCAATGACTTACAACATTATTCAAACCAGCAGATTAACAAGCATGGTATCATCCAGCCAAACAAGTATACATAGGTGTGTGATTACTAGCAGCATCGTATTCAAGAATTAGATTAGTGTTTACTAACTTCTCATTTGTCGTGTCATTCTAGGTTTTTATTTTCTTTGTTTATATGCAGATTTCAATCAACTTCATTTATATACTCAAAGCACATAATCATACATATCCTAGCATCAAGCATATACTAACTGAAAGAGATTTAAATGGATATGTTTACTCACCTAGTTGTTCTGCCGATTTCCAGTTTCTATCTTCTTCTCTGTTTTAAGTTGGTCTCGGCCACTTTCTTCTCTTCCATTTAGTATTCAAGATGGCTTCTAAGATATGGGTTTATGCTGATATTGGTGTGTATTTATAGATGGAAATGGTGCAATGTATAAAGGTTTTGCAAGGTAGTTTATAGGCTGTCTTAGCTTGATGGGTGTTGTTGTAGTGATTAATAGGGAAACAACATCTAGTTGGAGGAAAACAGCTATGTTTTATGGCTAATGTCGCAGCTGTTGTATCTAAATATATGTAGGTTTTTGTATAGTCTATTTATGGAAAAGGATGTGCTATAGTTGATCCTATGTGCTATCACATAACAGGGTATGGCCAGGTAATTTGATATATAAGCTTGATGTTCATCCATGTGCAAAATGCAGGAGCTTATAGGCTAGGTTCTGATGCACATTAGATTGATTGAAAAGGAATACTTTGATAAGGCTTCACTCTACATATAGAAAAGTCATGACTGAATATAGTTTTGGGTACAAACATGTGCTGTCTGTTCTTGGATGCGTTTTCAAGTGGCTTACTTGGCTATTAAGTATTTTAAACCATTAATACTCTCCTATGTTCACTGTTTTGACTTTGCAATTCCTGTACCAGCACATATTTTCATTAAATGGCTATATTATAGGTTACTAGGCTAGAATTACATATGGACATACTTCATCTTTAAGAGATATGAGACATTAATTTGCATATACAATGAGCTAGGGTACTTTCTTGAACCTATAGCTACAAATCAATGTAAATAAATATGTTCTCCTTATTTTGATATGATTTGCTTTCACTGAAGTCTGTTGCATGATGTTCTTTATTCATTAGTTGTCATACAATATTCTATGTACACAAATAAAATATCTACTTAAGTTCAAAACAGAAGTTACTGCCTTGACTTATATATATATATACACATACATATATATATATATATATATATTACATTATACACATACATATACGCTAATGGTCATAAGAATTTGTGTATTCTAAGATTTTATAAAAAGAATTATTTCAAATCTTCTCAAATATTAAAAGTCATTTTACGTAAGCAAATCATATTTTTATATAAATAAAAATATAAGTTTTGAATGCAAAAGGAATTGTTAAAATAACATTTGCCCATAAAACACTACACAAAACTATAGACAAATGATTATTCACATTTATCTAAATTTCCAAATTAAATATTATTTAATCAAATTTAATTATCAGCACAATTTAATATTTAGATTATAACGTTGGTCAAGAAAATCCGGGACATTACATGTAGCTACCCCCAATATTAAGGTGCACCCCATGGTACCCCACTCGCACGGTCTCCGCCGTAATGCCACAAAAATATACGTAGTTTCTCATCCTACGCTAGAGTGACGTATGGTTCTCTACATAACAACGCTACGTTCCACGTAGAACTGCCATCGCCATGCTATGTAAGTGTACGGACTGCCACCGTTGATCGAATTGGATCACAGAGTAATGCCCTAGAGTCTATGATACATCACCAGAGAAGACATGCATGTATCTTGACTTTCCCACGTACGTATCGGTTGGAAGCTTTTCAGATATCTATATACACAGATGTTAAGGTCTGCATTTTCTGTGGATATGGTCCCACCTGACCACTCCCTCAACTAATGAAAGACGAACAAGATTGAGAACTAATGACCTGGCCCAAGAGCAACCACAAACAACAAATCCTAATTGGCACGTCCTCGCCCATAGCCTTGATAGAAAACGGTCAATGGTCTGTTTGTTTAACTCTCCGCCTTTCCGCATCATGCATCACGCTGACTGTCGATGGTAGGTACCGACGTCTTGCTATGAACTAATGGTTAGACCTGTCAGGCCACAAGAGTAGTCATAACCTAGCCCATTCACAGGGCAACTCAGATCGTTGAATCACCTATGCCACCCTACAGTGTTTTAATTGCCCACTATCGTGGCAATCAAGGCATACTCACCGGGTAGAAACGCGTAGACCTAACCTCTGTGAATACAGTGGAACGTTGTCACAGCACAGAGGGCTACCAGGGGTACTCTCCATGTCCCAAGAAGCTGCGTGATTCCCCTTACAGTCATTCGGAGCTAGCAAAATATTAGCAGAACAACAGAATAATCAGATGGACGTGTGCTCCCCTCGTGCCTCGTAACACTGCAATAATCTACCCCGTTGGGTTATTCACTATCAACGTACGGATTAGTCCAAGCGCCTCAGTTTAATGTGTTATTAGACCCTATTGTAACAACCCGTAAAATGCGAGCCAGTTTGAAATTTTTATTTTGGCAATTTTGGCGAATTTTGAATATTTAAAATGAATTATTTTAAATAATATCAACGGAAAATTTATTTTGAATATAATTCGAACGTATATATTATACGCGTCGTCGTTAGAATATATAATAATTATATATAATTATAAAAGGAATTGAAAATGGCGCGGTAGTTCGAAAATTCGATTTCTAATTTCAAATGAATATACAGAATTCAATATAAGTCAGAATTGAACGAAACAAGAAATATTTGAATCTGTATAACTATATCTTTGTAACGAAGTTAACAAACTGAGATTTCATTTTAGAAATGATAAGATATGTCCAGTTTAAAATTAGAAATAGTCGCTGTGGAATTTATATATATTTTTATATATATAAGGCCCTTAAAAATGGACATTTTGCAAACGACCTCGGATTTCGACGAAACCAGTTTTGTTGGGTCCGTGATGTCAAGTTATTGCTAGGTTTCAAATTTCATAATTTTTCGAATCAATATGTGAGCGTGGCAAAAGAAAACGCGTTTGACCAGTTTCAGTTGATTTTAATCGACTGGAAATTGGCCATTTTTCAAACGGTCTCAGAATTCGACGAAACTAGTTTTGTTAGGACCGTATCGTCAATACGAAGCTAGAAAATATTTTTCGGGAATTTTTAGAGTTAGTATGAGGCCCCGGTAATTTGAAATGTACGTTTAAAATTCAATATAGTGATTTAAATGTAAATTTAATGGAAACTGATTCAAATAGTCGAATCAGCCTACGACACATATCCCATTGTGCTCGGAATGGGGGTAGAACGCTATGGGCGACAGGCGGTGGGCCTCGTTTCGAGGTCGTTTATGAAAGTCAACTTTTTCCGATTAAAATAATAAAAAAAAGGGAAAATATATTTTCCCCCTTTATCATTGGCCCCCCTTTCACGTTTCATTTCAAATCAGAAAACAGATAAAAAAAAAAAAGAAGGGAAAATAAAAATCGCGCCGCCGCCCTGGGGCCCCGGAGCCACCGACGTCCGCCTCGCCAGTCTCCACCGGAGCTTCCCCTTCCCCTCCTCGTTTCCATCCATCTCCTCCACCCTCAGCTCGCGCGAGCCCTCGATTCGAACCCCAGAGCAACCGCCCCCTCCGCCTGCTCGAGGACCCCCCCCCATCGCGGTGCCGACCACTCGACAGCCCCCCTCTCCCTGTAAGTTTCCTGATCTTGTTTTTGTTTTTTTTTATTTTCTTTAAAACGTTTTTTTTTATTTACTTTAAAAACTGAAATTTTGTATAAGATTTTAAAACTGAAATTTTAATTAAGTAAAAACTGATTTTAGATTTTTTTTAAGAAGTTATAAAACTGATTGTAATTAGAATTCAGAACTGATTTTGTTTTGGAAATCAAAACTGAATTTTAAAAGGAAATCAAAACTGAAAATTAAAGGAAATCAAAACTTAATTTTTAAAGGAAATCAAAACTGAAATTAAAAGGAAGTTAAAACTGAAATTTTAAGGAAGTTAAAACTGAAATTTTAAGGAAGTTAAAACTGAATTTTATTTTAGTATAAAACTGAATTTTATTTTAAGCTTTAAAATAGGAAAAGGTTTAAACTTTAAAAGGAAAAAGGTCGGATCTTTATTAGAAAAAAAAAAGGGAAAACTTTTTATTAGAAAGGGCGAAGTCTATATTTTTGAAATAGGATTTTTATATATTGAATAGCGAACTAAAAATTCGATTTTTATATATTGAACTTCGATAGAAAAATTCGATTTTTATATATTGAACTTTGAAATAAAAATTCGATTTTTATATATTGAACTTTGAAATAAAAATTCGATTTTTATATATTGAACTTTGAAATAAAAATTCGATTTTTACATATGTAGTGAAAGCGGACAACGAAGGTGGCGAAGATGCGATAGCGATGAAGACTTCTATCAATGAAGAGCCGTCGAGCTAGGATAGCTATATGTGAGAACTCCTCACCTTTCAATTTAATTTTTCTAGTTATATATATACTAGGATGCAGACGGTGCTTAGTAGCACCCGACACCCGTCATCCACAAACCATGGATGGCTTGTTTGTTAAATTGTTTGGTTGTGTAGTTAGTTATATGATTTGATTTGAATGTGGTTTGTGGTGTGAAAAATCGAATCGATAAATTGGTTAGGATTAGACGTGCTCCGTTATAAGGCGAAGGAGTAAGGCTAGGTTAGACTCTTACTCCAAATTTTGTGGTTTGCATAACGAATTGATTTGATTGATGTGTGAATGGCGTGGGCCTTCACTAGACCGGGGATAAGGCTAGGCCTTGTCCCGTTTCTAGTATCGTGCCGTTATGCCGCCGAAATTTTCTAAAATATGTTAGAAAAATAAAAATATCATTTTATTGTGTAAATGAATTGAATAGAAATTCATAGGTTGAAATAAAATGTTTTATCGTTAAAAATATAAATTTTTAACGTGAAGTGAATAAAATAAAATATTCATTTATAAGCCGGACGGTTTGTTTATGTACACCTATTTGAATGACATTGATTGGGTCGATAAATTTTACACATCGCCCAACGGCACAAATAAAATATTTGTTTGATTGTTTGAAACCCCACACGGGTGTTAGGATGAAATATGTAGTTCACTCATCCTAATTGATTAAATATGTCGATCGATTGATTGACAGGCTGTTATAAGCGTTGAATATCTATATTTGATGCTTATACAGTGTAGTGCACTTTGGTTGATGGTTGAGTATTTTTCAATGCTATTATATACATGTGTTGTATGGAAATCCATATAATTAACTTTATATGGTAATTGATTGGGCCACATTCCGATTTGAAAAATAAAGAATATTATAAAATAAAAGTTCATGTGTTGACAGTACTCATTCATTGAGATTGGTCATGTGTTGAACGAAATATTTTGATAATAACAACTATTTTGAAAAAGAAATATTTGAAATAGAATATTTGAAAATAGAAATTTATGAAGCCGTGTTGATTAGATTGACGTCATTTTGACGTGAACGATATTTGAATCGATTTCGAAATTAATTGAAAACGATTTCGAAATGAATTGAATTGAAAACGATTTCGAAATGAATTGAATTGAAAACGATTTCGAAACGAATTGAATTGAAAAAGATTTCGAAACGAAATGAATTGAAAACGATTTCGAAATGAATTGAATTGAAAACGATTTCGAAACGAATTGAATTGAAAACGATTTCGAAATGAATTGAATTGAAAACGATTTCGAAATGAATTGAATTGAAAACGATTTCGAAATGAATTGAATTGAAAACGATTTCGAAATGAATTGAATTGAAAACGAATTCAAATTGAATTGAAAACGAATTCAAATTGAATTGAAATTTGAATTGAATAGAAATGAATTTTAAAACGAATTTATAAAGAAGAATTCAATTTTGATTTGAATTGAAATGGTAGTTGAAAATGTTTTTGAAACGAATTCAAAACTATTTATATATAATTCGTTTTAAATAGAAATCAACGAAATATATATTATATATATTATATATATAATATAATGGCCTGAATAGAACGCGCCGCGCCGCGGCAGTTCGTGAATTTCGACCATTTATTTCAAACGGACATTACGGGAGATCCGACCGTCGGATTCTCCTAAAACCGGAACCGTTGGGTTCGTATCGAAAAAATCTTTCTAACGAATATTAGAAATTTGAAATCTAACGGTTGGATTTGGAATTATGTCCAAATCAAATTCGAAAAAGGTCGCTGTAAGTGCGGTTCGATGGCCATTGATGGAAATCGACTGTACGGGCCTTGATAAAATTATTAAAAATATTAATAATTTGTGTAAAATCATAAGAAATGACTTGTGAAGATTTGGGATGAAAAACTCCATATTTGAAAGGATAAAAATAGATTTTTATCGAAATGAACTAGTTTTGAACTAGAATTATAATTCTATTTATTTTTAAATAAATAAATTGAATTCGAAAAGGGTTTTAAAAATAACCAAAATTTCCAATGATTGCATTGGAGTGGATTTGAATCGAAATTGTCTTCGGAATATTTCGATGTTGGAATTCGGGATTATACAGATGTTGTTATGGAAATTTGAAAGATATATTTATATCGTTATTTCCAATGCGATATTTGTTAGTCGTAGAATTTGATATTGAATATAAGCCGATATATTTTCTATTCAGAGCCTTATATTGAATATCAAATGGGATTTGGGTTTGTCGTGAATGGTGTCTTCACTAACACTGTTCTTGAACCCAGTTGAGAAAAGATTAAATCTTTTTATTTAGATTTAATGAAGTGTACCAATTAAATGATATTTAATTGGAATTGAATTGGTATTGATTTTTGGGTTTATCGTGAACAGTGTTTTAAATAACACTTGTTCTTTAACCCGATAATTAATGGAATGTGATTTTGGGTTTATCGTGAATCGTGTTTTAAATGACACTGATTCTTTAACCCAGATAATGATTAAAACTAAGTGGAGTTTTAATGAATCTTTAATTAGATTGAAAAGATCGAGAATGGAGTATCACCAGTTTTGCTCCAGGCGATAGTTAAATCTTTAATTAGATTTGAACGTGAAATTTAGAAACTAACTGTCGGTTAGCCAAGCAGAATGGTTTTCTGGATATTGATCTGATGTTGGTTTCGGCCTTCGGGGTTAATATTTGGGGAATTATTCTCTTGATTAATTTACGGTTAGTGACTAATGAATTGGAATGAGGCGTATGTTGTGTTTGTGTAACACTTATTTAAAATATACGCGAGTTATTCGGAAAGACCGGGTTTATCCCATTCTGAATAACTGATACGACGATAAGTCGAAGATGAAGACGATGGTCGAAGACCGGAGGTCTTCACGTCGTTTGGGTGATAGCTGATGATCTTGATTGGGCTGTACACCCAAGAAGATGGAAACAGTTGGTGATCGTCCAGACGTACTTGGAGATCGATGGATATGCGGGGTACTAGGTGCCTCCGGTTTCGTTCAGACCCAGAACGGACTTGTAAATGGACTGTGTGACTGACATCGGATTTCATTCTGTGTGACTGATATCGGTTGCATAGGATGGTTTGCCTGTGTGGCATGCTAAGATGCAAATGATCAAGGCTTCTGTTGAAAAGCGAAGTCTTGTGCTTGATGATCAAAGCACGGCCTTCGTGGCGTAGCTTTGTGTAACGTTTACCTCGCGTGTTTCACACCCGGTATGAACCAAAAACGGGAGACGGACCTCAGGGAGGACTTGCGTTTCTTTCTAGCTAGAAGTGGCGTCAGTGGTTTTACACGCCCTGACGAGTTTGACTTATGTGGTTGTTGCTGTTGCGAGGCGCCTCGGTTATATCGGTTTCGGCCGATGCATTCTGGTCGGCTGACGGACCAGACTTACACCCCATAGGGTGGGGAAACGTAGTGTTCAGGCATTTTAATCCACATCGGTGGACCGGCCCTGACGATCCAAAGGCTTGACAGAGTACTTGCCTGAGGGGCGGGCTAGAGCGTCTCGAATCGGTTGAGGACTATCTTTTGCCTCGGTTCATAGATGGAAATCCAATTTCCAAATACGTGACATTTGCGGTTTTATTTGTAAACCTATATATGGCGACATGATATATGGTACCCATGCCGCCTATGATTGATACTTATGATTTGAAGTTGTTTTATACACTATACACTTATAATAGTATCAAATGATTTGTTTTAAACGTATCAAGCATTCTTTGGCTGTTATAAGGGAAAACCCTATCCCCCGGCTTGCGTTGCATTGTGTGATAGGACCTGGGTCTTATAACAGCTTCATTTTTCTTTATTTAGCATTGCGCTGTTGTTTCATGCACTGGTATTCTTGGGAGGAAACCCGTTCCGTGTTATACGGCGTGGTCCCTTGATTTACCTAATGATTTAAGATAAAGATTAATAACTGTTTTAGTTCTCACACCAGTCCCATGACTGACCTGGAGTTTATTGTTTTAACCTAAACTCTGGGTGCCCTTATTTTGACACGGGCAGCTAGTAGTTTTGGTTTTGCAGATTTATATTCACAGGATCCTGGTTTACAGCTGGAACGATATCCGGAAAGCTTTGTATCCGTATATCTTCTTCTAGTTGTGTAATGTATTATTTTCCGCTGCTATTTATTTAAATGTAATTTAAATCTCTGATATTTCTGTGTAATATTCAATTATACTTTGTATATTCTTGTAATCTGATGCATTGTTGTAATATATAATGAAATGTTCTTCTGTATGCGTTCTGTTTTGTCATGTTCTCAAACGATAGGGCGTTTCGAACGGCCTGAATCGGTTTAGCGACTGGTTCGGACCGAGCGAAATTCGTTGCCGTCACAGTTGGTATCAGAGCTTTGGTTTACAAAGCAGAGAACAAGACACATTAGAACCTTACGAAAGAATTCATCAGATATTGGATTAGTAATATCCAATGAGAATGACTCGTTAGAGATGGGATCAGTAGTATCCTAGAACGAGTGTGAAGGGTATATTTTTCAAATGAAAACAATTTTGTTTTGAAAATTTAAATCAATTATTCGTATTTGATTATTTATTTATATTGATTAGGATAATCCAGTATATATAGATTTTGCGTATACGTCTGATCCGCGTGTATTCAAAGTTTTAATATATTGAATAGATATAGCATTACACTCTAGTCGCCCGAAGATGATATTGATGATAGCGATCGCATCATCAACATTTATGTTCGAGTTTCGAAGGTGTGATTTTCTATATATTTCCTATTAGACTGGTGTGAGAACCAAAAACTAAATTAGATAGGGCTAATTGTTGTGATTTGGCATCAAGAATCTGATTTTTGACTATATATCAAAAGTATGAATTTGAAACGTTAAATTCACTAATTGATTGATGTTTGTGTTGTTTGTTTATTTGTTTGCTAATTTTTAGCCATTTAGCCTAATTGAACCGAATATTGAACTGTATTGAAAATTGGTCGCATTTGCTTGCATATACATATATATCATTGAACAGGTCATAGCAAGGAGGCTAGAGCAGAGAATAAAATTTGTTTGCCCGACAAATAGGTACATGTTTACTACATAATTTCCTGTTTTGTTTGGGTGATGATGATTTTGTGAGCCTATTGGCTAGCCGTTTGGCCTTTTCTTTTTCTTTTTGAGATCCGAAGGACCGGGGAAGCTATTTGAAATTCCCCGATGCTCCCGGTGCAGGGGAGGTTATGGCGAAATTTTTCGAAAATTTAGGGTGTTAGCCAAATTTTTGAAATTTTGAAAATTCTCAGAAACTAAAGAGTTAGAGAATGGAAGCCAGACCGAACGTAGAGTTGATTAATCAAACCACTTTCGACTTTGTTCCTTTTCGGGGACGAAAAGTTTTAAGTGGGGGAGATTGTAACAACCCGTAAAATGCGAGCCAGTTTGAAATTTTTATTTTGGCGAATTTTGAATATTTAAAATGAATTATTTTAAATAATATCAACGGAAAATTTATTTTGAATATAATTCGAACGTATATATTATACGCGTCGTCGTTAGAATATATAATAATTATATATAATTATAAAAGGAATTGAAAATGGCGCGGTAGTTCGAAAATTCGATTTCTAATTTCAAATGAATATACAGAATTCAATATAAGTCAGAATTGAACGAAACAAGAAATATTTGAATCTGTATAACTATATCTTTGTAACGAAGTTAACAAACTGAGATTTCATTTTAGAAATGATAAGATATGTCCAGTTTAAAATTAGAAATAGTCGCTGTGGAATTTATATATATTTTTATATATATAAGGCCCTTAAAAATGGACATTTTGCAAACGACCTCGGATTTCGACGAAACCAGTTTTGTTGGGTCCGTGATGTCAAGTTATTGCTAGGTTTCAAATTTCATAATTTTTCGAATCAATATGTGAGCGTGGCAAAAGAAAACGCGTTTGACCAGTTTCAGTTGATTTTAATCGACTGGAAATTGGCCATTTTTCAAACGGTCTCAGAATTCGACGAAACTAGTTTTGTTAGGACCGTATCGTCAATACGAAGCTAGAAAATATTTTTCGGGAATTTTTAGAGTTAGTATGAGGCCCCGGTAATTTGAAATGTACGTTTAAAATTCAATATAGTGATTTAAATGTAAATTTAACGGAAACTGATTCAAATAGTCGAATCAGCCTACGACACATATCCCATTGTGCTCGGAATGGGGGTAGAACGCTATGGGCGACAGGCGGTGGGCCTCGTTTCGAGGTCGTTTGTGAAAGTCAACTTTTTCCGATTAAAATAATAAAAAAAAAAAGGGAAAATATATTTTCCCCCTTTATCATTGGCCCCCCTTTCACGTTTCATTTCAAATCAGAAAACAGATAAAAAAAAAAAAGAAGGGAAAATAAAAATCGCGCCGCCGCCCTGGGGCCCCGGAGCCACCGACGTCCGCCTCGCCAGTCTCCACCGGAGCTTCCCCTCCTCGTTTCCATCCATCTCCTCCACCCTCAGCTCGCGCGAGCCCTCGATTCGAACCCCAGAGCAACCGCCCCCTCCGCCTGCTCGAGAGCCCCCCCCCCATCGCGGCGCCGACCACTCGACAGCCCCCCTCTCCCTGTAAGTTTCCTGATCTTGTTTTTGTTTTTTTTTATTTTCTTTAAAACGTTTTTTTTTATTTACTTTAAAAACTGAAATTTTATATAAGATTTTAAAACTGAAATTTTAATTAAGTAAAAACTGATTTTAGATTTTTTTTAAGAAGTTATAAAACTGATTGTAATTAGAATTCAGAACTGATTTTGTTTTGGAAATCAAAACTAAATTTTAAAAGGAAATCAAAACTGAAAATTAAAGGAAATCAAAATTGAATTTTTAAAGGAAATCAAAACTGAAATTAAAAGGAAGTTAAAACTGAAATTTTAAGGAAGTTAAAACTGAAATTTTAAGGAAGTTAAAACTGAATTTTATTTTAGTATAAAACTGAATTTTATTTTAAGCTTTAAAATAGGAAAAGGTTTTAACTTTAAAAGGAAAAAGATCGGATCTTTATTAGAAAAAAAAAAGGGAAAACTTTTTATTAGAAAGGGCGAAGTCTATATTTTTGAAATAGGATTTTTATATATTGAATAGCGAACTAAAAATTCGATTTTTATATATTGAACTTCGATAGAAAAATTCGATTTTTATATATTGAACTTTGAAATAAAAATTCGATTTTTATATATTGAACTTTGAAATAAAAATTCGATTTTTATATATTGAACTTTGAAATAAAAATTCGATTTTTACATATGTAGTGAAAGCGGACAACGAAGGTGGCGAAGATGCGATAGCGATGAAGACTTCTATCAATGAAGAGCCGTCGAGCTAGGATAGCTATATGTGAGAACTCCTCACCTTTCAATTTAATTTTTCTAGTTATATATATACTAGGATGCAGACGGTGCTTAGTAGCACCCGACACCCGTCATCCACAAACCATGGATGGCTTGTTTGTTAAATTGTTTGGTTGTGTAGTTAGTTATATGATTTGATTTGAATGTGGTTTGTGGTGTGAAAAATCGAATCGATAAATTGGTTAGGATTAGACGTGCGCCGTTATAAGGCGAAGGAGTAAGGCTAGGTTAGACTCTTACTCCAAATTTTGTGGTTTGCATAACGAATTGATTTGATTGATGTGTGAATGGCGTGGGCCTTCACTAGACCGGGGATAAGGCTAGGCCTTGTCCCGTTTCTAGTATCGTGCCGTTATGCCGCCGAAATTTTCTAAAATATGTTAGAAAAATAAAAATATCATTTTATTGTGTAAATGAATTGAATAGAAATTCATAGGTTGAAATAAAATGTTTTATCGTTAAAAATATAAATTTTTAACGTGAAGTGAATAAAATAAAATATTCATTTATAAGCCGGACGGTTTGTTTATGTACACCTATTTGAATGACATTGATTGGGTCGATAAATTTTACACATCGCCCAACGGCACAAATAAAATATTTGTTTGATTGTTTGAAACCCCACACGGGTGTTAGGATGAAATATGTAGTTCACTCATCCTAATTGATTAAATATGTCGATCGATTGATTGACAGGCTGTTATAAGCGTTGAATATCTATATTTGATGCTTATACAGTGTAGTGCACTTTGGTTGATGGTTGAGTATTTTTCAATGCTATTATATACATGTGTTGTATGGAAATCCATATAATTAACTTTATATGGTAATTGATTGGGCCACATTCCGATTTGAAAAATAAAGAATATTATAAAATAAAAGTTCATGTGTTGACAGTACTCATTCATTGAGATTGGTCATGTGTTGAACGAAATATTTTGATAATAACAACTATTTTGAAAAAGAAATATTTGAAATAGAATATTTGAAAATAGAAATTTATGAAGCCGTGTTGATTAGATTGACGCCATTTTGACGTGAACGATATTTGAATCGATTTCGAAATGAATTGAAAACGATTTCGAAATGAATTGAATTGAAAACGATTTCGAAATGAATTGAATTGAAAACGATTTCGAAACGAATTGAATTGAAAACGATTTCGAAACGAAATGAATTGAAAACGATTTCGAAAGGAATTGAATTGAAAACGATTTCGAAATGAATTGAATTGAAAACGATTTCGAAACGAATTGAATTGAAAACGATTTCGAAACGAATTGAATTGAAAACGATTTCGAAATGAATTGAATTGAAAACGATTTCGAAATGAATTGAATTGAAAACGATTTCGAAATGAATTGAATTGAAAACGAATTCAAATTGAATTGAAAACGAATTCAAATTGAATTGAAATTTGAATTGAATAGAAATGAATTTTAAAACGAATTTATAAAGAAGAATTCAATTTTGATTTGAATTGAAATGGTAGTTGAAAATGTTTTTGAAACGAATTCAAAACTATTTATATATAATTCGTTTTAAATAGAAATCGACGAAATATATATTATATATATTATATATATAATATAATGGCCTGAATAGAACGCGCCGCGCCGCGCCAGTTCGTGAATTTCGACCATTTATTTCAAACGGACATTACGGGAGATCCGACCGTCGGATTCTCCTAAAACCGGAACCGTTGGGTTCGTATCGAAAAAAGCTTTCTAACGAATATTAGAAATTTGAAATCTAACGGTTGGATTTGGAATTATGTCCAAATCAAATTCGAAAAAGGTCGTTGTAAGTGCAGTTCGATGGCCATTGATGGAAATCGACTGTACGGGCCTTGATAAAATTATTAAAAATATTAATAATTTGTGTAAAATCATAAGAAATGACTTGTGAAGATTTGGGATGAAAAACTCCATATTTGAAAGGATAAAAATACATTTTTATCGAAATGAACTAGTTTTGAACTAGAATTATAATTCTATTTATTTTTAAATAAATAAATTGAATTCGAAAAGGGTTTTAAAAATAACCAAAATTTCCAATGATTGCATTGGAGTGGATTTGAATCGAAATTGTCTTCGGAATATTTCGATGTTGGAATTCGGGATTATACAGATGTTGTTATGGAAATTTGAAAGATATATTTATATCGTTATTTCCAATGCGATATTTGTTAGTCGTAGAATTTGATATTGAATATAAGCCGATATATTTTCTATTCAGAGCCTTATATTGAATATCAAATGGGATTTGGGTTTGTCGTGAATGGTGTCTTCACTAACACTGTTCTTGAACCCAGTTGAGAAAAGATTAAATCTTTTTATTTAGATTTAATGAAGTGTACCAATTAAATGATATTTAATTGGAATTGAATTGGTATTGATTTTTGGGTTTATCGTGAACAGTGTTTTAAATAACACTTGTTCTTTAACCCGATAATTAATGGAATGTGATTTTGGGTTTATCGTGAATCGTGTTTTAAATGACACTGATTCTTTAACCCAGATAATGATTAAAACTAAGTGGAGTTTTAATGAATCTTTAATTAGATTGAAAAGATCGAGAATGGAGTATCACCAGTTTTGCTCCAGGCGATAGTTAAATCTTTAATTAGATTTGAACGTGAAATTTAGAAACTAACTGTCGGTTAGCCAAGCAGAATGGTTTTCTGGATATTGATCTGATGTTGGTTTCGGCCTTCGGGGTTAATATTTGGGGAATTATTCTCTTGATTAATTTACGGTTAGTGACTAATGAATTGGAATGAGGCGTATGTTGTGTTTGTGTAACACTTATTTAAAATATACGCGAGTTATTCGGAAAGACCGGGTTTATCCCATTCTGAATAACTGATACGACGATAAGTCGAAGATGAAGACGATGGTCGAAGACCGGAGGTCTTCACGTCGTTTGGGTGATAGCTGATGATCTTGATTGGGTTGTACACCCAAGAAGATGGAAACAGTTGGTGATCGTCCAGACGTACTTGGAGATCGATGGATATGCGGGGTACTAGGTGCCTCCGGTTTCGTTCAGATCCAGAACGGACTTGTAAATGGACTGTGTGACTGACATCGGATTTCATTCTGTGTGACTGATATCGGTTGCATAGGATGGTTTGCCTGTGTGGCATGCTAAGATGCAAATGATCAAGGCTTCTGTTGAAAAGCGAAGTCTTGTGCTTGATGATCAAAGCACGGCCTTCGTGGCGTAGCTTTGTGTAACGTTTACCTCGCGTGTTTCACACCCGGTATGAACCAAAAACGGGAGACGGACCTCAGGGAGGACTTGCGTTTCTTTCTAGCTAGAAGTGGCGTCAGTGGTTTTACACGCCCTGACGAGTTTGACTTATGTGGTTGTTGCTGTTGCGAGGCGCCTCGGTTATATCGGTTTCGGCCGATGCATTCTGGTCGGCTGACGGACCAGACTTACACCCCATAGGGTGGGGAAACGTAGTGTTCAGGCATTTTAATCCACATCGGTGGACCGGCCCTGACGATCCAAAGGCTTGACAGAGTACTTGCCTGAGGGGCGGGCTAGAGCGTCTCGAATCGGTTGAGGACTATCTTTTGCCTCGGTTCATAGATGGAAATCCAATTTCCAAATACGTGACATTTGCGGTTTTATTTGTAAACCTATATATGGCGACATGATATATGGTACCCATGCCGCCTATGATTGATACTTATGATTTGAAGTTGTTTTATACACTATACACTTATAATAGTATCAAATGATTTGTTTTAAACGTATCAAGCATTCTTTGGCTGTTATAAGGGAAAACCCTATCCCCCGGCTTGCGTTGCATTGTGTGATAGGACCTGGGTCTTATAACAGCTTCATTTTTCTTTATTTAGCATTGCGCTGTTGTTTCATGCACTGGTATTCTTGGGAGGAAACCCGTTCCGTGTTATACGGCGTGGTCCCTTGATTTACCTAATGATTTAAGATAAAGATTAATAACTGTTTTAGTTCTCACACCAGTCCCATGACTGACCTGGAGTTTATTGTTTTAACCTAAACTCTGGGTGCCCTTATTTTGACACGGGCAGCTAGTAGTTTTGGTTTTGCAGATTTATATTCACAGGATCCTGGTTTACAGCTGGAACGATATCCGGAAAGCTTTGTATCCGTATATCTTCTTCTAGTTGTGTAATGTATTATTTTCCGCTGCTATGTATTTAAATGTAATTTAAATCTCTGATATTTCTGTGTAATATTCAATTATACTCTGTATATTCTTGTAATCTGATGCATTGTTGTAATATATAATGAAATGTTCTTCTGTATGCGTTCTGTTTTGTCATGTTCTCAAACGATAGGGCGTTTCGAACGGCCTGAATCGGTTTAGCGACTGGTTCGGACCGAGCGAAATTCGTTGCCGTCACACCTATATCTAAACATTCAATTATGCGCTTGCTCTACCTCATCAGGTTTCCAGTTAACTTGGTTATTTCCAACTATATTGACTTATCATTTAAGTTACCAAGTTCTTTCCAAACCCTTTATATCTTTAAGAAATGGGTCCCTCTTGCTTATTAATTTGGTTACAAAACATAACCCTTTTGCATTCATTAATAAGCCCATAACATGTTATTCTCTAGATTGTAATTCAAGGTCTGTAATCTACAATCTTTTATATTATTCATAGTCCAATTTCATAGTTACCATAACATGTTCTACTTAATATGTAATTAAGTATATCTCAATCCATATGTTTTCTGTTTAACATGTCACTTATTATTTAACATGTTACTTATTATTTATGATTAAAGTAACTTATTTCATTTCATATATTCACCATGTTCTTTCTTATTTAATCATAATTCCACCTTTCACTGTTACTACAACTTGTCGTTGTTTACTTACTAACTTAGTTCTCTTAACTAAGGTTTACTAATAAGTTTCCCTTCCATTTATTATAACTTGCGTTATAATTTCCACTTGTCCATAGGACAAGCTTTTAACATTGTTATTCCTATCAGCAGATTTTAGATTCTCAAGATTACATATTACTTAATTTATAATTAAGTACAGCTTATTACATTTCATAAGTTTCCCCCTTTTTCTGTACTCATTACGAATAACAAGTTTTAGGTTCCCAAATTTACTGATTACTTAATTTATAATTAAGTACAACTTATTTCATTACATAAGTTATCTCATTTTCCTTATCGTTTATTACAACCTAAGTTATAATCTTCACTTGTCCCTAGGACAAGCCTACCTCTTGTATAACATTATCATTAATTACAATAGGTTATTATCATTCCCCGTTCATTACACTTCTGTAATGGCCCGCAAATCCGTACTACCTGAGTTGACTACATACATCACACGTCTAACCCAAACATCATAGAAATACGAATCATTTTTTTTAGAAGAAAGAGGTAGAAGAAGAACAGAAATAACAACACAGAATCTCACATCGCAGCGGAACAAAATATAATATATCATAACTTTTGAAATACAAAATTTGTAACTGTATATCATACAATTATCAGAGTACAGCACTTACAACACAGCGGAAACAAAAATACTATATATCTAACCCTGAACTCTCCTTCTCCAAGCTCCTTTAGATCCTGCAAAATCCTGAACTACTTAACCGCTCGTACAAATTTGGGCACCCAAGAGTTTAGATAAAACAAAAAAAATAAACTCTGGGTCAGTCATTGGACTGGTATGAGTAAACAATTTGAGAAAATAAACGATATGACCACGCTATATAACACGGAATGGGTTTTTCCCTTATGAGAATCCAAAACACTTGATTTAACTTTCAAATCCTTTTAAAAGAAAACAATAATCTTTATATCAAAACTCTTTGATATTATAATTGTGTCTAAATCAAATAAATAGAAATTTAGTGGAACGCTTTCATCTCACACTCC
Organism: Allium sativum; assembly: GCA_030737875.1. Taxonomy (NCBI): domain Eukaryota; kingdom Viridiplantae; phylum Streptophyta; class Magnoliopsida; order Asparagales; family Amaryllidaceae; genus Allium; species Allium sativum. The sequence continues at coordinate 360,373,963 of CM060921.1, read as the reverse complement.
ACATAATAATATACAATCAAAACTGCAAGCACTTATTGGATAATGAATTTCCAACTATGAAAAGGTATGGAACCACCTTCCAATAGTGTATATCTAGAGGAGAATACACTAAGTTCAACAAGAACATCTTGTAACCCGGCCATACATGACCGACCACTCATTTCGCTTGAGTGTATCGAATGTATATCACCAAAGGTTGGGATCAGCAACCGTTTCCGAATGGGACAACATCGAATAGAATAAAGAATGAAATAAATTTCTCTAGATAGGTGATAATACAACCTGATTGGGAGCTACCCACTTAGCCATGCTGCCTGCCTGATTTTTGTCATTTCCCGGTTGTTGAGGCCTGAGGCAACGATTATTATCATTCGTTGATAGCACAATCACTTTGAATGCCATATGGTCAGATCCATTAATCACTAATTGATTTGCATAAATATAATCTGGATATTATGCTTAGAGAATAAATTCTCCTCCACCATATATATTTATACAGACCAACGTATGCAATCATTGGAAATACTCTGTCAGACATCCATCCATATATGTTCGTTTGGGATTGAACGAAACCAAAGGCACAATTTCCATAAATGGAAAAAGCCCTTGCACTTTACTCTGTCTTCGATTATCTTTATATAGTCTGATTCGCAACGCTACTGCCAATACAGAGTGGTTCTCGGATAATAATCAAACTGGTCTCTTCATATTGACAATGATATTGGCAAACACTTCGATAGTCGGATATTTAACTATCGAAGAAAAACAAACATCCATTCAAAACATCAAACAGTCATTGGGCCCCTTAATTAATATTTCATTAATTAAATCACTTCTTCATTTCTTTACCAATATTTGTTAACCAAATATTTTCAATAATCAACTTGGCCTCTTATCCTACTTGGAAAACATTTCCATATCTCGCCTTCTTTTATTTTCTATACTTAGAAAATATCTTCTATTTATAAATGGAAAATATTCCAATTACTTATTTCTTTCCCGAACTCTGTTATTTTTATACTCAAGAAATATTTATTTATCCTATTTTCAAAATTCCACTTACTTGGGTTAAAACGAATGTTGTATAAAACATCGTTACAATAACCCAAAATATTGTATTCAGCTAAACTCTTTTAACATCTTTTCGAGAACGAATCTTGCTATTTACAGTTAATAATGAAATCAATCAAGTTGGGGTATAACTACCTCCCATACCTTGACTGAATAACTTGTTTAAATTCAAAACAGACAAGACGACTTATCTCAAATCATCAACATCATATTAAACCAATTATCCATATCTTTTAAACGTGTATACATTTCTCTCTATTTTTATCAGATTAAATTTACTGATTTCCTTTTTGTTTATAACATTCTATTTTAATTTCGTTTCATTATCGCATTCTATGTATATATATCAATTCCTAATTATGAAATCTTCTTAAAATATTCTATCTCCTTAAATTTCCGGAAAATTTCGCCATAATCTCCTTTGTACGGGTCACTCGATACAACTACAAAATGCCTCTATGGGCCCTTTATATTCAAAAAGAAAATCAAAAAGCCAAGCGGCTTGCGAATTCGGCGTATAAAATCTCGTATTAAATTAAATATGTACCTTTTGGTTGGACATTTCAATTTATATCTCTTCATATACTTCATTCCAAACATGCTTAACACATACCCAAATATTCCCATTTGGTTTCAACTCGATCCATTCGTCTTAACCCAATTCGATAATTTATTTTCTAATTAGCTATTTTTCCTATTTCACTTCTTTGTATGAACATAACATGTTCGAATAAAATATTAACTTGCTTATAAACAAATTGAATTCCATTTTCAATTCAAGTTTCATATTCAATTTCGAATACGAATATACAAACCCCTTTTCTGATCCAAAGTCCAGTTTTGATTTAAAATTCCATTAACTAATTTTTTTCTTCAAATTAGTTAATTTTGTTCAATAATTAAAAATCTGATTTTTGTTTCAAAAATCATTTCATTTACACAACTTGAGTTCATATTTATTTTACAACTCAAGACTGGATTTTTCTAATGGAAATTCGGATTTTATTTACTTAAAATCCTTTTATTTATTTAAATAAACTGTTATTGTTTTATAATAGTTATGGCGCTGTTTTTCTGAAAATTTGATTTTGACATAACTCGAAATCTATACGACAAAATTCAGAATTTTCTCTTCCATTATAAAGCTATTATCAAATCGGTCCTACCGATTCTTGTTTCAAATTATTTCGACTTAAATTGAGTTCTATTTACTCAATTGAAGTTCGAAATGCCAATTTATGAACTGCAGCGCTGCGGCGAGTTTGTTTTAATTATATTTAACATATAAATGTTTTAAACTTCATTTATATATAAATTCTATCATGATTCTAATATATTTTAATATATATTAAACCAATCTTCCCAATTCAACTTATTATTTCTGATCTTCCCAGATCGCCAATTATTTCGTATCTCAGTTATAATTTATTTATAATTCAATCTTCTATATTAAATTATAATTCCTTTATAAATAAACTATTTATAAAATTTGATATAATCGAAATTTCAAATTATAAATCCTTATGATTTATCTCATCTTAGTTTATATTCTGAATTCTAGAATAAAACCGTCGTCCCCTTTTCGAAATGATTTCAAATTATATTTTAAATTCATACTTAAATTTAAAGTTAGCAATTATCTCTTGATAATTTATTCACCATATTTATAACATTGTTTATAAATTTACTTGTTTTATATTTAAACAAGTCCATTTTGAAATCTATTTAAAACGTTATTTTGGAATATTCTATTTATTATAACTTATCTATATAAATATAGAATCTATTTTCATATTTAAATTTAAACTTCTATTTAATACAATCGTAATATCATTTCTGTAAATATTTTATTTAAACAAATTCGATCAAATCGAATTCAAATCATAAATCCATACGGATTTATTTTTAGTTCAATTTACATCCTGAACATCAGAATAAATTTCTTCGTTTCCTTCTTTAAAAAGATTCCCCATTTCTATTTTTAAATTCACATTTGAATTTAAATATTCAAATTATCAAATAATAATTTCTTTCCCATTCATTTATGAACACCATTTATAAATTCATTTCAATTCCCTAATTATCCAATGAAAATAATACCATTTTATTTATAAACACTGTTTATAAATTTACTTCAATTTTAATTTATAAACATTATTTATAAATTCAATACTTCAATTTCCTGTATTATTTAATTTGTAAACATTCGTTTATAAATTCAGTACTTTTTTCATATTTAAAAAAGTTAATATTTCTATAGCTTATTAAAAATTCAAAATCTATTTTTAAAAATAGATTTCCCCTTTTAAATCTCAAATATCCTTTTCATGATATTTTTATATATCAACATTTTGACCCTAGTGATATTTAAACAGTCAAACCACTCAATTATCAATCAACACATCATATATGATAATATATGTGAAAATAAACAAATAATAATATTTTTGAGGAATCCAGTTGGATCCCTCCAACCTGTTTTACCTGCATCCACAGACGTTAGCCAATATAAATAATACCCATCCTGCTTCGAGCTAGGATATCGTTGTATAGAACGTCATCCACTATCATAGCATGGGGCGTATAGGGTCATCCGCTAATGATACTGCGGGCATCCGCTAATGATACTGCGGGAATCCAACCACCAATATATAGATATAATAACCAGAAACACCAATCCTAAATAACTAATATATATTTAATAACAACCACAATAATATTTTAATGCAACCAAACAACCATCAATTATTTTTAACAACTAAAAATAATTCTAAATAATAAATAAAGTGAGTTTTACTCACCATGATTTTATTTGCCAAATGTCCCAATTTAAATCAAATCGAATGTCATTCAATTCAAATGAATCCTGCTTAATTCTGATTGACACCACATACTTCACACTTTTCCCACCCTTGTATAAATAAAGTATATCATATTATAATTTATTTATTTTTATTAGATTATATAAAACTAAAGAAAATTACTTAAATTAATTGTTAAAATTCATTACCTTCATTCATGGCAATGCTGCTTCTTCCCCAACTCTTATTCGAACCTGCCCGTGTCCCTTTCATCATCACTACGATATCCTCCATACCCCGTCTCTTTCAATACCTTACTGCTTATTTTTAATTTTCCAGAAATTTCGATGTCCAGACAAAAATAGCTGAACTCATCATCACCCAAATTGGTATATATATCCCGCAACATCAAAGCTCCACACAGACCTCCTGCTCTACTCACCATCATTACGACAATCAGCTTGCCACTCCTTCTATCGAATCAATCACCATCAGCTAATCGTCGTCCAAACAACTGTCTTCAACAAACGACCATTGGTGCTCCCTCAAAGTCACAGTTCGCACTTCCCAATCTAGCTACCACGACAGTCCCATTCCTCCATCAAAATAAACTCGACATCTTCCCCAAAAATCCCAATCCGTACCCTTCTACGTATGGCACAGTGAAGACAGCGTCACTTCTCGCACCAAAATACACGAGATTGTGTTGTCAACCTCGCCTTGCTATCATAAACAAATCACAAATATTGACATGTTTTCCTGCTTCCCCAATCTTCTTGGCGAGGCTGATCTAGGGCTATTGAGTTCCAGAACAAAATCGAGCCAACTAAAGTGCATACCAGAGTGAAGCCTATCGTTGAATGAGCCTAATGAATTCGAAAGGAAATGATTCCGTTGAGAAATCAAATTGTAATGGTTTATTGAAGGATTAGAATAGGATAAGAGGAGTTCGATTTTTATTTCGTTTTGTATGAATTGAAAAGAGTGAGGAATATAAAAGGAAAAGGGGTTTCAATTTATAATTTATAGGCTTTGATATAAATACATTGATTTTTAAAAGAGGATCGACCATTTTAATTTCAACACATACAGCTTTCGATTTTAAGTGAGGAAAATTCTATTTTTATTAATTTCATTGTCTGGAAGGAGAATGAGTTGCAAAAAGGAATGGAGGAAGGGTCATTGCAGTTTTATACAGGCAATTACTTTAACATTAAGGAATAGGGACTACGCAAGGTACAGATAGGTTAGGGTGGGCCTGTGGGAGAGGAAGACCTCAGTGTACGTTGTTAGGAAGCTTACGGTAGAAGAAAATTTTAGTTATAGCTTAGGGAGGAAGGAATTGTTATATATATATATAATTTAGTTGATTTGAACAGATATTATTTAATTAAATTATCACGTGTATCCAAACTCCTATTTGGGCGCAACAACCGGCATTCCTAGGATTGCACCACTATTCTGAACACACTGGAACATGTTTCATAGCCCAACACGATCATATGTAGAAGATATTAATTTAAATCAATATAAATTAAATTCAAAACAATTAATTTTCGATAATAAATTAATATTATTATTCTAATTCAAACAGAATTTTGTATCGATCGTCTGAACTGTTTTCAGTTCAGTTTTAAATTTTGAATTCAATTAAATTCCTTTTTGTATTATGATTATATATATATTCGAAATAAATCGTATTACGAATATTAAAACGATAATTCTATATAAAATCAATTTATATTATCAACTCAATATTTAAATCCATATTAAATATTTAAAATTAACCAACCAAAAACCCGGGTCGTTACATTCTCCCCCTTTTAAAAGAATTTCGTCCCCGAAATTACTAAGGTAGGAAAAATGGTACAAACCCATTTCTTTTCAAAATCCATTTATTTTGGAACTCAACCTTTCATACTTCTACAATAAATTTAGTTCCACCAAAACTTTTGGTTTTCATTTATTTAATTCGAAAGATCTACAGTCAATACATTTACATCCAACCTGTATTCCATTAAATTTATTCGAATCGATTCTAGTGAATTTATTTACTTCAATCCATTTAACTTGCTTAAGTTAATTTTAATTCCAGAATTCAAATTCCCAGGTTTTCATTTCAATCCTTTTGAAATCCCGTAAATATATACATATATTTATTTCCATCTTAAACTCAAAACATTTGAATATTCAAACCAACTTATTTTCTTTCAAACAAATTTCCATTGAAAACTTTTCTAAGGTAGCAATCCATCACTTAGAAACTTGAAAATGAACACTGATGATGCTGCATTCACCATCAGAATTATTTCCCAGCTACTGAAATGAGTTCAGTGCTTTATCACTTTCGAAATTCATTTAAAACTATTTTTAATCAAAAATCCTTCCAAAACAAAGCTATATTATTTTAATGTACTTCAGAAAATATTTTCCAAATCTCCCAAGATTTAAATTCTTAATTCAAATTCTGAATCCAATTTCAGTTCATCTCATTTGTATATTTCATTCATATACAAATTTTTATTTAGTTATATATAACCATTTAATTTCTTATTATCTCACTTGATTATAATAATAACAACCAACTCATCCATGTAATATAATAATTTCAGAAAATTATTCTTTCTATATAAAAATAGAATTTTGGGTAAAATTATTTCATTTACCTATTTTAAAACAATATTGTGTCAAATTGCTCTGCCCAAGGGTTTAAAAATTCCTTATCGACTTCGTGGCCTCCCACAATTCGATCAGAATTCATAAACCACTTAATAGACTAGCCAACACAATATAAAATAATTTTTTATATTAATTAACAAATATGTGCTCTCGTATATATACACCCAACTCATTCTAGGGTACTACTGACCCTATCTCTAATAAGAACAATCACACCAAAGCCTAGGTATTCGCTCAACCTAAGCTCTGATACCAGCTGTAATGGCCCGCAAATCTGTACTATCTGAGTTGACTACATACATCATACATCCTCACAGAAATACGAATCATTTTTTTTAGAAGAAAGAGGTAGAAGAAGAACAGAAATAACAACACAGAATCTCACATCGCAGCGGAACAAAATATAATATATCATAACTTTTGAAATACAAAATTTGTAATTGTATATCATACAGTTACCAGAGTACAACACTTACAATACAGCAGAAATAAAAATACTATATATCTAACCCTGAAGCCTCCTGCTTCAAGCTCTTTTAGATAGATCTGTAAAATCCTGAACTACTTGACTGCCCATACAAATTTGGGCATCCAAGAGTTTAGGTAAAACAAAACAAAATAAACTCTGGGTCAGTCATTGGACTGGTATGAGTAAACAATTTAAAACAGTTTGAGAAAATAAACGATATGACCACGTCGTATAACATCGAACGGGTTTTCCCTTATGAGAATCCAAAACACTTGATTCAATTTTCAAATCCTTTTGAAAGAAAATGAAATCTTTATATCAAAAATCTTTGATATTGTAATAGTGTCTAAATCAAATAAATAGAAATTTAGTGGAACGCTTTCATCTCACGCTCCACATAATAATATACAATCAAAACCGTGAGCACTTATTGGGTAATGAATTTCCAACTATGACAAGGTATAGAACCACCTTCCGATAGTGTATCTATGGAGGAGAATACACTGGGTTCAACAAGAACATCTTGTAACCCGGCCACACATGACCGACCACTCATTTCGCTAGAGTGTATCGAATGTATACCACCAACGGTTGGGTCAGCAACCGTTTCCCGAATGGGACAACATAGAATAGAATAAAGAATGAAATAAATTTCTCTAGATAGGTGATAATACACCCGAATTTGGAGCTACCCACTTAGCCATGTGGCCTGCCCAATTTTTGTCATTTCCCGGTTGTTGAGGCCAGAGGCAACGATTACTTACCATTCGTTGATAGCACAATCACTTTGAATGCCACATGGTCAGATCCGTTAATCGCTAATTGATTTGCAAAAATATAACCTAGATATTATGCTTAGAGAATAAATTCTCCGCCACCATATATATTTATATAAACCAACGTATGCAATCATTGGAAATACTCTGATGGACATCCATCCATATACTTCCGTTTTGGGATTGAACGAAACCGAAGGCACAATTTCCATAAATGGAAAAAGCCCTTGCACTTTACTCCGTCTTCGATTATCTTCATATAATCTGATTCGCAACGCTATTGCCAATAAAGAGTGGTTCTCGGATAATAATCAAACATGTCTCTCCATATTGACAATGATATTGGCAAACACTTTGATAATCGGTTATTTAACTATCGAAGAAAAACAAACATCCATTCAAAACATCAAACAATCACTGGGCCCCTTAATTAATATTTCATTAATTAAATCACTTCTTCATTTCTTTACCAATATTTGTTAACCAAATATTTTCAATAATCAACTTGGCCTCTTACGCTACTTGGAAAACATTTCCATATCTCGCCTTTCTTTATTTTCTATACTTAGAAAATATCTTCCATTTATAACTGGAAAATATTCCAATTACTTATTTTTTGCCCGAACTTAGTTATTTTTATACTCAAGAAATATTTATTTATCCTATTTCCAAAATTCCACTTACTTGGGTTGAAACGAATGTTGTATAAAACATCGTTATAACAACCCAAAATATTGTATTCAACTAAACTCTTTAAACATCTCTTCGAGAACGAATCTTGCTATTTATCAGTTAATAATGAAATCAATCAAGTTGGAGTATAACTACCTCTCAGACCTTGACTGAATAACATGTTTAACTTCAAAAAGACAAGATCACTTATCTCAAATCATCAACATCATATTAAACCAATTATCCATATCTTTTAAACGTGTATACATTTCTCTTTCTATTTTTATCAGATTAAATTTACTAGTTTCCTTTTTGTTTATAACATTCTATTTTAATTTCGTTTCGTAAAAACGTGGGAATGCGAGCCGATTTAAAAAAAAAATTGGCAATTTTAGCGAATTATGAATATTTAAAATGAATTATTTTAAATAATATCGACAAAAATATATTTTGAACAAAATTAGAACGTATATATTTATATACGCCGTCGTTAGAATATAAATATTTATTTATGATTATAAAAGGAATTGAAAATGGCGCGGTAGTTCGATAATTCGATTTCAAAGTTCAAATGAATGTATCGGGTGCAAAATAAACCATATTTTAGTGAAACCAAAAATATTAGAATCCATTTGACAATATCTTTCCAATGAATCCGAAAATTTGAAATTTCATTGCGGGAATCAAAAGATATGTCCAGTTGAAAATTCAGAATAGTCGCTATGGAATTCTGGCCCTTAAAAATAGCCATTTTTTGCAAACGACCTCGGTTTTCGACGAAACCACTTTTGTTGGATCTGTGATGTCAAGTTATTGCTACATTTCAAATTTCGTAATTTTTCGAGTCAATATGTCATTGTGGCAAAGGAAAACGCGTTTGACCAGTTTTAGTTGATTATAATCAACTGGAAAATTGCCATTTTTCCAACGGTCTCAGAATTTGGTGAAACTAGTTTTGTTAGGACCGTATCGTCGATACGAAGCTAGAAAATATTTTTCGGGTATTTTTAGAGTCCATACGTGGCCCCGGTAAATTGAAATGTACGTTTAAAATAGAATATATATAGATTTATATTTTAAATTAAAAAGAAACATATCGAAACAGTCGAATCAGCCTACGATACATATCCCATTGTGTTCGAAATGGGGGTAATACGCTAGGGACGACAGTCGTTGGGTCTCGTTTGGAGATCATATGCAAAGTCAACTTTTATGGAGAAAAATAATATTAAATTATTATATATATATATATATAATCATTTAAAACCCCTTCCCTCCTCTCTCTCTCCTCTCAGTCACCCGTTCGAATTAAAAAAAATTGTGCCGCCTCTCCTCCACCAGCGCCTCGCGCGCCTGCGCTGCTAGGGGGCCGCCGACTACCACCGTAGGGACGCCACCCTCCCCTCCTTTCTCCTCCCTCCCTCTCTCCTCCGCAGCCAAGACCCCCAAATCCATCTAAATCGAGCGCCACTCGAAACCTTAGGCCACGCCACCGTCCACCATAGCTCCACCCCACCTAGCCGCGACCGGCTACCCCCTCCCAGACCCAGCTCCAGTGCCTCCTCCGCCCCCTGCTGACTCCGGCACCACTTCGACGCAAAACAGCCCCCCCCCCTCTTCTAAAACTCCAATTGTAAGTTTTTCTTTATTTTATTATCTGGTTTAGTTCTCTATTATAAAAATGCGAGTGTTGGTCATAGGAAAAAAAATGATTTTTGCTTAGGTTAAAATAGAAAAGGTCTGAACTTTAATGTAGAAAAGATTAAATCTTTGATTTATGAAAAGATCGGATTTTTAACTATGAAAAGATCGGATTTTTAACTATGAAGAGATCAAATTTTTAACTATGAAAAGATCGGATTTTTAACTAAGAAAAGGCAAGATTTTTATTGGATAAAGATATGATTTCTACATTATAGAAGTATTAAAATTCAATCTTTATATTAGAAATAGATATAGTAAAATATAATTTTTATATAGAGAATAGCGTGATAAAAATATAATCTTTATTATATGAACACCGTTGTAAAAACAGAATTTTTATCTATATAGTAGCGGTGTAAAAGTAGAATTTTTATCCAAATATAGTGATTATAAAAATATGATTTTTATATATGTAACGGCTACGGACGATGAAATTGACAAAAGGCAAGCACGATGAAGATCGCCTACATAAGAAGAGCCGCGGCGTTTGGTTTAACTAGTCGGTGAGAACTTCTCACTTTAAATCTTGTTTTCTAGTTAAAAATATATACTAGGATGCAGACGGTGTTTAGTAGCACCCGACACCCGTCGTCCACAGACCATGGACGGTTTGTATGCTTGTTTGATGTGTTGTGAAATTTGTTTGTGGTGTTGAAGTGAAATCAATAATAAAATGTTGATGGTAGAAATAAATTAATTATCATTAAAAATATAATTTTTAACGTGAATATGAATATAGTGAATGTGAATAAATAAATATTCATTTATAAACCGGACGGTTTGTTTATGTACACTTATTTGAAGGATATTAATTGGGACGATAAATTTTACACATCGCCAACTGCACAAATAATATTCAGTGTTTGTGGATTGAAACCCCACACGGGCGTTGGGATGATATTTAGCGTACACTAATCCCAATTGTTTAGTGATATGTCGATCGTTTGATTGACAGGCTGTGTAAGCGTTAAATATTTATATTTAATGCTCATGTAGTTGTGTGGTGCACTTTGGATGATGTTTGATTATTTATCGTTGCTATTATATACATGTGTTGTATGGAATCCATATAATTAACATTATATGGTGATTGATTGGGCCTCATTCCAATCGGGAAAATAAAGAATATTATAAAAATAAAGATTCATGTGTTGAATACAAAAATAGTCATGTGTTGACGATGCTCATGTGTTGAGAATATTCATGTTTTGAAACTTATCATGTGTTGAGTAAAATATTTTAAACAATAAAATTTACATCTTTATCATATTTAAGATTAGAAACTACTTTACGGTTGGAGTCTGATTAAAAATCAAACGATAGATAACATAATTTTATAAAATATATTACATAACAAAAATAGTCATGTGTTGACAGTACTCATGTGTTGAGATTAGTCATGTGTTGAAAGAAATATTGATTTATGTGTTGAATAGAATAAATATTCATTTGTTGAATATAATAACGAATTTATTGAAATATATAAAGCCGTGTTGACTAGAGTTGCGCTATTTTGACGTGAACAATATTTATATCGATTATATTCGTTTTTATAATGAATATAGAAAAGGTAGTGATTTCAAAATATAACGTTTTGAAAATATTATCATTTATGTAGTAATGATATGAAATATTCAATTTTGATTTGAAATTGAATATGGATTTGAAATGGTTTTGAAAACAAATTTAAAACGAATTATAAAATACATTTTGAATTGAAATCGACAAAATATAATATATATATATATAGATATATATATATATATAGATATATATATATATATACCATACATATAATGGCCTGAATAGAGCGCGCCACGGCAGTTCGTGAATTTCGACCATTGACTTCGAATGGACATTACGGGAGATCTAACCGTCGGATTCTCCTGAACCGGAACCGTTGGGTTCGAATCGAGAAAAGCTTTCCAATGAATATTAGAAATTTGAAATCTAACGGTTGGATTTAGAATTATGTCCAAATCAAATTTAGAAAAGGTCGCTGTAAGTGCAGTTCGATGGTCGTTCATGGAAATCGACTGTACGGGCCTTGATAAAAATATTAATAATTTGTGTTAAATCATAATATGTGAATTTGAAAGAACTGGGATGAAAAACTCCATATTTGAAAAGATAAAAATAGATTTTTATCGAGATGAACTAGTTTTGAACTAGAATTAAAATCAATTTATTTTTGAGATAAATAAATTGAATTTGAATTGGTTTTGAAAATAACTAGAATTTCCAATATATATAAAGTGGAAGTGGATTCGAATCGAAATTGTCTTTGGAATATTTTGATGTTGGATTCCGTGATTATACAGATATTGTTATGGGAATTTGAAAGATATATTTATATCGTTATTTCCAATACGATATTTGTTGGTTTCAGAATTTGATATTGAATATAAGCTGATACATTTTCTATTCAGAGCCTTGTGTTAAATATCAAATGTGATTTGGGTTTGTCGTGACTCGTGTTTTAGGTGACATTGGTTCTTTAACCCAGTTAAAGACAGGATATTGATTTTTGAGAAAATTAAAACTAAGTGGAGTTTTAATAAATCTGTTATTAGATTGAAACATGAATTGATAATTTAAGTTATCAAATTTGGAAAGTGAGCGAGATTGGAGTATCACCAGTTTTGTCCAAAGCAATAGTTAAATCTTTAATTAAATTTGAACGTGAAATGGTAATTAATTTTACCGATAACACCGTGGTGTTAGATATGGAGTATTACCAATTTTGCTCCAGGGGATGAATAGGTTGGGATTGGGAAATAAAATAAATCCCGACTAGTTTGGAAAACCATAATACGGTTTGAAATGATGTCCAAAGGAAGATTAAAGAATAAATTTAGAAGAATTTATTTTTGATAAAATTAATGGGAACCTATTCCCTAATAATGTGAAAATTTGAATAAAGGAATATTCTGAATTGGAATGAGGCGTATGTTGTGTTTGTGTTACACGTGTTTATTATATACAAGGGTTATTCGGAAAGGCTGGGTTTACACCCATTCTGAATAACCGATTCGACGATATGTCGAAGATGAAGATGGTGGTTGAAGACCGGAAGTCTTCAAATCGTTTGGGTGATTACTGATGATCTTGATTGGGTTGTACACCCAAGAGGAGGGAATCAGTTGGTGATCGTCCAGACGTACTTGGAGATCGATGGATATGCAACCAGTTTCGTTCAGACCCAGAACGAACTTGTAAATGGATTGTGTGTCTGACATTGGATTTTATTCTATGTTGATTTATCTCTATTAAATATACATCTGTTTGGCAGCGGAGAATTTATTCTCTTGATTAACGCCCTTCTCTGAGACGTACGAGCTCAGAGGTTGTATATCGATGGACATCAGTCGCATGGAGTGAATTACCTATGTGGCACGCCTAAGTGGCAGATGATCAAGGCTTCTGTTGAAAAGCAAAGTCTTGTGGTTGATGATCAAAGCATGACCTATGTGGCATAGCTTTGTGTATAGCGTGAATTCGCGAGCCTCACACCTCGGTATGAGTCAAAAACGGGATAGTGACTGCAGGGAGAGCACGACGTTTCTTTCTAGCTAGTGGTGGTGTCAGTGCTTAAACTGGTTGACATTTATATACTTTTCACCGGTGTGGTTGTTGGAATGCGAGGCGCCTCGGATATAGGTCTGTTAGGACCGGGAAACATGTGTTCAGGAATAACTAATCCTCAAAAGTAAGAGAGGACCAGCCCTGAAGATCCAAGGATCATAGTGGGGTCCTGAGACATTTGCTAGAGTGTCTCGAATCAGAGAGGAGCTTTCCCCTTGTCTCGACTCATGACGGAAATCCAATTTCCAATACGTGATATTGCATTTTTATTTGTAGAGCCTAGTATGGCGACATGATAGATGGTACTTATGCCGCCTATGATTGATATTTATGATTTGAATTGTTTTGACACTATACACTTATAATAGTATCAAATGATTTGTTTTAAACGTACCAAGCATGTTTGGCTATTATAAGGGAAAACCCTATCCTCCGGCTTGCGTTGCATTGTGTGTTGGGACCTGGGTCTTATAATAGCTTCATTTTTTCAAAGAGCATTGCGCTGTTTCGTTATATGCACTAGTATTCTTAGGAAGAAACTCGTTCCGTGTTATACGGCGTGGTCCCTTGAATTACTCTCTTTTAAGGTAAAGTTTTAAATAACTGTTTTAGTTCTCACACCAGTCACATGATTGACCTGGAGTTTATTGTTTTAACCTAAACTCTGGGTGCCCCTATTTTCGACACGGGCAGCTAGCAGTTTTGGTTTTGCTGAATTATATTCATAGGATCCTGATTTACAGCTGGAACGACGCTCGAAAAGCTCTGTATCCGTGTATTACTTTTGGTTGTGTTTTATATTGTTTTCCGCTGCTATGTAATTTATTGTAATCTCTGATATTTTTCTATTGTATAATATTTATTCATACTCTGTATATTCTTGTATCTGATGGAATTGTTGTAATATACAATGAAATGTTCTTAAGTTTGCGTTCCGATGTGCCTTGTTCTTAATTCAATCTGTGCTTTCCTTCACGGGGAAGTTCGGGTCGTATCAGTTTGGAATCAGAGCTTTGGTTTACAGAGCTCGAGAACAAGACACATTAGAACCATACGAAAGAATTCATCAGATATTGGATTAGTAATGTCCAATTAGAATGACTCGTTAGAGATAGGATCAGTAGTATCCTAGAACGAGTGTGAAGAGTATATTTTTCAAATGAAAACAATATTGTTTTGAAAATTTAAACCATTTTATACGTATTTGAATATTTTATTTGTATTGAATTTGGATAATCCAATTTATAAAGGTTTTGCATATACGCGTCATGAACGTATATTCGAAATTTTAATATACTGGATAGATATAGAATCACATTCTAGTCACCCGGAGATGGTACTGATAATTGTCATGACATCATCAGTATTTATGTTCGAGTTTCGAAGGTGTGATATTTATATATTTCCATTAGATTGGGGTGAGAACCGAAACTATATAGATTTATTGTTGTGATTTGGCATCATAATGTTCTGTATATATAACAAAAATTATGAATTTGAAATGTTAATCCATTAATTGATTGATGGTTGTGTTGTTTGTTTATTTGTTTGATAATTTTGAAACCATTTAGCCTAATTGAACCAAATAGCGAAGTGTATTGAAAATTAGTCGCATTTGTTTGCATATACATGTACTTACATTGAACAGGTCATAGCAAGGAGGCTAGAGCAGAGAATAAAATTGTTTGCCCGACAAATAGGTACATGTTTACCATAATTTACTGTTTTGTTTGGATGATGATGATTTTATGAGCCGATTTGCTAGCCGCTTGGCTTTTTCTTTTTCTTTTGGATTGAAGAAGGCCATGGGAGGCTATATGAAATATCCCGAAGTCCCCGATGCAGGGGAGGTTATGGCGAAATTTTTCGGAAATTTAGGGTGTTAGCCAAATTTTTGAAAAATTTGAAAAGTTCTTAGAAACTGAAAAGTTGAAGGACTTAAGCCGTAGTGAAAACAATGAAAGTTGAGTTGATTTGTGAAACAACTTTCGGCTTCGTTCCTTTTCGGGTACGAAAAGTTTTAAGTGGGGGAGATTGTAATAACCCGGAAATGCGAGCCAATTTAAAATTTTTATTTTGGCAATTTTAGCGAATCGTGAATATTTAAAAAGAATAATTTTAAATAATATCGACGAAAATTTATTTTGAATAGAATTAGAACGTATATATTTATATACGTCGTCGTTAGAATATAAATATTTATTTATAATTATAAAAGGAATTGAAAATGGCGTGGTAGTTCGATAATTCGATTTCAAAGTTCAAATGAATGTACCGGGTGCAAAATAAACCGGATTTTAGTGAAACTAAAAATATTAGAATCCATTTGACAATATCTTTCTAACGAATCTGAAAAATTGAAATTTCATAGCGGGAATCAAAAGATATGTCCAGTTGAAAATTCAGAATAGTCGTTATGGAATTCTAGCCCTTAAAAATAGCCATTTTGCAAACGACCTCGGTTTTCGACGAAACCACTTTTGTTGGATCCGTGATGTCAAGTTATTGCCAGATTTCAAATTTCATAATTTTTCGAATCAATATGTGAGCGTGGCAAAGGAAAACGCGTTTGACTAGTTTCAGTTGATTTTAATCAACTGGAAAATGGACATTTTTCCAACGGTCTCAGAATTTGGTGAAACTAGTTTTGTTAGGACCGTATCGTTGATACAAAGTTAGAAAATATTTTTTGGGTATTTTTAGAGTCCATACGTGGCCCTGGTAAATTGAAATGTACGTTTAAATAAAATATATATATTTATATTTTAAATTAAATGAAAACTTATCGAAACAGTCGAATCAGCCTACGATACATATCCCATTGTGTTCGGAATGGAGGTAATACGCTAGGGACGACAGTCGTTGGGTCTCGTTTGGAGATCATATGCAAAGTCAACTTTTATGGAGAAAAATAATATTAAATTATTATATACATAATTATTTAAAACCCCTTCCCTCTTCTCTCTCTCCTCTCAGTCACCCGTTCAAATTAAAAAAAAAATGTGCCGCCTCTCCTCCGCCAGCGCCTCGCGCGCCTGCGCCGCTAGGGGGTCGCCGCCTACCACCGTGGGGATGCCACCCTCCCCTCCTTCCTCCTTTCTCCTCCCTCCCTCTCTCCTCCGCAGCCAAGACCCCCAAATCCGCCCAAATCGAGCGCCACCCGAAACCCTAGGCCGCGCTACCGGCTACCACAGCCCCACACCACCTGGCCGCGACCGCCTACCCCCTCCCAGACCCCACTCCAGTGCCTCCTCCGCCCCCTGCTGACTCCGGCACCTCTTTGACGCAAAACAACCCCTCCCTCTTCTAAAACTCCAATTGTAAGTTTTTCTTTATTTTATTATCTGGTTTAGTTCACTATTATAAAAATGCGAGTGTTGGTCATAGGAAAAAAATGATTTTTGCTTAGGTTAAAATAGAAAAGGTCTGAACTTTAAAGTAGAAAAGATTAAATCTTTGATTTATGAAAAGATCGGATTTTTAACTATGGAAAGATCGGATTTTTAACTATGAAAAGATCGGATTTTTAACTAAGAAAAGGCAAGATTTTTATTGGATAAAGATATGATTTCTACATTATAGAAGTATTAAAATTCAATCTTTATATTAGAAATAGATATATAAAAATATAATTTTTATATGGAGAATAGCGTGATAAAAATATAATCTTTATTATATGAACACCGTTATAAAAACAGAATTTTTATCTATATAGTTGCGGTGTAAAAGTAGAATTTTTATCCAAATATAGTGATTATAAAAATATGATTTTTATATATGTAGTGGCTACAGACGATGAAATTGACAAAAGGCAAGCACGACGAAGATCGCCTACATAAGAAGAGTCGCAGCGTTTGGTTTAGCTAGTCGGTGAGAACTTCTCACTTTAAATCTTGTTTTCTAGTTAAAAATATATACTAGGATGCAGACGGTGTTTAGTAGCACCCGACACCCGTCGTCCACAGACCATGGACGGCTTGTATGCTTGTTTGATGTGTTGTGAAATTTGTTTGTGATGTTGATGTGAAATCGATAATAAAATGTTGATGGTTGAAATAAATAAATTATCGTTAAAAATATAATTTTTAACGTGAATATGAATATAGTGAATGTGAATAAATAAATATTCATTTACAAACCGGACGGTTTGTTTATGTACACTTATTTGAAGGATATTGATTGGGACGATAAATTTTACACGTCGCCCAACTGCACAAATAATATTCAGTGTTTGTGGATTGAAACCCCACACGGGTGTTGGGATGATATTTGGCGTACACTAATCCCAATTGTTTAGTGATATGTCGATCTTTTGATTTACAGGTTGTGTAAGCGTTAAATATTTATATTTAATGCTTATGTTGTTGCGTGGTGCACTTTGGATGATGTTTGATTATTTATCATTTCTATTATATAGATGTGTTGTATGGAATCCATATAATTAACATTATATGGTGATTGATTGGGCCTCATTCCAATCAGGAAAATAAACAATATTATAAAAATAAAGATTCATGTGTTGAATACAAAAATAGTCATGTGTTGACGATGCTCATGTGTTGAGAATATTCATGTGTTAAAACTTATCATGTGTTGAGTAAAATATTTTAAACAATAAAATTTACATCTTTATCATATTTAAGATTAGAAACTACTTTACGGTTGGAGTCTGATTAAAAATCAAACGATAGATACCACAATTTTATAAAATATATTACATAACAAAAATAGTCATGTGTTGACAGTACTCATGTGTTGAGATTAGTCATGTGTTGAAAGAAATATAGATTCATGTGTTGAATAGAATAAATATTCATTTGTTGAATAGAATAACGAATTTATTGAAATATATAAAGCCGTGTTGACTAGAGTTGTGCTATTTTCACGTGAACGATATTTATATCGATTATATTCGTTTTTATAATGAATATAGAAAAGGTAGTGATTTCAAAATATAACGTTTTGAAAATATTATCATTTATATAGTAATGATATGAAATATTCAATTTTGATTTGAAATTGAACATAGAGTTGAAATGGTTTTGAAAACGAATTTAAAACGAATTATAAAATACGTATTGAATTGAAATCGATGAAATATATATGATATATATATATATATATATATATATTATGTATACAATGGCCAGAATAGAACGCGCCGCGCCGCGACAGTTCATGAATTTCGACCATTGACCTCGAATGGACATTACGGGAGATCCGACCGTCGGATTCTCCTGAATCCGGAACCGTTGGGTTCGAATCGAGAAAAGCTTTCCAATGAATATTAGAAATTTTAAATCTAATAGTTGGATTTGGAATTATCTCCAAATCAAATTTTGAAAAGGTCGCTGTAAGTGCAATTCGATGGCCGTTGATGGAAATCGACTGTATGGGCCTTGATAAAATTATTAAAAATATTAATAATTTGTGTAAAATCATAATATGTGAATTGGAAAGAACTGGGATGAAAAACTCCATATTTGAAAAGATAAAAATAGATTTTTATCGAGATGAACTAGTTTTGAACTAGAATTAAAATCAATTTATTTTTGAGATAAATAAATTGAATTTGAATTGGTTTTGAAAATAACCAGAATTTCCAATATATATAAAGTGGAAGTGGATTCGAGTCGAAATTGTCTTTAGAATATTTCGATGTTGGATTCCGTGATTATACATATATTGTTATGGGAATTTGAAAGATATATTTATATCGTTATTTCCAATACGATATTTGTTGGTTTTAGAATTTGATATTGAATATAAGCCGATACATTTTCTATTCAGAGCCTTGTGTTTAATATCAAATGTGATTTGGGTTTGTCGTGAATTGTGTTTTAGGTAACATTGGTTCTTTAACCCAGTTAAAGACAGGATATTGATTTTTGAGAAAATTAAAACTAAGTGGAGTTTTAATAAATCTATTATTAGATTGAAACGTGAATTGATAATTTAAATTATCAAATTTGGAAAGTGGGCGAGAAAGGAGTATCACCAGTTTTGCTCCAAAGCGATAGTTAAATCTTTAATTAAATTTGAACGTGAAATGGTAATTAATTTTACCGATAACACCGTGGTGTTAGATATGGAGTATTACCAGTTTTGCTCCAGGGGATGAATAGGTTGGGATTGGGAAATAAAATAAATAATTACTTCGGTGTGGTTCGCTAATCCCGACTAGTTTGGAAAACCATAATACGGTTTGAAATGATACCAAAAGGAAGATTAAAGAATAAATTTAGAATAGTTTATCTTTGATAAAATTAATGGGAACCTATTCCCTAATAATGTGAAAATTTGAATAATGGAATATTCTGAATTGGAATGAGGGGTATGTTGTGTTTGTGTAACACGTGTTTATTATATACGAGGGTTATTCGGAATGGCCGGGTTTACACCCATTCTGAATAACCAATTCGACGATATGTCGAAGATGAAGATGGTGGTTGAAGACCGGAAGCCTTCACATCGTTTGGGTGATTACTGATGATCTTGATTGGACTGTACACCCAAGAGGAGGGAATCAGTTGGTGATCGTCCAGACGTACTTGGAGATCGATGGATATGCGAGGAAAGTGCCTTCGGTTTCATTCAGACCCAGAACGAAATGGACTGTGTGTCTGACGTTGGATTTTATTCTGTGTTGATTCATCTCTATTAAATATACATCTGTTTGGTGGCGGAGAATCTATTCTCTTGCTTAACGCCCTTCTCTGAGACGTACGAGCTCAGAGGTTGTATATCGATGGACATCAGTCGCATGGAGTGAATTGCCTGTTTGGCACGCCTAAGTGGCAGATGATCAAGGCTTCTGTTGAAAAGCAAAGTCTTGTGGTTGATGATCAAAGCACGGCCTGTGTGGCATAGCTTTGTGTATAGCGTGAATTCGCGAGCCTCGCACCTCGGTGTGAGTCAAAAACGGGATAGTGACTGCAGGGAGAGCACGACGTTTCTTTCTAGCTAGTGGTGGTGTCAGTGCTTAAACTGGCTAACATTTATATACTTTTCACCTGTGTGGTTGTTGGAATGCGAGGCGCCTCGGATATAGGTCTGTTAGGACCGGAAAACATGTGTACAGGAATAACTAATCCTCAAAAGTAAGAGAGTAACGGCCCTGAAGATCCAAGGATCATAGTGGGGTCCTGAGACATTTGCTAGAGTGTCTCGAATCGGAGAGGAGTTTGCCCCTTGCCTCGACTCATGACGGAAATCCAATTTCCAATACGTGATATTGCGGTTTTATTTGTAGAGCCTAGTATGGCGACATGATAGATGGTACCCATGCCGCCTATGATTGATATTTATGATTTGAATTTTTTTGACACTATACACTTATAATAGTATCAAATGATTTGTTTTAAACGTACCAAGCATGTTTGGCTATTATAAGGGAAAACCCTATCCTCCGGCTTGCGTTGCATTGTGTGATGGGACTTGGGTCTTATAATAGCTTCATTTTTCCAAAGAGCATTGCGTTGTTTTGTTATATGCACTAGTATTCTTGGGAGGAAACCCGTTCCGTGTTATACGGCATGGTCCCTTGAATTACTCTCTTTTAAAGTAAAGTTTTAAATAACTGTTTTAGTTCTCACACCAGTCACATGACTGACCTGGAGTTTATTTTTTTAACCTAAACTCTAGATGCCCCTATTTTCGACACGGGCAGCTAGTAGTTTTGGTTTTGCAGATTTATATTCACAGGATCCAGATTTACAGCTGGAACGACGCTCGGAAAGCTCTGTATTCGTGTATTACTTTCAGTTGTGTTTTATATTGTTTTTCCGCTACTATGTAATTTATTGTAATCTCTGATATTTTTATGTTGTATAATATTTATTCATACTCTGTATATTCTTGTATCTGATGGAATTGTTGTAATATACAATGAAGTGTTCTTCTGTTTGCGTACCAATGTGCCTTAATCTCAATTCAATCCGTGCTTTCCTTCACGGGGAAGTTCGGGTCGTATCACGTTTCATTATCGCATTCTATATATATCGATTTCTATTATGAAATCTTCTTAAAATATTCTATCTCCTTAAATTTTCGGAAAACTTCTCCATAACTCCTTTGTACGGGTCACTCGATATAACTACAAAACGCCTCTCTGGGTCCTTTCTATTCAAAAAGAAAATCAAAAAGCCAAGCGGTTTGTCGTTTCGGCATATAAAATCTCGTATTAAATTAAATATGTACCTTTTGTTCGGACATTTCAATTTGTATCTCTTCATATACTTCATTCCAAACCTGCTTAACACATATCCAAATATTCCCATTTGATTTCAACTCAATCCATTCGTCTTAACCCAATTCGCTAACTTATTTTCTAATTAGCTATTTTGCCTATTTAATTTCTTTGTTTGAATATAACATGTTCAAATAAAATATAAACTTGCTTATAAACCAATTGAATTCCATTTTCAATTCAAGTTTAATATTCGATTTCGAATATGAATATACAAACCCCTTTTCTGATCCAAAGTCCAATTTCGATTTAAAATTCCGTTAACTAATTTTTTCTTCAAATTAGTTAATTCTATTCAACAATTAAAAAAATCTAATTTTTGTTTCAAAAATCATTTCATTTACACAACTTGAGTTCGTATTTATTTTACAACTCAAGACTGGATTTTTCTAATGGAAATTTGGATTTTATTTACTTAAAATCCTTTTATTTGTTTAAATAAACTGTTATGGTTTTATAATGGTTATGGCGTTGTTTTTCTGAAAATTTGATTTTGACATAACTCAAAATCTATACGACGAAATTCAGAATTTTCTCTTCCATTATAAAACTATTATCGAATCAGTCCTACCGATTCTTGGTTCAAATGATTTTGACTTAAATTGAGTTCTATATACTCAATTGAAGTTCGAAATGTCAATTTACGAACTGCAGCACTTCGAAGAGTTCGTTTTAATTATATTTAATATATAAACATTTTAAACTTCGTTTATATACAAATTCTATCATGATTCTAATATATTTTAATATATATTAAACCAATCTTCCCAATTCAACTTAATATTTCTGATCTTCCCAAATCGCCAATTATTTCGTATCTAGGTTATAATTTATTTATAGTTGAATCTTCTATATTAAATTCTAATTCCTTTATAAATAAATTATTTATAAAATTCGATATAATTGAAATTTCAAATTATAAATCCTTATGATTTATCTCATCTTAGTTTATATTCTGAATTCTAGAATAAAACCGTTGTCCCCTTTTCAAAATGATTTCAAATTATATTTCAAATTCATACTTGAATTTAAATTTACCAATTATCTCTTGATAATTTATTTACCATATTTATAATCGTTTATAAATTTACTTGTTTTATATTTAAACAAGTCCATTTCAAAATCTATTTAAAACCAAAATCTTATTTTGGAATATTCTATTTATTATAACTTATCTATATAAATATAGAATCTATTTTCATGTTTAAATTTAAACCTCTATTTAATAAAATCCTAATATTTTTCTGTAAATATAAACAAATTCGATCTAATCGAATTCAAATCATAAATCCATACGGATTTATTTTTATTTCAATTTTCATTCTGAACTTCGGAATAAATTTCTTCGTTTCCTTCTTTAAAAAGATTCCCCATTTCTATTTTTAAATTTACATTTGAATTTAAATATTCGAATTATCAAATAATAAATTTTTTTCCCATTCATTTATAAATTCATTTCAATTCCCTAACTATCCAATGAAAATAATACCATTTTATTTATAAACACCATTTATAAATTTACTTCAATTTTAAATTATAAACATCGTTTATAAATTCAATACTTCAATTCCCTGTATTATTTATTTCATAGACATTCGTTTATAAATTCAATATATGTTTTATATTTAAACAAGTTAATGTTTCTATAGCTCATTAAAAATTCAAATTTTATTTTTAAAATTAGACTTCCCCTTTTAAATCTCAAATATCCTTTTCATGATATTTTTATATATCAACATTTTGGCCCTAGTGATATTTAAACAATCAAACCACTCAATTATCAATCAACACATCATATATGATAATATATGTGAAAAAAACAAATAATAATATTTTTGAGGAATCCAATTGGATCCCTCCAATCTGTTTTTCTTGCATCCACAGACGTTAGCCAACATAAATAATACTCATCCTGCTTCGAGCCAGGATATCACGGTATAGAGGTCATCCACTATCACAGCTTGGGGCATATAGGGTCATCCGCTAATGATACTGCGGGCATCTGCTAATGATACTGCAGGAATCCAACCACCAATATATATATATATATATATATATATATATATATATATATAACCACAAACACCAATCCTAAATAACTAATATATATTTAATAACAACCACAATAATATTTTAATGCAACTAAACAACCATCAATTATTTTTAACAACTAAAAATAATTCTAAATAATAAATTGAGTGAGATTTACTCACCGTGATTTTATTTGCCGAACGTCCCAATTTGAATCAAATCGAATACCATTCGATTTAAATGAATCCTGGTTAATTCTGATTGACACCACATGCGTTACTTCACACTTTTCCCACCCTTGTATAAATAAAGTATATCGTATTATAATTTATTTATTTTTATTATATTATATAAAACTAAACAAACTACTTAAATTATAATTGTTGAAATTCATTACCTTCATTCATGGCAATACTGCTTCTTCCCCAACTCTTATTCGAACCTGCCCATGTCCCTTTCACCATCACTACAATATCCTCCATACTCCGTCTCCTTCAATACCTTACAGTTTATTTTTCTTTTTCTAGAAATTTCGATGTCCAGACAAAAATAGCTGAACTAATCATCACCCAAATTGGTATCTATCTCCCTTAACATCAAAGCTCCACATAGACCTCCTGCTCTACTCACCATCATTACGACAATCAGCTTGCCACTCCTTCTATCAAACCAATAGCCATCAGCTAATCATCATCCAAACAACTGTCTTCAACAAACGACCATTGTTGCTTCCTCAAAGTCAAAGTTCACACTTCCTAATCTGGCCACCACGACAGTCCCATTCCTCCATCAAAATAAACTCGACATTTTCCCCAAAAATCCCAATCTGTACCCTCCTACGTGTGGCACAGTGAGGACAGCGTCACTTTCTCGCACCAAAATCCACGAGATTGCGTTGTCAACCTCGCCTTGCTATCATAAACAAATCGCAAATATCGACATGTTTTACCGCCTCCCTAATCTTCTTGGAGAGGCTGACTTAGGGCTGTTGAGTTCCAGAACAAAATCGATCCAACTAAAGTGCATACCAGAGTGAATCCTATCGTTGAATGAGCCTAACGAATTCGAAAGGAAATGATTCCGTTGAGAAATCAAATTGTAATGGTTTATTGAAGGATTCGAATAGGATAAGAGGACTTCGATTTTTATTTCGTTCTGTATGAATTGAACAGAACGAGGGATATAAAAGGAAAAGGGGTTTTGATTTATAATTTTGAGGCTTTGATATAAATACATTGATTTTTGAAAGAGGATCGACCATTTTAATTTCAACTCATACAGCTTTCGATTTTGAAGTGAGGAAAATTCTATTTTTATTAATTTTATTGTTTGGAAGGAGAATGAGTTGCAAAAAGGAATGGAGGAAGGGTCATCACAGTTTTATACATACAACTACTTTGACATTAAGGAATAGGTACTACGCAAGGTACATATATGTTAGGGTAGGCCTGTAGGAGAGGAAGACTTTAGTGTACGTTGTTAGGAAGCTTAGGGTAGAAGAAAATTTTATTTATAGCTTAGGGAGGAAGGAATTGTTATATATATATATATATATATTTAATTTAGTTTATTTGAACCGATATTATTTAATTAAATTATCAAGTGTATCCAAACTTCTATTTGGGCGTAACAACCGGCATTCCTAGGATTGCACCATTACTCTGAACACACTGGAACATGTTTCATAGCCCAATACGATCATATGGAGAAGATATTAATTTAAATCAATCTAAATTAAATTCAAAATAATTAATTCTTCGATAATAAATTAATATTATTATTCTAATTCAAACATAATTTTGTAACGATCATCTGAACTGTTTTCAATTCAGTTTTAAATTTTGAATTCAATTAAATTCCTTTTTGTATTACGATGATCATATATATTCTAAATAAATCGTATTATGAATATTAAAATGATAACTCAATACAAAATCGATTTATATTATCAACTCAATATTTAAATCCATATTAAATATTTAAAATTAACCAACCAAAAATCCGGGTCGTTACAACTTCTTTTTACAGTTGTAACTTTCCTTCAATTCCATTCATTTCCATTAATTACAATTAATGCCATTATATTTATTCTGTTATTTACATGTATTTATATATATGTTTATGCACTAGACCACTCACATTAAGCCTACCACTTGTGGATGCTGGATTTGTCAGGCGGTTCCGGGTAGACTTCTACCACATGTTGACTTAACCTCGTGTCTTAGCACCGTTACATGTATATTTACGCACTAGACCCCTCACATTGAATTAACAACTTGTGGATGCTGGATTTGTCGGGCGGTTCCGGGCAGACTTCTACCACAAGTTGTATTTAACCTCGTGTCTAAGTGTGGTTACAGTTTTCTGTTTACTATAAATTTAGGCATATTCATTCTTTCAAGTTTTACTGTAATCTATATTTTACATGTCACATTTAATATCATGTTGATTCCATTTTAACTTGTAATCATATCGCATATTCTTCGTAGTATATAATTAGTTCTATTTTAGCATATAATCATTTAACCAAGTAATTATTCCAATCAAATAAATTAACATGTAATTATCCCAATTCTTACAATTAAGGGTTCCGGTTCATAATATTCACAGATTAACATGTAATTGTCCCAATTTCACTGCAACTTAACCTACAGCATTCAACTAACAAGTTATTAAAACATGTATGTATACAATAGTAATTATTCCCACATATTCTAAAGAGTTTATATATTTCTACATATTAACGTCTTAACATATTAACGTTTCAATCATATTAACATTTCAACATATGAATATTTCTGCATATTAATGTTTCAAAGTTTTAACGTTCCAGCATATTTACATTTTAAAAGATTAACCATTCTAGCAGATTTACACTGCATAATAATGGGGAATGTCAAACGATAAATATACCACTATCAAAAAGGTATATTTTAAATCCACTCACCTAAATTTCCTTTCCAATTCCTGAATCTAGTCCAGATCTAGCATTCCATAGTTCCCCTAACTGGATTTAGACCCTAAATAACCATGGATCCACAATTCTTAACTAAAAGAAGAAGGGAACAAAGAGGAGAAATTTAAATAGACCAGATCCAAGAAATTACCTTACCTCGAATAGATTTATGAACACCCATTTGCGGATACACATTCTTTTCCTCCTGATCTTGATTTATATTTTCCTTAAACTAATTGTCCTATTTTCGGAAGAGATTTGAGGACTAAGAAGAATGGCAGAACTTAGGCAGCCTCTTAGATAATGTGAGATTTAGGCTAGGCTCTGCTAGCCTATTTATAGGTGTTCATGCACACGCAGCGCTGAGTCAGCACGAATATGGTCTAGAAATAAGTCCAGATTCATCAAAGAATCTACCCAGATCTGGGGTGGGTAGACCCCGGGGTCGACCCCCTTATAGGTGGGTCGACCCATAGGTCAACCCCTAGGTTGACACACCCTTGAGTAGGTCGACCCATGGGTCAACCCCCAAGAGGGTGGGTCGACCCCTAACGGTTCCCACCCAACCTTTCCGCACTGATAAATTTAATTTTCTGATTTATTTTATTATTAATATATATATAATCCTTATATGTATACAATCTTCTAATGCTCATTACTTCTTTATATGTTATCCGTTTTACGTAAACTTGGGGTCTATCTGAACCAGAATTCCGAGACGAACGCAAGGTGATGCTGGTTTTGCGTAATTATGAATATTTAATTAACTTATTCTCATTTTATTATCTTTAATTAAAAATACGGGGTGTTACATTCTCCCACCCTTAGGAAATTTCGTCCCCGAAATTTGATAAGGGTAAAATTCAGTAATCCCTCACACGATACACATCCACCATGTGTGCATCCAATTTTTTAAAACATATGTGCATTCATGCAAAGTGTAGTCCAACATAATAATACATAAGCGAAATGACTGCCTAAGCGGTACCTCCTATATGAATGCATTTTTTCTTGAAAATCTCTTTGAAAACATGATGCACACATCCTAAATTTACTAGCAATTTCTATATGAATGTAATATTCTGAAGATCAAAACATATTTTATCCAAATTTTCCCACACTCTTGTGGAGCAAGGCGCAATTCATCCAATTGTTGCATCCAAAATCCTATAAACCAACTTTATTTTTCGAATTTCAAAAAAAAAATGATTTTCTAAATTCGATTTCTTATGTTACAAAAAGGTGGAAAACGGAAAACTTCACATCTTTCGTTTTTCTTTTTCAGCCTTTTTCTAATCGTACTTGGATTTTATTGAAACTATTTATAAAGATTCCCTATTTTCCTATCCAAGCACAGCCCACATAAGAAAATTCTCTTTGTTACAGATTTTCTTTTTCAACATATCTTGGAAAATTTTATTCTTATCCATCTTTTCTCAGAATTTTCCATCTTTCTTTAACTGTCGTGTTGGTTGCTTTACTAAATTTATTGTTTCCTTTTTAGTTATCCATTACTCTTTTCTTAGCTTATTTAACTTAATCCTCTGATCTAAATTTAGTTTCAAATAAGCCTTCTAGTCCTTTAACTAAAACAGGAAAACAGACACCATGCATAGCTACTACTAAGGGCCAAGAATCTCAGGATTATGTCCCCTTTAGACAGAAAAGTTCAAACCATGGGATCGATGACAGCTTTAGGAGTTACCTTAACTACCCAACAGGAACAACGTAACAGAATGATCCCAGCAAAATGGGTTTTACCCCTAACAGGAAATTTAGCAATGGGGTACAAACATTTACTTGCCCTTCATTATCTAGTAATCACCACTAGCCATAGCTGTGTACTAACTGAAATTTGTAAGCAACACCCTAGGCTTCTAAATGCTTACGCATTCTGCGGGAACTTACCATTATTCCAAGGTAATTCTTGCTATCTACATCATAGCCTCAAAACTTTTCCCGTCTTCCCTAGGCACTAATCCTTACCTACTCCATACTTTTCAAAACACGTTTTGGCTTTTCATTTCACTTTTCTTCCAAAGGTTAAAATTATCAAAACTTTATTTTCCTCATGAAAACTTACTTTTGCCATACCATAAAACATGTCCTTTTTAAAAATAATGTAAAAAAAAAAAATCAAATCAAATCACAAAATGGAGTTGATAAGGACAACTATTTCTCAATTAGGTTTACCACTTGTTCTTGCCTTTAAGGTTGGTTCATTTTCTTACTAAAAGTTGCAACCATCTACTCTATTCTCAATTTCTATTACTTATTTTGTCCATCTAACAAAATTTTCTCTTTTAAAACAATTTATCAAAAATGATAGTCAAAAGAATAGAGATTTCAAAAGTTTTTTTGCTAAAAATTCCAGCTTTCAACAAAATGCAACATTTTCTAAGTTTTGCTTTTTAATCCTTTCATGCAATATAAAAAGAAAACTAACGAGTTATACATGTTCTGTAATATGCATATTTTACTGAGAGAGTTTTCTTTTAGACAAAATTTTCAAAAGGAATCACTATTTCCTAAATATACCCCATTTTACACAAAACTCAATATGTACTTTACATATTTTAAAACTACAACTTTTAATATTAAAACTCGAAAACACTATAAACCGTTCCCCAAAAACTTTTATAAAATTCAAGTTCTTGAAAGTTAACCATAGGGTTAGACTCAAAGCGGGTTTCCAATTTATACTAGGCTTTCCTAGACACTCTAACAAAGTCAATTCTCTCAACTATATATGTTCCTAATCCATTCTTCTCTTTTTAACCTTTTCAATTTATAAGGTTTTACCGCCAAACCCACTAACCTGAAATTCTAACTTATGGGATTCACCCTCCTTCCATACAAAGTATATTGTACACTTTCCACCCAAATTACCTAAGGGCCACAGATTTACATATTCATTCCTTTAGTGTACAAAACAGATATCCCATCTTTTACCATATTATGCTTTCTCTATTTAGTGAGTTCCTCTATGGATCTAGGTATATATAATAGATACTTATAATTTTTTAAAATACAAATATGTTCACTCACTATTTATACAGGAATCCTAAACCAAGCTCTGATACCAGATGTAACAACCCGAATTCCAACAGACTGAATTTTTCCAAAATTCTAATCTATCGAAACTCGTGTTGGTTGCTCTGGTATCCTGCAGAAAAGACAGAGATATAAAATATATTAGAGCTCAGAAAACATCTCACAGCGGAATGGATAAAATATAATATAATTGAAATATAGCCTTACCCAAATTATAATACTGCCTGACCAACGTCCAAAGCCATCGTATCTCTGCCACAAGTCTAAACTATGAGTATGTGATGAGGAGTGGGTCAGAACACAAGTTGTGGTGACTGGATTTAAACTACACATTTTGGATAATCCTACATATACCGTTCAGTTACATTTTGTTATTTATTAGGTTGTTGGGTTAACAGCACTCAAGGCTTACACACATGTCGTACCCATTTAGTTTCCAGTGGATTAACCTAATACAGTATATACGTAGCTACCCCCAATATTAAGGTGCAACCCATGGTACCCCACTCGCACAGTATCCACCGTAACGCCACAGAAATATACACAGTTTATCATCCTACGCCAGAGTGACGTACAGATCTCTACGTAACAACGCCATGTTCCGCATAGAACCGCCGTTGCCATGCTACATAAGCGTACGAATTGCCACCTTTGATCAAATCGGATCACGGAGTAATGCCCTAGAGTCTACGACACACCACCCAGAGCAAACACGCATGTATCTAGACTTTACCATGAACTTATCGTCAATCGTACTCGATGCCTTAACCGCACATATCCTCTACAATGCACCAAGTCCCGTGGCAGGGTTGTACAAGAAACACGGAACTCGGTTGGGAGCTTTTCGGTTTGTATACACAGATGCTAAAGTCTGGATTTTGGTGGCTATGGTCCCATCTGACCCCTCCCTCAACTAATGAAAGATGAACAAGATTGAGAACTAATGACCTGGCCCAAGAGCAACCACAAACAAAAAATCCTAATTGGCATGTCCCTCACCCATAGCCTTGATAGCAAACGGTCTATGGTATGTTGGTTTAGCTTTCCGCCTTTTCGCGTCACGCATCACGCTGATTGTCGATGGTAGATACCTGACGTCTTGCTATCAACTAATGGTTAGACCTGTCAGGCCACAAGAGTGGTCATAACCTAGCCGGTCACAGGGCAACTCGGACAGTCGAATCACCTATGCCACCCTTCAGTCTTTTGATTTCCCACTATCGTGGAAATCAAGGCATACTCACCGGGTATAAACACGCAGACCTAACCTCTGTGAGCACAGTCGAATGCTGTCACAGCTAGAGGGCTACTAGGAGTACCCTCCACGTCCCAAGAAGTCGCATGCTTCCCCTTCTAGTCCTTTAGAGCCAGCAAAATATCAACAGGACAACAGAATAATCAGATGGACATGCACTCCCGTCATGTCTCGTGACACTACAATGATCTACCCCGTTGGGTTATTCACCATTAAATGTATGGACTGGTTCAAGCGCCTTAGTTTAATGTGTTATTAGACCCTATGTCTAAACATTCAATTATGCGCTTGCTCTACCTCATCGTGTTTCTAGATAACTTGGTTATTTCCAACGATATTAACTTATCATTCAAGTTACTAAGTTCTTTCTGATCCCCATACATCTCTAAGGAATGGCCCCCTCTTGCTTATTAATTTTTATAACAAAACTTAACCCTTTTACATTCATTAATAATCCCATAACATGTTATTCTCTAGATTGTAATTCAAGGTCTGTAATCTACAGTGTGGCACTCCACATCCATTAATGTCACCCATTAAGAGAATGCATTAAGTTTCGTGAAGCATTATAGGTAAACAGAAACAAAAACATTACAAGATATATATAAAAGCAACAACAGAATTCAAATTTTTGTTTCAAATATAAATCATAACATCGTGGTCCAAAATATTACAAGTCTGAAACTACATAAAAGCCATTACAAAAATATAAAACTTTACGTCTTATTCCATCAGAGTACATAAAAAGCATAATTCCCCAAAAAGAGACAAAACCATAGTAGACATAAGAACTTGAGCAATACTTCAAGAGCGGCTCCTAGCAAGATAAAAGTAAAATCACGGTCAAGCCTGAGTGTTCCCGCCCTGACAACCTTGGGGTGGAAACGGAAGAAAGAAAAGGTAATAGAAAGGGTTGGACATAAAGTCTAACGAGTCCAGTTACTTTTAGAAAGCAAATAAATAAAAGTAGCATGACAGACATATAAAGTGGATAAGAAAGAGGACATCACAAAAGGTAAGTATGACAAGGTAAACATGATAGAGTGTATACGCTTCCCTAATGATTACTCTGCACTATTGGTAGTGTAACCATAATGAGATGATCCCTTCCACTATAAGATGGTAGACTTAGGCATACATCCAGATGTACCCCAACTACTGCCCTGATCGATCGGCTCCCTAATCCGCGTAGATACTCTATGCCAGCCCCACCTTAGCATGTATCACGTCCTAAAGTGGCAATCCTTCACTGATATGGATAGCCCTATATCTAACCATGTCATGGTCATCTTATCCCCCACTATCCGACCCATGCACGCATGTAACCCGGTCGGTTTGCGCCGCCCACACCGTCCTCCACGATTGGATCTCTTACAATTAGCCCAGTAAGCGTGCCCCAACTCCAACCTAGGACGGAGTACTCGTTTGATACTGTTATATGGGTTACTGACTAAAACGGGTCCCTCACACAAGACGATACAATCTTTCCCCCTTGTCTTGCATCCCCACTAGGATTTCCAAAAGTTATGCTTACCCTAAAAGGTGTCTTTAATACATAACCCCCAATTGGTTAAGTTTTGTGGGCCTATATCTAAATATTACCCACCCAACCCAGATATACTTAACTTAACCCTCCCATTGTTCAACCAAGTTTACTTAACCCCTATTCATGTTTATGTTTCCACAATCCCTATAGATTCAACTAGGTTAAGTATTTCAATTCGTTACCATGTCCATTTATGGTTATAATGGGCTAGACCTCCCACATTAAGCCTACAACTTGTGGATGCTGGATATGTCGGTCAGGTCTAGGCAGATTTCCTCCACAAGTTGGGCCCAACCTCATGTCTTAGTCCGTCTCGTATTGGCGCACTTAGACCCCTCAAATTAGATTCAACATTTGTGGTTGCTGGATATGTTGGTCGGGTCCGGGCAGACTTCCACCACAAATGCAATCTAACCTCGTGTCATACGTGTAGTTATAGTTTCTAATTACTGTAATCGTAGGCATTTTAATTGTTAACAAATTAATTATACCTATGTCTTTATAGGTGTTCATGCCCATTTACCCAATTATGTTCATAATGAATTATATGCCCAAATTCATGTTCATAAACATTATTCAAGTTATGTCAAACTTCCCTTTTTCTCAATTATGTCCAAATTATAATATTTTTCCCTCGTTCCCAATCTAACGCATTTGCATGAATTTAGAAGCATGCCTAGGCTCGAAAGTAGCCAGGCTATATAAAGTAAAGGGGAAAGAGTGAACGGAAGATGACAAAATGGTTATTCTAACAGAAGTGACATAGACATGTAATTGGCATAGTAATAAGGTGGACATAAAAACAGATCTAGTGAACAGGTGATGATAAAATTAGATCTAACATAATAAGGATGTCCTAATAGGCGTGAATAGATCTAAATAAGGATTCATATGTCCGATTAATGACAGATCTAAATTAACCACAAGACGATCTAGATGGAGAATTAGATCTAAACAAGGTTTTAACTGTCCAAATCATGGCAGATCCAAATTAGTCACAAACATAGATAAAGGCTAAGATCCACAAATGTGACATGATAAATTAACCACAAGTGAATTAGATCTACAAAAGTAGATCTAGCATGATAAAGGTTAAGATCTAAGAATATCATATATTCGCAATTTATAACAGATCCAAATCACGGTCATATCACGTTTTACTTTTAATCGTTTAAATCTAAAAGTAACTAAACTCAATGTTTGGATTTTAGAAGATAGAAGAGAATTTGTTGGTGTTGAATCTCAGATCTATACTTGAATCTCTAACTGATTAGCTCTAGTTGATTGTTGTTGAAGAAAAGGATTCGATTCAGTTCAGGAACCGGTAGCATTTGGCCTCCATTGATTTTCAGTGTAGAAAACAAGAGAAACGAGCCTTTATTTGTAGCTGCTAGCCTCCATAATTCGACTGCCACCTCAGCCCTAAGGGGGGTCGACCCCCCTTATGGGGTCGACACCCCTACTATGGGGTCGATACCCCGTGGGTGGGAATTTTACCGCCTACATGATTTTCGAAATTTGAACTGAAAATTGGTTTTCTGGATAGGTTTGGACTTATATATATATATATATATATATATACACACACATATACATATATATATATATATATATCTTGCGCGTACACAAACTTCAAACCTTCATAACTTCTTTATACGGTGTCCGTTTTACGTAAACTAAATATCTATCTTGACCAGAATTTCGAGACGGACGCAATGGTACGGTCTGTTTCCCTTAATTCTGAATATTGAATTAATTATTCTTTAATTTGTTCTCTTTAGTGTTGTTAAAATTACTAGTTGTTACATTCCCCCTACTTAAAAGATATCGTCCCCGAAATCTCTAAGCTGAGAAGAATGTATATCCTACCATCCATTACCCATCTACTCATTCATCAATCACAAGAATCCATTGTCCTTAAAGACTTCTTATGCTTATATGAACATATGCAAAGGTGTATGTATATGTCCCAATACTAATAAGAAAATTAGGCAGTCTACTGATTCAGTCGATCTCCTCAATGCAATGTATGTTAGTGCCATGAATCCAATATGTATGCAAATAATCCTATTAACATGTAAGTTTTATATGTGTGCACACACATTTGTCCAAATGCAACATCCATTTGATAATACATCCATTTTCACCTATTGAAAGCAAAGAAAAATGCACACACATCCATATGCAGTATGAGAGTGATTGAGCCGATCTAGTCCCTAATGTGTGTGTATATGCATCCACAGGCAACCACTAGCAAACACTTGCATCCACTTGCATCCATCAGACATAACATGTCTCAAACACATGTATACATTCATAGGATTCCTATCTAAAGGTCGAAAATACAATCGATAGGACATACTCAAATGATAGAAACGAGCATAGATAAAATTTTGGAAAAGGAGTTAAGGACATACCCTTGAAAAGGAAAAGGTATGAAGCACGAATCTTGTCTTCGGTCTCCCAAGTCGCATCATCTGGGTTATCTCCCTATTGAACCTTTATCAGCTTGATTTCTTTATTGCATAGCTTCTTAACTTCTGATCCAAGAATACGGGTAGGGGCTCGTCTGACTGTCACCTCCTGCTCCACTTCTACTTCCTCTAATTTACTTAGCTCAACAACTTTCACGGTGACATGCAAGCACTTCCGCAGATGAGAAACGTGGAAAACATCATGAACGCCGGATAGATTTTCTGGTAGCTTTACTCTATAGGCTATTTGGCCGATCCTTTCAGTTATGGGAAATGGTCCCACAAATCTGGGTGCCAACTTCCCTACAGATCTGAAGCGAACCACATTCCTCAGAGGTGATACTATAATAAAAACTAAGTCTCCCACTTCAAATTTGACGCTAGTCCTTCTCTTGTCTGCGTAAGATTTCTGCCTATCTTGGGTTGTCTTCATCCGCAGTCGAATAAGGTCAATCTTCTCAGATGTTTCCCTAACCATATCTAGTCCAAGTAATAATCTTTCTGTAGATTCCCACTAACAAGTTGGTGATCTACAGGCTCGTCCGTACAATGCATCGGAGGGTGTCATACCAATGTTAGCTCGATAACTGTTGTTGTACGCAAACTCTATTAAAGGAAGAAGCTCTTCCCAAGTCCCTCCGAAGTCTAGGATACACAGCCTTAAAAGACCCTCAAGAATTCTGTTCATCCTCCCCGTCTACCCATCGGTCTGAGGATGATAAGCAGTGCTCAAACACAACTGGGTACCTAATGCTTCTTGCAAGCTTCTCCAGAATTCACTGGTGAAGATGGGGTCACGATCGCTTACGATGCTAGAAGGTACTCTAAGAAGACGGACTATCTCACGAACATAAATTGTTGCCAACATGATGTCGTCCTCTTACTCTTAACTGGAATGAAATGAGTGCTCTTAGTAAGTCTATCCACCACAACCCAGATACTGGTGTTGCCTTTCTTTGATCTAGGAAAAACATCTATGAAATGCATGGAGACGCTCTCCCACTTCCACTGTGGAACCTCCAAAGGATGAAATACACCACCGGGCTTCTTTTGCTCAGCTTTGACTTGCTGACAAACCAAACATTGAGAAACAAACTCTGCTACATCTTTCTTCATCCCAATCCAGAAGAAAGCCCTCTTCATGTCTCTATACATCTTATCACCGCCTAGATGAATAGTCATTTTAGAATGGTGGTCTTCTTCTAGGACTATCTTTATTAAGCTTCTAGTTTGAGGGAACACAAAGCCTTCCATCTCGTCGCAACCAGCCTTTTTCATCTGTGGAATATCTACTAAGGTAACCAGAAGTCTCCCCTTTTCTGAGCTTATCCATGATGTCTAAAATCTGTAGGTCACCTTGCTATGAAGCTCCAATATGATCCCTAAGAGTAGGTTGTATTTCTAGCGATGCAGATAAATCAGGCAAAATCTCGACGGAGGGTCTAAAGTCAAAAGTTGATATGAACTCCAAGCTCTTCCTTTCCATAAACAGAGGACTTAAGGTCATCCTCTGCCTACTTAGTGTGTCGCCCACCACATTACCCTTGCTAGGGGTATAAGAGATTTCAAAATCATAAGAAGTTTGGAACTCCATCCACCTTTGTTGCCTTAAATTAAGATCCTTTTGCGAGAACGGGTACTTGAGAAATTTATAATCGGTGTATAATTCGAATTTCTCTCCAAGTAAATAATGATGTCACGTCTTAAGCGTGAATACTATGGCAGCTAGCTCTAAATCATGGGTAGGATAGTTCTTCTCATGAACTCTCAACTGTCTACCCCCATAACACACTACTTTTCCTTCTTGCATCAGAACCGCACAAAGTCTTGTACCACATGCATCAGTGTAAACCGTAAATACTTTGCTCCCATCGGGCAAGGTCAAAACTGGGGCTGTTGTCAGAGCCCTCTTGAGTCGTTGGAAAGCAACATCACAATCTATATCCCATGAAAATGCCAAGTTCTTCTTCATTAGCCTAGTGAGAAGGGATGATATCTTTGCGAAGTCCTTAATGAACTTCTTATAATAACCTGCCAATCCAAGAAAGCTTCTCACCTCTATTGCATTTTTCGGAATCTGCCAATCTTGCACTGCAACTACCATTGTGGTATCTACAGCTATCCCTTCTTTGGAGACCACATGCCCTAAGAATCTCACCTCTTTTCTCCAAAAATGGCATTTGGAGAATTTTGCCTTAAGCTGATGTGCACGGAGAGTTTTCAAAACTTCTCTCAAATGTTGGGCATGCTCTTCTTCTCTTTTGGAGAAGATCAAGATATAATCAACAAAAACCACGACAAATTTATTTAGAAACTCCTGAAACACCCTACTCATCGGATCAACAAAATAAGCGAGTGCATTCGTCAACCCAAAAGACATAAATAGCCATTCAAAGAAACCATCCAGAGTTCTAAAAGCAGTCTTGTCTATACTGTCCTCAGCCACCCTCAACTGATGAAACCCCATGGCCAAGTCTAACTGAGAGAATACCGAGGCACCAACAAGTTGGTCAAACAAGTCGTCTATCCTCGGAAGTGGAAGCCTGTTCTTCTTAGTGAGTTTATTCAATTCTCTATAGTCTACACATAAGCGAAGCGAACCATCTACCTTAGTCACGAATACTACTGGAGCACCCCATTCAGATATGCTTTGCCTGATAAACCCTTTTTCAAATAGCTCCCTTACTTGTTTGCTAAGCTCCCTCCTTTCTCTTGGAGCCATATGGCGCACAGGCAATGCCGCAATGCAACTGGCTTTGCATTGTCCACCAAATATATACGAAAATCGATCTCGCATCTCTGAGGTAAGCCCCGGACCTCCTCAAAAACATCAGAATAATCTCGGACTACAGGAACAAATCGCAAACCATCTATAGATGCGTCAAGAGACTTTAGGAAACAAAGCATAACAGACCCTTGGGGTTTGCAAGAAATCTCGAGGGTCATCCCATGGAAAGTCAAAAGTCTAACGACCCTCCTCTCACAATCTAGAATGGCACCATACGTGGTTAACCAATTCATCCCTAGAATCAAACCATAGCCCATAAAATCGAGCATATACGCGTCACATTCAAACTCGACGCCTAACACAGATATTTTCAAACCCCGACAAATTATAGATAAATGAGCCTACCACCAATGGGGTTTGAGACAACTACGGGATCCACTACCATACTAGTATTTAAGTGCAGAGATTCAACCACAGAACTAGATATAAATGAATGTGTGCCAGAATCAAAAAGTGTTCTAATAGGATGATTTAAAAGAGAAATTAAACCTTCCACAGAAATTTTTCTACCTCTATCAGGAGCACTGATCGCGAGAGCATGCACCTGCCCTCCATAAGTTCTTGCCCTTTGACCTTGTCCCTGTTTCTTCGGGCACTCCCTAGCAAAGTGTCCGACCTCTCCACAATTGAAGCAAAAATTCGTCCTTCTTTTCCAGTTCTTCACCAAGTGACCCTCACATCCACAACTGTGACACTTCCTCTTATCCTAAGCCTTGTCATTCTTTCCACCCTTCTTCTATTGTTGTTGCTGTTGTCTTTTCTTGGGCCATATCTTCTTGTTTTGCGTTGTTTCCTCAGCTTTAACCTCCTTCTTTTCTCCTTTTTCTTCCTTATACATCGAGGCCATATCAACAAGTCTTTCAAAAGTTCTCCCATTGGGATAGGGGACATAGCTAACCCATGAAGGGGTTCATTTAGCCCTTTAGCAAACCGCAAAGCTTTCTTATGCAGCGTATCTACCAGTTCCAATCCAAACCTTGCTAGCTGGTTGAACTTGTTCACATACTCTTTAACAGTCATGTTCCCTTGCTTGAGTGCTAAGAACCTCTCCATTTGCATGCTTCTCTCAGCTTGAGAAAGAAACTTCATTTCAAACCTCTGTCTAAAATCATCCCAAGTTTCCACTAGACGGCCTGCTTGGGTTACTTCCCACCAAAATGAAGCTTTATTCTTCAGTAGTCAGACAGCTAACTGAATCTTCCTTCGATCTTCCACTTCAAAGATTACAAACAAGTCCTCAGTCTCCTTGAGCCAATTCCTTGCCTCTACGAATGTCTCAGTTCCATGGAATGGCTTTCCTCCCAAAGCATAGAAATCTTTGCAGATCTTGGAAAAGTTGTCTGCACGCGGAGGAGGAGAAGAAGGAGGAGGAGGAACAACAGGTGCAGCTGGGGGAGGAACGTTTCCTTGACCTTCGACAGGCGCCATGGCCTCCAAATACCTACGGGACTAGCCTGGTATAGTAACGCCCTCTGGAATATTAGATTCCCCAGACATGTTGAAAAAGAAAAGGAAAGAGATTCAGATAAGGGATCGAAAGATATTACTTGTGGCTTTTTGGGGAATGTTTTCCAAAACAGACTTTTCTTTTGGAAATGCTTTCTTTTAAAACCTTTTTGAAAATAATTTTCAAAAACTTTTATCTAATCTGGTAACCTCAGCTCTGATGCCAAGTGCGACACTCCACGTCCGTTAGTGTCACTAATTAAGAGAATGCATTAAGTTTCATGAAGCATTATAGGTAAAAAGAAACAGAAACATTACAAGACAGATATAAAAGCAACAGCGGAATTCAAATTTTTATTTCAAACATAAATCATAACATCGTGGTCCAAAAATATGACAAGTCTGAAACAACATAAAATCCAGTACAAAAATATAAAACTTTCTGTCTTGTTCCATCAGAATACATAAAAAGCATAATTCCCCAAAAAGAGACAAAGCCACAGTAGAGATAAGAACTTGAGCAATACTTCAAAAGCATCTCCTAGCAAGATAAAAGCAGAATCACGGTCAAGCCTGAGTGTTCCCGCATTGAGAGCCTGGGGGGAAACAGAAGAAAGAAGAGGAAACAGAAAGGGTCGGACATAAAGTCTGGCGAGTCTAGTTAATTTTAGCAAGTAAACAAATAAAAGTAGCATGACAAGCATATAAAGTGGATAAGAAAGATGACATCACAAAAGGTAAGTATGACAAGGTAAACATGATAGAGTATGTACGCTTCCCTAATGATTACTCTTCACTATTGCTATTATAACCAGAATGAGATAATCCCTTCCACTATAAGGTGGTAGACTTAAGCATACGTCCAAATGTACCCTAATCGATCGGCTCCCTAATTTGCATAGATAATCTGTGTCGGCCCCACCGTAGGATGTATCACGTCCTAAAGTGGCAAACCTTCGTTGATATGCACAGCCCCATATCCACAGGTGTCACGGTCGTCTTATCCCCCTCTGCTCGGCCCATGCACGCACATGACCCGATCGGTTTGCGCCGCCCACACCATCCTCTACGTTTGGATCTTTTACAATCAGCCCAATAAGCATGCCTCAACTCCGACCTAGGACGGAGTACTCGTTTGATACTGTTATATGGGTTATTGACTGAAACTGGTCCCCCACACAAGATGATACAAGCTCTCCCCCTTGTCTTGCATCCCCACTAGGATTTCCACATGTTATGCTTAACCTAAATGGTGTCTTTAATACATAACCCCCAATTGGTTAAGTTTTGTGGGCCTATATCTAAATATTACCCACCCAACCCAGATATACTTAACTTAAACCTCCCATTGTTCAATCAAGTTTACTTAACCCCTATTCATGATTATGTTCACACAATCCCTATGGAATCAACTAGGTTAAGTATTCCAATTCGCTACCATGTCCATTTATGGTTATAATGGGCTAGACCTCCCATATTAGGCCTACAACTTATGGATGTTGGATATGCCGGTCGGGTCCGGGCAGACTTCCTCCACAAGTTGGGCTCAACCTCGTGTCTTAGTCCATCTCGTATTTGTGCACTTAGACCCCTCACATTGGATTCAACATTTGCGGTTGTTGGATATGTCGGTCGGGTCTGGGCAGACTTCCACCACAAATGCAATCTAACCTCGTGTCATAAGTGCAGTTACATTTTCTAATTACTGTAATCCTAGGCATTTTAATTGTTAACAAATTAATTATACCTATGTCTTTATAGGTGTTCATGCCCATTTACCCAATTATGTTCGTAATGAATTATATGCCCAAATTCATGTTCATAACATTATTCAAGTTATGCCAAATTTCCCTTTTTCCCAATTATGTCCAAATTATAATGTTTTTCCCTTGTTCCCAATCTAACGCATTCGCATGAATTTAGAAGCATGCCTAAGCTCGAAAGTAGCTAGGCTATATAAAGTAAAGGGGAAAGAGTGAAGGGAAGATGACAAAAATGGTTATTCTAACAGAAGTGACATAGACATGTAATTGGCATAGTAATAAGTGGACATAAAAACAGATCTAGTGAACAGGTGATGATAAAACTAGATCTAACATAATAAGGATGTCCTAATAGGCATGAATAGATCTAAATAAGGATTCATATATCCAATTAATTACAGATCTAAATTAACCGCAACAGGTACAAGATGATCTAGATGGAGAATTATATATAAACAAGGTTTTAACTATCCAAACAATGGCATATCCAAATTAGCCACAAATATAGATAAAGGTTAAGATCCACAAATGTGACATGATAAATTAACTACAAGTGAATTAGATCTATAAAAGTAGATCTAGCATGATAAAAGTTAAGATCCAGGAATATCATAGATTCACAATTTATAACAGATCCAAATCATAGTCATATCACGTTTTACTTTTAATCATTTAAATCTAAAAGTAACTAAACTCATAGTGTTTGGATTTTAGAAGATAGAAGAGAAATTATTGGTGTTGAATCTCAGATCTGTACTTGAATCTCTAACTGATTAACTCTAGTTGATTGTTGTTGAAGAAAAGGATTTAATTCAGTTCAGGCACCGACAGCATTTGGCCTCCATTGATTTTCAGTGTAGAAAATAAGAGAAATGAGCCTTTATTTATAGCTGCCAGCCTCCAGAATTCAACTACCACCTCAGCCATAGGGTGGTCGACAGCCCTGGGGCGGGAATTTTACCGCCTATGGGATTTTCGAAATTTGAACTGAAATTTGGTTTTATGGATATGTTTGAACTGTTATATATATATATATATATATATATATATAAAGTTATCTTGCGCATACACAAACTTCAAACCTTCATAACTTCTTCATACAGTGTCTGTTTTACGTAAACCAAACTATCTTGACCAAAATTTCAAGAAGAATGCAATGGCGCAGTCCGTTTCCCTTAATTCTGAATATTAAATTAATTTTTCTTTAATTTGTTCTCTTTAGTGTTGTTAAAATTACCGGGTGTTACATACTATCTCTTTATATTATTCATAGTCCAATTTCGTAGTTACCATAACATGTTCTACTTAATATGTAATTAAGTATATCTCAATCCACATGTTTTCTGTTTAACATGTCACTTATTATTTATGATTAAATATAACTTATTTCATTTCATATATTCACCTTGTTCTTTCTTATTTAATCATAATTCTACCTTTCACTGTTACTACAACTTGTCGTTGTTTGCTTATTAACTTAGTTCTCTTAACTAAGTTTTACTAGTAAGTTTCCGTTCTGTAACTTGTGTTATAATTTCCACTTATCCCTAGGACAAGCTTTTAACATTGTTATTCCTATCAGTGGATTTCAGATTCTCAAGTTTACAGATTACTTAATTTATAATTAAGTACAACTTATTGCAATTCATAAGTTTCCCCCCTTTTTCTCTACTCATTACGAACAACAAGTTTCAGGTTCCCAAATTTACTAACTACTTGATTTATAATTAAGTACAACTTATTTCATTGCATAAGTTATCTCATTTTCCTTATCATTTATTATAACCTAAGTTATAATCTCCACTTGTCCTTAGGACAAGCCTACCTATTATATAACATTCTCATTAATGTAATTAATTATAATAGGTTATTATCATTCCCCGTTCATTCCACTTCTTTTTACTGTTGTAACTTTCATTCAATTCCATTCATTTCCATTAATTACAATTAATGCCATTATATATATTCCGTTATTTACATATATTTATATATATGTTTATGCATTAGACCTCTCATATTAAGCCTACCACTTGTGGATGCTGGATTTGCCGTGAGGTTCCGGGCAGATTTCTACCACAAGTTGACTTAACCTCATGTCTCAGCACCGTTACATGTATATTTACGCACTAGACCCCTCACATTAAATTAACAACTTGTGGATGTTGGATTTGTCGGGCGGTTCCGGGAAGACTTCTACCACAAGTTGAATTTATTATCGTGTCTAAGTGCGGTTACAGTTTTTATTTTACTGTAAATTTAGGCATATTCATTCTTTCAAGTTTTACTGTAATCTATATTTTACATGTCACACTTAATATCATGTTGATTCCATTTTAACTAGTAATCATGTCGCATGTTCTTCCTAGCATGTAACTAGTTCTATTTTAACATGTAATCATTTAACCATGTAATTATTCCAATCCAATAAATTAGGATGTAATTATCCCAATTCTTACAGTTAAGGGTTCCAGTTCATAATATGTCACATATTAACATGTAATTGTCCCAATTTCACTACAACTTAACTTACAACATTCATTTAACAAGTTATAAAAAAATGTATGTATACAACAGTAATTACTCCCACATATTCCAACAAGTTTATATATTTCCACATATTAACGTTTCAATCACATTAACATTTCATCATATGAATATTTCAGCATATTAATGTTCTAGCAGATTTACATTTTAACAGATTAATCATTCTAGCAGATTTACATTGCATAATAACGGGAAATGTCAAATAATAAATATACCACTATCAAAAAGGTATATTATAAATCCACTCACCTAAATTTTCTTTCCAATTCCTGAATCTGGTCCAAATCTAGCATTCCATGGTTCCCTTAACTGGATTTGGGCCCTAAATAACCATGGATCCACAATTCTTAACTAAAAGAAGAAGGGAAGAAAGAGGAGAAATTCAAATAGACCAAATCCAAGAAATTACCTTACTTCAAATAGATTTCTGAACACCCATTTTCGGATATACATTTTTTTCCTCCTAATCTTGATTTAGATTTT
This sequence comes from Allium sativum, assembly GCA_030737875.1. Taxonomy (NCBI): domain Eukaryota; kingdom Viridiplantae; phylum Streptophyta; class Magnoliopsida; order Asparagales; family Amaryllidaceae; genus Allium; species Allium sativum. The sequence continues at coordinate 360,329,618 of CM060921.1, read as the reverse complement.
CCTTAAACTAATTATCGTATTTTTCTGAATAGATTTGAGGAGGAAGAAGAATATTGAGCTTAGGCAGCCTATCAGAGAATGTGAGATTTAGGCTAGGCTCTACTAGCCTATTTATAGGTGTTCATGCACACGCAGCGTTGAGTCAGCACGAATATGGTCCAGAAAGCAGTCCAGATTCGTCAAAGAATCTGCCCAGACTTGGGGTGGGTCGACCCCGGGGTTGACCCCCAAGAGGGTGGGTCAACCCCTAACGGGTCTCATTCCCGAACAGCCTTTCCGCGTTGATAAATTTGATTTTCTGATTTATTTTATTATTAATATATATATATATATAAGCCTTATATGTATACAATCTTCTAATGCTCATAACTTCTTCATACATTATCCATTTACGCAAACTTGGGGTCTATCTGAACCTGAATTCCGAGACGAACGCAGCAGTGATGTCGATTCCGCTTAATTTGGAATATTTAATTAAGTTATTCTCATTTTATTTTCTTTAATTAAAAATGTGGGGTGTTACATTATCTCTTACTTCTCTTTTCAGTTTTTGTAGTATTGACTCAACAGATACTTGATCTTGTGATCTTTGATTACAACCAGCCTATAACTCTTGAGTAGCACTTGAATTTCAGAGAGGGTTTGATTTAGAATTGAAAGAGAAGAAGAATGATAATTTCTATGGAAATCGGCAGAGTACATGCAGAAAGTTCAGAAATTAAGAAGAAGAATGGTAGAATGATTAAGGAAGAAGAAAATGATGAAAAGTGATTAAAAATTTCGAATTCTGAAGCCTTCATATAGTTTTCCAACAGCCATATCCTTTCAGAAAAGATTTGAATTCAAAAGACATAACTTTTCAAAATTTTAAAAATAAGTCAATGGCTCCTATGTCGACATACATAAACTTCTATGTTGACATCCCTTTAAAAAAATAACAATTAAATCAAATAATGTCTAAATAAATTATGGAAATTCCAGAGTTAAAACAAACTATTTTCCTTTGTATTGAATTAAGTAAAAATATGTTTAAAAATATATTTTAAAATGACTTTCAAAAATGAATAAAAACCAAACATAAATTAATATAGAAGTATAAATATAAAACTATGAATGTGTTAAAACTTAGTATAAATAAGGAAATTGAAAACATAAGTAACAGTAGCAAAATTTGTAATAAATTTGTAAGTAAAACCTATTTGAATTAGGAGTTAAAATATATTAGGTATAATTTAAAAAATGAGTTAAAATAAATTTCAAAAATTAAAATATTTCTAAAAATAAAGAAGTAATGTTTAAAATAAGGGTAATTTTGAAATCATTTAGAAAATGGATATAAAAACAAGGAAGTAATTTTGAAATCATTTGAAAAGGAATTTGAAATCAGAATTAAGTTTGAAATATGAATTTCGTGCTAACCAGAGTTTTAACAATATATCTAGACACATTTGCTCTATATTTCTTGAACTGCTGAATTCTTGATACTTATGAGTCTTGAATCTTGAACTCTTCTTCTTTGAAATCTTGATTCTCTGAACTGTACAGTCTTCAATAATCATTACCTGCGCAGATTTCTTATATATACATACATACGTACGTACATATACATATATATATGTATGTATGTATGTATGTATGTATGTATGTATGTATGTATGTATGTATGTATGTATTCTAGATAACAATGTTAGTATATATTTTATAATAATAATTGAAACAAACTTGAAACATGGGCGTTGTCATCAAAACTATCACCATCAATCATCTCAGTCTCTAACATAATTAACGATATGTGTTCCCAAATGGAAACCCAATCTAATTAACTTAATATTCTAAGATATATGTGCAAAGGTAGGACTAAGTATAGGAAAATAACTCGCCTCAAAATCCAGTAAAACCCCATCAAACATAAGACTCGTTCCAAAGTCGGTAGTTGGTTGGTAAAATTAATACAGTAGAAAATATAATAAGTTATCTATTAATGCTTTTAGAATTGCAAAGGGGATGATAAAATAAAATAATAAAAATAATGCTCATTTCATAAAAAATTAAATCCTAATAAATACACCATATCTCCTTAAATATCTAAAATACAATATCCCAAAACAACAACATGTCTACAGGAAAATGGTACATTAAAATATATAAAAACATAAATAGATAGGGTAGTTGTAATTGATTTCCGCTTCTACCTCCATTTTCTCAATAACATTCGTCTTCCCAATTATGTGTATTGTAACGAAGAGATCATCAAAACAACAATGTCTAGTGAATGAAAATCTCGTGCTTTATCACAATAGTGTTTTGAGAGTATTATTTAAGTAAGTAACATATCTTACGCATCCTAATTATATTATATATGAAGTAACTTCAACTGTAATCCTGAAGGCTCTTAGAGTCCAACTCTATAACTTACATTCAACTGTAGACCAAAAGGCTCCACTCCACTCATGGAAATCATGTTGAAACCACGCAAGAGAAAGTACCAAAGCCACTTGACACCTTTTTAATGCAAATTAGATAGACTCTGATTGTTTAATACCTATAACCTAGGAAGATCCATGCCATTTAATACTTAGCCTAAAGTTGGACCTCTTTTTTAGTACTCCTTAACCGACATTGCTCGAAATCTCATCAGGATACTTGATACTTCATTATGGGAAGAGGGAGACCATACCATAACCACTTAATATCTCGATCCCGAAGTGAACCCCTCCTAGGATTTGCTATTACCGCACCTAAACGATAACCCTGACTATTCAATATTTCTTAAGTGGGAAGCGGGCGGGTCCTACAATAGCCAATTAATACCACTAACCCATAGGCATGTCCTATGTATTTTGAACCATAACCCAAGCTTTGACATCTCACACTAGATTCATCACTCGTAGGTGTTGGTAGGTAAATTAACTGTGCAGATTTACCTTATATAATTGAGGCTAATATCGATCTTCTATGGGTATTTATTATAGGAAATCCATATATCTTAGTTATATTTTCAATCCCCAAACATACTACCATATATAACTTACCGCATTTTGTGTTAAGACCATAGCAGGAAAAATCCTTGTTCTACTTCTAATTATGGATTAATTTCCCATAATTATCCTTAACTTCCATTTTATGGGTTTCATTATTAATTATTAGTCTATCTATACTGCATGGTTGAAACAGTATTAATTATACATTAATATTATCTTTATATGCTTATGTGTGTGCGTGTGTGTGTGTGTGTGTGTGTGTGTATATATATACACACACACACACACACATATATATATATATATATGTACACGCACTATAGAGACACAAAACTATATACACAAAATCTGGACCATTAACATTTGTTTGTCTTTACGTGTGAGGTGGAATTCAGGAGGAGATTTAATGGTTCAGATTTTGTGTGTTTTATTTTGTGTCCATTTAGACTTTCCTATATATATATATATATATATATATATATATATATATATATATATATACACACACATATATATATATATACATATATAAGTTAGGTTACCTAAATATTCTTATATGTATGAAGACTTTACGTCCTATAAAGATCATTTTATATATCAAAACTTCCTATTTATCCAATTCTAATTCCATAAAATAACTTACAAATTAGCCGATATCATTAACCCAATAAGATATTTGCATAAAATAAATAAAATTAATTACCAAACTTATTATATTGTAATGTAGTAGAGTCAACGCAAAGAACAAATTTTACAATTAAACATTTTGCATTCCATTCGATATTTATATATACAGACTTGAAGGGAAATAGGAATTCATATTTGAATTACGTAAATAGGCAGTGCCAACTAATAATAGGAGAATTGCAATTTAAACATTATTTTTTTTTTCTCTTATTTTCTTTTTAGAACCCTTTATCACATCAATTTAGAAAAAATTTGAAGTGAAATAGAATATAAAATATTCAAATTGTGATAATAAAATAAATTCCTTTGCTATAACATAGGATAATTGTCATTGCTATAACATAAGAATTAGCATTTCATTTTAGGGGAATTTTAGGTTATTTTTTATAGTTTTCATGAACAAAAATTCCCAAGACATAAAACCAATATAAAATTTTAATATACAAATGCTAAAAATGTGAAAAACCGAGATTTCCACTCACAGATGATTTCCAACTTCCTTTTGAATTTAACGCTTGCTCTTAGTCTCTCTTTACGCTTCTTCCTTTTGAATTCATATATTAAAGAAGGATAAAAATAGAAGAACAAGCAGAACTATTACATTTTTTCCTTTGAATTTGGGTTCTTGGATCTACTCAAGTGAGAAGACTAATAAAGTTTAGTTGATGTTCGCAAATGATTTTGTGAATCAAAAGGAGGGGGCTAAACTCATATAACAATGCACTAGAACCATCAACTTCAAATCAGTTAAAAATATAAAATCTGTCCTCGTCTAAATTAACCTTAGTTGCCTATGGTATATTGGTCGGCCACTTCATCCTATGAGATCAACCAGTCCTAGAGTTTTTGGTTAAGTAATAAACGTTGTTTTTAGTTATTTCTTCTATTTATTTTTAATGCTTGTTTAATTTCAATGTTCCACATTTTGAGTTTATTTTATTTATTTTGAATTTGAAAATTTCAAACTTCAATAACTTTTCCTCCAAGCTTCCCTTATAAAATTTTATGCATGAAAGTTTATCATCAGACCACCACGAATGCAATGACACGAATTATATAGGAAATTTGGATAATAACAAAATTATAATTTCCAGCCTCTATTAGTTAACTTCTTATTAATTTTTATGGGGTGTTACAAGGATAAACTTAGTGCCACTAGAATAATCACTGTTAACCGTTTTTATGATAAGTACTTTTAGCGATGTTATAATCATGGTGTTGAAAGAACCACGTGGGATAGCCCAAGGTACTCATTATAGAATCACATACGTATAAAATACAAAGGCATTGGTTCCATGAGATCTAGAAAGCTCAATTATCGTAAGGACTAATGAGACCAAGTTCGAGTTATTTCTAAAAAAAACACACACACACACACACAAAATCAAGAACAGAAACCAATATCGTGTGGTAAGATACTGTGTGTTGCTAATTATTGCCTTAAGTTGCACAAATACTCAAATAGCATACAATTCAAAGTCATGGTAGTTTGTTTATACGCAGGTATTGGTAAGCCCAGTAGCCAGACGTTAGGAAAAGTTCAAGGCGGTCACGTTATTTTAACCAAAACAATAACGTTTCAAACATGTATTGAAACAACAAACTTAGCCAAAATAGACGCTGCTCATTACATGAAAGCAAACATCTATTAATGGGGGGATGGGCTGAGGGACAAAAAAAATTACCTGCTATTTGTTGGAACTCGTGTGTTGCTTGAGGAGTTGGTTCAGTGCCCATCTTTTGGCCCTCGAAAACAATTAAAATGGTATATTCATATGATCTATTCTAACACCATACGGACGAGATATTGTTATCGGGTTTGAAATCAATGGTGCATAATTGAATAAGTTAGCTAAAATCAGTAATGCCGTGAGCGCAACCTGGCTAGACACTTGCCTATTACCGCCTTGGTAAACATACTCCCACTATAATCATAAAGTAGAATCTGCAATTACATATATTCATTAATTCATATATGTATATGCTACTCATGCATATATAACTTGACGTTCATAGCTAACAACTTGTAACCCAAACAGCAGCTGCTTGACGCAGTGCAAAAGGAATACAACTACTATAAATAAACAAACAGTACATAAAAGAGGCATTTAAAAATCCAATTTTAAAACATAAGATGAAATATGAATCCTGGCCGCAAGTGCAAATTGCAAGTTCCAACTAAGATAAATAAATCACATTTAACCCTACAATATTCCAAATCCACTTGCATATTCTTTCAATGAGCAAGCGGATGTCGGATTACACCAGCCTGTTCATCAAGAATGAAGTTGTTGTCCCTGAAGTGCGTGCTAGAGAAGAATGGATTGAGATCATATATTTCATACTCATTTGCCTGGAAAGTAAAGAGCAACCAAATTAGGAAATCAAACTAACACTCCATCCAAATCTCAGTTAATATTAACATTGATATTTGACCCACCTTGGTCTTAAGATCTTCAACTTTGACATCAATATTAGTGAGATGTGCTGTCCCTGACAATATTTCTTCAAGATGTATGGCCTCCTTCACCAGAACACGCAATAGATGCAGTAGCAGCTCATTGAAGTCTTTCTTATATGTTATGTATTTCTTGAAGCTCTACATATAAATATTGGGTAAATATTCAGGTATATGTTTGAATATAGTTGATTTTAAATGTTAAGCAGATGAGATGTTAACTTGTAAGCATTATGATTCTACATTTCTACTAACGTTCAACTGGCAATAAGCTTTCTGAATAAGAGGATATCTCTTGTTTTGTTGCAATGTAGACTTTATCAAGAAAATTAGAATAAACTGCTACCTTTTGTAATGCTTTCTGAACACCAAATTTCTGGGTAGAGATGAACGAATCTAACAAAACACGAATTGCCATGTCAACGTCTTCTTGGGTTACGTAATTCCTTAAATGCATCCTCGCATGAGATTCTGACATTCGTATCATGGATTCAATATGCCTGACCGCTATTGGCACTCCTTGACCATGCTGCAATATTTAAACATCAATACTAATCATTAGAAAAATAATCATTTCAAAGATATTTCAAGACTAAGAAAATGAATAATCTTACTGATGATTCCCTACGCAGCTCAGCATAAACATGGGTGAGCTTATCCAGATCAGCATCATGTAACTTGGGGAATACATTCAGCTTGGAATAAGTAATATACTTCTTCAGCATATCTTGTGAAAGTATCTGGTAATTCAAATTTCAAATTAAATATGCAGACGTAGTCATGGAATTTTATAGCATTATGTACATTAACATAATGGTATAGATACATGTAAACAAAACAACAGCCCCATAATACATCCTGATTTTAGTCTTAACCCTGATAAACCTTGATCGGTTGGGTGCACAGGAAAATTATGCTAACTTATTATACATAACTGTTATCAACATCTCTTAATTTAATAAGAAAAACCATGGGTATGATTAGAAAACAATTTATGCTTAAGTATCAAATAAAAAAATAATCATACTAGAATCTAAGGTTCGATTATGTGTGGTTGTCATGCCCTTGGACATGGTCACATGGGCTGGTGTATACAACAATTGTTTACCTCAGGATCAGCATCATTTGATGTGGTAACAGGACCATCATCGGTATTACTTGCAAGTTGGTCCTCTAAGTTAGCACCTTTTGGTTTTGATTTGGCATGACTGTCTACAACAAATCTTGCAAGCATTTCATCAATAACTGGATCAACAACGTCCTACATTTCAAATGGTTATATTAGACCAGTAACATTGACGTAAAACAAGAAAATGCCTTCAAAAAAGAAATGAACCTTGACAACGCAGAGTATGTCAAATCGAGATATAATTGGATCTGTGAGTTCCACATTCTGAGTAAATGTTTTCGATGAATCATACCTAATAACATGAGCTATGTTAGATCCATATGACCTGGAAAATGTAATACAGTAAAATAAACCAAATTCACCTTCCACCAACTGGGTTGGCAGCAGCAATGACACTACAACGAGCCTGGAGAGAAGTTACAATTCCAGCCTTAGATATACTGATACTCTGTTGTTCCATGGCTTCATGAATACTAACCCTGCATAAATGATAGCAACACATTAATTCCATGAGTGATCAACCAGGGCTGCAAGCTACACATAAGATAAGAATCTCAAACTTCAATATCATTTTAAAACCTAATGCGTCAGGGTTACAACTGAAACCCATTTTACACGTTCTAAATTTCTAATAGCAGTTGTAATACCTGTCCTGGTCGTTCATTTTGTCAAATTCATCAATCAGACAAATTCCTCTATCAGCCAAAACTAAAGCTCCTCCTTCAAGAGTCCATTCCCTTGTAACTGGATCTTTATGCACTGCTGCAGTCAGCCCAACTGCTGAAGCACCTTTACCGGTTGTGTAGACTGCCCTATGTCCTGTTTTCTCCACATACCTATGCAACAAAATATATCAAATTTTCCTATGTTTATTCCAGACAAAAGTTAAATCTCATTATATTATTGCTCTTTTTGTTCTCTTACTTAAGGAACTGGGATTTAGCAGTGCCTGGATCACCTAACAGAAGAACATTGATGTCGCCTCTTAGCCGATGTTTTCCTTTCACATTTTTTTCTTGACCACCAAACATGGCAAGTGCAATTGCTGTCTTAATATCTTCATGGCCATAAATTGATGGTGCAATGGACTTTATAATCTGTACCAAAATATATTCATGTTAATAGGATAATTATTAGGTAAAATCAGAATAGGATATTATGCTACTGACCCGTTCTCCGATTCTCGGATCCTTCGCCAGCTTCTCAATCTCTGCCTTGTCCTCATCCGTAAGTTTGTATGCTGCAAAAAGATCTTGTTTTTTCGTAACATAGTTGGCTTCAACCACAGTTGCAAAAACAGGAAACCCATTTTTTGTGTTCAGTGATAAATCAAAATTGTTGGTGTATATCCCAGTCACTTCCTGAAAAAAAAAAAAAAAAAAAAAAAATTGAACACGTTTAAGATATAAAACATTAAGTCTTAAACAGAGGATAAAATGACAATTAGGAATATTACAATTTCTTCTCCTGGCCGTGCGCAATCAATCAAATCATTCAGCAGTATTACTTCCTTATACCTTGGAAGTCGACCAGCTGGAACAATTCCAGGACTCTCTTGAAGAGTGAGCTTCTGGTAGTTCCTGTAAATTGTCTGCAACAATAGAATATTAAGTTAGAACATTTTTAAGAGTAGATACACCCATACTATGTTCACTTAAACATTCACCAATGTTAAACGAAAACTCCCTCAGGTACAAAATTACATAAAGAGCTCCCTATGGTACAAAATTACAAATAGTATTTAAGTATGTCAAACTACATCTACCGTCGCTCGGGGTTACCGCATGCCCTTCGCATTGATGCACGGATAATGATAATTCATGACCAGCTTTATACTCACCTGCTCAACATTTACAGTGAAAGGTCCTTTAGATTGGCACTCTGGACATGATCCAACCTTAACTTCAGAATAAGAATTTTGGAAGAACGGTCCTAAAATCATTCCACATTTGTTGCAATCATATTTCACTTGTTGCAACTGAGGGAACACACCAGATCTCCGTGTGACAACACCTCCAATACGAATCAGTGTGTTCAAGTGGATTTGCCTGAGGAACATCAACAAACAGGTGATCAAAAAAATACAAGCAGCATAAGTAGAAGCCAACAGCATAGACTTTTTACTAGTTTACTTGAATGCAGTTATTCTTATGTCATTTACCAGCACACTATCGAACAAACCTAAAATGGCAGTAATAGTTGCTATATATCACGTGTCATCAAGTATTAAGCACGCTTGTGAAACAAACTAGTTTAGGTGCCTCTGATAATCAGTACCTTAAAAAGGTGTAATCTTCACTAACATAACTCACCTAATATTGCGAATCTGATCGTACACCGGGAGATTTGATATGCGAACATATATCTTTTGCTGAATGTTCTTATAGTTCTCATGCAGCTTAAAAACAACTTGCTTAGCAACTTCCTCAAAAACTTCAAGAACTGATTGAGGTGCATCAGCAAGCCAAATAGCAATATTCGGTAAAACAAAGATAAACTGCTTGTAATCTATTTCCAAACTGCACTTGTTTGCTGCATAACAATGTCAGATAAAATCATTAAACAAAGACAAAATTTAATATAGTTTGAACCAAACACATGAATGGATTCAAAGAATTATACCTAGAACCATCTCATTTATTAATCTTATGTATTCCAGGTCGCCTTGCTTGTTCTTATAAGTAAGGAGGAAGTCCTTGAATTTTTTTGAGATAAATCGTCTAACTTCATCTCTGGTTACCCATTCTCTCAATGTACCTTGGACACGGTACATGTTGTGCTCATCATCATCATCGTATTCATCCTATGAAAACAAGTATACAGGTTAATAACATGTAATATCACAATTTTAATAATTAATTATAGCTAGCACAAAGAAACATACCTCATATGGGTCATCGTCAGTTTGATCTGTCATTGGTATATCATCGACTGAGCGTTGGGACCTGCCAGGTGAACTTTGTGTTGGCTCATCGCCATCATCGTCACTTGCACCATGAGATGGCCTTTGACTAGCTCTGGGCCTCTTTGGCTGTCTATAGGTGCTTTCATCATCAGTGTCTGCAAAAGAAAATCGTAAGTGTGAGCTTGAAAACAATTTAACCTCACTGACAGCAGGATATTCCTTTGATGACGACAAATATTCATAATTGATTTATTGGCAATATTTCATGGGTCCAAGAGATAACGAATGTTTTATTTGGTATTTGATACACGTATTTTGATTACTTGACATCACCATATGACTTTTCTAGTATTATACAGAATGCTTGTCATAAACGTTTATTATATGTAAATAAAACCAAAGCTGTAAAAGATGTCGCAGGGATGTTAGGCGTTATGTATGAATTAAGGATTAATTGTTTAGACGGAGATTTATTGAGGATTAATTGCAAATATGTGTTTTTGATTACTAATGTAATTTGGATGAAAATATAAAGTTTAAATGCTTCGTTTAGTGTTAATTGATATGAATCGAAAATTCAGGATGTGTACAGTAATCATATAGGAAAAACCTCCTAAAACTTGCACACTTATGCCTATACACCTCAATAAATCTCCGTCTAAACAATTAATCCTTAATTCATACTATCCCTGCGATATCTTTTACAGCTTTGGTTTTATTTACATATAATAAAACATTTATGACAAGCATTCTATATAATACTAGAAAAGTCCTATAGTGATGTCAAGCAATCAAAATACGTGTATCAAATACCAAATAAAACATTCGTCATCTCTTGGACCCATGGAATATTGCTAGTAAATCAATTAGACAGCAGGATATTCCTTTGATGATGCCATAACATCAAGGAAAATAGTGAAGCAACAAAATATTCATAATTGATTTACTAGCAATATTTCATGGGTCCAAGAGATGACGAATGTTTTATTTGGTATTTGATACACGTATTTTGATTACTTGACATAACTATATGACTTTTCTAGTATTATACAGAATGTTTGTCATAAACGTTTTATTATATGTAAATAAAACCAAAGCTGTAAAAGATATCGTAGGGATGTTAGGCGTTAAGTAAGAATTAAGGATTAATTGTTTAAACGGAGATTTATTGAGGATTAATTGCAAATATGTGTTTTTGATTACTTATGTAATTTGGATGAAAATATAAAGTTTAAATGCTTCGTTTAGTGTTAATTGATATGAATCGAAAATTCAGGATTTTGGATGTGTACAGTAATCATATAGGCAAAACCTCCTAAAACTTGCCCGCTTATGCCTATACATGGAACTAAATTTTATGTCTCAGTGCCTAAATAAATGTTTAAATGAAAGAGTAAATCTTACCCTAGGCAGTCCTAGGCGAGTCGGTAGGCGGTAAGACTCGCCTAGCACCTAAGCAGGACCTAGGAGGAGTCATCAATGGATTCTTACAACAATGGATAAAACAATGATCACCTGCACATATGACATATTGTAGTCCCTTTTACTAGGACTAACTTCAACGCAAATTTCCCAATGCATCCAGTATTTGCAGACAACATTTCTGTTTGCTTTGTTTTTTGATTTCAATACCAATTTTATCTGATTCCACCACCAATTTATGGGACTTGTTTTAAAAAGGCACAAAGGAATAGTTCTTTGTCAACCAATGCCTAATTTTCAACTGTAAATTTGAACTGAAATTTTTTTTTATCTGAAAACATGATGCTAGTTGCATACATCCAAATACTCTTGAATGGATGTAATATCAAAACTTACCCTTCCAGTAATATTGGCAGCTAAATTAGCATAAATAGAGAAGACCCAAAAAAATTGCTAATTTGGCAAAGTATACCTTGGTCAAGCATTTCAGGCAACCTCCGCCCACCACCACCAGTTCTCACATCCCTTACATCCAACTCAGCTTCAGCAGCTCTCCTATCTGCCATTATCTGAGCAAGATCCCTCTCATCCTCCATGGAATCATCCATTCCAACTGGCTCATACTGATCTTGTGCATCAAGTCTCCGATAATCGCTGTACGCAGCAAAACCACATGTTATAAAACTGCCCTCAAACATAAACAAATCTCCTGCCTCAAAAGTAAATCAATGTTTTCAAATTTGTGCAAAATAGAACAACCTGAATTCACCAAATTATCATCTACACCAATACAGTTGGGTATCAACCTCATAAACCTAATGGATACAAAACAGTTATCCTTTCTTTCCTTATTCTAGTGTATCAACATTTAGCCAAATATACTCAAAAGAAGAAGGTTATATATAACTGTGACAATAAAGTAATTATTATATTTAACAGTACTACTTATTGCGTAATCAAAACCACCAATAACTAATATGTTCCAAGATCTATAGGAACTGGAAATCAGATCAGGAATTTCTGCAAAAAAATAAATAAAGTTTCTGAATGCTAATAAATTAGCATAAGCCGTTCCTTGCAGTAACCATGGCATCGCGAACACTTCAAATCCAGCATCAAAATTGACGCAATCGATAATTTTCATTTCTAAGCTTTATGCCAAGTTACAGTTATGAATTTAAGGTAGGTATTTTTAAACTAGACGGTGATGTTACGACTCTGCTACTAGAACTAAGCCAAAAGCCTAATGTATTGAAAAAGGGCAAATAGCAACACTTACTCCATATAATTATCATTAAAAAGGTCCTCTCCATCGTCCTCCTCGTCGGGCATAACGTCATCATCGGGGATGACGTTGGGATCAACATCCGCTTCGTCGCGGTCCGAAGAAGACGAATGGCTTGGAGAGATCGGCAAGCGGTCAGTGCTGAAGTTCGCAGAGGGTGTCCCTGGATTTGATGAAGACGGATCATCCATTATTGCTAAACTTATTAATTTTTCACGGACGATTTCCGGGTTGAGAGGTAAGGAGAGCGGAATGTGGCGATTAGGGTTAGGCTCTAGCAGACATAAAGAAGGCGGTAATTTTCGCGCCAAATTCAACGTGGGCGGGAAAGTATACGTGGCCAATTTGTTGCGGTCTAGCAATACCATTGACCGTTGTGCTTTGTTAGGTTTCATTAAGGTAATTATTGGTTTATCAAATGTTCTATTTTCAATTTATTCATCTTGGGATTACTAATTGGTGGTACCAAAATCGAGTAGATTGACTAAAAAATAAACTGAATATGTAATTAACGTAATATTAATGCATATTAAATAAGTAGTTTAATATGTCTCCATAGAAAATTTGTATGTGCATGCGTTAATAATTTAATTATAATTAATGACATACAGACACGAGGTTAACCATTACTTGTAGTAGAAGCCTGCCAGAACCGACCAGCGTATCCAGTATCGACAAGTAAGATCAGTGAATGTGAGATGTTTAGGTGTCATACGCCATTATAGTTATTACACTAGGACGTGAGGTTAAGCCAACTTGTAATAGAAGTCTGTTCGGAACCGCCCAGCAAATCCAACATCTACAGGTGGTCAGTTTAATGTGAGATGTCTAGTGTGTTTGTGTGTATGCGTGTGTGTATGTGTGTGTTTGTGTCTGAAGTAGGTATGTCTTAAGAATGTATTAAGTGGATGACCTGCCTTGTTGAGTACTAAGTGGTTAGGAGTAGGTCGGTTCCTAAGGTTCACTCCTTGGTTTTGGACCAGTCGTGTGACCCCCCCCCCCCCCCCCCCTTATTAGGTCTTAGATGGTCATTGGATTCGCCTTTCTTTCATATGGTATTAAATGATCTAAATAAAACGATGGCGTAAGAGTATAGTACTTCTCCGGAAGTGTATGCTTCTTATCTAGAGGCTAACCAAGGGCTGACCTAGGGATGGGCTACTAAGAGTTCCGCCAATCATGTACGTAGGACTGCATGTCTAAGGAAAGTATTAATTAGCTAGGACTTCACCCATAATATCATTGAAATAGTAACACATGGATTTGCCGGAGGGGTCTTAAATGACGATGAGTATCTATCTTAGCTTGGTATTAAATGGCAGATTACTATTTTTGTATTATAATGCTGAGAATATTTAATAACGTTGACAATTATAAGATAGAGTCTTAAGTGACTAGGGTCTTCCATAGAGTATTAAGTAATAGTGGGAATCTGCCCAAGAATAAATATAAAGCGACGGCCTTAAGTGACCAGTGGTAGTCCGCCTCGAAGGGTACTGAGTGATCATTGAGAATCTACCATTAAAGAAGCAATATATGCCTTATGTGACTATAGAGTAGTCCACCTCATAAATGATATGATTGATTGTGTGTTGAACAACGTAGATATAATGTGAAAATTTTATATTGTCAAATATAGGAAATAGTTATTCCTTAAAACTTATATGATTTTCATTCATCAGAACTTTTCCTCCTCTTAACATGATATGTAACGACCCAGAACAAAATCAGAGTAAACACGAATCTCACAGCAGAACGAATAAAATATATTGTATAACATAACTTTTGAAATACAAGCTTATATATGTATATACATACCATTTGAGAGTGCAACACATAACAACACGGCGGAAATAAACTATATGTGTATATAATGTTGAAGCCTCCTACTACAAGCTCCTCCAAATATTTGTAAAATCACAATTACTTGATTGTCCGTACAAATTTGGGCATGCAAGAGTTTATGGTAAAAAAAACAAAATAAACTCTGGGTCAGTCATGAGACTGGTGTGAGTAAACTTCAACCATTTGGTTTAACTTTTAAAAATCTTTTTCAAAAAGAAAATAAAATCGTAAGACCGATCCACATATAAGCACAGATGGTTTTTACCTTACGATAACCCAAAATATTCTTCAAACAATATTATTTTGATATTATAATAGTGTCTAATACAAATAAATATCAATTTAGCGGAATACTTGCATCTCATGATCCACATATATAATATACACTCAAAACCCCGGGGCACTTATTAGGGAATGAATTTCCAATTATGACAAGGTATGAAATCACCTTCCGATCAATGTACTCTAGAGGAGACACACTGGAGTTCAACAAGAACATCTTGCAACTCAGCCACAAATGACCGACCATTCATTTCGCTTGAATGTTCCGAATATATTGTCACCTTACGGTTGGTATACCAACATAACCTTTCCCCGGAGATACAGAAATGAAAGGAGTAACAAATACGAATATTCTCTAGATGATGACAATATACCCTAATTGGGTGCGACTCACTTAGCCATGTTGTCTGCCCGATTTCTGTCATTTCTCGGCTGATGAGGCTTGAGGTTATAACATATCTTGACAGATCACACCTTCATTTACTTTGAATATCACATCGTCATACCCGCCAAATCACAAATTGATTTCCCCAAAAATATTACGGGTATAAAGCTAAGAGAAACGAATTCCTTCGCAACCAACGTAAATACGTTTGAAGAGATCAATTTACGCGATTTATTAGATATACACTGTTAGACATTCGTCTGTACACGTTATTATAGGACTGGACAAACTGAAGGTATTATTCTGTAAATCCATCTTAGGCAATTTCTATCTTGGATCGCCAGAACAACCCTTGTATAAACTCCGTCTTCGATTGTCTCCATCATATCTAATTCGCAACGCTAATGCCCATACGGAGTGGTTTTCAGATAATAAATCTGATCCCGGTCTCTCCGTATTGAAAATGAAAATGGTCGAAAATTTTGATAGCCGGTTATTTAACTATCAAAGGAAAACATCCATACAACCAACGATCCTATTTACAAATGGAAATAATATTGATCACTAATCAATCAACATTGAACCCTTTTAAATAGGTTTATCAATAATTTATTCATTTCCCAAACTCTCGTTTTCCATATCTTTCTAGATATTTCTTAAAACTCGTTTAGACTCGCATGATTCTCAGAAAACATTTCCATATATTCACAACTTATTATTTTCTATACTTAGAAAATATACGTTATTAATATTGGAAAACATTCTCATTTCTTATTCCCGTATCACTATTCTTCCAAATCCATCAGTCCCTAACCGTAACTAGTAAGAGAACAACTCCCCAAGTATCAACCCCGAAGGCCGAAACCAACAACAAATCGATACTTAGAAAGCCATTCAACATAACTAATCTCCAGTCAGTTTATAATTTCCTTAACTCTGTTCTTAACTTCAAAATCATTTCAACTATTTATCAATTCCCTTTTAAAATATATTTAATATGCAAAACTTTTACTTTTAAATCATTATTCACTTTAAAAACATGAATAATATTCCTCTATAGAAATTTGGACTCATTTTATTAAATCAAATCTTGATCTAAGTAATAGATACCATTACAGTTCAAAATTCTAATTATCTAGTTATTTATAAATTCATACTTCATATTTTATTTCATAAACTCCGTTTATAAGTTATAACCAAACCTCGAATACATATTTGATTATAAATTATTGGTTTCACATCAAATATTAACTATCTCGTCACATTCAAAATTTGGTAATATATAATTCCTAAAAATAATTTATTTTATACCACTAGACATAGTTGAACTCTAATTATAAGTCTTTATGGATTTATTCAATTCTACTTAAATTTCGAACAATGAAATAAATTCATCGTTTACTTTTCAATAAATCCCCAAATTCATTTAATAATAATTATTTCATATTATTTGTAAACATCGTTTATAAATCAATTTACTTGTTTTAATATAATTAAAACAAGTTATTTTGCTTTAGCTCAATCGAAATTCCATTTCTATTTAAAAATAAATTTTTCCTTTTTAAAACACCAGATTCTTTTCCAATACATTCAAGTATATTTTACGGTATTTAAATACCAATTATTTCAGGTCAATGTTGTTCAAAACATCCCAAAACACACAACAATTAATCAATGATCATTGGCATATAATGCAATATATATGAAAAATAACAATATAATTGATAAGGAATCCAGTTGGATCCCTCCAACATGATTCCCTGCATCCACCGATATTGATTAATAATACTAATTTTTTATCAATATGAGATATTATAATAAATAAAATCAATATTCAGCCAATGTTTATATATATATATATATATATATATATAACTGTGTTTATAATTTGAACCAATTTATAAGCAATTCGTCCAAACAACCATCACACAGCATTTAATCATTATTCATCAATATTAAATAATGTTTATAAAATTATAAAACTTGACAAAGTTAATAAGTTTACTCACCTTGTTCTTTAATCGTTAAATAACGATTATCATTGGTTGATTTGAATCAAACGTTTAATTATGCCATAAATCCAAACGAGCTTCAAACAGTTCCAAACTAGCTTCATCGCGTAGCTTACGTTCCCATGATTCCAATGTGACCAACCGTTCGTAAAACTAATAACGTATGAACGAGATATGAAAATCACTAGACGATATAGTAATTAAATAAATTTTTAAAACTAAATTCACTTTTTAAATAAATTTGGGCCTTACCGTTATTGACAGCACGTCTCTTTATTTAGCCCGCTAAATTCACTTTGCACGGACTGTGCTTATTCCGCTCTTCATGGAATTTATAAGTATTCGCATCAAAAAATATCTCATCAAACTCTCTTCCCTCCTAAGCCAGAAACACGCAACTAGATCATCAAACCCTTACATTATAAAATCTCCTGGGCCTCACATATTTTTCTGAAGCCCGCGACAGTGTTTAACCCATATGCATCCACCTACCTTCTGCTACAACAATACCAGTCCACGCACACCCTTTAGCATATGATAGCTTTGGCCAACCAATTAATATCAGTACATATCCTTCCTCACAACTCCTCCTGACAACCGCGTTCTAGCAGGCAACACGCAAAAAAAAGATCAACTTCACATCCCTATCCTTTGTTATTTCACACGGTGTGAACCCGTCTGCTAATCCTTCCCCTTCTCAATGACGCAAAGCCCGACTCCCTCACTCATACGCAAGCCATTAACGCTGCAGTACTCCCCTACAACCTCAATATTTCTGCTCGTACGAACCAACAAAACACAATGCTCATGTTCACCATTTCATGCTAGTGCCAACCTTAACTCCTCCACTCTCGTTTCTTTTGCTTCGACAAATCCTCCAGCCACTAACATTCCTTCCCAACCATGGACTGCCAACGATAGCTCAAGCTTCATTCTTTTTTGCAGTGCCATGCAAGATACCCATATTCAATCTCATGGTTCCTCACTGACTTCACTTATGTAACCTCAAATCCGTAAACAAATGACCACACGCGCCCTGAGTTCGCGCCCAAGCTCCATTGTATCCACGTTGTTCGACATACAACATTTACAAAATTATTAAGACCTAGGTCTTGATGTGATAAAACCATCGACAGAAAAAGAGTCGAACACCCCCAAACGTTATATCAGTCGAAGCTCTTGTTACAAGGAGTTTAATGGATCGAATTTTAGTATTTTTAGTGGAGTATTCCATGAGTTTTGGATTTTTGAGGAACACGAATCACCATTTATTCACCGGAAAATATCTCGGCAAAAATGGAGAAGGCTGTTTATTTATAGGATAGGACGACTTCGGGATCAACCATGTAGGTTGTTGTAAATTAATAGGGTAGGTCTGCTTCCATATGGTAGGCAACAACAAATAGCCACAGGTCTGCATTTCTTTTGGAAGGGACAAGGGTACGAAACTTGGTCTATAAGGAATTAAGCATTACTTCATAGCTAAGGAAAAGCAATATTTCGATATATATATATTGCGTTTGATATCTTGTTAGTTTAGGCAGCCTGTTTTGTCAAATTTGTGTACAATGTTTCATAGACGTCTAGTGTTCATAGACGTACAGTTGCATATGTACATGCCTTTATAGACAAAAATAAAAATACAGTCGTGTCAAACAATGGACCATGATCCCAAAGCTATGATAAAATAAACAAGTTAACTTATTCTGTGGAATCCCGAAATTGCCGATTTAGGGTGCAAAATACCTTAAATAAAAAAATATCTTATTTTCCCAATTAAAAGCTGTAAAAAAAATTTACAAATTAAATTAAAAATACATCTTAAAAATCTTGTCTAAATTCGAAACCAGAATTTCATTATATTAAATAAATCGTTATGGCTTATAAATGATTCCATAACAATTATTTGAAAATTTGATTTGGGCATAACTTACAATCTATAATACGAAATCTCTATTTTTCTCTTCCATTAGAAAAATATAATCAATTAGATTCGAACGTTTCTTGTTTCGAAGAAATCCAACTTATAACGAATCTTGTATACTCGGTTGAAGTTCAAATCGTAACATTACGAACTGCCACAACGTCACGAACTCGATTTAATACGTTCAATTGTCGTTTATAAATATATTCGTTATTGTAATTCAATTCTAAACTGAATTAAATCTATTAAACTATCCAATTTACACCATATTGCCAATTCAGCTATTTCCGACTATTTCAAAATTAAATTTTATTATCCTACTGATTATATTAATTAAATATTCAATATATTTACATTCAAACCAGTTAAATTATCAAACCAATATATTAAAATAATTAAATATATTAATTATTAAATCACTAAAATTCTGGGTCGTTACATTCCTTCCCACTTAAAAGAATTTCGTCCCTAAAATTACAAAGGTTTGAAAGATGCTACAAACCCAATTACAGGTCAAAAATTACTTGTTTTAATACTTAAATTCAGTTTCAACTGAACCAATTAATTTTTGATTAAAATATTAATTCATTCTTACTAACGAAAATTTTCATCTTACACTCTAAAATTTCCGAAAAAATCGCCAACGTCTCCTTTGCACGACTCAATCGGTACAACTACAACTCGCCTCTCTAGGCCTTCTCCAATCCAAAAGAAAATTGAACAGCCAAGTGGCTTTCCAAACAGGCTCATAAAAATCTCATACTCAATACAATAAAACTTGTGCTTTTTGTCGGGAATTCAACTCTGTCACTTACATCTGCTATCAATCCAGCATAACCAATGTCATTTCAATCAATCTCCAATCAGTTTATCCTCAAATCCAATCATTTGCTTATACCTAAGTCGAATTCCATTTCAAACTCCAATTCCTAGCACAATTCCAAATTCTTACTCAACAATCCAATTCCATTCCCGATTATCTCTAACCCAATCCAATTATATTTAACTTAGTTTACGTTAAATTTTGATTTATTTTTTCACATTTACTATTTTAATCTATTTAACTTCGTAAGTTAAATTTTAATTTCAAAATTCAAATTCCTAGGTTTTTATTTCTAATCAGATTAAAATCATATATATTAATACATAACCATAGCAATTCAAAACATTTGAATTTTTAAACAACTCGTTTCCGCAAACAATTCAAAAACAAAATCTTTCGTAGTAATCTATCACTTAGAAACTCGAAAATAACACGGATGATGCGCCCGTCATCATTACAATTATTTTCCAGTGAATGAAGTGAGTTCAATATTTCACTTTCCAAACTTAATTTCACACACTTCCATTTTGAAATTACTTTAAAATATTCCTCACAATGTTTGGAAAACATTTCCAAATTCACCAAGGAACTTAAAATTTCCATATTTAATCCAAAATTCAATTTTTAATACTTTTTCCAATTTCCGGGATTTTAATTCCAATTCTATTTTAAATTCATATTTAACTCATCTGGTTTTATATATTACATTTATACGAATTCTGACTGGTTATTCATAACCATCTCAATTATAATCTTATTCGATTGTAATAACAAACAACACATCCAATATACTATAATAATTCCAATATATATACATCTTTTATATCAAAATAATTTGGGTAAAATTATTTCATTTACCATCATTTTCAAAACATATTATGTCGATTCATCGTATTCAAGTATTTAGAAATCCCTATCGACGTTGTGGTGCCCCACCGTCAACCAAAATCCATAAGCCACTTAACCAACAAATCATCACAATATAAAACCATTTTTATAAAATCTACAAATACGCTCTCTTATATACATATACTCAACTTAATCTAGGGTATTACTAACCCCATCTCTATTGAGTCACGCCACATAGGCAAGGTAATCACTCAACCTTTAGCTCCAATACCACTGCAATGACCCAAGGATTTTCGACCCTGAAAATCAACATAAAACACCATGCTGATTATTCGAGCATCGAAAATACCAGTTTCTTGATAGATAGAAGTTAGAGGGTGAGAATAGAAAGAAAGAAAATTAGAATAGAAGAAGAAGACCACCCAGAACAAAATCAGAGTAAACACGAATCTCACAGCGGAATGAATAAAATATATTATATTATATAACTTTTGAAATACAAGCTTATATATTTATATACATACCATTTTAGGGTACAACACATAACAACACGATGGAAATAAACTCTATGTGTATATAATGTTGAAGCCTCCTACTCCAAGCTCCTCTAAATATCTGTAAAATCCCGACTACTTGACTGCCCGTACAAATTTGGGCACGCAAGAGTTTAGGGTAAAGCAAAACAAAATAAACTCTAGGTCAGTCATGAGGCTGATGTGAGTAAACTTCAACCATTTGGTTTAACTTTTAAAAATCATTTTCAAAAAGAAAAGAAAATCGTAAGACTGATCGACACATAAACACATATGGTTTTTACCTTACGATAACCCAAAATATTCATTAAAAATATTATTCTGATATTATAATAGTGTATAATACAAGTAAATATCAATCTAGCAGAACGCTTGCATCTCACGATCCATATATACAATATACAATCAAAAACCGAGGGCACTTGTTGGGGAATGAATTTCTAATTATGACAAGGTGTGGAACCACCTTTTGATCAGTGTACTCTAGAGGAAATACACTGGAGTGCAACAAGAACATCTTGCAACTCAGCCACACATGATCGGCCATTCATTTCGCTTGAATGTTCCGAATATATTGTTATCTTACGGTTGGAATACCAACATAACCATTCCCGGGAGATACAGAAATGAAATATGTAACAAATATGAATATTATCTAGATGGTGACAATATACCCTAATTGGGTGCGATCCACTTAGCCATGCTGGCTATCTGATTTCTGTCATTTCTCGGTTGATGAGGCTTGAGGTCATAACGTATCTTGACAGATCACACCTTCGTTTACTTTAAATGCCACATCGTCATACCCGCCAAATCACAAACTGATTTCCCCAAAAATACAACGGTATAAAGCTAAGAGAAATGAATTCCTCCGTCGCTAACGTAAATATTTTTGAAGAGATCAATTTACGCGATTTATTAGATATACTCTATCAGACATTCGTCCCTACACGTTGTCCTGGGACTGGACAAACTGAAGGTACTATTCTATAAATCCATCTTAGGCAATTTCTACTTAGTGTCGCCAGAATGACCCTTGTATAAACTCCGCTTTCAATTATCTTCATCGTGTTTGATTTGCAATGCTAATGCCCATATGGAGTGGTTTTCAGATAATAAATCTGATCCCGGTCTCTCCGTATTGACAACGGAAATGGTTGCAAACTTTGATAGCCTGTTATTCAACTATCAAAAGAAAACATCTATACAACCAACGATTCTATTTCCAAATGGAAATAATATCGATCACCAATCAATCAACAGTGAACATATTTAAATAGATTTATCAATAATTTATTCATTTCCCAATCTCCCGTTTTCCATATCTTTCCAGATATTTCTTAAAACTTGTTTATGTTTTCTATATTTAGAAAATATACGTTATTAACATTGGAAAACATTCCCATTTCTTATTCCCGCATCACTATTCTTCCAAATCCATCAGTCCCTAACCGTAAACTAATAACAGAATAATTCCCCAAGTATCAACCCCGAAGGCCGAAACCAACATCAGATCGATACTCAGAAAGCCATTCAACATAACTAATCTCCAGTCAGTTTCTAATTTCCTTAACTCTGTTCTTAACTTCAAAATCATTTCAAATATTTACCAACTCACTTTTATAATCTATTTAATCTTCAAAACGTTTGCATTTAAATCATTATTCATTTTAAAAACGTGAATAATATTCCTCTATAGAAATTTGGACTCGTTTTGTTAAATCAATCTTTATTTAAGTAATAAATACCATTTCATTTTAAAATTCCAGTTATGTATAAATTCGTACTTCATATTTTATTTCATATACTCCGTTTTTAAGTTATAACTAAATCTCGAATACATATCTAATTATAAATTATTGGCTTCACATCAAATATTAACTATCTCGTCACATTCTAAATTTTATAATATACAATTCCTAAAAATAATTTATTTTATACCACTGGACATAGTAGAACTCTAATTATAAATCTTTATGGATTTATTCAATTTTGTTTACATTTCGAACATCGAAATAAATTCATTGTTTACTTTTCAACAAATCTTCAAATTTATTTAATAATAATTATTTCGTATTATTTATAAACATCATTTATAAATCAATTTACTTGTTTGAATATAATTAAAACAACTTATTTTATTTTAGCCCAATCGAAATTCCATTTCCATTTTTAAAATAGATTTTCCCTTTTTAAAACCCCAATTTTTTTTCCGATATATTCAAATATATTTTGGTATTTAAATACTAATTATTTCAGGTCAATGTTGTTCAATACATCCAAAAACACACAATAATCAATCAATGATTATTGATCACATCATATAATGCAATATATATGGAAAAAAAATTGTTGAGGAATCCAGTTGGATCTATCCAACCTGTTTCCCTACGTCCACAGATGTTAATCAATATTAATAACACTAATTTTATATAAATATAAGATGTTATAATAAATAGAATCAATATTCAACCAACGTTTATACATACAACTGTGTTTATAATTTCAACCAATTCATAAGCAATTCGTCCAAACAATCATCACAGCATTTAATCATTATTTATCAATATTAAATAACATTTATAAAATTATAAAACTGGACAGAGTTAGTGAGTTTACTCACCTTGGTCGGTAATCGTTAAATATCGATTATTGTTGGTTGCTTTGAATTAGATTTTTAATTATGCCATAAATTCAAACGAGCTTCAGACAGTTCCAAATAGCTTCACCGCGTAGCTTACGTTCCCATGATTCCAATGCGACCAATCATTCGAAAAACTGATAACGTGTGAATGAGATATGAAAATCACTAGATGATATAGTAATTAAATAAAATTTTAAAACTAAATTCCGTTTTAAATAAATTTGGGCCTTACCGTTGTTATCAGCCGGTCTCTTTATTTAGCCCACAACCGAAAATGAACAGTATGTTCTTACCTCTCACTGCAAAACGCAAGCTTCAGTAAAAATCCTCCAAACTAAAAACTTTGCACGCAACGTGCTTATTCCACTCTTCATGAAATCTAAAAGTATTTGCATAAAAATTTATCTCGTCAAACTCTCTTCCCTCCGAAGCCAGAAACACGAAACTGGATCATCGACCCCTTACATTACAAAATATCCTAGGCCTCACAGGTTTTTTTGAAGCCTGCGACAGTGTTGAACCCATATGCATCCATCTACCTCCTACTACAACAATACCAGTCCACACACACCCTTTAGCATATGATAGCTTTGGCCAACCAATTAATATCACTACATATCTTTCCCCACAACTCCTCCTAACAACCGCGTTTTAATTAGCAGGCAACACGCAAAAAAAGATCAACTTCACATCTTGCTCCTTTGTTATTTCACATAGTATGAACCCATTTGTTAATCCTTCCCCTTCTCAATGATGCAAAACCCGACTCCCTCCCTCATACGCAAGCCATTAACGCAACATTACTCCCCCACAACCTCAACGTTTCTTCTCATACGAACCAGAAAACCACATTTCTCCTGTTCACCATTTCATGCTAGTGCTAACCTTAACTCCTCCACTCTCGTTTCTTTTGCTTCGAAAAACCCTCCAGCCACTAACATTCCTTCCCAACCATGAACTGCCTACGATAGCTCAAGCTTCATTCTTATTTACAGTGCCATGCAAGATACCCATATTCAATCTCATGGTTCCTCACTGACTTCACTTATGCAACCTCAAATCCGTAAACAAATGACCACACTCACCCTAAGTTCGCGCCCAAGCTCCATTGTATCCACGTTGTTCGACATACAACATTTACAAAATTCTTAAAACCTACGTCTCGATGTGATAAAACCATCGACAGAAAAAGAGCCGAACACCCCCCCAAACGGTATATCAGTCGAAGCTCTTGTTACAAGGAGTTTAATGGATCAAATTTTAGTATTTTTAGTGGAGTATTCCATGTGTTTTGGATTTTTGAGGAACACGAATCACCATTTATTCGCCGGAAAATCTCCCGACAAAAATGGAGAAGGCTGTCTATTTATAGGATAGGACGACTTCGGGATCAACCATGTAGGTAGTTGTAAATTAATAGGGTAGGTCTGCTTCCATATGGTAGGCAACAACAAATAGCCACAGGTCTGCGTTTCTTTTGGAAGGGACAAGGGTACGAAACTTGGCCTATAAGGAATTAAGCATTACTTCATAGCTAAGGAAAAGCAATATTTTGATATATATATATATATATATATATATTGCATTCTTATATCTTCTTAGTTTAGGCAGCATGTTTTGTCAAATTTGTGTACAATGTTTCATAGACGTCTAGTGTTCATAGACGTACAGTTACATATGTACGTGCCTTTACAGACAAAAATAAAAATACAGTCGTGTCAAACAATGGGCCATGATCCCAAAGCTATAATAAAATAAACAAGTTAACTTATTCTGTGGAATCCCGAAATCGCTGATTTAGGGTGCAAAATACCTTAAACAAAAAAATATCTTATTTTCCAAATTAAAAGCTGCAGAATTTTTTTATAAATTAAATTAAAAATACATCTTAAAAATCTTGTCTAAATTCGAAACCAGAATTTCATTATTTAAATAAATCGTTATGGCTTATAAACGATTCCATAACAATTATTTGAAAATTTGTTTTGGGTATAACTTACAATCTATAATAAAAATCTCCATTTTTCTCTTCCATTAGAATAATATAATCAATTAGATTCGAGCATTTCTTGTTTCGAAGAAATCCGACTTATAACGAATCTTGTATACTCGGTTGAAGTTCAAATGGTAATATTGCGAACTTCCGCAACGTTACGAACTCGATTATAATTTATATTATAATTAATACATTCAATTATCGTTTATAAATATATTCGTTATTGTAATTCAATTCTAAACTGAATTAAATCTATTAAACTATCCAATTTACACCATATTGCCAATTCAGCTATTTCCGACTATTCCAAAATTAAATTTTATTACCCTACAAATTATATTAATTAAATATTCAATATATTTACATTCAAACTAGTTAAATTATCAAACCAATATATTAAAATTATTAAATATATTAATTATTAAATCACTAAAATTCTGGGTCGTTACATTCCTTCCCCCTTAAAAGAAATTCGTCCCCAAAATTACAAAGGTAGGAAAGATGCTACAAACCTAATTACAGGTCAAAAATTACTTGTTTTAATACTTAAATTCAGTTTCAAATGAACCAATTAATTTTTAATTAAAATATTAATTCATTCTTACTAACGAAAATTTTCAAAATTCTGAAAATTTTCTTACACTCTAAAATTTCCGAAAAAATCGCCAACGTATCCTTTGCAAGGCACAATCGGTACAACTACAACTCGCCTCTCTAGGCCTTCTCTAATCTAAAAGAAAATCTAACAGCCAAGTAGCTTTCCAAACAGGCTCATAAAAATCTCATATTCAATATAATAAAAACTTGTACTTTTTTGTCGTTTACTTTTCAACAAATCCCCAAATTCATTTAATAATAATAATTTCATATTATTTATAAACATCGTTTATAAATCAATTTACTTGTTTTAATATAATTAAAACAAGTTATTTTGTTATAGCTCAATCAAAATTCCATTTCTATTTAAAAATAGATTTTTCCTTTTTAAAACCCCAGATTCTTTTCCAATATATTCAAATATATTTTACGATATTTAAATACCAATTATTTCAGGTCAATGCTGTTCAAAACATCCTAAAACACACAACAATTAATCAATGATTATTGGCATATAATGCAATATATATGAAAAATAACAATATAATTGATAAGGAATCCAGTTGGATCCCTCCAACATGTTTCCCTGCATCCACCGATGCTTATTAATAACACTAATTTTATATCAATATGAGATATTATAATAAATATAATCTATATTCAGCCAACGTTTATATATATATATATATATATATAACTGTGTTTACAATTTCAACCAATTTATAAGCAATTCGTCCAAACAACCATCACACAACATTAAATCGTTATTTATCAATATTAAATAATGTTTATGAAATTATAAAACTTGACAAAGTTAATTTGTTTACTCACCTTGTTCTTTAATCGTTAAATAACGATTACCGTTGGTTGATTTGAATCAAACGTTTAATTATGCCATAAATCCAAACGAGCTTCAGATAGTTCCAAACTAGCTTCACCGCGTAGCTTATGTTCCTATGATTCCAATGTGACCAACCGTTCGTAAAACTGATAACGTATGAACGAGATATGAAAATTACTAGACGATATAGTAATTAAATACATTTTTAAAACTAAATTCAATTTTTAAATAAATTTGGGCCTTACCGTTGTTAACAGCCCATCTCTTTATTTAGCCCACTACCTAAAATTAACAGTACGTTCTTCTCTCCCACTGCAAAACGCAAGCTTCAGTGAAAATCCTCCAAACTGAAAACTTTGCACGCACTGTGCTTATTCCATTCTTCATGAAATTTATAAGTATTAGCATCAAAAAATATCTCATCAAACTCTCTTCCCTCCTAAACCAAAAACATGCAACTAGATCATCAACCCCTTACATTATAAAATCTCCTGGGCCTCACATATTTTTCTGAAGCCCGCGACAGTGTTTAACCCCTATGCATCCACCTACCTCCTACTACAACAATACCAATCCACGCACACCCTTTAGCATATGATAGCTTTGGCCAACCAATTAATATCAGTACATATCTTTTCCCCACAACTCCTCCTGACAACCGCGTTTTAGCAGGCAACACGCAAAAAAAGATCAACTTCACATCCCTCTCCTTTGTTATTTCACACAGTATGAACCCGTCTGTTAATCCTTCCCCTTCTCAATAATGAAAAGCCCGACTCCCTCACTCACACGCAAGCCATTAACGTAGCAGTGCTCCCCCACAACCTCAACGTTTCTGCTCATACGAACCAGCATAACACACTGCTCCTGTTCACCATTTCATGCTAGTGCCAACCTTAACTCCTCCACTCTCGTTTCTTTTGCTTCGACAAACCCTCCAGCCACTAACATTCCTTCCCAACCATGGACTGCCAACGATAGCTCAAGCTTCATTCTTATTTGCAGTGCCATGCAAGATACCCATATTCAATCTCATGGTTCCTCGCTGACTTCACTTATGCAACCTCAAATCCGTAAACAAATGACCACACTCACCCTAAGTTCGCGCCCAAGCTCCATTGTATCCACGTTGTTCGACATACAACATTTACAAAACTCTTAAGACCTAGGTCTCGATGTGATAAAACCATCGACAGAAAAAGAGTCGAACACCCCCAAACGTTATATCAGTCGAAGCTCTTGTTACAAGGAGTTTAATGGATCGAATTTTAGTATTTTTAGTTGAGTATTCCATGAGTTTTGGATTTTTGAGGAACACGAATCACCATTTATTCGTGGGAAAATCTTTCGGCAAAAATGGAGAAGGCTGTCTATTTATAGGATAGGACGACTTGGGGATCATGCATGTAGGTTGCTGTAAATTAATAGGGTAGGTCTGCTTCTATATAGTAGGCAACAAAAATAGCCACATGTCTGTATTTCTTTTGGAAGGGACAAGGGAACAAAACTTGGCCTGTAAGGAATTAAGCATTACTTCATAGCTAAGGAAAAGCAATATTTCGATATATATATATACTGCGTTTGATATCTTGCTAGTTTAGGCAGCCTGTTTTGTCAAATTTGTGTGTTGTGGTTCATAGACGTACAGTTGTGTATGTACGTGCCTTTACAGACAAAAATAAAAATACATTCATGTCAAATAATTGGTCACGATCCCGAAGCTATAATAAAATAGACAAGTTAACTTATTCTGTGAAATCCCAAAATCGCTGATTTAGGGCGCAAAATACCTTAAACAAAAATATCTAAATTTTTAAATTATAAATTGCAAAAAAATTCTATAAATTAAATTAAAAATATGTTTTAAAAATATTATCTAAATTTGAAACTAGTATTTCATTATATTAAATAAATCGTTATGGCTTATAAACGATTCCATAGCGATTATTTGAAAATTTGATTTGGACATAACTTACAATTTATAATACGAAATCTTCATATTTCTCTTCCATTAGAAATATATAATCAATTAGATTGAAAGTTTCTTGTTTCGAAGAAATCTGACTTATAACGAATCCTGTATACTCAGTTGAAGTTCAAATCATAATATTACAAATTGCCACGACATTACGAGCTCGATTATAATTTATATTATAATTAATACATTCAACTGTCGTTTATAAATATATTCGTTATTATAATTCAATTCTAAACTTAATTAAATCTATTAAATTATCCAATTTACACCATATTGCCAATTCATATACTTCCGACTATTTCGGAATTAAATTTTACTGTCCCACTGGTTATATTAATTATATATTCAATATATTTAAATTCAAACTAATCAAATTATCAAACCAATATATTAAAATAATTAAATATATTAATTATTAAATCGCTAAAATTCTGGGTCGTTACATGAGAATAGGTTAGTAGGTGGGATTACTTGCTTGATCGATGGAGTCATGGAGCCTGACGATGAAGGATCCATAGTTATTATTATTTTATGTTGGCAATGCTTTTGTATTTGTGGAATAATTATCAGTATGTGATGTACCCTTTTATAAGCGTTGAGATATTTATGTAAGCTACATTATGGTGCTTCCTTTTAATGGTACATCTATTTTTTGATTATACCTTCCATTGTGTGAGATTTCAATTTCGTTTAGTTTGATTTATTATTTATGTTTTAAGTAATTACTTATAGGAACCAACGACCCGTTTAAAATGACTCTATGTTCCGATGGACCTTTTCTCGGTCGGAATTCATATCCATTCCTGGTGCTGCCACATGTAGGTTCGGGCGGGTACTTGGAGAGATGAGGCTTGAGTGTCTATCGACTCTTCGACTAGATGTAGGTAGTAAGCCAATTCGAAGGCTTTCCGTCTGATATTCAATCAGACTACAGGTTGTTTATCCAGGGGACATATTATTATTTACGCTCATTCACAGCCAGATGTTGGTCGTCGATTAGGTGCAGATTGTTTTAGCTTAGGCCGGGTATAGAAACCGCGGGACCAGACATACTATATATCCAACGTAATGAGTGAGTGAATGTGAGGTTGAATGATGTATGTTGTGTTTGCTTAGTCATTTATCGTTCTTAGGTATGTCACTAGATGAAGATAGCGTTAACGTAAAATTTAGATACCCTAGTATTATGATAGATGATACGTTTCATAGAGTATTATATTATTTTATGTGCTAACTCTACAGATGTAGGGACGAATCAGGTATGGATTATCATACTTTTGGTCCAATTACTATTATGATTTTTACAGTATTTTGAGATTGTTTACTGCTCACACTAGACTTTTTTTATGATATAAGATTTTATGTTCCCCCTTATTATCTTGGGTATTCATCAAATACATCGATGAGTAGACTAGGTAACAGGTGTAAGGGTTATCTAGAGCTACGCAGATGGATTAGCAGGAGGTGGCGTCTTCTCATATTATATTTTTATTTTTGTCTATTCCGCTATGCGATATTGTGGAGCCATGACAGTGCTGACTATTTATTCAGTGATAGTTTGTCAGTGGTTTTATTTATTTCTTGTATAAACTCTATTTACTTGGGATTGTATGATTCTATACTCTGATTATATGGTTTATATAGTTATTATTGTCTCATCTGTTTTATATCTATGAGTTTTGTTATATTTTATTTGATGCGTTGTGAGAAATACGACAGGTTCTGTGTATTCATGCGTGTTGTTTCTTCTCATTTCTTTTCTTTTATCCTCTTCCCTTCTTGATTATTTCCCTTCTTTTCTATTTTCTTTCTCTTGGCAATCGCCATACAACGATTTGGTGCATGTACAGTGAACAATTGGGTTATATAAGCACCGGTGGTGTATGTCGGTCGTCATAGGTGATGTACAAAGCCTAAAAGCTAAAAAAGTGTGTTTGGAAACTCCAACCTCATCGGTTGTTACATGTCCAAGTCCAACACTATCTGAATTCATTCTAGCAGTTTCAACAAAATATTGTTGTATGTTGAGATATGACTTTGCCCAATCACCATAAATTCATTCAATTGTCTTGCTCAATGCTTTTCACATATTCATATAACCAATTATAATAAAAGCCGCTCCTCTATTAAACTTATATCCTTCCAGCTCTTATGCTCGAATTTGTTTTCATGAGAGGCATTTTCTTCAGAAACAGAAATGTAAATGTCGCTTGCATATGTTGGAGTTAACTGTTAGGTTAAAGCAAGTATAATTTCTTGGACAATTTTAGTAACACATCATCTCAATTGTGACTTTTTTCCAAATCTATTGCATGTATTGTACACGAAAATTTTGAATCAACATTGCAAATGGTTATGTATTTTGCTTTGTTTAACCTATTAGGCTTATAAGAAACTGCATGTAAAATTGACTATTTACTTAGTTGTTGCAGAATTTGGTTTTGCTCTCAAACATGATGCCAACTTTGAAAACTTTTATCATTGAACTGTTGATTTACGATGACGGATCTAGCCATCATTTGTGCATACATAGGTCAACATCCAAAGGTATCTCCGGTTTGTAACACCCCACTCCCGCTATGATCACTCACTAAGGGAATGCCATAGCATTGGTGGAGTATTTTAGTGAATATAGAACAGAAAAATTACAACAAGACAGATATAAATAGTACTTGAAATTTTAAAACATCATCTCATAACAGCGGAAGTAAAACATGTCTGGTTACATCATAAAACCACAATAAAGGTCAAGTACAATATCCATCAAAATAAAGAAGTACATAATCCCACTCTCATACAATAGCCAAACAAAAGAAAAGATAACTAGATAACTGGAGCTTTACATCTATCCAAGCTCCTAAAGACTGGAACAGCAATCCGATCAAGCTCCACTACTGCTAGGATCCACCGTAGGACCTGAGGGTTGGGAAAAAGATAAAAACAACAGGGTCAGACATAAGTCTGAGCGAGTCCTATAACTTTAACAATACAATCGTTAAAGTAACCAGAGAAGACATAAACTGATATACGGTAACATATAGGGATGAATGGCTACCCTAAGCAGTCAACTAAACGAAGATAAAGGATAAAGACGCATCTACCCTCCCTAAGGTAAATTACTAAACTGCACCACACCAGTCGTTCCTAACTTAAAGGTTGATCCCACCCAAGGACTTATAAAATTTACTAATTAGTACCTGCGTACCCCTAGGTGACCAAGTAGGCGCCACGGGGCCCTACAATCCACTAGGTGTACACACTACTTCCCATTCGATCGGCTCCCTAACGTAGATACCCGTGCTGGCCCCACCGTGGGATGTATCATTCCCCAATGTGGCAACCTGATGAAACTAAAGGTGCACGGCTTATATCTACTCGATGCAACAACGGCTTACCTACCAGCCCGGGCCCACTCACGCATATGAAGCCCGTTGGACTTGCGTTGCCACCGCTAACCCGTTTGCCTCTTACAGTCAAGCCCAGTATGCGTGTCCCGTCCTCGACATGGGTCGAGCCCACAAAGATACGTATGGGTTACTGGTTGAAATGGGCCTCCACAAGCTACCCACCTAAGCTTGTCCCTTTTTCTAGTATATCCCACTTAACCCTTTAATCATGTTTTAATTACATGTTCTATTTTGGTTAAGTATTCTAATCGTATTTTCTATTGCCACCCAAGGCAACCACTAGATTTTCTCATGCCACCCGAGGCACCCACTTAACCCCTCATGTCCCTCTACATGCTAATGTGGTTAAGTGTTTCTTAATTAATTAATTAAGAACGTAACCTTTGTAAAGACCTCTCACATTAGACTGTCTTTTATGACCGCTGGTTAAGCCGGTTGGGTCCGGGCAGCCTTATGTCATAACAGAGTCTAACCTCGTGTCTTTACATTAATTACGTATTTAGTTTGTGCCTAAGACCTCTCACATTGGGCTAACATTTGTAGCAACTGGTTAAGCCGGTTGGGTCCGGGCAGTTTTACGCTACAACTGAGTCCAACCTCGTGTCTTAGTCAATTAATTACACCTAATTAATCACCCTCATAATTTTATATTAATTATCCCTAATTAATCAAGTTTTCTTAACATGGGTAGACCTAACTTAATAGGTAAATTCCCATGGGGTAGACCTAACTCAATAGGTAAATTCCCAACACATAGTATGGGTACACCTAACCAAATAGGCAAATTCCCATACTATGTTTATTTATTTTGTGTTATGCATAATTATATTAATTTCACACAATCTTATTAACTTATGCATTTAATTACCCCATCGTTCCCACGTAATTTCGTTCATGATATAACACATATAAAAGGTGTCAACTTGCATATGAATGAACATGTTTCAAAGGTGCCATCTTGCATATTAACAAACACATAACTTGCATATGAACTTGCATAACATGTCACATAACTTGCATATAATATGTCACATAACTTACATATTCATTTTGCATAACAAACTTGCATATTAGCTTATAGACTTGCATAATGTGTCATCATGAACTTGCATATTAATAAACATGTAACTTGCATATTTACATACATGTAACTCGCATATTAACAAACATGTAACTTGCATATAAAGAAACATGTAACTTGCATATTTACATACATGTAACTTGCATATTAACAAACATGTAACTTGCATATTAACAAACATGTAACTTGCATATTTACATACATGTAACTTGCATATTAACAAACATGTAACTTGCATATTTACATACATGTAACTTGCATAGCATATTACCATGAACTTGCATAACATGCATATGATTACATAGCCCACAACTTGCATATTTAGCATCATGCAAACATAACATACATCATATTAAACTTGCATAAGCTTACATACTCAACATGCATAAACATAAGATTAATGCTAACATCATATCATATGATTCAAAGCTCATTAACCCACATACAAAACCATAAATCTCATCACATCTCATCTAATTAGTTTACCAAAAGATCATCAAAGTGATAGAAACTCACAACTAGCAACTTTGAACACCAAATGAAGAAGATTAAGATGCTAAGAAGGGATTAGAAGTTGATTAGAGAGTGATTAGTATGCAACCCTCTTCATAAAATTAGTGGAGGCCATGAGAGCTAGCATTTTGCCATAGTTTAGTCACTAGGTTTAATTATGAATGAATTAGGGTAGGTTAGGGTCTTATTTATAGATTAGGCAAGTGTTTTAGGCCATAGGATTAACCCTAGATTCAATCCAAGCCATCAAAGCATGTCTTGGGGAAGAAGTCAAGTGTAGGAACCATCTAGGGCCTTTAGATTAAAGATGGACCATGAGAACCATTCAAATGCAAAATCTGCACTTGAGCGAATCGGCCCACGGGTTGACAGCCAAACACCCTGGATTAACCCCTAGTCGACCCAGCGGGCTCGGGTCGACTTCAAAAATCGGCCGGTTCGGTTATTCCCCTCTCCCAATTCGCTGTTTTGAGCATTTTTGCATATTTATTTATTAAATTTTCAATTATATATATATATATATATATATCAATATATATATATATATATATATATATATCTACACAACCCATTTCACTTAATTAAGTATACTTTAATTTGGGAATTTTCGTGAAACTTCGCGAGGCCATATCTTGGTCATACGGACTCCGATTTTCGAAAACTCGGACTCTATTTCGCGTATTTTTCCGAGACGAACACAATGGCATAGCCCGTTTCCCTTGATTCCCATTTTAGAATTAAATTCTGCCTCGATTTATGTTATTACAGGTTATTGAAAATACGGGTTGTTACATTCTCCCCTCCTTAAAGGATTTCGTCCCCGAAATCTTCAAGTTAGGAAGAACGTATCCTACCATCCAATCATCCATCTACTCAAAGCATCATCCACGAGCAATCATTGTCCTTACAAGATTCTAAATGCTGGATGGATATATGCAAAAGTGTGTGTATATGTACTTACCTAATGCGAAAATCAGGCGGTTACTGATACAGTAAACCTCCTTAATGCAAACCATGATAGTGCCATGCATCCAATATGTATGCGAAACCCTATTGACACATACAAATTTCTACATGCGTGCACAACCATACACAAAAATGCATCATCCATATGATAACACAGCCATGATACATCCATCAATCTAACTACCACATCCATTTATGCAATATGCAACATGAAGTGACTGAGCCGATCTAGTGCCTAATGTGTGTGTATATGCATCCACGAGCAACCACTAGCAAACAATTGCATCCATATGCATCCATCAACCATAACATGTTTCAAACACATGTTTCAACCATAGGTTTTACCCTATCTAAAGGTCATAGGTATTAGCGAGAGGATATACTAAAGATAAGATAAGTACTAGACAAGCAATAAAGGAGAAGTTAAAAGACATACTCTCAAAAAGAAATGGATACAAAGAACGCATCTTTGCTTCCGTCTCCCAAGTAGCATTGCTTTCGTCATCTCCCCATTGCACTTTAACTAGCTGAACTTCTCTGTTCCTCAACTTCCTAGTTTCTGACCCAAGGATGCGAGTAGGAGCTCGTCGAATCGTCGCATCACGCTCTACCTCTACATCTCTAAGCAAGCTCGGCTCTACCACCTCCGCGGTCTCATGTAAGCACTTCCTCAAATGTGATACATGGAATACATCATGAACACCACTAAGTCTGTCGGGCAACTCCACCCTATATGCCATCCGTCCAATCCTTTCCTTAATAGGAAACGGCCCAACAAATCTCGGTGCTAACTTCCCTACGGACCCAAAGCGAACAACATTTCTCAATGGAGATACTTTGACAAAAACCATGTCCCCAACCTCAAACTCAAGATCCGTCCTTCTCCGATCCGCATAAGATTTCTGTCTATCTTGCGCTGCTTTCATCCTTTTTCGAATTAAATCAATCTTCTCTGAAGTCTCTCTAACCATATCCGGCCCAAGCAAGATCTTATCCGTAGATTCCCACCAACATGTAGGAGATCGACAAGGCCTTCCATAAAGAGCTTCGAAAGGAGCCATACCAATACTGGACTGAAAGCTGTTATTATATGCGAACTCCACCAAAGGAAGATGTTCTTCCCATGTACCTCCAAAATCCAAGATACAAAGCCTCAAAAGATCTTCTAAGATACGGTTCACCCTCTCAGTCTGACCGTCCGTCTGAGGATGATATGCGGTGCTCAAACACAACTGAGTCCCTACTGCCTCTTGCAAACTTCTCCAAAACTCACTAGTGAAAATAGGATCTCGATCACTCACAATGCTGGATGGTACGCCATGCAATCTAACAATCTCTCTAACATAGACTGAAGCAAGCCATGGAGCGGTCCTCTTACTCTTTACGGGTATAAAATGGGCACTCTTGGTAAGTCTGTCTACCACAACCCAAATTCCCGTATTGCCCTTCCTCGATCTCGGTAACCCGTCGATGAAATCCATCGAGACACTATCCCACTTCCACTGTGGAACTTCCAATGGGTGTAGCAACCCACCGGGTTTCCTTTGCTCCACTTTAACTTGTTGGCACACTAAGCATCTAGCCACATACTCGGCCACATCTTTCTTCATACCGGCCCAAAAGAAAACTCTCTTCATGTCTTGGTACATTTTGTCTCCACCGGGATGAATAGTCATTCTTGAACGATGTGCATCATCCAAAATAGCCTTCTTCAAACCCTCATCTTGCGGTACACAAAGTCTACCGTCTCTATGCAACCATCCCTTATCATCTATGGTGTATCTACCCAAATGGCTGGACGACTCCCCTCTTATAAGCTTCTCTACCAACACAACCAACTGTGGGTCGTCTCGCTGAGCCTCGCCAATCCGTCTCAAAAGAGTAGGTCTAACCTCCAAGGATGCCAACAAACCAGGTACAAAATCAACAGAAGGTCTGAAGTCAAACAAAGAAAGAAACTCCAAGCTTCGTCGTTCCACGAACAATGGACTCAAAGATAGCCTTTTTCTACTTAAGGCGTCTGCCACCACGTTACCCTTACCAGGGGTATACGCTATCTCGAAATCATAGGATGCTAAGAACTCCATCCACCTTTGCTGTCTTAAGTTTAAATCCTTCTGAGAGAATAAGTACTTCAATGATTTATGGTCGGTGAACAACTCGAATCTCTCACCAAGAAGATAATGGCGCCAAGACTTAAGTGCGAAAACAATCGCGGCCAACTCTAGATCATGGGTAGGGTAATTCTTCTCATGCACTCTCAATTGTCTCCCTCCATAGGCTATTACCCTTCCCTCCTGCATCAAGACTGCGCCTAATCCTGTTCCACAAGCATCGGTATAAACAACAAACGGCTTACTCCCATCTGGAAGCACTAAAACTGGAGCGGTGGTCAAAGCTCTCTTTAACCGTCGGAAAGCATCATCACAATCTACATCCCATGAGAAAACCAGATTCTTCTTCGTCAAGCGGGTTAATGGGGCTGATATCTTCGCGAAGTCTTTGATGAACTTCCTATAATATCCTGCCAACCCCAAGAAACTTCTTACCTCGGTAGCATTTCTAGGAACTTTCCAATCCTGGATAGATACTATCTTTGCGGGATCCACAGCTATCCCTTCCTTAGAGACCACATGCCCTAAGAATCGCACTTCTCTTCTCCAAAAATGGCATTTAGAGAATTTAGCTTTAAGACTATGCGCTCGAAGAGTCTCCAACACTTCCTTGAGATGTAAGGCATGCTCTTCTTCATTCTTGGAAAAGACCAAGATGTCATCCACAAAAACTACTACAAACTTATTCAGATACTCTCTGAACACTCTACTCATGAGATCAACAAAGTATGCGGGGGCGTTTGTCAACCCAAATGGCATCACTAGCCACTCATAAAAACCATCCGGAGTCCGGAAAGCAGTCTTCTCTATACTGTCCTCCGCCACTCTTAACTGATGAAACCCTGTAGCTAAGTCCATCTGCGAAAATACTGACGCGCCAACCAACTGATCAAAGAGATCATCTATCCTCGGTAATGGGTGTCTATTCTTCTTCGTGAGCTTATTAAGTTCTCTATAATCCACACAAAGTCTGAGGGACCCATCCGCCTTCGTGGCAAACACTACTGGAGCTCCCCACTCCGATATACTTCGCCTTATGAACCCCTTCTCAAGCAACTCCCCTACTTGCTTATGAAGTTCTCTTCTCTCACGAGGAGCCATGTGGCGTACTGGCAAAGACACTGGTTTGGCATTATCCACCAAATAAATTCGGAAATCTATCTCCCGCTTCGGAGGCAAACC
Organism: Allium sativum; assembly: GCA_030737875.1. Lineage (NCBI taxonomy): Eukaryota > Viridiplantae > Streptophyta > Magnoliopsida > Asparagales > Amaryllidaceae > Allium > Allium sativum. Next base: position 360,290,779 of record CM060921.1, on the reverse strand, counting down.
CTTTACTTCTTCAAACACATCCGGATATTCCCGGACTACTCTGACAGAACACAAACTCTCGACCGAAGCATCGAGCGATTCAAGATAACTTAGCAAAACAGATTCCATGGGATTGCAAGAGATCTCGAGAGTGTTACCCAAGCGGGTCATGAGCCTGACAACTCTCCTTTCGCAATCAAGAACGGCACCATTACTGGATAACCAGTCCATGCCCAAGATCAACCCATAGCCCGTGAAGCCCAATACAAAAGCATCACATCTAAACTCAACGCTAAGTATAGAAATCTTCAAACCCAAACATATCATAGACAGATATATGGAGCCCCCAATTGGGTTTGAGACAACCAAGGGATCATCAACTAGACTGGTGTCTAAGTGCAGTGACTCAACTAACGATGATGAGATAAAAGAATGCGATGCGCCAGAGTCAAACAAAGTACGAACTGGATGATCAAACAGAAAAACCAGACTTTCCACGGAAATAGTTCTACCTCTCTGCTGAATCGGTGGAACTGAGAGAACCTGAACTTGCCCCCCTGACTGAGGTGGTGCTATAAGAGCTTGCACCTGGCCTCCTGAGGTAGACCCCGTCTTCTGCCCCTTCTTTGGGCAGTTTTTCACAAGATGCCCTGCTTCACCACAATGAAAGCAACCGGTTTTCTTCTTTTTGCGACAATCCTTACTAAGGTGTCCTGGTGTTCCACAATTGAAGCACTTCTTCTTCGTCTTCTTTTTGTCACCATTGCCTTTTCCGCCCTTGCCTTGTTGTTGCTGTTGCGGTTTCTTCTGATCCCCCTTTTTCTCTGGTGCCTTAGAATTCTTATCATCCTCATGCATAAGTGCCATGTAGACAAGCTTCTCAAAAGTGGCCCCCATAGGAATGTGAGTCATAGCTATTCCTTGCAATGGTTCGTTCAAGCCTCTAACGAACCTCAAAGCCTTCTTCTCCGGTGTATTCACCAACTCTATGCCAAACCTTGCTAATTGATTGAATTTGTTGACATATTCTTTCACCGTGAGATTCCCTTGCTTCAAATTCAAGAACTTCTCCATAAACAGATTCTCTTCCGCCCTTGAGAGAAACTTAGCCCCAAACCTTTGCTTAAAATCTGCCCAAGAGTCAACAGGGCGTTCTCCATTAGTGACCTCCCACCAGAATGAGGCCTCTCCCTTCATTAACCAAGCCGCCAACTTGACTTTCTTTCCCTCTTCCACTTCAAAGATATCTAGCAACTCTTCCACTTCCTTAAGCCAATCTCTAGCCTCTACGAAAGTCTCTGAACCAAGAAAAGGTTTTCCTCCTATAGCCTTGAACTCCTTGCAAACCTTAGCAAAATTATCCACTCTAGGCTGAGGAGGAGGAGCGGTTGTCTCTGGTGTAGTAGCATTGGCCGGACCCGCAGCCGCGGCCCTAGCCTCTTGCAACCTCCTATACCATAGTGGTATAACTAAACCCTCCGGGATGTTAAGATCTTCAGCCATGCTGAAACGAAAGAGGAAAGATTCAAAAAGGAGATTCCGAAAGATAAAGATATGGCTATTGGGGATTATGCTTTTCTTTTTCAAAAACTTTTTCTCTTAGAAGACATGCTTTTAAAAATCCTTTCTTCGAAAATACTCTTAGAAAGTAGTTTTTCTCAAAAATTTTATCTGTTCTGGTAACCTTAAGCTCTGATACCACGTGTAACACCCCACTCCCGCTATGATCACTCACTAAGGGAATGCCATAGCATTGGTGGAGTATTTTAGTGAATATAGAACAGAAAAATTACAACAAGACAGATATAAATAGTACTTGAAATTTTAAAACATCATCTCATAACAGCGGAAGTAAAACATGTCTGGTTACATCATAAAACCACAATAAAGGTCAAGTACAATATCCATCAAAATAAAGAAGTACATAATCCCACTCTCATACAATAGCCAAACAAAAGAAAAGATAACTAGATAACTGGAGCTTTACATCTATCCAAGCTCCTAAAGACTGGAACAGCAATCCGATCAAGCTCCACTACTGCTAGGATCCACCGTAGGACCTGAGGGTTGGGAAAAAGATAAAAACAACAGGGTCAGACATAAGTCTGAGCGAGTCCTATAACTTTAACAATACAATCGTTAAAGTAACCAGAGAAGACATAAACTGATATACGGTAACATATAGGGATGAATGGCTACCCTAAGCAGTCAACTAAACGAAGATAAAGGATAAAGACGCATCTACCCTCCCTAAGGTAAATTACTAAACTGCACCACACCAGTCGTTCCTAACTTAAAGGTTGATCCCACCCAAGGACTTATAAAATTTACTAATTAGTACCTGCGTACCCCTAGGTGACCAAGTAGGCGCCACGGGGCCCTACAATCCACTAGGTGTACACACTACTTCCCATTCGATCGGCTCCCTAACGTAGATACCCGTGCTGGCCCCACCGTGGGATGTATCATTCCCCAATGTGGCAACCTGATGAAACTAAAGGTGCACGGCTTATATCTACTCGATGCAACAACGGCTTACCTACCAGCCCGGGCCCACTCACGCATATGAAGCCCGTTGGACTTGCGTTGCCACCGCTAACCCGTTTGCCTCTTACAGTCAAGCCCAGTATGCGTGTCCCGTCCTCGACATGGGTCGAGCCCACAAAGATACGTATGGGTTACTGGTTGAAATGGGCCTCCACAAGCTACCCACCTAAGCTTGTCCCTTTTTCTAGTATATCCCACTTAACCCTTTAATCATGTTTTAATTACATGTTCTATTTTGGTTAAGTATTCTAATCGTATTTTCTATTGCCACCCAAGGCAACCACTAGATTTTCTCATGCCACCCGAGGCACCCACTTAACCCCTCATGTCCCTCTACATGCTAATGTGGTTAAGTGTTTCTTAATTAATTAATTAAGAACGTAACCTTTGTAAAGACCTCTCACATTAGACTGTCTTTTATGACCGCTGGTTAAGCCGGTTGGGTCCGGGCAGCCTTATGTCATAACAGAGTCTAACCTCGTGTCTTTACATTAATTACGTATTTAGTTTGTGCCTAAGACCTCTCACATTGGGCTAACATTTGTAGCAACTGGTTAAGCCGGTTGGGTCCGGGCAGTTTTACGCTACAACTGAGTCCAACCTCGTGTCTTAGTCAATTAATTACACCTAATTAATCACCCTCATAATTTTATATTAATTATCCCTAATTAATCAAGTTTTCTTAACATGGGTAGACCTAACTTAATAGGTAAATTCCCATGGGGTAGACCTAACTCAATAGGTAAATTCCCAACACATAGTATGGGTACACCTAACCAAATAGGCAAATTCCCATACTATGTTTATTTATTTTGTGTTATGCATAATTATATTAATTTCACACAATCTTATTAACTTATGCATTTAATTACCCCATCGTTCCCACGTAATTTCGTTCATGATATAACACATATAAAAGGTGTCAACTTGCATATGAATGAACATGTTTCAAAGGTGCCATCTTGCATATTAACAAACACATAACTTGCATATGAACTTGCATAACATGTCACATAACTTGCATATAATATGTCACATAACTTACATATTCATTTTGCATAACAAACTTGCATATTAGCTTATAGACTTGCATAATGTGTCATCATGAACTTGCATATTAATAAACATGTAACTTGCATATTTACATACATGTAACTCGCATATTAACAAACATGTAACTTGCATATAAAGAAACATGTAACTTGCATATTTACATACATGTAACTTGCATATTAACAAACATGTAACTTGCATATTAACAAACATGTAACTTGCATATTTACATACATGTAACTTGCATATTAACAAACATGTAACTTGCATATTTACATACATGTAACTTGCATAGCATATTACCATGAACTTGCATAACATGCATATGATTACATAGCCCACAACTTGCATATTTAGCATCATGCAAACATAACATACATCATATTAAACTTGCATAAGCTTACATACTCAACATGCATAAACATAAGATTAATGCTAACATCATATCATATGATTCAAAGCTCATTAACCCACATACAAAACCATAAATCTCATCACATCTCATCTAATTAGTTTACCAAAAGATCATCAAAGTGATAGAAACTCACAACTAGCAACTTTGAACACCAAATGAAGAAGATTAAGATGCTAAGAAGGGATTAGAAGTTGATTAGAGAGTGATTAGTATGCAACCCTCTTCATAAAATTAGTGGAGGCCATGAGAGCTAGCATTTTGCCATAGTTTAGTCACTAGGTTTAATTATGAATGAATTAGGGTAGGTTAGGGTCTTATTTATAGATTAGGCAAGTGTTTTAGGCCATAGGATTAACCCTAGATTCAATCCAAGCCATCAAAGCATGTCTTGGGGAAGAAGTCAAGTGTAGGAACCATCTAGGGCCTTTAGATTAAAGATGGACCATGAGAACCATTCAAATGCAAAATCTGCACTTGAGCGAATCGGCCCACGGGTTGACAGCCAAACACCCTGGATTAACCCCTAGTCGACCCAGCGGGCTCGGGTCGACTTCAAAAATCGGCCGGTTCGGTTATTCCCCTCTCCCAATTCGCTGTTTTGAGCATTTTTGCATATTTATTTATTAAATTTTCAATTATATATATATATATATATATATATATATATATATATATATATATATCTACACAACCCATTTCACTTAATTAAGTATACTTTAATTTGGGAATTTTCGTGAAACTTCGCGAGGCCATATCTTGGTCATACGGACTCCGATTTTCGAAAACTCGGACTCTATTTCGCGTATTTTTCCGAGACGAACACAATGGCATAGCCCGTTTCCCTTGATTCCCATTTTAGAATTAAATTCTGCCTCGATTTATGTTATTACAGGTTATTGAAAATACGGGTTGTTACACGGTTCATCACTATCCTTACAAGCACCATCTTCGTCTCTAAAATCATAGTTTACTGGATCGTTTTTTACTTACATGTTATCAATTCATGTATCATTCTCTGGTGCAATTACAACAATGTTGTCAAGAGCAGGAACGTCATTTACTTCTCCATTTACATTATCTAAACCGATATTGTAATCAGATGCATTTAGAACTTGAACAATAGTGTTTCAATATAATGCGCCGTCGAATAATAGTGTATCAATATCATGCGCCAAAAAGCTGCAAGGTAAATACGACGTTTTTAATACGATTATAGAGTGTTACACAATTCATTGATATCGTTAAGTGTAACGTACTTTTGGCTCACATAATATAAATCGGATGGTGTGGACTATGTTAGACAAGACCTATGACTATTCGTTGGTCCAACACAATTTTGAGTCGGATGTTGCTGCGAAATACAGCTATGCATAAAAATAAATTTTGGTATCATATTAACCACAATGAACAATGTATTGTTCCAATAAATTAGCAAATTAGTCATACATTTGACTCATGTGTATAAAACTATCATTTATCACGTATGAGTAAATAAACAGTTCATTTTGTTAAAAAAATCATGAAAGGAGAATACCTGGAGAACATTTGTTGTTGTCTGCATCGTGCTACATTCATAGACGGATTATTGTAAGTAGGAAATGAAATTACTTGTGAAGTATAGTTAGCTAAGGTGTTGCACAGGTTGCTCTACAACTAACATCCTATTTTCCTTATCAAACAGCTCTATAAATTTAAAGACGATAGAAAATATTAGTTCAACGTCGTTTCCATTGACAATTTTAATTGTTTAAGATTTCTTTGGTCAATTGCCAACTAATTCAATATAAAGCTCATTTGGTTTTATTTTAATTGTTTTGTAAACCGACTTTTTAATTGTAAGAATCACCAATATATACTTTCTATGTATTTTATTCACCGTCAAGTAAATGACCATCATAATAGCATATAAGTGAAATATAATCAACAGCCATTCAACGGTGAACTCAACATTAATCAGTTTTCATTTACAAATCTATCAAAAAACCCAAAATTGGAAATTCATAACTCTTATTGAAGTGAATCTCTTAAGACTTCTGTTTTTGTTGAATTCAATGCAAAAATTAAGAGAATTCAAAAATAAAAACGGAGAGGGTTTCAAGGAATATTTTTTTTTTTTTTTTTTATATATATATATAAAGAATTTGACGAAGGGTAGAATGAAAGATGAGAGAGAGAGTTTGTTGCCTTGTAGTTCAGGAAAGTGAACGACATTTAAATTGCTGCCCCATTAGCGATTTTTCAAATGTCACACATTATTATATCATAAGAAAAATGTAAACCGATGATTTTTCAAATAATATTAATATATACGTACAGATTTTTTGAAATAAAAGAATACTTGTTTCATTTGAAATGACATCAGTGTTTTTTGATCAATTTAGTATCGATAAAAAAACACAACTACGTTTGTAAATAATTTTGGTCACTACGGCCTTATTTCAGTGGTGAAAATCCATGTCACGTCCAGTTGCGCATTACCACGCCTATTCCTCCGTTTTAACAGTAATGTGCTCGTCCTCACCCTTTTTTGTGAGCACGACAACAGATTACTTACAAATATACTCCTCAAAATTAGATGAACTGTGGTCCCTGTAACAACCCATTAACAGTGCTAGCTTTCAAAATAACTTACCCACTTTCCAGTTTACACATGAAAGTCCACCAAAGAAAGCTATGCCAGATTTGATAATCTCACTACAGGACATGCATAAATTATGTTCTACAAGTCATTTCCTCTCTCAGTACCAAAAACCACTCAGCATTCAGTTTTGTAAACAAAAGCATTACAAACATCTAAAAGCAGCAAAATACTACCACCAATCATAACCTGTGCTTCCCAGAACATAACATTAGCATCAATTATCGAACAAACATAAAAAACATTCTAATTGGCTACTACAGCAACAAAAGTCGTCAGACAAGATGACTCCTACAGTTCTTCAACTTCAATCGAGAACCCACATACGCATCGCTTTGTTCTAATCTTACTGTCATCATCAAAGCTCTGCTTCTCTATGGGATATTCGTGCACATGATCGTCTCCAGTAGAGAAAACTAGGTTTCTGTTTGAACTTCTCCTTTTCATTCTTCCTTCAGAATTCTTTTCACCCTCTGTATCTTTATTTGGAGAACACGTATCTTTTTTATTCTGGGCTTCTGAGGTTGTGTTTTGTGGGATATGCGAGGATGAAGCATTGACATATGACTTATGTAATCGCTGTCTTGTAGCGATGGATAAGAGTAGCTGTCGCCATCTAGTTATTGCTTGCATTTCGTTCCTCTTTCTCTCTTCAGATTCCCTCCTCTCTTCTTCTTCATTGTATGCCTATTTAAGAAGATTGAAAATATGGACAAAACAATAATTTAGTTCAGATCATCTTTATTCCTGCCTAGGCATGCTTCCCCTTGTTCTTTACCAACGTTTTTAATGCGCAAAAAGCATAAATGTGGCGTTATCAAGATCTACGAGGCGAGGTGTAAGCCTCGAAACGTTGAGGCATAAGCTTTTCATGTAGAAATAAAACGCAATACATATAAAGAAATTCTAACATTTTAAATTAACCGATGCAAAAAATGAAAAACAAATACCTTAAGATCCGACTTTGAACAAGTATATATATTTATTATAGATAAAAAATAATCAGTTGAAACTCATATGATTCAAAATTCAATTTCTCAAAACTATTTAAAGATTCCATCAAACTCTAATTTTAATTCATTCTATCAATTCAAATCGATCCAAAAAATTTATTCCGAGATTTGACGAAGTTTATTGAAAAACATTCGTCAAATAAGAATTACAAAATCCATCACGTTTTAAAAAAAAAAATCAAGAATCAACGAAATTTTATTCATTCATAAATACAATGATCATAACCAGTAAAAAAAACAAAAGAATTTCAAGAATACCAGTACAATGAACACAAGGTAAATGAAGATCTAATGCAAAAAGGAGCAAGACTGGCGAAGAGGACAAAAGAGCAAGTAAAAAAAGGCAGAAACACCAAATCCAAAAGCAGAAGAAGCAGGCGCCATGACCATTTCACTGTCCTGAGCCAATGTAGCAACTGCCATAGACGGAGCAAAAGCAATGGCCGCTAGGAAGAAGCAGTTGAACACTGCCATTGATATGTGAATGTGATTATACAAGTAATTTCTCAGGATAGAGGAGAGAAGTAGAAAATCCATTACATTGCTCTTGTTCATTGTTTTCTAAACAAAATCGATTGACCATGTCAATATTGATATTGAAAAGTAAAAGATGCTATTATTTATTTTTCTAAATTTTATTCTTTTTTATTTCCATTAAATAATTAAAGTTTAATGACTTTTATCAATGTCAATCTCTGCAACCAAAGGTGAAAATGTTTTTGAGTCATATGTCAGCAGTTTGAGGCATGTGAGGCATACATGTTATGTGTTTAGTATGTCTCAAGTTGTTGAGGCATAAGCTTCAGAGATACAAAGCTTTTTGGAATAAGACTCAAGGCGTTTTATCTCTTATTTCCTAGACGCGCTCCTCGAGGTGAGTATTGAGGCGGGTTTTTTAAAACAATGTTCTTTACCAAAAGTACGAGACGATTTAACAAGATGCAAGCTATTTTTGAGATTCCAGTTACCATGTAGTAACATTCATAAAGGTTTTAAACTACCACTGGATAATAGTACATTTGAAGGTTACTGTCCTCAAAATGAAGCATAATATTACATGCACGAAATTTTAAGAGAAACTACCTCTAAGATTGCATCCTTAAACTCTCTGCAGACGACTATCCCTTCATATACAGGATGAGAACTACCGTTTTTAAACTCAAATCCAACCATAGCAGAAGCATAATCGATGTCCAATCTTTTAGCCACAGAAGCTAATCTAGGTAACCTCAGATGTACTGTGCCATGAGGTAAACACTTTTCAGACCATGCATCCACTCGACCCCACTCATTCTGTAACAAACATATATGGTACAAACTTAGGATACTGCAGTGGACATATGGTGTTTAAACATTAGGCCAAAATATCAGAAAGATGGTAACATACGGTACAAAACTTAGGATACTGCAGTGGACACATATTAGAAAGATGGTAACATATGGTACAAACTTAGGATACTGCACTGGACATATGGTGTTTAAACATTAGGCCGAAATATTAGAAAGATGGTATTTTGAATGTAAACTCACCTATGGGACTTCAAACAAATCAGAAATGTTTATTTATTTTGAATGTATTAATTGCATGAATCTTTCAAGTTTTTGATGCTTTTCTCCTAGTTTTGTTGTATTATCGTTTCTTTGCATTCCATATAGAAAAACATTTGGTTTTTCTTTTTCCTATTATTACATGCCAACATATGTCCAGTGATACAAATCACAGATACGTGGGATTCAAATCTGTGACCACATGGACCAACGCCAGAGCGCCTAACCATCGGGGCAGTGGTGCTGGACAAGAATGGTTGCTTTATTTGTATGCTAGCTTAAACTTTAGTCTTTATTTTTTGAAAATATATAGCATCCAATAATTATAGTGAACAGAAATCCTTGAATAACACAACTAAGGTACAAATCTTTATATTGGAAAATAAAATATATAACTGTAAATAAATTGAGACAGAGAGGGGGGGGGGGGGGGGGGGGGCTGCAGTTGTATTGTCTGCAAATACTTCTGTAAATGCATACGAAGATCTATAATCAAAGATATGTTCAGAGGTAAGTCTGTAAGTGAAGAAAAATTGAATTTAGTAAAAGAAAAATCATGTGCAATGAGTATTTACAAATCAGAAAACATGAACCAGTATGTTTATATTTTACCTTTGGCACAATGCCGTTCACAGCATGAGGAAGTTGTAGTGGCTCCAACTGCCACTTCCCGTACAATTCAAGGTTTGCCTCACTACCATCATCTTCTTCAGATATATTATCTTCTAATTTCTGAATATTCACACTCTTTTTTGAGCGTTTTATAATCTGACAGGAAGATAAACAAGTGATGAAATAAGATACATTTTTTTAATATATATACCTTGCACAAACCACTCCATTTTGTGCTTTTCTATGTAACCTGAACTAACATATTCTTAAAATAATGATACACTGCCCGGAGATTCAGGTATGGCAGAAATTTTTTATGAACTAGAGATTACTGCTATATAATTTAAAAAAGAAATAAAGGGGTTTATTCTGCTAACTTTACTACACACACAATAAACTAAATACCTTAGCAGGGAGTTCGTTTGATTTAACTTGAAGCCCCTCACGAAACCACCTCTGTTTAGTTTGTAGGTTCTGAACACAAGAACGAGGATATACAGAATGACCAGAACAGTATCCAAGTATTGGACCCTTTGGATGGATTATCTGGTGCCTGTTAAGCCATTTCTCAATAGCATAAAGGTGGTGGTTCTTATATGCCTGAACAAGGAACCAAAAAATGAGTCATATTGTCTGTGGCTGTGGGAGAGCGGTGGTAAGGAATCACCCTCAGTATCATTGAATCCACCACCTACCCCTCAATTGCATTTCAAGTTTTCTTGAGATGGAAGAAAATAGGAATACATATCAATTCTAGAAAAAGGACCTACGTATCGATGATTTTTACATATGATACACTGGCTGAAATCCAATTATATTTTTCTTTCAAGTATTTCAAGGTTTTATGTACCTTTAATTTGAATGAGAATCATATTACTAATATCACTTTCCCATCACCATGGAAAGAAATAACTTCATTTGAAACTTTGCAAAATTTGAATTCAAAATACTTCTCTCAAAATAGATCCAGCTAATCTACTATTGCAAAAAAAATTACAATTTGACATAAGACAAAAATACATGTTATCTCTTCAACATTCATGATTTTCTATGTATTTTGTGTTAGTTAAAAAACTGTTAGATTTAGTACTATATTTTAATATGTGAGGGCATATAATTAGATAACACTTTATAGAGGGCCGCCAGTATAGTGCTGAGGTCTGTATAGAATGGATCTAGAATTCATAAACGTATCGGGCTTGATCCTACCAATTTTCATAATAAAAATAAAAAGTAAATTAAATGACATTTTACCTTCCTAATGGTCAAAAAACAGTGCAAACCAACACTTCTCAAACATATATCATTAAATGCTCTTAGATAAAAATATAAATATTACGAGTTGATTGGTTGGAAGAGGCTCTGTCAATGCCCTAGTTTCTAGCTCAGCATCCTCAAGTGAATAACCACTAGGTCCAGCTGCTAGACTAGAAGCAAATTCTATTGAATCAGCAGAGAGAGGAACAGGCACATTTTCAGATGCATTTCCATCCAAGAATGCAGTAGCATTGTCTTGTGATTTTTCTGCATCAACGGTTCCAATAATTGCATTTAATTCCAACTCCTTTAACGGCGCAAGAACTTTATCCCACCATTCCGAGTTTATTCGCCTTGGAGCAATTTTGTACCATTGTGTGCAATATCTGATAATTTCAGATACAATTATCATTTTTATTTCACGTGTAAGTCTACATTAATGGGAAATAACTTACTGACCAAATGTTACTTCAACATGTCTAAGTCTGACAATTCATTTTTTAAATTTAGAAGTTCAAAAAAAAAAAAAAAAAAAAAAAAAAAAAAAAAAAAACCTAGGGTGTCAGCATGTAAAAGCCTTTATAGATGACAGCATTACGATAAATTGATTACAGATATGCAATAGTTTATAGACGCTGCTGACAATTCTTAAATAGTTCTAAAATATTTATCCAGCACAAGGCTATGATGGTGCTCTACTAACTGATAAAAATGTATAATTTATAAATACCAAGCATAAAATAATGAAGGAAATTTTATATAAGCTTCAATGACCACCTGCAAGCACCATTGTATCATTTTGCAGGGCCCTTGATGTTTGTAAAAGAGCAGCCTTGGCTTTTCAGTATAAATAAAGATTAAATAAAGATTAACCAGCCTTCTATTAGTCATGCTGTATTCAACAAGCTTAGCACATCCAAAGTATGCACCTATTGCGGCACAATACTGCTATCTACACTTCTATGTTAATATGACATTTTTCTCATCTATGAATATGGTAATATTTAGCAAGAAATTCAACTTTAAATTTTACCTGCGTGTAACATCTTTAGCACCGTTTCCAGCAAAAGCGACAACGTACTTTAAAGGCCTCCTAGAAGCAGCGGCCGCAGCTTCCACTTTTGCTTCACCATCAACTATTCCATTAGCAGCATCTATATGGACCCATCTCCCATTAAATGTCTCTAAGCTACAGTAGACTTCGGCCCAGTATAAAGGTGGGCCTGCTTTTCTCGACCAAACTGCACTTGAGTTAGTAGCACAGAGATTTTCTTTCTTCGCTTTCTTTAAAGCAGAGGAAGAAGAACTAGGCTGTGCATCTGGTTTTTCATCACTGGTTGCAATCCTAGTAGCAGACAGAGCCATCTCCAACTGGTACTCAAATTCCAAATCCCCTTTTCTTTTCAAAGGCAGTGAATGTTTGGTTCCATTGTTTGATATATTAGCATTGCTATCATCTATAAGTATATTATTCTCACATGTTGAGCTGCTATCATTATCAGGAGCTTTGTCTCTTTGCGATTGAGAAACACTTAGCTCTTTTAAAACATCAGAATTTAAAGGCCTTGCATCTTTACTATATGTGGCAGAATTTATCTTGGTGTCAAATCGGGTTGCATTATAAGGTGATGTTGCCACATCAGTCTCTGGTTTCAGAGAAGCCACATCTAAAATGGAAACATACCTGAAGAGGAAAAGATTACATTTTAAAATTCTTAAATGTGGGTCTCCATGTGTGATGATTAATAAATGGCCAACCAAAACGGCAATTATGTTTACAACCCATAAAATTTATGTTTGCTGGTTAAACTCTAAAGGACCCAGCTCTTTTCACTATTTAAAAGCGAGCAATAAGAAATATTTGGGATGTGATTTAAACCTTTCAGTTTTCTTCTTCTTGCACAGATAATGCAAAAAATAACTTGATAAAATGTATGAAAGAGCTTACAAATTAGGTCGTTATATTTTAGAAACTAGATTCACAATATTAAACACAAGATGTTTTTTTCCACTGATATTTTTATTAGACCAGTCTAACACAAAAAAACTACCCCTTGACTAACAATAAGATTAACATAGATAACCATATTAAGACATACGATGATTTAAATTGCCTTTTATTCTTGTGTTCGGTAAATGAGCATAGCATTACTTTTCGTAGTATAATTTCACTTTAACTTACTAGTAAGATATTTTTGCTTTCTTTAAACATTAGTTATTCATGGCAACACCTACTAGATATAAGGGACTCTCTTAGTAACTAATAAGCATATCATATAAGCTCACCGTGCTTTTAGATTGAGAGCTCTAAAAAGTGCCACTGAAAGAGCCGCAATCTGCATTGAAGGATAATCCACTGAATTTCTTTAAAAACAAAACACCATGTCTAGTTCTATAAGTTAATATAAAAATGGTAAATAACATAACAACTTCATGCTGTACTCTACTCATCATGACCCTAGTTTTATTCCACCAAAGATTATCATGACCCTAATTATATTCCACCAAAGATTGAGGTCAGAATCCTAATTTTATATATTAGTATTTAGTACCAACAGTTTTTGAATCAAATCCAGATTATAAATAACAATAATAAAACAAAATAAAAAACTAATTTTTTTCTGATACCAAAGATTATCATGACCCTAATTATATTCCAGTATTCCACCAAAGATTGAGGTTAGAATCCTAACTTCATATATTAGTATTTAGTACCAACAGTTTTTGAATCAAACCAGATTATAAAAAACAATAATAAAATAAAAATAAAAACTATTTTTTTTCTGATACCTACTGGTTTTAATGTGCACATCCATCAAATTTTCTAACATGTGTATCGTCATCATCTGAATCCAACCAATTAAATCCCAAGTAAGGAATACAGATCATATGTAAGTATTTGGAGGACATCTAAACAAGTAAACTGGGAGATTATTATGTGTGCCTCCATGACTAATGTTCTCTGTGCTGAATTATTTTCCCCACTGAGATTTGGGAACGATAAGCAAGAAAATACAGCTAGCTTCCCTGATCATAGCCGAACTTTAACATTAGAAACTCTGGTGTTTCATTTACTAAGGGCAAATATCTTTAACATTGTTATGGTTAAAAATCCTGCAAACATGTTTCTTTTTAAACTGAAGGACAAGGTGCATGACTAAAGCAAACTATGCAAAAATGTGATTGCAGCAATTATAATTTGAAAATTAAAAAAGCTATTATAATTTGAATCTTAACCTACACAAGCAAGTCTCCAATATGTCAGAAAATTTTTAGTCAGGGGAAACCATATTTTCTACTCTTGCAGCAATTGACAATTTACAGAGGTATTTCAAGTCCAGAATTGAGAAGAATGGCGTGCGTCTTATCTCACTTATCCATTGCCATTTCACCCGTAAATTAGAACCAATCCACATTTAAAGAGGTAGTTGTAAAATGTTTTCACTTTCCCTGAAATGTGTTCGATTAACTTCGAATAAATTAAAAGAAAACAAATTAACCTCTTCAGCAGAGCCTTCACGAGCTTCGAGAGCACAGGCAAGATTCGTCCGGAATGATCTTTCATTAAAGCCTTCGCTTCGTACATTGAAGTTTTCACGAAACTGCAAGCAGAAATCTTCTGAGTCGCAATGAATATACATAATAAAAACAAATAAAATTTGGACAGAATAACATACCCAACGCACGAGAGGTCCCAGCATGTAAGCTTTCACATCAGGGACATCCGTTATCTTCAGCAGGTCAGATGGTAAAAGTGAAAGAATAGAAGCCTGCGTAAATAAAAATATGTTCAAACCTGGCTGAAGGAATAGAGATTCTTATGGAATATTTTTCATCTAAAAGTATTTGCGACTTTTAATATAGGAACAGTTTAGCTAAGATCCTGTTAAGTTTCAAAATACACAAAACACACGTAATTAAGTCCCTTTTTCTCGAAAATCATCATAGATCAACATAAAATATTACCAAACTTCAAAACTTGATTTAATTTATAATCATCTTCGTATTTATGTAAGAAAAGTAAAAAAAAAAAAAAAAAAAAAAAACCACGCTTCAGCAAACCATGCAGGAATAATTGCAGTTTTTCAAAAAAACTCTAGACATGAACCTAATCATAACCATTAATTACATATCTTTATGCTATTTTTGCTGAATGCTTCAAAATTTCAAATTTAATGTCTATACTTAATCAACATCACATTATTACAGAAAATTCATCAAAAATTAAATGAAAATTGCATACAAAAGAAAAATAGCTCACTTTCAAAAAAAATGCAAAAAGAAGCAACCTTATAGAATAATTGCAAGCATGTCTGCAGTTTCGGATTCACTGAGACATGTCTGCAAATACTATTGGTAATATTTGCAGATGTCTGCACTTTTTTACAATAAGCACAGATATTTCTGCACTTTTTTTCTTTTTCAATAATCTTGTTTTAATATTTACGATTTCATAAAGAAAAAAAAGCACTGGAGCAAAAAATCATGGAAACAACATTGCTACAGTTTAGCAACCCGTTTTACATGAAACTTTAAACAAGAAACCGCCTTATATAAAGTTTGGTTTTTGGGACACACCCCTTATTTTCACTTTAATATAAGTTTTTCACTGGATCATACTTAAGTTAATAAGCAGTTATACTGTTGCTTTGTATTCAAATCAACCAATATGGACCAACAAAAAGATAACAACAGCAAAATGCAGCGGTTCTAAAGAAATAGGAGGAAAATAGCATTTCGAAGATTTATATGCTTTGTGTGATTACGGATGCTGGTAAACTGTGTAAGTAATCCCCTTGAGATAATGATCATCTGATGTGGACACAGTTCTCAAAGTCTTTTGGTTTTGGAAGAAAATCAGGTAAAGATAAATATATAACAGTATTAAGAAATGATAGTTTACCAACCTGAATAAGAGAATCATTGCAGGCATTGTCCACTACCCGACCCCTTCCTAGTAGACATAATAAATGAGCCTTGTGTACTAGCTCCGCTAATTCCTACAAAGAAAACAACTGCTAACATGGTCAAAACCCATATACTGTAAAATATGTATCAATGAAGTCTCACAAATTCACCTTATCTTCAGCTGTAGTTCTTCTTGCTCGCTTCTTTGGGGTAGAGGATGGCGAGTCGGTAAATTCAATATTTAATGTTCTTCCAGTTCCATGGGAGTATCCTTCAGCATATTCTGATATGGAAACATCACCCTCTTCCCAATCTATTTCGTAGGCATTATTATGTCTATTCTCTGCATTGTTTTCTCTACTCAATGTGTTCTCTTTGCACTTTTTACTGGTACATCCCTTCAAATTAAAATGTTCGAGCTCTTTGTTGCGTTCAGCCATTTCTTTTTTGAATTTATCATTCTGAGATGTCCAGCATTTCTTACGTTAAGTATATCACACACACACACACACACACACACACACACACACACAAAATTGAGACCGAACTGCAGGTAAGAAGACCACATTACAGTATTTTATGTAATAGTTTGAAGGAGTTACAGTGGGGGAAGAAAATAAAAAGCAGGTGATGAAGTAGAGAGAAAGAGTATGAAGAGTAAGTCTGATAAAGGAGGTGATATGATGTACACATCGTGAGCTGGTTATGCAAACATGAATTTTGATTAGCGAATATAAACTCAAAAGTTAAAGTGCAATGTGGCAAAGGATCCAAACTGATACTCATCTTTCAATATAGCTACCAAATATTATGAACTGAAGCATATAGTGTTTATGAACCCTTTTCAAATACTGAGCGACAGGACCAAGTTTTAAATAAGATGGTATAGTATACTCCACTGTTCTGTTGAATACGGGCTTTTGAGTTATGTTTTAACGAGACTGGGTAATTATTGTCTAGCAATTTGGGACTTAAGGCCTTTGATCCACAGTCAAAAAGACATTTAACATTTCTTTTATACCCAAGGACGTAACTACATTATGGGTCGGGTGGGCAATTGCCCTACCCAAGAAAACCATAGTTAATTAAAAAATAATTACATTGAGAACATCCCAGCAAATTAAGGACAACCCTAAACTATTTTGCTAATCCATTCTGGTCTCATTCTTTGTTTCCGCAAATTGAAAATCAAATTGTTCTTTCACTCATCTTTTCACATTATTTTAGGAATTTGCAGTTTCCATTTAAACTTAAGTCGTACGATATGAATTTCGTACTGGTTAGCTTGTTCTACATCAAACCATTATTAGGTAAAAAAGGTGTGTTTTTCTTTATTTAAAAAAACAAAAAAAAAAAAAAAACTGTTCATTCTATCAAAATGGATCTGTCTGTTGTTACATGTTCAAATAGGGTTAAAGCAAATAATTGTTAACGAATCATCGGCGGATGTCTACTTGCAAACTTAGGAATCACTAAAAGCTTTACTATTTTGATTTTTGATGTTTGCTGCTTAAGTGATATCCATTTTGAAAATGTCAATTAGAGATCAGCATACAATATTTTGCATTACTGTTTGAAGTTATGTATAAAAAATAAACAAAATATTGATTTCATCCTACAAAACTGATGACAATGAGAAATATGCAAATCCACTTTTACAAACGAGGGCAAATATCTTGAATCCTAAAAATGATCAAGATTGTTTCATTTAAATTCAACTGAAGTTATAAAACATGAAAGAAATTTTGATCTTCTTCCTTTTTTCCTACAAATTTAGTTAAATTTTATTGTTTTTATAGTTGGTACCTAATTATGCCAACGAAAATCTAGGTTATGTCCCTGCTTATGCACATTGATGGCAATAGGAAGCAGTTACTTGAACACACATGAAAATTTATCTTAGACCAGGAAGACATTGCATTTAACTGAATATCAAAGCAACTGGTTTGAGTTTCAAACAACACAAGCTACATAGTAAGACAACCAAGTAATTTGCTACAATATGTGGAGTGCAATGCAAATTTAACCAGGAACATAACATTAAGCATTATTGAAAAGAAAAAATGAATTAAAAAAAAAAAAAAAAAAAAAAAAAAAAAAAAAACCTTAATTTCATCCTCAGTAGACAATGATTACTTTTTTCCTCTCCTAGAATTCACCCTACTCAATAATTTCCCAACACCCGCTTTTGATATTTTAGCAAGTGAGCCTGCACAAAGTTCGAAATCCAATTCATTTCCCAAAAAATTAAACAAATAAACAAACCCAATATGATTTAAGAAATAATAATCCAAAATAAAGCAATTAATTACCTCCTTCCACATGGGTTTCCGACTCATCCAAGCCGCCTTTATATGTCAAAATGCAAGGAATGTCACAAGTGAGAAAACTAGTAATATTAACATTTACAGGGTGTTAAAAAGATAAAAATTACTTCTTGGGTCTTCTTTGTTATTCCTGGATTGATTCCTGGTTCGCATTTGATTTTATTGGATTGGATTATAGTAGATTACTGTAGTATCTTGTCATCGTTTTATTTCTCGTTTTCATTTTCGTTCTATGGTAGAAGGCGGTTTAGAAACCAACAATGGCTGTTTGCATTTAATGTTGTGATGATTTTGTAGTGGGCCTTACACCCGACCCAAATTTTAGTGAATAAGGGGAGGGCTTGCTTCAAATCTAATGGGCCCCACTTCACCGCTACATATTTTTTGTTCCTCTTGAAAAACCGACCCAAATCAATGATGTTGGAGAAATAATGAAAAAATTCAAGTCTTGTTCGCATGCGGTTGTCCTCTTAAAACACTGAGCCAAATCGATGACATTGGGAAAACAATGAAAAATGCAAAATTCTTGTTCGCATGTAGTTGGATTCATTGCATTCTCAATTTTTGCTACACAACAGGTGAGTCGCATGTATCTACTATGTGCTCTTAGACTATCCAACCATTTATCTAACGAAATGCAAGAACATTCGATAAAATATAGTGTAACCCGACGACGACGATTTTGAGACATATGGTGTACTAATTTTGATAACACTGGTCAACTAGTTCTAACTCTGCCACTTGTGACTCTAGCAATTGCGGTGGATATCAGCTAATCTTCCCATATCAAAGATTGAAGTGGGAAAGTAAAAGACGTCGCAACCCAATATATACTTATTGGTGCGATATACATGTCAAATCAAGGAATATCTTTTTTGTGGCAAAGCCGACGGGGTTGAGCGGACCCCTACCACTTTATTGATATACCAAAGAAGATTACATAGTTACAGAGCTAGAGAAAAAACAAAAAGAATACAGAGAACACTAGGCATATCAATCACAGAGAGACAACAATACACAAAACAAAGCAAAAACAACAAACAAAAAAAGCAAACTGCACAAAACATGCAACATGCTTAAGCCAAAAAGATTCCAGGGTCATATGTAAACTTTAGATACTTCAGCCCCTCTCGTTATCATGCCTCCAATGCTGCTTCAACTGGTGCAGATTCAGCGCTTTGCCAGGATCAAACATGCGGTTGTTCCTAGCTTTCCACACAAAGTATACATATTTCTTGAGAACATAGTTGTATAGCCTAGTTCTAACACTCCGACCACTAATAGATTTTCTAATCATCTCCCATTATTGAAAACTGTCATGATGAACACTCCGACCAAATCAAGGAATATCATTTTGAAACAAATAACATAACTATTGATGGTCCAAAACCAACAATAAATGGAAGTAGTGCATATTATATACGATTATCTCCAGTATATATTGTTTTTGTTATTTATGTGAAGATGCATGGACAAAAAAATGTTAATGAAGTAACAGTTTTTATGGTAAAGGGGGAAATTGTTCACTATTTGAAGACAATGCTCATGGTTGATGATTTGAGATAGAACAGATGAGGCACAATAAACAATATCAACCATGTTTGATCTTTAAAAAAATGCATTTCATTTGTAGAAAACTGTAGTTTTTTAATGTATTTACATCATGCTTATTTTAGTATTTTATTTAAGCAATGTATCATTCTATTAATGAAAATGTAACAATGCGTAATTTTAATGAACGAATAATTAGATGATTTATTTAAATATCTAATCATTAAATTGTGGTTTGCCTTTGTACTAAAAATTTGCATACGATCGAATCTGGACTTAAGACTAATTTCATTAAGTCTGGATCAATGGTGCAAACTTTTTTGAGTATAAGCATCAATATATTTTGATAAATGGATTTTTAGCCAGTGGCCTCCAACTGATTCGTATATTGGTCCAAAATGCTAACTTTTGCATACGATGGAATTAGATCCCAAAACCTTTCCATTAGACTCTGAATGACTTTCAACATTCTTTTGAGTACAGGTTTTGATATGTTTAGAGTTCAGAATTTTCGAAATTGAATAGTACCGGATGGAGAGAATTGGTGCTTACTCATTGGTTACCTATATATGGCTGACTCCCTTCATTATCTCTCATTTACGGTTATTTCTTCTCCACTTCTCCTAATGGTCTCCTAACCACCCCATATTATCTTCTTAATCCTCAAGCTCTAAATTCATGAAATAAATATCCTAAAATTAAATAAAAATCAACATAAATCTTCTCTTATCATTCTCTACAAAACCCGTGAAGAATTAGCTTCAATCGGATTTGAAGAGAGATCTCCATTTCAAGAGAGCTTTGGAAAGAGTATTGTTGGTTGGAGTTTCATTAAGGTTTAAGAAAGGTGAGTGGGATGATTCCCTTAGTATATTTATGTGTTTTACTTCATTAATTTGTTTATCTATAATTATGAAGTATTATAGAATGATTTTGAAGATTCATATGCTAAGGTAGAGACTTGTATTTATGTTATAAACTTGTTATCCTTGCCAATTAATTGTTTAAGATGCTAATACTATGTTTTGATGATAGTTAGTAAGCCCTAACATTGATTTGGGCTAATTGGGTCATTGATTGAGATACTATTGTGTGATGTGGGGTTAATTATTTAATGTAATGAAGTGCATGCCATTAGCACTGACTAGTTAATTTATTTGAATTATTTCATAAAAAGGTTAGCAAACAAATTAAGGAACGTAGGAGTTCTACGTCGACCATTAAAATGATTAGAGAACCAATAAGCATTAATTATTTTTTATAAAATGATAAAAAGAAATGTTTCACTCCTATTAAAAAGATTAGCAAGTAGAGCATGATTTGATCTAGTCATGGTTGATTCGCTCATTTGAATGTATATGTGTGTGTATGTGCATGAATGGGGATAAACGTATATGCATTTGGAGTAAAATGATAGTTGAAACTAATATTGAATTATAGTTATGATTGTTGTACACACACATGCGCGCGCGCGCACACGCACACACACACACATATATATGGATATACAACTGTTTAATTATGTGAATTACTTTGAATGCAAGTTCATTGAGGTCATTTCATGTAGTCACAACAATCACCATGTGCGCTAAGTTGCATAAAGTCCACCGGATTGAGAAATTGCTTTGGTGAAGTCTGAAATGTCAATTGTACGTGTTGCGTGTTTAGTTGTGAAACCAATGTATTTCCCAAAGATTGTTTCGATGTGCGTAATCAAGCACTCAACTCTTCTTTTCTCGGATGATCTATAACAAAGGTGTAAATTTGTGTTGGAAGAGTCCGAAGGGTGTATTCCATTGGCACACTACTGTGCATTGAAGACATTAAGGTTAAAACGTCCATTTCGTATTCGTTTTGATTTTTGGAACGATTCGTCGATTACCTTCATCGATATTTATTCAATGGCGAACTTGTTGATGATATGAACTCAATTACGAATGAATATGGTGCGGCGTTATGTCATCCAGTTACCATGTTGAGAAGTGTGTTTAGAAATGGCCAAAGCGTTATCTCGACAACATATCTCGATTGTACGAAGAAGTGTGTCAAAGGCGTTTAAGGGGACAATCGTTTCAAAACTTGCTATAATTTGTGTTTTGAACACTCTAGATTATACAAAATTCCACCATGATCATAAGGAAGAAATGATGATTCATTTAGAGATACAGATCCAAAGTTATGATCGTTTGAAGTTTGGAAGTGCATAGCTTCCAAGTAGCCAAACTTCAGAATTTGCCATCAAGACACCTGGCCAAGTTCAGGAAATGACCGCAAAGTTTGATTACACATCTGACCTTATCAGTCAAACATCTAGTTGTTCAGACATCTTGTTCAGACGACTGATATGTTGGTTGATCGTCTCAACCACTTGATTCACCTGAAACTTCAAAACGCGATAACTTTCGCATACGAAGTCAGATTGAGGAGTCATTTAAACCATTTTTCACCATTTTACGAGGGTTACAGCCTAAAAAAGTTTAGTAGATTTTGTAGAACTTCAATTTTGAGGCCCACATGGGAGCAACTTCGGCATATATTGGAAAACTGTGGATTTTGAGACCAACCAAGAGGTATACCAGAGGTGTATTATGACATTGGGGCCATGCTTCGATTGAAATGCAATTTAGGTTAGTATGGGGTTTCGTTATAGTCGTCTGGTAGGTTTCTAGGCTATGATGGTTGGAACCGTGAGTGGCAATCCCGTGCGACTTAGATGATAGTAGGCTGAGACCTGGAGCCGCTCAGTAGTGAGTCATATTTTTTTTTATTGTAACAGGCTGAGATATAGAGTTGCTCAGTAGCGAGTCATATATGTTTTTTTAATGATAGCGGGATGAGATATGAAGTTGCTCAGTAGTGATTCATATACAATTTAGCGATAGTGGACCGAGATGTGAAGTTGTTCAATAGCAAGTCACCAGTGACTTTAATGATATTAGGTTGGGGCATGGAGTTGCATAACAGCAAGTTACCTGCGATTCGATCTTGTAGCAGTGGCCATATGCATTATAATGTACCATTTCAGTCTTATAATTGTGGCTATATGCTTTTGGGCATATATTATCGATCTTATTAGTATTGACCATAGATTTGGGATCACGAGTTGATCAAGGCATATTAGTGCTATGTTATTAGTAGTTTGGGATAGTGTAGTGCAATGGAATATATTGTGCTAACTTGTTGCTACAGGAGAAAAGCAAGTTATTGTATGATCCTCCACCTTTGAGATGGATGTATTGTACTTGTTTATAAGTAGTCTGGATTTTCCTTGAGCCACACTTATTTAGAGGGGCGGTTGTGATTTGATGATTCTTCTTTATTTATGTATAGTTTTAATATTTAAGGTTTTGGAATAGTTCCCCTCATTCCAGGGTTTGTGTTTAACCTGTGTTTTTCCTTTTTCTACTTATGTCATGACAACTCTTAGTTACTCGATTGAATTGTTCGAGAGTCAGGTGCTTTTGGGGATATGTTTTTGAAGTGCACAACCGGGGCATTTAGATGCGTGGCATATATGTTTAGATATATATACTTGTTATATTATTGTACATGACCGACCTATTATTTATATATAAGACCATTGTATCGTATATTTATCCTTAACTCTATGATTTTGGAGTTGATAGATTATTATTATTATGTACCGATATTCATTTATCAGATTCTTTCAATAATGCAGTCTCTTATATATTGTTATCTAATTTATGTTCATGTATATTCTATATATTATATTTTGTCATTTCATTGTGAGACCTTATCAATGTTTTAGTTTAGTTTGTTCTTTCTAATTTTATCAACAAAACTTTCTTTTAAGTTATTTGAAAACAAGGCAGTGATGTAAAGTGCTAAATTTTAGGTATAATGAAGGACGGGTCCTTACATTTGGTATCAAAGTTTAGGCTCAACACTTGGACAAAATAGACCAAGTTGACTAGTTTAAATTAATCAACTGTAACAACCCGCGAATTTTGTACCAATTTAAAAAATTTATTTTAGAATTTTTAATGGATTTTAAAATGTTTTATTTTAAATAATAACGACGAAAAATTTATTTTAATCGAAGTTAGAATGAATATATTTATTTTAATTATAAAAGGAGTTAGAAATAGCACGGTAGTTTGAAAATTTGAATTTAAATTTTAACTGACTGTACAGGATGCAAATTAAATCGGATTTTGGTGAAACCAAAAATATTAGAATCTATTTAAAAATATCTTTCTAACGAATCCGAAAGATCGAAATTTCATAACAGGATGCCCAGTTTGAAATTTAGAATAGTCGCTATAGAATTTATATATTTTTTAATATTAAAAATAGCCATTTTGCAAACGACCTCCGTTTTCGATGAAACCACTTTTGTTGGAACCGGAATGTCGAATTATTGCTATGTTTCAATTTTCATAATTTTTAGAATTAATATGTGAGCGTGGCAAAAGAAAATGTGTTTTCTCAGTTTTAGTCAAATCGGATCGACCAGAAAAATGGCCATTTTTCAAACGATCTCGGAATTCGACGAAATTAGTCATGTTAGAACCGTATCGTCAAAACAAAGCCAGAAATAATTTTTCTGGAATTTTCTGAGTCTGTATGTGGCCCCGGTAAATTTAAATGTAAGATCGAATCAATTAAATAAATGATTTAAATATTAAATTAAAGAAAACAGGCTACAGACAGTCGTTTAGGCTGACAGGACCTAGCCCATTGGATCCGGAACGGGGGCTACTGGGTAGGGTCAACTCCTATTGGACTGAAATTGGAATTGTTTAAGACTTATGGATTATTTTGTAAAATTAACATTAAAATATTATAAAAATGCATCAATTTTCATTTCAAAACCCTAGTACTGTTTAGCTGCCGCCCTTGTAACCTATGGCCAAAAATGCTCCTTTTTTCTCCCACTAATTTCTTGCAATCCTCTCAATAAACCTTCCTCCTCCAGTTGAGAATATTGTAGAGAACTTCAAAATCTTCGATTTTATACCGTGTTGATCAAAAACCGTTGTGAATTCGAGGAGTTTCAACACCCCAAACCGCACGTGTTTCAACCGCCGCCACCTCCCTTAGATGCGATCGCACCGGACACCGGGGACCCCCCTACGAGCGCTTCTTGCTCCTCTTCGACGTGGCAGACCCTGATTGGCCTCTAGCTTCTCGATCCGCAAGCAAATAGGAACCCTAGAATTAGAGCTAGTGGGTTTAGTCGCGGCCTTCATTTGAGTATTGAGGAAGAAGGGTATGGAACTATATTTTAATATTTAATTCATTTAAAATGTTTCCTAACTTAATTAAATCATAACTCATTCATACTGACTCAGAATAACCCTATTTTCGAAGCATCGCGATCGTGAAGCCAAATACTACGTTCTAGAACTGATTGGGACCGATCCTGAACCTTTTTGAATTTTAGATCTGAATCTGAAACGAGGTGAGAATTCTGATTTATTTAATAATTAAAATTTTATTATTTTTATTGTTATTTAAATCCTTGTTTGTACGATTATAAGTCAGATCCGTGATGCTTGTTATCTAGAATTTATTGATTTGTTATGGCACATTTTATTGTCATGATTTGCTTGAGATCTACGATGTAAATTCGTTTTGTTCAATTTATGTTTTGCGATTAAATTTAGATCTGAAATCACATTATATTTCAGATCTATAGGTGTTGGTTAAAATCCTTCTATTTAGATCCATAATTATGGAATTATTCTTCTACCCTCTAGATCTATCATCTGTTATTCAGATCTGCGCTTTTTTTTCATGAACATGCAGTTGTTTAAGCTTAAAGATCCCTTCTTTATTTTGTTCTATGAACTTGAAATTCGATCAAAGATAAAAGTACATTTTATTGTGTTTCATGGACATGAGTTTTTATCAGATTTGGGATTTGTAGTAAAAATCACATTTTTCATGATTTACAAGAAACATGGATAGATTTGGAATGTAAATCTTATTTTCATGAATCACATGAAAATGAATTTTTATCAAAAATCTGATTTCCAATATTATTATATTAAGTATAAAAAGAACATTTTTAGTGTCATTTTCTTTTTAGAATATAAAGAACATTTTTCTGTCATTTTCTTTTTATAATAAAAAGTACATTTTTAGCATAATATTCTTTAATAATAAGAAGAAAAAACATATTTTAGCATCAAAGTTGGTTAATAAAAAGACTAGATTTAAAACAAATATTTTCATTGTTAAATTAGTTGCAATAAAAAGATTAGGTTAAAAGTGACATTTTTTATTGACATTTAGTTTTCATCTTCTTTTTAGGTTAAAAGAATATATTTAGTGGTCATTTTCTTTTTAGTTTAAAGCGAATACATTTAGTTGTCATCTTCTTTTTAGGTAAAAAGAATATAAGAAAAGTTTACATTTTTCTGTAATGTAATAAAACAAAGAAAAGTTTACATTTTTCTATAATGTAATAAAATAAAGAAAAGTTTACATTTTTCTATAATGTAATAAAAGATTACAAAAGATTACATTT
The DNA here is from genome assembly GCA_030737875.1 of Allium sativum. Taxonomy (NCBI): domain Eukaryota; kingdom Viridiplantae; phylum Streptophyta; class Magnoliopsida; order Asparagales; family Amaryllidaceae; genus Allium; species Allium sativum. The sequence continues at coordinate 360,264,435 of CM060921.1, read as the reverse complement.
TTCTAGAATGTAATCAAAGAAACAAAAGGTTACACTTTTCTATAATGTAATAAAAGAATGAAAGTAAAAGGTTACATTTTTAAATGTAATAAAAGAATGAAAACATGATTATATAAAAAAAAGTTAACATTTTTGTGTAATGTTATAAAAATAGAAAAGATTCATGTTTTAGGATTAAAACATGATTTCATAAAAAGGATAACATTTTTTTTGTAATGCTATAAAATACAGGGAAGATTCATGTTTAGGAATTAAAACATGTTCACTTTTTAATGTAAGATTTGAAAACCAGGAAAAATATATTCATTTTTGTCAAATGTAAAAGAACGACAAAAACGTTCATTTTGTCAAATGTAAAAGAATGACAAAAACATTCATTTTTGTCAAATGTAAAAGAATGAAATAAAAACATTCATTTTTATCTTTTAAATAGAATGAGACTAAAATTATTCATTTTTGTCATTTTAAAAAGAATGAGATAAAATATACATTTTTGGTCATTAAATAGGATTACACCAAAATATACATTTTTGGTCATTAAATAGGATTACACCAAAATATACATTCTTGGTCATTAAATAGGATTACACCAAAATATACATTTTTGGTCATTAAAAAGGATTAAACCAAAATATACATTTTTGGTTATTAAAAAAGATTTAACCAAAATATACACTTTTGGTCATTAAAAAGAATTAAACCAAAATGGACATCTTTGTTCATTTAAAAAGGGATGAAACAAGATTATACATTTTGTCAATTAAAAAGGATTAAACAAAAATAAACTAGAATTGTCATCAAAAGTGAAAGAATCACTTTTATCGTAAATGCTTATATTAGGATTTATATGCAAGTGTAAAATGTCACTTTTATTGTAAATGCATATATTAGAATTTATTGTAAAGATAAAATGTTTGAAACATTAAAAATTACATTTTTAATGTAAAGATAAAATATATGTAAATAATCATTGTATAGATAAAATGGTTGAGACATTAAAATTCACACTTTTCATGTAAAGAAGGAATTATGTAAAGTATTCATGTTTGGATAATAATGTGAAAACATTAAAATTTACGTTTTTAATGTAAAGCATGATTCATGTAAAATATTCATTGTTTGAAGTAGAAAGTTTAACAATAAAAATTTACATTTTTATTGTATATAGAAATGATGAAAAATATGCATAGTTGAAATAAATTAGTTAATCAATAAAAATTACATTGTTATTGAATGTATGATTCGCTAGAACAATGCATAGTGGAAATAAATTAGTTGATCAATAAATGGTTTTGAAGTCGTCGAGCGAATATATATATATATATATATATATATATATATATATATATATATAAATTAAAATTAAACGAATCGCGTGCGGTAGTTCGTGTTTCGAAATCGTAATTTTAAACGATTATACCGAATGATCTGACCATCGGATTTTCCCAAAACTGAAACCGTTAGGACCGCTTTGGGAAGATCTCAACGATATAAATTTTATCAAAATCCAACGGTTAGATTTCGAGATATGTGTAAATCAAAATTTGATAAAAACAGCGCTAGGACCGCATAGCGACCTGAAGCGTCGTTAAATTAGTTCGAGCTATTTTTATATAAATAAAAATAGCGATAAATCGTTATTAAATACTATTAACGATATAAAATGGTTCTAAATTATATATATGCGAAAATCATTTGAAAAGACCGAGTTCAATCTCGTTTCAAGTGATTATACGACAATTTAAGTCGAAGATATTGAAGACGGTGATTGAAGACCGGCGATCTTCACATCGAATGGACGACTACTGATGCCCGACATTGGCTAGTTACCAGTAAAGGGTTAAAGTGGTAGTTGTCCGGACGTACTTGTTGATTGTCCGGATATGCGAGAGCCTCTCCTTCGTATTGGACATACGGGGAGGAATAAGGTGACTCCGGTTTCGTTCAGACCCATAACGGACTTGTAAATGGATGCATGTCTGACATTGGATTTCATTCCATGTAAATTAAATTGATTTCTATTTAATATATATCCGTTTGGTGGTGGAGAACTTATTCTTTTGCTTAACACCCTCAGAGGGTATGTATTGGTAGTTATCGATCGCATGGCGTGGATTGTCAATGTGGCACACCAAGATGCTAATGATCAAGGCTTTTTGTTGAAAAGAAGGGCCTTGTGATTGATGATCAAAGCATAGCCTATTTCGGCATAGCTTTGCGTATAGCGTGACTTCGCGAAGCTCACACCCCGGTATGAGTCAAAAACGGGATCAGGACCGTAGGGAGTGCACACGTTTCTTTCTAGCTAGAAGTGGTGTTAGTGACTTACCAGCCCTGACATTTTTTACTTATGTGGATGATGTATTATGAGGTACCTCGGGTTTTATAGGTTGTTAGTGGCCATATTAGAGGTTTAAAAGAACCGGGAAGCGTGTGTTCAGGCATAACTAATTCACTAACGTATGTGTGGACCGGCCCTACCGCATCCAGGGGTTCACTGCAGGGAATCCTGAGGCATTTGCTAGAGTGTCTCGAATCAGAGAGGATGATCTCTAGCCTCGACTCGTGATGGAAACCCAATTTTCAATAGGACACCATGCGGTTTTGATTGTAGAACTAGTATGGCGACAAAGCAGGATGGGGTACTATGCTGTCTATGATTGATACATTATGATTGAAATTGTTTTTGAAACATATATACACTAATAATAATATCAAAATCCGTTTTTATCGTATCAAGCATTTTTTTACCATTATAAGGTAAAACTCTATCCTCTAGTTTGCGTTGCATTGTGTGATGGACTTGAGTCTTATAATGGTTTCATTTTTCTAAAAAGCATTGCGTTGTTTAACGATTTACTTTAATTTATGCACTGGCAATCCAACGGAGTAAACTCGTTCTGTGTTAGTGGTGTGGTCCTGTGATTAGCCTCATTATTAAATAGGTTAAGTAGATTTCTCATACCAGTCCCATGACTGACCTGTAGTTTGTTTCATTGGCAAACTCGGGTTCTTATATTTTCCACACGGGCAGTCGAGTAGCTTGTTTTGCAAATAATTATCTCTTGAGCAGGATTCTGGATTGAAGCTTAGAGTTGTGTACAGAGCATTTATAGTCTTTCGCTGCAATGTATTAAATTTATTGTAATTTATCTTCCGCTGTATTATTGTTTATCGATGTACTTTGATATTCTGTACTCTGATGTAACATTATCATAATGTTTTATAAAAGTCTTCTGTTGTTGTTCTGATGTGTTGTATTCCCAAAGTTAAAGTATTCGAAGATTTCTAACTTTTGGTTCAGACCTGTGTGGTTTATAGTCGATTCAAAGGGTGGGGATTTTCGGGTCTTTACATCAACCAAGTGAAAGGAGCTGAGAGAGCATGCTTGTATTTTTCTACTATACAATACTGTGAACACTGCTTATCTTATGGACTTGATTTTTTTTCACTGCTAATTCTAAGGTATTTTCATCAGGCTATTCGTATGAGCATACTAAATATTTGGGCAACTATAAATAATCGATTTGAGATGCTTAATTATTTCAATAACTATATGGCTACCGTAGAGTTTCGTCACTTATAAACATTTCCAAGTGATTACGTTAGCGCCCGAGGTGGTGTGCCCAGTTTGAGAATCAGTATTTCTTGCAGTACTAACTTTAAACTCTTCAAATCAGCGTTGGAATTTCTATAGCTTTGGGGATAGTGATATCTAGGTCATGAGATGGTTGCAAAGACACGATCTTGGACATATGAACGAGGAGGCTTCTATCGATATAAGTATAGAGATCGGGTCTGGATTTGGCTTGTGTCTAGTATGATATGGGGTTCTTGCATTGTGTTTGGTGGTGATCAATTGAATCTCTCCCTTACATGTACCTTTTAGGGTCAGTTTAGTCGAGAGGATGACATAAAATCATTTATCAACATTTTGGGAAGTGAGACTACATCTGATTAGGATACATTGTTTATGCTGCTGACAAGAAGACTTGTGATTCGAAGTTTGCTTAAGCATCATTTTTTATTTTTTTATTTATTTTTGATATTATGAACAGTGTGCAGCTTGAGTATTCCATCCATTCCGAGTAGGATAGTTTATCAATGGAGGAATTTTGACTAGTTCGACCTTTTGTTTTTGGAGTTCAAGGTGGTCGATACTCGGTTATTGTGGGCAAACAGGTTTGCCATGAGCTTAAAGCATTGAATGGTTGTTCGATGCTTAGCGTTATCCCTGTTATGTACCACTTCGAACATCTATTGTAGTTGTTCTTCTTAGGGAGAATTCCCATTAGATACGCTATGGTAATAAAAGTGGAAAGCAACCGAAACTCCAACCAAAGCATGGCAACCATAATATGGGGGTAGATCAAGCTTTTTTGTAAAGAAAAGTTGGTCAATATGTCATTCCCACAACATATGAGAGGCGTTTAATGATGAAATGTCATCCAACTAGAGTAAAGTATAAGTGTTTCAATTGCGACCAGTTTGGTTACTTGCAGAAGGTATGTCATGTATTTGAAGGGTGCAAAAGTGATGATGACTTTTGCCTCTCAAGCATTACTAGGTATTGCGACTCATTAAATCGGAAGGGGGTTATGTAGTAGGGTATGCTCCTTTTTTGGAAACTCACCTTTATTCCTTCCTCATTCGTGGTCGATATACTAGGTAAATTCTTCGGTAGATGAACCTTGCATGAGTTACCTTAGTTGCAAAATTGATGTGAAGAGATGGAAGTGTTATCATTCGAACTTGAAGCACAAGCTTTCAACTCGAGTGGGTTTGGTCGATGAAGTCTGACTTGGATTTATGTCTAAGTAAGGTTCATTCGATGCATAGTAATGAATATAAACCGATCAGATGACTCATAGGTGTTTGTTAGTTTTTCGTGTTATAAATTTTTCCTTTATGTCACCACTTGTATATACTACTAGTATTTTTTCCAAAACCTTAGAAATCAGTTTCAGAATATTCCAAAACAAAATTATCGAGGTTTAGTCAAACGATCTCTTTAGTTATAACTAAATCATTTTATTCCACATCTTAACTTTATTTGCAATATCTACTTAACTCTCATAATCTCAAAAAACCACGACAACCCGAAAATGGATTTCAAATGGGATCAAGATTCAAATCGAAGGAGAACTTAACAAAGAAAGCTATCGAGGAGAACATATTCGAAGAGTGGGAATTCCGAAAGGATTTAGATTTCAAAAAATACTTTATATTTCAAATTAATTTAGGGTTCATTTGTTTTGTCATTTTTGATTCATTTTCAGTTTTTCATTTTGAAAAATACTAAAAACATGTTCCTTTTATCATTTTTAAAAACTCATTTTCAAAAATCTATCATTTTCAAAAATAAGTCCAACAAAGAAAACTCAAAACAGTTTTTTCTTATTTTGACCGTTTTGAGGTCCAATTGAAAAACGAAAACCCAATGCCGAAAACACAGCGAACACGTTAAAAAAAGCGTATCCATTTTCTGGCCGCACAATCTCTCTTCTCCGATTTTCATCGAGCATACAAACTTCAGGTAAACTCGCAAATTTTTGTTCCTCCCATATCTCATTTGATTCAGTTTAACTAATTCAACAAGTTTTTCGTTTAGCAGTGGCTCCTTCTATTCGGTCTGTATTAGGGTTTTATCTTCGAATCGGGGTATTTCTATTTCATCTTTACAAGGTAAAATCGCAACTATTGCCCTTTTTGTTTCGTGCTTTTTCAAGTATTTTGCTGTGCTTTCAATTTGGATTGTTTTGTGGTGATTTTGGTGATTTTTTTTGAACGGTTGTAGCTTTTCAACTAGTCTGGTGATTTTGATATTACATACTCTCATTTGTTCAAGAGTAGATCTATATACTACAAAGGAATCACAAAGTAAAAAATTTGTTTACCTACATCAAAAGATTGGGCATGTATATTTTTTTTCTTTTTCCAAAAAATCAAAATTTTACTCATTAAATAGGAAAGCTAGGTAGTAGATCTTTGGGAACAACAAAAATAATAAGAACTTTTTCAATTTTTTTCCTATGGATGACTAATGAAAACCTTTCTACATGATAACAACACACAGTCAAAACTTTTCATGATGACATCAATCATTTTTCATAAGTACAATAAAAAATATAAATCAGCATGAAATTATTGGTTTGCTGGTTTGTATGAAATTTAAAAAGGGTTTGGAGACTTGCAATGGTGATATTGTTGTTGAGGTGATGGACGGTGGGTGGTTTGTATTATGGAAATATTAAGGAAGCTTAGACAATGATAAAACAATATAGCCTTAAAACTACAACTGTATAGTTTGCATTGCTACTTCCAGCAAGTTTTAGTTTGTATTTTCAATTGATGAAAATGTCTAATTCTTGTTGGGTTTCATATTCAATTGTAAAACATTAAAAAATCAACTGAACTTAGATGTAGAATTTTGTATTGCTACTTCCAGCAAGTTTTAGTGAATTGAGTTTTATTAGGAATGACAACATAACTATCCCCATGTATATTCTTTATCTTGAACTCAAGCATTTTCCACATCTACCCGGATTATTCCCATACTGTTAATTTTACCTCATTTTTTTTTCAAGATGATTATTACCATAATTTAACAAGAACTTCATTATGTACCCACTCTGTGTTTTTCCATAAGAAAACAGCTGACCCATTAATAAATAAAACTTTTGGTTTCAAGTTCACTAGCATATGCGATTTTACTAGCTACATAAATGTTGAAATACCCCTCATATTTGTGAAATAGGCTTTCCATAACATATAAGGTACTACCTACCCTTGGAATAGAAGTACATGGCATCATCTTGAACCTGTATGCCATATAGATAAGGCAAAGGTGTATGGAATAACAATGATCCCAACTCTGGTGTTCAATTTGATTTACAAATTTTGTTTCTTACTTTTGTTACTGTATACATTACAAATTTTGTTTCTTACTTTTGTTACTGTATTAATTATGGTCTATATTTGTAGAATTTAGCCACCAGATTATATGGTTGGCTCAACGCCAAACCGATATTATGGCCTATCTGACATTTGTCTAGAATCATGCTTATTCATTCATCCCTCTACCAAACATTTTACACATTGATAGCTAAAAACTATTCACTGGCAGTTTGTTATTAAGCCAAATACATTCTCTCTTAAATTCAAATAATGCTAACTAGTTGACTGTTATGGATTTGTGCTTAACGTGAGCACTTGTCTTCTTTTAAAAAAAATTCTAACATTAAACCAATTTTAGTTTACTTTTGCTAAACAATTATTACTCTACTGTACATGATACGTCTTCCGAACTCAATTTTTAAACTGGCTTAAGCTGTCAAAATTCCGACTTTAAGCTTTCATTCAACTATTATTAGCTATCATCGCTGCAAGCCCTTTTTTTGATGTTTTTGCCTTGCAAAGACTGGTGTAAAAATCCAGCATTTAAGAAATATAATAGTGCATTGAAGATGGAATATTCAATCATTCCACTCTTACACTGTAACACTCTTCTTTTAATTATGCTATCAAAATATATCCATAAATGTCTGCCTTATACTCTATGATCGGCTATATTTCTCATCCAAATGAATATATACATGATAAATTCGATAATAGTTAATGTTGCAGTTACTGCAAGTAGTTCTAAAGATTCATAGACAGATCAGTGGTTTAAGCATTGCGTGGACATGTTATTTCTTTCTGTTTCATTATTTTGCATACTGCCATTAATGTTAATAAATATAGGACAATATTTTCGGTTTAGCATTGAGCCAACGATATAATCTGGTGGCTAAATTCTTGTTTTATAATCAATGAAGAATGAATATCAGATCAGTGGCTTGCTTGCTATATTGCTAAGTATGCATAACCAATGTGATAACGTGATTAGTGGTCGTTTTTATAACATAAATGTATTTTCTCATTTACTTTCCCATTCAATATTTTCACATCCCTTGCATTTTCACATTTTACTTTCCTATTCAATATTTCTCCTACATAAATGTATCTACTTATTTAAATGAAATTTTATACTTTTTGTTTTATCTTTTCAATCATACCATATATAGCCATGTAATATGTTGTGTGTTGTGTTTGTTCAGAAAATCAAGTATGATGATATTATGTGTTGAACATTGGAAAGCTTTATCCTCTGACAAAGTATTTATTCATTGTTACATTCCTTACAAGCATTTTTTACTGGGTTTCATCCTATTGTGTTAAGTTTTAAACATGGTTGTCTGTGTGAATTTCCATACAAATGGGTATTTTTATCCTTTCTCTTTATCTTTATGTATATTTTTATTTATCTTTCAATGTGTAATTAGCTTATGATCTCCTAAAAGAAGCATATTATTCTGTGCGTGTTGGTGTATGTATGTGTGTGAAAACAATGACATTTGCAAATTTTTTTTTAATTTCCACTACGCATATAATAACATGACATGATTACTATGAATTGTCATTAACAGCCTGTATCTCATACTGTTCATATATTTACTGCAAACTGCACCCATGCAAATGGTTCTTTCCCATGTATTGGCCTTGCTTATTTTCTGTGCAACTATTTGATGTGTAATGCATTGAACAAAATCTGGTCATTTGGTGACTTCATATGAACAATATCTGGTCATTTGGTGACTTCATATGAACAAAATCTGGTCATTTGTTGTGCATTTATTTTGGTCAACGAACATTTCTTACGGACATAAATACATTTGAATACATTTGTATTAATGTATTGGAGGTTATAAGTTTTATAAATTTGCATACATTAATTTTATAACTCCACATGTTTTAATGTATTTAATGCATTAATACATTTTTATGGACAAATGCACTACTGTTTTGATAAATGTATTCAAAGTAAATGCACATCAAAATAAATCCATATAAATTTTATAACTCCAATACATTAATACATTTGAATAAATGTTTGTGGACATAATTTGTTGTGTGTATAAATTCCAATAAATTTGCTTGTGTATAATTTGCTACCTTAGCTTATGTGTTTGTTGAATTTATTTTGGTTGAGTTTATAAAACTGTTGTACGTATTGTTTGTAGATCATTGATGAGACCTTTTATCCTATTGCAAATTATAGTAGTGATTATTTTGTAGAATATGTTGGAACTAGGATAATAGAAGCATGATTATTATGTAGAACATGTTAGTCAGTCAGCTCAACTAGGATATGTTAGAGGTCAAATAGCTACACAGATATGGAACGAGTATGTAACAACTCGTCATTTATAGTTCAGGTACAATTTTATTTATATTTGAATTTTAAAATTCATTCCATCTTTATTTCAGTAACATATTTGAATAATTCAGGTACTCATTTTTTTTATTTACTTTTATTTTGCAGTAAATGTCTTACTTTTGTACTATCGTTTGCAAATGGGACTCGGAAGACATCAGAAGCGCGTTGCTTATAAAATTTGTGGTTGATATAAATATCATATTGTTATGAAAGATGCTTGAGTTGTTCTCTTTTAACTTTCTCTTTATCTAGCTTATCTCTTATATTATATATTTGAAACCGTATTATGAACTCTTTTATTGTAATTTTATTCTTGTACAATACGGCCTCACGTAGTTTAAAATACTGTATTCTCTTTAATGTTTAATCATTATGTTTATAATTCAGCTTATTATATTTCATCTATTATCAATTTTTAAATAGCAGCTTGACATATTCATAGCTTTTTTATTCAACTTCTTTATGTCTGAATTTTTTGTTTGATTTACAGCATGTTGTATGTATGTTCATGCAAACATGAAAAATGAATATAGTATATATTATTAGGGGCAATTATTTGAACATAAAATTAGATATAATTAGTGATAAAAGTGATCTAGGCCGTTGAATTGTTTTGTCTTTATATGAAAGAGTGGAATTCATGGGGTGATCGAATAGTGAATGTTTGGTGTGTCATCAATTATATCTATATTTTGTGTGTAAATAAACTTTCCTATATTATATATTACGTATTATACTTTAAACGCAAAATTTGTTTGAATTGCCAAAATGAAAACTCAAATTTTCAAATTTTGAAAACTGTATTTCAAACCAAACGCAATTTTCAATTTTTAGTTTTGAAAACTTGTTTTCGAAAAAAGAATACCCAAACGCATTTTGAGAAATAGTGAAAATATTAAAAATGGAAAATTGAAAACAACCATGAAAACTCAAAATTGAAAACTCAAAACATAAACCAAACGCACCCTTATATTTTCAAAATACGCTCTCTCTCTCTCTCTCACACACACAAGAAGGATTCTGCTTCTGATTCCACTCATTCTGGGGTATCACTACCCTATCTCTAATAAGCCTTTACCTTAAACCATAGTAATAGGAGTAATCCCATGAGCTGAAAGGGGTACTTTTTAAAGATTTTTCCATTTATGTTCCAATTCCTAAGCTATAGTTTATGCGTGGATTTTCTAGGTGATTAGTTGGGATCAGATTTCTCACTTGATTATGATAGATGAGCACTTAAGTCAGATTATTGGCATCATCGTGAGATTTTGAAACACAATCTTTCATGCCAGTAAGTTTTAGTAATCGGAATTAGTAAACCGACCCAGAGTTCGCATGGATGAAGTCAGGTTGTTGACCTTTATTTAACAAAGAAATCTTAAAGGGTTGGAATAAGCATAGTGTAACACCCCATGAATTCTATAATGCTAAACTTCACAAATTAAAGTATAATTAGTTCTAAATGAAAGAATTAAGGGAAACGGGTTATACCATTGTGTTCGTCTCGGAATTCTTCTTGAGATAGAGTCTGAGTTTGCGCGAATCGGACTCCGTATGAAGGAGTTATGGCCTTCGGAAGTTTCAGAATCAAATTTAAATTCAAACAGCTCAGTTTAAATTTCAAAATTCGAATTTCAGGTTCAAACTGGGCTGGGCAGGAAAATTCCCGCCCAGAGACCAGGTCGACCATAGGGTCGACCATGGTGTCGACCTGGTCCCCCTCAGGTCGACCATAGTGTCGACCTAGGTGTCGACCTACTTGGTCGACCTGGCTGGCGAGGTCTGGCTCTGGCTCGAATTTCTGTGGCTCTGCGTGTCACTAGGGCTGACGTGTCACCTCTTGATTGGCTCTTTGAACTCTGAATGGTCTAGATTCCTCCTGTCTTCATCTGACGGCTCAAAACAACTTAAAAATCTATAAATACACCCTAAGTCTCAACTGAAAATTCTCAAAAAAAAATGAGAAAGGAGTCGTCATGCTGCTAGGGAGGAATTGAACATAGCCGTCAAGAGAAAAGCCTAGAGACGAATCAAACTAAGAAGAAGATTAAAGTTTAAATCAAATTAATCAACGCAACGTTAGTCTACCCAATGGAGCGCATCTCAATTTCAGAATTCAGAATCCAGAATTCAAGATTCTGCATTCGTTGTAAGTATAGTGACCTTTCAGAATATGAATGTGATTCGATGTAAATGAAAATAGAATTGTGTTATTGTATTGTATAAATTCTATGTATTGTGATAGTTCTAGCATGACTTGTGTATTGATGCTTATGGCAAAAATTAATTGATGCAAGCCTATTGAACAATTGTATATGAAAAACAATGACACTTGTAAGTTTGTGGCACAAACTAGAAATTGATCCCTTTTCGTTTATGCCTATGACATGGACCTTATACATTCACTAAGTCTAAAATAAGGCTTATGCAAACATGATTTAGACTTGAAACCTTTTATGCCTACATGACCCAAAACCTATGATATCACTTCCATGTTTATTTGCAAGTATAATTGGATCTATGTTAAGTATCGTTTGTGTTTCATAAATGTAACGGCTGGAAATTTTCGACTCCTCGAGAGTCGAGAATTCCGAGACGTTAGTGAAAGAAAGTAGAGGGTGAGGAAGAAAAGATAGAACTAGTAGAATAGAAGAAGAAGAAGAACTTACATCATCAGAGTAAACACGAATCTCACAGCGGAACGTATAAAATACAACATAACTTTGAAATACAAATCAGTACTCGTATATACATACCATTTCAAAGTACAACACTTAACAACACAGCGGAATAATAATAGCTATAATCCTGAAGTCTCCTGCTCCAAGCTCTCTAAGTGTATCTGTAAAATCCCGACTACTTGACTGCCCGTACAAATTTAGGCACCCAAGAGTTTAGGGAAAACAAAACAAAATAAACTCCGGGTCAGTCATGGGACTGGTGTGAATAAAACTCCAACACTTGGTTAAATAAAGGATATCTTTCTGATATTATAATAATGTCTAAATACAATTAGATATCAATCTAGCAGAACGCTTGCATCTCACGTTCCACATACATAGTATACAAATAAACCGTGAGCGCTTATTGGAGATTGGATTCCAATAGACAAGGTATGGGAGCATCTTCCGATCAGTGTACTCTAGAGGAGATACACTAGGGTTCAACAAGAACGTCTTGCAACCCGGCCACACATGACCGTCCACTCATTTAGCTTGAGTGTAACGAATATATTATCACCGATGGTTGGGATCAGCAACCATCCTTCCCGATAAGGGACAGCATTGAAATAGATTATAAAGAAGTACAATTGAATATTCTCTAGATGGTGATAATACACCCTGCTTGGGTATGGCCCAACTAGCCATGCGGCCTAGCCCAACTTCTGTTATTTTCCGGTTGTGAGGTTTTGAGGTCACGTTTATCACTTTGACAGATTATTTCTTCAATTACTTTGAATGCCACATCGTCATACCCGCCAAATCAATATCGATTTCTCAAGGCATCATGGGTATAAAAGCTAAGAGAAACGAATTTCTCCGCCACCCAATGTAATACGTTTAAAGAGATCAACATATATGATTCGTTAAGAATACTTTGTCAGACACTCGTCCACATACGTTGTCCTGGGACTGAACAAACCGAAGGCACTATTCAGTGAATCCATCCTACCTAGGCTTTTCACAATAGCCCTTGCACTTCACTCCGTCTTTAATTATCTTCAGCGTACTTGATTCACAACGCTTATACTAATACGGAGTGGTTCTTCGGATAATAATCCAACCGGTCTCTCCATATTTACAACGTAAATATGGTCAAAACTTTGATAGTCTGTGATTCAACTATCAAATGAAAACATGTCGGTGTACAAACAACGATCTTATTTCCAAATGGAAATTCGATCGATCAATCATCATATGTTCATATTTTCTTATTTCATATATTTAGAAAATATATGTTATTAATCATTGGAAAACATTTCCATAGCTTATTCTCACATCACTATTATTTCGCAACTATCAGTCCCTAACTGTAACTAGTATGAGAACAATTCTCTAAGTATCAATCCAGAAGGTCGAAACCAACATCAGATCGTCACTTAGAAAACCGTTCAACTTACCCTCTCCAGTCAGTTTCTGAATTTGCTTAACTATATTTCTTAAATTCTTATCATGAAAACATTTCATTTTCTATGTTTAGAAAACATATCTGACTATATTTGGAAAACATTTCCAAAACTCATTTACGGATTTCCAATGAACGTTGTATAAAACATCGTTTCGCTTAATCCATTTATCGCTTATTCCTTAACTTTATCCCTAATCAACCTTTTAGATCGAACCACAACTATTCCTTTGTCAATTCTGAAGTCAATCAAGTTGGGGTATAATTACCTCTCAGACCTTAATTGACAACGTCCTTTACTGTGAAATAGATGAAGCTCATCACTCACTTTTTCCAATCCTCTGTTTACGCAAATTCTCGGATTCAGGTTACGAATCCACTTCTTATATGACAACGTTTGATTATAACTATAACGTTATAATTCCTACCCCTAAAATATCTAACCAAAATTATAAATTTATTCCCTAACTCGAATAATTTAACAGACACCTAATTTCTAAATCAATAACTAAATCTTGATTTAAACCTTGGAAAGTAAATAGTACTTTCCCAAATTCGCTATAATCGAATTCGACGTATAACTCTCTTTCGAGTAATCTCTATTCGATTAACTCTCCCTTTTTAATAACTGATATTCGATAACTCTATTTCGATTAACTCCTATCGAATAACTAATATTCGAATAACTCTTCTTGGTTGGCTCTATTTCATTAACTCTTATCGAATAACAAATATTCGATTTTTTTAAATGTGTCAATTCTTATCGAATAACTAACATCCGATTTAACTTAAATGGATTTACTCTTATCGAATAACTTTTTCGATTAACTTAACTTGATTTTCTTAACTCGATTATCTCAACTCGATTACTTAACTCGATAACTTAACTTAACCGAAATCGATTAATTCAACTCTAATCGATTAACTTAATTTGATTTACTCCTTCGAATAACTAATTCGAATAACTTAATTGATTAACTCCTTTGAATAACTAATTCGATTTACTCTTCTCGAATAACTAAATTCGATTAACTCAAATTGAATAACTAATATTCAATTAACTCTTCGACTAACTCCTTTGGATTAACTAACTTCGAATAACTCCTTTGGATTAGCTAACTTCGAATAACTCCTTTGGATTACCTAACTTCGAATAACTCCTTTGGATTAACTAACTTCGAATAACTCCTTTGGATTAACTAACTTCGAATAACTCCTTGGGATTAACTAACTTCGAATAACTCCTTTGGATTAACTAACTTCAAATAACTCCTTTGGATTACTAACTTCGAATAACTCCTTTGGATTAACTAACTTCGAATAACTCCTTTGGATTAACTAACTTCGAATAAATAATATTCGGTAACTCTTCTCAAATGAATAACATTTGATTTCTCCACTCGAATAAACTATATTCGATTACTCTTCCCTCGAATACACTATATTCGATAACTCTACTTCGAATAAGTGATATTCGGCAACTCTACTCGATTAACTCCACTTGGATAACTCTAACTGGTCAACTCTAACTGGTCAACTCTAACTGAGTAACTCTAACTGATCAACTCTAACTGGTCAACTTTAACTGGTCAACTCTAACTGTTTATCTTTAACTGGTAAACTTTAACTGGTTAACTCAAATGGTTTAACCTAACTGGTTAACTCAAATGGTTTAACCTAACTTGATTTACTTGTCTCGATTAACTGAACTAATCCACTTAGTTTAACTTAGTTAATTCACTTTGATTAACTCTAACTGATTTACTTAGTTTAACTCAGTTAATTCACTTTGATTATCCCAACTAATTTACTTCGATTAACCAATTAGTTTAACTTGACTAATTCACTTAGTTTGACGCAACTAATTCACTTTGATTTACCAATTAGTTTAACTTAACTAATTCACTTAGTTTGACGCAACTAATTCACTTTGATTTACCAATTAGTTTAACTTAACTAATTCACTTCGATTAACCGCTTAGTTTATCTTAACTAATTTACTTTGGTTAACTTAACCAATTACTTTGATTAACTCGACTAACTCGCTTTGGTTAACTTAACCAATTACTTTGTTTAATCCTTTTATCACACTCTGGTATTTCTTATGGTTTTTAACACATCACCTAACAACGATGAATATCGTCCAACCACACGTAATCACAACAGATTATATACATCACATTTATATATCACAATACATAAATCACAGTAAAAATAACTGTTGAGGAATCCAGTTGGATTCCTCCAACCTGTTTCCCTGCATCCACAGATGTTAAACAACACCAGTATAATATTTTGATAAACAGAATCAACACATAACTATTTAACGGTTTATATATATATATACATACGTAAATATATATATAAAATCTCTACTAACTGACTAGCAGTTCAAGCAAACAATCAACACACAGTCAAACAGACAATATTTTAACAGTTCTAAGAATACAACGTGAAAATAAAACTGTTTAGAGTTTGTGAGATTTACTCACATTTGCACGATCATCGTCAATGACGATAACCATCGCTTGATTCAACTGGACAATTTATTTTGCTGTAAATTGTGACGGACTCCGATGGACTCCCAGTTAGTGTCATCGTGTAGTGTCCGCCCATATGATCCCAAAGCAACTTACGGTTCGTTAATCGGGCTTCGTACGAGCTAGATACAGTGTTCACAAGTAAATACGTTATATAATTAACCAAACACTTAAATCAAAATAACCAAAATCCTATTGGGCCTCACCATATTCATTTCTCGGCCCATGAACCCACGGTGTAACCCAGCCCGCTCTCCCCCTTTAATTCCTCTTCTCCCCCGATGGAAATAACTCCAGTAAACTTCAACTAGCCATAGCCGATCATCACTCATAACTCACAAACCACTTCATGAATTCAAAAACTGAAATTACCACTGCGTCGCTTGTCTCGAGGTCGACTTGCTCACCACCATCACCGAAACTCCGGCGTCTCCAAGCGGAATCCGTCCTCAGCGTGGCCAGTACAGGTTGCGACACAAATTTGCCCAGATTTCATCAAAACTTTGCGAACAAGCTCCACTCGATCCCTTGAACTCAACTGCAACCTTGAAACCACATATTAAAGCTTCAATCCACGATTATCCCCAACCCTAGCTTGCGTATCCCACTGACAGCGACAAAAGCTCGGGTTCAAACTTAGCAAAATGGATGGGAAAATGATGAGCAACACTAAACGAACTCAAAGATATTCATTTGCTGATTTTAGAAATTTTATTTTGTTTTCTTTTGATTTTTACTTCTTGCGTTTGGGTCTCAGAACAAAAGAAAAAAGGTTGGCGGCTGAGGAATGATGTTATAGGGGATCATACTTTGTTGTGTGGTTGAAAAGGGGTGTATGTGGCTTTGTTTTTGGCCTTTAATTTGGTTTAGATATTTTTGTATTTATTATTTTATATTCGTTTCAGTCTTTTAAAAATCCATGTGATCACACACGATATTCAAAAATCACGAAACTTGACATGTAGCTAGAGTTTGACATTACAGTCCCAACGAAACTGGTTTCGTCGAATTCCGACTTCGTATGCTCACACAATGTATTTTTAACTGTCGAAATACTGACTGTTCTTCACTCTGAAAATCCGTACGGCCACACAGTGACTCTAAAAATCACGAAACTTGACATCTAGCAACTATTTGATATTGCGGATCCAACAAAACTGGTTTCGTCGAATTCCGACTTCGTATGCAAAAGTGACTATTTTTAACGCTCTAAATAGCCTATTTTAAATATATAAACATATTTAAATATAATTAAATTAAATATTTAAAATTAAATATTATCGTATATCTTCTCATATGATATCGTACAGCTCCAGAATATCATATCAGAATTTACAGTTTGATATTTCAGATTTTAGATTATCCCGGTATTCAGTTTATACTGAAAAACTCTTTTATAACATATATAAAGCGTCGCAAATTATAAAGGAATTCTACAGCGACTTTTCTGAAATTTGATTTGGACATAATTCAAAATCTACACGACGAAATCCTGATTTTTCTCTTCCACTAGAAAGATATACTCCACCAGCTCCACACGTTTCTTGTTTCACAGAACTCCGGCTTAAAATGAATCATGTACATTCAGTTGAAGTTCAAATCGCCAAATTGCGAACTGCCGCGACTTTTCAGGTTCGTTTTAATTATAATTATAAATTATAAGTTCGAACGTTGTACTTTAAGTTATCGATATCGCCACATCGATATATAAATCATTAAATAAATTAATTATTCGACAGCTAACAAAACGCGCCATTACAATAAACTATGCAAGTTCATGTTTATTTGCAAGTGTAATTGGATCTATGTTAAGTGTCGTTTGGGTTTCAAAAGCTATGCAAGTTCATGTTGAAATAGGCTATGTGATTAGATGTTATAATTGGACATTTTGGTGAATATACAACATGCTAGTTTTGTGTTTGACATTATGCCAAGTTAAACATGTTTAAATACAAGTTTGTATTGGCCTAAACTATGCCATTTCATATGTCACCTACTTAGTTATACTTTGATTTTAATGCAAGTTCACATGACCCATCGTTTATGTTAATATCGCTAAATTGCACGTTCATGCGCCTCACACCCTTATATGTTGTAAAATATTACATGTTATTGATTTTCCCCTTTTTCTTACGTTTATAAAGTTGGGCCGAATTGTGTCGAGCCCAACATTTGTTATAACGTTGCGAACGTATAAACGGGGGTAATAACGTTGGGTGTAAAACATGAAAAATACATGTTGGCATGTTTGACACATGCCAACGACAATGATATTTAAAGCGGTATGAATAGTTATACCCAAGAATAAAAGACATGACATTTACATATATAATTGAGAAGTAATAAAATATGTAAATTTAGAAAACACGATATGCTTAACCCGAGGTTGGATTGAGTTGTGATGTAAACCTGCCCGGAACCGCCCGGCTGTCCAGTAGTCACAACAATACCTATCCAATGTGGGTGGTTAAGCATTGAGCCCAATAATGACCCGAGGTTAGACTGAGTTACGATGTAAACCTGCCCGGAACCGACCGACATATCCAGTAACCGTAGCAATACCTGTCTAATGTGAGTGGTCAGGTGCTCCTAAGAGGCTAAGGACAGATGGTAGGGTTAAGTCAACTATAACACTTAACCAAATTCAACATTGATGGGTGGGGTTAGGTAATACAAACACTTAACCACTTAACGTGTTTGACTAGAAAATCCTAGTAACGAGGGACCCGTTTCAGCAGTAACCCAAGTTAGGTATCAACGGTACCCTGAAACTAGGCAGGGTGGGCACGATTACTGGGCTAATTGTAAGCGGTCAAACGACGGCGGTGGGTGCACAGTGCAGGTCTAACGGAGTGCGGGAGTGCACACACTCCGGAGCAGACAACCAGGGCACTGCAGACACCAATAGTATAACCTATGCCTTCTAGAATTTGTGTCGGGGCCGCCACCATGGGTCTTGATACACCACATGGTGGGACCAGCATAGGTATCTACAATTCTTGGGGGCCGTATGACACATGTTAACGCGAGTAGGGGCCGATCTTTAAATAAAGTTGGGGATCACTTCACCCTGACCATGGGGTGCCAGTTAGAGTAAACTCAAGTAGATGCAGAGATATAGTATGAGTGCGATAGTACATTCGACACTCCCTTAGCTTGTGACACCATCCTATTTTCAGTATATATCTATAATGCCCCTTTTCTTATTCACATACTGAAGAGTTGCTAGATTTACTCAGGCTTTATGTCTGACCCTATTTTCTTTTTGTCTTCTTTTCTTTCGTCCCCCCCAGGTCCACAGGGAGGAAACCGCTCAGCTCAGTCAGGCTCTGTACAAGCTCCAAGAACGTAGATGTATGATTTGGGTCTCTTTTGCTCGGACTATGGCTTTGGATATCACTATAGGGATTTTTGTCACTTTATTTATGTTTTATGCTTCTTTAATAATCAAGACAGTTATGAGGTTACAATGATGGAAGTATTTTGAGACAATTATGGAATGTTTTGTTTTGAACACGTATTGATGAAATAAAAGTCTAATGGTTTCCGCTGTTTAAAATATGTGTATTTATATCTGTCTTGAGTTCATCTGTGGCTTTTACTTATAAACCTCCACCAAAATTAAGGCATTCCCTTTGTGAGTGACCTTAACGGAGGTGGGGTGTTTCACTTGGTATCAGAGCATAGGTTTACCAGATAAGATAAAAAGTTTTTGATATTGATTTCAAAAAGAAAGTTTAAAGAAGCATTTTTCAAGAAAAAAAGTGTTATATTTATAAAAGACAAAATCCCCCAAAGCCATGTGTCCCATCTATCTCTCTCTATCCTTCGTTTTGAATCTTTCCTTTCTGTTTCAGCATGTCTGGGGACCTTACTCCCCAGCTACAGGTGTTTTTACTCCTCCTCCACGTGAACCAGCAACCGGAAGAATTGCCGAACAAGAAGACGGATAATAGTCAAGGAGGAAAGGACCACAATAATAATAACAAGACACGTGAGAAAAGGAAATGTTATTTCTGTGGCATTGTTGGACATGTGGTGAACGACTGCAGAAAGAAGAAGAGGAAGATGAGTGCTACTTGCTTCTATTGCGGTGGGGCTGGACACATGGCTAAGGACTGCCCTAAGAAGCAAGGGCAAGGCCTGTAAGTAGGACCTTCTGGGGGTACCTCTTTAACTTCTTCCCCTAGATGCTTTGTTTTATCCTGCTTATCTTCTCAATCCTATCTTGAGAACTTTAGGTAGTAATATGTCTGTAGAAAGTGTAGTCTATCTTTACGATCATCCAGTTCGTACACTTTTTGACTCTGGCGCATCACACTCTTTTATTTCATCTACCTTAGTAGAATCTCTGCATCTACACACTAGTATGGTAGAAGATCCCTTAGTAGTTTCAAATCCAATTGGGGGCTCCGCTTACTTGTCAATGGTTTGTTTTGAAAATCTCTACTCTCAGCGTTGAGTTTAGTTGTAATGCCTTTGTCTTAGGCTTCTCGGGATATCTTTTGATCTTAGGCATGGACTGGTTATCCAGTAATAGTGCCATTCTTTATTGTGAGAAAAGAGTAGTTAGGCTCTTGACTCGGCTTGGTAACACTCTAGAAATTTCTTGTAATCCCTTGAACGCTGTTATGCTTAGTTATCTAGAGTCGCTTGATGCTTCTGATGAGAATTTGCAATCAGTAAGAGTAGTCCGGGAATATCCGGATGTCTTTGAGTAGGTGAAAGGCTTACCTCCGAGGCGGGAAATAGACTTCCGCATATATCTTGTGGATAACGCAAAGCCTGTAGCTTTACCTGTCAGACACATGGCTCCAAGGGAGAGAAAGGAGCTCAGTAAGCAGGTTAAAGAACTTCTCGAAAAGGGGTTCATTAGACGGAGCATTTCGGAATGGGGTGCTCCAGTGGTGTTCGCATCCAAAGCGAACGGTTCGCTTTGCCTTTGCGTCGAATATAGAGAGTTAAACAAATTGACCAAGAAAAATAGGCACCCTCTTCCCAAGATCGACGATTTGTTTGATCAGCTTGTAGGTGCGACGGTCTTCTCCCAGCTTGATCTGGCAACTGGGTTCCATTGGCTAAGAGTAGCTGAAGATAGTATTGATAAAACGACGTTCAGAACCCCAGACGGTTTCTTCGAGTGGCTTATCATGCCTTTCGGCTTAACAAACGCACCCGCTTATTTCGTAGACCTAACGAGCAGGGTGTTCAGAGAATTCCTCAACAAATTTGTGGTTGTCTTCGTAGAAGATATCTTAATCTTCTCAAAGAATGAGGAAGAGCATGCTCAGCATCTGAAAGAAATCATGGAAACTCTTCGATCTCGTCAGCTAAAAGCCAAATTCTCCAAATGTCACTTCTGGAGAAAAGAAGTAAGATTTTTGGGGCATATAGTGTCCAAAGAAAGGTTGGCCCTGGACCCTGCGAAAGTGGTGGCAGTGCAAGATTGGAAGACACCAAGAAATGCAACCGAAGTTCGAAGCTTTCTTAGGCTAGTCGGTTTTTACCGAAAGTTTATTAGGGATTTCGCGAAAATCTCAGCCCCACTCACAAGGCTAACAAAGAAGAATCTGGCGTTCACTTGGGATTTGGATTGCGAGTTTGCTTTCCAACGATTAAAAAGGGCTCTCACAACAACCCCAGTTCTGACTTTGCCAGATGGAAGCAAAATGTTCACAGTATACATGGATGCATGTGGAACGGGACTAGGCGCTGTTCTAATGCAAGAAGGAAGGGTAGTAGCGTATGGTGGAAGACAATTAAAAGTTCATGAAAAGAACTACCCAACCCACGATCTCGAGTTAGCCGCCATCGTCTTTGCGCTTAAGTCTTGGCACCATTATCTCCTAGGTGAGAAGTTTGAATTATACACTGACCATAAATCGTTAAAATATCTCTTCTCGTAGAAGGATCTTAACTTGAGGCAGCAAAGATGGATGGAGTTTCTTGCCTCGTACGACTTTGAAATTTCCTATACTCCCGGAAAAGGCAACGTAGTAGCAGACGCATTGACCCGAAAGAAACTGACCTTAAGCCCGCTCTTTGTGGAAAGGCAAAGCCTGGAGTATATAGCCAGTTTTAATTTTAGGCCCTCCTCAGATTTTGTACCGGGTTTGCTAGCATCTCTCGAAGTACGCCCTACTCTCTTGGACTCAATAGGGGTTGCACAACGTGATGACCCTCAGCTTGTTGATGTGATTGATAAACTTATTAGGGGTGAGACTTCTAGTCACCTCAGTAGGTACGCCATCGATGATAAGGGTTGGCTGATGCGAGATGGAAGATTATGCATCCCATAAGCAAGGGAGTTGACAAAGAAGGTTCTCGAGGAAGCACATCATTCCAAGATGACTATACACCCTGGCGGTGATAAGATGTACAAGGATATAAAAAGGACTTTCTTTTGGAGCGGCATGAAGCAAGACGTGGCAGATTTCGTCCCTAAGTGCATGACCTGCCAACGGGTCAAGGCGAAACAGAAGAAACCTGGAGGACTACTTCATCCTTTAGAGGTCCCACAGTGGAAGTGGGATAGCATTTCAATGGACTTCATTGATGGACTACCTAGGTCGAGAAGAGGCAACACTAGCATTTAGGTAATAGTGGATAGGCTTACTAAGAGCGCCCACTTTATACCTATCAAGAGTAGAAGGACTGCAGCATCTAGCATCTCTTTATCTCAAGGAAATAGTTCGACTCCATGGGATACCCTCCAGCATCGTTAGTGACCGAGACCCTATCTTCATAAGCGAGTCTTGGCGGAGTCTACAAGAAGTTGTAGGCACACAGTTATGTTTGAGCACGACCTATCACCCCCAAACCGATGGCCAAACGGAAAGGTTGAATAAAGTTTTAGAGGATCTTTTGAGACTTTGCGTTCTTGACTTTGGAGGGACTTGGGAGGATCACCTTCCTTTAGTGGAATTTGCCTACAACAACAGCTACCAAGCTACCATCGGTATGGCACCCTTCGAAGCCTTGTATGGAAGACCGTGCAAATCACCAACTTGTTGGTGGGAGTCTACAGATAAGCTTATACTTGGGCCAGACATGATTCGAGAGACTTCGGAGAAAGTGGACCTGATACGAAGGAGGATGAAGACTGCCTAAGACCGACAGAAATCCTACATCGACAAGAGAAGGACCGACCTTGAGTTTGAGCTTGGGGACAGGGTTTTCCTTAAGGTATCACCTTTAAGGAACGTCGTTCGCTTTGGATCCGCAGGAAAGCTAGCACCAATATTTGTAGGATTGTTTCTTATCATCGAGAAGGTTGGGAAGATGGCCTATAGACTAGAGCTACCCGAGAGATTGGCCGGAGTTCACAACGTCTTTCTTGTTTCTCACCTCCGGAAGTGTTTACATGAGTCTGCGGAAGTGGGGGAACCTAGCATTCTTGAAGAAGCCGAAGTAGAACGTGAAGCAACTGTGAGGAGAGTTCCAACCCGCATCTTAGGAACTGAAGTGAAAAAGCTACGCAACTGCGAAGTCAAACTCGTTAAAGTTCAGTGGAGCGACGTCGAGGAAGTCGCGACTTGGGAAACTGAGGACAGAATACGCGCCGCCTACCCTCTTCTTTTTGAGGGTACTTCTTCGATCTCTCTTTTTCCTTAAGTTAAGTCTTATTTATATTTTTAGGTATATCTCCTCGGTCCTTTTCCTAACTCCTTAGGTAGAAAACAAATGGATGCAAACATGTATTTGAAAACATGTTATGGTTGATGGCTGCAAATGGTTGCTAGTGGTTGCTAGTGGTTGCTCGTGGATGCATATACACACACACCCTAGGTTATAGATCGGCTCAGTCACTTCATATCGCATATGCATATATGTATTCTCATTTGTATATGGTTGAAACTTGATATGCTGTCATATGGTTGTCGCATTTGTATGAATAGTTGTGCACTCATGTAGAATTATGAGTAGGAAATTTTTTTTGCATACATAATGGATTCATGACACTTACATGATTCGCATTAAGGAGGTCAACTGAATCAGTAGACCGCCTGATTTCTGCATTAGATAAGGACTTATACACACACAATGCATATGATCATGAAGCATTAGAAGTCTTTTAAGGACAGTGGATGCCTGTGTTTGTTGGTTGAGTAGATGGACTGTTGGATGGTAGGATATACATTCTTCCTAACTTGAAGATTTCGGGGACGAAATCCTTTTAAGGGGAGGAGAATGTAACACCCCGTGAATTCTATAACGCTAAACTTCACGAATTAAAGTATAATTAATTCTAAATTAAAGAATTAAGGGAAACGGGTTACGCCATTGCGTTCGTCTCGGAATTCTGCTTGAGATAGAGTCCGAGTTTGCGCGAATCGGACTCCGTATGAAGGAGTTATGGCCTTCGGAAGTTTCAGAATCAATTTTAATTCAAACAGCTCAGTTTAAATTTCAAAATTCGAATTTCAGGTTCAAACTGGGCTGGGCGGGAAATTCCTGCCCAGAGACCAGGTCGACCATGGTGTCGACCTGGTCACCCCAGGTCGACCATGGTGTCGACCTGGTCCCCCCAGGTCGACCATAGTGTCGACCTGCCTGGTCGACCTGGCTAGCCAGGTCTGGCTCTGGCTCCAATTTCTGTGGCTCTGTGTGTCACTAGGGCTGACGTGTCACCTCTTGATTGGCTCTTTGAACTCTAAATGGTCTAGATTCCTCCTGTCTTCATCTGACGGCTCATAACAACTTAAAAATATATAAATACACCCTAAGTCTCAACTGAATTTTCACACAAAAAAATGAGAAAGGAGTCGTCATGCTGCTAGGGAGGAACTGAACATAGCCGTCAAGAGAAAAGCCTAGAGACGAATCAAACTAAGAAGAAGATTAAAGTTTAAATCAAATTAATCAACGCAACATTGTCTACCCAAAGGAGCACATCTCAATTTCAGAATTCAGAATCCAGAATTCAAGATTCTGCATTCGTTGTAAGTATAGTGACCTTTCAGAATATGAATGTGATTCGATGTAAATGAAAATAGAATTGTGTTATTGTATTGTATAGATTCTATGTATTGTGATAATTCTATCATGACTTGTGTATTGATGTTTGTTGCATAAATTGATTGATGCAAGCCTATTGAACAATTGTATATGAGAAACAATGGCACTTGTAAGTTTGTGGCAAAAACTAGAAATTGATCCCTTTTCGTTTATGCCTATGACATGGACCTTATACATTCACTAAGTCTAAAATAAGGCTTATGCAAACACGATTTAGACTTGAAACCTTTTATGCCTACATGACCCAAAACCTATGATATCACTTCCATGTTTATTTGTAAGTATAATTGGATCTATGTTAAGTATTGTCTGTGTTTCATAAACTATGCAAGTTCATGTTTATTTGCAAGTGTAATTGGATCAATGTTAAGTATCGTTTGGGTTTCAAAAGCTATGCAAGTTCATGTTGAAATAGGCTATGTGATTAGATGTTATAATTGGACATTTTGGTGAATATACAACATGCTAGTTTTGTGTTTGACATTATCCCAAGTTAAACATGTTTAAACACAAGTTTGTATTGGCCTAAACTATGCCATTTCATATGTCACCTACTTAGTTATACATTGATTTTAATGCAAGTTCACATGACCCATCATTTATGTTAATATCGCTAAATTGCAAGTTCATGCGCCACACACCCTTATATGTTGTAAAATATTACATGTTATTGATTTTCCCCTTTTTCTTATATTTATAAAGTTGGGCCGAATTGTGTCGAGCCCAACATTTGTTATAACGTTGCGAACGTATAAACGGGGGTAATAACGCTGGGTGTAAAACATGAAAAATATATGTTGGCATGTTTGGCACATGCCAACGACAATGACATTTAAAGCGGTATGAATTGTTATACCCAAGAATAAAAGACATGACATTTACATATATAATTGAGAAGTAATAAAATATGTAAATTTAGAAAACACGATATGCTTAACCCGAGGTTGGATTGAGTTGTGATGTAAACCTGTCCGGAACCGCCCGGTAGTCCAGTAGTCACAACAATACCTATCCAATGTGGATGGTTAAGCATTGAGCCCAATAATGACCCGAGGTTAGACTGAGCTACGGTGTAAGCCTGCCCGGAACCGACCGGCATATATAGTAACCGTAGCAATACCTGTCTAATGTGAGTGGTCAGGTGCTCCTAAGAGGCTAAGGACATATGGTAGGGTTAAGTCAACTATAACACTTAACCAAATTCAACATTGATGGGTGGGGTTAGGTTATACAGACACTTAACCACTTAACGTGTTTGACTAGAAAATCCTGGTAACGAGGGACCCGTTTCAACAGTAACCCAAGTTAGGTATCAACGGTACCCTGAAACTAGGCAGGGTGGGGCACGATTACTGGGCTGATTGTAAGCGGTCAAACGACGACGGTGGGTGCATAGTGCAAGTCTAACGGGGTGCGGACGTGCACACACTCCGAAGTAGACAACCAGGGCACTGGGGACACTAATAGTATAACCTATGCCTTCTAGAATTTGTGTCGGGGCCGCCACCATGGGTCTTGATACACCCCATGGTGGGACCAGCATAGGTATCTACAATTCTTGGGGGCCATATGACACATGTTAATGCGAGTAGGAGCCGATCTTTAAATAAAGTTGGGGATCACTTCACCCTCACCATGGGGTGCCAGTTAGAGTAAACTCAAGTAGATGCAGAGATATAGTATGGGTGCGATAGTACACTCGACACTCCCTTAGCTTGTGACACCATCCTATTTTCAGTATATATCTATCATGCCCCTTTTCTTATTCACATACTGAAGAGTTGCTAGATTTACTTAGGTTTTATGTCTGACCCTATTTTCTTTTCGTCTTCTTTTCTTTCGTCCCCCCCCCCCAGGTCCACATGGAGGAAACAACTCAGCTCAGTCAGGCTCTGTACAAGCTCCAAGAACGTAGATGTATGATTTGGGTCTCTTTTGCTCGGACTATGGCTTTGGATATCACTATGGGGATTTTTGTCACTTTATTTATGTTTTATGCTTCTTTAATAATCAAGACAGTTATGAGGTTGTAATGATGGAAGTATTTTGAGACAATTGTGGAATGTTTTGTTTTGAACACGTATTGATGAAATAAAAGTCTGTTAGTTTCTACTGTTTAAAATATGTGTATTTATATCTGTCTTGAGTTTATCTGTGGCTTTTACTTATAAACCTCCACCAAAATTAAGGCATTCCCTTTGTGAGTGACCTTAACGGAGGTGGGGTGTTTCACTTAGTGTTGTTTGGAATGATCTTTAGCTATTTTAAATATTTGTATAGTCGAATTTTTGCATATGATGATTCGAAGAAGAATTTCTCAACTAGTTTCATGGTAATTCGGATAATCTCCTAAGAGATGTAATGATAAGCATGGTCGAGCAACATAGTATGCTTAGTGTATTATCGTTATTAACATTATGTAGTCGAGATGGTTATTGATCCAAGAAAACCCTAACAATTTTGATTCTTTGTTCAGTGATGATTTAATTATTATAATTTTTTCAAGGGGTTCGGTTTGTTTTATACTAGCTAATGGCAATAAGTTTTCTTATTCTTTTTTCCTCTTCGATGTCCACCTTTAGATCTCTTTCCTCTACCCTTCATCCAAATCTTTCACGTCTCCTTCCTCAAGCTTACTTTCACCTGCGTTAGTACAAACGAACCCCAAATTTTAACTTATCGACCTAAACCCTAGATACCAAATATCCCCCTTCTTACTAGTCCACACTTCATTATCCTACTACCCTACCTCTGTCTATCAGAACTAGCTTAGATATGGTGGCCCTTCAACTCGGGCTCAATGTTGTTACTTGCTCAATGTTGATTCGTTGCTAACCTACTGTACGATTTCTGTAATGTGCATCGTAAGGTGGTCTAGGGAAATGATTTTCTGGCCATGCCAGGTGGAATGAGGATGGCAGGTGAGTGATGGGTCTACTGCTATGGCCACAACAGCTCGGTTTGGCTTGCTTTGGTCGTGTTTTCGGCTTGACTATATGGTTTTATTTGGTTTTTTGCTGAGTGTCTGCATGCGCATTAATTTCTGACTTATTTTGTTGGTTTTGCGACTTGTTGATCTACAGACTGTTATGCCTTGTTAACTTTATTTATCGTGTTTGCTTTGGGGTAGCACTTCTCAATCTCTGGCACGATGAGCTAATTATTGGTTTGCTTTGCTTACTGATCTATGTGTTTGGTTGTGTTGGTATCAAGGGTAGAATTAGATATTCAATGTGTTTTTATATATTTTGTCTTGTTAATTCGATTTATAGACAGTTGTTGGTTGTAGTTTGTCATGTTATTTGTGTTTTTGGACCTTTACCTCATATGTTTGGTGATCTGTTTTCTACTATGAAACTAGTATGCGGGTTATCATTGTGAGTTGCGGCCTTGTATGGTTTGTTATGGTGTTCTGGTTCTCTGCTACAACGATCATGTTTAGCATCACAGGTAAAGCGGATGCTCTCAACGATGCTGAAAGTTAGTGGTCTTCTTTTCTTTCCATACCAACCATGCTCAAGCTTGACTTGTTGGCTATATTCCAATGTCACAACCCTATGTCACTTGGTAAGGACTTATGTCTCTGCCAAACCACAGGAAATTAAGTGCCTTGTTCACTTACTTGCAGCGAAGTTTCTAATTCGAGATTTTTGGCCTATGCTTTCGTGTATTCTTTGAAGTGCTATCATGTGAAGCTGTCCTATACAACACATGCTTGGAAATGTAATATGGTATTATTGCTGCATTAGTCTATTCTAATGTAGTATGTCACTGTTGGCTTCGTATTGTTTATCCTAGTGATAGTGTATGAGATTCCTCCTTGTGTGGAGACGTAATTATTGTAGTCTAGTATATGATGCTAGCTCCATAACTGTTACCCAAAATTAGTAATGGTGGACGGTCCACCTTAAAAGCCGTATGTGGCGGACGGTCCACCTTAAAAACAGATAGTAGTTAGATAGTCTGTCTAATTCCTGTATTCTTGTATTTATTATTTATTATAATAAAAAGTGTTACGAACCATTTTAAAAACTGGTTGGTTTTGCCAAAAAAATTATTATAAATTTTCTTTTATTGGAGATGAGTTTTACCCATAAGAAAAAGAAAGTTGACGCCTTGATCGCTGAATCTGTTTGAAGGTTTCTAGTCGGAGGCCCTGCTTATCATATATGTTTTTCTTTTTCATACCATGAGGTATTGTAGTCTTTCACGTATTGTATTCATGATAGTACTTACACCATTTCGGCATTTATTCCTTTTATATGACCGATGTTTTTATTGGAGTTTATGGTTTGACATGCACGTTTGACTCTTGATGGTTGTCGAGCATGTTGGTATAAACCCTTATAATATTTCATTAATTGGATTCTTATTTGTTGCTTTTAATTGTTGCTTATATATTTGTGCATGTTTCTCACTGTTAGTCATGCCTGTTATCTCTTGTTACTTGTTAGTTCTTGTTGCTCGCTATTGTTGCTACTACTTATGTTTTCTTGCTATAGTTTGATGTTGTTTATTGTAGTTTGACTTCTCGTTTGGCTGAATTTTACTGTTATTTAATTTTGACAATTGTTGGTTTGTATGTTTGATAATCTATATGCCAGCTATTGCTGCTTATCCTTGTTGTAATGATTTGATCATTGCTTGATTGCTATTTGTTATTGATTGATTTCTACTCCATGTGCGTATTTGAATACGTGTATGTTAACCAAGATTTTGGTGACAATAGATTGAGACTTTGTATTTTCCAGTGAAAAGCGACTTATGAATTGATGATATTGGGCTCAGGTTTCAAGTCACCCAATAGTGAGTCATCAATGATTTGGCGTTATAGTAGTGGTCAGGCCTATAATGGGAGACTGGTAGACCTCTGAGTACCTTAGTGTACTAGTCGTGTTGGATTATAATAGTAGTATTAAGATGATTATCCATTATTGGCTATACCCATCAGTTGTAATAGATTTTGGTTTCTATTCTTTAGTTATCAAGGATTTACTGCATAGCATCCATGTTCGCTGTGTGGTCAAGATGAGATCATATGAGTCCACTGCAATTTGATGTGACTCGCAGTCGGTGGTATATTTTGATACTGACTCATTTGAGCCTGATCTCTAATTAATTATCACATATGAGTATGGTAGTATCAGTTACTACATTAATATTATACAAATATAAATTTTATGGGAATGTAATCTACTTTGTATAATATAGTTGCGCATTTAAGAGTTGATGTATAACTATTTGAATGCTTAATTTTCTAAATTAACATTTAAATAGTTGAAGCTTTCTTCGGAAATATATGAATTTTTCGAGAATGTGGGATGACATAGGTCATCGCGTATTTTTGAGGATGGGACACATTTTAATTTGGAACTTTTCTGATGCTGCTCGCAAGAGGAAGGTACTGTTGGAATTTTCCAAGCAGAATGTTTGATCAATCTTGTTTCTTTCTCATACCCTTGTGAATTTTAGGGACAAAATCCTTCAAGTAGTGCAGAATGTAATAGTCGGTAATTTTGACGATTGAATATTAATCTTTAAGTTATGGTTTGCCTCTTATACCCAAATTTTGCATACAATTGAATTAGGGCTCAACACCACTTTATTGAATCCAAATCGAAGGTTCGAACTTTTTGGAGTACAAACATTGATATATTTTGATAGATAAATTTTTAGCTAATAGCTTGCGATAGATTTGTAAATCAATCCAAGAAGTTAACTTTTGCATACGATGGAATTACATCTTGAAACCTTTTCCATTGGGCTCAAAATTACTTACAAGACTCTTTTGAGTATAAGGTTCGATATTTTTAGAGTTTGGAATTTTCGAGAATGAATTATTCTGGATGGAGCGAATTGGAGATTAGCCCATTAGTTGCCTATATGTAGCTAACTTCCTTCATTAGCTCTTATGTACTTCACTTTCACATTCATTTATTCCCCCTTTCCTTTGTGGCCTTCTAATTACTGTTTAATACCTCCTTAATTCTCAAGCCTTAAACCCATCAAATCAATTTCCTAAACACAAATAAAAATCACTATAAATCTTCTCTTCTCATTCTCTACAAACATTGCGAAGGAACAACTTGAAAAGGATTTGGGGAGAAATATTTGATTTCAACAAAGCTTTGGAATGGGCTTTGGTGAATGGAGCTTGATTTGGGCTTAATGTAGGCAAGTGAGATAATTCTTAATATATTTGTGATTTTACTTCATTGATTTGATTATCTATAATCATGAAGCATTATGGAATGATTTGGAGATTCATATGCTAAATTTTAACTTGTATCCATGCTATAAACATATTTTCCTTAGATATTTAGTTGTTCAAGACCATATACTATGTTTTGAAGATAGTTGGTAAGGCCAAGCACTGATTTAGGCTAATTGGATGATCTTCAGTGATGATATTGAGTGATTTGGGGTTAATTATGTAGTGTAATGATGCGAATGACATTATCACTAACTAGTTGATCTAATTGAATTGTTTCCTAAAAAGGTTAGTAAGCTATTTAAGGGATTTAGGTGTTCTACAACCATCATTAAAATGATTAGAGAACCATAAGCCTTAACTAGTATCTATAAAATGATAAAACGAGAAGTTTCATTCCTATTAGAAAGATTAATAAGTAGAAGCAAGATTTGATCTAATAATAGTTGATTCTCATTTGAATGTACATGTGTGTATATGTGCACAAGTGGATACACACACACACACATATATATATACATGTATGTATGTATGTATGTATGTATGTATGTATGTGTGTGTGTGTGTGTGCATTCAGAGTAAAGTGACAGATGAAATCAATATTGAATTGTAGTTAACATTGTTGTATATATTCTTGTTTATACAGATAAATAATTATTTTATTATATGGATTATTTTTAATGAAAGTTCATCTTGGGTATTTTATGTAGCCATAGCGACCATCTTGTGCTTTAAGTTGCATGAGAGTCCACCAGATCGAGTAATTGCTCCGGTCAAGTATGAAATTTGAATTGTTAAGCATTGTGTGTTTGGTTATGTAACTAGTTTGTTATTCAAATATCATTTTAATGAGTGTAAATAAACACAAAGGTGTAGATTTGTGTTGGAAGTGTCCGAAGGGTGTATTCGATTGATACACTACCGTGTGTTGAAGATGCTAAGGTTGATACAACCAGCTTGTGTTTGTTTTGAGTCCTAGTACGTTTCGTCGAATCATGGTAATCGGAATTCATCCTATGGTGCAATCGTTGATGATATGAACTCGATTACAAATGAATATGTGTAACGTTATGTCATCAAGTTACTTGTTGATAAGTGTGTTTAATAAACGACCAAAACGCTATCCCAAAGACATATCTCGATTATATAGGGCCGTGTATCAGAGGCGTTTAAGGGAGCATCCATTTAAAAGTGAAGAATCTCAATTGTATAGAATTCCACCACAATCTCAACGAAAGCAATGAGCAATTTGGAGCTACAAGTCAAAAGTTATCAATTAAAGCTTGGAAGTTCATGTTGGCAGCTTCCATGTAGCCAAACACCTGAATTAACCATCTAGACATTTGTTTAAGTTCACGAAATGACCAGAAAGTTTGGTCCGACATATGATCTAATGGGCCAGATGTCTGGCTGTTTTTCGGATGTATGACCTGCTGGTTGATTGCCACGATACCCCAATTCGCCTGAAAATTCAAAATGCGAAAACTTTTGCATACGAAGTCGAATGGAGGCGCAATTCAAACCATTGTTCACCATTTTCTAAGAGGTACAATCTTGAAATTTTTAGTAGGTTCTGGATTACTTTAATTTCGAGGCCCTCGAGGGAACCACCACCGGACACATATGCCAAAACCATTGTCTTTAAGGTAGACCAAGAGGATATACCAAAGGAGTATTATGTCATTGAGGTCATTCATTCGGTTGAAATGTAATCCAGATTAGTATAGGTTTTGTTAGAGTCATTTAATAGGTTTATAGGCTATGGAGACCAAAGCTATGCATGTTGATTCTATATGACTTAAATGATAGTGGTCTAAGAGATAGAGTTGCTTGGTAGTGAGTCATCTATAATTTGTATAATAGTGGGCTGAGATATGGAGTTGCTCAGTAGCTAGTCACCCTTGACTTGGTGATAGTGAGCAGAGACATGGAGTTTCCTAACAGCGAGTCATCTACGGTTTGGTCTTACAATAGTGACCAAGTGAATTATAGCGTACCATTTTGGTCATATAGTATTGACCCTACATATTGATGCATATGTTGTTGATTTTATCAGTATTGATTGTTGTTTTGGGATCACAGGTGATCGCGACATATCAATGCCATGTTATTAGTAGTCTGAGATAGTGTAGTGCAACAGAATATATAATGCTAACTTTTTGTTACGAAAGAAGAGCACATTATGGTATGATCCCCTACTTTTGAAATGGATGTGCTATACTTGTTTATAGGTGTTAACCTGCATTTAACAAGGTCGATACAGTTTGAAATTAGGGATCCAGAACCCTCGTCACTCAAGCATGGACCTGCATAAACTCAGACTAAGATTTTGGACTCGACGTTGGAATTCAAAAAGTGCACGAATCGGATCAGTCGTATATTTGGACACTTGATCGGACATGATCGATCATCATCAGACCTTATCCAATCACTGGAAAACACCTGATTGACACTGGTATATCATGAAAATAGCATGGTTCCACATAAGAAACTGTGATGTGGCATTTGCCCGATCCCTTTTAGGAATCAGACTGGTCAAGTATGAAGAAGGGACTGGATTTGTTAATCATATCAAATAGATTATTAACGATGGTTACTAATCTAGTTAAAGTGATTTGAAATAGTAATTAACTGCTAATGACCTTAACGCTTATGTTAATGGTGCAATTATGTGATAATTGGAAGTTAATGACTATTAATGATCATTAAAAAATGTTAATGACATATTAAACCCATATAAGTTGAATTATATAGTGATTTATTGAGTTTTATTCCAAATAGGAATTTGATGGAATATTTTATTAATAAAATATTAAGTGAAAAATAAAAGTTTGAATTCTAAATCTGAAATAATTTGGAAAGATAGTTTAAACAAATATGAATAGTTTTCGTAAAGATGGAAATTTATTTAAAGAAGTTTCTGACAATTAAGGCATGTTCTAAATTTTAATTTAAAAGTGAATAATTAATTTAAAAAGTGAAGTTCGGTATGGATATCCCGAAGTGTTTTAACTCGAATTTATTATCCAAATCATCCTGTTTATTTTTATAATGGACTTCAGGAAAGTTTGATCTTTAAAGGATAAAGTTAGGAAAATAATATTATTTTATTAATTTATATAATATTATAATATTTAAATAATAGGATATTTGAATTTAAAGTTAAATATTGCAAATATGGTTTCAAGAAATTATTATATAATTAATAAAGTATTTTGAAAGTAATTCGACTTGGTTTTAATTATAAATCGAAGTTTGGTTTGAATAGAACTAGTCGTGCAGCGTTGGCTCACGAATTTCGGCCATTGACTTTAAATTGACGTATCGAGAGATCGACCATCGGATTTTCCCAAATCGAAAAACGTTTGATTCGAAATGAAAAGAGATTTCAAAGCGTAGAAAAGTTTTATGATCCAACGATTAGATTTTGAAATAAGTTTAAAATATGAATAAAACAGCGCTAGTGTCGTTAGTGACCTAAAATTGGACTTTATAAAAATGAACTATTTTTAATTATTAAAAATAGAGACAAATTATGATAAATCATAATAAATGATTTGAAAGAGATTTGGATTGAATATATCAAGTTTGGAAAGCTAAAAAGCTATTTTTGTGAAAATGACTTGTTTTCAGCAATGTTGTTTGCAATGATTTTTGGAACAGTTTAAAATTAAAAGGCTTTGAGGTAACCAATGATACTCAAATAATTGGCAAACTAATCCAAAGGATTAAAAATTAAGATTTCAAAATACATTTAGGATTTGAAA
Source organism: Allium sativum (assembly GCA_030737875.1). Classification (NCBI taxonomy): domain Eukaryota; kingdom Viridiplantae; phylum Streptophyta; class Magnoliopsida; order Asparagales; family Amaryllidaceae; genus Allium; species Allium sativum. The sequence goes on along the minus strand of CM060921.1, from coordinate 360,229,515 downwards.
ATTTTAAAACAAAACTTAACTTTTCCAAATTAAATGGGAATTGAATGGGAATCGAATTGGTTCTAGTTGAGATAAGTCTATGTAGATGAATACCTTTACTACTTAAGGAATTCAAAAGGCTTTGCCGTTATTCCATTTATAGTATTAGTCGAATATGTGAGCTGATATGATTTCCATGAAGATTTCATTGAAAATGAAAGAATGATTTCGGGCTTATCGTGAACGATGTCTTGAATAACATTTATGCTGTAACCCATTTAAAGGAAAGATGATTTTCCAAGTTAATTTAAAGAGTATCTTTATTTAAGTTGAATATAAAGATTTAATGAAAGAGTTTCCCTAGCAAACGATAATGGGAACGAAGTTCAAAGATTGCTTAAAAGAAGATAAGCGTATTTTTCGTGTAAAGATGAGATTGAATCTTAAATAAGATTTTGGGATAAAGAAAGAAGTTGGAACTTGATTGTTTTATTGTTGAGTTGGGTGATCTTCAAGGTGTTTGATATGATGTTGGTTTAGGCCTTCAGGGTCATACACTTGATAGATCATTCTCTTAGCATTGTGCAATCGAAAACTAATTATGATTAATGAATGATTTTCCCTAATGAAAAGATTTAGAAAACGTAAGCGTGATTTTGGGATAGATATATGATCAAAGAAAGATAAAGTAATCTACCCTAATCAGTGATCAATAAGTTGGTTGGGTTTGGGATAAATATGTTTTCCCATAAAGATAATTGAAGTCTTTAACCAGGTTGGTATTAGAGAAGGTAATTTAATTACCAAAATAAAAGGGCAATTAGATATGAAGTACTACATGTTTTCCTCATGGAATGAATAAAACAGGAATGGGATACAACAATTTGAGAAAATACCTTTTTTGCGAGGATCGATAATCCTGATAAAGCGTAGAAACCATGATTTGAGTTGAATCTGTGAAATGAGACTTTATAATCAATTGAAATGATTTCCAAGGAAAGATTTAAGCAAGAGTTTAAAATATTGCAAATATTTGATATGATTTAAGGGAGTAATATTCCTAATATAAAGAATGATTTGAGTAAAAATATATTTCAAGATGGAATATGATTCATGATACCTTGTATATCTTTATTGATTTTAAAGATGCACTAGTTATTCAAAAAGACTGGGTTTCAACCCATTGTGAATAACTATACGACGTGATAAGAGAAATTGGAAATGGTGATGACTGTGATTAAAGATAGGAGATCTTCGCATCGGTTGGATTGCTCGTCAATGTCTCGGGCTTATTTCCCATTATGAGGTTATATTATGACAGTAATCTGATCGTACTTTAAGCGATTTAGATTGCAAGGACTTTCGCACCCAGGCGAGGTGATGGAATAAAGTGCCTTCGGTTTCTTTCACAACCCAAAACGACTTGTATGGATGCATGTATGACATTGTATTTTGTTGTGTGTGATGGATTTTTGCTAAACGTATTTTTGTTGGTGGCGAAGAATTTATTCTCTTAGCTTAACACCCTTCTTTGAGACATAGAGCTCAGAGGTAATACGGTTAGAGATTATCAATCATATGTTATGAGATGACAACGTGACATGCTAAGTGATAAGTTATTGATGATCAAAACTTTTTGTTGAAAAACAGAGCTTTGTATGGAAGTGTAACTTCAGGATATCACAACCAGTAATGAATCGAAATAGGATGAAGTGCAGCAGAGATATGGACTAACGTTTCCTTTTAGTTAAGAAGTGATGCCATGGTATGAATCCTAGACAATTTACTTAGTGGATGATGGAATTATGCGCCTCGGATAACGGTCGACAACGACCCGGAGACGTTATGTTCAGGAGAAAACCGAACTACACCTGGTATAGGTGGGTCGGCTCTGCCGATACAGAAGGAGCAAAATGTTGATCCTAGGACATCCTACTAGAGGTGTTCCAAACCGTGGTAAGGAAGGTCCTTTGCCTTTGTCATTGATGGAACCCAACTTCATATACGAAGCCTTACAGCTTTAGTTATACTCTATGCATGTCGATGTAATGTATGGGTACCTATGTCTGCTAGGACTGATGCATTTATTTTGAATTTTTTTAATAGATAGACATTAATGATAATATCAAATGATTTTCGCATATCACACATATTTGGTTATATGGCAAAATTTTCTCCTCTTTCTTGTGTTGCATTGTGTGATGGGATGCGAGTCTAATGGTAACTTCCTTTTCCAAAAAGCATGCACGAAGTTTTGAAACCCCTTTTTGAAAATGTTCTGAGATATGTATGACTTGTTATCTAAGTTCTCAAGTTGGTTAATCCTAACCTGACTTGAGTGTCAGACACTTGGGTCAGATCCGAGTGTATATCAAGTTTTGATAGGATTCGAGGAGTTCCCAGACGATTCCAGAGAAGCCAGCCGGTAATCTTCGTCAGAAGGCAGGGCGTATTGTACAATTTATACTTTGATGTCATGGTTGTATTACCTGAGGATGGTGTTTATAACCATCCATGGTATGTTGTTCCAATTTAAAAGTTTCCGCTGTAAAGTTATATTGAATATTATTTTTATTTTATTCCGCCGTGGGATTTTATTCTTTTCTTTTGTTTCTGCTCTGCTGTATTTGCTCCAATAAAACCGCGATAGATTGAGTTTACGATATTTGGTTTTGCGATGCATGAACACCGTGGATGTGTTAAGTATCGACTATCGAAGATCGGAAATTCGGTTTATTGCCGGACTGTTCATGGATGCTTACTTTTCGAACTGGACTTGTGTGATTTATAATCGGTTCAAATGGCAAGGATCCGCGGGTCGTCGCAATGTTCGGGATTTCCATTCTCTAAGGATCCATAGCACTAGATACATATAATATAATACACAATTATAATAGTGTTTATTCAGTAAAGTAATGTATTAAAATAGCGTAAGCTATATTATATTTTTAACTTCGTTTACAGGCACCGTAGTCTATATAAATGCCGTAAAGTCCATCGTAAATTAGTGGCTATCAGAGGGCACTCCATAGTTACGATACAAATCAAAATTGTAGGGGACACGATCAAAATAATATAACAAGACACCAAGGCTATATCCAATGGTAGGATTCTACAGGATTGCAGACCCAGGAAAATGGTAACTCATAGCCGCAACTACCGCCCACCCCGTACATCACTTCCATAAATCGAAGGTGGCCACTATTCATTCACCAAGTAAGAGATATGGTATCAAAGAAGTGTGTCTGGTTGAAGTTGCGACCTCACTTGGCCTTGATATGGCTCATATTTTAGTCATTTTAATTATGATCCAAAGGTCACGGCCATTCATCATCGTGCTCTTCATTCCAATTGCGTTCGCCAAACCAACCTATTTCATTTTGGATTGTCCACCACATGCAAAGTCGTTAAAGTGGCATTGATACCATCAGAGAGTATGACGATACCGACTCTGGTCACTTTAACAACCCATACGCTTAATTCACGCCATGGTCATTTAATTTGAAATCATATTCCAATGCCTATAATCAACTAATATTGAGTAACGATTTTATTTATAAATTCTCAAATCGATTTAGACTCGATATCATTTTAAATTTCAAATTCTTTTGTACACATCAATTTTATCAAAATTTCATTTGATATCACTTCAATTTCAAATTCATATTTACAAATCAATTCATTATCAAAACTTCACATTCGATTTGGATTACACAGCACAATATCATTATTCAATTTAAACTTTACATTCAATTATTTTGGACTTAGATTGCTCAAATTGGAAATATATACTTCTATTTGAAAATTGTTAAGCTGAACACGAAATAGTTCAAATAAAATAGTAAGTTGATATATAATAGGTTTGAATAAAAACGATAGGTTTTGGTATAAAATTTCTTAAATATAATAAATAGATTTAATATAAAGTAGTTTAAACAAATAGTTAAGATTGATATAAAAATAGTTTGAATAAAATGGATAAGTTTAAGATAAAATAATTTAATTAAAATAATGGTAAAATATATTTTTAGTTGTCATGCAAAATAATACAAATTCTCAAGAAATAATCCAATCTGAATCAATTATCCGTATTCTAAAAATTTCGGTTTAATATTAATTCAGATTCTGCATTTCGATTTAGGTTAACTTAATACTCAGTCGGACTAAATTTCAACTTTGAAATGAAGCATTTAAGTTGGATTTACAACCTGAATTCCACTTTTAAATCCCTAACTTTAATTTGGTTTTGAGCTTGAGTTCTGAAATCATTTCGTTGGTTTAGACAAAAATTCAAATTTCTAATTACTAAGTTCTATGGTTAAAACCGATTCTCTAAAAGTTTAACTTTATCATTTGAATTTATTAAACATTGAATTAATAAAAATCTTATGTTAAAGAACTCAAATTTTAGTAAATTTAAACAAAATTTAAAATTTAAACCTTTGAAAAAAATCCTTAATCCAATTTATCTTTAACGTTCGAAACAACAATCATATTGTTTTACTTAAATTTAAAGTCCTTAATCAATTTATTTAAGTCGAACAAACCATTCATTGAATCTTTTAAGTTCTTACTAATACATTCAAATTTAAATATTTTAAAACACTACTTTATGCTTAATATATAAACCATCTATCAAAATCAATTTAATAGATCAAAACATATTTATAAAATTTCTGATAATATTATTTCCAAATAACAAATCCAACTTAGAAAATTGTGTTACTCTTTAAGTTGAATCAATTTTACTTAGATTGATACGTTTAAGTAATATTTTTTTCAAATCTTAAATTTAACTGAGACATTTAAATTAAATTTATAGAATAGATTCTTACTTTTGAAAACTCAGGAAATGGTTTTTATTTATTAATTACAAAGTCCGTGTATAATTTTCTATCCTATGGTCAAGCGATATATATATATATATATATATTTCATTTTAATCCGTTTAAATTTTTTAATCCTGGGTATATATCAGTTCAACCGACATCCCAAATCAGTCTGAATTCATTTTCTAAATTTATACAATCGTTCAAGTTATCATTTCAACCCATAGTGATTTTTTTCTAAATCTACAGGGAACTTGCAGTGTGATAAAAAAATGTAACATCACCAATATCACACAACAATCAACACATAACAATGGGTCACATAGCAATTTATATCGTGTCATTTATGTCGTACGTATGTGTCACATACACACAAATCATACATCAAATAATCGTGAATTTTCTAACGCAATCATAACATTCCATGTATCTTTTCTAATGTTTTAATTTGCTTAATAAAAATGCTAGTCGTGACTGTGTAAACTCACTTTTCGTGGATTTGAATATTGTTGAAGAGATTAGATTTAAAATAAAACCAAACAAGTGTTTGATTTTAGCTTAAATTACAGAAGACTCGAATTTTCACCAATTCAACTCCACAATGTAGATTACGCTCCTACAAGTCCAATACAACAAACAACATTTGATTTGTATCTAATATGAGTGGGATATCAATTTTATAAGCTATCGATTTAACTTAAAATGATCAATCACTCAATTGAAAGAAATTAGTTGACTAATTACCTAAAACAAGCTTCTTCCCTTCAAGACATACACGCTACAGCTCATGCCACGACTTCTTCTTGTATAAATCTGCTAGCGCATTGTACCAGTCTTCGAGGTTAGGCTACGCCTTCCTTTGTGTGACTAAGTACTCTAACACTCACACCATTAACGAGGTTGACATCAAAGGTCAGAACCCTGGTGTCCTTTTTTGTATGAAGCTGTTTGGCCCGAGCAATAGGAAGGAGGCGCCCAGGCGATCGAGTCTGGCGATGGCTGTGATGGTTAGAGTTACATCTAGCAGGTCTTGGTGTGAGGCGTGGGTGAGAGGACAGAAGCATGAGGTCGGGATTGAGGCGTGGTGGCAGATCGGAGGGCTGAAGCGTACTAGGACATAACATGCAATGGAGGCTATGCTCTTGTGGAGCTTATGACATGCGAAGGGACGACGAGAAGAAGATGATTTTAGTGAATTGAAGACACCATAGATGAGGAGGTAAAGACGCGATTTGGACCTTTAATTTGGACTTTTGATTTCCAAAAGAGGAGTGGGAAAAAGAAAGAAAAGGGGAAAGGGAAAAGTACTAACACATATTTAAACATGTTATTCATGTCTTTTTTTCATTTTCTTTTTCAACAACCAGGAATCGAAGAATAGAAAGAAAGGGAAATAAGCAAGTGAAATAAGGTTTATATAAGGCCAGGATTTAATTATACAATGTTCTCCAAATTCTCCTTAAGTGTTTCGAGATCACACGATCATATATAACGTCCGATTATTACCAAAATCGACAGCGTGTAATAATTTACAACTCCAAATCTGATGAAACTGGTTTCGTCAAATTCATAGATTGTTTGTAAAAACGCTATTTTCTATATTAAATGTAGCGTCCTGGAAAATTTCGAAGCTCAAAATTTCAACACTAATACCTCCACTGTATTATGTGTCCAAACTCGAGCACCAAAAATCCAGAAAACTAAAAGAAAGAATAGAGGATGAGAAAAGAAAGAAAGTAAATAATTGAAGAAAAGAAGAAGAATCAAACAGATCAATAGTACACAGAGTCTCACATCGCAACGGGGCCAAAAAGTGGTTCTAACACCCAAACTAGCAATAATTCTGATGAAATGAAATCAAAACGTAAAGAGAAACACACGATTTATAGTGGTTCAGCATTAAAGAGCCTACGTTCACTTTCTACTCTTTGAATTGATGATTTAAATACAAATACAATAGTAGTTCTCACTCAATTTCAATCATACAATGTATAACTTCACTCAATGTTTATGGATTTTCACTTCAAATTGTGGTAATGATCTGAATATAGTGATGAAACTCGGTTGACAAGGGAGTCTGAGCTCCGAATTTGCCAAAAGATCACTTCAAATGACCCTTGGTGGTCTATTTATAGGTGAAAAATGTCTCTGGACTGGCTCCGGTTCGGATGCACGTGGCGCTCATCCCTTAAGAGTCGAGTTCGGATGGAACGAGACGAAGACAACGCATCAGGTTAGTGGGTGAACATGGGGGAAATGACAAACATCCGCTTTGCATCTTCAGGGATCGTGGGCTGTAACTGATGCAGGTTCCTGCTCTCGGATCGGGCATGTAAAGGAGAGGAGAAGCAAATCGGGCTTCTCTGAACTGATCTGATTCTATCTTTGCCCCTTTATTTTCTGCTCCATAATGCTTTGGTTTGGCTTGGCAACTCCGATCCGATCCGAGCCTCTAGTGCACGTTCTTCTAATCAGTACTCCTCATCAATTCCCTTTTTAACTTTGTGTTGCCAAGTTCACAAAGTAGGATAACATTTTGTCCCCTCGAAGTACACTTCTATTGAAGATAGAGTGTGCTTTGAAATTGTCTGTACATTGGTTTTTGAATTTAAATCGTTGAATAGCTGCTTCCATTCGTTTGCAGGGTCATGTTGTTTCGTAAAGTCACATCTCTTGTTGTCTATATATACACAATAGAATGCACAAATTGCTTCCGTTGTTCAAAATAACTTTGAGAGCTTTGCTTGACGTCCGAATAGCTTCCCCGGTAAACTTTGATAATGCATATTTATTAAATTACTACTTCTTTCGGATTAGTCTTGTATGTTGAGTCGATCCTCGGATATCGCATGCTCATCTTATCCGCTCCGACCTTGACTTGCGTAGTATCACAGGTCTGGAAGGATGCGGGCTTCTCTTCCAACGGGTCGGCTTGGTCATTGGGGGCCCACGAGAAAGACGAAAAGCCCCCCATCTTCATATATATCTACACAAATTGCCCTTTCCCCCTCTTCACTTCATTTCGCCGCTATTTTCAACCTCGCGTAACCCTAATTCTTCAATCTCTTAAATCCTTTTAAATCTCCAAATCAGTGCACTAGGTGGGCTAATAACTTCGCGTGAGTCGATTTTTCCATATTTTGTTTGTTAATTTCCCATGCCCTCGCGTTGCTTCTTGAACACGAGTCGATTGACGATGCTATGGGTCTTCAGCTCGCCTCCATTGTTGTTGGTGGAGTTTCTTCAGCAACTCGGGGTGTCGGAGCTGATGAACTCAGTCGTAGCGTTGCGTGTGACTGTTCGTGGATAGGACATGGATTTTGATGACTTGTGGATGGAGATAGTGATCTTCTGAGTGGGTATAGGAGGAAGAGGGATGACGGGTCTGGAGGAGAAGGAGCGGATCGGTTTGGTGCAATGGAGTTAGTGGTGTTGACACTCAGGGGGAGAGGATTGGGTTGGTGATGAGTGGACTAAGATTGAATTATTAGGAAACTTTTGTGACCTCAGTTCGGATCGGAACAGAATAGATGGGGATAAGTCCCAGAGTCGCATATAGGAAGGGGAAATAGGTTTAAATACATGAGGGCGGTTCGGTTCGGCGTCAACTGACTCAAACTGGGTTTTCTCCCTGAATATCTGTCCGATCCGAACCCCGCTTTGTTCAGATTCTGATCCGATCCGCATATGACATAGATACCCGAACTAAGTCCTTGATACTGAACAAATTTGAATCGATCGGTACCCTACAGATGCACCTGAACCGGTCCACAGCAATTCCTATGTGCTTCAATAACTTAGTCAAAATTATATATAGATTGTAATTTCTTGTACAGTTAGGATATATCCATTTCAACTGAACTTTTGGACTATCAACGAATACATAGATGTCTTGCTCGTCTTTGCATTGCATTCCTTTATATGACTATTTTGCATTTTTGCATTCACACTTACACACTTTAGCTCACACACATGCACGGGGGGATACGAGTAATTTTACTCTAACTCCTACCATTGCTTCTTCAATAGTTTAGCAACCATGGAAGAAAGACGCTCGTCTAGAATAGCAGAAAGGAGAGATGCTACCAAATCATCTGAAAATCCACTTGTCGAGGATGTATCTTCCACCTCAGATTCAGGATGGAATAGTGAGGGCCCAGATTACGAGATGGAAGCTCATAATAGTGAAGTATCTTCTAGAGGTGATGTTTCTCTAGGTAAGGGAGAGGAAGGAGGAGTAGGAGATAACCACGCTCCCAACGAATTTGGAAATGTCACTATTTTGGAATCGCCTAAAGATTCAGTTGAATCAACAATTGATAATGACAGACTTTTACAGGTACGCCTAAAGCATGGGATTCTTCAAAGAGATACTCAGTTGCCTTCGAAAACAGATCGTCCCCATAATCCACTAGAAGGATATATGGCTATCACCAGATTAATGTGTCTAGTTGGGGCAATACCTCCATTTCCGCCTTTTGTCGTCGATTTTCCGAGGCAATTGCAGATTGCCCCCATGCAACTGCATCCCAACTCCTACGCTTATTTGTACACCCTGTACATAGCCTACAAGGAGATTCTAAGCGTAGAACTTACTTTTGACGACATTCATTTCTTTTATATTTTTAAGCACCGGACCCAAAAGACTACGTCCTTTTCATACCTTGATTCAGTTCCAAAAAGGAAAATTATCACCGTCCCATATAGAAGCAAGGCCGGTGACTCAAAACCCAAATGGTTCTATATTAAACAGCAACCTGGGTGCGCCAGGAAATGGCTCAAGTCAAGTAAGTCACCAACTTTATGGATTTCAACTTTAAATGCTTGTGTCAGCACATTAAATGACTCTTATTTTTATTCGTAGTTCCTAATCCAAAGCAAGTGACGGGTCAAGTATACCTTGATCGCTTGCACCAACTACTCACTGGTGATCAAAAGTTCTTGACCATCGACGAAGTCCTTAAAGACGAATACCTCCATCGTCATGGGTTGTTATCTATTACCCGCAGTATAGGCCATGGGAAGGGCCCTTATGTATACATACCCCCAGTCGATATTATCCCTGAGACGGGAGAAAGCTCGAAAGGTCCAATGGTACTCCTTAGGGACCGCCTTCTCCATCTTCGACTCAGGATGATGAACTAGCAAACATACCTGAGAAAGACAGAGATAGATATATCACTCTTGAGGACGCGTCTACCCCTGAAAGGCCAATTTCTCCAAAAGAGTTGTCGTCAGTTAATCCTTTAGGAGAAAATACTACAGTGGATGACTCTATATATTGGGGTTTAGGAAATCTTCCCTTGCCCAAGACCCTTTATACTGGAGAAGATTTTGCAACAAATCCTCTTGCTCTCACTTCTGAGGAAGAAGTTACTCCCATAAAGTCCGGGGACATTGCACATACGAGCCTCAGTCCGGGCTCTGGTCTGTTTGAGGGGAATCACTACTTAGGAAATACATTGCACTCTAGTACTGCACGTCACATCACTTGAGTTTTATGTTAATATTGATTTTAATATTCTCTCATTTCTTCTTGTAGGACAAATGGTGAGGCAGCGTTACTATATGAGGGTTGTTCGTTCGAGTATGCCCCCAATGGATCCCGATGAGAGGCATGATCGGCATGAAAGTAGGGGTAGAGATAATAGGAGGGATCGACCTCCAAGACCCTATCGGTCTTCCCGTTCTCGATCCCCACACCGCAAAGACTTAGACAAACGTAAAAATCAGCCTTCACGTCATGAGGAGGAGAAGCATGGTGTCAAACCTTCTGCCTCATTCAAAAATAAAACTCCTCAAGACAGCTCTTCGAAGAAAGTACTTGATCCAACAGAGAAAAAAAAGAAATCGGGGAAAGAAACAGGATAGGACAGGCCCATCGTGAAACTCAAGTGTCACACTGTCGACATCACCACTACGAGGCCAGTTATTCTTAATGATGAAAACCAGGCCAGATTGGAAGTTTTGAAGCAACAATTTCCCTATCACCATTTCGGGCACATGCTCTTTGTCCCAAAACACACACCTGTAAATCCTGATTGGGCCAGTGATGTTAAGGCTTCCATAGAATTTGTAGATGAACAATATAGGGAGATGAAGAAGTATGCAAAGACTCTCTCCAAAATCATTAGCGATCTGATGGCAGATGTAAAAACCATGGTCGATGCCGTCGAGTATGACGCAAGGGATATCGAAAATTATGAGAAAGACCCGGAGGATGCCCAAGCTAAACTTGCTCTTGTACAACGTGACACAGATAATTATAAGAGGCAACTCGAAGAATTACAAAAGCGCTATCATTCCGAGCTTGGGTCCCATAGTCAAGAGCGAATAGATTTAAAGAAGCAGGCTGAGGATGCTAAGTATGAGAGCACTCGTCTCGCTCAAGAGAAAGCGGACTTATTCAAAAAGAACGCAGAGCTTGAAGCTAAATTACTGGAGGCTGAAACGAGGGCAGCTCTTGCCAAAGGGAATGCAAATACGGCTTTGCAGCAAGTTGAGGAAGTCAATGAACAACTTAAAGATGCTCAAAGGGAGCTGGATGAGAGTGGTGAGTTAGATTTTTTGCTCAGGCGATCCATCACCAAAATCTTGCTTTGCTTAAGGACTATCCTATTCCCCTTGTGTATGCATGGGACTAACTGCTCGAATGGGAAAAATCAGAACTTGGAGTTGATTCGATTGATGAGGACAAGCTAATGGAGAAGTACTTGAGGGGCGAAGAGACAGCCCACTTAGCTGAAGGGCGAAAACTTATTGTCGTCGCTATGGAGGAGGAAAGGCGCCAGGCCGAGGGAAAGGATACCCTTGAAGTTGGTTCTTCTTCTTCCACAGTCGAGGCTGCTGTAGTAGAGGGGTATAATCTAGAAAGGCCAGAGATCCCTGGGGCTTCTTCCTTACCTTCTACTGCTGGATTGACTCCCAAAATTCCTACTGCTCAAGTCTAGAAATCTGCTGAGGGTATTTCTACTTTTTCACCTTAGTTTGCCAAATCTATCTCAACCTTTCATCACATTATTGGACAAACAATCGAAGGTCCAGCGTTTTCTCTAGAGTTAATAATTGTTACTTCTCGTTTTGTAGGTTCCAAGCCAACTGAGAAGATTGATGATTCACAGAAGACAACTCCAGGTGAAGGGTTTATTGAAGAGACTCGGGAGAAACGGGATGAAGTCACTGCTACAAAATCTGGAGGAGGAGTCGAGGACAAGAAAGAGGAGGTTATTGTTAAAGTTCCCGTGCCACCCATCACCGAGACTTCTCACCATGAGGAGATGATAGATGCTCTGATAGAAGATAACGGTGACGAGGGACATGAAGATGAGGATGACGTTGTTGTGACTGGAGATTCGGGGAACGTTGATGACATAACTTTGGCTGAGATGAAGGACAAACAGGACAAGCACATGAAGCTAAAAGTTGAGGAAACAAACCCCGAAAGTCTTAAGCCTCTTGCGGTGGTGCCTCCCGGATCAAGGTTAGTTGTCAAACTTTCAACTTGGTCAATTACGGAGGAACTTGCTAACAAATCTTCTATTAATCCCAGTGCTCCAATTCCTCGGAAGAAATCTGTTGACTCCAGCACCCCAATTCCGGAGAAGAAGATGCAAAAGCATATTATTAGTGAAGCTGATAGAGAGGAGAAAGAAAAGCTTAAGGCTGCCAAGAAAGCGAAGCCTACTCTGAAGTCCAAACAAAGGGTGGCTTTGTCCTACGTTTTGTTTGTCTCCTGGTCCGATGTTGTTGTAGCGAGTGCGGCCCTCGCATCTTTTGTTTAGTTTTCCTATGTAAATTCACGTGTTTGTCAATAAAATAATTTATTTCCTGCAATGTCAAATGTTTGCAAATTCATCATTTAAGTAAAAATGCAGATAAACAACATGTCATATTTAAAGTCACTATTACTTAGACGATAGACAATATATGCGAGGGATGTGCATGTGTATGCCCCCAAATCGATCTCGAATAAATGGCCCGTCTAAGGCTTTGTTCGAGATTGATTAGCTTTAATACTTACCTGCCCCCAACTCTTTGGTGGGGTTAGGTTTCCTTTGTCGTGGATGCTTATTCTTTTTGCATCTTTATACTCTCCTATCACATAATCAGGTTAGAGTGTCATAGAGGCGATTTCTTTTCAAGTGCACCATCACGCCTCGGAGGATGTCGTTTTCCCGTCCTTTATACTCTCTCTCTCTTTCTCAGTTCACGAGAGTTAGAGTTAGGAACGTTGTTTTTCCGCTCCTTCATTCTATTATGTAAACGGTCGTTTCATTTGCTTCTGCACATGAATTGTCCTCAATCATTCAAGCTTAATTTAATGTTTAGCGTTTCATAATCAGGGCAGAACAGTCACAGAAGGTAAAAATAATGCAGGAAAATTAATGACACGCGATATTTTTATAGTGGTTCAGCTAAGTCGTAGCCTACATCCACTTTATAATCTTTTGTTCATATAAGCAGACTTTTCTAGGCAAGTCGTGCCTTTTTACATAGTTTATAAAAACAAAAGAAAGCACTACATATCTAACTCAAATATCGTAGCAAATGCTGAGCATTCCAAGCTCTAGGAACTTCTTCATCGTTCACGGTCGTTAACTTGAAGGCTCCCGTTTCAGGTTTCCATTGGATGGCGTATGGTCCTTCCCACTTTGGGCCTAGATGGACTGAAGGTGGAAAGATTCGCTTTAGCACCAAGTCTCCTGGTTCGAAAGTCCTAAAGCGAACCTTTCTGTCATAATAACGTGCCACTTGGCGTCGATGCCTCGAAGCACGCAAGTCTACTTCGTCCCTTTTTTCTTCAACCGCGTCAAGGGATTCTAAGAGGAGTGCTTTATTCATCATTGGGTCATAGTATGTCACACTATGAGAGGGGACTTTAAGTTCCACGGGGATCACCGCCTCTGATCCGAAGGATAGTGAAAAAGGAGTATGGCCAGTAGCCGTCTTAAAGGTTGTTCGATAGACCCACAATGCTAGCGGCAACTCATCCACCCACATGGCTTTGGCCCACTCCAACCGCTTCTTAAGAATAGACTTAATGACTTTATTTATTGCTTCAACCTGTCCATTCGACTACGGGTGAGCTACGGCGGTGTATCTCTTATCAATCTTACATTTGCGACAGAAGTTTCTAAACTCGACACTATCGAATTAGGTTCCATTATCAGTTTTAATGGTTTTCGGTATCCCGAATCGACAAATAATATTTCTGACCACAAAGCTTATCACCTTCCTTGCTGTGATCATGGTTAAGGGTTCGGCTTCCACCCACTTTATGAAATAATCCACGGCGATGATCGCGTACTTCGCTCCTCCTTTGGCAATTGGTAAAACTCCAATAATATCGATTCCCCATATGGCAAACGGCCATAGGCTTACCATTGACTTAAGATGAGTCGGAGGTGCTCTGGGGATTTTAGTGAATCTCTGACACTTGTCGCAGCGTCGTGAGTAATCTGCTGCATCTTTATTCACGGTAGGCCAAAAATATCCATACCGCAATATTTTCTTTGCTAGGGTTTGACCCCCGGTATGATCTCCACACTCACCTTCATGTACTTCTCTTAGTATACTCTTGATGTCATCGTGTGTTATACACCGTAACAAAGGTATAGAAAATCCTTGGCGATAAAGGACGCCATCCTGTAAAACGTATCGTGCAACTTTACGTGTTACAACTTGTCTTTCGCTCTTCTTCGATGGGAGAATTCCGCTTTTGAGGAAGATTTTAATTGATGTCATCCATGATTCCCTTTCTGGTTCAGCTTCTGGGGCTAATTCGACTTCCATTAGGTCGAAGCTTGGTGACTCCAATATCTCTATTGGAACCATTTCGGTTTCTTCAGGGTTGTCAGAACTCGCTAGCTTAGCCAGTCGATCTGCCTTCTAATTTTCTGCTCGTGGAATGTGTGTTATACTGTAATGTTCCAAGTTGCCAAGTAACTCTTCTACTTTTCCAAGATAAATAACAAGTCGAGGTCCCTTGGTCAAAAATTCCTTCCGAACTTGGCAGACAACTATCTTGGAGTCACAGAATTATTCAATGTCCTTACTCCTAATTCCTTGGCGAGTTTCAGCCCAGCAATCAGGGCCTCATACTCGGAATCATTATTAGTGGCGGGAAATTCCAATCGCATGGCGTAGTAAATGGATCGTCATTCAGGAGTGATTGAAACAACTCTGGCGCCGGATCTTCGGTCATTCTTGGCCCCATCCGTAAATAACTTCCACGGACTAAGTTCTAACTCGTGTTCTGAAGTAACAACTTTGTCATTCACTGTTTCTTCTTTAGGAATTGTGAATTCTGCTATGAAGTCGGCCAAGGCCTGCCCACTTATTGACTTCCTTGGTTGGAAATTCAGATCAAATTGGCTCAATTCGATATTCCACTTAAGTAATCGTCCCGATGCTTCGGGTCTTTGCAAGAACTGTCTTAGAGGCTGATTGGTATATATAACTATCGGATGAGCTTGGAAAAAATGTCGGAGCTTTCTGGAGGCAATCAAGAGGATGTAGGCAAACTTTTCTATTTTTGGATAATTACGTTCTGCAGCCGCCTACTTCTTACTCACATAATATACGGGCCTCTGGATCTTGTCTTCTTCACACATCAACGTTGTGCTTACAGCATGAGATGATACCGCCTGATAGACGAACAGATCTTCATGATCCACAGGTTTTGACAATATCGGGGATTTCTCCAGTAAGTCCAACAGGTTTTGGTAAGCCTCCACACAATTTGGAGTCCATTCGAAATTACGTTTCCCTTGCTTGATTAAGTTGAAGAATGGGACACACTTGTCCATGGCTTTGGAGATGAACCTGCTTAATGCGGCGACCTTCCCAGCCAGGCTTTGAACGTCCCTAATCTTTCGTGGTTCTCCTATATTTCTTATTGCCATTATCTGGCTAAGATTAATTTCAATTCCTCGAGAACTCGCCATGAAACCAAGAAACTTTCCAGATGCCACTCCAAACGAGCACTTTAAGGGGTTCAACTTCATTCCGTACCTCCGTAAGATATCAAACATCTCCACTAGATCATGTGTATGACTGGAGGACTGCCTGGATTTCACGAGCATGTCATCTACATAGACCTCCATGGTTTTTCCAATCTAGTTATAGAACATTCAATTTACCAGACGCTGATATGTAGCTCCTGCATTCTTTATCCCGAACGACATCACCCCATAGCAATACAATCCCAAATACGTTATAAAACTTGTGTGCTCTTGGTCCGGCACATGCATAGGGATCTGGTTATATCCTGAATATACATCCATGAAGGAAAGGAGCTTGTGTCCAGCTGTCGAGTCCACTAATTGGTCAATCCTAGGGAGTGAGAAACTATCTTTTGGACAAGCTTTGTTTAAGTCTGAAAAATCAATGCATGTTTGCCATTTTCCATTTGATTTCTTAACCAAAACAGGATTCGATATCCAGTCGGGATATATCGAATCTCTAATGAACCCATTATCCTTCAACTTTTCCACTTCTTCTTTTAGGGCTGCCGACCTCTCCGGGCCTAACATACGCCTCTTATGTTTAATGGGTGGATGTTTCAGATTAATGCTCAACGAGCGACTCATAACGGATGGAGATATCCCATACATGTCAGCGTGGGTCTAGGCAAACATATCTAAATTTTCCTTCAGAAAGTCAGTCAATTCCTTAGCTCGGAACGGATCCAACCGGGATCCAATCTTCAAAACCTGTGTGGGATCAACGTTGTCAATGGGAATGTCCACTGTCGTTTCATTGGGAGTCACCTTTCTCTCCCCTGGCTCTTCATCCTCTCTAGGATCTATGTCCTCGGACAATCCTCTGGGCAACTCCCTCTGGGTTGGTCCCTTTAATTGCTATGATAAACCCTCCCTTGGAGGGGAGGGAGCACCTTTAACATCTATACTTAATCGCTTCATCAACATCTTTAGTTCGGCCATGTAGCCGGCTCGTCCGGAAACCTGATTACCTCTCATTACTCCCACCCCGACTTTGGTTGGAAACTTTAGCAATAGGCACCAGGGTGCGATGCAAGCCCTGAATTCCGCGAGGGCCGGTCTACCCAAGAAAGCATTATAGGGTAATTCGATGTCCAAAACTACAAACTGAAGAATTCTCACTCTTCGACGGTCTCCTTGTCCCAATGTCACTGACAATTCTATATATCCCGTTGGAGCCGCCGATGTCCCATTGAAGCCGCAAATCCATCCCTCATAAGGCTTCCAGTCTTTTGGTTCGAGTTTCATCCAATCGAACGGTTTCATGAAAAGAATATTGACTGAACTTCCATTGTCCACTAATACCTTATGAACTAGAGAGGGATCAATGGTAGTGATGATGACCAATGGGTCTTTAGTAGGTGATTGAACTCCAGCATCGTCTCTTTTTCGGAACACAACATCGTCAGACATCGTCTTCTGTTGCTTCACTGGAGCAATATCTTCAAGGTTATTGCATTCCTCCATATCGATGTGTTTAGTTGCGTTAACATATTGGTCCTTCCCCTTGTAACTATGGCTGGCTGGATGAGGCCCGCCTACTATAGTGTTGATGACAATCCCTTTACCTTTCTGTTGAGTTGCGGGTTTAGAAGTAGGTTGATTTTAGTTTGGGGGCTGTCCCCCCTGCCCCTGTCTCTCGAAGCGACTTTATACTTGTCTAACTTTTCTTCCTGTAATAGCTTTTCAACGACGTCTCTCAGATGTCGACATTCGTTGGTTGGGTGTCCGTGAGTTCCATGAAACAAGCAAAATTTTCCAGTCGCGATCTCCTTTTCGGTTGAGTCTCTGGGTGGCGGCCTTTTATATTGTAAGACGTTGTAAGTATCCAGGTAGATGTTTTCCAATGTGTCATTCAACAGGGAATAGTTCTCAAAGGTTTGGAATCGAGGTCTTTTGCTAGAGTTGTTTCCTCGGTTCTTATTCCTCCTATTGTCGTTTCCATTCCTGTTGCTATTACCTTCGTTCTTGTTGCCGACATTCACTTCAACCTTCCCCGAACTATCGCCAGATTGTTTTACAGCGACATTGCTTTGGATATCTTCCTTAGAAACCCCTTCAGATTTTCTCTTTCTATTCGCATAGGCTTCCTCTCGCCTTAAGCGAATATTATCCTTTTCGTTGAACAACTCCCTAGTGTGGGGTGGTTTTCCGGATAGATAATCATCAAATTCTGTGTCAGGGTCGACTCCTTCTAATAAGGCCATCAAAATAGTGGGTTCGTGAGGGTCACTGACTTCCGTAACAGTCGGGTTGAAGCGGTCTAAGTATGATTTCAAAGATTCACCTAGAGCCTGCTTAATCCTCGACAACTCAATGACGCTTTTAGATTTTCGAGCATTAAGTCAAAATTGGTTCATAAAGCGTTCGCTTAGTTCTTTAAAAGTTGATATCGACCGTGGAGGGAGTCGGGTGAACCACATCAACGCCACATCTTCTAAATAAATCGGGAAGGCCATGCATTTTACAGCGTCTGGAGCTGTTGTGGCATTCATGAACCATGCGTACCTCAAATGTTGTCCCAGGTCGGTTTTCCCAGAATACTAATCCATTTGTGGCAAATTAAATTGCCTGGGGAATTGAAAGTCCAGTATGTCATCTATAAAGGGGGTGTGACTTCGTTCAATGCCCCAATCCTCATTGGTATATCATCGGCTATCGGCCATGATTTGGTCACCATTGCCTCTACATCAACATTCGTTAATGTTGTTTCAGGCTCTCTATCCCTGATGTTGGGATTGCCCCTGGGCTCCTAACCAATGGATGTTCTCCCGTTTCTAGCAGCAGTTGCTCTGCTCCGTTCCCTACGATTCCGATCATTCACGGAAGGACGGGGTTGGAGGAGTTATCCTTGTGTGGGATTGATAATATTAGGATCCCTGGGTAGGATGTGAGATCCACGCATGGGGAGTAGCATAGGCTCTGTTAGGCTCGGGTCGTCAGGCCCTAGCACATGAGCAGCGTCTTCGCGGGATCCCAAAGATCCAAAAGTCAGCTGATCAAGATTTTCAGCTCGCTCATACGACCCTCTTTCATGAGGTCGCTCTTCATCTGAAGAGGATGACTGGTCTACTGTGAGATGACGAGTTGGAAAGGGTGTCTTCTGCCTACAAAGTTCACTAATTTCCCTACTCATAATCATCATGTTCTCTTACATGCGAAGACTGTCACGTTTGTGAGCTTCCAAAGCATCCCTAGTGCTCTCAAGCATATCAAGAAAGCACGAAAAGTCTCCACGTGTGACTGGTGCAGATGGAGCGAGTTGTTCACTAGTCGTCGTGGCCGGTATCGGAGCACTGGGGGGTTCTCGAGTAGATGTACCAGTTTCAGCCGCGTTCGGATCGGAGTAAGGAAGCAGAGCCGGATCGGTTCGAGGGGGTATGAGCAGCATTAGGGCCTCTGGATCGGTTCAGGTTTGCGTTATCAACCTGGTGCGGAGCGCCCAGTTCGGATCGACCTGTTCTAGAGCTTTGTGCCTGCGACCTCGTCACGACTATGGACTGCTGATATTCGTTAGTCTCATTCTCCCGAGCGCCTTGTACTTCTTTCCCTTTTAATTTGGCCATAATATCCAATTCCTTAGAGAGAGTAACCAGCAAATACTCAAGAATGCCGAAAACAGAGGATTAACTTCTTTGAATTCGAGGGTCCAAATAGTAGAATGATAATCCCAAAAAGCGGAGAATTCAAAAAGTTCTCAGTGAAAGCACCAAAATGTTAGACCAAAAAATGGTTCTAACACCCAAACTAGCAATAATTCTGATGAAATGAAATCAAAAAGTAAAAAGAAACACACGATTTATAGTGGTTCGGCGTTAAAGAGCCTACATCCACTTTCTACTCTTTGAATTGATGATTTAAATACAAATACAATAATAGTTCTCACTCAATTTCACTCATACAATGCATAATTTCACTCAATGTTTATGGATTTTCACTTCAAATTGTGGTATAATGATCTGAATATAGTGATGAAATTCGGTTGACAAGAGAGTTTGAGCTCTGAATTTGCCAAAAGATCCCTTCAAATGACCCTTGGCAGTCTATTTATAGGTGAAAAATGTCTGTGGACTGGCTCCGGTTCGGATGCACGTGGCACTCATCCATTAAGAGTCGGGTTCGGAAGGAACGAGACGAAGACAACGCATCAGGTTAATGGGAGAACGTGGGGGAAATGTCACACAACCGCTCCGCGTCTTCAGGGATCGTGGGCTGTAACTACTGCAAGTTCCCGCTCTTGGATCGGGCATGTAAAGGAGAGGAGGAGCGGACCAGGCTTCTCCGAACCGACCCGATTCTGTCATCGATCCTTTGTTTTCTGCTCCATAATGCTTCGGTTTGGCTTGATAACTCCGATCCGATCCGAGCCTCTAGTGCATGTTCTTCTAATTAATACTCTTTATCAATTCCCCTTTTAACTTTGTGTAGCGTAATTCACAAAGTAGGCTGACAGTATAATATAGAAATAAATATTTATTGAGAGCTTGAAATAATACTTACAATCATCGGAGTACAACAGACAATCCATACATCTGGACAATTATAACAGTTGTCCTCATTTACAACACATGACAGAATAATTACTATATACGAAATTATGAATCACATGTCTGAACTACTCCAGCTCGTTTCCTGAAATTCACAGCATCCTATCCTAAACCTGTAAAACTCGGTCTAATCCGAGCATTACAAACGCCATGGATCAGTCTGGTGAACCAGTGTGAGAAAGCTCACTAAATTATTGGTATCATCCAATTGATTTTACTTTTAGAATTTTTTTCTAAAAAAGATAATCGTAAGACCAGTCCACACATAAATGCGGATGGTTTTTAACTTATGATAACCCAAAACATTTTATTTGTATCAAAATTATTCTGATATTATAATAGTGTGTAAATCAAATAAATAACCATATAGTAGAATGCGCGCATCTCACACTTCATGTACTTAGTAGTATATAATCAGAAACCACAGGCGCTTATTGGAGATTTGAGTTTCAACTATGACAAGGTATGGAGCCACCTTCCGATAGTGTATCTCTAGAGAGGAATACACTGGGTTCAACAAGAATATCTTGCAACCCGGCCATACATGACCAACCACTCATTTCCTTTGAGTGTACCAAGTATATTATCACCAACGGTTGGCCAACCACCGTTTCTTGGGAGATACAGAAGTGACAAAAGAATATAATTGAACTTTCTCTATATGGTGATAATACATCCTAATGGGAGCGACCCACTTAGTCATGCTGCCTGCCCGATTTTTGTCATTTTCCAGTTGATGAGGCTTGAGGCTACTATTATCTTTTAGAACAACACATCTCCATTTCACTTTGGATGCCAAATTGCCAGATCCGTCAAATCACTAATTGATGTCCGCAAAAATACTTTGTATGTTAAGCTAAGAGAAGGTATCTTCTCCGCCACCAACAGAAATATGTTTGTATAAATCAATGTACATCATCCTTTAGAAATACTCTGTCAGACATTCGTCCATACGAGTAATCCAGGAACAAGATGAACCAAAGGTATCCTCCTACCGCATCCTGGTAATCACCCTATAGATCAGCAGTGAGTAGTCCTTATAATCCGTAGATTTCAACCACGACAGAACCACAGTATATCTCTAGGGGCGACCTAGAGATTTTAAGTAGTTTTCCTGTTTTATGAAGATCCACGGTCTTCAATTGCTCCATCTCGATCAACATCTGATAGCTTTAACGTTTACGTATTGTTGGTTCAGAATGGGTTTTGAATATAAATTCGATCCTGGTCTTTCCGTACCAACAATCGTATAGGCCAGATTTGATAGTCGGTTATTTAACTATCAAATAAAATAAACAACCATTCATCCATAAAAGGAAAAAAAGAATTTACTGATTCAATATTTAGCCTCTTTAATTATCCATTAATATATGGAATATTCATTTTTCTTCTTATATTAATATAATAATATTCAACCATTTCATTTTAAAATACTTTAAGAACGTACTTCTTATCTTGGTCATCATTCCCTAACCGTAAACTAGTAAGAGAATAACTCCTTAAGTATCAATCCCGAAGGCCGAAACCAACATCAGATCGACATTCAGGAAGTCATTCAACTCGACTAATCTTTAGTCAGTTTCTAATTTCCTTAACTCCATTTCCTAACTTCTAAACGAATAGAAATTTCAAACATTAATTATCACTTTAAATCAGATATTCATCACAACTTATAACTGTTTCAAACATTTTACTTACGAATATGATTTACAAAACGTTTGCTACAACCATTATCGATTCCATTGAAGATACAATTTGCCAAACATTTGCTAAATATTTATGCATTTCTAAACTAGAACAAAGTTCTTCTTATAATGATATAGTTTCATTAACCAACTCAATTTCGTTTTAACCGTTGTAAATCTAGGTTCTATATAAAGTCTTGATTCCACAAATAGTCTGTATAAACATCTTTATAGATTTATTACGACTCATCACGGTTTTATTTCAATATACTTCACTCCATTCTAAAATATTCATATATAAATGTCATTTGTAAATTCTTTACGAT
The DNA here is from genome assembly GCA_030737875.1 of Allium sativum. Taxonomy (NCBI): domain Eukaryota; kingdom Viridiplantae; phylum Streptophyta; class Magnoliopsida; order Asparagales; family Amaryllidaceae; genus Allium; species Allium sativum. Next base: position 360,207,146 of record CM060921.1, on the reverse strand, counting down.
TAATATTCATTATCTATAAATCGTATAATTTTTTTAAGTATAATATATATTATTATTCAAGTTAGTTCATCTTAAGTTCAGTTAGAATTTATAATTTTAAAATCCTGCCTAACTTTCCAACTAAAAATTCCTATTTTTCACACCATTCGCTTTCTTCTCCTTATTCAACTTAACCGTGAATAATATTTCTTAATACAAATCCATACTTGACTTATTTAGTCAAGTTGATTTCAAACTTGTAAATTTCAAGTTTCAATCCTACTTATAACTTCTAGTTGTAGAGTTACTTCATGTAATCTTATTTATCATTTTCTTTGTAAATGGAAAATTTCAAATACATTTAAAATATCGGTTTTAAACCCGATTTCCACTTCTCTTCCAAATTCACACTCAACTTATATTTTTCCAAATTCTCCAATTATCATAATTTCACTTTTTTACAAATGCCGCTTATAAATCGACTTCTCGTCTCATTTTTTAAAACAAATATTTACTTGTTTATTTATATTTATAATTCGGCTTCTAAATAAACATTTCTTTTTGAGAACAAATTTCCTTTAAAACTCTTTTATGTTTCAGTTTCTGTTTTGAAATCTATCTATTATTTAGGGTATCTAAAAGTATTCAAAATCAAGGGACAGCGTTACTTACACATCCAAACATATCATAAACTATCATAGGTTATAAATCACATCATGTATCAGCATATATGTGAAACAAATAATTTAAACGTTGCAAAATCTAGTTGGATCCCTCTAACCTATTTTCTTGCATCCACAAATGTTAGACAACATAAATAATACCAATCCTGCTTCAAGACAGGATATGGAGGTATAAAAGGCCATCCGTTATATATATTGTGGGTGGGGGTGAGCGTTTGGTTGGTTTGGTTTATCCAATGATGAAAATTGAACTATTTGAAAAAAAATCACAATAATTCAACTGAGTGAGTTTAACTCACCCCGATTTTCCTTTGCTGAATTTCCCGTTAAATTCCATAATGTTGCATCTATGAATCGTCTCGAATAAACATATTTGTACCTACAATTGTTAAATTATATTTGCGAATTAAACAATTATTAATTTAAATTAACTTAACGAACAAATAAATTAATCTATGAATTTTTAAATTTCTAAAAGACATATACCTTATTTCCTTGTAAACCCCTCGACTAATCCACAAACATATCCTCGAATAGCTTCCAAAAACTACAATCAGCCCAAAAATTATGCTCCATCCCACTTCGACATTTCTTCGAACATCTTACAGTCAATTGTCGAACTATTGTGCTACATCACCAAATCAACCTCAACATTACTATCAAATTTCCTCTTCCAATTACTACGCCCTCCTGCAGCCTCACTATCGAACAACCATCCTACAAACACCACCGCAATGCCCGAAAACCTTCTCAGCTCCATACTGTTCAAACCACTTCTTCAGTGACAGACCATCACGAGCATACACCTTCCCAAGAACAAAGATCAAAACTTACCTATCACTCCACTGTCAATCTCAGTTCGTCAATAGTGCATCAAACTCCATCCCAAAGTCAACATCACAGGCATGTATTCCCCAATCTCTCAATTGTCGCAACCTAAATCACCTAGTTCGTCCATCGACACGCTCGTTTCCACTGGGCAATTCGAACTCTAGTTGCACCAAATCGTGACTAGACCAACATCAACTTCTCCCCTAAACATAGTGTCTCTTCTATCCCATCGCACCCCATCAAAAATCCAACTGCAATCTAATAACAACCTTAGGACATTGACAATCTCAATGAACCACAACGCCGCACCCTCCCTTCCCTAATCGCGAATGCTTCGACTGATTGTCGAGCTTCAGGAGCTTTCGAAATTTATCAATCATGATACGCGATTTTGATTTCCCTTTTTTAAATTGTAGGTTCGATTTCGATTTGGTTTGGTTAGGGGAAAACAACGAGAGGCAGAGGACATGAATTTAAATGCTCTCGCTGGGTTTGAGAATGGGCAGAAATAACGAAGGGCAAGGCTCTGTTATATAGGTGTGAAGCAGATAGAATGTATGAGGCCATTTCCTTACACAATTCCTTTGGAACGAAGGTAGGAGACATAGCATACGCGATTTGAAAAGAGGAAACAACCGAGTTAGCGTAGGCTGCGTTGTAAAGGAGTTTAGGACGTACCTTCATTGGTTAGCTTAGGGTAGACGGAATCAATTTTGTACAAGCATTTTTTTTTAGTTTGATTTGAACTGATATGATTTTATTTAATTTAAAATATCTTGCAATTTTGAACTCTTATTCGAGCGCAACAACATGCATTCTTAGGGTTATACCACTATTATGAACAAACTGGAACAGGTTTTTTGAATCCTAATTCGATCGTATAGAGAAGATATCAATTTAAATCGACGATTGATAATTAAATTCGATTTAATTATTCCGAGGCGTTTTCTATACGTTCAATCGATAAACCCAAACACTATGAAATTCGAAATCCAATAATAATACGCTATTACGGATCTGATGGAATTGGTTTTGTCGAATTCGAAAATTGTTTGAAACATCGCTATTTTCATGTGTTAATAATATCAATTAAAAAATCAATTGATTTCAATTACTTATGTTTACCGATAAAAATTTCTTATTTCATAAATTAATTAGATAAACTGCGTATTGACCTCCATTTCAATTCAAATCCAATATTTAAACGTTTTAAACATTCAAAGTTAAATGACCAAAAACACGGGACATTACATAAAATATTAATTTATAACACGATTCAAATACCGATATAATTTCAAACTATTTATTATTGTCTATAAATTTACAAAATAGATTTACAATTAATATTGATTAACTAAATGGAGTTGATTGAGATTGTTAAATTAGTTTTAATTAATATTTAATTGCAACTTCAAAATTTTACATTGAATTTCATTTAAAACATAAATTCTTAAAATGTTTAAATTAACGAGTTGTTACAGATAATGTATTTGTGAAATGTGAACGGAATGCCAAACTGCAGCTGATATTCAATTTTTATTTTACTGATTTCCGATGATCAACAGGTCTTTTTTTGTCAATGCCTATCGACGACTACTAATAGCTATTGGAAGCCGCCAGAGTAACGATTGACGACTCCAGTCGTTATCTATCGAAAAACCTATTCATAGATGTCCAAATTTGTGGTGGCTTTTTCCGATGGTTTTAGATGGCCGCCGATGGTTAAGAGCCATCAGAAAAGGCATGTTTCTTTTTGTACTAGTACAAATTTTGTTGTAAACGACAATGAAAATAAATCGGATTTCATTTTGCAATATATTAATATTAGTTTTGTTATAAATGACGGTGAATACAATTTTTAAAATTATAAAGTAGCAACTTCAAACAAACAGACTATGGGTATCATTGTTGTATGATATTGGTATTAGTTTTGCTACAAATGACACTGTAAAAAATTTCTAAAACTACAAAGTATCAACTTCAGTCAATGGATAGTGGGTATCATTTTGCATTGTATTAATAATAATATGTTACAACGTCAATGAAAATAATTTCTGAAAATACAAAGTACCAGGTTTAATTAAACATATAGTGAGTATCATTTTTGCAATACATCGGTTTCAGTTTTGTTACAAATGACAGTGAAGTTTTTAAATTTACAAAGCAGTAACTTAAAATAAGCATACTGTAGGTTTCTTTTGGCAATAACTAACATGTTATAAAGTAGTATTGTCTATAATCTTATCAAATATTTCTATTTCTCTTTAGATTCTTCATTTGCAATGTAACACCCGGCCTCTGTTCCCATGCTAACCAAGAGCAATACTAAGCATTACCTATCGGAAAGCACGGAGAATGGAACTCGATAGGGCTAAATGCTATACTTATTCCATTAAACGAACACTGGCACGAAAATTTTAAAACCTTTTAACTTACCATTTGTGCTCAGTCTAGGTTCAAAGCAATGATATAAGAAATTTTCCTAAGTTGCATAGTACAAAATACAATAGAATCAATTGCATCACAATGACAACAGCAGAATACATAATACATATCATAATGGTGATGTCCATAATACATAATATCACTTCTAAAGTACATAATAACATACATACCATGACAAACTACTAGCTATTGATAGTCCAAAGCTGCATATCCAAAACCCCGAACGTGAAAAAGGATAAGAGTGCTGCTACAGTCCATGCAACCTAACCTGCAAACAACCTCAATCCGACCCAAGTATTGTTTTAGAAAACAAACAAATCACACGGGCCAGACTATGTCTAGTGTGAGTGAAGTAAGAATCTATGGAGATCAAATTTTGAAAACAAAAGATAAGTGATGCTACATGTATAAGTCAACGAGAGGCATATGAATGTTATTGTATATATGAAAATTTTATCATAATCATCTCATTTAAATAAGCCATAATTTCAAACATACGTATTATATGTAACTCAATACAGTACCAACATTAATTATCATATGTAAAATAAAATGATAAAATAAATTGAGTTAGAGTATCACGTATAAACCAATATAATACAAAATAGCATATATAGAATAATATGATACTCATCAAGTCAAAGTATCACATAAAAATTAATGCGATGCTCTTAACAAATATCAGATATAATTCAATATGATAAATTAAATCAAACAGAGTATCGCATATAAATCGATGCAAAGCTCTCAACAAATCATATATAAATTAATAGGATACTCATAATAATTAAGTCAGAGTATCATAAACTAATGAAATCCACATGACATTTATCATATATAAAAACAATATGATAAAATAACCCAAAACAGAGTACCATATACAAATCAATACGATACTCATAACAAATACATATACAAAATGTAATAACCCGGAAATTCCGAGCCAATTTAAATTTTTTATTTTGGCAATTTTGATGAATTTAATCATTTAAAATGATTATTTTAAATAATATCGACGAGAAATTTATTTTGAATAGAAATAGAATGTATATATTTATTTGAATTGACGTTAGAATATAAATATTTTATTTTAAATATAAAAGGAATTGAAAATGGCGCGGTAGTTTGAAAATCTGATTTCAAATTTCAAATGAATGTACAGGATTCAAAATAAACCGGATTTTAGCGAAACCAAAAATATTAGAATCTATTTGAGAATATCTTTCCAACGAATCCGAAAAATTGAAATTTCATAGTGGGGATAAAAAGTTATGTCCAGTTGAAAATTCAGAATAGTCGCTATGGAATTCTGGCCCTTAAAAATGGAAATTTTGCAAACGACCTCGGTTTTCGACGAAACCACTTTTGTTGGTTTCGGGATGTCAAATTATTGCTAGATTCCAAAATTCGTAATTTTTTGAATCAATATGTGAGCGTGGCAAAGGAAAACGCGTTTGACCAGTTTCAGTTGATTTTAATCGACTGGAAAATGACCATTTTTCAAACGGTCTCAGAATTTGACGAAATTAGTTTTGTTAGGACCGTATCGTCAGTACGAAGCTAGAAAATATTTTTCGGGAATTTTTTGAGTTCGTATGTTGCCCCGGTAAATTGAAATGTGCGTTCAAATTCAATATATAGATTTATATTTTGACATAAACTGATCGAATCAGTCGAATCAGCCTGCGATACCTAACCCATTGTGTTCGGAATGGGGGTAATTAGCTATGGACGACAGTCGGTGGGTTCGGTTTCGAGGTCGAAATTAAAAGTTGCTTTTTGAAATGAAATAATTAATTATATATATATATATATATATATATATATATATATATATATATATCCTCACCCCTCTTCTCTCTCTACCATTCAGATCGATTTTAAACGATAAAAAAAAACCGACATAGTCCTTTGACGCCCTCCCCCCACATCCGCCGTCGCCGCCCCCCTTCCGCCGCCATCGCCTCCACCAAGGCGTCCCCCCCCCCGGACGCTCGATCTCTCCCTCTCCCTCTTGCCTCGTTCGAGCACCCAGCCCTCAAAACCGCGATTCCCCTAAGCCTTAACCCTCTGAGCAGCCGCCGCCTCCACCACCTGACACTCCGGCCACCCCTTGGCCGATGCGTCGACGCGTGGGACCACCGACGAACCCTAGAAAACCCCTCTTCCCTCTTAGAACGGTGAGTCTTTATTAATTTATTTACTATTATGTAATTTATTTAATTAAATTAGTGAACGAACGGTGAGTCTTAGAACGATGAGTCTTTATAAATAATAAGGGGCATTGATTTTATTTTCAGTTTTAAATATAAAGATTTGATTTTTTTAATGTAAAGAATATATTTTTAAACATGATAAAGATATGATTTTTATATATTTAAAACCGATAAAAAGATGAGATTTTTATTGATGAAAGCTATGATTTTTATCATAGGAAAGATTATATTTTTATCATAGGAAAGATTAGATTTTTATCATAGGAAAGATTGGATTTTTAATTTAGAAAAGATAAGATTTTTAAATGTATAAAGACTAGACTTTTTATCATTCAAAGAAACAATTTTTCATGGTATAAAGATTTGATTTTTATGATAGTAAAGATACGATTTTTAAGATAGTAAAAATATGATTTTTACATATACGAAGTAGCGATAAAACTTCGATTTTTACTGTTTATAAAGAAATGATTTTTGAAAAGATAAAGATTCAATTTTTATATATATCGTATCGAGATAAAAATGTGATTTTTCTTTATATGAAAGTGAAATAAAAATTCGATCTTTATATATGAAGTAGAAATATAAAAATATAATTTTTAGATAGAAAGAAGCATTGTAAAAATATATGAAGTAGAAATAAAAATGTGATTTTTATATATATAGCAACAATATAAAAATGTGATTTTTATATATGTAGTGGCTACGGACAGTGAAATTGACAAAAGGCGAGCACGACGAAGATTTCTACATATGAAGAGCCGTGGTGTATTGGTTTAGCTAGTCGGTGAGAACTTCTCACTTTAAATCTTGTTTTCTAGTTAAAAATATATACTAGGATGCAGACGGTGCTTAGCAGCACCTGACACCCGTCGTTCACAGACCATGGACGACTTGTATGCTTGTTTGATGTGTTGTGAAGTTTGTTTGTGATGTTGATGTGAACTGGATAATAAATATTCATGTGTTGAAATAAAAATATTTTATCGTTAAAAATATATTTTTTAACGTGAATGTGAATATATAAATATTCAATTACAAACCGGACGGTTTGTTTATGTACACATATTTGAAGGATATTGATTGGGACGATAAATTTTACACGTCGCCCAACTGCACAAATAATATTCAGTGTTTGTTGATTTGAAACCCCACACGGGTGTTGGGATGATATTCAAAGTACACTGATCCCAATTGTTTAGTGGTATGTCGATCGTTTGATTGACAGACTGTGTAAGCGTTAATTAGTTATATTTAATGCTTATGCAGTTGTGTGGTGCACTCTGGATGATTGATTATTTATTGTTACTATTATATACATGTGTTGTATGGAATTCATATGATTAACATTATATGGTAATTGATTGGGCCTCATTCCAATTGGGGAAATAAAGAATATTATAAAATATATATTCATGTGTTGAATAGAATAAAGAATATTCATGTATTGAATAAAATATATATTCATGTGTTGAAAATATTCATGTGTTGAATAGAATAAAGAATATTCATGTGTTGAATAAAATATTCATGTGTTGAAAATATTCATGTGTTGAATAGAATAAAGAATATTCATGTGTTGAATAAAGTATATATTCATGTGTTGAATAAAGTATATATTCATGTGTTGAAGAAAATATTCATTTGTTGAATAGAATAACGAAGTTATTAAAATATATAAAGCCTTGTTGATTAGATATGCGCCATTTTGACGCGAATGATATTTATATCGATTATATTCGTTTTTGTAATGAATATAGAAAAGAAAATGATTTCAAAATATAACGTTTTGAAAATATTATCATTTATATAGTAATGATGTGGAATATTCAATTTTGATTCGAAATTGAATATGAAGTTGAAATCGTTTCGAAAACGAATTTAAAACGATTTATAAAATATGTTTTAAAAGGAAATCTACGAAATATATATAATATATATATATTATATATAGAATGGCCTGAATAGAACGCGCCGCGCCGTGGCAGTTCGTGAATTTCGACCATTGACTTCAAATGGACATTACGGGAGATCCGACCGTTGGATTCTCCTGAAACCGGAACCATTAGGTCCGTATCGAAAAGTGCTTTCCAATGAATATTAGAAATTTGAAATCTAACGGTTGGATTTGGAATTATGTCCAAATCAAATTTGGAATAGGTCGCTGTAAGTGCAGTTTGATGGCCGTTGATGGAAATCGACTGTACGGGCCTTGATAAAATTATTAAAAATATCAATAATTTGTGTAAAATCTTAAGAAATGATTTGTGAAGAATTGGGATGAAAAATTCCACATTTGTAAAGATAAAAATAGATTTTTATCGAAATGAACTAGAATTAAAATCCAATTATTTTTAAATAAATAAAGTGGATTTTAAATGGTTTTGAAAATAACCAGAATTTCCAATATATAAATTGGAAATGGATTTGAATCGAAATTGTCTTTGGAATATTTCGATGTTGGATTTCGTGATTATACAGATATTGTTATGGAAATTTGAAAGATATATTTATATCGTTATTTCCAATACGATATTTGTTGGTCGTAGAATTTGATATTGAATATAAGCCGATATATTTTCTATTCAGAGCCTTGTATTTGATATCAAATGTGATTTGGGTTTATCGTGAACCGTGTTTTAAAAGACATTGGTTCTTTAACACAGTTAAAGACAGGATATTGATTTTTGAGAAGATTAAAACTAAGTGGAGTTTTAATGAATCTTTAATTAGATTGAAATGATCGAGAATGGAGTATCACCAGTTTTGCTCCAAAGCGATAGTTAAATCTTTAATTAGATTTGAACGTGAAATGGTAATTAATATTTACCTATAACATCGTGGTGTTAGATATGGAGTATTACCAGTTTTTCTCCATGGGATGAATAGATTGGGATTGAGAAATAAAATAAATAATTACTTCGGTGTGGTTCGCTAATCCCGACTAGTTTGGAAAACCATAATATGGTTTGAAATGATATTCAAAGGGAGATTAAAGAATAAATTTAGAAGAATTTATCTTTGATAAAATTAATGAGAAACTTTCCCTAAGAATGTGAAGATTTGAATAAAAGAATATTTTGAATTGGAATGAGGCGTATGTTGTGTTTGTGTAGCACTTGTTTATTATATACGCGGGTTATTCGAAAAGGCCGGGTTTATACCCATTCTGAATAACCGATTCGACGATATGTCGAAAATGAAGACGGTGGTTGAAGACCGGAAGTCTTCACATCGTTTGGATGATTATTGATGATCTTGATTGGGCTGTACACCCAAGAGGAGGGAACCAGTTGGTTATCGTCCAGACGTACTTGGAGATCGATGGATATGCGAGGAAAGTGCCTCCGGTTTCATTCAGACCCAGAACGAATTTGTAAATGGACTGTGTGTCTGACATTGGATTTTATTCTGTGTGATTGATTTCTATTAAATATACATCTGTTTGGTGGCAGAGAATTTATTCTCTTGCGTAACGCCCTTCTCTGAGACGTACGAGCTCAGAGGTTGTATATCGGTGGACATCAGTCGCATGGAGTGAATTGCCTGTGTGGCATGCCTAAGTGGCATATGATCAAGGCTTCTATTGAAAAGCAAAGTGTTGTGGTTGATGATCAAAGCACGGCCTGTGTGGCGCAGCTTTGTGTATAGCGTTAATTCGCGAGCCTCACACCTCGGTATGAGTCAAAAAGGGGATAGTGACTGCAGGGAGAGCACGACGTTTCTTTCTAGCTAGTGGTGGTGTCAGTGCTTAAACTGGCTGACATTTATATACTTTTCACCTGTGTGGTTATTGGAATGCGAGGCGGCTCAAATATATGGTCAATAACTGGCACTATGTGAGCCAACGTATAGACCATTATATAGGTCCTATAGGACCAGGAAACGTGTGTTCAGGAATTGCCAATCCTCAAAAGTAAGAGAGGACCGGCCCTGAAGATCCAAGGATCGCTGTGTGTGGTCCTGAGACATTTGCTAGAGTGTCTCGAACGGAGAGGAGCTTGCCCCTTGCCTCGACTCATGATGGAATCCAATTTCCAATACGTGACTTTCGGTTTTATTTGTAGAGCGTAGTATTGGCGACATAGTGGTATGAGACACTTATGCCGTCTATGATTGATACTTATGATTGAAATTGTTTTCTTCACTTATAGTAATAATAAAAGATGAAATTTAGCGTATCAAGCATTCTTTGGCTATTATAAGGTAAAAACCCTATCCTCCATCTTGCGTTGCATTATGTGATGGGACCTGGGTCTTATAATAGCTTCATTTTTCTTTATTTAGCATTGCGCTGCTGTTTTATGCACTGATATTCTTGGGGTAAAAACCCGTTCTGTGTTATACGGCGTGGTCCCTTGATTTATCCAACTTTAAAAATAAAGATTAATAACTGTTTTAGTTCTCACACCAGTCACATGACTGACCTGGAGTTTATTGTTTTAACCTAAACTCTGGTTGCCCTTATTTTCTGCACGGGCAGCTAGTAGTTGGGTTTTGCAGATTTATTTTCACAGGATCCTGGTTTATAGCTGAAGTGATATTCGGAAAGCTCTGTATCCGTATATCGCCTTCAGTTATGTTTTGTATTATTTTTCCGCTGCAGTAATTTATTGTAATTTAAATCTCTGATATTTGTCAAATGTGTAATATTTATTCACTCTGTATATTCTTGTATTCTAATGGAATTGTTGTAATAAACAATGAAATGTTCTTCTGTTTGCGTTCTGATTGGTCGTGTTCTCAAAGCAATCCGTACTTTCCTTACCGGGGAAGTTCGGGTCGTTATACAAAATAATAAGATACATATAATAAATATTTATGATAATTAATCAAATCAATAAAATCTTCATGGCATTTATCGTTTGTAAATCAAATCAGAGTATCATATATAAATCAATACGGTACTCATATAAATCAATCAATCATATATAAATCAATGTGATACTCATAACAATTATCATATATAAATCAATATGGTAATATAGATCAAATCAGAGTATCATACATAAATCAATACGATACTCATAACAATTATCATATATAAATCAATCAAATCAGAGTATCATGTATAAATCAATATGATACTCATAACAATTATCATATATAAATCAATATGATAAAATAAATCAAAACAGAGTATCATATATAAATCAATAAGATACTCATAACAATTATCATATGTAAATCAATATGATAATATAAATCAAATCAGTGTATCATATATAAATCAATACGATACTCATACATTTATCATATATAAATCAATCAAATTAGAGTACCATATATAAATCAATATGATACTCATAACAATTATCATATATAAATCAATATGATAAAATAAATCAAAATAAAGTATCATATATCAATACGATACACATAACAATTATCATATTTAAATCAATATGATAATATAAATCAAATCAGAGAATCATATATAAATCAATACGATACTCATAACAATTATCATATATAAATAAATATGATAATAACATTGATCAATTATAGTAATGTAATATAATATTAAGGGATTATGAGATAAATATAAACCGACTCATAACATACTAAATAAACAGACGCTAGTATTGTAAAATCACAGTGGTAGAGCTCGAGCGTGCATCGAGACATTAGCACCGTAATCTACTCATAGCGCCATAACACATTTAGTGATCAATTCAGAATAACCAAGACGGTCTAAGGCGAAGGCCATATGCTACCCGTTCACGACACTACACGTGGGACCCCCATGCCTCCATCTATGGTAGTCCGTGACCCGCCGATTGGGAATCCCGATCGAAACAACAAAATTGCCCAATGTAGCAGACCGTTGACCTTTGGTGGTAGATGGGTGATATTTAAAACCACCGATTCAGATAGCGATCCTGAATCAGGTCGACCAAGATGGAGTTTTGGTCCATTGGTACAACATAGTCTAATCTATCCCAATCCCGAAATCAAAAATAGTTTTATAAACATTATTTTATAATAAATATGCCATGCAGTTCAAAGTGTTTATAATGTCAAAACACTTTGTAAACTTAATCATGTTTTGAAAATATACCATCACATGCAAAACAAAATAATAATCACAACCCGAATTAAACAAAATAAAGCTGATATTCAACTTTATCATATATAAAAACAGTATGATAAAATAAATTAAGTCGGAGTATCATATATAAGTCAATATGATACTCATAATAAATATCATATATAAAACAGTATGACAAAATAAATCAAATCACAATAGTTGCGATAGAGAAAAAGATATCATCATAAGAATGACATATAAGAATGCCAACTCAATGAAAAACTAAACTACATCAATTCAAAAAGTGTCATATACTTCCAAATAGTAACTACTTAAGTAATGCACTTGCGTCCCATACCACATCGCATTACTTTAATATTTACTAAATGGGAGTAAATTCCACTTATTGAAAATACACACAAATAATTATTCCACAAAGTTATAATGTTATAAATCGTATTTGAAAGCCACTTATGTAGATCAACAATTGTCTCAAAATCCTAAATATGAAATTTTGTTCGTAAGTCATGTCTTAAAATTCATTCTATCTTTATTGACAGACCAGCTGCAAAGAATTAAGTTTTTGACAATCTAAACATTAAATTTATACAAATCTTATAACATAAAAGTCGTAACACATTTTCTAAGCTTTCCAAAACTTCAAGACTTATCAAAATCGTATAAGAAACCAAAAAGTTATACCCAAAACAATTTGTGTTTAGGCCTAAAAATATCAATTTACATATACTGATTTTGTAAAAATCATATAAAATCAACATTTACTCTTTTAAAGCTAAAATTTTTATAGTACTTTGAATATCAGTCTAGTTTGTATGTACCAAATTTGAGAACCAAACTCAAAACAATTGGTACATGTTTCATATTCTTCACAACCCATTTTCTGTTGTGTTCTAAAATCTCAATTTTCATATACCCAACTTGCAAAATTCATAGAAATTCGAAATTTAATTATTTTTAACTCAAAATTTTTACAGTAGTTTTGAATATGAATGTAGTTTATGTGTACAAAATTTAAAAGCTAAATTCCTTACCAATTGTTATAAATTTCATGTTCTTCACATTCCATTTTCTGTTGTGTTCTAAAGGTCTCAATTTTCACATACCTAACTTGCAAAAATACAATAGAATCAATCGCATCACAATGACAACAGCAGAATACATAATACATATCAAATGGTGATGTCCATAATACATAATATCACTTTCAAAGTACATTATAACATACATACCATGACAAACTACTAGCTATTGATAGTCCATAGCTGCATATCCAAAGCCACGAACGTAGAAAATGATAAAAATGCTGCAGTAGTCCATGCAACCTAACCTGCAAACAACCTCAATTTGACCCGAGTACTGTTTTAGAAAACAAACAAATCACACGGGCCAGACTATGTCTAGTGTGGGTGAAGTAAGAATCTATGGAGATCAAAATTTGAAAACAAAAGACAAATGATGCCACATGTATAAGTCAACAAGAGGCATATGAATGTTATTATATATATGAAAATTTAGCATAATCATCTCATTTAAATAAGCCATAATTCCAAACATACATATTGTATGTAACTCAATACTATCATATGTAAAATAAAATGATAAAATAAATCGAGTTAGAGTATCACGTATAAACCAATATAATACAAAATAGCATATATAAAATAATATGATATTCATCAAGTCAAAGCACCGCATAAAAATTAATGCGATGCTCTTAACCAATATCATATATAATTCAATGTGATAAATTAAATCGAACAGAGTATCGCATATAAATCGATGCAAAGCTCTCAACAAATCATATATAAATTAATAGGATACTCATAATAATTAAGTCAGAGTACCATAAACTAATGAAATCTACATGACATTTATCATATATAAAAACAATATGATAAAATAACCCAAAACAGAGTACCATATATAAATCAATACGATACTCATAACAAATACATATACAAAACAATAAGATACATATAATGAATATTTTATGATAATTAATCAAGTTAATAAAATCTTCATGGCATTAATTGTTTGTAAATCAAATCAGAGTATCATATATAAATCAATACGTTACTCATAACAATTATCATATATAAATCAATCAAATCAGAGTATCATATATAAGTCAATATGATACTCATAACAATTATCATATATAAATCAATCAAACCAGAGTATCATATATAAATCAATATGATACTCATAACAATTATCATATATAAATAAATATGATAAAATAAATCAAAACAGAGTATCATATATAAATCAATACGATACTCATAACAATTACCATATATAAATCAATATGATAATATAAATCAAATCAGAGTATCATATATAAATCAATATGATACTCATACAATTATCATATATAAATCAATCAAATCAGAGTATCATATATAAATCAATATGATACTCATAAAAATTATCATATATAAATCAATATGATAAAATAAATCAGAACAGAGTATCATATGTAAATCAATACGATACTCATAACAATTATCATATATAAATCAATATGATAATATAAATCAAATCAGAGTATCATATATAAATCAATACGATACTCATAACAATTATCATATATAAATCAATATGATAATAAAATTGATCAATTATAGTAATGGAATATAATATTAGGTGATTATGGGATAAATATAACCCGACTCATAACATACCAAATAAACAGATGCTAATATTTTAAAATCATAGTGGTAGAGCTCGACCGCGCATTGAGACATCAACACCGTAATCTACTCATAGCGCCATAACACACCTGACGATCAATTCAGGATAACCAAGACGGTCTAAGGCGAAGGCCGTATGCTACCCGTTCATGGCACTACACGTGAAACCCCCACGCCTCCATCTATTGTAGTTCGTGACCCGCCGATCAGGAATCCCTAATGAAACAATCAAATTGCCCAATGTAGCAGACCGTTGAACTTTGGTGGTAGATGGACGAAATTTAAAACCATCGATTCAAATAGCGATCCTGAATCAGTTCGACCAAGATGGAGTTTTGGTCCATTGGTACAACAGAGTCTAATCTATCCCATTCCCGAAATCAAAAGTATTTTTATAAACATTATTTTATAATAAATATGCCATGAAGTTCAAAGTGTATAACGTCAAAACACTTTGTAAACTTAATCATGTTTTGAAAATATATCATCACATTCAAAACAAAATAACAATCACAACCCAAATTAAACAAAACAAAGCTGATATTCAACTTTATAAAACAATATGATAAAATAAATCAAGCCAGAGTATCATGTATAAGTCAATATGATACTGATAATAAATATCATATATAAAGCAATATGATAAAATAAATCAAATCACAATAGTTGCGATAGATAAAAAAATATCATCATAAGAATGACATATAAGTATGCCAACTCAATGAAAAACTAAAACCACATCAATTCAAAAAGTGTCATATACTTCTAAATAGTAACTACTTAAGTAATGCACTTGCATCCCATACCACATTATATTACTTTAATATTTACTAAATGGGAGTAAATTCCACTTATTGAAAATACACACAAATAACTATTCCACAAAGTTATAATGTTATAAATCGTATTTGAAAGCCACTTATGTAGATCAACAATTGTCTCAAAATCCTAAATATGAAATTTTGTTCGTAAGTCATGTCTTAAAATTCATTCTATCTTTATTGACAGACCAACTAAAAAGAATTAAGTTTTTGGCAATCTAGACATTAAATTTATACAAATCTTATAACAAAAAAGTCGTAACATATTTTCTAAGCTTCCCAAAACTTCAAGACTTATCAGAATCCTATAAGAAACCAAAAAGTTATACCCAAAACAATTTGTGTTTAGGCCTAAAATTATCAATTTACATATACTGATTTTGTAAAAATCATATAAAATAAACATTTAACCTTTTAAAGCTAAAATTTTATAGTACCTATGAATAGCAGTCTAGTTTGTATGTATCAAATTGAGAACTAAAATTAAAACCATTTGGTCTACATAACCCATTTTCTGCTGTGTTCTAAAAATCTCAATTTTCATATACCCAACTTGCAAAAATCATAGAAATTCGAAATTTAATATTTTTAACTCAAAATTTTTACAATAGCTTTGAATATGAATGTAGTTTATACAAACAAAGTTTAAAAGCTAAATTCCTTATCAATTGTTACAGATTTCATGTTCTTCACATTCCATTTTCTGCTGTGTTCTAAAAATCTCAATTTTCATATACCCAACTTGCAAAAATCATAGGAATTCGAAATTTAATATTTTTAACTCAAATTTTTTATACTATCTTTTAATATGAATGTAGTTTATGTGTAAAAAATTTCAAAGCTAAATTCCTTACCAATTGTTACCGATCTCATATTCTTCACAATCCATTTTTTGGTCAGGTTTAAACAACTTAGTTTTATATACCCACTTCAAAAAATCATAAAAAATCGAAATTTAATCATTTTAATTCAGATTTTTGCACTATCTTTGAACATGAATGAAGTTTATGTGTACAAAATTTCAAAGCTAGAGACCTTTCCAATTAGTACAGATCGTATGTTCTTTGACAAGTATTTTCAGCACATGACTGAAAATCTTTATTTTCATGTCCCCACTTTGAGACAATTCAACATACATGAAACAAGCATTTCAATTGCATTAGAAAAATCAATTCACTCTTGGCAAATTCTATTCATACACCCGTAATTCCTTAACATACACAACTGTTTTAATATGAAAAACTATGACTATGCTATCCTTGCCTTAAATTACATTTTTAGTCGTTTTCTTGTAATGCATCTAACTAAAACTTTAAAATATAAAATATTTTGATCAAATCTATAGAATTTCATGAAGTTAACAAAACCTAAAATATCAACTAAGACAACTTTTACAATTAAATATTTTAATTCCAATATGTTCGATCATCCAAAATTAGAGATCATTTTTAAAACAAAAACAATCGAATGATTTATGAGTTAGTGTAAAATATTAAAGTTTATTTTTGAATTTTGGGTAGATTTATTGCAAAGAATTCATAGTTTTGTGTAACTTAGTTTTAAGGTTAAAGAGCGAAGATGATGAAAATATAAAAGTGTAAATTTTGGAAAGGCATGGTGTATGAAAAGAAATATATGGTGTATGCTATTTTATTTCAGATCACGGTATGTTAGAAAATTATGGGTGTATGAATAGAATTAGCTTTCGCTCTTTCATTTCCTCATCATAAAATTATTTTCACCAAAGTAAATTTAGAATTTCCATTTAATTCTAATTGCGAACATTCTAACAATGCAAAATGACATAGGGGAAGGAAGTTACCAACCAAACATACCTAAAGATTTCATCTTTAGGCCAAAGGCAAGAATCTCAAACTATAAAATTGAACAAAAATTGAATCTTTACCGACCAAAAACTCCAAAAGCAATCTTACAAGCCCTAAATCAACTAGCTTTTCAATTGCTTGTGCTTCCTTCTTCAATTTCCCCATTTGGAAATCAAATCAATGATTTAATTTATAGAAAAAAAAGAGATTTTGTTATTCTTTTGAAAACTTTAGTAGAGAAACAGGTTCTCTGTTTCTTTCTTTCTGCTCTGAAAGATTTTCATGTGCTCTCCCAAAATAAAGGTGAAAGGTGAAAAGGTATTTTTATGTAAAAGCCCCTAATCTAGAAGCTTCATCCAAAATATCTCTATTTTTTTTAACCAATATAAACTCCCCTTACTTATAATTTCTTCCTATATTTTTTTTAAGAAAAATATACATATACCAAAAAGGAGAAACTAGCCTTTCTCCAATGGCTCACAAAAACGGATTTCGACAAGCGAAACCATGCACACACAGGCTGATAAAATAAAAAAGACAATGCAAACATAGACAAAGAGAAAAAAAAAAGGAAACACTGGAAGCCATCGGTAGGACGGAGCGACTACCATAACCCACTGAACTGCAAAGCAAACCAAATCCCTCCACGCAGGACTTAGACTATCACAAAGGACTAGGTCTCGAAATGAGACATGGAGGGAGGAACTAGAAGTACCCAAGCTGACTGCCTAGCAGTAATCCTCTAGCTCTACCAAGATCGGGAGCCACTCCAGCATCACTATGGATCCTCAATAACCATCTGAATCTCCCGTCCAAGCAACTCCAGAACCTAAGAATGCGACTTGCAACTAGGAAACAATATACGTCCTTGGGGGCCGGGGGTGGAAAGGGAAAAAGGGGGAAAAGCAGCAAAACGAGCAAAAAGCAACAGAAGGCAAGAAAGCTAGAAAAACCAAAGTACACGGAAACAAGCACTCAACCAATGCCTACCCTTGGAGTGGCCCCCATCGACAGAACGTCGAATGTAACAGCTAACCTCCTAGAGCGGGTACCAATGACACCTCCGAATGGCCTACCACGGAAGGCAAGGAACACATCGTTCCTCACTTTCTGGATAATGGTAGGAGGATCCATCGGCACATCGTCAAAAACTGCCTTATTCCTGGCACACCAAATGTGCCAGCAAATAAGGCAAGGAACGAGGCGCAGAAGGATAGAACGAAAAGTCTTGCTTGAGACACCGGGCCACCATAATTGAAGTAATTCTCTCGTCGAGTTGGCATTATGTCGGCATCCCGTAAGGTTCCCGAAGTAATTCCAAACATCCCGGACACAAGAGCCTGCTAATAAAAGATGAGAAGTGGATTCGGTACTACTAGCGCTGCAGCACCTGCATCTGGACACAAGAGGGATACCAATACGCTGGAGATTCTCGTCTATCGACAAACCTTCATGAAAGGTTTTCCACATAAACAGAGATACCTTCGGAGGGATACGGACATTCCAGACAGAGCTGAAAACTGGCAAACGTGGATTAGGAGTCTTAATCGAATTCCACGCCGCCTTCAGCGAGAAGGGGCTGTTGTCCCAAATGGTTCCACCCCCATGAGCATCCGTAATGCCTTTTAAGGATTGCATCCGTTTCCATGTCTCACTAGCGAAAGAAGGGATTCCGAAGTAATTCGCAGTAGCAAGCCTACAGTACTTGGCATGGAGAAACGTCGCCCAAAGGGAGTTGTTTGCTCCAAACCTTGCCCATAGCTTGCAAGCGAAGGTCAAACAAATGTCTTTAGGGTTACGGAGACCAAGACCTCCCTCACATTTGGGACGGAAAATGGTGTTCCAGGACACCCAG
Organism: Allium sativum; assembly: GCA_030737875.1. NCBI lineage: Eukaryota > Viridiplantae > Streptophyta > Magnoliopsida > Asparagales > Amaryllidaceae > Allium > Allium sativum. Next base: position 360,187,745 of record CM060921.1, on the reverse strand, counting down.
TGGTGACGCGAAGAGCCTTCCATGCTTCCCCAGAAGAATGCGGAAACCAGGGACCGGTAGGAGCGAAAGAAAGCGGCCGTGGGAGTCATAGTAGCAAAGATATGGGATCCGATAGAGTCAAGGACAGACTGAATAAGGATAAGTTTTCCAGCCTGAGAAATGAGGGAAACGTTCAACCGAATAATCTTGCCCCTGACTCTATCAGTGAGGGGATTGAATATGGCATTAATCTTCCTACCACGGTAAAGAACAATTCCCAGATATGGAAGAGGAAGGTTGGCAGCAATAAAGCTTGTGGTGGACTCAATCCAAGCGGACCTAACCGAAGAGAGATCTTTTGCGGCCACGAAGCAGCTTTTAGAAGAATTTACGAGTTGCCCCAAGCTACTCTCATACTGACGAATAAAAGCAAGAAGGGACCGGATTGAACGACGAGAGCCATTCGTGAAAATGATAACGTCGTCCGCAAAGGACAAGGAAGAGATAAGCGGGCAACCCCTATGAATGTCGAACCTATGAATCTGGCCCGCAATCGTTAGGGAGTGATGCCCTCGAACGAATGCTTCGGCAGCGATGACGAAGAGGGAGGGGGACAAGGGGTCTCCCTGCCTCAGACCTCTTCCGGATCTGAAATAACCACAGGCAGAACCATTGATGAGGACGGAAAACCACCAGTTGGAGATGAGCCTCCAAACCACATCAATAAAGGGTTCAGGAAAACCAAAAGCCCTAAGAACCTTGATGATAAAGAACCAAGACATGCGGTCGTAAGCTTTAGCCATATCAAGCTTAACTACCACATTAGAGCCACGAACCTTCTTATCTAACTGAGAGATCAGCTCCTGGGCAAGCAGAACGTTATCCGTGATCAAACGTCCTTTCACAAATCCGGCCTGAGAGGAAGAAATAATGTGCTCAAGAAACGGTGCTAACCTCGAGGTTAAGACCTTAGAAATGACCTTGTTAGAGAAGTTACAAAGACTAATCGGTCTGAAGTCCCCGCACAAGATAGGCTGATCGCATTTTCGAATAAGGACCAAGTTGGTCGAGGTCCAACCCGCGGGGAGATCAGCGCAAGTGAAAAAGGACTGAATAGCAAGACAAAGATCAGCCTGAATTATCGGCCACACACTCCTGTAGAAAACTTCGTTGAAACCGTCCGGCCCACTCGCACTGTCCTTACTCAGCGAAAATACGCAAGCACATATTTCTTCCGAGGTAGGCGGAGCGGCTAGGTCGGCGTTATCTGACGGAAGAATGAGTCTAGGGATGTAGGCCAACAAGGACGGGTCAGATGAAGAAACAGACGGAGAGCTAAGGAAAGACTGGAAATGGGAAAGAATAGCTTCTTTAACATCAATCGGGGTTGATGCCAACGAGAGGTCAGATCTACGGATCTGGCGAATAGTAAGGAGACTGTTCTTCTTTCGGATAGACGAATGAAAGAATTTGGAGTTCGTATCTCCATCTACCACCCACTTGATCCTAGCCTTCTGGCGAAGATGATCATTTTCGATACGAAGTTCCGAAGAGAAGGCAAGCTGAGCCACCGCCCAAGCCTCCTTGTTGGCTGCAGTGGGAGCTTCATCAAAGGAAGCTTCTACAAGAATAAGGGTTTCTTCAGCCGCTCTAACGCGGTCGAAGATATTCTTGAAGATAAGGAGATTCCACGCCTTCAGGCAAGTCTTAAGGCGTTTCAGCTTGCGAGAGAAAAGCACACAAGGGGAACCAGATATGGGAGAACTCTAAGATTCTTCGGCCACTGAGTGGAAGGAGTGGTGTGATCTCCACATACTCTGAAATCTAAAGGAAGAAGGCCCGGAAAGGGAGAGGGGGGAACAACTAAGAATAAGGGGAGCATGGTCCGAAAAAGTGCGATGGAGGTGGGAAAGAGAGAAAGAGAAAGGAAGGGAAAACCACCCTTCAGTGGCAAACACGCAATCGAGTCTAGAGAGAATTCGATTTGGCCCTTCTTGGTTGTTACTCCAAGTGAACGCAGAACCAACGAACGAAATTTCAGAAAGGCCAGAGCTGATGATAAAAGAGTTGAAATCTGCAACGGCTAATCTGTTAATAGCATTTCCGCCCCGCTTTTCTGCCTGGCTAGCGACGACATTGAAGTCGCCACCCAGCACAGAAACAGAGAATCCCAGGTCCGACAGAGAGAGGATGCCAGCCCAAAGACCAAGTCTCTCAATCCGATCACACTTAACGTAGACCGCTGAGAATAGAAAGGAAGAAGAGAGCGAGGAAAGCGAACAGGCTACCGAGAAGAGCTGACACGAATCGAAGATGGGACGGACGACAACGTCTTTGGACCACAAAATCCAAATCTTGTCAGATACGTTAGAAAGAGCACCACCAAAGCCAAGGGCTAAGACAGTAGAAGAGATTGCGTCCGGGCCCATAAGAGGTTCCAGAAGCGCAATAAGGCAACTAGAGTGCTTCCTAATGATGCGCTTAAGGCGAGCAACCGACACATCATTCCCAATACCCCGCACGTTCCAGAACAGAAAGTTCGCCATCAAGATCACAAGTAAAGAAACTAAAAAACAGACCGGGGGAAGGACACTGAAGAAACCACACGACACTCAAATACGATAGAGGGTGTGTCGAGTAGATCTGACGATCTGCTCGGACGCCGTCATAGAGCGTGTACGAATGGTGCGAGGGGTGCGAGGGGCCTCACGTCCGCTACGACGATGAGCGCCGACAAGCGAGGGCCTGGAAACAGGGCGACGACATGGGGACCTATAGCCAACGCGAGAAGTATTAGAGTTCTTAGTAAGCCTAGATAGCCGATCATTGATGATCGCTATTTCGGCTTTACTAAGAAGAGGGAGCGAACCAGAGCCAGAAGACAAAGAAGACGCAGGGTAAGAAGATCCATCAACGTCATAATACAAAATATGTGTGGAGTTGCTCAACAGAGCCAACCCCGGTTGCTGTGTGAGCTTTACCAAAGCCGATCTATCATCAACTTGATAGACCCGCCAAATAGGTAAAGTTCGAGCGACAGGGCTTTGGAAACCAGTCGAAAGCTTGAACAAGCATAAGAGGCCACTTCCACAGTAACCCATATAGTGTCCCACAGACGTTTCCACTATACGCCTACATGAGAGAAGCCACCCATCCTATGAAGTCAAGGCCTCGACTGGGTGCCAATGGGGGATCCGAAAACTAAAGAAACTGACTCGACACGAAAGGGTCACTAACGAAACAGAAGAGGCCTCGTAGTGACTCACAAGGTAGAAGAAGCCCAACCAAAACACTAAGGCCCACAAAAACCAATCCGGACTAATGATCTCAAACCAGTCCAGCACTCCAACAAAGAAACCACGCACAAGCCCGAGGGCACACCAACCAGTAGCCAGAACATGGCTACCTGTCCAGACCAACAAGAAACCCGTTGATCCAAACAGGTAGGCACTGAAGAACCCAAACCCAACTGAATGCAGTAATGATAAAAGAGCACGCTGGCAAACCAAGAAAATAAAGGAGAACTACCCACAAAAACATGCCAGCAAACACACACATGACAAGGCATCTCCACATCAAAGATCAATGTAGTTATGCCAGGGAGAGAACATATGACAGTGTTAAATCTCAAAGCATCACACGCAAATCCCAAAGCAACACAAAAAGAAAATGGACGAGCAACCGATAAGTTGCACAACACAGATTTTTGCAAAGACAGAACCGGATCAACATAAGCCCCGTAATCTGTGTTATGCAACACGACTGCCAAGCCTGAAGCAACCCGACCATCGCTACCCAAAGGGAACGAAGAAGAAAGCAACAACTCCGCAAGCCCACAATGAGGGATTGAGAAAAAATAAGGACAAACCTCGCCAGTAATAGGAGCTTCAAGGCTGAAGCGTCTATTACCTAATAAAACCGAAAGCAACCCAGCACCCACCAAAGCGAGAGAGCACTCGCTGAGCATAGAATTCACGCCAAAAGTCGGAGTTTGAGGCTGCACCCGAAGCACCGACTTCCTCCTGACAAGCCGCTGAGGAGCAGACGGCGCAGAAGAAACGACCATTGCACTACAAACAAGCCCATCAAAATAGGCGACAGAGGCAATCTCCGAAGGGCCAACCGGCAGCTCGCCACCGGCCAACAAGGAGAAAGGATTGGCCAAGACTAAAGCAAAGGCCTGGCTACCCATCAAACAAAGCTCAACCTGACAACCAACAAGCCCACTGATACCGACATTCTGCTCCTTCCTACCCTTCCTTGACCGACGTGCATTACGACGGCGACAAGGGGCAGCAAGCCTAACAGGAAATTCACTGACTGAAAGATCCACCATAGTTCCCGATTTAAAACCCAAAGAAGGGGTGGTCACATCCCCAACGAAGAGTTGATCTAGGGAAATTAAATTACCAAAGTCAGGCCCTAACACACCGCCACAAGCAACGGAGCCAACAAGAAACCCATGGTCAGCCAGTATCGGAGCCGCTGCCGACGCTCTGAAGGACAACGAAGGAATGAACTGGGTGATGAAATCCCCCTTCACATTTCTAGACCCTTCTTTGAAATTGTACCTATTACTATATGCGTTATACATATATTTAATTTGTAAAAACAATTTCCTATTTTTTTTCAAATGTCTAATTGATTTTGCTATAATTACACTAATTAGTTGATTAATTCCCAAAATTAGCATCCCTAAAAATCAAGTTGTTACATGCAATTTCTCCCTTCTTTTGTTCTTTTCCTGTTTGTATTTTTTGATACTATTAGCATGTATATTTGATATTATTCACGTTAATAGTTTTACAACATCATTTACCTGTTGCACCGTCTTTGAGTTTCTACCTGAATTATCTTTTCTCTTTTTTCACCATTCGTCTTTGTAATTTTTGCCGATGTTCTTCATTTTCTTTCTTAACAGCTATTTTTCGATGCATATTTCTTCATTGTTCTGGCAAAAATTCAATGTTGTTAGAATACAACTATATTAATTTTGTTTTACATGATTTTGTTATCTTCAGGTTGTTCGTTTTTTTTTTCTATATTTCGTGTGCTTGTTTGATTGTTAGTTTTTGCAATTTTAGCTTTCTAGTTTTCGCTTTCGTCGTTTTTTAGTTTTGGATCGTTTTGAACTATATTTTCAGTTTTTTGAATTGAGTATTATTAAAAAAATTATGATTGCTCGACAAATATTGGAGATTGCGGTCATGTTGGTGATATTGATTTGCTTCTAGTTTGAGGCGATATAGTTATTTGATTGTGAGCGAATCGTAAAAAATATATATTGAAAGTGAAGGAGAGTGTCAAATGGAAGGAAATAGAAAGCAAAGAGAACCGTTTATTACCTAATATGTTTGGGCTATCCTCATAAAAAAAAAGTATGCGTGCTTAAGCTTAAAATGTTAGGATGATTTATCGTATTTTCCCCTTGATATAATTGATCTCTAAAAAAGCAATGGCTATGCTTAAATTCCATTAATATATATATCGATTTGGTAAGTTATCCGTGTGCATAGCATGATTTCATGCCGGTTAGCTAGATTTTTTAAATATATTAGGATGTGTTCGAATTTCCTTTTTTAGTTTTTGCTCATACAAAAGTGCAAATGGCACATGCATACCGTGAAAACGATCGTTTTAGAAAACAAAATTAATATACAAAGCAGAAACAAGTTTTCCTTATTTTTTGTGTTTTGAAAAATAAAGGAATGATGGTAGATAATTCATCCTTCAGTCATATCCTTCATCTTCCTTTCATTCGTTTCATCGTCCCTGCACTCTTCGTTTTTTGATGAATAATATTGGAAACTAAAAGAACAAAACATGGAATAAACCAAACATCAACTCAGTTTTTCAATGATTATGGACAATGACTCTGCATTATGTGTAACGCTGATGATAGCACACTCATTTTGAAAGCTAAATCTATTAGCCTTCTTTTAATTTTTCTTTCCCACCCACCTATAACTAAAAAAGTGCTAATACCTAAAGTGCCCCTCGTATATGCCATACAATATACCGGTCTTTTTTTCGTTATTCCAAGAGGTACTCGTACTAAAAGTGCTCTATAAAGTTTAATATTTATACCTAATTTCAATTAATGAATAAAATTTTGATACCTTTGCAGAACCTTGGAACATTACTTGATTATTTGAAAATAAAACAGACATGTTATTAGCTTTAATTTAGAAACAACTATTTTCTTTTCATGATTCATTTTTTTACTTATAAAGACAATAAAAACTAGAGTGTTTTGATTTTATAACTTAATAAGAAGATAAATAGGAGAAAAGAAATACAAGGAAAAAAATGAAATAGGGGGGAAATGGCAGAATTGGAAGTGAAAGAAGGAAAATGTGTGGTGTAGTGTTTTTAAACGCACACCTGGTGAGAATGGAGGGTCAAGCTGCGAGAGTATATTTATCCCGTTTTTAAAGGGGAATGATCCGCAGTAGAAAAAATATACAGAGTAAAACGAGTAGTGGTAAAAAGAAAGTCAGCTGCATTTACTCCACCACCGACTCATTGATTTGTGATGTGAAGAGTACTCTCTGGTCACTCACTAACTTCAGATCTACCTCCGTTTTTCCTTTTAGCTTCTTGGGAAAGAAAGTCGCCTGAATGCCCTAATGGCGTCACTTAAATTTCTCTCTTTTTCATTTTTACTGTTTGCCCTTTCATTTAGAATCGAGGCTTCGGTTCACGAATACAATGCAGATAAGTTTACAAATAGGGGTAATGCCTTCGTATTTCATGGCGGAAGTGAAGGAATTTACGCTTCTGTTTCAAATCCTAATGGAACTTTAGATGGTGAAAAAGACGATTCTTTTATACGGTATGATTTTTCCTTTGTAATTTAAATTTAATTTTTTTTTATTTTCTGTGTTGAATGAAGAGCTTTGATAGATTCAAAGAAAGTAATCTTTATTTTTGATTATTGGGTTTATTCTTCTTGAAGTTGGAAATATAATATGGCGATATTAGATACATTGATCATAAGTGCTAAGTGATTAATGCTGAGCGATTACTGTTAGTACAGCACTTCAAAAGCAAACGAGATTCCCTCTTTCTTTTTTAGCCCTCTATCTTTCTAATTTTCACAATATCTGGATTAATGGATTGAATGAGATTTGGTGGGAGCATGAAATACATGAAATTAGGAATGAACAACTCTCTTCCTTTGAAAGTGCTTTAACCAAAAACACTGTACAAACACTTGTTCTAACATGCACAAATGGCATGTGCTTTGTTTGTGCAAAGGGAATCACCTAGTAAAAACGAGTCAATGACACACGCTTAATATGTGCAAAGCAATTTTTTTAGTACAAATAACACATGCCTCGCATGTACACAGAAAATTTTAAAATTCAAATGCTTAGGTGTTGTTAATTGTGGGTATCAGTATATGAATTTAGCAAGTACTTTGATGCATCTTTTAGTCCGTGTTGGAGTTGGAACTCATTTCACATGTACAACTAAATTGATGCATATAATACAAGTTTACGCTGTCCGTTGGAAACCCATGACCTTAGTTATGATATTTTGATAAAATGGAAGAACTATTTTGGCAAAATAGGATTCAAACCTACAAACGATATTTTGAAATTTTCTAAAGTATTTACATGGAAAAATGATATGGTATCAAACAATGTTTTTTTAAAAACGTGTACACAAACATGCCTCAAGGCGACGCATATAAAAATGAGTCAGGGCATCTGGCATAAAAAGCTCAAAAAAGTAACCCTCAACGCCTTATGGCTATTAAGGCCTATGCCTTTAGAGTAAAAAAAAATGTAAATGTCTTTAATTGCTATGTATCTAATGTAAAACCTACCTCTTGCAACAACCAGCAAAAGAAAGAAAATCTTGAGCTAGCAGGTACTTTTTCCCAAATTTTTAAGTAGAAATGCAATTATAAAAATAAATCGAATCATCGATTTCAGAAACTATAATCGAAGTCTATTCCATAATTGGAGTCGAAACTGGAACTACATGGATTTCAGTTATTTATTTTTAATTTTCATTTAAAAAAAAACAAGAGATGCATATTTGTTTAGAGACCCAAATGATTTGTTCTTTCTTTTTTGTATATGATAATTTAAAATGTTAATTTTCATTATATGTTTTGCGTTTTGTAAACCTAAAAGCTAATGCCTCAATGTTTTGAGGTTTACCGTGCCTCACGGAAGCGAAAACGCCTCGCATATGCTTTTACATTTCGAAACAATGGTGCCAGTGAATTACAACTATCATTAAAAAGTTGTGAATAATTTCAAGATCCCAAAGTTTAGTTCACAAAATATGAAAAATATGATTCTATTTTAGATGATCCAAAGCTAAAATTATCAACCAATCATAAATGGTTTACAATAAAAGAATTGTTTGTGAAAGAACCAAACAAGCAGAGTCTTAAATATACGGAAGTATAACAAAATCGTGAAGAATAAATATTGTAAAAAGGTATTTCATGCAATTTAAAAATAGGAAAGTAAACAAATAGAGAACTTCGAAAATAAATTGCTATGAGTTATGATTCGAACCCTTGATTATATTTGTGTAGTAATTTTTTCTAATAAAAATAAGTATGTATTTATGTCAGACTTGTGATGCGAACTCGGTAAGGGCATTTTGAGAACTTATAATTTACATTAAAAAACGCGATACCATAAATATTACAAAAAGTGGTGTTTTATTGTTAATGTTATTTTGATTGCCTTATAGAAGCACCTAAATAAGCATAAATACATTGAAATGTTAATAAGTTTTAGGAAGAAAAAATATCAACGATAAATAGTCAAATTTGTTATCATTACTACAACCGCCACCACTACCGCACCCGCCGCTGCCCTATATCGCATTGTGATATTAGTGTAAAGCATCTACATTCCAAATTTATTTGGTTATTTACAAAACGCTCGACAATATCATTTAACATTGTGCATTTAAATCAATATGTTTAGATTTATTTTATGATTTTGAATTTAACAGATGAATTTAATTAATAAATTGTTGTCAATTCATCTACTTAACGCTAAATATGACATTTTAAAATGTATACCATGTTCACATCAACAAAGAAGACTAAGTTAGTTTTTCTTTCAACTATAAAGTTAAATAAGTCATGCAACTTAAATAATATTTGTAAACAACAATATCAACAATAATGATGACGTTAATTTATAAATCAATTATGATTCGTTTATATCAAGAATTTGCCATATATTATATCATAAGATTATTTTTTAATGTCAATAATTTCACAACAAGTTTTTACATTTTTTTGCACATCTCTTTTCAAGTCTTCCTACTATATATATATATATATATATATATATATATATATATATATAGTTAAACTAAGCTCGTAATTTTACACTTAACTTATTTAAACAAATTCTATTAAATAATATTTGCTAATTCATCGAATAAATTACCAGCATACATCAATTTCAACATGTATATTATATTCAAATCAATAAAAAAACGATTAAAAAAAATCCTTAAATACACACATATTGTTTGTGTAAGCTATAGAACATAAATTACATGCAGATAATAACAATAATTTTAATTAATAGTTTATATATTTTACATCAAAATTTATCATATATTGCATAACAAAGTTCTTATTTTAACATTAAAATAATAAATATTATTTTAATAATATTATCGTGTGCAACACACGGATTACACGCTAGTCTTGATTTATAGGTTAATTGAATAGCAATAACTGAGCACTGAATTATGCCTCGACCACACCATTTCCCAACTACGATTAGTTCCAAGACATAGCACATTTTGTATCGAGGAAGTATACTTTAAGGACAAAGTATGAAGGACAAAATTGACATACTCTTATAAAATATCCCATTGGAAAATGCTCTTAAGGTTATGGCATGCAGCTTGGTCGAAACCACATCTCAATCCGAGTTGACGTTTAAAAGACATGGTTATCCTATAACAGTCATTTGCATAACCGAAAACCGATTTGGGCTCAACTTGGAGAGATACCATCCACTTCGATTGAACTGAACATTCAAAGGCATTAGAGTATTCTACTCAACGATACAAAGTCATTGATTCAAGTTTCATTCAATTCTGATTTAAAATGAAGAAGTTAAGACGTAAAAAAGATCGGTCTAGAAATGAATAGAATAAATGATTCGATAGGAAGTAAGTGTCAAATAGAAAGAAATGGTCCAGTAGTGTGCTTGCTAATCCATTTTCATGTGAATTCTCTTATGAACTATTTCACATCTAATCCTTTTCTTATGAACTATTTCCTACCGAACCGGATAGCTCATACATGGGAAATGCCTATTTTGTTGGATTCTTTCACACATAAATGCTCGGTGGATGAACGGTATTGACAGACAAGGTTTGAAGCACGAGAAACCACTTAACTTAATTAGCCGAATTGAATATGTCTAACCGAATTAACCAAACTGATTTTCTGAAGTACTATTCCTTAAGATCTACTACATTGGAGCTTTGTCAATTAATGATCTAGTAACCTGCAATTGTTGTAACTGACCCAGATAGATCTAACAAGTGTTGCAACAATTGTCCGTCTAAAAAATCATAATTAAAATATAAAGTGGCCATAATCTAAAGATTTTTGAACCATTGTAAACCGGACTTTATTTCTTGCTTTATGTTATGTTTGTCTAATTCATGATTCAAATTAAGTTAAGAACAGAACATGAATATAGATCGACCGTCTAGAAGCCAGCTCTAAGATCACATGATTTTAGGCTCTTGCAGACATTTATTCTAAGGTTTCTATCATTTTTCGTGCAAATAGTGTGATGAAGGTGATGATTAATAAAGTTAGATATGTAGGCTATATAGTATTTGTATTGTTTTAATAACATGTTATGCAATATCATATACAACTATATGACATGTTGAAGTATTGAATTTTGGAGGCTTTATTCAATGGATTTTGTTTTCTAATCAACTTCCTTCAAAGGTTTGTTTAGTTTAGTTTCGCTACACTTATTGCAAATTGATTACATGAGAGAAACACTCGTTTGACATAAAAAGCATGCCAAACCAATTAACAAACATAAATGGCCATGCTTCACAAACTGCCACACACATTGAGGGATAAAACTCATAACCATCTATAGCTTATTTTGCAAGTACCCTTTCACTTATCATATAACTTAAGTTATCCCAAATTATTCTTATTTCTAGTATATATCTAGCACCTTTAGTGTCACATCCGGTGTAAACATGAACTTCAAAAAATGTACGTATTAATCTTTTTAAAGAAAAAATAGTAAGAAACAAAGTGAAAATTTAAGGAGACTAATGAATTGAAATATTTTTTTCCTACATAATAAGGTTGCTAAAAATTCTTATAATGAATATATACCAAAATATTAAGCAACAATTTCAAACAAAAAATTTAAATAGGACAATAACTCCAGTAATATTAATGATACATATATTAAAACGATGAATCTTGACAAGTTTACATTCATAACAAATATTCTAAAAAGAGCAATAAATATTCAGTAAAATAAAAGCATGATATATTCTTTAAATGATATTATTGTTTTGTAAAAGTAAGATGCAATCAAACAAATTTTAATTTTAGCTTTATTTTAAGTAGTTGTATAAGCTGATTTTTTTCATAATCATTTTAACATTTGATTCTTTCATACTCATTTAAAAAAAGCAGTTTATTGTTTTTTGTTCATATATTTGTATTTTTGGTTTGTTAACATGATTTTCATAAGATCACAGTGTGTGATATAGCACAGAATTACCCATAGTGCAACATGCACTATTTTGTTAGAGCACAAAACAACGAATAGCTCAAAATAACATCCCATTTTGAGAATTTATTTATTTTAGGTAAAAACGTCCAAATAAAATTGAATGACGCATGCTAGGACATGAGTACACTAACCGTTCATGCATCTTTCAGCAATAAATCAAAGTCATATATTGAATAATGACTGTGATTTCTTCAAATAAAATTGAATGTAGGTGTTTGACAGGTGTATCCTATTCGAAAACTTTTATGTGGGAAAATCTGATATAGCACAGAATTACCCATAGTGCAACATGCACTATTTTGTTAAAGCACAAAACAACGAATAGCTCGAAATAACATCCCATTTTGAGCATTTATTTTAGGTGAAAATGTCCAAATAAAATTGAATGACGCATACTAGGACATGAGTACACTAACCGTTCATGCATCTTTCAGCAATAAATCAAAATCATATATTGAATAATGACTGTGATTTCTTCAAATAAAATTGAATGTAGGTGTTTGACAGGTGTATCCTATTCAAAAACTTTTATGTGGGAAAATTTGATGCTTTATTTCGAGCTAATTAATAGGTAGCAACTTTATAACATTTTGAATTCATTTTAAATTGCTTTTAGTTTATAGAACTTAATAGTTTGCAATATTGGACTTTGTTACATGCATCATTTTTAACACCGAAAAACTAAAAATACGAAGGCTAAATATACTTTTCTTTTAAATTATTCTAGATAAACTCTTGAAAGTAAAGTTATTTTGTTTAATAAAATATTATAAAATTTCATCTCTCGTACATCAAAGGTACCGGTTGACAAATACTTCGACTATGACCTTATAGATTAGTTTATTTTGGGTGTGCAAGAATGCAAATTATTCAGTACAAGATATCAAATTTGATGCATAGTCAATGATGTTATTTTCTAATTTTCTTTTCATGAAAAATTAGTCATTTATGATTTAACCTAGTAACAAATATTTTGCTTTATGATATATTATTACCAAAGTTTATGATGCTATTGTGTAGATTTTTTTGTAACTCCAATCCTTTCTTCATACCAACTTGATTAGGTAAAAGACATAACATTGAGAATGCGTTTTCATATCTTTTAGTTTATAAGCATCTAAAATGTACATATGTTTTGATATTATATATCACATTTTTTTTTTCATTCACTGAACAATTCAAAATTTTGTATTGATAAGTGAATACCAAAAGAATTGAAATCAAAGTTTACATTGAAAAATGAAAAGAAAATCAAAATCAGCATCGAAAGTATATATTACAAATAATATAACAACATAATAAATTAACATAATTAGGATTCAACATAGAAGTTCATGAAAAATAACAATTTACATAGTTGGTCTCATTCAATGATGAAAATAATGACGGCGGGGATGATAAATCCTTGCAAACAACAAATAAACCATTAGGTGCATTCCTTTGCCTCAGAATATAATGTTAAGAATTTTAAAATGTGCTTCTAGAGTTTTGAATTTGAACAAAAGACATACCAACAATTTACAATTCAAATTGCAGTGTAAATTATATTTATGTAAATATGGACTATGACCATTTTAATCCCATTTAGTATACATATTAAAAAAATGTAAAATATACAAAAATGAACAAATAGCACGCGCTATAGAGCACATAACAAAAGTAGCGTATAGCGCAAGCCTTGCGCTATTCAGGTAGTCATTGATTTATCTAATACTAAAATAGTTTATTTCCAATTTTGTTAAAAATCAACTTTGGACTTTTGATATTCACTTTAATTTTGATTTTAAAAGTTTTTCTTTGGTAAGTATAAATACTACAAAATATATTGTTTATACTGTTGTGATCATAAAAAAAGGAATAATGTGGAATAATAGCTTAGTTTATTTCATTTGGTGTACATCTTTATTTATATCAAGGTTCCAAATTCCATTCGAAATGCTGAAATTCCAGCTGTTCTGGTCCGGTTCCAATGATGATCGGGCCAGAAGTTAATCAAAAGTCTTTTTCGGAAGTTCTAGGCAAAAAACTCCTAGTGCTACAAAGTTCATTTAATTCACATCTCAATCAATAAAAGAATAAAAACCACTCAAATACTTTAACAAGTGAAGTAAGAAAAACTAAACAAATTACCCCTCTCTCTCTTTATCAACTTCTATTGTCGACCTCCTCCCGAGCTAGCAGGTCAGGTTGCGTATGAGTAAGCCATGGTGCATGAGACTTCATGAGATAGACTATCAGGCAACGTGAGCAAGTTTTTTTATTTTTATTTTTTTTTATTTTAAAGTATAGTAAAATTAAGGTTCAAAGCATATGACTTTGGGGAAAAAAATGAAGAAAAGATAAAAATAAGTTGGGAAAGAGATCCATGTTTATGTTTGTGGTAATTTGGTTGGTCTGAAAATAAGTTTAGGTTTACTTTCCTTTAAAAAAATTAATACCTAAATGTTCAACTGTTTAGGCAATGAAATTGTTGTTAATTGTATTTTCCTCATTCAAATATTCTTTTTGATGTAATTTGGATAATCAATATAAACATTTTATTAACGGGCTCATCTAGAAAAAGGAACAAGAGCTGCTGAAATTCACAATTTGGAACTAAAGTGGAGTTTTTGAAATTTTCATAAATGGACTGATATTTTAAAAGTCAGCAATGACCGAAACAGAAATGGAAAAAAAAAAAAAAAAACAAACAAAAACAAAAACAAATAACTACACAAGTGTTGGACATAATCGATTTTTAAAGTAACCAATATACAGTTAAATTGTGATTGTTATTAACTTCTCTAGTTAATTTGAATTAACATCGTTCAAACTAATCGCAACTAATTCTCCAATAAGTTGAATTAACATTGACGAGGATGAATTTAAATTTGGATTTGTAATTAGTTCTCTAATGCATTTGGTGAAATCTAACGACTTTGTCATGATGGAGTTCTAGTGGAGAAGACGATATTTGCCCTTGATTTTTAGATGCAGCTTCTTCGAAGTTGTTTGGTAACATTATCAACAAGTTGATATACGGAGGGAGCACGAGCAACACGAAGAGCATCAGATTGAATTTGTTTCTAAAAGAATTAGACATGTTTTTTTGCAGGGATGAAATATTGGATTATAAAGTAGATAGGTAACATCCACATTGTCACTATATGTAACAAGCTGTGTAGGAATGGTAATGCCAAATTTTGTGAAAATGAAGTATATCCAATTGGTTTATGAAATAGAGGCGGTGACTTATCAATACTTAGCATTTATGTGTGATCAAGCAAGTGTACGTTCGTTCTAAAGAGACTAACAATTAAGATAACGATCAAGGTAGACAATGTAAGTCTTCATAGAGGTATAGTCATCTTTGTTTCCAGCTTGATCTTGCATTTAAAAAAATAAATGAAGAGAATGTGGGTTTTGTATGAAGAAATAAACAACTGGTTAAGGTGTCGTTTTTATGTCTAAGTGGTTGCTTTGTAATGTTTAGAAGTCTTACCATGCATGAATTGACAAATTTTGTTAAAAGACATGCTAAGTCTTATTGAGTGAGACAAAGATGCCGTACTCCCAACAGTTGATTTATATTATGTGTGGTTAGACATGGTTTTAGCCGAATGAAGTGTGAGATTTTCATCCGGAATAAGCGGTGTAACGACAGTTTCACTGCCTGATATTTTGGTCAGGCAAATGTAAAGCATTTGAGTAAATAACATATCATATGAAATGGTGAGTACGGAGTACCTATATGTCGATAGATGAGACAAAACTTAAGATCCTTGTTTACTTAATGTTTTTGCCAGAAGGTCAATGTAGCACAAAATAATATTGTTGTTGCTATTTGGGGTGAGCATTTTTTGGTTAAAACCGAATAAATCAACCAAACCGATAAAGTTTGGCCTATTTTGTTCGGTTTTGCGAGTTAATTAGTTCATTTTGTTTATCTATTTATTTATATTTATTTGGTTTCTTGGTTGTGTTTTATTTACAATATTTGAAAATCAAACCAATCAATTGCACCAAATTTAAAATTTAAGTTATTTAAAATAACAAATTTACTAGTGACAGTGCTATTATTTACCAGTGTTATCAAAGCATGCGCCATTATGACAAACATAGAACTTGAGCTATTGTACTGATAATAGTGTAGGGGTTTCCTGTAGTGCAAAAGTAGCACACTGTTTTGTCAAAGCGCAAAATAACAAGCTATTTTTTTTTTTTAAAAGATTTGGATAATGAGTAAAGACTAGTCTGACCCAATTGAAGTTGAATAATTATGTAACTGATCCATTTTGCTTTCACTCAGCTTGCGCTATTGTACGTTTGAATCATGTTTGGCTTTGTTGATATGAATCTTTTGTGATTGAAATAAAAATAAATAGCGCATAGCTTAAAACAATGCATAGCGCACTTGCACTATTTGTGATTGATTACATTACATTATTTCCTAATTATATTATTTTTATTTCAGTTCATACTAAAATTCAGAAGTGAGGTTTATTTTTCAAAATGTTTGCATCATGTGGACTTAATTATTAGTTTAAATCTTATATCATGTCAGTGATGTCACAGACAAGAATATCTAATTCATTTAAAGATAAACCAACCATACCAAACTAAATCAAACCAAACCAAATGGTTAGTTTTGGTTTTAAAATTTATCTGTTTGGTTTATTTTGGTTTATTTTGGTTTATGTTTTTCGAATGATTATTTTGATTTCAAAATTTTTGATCGGTTTCAAACTGAACCAACAATTTGCTCACCCTAATTGCTATATCTGATAATGTGCCATCCACGTAAATAAGTAGATATATGGTAATATCGCATGAGTGAAGAATGAACAGAGTGATGCATGCCTAAGAGTTTGTGATCCCAGACTCAATAAGAAACTGGTGAAGTAGAAATACCAGAGTTTGTTTCGGTCTGTACATAGCCTTGTTTAATTTTCTATCATGCATTGGATTGTCTTTATGAACAAGCCCTAGAGGTTGTGCTCCGTAGAATGTTTGGCAATTCTTTTTAAGTAGTCAAACCTACTTATAAGTTATTTGAATTGCATTTTCCAAAAACTTTTTATCAGGAACTTTCATAAGTAGCTTAAAGTAGAAAATTGAGAGAACTATTTGTTGGTTGCAACATATGAGAGAATCCTGCAAGTAATTTTGATCAAGCAAAATCTTAAATAACCATGTGTTTCAAACAATTTACAAAGAAAATGTCATTATTGTATATTCGTTGCTTATAAAATCACACTATTCAAACTAAAAAATTAATTTATATTAACTTAAAAGTAAAATTAAATCCAAGCACTTCTATTTGGAAGTTGCGAAAATTACTTATAAGTCTGTGTCAAACTCATTTCTAGGAGATTGAAAATAAATCTGTGTCAAACTCGTTTCAAAAATTGAAAGTTGGAATCATAATTAATTCTTTAATGCCTACACTGAGCTTTGTATCTATTAGAGAGGAAATTGATGTCAAAATTAACTGTATATTTATGTACTTATGTTATGGTTCAATAATGATGGTTATGTCTAAGTATTGTATGATGTGTATTCACGAATTTAACTTAAAAGCTAATTGCTGACAGTGTAGTCAATAGCAAATAGCGCGAGGCTTGCGTTGCGCTATAGCGCGCGCTATTGCGTTCATTTTTCTTAAAAGGTAATCAAGTATATTTTGCTTAATTTTTTCTTTTTCATATTTTGTGTCATATCCAAACCGTTCAAGACTCCAAATACAAGCACTACCATACTTAATGCATGTATTAAATATTTTTCGATGTAAAATGTAATTATATTACAGAAAATTTGATAAATTCATATTGTATATTCAAAATAATTGATGGATATAATATATTTATGTCTTACAAATTTGAAATTTATTCTTGCAATTGTGAGTTATAATCAAATTTATTTCTATTTATCAATTGTGATGATATAAAATTCTAAGAAAAAATGCATGAAAATACATTTTTGTGCAAATGTTAAGAAAAAGATCTAATGACAAGTACTAAGAAAAACATTATAAATAAGAAAAGTTGTAAAGTGAAAATAAGATCAAATGAAAATAATATATGAAGTCTACAATAACAAAATTCAAATAAACAAAAGTCAAACGTGATTCAAGTGTAAAATAACAAAACACAGAAATTATATTATGCTTCTAAATTCTTAAAACCTAATCACTAGTTTCATCTAAATCAAAACTATTAACCAAATTTAAACAATCAATAATTTCTTCATCTTTCGAGTCATACTCTACGGCATTTTTCATCTGAGTCATTATAAGTACAATAGCGTGCTATGTTGGGTTTAATTCACTGTCCAAACATTTCAAAAAGAGACAAAAACGAAATAGCGCGCTATTTAAAATTTAAAACTATGTGCTATTTTGCACTATGATAAAGTAGCGCGCTATTTTTGCGCTATAGGGAACCCTTGCGCTATTATGTGTACAGTAGTGCAAGCACTGCACTATGCGCTATTTGTTTAAATACTAAAGTGGGAAGCTCGTGCAGTAGGTAGATAATGATGATTCATACGTGCAATATGATGACATTGTACATGTTATTTATTATAAATTCATGTGAAACACTAATTTGAAGGCAATTTGTCCTTCATCTATGTCATCCGATGCAGATTTCAAAATACTATTTTTTTTTTCTTTTGACATCATACGAAGCTACAACGGTTAAAACAGCAGTGGTATGCAAACCTATTCACTTATCTAGGAACCTACTATAGCTTCCAATTCTGCATTACTGCCCTAGCTAATGCCTGTTTTTTTCATTATAAGTTAAGGAAGGTATCCGTCCAAGGAATGACATAATCATCGTCATGCATCTAGAAAATCAAGTGGAAAAGCACGAATCTCTACTTGACTAAATGTTCTGATTGACGTACCCCTAACATAATTACATTCCAAGATTATACATAGTAATCATCATGCAAATGAAAATAGAATTTGACGCCTCGTGAGCTTTCATATGATATATTTATCAGCCAAAATATTATGTCTTGAACATCTGGGATTCTAGGGTGCTACAAGTGTTCTAAACTACTAATGGATGTCTTAATTTTTTCTCTCTAATCACGTCAGTTTTGAGCAAATCGTTTTCCGAAGATCAGTTGAAGCAGCAGAAGCGTCAAAAGAAACAGATTCCTTGAAAGTGCAAGCAATTATTTTTGAAGTAGAAGATAGAGAGTATATTGGTGGCTCCGCCTATGGTGGCCAGAAAGCTATATGTTGCACCCCAGATCTTGCCAAATTAGGCGTTTGTGCCGAAGGGAACATCATTTATCGACCGTCCGTTCAGAATTCTGAGTGGCCACAGCTGCTTTTTTCTTCATTTGAAGGAAAGGATCTCATTGCTACCCTACCTTCCAAAAACATACCAATTACCAAAACTGGAATGTATAATTTGTATTTTATGTATTGCGACCCAAAGCTCAAAGAGGTTGTTATTGAAGGAAAGTCCATCTGGAAAAGCCCTAGTGGATATTTACCTGGTAGAATGGCTCCACTCATGAATTTTTATGGATTCATGTCCCTCATGTATGTGATACTTGCGTTATTCTGGTTTTCTCAATATGCTAAATTTTGGAGAGAGGTCCTTCCACTACAGAACTGTATCACACTCGTTATTGCTTTGGGCATGTTTGAGATGACTTTGTGGTATTTTGAATATGTTGGGTTTAATACGACCGGTGTTAGACCAAAAGGTATCACATTTTGGGCAGTTGTATTTGGAACTATTAAAAGAACTGTTGCACGTGTTGTTATGTTAATGGTTTCTATGGGGTTTGGTGTGGTGCGGCCAACATTAGGAGGTCTTACTTCTAAAGTTCTACTGCTTGGGTGCACGTTCTTTGTAGCATCAGGAATTCTTGAGTTAGTGGAGAATGTTGGTGCTGTTAGTGATTTGGCAGGAAAAGGGAGATTAGTTTTAGTTCTTCCGGTTGGGGTGTTGGATGCATTTTTCATTCTTTGGATTTTCACCTCCCTTTCCAGAACATTGGATAAACTTCAGGTACAAATTGAATTATGTTAATTAAACTTCCAAAAACCTTAAGTTAATATATTTATACAATCATTACGGTTCTTTACTTTCTACCGAAGTGCTGGATTTGATTGTGCATCACGACAGGCAAGGAGATTGATGGCAAAGCTAGACGTCTACAGGAAATTCACAAATGCATTGGGTGTGGCTGTTGTTGTTTCAGTTGGGTGGATTGGTTATGAGGTAACTTTTTATCCATACCATCTTGCAGTTAACAAAATCATATGCTTACGTGCTTAAATTATCTTTTGCTAAAGAAACAAGATGGTTTGAAATCGGTAAACAACACAAGTGACAAGTCCCATTAGTGTTCTAGACTGTATGCAAGCTACTTTTGAGCTATATACCTATAGAGATGCGGTATCGGGTAAGAAACTTTGTTGTTATAATGAGGTATACAATTTCTTATTCGTTTGTAAAATTGTTGGGAAAGGAAATCAAGTAAAAGTTTGACAGCTCTTAATGCAAACTCTTCATGTTAGATCTTACAAGGTTGCATATTAGGGCGGTTACGGTTGAACCATCAACCGCTCAACCGTGCTAATTATCTATGCAGTTATCATCTATAATGGTAACAGTTATGGTAGTGGTTGAAAACGTAGATTATCACACGATTAACCATACTAACATAGATGATTGTTTCATACAGTATTTAACATTCAAATATTAAAATTGATAATTGAAGTCAAAGTAATAGCTTGTATATTAATAATACGTGCCTTCATGAACTAATAATATATGCATGCATGGTCCTTATACATACAAATATATGTTCAAAAATGCTTCAAAATTTAAAATATGATGGTTAACCTTCATAGATGGTTGCGGTGACGGCTATTAGAATTTATAACCATCAACAACGGTTAAGGTTACAGTTGGTGGTAATAATGACAGTTATTGCATTTGAGGTACTTCGAACGTATCTCTGCTATTTCAGTGATATTTTAATGCTAAATGGTTGGGCTGTAGCTGAAGGTCAGGGGGCAGATATTTGGATCCTACCTAGAAACTCTTTCCTGTTAATTAAATCAAATTTGTTTGATACGAATATCTGATTTATTTTTTATGATTTTTTAATCTTGATATGATTAGCCATTTGTTTGATTGGGCAATGGTCCTGTTCACATATAGTTGGCTCTCAGCTCTTGGATTCTTTGCTAGGTTCAGTTGTACGATGATTAGGTTTACTCTAGATTAACTTCTCTCTTCTCTCAAATTTCATGTAACATTAACTACATCAAACTTCATGCTTATTATAGTCAACCACTTCAGGCTTACATTACTTTATATCTGCTATTTTTTCTGTTGTATTTTTTGGCAATCCAAAAGATAACTGGCGTAAGAAAATGTCTGTATGCTGTTACACGTCCAATTCTGTGAGACTCATATTGTTTCGGATAATAGTCATGGAATGCTATGCGAAACAGTGGAAGTCAAAGGAACAACCTAGGATTTCGTCTGACCATTTACTTGGTTTGGTGCTTACGTCAGTTGTTCGAAGTGTTCGGTTCTTTAGTCAGTTGTTTGGTTTCCGATGTAAATTAAAAAAATAGCAAGAGGACATTTTGCTTTTTCACTATTTTCAAATAAATAATAACCACGTTTTTATACGGTATCTTCTATTTTGGAATAATGAAAACTCTATAACAATATTTCTTGAGGCCTGGTGGGAGCGGAGTAAAGTATTGGATTCACGACTAATATTAAACATGTTTGAAACAAATACCCATGATTTTTGTTTTTCTATTTATACAAGTGACTGACTTATCACTGTCTGTAATTCTTTGTGCTAACCAGATACTCTTTAATATAATAGTAAATTGATTTTCTTCCTGCAGCTGTATTTCAAATCAACTGATCTGTTCAACGAGAGATGGCAAAGTGCTTGGATAATTCCAGCATTTTGGCAAGTTCTCTCCTTTTCCCTTCTTTGTGTTGTCTGCGCTCTTTGGGCTCCCTCTCAGAACTCTATGAGGTACTTATATAGTCCCCACATTTTCTTACAAGTTACAAACGTATTTTCATCATGCTAAAGTTTTTCATGTTCATTCATTCATAACAACGATCAGTATTATATTTCATGTGAAATAGCTGCTGTACTCTGTGCATGCAAAATGCTGAATCATACTTTTAAACAATACAGAATTTTTTACAGTATTAGTCCATTTCTTTTGTCTGATTGTTCTATTCACCATAGATATGCCTACTCTGGCGATGGAGGTGAGGATTTTGATCGAGAAGAAACAACATTATCATTAATAAAACCTGGTCCGATTCCTCCAGTTGACGATAAGAATTCCTCAAATTCATCAGAATCTAAGTCTACCCTAAGCTCATTTGTTGTAGACCTTGAAGAAGATAAAAGAGAGTAAGAAAGTAAGGAATTCTTTCTATTACAGAGATGAATGTTCACCTGCCTTTTTTTCTGTGTTGATGTCAGCATGTAGCTCAATTGTTGTTATATTGATTCCTCGCCAGTTTAGGTTTTGCAATCCTGTAATTTATGGTACTCTGTTACACATGTGATGTTTAGGACACACTAAGATATGAACTGCCTTGTTTACTGCAGAATTTGTAACAAATTTTGTGCTTGAATTCTATTGATACTTGTTCGAAGAGAATTCATGTTTTAGTATTATTTCTCTATATGGTTGCATCTTATACTGATACAATCACAATACAACCACATAATGGTGGAGAATCGACCGTTAGATTGTATAGATTTTTTTTTTTTTTTTTTAAAAAAAGACTAGTTTTTTCTTTATCAAACCGATATTGTGGCTTTCTTTTAATTCAGCTGCGCTTTTGAACTTTTTTTGTCCGTTTGAAGCTAGACAACATCCTTATTTCCTCCATGGTATGTGTCCTTGTTTTCTGATCATCGACGTAAATCTCGGTTACCCTTTACTCCTCGTCTTGTGTCTATATTCTATCCAAATTAATTCAATTCAAATTGTCTCCTTGTCTCTTGCGCATATATACCCAATCCAATTCAAATTAATCATTTGATCTTTCCTTTCTCGAATATGTTTCTTTGTAGTCTTTTTGTTTCTCAGGAGCCTCTTTAATGGTGGATGACCTTCCAACCTCTTACTCCAAGTCGAGCAAAGCCCTTTGCCATATGCTCTCGTATTCTAAAAGTTCGTCCATCATCAATTGGCAACTCTTTTTCGATTGATTCGAAAGCCAAAAGAAGGATTGTTGTTTGTGCTTATCCAAAATCACGTAAGCTTTATGCAATTTTACAAATTCTAATTTTGCAGTTAGATCGTTTTAAGTTTGGTTTGGCAGTGTTGATCTATGTAATTCTAGCAATTAGTACTGATAAACGTGTTTAACTTAAATAATTATTTGATTTGCAGTAACGCTTAAAGAAATAAGTGAACCAGTTGAAAATATTACCTGTCAAATTTCAGTTTTCATTTTATTCTTTTTGAAAAGTGGTTTGGATGATCAATTTGGATGGAAGAATCGTGGAAAGGGCTAGATTTATTAGTGTGCTCGGTTGAAGAGTTGAAATCGGTCACTTTGAAAGATATTAGAAGTTTGTTTTTCTAACACCGTGCACCAGTTAATTCTTCATTTCAGCGGCCTGGGTAGAATCAAGCTGGGCTTAACTAATCATATATTGAGTAAAACTAAAGCTCATTTTCACTTATCAAACATGACGAAGTTTATGTCCGTTATTATATTAGTTTCAAATTAGCAAAACCTAATAATAATTAGAGCTTTCAGTTTCAAATAATCAGTTAAAAATAATTAAAATTCATTCTGCTCGTATAATTAATTGCTTTTCAATCATGTTTGATTATTTTGTTTGACTATCGTCATTGCAGTATATACATCAAAGGTGTAGAGTACACCAGTTTTTGCCCTTGGTATTCTTGTTATCTTCTTATAGAATCAATTTTTTTGTTTAAATGATTCATTCCTACCAAAAAAAGGAGGGGGAGGAAGGATAAGACCACAACATAAGTTTTTTTTTTTTTTTTTTTTTTTTTTTTTTTTTTTTTTTTTTTTTTTTTTTCAGAATAATGTTTGCAATATTTGAAACCATGCTTATGTACAATTCCACTATCTTCTGAAAATATTTGAAAAGTTCATTAAAAACAAAACTTAAATAACTGTATTTCATTTAAGAAATTCAAAAATATAACAACAATTCGAGTCCTAAAAAAGTTGAGAATTTAAAAGATTAAGTTTTTAGAATTTTTTGTACGTTTTTAATAAGAAATTTGAGTTTATGCAGGTGCATTCTTTGAATATTTTGGATTTTTCTGCTGGTTTGAAAAATTAAGTTTTCTGAAACTCCTGACATTTAATATATCCTTTTATCTTCATGGATCAGATCGATATTTTTATTTTTTTTGAAATAATTGTTGAACAGTGTGATGTAATAAAAACACGGAATATGTCAGTTGCTGGTGCTTGTGTTTGTAATGTTTTATGTTAGTCAATATTATTATTTGCTTGCTTGGTTATTTCAGTGATCCAGTTTTATGCATTGTTCATATTGTTTTTATACCTGTTACCTAAACGTTGATGAAAAGGAAGGTGACGCACAATATTTGGTCTCCTAATCTAAGCTGGTGTCCTTATCATTTTACTTTATGCATTATTCCATAATTTGTGTACGACTATAAGGTGAATCATTAACTGCCAACAGGAGTGAAACAAAGCTTGAAAATTTTCTTGGTTTTTAGTCCTTAAGCCAGCCTGTTAGCTCTTTGAGATACTTCCAAGTCTTTGCCTGTTAGCATGCACGTGCATATGTGTGTGCGCGCGTGCGTGAGTATACAAAGTGACACATATAGCAAACCATTAATAAGATCGAGATTTGTCAATTGAACAGCAACGAATATAACATCAATTATTCTAAACAAATAGCAAATTACTATAAAGAAGAAAATAAAGACACATAATATTTATACGAGTTCCACTATCATCAAGAAGATAGTGTACGTCTAGTCCAAATGAGAGATATTTTATTCCACATAAGAGAGTTACAAGAGACTATAAGATAAGAGTTAACATAATTGCTTCCGTCAACACTAAACATGAGTAGCTTCTCTCGGCCCTAATTCCTTGATTGAAGAGATACTCTAATTGGGGATCGTTGGCTGAATGTCAGGATGAGTTTACTATGAAATCTACCCTCAATGTATAACCAGTGAAATCAATTTGAGTCATCAATCAAATTACCAAGATATGGTAAGAAATAATGAAGGCAAATTGTAGAGGTAACAAATAGTGCAAACATAGCAAGTAAATCACTCATTCCTTTCATTAGCAAAGATGGAAGAAAATAATCCCTGTATTTATTTCCTTCCCAGCTCAATCAACTTCAATCCAATAATTATGCAAAATTTATATGATTACTTTCCCTTTTGCATATTTGTTTCCATCTATTTGTGATTTTATGTCACTAAATTTAACACTCCACTTTGATGTAAATTCACGTATCTCCAACATCCATCCCGAGTTAAATTCTCTTTTTTTCAACATAAAACTCTTCCAAAAAGAACACCTTAAGCCAAAATTCTTTTAGTGAGATTGAAATCGAAAATGAATATTCATGTAATGGGTTCCAGTAAAGCTACCCCTCATCACACTTTGTTAACGAGCTCAGACTATGTCCCCTCCTACCAATAAAACATTGCAAATATTCAAAATCCAAATAAGATAAATTCCAAAGTAATCTCAATGCCACTAAGGCCAATAAATCCTCTCAGTTTCCAATCTAAAAATAGATCCAGAAACTAAAACCAATTGACAACAAAAAAGGCTAATTCAAATCTCTATACATACAACAAATCTCTCTCCTACCACTTAACTCAATCAAAGTCATTACAAGCTTCACCCACCGCCCGCAAAAGATGCATCTTCCTCATGAAACGCACCACGTAAAAACCAACGGTCTAAATGTTTGTAATACTACAAAGATCTCCATCTTATCTTTGTGGATTTTTCAACTCGACACCCATCTATCACTTGACATGAGCTCCTTTCCTGATCATCTTGGATCCCTCGAGCATCATCAACATGAAGGCCCCTGTCTGAAACTTGATCAAAAGTTCCCAAATCCAATGGTCCCTTCAATGCACTAAAATTCACGTCAAAGTTCCAAAACTGGAACACTTTTCTCTCTCAATATAATCTCCTCTACCAAAGTCTTCCTTTTTCCTTAAAATAGCAATAGCGTAATTACTAGCAGATTTGCCTCTCTTTCTTGGAGCCGTTGATGTACAATTTAAACAAGTCTCCTGGCGTTGATACCAATCTGTTATGCAAAAATTGCTCTGATACCAATTAGTTGTGCAAAAATTGCACAGATGCGGAAAAACAATTAAAAGGATCTAGATTTGCCAATTGAACATTAATGAATCTAACATAAGTTATTCTATTACACCGAACAAATAGTAAATAACTATAAACAAGAAAATAAAGTCACATAATACTTATATTGGTTCTGCTATCATCAAGAAGATAGTGTACGTTTAGTCTAAAGAAGAGAGATTTATTCCACATAAAAGAGTTACAAGAGACTGCAAGATAATAGTTTACATAACTGCTTCTATCAACACTAAACATGAACAGCTTCTCTCAGCCCTGATTCCTTGATTGAAGGGACACTCTAATTGGGGAACGCTGACTGAATGTTAGGATGAGTTTACTATGAAGTCTACCCTCAATATATAGCCAGTGAAATCTATGTAAATCATCAATCAAATTATCAAGATATGGTAAGAAATAATGAAGGCAAATCGAAGTGGTAACAAATGGCGCAGACATAGCAAGTAATCACTCATTCCTTTCATTAGCAAAGCTGGAAGAAAATAATCTGTGCATTTTTTCCTTTGCATCTCATTCAAATTAATCCAATAACTTATGCAAAATATATGTGATCACTTTCCCTTTTGCATATTTATTTCCATCTATCTGTGTTTTTGTATCACCAAATTTTACAGCAAGTTCAAGTGTATAATTTTACTTTTAAATTAGATTTACTTGCCTACCAAACAAATAGCTACCATTCATGACCCAAATTTGAAATCAAATAAACAAGTAAAACAACCGTATGAGTATGAACTATCAAAATATTCATAGTTAATTTAGTATAGAAGTTACATTGAAAACCTTGTTTACAATCAATGTTATAACAATTCAACGTAGCTCATTACAATAGGAAGGGATGAATGACATACAACTTTTGATATGTATTACAAAATTTATATTTTTTTCCTTTAACTTTCAGGATTTTAGAGAACTTCATATGTACTCATTATGGATGAACGTTAAAAGAAAATGCAACTTCTTATGGATAATTATGTTGTTACTGAAATGACAAAATTTTATAGTAATTTGATCAACACACCATTATATCTGTCTTTTGTTGACCATTTTTATAAATGTTTGTTAGTGATTTTAGTGTCTAAGCTGGCATGATTGTATAAAATAATTGTTCTTCGTTTTCAGTAATATATGTACTTTTTCTCACATGTTGTCAATTGTATGTGCTATCAAATACTTAAAAAATTGCAACAAAGTATTTTTTTTTTAAAGATGTAGTATAACAAAGTCGGTTTTTCCACCGTTATGCGGTTATACTAGTTATTCTTAGTTCAACATCAAAAAGTAATGTGATAGAGAATATTTAAATTAGAGAGATCTAAGGAGACAAAAGTAGAAAGAATTAAGTGGATTAAATTGAAGAGATTTAAGGAGATATGTTCCGTGTTTTTTTATTTTGGAAAACTAGATTTCGATCAAGTGACAGCAAGAAAACCTACATTATGGTCGTTTTTGTTATCCATCTTATTAAAGATATGAAATTCCAAGGAAATTTACATTTATAGTGAAGATGTACACAAGCAGGAAATCAAGAATACAAGAATTCCATGTGTATACTTTCCTTCTTATGTCCAATTGTACAAATAAATAAAATTAAAATTTTATAGGTGATTAGGATATTTTGACTATATTAATATTCATTGGAACCTAGAAAAATAGCATGTACCTTTTAAGAGGCAAATGCTTTCCCTATTTCAACTACTAATCCTTTTACTACGCTCGCATATGCATTTACTAACACTAACTTCACTTGAAGAGTTTATGTAACGACCCAAACTTTTCAGCTCTCGAAAATCAATACTAATACATCCTCTGTATATTCATGTATCTCAAATGAAGTGCCAGAAAGACTGATAGTTAAGGAAAAGGAAAGGAGATAGAAGAATAGAGAAAGAAGATACAAAACAGAATCTCACAATGAAACAAGTAATTTTTAATATAAACAGTGCTCTGTACAAAAAGAGAAAACGTTCTTTATACATACATCAATCATAGTATGCAACGAGTCAGCCTGGACAGTTATAACAAGCTATCCTTACAATTGTTGATACATACAACAACACAACGTAATAAAATAAAAGAATAAAAGCATATGTCTCGTCACTAGCTCCTCTTCTGAAGCTCCAAAGCAATCCAAGTCCATTATGAAAATATACTCGGTCTGGCCCGAGCATGATAATAAAATAACACTCGGATCAGGCTAGGCAACCGCGTGAGATAACTCAACATATATAACATATATCAGTACAATTTGAGGTTATACACATGTCCGTAGTGGTTATCCCCTTAGTAAAATCCAATCATTTATTAAGAGAAGTATAGTTGTATAATAGATAATGTCTAGGGTATAGAATATAAATTAAATCAAATAGCTGGAATGGTTACACTGGTTACATTTGACAACTATTAAGTGTACAAATAAAACCGATAAGGCACGTTCACATATTAGATTTTCCATCAGAGATCTCTCAGTATAGATTCGAACTCCATGCATAAGGGTCAGAAAGTACATCTGAGCGTCGTATATCTCTAGATAAAATATACCATAAGGTGAACACAACTGGACCATGCACATAAACCCCGGTGCGCACCATGTAGGACCGAATATACCCAAATCCTACGCGCAACTTCACGGAGCTCCCGCACGATTCGATAATAAGCATACATTAGATATGGAGTCAATATATCCTGCCACAGGTTAGCAAAACCCTAGATTGTGCTCCTACTTTGTTTTTAGCCATATCCGATGTCGAGGTTTCATTCGACATCTTTCACACGAGTCTTCATCATTCGAACAGAACAACAATTTCTAGAGTTGAGATCACACAACACAATGGATCTTGGAATCACACATAGATTCCTCAACAGATATTGGAATCACTCACGGGTTCCAATACATTAATAGATCTCAGAATCACACATAGATTCCTCAACAGATCTAAGAATCACTACTTGTATTCAAGCATTTCAACAGATCTCGAAATCCCACAAAAACTTCACTTCACAACTGCTTCCAAAACATAGAATCCGTATACTAGTTTTGAAGTGGCACCTACCAATCCCGATCTCCTCAAAACCAATCATTAGATTTAAGGTAAATTTCTATAGTCGATTAATCGACTATCAATTCACACAATAGACGATAGTATATGGAAAATAATGTCGCTTAATTTCCATAACCAATGACTAAGCATCCAAAGCACTATCAAGTCATGAAGCATGATAAATAGTCAAAGCACGATTTACTCATATAGACGACTTCCAGTCCCTTTCTCATTTAATTAATCTTTCATTAATTAAATCTTCTTTTATCAGTAAAACTTCTTTTAACTAATAAAACCTCACTTGTCAAATAAGACTTCACTTATTAATCAATAACTCAAACACGATTAATATTCTATTATGTACTAGTGTATACATTCAACTTATACATATAAAATGTATATGTATTTTCTACTGATTCCCTATTACTTTGTAGTCTTAATACTTAAAAAAAAATAGTATACTTATCCCTCCGGTATAAGTATAATCACAATTCATTTACAATATTTCTATCTTTAAAATATAATCAAAGAGGTTGAAATCATTATTTATAAAGAATCTCTTCTCTTGAAAGATCTCATACTTGTTTCTATCTTTAAAATACTTCTATTAAAGATCTAAGTATATCCAAAATAATTAAACAATATATTTCGGTTTAACTATTTCCAAGAGTTTTAAAAACAAGTGTTGCTAAAACACTGTTTGCAACAACAAAAAATAATTCTTTTATAATTATCTTTAGCGCTCGTTTAATGATTTAATTATATAAACTTCACGGATATAATCTATGAGGGTTAAAGATGAATGTAAATAACACATTATCACGATAAACCCAAAACCATTTCTATATTTATTCTCGTCATTAAAATTTTCCTTTAGAAATCTAGTTACCGATAAATATTTGACAAGGTGAAATACTAGTGATTTCTAAATCATTGATTATAACAGGTGCGTTATAATCCGAATTCATTTCCAAATCTTGTATATCAGACTCAGTTTATCCCAAAATACGTATAAAGTAAAATAGCTTAAAATTAGGTTTTAAATAAAAGAGTTATATATATAATAAATATAGCTTAAAATAGGTTTAAAGTAAAAGAGTCTAAAAGACCGTTTTATATTTAAAATTATCACTTCCAATTTCCCAATTCTCGTTCCAATTCGTATAATTTCCCAATTCAGTCCAGTTATATCAAACACATGAAATTGTGTAAAATAGACAAACTCAATATATTATATAAAATAATATATACACTTATCATAATTTCACATGTAACAACGTTATATATCCAACGGGGTCCACATTTAGGTTTAACGTTCAACCAATTCATATAACATCATATGAAAATAAATAATGTAGCAATCATATTGAGGAATCATGTTGGATCCCTCCAACCTGTCTCCCTGCATCACAGCTCATATATCCGAACATATACATGTATTACAGTTCAAAAAAGCTAATTCGTATATGATGAATCTTCTGCTACAACGCATGTAAAGTCAAAGGTGATCCGTTCCCAGATAGGAATATATATATATATATATATATATATATATATATATATATATATACACACACACACACACCGAAAACCATCAACAAAGCAATGAATCATCCAGACAACCAATTGTACATATAAGTATGTAAATAACAGTCAATACTATTATGTGGTACAATAATATATCGAAAAGTGTGAGTTAAACTCATCATCCATTCCAACGATAATTTACGTTGATTTTGTCTAATTTCAAACAGGCGTTTTAAATTAGATAAAATTCAAAATTTCCTAGAATTTCTCTAATCCACTTCGTACACGTAGTAATCTTCAATATGAACCCATTGCAACTGACATTGTGTCAATCAGATGTCGTATGAGCTAGATATTGCATTTACGGTTAATACGAGATTAAATGAACATTAAACTTAATTACTTGATTAAAATAAACCTCTCCACCTCCTCGCCACGTGACACAACCTCCCTCTCTTCTTCTCCAGATTTAAAATCCCGTTCCCTCCTCTTGTATAAAATCGTTGACCGCACTTTGACCTCGTCCCCACGTCGACGCAGTCACCAATCACCACTGCAGCCACCACAAAACACTCAGCGCAATTTTTTTTACCCCATCCTCACCTTTACATAAAACTCGATGCTCCCTTATTCACTTTGACCTGTTGCTTTTTGGGGCACGACCATGGTAACACGCACCACCAAAAAAGCACCTAGCTCTACCAAAATTCCACCATTCCCTCTTCTTCTCACGAGAAAGCTGCTACCCCAACTCCCATAGCCTATCACCTCGTCAATCGATGGAAACAGTGTGCCGTAGCTCGACTAGAAGAAGTCGGGTTCCCCTTAAATCAATCACACCAAAATCTGAAGGTGCCTGCTCGAAGTACATGAGCATACGAACTCCAAGAATCAAACCTTGAGTGATTTTATTCAGTATTCATTTTTATAATTTCTTGAAGTATTTGAGAAGGAGGCGGCTTCTCTTTTGATTTCACAGAGAAAATGGCTGGCTAATTCTATTTCAACTCGAGCTTTTAGTTAGTAGCCCCCTCTAAAAATTTAAAATTTTAAAGACAAAATTATCTTGGGAAGCTTTCTTCTCATTTATTCTGAATATTACGTAGTTTTCCACTACCCCCTAAAACATCAAACTTCCAAAACCTAACTTTTAAATCATTGCAAAAAAAATCATTTATAAACAAATATATGATAGATTCTGAAGTGGAAGATTCTTATCTCAATCGCAGCAGAAAATCATTTTTATTTTAAGTATTTTAAATTTTGAGAACAACAACAGATGTTTCAAAAATTATGTGATTTCATGTATATCCACGTAGCCGCAGTACTAGGTTCTATTGTCAACCTAGTAGCGTGTGTTTATACTCTGACAATGTAGAGACTCTGCGTGGAAGACGTGATATCCATGTACGCATCCTGCTGGTTTACATAGTAACCTCGCAAAAATAATAATAATTATATTCGAATTGTTTGCAAATAATGTCGAGGATAGTGTTCCAACCACGTAGCATATTTACGTGGTAATACAGATTACCTCGCTTCCTGCCTGCTTGGTTTTACACCTAACCATGTATTATTTTTGCATGGTTATACAACTGATCACGTATTTTCAGTGCATGGCTGTTACAGAAAGCGAAAAAAAAACTCAGATTGAATTCGAAACAAAATTACATGTTGGGTGCTAAGATGGAGATGAAAACGAGTTGTAGTAGCACCGAGAAGAAAACAGTCGACGTCAGAGTGGAAGAAACCCGTGTTTTTTTAGGGTTTTTGCTGAAAGGGTATTTGTGGAAACAACGGGGGCTACTAAGCGTTTTTGTGGGTGTACGAGTTTTTTTCTTTTCGAGGGGCTACTAACTAAAAATTCGGGTTGAAACAGAGCTTATAATACTTTGAGTTAAGATTATTTTATATTGTCATATTTTTTGATATTTTCATTATTATATATTATAATTTTTGTCGAATGTTTTAACCTCGCATGATCACATAACAAAGCCGATTGCCAAGAAAGTCGACATCTTGCTATATAACAAGATTCCAGACTCGATGAAACTGGTTTCATCGAATTCCGGGACCGTTTGCAAAAACACTATTTTCTTATGTTATAGAAATCGAATTATTATTTAATAGATTTTCAAACACTCCAATTCTTCGATAATAATTTAATATTATCATTCCTATTCAAATAGAATTTTACATAAGTTGCAGAATCAAATTGATTTCATGTTAAATTCCATATTCATTTATTCGAGTAATTTCAATATTTAATTACTATTTCATGATTCGGTTATTTTAAATAACTCATTTATTCTGAATTCAAGTTATTAAACTCTAATTTAATCACATTCATATTTAAATAAATTTAATATTCTTGTACTAATAATCAGGGTCATTACATTCTCCCCCCTTAAAAGGATTTTTTTCTTCTAAACCCACTAACTTTATTTCTAAAACTTACTTTCCAAAATAATGTTAAAATTTTCTAATTCCCGAACAAATTTTGGCAGCACCTTCTTTGTACGGCGCGATCTGGAAAAACCACAATTGCCACGCATGACCCCAATCAACCAAAAATAAAACGAAAACCAAGCGGCTACCCATATCTATGACATAAAATCCATCAAACCCAATCAATTACATAATTTTTCGGGAAACAAACTATATATATGAAATCAAAAGTGACTAGCGTCATTTGCTTCCATAAACCTGTTTATACTTACATAACCCAAAAGAGAGTTAACAATACAATCATATAATGCAATAACCCTTGTGCATAAACAAGTAAAATAATACCTATAACATGTGTAAACAACACAACAAGCATGTGCAATACCCCATATGATACAACTGGTAATAATAGTGAAGATCCATAAACAACAATCATATAACAATACCATTTAGTATCATAATCAATAACAATCATAACTCAGGGTTTACTCAGGTTTAAAAACCCCATAACCGCACAAGGATGATACACAATCCATTAAGCATCACCTTATGCTCATTAGCCTCAGGATATCACTTAACCAATCATTTATGCTGCCTCAAACAATTCAAAGAGTCAATCCCCAAATTCTCCACAAGTCAATAACATAGCATGAATTATTCTTAACCCATATGATTTACATAAGCCATTCGTACGTAATATCGAATTCAATCACTCATCCAGTGCGGACTCAGATATGGTTTCTTGATTAGAAACCAATGTTCTCCGTACATAGCCATGTAATACAATAGAAAATTACAGAATCATACAAAAAATCATGTATCTAACTTTGTAGTCAAGAGTCGAGTGGAAAACACTAACTCGGATTGGTATAAGATACCACAAAATCACATACTTGAATCTGGATCAAATTCTCCACAAGTTAATAGAGCCCAACGACTTACATAAGCCATTTGCATGAAATATTGAATTCAATCACCCACTCAATCACTTGATTTCATTTCCAGACTAGTGTCGCTCACTCTCAATCACTCCACCGCGAACTCAAATCTGGTTTCTTGATTAGAAACCGACATTCTCCTTATATAGCCATATACTACGATAAAGAATTACAGAATCATATCAAAAATTCTGTATCTAACTTCATTGTCAAAAATCGAGTGAAAAGTACTAACTCAAATTGGTATAAGATATCACAAAATCACACACTCGAATCTGGATTCAATCGCAAAATGAATAGAACAACCTACATAAATCATTCCTAGTTGGTTGTTTAATATTCCAATTCTTATTCATCTTCATTCTCATACTTAGTATTTTATTTTTATACTACTATCATTTATGAATTGATTCAAATAACTTACTCCAAGTTATCAACCATAATATAACTTAAGTCCATACACTTATATCATTCCAATACAACCGAAGAGTGTATATAAACGACCAATTTTTGTTTTTTTACTTAAATAAGTGTACTAATAAATTTAGAACTCTTCTTACTTTCAACTAATTCAAGTGTTAAATAAACTAAAATTTCCATTTTCATACACACTTAAGTTCTAAAACAATTTCTAAATACGATTATATTTCCCATAGTTCTTCCTATTTAAATTCTTATTATAAACATACTCGATTTCATATAAGTTAACAATTCATTCAATACTCACCCCAATTTCCAACATACTCTTATATTAGCTAAGCGTATAAACACTAACATGTTCATTTTACTTAACTCAGCTAGTTTAATAATTCAAAACTGGTTTAAACTCATTATTTATCAATTTTCATATTTGAAGAACTTCCATTTCTTTAATATTTTAGTTTTAAATCGCGAACTACCAAGCCATGATTTTTCTGAAAATTTGATTCACACATTCCTTAAAATCTACGAGATGAAAGTTAAATCTTTCTCTTTCATTAGAAAATTATATTCCAATAGGTCCGGATGATTCTTGTTTCAAAGATTTTCGACTTATTTTGGATCCTATACATTCGTTTAAACTTCAACTCGTAAATTATGAACTGCTGCTACACGACGATCTCATTTTAAATAAATTTAATTAAATAGTTCAAACTTTGTTAAGTTTATATTTTATAAACCTATTCTCTTATGCTTTAACATAAACTAGTTAGACATTTATATTCAACTTGGAAATATCTACTATCCAAAAGCATCGAACATTCTATTCTACATAATAGATGAAATATACCAAACATTATATCAACTGAGATGTAAAATCATATAACTCTAGTGCATATAATATATGCATCCATATTATAACTTAGTTGAAAACATTAGAGTTGAACTCTTGAATTTTATACTTCAAATAATCTGGATCCAGAACAGAAATCTATCCAAACTATCATTCGTGGTGGCAAGTTCTTACTTAGAAACTCAAAAATGAATTTCGATGATGCCATAATCTTCATCAACATTATTTTCTAGTGACCAAAGTAAGATCAACACTTTCAAATTCTTTTGAAATCATTTTATTCTAATAAACACTTCTAAACACTGCCAATATTTCTTTTAAGCTTTGAAAACCCTTTTCAAACTTACCGAAATTTCAAACTC
This sequence comes from Allium sativum, assembly GCA_030737875.1. Classification (NCBI taxonomy): domain Eukaryota; kingdom Viridiplantae; phylum Streptophyta; class Magnoliopsida; order Asparagales; family Amaryllidaceae; genus Allium; species Allium sativum. The sequence goes on along the minus strand of CM060921.1, from coordinate 360,151,989 downwards.
TTTGATTTTCAACTCAAACCCACTTCATGTTTATAAATATCGTTTATAAATTACACTTGCATACTTTTATTTAAATTCATTTTGAACAACTTCCATCCATATTTAATCCTTACCCAACATCATTGTCGAACGCTTTACAGTCAAATCGTGAAACTGAATTCACAAGGTTCTCATTTCCAATGTTCCCAGGTTATCAATCTACCCAACCCATACAAGAAAATGGATAAGATTACTCTTATCCAAACACTGTAGTTAATACCCGTAAGCCGGTTGAGTACTACTACAAATCAGTCAATAATAGCCAACACTCATAAATGGGTGGGCATGACTAATCAATCAATGAATGATAATAATATAATATCATCCTTACCTAACAACCAACTCATCAATACAACTATATTTAGTTATGAAAGTTCCTTTATATATAAAATATATAAATCTTGGTAACTTATTTCATTGACCAAATACGAAAACAATATCGAATTAAGTGACTTGTTCGAGTGTTTCAGAATCTTCACTAAAACAATGATCAATCGATTCATTCGAATCTAGAATTCAGAATTAACAAATCAAACTACCCAATACAAAATATTTTGTACTCACTAATAAGTACACACTCATATATATAATATATACTCTCAGAACTATATCTAAGTTGTTGCTAGCCCTATTTCTAGTGAGTTATAACCCCATACAAGCCTAGGTGTTCGTTAAACCTAAGCTCTGATATTAAATGAAACGACTCGAACTTTTCGGCTCTCGAAAATCAACATTAATACATCCTCTGTATTCATTTATCACAATTCAAGTGCCATAAAGATTGATAGTTAGGGAAAAAGAAAGGAGATAAAAGAAAGAAAATATATAACAAAATTTCAGATCGAAAGTAATCCATCTTGTTACCAACTCCTCTTCTGAAGCTCCAAAGTAATCCAAGTCCATTACGAAAATATACCCGGTCTGACCCGAGCATTATAATAAAATAACACTTGGATTAGGGTAGGCAACCGTGTGAGATAACTTTATATATATATATATATATATATATATATAACATACATCAACTAAATTTGACGCTGTACGCATGTCCATAACAGTTATCCTTTATCCTCTCAATGACATCCAACCATTTATTAAGAGAAGTATAGTTGTGTAATAGATAATGTCTAGGATGTAGAATATAAATTAAATCAAATAGCTGGAATGGTTACATTGGTTACATTAAATAACTATTAAGTGTACCAACGAAACCGATATGGGACGTTCACATATTGGATTTTTCCATTGGGGATCTCTCAATATAGATCCAAATTCCATGCACAAGGGTTATAAAGTACCTTCGAGCGTCGTATATCTCTAGATAAAATATATCATAAGGTAAACACAACTGGCCCATGCATGAAAACACCGGTGTGCACCACATAAAACCAAATTTACCTAACTCCTGCATGCAACTTCAAGGTGTTCCCACACGATTCGATAATAACATACACCGGATACGGAGTCAATATATCCTGCCACAGGTTAGCAAAACTCCAGATTGTGCTCCTACTTTGTTTTTAGCCATATCCGATGTCTAGGTTACTATCGACATCTTTCACACGAGTCTTCATCACTTAAACAAAATAAAAATTCCCAAAGTTGGGATCACACAACATAATATATCTCGGAATCACACATAGATTCCTCAATAGATCTCAGAATCACACACGAACTATATATAGTACATCAATAGATATCGGAATCACACAAAGATTCCTCAATAGATCTAAGAATTACTAAATGTGTTCGAGCCTCAATGGATCTCGAAATCCCACATAGACTTCACTTCACAACCGCTTCCAAAACATGGAACCCATATACTAGTTTTGAAGTGGTTTTCTATAAGTAGAACACTTAGCAATCCCAATCTCCTCAAAAATAGTCGTTAGATTTAAGGTCAAGTTCTATAGTCGATTGATCGACTATCAATTAACACAATAGACGATTATATATGGAAAACAGCCTTGCATAATTTCCATAACAAACAACCAAACATCCAAAGCATTATCAAGTCACAACATGATAAATAGTCAAAGAACAATTAACTCATATAAACAACTTCCAATCCCTTTCCCATTTAATCAATCTTTCATTAATTAAAACTACTTTTATTAGTAAATCTTCTTTTATTAATAAAAGTTTTTTTAACTAACTAAACTTCACTTGTCAAATAAGACTTCGCTTATTAACCAATAATTCATACTTGATTAATATTCCTTTATATACCAGTGTATATATTCAACTTATATATATAAAAGGGTATATGTATATTTTCTACTAATTCCCTTTTCCTTTATAGTCTATATACTTAAAAAGATCTTAATATACTTATCCCCTCCGGTATAAGTATAATTACAATTCATTTATAAGATTTTCTATTTTAAAATATAATCAAAGAGGTTAAAATCATTGTTTATTAAGAACCACTTCTCTTTTATAAGTTGAAAGATCTACTTCAATATCTTTATCCTGAAAGATCTCATACTTGTTTCTATCTTTAAAATCCCATTATTAAAGATCTAAGTATGCCCAAAATCATTAAACCGTGTATTTCAGTTTAACTATATTCCAAGGGTTTTAAAAAAACTGTTGCTAAAACACTGTTTACAACAACCCAAAATAATTCCTTTTATAATTATCTTTAATTTTCGTTTAAAGAATTAAGTATATAAACTTCATGGGTATAATCTGTAAGGATTAAAGACGAATGTTAATAACACATTGTCACGAAAACGCAACGCCATTTCTATATTTATTCTCATCTTTAAAATATTCCTTTAGAAATCTAATTATCAATAAATATTCAACAAGGTGAAATACTAGTGATTTCTAAATAATTGATTATAACAGGTGCGTTATAATCCAAAATCATTTCCAAATCATATTGTTAACAATATTTTTTATCAACACTCGAACTAGAACAGACAATGCATATATTTAGAGGTTTGATGCATGGATGATCCAAAGGCTATTTGAAATGAAGTCTTGAATCAGTGCTCTTTAGCTAACTTCACCATCCCCTAGGTGTCAAGTCCTTTAGTTAGAAGATTAGTTACCCTTCCATCAGGGGGTGAGTATCACGCCTACAAAACTATGAGGTCGATGACAGCCGTAAAGAAAGGATTTATTAGTTAAATGAAACTGAGGCCTTATTCAATAAGTCTTCAAATCTTGGATAAAATAATATACATTGTGTTGAGAAGAAACAGGCTAATGCCTCACAACACTCATCTTTGTCTTATAGTTATCACATTATCATCTTATATGATACTTCTGCATCGATCCGACCAATATAGGCCTTGGTTGCGTTAGTTATCAAGCCACAAGCTTATAGCAAGATCCCTTCTGAGGTTGGGTTGCATTAGGCTTACTATGGAAGAGCTGAATCACGTATAAAAGTTTAGAGGGGAAGAGTTTCAGTTTTACCTAAGACCTTCCTTCCTACGAAATAACCATGTTCAACCCTTTTATAAGAAAGGTTAGTGATAACTTCCTGCCTTATCATTGTAGACACATTATGATTATCAAATCAAGAAACACTGAAGTCCCAAATTCTTCCTCTTTATTGATTTTATATATATATATATATATATATATATTACAAGAATTGGAGAAATCCCGAATTTGATTTGGAAATTAGGGTTTGCTCTTTAGAGAAAAAGAGCGAGATTGGGAAATGAGAATTCGGTCTCCAAAATGAAACCCCTAGGGTCTTATTTATAGACAAATTAGGGCCCCTTTTGCTATTAGGTGATCAAAAACCCCTGTCTGCCACTTTTCCTTTAGGTTCCAGGAGTTCTGGCTCTTGGCCGCCTTTCTTTTTTGTTATGAGTGCCTTGCTTGTGGCTTTTTGAGGTGCCGGCTATAGCTTTCGGGGGAAAGGTCCCGGTCTTTGGAGTCTTTGGCTGATGTCACGTCTATCTTCTTTGTACTACTGATGAGCCTGGCTGTGCGAATAACTTTATGAGGTTTTCTACTTCCTTATGTGGGCTTCCAGTCATGGGTTCCCGTTCTTTCCGTTGACACTGTATAGAGCTTACTTTCATGATTCTAGTAAATGGTTGCTGGATTCGCCACCCCTGTCGGTATCAACACTAAGAAAATTAGTGTGGATAACTTATTTTCCCTTGATGTTCCAGCTTGCCTTTCGGCAGGTTTTTGACATGTATCTTGACCTTCCAGGGAGTTGCTTCTGGTGCTTCATCAGTTGTTTACTAGAGGAGCCTTTCGGTGGTCAGCTTATAGGGGTCCCAATGGCTAGCTCCCAGATAATTCTCTTATGCTTTGACCCCTGTGCTTTTCATGCTTCCGTCCCTTGATATACCAGCATTAAGCAAGTTAATACCGATAGCCCTTTCGTCCTTTTAGGTTCCGGTTGGTGGGATTCTTAGTCTTTCCCTTCATTGGCTTTCGGTCTTGGGAGACCTTCTGCTGATAGTGCCAGAACTACCCTGCCAGTATTTTTTTGTATATATTTTGAGCTTTTCACTTCATCAATGGTGTCAGTTGCACAATTCTTGGACTGTTTCTTTATGTTGTCGGCTTTTTCTTGTGTCGAACCTTAGCTGTCGGAAGATCTCTTTATGCTTGTGTCGGTCTGCTACCCCTTCATTACCAGCCTGTTCCGGTGTATTACTTTGGTAGTGACATTTTCCCCCTAGTGAATGGGTGTTTTTGACTTTTCAAGTCAAATTTCTTCCTTGGATTTTTCGTATTTCATCTGCATGAACTTCAACAACTAATTTTACATGTTAGAATCATCTTTTACACATTCGTTTTCATCGCTATTTGCATATATAATGGGTATGGAGTTGTTCGGGACCGATTGTCGATATTATACCAGACTTATGTCTTTTACATGCTATCAGAAAATAGGAGAAAGAGTTTAGGGGACTCCCTGGTTTTCAATTATGAATAGATATTATCGTTAATGTCGGATTCCATAATAAACCATCTAGGGTACCGCCTCTACAGGGATCTTTACCAATCCATCCTTGATTTGGGTATTAACGGACTGGAGGCCTGGAATTAACTTCTGTCGATAATGGAAATTCTGAATGACATTTATCCGAGTAATCAAGGATTGAAGACCAGAATCCTTCTTATGGTATTACCTGAAATCCTGAACCATCCTTCATTCAGGCAATTAAAGGTTGGGAACCAGAATTCCACTTCTAGCATTAACAGAAGTCCCAAACCAACCCTTATTCAGTTAATTTAAAGATTGAAGACCAGAATTCAACTTTTGGAATTAATTGAAGTCCCGAACGAACCCCTTATTTGGGTAATTTAAAGATTGAAGAACGGAATTGCACTTCTAGCATTAATAGGAGTCCTGAACCAACCCTTATTTGGGTAACATAAAGATTGATGACCAGAATTCCTCTTTTGGAATTAATAGAAGTCCTGAACCAACCCTTATTCGGGTAATTTAAAGATTGAAGACCATAATTCCACTTTTGGCATTAATAAAAGTCTGGAACCAACCCTTATTTGGGTAATTTAAAGACTGAAGACCAGAATTCCACTTCTAGCATTAATAGAAGTCCTGAACCAACCCTTATTAGGGTAATTTAAAAATTGAAGACAAGAATTCCACTTCTGGCATTAATAAAATTCCGAACCAACCCTTATTCGGGTAATTTAAAGATTGAAGACCAAAATTCCACTTCTGACATTATTGTTTCCATACCCCCATTTGGGCTTAATTTATGAAGCATAGGTTGTATGTGTTTTTTGAGCCACTTTCTGGGCTTTTATCGTCGAAGCAGAGGATGTACATGCTTTGTTGATCACTCTTTGGGCCTGTGCATCCGGTGCGCTTGGCTAGCTTATCCATAAGTAGGGTCCAAGAACTTACCCGACCTCTCTCCAGGAGGCGCCTTATCCTGACCATTATAGGCGATGATAAGGTCTTAGATGCTTAAACCGGGTCATCGTAGACGCAAAAACATGGATTACTATTTGGATGCTCTACCCTGATTGTCGTAGGCAATGATAGAGGTTTACATTCTACCCTCCTCCAAAGGGTGCCCTATCCTGACCATCGTAGGCAATGATAGGGTTTGCATTCCCTTCTGCGGATAACGCGGAACATAAGCAGAGATATGACGTGCTCTTCTATGAGCAGAGGTAGGACATGCTTAGTTCATAGCAGAGGCATGGCGTGCTCTTCTATAAGTAGAGTAAGGGCGTGTTAATTAGATGCTCTGCCACGACCATTCTGGTATGGGTCGAAGGCTTATGCTTTTGATTCTTTAATTTGGCCCTTCCTGTTTTAGGCATAGAGAAAGACTTGCACACCCCCGCGGAGGGTGCCTTGCGTTAACCAACCTTGGCGATGATAAAGGTTTCTATTCATTTGCAGTTTGACCCATTTTGGGTTAATTTGTGCCTTGAGAAGGTTTCCATACCCTTAGTTATGTGAATATCCTACGAGAAGACCTTTCTTTACTTGTCTATCATTAAGAAGTATGGTCTTAAATATTCTGAATTCCATATCCTTGGCACGAGATCGCCATTTGGTTTGCAAAGCCGATACATACCCGACATGAATTCTTGCTCGATGATTAAGGGTTCCTCCCAATTTGGACCATGTGTCCGATAGGTTTTTAGCATTGGCCATTACCCTTCGTAAGACAAATTCTCCTTTTGAGGAGGTTCTAGTCTTGACTTTCGAATTGTAGTATTTAGTGATCCTCCTTTGATAATCGGTTATTCTGATCGTAGCCTCATCTCTTAATCCTTATATTAAATATAAGGACTCCTTTTAACTCTTGATTTGATTCAAATGCATAAGTTGTTCCTCTGTGTGAAGGGATTTTGACCTCAATCTGATGCATGGCTTCGCATCCATATGTCAAAGAAAATGAAGTATGCCCTATTGCTATTTTGGTGGAAGTTCTATATGCCCAAAGTACCAGGGGTAATTCTTCAGCTCAATTTCCTTTGGCATGATTTAGTCTTTTCTTGAGGATGGTTTTTATGGTTTTGTTTGCAGCTTCAATGACTCTATTTGCTTTTGGACGGGCTACCGAGGAAAAGCTTTCGATCGTTCCATTCTTATCGCAAAACCGAGTGAATTCTTCGCTCTCCAATTATGTTCCATTGTCTAATATGAGCTTGTAAGGTATCCCAAAGCGAGTAACGATATTCTTTATCACAAATCTCAACACCTTTTTAGATGTGATTGTCGGAAGGGATTCTGCTTCTACCCACCTGGTAAAGTAATCGATGGCCACTACGACGTACTTAGCTCCACCTTTGGAGATTGGAAGGGATCCGATCAAGTCTATCCTTCATACATCAAATGGCCAAGGGCTTGAGATAGTGGTTAACTCGCTAGGAGGAAGTTGGGGTATTTTGGAAAATCTTTGATGTTTCCCATATTTCTTGATATACTCAATTGCTTGGTTAATCATTTGTGGTCAATAATAACTTTGTCACACGAATCTTTTGGCTAATTTAATTCCATTACAATGATCCCCATACAAACCTTCATGTGCCTCCTTCAATAGGTTGGATCCATTTTCAATGCTTGCACATCTTAGATAGGGGAGTGAGTGCCCTTTCTTATAGAGAATCCCATTTGTAATCACAAATATGGGGGCTTGGTGTTTTATCCTCCTTGCATCATGCTTGCTAAGGGGTAGGGCTCCGTTCAGAAGGTACCCTACTATAAGAGCTATCCTGGTATTTTCATAGTGGAAATTTATCTCTGCTGAAGAAGGTTCTTTGCCAGAAGCATTCTCCCTATCCTTTTCATCCCCCCTTTTCGAAGTTTGGGATCTAGTTAGGACTAATAATTCTTTTCTTGTTTCAGGCTCTTCATGCTTAATACTGGGTCTTTCCTGGTATCCCACAGGGATACTTTGAGTTTCGGGTGCCCTCGGGAACTGGCCAATTTGACTAGTGAATTATCTTGGGTATTCTCCCCTCTGGGTATTTTACGTATTGAGAAATCCTCAAAATGGGAAAGCATCTTTAATATCCTTTTTACATATAGGGCTAACTGTGCATCCTTGGTATGTTAGGTTTGCTTTATCTGATTTACCACTAGTTGTTAATCAATAAAGATCTCTATTCTAGGAATCTTTAACTATAGCGCCAGATTTAACCCTGCCATCATTGATTCGTATTATGCCACATTGTTAGTAGCTAAGAGCCCTAACTTCATGGCATAGTGAAAACAATGTCCATCAGGTGTAATTATGACGTAACCTGTCCCTTCTCCTTATTCATTTGAGGCTCCATCCATAAACAGTTGCCACTTAGCCTTTAAATCATTCTCTTTAGTTGACTGTTCTGTAATAAAGCTTGTGCATTCATTCACGAAGTATGTAGGAGCTTGTCCTATGATTGCTGCTCGAGGTTGAAATTCAGTCTCATATTGGCTAAGTTCAATCCCCCAGTTTATTAACCATTTGGATGTTATTGGTTTGCTGAAAACTTGTTTAAGAGGAAAGCTAGTCAAGACCTTAATAGGGTGTGCTTGGAAGTATCCTCTAAGCTTTCGTGCTGCAAGTATTAGGCAATATGCTAATTTTTCCATCTTGGGGTATTGGGTTTCTGCATCCTTTAACCTCCTGCTGACGTAGTAAATTGGATGTTGAGTGTTATTACTCTCTCTTATATGGACTGAGCTTACTGCATACTCTGAAACGACCAAATAGAGTATAAGTCTTCTCCCTTCTTGGGACTGGACATAATCGGGGGTCTTCCCATGTAGTACTTTAATTCTTGTAAGGCCTTTCTACATTCTTCGTTCCATTCGAAATTCTTCTTTTTCTTTATAACATCAAAGAAGTGGACACACTTGTCAGTGGCTTTGAAAATGAACCTACTGAGGGCTGATACCTTTCCGTTTAAGCTCATGATTTCCTTGCTTATTTTGAGTTTTTCCATATCCTCTATGGCTTGAATTTGGTCAAGACTAGCCTCAATGTCATGCTCACTTACATGTATCCTAGGAATTTTCCAGATTGGACCCCAAAAGAACACTTCTGTGGATTTAACTTCATTTGGTAACTTCATAGGATGTTGAACATCTCTTCTAGGTCCTTTAAATGACTTTCCGCTTTGGCGGACTTTATTAGCATGTCATCCACATATACTTCCATGTTTGTAACGACCCGGATTTTCAAACGACTTTGGTTATCGGCATAAGCTCGATGTCGATAACCAAAACATCGAAAAATCCTGGTAATTAGTGAAAGAAATTAGAGGGTGAGGAAAGATAAGATAGAAACTTAGAATAGAAGAAGAAGAAGAAGACAACATCAGAGTAACACGAATCTCACAGCGGAACGAATAAATATATTTCATAACATAACTTTGAAATACAAATTTGTACTTGAATATACATGTCATTATCAAAGTACATCACTTACAACACCGCGGAAATAACTATAGCTATATGATCCTGAAGCCTCCTGCTCCAGCTCTTCCAGTATATCTGTAAATCCTGACTACTTGACTGCCCATACAAATTTAGGCACCCAAGAGTTTAGGGAAAACAACAAAGTAAACTCCGGGTCAGTCAAGGGACTGGTATGAGTAAAACAGTTTAAAACAGTTCGAACAAGTAAACGATATCTCATAAGACCATGCCGCATAACAGAACGGGTTTTTCCCTTATGAGAATCCAAAATATCTTTATATCAAAAACCTTTTGATATTATAATAATGTCTATCAACCCCAGTATATATATAATCATCTAGCAGAAATGCTTTCATCTCACGTTCTACATATATAGTATACAATCAAAACCGCAAGCACGTATTGGGTAATGGATTTCCAACTATGACAAGGTATGGAACCACCTTTTGCTAATGTACCTCTAGAGAGGAATACACTGGGTTCAACAAGAACATCTTGCAACCCGGCCACACATGACCGACCACTCATTTCGGTTGAGTGTATCGAATGTATATCACCAACAGTTGGGATCAGCAACCATTTCCCGAATGGGACAGCATCAACAATAGATTTTTAGAAGTAAATGAAACTCTAGATCAGGTGATTATACACCCTACTTCGGTGCGACCGACTTAGCCATGCTGCCTGCCCGATTTCTGTCATTTACCGGATGATGAGGCTAGAAGCTACGCTTTATCATCATACCAGATTCACTTTAAATGCCACATCGTCAAATCCATCAAATCACCGATTGACGTCTACAACAATACATTATGTGTTAGCTAAAAGAAGTTTCCTTCTCCGCCTCCACTCTTGGTACGGTTGGAGAAATCAATATACGTGATCGTCTGGAAATACTCTGTCAGACATTCATCCATACAAGTCACCCAGGAACAGGATGAACTGAAGGCACTATTTCTATTACTAGAAAAAGTCCTTGCACTCTACTCCGTCTTCGATTATCTTTATATAATCTGATTCGCACGCTACTGCCGATATGGAGTGGTTCTTCGGATAATAATCCAACCGGTCTCTCCATATTGACAACGATGGTCAAAACTTCGATAGTCTATGATTTAACTATCGAATAAAAACAAGTGTTTCGATAGTCGATGATTTAACTATCGAATAAAACAAGTGTTCAACCAAACATCCAACAATCACTGAACCTTTAATTAATATTCCATTAATTAAATCTATTCTCTATTTCTTTATCAATATTTGTTAACCAAATATTTTCAATAACCATGTTGGCCCTTTTGCGTTATTTGGAAAACATTTCCGAATATCACCTTCTTTTATTTTCTACACTAGGAAATATTCATTATTCTATTTCCAAGCTTTGCACATATTTGGGTTAAAACAGATGTTGTGTAAAACATCGTTACGACAACCCAAATACAGTGTTTAACTAATTCTTATTCCACATTGATCTTCGAGCCTAAATCTTGCTACTTATCGGTATATCATGAAATCAACCAAGTTGGGGTATAATTACCTCTCAGACCTTGACTGAATAACATTTAACGTCAAAACAGACAAGACTACTTACTCGAATAACCAATACCATACAACTGATTATTCACCTTTAAACACATATACATTTTCTCTTTCTATTCTTACTAGATTTTATTCCTGTCTTCCTTTTTGATTATACTATTCTATTTCTAAGTTCGTTTTCTTATTGACTTCTATATATTTTGATATGTTAATTTCTAACTATCAAATTATCTTAAAAATATTCTATCTCCTTAAATTCCCGGAAAAATTCGCCATAACCTCCTTTGTACCGGGAGCATCGGGAAATTTCAAATAGCTTTCCCAGTCCTTCTCATCTCAAAAAAAAAAAGCCAAGCGGCTAGCCGATACGGCGCATAAAATCTCATATGGAAATTAAATACGTACCTTTTTGTCGGGCATTCTATTTATTTCACTTCTATACTTTATTCCATACCTGTCTCCTGTATGTCTATACCTGTCCAATCTATTTTAACTATACCAATCGTTTTAACTCAATTTGTTAATTAAATCTGTTACTTAACTTTTCAGTCTATTTCACCTTCATATTTGAACATGACATGTTCAAATATATTTTAACTGCATATTAACAAATTCTAATTATACTCATACTCTCGTTCCCTTATCGACTTCTTATTCAAATTCCAATTCAATTCTATTTGAATTCTTTTTATTTAAACTTCATTTGAATTCTATTTTCAAATTCTATAGTTTAAAGTCCATTTGAATTCTCTATTCAAATTCTATAGTTCTAAAGTCCATTTGAATTCTCTGCATTATTTATAAACAACGTTTATAACTTCAATTCAAATCCCATCTTTCCATTTATAAACAACGTTTATAAATTCAATTCAAATCCCATATTTTCATTTATAAACAAAGTTTATAAATTCAATTCAAATCCCATCTTCCATTTATAAACAAAGTTTATAAATTCAATTCAAATCCCATCTTCCATTTATAAACAAAGTTTATAAATTCAATTACTTGTTTTATATACCTTCAAAGCAAGTTAATATTTTCTATAGTTTTATTTAAAATTCAAATTCTATTTATAAAAATAGAATTTCCTTTTTAAATATCAAATACCCTTTCCGATATTTTTATGAATCAATATTCAAGCCCCAGGGATATTTTAAACAATCAAACCAACCAATTTTCAGTCATTTGATTTTTAACACATCATGTAGGAATATATATGAAATCAAACAAACAACAAACAAATAATATATTTTTGAGGAGTCTAGTTGGATTCCTCCAACCTGTTTTCCTGCATCCACAGATGTTAGTCAACATAGTAATACCCATCCTGCTTCGAGGCAGGATATCACGGTATAGAAGGTCATCCACTAATCATAGCGTGGGGCGTATAGGGTAATTATCCGCTAATAATACCGCGAGCATCCGCTAATGAAACTGCGGGAATCCAACCAACCATCAACCCAATATATATAATAGTCAACCAATCCTAGATAACTAATATATTTTTAACAGCGATAAATAAATATTTAAAGCATCCAACAATCAACACACAAATATTTTTAACAAATAAAAATATTTCTAATCAAACAGGTGAGTGAGATTTACTCACCAGGGTTTTAATTGCAGATCCGACCATTTAAATCGAACGATACTCGATTTAAACTAAATTCCAAAATTGATCTCAAATGACTCCAAAAAACTCCAAACTCAATTCCCTTGCGAAGCTTAAGCCTTTTCGATTCCAAATGAATTTCGTTTCCGTTGAAAACTATTATCATATGCAAGTGTTGTTATTATATTTTTCCCAGTTCGTATATATAAGGTAAACATTATTAATATATTTAATTAATTAACTTTTTACCTTAATCCCCTTATGATAATTTATTTTTCTTGAATTGAAATATAATCAACAACTTAAATTAAAATTAAATTACCTTACTAAATTGCATTTCCACTCATCCCAGGACTGCTCCGACCACCACACTCATCAACTTAGATCATCATAGAAAAATTGAACTCCTCTGTAACAATACCCTTCACTTCTCTAAGTCGACAACTGCACTCTTTGATGACTTTTATCTCGTCACAGCCCCTCTTTCCTCAACTCGCATTCCCCTTCCCGTATCGCAACTTCCCCCTTCCATATACAAAGTTGCGCGATGGTTCTCCCACCCCAAGTCCATCGAACTCCATCTCGACACCGGCTGCTCCAAACCAAATTCGAAACTCTCCATAACCTCAAGAACAAACGAACTCCACCTCACCTTGGCGAGCGACGCTGGATTCCATGCCGAACTCTGGTAATCGGTTGGCTTCAAATGGTGAACCGCGATCTCGATCTCTCTTTCCCCTAATGTATTCGCACCCCTATCGAATGTCGAAACCCCCCTCTGCCATTCGCCTAGGTCACGGTTTCGCCCCTTTTCCCTATTTCCGATTTGAGGAAGTAAAAGAAGCCGACCACGGCTTTGATTTTTGTTTGAGTAAGGGAGTGGTCATTTGATTTTGCTGAGGCTTTCGGTATTGAAGAAACGAGAGAGGGATAGGCTTTGATTTTATAAAGGAAGGGGTGTGGTTTTTGATTTGAACACCACGGCATGTTGTTTGTGGTAAAAGAAGAGACACGGGTTTTGAATTTGTGGAGGAGAAAGGGGTGCGTGGTTTAATAAGGCCCAATGATTTTATCTATTAATTTATTTTCCTTTGAATTGAACCGGTATCTTTTAAATTAAATACCCATGATGCCGAACTCCTTTCTGAACCCAACAACTGACAATTCTAGGGTAATACCCGTATTCCGGACACACTGGGATAGGTCACGAAGTCTGATTCGATCGTCTATGAAGATATTAATTTAAATTGATATAATTTAAATTTCAAACTATTTATTCTCCTTGATAATATTCAAATATTATTACCGTTAAAATTTCATATTAAATTCTTGAACTGTTTTCAATTCAAATTAAATTTTGAATTCAACTAAATCCATTTTCTTATTCTGATAATTTAATATTTTCAATATTAAATTGAAATTGATTTTTAAATCGATAACTCCCTATAAAAATTGATTTATTTACTTAACTCAATATTTAAATCCATATTAAACATTTTAAAATTAACCCATAAGAATCCGGGTCATTACAATCTTCCCCACTTAAAATAATTTCGTCCTCGAAATTGCTAAGGTAGAAAAAGTGCTACCAACCCATTTATCTTTTCAAAACTTATTTATGTTGATACTCAACATTTCAAACTTCCTTGCATAACTCTCTTTCGAATAGATCCCTATTCGATAACTCCTCCCTTCGAATAACTATATTTGATAATCTCTCTATCAAATAACTAGATTCGAAAACCTTTCTTTGAATCAACTATATTCGATTTTCTCTATTCAATTTACTCATATCAATTAACCTATTGGATTTAACTCTTATCGATTAACTCCATCGAATAACTAAATTCGATAACTCCTTCGAATAACCAATATTCTACAACTCACTTCGATTAAACTAATCGATAACTCTTTTCGATTAAACTATAATCGATAACTCCTTTAATTCTATTCGAATAACTAATATTCAATTTAACTCCATTCGCTTGACTCTAGATCGCAGCGATCACAATGGTTACGCCTGATTCCCCCAGGAAACATCCGACCGCCCTAGGCTATCTGCAGCCCTGCGACTTACGCTAGCAGTCGTACGAAATGGCACTTATCTTGAGTAACTATGTTTGACTAACTCTATCTCAATAACTATATTCGATCAACTTTTAATTGGATAACTAACATTCAATTAAATCCTAATTCGATTAACTATGTTCAATTTAATTCTATCTGGTTAACTCTAAATTTGAAATAACAATTATTCGATAAATTTTAATTGAATAACAAATATTCAATTAACTCTACGGATTAACCCTAACTGATTAACTCTAACTGGTTAATTCTTACTCTAATCGATTTATTCTAACACTAATCGATTATTTCTAACTCTAATTGACTTCTCCAATTCGAATATCTCCTATTGGATAACGTTCATTCATTTATAAAGATTTACTTTTAGTAACGGTTCTTTACTTTATAAATGTTCTCTTTAATAACGTTACTTCACTTATACAAGTGTTGTATACCCCTTCTATTTAAAACTATCGGTGTTAAAAACCAATATCTCTTCTCTATATAAGTTCAGACTTATATATTCCATTTATCGAATGATAAATATTTAATTTAATTTATAAACTGTTATTTATAAATTAATCTTTTCTATTTATCTGTTAAAAACAGATTTCCATTTTCTATTCATCTTCTATATATTCCTTCGATTAAATTCTATTTATTTAACAAATAAATATCTCATTTATAACATTCTATTTATTTTCTATAAATAAATATTTCCATTTAATCTATTTGTAAATGTTTTACAAATATTCCCTTCTAAATTCTATTTGTAAATGTTTTTACAAATATTTCTCCTTTTATTTGTTTGCACATAACTTCCTTTGTATTTGTGTTACAAATATATTTCCTTTATATTTGTTATACAAATATATTTTCGTTTTAACTCTTTTGGTTTTTTTTCCTTTATTCACACCCAATTCATATTTCATTCACATGATTTTACTCAATTTATCCATTTCGATCCATTTAACTTACTTAAGTTAAATTTAATTTCAATCATTCAAATTCCCATTAACTAGTTGCTAATTAACCGTTTTGCCTATTTCACCCTTTTTATTTGAATATAACTTGTTCAAATAAAAAGTCAATTTAATTATAGACTAATCTAATTATATTTTCAACTCGAGTTATATATTCGATTTCGAATATAAATTCTCAATCTCTTCACTTATCAAAAACCCAGTTTCGATTCAAATTTCCTTTAACTAATTATTCTCCAATTTAGTTAATTCTATTTAACCATTTAAAATATGATTTTTGTCTTTAAAATCATTTCACCTACTTCACTGGAGTTCATATTTATTTTATATCTCCAGTCTGGATTTTTCTAATGCCAATTCGGATTTTATTTCCTAAAAATCCTTTTATTTATTTAATTAAACCGTTATGGTTTTATAATGGTTCTGGCGCTGCTTTTCTAAAAAATTGATTTTGATATAACTCAAAATCTATACGACGAAATCTAGATTTTTCTCTTTCATTAGAAAACTATTGTTCAACCGGTCCCGACGATTCTTGTTTCAAAGAATTCCGACTTCAATTGAGTTCTGTATACTAAATTGAAGTTCGAATCGCCAATTTACGAACTGCCGCGTTACAGCGAGCTCGTTTTAATTATATTTATAAATATAAACGTTTTAACTTTGTTTATAATAAACTCAACTCCATTCTGATATATTTTTAATATATATCAAATCCATTTCACATAATATTCCCGATCTATTTCTCTTCAAATATTCAAGTTCTCTACATTTGCAATATTCAAATTCCGTTTGAATTTCTTTATTCAAACTCTATATTATTTCCTTCTACTCAATTTCTATTTGAATTTTCTTCTATTCAAATTCTATTTCAAATCCTTATCTTCAAATTCAATTTGAATTTCTTATCTTAAATTTCTATTTGAAATCCTTCATTCAAAACTCATTTCAAATCCCTTATTCAAATTCCGTTTGAAATCCTTTATTCAATTTCTATTTTAAATTCATTTGTTCAATTTCTATTTGAAATCCTTTGAATTTAAATTCTATTTTAACTCCTTTTATTTAAAATTCTATTTCAAACTTTATATTTTCTTGAATTCTAATATTCAACCTCCACTTTATATTCTCTTTGAAATTCTATTTAACCAAATTCCATTTGAATTCTAATATTCAAATCTCTATTTGACTTTTCTTTATTCAAATCCATTTGAATTCCTTTGAATTCAAATTCCATTTTAACTCCTTTAAATTCTATATTCAAAGTCTATTTCAATTGCTATTTGAATTCTATATTCAAATTTATTTGAATTCTCTATATTGAATTTCTATTTGAAATCTATATTCCAATTCCCATTTCAAAATTCCTCTGAAGTAACATAAATATATACATATATTTATATCTATCTCAAATTCAAACCATTTGAATTTTCAAACAACTTGTTTCTTTCAAACAAATTTCCATCAAAACTTTTCTAAGGCAGCAATTCATCACTTAGAAACTCGAAAATGAACACTGATGATGTTGCGACCATCATCAGAATTATTTCCCAGCTACTGAATGAGTCCAGTGCTATATTTCTTTCAAAATCCATTTAGAAAAATATTTTCCAAACTCCCAGGATTTTAAATTCTGAATTTTGGTTGAAATTCAATTTCAATTTATCACATTTGTATATTTGATTTCATATACAAATTCCATTGGTTATATATAACTATTTCTGTTTTTTTTATCTTATTCGATTATAATCCTAACAATCAACTTAACTATTTAAAAACAATATCGTGTCCAATCTTCTGTTCAAGTGTTTATAAACTCCTATCGACATCGTGACGTCCCACGATTCGACCAAAATTTATAATCCACTCAACAAACTAGTCAACACAATATAAAACAGTTTTTATATCAAATAACAAATACGCTCTCTCGTATATATATACACTCAAACTCAATCTAGGGTATTACTAACCCTATCTCTACCGAGTCACGCCACAGAGCCAAGTAATTCTTAACTTAAGCTCTGATACCAACTGTAACGACCCGGATTTTCAAACGACTTTGGTTATCAACATAAGCTCGATGTCGATAACCAAAACATTGAAAAATCCTGGTAATTAGTGAAAGAAATTAGAGGGTGAGGAAAGATAAGATAGAAACTTAGAATAGAAGAAGAAGAAGAAGAAGACAACATCAGGGTAACACGAATCTCACAGCGTAACGAATAAATATATTTCATAACATAACTTTGAAATACAAATTTGTACTTGAATATACATGTCATTATCAAAGTACAACACTTACAACACAGCGGAAATAACTATAGCTATATGATCCTGAAGCCTCCTGCTCCAGCTCTTCCAGTATATCTGTAAATCCTGACTACTTGACTGCCTATACAAATTTAGGCACCCAAGAGTTTAGGGAAAACAACAAAGTAAACTCCGGGTCAGTCATGGGACTGGTATGAGTAAAACAGTTTAAAACAGTTCGAACAAGTAAACGATATCTCATAAGACCACGCCGCATAACGGCACGGGTTTTTCCCTTATGAGAATCCAAAATATCTTTATATCAAAAACCTTTTGATATTATAATAATGTCTATCAACCCCAGTATATATATAATCATCTAGCAGAAACGCTTTCATCTCACGTTCTACATATATAGTATACAATCAAAACCGCAAGCACGTATTGGGTAATGGATTTCCAACTATGACAAGGTATGGAACCACCTTTCGCTAATGTACCTCTAGAGAGGAATACACTGGGTTCAACAAGAACATCTTGCAACCCGGCCACACATGACCGACCACTCATTTCGGTTGAGTGTATCGAATGTATATCACCAACAGTTGGGATCAGCAACCATTTCCCGAATGGGACAGCATCAACAATAGATTTTTAGAAGTAAATGAAACTCTAGATCAGGTGATTATACACCCTACTTCGGTGCGACCGACTTAGCCATGTTGCCTGCCCGATTTCTGTCATTTAACGGATGATGAGGCTAGAAGCTACGCTTTATCATCATACCAGATTCACTTTAAATGCCACATCGTCAAATCCATCAAATCACCGATTGACGTCTACAACAATACATTATGTGTTAGCTAAAAGAAGTTTCCTTCTCCGCCTCCACTCTTGGTACGGTTGGAGAAATCAATATACGTGATCGTCTGGAAATACTCTGTCAGACATTCATCCAGACAAGTCACCCAGGAACAGGATGAACTGAAGGCACTATTTCTATTACTAGAAAAAGTCCTTGCACTCTACTCCGTCTTCGATTATCTTTATATAATCTGATTCGCACGCTACTGCCGATATGGAGTGGTTCTTCGGATAATAATCCAACCGGTCTCTCCATATTGACAACGATGGTCAAAACTTCGATAGTCTATGATTTAACTATCGAATAAAAACAAGTGTTTCGATAGTCGATGATTTAACTAACGAATAAAACAAGTGTTCAACCAAACATCCAACAATCACTGAACCTTTAATTAATATTCCATTAATTAAATCTATTCTCTATTTCTTTATCAATATTTGTTAACCAAATATTTTCAATAACCATGTTGGCCCTTTTGCGTTATTTGGAAAACATTTCCGAATATCACCTTCTTTTATTTTCTACACTAGGAAATATTCATTATTCTATTTCCAAGCTTTGCACATATTTGGGTTAAAAACGATGTTGTGTAAAACATTGTTACGGCAACCCAAATATAGTATTTAACTAATTCTTATTCCACGTTGATCTTCAAGCCTAAATCTTGCTACTTATCGGTATATCATGAAATCAACCAAGTTGGGGTATAATTACCTCTCAGACCTTGACTGAATAACATTTAACGTCAAAACAGACAAGACTACTTACTCGAATAACCAATACCATACAACTGATTATTCACCTTTAAACACATAAACATTTTCTCTTTCTATTCTTACTAGATTTTATTCCTAGTCTTCCTTTTTGATTATACAATTCTATTTCTAAGTTCGTTTTCTTATTGACTTCTATATATTTTGATATGTAAATTTCTAACTATCAAATTATCTTAAAAATATTCTATCTCCTTAAATTCCCGGAAAAATTCGCCATAACCTCCTTTGTACCGGGAGCATCGGGAAATTTCAAATAGCTTTCCCGGTCCTTCTCATCTCAAAAAAGAAAAAGAAAAAGCCAAGCGGCTAGCCGATACGGCGCATAAAATCTCATATGGAAATTAAATACGTACCTTTTTGTCGGGCATTCTATTTATTTCACTTCTATACTTTATTCTATACCTGTCTCCTGTATGTCTATACCTGTCCAATCTATTTTAACTATACCAATCGTTTTAACTCAATTTGTTAATTAAATCTGTTACTTAACTTTTCAGTCTATTTCACCTTCATATTTGAACATGACATGTTCAAATATATTTTAACTGCATATTAACAAATTCTAATTATACTCATACTCTCGTTCCCTTATCGACTTCTTATTCAAATTCCAATTCAATTCTATTTGAATTCTTTTTATTTAAACTTCATTTGAATTCTATTTTCAAATTCTATAGTTTAAAGTCCATTTGAATTCTCTATTCAAATTCTATAGTTCTAAAGTCCATTTGAATTCTCTGCATTATTTATAAACAACGTTTATAACTTCAATTCAAATCCCATCTTTCCATTTATAAACAACGTTTATAAATTCAATTCAAATCCCATATTTTCATTTATAAACAAAGTTTATAAATTCAATTCAAATCCCATCTTCCATTTATAAACAAAGTTTATAAATTCAATTCAAATCCCATCTTCCATTTATAAACAAAGTTTATAAATTCAATTACTTGTTTTATATACCTTCAAAGCAAGTTAATATTTTCTATAGTTTTATTTAAAATTCAAATTCTATTTATAAAAATAGAATTTCCTTTTTAAATATCAAATACCCTTTCCGATATTTTTATGAATCAATATTCAAGCCCCAGGGATATTTTAAACAATCAAACCAACCAATTTTCAGTCATTTGATTTTTAACACATCATATAGGAATATATATGAAATCAAACAAACAACAAACAGATAATATATTTTTGAGGAATCCAGTTGGATTCCTCCAACCTGTTTTCCTGCATCCACAGATGTTAGTCAACATAGTAATACCCATCCTGCTTCGAGGCAGGATATCGCGGTATAGAAGGTCATCCACTAATTATAGCGTGGGGTATATAGGGTAATCATCCGCTAATGATACCGCGGGCATCCGGTAATGAAACTGCGGGAATCCAACCAACCATCAACCCAATATATATATATAATAGTCAACCAATCCTAGATAACTAATATATTTTTAACAGCGATAAATAAATATTTAAAGCATCCAACAATCAACACACAAATATTTTTAACAAATAAAAATATTTCTAATTAAACAGGTGAGTGAGATTTACTCACCAGGGTTTTAATTGCAGATCCGACCATTTAAATCGAACGATACTCGATTTAAACTAAATTCCAAAATTGATCTCAAATGACTCCAAAAAACTCCAAACTCAATTCCCTTGCGAAGCTTAAGCCTTTTCGATTCCAAATGAATTTCGTTTCCGTTGAAAACTGTTATCATATGCAAGTGTTGTTATTATATTTTTCCCAGTTCGTATATATAAGGTAAACATTATTAATATATTTAATTAATTAACTTTTTACCTTAATTCCCTTATGATAATTTATTTTTCTTGAATTGAAATATAATCAACAACTTAAATTAAAATTAAATTACCTTACTAAATTGCATTTCCACTCATCCCAGGACTGCTCCGACCACAACATTCATCAACTTAGATCATCATAGAAAAATTGAACTCCTCTGTAACAATACCCTTCACTGCTCTAAGTCGACAACTGCACTCTTTGATGACTTTTATCTCGTCACAGCCCCTCTTTCCTCAACTCGCATTCCCCTTCCCGTATCGCAACTTCCCCCTTCCCTGTACAAAGTTGCGCGATGGTTCTCCCATCCCAAGTCCGTCGAACTCCATCTCGACACCGGCTGCTCCAAACCAAATTCGAAACTCTCCATAACCTCAAGAACAAACGAATCCACCTCACCTTCGCGAGCGACGCTGGATTCCATGCCGAACTCTGGTAATCGGTTGGCTTCAAATGGTGAACCGCGATCTCGATCTCTCTTTCCCCTAATGTATTCGCACCCCTATCGAATGTCGAAACCCCCCTCTGCCATTCGCCTAGGTCACGGTTTCGCCCCTTTTCCCTATTTCCGATTTGAGGAAGTAAAAGAAGCCGGCCACGGCTTTGATTTTTGTTTGAGTAAGGGAGTGGTCATTTGATTTTGCTGAGGCTTTCGGTATTGAAGAAACGAGAGAGGGATAGGCTTTGATTTTATAAAGGAAGGGGTGTGGTTTTTGATTTGAACACCACGGCATGTTGTTTGTGGTAAAAGAAGAGACATGGGTTTTGAATTTGTGGAGGAGAAAGGGGTGCGTGGTTTAATAAGGCCCAATGATTTTATCTATTAATTTATTTTCCTTTGAATTGAACCGGTATCCTTTAAATTAAATACCCATGATGCCGAACTCCTTTCTGAACCCAACAACTGACAATTCTAGGGTAATACCCGTATTCCGGACACACTGGGATAGGTCACGAAGTCTGATTCGATCGTCTATGAAGATATTAATTTAAATTGATATAATTTAAATTTCAAACTATTTATTCTCCTTGATAATATTCAAATATTATTACCGTTAAAATTTCATATTAAATTCTTGAACTGTTTTCAATTCAAATTAAAATTTGAATTCAACTAAATCCATTTTCTTATTCTGATAATTTAATATTTTCAATATTAAATTGAAATTGATTTTTAAATCGATAACTCCCTATAAAAATTGATTTATTTACTTAACTCAATATTTAAATCTATATTAAACATTTTAAAATTAACCCATAAGAATCCGGGTCATTACAATGTTTCTCCCTATTTGCTCTTGGAACATTCTATTGACCAGCGTTTGGTATGTTGCTCCCACGTTTTTCAATCCGAAAGGCATCACATTGTAACAAAATGTTCCCTACTCGGTGATAAAACTTGTGTGCTCTTCGTCGGGTTTATGCATGAGAATTTGATTATACCCGGAGTAAGCATCTATTAAGGACAATATCTTGTGTCCACTTGTTGCATCAACCAACTGGTCTATTCGCGAGAGGGGGTAGCAATCCTTTGGGCAGGCCTTGTTTAAGTCCGTATAATCAATGCATATCCTCTATTTCTCGTTGGACTTCTTTACTAGCACAAGATTGGCTAGCTGTTTGGGATAAAAAACTTCTAGAAGGAACCCGTTTGTTTCTAACTTCTTCCTTTAAAGCCTCTGATCGGTCTCTATTATATTGCCTCTTCTTCTGTCGGACTGGGATTACAGAAGGGTTAATGTTTAGGGAATGGCTCATGATAGAAGGATTGGTTCCGACCATGTCTGAATGAGTCCAAGCAAAAACATCCTTGAGTTGCAAGAACCGAACTAGGTCACCTCTCAAGAGTTTTGTTAGTCTTTTCCCTATGTTGATGACTTTGGCCTTATCCTTTGAATCGACGTTTACTTCTTCCAAATCTTTATTGGTTTTAACCCTTTAGTGTCTCCTCTAGAATCCAAGTCTGTGACAATTTCTTCTGCTTCGGTCAAGTTTATGTTATCAACTCTCTTTCTTTTTTGCCTCAAAGAGGTGTACCTACCATTTGTACGTTTGTTAGCTTTATTAATTTTTATTCTAGCTTCGAATGTTGGATGTAAGAATCCATCATTCGAAGATTTAAAAATGGTGAACGATTCAAAATACGAAGAATACTCCCTTTTTTATTTATCAACCGTTGCGAAGTACAATTCGCGGGAACTAAACTACTCTCCCTAGATGGTTCCCCATCCCTGTTTAGTTAAGAATTTTAGCATATGATACTTAGAAGAGACAAAAGAATCCATTTCTTCTAGAGTAGTCTGACCGAAGAAGGCGTTGTAGTAGGATGGCTGATTGATCACAACAAATAGAGTTTCAAAGGTTCGGTGGAGTGAGATAAGCCAACTTGAACTAGGGAATTGATCTGTTCTATAGGAGTGGAGCCATTATTGTTGAAGCCAAAGATTGTCTCATTGCTATGTTCAACTTCTTCTCAGATATTCCCATTTGATCAAAAGCATGCTTGAAGATGACAATGGCGGCACTTCTAGTGTCAACAAGGATCTTAGAAACAAAAAGAGTCCAGTTTGAGCTGTTATCATAAGAGGGTCATTGTGCAGATGACGAACCCCTTTCATTATCTACTCTGACGAAACCACCAGGTTATGCATCTTGAGAGTGTAACAAGCATTTTTCAATGGGGTTCCTCTTGAATAGAGAATATCCCTTCGCGAGCCTCCTTTAGGTACTGGCTCTTAGCTACTGGGCAATTTCCCGTAGGATGCGGCCCGCCATGGATCACATTAACCCGGTTTATTGGTGGTCCCAAATTTATATGACCTTCTTCCACAGAAGCTTCTATTGCATTAGCTGAAACCTTCTGCTATCCATTCGTACGTTGAGTGGATGACGTTTTGTTTAGAACAAACTCTTTCAGATGGCCCTCTCGAATGAGATTTTGAATAATCCGTCCAAAACCTTGCACTCATCAGTCTTATGTCCATTTGTTTTGTGATACTCACAATATTTTCCACCAGCATGAGGTCCAGGGCAATTCTTGGCTTTGAACGAGACGGGGAAGTTGTTAACTCTTTCTTTTGCCACAACATATACAAAAGAAATGGGCTTACTTAAAGCGACTGCATTGGAATTAGAATCTTCCCGCCTTGGCCTTTTCTGATTTCCATCCAGGCCAAACCTTCCACTCTAAGGATTTCTATCGAAGTTCAGCTTTCCTCCTTCCCCTCGAGGCCCAAACTTCTTTTTTCTAAAGTACAGTTCATCCATACGGATGAATTTGTCAGCTTGAAAGTGGAATCTTGTAATTCTCTACAACCATGGATATATAGTTCCTTTTAGAAGGAGGTGTTCTCGATTAACCCCGAATGCACGGCGATTAGCTTTTCACGGTCATTCATGTCCTTTGCTTTCAATGCTTCCACATTGAACCTTTTCAAGTAATCTCGTAGGGACTCCCCTTTCCTCTACTTGATGTTGGCAATGACTGTGTCATCAACCGTTGGATCCTTGCAAATGCAAAACTGTGCAGAAAACTCATAGGAAAACTGCTTCCACGAGTAGACGGTATTTTCTCTGTACTAATGGTGCCACTTAGCTGCTGCTCCTTGGAAGGTTACTGGAAAAATCCTGCACCTAACGGCTCCCAAGGCATTATAAAGATCCATTTGGCTATTGATATCCATTAGATGATCATCAAGGTCAGTCGTTCCTTGGTACTTTATGGTTGGAACCTTCACCCTGGACGGTATTATAGTACTCATGATTTCGTTGGTAAAAGGAGTTACCCTTTCATTGTCGTCAACTCTATCATCCTGGGTTCTTTTTCCTTTGTTGACAGTTTTCTAGAGATATCTTTGAGATAGGATTTTGTATTATCATAATTCGTCCTTTTAGGATCATAGCCTTTGGATGTAGAGCTTCCAGATTGCTCCTGTTCGCATTGTTTTCCTTGATGATCTATCCCCGTTAAGTAGGACCTTTTCTTCTTAGAGGAAGCAGCCTTAAGCCTCTCTTTTAAGATTGTTGAATGGGAGCCTTTCTCTTCGGAGACTCGTCCTCCTCCCTTAGACTTAGCTAGCTTTGAAGACCTTTGCGCTTGATTAGCGTCTATTTGAGTTTGCATCTCCTGGATCTGTTTCTCTATAGCTATAATTTTAGCAGCATTCTCTTCCATGGTTTTCGGGTTTGATGGTTGCACTGGGTTGGAGGTTGCTCCTTCTTCATTATTGTTTAGGTTGAATGTTGGGTTCACATTTCCTTTAAGGGTTGCATTAGAAGTCAGTTCCTTATTTCGATCCTCCAATTAGAGGTGAGCTTTTGGTTGGTTTAGTTTATCCGATGATAAATTTGTCAAACCAAACTAAAACCAATAAAAATGAAAACCAAACCAAACCAACCAAATTAAGTTTGGTTGGTTCGGTTGGTTATCCGATTAAACCGAACTAAAATTGTTTTACACTTTGTGTTTGAAATATTCACTATAACTTGAATCTAATTATAAATATATGATTACAATATTATTATTTTTGATTTTTATGCTTTTTAATATAAATTTTGACACACAGATGATGATGAATATATACTTAAATAACTAAACTAACCTAAAATATTTATTATAATACCGATAATTTTGAAAATATAGTAAAAACTCGGTTAAACCGATAACCGAACTTAATATTTTTTCGGGCTGATTACAAACCGATTTAATTTCAAAACCGAACCAAACTGACCAAAATAAATTTGTTTAATTGGTTTGTTTGGTTTAATCGAATAATGATCACCCCTAGCTCCAATCATTTTGATTTCATCTTTCCCTACCATGGAGCAATAAGTTTACCAAATTTATTTTTGATGGGGTAAACATAAAAACAGAGGTTCATGCCCTCGTTCTAGCGCTAAAATGTTAGCGATATTTTTCGTCAGCACCCGAACTAGAATAGACTATCCATATATTTAGCGGTTTGATGCATGGACGATCCAAAGGCTATTTGATATGCAGTCTTGAATCAGTTCTCTTTAGTTAATTTCGCCGTCCCCTAGGTGTCAAGTTCTTTAGTTAGAAGATTAGTTACCCTTCCCTTAGGGGGTGAGTATTACCTCACAAAACTATGAGATCAATGATAATCGTAAAGAAACGGTTTATTAGTTAAATGAAACTAAGGCCTTATGCAATAAACGCCTTCGGATCTTAGATAAAATAATATACATTGTGTTGAAAAGAAATAGGCTAATGCCTCATAACGCTCGGCTTTGTCATAAAGCTGTCACACTTATCAGGTATTATGATACTTCCACATCGATTCGGCCAGTATAGACCTTGGTTTTATCAATTATCAAGCCATAAGCTTATAGCAAGATCCCTTCCGAGTTTGGATTGCATTAGGCTTAGTATGGAAGAGCTAAATCACGCATAAAAGTTCGGAGGAGGAAGAGTCCCATATTTACCCAAGACCTTCCTTTCTACGAAATAACCGTTATCAACCCTTTCAAGGTTAATGATAACTCCCTGTCTTATCATTATAGACACAATATGATTATCAAATTGAGAAACACTTAAGTCCCAAATTCCTCCTCTTTATTGATTATAAATATATTACAAGAATTGAAGAAATCCCCAATTTGATTTGGAAATTAGGGCTTGCTCTTCAGAGAAAAAGAGCGAGAGTGGGAAATGAGAATGTGATCCCTAAAATGAGACCCTTGGGGTCTTTTTTATAGAAAAATTTGGGGCCCTTTTGCTATTGGGCCAGCAGAAGCCCCTATCGACTGTTTTCCTTTGGGTTCTGGGAGTTCTGGCTCTCAACAGCCTTTCTTTTTGGTTTTGAGGGCCTTGCTTGTGGCTTTTTGAGGTGCATGCTATAGCTCTCGAGGGAAAGGTCCCGGCCTTTGGAGTCTTTGGCTAATGTCACATTTACCTTCTTTCTATTGCTGATGAGCCTGGCACTGTGAATAGCTTTTGGTGGTTTTCTGCTTCCGGATGTAAGCTTCTGGTCATGGGTTCCTGGTCTTACCATTGACACTGTATGGAGCTTACTTTCGTGATTCTAGTAAATGGCTGCCGTATCTACCACCCCTTTCGGTATCAACACTAAGCAAATTAGTGTGGATAGCTTATTTTCCCTTAAGGTTCCGGGTTGGCTTTCGGCAGGTTTCTGGTTGTATCTTGACCTTCCGTGGAGTTGCTTCTGGTACTTCATCAGTTGTTTATTAGAGGAGCCTTTTGGTGGTCATCTAATAGGGGTCCCGATGGCTAGCTCCCGAATAATTCTCTTATGCTTTGAACCTTGTGCTTTTGATGCCTCCGTCCCTTGATGTATCGATATTAAGTAAGTTAATACCAATAGATCTTTTATCCTTTTAGGTTCCGGTTGGTAGGATTCTTAGTTTTTCCCTTTATTGGCTTCCGGTCTTGGATGACCTTCTACTGATCGTGCCGAATACCCTGTTGGTATTTTCTTTTGTATAGATTTTAAGCTTTTCACTTTGACGATGGTGTTGGTTGCACAATTTTTGGACCGTTCCTTTATGTTGTCGGTTTTTTCTTGTGTCGAACGTTAGCTGTTGGAAGATCTCTTTATGCTTGTGTCGGTCTGCTACCTCTTCACCGCCAGCCGGTTTCGGTGTATTACTTTGGTAGTAACACATAAAATAGACTTAGTTTATTTCAAAATATGTATAAAGTTAAGTAGCTTAAAAATATGTTTTAAATAAAAGAGTCAAAATATATATGGGAAAGTCTATTTAGACACAAGCAAAATTGGTGACACAATTGATTTGTACTGGTGGATCGCCCCTTGAATTCCACCTCTCCATATAAAGACAAAAAGGTCCAATGGTAGAGGCTTTGTGTCTCTCTTTCCGTGTCTAATTTTGTATTCAAATAGCCGACCCCTATAAAAATAATAAAAATACATATAACGGTTGCCTCTCCCACAGGGAGAGGAAATGGAGATTTTTCGTCTCCAACAAAATTTGCCCCTTTTAACCGTATTACAGATTTATTTTGCAAACGCTAAGCAAAAAATCAACGTGAAAGGCAGTAGAAAGTGTGGAATTGGAGTTAGAGAACACGTGAGATCAGATTGGCTGGGATTGATGATGGGATCAAGTCGGATCAACAAGGCAAGAGGAATTGGCGAGAATTCGTTTGCGTTCGAGTTCGGTCACAACTTCTTACATGACAACTTCTCACTTTGTCATTGTCGTTTCGATAACTTGATCTCCCCACACATGAGCATAATCCCTAGAACTAAACTGTACATGACATCATATGTGTACATAGGATAGAGCAGAAACAGAACTACGAGAATATAAATGAACTTGAATGCCAATTTTCGATCTTGATTATCGTCGAAACTCTATGATTTCTGATCCGAAATATGGTAAGACGGTCAGTAATGAGGGTCGCTCCAGTCATAAACCAAATATCACCACCACTTTACCATAGAATTTGATTGAATTGCAGTGCATGCAAGACACCATATGTTCTGCACTAGTTTACACTGAGAATAAGGGGTACATGTTAATCACACTAACTACAACTATTCGTGAGTATAATAAATTACGGGTCCAAGAAAATATGATTTCTCATATCCCAAAGAGCTGAAAGAATAGGAAAAGCTTGTCAGTTCAAATTATCTACAAGTGAAATGATTTCTTTATGAAGGTATAATGGGAAGAGAGAAGGCCAAGGTAAAGAAGAAAAGTCACATGCAAATTTGATGCAAGTAAGGAGCTTAGTGGTAGTGTTCTATGATCCATGCCAACATCCCTTAAGATGCAGGAGGTACGACTACCAGTCTCATAGATATGGTGACCGTCGTGATGATGACCAATGCCCACTTCATAGTCTCCTTGCCTCAGAAGACAATTAACCGAGTTGAGTCAGCGAGGTGATTCAATAAGCATCAACCAATCCACTGCATCCCCTTCCCCTCCTCCAAAGCTTCCCCCATCACCATCACTGTCAAAAGATTCTATCCATAGTTGTTCCGGTGAAGGCTCAGAGGTTTCATGAAAATCAATTTCTCCTGTTTGGGTGAAGGCTCAAGGGTTTCAAGATAATCACATTTTCTCGAAAGGAAGAAGGACCTAGAAGTTCACCTAAACCCATCCTAACTCCTAGCAAACAACTTTAGGTGCCCAAGTTTATTTTTTTAAAGCTCTACTTCGAACAGACTACGTTCGTACCACCGATGTACCCAATTTTAGGAGTGGTAGACAAAGAAACCATAGATTGGCCATTTGATATTTATAACAATTACATAGTTACAGTGCAATATGCCGAGAAGTTCTCGAAGACATACAGAAGAAAACTGTTAAGATGGAAGGGTTAAGACCTCAGGCAAGGATGAACTATGATAAGATGAAGATTATGGATGAAAAAAAATCGCTTAACGTAAATAGAAATTAGAAGAGGCTAAGGAATTAATCACTAATGGTAGAAGATGCTGCAATGGCCCTAGATCTTTTTGGTAGGAATTGGATTGTTCCTCTATTAAGATGAATTCTCTATCGAAGGACAAAAAGCTCCTTACAATAGAAAACAAAAGATAAAAAAGGAACGTGAGGAGTTTAAGATAGAAAGAACAACTAATAAGGCCAAATCCGAGTCAACCATAGAAGCAAAGGAAGAGGCTTAAGAAGTAATCAAAACCCTTTTCGACCAAGCCGAAAAAATTAGGAAGAAAGTCAAGGCTGAACTTAACGAGATTATGGTAAAGTATGTAAGGTGGAACAAAGGGAACCTAGATACAATATTCATTGGTTCTATGCCCAAATTTGTTGTATCTAACAATTCTATGATTTTTGTTTGATGATAACAAACATATATTTATTATTATAAATGTATTCGTAATTGTACTGTTATACTACGTCATAGACATAATATAATTTTATATTCAAAATCTTATTTTATGTTTGTCATCATCAAAAGGAGGAGATTGTTGTATCTAACAATTCTATGACTTTTGTTTGATGATAACAAACATATATTTATTATTATAAATGTGTTTATAATTGTATTGTTATACTACATCACAGACATAATATAATGTTTATATTTAAATAGAATACTACTGCACAAGAATTAAATCTTCAAATACTATTTTATTCAAATATTTTATTTCAACATTTCAACAGTACAAATTTATAACTCCACTATTTGTACAACTCATTGTAATACAATACATTCAATTTCATTTGTTACATTGTTCCTCACTACATCACTCAGTTATTCAGTCACTCATTCATATACACTGTTGTCTCACTACATTTCCCTCTGTCACTTTCTATCACTCGGTTAAAGACTCTATACTTATCTTCGCTGCTTCACTATCAGTCCATTTTTCTGCTTACCTGTCATAGAAGAAACACACAGAGTAAACTAGAACAAAAATATTTTATATTCTAGCAGATATAATTTTTATTTTAAAAATTTATTTGCCTCAGAATTTTGGTGTGTTTCTCATCATTTTTCATGACTTGATCTGATTTTTATGGACATCCATCTGTGTCTAGACAGCTTGTGATATTCACTGTGATACACTGTAAATACCACAAGGTAGACAAATCCTCTAGTGCTCTCTCACACATGCATACTCACACACACGAACACACACACACACACAAACACACATATATATATATTGTGCACTATACATGTATACACATACATTGTATGTATATAGTCAAACATCGTGAATGGACATGAACCAAGAAATCTAGTACATATGAAGACACAAACACATATATACATACACATATATGCACATATATATCTATATATGTATGTATCTACACAGTAGGAGCAATGGTTCAACAAGCTCAAAATATCCGAATGTACAACAATGACAAGTCAACGTGCTTCATGGTCGAGCCTGTTTTAAATTTCAAATTCATCAGATTTAATTTGTTCAAGACACAAATGCAAAACCAAGCCGAGCCAGTGTGCAACAAGCACTAGACCAACCTGACTAAACAGAAGTGTGTAAGGCAACACAAATGGAGCAGCTACAAACATGGCACCACCAAACAAAGCAAAAGAATGAAGAATGGTGTAGTTGTTTGTACACAAATGTGTACACAAGCATACACAAAACATTATAGTTCAGCATAAACAGGATAAGTTAGAGTGCATAAATTTTAAAAGGGTACAACAATACAAGTTAATAAGCAAACTTAATTTCAAAGTGCATGGCTTAAGACAATCACAAATAAACAGTGAACATTTCTCATGGCTGTACACTGAAAACGAAGGTGCAACATTTTAGAAATCCAAGCAAACAAGCATGGCAAAAGCGATGATTGAATTATCACAACATTGCAGTTTACTTTGTAATTGCATTTCTCAACCATGCACAAAATCACAGTGGAGAAGAACAAGGTTGACATGGGAAAACAAATGATGAAATTTCAAAGCAGAAAAACAAGGCAGTTTTGTTTTTCAAATTCATGATTCAGTGCATATGAATTTAAGTAAATGAGCCAAGTTATAAATACAAGTGAAAATGTGATGCATCGGGACTGTGCTAGTGTATTGGATACATACAAAAGCACCGTGATAACGCTCAGTGGAATTACATGCAAACCAGAGGGACAACAGGCAAAACATATTTGGCAAGTGTTGATTTCCAAAAAAACACGCAAGCGTATTTGGCAAGAAATTCGAATGCAATCCATGGAAAGAAAGTTTCTTTAACATTCCAGAAATTAAGCAAGGGAATAAGCATTTTTGGCAAAAGTTTAGTAGGCATGAAATAATCCAGAATTCAACATTCACATTGAATTTTGATTTCTAGAAATACGTAGTGAAGTTTATTCAAACATGCATATATGGGAAGTCATAAGTGCTATAACAATTGCTCAAAATGTTTTTCAGAAAGCATTTTTTATTTTGTTTCCAAAATTCAACAATGTTTTAAGGAAAGAAATCAGTATTCACGCATGGACAATGAGAAAAGATTTATTTGTTTTCCAAAAAATTGCATCTGAATTTTTATGGCAAGTAATCATCTTTTATTTCCTGATTTAACAAAGATTTTGTCTAGAAATCAGAGAAACTATTTTGGGAAAATAATAAGTTTGATTCTTTTCTGATAATCATTCAGAATTCAAGTTAACAATTCAAGAATCACGCATGGGATATTTCAAGGGGCCATAAAATCAAATCACTTAATTCCAGAATATCTCAGCAAATAAATCATGCAAGTATTTCAAAGCCGATTGAATTTATAACATGGCAACAACAATCTCGCAACTAACTAGACCAAATCATATATGAGACCAGAGAATGATTTACGGGTACGAAAATCCTATTTATACCCCCAAACAATCATCAGCAAGCATCATCAAATCCACAACCAATTCGAAAGTAAAAGGGATTTAAAATCAAAATTTCTCACGAGGTTTCGTTCGCAAGAGAGCTCAAATCAATCGAGAAGCAAGCCACAAGAATTCAGAGCCATAGAGAATCAAATCATCAAACAATCAATTGCGATTTGGAGCTAATAGGAAAAACCCTATTTTGATTTTTAGCTTGGCCGACATTTCTTTTTGGAGCAAGCTTTCAAATGAAATAAAGGGAAAAGGGGGTCGTCTTATATTTTATTAAGCACTTAGGGTGTTTTTGTTTTATTTTATTTTACATTGTTTTGTATTATCTTTTGTATACGACCTTTAGTGTTTTCAAGCACTACAACAAAAACACCATTTTACAACTTTAATTTTACAACTGTCAGAAAAGCACAGTTGTAATAAATGTTTTTTACAACTATCAATTCACTAAAGTTGTAATACACATATTTTTAACAACTTTTCATTTTGTTAGTTGTAATAGATGCCTATTACAAACTTCATGTTTATAATATCTATATATTAATATTCAATAATAACTAATAATTAATAATAAACTTAGGAACCAATAATATTTATTAATTATTAGTAAATAATCAATAGTTAATAAGTAGTAATTTATTTTTAATAGTTAATGTTAACCGCTTATTAATAATTAGTAACATGTACATTATAAGCTTTTAATAATTATTACTCGTTTATAACTAAGTAGAAATAAGTAAAAGTTAAATCATAACTATTATTAATAAGTAATATTTGATTTGGTAGTAACTTTTTCAGCAGTTTATTTAATACAACAGTCGACTTGAACGACAGTCGGCTCAAACAACAGCATGTCTCGGACGGCGGTCGACCTAGCCGGTTAGGTCGCGGGGATTCAGGGGGCAACGCCCCATCACGGTATATCTTATTTGTTTGAAATATGAATTAATTACTGTAAAAAATGAAGTTAATAATGACTACTAAATAACTAATATACTAATTAATAAATAATAACTATTACATAATTACTATTTAACAATTAACAATTAATAATTAATAATTTGCAATTATTATTAAAAAATTGATAAAGTAACTGGTAATTAATATTCAACACTTAATATATATTATTTTATATTAATTAAGAAGTAATAATCACTAGTTAAGACTAATTTTAAGTATTTAGTAATTATATTCAAAATTTCATAAAATTCCAAAATGTTAGAAAAACTTCAAATTTCAAAAAAAAAACAACAACCAATAAGTTGTAGATTATCACTTAGTATGTATCTAAAAGGGTTCACTTTCCTATAAATTACTTTTTCACGTCAGTTTGACAAAACTACGTTTTCCCTCTAGGTGAATTGTTTGGCTCCAATTCTAAAATATTTTCCCTCCGTCATTTCAGTCCACATGTCCGCTTTTTTATTTTCACTCCCCAACAAAACCCGAATCCATCTTCCCGACCAAAACCAAATAATCCCTCAACAAATTCTAATTCCACCTCCAGATCTAATTCATCTGAACGCAATTCTTTCACCATAGTTCTATTTACTGAGTCACAGTCCCAGATCGATGGGGTAAATTACTGGGAAACCAATATCTTCCTTTACGTGAAGCCATGGTTCGGGCCATGATCCGTAGAGATACTAGGGTTTTGGTTTTTGCAGGATTTTTGGTCATCGTTTAGTAAATTGGAGAATGGAGCAATGCTTCGTGATGTGAGACGCATCCAAAGTTGAGCTTTGGTGGATTTCCACTCCAAATGTTGTCGTGCATCATAGGGAAGCTCATTGGTTGGAGCTGATGACGCGGTTCGAAAGAAGGTTGCAGAGGAGGGACGATGGTGTCAAGGAGGAGAATTTTGCTTAGATGAGTTCGTTGTTGGAGGTGGTTTCTTGAACGACGGCGTAGAGAGGGGGGAATAGCATGGCAAAAGGTTAGGTTTTTGGCATTCAAGTGTTGAGGGGGATTTGGATGTTGAATTGGAGAAGAAGGGGGATGTCAACTAGGTTGTTTATGCTGACATATTTGCAGTGTTGCGATATACACATGCATATAGTGTATCGATGATGAGTAATATTGTTTATTTTATTTGAATGTAGGAATTTTGAATATATGGCTATTGAAAGGATTTTGAATAAGTTAAAGGATTTGCAGAAGGATCCATCAACATTATGCAGTGTAGGTTTGTTATTTTTCTTCATACATCTATATTGTTATTTGTTGAGTACTTTATTATTGTGGTTGTATAAGATGATATGAAACTGATATTAACGCCAACACAATGTATGATTGGCTTTGCATTTCTTTACATATTTTTTTGAGCTATTGTGGTATTTTTGCAAGCCATTGTTGAGGGAAAAAACATTGTCAGTAATGAGTATTTTCTAACTACTTTTTTTTCTTTTTATTTTCATGATTTATCATCTAAGTTAAGATATGGAATAAAGGGTGAAATTATAGTTTTTTTTACTGTGATTGTCCTATGAGGTTTAGAAAATGTTATTCTGCCTTCCTTTTTTTTAACATATATAAAAAGGTAGAACACTAGTTTATGCTATTGAATGCGGAGCGCAACACCTACTGCAACACCCACTCCGCAAAATAACAATTATTTGCAAACCTAAGATTCATCACACTGTACACAGTAAATGCAGATAGATTCATCACACTGTGCACAATTTCTAAGCCTAGATGCATCATAAACTAGTTGCGTAGAGGACCATGTCATGGTTTATCGCTTCAGTCCATGGTTATTAAAGTTGGGCATTTGGGATAAGGTTAGTAAAATTTATGGGTTATAGGGATTGATTCCTCTTTGAGGTGTTGAACCATAATATTTTATAACTTAGGAGTCAAGATTCTTCCTCAATTTTCTACCTTAAGCAAAATTTTGCGAACTTCATGTTGACAATCAAGAAGCATGCCATATAATAATTTGACTTTTGCATGTTGTTCATGCAAGATAAGCAAAAGTGATGCAAGCATTCAATAACTATAGACATTTCAGATGCATCTATGTCTTATAGAAAAATTATATAAGTTTCCTGTATTACCTTCTTGTCCCTTTGCTTGATATTTAGAATCTTTGATGACTCAATCTCTTGCTGGTTTGAATACACACTTAATATCAAAGAATGGAATTGGACGCTTGTTGCATCCATCAAGCTTTCCTCAAAACAATTGTATCTGATTGAGCATGTTTAAGAGTTTATGCAGTTGTCCTTGTCTCAGGCTTTGTCCTTACCATGTTCTGCCGGTTGAGCTCCTTCCCACCATTCATACAAAATACAATAGGTCTGGATATATGTGATTGTTTAAGTATGAGTTAAGACGTTGACATAGCAAAGAGGTTATACAGGACAGATGGTCAAGAATGCTAATGTTGTGGTTTTCGCATTTGGTTCTTATCTACTAGGGGTATCTTTTTTTTCTATGAAATTGCATGGGTTGTGGAAAGACAGGTTGATATCCAAGTTGAATCCTTTTCCGAGAATTAAACATCTTAGTGTTGCAGGAGGAACTGATGGATAGAATTAGCTGCAAATCATGTTATGCTATCAAAACTGTTGAACGGGGATATAGTTAGAAGCCTCGAAGGAATTCCATCTATGGATCCTATATTATTTGTTGGATATCATACATTAATGGGTTTTGATTTAGGCCATTTAATCTCAAGACTGTTTACAAACAAGAATATTCATCTCCGAGGAATTGGTCATCCATTTATGTCCGACAGAGATTATGAAAAGCTTATGTTCGATCCTTCATTATTTGATTCAGTTAGAGTTATGGGTGCGGTTTCTATCTCCGCCTCTGGTCTCTAAAGCTGTTATCAAAGAAATCTCATGTTCTGCTTTTTCCAAGAGGTGCACATGAAGCTTGTCATAAAAAAGCAAGAATTTTGGCACCATATTCTCTACAAGATTGAATCATCTGCATTCAAAAGAACTTATCTGTAATCCTCATAAAGGAATGCCATAACATCATCTTGTGTTAACATAATTGAAAACAGTGACATCACTTTTTTAAAATCTTCTATGACATGGACAAAGAAAATTATTAATAAATTAAATTAGGATGGATTACAATAGAAGCTAACATGCTACTACATATTGCAGGTGTGGTTAAATTTGACCAAGCATGGAAAATAATTCAAAAGGAGTATGTCTATGTCATGCACCATTTCATAATTATCAGAGGTATGTCTATGTCATGCATAATTATGCGTACTATTCTGAAAAAGATTTTTTCTTATTTCTGTTTCAATGTAAATATTACACCATGTTTTTGTGGCTACATTTCCTGTTATACACTGATCTTATCGAGCATGTACATTTCCTTCAATCAATTATCAGTTTTTTTTTTCAAAAGAAGAAGAAGAAGAAGAAGAAGAAGAAATGGTATATACACACATATATATTTATTCTTCTTTCTTATTCTTCAAATCTTTTTTTCATTAGCAAGAAGTTCTGTGCCATTTAAAATAAGTTTGCAGACTGAAATTATTTCCCAAATCTAGTGTGAAAAAATAACAGTAAAATGCATGGATTTTCAGTTTATTTACTATGATATCATTTCATTATGTTATAACTCATTAGTACCATCAATGATTACTCCAACATTCTGATTTTACGTTTTCGTGAGTGACGCTAATTGGCTTGATTGATGTGACGGTGGATCCAGAAGCTTTCTTGTGGAAGCCGAATTCTGTAATGACTACCATTGGAGAAGCTGTTGGATCAACTGTGGCTTTGAATAAAAATTACGTTGCCTTCAGCTAGAGTGCTTTCGAAGGGTATGCTTATGTATCTTTTGTGGACCAAACTTCTATCTGTCTTATGTATCTTTTGTGTTAGATTGATGTATGTATTTTGAAACTGTTACGTTTTTTGTGACGGGTTTAGTTGGTAATGAACTATGTGTATGTTGATCGAATATTATGTTAATTGATATATATGAGTGATTATGTATAGTTATATTTGTTGCACTGAGATGTGAATCATATTATTATTAATATATGTGAATTCTTTATATTAGTAAGATGTATATAAGTTACAACAACAAAAAAAAGTTGTAATAAATCATTTTACAACCGTGTGAAAGAGTTGTACTATTCTGGAAGTCGCAACGGTAATCACCAGTTGTCGTACCTATGATCTTATGATATTTAAGTGTCTACAACAACGAGGAATAAAAGTTGTAATAAAATTTATTACAACTTTTAGTAAAAGTTGTTAAATATCCTATTTCACGACAGTGTTGCAATGGTGCAAAAATGTTGTAAAAGATATAAATATATTACAACTTCTTAATACACGACGGTGGCTCCACCGTTGTAAAAACTTTTTACAACTTTTTTGCACCATTGTAATATGGTATATTTGTTGTAGTGAAGTTTTTCTGTAAAAGCTAGGGTTTTCTAGTTTGTCTGTAAAACTTGATCATCTGGTTATAGGATTTTAGCTAGTAGTTTTCTAGTGTCTATAATAACTAGGGTTTACTAAGCTATGGGTTTGTATCTAGGGGAAAATCTAATCTTGGGGATAAAGATCAGTATAGGGTTTCAAGCGTAGGATTAGAACAAGAGCAGGGTTTGCGAGTTTACAGGGTTTTGTAAGCGGGATCTGTTTTAATACCTAGTAAAAATCTTGGGAATGTAGTAGTAGGCAGGGTTTGCCGAAGCTGGGTAAAAACTATGTTATTTACTTCTGCATTTATATTCTCTGTTATAATATGTGTTGTGGTATTTTTTAATATCTCGAAATAATTTAATAAACCCTATTCCCTTTTCTAGGGTTAATCTATATCCAACAAGTGGCGGCATACCTTGGTATTTTCATTAACTCTAGAAGTCATGGTTTCCCCTAGTTTTCAGTTCTCTGAGAGTCAGTCCAGTCATATTCCAACTATTTTTAATGATATAGATTTTTTAAATTGGAAATAAGAAATGGAATCCTATTTAAAATCTGTTAATATTAAATGTCGGGATATTGTTGTTAATGAGTATGACATGGTCTTTAGAAATGATATTGGATTTAATTCTCGTGCTACTCATATTTTATATTCTTATATTAATGATGACAAATATAACCATATCTCTCATTGCTTGTCTGCACAAGAAATCTGGAATATTCTTGATGCAAAGTATGGAAGAATTGACAACAGCAGCTCAAAACCCTAGAAGGTCAACTTAGATTTAGATCTATGCTTGAAAGGAGAAACATATGAAAATTCAAGTAGATTAAATGATGGAGACTCAATAGATGATGAGATAGGAAATTTCTCATACGAAGATTTAGTTTATATGTGTGCTGATTTAACTAAATATGTTGATAAACTCCAACGAAAAAAATAAAACTCTGAAATCTAAATTTTTTGAGTTGACCAGCAAAAATCATGGTTTGGAATCAAAGTTGAAAACATCAGGAAATTTGAAAATTCTGATTGTAAAAATTGTTAGAAATTGAAAAACGATCTCATTCATCTTAATAAAAACATTCAAAAGCTTGAAGAGGAAATTCTGATTTTAATAGATGACGGGAATGAGCTAAAAAGTACAAACAGTCTTTTGAGAAAGGAATTTGAAAATTTTAAGACTATAGAAAATTCCAAACATGAAATTGCTGAGAAGGAAAGTTTATTGAAAATAGATATGATTTTGAAAGAGCTAGATAACAAGATTGAAAAATTCAAAACTTTTGAAAAACTTGAATTTGAAAATCTAAAACATTTTGAATTTGAAATTTTCGAATCCCAAGCCGAAATTAAATTTCTTGAAAATGAAAATTTGATTTTGAAACAACCTGATGCTGAAAGAAAGATCAGTAAAATCACTGTTCAGATTTAGTAAAAGAAAACGCTGATCTCAAATCTAAAATTCAATGATTAGAATCAACTTTGGATAAAATTTCTAATGGGGAAGTCGTTGAATATGTTGTTGCAAAACCAAGTTTCTGTTGGAAATAAATGTGGTCTTGGATTTGGGAAAAATAATGGTTTTGAGAAACTGAATTCAAATGGTTTTAAAAATACTTCAAACCGTTTTGGAAAAGATCATTTTGAAAATTTAAACTCTAAACATGTTAAAGGATTTTTGAATCATAAACAATATGAGAAACTGTTTGGTAACAAACCATTTAAACAATCTTGGATCCCGAATAGAATAAAACGATTTTGACAAAATTCAAACAGATTTGGGTTCCTTTGGGTACAAAGGTAAATTATAATGGACTGTTATACAAACATATTTGGGTATCAAAAGACGTGAACAAAGTTAGGAGTGGTTTTACAAATTTTGTTACACCACTTGATACTCTTAACTATTAGGTACCGGAGGAGGTCGAGGAACTGCTTTGCAAAAGAGAATTGAATTCAAGCAGTTCCATATTGCTGTGTCATCCAGAGTTCCTTAGCCAAGATTGTTTTGAATTAACGATTCATTTACTCACATTGAATTCATGTATGATCACTAAACTCATCTCTGTTCATATTCTCTATTTTTATTCCGCCTTGTTTATTCCTTATTCTACCACTTCTATTTCCTCTTGGTTTTTTTTATTTGAAATTGAAACTGCCATATTATTTTTTGTTTTATTTTGAGTATCTTATCATCCAATTGCAGAATTCTTGATTTTCCAGAAATTCGCTTCATTTGAATAAAGCTCTCATGTTTTAATCATTTCCAGATCTTGAATTTAAACTTATAAATATCTGCAATTGTTTTGAAGTTTATTTTTTATTTCTGAATTCCTAACTGTGCTGAAGCATTCTTGTTATATCTTGAACACTGTTAATTTGAATTCTTAATTTTTGAAGGTCAGAAAAATTAATGAAATTTCAAACATCTCTGCTGTTTTGAGTTTCTTCTAATTCATTTTGGAAAGATTAATCAAAATATACTTATTACAACACATTACTATTTTTCATTTGTGATAATTTCATATTTTTGGATTGGCTTGATTATTTCTAAATTGAAATTTTTTGGACTTGAATCAATAGCTTGAAATTAATTTTTATTCATGATCTTTTTATATTTGATTATTTGAAATCACCTAAAATTTTGATATTTTGAATCTCACACACTTCTTAGATTTGAAATTATTAATCTTGTGTGATTGATTCATTGTATCTCAAAATTTACATTTCATCAAGTGATTTCTAATAAACTATTTTTTGGATCATGAATATGTAACAACCCGGAATTTTGGGGCCAATTTAAAATTTTTAATGAATTTAGAATATTTAAAATAATTTATTTTAAATAATAATGACCAAAATTCTATTTTAATCGAAGTTAAAACGAATAAATCTACTTTAATTACAAAAGGAGTCAGAAATAGCGCTACAGTTTGAAATTTTGATTTTAACCTTTAACTGAATGTACATAATTCAAAATAAATCAAAATTGAGCGAAACAAGAAATATTTAAATATGTTTAATCATATCTTTCTAATGAATGTAAGAAATTGAAATTTCACTTTGAAAATTGAAAGGTATGTCCAGTTTAAAATTTAGAAAAGTTGCTATATAATTTATATATATTTTAATATAATATATAACCCTTAAAAATATTCATTTTGCAAACGACCTCTATTTTCAACGAAACCACTTTTGTTGGAACCGGAATGTCAAATTATTACTAGGTCTAATTTTCCATAGTTTTTCGAATTAATATGTGAGCGTGGCGAAGGAAAATGTGTTTTGTTCAATTCAGTCAAATTTAATTGACTGAAAATAGCCATTTTTCAAACAGTCTCATAATTCGAGGAAATTACAATTGTTAGGACCGTATCGTTAAAACATAACCAGAAATAATTTTTCTGTAATTTTTAGTGTCAGTATGTGGCCCTGGTAATTTAAAATGTACGTTTGAATTTAATGTAAATTGATTTATAGTTATATTTTGAGAAAAACTTATAGTAACAGCCGAATTGGGTTACGAAACATGTTCCATTATGTCCGGCATGGGGGTTATTAGCTAGGGTGGACACTCGTTGGGTTTCGTTTGGAGTTCGGATGGTTCAACAAGCTATTTTTGAATTAAATGATTAATTAATTAAATAATATACTATACTATATATATATATCGTAGCAATACGTACTATACCTAGCCCTAGAAACCTACAACCGCCACTAATGGAACCAAGGGCCACCAAGCTCCGAAACTCTTCCATAAATCACACCAAATCCAAGCAGTAAGATCTGGAATTTATATTAGGAATATGGTAGATCTTCGTATCCACTTCGAAATCATACGGGTGTGATTTGAAACCATGGAAAATTGGCCTCAGAATCAGAGCACAAGCGTGCTCTGTTCGTACGTAGGCTCCGAGAAGGGGAGGCCACCGAGTTCGACGGGCCGGAGGGTGGAGGTGGAGCACGGCGCGGACTTCGAGGTGGTGGGGTCTGATGATGGTCACGACATACGAGGGAGGAGCAAAAATGGTGAGATTGAATTGAGCATATGGGTTCTCTTTGATACAGGCAACAAACGATGAAGATAATTAGGCGTAGGGTAATTAACACCCTGAAGGATCTAATTAAATTAAATAATTATATTTAAAATTGTTTAAATGTTTGTATCTCCATAACTTTTGCAAACAGTGATGAAATCGAACGAAACGAAAAGCATTGGAATCGTATATCCAAGATCTACATGATGGTACAGACTAGGACTGAAACAGAGAAATCAAAATTCAGAGAAATTTCAGATCTGAACTATTCAGACAATCGATGTGGGAATTCTTTAATTAATTTATTTATTTACAATCGTATTAACAAAAATCAGATCTGTTGTTAAGTTTAGTTTGATATTATGTGAGATTTGGTATAGATTGCTTGATGTTGCTTGCATGATCTGATTTGGTGTGATGATATTGTCATGTTGATTTGTCGATTAAATTAATCTTCTTTGTGGAAATTAGAATCAACAATAGAAATTGTCATTCTTTGTTGAGATTAGAATTGACGAAATAGAATGGTCACCTTAATTATGAATGTTGTATTAGTATAAAAATGTCAAATTGGTTGTGTTAGCGATGAAAAATAGAAAAATATCTTTTACATTAAATTGTCAAATTTAAATTGATACATTTAAGTATAATAAACATTTTATTTGAAATGTTGCATTTAGAATAAATAAAAATCACATTTTTATTTGTGACACCAAAATCATACGTTTGGGTAAATAGGAAAATGGTGAAACAAAAACCATTATTTTTCATTATCAAATTTGTGACAAAACCAAGTTGTCATATTTTGTTGATTTAGAGCTGACAAAACCAAATTGTCATATTTTGTAAATCTAGAATTGACAAAACCAAATTGTCATATTTTGTTAAATAGAAAAATGTTAAAGTAAAGAAAAATAACATTTTAGTTGTAAAATGTTAAAGTTGAATAAAAATAACATTTCTACAATTTTATGTTTGTCAGCATCAAAAGGGGGTGATTGTTGTATCTAACAATTCTACAAATTTTTTTATTATAACAAAATATATTTATTATTATAAATGTGTTTGTAATTGTACTATTATACTACGTCATAGACAATGTATAGTATTATATTCAAAATCTTATTTTATGTTTGTCATCATAAAAAAGAGGAGATTGTTGTATCTAACAATTCTATGATTTTTGTTTGATGATAACAAACATATATTTATTATTATAAATGTGTTTGTAATTGTACTATTATGCTACATCACATACAAAATATAATATTTATATTTAAATAGAGTACTATTGCACAAGAATTTAAATATTCAAATAGTATTTTATTCAAATGTAATATTTTATTTCAACATTTCAACAGTACAAATTTATAACTCTACTATTTGTACAACTAACTGTAGTACAATACATTCAGTTTCATTTGTTACATTGTTCCTTAATACGCACTCACTTATTCAGTCACTCATTCATATACACTGTTGCCTCACTAAATTTCTTTTGTCACTCTCTATCACTTAGTTATAGACTCTATACTTATCTTCGCTGCTTCACTATCAGTCCATTTTTCTGCTTACCTGTCACAGAAGAAACACACAGAGTAATCTAGAACAAAAGATATCTTATATTCTAGCAGATATAATTTTTATTTTAAAAATTTATTTGCCTCAGAATTTTGGTGTGTTTCTTATCATTTTTCATGACTTGATCTGATTTTTATGGACATCCATCTGTGTCTAGACAGCTTGTGATATTCACTGTGATACACTGTAAATACCACAAGGCAGACAAATCCTCTAGTTCTCTCTCTCTCTCTCTCTCTCTCTCTCACACACACACACACACACACACACACACACATATATATATAATATTTTGCACTATACATGTATACACATACATTATACGTATATACACATATTTCTGTGCAGGTACAATTTAGTCAAACATCATGAATGGACATGAACCAAAAAATCCAGTACATATACAAACACAAACACATATATACATACACTTCTGTGCATATACATACATACATACATACACACACAAATACATATATATATATATATATATATATATGCATGTGTTTGTGTATGTATCTACCCAGTAGGAACAATGGTTCAACAAGCTCAGAGTATCCGAGTGTACAACATGACAGGTCAGCATGCATCATGGTTGAGCCAGTTTTAAATTTCAAATTTCAAATTGATCATATTTAATTTGGTCAAGACACAAATGCAAAACCAAGCCGAGCCAGTGTGCAACAAACACTAAACCAACCTGACTAAACAAATGTGTGCAAGCCTACACAAATGGAGCACCTCCAAACATGGCAGCAACAAGCAAAGCAAAAGAATGAAGAATGGTGTAGTTGTTTGTACACAAATGTGTACACGAACATGCACAAAACATTATGGTTCAACATAAATAGGACAAGCCAGAGTGCATAAGTTTTACAAGGGTACAACAATACAATGCAATAAGCAAACTCAATTTCAGGTGCATGGCTTAAGATAGTCACAAATATATAGT
This sequence comes from Allium sativum, assembly GCA_030737875.1. Classification (NCBI taxonomy): domain Eukaryota; kingdom Viridiplantae; phylum Streptophyta; class Magnoliopsida; order Asparagales; family Amaryllidaceae; genus Allium; species Allium sativum. The sequence continues at coordinate 360,107,341 of CM060921.1, read as the reverse complement.
GAACATTGCGCAGTGGTTGTACGCTGAAAAAGATGGTGTAACATTTCAGAAATCTAGGAAAACAAGCATGGCAAAAGCGATGATTGAATTATCACAACATTGCAGTTTACTTTGTAACTGCATTGCTCAACCATGCACAAAGTCACAGCGGAGAAGAACAAGGTTAACAGGGGAAAACAAATGACAACATTTCCAAATAGAAAAACAGGGTAGTTTTGTTTTTCAATTCATGATTCAGTGCATATGCATTAAAGCAAATGAGCCAAGTTATAAATACAAGAGAAAATGCGATGCAACAAGAGTCTACTAGTGTACAGGTTTCATACACAAGCACTGTGATAACGCTCGGTGAAATTACGTGCAAACCAGAGAGACAGTAGGCAAAACATATTTGGCAAGTTTTTGGCAAGTGTTGATTTCCAGAAAAACACGCAAGTGTATTTGGCAAGAAATTCGAATGCAATCCAAGGCAAGAAAGTTTCTTTAATCATTCCAGAAATTAAACAAGGGAATAAGAGTTTTTGGCAAAAGTTTAACGGGCACGAAATCATTCCAGAATTCAGCATTCACATTGAATTTTGATTTCTAGAAATATATAGTGAAGTATATTCAAATATACATATATGGAAAGTCACAAGTGCCACAAAAATTGCTCAAAATGTTTTTCAGAAAGCATTTTTTATTTTGTTTCCAAAATTCAACAATGTTTTAAGGTAAGAAATCATAAATCAGAAATCACGCATTGATATTGAGAACAAATTTATTTGTTTTCCAGAAAATTGCATCTTAATTTTTATGGCAAGTAATCATCTTTTGTTTCCTAATTTAACTAAGATTTTGTCCAAAAATCCGAGAAACCATTTTGGGCAAAGAATAAGATCGATTCTTTCCTGATAATCATTCAGAATTCAAGGAAACAATTCAAGAATCGCTCAAGGGATATTTCAAAGGGCCACAAAATCAAATCATTTATTTCCACAATATCTCAGCAAATAAATCATGCAACTGTTTCAAAGCCGACTGAATTCATAACAAGGCAACAACAATCTCGCAACAAACCAGACCAAATCATATATGAAATCAGAGAATGATTTACGGGTATGAAAAATCCTATTTATACACCCAAATCATCATTGGCAAGCATCATCGAAACCACAACCAATTCGAAAGCAAAAGGGATTAAAAATCAAAATTACTCACAATGTTTCATTTGCAAGAGAGCTCAAATCAATCGAGAAGCTAGCCATAAGAATTCGAAGCCACAGAGAATCAAATCATCAAACAATCGACCGTGATTTGGAGCTAACAGGAAAGACAATAATTTGGTTTTAAGCTCGGCCGACATTTCTTTTTGGAGCAAGCTTTCAAATGAAATAAGGGAAAAGGGCGTCAGCTTATATTTTATTAAGGGCTTACGTTTTTTCATTTTTTGTATTTTACATTATTTTGTTTTGTATTTTATTTTGTACACGACCTTCAGTGTTTTCTAGTTTTTATGTAAAAGCTAGGGTTTTCTAGTTTGTTTAAATAACTAGGTCATCTAGTTATAGGATTTTAACTAGTAGTTTATAGTGACTATAATAACTAGGGTTTACTAGCTACGGGTTTGTAGATATGGGAAAATATTACCTTGGGATAAAGATCAGTTTAGGATTTTAGGCATAGGATTAGAGCAGGAGCAGGGTTTGCGAGTTTACAGGGTTTTATAAGCAGGATCTATTTTAATACCTAGTAAAAATCTTAGAAACGCAGCAGTAGGCAGGGTTTGCCGAAGCTTGGTAAAAACTTTGTTATTTACATCTGCATTTATATTCTCTGTTATAATCTGTGCTGTGATATTTTTTAATATCTCGAAATAATTTAACAAACCCTATTCGACCCCCTCTAGGGTTAATTTAGATCCAACAAAATTCACCGCTATCATAACTTGACGTGGATAAACAAATAAGAGAAGTTGCTTGCTATGGCTTGAGAGTGGTTTCTGGATGATAATACCTTCTACACAATTTCTTATGAGTTCAATGAGGAGAAACTAATGGAAAGGTCGATGCTTGTTGAGAAAAGAGGAGGAAAAGCAAGAGGCTGGAGCATTGGCTCAAAAGAAGGGTAAGGCTTTAGTCATTGAAAGTGTTGTAGTTGCTGATGATGTTTGATCGACTAACCAATCATCAAGTAGGATGTTTCTAGCCAAGATAATGTGCTCTAACTATTGCTGTGTAGAGCTTTTCTTCTTAATAGACCATCATCGATCTAGGATATGATCGTGGGAATCCTGATCACGCCAATATGATCGCACTATCTCCATTCCATGAAGGAAAAATTCTAGTTAAAGGAGAAAAGCATGATGTAGAAAGTATATCGATTCTTTCTATAGCCTTTGAAAAAATGCTAAAGGCTTGTGAAGAGGCTATACGGCTCTCTACGGATTCTCTAAAGAAAGAAAAAGGACTAATTGTGCATAGTCTTTATGCCATAGGTACCCAGACGTCGAAGGTGCCACTTACTGCTCCAGTCACCTCATCTATTGGACTCCCGGTACCACAAATTAGCACTTCAATGGTTGACATCACATGGAATGAAGTCGCATATGAAGCTCTAATGAAGGCTGAATTTGAAGACTTGGACGCATTGAGGGGTTGGGAGAAATTGTTGAAACAAGGACCGGAGAAGGTCAACATATAAGCTTAAAGGAATTGTTTGATCAACAAAAAGCTCAACTTATAGGAAAATAAATAGAAAATCGAAGAGGAGGAGAAGGCTAAAAAAGGAGCAGAGAAGGCCGAATTTGAATCTTAAACTCTGACTGTGATCCTTCCTTTGGGTAACGGAGGATAAATTGGAGAGTCCTAGGATAAGGCTGAGGAGTGTCCGACTCCGGGAACGGGTTTAGGGTTGTCATCAATCCAAAGGGCGGGCATAAACTACATCTCCATAAGGAAACTACCCACATCATACTGCAAAAATGGCATAGGAAACCAAACTGAATCTTTTCTTTAAAGAAAATACCATAAATTGAACCGACTTGTAATGATATAGTTTGGTTGTGGTTTGATCTTTTGATGCAACCATATTAAACCAGAATGAACCGAATACCCGCACTAGTGATTTTATGATAAAAACATAGTGAGCTCGTATTTAAATTTTCATTTTACCTATGTATATTCTATTTTCAACATATGTGGTTGTTATATTAATAATAATCGTTATCAAAAAGGGGAAATTATAGTTTTCGTAAAATAGGTTCCGTATCATTTTTTGGGATAAATGATGATTATAACCTTATTTTAGCAATCTAACCTAACGTTAATGCATTGATTAATGTTAATTTTGGTTAACTATAAAAAAATTAACTTGGCATCAAATGTAAAATTGAAGTACTCATATAGTTAGAAACCTAGGATAACATTGTGTGTTTTAACCTTTAAGTGACACAACATCACACAATCGTAATTTGATTATTGATGGAAGCAATTCACTTGTTTCATATTTAATCAAACTAGACCGAACCAAAACTAGACTGTAGTACATCAAAACCGAACTGAAACTTCCATTTGAACTATTGGTATAATGGTTTATACTTTTAATCAAGTGATTGATGCAGTGAGAAAGCGGTTTGGACTCCAAACTACTTCAAACCGATTCGTGCCCACCCCTAGTCAATCCCACAGCCACCCTTATCAGAAGAAAGAAAGGAACTAGTGGCATCGATAGTGGAAAAAAAGTAAGAGGGTACAAAAATAAATCATTGAAGAAGAAGCCAAAGGAAAGGAATTGAGACCACAAATGGAGGTGGTCTTTGGTTGTGTAGATGTACATTTTGTTTTATTGGCCGATTTTTTATGAGTATGACCTTCTCTTTTGGTTATTAGCCTATAAAACTTATGGTTGGTGGACATCTACTATGAATATAAGTCATATTTTCTTTTGTTTTGTATGAATCTATCTAAGTACCCAGGCTTTTTAGTTCCCTTGAATGTACTTTCATTTGGCAACCCGTCGTTACACTTAAACTTTGATCGACCGCTCGAGAGTCTGAAAGTATGACCATATCGTTTGTGTGATGTGCTCCTATATGCAAGTCGATCCTATCACAACTAACATACTATGCATAATGGAGAAACATCAAGAGCATAAGGTACCAAGAGCCTTTTTAAAAAAACTAATAAAAAGAAGTATGCCTTATTACATAGTTTGAAAATAGATCATTGACTAAAATGTAAATGTAAAAAAGAAGAGGTAAGTAAAATAACATCTTAAACGTTTGTTATTCCATGCTCTTGGTAGCTCAGTGACATTAATGGTCATCAATTTGAAGGTTCCATCGATGAGCTTACATAAGATGATGGAAGTACCTTCCATCGAAGGTCCAGATTGGCCAGTATGGAGAAAATTCTCCTTAGTACGAGATAAGCGATATTGAAATATCTTGGAAGGACTTCCGCATCGCAATATCAGGTGACTCGATGTCGATATATAGTTCCTTTGAGTTCAACTTCTTCTCGTTTTTCTTCTAACATGTCTAGAGATTGCAAGAGGATATCTCTATTAACCTTTGGATCATAGTAAGTTACTCAATGAGGACGTACTTATAATTCAACATAAATGATGGCTTCAGAGTTGTAGGCAAGAGAAAATGAAGTATGACTAGTCGTTAGCTTATGGGTAGTTCAGTCTGCCCGAAGGGATAATGGATGTTTATCTACCTATTTGACTTCGGCCTTCTCCAAATACTTCTTGATGGACTTGATGATTTTGTTAACTGTTGTAACTTGTCCATTGGCTTGTGGATGAGCAATTAAACTAAATGGTTTTTTCAGTATGATGACATCGACAGAAATCCTTGAACTCAGGGTTATCGAGTTAGGTACCGTCGTCATTAGTGATGGTTTTGGGAATACAAAAGAAACATATGATGTTGCAAACGATAAATTTGATTACTTTCTTGGTAGAGATAGGATCAGATTCATCTTACCTGCTAAAGTAATCAATTGGAATAATGATATATCCGGCTCCACCTTTTAGCATCGGCAAATTATCGATGGTATAATTCCCCAAATTGGGATTTACCATGGGCTGACCATATGAGTATGCTCCATTGGCAAGGCATTTGTAATTTTAGCAAACTTCCAGTACTTTTCACAACGACAGGTGTAGTCAACTACATCTCGATTAATAATTGGCTAAAAATAGCCTTAGCAGAGAATCATTTACGCCAAAATTTTCCCTCGGTGTGGTCACAGCACTCGCCTTCACGCACGTTATGTAATGCTTGTTTGTGTTCGTTTTATTCTATACACCAAAGTAGTGGAACCGAGAAGCCCTTTCGATATAGCACTCTTTCTTGAACAATTCAGCGTGATGCTTTATGAAGGAGTGATCTTTTCTCATTTTGGCTTTCAAGAAGGGTTCTTCATTGATAATAGATCATAATTGTATAACTGTAGCCATATATGACCTGGCTCGGTTCCATTATGGAAATCCAGCCAATATCCTTCTGATCGATACTTAGATATTCAAGTATTACTACTGGGACAATTCTCATAAGTTGTGCATTCCTAGAATGGTTAGCTTGGTTAACGAATCTGCCTTTTCATTCTGATCTCGAGGAGTATGAGTGGTCATATAATGCTCGAAACCACCAAGAAGTTCATGTACTCGAGCGAGATAAGGAGCTAATCTTACTCCTTTAGCCTGAAAATCCTCTTATGCTTGGCAAACGATGAGTTGAGAATCTATGGAAATCTGAATAGCCTTTATCTCTAGCTCTTTGGAAATTTTAAGTTCTGCAACCAAAACTTTATATTCAACATCATTATTGGTAGTCGGGAAAGAGAGTTTTTGTGTGTAACAAATCAACCATTCCTCAAGTGTAACAAGTACAACTCTCGTATTGGAACACTGGTTGTTAGATGATCCATCCACATATAATTCCCACTAAATGTCGGTTGTTCGTTTTCTAATGAGTCATCGAAAGTAGTGAATTAATGATGAAGTCCGCTATTGATTCCCCAAGATGGCCCTTCGAAGGACATAGATGAGGCTGAATTGGACCAATTCAATGTTCCATTAAAGACTCTTCCAAATGCATCATAGCAGCTGATCAGTATAGACTTTGATATAATGAGATTGAAAATGCGAGCAGAGCATCCTAGAGGAGACTAAAAGGAAATATTCAATATTTGCAATTTTGGAATAGTTTCTTTTAGCACTTGTTGACCTCTTACGATATAGTATACGAAGCTCTGGATATGATTCTCCTTACATACAAGCGCGGAACTAGAAGCGTGCATAGAAACAACTAGTAGTCAAACAAATCCTCATGATCTATGTGTTTTGACAAGATGGGAGGTCTTTCCAAGTGACTAGTAAGTCCTGGAATGTATTAGTACATTCCTTTGTCCAAGAAAAAAAATTTCATTTTCCCTTTTTAATCAAATCAAAGTAAGGAATGAATTTGTCAATAGCTCGAGAAATAATCTGCTCAAGGAAGCGACCTTTCCATTAGGACTCTGAACGTCTTTGATCTCTGAAACTTTGATTTCCCGATAGCTTCAAACTCTTTGGGATTAGCTTCACTTAATGAGATCTGAGGATGAAACCCAAGATTTTTCCTGACGTAATGCCAAAAAGCATTTACGGGGATTAAATTTCATATCATACTTATGGATAACATTGAACATCTTCGCTCCATCTTCAATGCAGTCATTCGACTACCGTGATTTCATGAGCATTTCATCCATATGTACTTCCATAAATCTATCGATTTGGACTTTGAACATCTTGTTGATAAGGTGTTGATAGGTACCCTTAGTATTTTTAATCCAAAAGGCATATCAACTTAGTAGTGCAACCCCAAACCAGTAATGATACTGGTATTTTCTTGGTCTAGGATGTGCATCGGGTCCAGTTATTGCTCGAATACACATCCATGAATGACAAAATTTGGTGGCCAGTTTTTGAATGACAAGCTTGTCAATTTTCGAAAGTAAGAAGCCGTCTTTTAGGTATGTTTTATTCAAGTTAGAATAAACAATGCATGTTCTCCATTTCCCATTCATAATCTTCTTAAGTATTTGATTGGTTGTCCATTCACGATAAAGGGCGTCATGGATAAAGCCATTGTTGAGTAACTTATCCACATCCCCTTTAAGTTCTACCAATCTTACCCTAAGATTTGGAATTTCTGTTTGATTGAAAGGAATTTTGGATTTACATTCAGGGCATGGCTCATGATTCTTGGTATTATGCTGCACATATATACATGGGTCCAAGCGAAGACATAAAGCTTCTTTATTGTAGCGGAACTGAGCTGCAATCCAATTTCTAAGACCCAAGATGGGTCATCATGGCTAATCAGGATTTCAATGGTTTACTCAATTGGTTTTCTCTTCCATAATTGGGTTCTTCATCTTTTATTCAGTCAGTTTCTTGGAAAAATGACTATATTGCCCAAGCCAATTCTCTGACGTTAGTTGCTATGTGTTGAGGTTCTTGGTGCAGAGTGAAGTCCATATACCATTTCCTTTTTCTTGGTGGTTAGTATCTTTACATTCTTCAATATTGCAAGCTAGCGCTAAAACCTGGTCGCCACAGATAACCCTAACAATGCTATCTATTGGAAATTTCAACATTATGAACCATGCCACCTTGCATATCATGAAATTGGAGAGAGAGCTGGATTCCCCCAAGAAGGCATTTTAGGGAGAGTAAACGTTGACGGTGATAAAGGAGACTATTTTGACTCTGCAACATCATCATTAGCCTAGCTCGAATGATACTTCAACGATTCCTACTGATTCATTAGTAGTATTGTTTAAGCCATGAATTCAGATAGAGTACAACTTTCAATCATTGTCTTCCAACTTGATTTGATCATAGGCATTCCTGAATATGATATTGAAGCAACTCTCAAAGTAAATAAGGTCTTTCCACTGTTAAGCTGGACCGATAACGGTCGATATGACTAGTGGGTCAATGGTTGAGGCTTCCACCTTGATAGCTTCTCTCTTTTAGAAGATGATGTCATCATTGGTTTTCTTTTGTTGTTTGGCTGGGACAGCCTTGTCCCTAGTGAAGCACTCTTGATATTCATTGTGCTTTATAGGGTTAATGTACTCTTCCATATGCCTCAAGGTTTTATCGATTGGAAGTGGCCCACGACAAATGGTATTGATGACAATCCCTCGCTGAGGGTTTCTTTGGTTAGACGACCCTGGGGCTGCTTGAGCTCGATTGGGTTCTAAAGGACCCGCTGCTCCATTCTATGAATCTTGAACATATTGCTCATGATAATTTTTACGGATAAGCTTCAGGAGAGCATCTCGGAGATATCAGCAATCATTTTTGTTATGGCTGAACATCCTATAGAAACTGCAATAGTTTCCAGACCGGTCTTCCCTCTTCGTGGACTCCATTGGACTGAGCTTCTTGTATTGGATTATGTTACAAGTTTCCAGATATATGGTCTCCAAATGAGATTTCAATAAAGTGTAGTTGTTAAGGATGAGCATGGTGCAGTTTGGTGTGGTTTTGACTTAAAACCGCACTTGGAACCACTAGGGTGCGGTTTTCAAAAGTAAAAACCGAAACCGAACCAAAAACCGTTGGTGCGGTTCGGTTTCAAAAGTGCGGTTTCAGTTTTTAAAAGTACGGTTTTGGTTTCAAAACCAATTAATAAAAAAAGGCGTTGTTCCTTAACCAGTCAGCATGAACATAACATTATCACACATAAACACAACACAGTCACAACAATCAATATTTGCTTAAAAATGTAACCTACGATAATTACAACCATATCCATTTCTCAATCTAGGTAAACTATATATTTTCTTATGTTTGTAGCCGAAGTGGAGTAAAATGTAAGCATTTAAATGGATACAAAACAAAGTGGTGTTGGAATGCAAGTAATGAAGGCTTGAAAAAAGATACAAGACAAAGTGTTATTGGAAAGCAAGCATTCATAAAGTATATCGGTGTGGTTTCGGTTTTGCGGTTTAGGGAAAGATAAAAATCCAACCTGGACCATATTAACGGTGCAATTTCATTGGTTTTATTTCGATGCGGTTTTTTAAGATGTGGTTTTTAGAGGTTTTATGCTGTTTAGGTTCGATTTCGGTTTATAATCGGTTTTCCTGCTCATCCCTAGTAGTTGTTATATGAAGGAAACGGGGAACGCTTTTTTGATCCCTTTTCTTTTCATGGCAATCAAGATTATCATCGCTTTGCTTTGGCTTATTCTGGACGTTAACGTTCACCTTTTCAGAGCTCTCTCTGGTTTGTTTAATAGCGACATTATTCTGGATAGTTTCATATTTCTATTTATGAGGATAGTCTTGTGTAGCTCGGCTTGTACATGCTTTCTTCTAATGTAGATACTAATTATCTTTTCTGTAGAAACAATTCAAGGTCTTTGAAGGCTTCATATCTAGCTATTCCCCAAAGTCAGTTTCAATGTAAATGCTCTTTTAATAAGCACCATACAAATAACGTTCCTCTTAGGGTTGTCAGCCTCAGTCAGAGCATTGCTGAATCTTTCCAGGAAGTTCTTTCAAGATTCATCGGATCTGTGGACGATATTAGATATCTACATCATATGCTTAGTTCTGGTGGTACGCATCTTGAACTGTTCCACCAACTTCTTGGCGAGTTAGTCAAAATTAGATATTGTTCTTAGATGGAATTCGAGAGAACTATAACAAGACTACACTCTCAAGGAACACATAAAGCATATATACCTTAGTACATCGATGACACGAACTGAAACCATATGCCACTCGTATTTGTTGAGAAAATGATGAGGATCGGTTTTCCCTTAATAATGTGGGTTTATTGCCATATTAAAATTTTGAGGCCATTCTTCCTTTAAGACACATCTGATGAAATGGTTTTGCCTCGAGCCAATTTCCCAATCCTCATGAGCTTGACCTTGCGACTCTCTCATGATCTGATAGATCATAGTGGTGAGGTCAGTAGTTGTGATCTCCGTCGAATGCCAACGGTTGTGATACTTGCGATGTCTTCGATGGGGCCGGTGGAAGCTGAATATGTGCAGTTTCCCCTCGGTTGATACTAGGAAGTCTGTAAACCAAGTTTTGGATTGTGGTGGCGTGAGGCCTCCTCTTAAGGGGTTTAGACCCGCCCCTTAGAAAGGATCGGTACCAAACTTGGAATGACTAAACTGTTACGTTCCCTTAAAGTTCACGACTCTTATCCATTTTTAGAAGTCTTCTCCTCTAATTTTGATTGCTGTGATAGGATGAAGATTAGGAGCTCTCTAAAACATAATTAAAAGGAGTCTAGGTTCTCCTATTTCCCTCTGTTCGATCAACATCGGTTCGAGTGGTGTGCTGCGTTTATTGCATAAGATTTCGTTCGCTTAATCTGATTGTTGAGCTACTTTTGTGCTACTTCAATTTTCTTCATTACATTTTCTAATTGAGATTGAGTAACTGAATCATTAAGATTAAAAAACATAGTTGTATCAAGCGTGTCAAGAGTTCGATCACTAGGAGGAGTTTGCTGTCGGATAAAGGCATCATTATGATCAACATTAAAAGGTCTAACATTGTAAGAATTCTTTCTTTTCACTATGTGTTAAGTTTTCTGTGTAGATCTCCGGGGATCTCAAAAGGAGGGAAACTTGAAGGAATATGAAATCTTAGAAACTGAGTTTTTCTCGGTGAAAGCACCTGAATGTTAGCACAACACCCAAAGAGTTCAGTAGAGAAATAAAATGAAGAAGTAAATGAAAATTGGGGATTATAGCAATCTAAATGCAACAAATAAGAACATAAGAGTTTATAGTGCTTCATCATTGTTGTGCCTACATCCACTTGGAAGATTTTATATGTTTTATTGTTGCTTTGAGAGTTACAAGAAATCATATCGATATGAATCTGAAGTGTGTAATAAAATAAATAGTCAAACGATCAATTTCTCCCTAATGCATATGATATTTATAGATGCCGGTAGTTGAAAAGAGTATAGGAATGTCAGGGACACATTTTAAAGGAGGTCAGGAGGGGGACCAACCCAGGAACACACTAAGTTGGGGGGTCAATATTGATCCCTATAATAGGTATCGATATCGATCCCTCAAAATGAGAGAGAATCATGTGCTATGCAGTTAAAATGCTTAGTTGTTCTATAACGTTGGAGGTGCAAAAAGATGCAGTAGGGGTAAAGTGAGAAAGTAGCGGGGGGTGTAGCGAAGACAGAAACAATTTCATTAGATGTAAAACCAAATATTTAAAATTAATTCATTATCATTCTCACATTATACATATAGAAGAAGCTAATGTTAATTAGTCATGTATAATAAAATTAAGGAATTTCATGGTTATGCATACTAGATTTGATGACCATAATAGATATCTATTATATATTGGATACTTATGCCATAAAATGAACTATTTACACTACCATTAACAACTTTTAAAAAACCAGTCAAATCAAGGTTGAAATATTAAAATTGTTAAAGCGAATTGTAAAAAGCCTTGATTTAGTGGACGTAGCAGAAAATAGTGAAGCTAAAAACGAATCTATTGTTCATCAGCGCTACACCGAAATAGCATAGCGGGTGATGAGCACTACATGTTATAACCTGGATTTTGTGAGGCTTTAGCAAATATTTAACTGCACAGATCAAGTGTGATCCCTCTTGTGTGTCTAACGTGGTGTCTCGAACTCTTCCCTGAAGGGGTTTGTCGGTTGGTTATGTCATTAGAGAGATATGGTGTTTTGTTTGTTGAAGTCGAATTATTCTGCTAGTTCGTCTCTGAGTTGTACTGATTCCTTTTATTGAGCTAGGTCGATCCCTCACTTGATGAGCTCTCAGATAATGTTCTGCTAGACTCATTCAACCGTTGTCTCATGATACTATCCAAGCTTGATTTTTGGGCCTTTCGACTATCTCTCTAGGCTGCTAATTGATAATCGTCAAGTCATGTAAATCCGAATAGCTAGAAATTACCAGGTAAAAAGGCTGGTAATGCCAATGACTTATATTTAGAACATAAATGCAGACTAAATTTCCAACATAAGTATCATTAGTTTTTGTTTACATTGAATTCTTATTAACTGATAACATAACCAAGATGGGGGAGATTAATTGAAAATAGATTAGGCTTTTGCTTTCAGTTAAAAAATACAAATAAAATACGTATGTAGTTAAAATACAGTAAATGTTTTTTTAAGAAGCAACAGTGAGTCAACAAAGCCCAGCTAGAACGTGCCAACACAAGATCAACAATCCACAAACAACAACAAATCGGCATGACAGAAACAGACAAAACAAGATCTCCAACCTAGTAAATATCCACGAATAGAAATCAAGGCCCTGTGTAAACATTAAGCATAGAACAACAGAAGCATAATCACAATCCGACCAATGCCAAAACATAAGGATCCAATCTACTAGGAAGGCAACTCATAACTCAACAAACCACAAAACCTCCAATAACATAGAACAGACCCCAAGTTGCATTGAAATAGAAGATGTTCAAGTGTGCATTGGACACCTCCTCTCCACAATAAGGCCAAAACCATCCACCCATAGGATGTTGAAGCCGAGAACACAAGCAACAGTCCACTGAAAGGTGATGAACACAGCGCTCAGTGAAGGAAACCCTACTGACTAGCCATGGAGGACGATACACGAACCAAATCGCGGTGGTTGGCATTGTTGCGTGTCAAGAACACCACTCAATCAACTCACCACCTTCTAGACCAAAAGCAAGACAAACTAAAAGGCATTGCAGAGCGGTTGCAAGGCAAGATCAACAAGATTGGATCAGGACCTTTGAATAAACTCCAAGAGATAGGCTTAGCACTGGGCCCGAAAAGTACAAAGAAGTTGCAGTAGCGGATAAACAAATCAAGACCTGAAGGAAGGAGATCTAACTGCCATAAAATAATACACAAGGAAAAGTAGAGCAGATTGAAGACAGGCTACATAACTCTGTGGACCAAAGAAGGAAACCAAAGCAGATCGGGAATCATGAGAAGATAAATCTGGAAAAGGCCAAGGTGAGGGAAGCAAGAAGTTTTCACGATAATGGGTAAAAGCTGGAGAGAGGCCAGTCAGTGGTAGAAAAGATCGGTGAAAAGAAAGAAAGGGAGGAAAGCGGCGGCGGGCTCAGAAGCTCCCCATTAAAACGAAGAGTTTCACTTATCGGTTGTCGGCATCCACTTATACTTTGTAAAATACAATAAATATATCAAATTTTGAGCTTGGATATTAAAAATAGCCTAAAACACTAGATTACACAAAAATATAACAAACTAGATGGGATATTAACTAAAATAATACAAATTTACTTTATTATTCATATAACAGTAAACTCGTCTTCAAACCCACATGGTTATACAGTGATAGCTATACTGTGAAAGATGGCAGTTATAAAGTATATTTGTCTTGTTATCTTTAATGATATTGCCTAATATAAATAATTTATGCATAGATAAACTAACTATCTGTAACAACCCAGGGATTTACGGCCTCGGAAATCGACATAAATATCTTTACCGTAACTCATGTCGACCTTCCAAACACCGCAAAACACTAGAACGTTATTAGAAAGAATTTATAGGGTGAGATAAGAAAGAAAGAAGTATTAGAATAGAAGAAGAAACACCACAACACAGAATCAGAGTCTCACATTGCAGCGGAACAAAATATAATACAGAAATAAAACTTTACTGAGATCTTTTAAAAATACTTACAATATCAGAGTACATCACACATCTAGACAGTTATAATAACCTGTCCTCAGATACAACACATAGCAGAATAGTAGCTATATAATATCATACGTCTGGACTCTTCCAGCTCGTCTCTTCACAGCATTCGATAACCTGAACCTATACACCTTGGACAATCCTGAGCATTTACAAAACACCGGGTCAGTCTGGTGAACCAGAGTGAGTAAAGCTCGCACGGTATTAAGGGTATATCATCCAACATGATTTTAAAGTTCAAAATCTTTTCAAAGAAAAGGATAATCGTAAGACCAAATCCATACATAAACATGGGCGGTTTTTACCTTATGATAACCCAAAACATTTTTGAAATCAATATCTTTTCTGATATTATAATAATGTCTAAATACAAATAAATAACAATCTAGTGGAACGCTTGCATCTTACGCTCCACATGTATAGTATACAATCAAAACCACGACGCTTATTGGAGATTGGATTCTGACATTGACAAGGTATGGGACCACCTGCCGATAGTGTATCTCCAGAGGCGAATACACTGGGTTCAACAAGAACGTCTTGCAACCCGTCCCTCACATGACCGACCGCTCATTTCGCTTAAGTGTATCGAATGTATATCACCAACGGTTGGGCTCAAACCACCATTTCCCGAAAAGGGACAACATCGAAATAGATTAAAGAAGCAAAAGGATTTTCTCTAGATATGTGATTATACACTCTAATGGGAGCGAGCCACAAAGCCATGCTGCCTGCCCGATTTTTTTCATTTTCCCGGTTGATGAGGCTTGAGGTTTGAATTCCCTTTTAAACATCTGGTCACCATTCGCTTTGAATGTCACATCGTCAGATCCGCCAGATATCACTAATTGATGTCCACAAAAATATTCTGCGGTTAGCTAAGAGAAGGTGTACGACCTTCTCCGCCATCAACAGAAATACGTTTGAAGAACTCAACGTACGCGATCCCTTTCGAAATACTCTGTCAGACATCCATCCATACAAGTCATCCAGGAACAGGATGAACCGAAGGCACTCTCCTACTGCATCCCATATAGGAATCACCCTATGGATCAGTAGCGAGTAGTCCTTGCAATCCGTAGATTTCAACCACGATAGAATCACATTTTATCTCTGGCCACTAAACCAGAGATTTTTAGTAGTTCTTCCGTTTAATAAAGATCTACGGTCTTCAATGCTCCATCTCGATCATCTTCTGTTATCTTCACGTATTTGTTGGTCGGAATGGTTTCCGAATATACATTCGATCCCGGTCTTTCCGTGTTAATAATCGTATTGGACAGATTTGATAGTCGGTGATTTAACTATCAAAATAAACAGTGTTTCAATCATGACAATCCAGTGGGTTCATTGGTTCAGTATTCAGCACCACTTGGCCTTTTGATTAAAACAAATGTAAATTTAAAACCCTTAAATATTTCGCTATTACAAATATAACTTTTCGCTTCTTACTTAACTTAAGATTTTCTTTACACAAATTCTTTTCAATCCTTAGGAAAGTCGTATATCATATTCATTTGTCTCTATCCACTTACAAAACATTAGCCACATTTTTATATTATATAATATTGGAAAATCACTTTAACTTATTACTCGTAAACCGATGTTAGGAAATATCATTTATTACTTGAAAACAATAAACAACGCTTATTTTGATAAAATAAATCAAAACTTTACATTTCCTTTCTCGCTCTAAAACGTCGCTATAATTCCACGCAATCCCCTTATATTTCTTTTTCTCTTTGGAATCATCATTTTATATTTTTCTAAATCTTCATTAAACATTTCCTTATTATTTCTTTAATGTAAATAATAAATCATTACTAACTTCCTTTCCCATTTCAACTAATATCATCCTCAGTTAATCCTGATGTCGTCCAAATTGGGGTATTTTAATTACCTCTTAGACCTTAGTCAACATCGTTCATATCTGAAGGTAAATATAAGTTGAAATCCCAAAACCCAATATTTCATTCTAATCTCCCACTTTTATTTAATCACATTCTTAAATAACGTTAATTTAGAATTAATGATATAACGCCTCAAACCTCTTTCATATAACTCTGGTTTATTATAAAACCTTTTATCTCAATTTCCTTTTACTTAATTCAAATAATTAAGTGACATTTATTTAAGCTATAATATTTTCTTAAAAATCCCTTTTTAAAATCTAAACAATATTCATTAAACTCTTCTATTGGGTTAATTCAATACAAACTAATTTAATGGTCAATCCCAATTAAAACTGTTAACTTAGTCAACTTAAGTCTGGTTATCTCAATAACCGATTCAATTCATTTCTCCTCTTTAATTAATTTATAATACAATTAATTAATTAAGATAATTCCATTAAATTATTTTTCAACAAAACCATTATCCAAATTTAACCGTTAGGTTAATTTCTGTTCATGTATTTCTAAATTTGATTACCTTCAGCATTTGTCTTTATAAAATCAATTATTAACTTAAATAATAAATAATATATATTTATTTTCTTTATAAACTTTTATTCAAAATATATATTTCAAAACCTATCTTTAGTTATAAAATAAATTTTATAACTTCAGTTCTATCAATTAACCTGACAGTAAATCGATATCATTTCTTTAAGCCCATTTACTGCCGATTACCCAACCAATATAGCCTATTGATTAAAACACCACACAGGTTGACTTTTCATTCAATGGTCACCACCAAACTCAATTATCCAATCATGACAGTTCATATATGATAATATGAGAAATAAATAATATATTTGAGGAATCCAGTTGGATCCCTCCAACCTGTTCTTCCCTGTATGCAAGTGGTTATCTCAAATCATATCATTCAGCCATTTAACTGATAATAATAAATAACGACCATTTAATCCCAACCACAAGCAATTCAACCAATTTAACACATTTATTTTATAAACGCGAGCAACAACGTAAGTAACCTTTATTGGAACCAATCGTTAGAATAACGATTTGGTATTTCACTGAAATTAAACGACGGTTTAATTTCATCAGTTAAATCAACCAATAATTATATAACTAACAAACAGTCAACCATTGGCAAACAGAGCACAAAAAATAAAATACCAATTTATTTTAAATATAAATGGGAGAAACTGAGTGAGTTTAACTCACCTTGAGTTGATTTATCATTGAACGGTTGGTTTTAATTAAACTAAACGAGTGTTTAATTTAATTAAAAATCCCAATTGATTCCAAACATATCCAGATTGGCCTCACGATGTAGTGCTTGTCACTGCGGTTTCAGTGGCACCTTGTTTGCCCAATTCTGATCACATATGAATTAATTATTAATATTTAAAATTAACGGTTTTTAATTAATAAATTAATTATTTAATTAACTCCTTATAAAACTAATTACATTTATAATTTTTATTGGAGTTGATTCTTATTTCTCCCGATTCTCTTCCTTCTGCCATCAAGACCATCAAGGACCCAAGATACACCTGCAACCATAATTTACATTCTAAGTAAATATGGGTTTTAATAACTAATTAATTAACTAAATATATGTATTAACTAACTAACTTCTTAGTTATAATTTAACTAATTAATTGCTTTTATTTATTAGTTATACAGGTGGGTTCTTTTATACCATGGTTTTGCTCATGATGTTGTTCACGCACCAGTCCAGAGGCCTGCAACAATAATTCACTTTTTAATATATAAGATTTAATTATGATTAATTTACTTTGTTAACCATTTTATAATAAACCCAAATTTAATTACCCTCAAGTAATTTCGCTAGTAACAATTCCCCTAAGCAACCTTCAGTTAACCAATTTGAACATGCCGACCCTTCTTCCCTTATTCTTTCTTGTTCCTGTTACTGCATCAGTCCATAAGATTTTAGTTACTAACTTTTTTTTATTAATAAATTAACACTTTAATTAACCATAACCACTACTAATTACGTTACATTTGAGAAAAAGGGCGGCCGATCCTTCCATTCGAAACATGGATCACGATCAGATTACTGCTTCTTCATTTTTGTTAGCTTCCAGGTTTTTCGTTCTGTTACGCTTTGGTTAGGCTCCACACATCAAAATGTCTGCCACCGCACCTCTTGACCACCGAGTTCTGATCGGGGTTCGCCACCAGGTTCGCCAAAGCCTCCTCTTTCCACGATGTGAACCCTATCAAGCTCGGCTCTGTCGTGTTCTCCAAATTCCCCCTCGAACAACGCCCGTTCCAGCTTCCATTTCCACCGACACGAGCATCAGAATTTCATCACAGCGTCCACTTCGAAGATCATACATAGTTGAACGTTTTTTCATGTATGAAGTTTTATAATGGTTGAGAGACTTGGGAGATCAGAGAGGAAGATAACGGGAGGTTCATGGCCGTTCAGTTATTTGATGGCGGCTGCTAATTTGCGTTGACCGCACTGAAAAAACACTAGGGCAATTGACTTGTTAATGGTTTATATAGGAGTGTTGGGATGGTTTTAATATTATTTAATACTATAACGAAACTTCGCGGTGAAGTAACACATAAAACTAATTACAAACGACTTTTGTTTTTTGATAAAAAGGCTAATCCTAGCATAGAAAAATATTATGAACCCAATGGGACAGGTTTTGTCAAATTTCGACATCGTTTGGAAAAAAAATTCCTTTGTAAAACCAGAAATAAACACGGGTTTAAATTTTCCACGATCACTAAATAAATTCGATCAACTTGAAACGTTGAAATCCTATAATGATTCTTCAATACGAACCCAACGACACCAGTTTCGTCGCATTCTGAGACTGTTTTCCCGGTAGGCTATTTTTACGCGCACCGAAATGCCATTTTGGGCACCATATTACCCGTTCTTCAAAAATAACAAACTATATACCTATCCTGACTCTAATCAACGATACGAACTCAATGAAACTAGTTTCGTGGCTTAATTCGATCGTCTGCTCAAGTTACACTCAAATATCTCTTTATTGAATTAATTACGCGCTATAGAAATTTAACGGGCGTTTACGGCTACCGTGGCCACAAACGACATCGGTTTGCCACGCCATTTAACACCGTGCAATAATTTAACGTTACGGTCCCAATGAAACTAGTTTCGTCGAAAACAGAGACCATTGGAAAAATGGCTATTTTAAAGGCCTATATTTAAATAACGATTTCCACAGCGACTATTTTAAAATTTAATTTGGCCATAACTTACAATTTACAATACGAAATCTGGATTTTTCTCTTTCATATAAAAATTATCATCAACTAGATTCTGACGTTTCTCGTTTCACAAGAATCCGGCTTATATCGGATCCTGTATATTCATTTGAACTTCAAAACTTCATATTACGATCTGTAGCGCCATTTTCAAGCTCGATTTATATTATAAATAAATTAACGTTCAAACTTCGTTTAAATAATGAATTAAATATTAAAAATCCATTAATATTCCAAATATAATATTTAAAATAAAAAATTAAATTAAATATTTGGCTACCAAAAATACGGGACGTTACATTTAGCCCAACACCCTGGGTTCACATTTAGCCCAACCTCTATGAACATAATTATAGTTTATGGAGTTTGCATGTGTGCACACAAAACCAAATCAAAAGAAATACAAAATAGATGCTACTCTTGAACATTCAAACATATTAACACTAATTCTCCAAAAAAAACACAACACTTTATCCTAGAAAAGAATATAAACCAAGGCATACTAAAAAAATAAAGACCCAAACACCATGCAGTTCACCTTATATTGATTTCACCCATGGATTATTATGTTAAAAAAAATTCAACATCTGGTCTACATGTCTAAAATAAAATATGTTATGTTCTTTTGATGTAATTCCTAATTAAAGAGATTAAACGAAGTAATAAAATAAATAAGGCATAACGATGTTATTATTGTAGAGAATGCATAGGAACTAGAGTGATTTTCACTATATTGAAGGATCAAATTGAAAATAACACACTATTATAGATATAAAGTTATAATCTCCGGATTATATAAGCTTCGGTTATTCTCCTAACCTCTTCTATGAAAATAATTCTGATATAGAGTTTATGTCAGTTTGAACGATCAGTTCCAATACTTATCTTTTATATCCATCTCTTTCTCTTAATCAAATCATGAAAATAATAACTATGGATTCATATCTAAAGCTTATGTAAATTTGTATATCTGAAACAGGTTAATCTCCTCTCGGTAAACACCAATGGATTCATGTGTGGATTCTGCTAACTTATTTACCATTCTCTGATTTCTTCTCAATCAATCAATATAGGTCATCCATTCAAATCTTGGATTTCATGTATAATAAATCCTAAAGTATATTGAAATCCTAACAAGTGGTACCAAAGCTATCCGCCACTCATTTCATTGGAAAATTTGTGATTTTCTTTGAACTGAAAAGTTATCGAGTTTATGTAATATCTTACTCAAGTTCTAGCTTTTTTTGATCAATATGTTAATGATTTTCTGGTGATGCTTTTGTATTTGATTTAATATCTTTTATGTTTAAAATTGTAAATTGAAAGGATGATTTATCAAGCTAGTTTGGCGTATGAAGATAGATCTAGTATTCTGCATGTTATTTCCGAAATAAGTTAGAAATTGTGAAAACACTGAATTATTAAAAATAATTTAGATTTCAACAAACTGTGGAAATAACTTATGCTAGTTCTGGAATCCACATGTTTATGATTGTGTATTTTGTAAATAAGTTGTAAATTTTAATGTGAGAAATACTTTAGATCTGGTACTTACAATTATCTTTTCTAAATATGCATTAATGGTATAGATAGATCCATGTAGTTTAGGACTATTTTTTGCAAGAAAATATAAATTTAATTCTTTGATTATATTCCCTAACTTTTGATTAAGTAATTTGGGGATATACCAATAAAGTAATGGGGATTTTATTATGAAGGACAAATTTCATAACTTTTTTAAGCTCTAGGACAATCCCTTAAAAATTTATTCCTAAGGACAATACACTATAAAACTGATACCATACACACCGTAAAACCGAAACTTAAAAACTGATAGTTAAATTATGATACCATACAAATTGTAAAACTAATACTTAAAAACTGGTAGTCAAATTCTGATACCATGCACACTATAAATTGAAACTAAAATCTGATGCCTTGTCATTTAATATACAATTTCATCAGGCTGTCCTTACGGCTGAAAATCCCGTAATTTTGTCCTTTAAACTATTTCTCCTGTAAGTAATTGGTTTTTTTTGAAAAAATATATTCAAGTATGTTCCTTTTTTCACCGAAGCAGCCATATATAAATACAAAAAATGGAGAAAAACAGCCTTTCTCCTACGGCTCACAAAAAAAGAGCAATAGTGCAAAATTTGTAACTGAGTTTATGGAACAACACAAGGACCATACACAAAATAGCCAAGACGGAAAATAGGCAACAATAAATACAAAAACAAACCAAAAGACAGATGCCAAATTGGAACAAGTATCCAGACGCGCCCCTACAGGGAGACCAAAGGAAAAACTAAGCTTGCCACCAGTCATTAACCAACAATCCAGACCATATTCCCTCCTTGCCTAATAGAGGTTCCAAGAGCCCCTACCTCCATCAACCACCTACATCGCCAACCAAAGCATGCTTTTGCTTCCAAAGCACCAGGACCAGTGGAATATCTATCCAGTTTGATACTTCAAACACCAGCAGGTCCCCTGCTAGAAACTAGGTCCAACCATGAAAACCAAACAATGAGTCACAACCATTAATAACCAGAAAAAAAACCTCACCTTGTACGTGCTCGGGGACAAGATACCCGGGTAATTGAAAAGACACATGCCAAAGATAAAGAAAAGGTCAGAGGTTACCTATGAAGGGACTACCTCTAAAAGGTAAAGGACATTCTACGAAACTTTATGAATGATGGAAAATGGCATCAAAGTGGATTCATCGAAAACCGCCTTGTTTCGAAAAACACCAAAGATGTCACTAGGGGAGACAATGAATAAGTTTGAAAAGGATCGACCTGAGGTCCTTTATAAGCCCCCTCGCCCAACAAGCACAAAGCCGGTTAAGCAGAGAAGGTAGGACCCTCCAGAGACCAACCAAGTCCCCGAAGTAAGACCAAACTGCACTAGAACACTCACCATCCATGAATAAGTTTGCAGTCGACTCCAACAAACTAGACTGACAACATTGGCAATGAGACACAAGAGGGACGCCAATCCTCATAAGGTTAACATCCAGTGAAAGCCTCTCACGAAGGATTTTCCACATAAGAATGAATAATTTGGGAAGAATTCACCTGTCCTAAATGAAAGAGAAGACCGGGATTCTAGGAACTGGAATTATGGCAGGATTTCAAATCTCCCGAAGGGTGAAAGGTTCCCCCACTCCATCCAAAACCCCGATAGTGGGTATCAGAAAAGGCCTAGACTGATTACATCTATTTCCGTGTCTCACTAGCGTAATACAGGGACTCGGTGAAGTCCAAAGGCAAAAGGAGTTGATACTTAGCATGAAGAAACGACTCCCAAAGGGAGTCTCTAGATCAAAATCTAACCTAGAGATTATAGGCATACACCTTGCAGACATCCTTAGGATTCTACAAGCTTAGACCTTCCTCTTGCTTAGGACGACAGATGTTATCCCAAGAAACCCAATGATGCCTCTTGCCATCCCCATTTTTACCCCAGAAAAAGACAATGCAAAAAAATGATAGAAACAAAAAAATGATGTAGCAGGCATCATAACTACAAAGACATAAGACCCTTGAAAATCGAGCACCTACTTGATGAGAACAAGCCTTCCAGCCTGTGAGATAAGAGTCAAGTTCCATTTAAAATCCTTCCCCTAGTTTTGTCAGTTAGGGGGTCAAAAATCATGTCGAGTTTGCAGCTTTGATAAAGAACAATGATAAGATAATTAAGAGGAAGAGATGCGACTCGAAATTCAAAGAAGCAATCGATCCATGATATTCTTCTAAGGTTCATAGTCTTGTTTGGAATAAAACAACTCTTCGAAGCATTGATCAATTGCCTCAAACACTGTTCGTAGAGATGAAGAAAAGATAGGAGCTGTCGGATGGACCGCCTATTCCAGTTCGAGAAGATAATGATTCATTAGCAAAAGACAAAGAGGATATCACAGGGAATGTGTTTGGGATATTGAAGTGATGTGCAATGCCAAGAGAATGCACCCCTCGGATGAGAGCCCCAGCAGAGATGAAAAAATTTGTTAGGGAGAGGGGATCACCTTGATGAAGACCCCTCCCTAACTGAAAAAACATATGGCCGCTCCATTGATAAGAAAAGAGAACCATCAGTTCGACATGGGCCTTGTAATAAAATCAATAAAAGGATCAGGAAACCTTAAAGATCGGAGAATTCGAATAATGAAAAAAAAGACATGCGGACATAAGTTTTAGTCATATCAAGCATGATCTCCATGTTTAATACACAGATCTTTCGAACGATTTGAGAGATAAATTCTTAGGCAAGAAGGACATTGTCAGTAAAAAGATGACATTTTATGAAACTAGCCTGAGAAGAGGAGATAATACGATCAAGGGTAGGCGCAAGCCGAGAAGACAAAATCTTGGAGTTAACATTGTTTGAGAGGTTATAGAGACTAATTGGTTTGAAATCAGAGCAAAAACGGGTATTCTCACATTTACGAATGAGCACAAAATTTGTGGACATCCAACCCTTAGTGAGCATACCACCAAGGAAGAAATATTGAATCACCAGGGAGAAGTCATAATGAATGACCATCCAGGCACTATAGTAAAAAAAAAAAAACCGTCATAGCCGTCTGGGCAACTCGCACTGTCCTTGCTAAGCAAAAAAACACAAGAGCGAATCTCCTCCACAAAGGAAGGGTAGCAAATATAAAGAGCCTCATCTGGAAGAACGAAGTGAGGGATAAAGGATAAGAGAACAAGATCAAACTTATCACAGAAGTGCTCTGCATAAAGTCTACAAGTGGGAAATGGTCGTCTCTTCGACCAAAGAGGAGGACAAAGCCATGGAAAGGTAAGGATGAAGGTTCTGGTGAAAAGAAAGGATATTATCCTTCTTTTTAATAGTAGAACGGAATAATTTCGAGTTGGAGTCGCCATCAACTCCCTACTTGATTCTCAGCTTTCTAACGAAGTTAATCATTTTCAATGCTAAACTCAGAGTTGAAAGTGAGTTGAGCATGAACCATTCTGCCTTGTTAGGAGCTGAATGATCGACAACAAAAGAAGCTTCCGCCAGGATGAGAGCTTCTTCTACCGAACGAACGAACTCTTTCAAAGATATTATTGAACACCTGATTGTTACATAGCTTTAGACAAGATTTGAGGCGCTTTCGTTTTAGATAGAAAACTGATATAGGCTACCTATAGCAGGGAGAGACCAAGAATCCTTCACCGTAAGGATGAATGAGTGATGGAACCTCTATATGGACTGAAATTGGAACAAAATAGGTCCCAACAAAGAAAAAGGGGAGTAATGATGAATCATTGGAGCGTGACCCAAATAAGTGCGATAAAGGTGTTCAATCAAAAAAGAGAATGGAAGGCCAAACCAACCCTCTGAACTGAATATCGATCTTGACGAGAAAGGATTCTGCTGGGTCCTTCTTGGTTATTACACCAGGTAAAGGCGGAACCAACAAAAGAAATATCGGACAAGCCTGGATGGATAACGAAAGAATTAAAATCCTCCACCGTAGCGCGGTAGATAGAGGATCCCTCATGCATATCTGCTTGACCTGACACAACATTGAAATCCCCCAATGACAGAAGCGCCATAGCCGTGCATTGAAAGACGTGCAGTTAAAGCCCTGTGAAATCCTCTCTATAGCTCGTAGCGCCCATTAACCGCTTTTCTATTTCTATTTAGCGCCGATGAACAATAGATCCTCTTTAAGCCCCGTTAATTTCTGATGCGTCCGCTAAACCAATGCTTTGTAGCATCCGCTTTAGCAATATATGAATCTTGATTTAACTAGTTCTCTTTTAAAACAAATCAATAAAGTTGGTGTAAAAATATAATTTTAACACATCTTATATATGACGAAAATCTATCATAGTCATCAATTAAAATGTGTGTAACAATGGTATTCTTTGAATTTATTGCATAAGATTAATAGATATTAGTTTCTTTTAAACAAATGTTGTGAGAATGATAATTAATTATTTTTAAAATACTTATTTTTATGTATAATGTATCTTTTATAATTCCCGCTATAACCTCACTATTTCCATGCTTTATCCAAGCTACACATTTTTGCACCTCTAGCGCTATAGAACCGCTAAGCACTTTAACTGCACAGATTTTAAGGAATATAATATCTTTCCACAAACTCAGGCACTCGATGCGGTCTCATCTAGCATAAAGCGCCGAAAAAAGGAAAGGGAAAATAGGAAGCGAACGCTCAACTGATAGGAGTTGAGCCGAGTAAGAGATAAGGCGCACATAGATTTTTTTGCCCAAAGAATCCAAATCTTGTTGGAAACATTGAGAAACCTACCCTCGGAATTAAGGAGAAGGAAGATTTCGGAAAGCACCTCCGACCCCATGAAGGGTTTCTAAAATGCCACTAAAAATAGAATGTTTCTTGACGATGTGGTTAAGTCGTGAAAGAGATGAATTGTTACCAAGACCTTGAATATTCCATAACAAACAGTTTTCCATTTCATAGAAGAAATACATTAAAAAAGAAAAACATCTCTAAAAGAAAGAAGCTCAGATTGGATAGAGGGTGCAATGAGTAGTCCTAACTATCTTCTCGGCCGCTACAAGAAAACAAGTGTGAATCGTGGAAGGAGTACACGGCTGAGACTGTGCACTCCTCCGAGAAGAATGGATAGAAGAGCAGGAGAGACAACCGGTAGCTGGCCCCACAGCTGATGCTATAGCGACCAACCTACTAGTAGGAAACAAGTGATCATCTGGCTTGGAATAGATGAGGTGATCTACCCGACAAGAATATGAATTCCTAGTTAGGCGAGCCAATCGATCATTAATGTTCCTAATCTCGCCCGAAAAAAAGAGGAACCAATTGAGAAAAGTGAGGAAGAGCAGGATGAGATATCGAAACATCAAATATTGATGTTGACACTTACTGTGTGGGCACCACTATGGCAGAACTATCATCAAATTGATAATCTTACACAATACAGAGAGTCCCATAAAAGGTCAAACTCAAAGATTGAGGGAGTCTAAACTCCCCACTAATCTAAAAATGGTGACAACCCAAACATGGGATAATAAACACGTTGGGAGGCCTATCATTACCATCTGAAGTGACTAAATCCCCCAACCCAATCCCAAATCCAAAAAAAAAACGACACATCAACCTACGAATAAACAAACGAAGAAACACCAGGGTCAAACCAACACAAAGCACCACTACTAAGTCATTTATTGGCGTGGAGTGGGAAATAAACCACCACAAAGAGCAATGGCTCGATGACCCTTTACAAGGGCCGAAGAAGTCAGAAGCCAACAAACAAAACCCAAACTCCCTCAATAGAAAATGGGATAATATCTGAGCACTAAAGAACCCAAGATGCAAAAATAAGAGGTGGAAGCTAAACTAGGAACAACCAAAGGGAACATTCCAAATAAAAATTCGATAACCAAGAAATAGGGAAGACAAATCCCCCCTACCCCCCACAAGATCCTGAGGGAATGCAACCCATGCCTATACCAGCAAGAGCAACAAAGGCATCAAACAATAAATTGACCGTAGGTCGTAAACACAACTACCCCAAGTCAACACAAACAACTGAATAAGAAAATGAATCACCAACAAGAGAATGCATGAAACCATCAGCAGAAACGTAGCCAACCCAATGAACGATAACATAAGAGCATATAATACGAGAAGCAAAACAACCACAAGGAAAGATGGGGAGAGAACATACCTGCACCAGAGAGGAAAAAGACCCAGAAAGGTCACGAGCCAACTCACGCATCGACGTGGCTACCTCACCAAATAAAGAACAGCCTAGCTACAGCCGAAGGCAAGTCTCATCTAGCTGACTCGCTCCTCTCGACCGACGACAAGCTAGATGCATTCAACTTTGCCAAAGCAAAACTCTTTTTGGTCGTGGAAATTGAACCGATGCACAAGGAAGAACAAATACATCGTCTCTTTTCACAAACAAATTGAGGGAGGAAAAGAGATTGAAGGTTGGAAGAGGAGGCAATGCGCAAGAACATGCACCACGACTGTAGGTGGGAAAAAGAGGAAGCAGTGCACATGCTCCTTTCAAAGTGTATGTGTGTGTGTATATATATATATATATATATATACATACATACACACACACATATATATATATATTTGGTTAACATCAATTCATTATAACTTGAGTTTACATTTTAGTCCACATAACGGTCAACTGCATTTATTTTGTTTTTAAATTGTAAACGTATAAATGCGGTTGTTATGTTAATAAATTTATTTATTATCATAATTGTATTAAATGCATTAGTTATAATGAATTAAAAGATGCAACTTATTTGTGTTTGGAATAAGAAAAAACATATTGTTTATTATTTGATGCATTTATGTATGATAGGTACAAATATTTTATATGTATGACCAATGCGGAAAATATGCTTTACTTTCATGTTTAGGTTAGCATAATAATATGGTAATAATTTTTTTTTTTCAAATTTATCCAAATGCATGGTTTTGACCTTAATCAGATATTCAAATAATAAACTAAAGATAAAACAGAATAGTGGCATTCTGCATACCTATATTATGATTCATATATACATCATAGCTACTATATTTATTCATGTTATTTAGTGTGACATTTACTATTCCATTTATATCATGTGATGTTTAATTCTATTCAATGGCATTTTTAAGGTTCCTCGTACCATGTTTACTTAGAGAATGCCATGAGCCACATACCTAAACCAAAAGAATATTACAACTTTGATTAAAACATGTTGTGCCATTGTTGTAATTTTAAAATTTTCAAGTGTTATATAACTAAAGTTTATCTTTTGGAGTATGTTGTGACACTTAAAATTATTGTACAAACATTAAGAAATAAATTTATATTTTTTGTTTCTCTTTATAAATTAACTTAAATATTCTACATGTTAGGTGAACTAATTAAAATAGCATATTCCGAAAGTGACCTATCTCATTTTAGTCGTTCATGGAAATTATAGGAAGAAAGGTTACTTCGAGGTTGAAGTATAATCAGTTGAAAATTATTTGAGGTTCAAGCTCTCTTTTAGGTTGGTTATTTATTTATTTGTAAAAGAAACTTTATAATTGTCACATATTTATCATTGCATATGTAAATATTGATTGTGGTAATAAGAGTTAAAGCATGTAGGGCCGAAAGCACTCATTTAGCATACATTATAAATGAATGTATAAATAAGGATAAAGAAGTCGCTAAGGATAAAAAGAAAAGAAATAACATGCATTATATTTCTAGTTATTTCCTTAATGATATGTATAAACATATGAAGTAAAATATGTTAGATATTTTTAAGTCATAATTGATATTTCAGTTATATTGTTTGGATTTATTTCTTAATTTTGTTATGCAGTCATTTAGACATATTTCAGTTTTCAGTTTTCAATGTGAACAAATTAGATTATTATTGTTCAATTAGAAATAATAAGATTGATTTATGAATAATTCAAACATTTTTGAAATTAAAGCTTCCAATATTTAAAATATATCTTGTATTTATTTATGCTAAATAACTTAAAATAAAATTTTAAATTTTGATTTGATGATTAATATGATAATTTGTTTCAACTTATCAAATAAATTTCGATTGAGGCACTAAAGATAAAAAATAATTTATTGATATTCTAAGTGACTTAAAAGTTATAGTTTATGGATCATACATGGAATAATTTAAGAATGGTAAATGCAATAATTTTATGCGGATGTTAAGTATGGTGGGAGAAATAAACTATGGAACGTTGCATTTAAAAAGAATCATTGTTTCAACTTATCGAATAAATCTAGATTGAGGCACTAAAGATAAAAAATAATTTATTGATATTCTAGGTGGCTTAAAAGTTATAGTTTATGGACCATACATGGAATAATTTAAGAATCGTAAATGCAATAATTTTTTGTGGATGTTAAGTATGGTGGGAGAAATAAACTATGGAACATTGCATTTAAAAAGAATCATTACCTTTGATTCAACTATAGTTACTTTCTTGGATAATGTAAATGATTTGTTTCCTTTCGTTAACAAGAAGTAAATTAAAAATCATGGTAAGACAATGCTAATGTTTTAGGTAATTTTTATTCTAATACACGATCTTAGTAAGTTAATCCACCATTTTTCTTTAATAAGTTAATCAACAACTATTTTTTAAGTTAATCCACAACTATTTTTTAAGTTAATCCACGAGCGGATAAACTGAAAGATTTCACTACATGATTGTCTTCTACATGATTAGAATCATGCTATATTCTCCGATTCTTAGTTTTACATTTTCATTTATTTTACATCCACGTAGGTATAAACTTGGATTACTGAATCATACAAAAAATTACCTCTCTATCTTGCAGGAATTCTGAACACATGTATAACAAAAACTACATAACTTTTCGATATGGTTTCAATGTCCATATTTTTGTAGTCTTAGACTTCTTTACTTTATACATACCATTGGCCTGTGTAATTAATATCCACCATCCCTTTTTACATCCATTAACAGATTATCGGTATAAAAAAAGGAAAAAAATTGTTCACTTTCAGTTTTTTCAACTACTGTAATAGTAAACCAAATATGATTATAGAACACAATAACAAGAACGATTAGCAAACAGATTTAAAAGGGTTACTCAGTAAAACTCCTCCATAATTTGATGCACTATCGTTCTGATCAGCATCTACGTCAAAGACAATCTTCATGCTAACTGCTATGATAAAGCAATGATAAATTTTAGTTTTTCTTTTTTTTTTTTCCAAAAAAGTTGAGAATCTTCCCTTTCTTTCTATACCATTTTGAACTATGGAACGTATATGTTAACATATATTGCAAGGACTGCAACCAACCATGATAAAAAAGACATAGAAACAATGCCTACTCATTCATTTTCCTGAAAATGTTGTATGCTTTCGGCTGATCAGAGTAATAGAGGTTGACTGACTTCATCATCAAATAACTTTAGTAGTCATTAAAATTATAACTGAGCCTAATTTGAAAGTAAAGCGCTTGAGTGAAGAGAGAAAATTTGCATAAAGAGCATGACTAAAAAACTAATGAATGTGGATTAGCTAACTAATTTTAATTAAATATTAAATTCATATTAAACATATAAGTTGGATGGATGAACAGAATAATGATGTGGATGTGAATAAAATTTACCGATGCTCTGTGGTACACATCATTCTCTTTGCGTAGAATCATCATTTTTTTGGCAAGCGTCACGGGTTAAGTAGTCCCCTGCCACTTGATTGAAGCACCTAACAACAAGAAAATGTTAGAAACATAGGAACAAGACAACCTAGAAACAACTTCAAATTTAATTTTAAATCAAAATTCGGCTTCTTCTCTAATGCCGGATCTGCGGATCTCAATATCGCGCCTTCTTTCCTTCAAATTTTGACTCCAATAGTTATGTGTCTAAAGCTCAAGTTCTCGCCCCTTTTCAAATGCGATGTACCTGGTGCATCACTCTCTATAAGCGAGAAGCGTAGTGTTGTTCGAAGCACTGAAGCTCGTTCTGAGTTCTGACCCAATTACCACAGCAGACGAATTTCCAGTCCTGTTATCTGCCAATGCTCTCGCTACTGCGCCATCAGTCAATGTTGCCAATGTAAGTCTCTCTAACCTGTCACTTGGTGGTTGTGCCTTCGGGGTTTGCTCTGTTGCCATGCTTTCGAATGACAAAGATAAGTATGTTGATGGCACTTTGGGTGGTTCGACTGTGTTTAGTGAGCTCAGGGGCTCGGATGGTCGTGGGCTGAAAGCTAATGCCTTGAATGAAAGTGACCCACTAGTTTTTACAACACACCCACCAACTGTTTGTGGAAATGCCAATAAGGATCAGTCAATGTCTAGCCTACTAGGTGCTGCCCCTAGTGTTGGACGTCACTATTCTCCTCCTTGCCAAACAATGCAGGAGCTTATTGTCCAGTGGATTATGGACCCCTTGTAGTGAATGATGTATCGCAATTATTTCCTGAACTGTTGGAAGTTGGTGCTAACTTTTGGGAGGGTTATGTTGTGGGATTTTTTCTGGATCCGTTGTAGCTTATTATGATCCAAAAACTCTATGCAAGCGAATATGGAAGCTAAGGGGTGATATTAAGGTCATCTACATTGTTCTATGTACTACTTCAAATTTTCTTCCTGTGAAGAACGCCTTCCCTTATTACAATCTGAGCCATCTTTTATAAAAGGAAAAACATTTATTGTATCTGTACAGTCTCATTCTATTTCCAGTGCTAGAGAACAAGTGTTATCAATTCCAGTTTGGACATATTTCTCACAAATCCCGTCAGTTCTTCAACCATTAATTGGTCTTAATTGACTTACTTGCCACGTTTCCAAATTGAGATGCTTTAATGCCACTACAACTGCTCGTACTAAACTAGTCTATGCCAAAGCTCTCATTGAAATTCCCCCCAACAAGCCTCTACCCTATAAGATTAAGATTCAGCTTGCTCCTAGTGTTATTGCAGAGGTTAGAGTGCGATACGGCTGGACACCTGATATATGTACCACATGCCACTCCTTCGGTCACTTAACCTCTACTTGTAAGAATCTTCATTCTGTCCCCTTTCCATATAAGTTTCCACTACCTAAGCCTCTTATCTGTCATTGGGTTCCTAAAGCTATTCAACATGTTTTTGAGACACTATTCTTAACTGCACCCTTCGATGCACCAACTGAGCCCCCTCTTGTTCCTTCTTTGTCTCTAATTGTTCCTCCATTACCTCATCCTGATCTGATTTCTGTTGCTTCTCCTTAGCATCCTGTTAGCCCTCCTTACGAGCCTAATTACCCCACCTTTGAATGGATTGAAGTTGAGAGAAACTGGGTGCATTATCGGACTGACTTGCGTTACAATCCTAATAGAGGTTGTTTCTTCCACTTTCTTTCTCAATAAGTTAGGGAACAACATTGTCTTTATTATTTGGTCTTGGAAGATGACTTTACTATTGCACTTGAGGGTGATTTAGGTGAGTGGAATTGGGAAGTTTTAGATGATACTTCCTGGGACAGATCGATCATATATTCCACTTGGCATCTTCTCTATGACCCGAGGCTTGCCTCTAGCTTTGTGGATTTTGTTAATCATGCGATCCTTCCTTACTTTGTTCAGGATTTCTCTTAGCTGGGGAATGACACTCTCTCCAAGTCTTTTTACTAGGCAATTTCCCTTATTGATGGCTCTTTAGTTTTGTAGTCGCAATGGCTATTCACATGTGTTTATCTTTAGTGGTGAATGGTATAACTTAAAAACCGTATGTAGCTAATTGTCAACTACAATCACATGTATCTTACTGTCTTTTATTATTAGATATAATAAAAGGTGTTTATGGTCACCGTTAAAACCAGTTGGATTTGCCAAAAAAAAGACAACCTAGAAGCAAGGCACTACAAACACAAGAAAACAAAAACAGAAAAACAAAAAGGTGCTGCCAAGCAGCAACACCAAGCTGAACAACTAAGCTACAAAAGAGCATTGCAAATTCCAGGGTTAATGGTGAAATTTAGCAACTTCAAACATTCCCTAATTTCCATCTTCACATCCTTTCTTAGCTGCACAAAATTTCTCCCCTGGCCATTATAAAAGACTATTATTTCTTTCTCTCCACATCACACTAATGAACTTCTTCAAGACATAACACAATAACCTTTTCTTAGAATCTCTTCTACCTATTAAGCTTTCCAACCTCTTCCATTCAGTACTACTATATGGATTAACATTGTTTCTCCTAAACTTACCCATAACTTCATGCCAGATTTGAAAAGCACAAGCACATTCAAAAAAATCGTGATATATTGTTTCATTATGCATGTCACATGAAACACACAGAGGGCTAACATACATACCTCTCTTACATAATTTGTCTTTTGTCAACATGGCCTTGTTTATGACTTTCCACAACAACATATTTTACTTTCCATTGTTATCCCGACACCAAATCTTTCTACTCCAGCTACATCTGACCATTTCATCAATCTCAGCCAATTGCTTGTAAATGTTCCTATTTTGGAAAGCTTGACCTGTTTTGCGTCATAGAGTCATATCACTATTACCATCACAAATCCGATATGGTTAGCCTTGCACCAAAAATGATTCATATTCTGGTTGGAAAGATTTGGAAGATTAATATCATTATTATGAATATAATCACATGCTTTAGCATTGCTACAAATACCAGAGAGCTCAAATTCAAGGTTGGTGGGTCTTCTTCTCAAAATAACACCCCTCTCCAACCAAGGATCATCCAGAAATTCACATTAGGCAGGTTACAAATTTTGAACCGAAAAAGAGGGAGAACGCGTTGTCTCAAATTGGAAATGCTTCTCCATGTCCAACTCAAATTTTGAGGTTGTTGCATGGCTCATAAATTTTCTTCTTGATAAAATTCGTACTTGACCATTTAACCCATACATTTTCTCTTTCATTTAGGAAATTGTCAACATGCTTCACAAAGGTAGTTTTATTCCACAAAGACATATTAACAATTCCTAACACTCATTTGCATACGGGCCTTCAATTTTCCTGAAAGCAACAGGAGAAAGGTACTTGCCTTCACTCTTCCTTTCCAAAGGAATCTCATAAAAGAAGATCTGATTAAGCTAATTAACTTAGTTGGAAGTATAATACTTCTTGCCTATTGCACTTGCATCGAGAATATAGAAGATTTGATCAAGGTTAATCTATCAGATTTGATCAATGTTTCAAAGACATTAACACGTTTATTCAACTGCAGCTGCTTCTTCGAATAATGTATAGGATATTTTTCCTTTCATTAATAAAACGTAAACTAGAAATCAATTAAGACATTTGAATAAATTTTTCTTTAAGTTAAGGTTATTGTTTCAGAAAACAAAACCCAAATACCTCAAAGTGTAAGGTCACTAGGGAAATCTACTTAAGAATGAAGAAATATTATTCCAAATGATCATGTAGTTTTTCTCCAAATTATTATAACCGCATAACGGTGGGAAAACCGATTTGTAATACAATACAACTGATAACAAAAATTATTTTGTTGTACTTATTTAATTATTTAAAACTACATATGAATGAAAATATATGAAAGAAAAATTACATATATTATTAAAAACCAAAAATAATTATTTTAACCAATCATGTCAGCACAAAGTTTAAATACACAAACAAATATTCATGAAAAATATCAAAAAAAGACCGGTATGATGATTCAAATCTATGTAATGCATATCTATAAAAAAGTCATTTTAAGTAGTAGTGAGATATTTTTATATTATATATATAGCTAGGGAAAGTCCATCTCGGTTTGTTTTGTTAAATTTCATAGTATGGGATTAAATGTGATTAACTTTCACTATATGCTAATCCATAAAAAATAAAGAGCAGAGAACTAAATGTGTGATTTAATTCCACAATATGGGATCAGTTAGGGAAAGTCCACCTTGGTGCAGTTAGGAAAGGTGTGATCTTATTTTTTCATATATCGCATACATACATACCATGTTTACCATTTGAAATCAGTTGCGCATACATGCATATTATTCCTTGATTGATGTTGCCGTTTTTAGAAGAATTAATTGGCTATCATTTCGGGTATTCCTTTTTTAATGTTCTGAAGAATATAATCAATAATTTAAGGCATGCTATAAAATCTTATTTAAGGCATTGCATGGTATTTTATTACTCCAAATTTTATTATTCTCCCTCTTATACATCCAAATAAAAATAAATGGTAACATAACTAATTGATTGTGATTGTAGAATGATCACACATATTAAATGCAGTAAATTAATTAATATTTGGAAGACTACATATTATATTCACCAAGCATAAAACAGAAAATCATAGGAATGATTTTACATTAGAGGAAAAAAGAAACAACAGATTGCATACAAATGATTTTACACTAGAAGAAAAAAGAAACAAAATTACGTATATTATACAAATCAAAATAATTATTTTAACGAATCATGTTATTTTGTTATAATTTATATACATGGTAAAAAAGACGGCAATTAATATACATCTTATTAAATCAAATTTTAACCGTATAAGGTTTTTGTCAATATGTTTAAATTAATTAAGTGATGTTTTAAAATTTAACCGTATACGGTTTTTGTCAATATGTTTAAATTAATTATTGATGTCGATATGTTTTTGTCAATATGTTCAAATTTTAACTGTATAAGGTTTTCAATTTAAGAAATAAATTTAATCAATAAATTGTTGTCAATTTATTTTATCAACGTTAGGTGTGATGTTTTAAAATGAATATCATGTTCATATCAACAAAAGTGGAAAAAATTTAAGAAATAAATTTAATTAATAAATTGTTGTCAATTTATCTTATTAACGCTAGGTGTGATGTTTTAAAATGAACACCATGTTCATATCAACAAAAGTGGAAAAATTAGTTTTTCTTCCAAATATAAAGTTAATTAAGTCACACAATTAATGAGCATTAATGATTCAAATAGACTACATTAACAATTAAATCGGGGAGCTCAAATAAAGCAAGGCACGGCTTCAGAACTACATTAAATTAATGCATAAGTCACATGAGGACAAAATGGGTATTGTTAAAAAGCTTCAGATGGACGGAAATTATCGAAAGCTCGGTCGAATTAAGAAAAACCGACAAAGTCGCTTTGATTATCTTTACGAGAAAAACTACATAATCATTTGAATAGTATTTCTTCCTTTTCAAGTAGATTTCCTTAATTGTTTGGAATAATATTTATTCCTTCTCAGGTAGATTTCTTTAATGGCCCTACACTTTGAGGTTGAAATGATGGATTGGTAAAGATGATTCTAGGACTTATATCAATCCATATAAAATAATAATTTGAACTGTTGAGATTTTTTGCATTAATTTCAATAGCAAGATTATTGGTTATGAATAACTTTTCAATACCAAAAGAGATCAAATAGGTAACAAGGAAAGGTATAAGGCTCATTATATAAAAGACTATACTAAAATGTAAAAGGGTAATATTAGAAAAAAAAGATTTTCCCTTTGATTTTTTACTAAATGTGTAATGTCTTGTATTTTTACGGAATAATAAATAATTTATTTAATTATTTAAATAGTGATTTAGAGATTTAAATGATCGTTTAATTAAATTATATTGAATATTTAATTAATATTTATAATATAAAAATATATTATAATTCCGAGTTAGTTGAAAATAACTGAATTCACAATATTGTGTGAATTGGATCATTTATGATATTTAATTCAGTTTAGAATTTGATTAGAATAATAAATATATTATTTGAACAAAATTTGAACGTATAATTATAATATAATTATAATCGAGCTCGAAATGGCGCGGCAGTTCGTAATTTGGTGATTCAAACTTTAAACGAGTATACATAATCCGTTTTAAGCCGGATTTCTGTGAAACAAGAAACGTTCAGAGCCGGTAAAGTATATTTTTCTAAAGGAAGAGAAAAATCGGGATTTCATTGTGTAGATTTTGATTTATGTCCAAATCAAATTTTAAAATAGTCGCTATGGAATTCCTTTATAATTTATAGCGATTTAATTATACTTTTAATATAAATTGGATATCGATTTAATCCGGATTTGAAATATCGAGTTGTAAATCCCGATAGGAATATTCTGGAGCTGTATGATATTCAATTGTGAATATATACGATAATATTAATTTATAAATATTTAATTTAATTATTTTTAAATATATTTATATTTAAAAAGGATTTATTTAAAGCTTTAAAAATAGCCAGTTTTGCAAATAAACTCCGTTTTCGACGAAACCAATTTTGTTGGATCCGTAATATCAAAATATTGGTAGATTTCAATTTTCGTGATTTTTGGAGTCAGTATGTGGCCGTGGGCGATTTTAATGTGAAAAATATTTGATAATTTGACCTTCAAAAATGTGCTGTGTGAGCAAACAAACTCGGAATTCGACGAAACAAGTTTCGTTGGGTCCGTAATGTCAAATTGTAGCTGC
Organism: Allium sativum; assembly: GCA_030737875.1. Classification (NCBI taxonomy): domain Eukaryota; kingdom Viridiplantae; phylum Streptophyta; class Magnoliopsida; order Asparagales; family Amaryllidaceae; genus Allium; species Allium sativum. The sequence goes on along the minus strand of CM060921.1, from coordinate 360,070,461 downwards.
ATGCCCAATTTCGTGATTTTTGGATATCGTGTGTGATCGAGCGGAATTTTAGAAGCCAAATACAAGCAACGATACAATAAAAACAATTATAATAATCAATAAAAAAATTATATTTTTATCCTATATAATACCCTCACCATACCCTAAACCTAATCCATTTTCGTTCCTGGTCAATGTTGTTTCCGCCGCCAGCAATTTTCTCTCAAACCAATATCGTTCATGTTAAAAATTCCAAACAAATTCAAATCAAAATGAAATCAAGTGATTTTGGATTCAATGGAATCGTATTAGTGAGGGCTCCGATCTGATATAGGTCTTGTTGGGTTTCGCCATAGTTTTGGTTCGTTGGTCTCTTAACAATGTCGGCTAGGGTTCAGTTTTTCTGGAATTGGAAACTTCGATACATGTTGTTGATATTGTATTGGTACTCGACAGATCGAAGGGAGCCTATGTGCTAAGTTTTGGTGGGTTCCATGATGGAAAATATCGATCGACTTACTGGATCGAACGGAGTTAAGCTCCGCGTCGTGAGTTTGAGGAGTGTTTCGAGTTCAAGGCAATGGTAGTAGGGTGATCGAGATTTTTGAGGAGATGAAGATGGTATTTCAGTTTGGAAATTCGACGAAGAAAAGAATTGGGGAGGATCGGAGAAAGTTCGGTAATGGCTGAAAGAAGAGGATCGGAAGTGTCTGCAGATCGGGGAAGAAGGTTCACGTGGGTATGGGCTTTAGCAAAGATCGATGGGCCAAAGGGTGAGGCCTGATTTAATAGAAAGTAAATTAATTTTTTATTTAATTAAATAGTGCGTTAAATTGTATAAAGCATAACGAATTCATATGTGAACGAAATTCAGTGGAACCAGATCCGATAGGATCGTAGGGACGAGGGGTACACAATGGAACTGACTGAGAGTGAATTGGAGCTCGTTACAATTTATAGCGAAATAAATTGTCTGTCTGAATCAAAGACAATTATCGTTATTTAACGATGATCGTCCAATGTGAGTAAATCTCACTAACTTTGATAAATTTATATTTTTATAAATATAATATTGTAATGACAAATGATAATTGATTGCTGTGTGTTGATTGGTTGGTTGGATTGCTTTTGTATTGGTTGAAATTATAGATAACGATTTATATAAATCGTTAATCAAATGTTGATTCTGTTTATCAGAATATTTCATATCGAAATGAAATCGATGTTATTATATTGTTTAACATCTGTGGATGCAGGGAAACAGGTCGGAGGAATCCAACTGGATTCCTCAACATTCATTTTACTGTTTTTCATATATTGTAATATATGATGTGATATAAAATCTGTTGTTGATTTTGTGTGTTTGAATGATATCGATCATTGTTATTTGGTATTTTAAATACCGTATATAATACTGGAATTAAAATGGGAATTTTCAATTAATATGTTGAAAATAAAATATATTTATATAAAATTAAATGATTTTATAAAAAAGGAATTTCAAAGTGGATATTGAATAGAAAAGGAAATGTAGGTAAAACAAATATAAAAGGAAATATTTATTTATGGAATAAATAGAATTATATAAAAGGAAATATTTATGAAATAAATATGATATTGAAAAGGGAAACATTTATATGAAATAAATAATTCATATATAGGATATTGAAAAAGGGGAATATTTATATGAAATAAACAGGATATTGAAAAGGAAATATTTGGAAAATGAATAGAGTTTTATAAAAAGAGAATTTTACATTAGGAAGGTTTAGACCCGTGCTTCGCTCACGGGTGTAACATGATATTGATTTAAAGTAAATATTTTGCAAATAAAATATTATAAAGGAATTTGGGGTTTGAATTAGGAATTTAAATGGAATTACTGAATTTAGAACTGACTGGAAATTAGTTGAATTGAATGACTTTCTGGATATCGATCTAATGTTGGTTTCGGCCTTCGAGGTTAATAGGTAGGGAGTTGTTCTCTTACTAGTTTACAGTTAAAGACCGATAGAGGTGGGAAGATATTGACACATGAATCAGAAATGGAAACGTTTTCCAAATTTAATAACATATATTTTCTAAAGTTAGAAAATAAGGATTTGATGAATATATGGAAACGAGAAATGGGGAAATGAATAAATGTTGATTGATGATTGATCGATAGAATTTCCATCTGGAAATTATATCATTGTTTGCACACATGTTTTCCTTTGATAGTTGAGTCACCGACTATCTAAGATTTTGACCATTTTCGTTGTCAATATGGAGAGACCGAGATCAGATATATTATCTGAAAACCACTCCCTATGGCATTAGCGTTGCGAATCAAATATGATGAAGAAAATTGACGACGAGGTTATGCAAGGGTTGTTCAGTAAATCCTAGGTAGAAATTGCCTAAGATGGATTTACAGAATAATTCCTTCGGATTGTCCAGTCCCAGGACAACCTGAATGGACGAATGTCTGATAGTGTATATCTGGTAGATCGTGTAAGTTGATCGCTTCAAACGTATTTACGTTGGTGGCGGAGGAATTTGTTTCTCATAGCTTATACCCATGGTATTTTTGGGGAATCAACTTGTGATTTGACGGGTATGATGATGTGGCATTCAATGTAATTAAAAGAGTGATCTGTTAAAAGATACGTTATGACCTCAAGCCTCATCAACTGGGAAATGACAGAAATCGGGCAGGCAACATGGCTAAGTGGGTCGCACCCAATTATGGTATATTGTCACCATCTAGAGAATATTCATATTTGTTACTTCTTTCAATTCTGTATCTCCCGGGAATGGTTATGTTGGTATACCAACCATAAGGTGATAATATATCCGGAGCATTCAAGCGAAATGAACGGCCGGTCATGTGTGGCCGAGTTACAAGATGTTCTTTTTGAACTCCAGTGTATCGCTTCTAGAGTACACTGATCGGAAGGTGGATCCATACCTTGTCATAGTTGGAATCCATACCCCAATAAGAGCCCGCGGTTTTGATTGTATATTATATATGTAGAACGTGAGATGAAAGCATTTCTGCTAGATTTCTATTTACTTGATCTAGACATTATTATAATATCAGACAAGTATCGTTTTAGAAAAATATTTTGGGTTATCGTAAGGTAAAAACCATCTGTGTTTATGTATGGAGCAGTCTTACGATTATCCTTTGTTCAAAAAGATTTTTGAAAGTTAAATCAAATGATTTGAGTTTACTCACACCAGTCACATGACCGACCCAGAGTTTATTTTGTTTTGTTTCCCAAAACTCTTGGGTGCCCAATTTTATACGGGCAGTCAAGTAGTCAGGATTTTATAGATATACTTAGATGGAGCTTGGAGCAGGAGGCTTTAGGATCATATAGCTAGTGTTTATTTCCGCTGTGTTGTAAGTGTTATACTTCGATAATGGTATACTGATTTTATTTCAAGTTATGTTGAATATTATATTTTATTTGTTCCGCTGTGAGATTCATGTTACACTGGCGTTGTATGTTCTTCTTCTTCTTCTATTCTAAGTTTCTATCTTATCTATTCTCACCCTCTAATTTCTTTCATGGACTATCCGGTATTACCGATGCTTGGATAGCCGTCATTGAGTTTATGTCGATAACCAAGATCGCGAAAACCCAGGTCGTTACAGTAGTATCAGAGCTAAAGGTTAAGTGATTACCTTAGCTCTGTGGCGTGACTCAGTAGAGATGGGGTTAGTAATACCCTATATTGAGTTTGAGTGATTATATATGAGTGAACGTATTTGTATATTTTATAAAAATGATTTTATATTATGGAGATTTATTGGTTGAGTTGTTTATGAGTTCTGGTCGATCAGTTTGATCCACTGTATCGGTAGGGGTTTATAAACACTTGAATACGATGAACCGACACGGTATGTTTTGAAAAGAGGGTAAATGGTATAATTTTACCTGAAATATATTTTGAGAATAAAGAAAATATATATTGGAATTATTATATTTGATGTGTTGGTCATTATTATAATCGAATAAGATTAGAATTGAAATGATTTTAAATAACCAATCAGAAATTCATATAAGTGAAATACGTGAAATCAGATGAATTAAATCTGAATTTAAATCAGAATTGGAATTTAAAATTCCAAAAACATGAAAAGTGTTTGTAAATGGAATAGAATTAAATATATGGGAATTTTAAAATGCTGGGAGATTTTAAATTGTTTTACAAGCATTGTGAATGATATTTTGAAATGTATTTCAAAATGGAAGTATTTAGAAATGGTTTTAAAAGTGATATAGTATTGAACTCACTTCGATAGCTGGGAAATAACCCTGATGATGAATCGCGACATCATTAGTGTTCATTTTCGAGTTGTCAAGTGATAGATTACTACCAAAGAGATTGTTATCGAATTATTTTGGGAAAAAGAGTTGTTTTGATATTCCGAATTGAAATTTGATTTTTGAAAAGCAAAGTTGTTTAGAAACTCCCAAAAGTGGATTGTTTGAATTAAAACAAATTAGACGGAAATTTGTGAAACTAAATTGAAAATCAAGAATGGTAGTTGAGATTGATAATGGAATTTGGCTTAGATAAACGAATGGTTGTGGTGGAGATAAAAAGTGATTTGATTTTGATTGGGATGATATTGGTATATGCTGAATTAGCAGCAAATGGAAAGAATACAATGATATGCCCGACAAAAAGGTACAAGTTTATTATTTATATTGGGTATGAGATTTATGACCCGATTGGCAAGCCGCTTGGCTGTTTGATTTTCTTTGGGTTGGAGAAGGCCTAGAGAGGCAAGTTGTAGTTGTACCGATTGGGCTGTACAAAGGAGGTGCTGGCGAAATTTTTCGAAAAGTTAAGGTGTTAGAAAATTTTCACGATTTTTGAAAATTTTCGTTAGTATGAATAAATATTTAATTAAAATTAAATTGGTTCATTTGAAACTGAAAAAGAAGTAAACAAATAAATTTTAATGAAACGACCCAAACTTCCCCGGTAAGGAAAGCCCGGATTGAGTTGACGACAAGACACATCGGAACGCAAACAGAAGAACATTTCATTGTTAATTACAACAGTTCCATCAGAATACAAGAATATTACAGAGTATGAATAAATATTACACAGAAAATATCAGAGATTTAAATTACATTACTGCAGCGGAAAATAATACAATACACAACTGGAAGTAATACACGGATACAGAGCTTTCCGAATACCGCTTCAGCTGTAAATCAGGATTCTGTGAATATAAATCTGCAAAACCAAAACTACCAGCTGCCCGTGAGGAAAAAGAGGCCACCCAGAGTTTAGGTTAAAACAATAAACTCCAGGTCAGTCATGTGACTGGTATGAGAACTAAAACAGTTATTTAAAACTTTACTTTAAAGTTAGGTAAATCAAGGGACCACATCGTATAACACGGAACGAGTTTCCTCCCAAGAATACCAGTGCATAAAACAACAACGCAATGCTAAATAAAGAAAAATGAAGCTATTATAAGACCCAGGTCCCATCACACAATGCAACGCAAGCCGGAGGATAGGGTTTTTACCTTATAATAGCCAAAGAATGCTTGATACGTGAAATTTCATGTTTTATTATTACTATAAGTGTATAGTGTCAAAACAATTTCAAATCATAAGTATCAATCATAGACGACATAAGTGCCCCATACCACTATGTCGCCATACTAGGCCCTACAATCAAAAACCGCAAAGTCACATATTAGAAGTTGGGTTTCCATCTTTGAATCGAGGCAAGGGATCGTCCTCACCGGCTTCGAGAGCCTCTAGCCCGCCCCTCAGGAATAGCCGCAACTACGCCTTGGATCGTCAGGGCCGATCCACCGATGTGGATTATTATGCCTGAACACTATGTTTCCCCACCATTTGGGGCGTAAATGAGCCAAATGACTCCATCAGCTCCACACAGTCACAGATATATCTAATGCGCCTCGCAACACCAACAACCACATAGGTGAAAATAATATAAATGTCAGGGCTGGTAGGTCACTGACACCACCCTAGCTAGAAAGAAACGCATGCCCTCCCTAATGTCCTCTCCCGTTTCTGGTTCACAACCGGGGTGTGAGGCTCGCGAATTCACGTTACACAAAGCTATGCCACACAGGCTGTGCTTTGATCATCAACTACAAGACTTTGCTTTTCAACAAAAGCGTTGATCATTTGCCACTTAGGCATGCCACACATTCACTCCATGCGACTGATGTCTATCGATATACAACCTCTGATCCTGAAACGACCCGAACTTCCGTACACTTTGAGTCGACTAATAACACCACACGTCCAACCCAAATTGCACAGAAATACGAATCATTATTAGAAAGAAGTTAGAGGATGAGAAATAGAAAGAAAGAAATATTAGAATAGAAGAAAAAAAAACGAAGAACACCAAACTCACAGCGGAACAAATAAAATATATTAGATAACATAAACTTTGAAGCACAAATCTGTATTTGTATATACATACCATCATCAGAGCACACGGCTATTTCTGGAACAGTCATAAACTCCTGTTTCCAAATACAACATAGCACACGGCGGAAAATATAATAGTCTATAGCTAATTGGTGAAGCCTCCTGCTTCGAGCTCCTCCAAGTGAATCTGAAAAATCCCGACTACTTGACTGCCCATACAAATTTGGGCACCCAAGAGTTTAGGGAAACAACAAAATAAACTCTGGGTCAGTCATGGGACTAGTGTGAGTAAACTCCAACCATTTGTTTAACTTTCAAAATCTTTTCGAAAGAAATGATAATCGTAAGACCGATCCACATATAAACACGGATGGTTTTTACCTTACGATAACCCAAAATTATTTTTGATATCAAATCCAATGATATTATAATAATGTCTACATCAAATAAATAGAATCTAGCGGAACGCTTGCATCTCACGCTGCATATATAATATTAAATCAAAAACCGCAGGCGCTTATTGGAGATTGGATTTCCAGCATGACAAGGTATGGGACCACCTGCCGATAGTGTACCTCTAGAGACGAATACACTGGGTTCAACAAGAACGTCTTGCAACCCGACCCACACATGACCGACCACTCATTTCGCTTGAGTGTATCGAATGTATATCACCAACGGTTGGGATCAGCAACCGTTTCCCGAAAGGGACAGCATCGATAGATTAAAGAACAAATGGAATTTCTCTAGATAGGTGATTATACATCCTAATGGGTGCGACCCACATAGCCATGCTGCCTGCCCGATTTTTGTCAAATTCCGGGTTGTGAGGCTAGAGGTTTAATTCCAGAACATCTGGCCACCATTCACTTTGAATGCCACATCGTCAGATCCATCGGAAATCACTAATTGATTCCCACAAAAATACTCAGATTGTTAGGCTAAAGAAGTTTCCCTTCTATGCCATCAACTTCGTATGTTTGAAGGAATCAACGTATGTAATCACTTTGGAAATACTCTGTCAGACACTCGTCCATTCAAGTTGTCCTGGGTTTGGACAAACCGAAGGCACCGTTCTATTAATCCATCTTGGACAATTTCTACCTAGGGTTAACAGAACAACCTTTGCATATTACTCCGTCTTCAATTTTGTTCGTAAGTTGATTTATAACGCTTATACCAACACAGAGTGGTTTTCAGATATTAAATCTGATCCTGGTCTCTCCATACCGACAACGGAGGTATAAAATAAAATAAAACTTTGATAGTCGGTGATTTAACTATCAAAGAAACATCCATACAAACCAACGGTCCTATTTCCAATTGGAAATTCTACCGATCAAGCATCAAACAACACTGGCCCCTTTAAATCAATTCCTGACTATACTATTATTTTCAATTCCTGGTTGACCAACTCATTTCATTTTCTACACGTAGAAAATATCTCTTATTTCATTTGGGGAAACATTTCAAAATCCTTTAAATTAGCACGATGTTATACAACATCGTTATTATAACTCAAACCATTAATCATTCGTTAACTAATGGTATCCCTAACCAATCCTTGCTACCGAACCTTAATCATTTCTCCGTCAATCATGCAGTCAGTCGAGTTGGGGTATAATTACCTCTTAGACCTTAACTGAACGACATTATTAACTTTGAAATAATCAAAGCTCACCACTTTAAACAAACATCTCTTACGCGACTTTCGTATTCAATTCTAAGAACACACTCCCTTTACAAAAAATATTGATTATAACGGTAGCGTTATAATCGCTGTTTCCAAATATTTGATTTATAAAACATTGCTTTTAACAACAGCGTTACAATCGTTGTGTAGTATTATAGAACATTTATTATAGCGTTAAGATCGCTACAAAATAGTTATTATAATGGCAGCGTTAAAAATCGCTATTTAGATTTACCAAAATATTTATTATAGCAGTAGCATTATAATCGCTATATAAATTTTCAAAACATTTATTTTAACGACAGCGTTATAGTCACTGTTTCCAAATATAACTTGTACTTATTAATTTCAATAAATTAATTAATAAATAAATAGATAAATAATTAAATTTGATGCAAACTGGAAAGTAAAAATACTACTTCCCTCAATTCGATATAATCGAATTTCAATAAATAACTTTCTCTCAATAACCTATATTCGATTATATTCTGAACTTCAGAATTTATCTACCATTTTGGATAATTCAAATTTCCAAATTTCACATTTTGAATTTATGCTCTCTAAATTCTTACCAAGACCCTATATACCCATTTCTGTTTATAAAAAAACATTATCCCAATTTATTCTATATTCCAAATGTTGGGTAAGACTCATCGTTTTCTCAAAACGATTATCCATTCCCTTTTTCATTCAAGTTCCCATTTAGATTTATATTTCAAATCAAAATTTACTTTATCGATATCTCGTTTGCAAAATATTTACTTTAAACTATTTTCACTTTATTCGTAAATAATTTTTTTTTATATATAATCAAATCCGTTTGATTTTATACTTTATATAATGTCTCAAATCCAATTTCCATTTATAACGTCCATTTAGACTTTTCCACAGAAAAGACTTATTTATATGTCATCCACTTATAATCGTGCTTAAAATTTCCTTTTACTACATTCAATTCCCGTTACAAATATCGGTCTAAAACCGCTTTCCACTTTTCAATATAGATTCGAACTTGGATTTATAAACATTGTTTAAAAATAACTTCTTGTTTTATTTATTAAAACAAGTTTTCTATGTTCAAGTCTATTCAAAATTAAATTCCTATTTTGAAAAATAATTTCCCCTTTTAAAACTCGAATTCCTTTTTTATATTCGAAAATATTTACGGTACGTAAAATACCAAGTTTCTAGGGCTAGGGTAAACCAACACACAAAGTCAACCACTGATTGTATAAATCACACCACACATCAAAATCAAGGAAAAACAGTAATATAAATATTGAGGAACCCAGTTGGGTCCCTCCAACCTGTTTCCCTGCATCCACAGATGTTAATAACATCAATAATATTATCAACATGAAATATCAAACTAAAATCGATCAACGGTGTAATCCTATCAACCAATTTTATCAACTATTCAACCAAGCAACCATCACACAGTATAAAATAAATTTAAAACTCGTTTATATAAAAATATAAATGAGGCAGAGTTTAGTGAGTTTACTCACCTTGATTCGTAATCGACGGTTCTGCTTTTGTTTTGATTTAAAATTAAAACAGACGTTTGATTTTGTCTCGAAATCCCAATGGCTTTGTTCTCATCGAAATTAGTTCTACAACGTTGATCTCGTCGTTGCAGTTCCAACAGATCCGATTTCGTTCAATTCTGTTCACGAACGGACCAGTCACAACGATTATAAAAGTTCATATAATTAAAACAGTTTTTAATTAACTCTTTACCAATTAAAAACTAATTACCCATTATTTAATTTGCTGCAGATCCTTCTTCATCTTAGACTACAAGCTTCCGTCCGAGGTGACGCTTTTCATGGCCATTTCTGATCACTTTTTCATCATTTCACCACTACTTCCCATATTAAAACATTAATCCACCTGGTTAACTATAACAACCCTTAATCCACTCCCTTGCTGACCCATTCGAAACCGTTCCTCCACCCTTGGTTGCGACACTACACCAGTACCCAAAAAGAAAAGTCCATACTCAGTAAAACTTGGCCAAACTTTACGCACCTTAAATATAAGTGCATTACCAAGCTAAAAGCTTCCTTAACGCAACTTGTTCATTTCCAATAATTACCATGCATGCTCCCTTGAACCCTATCAACAACTTTACTACATCAGTGTATTAGATTCAACTTCCTGATGGTAACGCTCCAGTACAGTATCACAAAGAAAACAAACCCCTCCTTCACGTTCTCCTTTTATTTGCCTACTGATTAACAACTCCAAACAAATCTAAGTTATACCAATGCCCAAAAATGAAAACCGACCTGTACCCTTTTTATTTCTTTTCCCAGTGGTTCCGAGTCGTAACCTTCAGCGTCCAAAACTCCCCTGTTTGAACCGCAAAACAGTACCGCCTTTCCACTCGTCACTGCCAACGCCATCGGGCTGACCCCACATCGACAACGACCCCCTAGTACTCCATCACGACGCCACAAGATTCGGACCTTTTGCAGCATGAATTGGTGCGAACTGTTTTGCATTTGAATAGCCTAAAAAGAATACAGTATGGCGATCTTGTTTTAGCGAGGTTAATGGGTCCAAATTTATATTTATTGATTGATTTTCAGGTTTTGATTTGATTTCTGAAGTAGCGGATCGTTAATTACTGGAAGAGAGGAAACAACGAAAAAGGTGAGGAACAAGAAAGGTGTACAGTATTTAAAGGAAAAGCATCGTGGGTAGCACGACAATAGAATTTCTTGGTATGCACGGACTTTATTACTTGGGGAGCACGGACTTTTATTACTTGGGGAGCACGGACTTTTATTACTTGGCAAGCACTTGAAGAAGCCACTGTTTTGAATGGGAATGGTTAATCATATGTACGAATACATGAAAATTAAATAAGGAGATATTTTAAAAGTAACGTCTTTGAGATAACTCGACGAAGGTAATCATATGAACGAATATATGAAACTAATATGAATTGGAACACTGTTTTGTTGACAAAGGTAACATCTTTGATGGAAAATGAACGAATAATCATATGAATGAACAGTCTGTTTACTTATTAAAAAGCTAATCTTGGTATAAAAAGGTATTCTGAACCCAATGGGACAAGTTACGTCGAATTCCGACATCGTTTGAAAATTTTTCCTTTATAAAACTAGAAATAAACACGCGTTTAATTTTTTCACGATCACCTGATAAATTGAAACAACATGAAACTTTGAAATCTAGCAATAATTAATCGATACGAACCCAACGGCACCACTTTCTTCGCATTCTGAGACTGTTCCCCCGGTAGGCTATTTTTACACGTACCACAATGCCATTTTTGACGCCAAATTACCCGGTCTCTAAAAATAACAAACTATATACCTATTCTGACTCCAATCGACGATACGAACTCAACGGGATTGGTTTCGTGGCCAAATTCGACCGTCTGTTCAAGTTATGCCCAATTGTCCCTTTATTAATTTAATTACGCGTTATAGAAAATGAACGGACGTTTGTGGCTACCGTGGTTACATACGACATCGGTTTGCCACGCATTTTAATACCATACAATAATTTAACGCTACGGTCCCAATGAAATTGATTTCGTCGAAATCTGAGTCCATTTGCAAAACGGCTATTTTAACGCGTATATTTTAAATAACGGTTTCCACAGCGATTATTTCAAGTTTTGATTTGGCCATAACTAACAAATTATAATATGAAATCAAGAATTTTCTCTTCCATATGAAAATTATAATCAATACGGTTCCAAAGTGCCTTGTTTCACAGAAATCCGAGTTATAACGAATCCTGTATTCTCAGTTGAAGTTCAAAACTCCATATTACGAACTGCCGCGCGATTTCGATCTCGTTTTAATTATATAAACTATACGTTCAAACTTCATTTTAATTTATAAATTCCTATATATAATTCAAATAAAACATTTAAACCCATTTTTAAATATTCAGAATTCAACGGCTAAAAATCCGGGTCGTTACATTCCTTCCCCCTTAAAATAATTTCGTCCTCGAAATTGCTAAGGTAGGAAAAAATGCTACATACCCTATTAGCTAGGTCCAAAAATCCTTTTTGTTCATTTCTTAATTTCAGTTTAACTGGACCAATTTTTTCCAATTAAAATATTAATTTATTCTTACTAACGAAAATTTTCAAAAATTCTGAAAATTTTCTAACACTTTAAATTCTGAAAAATTTTGGCAGCATCTCCTCTGCATGGCTCAATCAAAATACAACCACAACTCGCCTTTCTAGGTCTTTTCCAATCCAAAAGAAAATCAAAAGGCCAAGCGGCTTGCCCATAGGCTCACAAAATCATCAAACCCAAGTAGTATTGTAAACATGTACCTTTTTGTCGGATATCCAACTCCATACCTTTCACTTGCTACCATACAGTACTTGCTCAACATATGTATGTATTTCCAATTGGTTCCAAATCAATTCATCCTTTGGTCTTTAACTTTTCTAATCAACTTTCTGATTAGTTCACTTCTATTCACTAATCCAAACAGAGTTCTGTTTCCCAAAATCAAAACTCTTATTCTGCTTGAGTTCGATTCCATCACAACTTAATTCCAAAAAACATCATCCAATATATTCACTTGCTTCTTCATAAGTCGAATTCATATTAATAATTCGAATCTTAACATTTCTCTTTGTTAAATTTCAATTTGGATTATCCCTAATCCAATTTGATTTCATTTAACTTAAGTTAAATTTCAATTCCCTTGATACATTTTGACCCATTTCAATCTATTCAACTTTTACAAGTTAAACAAATTTCAGAATTCAAATTCCCGGGTTTTATTTCAAACTCGTTTGAAATCATATATTTAAAATCAACTCAATTCAAAACATTTGAATTTCTAAAACATCTTCTCCTTTTCAAACATATTTTCATTCCCAAACTACTATGGTAGCAATCGTCACTCAGAAACTTGAAAATGAATACCGATAATGTCGCGACCCATTATCAGAATTATTTTCTCGCCACTGAAGTGATTTCAGTGCTTAATCCCTTTCAAAAATCATTTAGATCGATTCTATTTCCAAAATCCCTTCAAAATAATGCTATATTACATCTGAAAATAGTTTAGAACATATTTCTAAATATCCGGGATTTAAATTCCAATTCTGAACCGAATCCAATTGTAATTCAGTTTATTTGTATATTCCACTCTTATACAAATCTCATTTGATTATATATACGCGTATCTAAACATTATAATCTTATTTGATTATTATAACAATAACAACCAATAATTTTAGAAAATTATTTCTTTATATTAAAATAGTCTTTGGGCAAAATTGTTTAATTTACCCTCTTTTAAAACAATACTATATCGAATTGCTTCGTTCGAGAGTTTAGAAACACCTATCGATACAGTTGTACATCCTGTATCGACCAGAATTCATAAACCACTCAACAAACCACTCAACACAATATAAAACAATTTTTATATCAAATCTACAAATACGCTCACTCGTATATATATACTCAAACTCAATCCAGGGTATTACTAACCCCATCTCTATTGAGTCATGCCACAGAGCCAAGGTTACTTCTCAACCTTCAGCTCTGATACCAACTGAAACGACCCAAACTTCCATACACTTTGAGTCGACTAATAACACCACACGTCCAACCCAAATTGCACAGAAATACGAATCATTATTAGAAAGAAGTTAGAGGATGAGAAATAGAAAGAAAGAAATATTAGAATAGAAGAAAAAAACGAAGAACACCAAACTCACAGCGGAACGAATAAAATATATTAGATAACATAAACTTTGAAGCACAAATTTGTATTTGTATATACATACCATCATCAGAGCACACGGCTATTTCTGGAACAGTCATAAACTCCTGTTTCCAAATACATCATAGCACACAGCGGAAAATATAATAGTCTATAGCTAACTGGTGAAGCCTCCTGCTTCAAGCTCCTCCAAGTGAATCTGAAAAATCCCGACTACTTGACTGCCCATACAAATTTGGGCACCCAAGAGTTTAGGGAAACAACAAAATAAACTCTGGGTCAGTCATGGGACTGGTGTGAGTAAACTCCAACCATTTGTTTAACTTTCAAAATCTTTTCGAAAGAAATGATAATCGTAAGACCGATCCACATATAAACACGGATGGTTTTTACCTTACGATAACCCAAAATTATTCTTGATATCAAATCCAATGATATTATAATAATGTCTACATCAAATAAATAGAATCTAGCAGAACGCTTGCATCTCATGCTCCATATATAATATTAAATCAAAAACCGCAGGCGCTTATTGGAGATTGGATTTCCAGCATGACAAGGTATGGGACCACCTGCCGATAGTGTACCTCTAGAGACGAATACACTGGGTTCAACAAGAATGTCTTGCAACCCGACCCACACATGACCGACCACTCATTTCGCTTGAGTGTATCGAATGTATATCACCAACGGTTGGGATCAGCAACCGTTTCCCGAAAGGGATAGCATCGATAGATTAAAGAACAAATGGAATTTCTCTAGATAGGTGATTATACATCCTAATGGGTGCGACCCACATAGCCATGCTGCCTGCCCGATTTTTGTCAAATTCCGGGTTGTGAGGCTAGAGGTTTAATTCCAGAACATCTGGCCACCATTCACTTTGAATGCCACATCGTCAGATCCATCGGAAATCACTAATTGATTCCCACAAAAATACTCAGATTGTTAGGCTAAAGAAGTTTCCCTTCTATGCCATCAACTTCGTACGTTTGAAGGAATCAACGTACGTAATCACTTTAGAAATACTCTGTCAGACACTCGTCCATTCAAGTTGTCCTGGGTCTGGACAAACCGAAGGCACCATTCTATTAATCCATCTTGGACAATTTCTACCTAGGGTTAACAGAACAGCCTTTGCATATTACTCCGTCTTCAATTTTGTTCGTAAGTTGATTTATAACGCTTATACCAACACAGAGTGGTTTTCAGATATTAAATCTGATCCCGGTCTCTCCATACTGATAATGGAGGTATAAAATAAAATAAAACTTTGATAGTCGGTGATTTAACTATCAAAGAAACATCCATACAAACCAACGGTCCTATTTCCAATTGGAAATTCTACCGATCAAGCATCAAACAACACTGGCCCCTTTAAATCAATTCCTGACTATATTATTATTTTCAATTCCTGGTTGACCAACTCATTTCATTTTCTACACGTAGAAAATATCTCTTATTTCATTTGGGGAAACATTTCAAAATCCTTTAAATTAGCACGATGTTATACAACATCGTTATTATAACTCAAACCATTAATCATTCGTTAACTAATGGTATCCCTAACCAATCCTTGCTACCGAACCTTAATCATTTCTCCGTCAATCATGCAGTCAGTCGAGTTGGGGTATAATTACCTCTCAGACCTTAACTGAACGACATTCTTAACTTTGAAATAATCAAAGCTCACCACTTCAAACAAACATCTCTTACGCGACTTTCGTATTCAATTCTAAGAACACACTCCCTTTACAAAAAATATTGATTATAACGGTAGCGTTATAATCGCTGTTTCCAAATATTTGATTTATAAAACATTGCTTTTAACAACAGCGTTACAATCGTTGTGTAGTATTATAGAACATTTATTATAGCGTTAAGATCGCTACAAAATAGTTATTATAATGGCAACATTAAAAATCGCTATTTAGATTTACCACAATATTTATAATAGTAGTAGCATTATAATCGCTATATAAATTTTCAAAACATTTATTTTAACGACAGCTTTATAGTCGCTGTTTCAAAATATAACTTGTACTTATTAATTTCAATAAATAAATTAATAAATAAATAGATAAATAATTAAATTTGATGCATACTGGAAAGTAAAAATACTACTTCTCTCAATTCGATATAATCGAATTTCAACAAATAACTTTCTCTCAATAACCTATATTCGATTATATTCTAAACTTCAGAATTTATCTACCATTTTGGATAATTCAAATTTCCAAATTTCACATTTTGAATTTATGCTCTCTAAATTCTTACCAAGACCCTATATACCCATTTCTGTTTATAAAAAAACATTATCCCAATTTATTCTATATTCCAAATGTTGGGTAAGACTCATCGTTTTCTCAAAACGATTATCCATTCCCTTTTTCATTCAAGTTCCCATTTGGATTTATATTTCAAATCTAAATTTACTTTATCGATATCTCGTTTGCAAAATATTTACTTTAAACTATTTTCACTTTATTCGTAAATATATTTCTTTTATATATAATCAAATCCGTTTGATTTTATACTTTATATAATGTCTCAAATCCAATTTCCATTTTTAACGTCCATTTAGACTTTTCCATAGAAAAGACTTATTTATATGTCATCCACTTATAATCGTGCTTAAAATTTCCTTTTACTACATTCAATTACCGTTACAAATATCGGTCTAAAACCGCTTTCCACTTTTCAATATAGATTCGAACTTGGATTTATAAACATTGTTTATAAATAACTTCTTGTTTTATTTATTAAAACAAGTTTTCTATGTTCAAGTCTATTCAAAATTAAATTCCTACTTTGAAAAATAATTTCCCCTTTTAAATCTCGAATTCCTTTTTTATATTCGAAAATATTTACGGTACGTAAAATACCAAGTTTCTAGGGCTAGGGTAAACCAACACACAAAGTCAATCACTGATAGTATAAATCACACCACACATCAAAATCAAGGAAAAACAGTAATATAAATATTGAGGAACCCAGTTGGGTCCCTCCAACCTGTTATCCTGCATCCACAGATGTTAATAACATCAATAATATTATCAACATGAAATATCAAACTAAAATCGATCAACGATGTAATCCTATCAACCATTCAACCAAGCAACCATCACACAGTATAAAATAAATTTAAAACTCGTTTATATAAAAATATAAACGAGGCAGAGTTTAGTGAGTTTACTCACCTTGATTCGTAATCGACGGTTCTGTTTTTGTTTTGATTTAAAATCAAAACAGACGTTTGATTTTGTCTCGAAATCCCAGTGGCTTTGTTCTCATCGAAATTAGTTCTACAACGTTGATCTCGTCGTTGTAGTTCCAACAGATCCGATTTCGTTCAATTCTGTTCACGAACGGACCAGTCACAACGATTATAAAAGTTTATATAATTAAAACAGTTTTTAATTAACTCTTTACCAATTAAAAACTAATTACCCATTATTTAATTTGCTGCAGATCCTTCTTCATCTTAGACTACAAGCTTTCGTCCGAGGTGACGCTTTTCATGGCTATTTCTGATCACTTTTTCATCATTTCACCACTACTTCCCATATTAAAACATTAATCCACCTGGTTAACTATTACAACCCTTAATCCACTCCCTTGCTGACCCATTCGAAACCGTTCCTCCACCCTTGGTTGCGACACTACGCCAGTACCCAAAAAGAAAAGTCCATACTCAGTAAAACTTGGCCAAACTTTACGCACCTCAAATATCAGTGCATTACCAAGCTAAAAGCTTCCTTAACGCAACTTGTTCATTTCCAATAATTACCATGCATGCTCCCTTGAACCCCATCAACAACTTTACTACATCAGTGTATTAGATTCAACTTCCTGATGGTAACGCTCCAGTACAGTATCACAAAGAAAACCAACCTCTCCTTCACGTTCTCCTTTTATTTGCCTACTGATTAACAACTCCAAACAAATCTAAGTTATACCAATGCCCAAAAATGAAAACCGACCTGTACCCTTTTTATTTCTTTTCCCAGTGGTTCCGAGTCGTAACCTTCAGCGTCCAAAACTCCCCTGTTTGAACCGCAAAACAGTACCGCCTTTCCACTCGTCACTGCCAACGCCATCGGGCTGACCCCACATCGACAATGACCCCCCAGCACTCCATCACGACGCCACAAGATTCGGATCTTTTGCAGTATGAATTGGTGCGAACTGTTTTGCATTCGAATAGCCTAAAAAGAATACAGTATGGCGATCTTGTTTTAGCGAGGTTAATGGGTCCAAATTTATATTTATTGATTGATTTTCAGGTTTTGATTTGATTTCTGAAGTAGCGGATCGTTAATTACTGGAAGAGAGGAAACAACGAAAAAGGTGAGGAACAAGAAAGGTGTACAGTATTTAAAGGAAAAGCATCGTGGGTAGCACGGCAATAGAAATTCTTGGTATGCACGGACTTTATTACTTGGGGAGCACGGACTTTTATTACTTGGGGAGCACGGACTTTTATTACTTGGCAAGCACTTGAAGAAGCCACTGTTTTGAATGGGAATGGTTAATCATATGAACGAATACATGAAAATTAAATAAGGAGATATTTTAAAAGTAACGTCTTTGAGATAACTCGACGAAGGTAATCATATGAACGAATATACGAATATATGAAACTAATATGAATTGGAACGCTGTTTTGTTGACAAAGTTAACATCTTTGATGGAAAATGAACGAATAATCATATGAATGAACAGTCTGTTTACTGATTAAAAAGCTAATCTTGGTATAAAAATGTATTCTGAACCCAATGGGACAAGTTACGTCGAATTCCGACATCGTTTGAAAATTTTTCCTTTATAAACTAGAAATAAACACGCGTTTAATTTTTTCACGATCACCTGATAAATTGAAACAACATGAAACTTTGAAATCTAGCAATAATTAATCGATACGAACCCAACGGCACCACTTTCTTCGCATTCTGAGACTGTTCCCCCGGTAGGCTATTTTTACACGTACCGCAATGCCATTTTTGACGCCAAATTACCCGGTCTCTAAAAATAACAAACTATATACCTATTCTGACTCCAATCGACGATACGAACTCAACGGGATTGGTTTCGTGGCCAAATTCGACCGTCTGTTCAAGTTATGCCCAATTGTCCCTTTATTAATTTAATTACGCGTTATAGAAAATAAACGGACGTTTGTGGCTACCGTGGTCACATACGACATCGGTTTGCCACGCATTTTAATACCATACAATAATTTAACGCTACGGTCCCAATGAAATTGATTTCGTCGAAATCTGAGTCCATTTGCAAAATGGCTATTTTAACGCGTATATTTTAAATAAAGGTTTCCACAGCGATTATTTCAAGTTTTGATTTGGCCATAACTAACAAATTATAATACGAAATCAAGAATTTTCTCTTCCATATGAAAATTATAATCAATACGGTTCCAAAGTGCCTTGTTTCACAGAAATCCGAGTTATAACGAATCCTGTATTCTCAGTTGAAGTTCAAAACTCCATATTACGAACTGCCGCGCGATTTCGATCTCGTTTTAATTATATAAACTATACGTTCAAACTTCATTTTAATTTATAAATTCCTATATATAATTCAAATAAAACATTTAAACCCATTTTTAAATATTCAGAATTCAACGGCTAAAAATCCGGGTCGTTACAGATCCCGTACGTCTCAGAGAAGGGTGAAGTAAGGGAATAAATTCCCCTTCACCAGGAAGATGTATATTTAATAGAGATCAATCAACACAGAGAAAAAGCCAATGTCAAACACACAGTCCATACAAGTTCGTTCTGGGTCTGAACGAAATCGAAGGCACCTTGTACCTCGCATACCCATCGATCTCCAAGTACATCTGGACGATCACCAACTGATTCCCTCCTCTTGGGTGTATAGCCTAATCAAGATCATCAGTAATCACCCTAACGATGTGAAGATCTCCGGTCTTCGACCACCGTCTTCATCCTCGACACATCGTCGAATCAGTTATTCAAAATGGGTTAAACTCGGTCTTTCTGAATAACTCGCGTATATAATAAACAAGTGTTACACAAACACAACATACGCCTCATTCAAATTAAGAATATTCTTTTATTCAAATATTCTTATATTTTGGGACAGGTTCCCATTACTTTTAACAAAGATAAATTCTGTAAATTTATTCTTTAATCTTCTTTTGAATATCAATTCAAATTAGTCGGGAAAGCGAACCACACCGCAGTAATCATTTATTTTATTTCCCAATCCCAACCTATTAATCCCATGAAGTAAAACTTGTCATACTTCATATCTAACACCATGGTGTTAACGGTAAATTCAATTACCATTTCACGTTCAAATCTAATTAAAGATTTAACTATCGCCTGGAGCAAAACTGGTGATACTCCATTCACGATTATTTCAATCTAGTTAAAGATTCATTAAAACTCCACTTGGTTTTAATCTTCCCAATAATCACTATTAATGATTATTTAACTTGGGAAATCACATCCTGTCTTTAACTGGGTTAAAGAACCAATGTCATTTAAAACACGGTTCACTATAAACCCAAAATCACATTCCATTAATTATTGGGTTAAAGAACAAGTGTTATTTAAAACACCGTTCACGAAAAACCGAAAAATCAATTCAAATTCAATTCCAATTAAATACCATTTAATTGGTACACTTCATTAAATCTAAATAAAAAGATTTAATCTTTTTCTCAACTGGGCTTAAGAACAGTGTTAATGAAGACACCATTCACGACAAACCCAAATCCATTTGATATTAAATACAAGGCTCTGAATAGAAAACATATCGGCTTATATTCAATATCAAATTCTACGACCAACAAATATCGTATTGGAAATAACGATATAAATATATCTTTCAAATTTCCATGACAATATCTGTATACTCACGAAATCCAACATCGAAATATTCCACAGACAATTTCGATTCAAATCCATTTCCACTTTATATATTGGAAATTCTGGTTATTTTCAAAACCATTTCAAATCCACTTTATTTATTTTAAAAATAAATGGGATTATAATTCTAGTTCAAAACTAGTTCATTTCGATAAAAATCTATTTTTATCTTTTCAAATTTGGAACTTTTTCATCTCAATTCTTCACAAATCATTTCTTATGATTTTACACAAATTACTACTATTTTTAATAATTTTATCAAGGCCCGTACAGTCGATTTTCACCAATGGCCATCGAACTGCACTTACAATGACCTTTTCCAAATTTGATTTGGACATAATCCCAAATCCAACCGTTAGATTTTAAATCTCTAATATTCGTTAGAAAGCTGTTTTCAAAACGAACCCAACGTTTCCGGTTTTAGGAGAATCCGACGATCGGATCTCCCGTAATATCCATTCGAAGTGAATGGTCGAAATTCGCGAACTGCCACAGAGCGGCGCGTTCTATTCAGGCCATTCTATATATATATAATATATATTACATATATTACGTTGATTTCCTTTTAAAACGTATTTTAAAAATCGTTTTAAATTCGTTTTCGAAACGATTTCAACTTCATATTCCATTTCGAATCAAAATTGAATACTCCACATCATCGATATACAAATGATAATATTTTCAAAAAGTTATATTTTGAAATCTCTTCCTTTTCTATAATCACTATAAAAAAGAATATAATCGATATAATTATCGTTCGTGTCAAATGGCGCATATCTTACCAACACGGCTTTATACATTTCAATAACTTCGTTATTCTATTCAATAAATGAATATTTTCTTCAACACATGAATATATATTTCTATTCAACACATGAATATTTATTTTATTCAACACATGATTTTTCTTTCTATTCAACACATGAATTTTCTTTCTATTCAACACATGAATTTTCTTTCTATTCAACACATGAATTTTCTATTCTATTCAACACGTGAATATTTTTTTTATAATATTGTTTATTTTTCCAAATTAGAATGAGGCCCAATCAATTACCATATAATGTTAATATTATTGATTCCATACAACACATGTATATAACAACAACGATAAATAATCAACCATCATCCATAGTGCACCACACAACTGTATAAGCATTAAATATAAATAATTAACGCTTACACAGTCTGTTAACCCATCGATTGACATACAACTAAGCAATCGGGATTAGTGTACGTCAAATATCATCCCAATACCCGTGTGGGGTTTCAAATCAACAAACACAGATTTTTATTGGTGCTGTTGGGCGATGTGTAAAATTTATCGTCCCAATCAATATAAGTCAAATGGGTGTACATAAACAAATCTTTCGATTTGTAAATGAATATTTATTTTACTTCAACACATGAATATATATTTTTATTTCGACACATGAATATATATTTTTATTTCAACTCGTCACACTATCAAATTTCACTACACAGAAATCAAACAAACAAGTCATCCATGGACTGTGGACGACGGGTGTCAGGTGCTGCTAAGCACCATCTGCATCCTAGTATATATTTCAAACTAGAAATAGAAATAAAAGTGAGGAGTTCTCACCAAGAGCTAAACCAAACACCACGACTCTTCATATGTAGGAAATCTTCACCGTGCTTCCAACGAGATCTGTTACACGTGGTTTTACGTTAAAAATCACGTTTTTATAATACCACTTCATGTATAAAAATTATATTTCTGTAACGCTACACGTATAGAAAAGATTATATTTTTATATTCTCGACCATATAAAAATCCTATTTTTGATTCGATACTCATATAAATATCATATTTTTATTATCTCTACTTTATAAAAATCATATTTTTATTATCTCTACTTTATAAAAATCAGTTTTTATACTCCTAAAAATCAGTCTATGTATAAAAATATCACCTTTCTATAATTAAAAATATAAACCTTTCCTATATAAAAATATAGACTTTTCATGTTATTCATCTCAACAAAAATCGAATTTTTATGCCGTTGATTCATATATAAAAATCCAATTTTTTTATTCCATAAAAATCAAATCTTTTGATGTTTAAAAATCTAATCTTTCATATAGTAAAAATCATAGCTTTTCAACACCATAGATCACAACTTTTCCTATGAATTAAAAATCATATTTCTCATAAAAACAAGAATCATATATTTTCAAATCAGATCTTAACCTTATTAATTAAATTAAACAAATAAATAAACTATGTAATTTAGTTAGTTGATTACCTTAATTATTCTCCTCGCATTACACAGCCTTGTTTGTCGAGATTAGGGGGGCTGACGTGTTTCACAGAGAGGAGAGGGCCCACGATGGTTACACCTGGCGGAGGAAGGGTTGGCAGGGTCGGAGGCATCACCTGGGGTCGAGGAGGGTGCTGGGGTTGATCGGAGGGGCGGAATATGGCTGGGGGAAGTGCTGCGCGTCGGGGAGGGTGGTGCGCTTTGATGGGTTTGGGGTTTAATGATTCGGTGATAGAAAAGAGAGGAGGAAAGAGGACGGGGGGGGGGGGGGGGGGGTGGTGTAAGGGGGTGGGGCTGTAGTGCGACGACGATGTGGAGATGGAGTGCGGTTGCCGGAGGGGAGGGTGGATCGCCTGTACGGCGGCCCTAGGGCTCCGCCCTTTTTTTTCTTTTCTGAATTGGGTTTTGACTGTCGTGGGTTGGGGGGGGGGGGGGGGGAGGGGCGGAAGAAAAGAGGGGGGGGGGGTGAGGTTAAGGGAAAAGATTTATATTTTATTTTTATTTTCTATGAGTTGACTTTTATTGCGAACTCCGATCCAAACCAGACGACTGCGTCCCTAGCTAATTACCCCCATTTCGAACACGATGGGATATGTATCATAAGCCAGTTCGGCTGTTTCGATCAGTTTCCGTCAAAATCAAAATATAAATCTACATATTGAATTTGACCGCACATTTCAATTTACCGAGACCACATATGGACTCTAAAAATTCCCGAAAAATATTTTCTAGCTTCGTATTGACGATACGGTCCTAACAAAACTAATTTCGTCAAATTCTGAGACCTTTTGAAAAATGGCCAATTTCTGGTCGATCCAAATTGATTAAAACTGTTAAAACACGTTTAGCTTCGCCACGCTCACATATTGCTTTCTAAAATCGTGAATTTTGAAACCTAGCAATAATTTGACATCTCGGATCCAACAAAAGTGGTTTCGTCGAAAACAGAGGTCGTTTGCAAAATGGCTATTTTCAAGGCCTTTATATATATTAAAATATATATAAATTCCACAACGACTTTTATGAATTTTAAACTGGACATATCTTTCAACTTTTAAGTCCAATTCCGATTTAAAACGAATTTTGTATATTCATTTGAATTTTGAAATCGAATTTTCAAACTACCGCGCCATTCCAGGCTCGTTAAATAATTAACATTAAATTATTCATTTTAACTTCGTTGAAATTAAATTTTCCGTCGTTATTATTTAAAATAAATCATTTTAAATATTCAAAATCCGCTAAATTAGCCAAAATAAAAATTTTAAATTGGCTCAGAATTTCCGGGTCGTTACATTCTCCCCCACTTAAAATCTTTTCGTCCTCGAAAAGGAATGAAGGTGAAAGTTGTTTAATAATCAGCTCCACTTTCATTATTTTCATTATGGCTTAAGTTCTTCAACTTTTCAGTTTCTAGAACTTCTCAAATTTTTCAAAAATTTGGCTAATATCCTAAATTTTCAAAAAATTTCGCCATAACCTCCCCTGCACCGGGAGCTTCGGGATATTTCAAATAGCCTCCCATGACCCTCACCAATCCAAAAAGAAAAAGAAACAGCCAAGAAGCTAGCCAATCGACTCATAAAATCATCCAAAACCCAAGAAATTAGTAAACATGTACCTATTTGTCGGGCAAACAATTTTATTCTTCTGCTCTAGCCTCCTTGCTATGACCTGTTCAATGTAAGTACATGTATATGTATGCAAATGTTACAAATTTTCAATACAACTCAATATTTGATCAATTTGGCTAAATGGTTCAAATTTTAATTAATCAACAAATAATCAAACAACACAATCAGCAATCAATTAGTTGATTATCATTTCAAACACATAACTTGGATACATAGTCAAAAAGTCACATTTTTGGTGCCAAATCACAACAATAGACCCTATCTAATTTTGATTCTCAAACCAGTCTAATGGAAATATATAAACATCTCACTTTCGAAACTCGAACATAAATACTGGTAATGTGATCACAATTATCAGTATCATCCCTGGGAGACTAGAGTGTGATTCTATATCTATCCAGTATATTAAAACTTTAAATACACGCGGATCAGACGTATTGCAAAATCTTTATATACTGGACTGTCCAAATCAGTACAAATAAATATTCAAATACGTTGAATAAGGTTTAAATTTTCAAAACAAAATTTGTTTTCATTTTAAAAATATACTCTTCACACTCGTTCTACGATACTACTGATCCTATCTCTAACGAGTCATTCTCATTGGATATTACTAATCCAATCTCTGATGAATTCTTTTGTTTGGTTCTAACATGTCTTATTCTCGAGCTTTGTAAATCAAAGCTCTGATACCATGATGAAACGACTCAGACTTCCCCCGTAAGGAAAGCCCAGATTGAGTTGAGGACAAGACACATCAGAACGCAAACAGAAGAACATTTCATTGTTAATTACAACAATTCCATTAGAATACAAAAATATTACAGAGTACGAATAAATATTACACAGAAATTATCAGAGGTTTAATTACATTACTGCAGCGGAAAATAATACAATACACAACTGGAAGTAATACACGGATACAAAGCTTTCCGAATATCGCTTCAGCTGTAAATCAGGATCCTATGAATATAAATTTGCAAAACCAAAACTACCAACTGCTCGTGCGGAAAATGAGGGCACCCAGAGTTTAGGTTAAAACAATAAACTCCAGGTCAGTCATGTGACTGGTGTGAGAACTAAAACTGTTATTTAAAACTTTACTTTAAAGTTAGGTAAATTAAGGGACCACGCCGTATAACACGGAACGGGTTTCCTCCCAAGAATACCAGTGCATAAAACAACAGCGCAATGCTAAATAAAGAAAAATGAAGCTATTATAAGACCCAGGTCCCATTACCCAATGCAACGCAAGCCGGAGGATAGGGTTTTTACCTTATAATAGCCAAAGAATGCTTGATATGTGAAATTTCATGTTTTATTCACTACAACAAAATGATCCTATTACAACGGTTGAAAACCGTTGTAATATACATTTTACAACGGTGGACTAACCATCGTGTATTAAGAAGTTGTAACAGACTAAAATCTTTTACAACTTTTTTGCACCGTTGCAACACCGTTGTAATATGTATATTTTACAACTTTTTCCCACCATTGTAATAAACTTTATTACAACAGTTATGCACCATTGTAATAATGTCTACTACAACTGTTATGCACTGTTGTGATTGATAGTTGCATTTAAAAAAGAAGAAGACATTTTGCAACTGAAATGAACAATACACTAAATGTAGCAATACTCCATTAGCAAATCAGATATTATAATTATTTACAAACTAATTTATTAGAATATTCAAATTTTCAATATTACAAACAATAAGTTTTAGAAAACATTTCGCGCATTATTACATACTTGACCGTTATAAAGCAACTTAGTACAAGCACAAGTTATCCACAAAAACTGCATATCCTATGGGAGTACACAAGTCAAAGACAACAAAATCTTTACGCCATTTATCTTTTTGCTGCAAGTTCACCACAGTGATCTGAAACCTGTTGCATAAGAATACGTCTGTTGTTAGAAAAAAGAACATAAAGTGTTTTTTAAGCCAACAATACCAAATCTCTCTTTATCTTGTAAAGTTGGTGTAGCATGTATTCCCAAAAGTGGACATTCCCTGCTCTGCAACACAATAACAACATAAAACTTGAAAATGAGAACAAATTCAAAGTTATAATGAAATGTAAATATACATGCTGGTTTATTCTAATATACAGTTGATCATTTTTCTAATGGCATCGATGAAACAGATACTGTAGCAAAGCATAAGTAGATAAACATTGTCCATATGCATGAATATTTACTAGGATATGAATAGCTGAGGAGGATAATGATGTGGTTAGGAAGAAAAAAACATAAACCAGGAGGTCATCACACTATGACCAGGGTTTGATCTATGTATTATAATCAATGTACTGATTTTGTTATGAGTCCTACGGCTAGTAGAAGTATCAAAACATAGGGAAAAAGGGTAAAAACTTGAAAGCTTTTTGTAAAGTAAAATTGGAGTTCCATACTTCCATTCAGTTGAAGTAGTACCGAAGTTGAAGTAGTAACGACTTCATATATTCCAATTGTCATGTTTAACACTGAAGTGTATTATCTTATTATTACCTCCAAATTCATCATCATTTGTTCCCCAAATGCATCATCTGGAAGGATCTGCATGAAATACAAATGGCAAACATACAACATACATTTGCAAACATAAACAGAAAATAGAGAAGTTTTTGAAGTACAGTGAAACCAGATTAGAAAAAGTAAACTGAAAACCTGTTCATTTAAGAAAAACACTGCAGTTGAAAATGTCTTTGAGGCCCATCCAACAATAGTATGAGTAGAATCAGGCTCCAGGTATATTAATACACACTCTGTAATAATAAATGTCGGTAGACTGTTGATAAATAACATCAGATTGTTGTTCAATTTTCCTTCAATGCATGCTTATAACTCAGGAAATAAATAATCTGAATGAGAATGCCTATGACCTTTTTGAAGATCAAAAAAATATATATCAAGTTTTTGTAAAGGGGTTAAATTTTCCAATAGTCCTAGAATATAGTGTTCCCTTTATTTTTCTTAAAACCAGCACCCTCTAATTCTTCCTATGTATAAACCACGATTAAACTTGCATTGAATAGTGACAAACTTTGATGCCTTGTAATTGAATCATAGTAAACAATACACCGATTAAATAAGCAAGCCAAACTGAAACCAAATTTGCAAACTATTAGAAATACAGAATAGAAATACAAAAAACTATTAATAATCGCATCTTTTCAAATTTCTCAATGATTTTGGATTTTTTTTGGTGGTTAAAAGGAGCTCATATAAACAGGTGACACAAAATCTTATTGAGAATTTTACGATGTTAGATGCAAACCTTCATTTGGGTTCTACGATTTTGAAACCAAAATTTTACTTTTCTCGGATCCAAATTAAGCAGTTTACTTAGATCATTTCTTTGTTTCTCATCTGGGTGAGGGCTTTCTTTGAAAATCCTGAATAATTATCAACATTTTCATAGCTAATTAATAAATAATCCAAATTATATCAATCAAAAAAGTAAACAAAATAATTACGCTTCAAGCTCCTGAATCTGCTGAGGAGTGTGGCAGTGGTAACGCTTCTTTCTTTTTTGAGGCCTGATCAAGATCATTACCAGAAACTGCATCTAAATTATCGCTCCCAGATTTACTCATCTCGTTTTCTACTCCTTCATTATTTGTTCTCACCACTGAGTCTAAATTTCCCATTATACGACTCAGTTTGTCATTCTTATATGTCTGCTGCGAATTAAAAAACACATTAAATCCAGTAAAAAGTAACCGAAATTTTATTTTTAGAAAAAGATCTGTATGTAAAAAAGACAGCAAGCAACGAAGAAGACGAACATGAGGAAATAAAGCGAAGGGAGAAGTGAAGAAGGGGGAGAGACGCTAGAAGCCATTAACAGGGAAAACAAAACCTCATTTTTTGTTCGGATTAAAAACTATTCTTTTAATGAACTGGAATACGATTATTGGAGCACGAAGGAAAAGAAACGGACAGAAGAAAAATAGATCTGGAGAGAAGGGCGGAGGAAGAAATTGGGGATTGATTTTGATTTAGGGAAGAGGAGAGGTCGACCAACATAAAAGAAAGCAGAAATACAACACGTGAGATTGTTGGAGGCAAAATTTCGTCGCTCCCGCCTGAATTTTAGGTTAACACGGGCAATCGATTTTTTTTCCAAGGTAGCCATTGATTATAACGAAAATTTCACCCGAATTTATAAAATCAAATATAATAAATTAGAATTAATAAGTAAAACTATCAAAAGCAGGAAAATCAAAAGTAACGCAAGAGACTACTTACAACGTTAATTTCACACGCAAATAAAAAAAATCTATCAAAAGTACAAACGAACGGTTGTTAACTGCTGAACAAACAAGTTGCCAAAATTATATTTATTAAAACTGCTAAAATAGTTACTACTAAATCAAATATTACTTATTAAAAATAGTTATTATTTAACTTTTAATAATTTTTACTTAGTTATAATCGATTAATAATTATTAAAAGCGTTAACTATTAAAAATTAAATTACTACTACTTAAATATTAATTATTTAATAATAATTAATAAATATAATTGATTCCTAAGTATTTTATTAATTATTAATTATTGATTATTATTAAATATTAATATAATTAATTATTAAATAAAGATATTGTAAACATGAAGTTTGGAATAGACATTTATTACAACTAACAAAATGAAAAGTTGTAAATATATGTTTGTTACAACTTTTGGTAAGCGACTGTTGTAAAAAACCTTTATTACAACTGTGCTTTTCCCACAGTTATAAAATTAAAGTTGTAATATGGTGTTTTTGTTGTAGTGATTATTACTATAAGTGTATAGTGTCAAAACAATTTCAAATCATAAGTATCAATCATAGACGGCATAAGTGCCCCATACCACTATGTCGCCATACTAGGCTCTACAATCAAAAACCGCAAAGTCACGTATTGGAAGTTGGGTTTCCATCTATGAACCGAGGCAAGGGATCGTCCTCACCAACTTCGAGAGCCTCTAGCCTGCCCCTCAGGAATAGCCGCAACTGCCCCTTGGATTGTTAGGGCCGGTCCACCGATGTGGATTATTATGCCTGAACATTACGTTTCCCCGCCCTTTGGGGCGTAAATGAGCCAAATGACTCCATCGGCTCCACACAGTCACCGATATATCCTAGGCGCCTCGCAATAGCAACAACCACACAGGTGAAAATAATATAAATGTCAGGACTGGTAGGTCACTGACACCACCCTAGCTAGAAAGAAACACATGCCCTCCTTGATGTCCTCTCCCGTTTCTGGTTCACAACCGGGGTGTGAGGCTCGCGAATTCACATTACACAAAGCTATGCCACACAGGCCGTGCTTTGATCATCAACCACAAGACTTTGCTTTTCAACAAAAGCCTTGATCATTTGCCACTTAGGCATGCCACACAGGCAATTCACACCATGCGACTGATGTCTATCGATATACAACCTCTGATCCCGTACGTCTCAGAGAAGGGTGAAGTAAGGAATGAATTCCCCTTCACCAGGCAGATGTATATTTAATAAAGATCAATCAACACAGAGAAAAATCCAATGTTAGACACACAGTCCATACAAGTTCGTTCTGGGTCTGAACGAAACCGGAGGCACCTTGTACCTCGCATATCCATCGATCTCCAAGTAACGATCACCAACTGATTCCCTCCTCTTGGGTGTACAACCCAATCAAGATCATCAGTAATCACCCTAACGATGTGAAGACCACCGGTCTTCGACCACCGTCTTCATCCTCGACACATCGTCGAATTAGTTATTCAAAATGGGTTAAACCCGGTCTTTCTGAATAACTCGCGTATATAATAAACAAGTGTTACACAAACACAACATATACCTCATTCAAATTCAAAATATTCTTTTATTCAAATATTCTTATATTTTGGGACAGGTTCCCATTAATTTTATCAAAGATAAATTCTTTAAATTTATTCTTTAATCTTCTTTTGAATATCAATTCAAATTAGTCGGGATTAGCGAACCACACTGCAGTAATCATTTATTTTATTTCCCAATCCAACCTATTCATCCCATGAAGTAAAACTAGTCGTACTTCATATCTAACACAACGGTGTTAATGGTAAATTCAATTACCATTTCACGTTCAAATCTAATTAATGATTTAACTATCGCCTAGAGCAAAACTGGTGATACTCCATTCTCGATTATTCCAATCTAGTTAAAGATTCATTAAAACTCCACTTGGTTTTAATCTTACCAATAATCACTATCAATGATTATTTAACTTGGGAAATCACATCCTATCTTTAACTGGGTTAACGAACCAATGTCATTTAAAACACGGTTCGTTATAAACCCAAAATCACATTCCATTAATTATCGGGTTAAAGAACAAGTGTTATTTAAAACACCGTTCACGATAAACCAAAAAAATCAATTCAAATTCAATTCCAATTAAATACCATTTAATTGGTACACTTCATTAAATCAAAATAAAAAGATTTAATCTTTTTCTCAGTGGGCTTAAGAACAGTGTTAATGAAGACACCATTCACGACAAACCCAAATCCCATTTGATATTAAATACAAGGCTCTGAATAGAAAATATATTGGCTTATATTCAATATCAAATTCTACAACCAACAAATATCGTATTGGAAATAACGATATAAATATATCTTTCAAATTTCCATAACAATATCTGTATACTCACGAAATCCAACATCGAAATATTTCACAGACAATTTCGATTCAAATCCATTTCCACTTTATATATTGGAAATTCTGGTTATTTTCAAAACCATTTCAAATCCACTTTATTTATTTTAAAAATAAATGGGATTATAATTCTAGTTCAAAACTAGTTCATTTCAATAAAAATCTATTTCTATCTTTTCAAATTTGGAATTTTTTCATCTCAATTCTTCACAAATCATTTCTTATGATTTTACACAAATTATTACTATTTTTAATAATTTTATCAAGGCCCGTACAGTCGATTTCCACCAATGGCCATCAAACTGCACTTACAGTGACCTTTTCCAAATTTGATTTGGACATAATTCCAAATCAAACCGTTAGATTTCAAATATCTAATATTCATTAGAAAGCTCTTTTCGATACGAACCCAACGGTTCCGGCTTTAGGAGAATCCGACGCTCGGATCTCCCGTAATATCCATTCAAAGTCAATGGTCGAAATTCACGAACTGCTGCGGCGCGGCGCGTTCTACTCAGGCCATTCTATGTATATAATATATATTATATATATTTCGTCGATTTCCTTTTAAAACGTATTTTAAAAATCGTTTTAAATTCGTTTTTGAAACGATTTCAACTTTATATTCAATTTCGAATCAAAATTGAATATTCCACATCATCAATATACAAATGATAATATTTTCAAAACTTTATATTTTGAAATCACTTTCTTTTCTATAATCACTATAAAAACGAATATAACCGATATAAATATTGTTCGCGTCAAATTGCGCATATCTAACCAACACGGCTTTATACATTTCAATAACTTCGTTATTCTATTCAACAAATGAATATTTTCTTCAACACATGAATATATATTTCTATTCAACACATGAATATTTTTTTTATTCAACACATGAATTTTCTTTCTATTCAACACATGAATTATCTTTCTATTCAACACATGAATTTTCTTTCTATTCAACAAATGAATTTTCAATTCTATTCAACCCGTGAATATATATTTTTATAATATTCTTTATTTTTCCAACTTAGAATGAGGCCCAATCAATTACCATATAATGTTAATTATATTGATTCCATACAACACATGTATATAACAGCAACGATAAATAATCAACCATCATCCAGAGTGCACCACACAACTGTATAAGCATTAAATATAAATAATTAACGCTTACACAGTCTGTCAACCCATCGATTGACATACAACTAAACAATCGGGATTAGTGTACGTCAAATATCATCCCAATACCCGTGTGGGGTTTCAAATCAACAAACACAGATTTTTATTGGTGCAGTTGGGCGATGTGCAAAATTTATTGTCCCAATCAATATCAGTCAAATTGGTGTACATAAACAAATCATGTATAAAAATCACGTGGTTTTACGTTAAAAATCACATTTTTATAGTACCACTTCATGTATAAAAATTATATTTCTATAACGCTACACGTATAAAAAAGATTATATTTTTATATTCTCGATCGTATAAAAATCCTATTTTTGATTCGCTACTCATATAAAAATCATATTTTTATTATCTCTACTATATAAATATCATATTTTTATTATCTCTACTTTATAAAAATCATAATTTTATTATCTCTGCTTTATAAAAATCATGTTTTTATACTCCTAAAAATCGGATCTATATATAAAAATATCGCCTTTCTATAATTAAAAATATAAACCTTTCCTATATAAAAATATAGACTTCTCATGTTATTCATATCAATAAAAATCGAATTTTTATGTTTTTATTTCATATATAAAAATCCAACCTTTTTATTCCATAAAAATCAAATCTTTTGATGTTTAAAAATCTAATCTTTCATATAGTAAAAATCATAGCTTTTCATCACTAAAGATCACAAATTTTCATATGAATTAAAAATCATATTTCTCATATGAACAAGAATCATATATTTTCAAATTAGATCTTAACCTTATTAATTAAACTAAACAAATAAATAAACTATGTAATTTAGTTAGTTGATTACCTTAATTATTCTCCTCGCTGTACACAGCGTTGTTTGTCGAGATTAGGGGGGCTGACGCGTTTCATAGAGAGGAGGGGGCCCACGACGGTTACACCTGGCGGAGGAAGGGTTGGCAGGATCGGAGGCGTCGCCTGGGGTCGAAGAGGGTGCTGGGGTTGATCGAAGGGGCGGAATATGGCTGGGAGAAGTGTTGCGCGTCGGGGAGGGTGGTGCGCTTTGGTGGGTTTGGGGTTTAATGGTTCAGTGATAGAAAAGAGAGGAGGAAAGAGGACCGGGAGGTGGGGGGGCTGTAGGGCGACGACGATGTGGAGGGGGAGTGCGGTTGCCGGAGGGGAGGGTGGATCGCCTGTACGGTGGCGCTAGGGCTCCGCCCTTTTTTTTTAATTTTTTTCTGAATTGGGTTTTGACTGTCGGGGGAGGGGGGGGGGGAAGAGGGGGGGTGAGGTTAAGGGAAAAGGTTTATTTTTTTTATTTTCTATGAGTTGACTTTTATTGCGAACTCTGATCCAAACCCGACGACTGTCGTCCCTAGTTAATCACCCCCATTCCGAATACGATGGGATATGTATCGTAAGCCAGTTCGGCTGTTTCGATCAGTTTCCGTTAAAATCAAAATATAAATCAACATATTGAATTTGAACGCAGATTTCCCGAGGCCACATACAGACTCTAAAAATTCCCGAAAAATATTTTCTAGCTTCGTATTGACGATACGGTCCTAACAAAACTAATTTCGTCAAATTCTGAGACTGGTTAAAAAATGGCCAATTTCTGGTCGACCCAAATTGACTGAAACTGTTAAAACACATTTAGCTTCGCCACACTCACATATTTCTTTCAAAAATTGTGAATTTTGAAACCTAGCAGTAATTTGACATCCCAGATCCAACAAAAGTGGTTTCGTCGAAAACAGAGGTCGTTTGCAAAATGGCTATTTTCAAGGCCTTTATATATATTAAAATATATATAAATTCCACAGCAACTTTTCTGAATTTTAAACTGGACATATCTTTCAACTTCTAAAGTGAAATCTCAGTTTCTTAGATCTAGCAGAAAGATATGGTTAAAAAAATTCAAATATTTCTTGTTTCGTCCAATTCCGACTTAAAACGAATTTTGTATATTCATTTGAATTTTGAAATCGAATTTTCAAACTACCGCCCCATTTCAGGCTCGTTATATAATTAAAATAAAATTATTCATTTTAACTTCGTCGAAATTAAATTTTCCGTCGTTATTATTTAAAATAAATCATTTTAAATATTCAAAATCCCCTAAATTCGCCAAAATAAAAATTTTAAATTGGCTCAAAATTTCCGGGTTGTTACATTTAACCTAGTTAATAGGGTTTGTTTTCTACCTTAGCAATTTCGTGGACGAAATTATTTTAAGGGAGGAAGAATGTAATGTCCCGTATTTTTACGGAATAATAAATAATTTATTTAATTATTTAAATAGTGATTTAGAGATTTAAATGATCGTTTAATAAATTATATTGAATATTTAATTAATATTTATAATATAAAAATATATTATAATTCCGAGTTAGTCGAAAATAACTAAATTCACAATATGTGTGAATTTTATCATTTATGATATTTAATTCAGCTTAAAATTTGATTAGAATAACGAATATATTATTTGAACGAAATTTGAACGTATAATTATAATATAATTATAATCGAGCTCGAAATGGCGCGGTAGTTCGTAATTTGGCGATTCGAACTTTAAACGAGTATGCAGAATCTGTTTTAAGTCGGATATCTGTGAAACAAGAAACGTTCAGAGCTGGTGAAGTATATTTTTCTAAAGGAAGAGAAAAATCGGGTTTCATTGTGTAGATTTTGATTTATGTCCAAATCAAATTTTAAAATAGTCGCTATGGAATTCCTTTATAATTTATAGTGATTTAATTATATTTTTAATATAAATTGGATATCGATTTAATCTGGATTTGAAATATCGAGTTGTAAATCCCGATAGGAATATTCTGGAGCTGTATGGTATTCTATTGTGAATATATACGATAATACTAATTTATAAAAATTTTATTTAAATATTTTTAAATATATTTATATTTAAAAAGGATTTATTTAAAGCTTTAAAAATAGCCAGTTTTGCAAATGAACTCCGTTTTCAATGAAACTAATTTTGTTGGATCTGTAATATCAAAATATTGTTAGATTTCAATTTTCGTGATTTTTGGAGTTAGTATGTGGCCGTGGGCGATTTTAATGTGAAAAATATTTGATAATTTGACCTTTAAAAGTGTGCTGTGTGAGCAAATGAACTCAGAATTTGACGAAACAAGTTTCGTTGCATCCGTAATGTCAAATTGTAGCAGCATGCCCATTTTCGTGATTTTTGGATATCGTGTGTGATCGAGCGGATAGAAGCCAAATACAAGCAACGATACAATAAAAACAATTATAATAATCAATAAAAAAAATTATATTTTTATCCTATATAATACCCTCACCATACCCTAAACCTAATCCATTTTCGTTCCTGGTTAATGTTGTTTCCGCCGCCAGCAATTTTCTCTCAAACCAATATCGTTCATGTTAAAAATTCCAAAAAATCAAATCAAAATGAAATCAAGTGATTTTGGGTTCAATGGAATCGTATCAATGAGGGCTTCGATCTGATATAGGTCTTGTTGGGTTTCTCTACAGTTTTGGTTTGTTGGTCTCTTAACAGCGTCGGTTAGGGTTTAGTTCTTCTGGAATCGGAAACTTCGATACATGTTGTTGATTTTGTATTGGTACTCGACAGATCGAAGGGAGCATGTGTGCTAAGTTTTGGTGGGTTCCGTGATGGAAAATATCGATCGACTTACTGGATCGAATGGAGTTAAGCTCCGCGTCGCGGGTTTGAGGAGTGTTTCGAGTTCAAGGCAATGGTAGTAGGGTGATCGAGATTTTTGAGGAGATGAAGATGGTATTTCAATTTTGAAATTCGATGAAGAAAAGAATTGGTGAGGATCGGAGAAAGTTCGGTAATGGCTGAAAGAAGAGGAGCGGGAGTGTCTGCAGACCGGGGAAGAAGGTTCACGTGGGTATGGGATTTAGCAAGGATCGATGGGCCAAAGGGTGAGGCCTGGTTTAGTATAAAGTAAATTAAAGTTTTATTTAATTAAATAGTGCATTAAATTGTATAAAGCATAACGAATTCATACGTGAACGAAATTCAGCGGAACCAGATCCGATAGGATCGTAGGGACGAGGGGTACACAATGGAACTGACTGGGAGTGAATTGGAGCTCGTTACAATTTATAGCGAAATAAATTGTCTGTCTTAATCAAAGACAATTATCGTTATTTAACGATGATCTTCCAATGTGAGTAAATCTCACTAACTCTGATAAATTTATATTTTTATAAATATAATCTTGTAATGGTAAATGATAATTGATTGCTGTGTGTTAATTGGTTGGTAGGATTTCTTATGTATTGGTTGAAATTATAGATAACGATATATATAAATCGTTAATCAAATGTTGATTCTGTTTATCAGAATATTTCATATCGAAATGAAATCGATGTTATTATATTGTTTAACATTTGTGGATGCAGGGAAACAGGTCGGAGGAATCCAACTGGATTCCTCAACATTCATTTTACTGTTTTTCATATATTGTAATATATGATGTGATATAAAATCTATTGTTGATTTTGTGTGTTTGAATGATATCGATCATTGTTATTTGGTATTTTAAATACCGTATATAATACTGGAATTAAAATGGGAATTTTCAATGTATATGTTGAAAATAAAATATATTTATATAAAATCAAATGATTTTATAAAAAAGGAATTTCAAAGTGGATATTGAATAGAAAAGGAAATGTTGGTAAAACAAATATAAAAGGAAATATTTATTAATGGAATAAATAGAATTATATAAAAGGAAATATTTATGAAATAAATATGATATTGAAAAGGGAAACGTTTATGTGAAATAAATAGTTCATATATAGGATATTGAAAAAGGGGAATATTTATATGAAATAAATAGGATATTGAAAAGGAAATATTTGGAAAATGAATAGAGTTTTATAAAAAGAGAATTTTACATTAGGAAGGTTTAGACCCGTGCTTCGCACACGGGTGTAACATGATATTGATTTAAAGTAAATATTTTGCAAATAAAATATTATAAAGGAATTTGGGGTTTGAATTAGGAATTTAAATGGAATTACTGAAATTAGAACTGACTGGAAATTAGTTGAATTGAATGACTTTCAGGGTATCGATCTGATGTTGGTTTCGGCCTTCGGGGTTAATACGTAGGGTTTTTTCCTCTTACTAGTTTACAGTTAGATACTAATAGAGGTGGGAAGATATTGAATCAGAAATGTAAATGTTTTCCAAATTTAATAACGTATATCTTCTAAAATTAGAAAATAAGGATTTGATGAATATATGAAAACGAGAAATGGGGAAATGAATAAACGTTGATTGATCGATAGAATTTCCATCTGAAAATAATATCGTTGTTTGCACACATGTTTTCCTTTGATAGTTGAGTCACCGACTATCGAAGTTTTTGACCATTTCCGTTGTCAATACGGAGAGACTGGGATCAGATATATTATTTGAAAACCACTCCGTATGGCATTAGCGTTGCAAATCAAATATGATAAAGAAAATTGATGGCGGAGTTATGCAAGGGCTGTTCAGTAAATCCTAGGTAGAAATTGCCTAAGATGGATTTACAGAATAATTCCTTCGAATTGTCCAGTCCCAGGACAACTTGAATGGACGAATGTCTGATAGTGTATATCTGGTAGATTTCGTAAGTTGATCGTTTCAAACGTATTTACGTTGGTGGCGGAGGAATTTGTTTCTCATAGCTTATACCCGTGGTATTTTTGGGGAATCAACTTGTGATTTGACGGGTACGATGATGTGGCATTCAAAGTAATTAAACGAGTGATCTGTTAAAAAATACGTTATGACCTCAAGCCTCATCAACTGGGAAATGAGAGAAATCGGGTAGGCAGCATTGCTAAGTGGGTCACACCCAATTAGGGTATATTGTCACCATCTAGAGAATATTCATATTTGTTACTTCTTTCAATTCTGTATCTCCCGCGAATGGTTATGTTGGTATACCAACCATAAGGTGATAATATATCCGAAACATTCAAGCGAAATGAATGGTCAGTCATGTGTGGCCGAGTTACAATGTTCTTGTTGAACTCCAGTTTATCTCTTCTAGAGTACACTGATCG
Source organism: Allium sativum (assembly GCA_030737875.1). Taxonomy (NCBI): domain Eukaryota; kingdom Viridiplantae; phylum Streptophyta; class Magnoliopsida; order Asparagales; family Amaryllidaceae; genus Allium; species Allium sativum. The sequence goes on along the minus strand of CM060921.1, from coordinate 360,031,852 downwards.
GAAGGTGGATCCATACCTTGTCATAGTTGGAATCCATACCCCAATAAGAGCCCGCGGTTTTGATTGTATATTATATATGTAGAATGTGAGATGAAGAATCTAATCTTTCATATAGTAAAAATCATAGCTTTTCATCACTAAAGATCACAACTTTTCCTATGAATTAAAAATCATATTTCTCATATGAACAAGAATCATATATTTTCAAATCAGATCTTAACCTTATTAATTAAACTAAACAAATAAATAAACTATGTAATTTAGTTAGTTGATTACCTTAATTATTCTCCTCGCGGTACACAACGTTGTTTGTCGAGATTAGGGGGGCTGGCGCGTTTCACAGAGAGGAGGGGGCCCACGACGGTTACACCTGGCGGAGGAAGGGTTAGCAGGGTCGGAGGCATCGCCTGGGGTCGAGGAGGGTGCTGGGGTTGATCGGAGAATATGGCAGGGGGAAGTGCTGCGCCTCGGGGAGTGTGGTGCACTTCGGTGGGTTTGGGTTTAATGGTTGGGTGGTAGAAAAGAGAGGAGGAAAGAGGACGGGGGGGGGGGCTGTAGGGCGACGACAATGTGGAGGGGGGGTGCAGTGAAGTACGGTTGCGGAGGGGAGGGTGGATCGCCTGTACGACGGTGCTAGGGCTTCGCCCTTTTTTTTGAATTGGGTTTTGACTGTCATGGGGGCCGAGGGGGGGGGGGGGGGAAGGGGAGAAAAGTGGGGGTGAGGTTAAGGGAAAAGGTTTATATTTTATTATTATTTTATTTTCTACGAGTTGACTTTTATTGCGAACTCCGATCCAAACCCGACGACTGTCGTCCCTAGCTAATTACCCCTATTCCGAACACGATGGGATATGTATCGTAAGCCAGTTCGGCTGTTTCGATCAATTTCCATCAAAATCAAAATATAAATCTACATATTGAATTTGAACGCACATTTCAATTTACCGAGGCCACATACAGACTCTAAAAATTCCCAAAAAATATTTTCTAGCTTCGTATTAACGATACGGTCCTAACAAAACTAATTTCGTCAAATTCTGAGACCGTTTGAAAAATGGCCAATTTCTGGTCGACCCAAATTGAATGAAACTGTTAAAACACGTTTAGCTTCGCCACGCTCACATATTGCTTTCAAAAATTGTGAATTTTGAAACCTAGCAATAATTTGACATCCTGGATCCAACAAAAGTGGTTTCGTCGAAAACAGAGGTCGTTTGCAAAATGGCTATTTTCAAGGCCTTTATATATATTAAAATATATATAAATTCCACATCGACTTTTCTGAATTTTAAACTAGACATATCTTTCAACTTCTAAAGTGAAATCTCAGTTTCTTAGATCCATTAGAAAGATATGATTAAACTGATTCAATTATTTCTTGTTTCGTCCAATTCCGACTTAAAACGAATTTTGTATATTCATTTGAATTTTAAAATCGAATTTTCAAACTACCGCGCCATTTCAGGCTCATTATATAATTTAAATAAAATTATTCATTTTAACTTCGTCGAAATTATATTTTTCGTCGTTATTATTTAAAATAAATCATTTTAAACATTCAAAATCCGCTAAATTTGCAAAAATAAAAATTTTAAATTGGCTCAAAATTTCCGGGTCGTTACATTTAACCTAGTTAATAGGGTTTGTTTTTCTACCTTAGCAATTTCGTGGATGAAATTATTTTAAGGGGGAAGAATGTAATGTACCATATTTTTACGAAATAATAAATAATTTATTTAATTATTTAAATAGTGATTTAGAGATTTAAATGATCGTTTATTTAAATTATATTGAATATTTAATTAATATTTATAATTTAAAAATATATTATAATTCCGAGTTAGTCGAAAAGAACTGAATTCACAATATTGTGTAAATTGGATCATTTATGATATTTAGTTCAGTTTGGAATTTGATTAGAATAACGAATATATCGTTTGAACGAAATTTGAACGTATAATTATAATATAATTATAATCGAGCTCGAAATGGCATGACAGTTCGTAATTTGGCGATTCAAACTTTAAACGAGTATACAGAATCCGTTTTAAGCCGGATTCTATGAAACAAGAAACGTTCAGAGCTGGTGAAGTTTATTTTTCTTAAGGAAGAGAAAAATCGGGATTTCATAGTGTAGATTTTGATTTATGTCCAAATCAAATTTTACATTGGATATCGATTTAATCCGGATTTGAAATATCAAGTTGTAAATCCCGATAGGAATATTCTGGAGCTGTATGATAATCTATTGTGAATATATACGATAATATTAGTTCATAAATATGTAATTTAATTTTTTTAAATATATTTATATTTAAAAAGGATTTATTTAGAGCTTTAAAAATAGCCTGTTTTGCAAACGAAATTCGTTTTCGATGAAACCAATTTTATTGGATCCGTAATATCAAAATATTGTTAGATTTCAATTTTCTGATTTTTGGAGTCAGTATGTGGCCGTGGGCGATTTTAGTGTGAAAAATAGTTGATAATTTGACCTTTAAAAATGTGTTGTGTGAGCAAACGAACTCGGAATTCGACGATACAAGTTTCGTTGGGTCCGTAATGTCAAACTATAGCTGTATGCCCATTTTCATGATTTTTGGATATCATGTGTGATCGAGCGGATTTTTAGAAGCCAAATACAAGCAACGATACAATAAAGACAATTATTAATCAATAAAAAATAATATTTTTATCCTATATAATACCCTCACCATACCTAGACCTAATCCGTTTTTGTTCCTGGTCAATGTTGTTTCCACCGCCAACAATTTTCTCTCAAACCAATATCGTTCATGTTAAAAATTCCAAAAAAATTCAAATCAAAATGCAATCAAGTGATTTTGGATTCAATGGAATCGTACCAGTGAGGGCTCTGATCTGATATAGGTCTTGTTGGGTTTCGCCTCGTTTTGGTTCGCTGGTCTCTTAACAGCGTCGGTTAGGGTTCAGTTTTTCGGGTATTGGAAGCTTTGATACATGTTGTTGATGTTGCATTGGTACTCGACAGATCGAAGGGAGACTGTTTACTAAATTTTGGTGGGTTCCGTGATGGAAAATATCAATCGACTTACTGGATCGAATGGAGTTAAGCTCCGCGTCGTGGGTTTGAGGAGTGTTTCGAGTTCAAGGCAATGGCAGTAGGGTGATCAAGATTTTTGAGGAGACGAAGATGTTATTTCAGTTTGGAAATTCGGTGAAGTAAATAATTGGGGAGGATCAGAGAAAGTTCGGTAATGGCTGAAAGAAGAGGAGTGGGAGTGTCTGCAGATCGGGGAAGAAAGTTCACGTGGGTATGGGCTTTAGCATGGATCGTTGGGCCAAAGGGTGTGGCATGATTTAATGCAAAGTAAATTAAAGTTTTATTTAATTAAATAGTGTATTAAATTGTATAAAGCATAACTAATTCATACTTGAACGAAATTCAGCGGAACCAGATCCGATAGGATTGTTGGGATGAGGGGTACACAATGGAACTGACTAGGAGTGAATTGGAGCTCGTTACAATTTATAGCGAAATAAATTGTCCTTCTGAATCAAAGACAATTATCGTTATTTAACAATGATCGTCCAATGTGAGTAAATCTCACTAACTCTGATCAATTTATATTTTTATAAATATAATCTAGTAATGATAAATGATAATTGATTGCTGTGTGTTGATTGGTTGGATTGCTTATGTATTGGTTGAAATTATAGATAACATTATATATATATATCGTTAATCTAATGTTTATTTTGTTTATCAGTATATTTCATATCGAAATGAAATCAGTGTTATTATATTGTTTAACATCTGTGGACGCAGGGAAATAGGTCGGAGGAATCCAACTGGATTCCTCAACATTAATTTTATTGTTTTTCATATATTGTAATATATGATGTGATATAAAATATGTTGTTGATTTTGTGTGTTTGAATGATTTCGATCATTGTTATTTGGTATTTTAAATACCATATATAATACTGGAATTAAAATGGGAATTTTCAATGTGTATGTTGAAAATAAGATATATTTATAGAAAATCAAATGGTTTTATAAAAAAGGAATTTCAAAGTGGATATTGAGTAGAAAAGGAAATATTGGTAAAACAGATATAAAATGAAATATTTATTTATGGAATAAATAGAATTACATAAAAGGAAATATTTATGAAATAAATATGATATTGAAAAGGGAAACATTTATATGAATAAATAGTTCATATATAGGATATTGAAAAAGGGGAATATTTATATGAAATAAATAAGATATTGAAAAGGAAATATTTGGAAAATGAATAGAGTTTTATGAAAAGAGAATTTTACATTAGGAAGGTTTAGACCCGTGCTTTGCACACGGGTGTAACATGATATTGATTTAAAGTAAATATTTTGCAAATAAAATATTATAAAAGAATTTGGGGTTTGAATTAGGAATTTAAATTGAATTACTGAAATTAGAACTGACTGGAACTTAGTTGAATTGAATGACTTTCTGGGTATCGATCTGATGTTGGTTTCGGCCTTCAGGGTTAATACGTAGGGGTTTGTTCTCTTACTAGTTAACAGTTAGAGACTGATAGAGGTTGGAAGATATTGATGCGTGAATAAAAAATGGAAACGTTTTCCAAAGTTAATAACGTATATTTTCTAAAATTAGAAAATAAGGATTTGATGAATATATGAAAACGAGAAATGGGGAAATGAATAAATGTTGATTGATGATTGATCGATAGAATTTCCATCCGGAAATAATATTGTTATTTGCCCGCATGTTTTCGTTTGATAGTTAAATCACCGACTATCGAAGATTTTGACCATTTCCGTTGTCAATACGGAGAGACCGGGATCAGATATATTATCTGAAAACCACTCTGTATGGCATTAGCGTTGCGAATCAATATGATGAAGAAAATTGAAGATGGAGTTATGCAAGGGCTGTTCAGTAAATCCTAGGTAGAAATTGCCTAAGATGGATTTATAGAATAATTCCTTCGGATTGTCCAGTCCTAGGACAACTTGAATGGACGAATGTCAGACAAAGTATATCTGGTAGATCGCGTAAGTTGACCGTTTCAAATGTATTTACGTTGATGGCGGAGGAATTCGTTTCTCTTAGCTTATACCTGTGGTATTTTTGGGGGAATCAATTTGTGATTTGACGGGTATGACGATGTGGCATTCAAAGTAATTAAAAGAGTGATCTGTTAAAATATACGTTATGACCTCAAGCCTCATCAACCGGGAAATGACAGAAATCGGGCAGGCAGCATGGCTAAGTGGGTCGCACCCAATTAGGGTATATTGTCACCATCTAGAGAATATTCATATTTGTTACTTCTTTCAATTCTGTATCTCCCGGGAATGGTTATGTTGTTATACCAACCATAAGGTGATAATATGTCCGGAACATTCAAGCGAAATGAATGGCCGGTCATGTGTGGCCGAGTTACAAGTTGTTCTTGTTGAACTCCAGTGTATTGCTTCTAGAGTACACTGATCGGAAGGTGGATCCATACCTTGTCATAGTTGGAATCCATACCCCAATAAGAGTTCGCGATTTTGATTATATATTATATATGTAGAACGTGAGAAGAAAGTGTTTCTGCTAGATTTCTATTTACTTGATCTAGACATTATTATAATATCAGACAAGTATCGTTTTAGAAAAATATTTTGTGTTATCGTAAGGTAAAAACCATCCGTGTTTATGTATGGATCGGTCTTACGATTATCCTTTGTTAAAAAAGGTTTTTGAAAGTAAAATCAAATGATTTGAGTTTACTCACACCAGTCACATGACTGACTTAGAGTTTATTTTGTTTTGTTTCCCTAAAATCTTGGGTGCCCAATTTTGTATGGGCAGTCAAGTAGTCGGGATTTTACAGATATACTTAGATGGAGTGTAACAACCCGGAATTTTGGGGCCAATTAAAAATTTTTATTTAAGAAATTTTAATGGATTTTAATGTTTAAAATAATTTATTTTAAATAAGAACAACTAAAAATTTATTTTGAAACGAATAAATTCAATTTAATTATAAAAGGAGTTTAAAACAGCGCTGCAGTTTGAAAATTTGAAATTGAACATTAACTGAATGTACAGGATTCAAAATAAATCAGAATTGAGCAAAACCAGAAATATTTAAATCTATTTAACCATATCTTTCTAACGAATCTGAAAAATCTAAATTTCACTTTATAACTCAAAATTTATGGCCAGTTCAAAATTTAGAAAAGTCGCTGTAGAATTTATATATATTTTATATAATATATTGGCCTTGGAAATAGCCATTTTTCAAACGCCTCGGTTTTCGACGAAACCACTTTTGTTGGAACCGGGATGTCAAATTATTGCTAGGTTTCAATTTTCATAATTTTTCGAATTATTATGTTAGCGTGGCAGAGGAAAATGTGTTTTGTCAGTTTCGGTAAGATTTAATCGACTAGAAAAAGGCCATTTTTCAAACAGTCTCAGAATTCGACGAAATTAGTCTTGTTAGAATCGTATCGTCAAAACATAACTAGAAATATTTTTTTTGGAATTTTTAGAGGTCATATGTGACCCCGTGTATTTATGTAACAACCCGGAAATGCGAGCCAGTTTAAAATTTTTATTTTGGCAATTTTAGCGAATTTTGAACATTTAAAATGAAAAATAATATCGATGAGAAATTTATTTTGAATAGAATTCGAACGTATATATTATATACGTCGTCGTTAGAATATAAATAATTATATATAATTATAAATAGAATTGAAAATGGCGCGGTAGTTCGATAATTCGATTCCAAACTTTAATTGAATGTACCGGGTGCAAAACAATCCGGATTTTAGTGAAACCAAAATCATTAGGATCTAATTGGGAATATATTTCCAACGAACCCGAAAAATCGAGATTTCATAGCGGGAATCAAAAGATATGTCCAGTTGAAAATTCTGAATAGTCGCTATGGAATTCAGGCCCTTAAAAATAGCCATTTTGCAAACGACCTCGGATTTCAACGAAACCACTTTTGTTGGATCAGTGATGTCAAATTATTGCTAGGTTTCAAATTTCATAATTTTTCGAATCAATATGTGAGCGTGGCAGAGGAAAACGCGTTTGACCAGTTTCAGTTGATTTTAATCGACTGGAAAATGGCCATTTTTCCAACGGTCTCAGAATTCGACAAAACTAGTTTTGTTAGGACAGTATCGTCAATACGAAGCTAGAAAATATTTTTGTGGAAGTTTTCGAGTTAGTATGTGACCCCAGTAAATTGAAATGCGCGTTAAAATTCAATATATAGAGTTATATGTTGATTTTGATGAAAACTGATCGAAACGATCGAATCAGCTTACGATACATATCCCATTATGTTCGGAATGGGGGTAACGCTATGGACGACAGGCGGTGGGTCTCGTTTGGAGGTCAAATGAAAAAGTCAACTTTTTGAATTAAATAATTAAATTAAATAAAAAAAATTCTCCCCTTCTCTCTTCCCTTACCTTCTCAGGCCCCCCCGATTTCATTTCAAAGGAAAAAAAAATAAGAAGAAAGGGGAGGAGCGCCGCCGCTCCTCCGGGCAGCGCACCGCCGCGCCTCAGGAGGACGCGCCCCCCCTTCCACTTCCGTCTCCCTCTCTTCTCCTCCTCCCATGTCTGCGCTCGAACCCCCTCTGACCCCGCACCCACCTGAACCGCTCCTCCCCTCCTCGAGTTCGACATCGCCTCCCCCTACGCCCTCTTCTCTCCCTTCTCCTCCTCTTCGCCTGCTAACCGACGCAGCCCCCCCCCCCAAATCGACCGAACCCCCTAGCGCCTCTCTTCCCGTCGCAACCCCGCGCCACCCTCCCTGAACCCGCACAGACCACCCTTCTCCTCCACCAAGGTGCGCAAACTTGACAGCGCCTCCCTCTCGACCAATTACTGTGAGTTCTTCCTTTTTATTTCTTTTTATTTAATTTATTTAGTTAGATTAATTTGAAAAAACTGATTTTTGATATTAGAAAATCTATATTTTTAGATTGTTAAAGTTTATTTTTTTATTCGCTTAAAGTTCGTAAGAAAGGTTTAATTTTTAAAAGCAAACGGGTTTCATTTTCAATGTTGAGAAGATTAGATCTTTGATAAATATATAGAAGTGATTTTTATAAATATATAAGAAGTGATTTTTATAAAATATAAAGGAATGATTTTTATAAATTAAAAAGGTATAATTTTTATATGAAATGAAAAGGCGAAATATTTATAAATGGAAAGGCGAAATGTTTATAAATTGAAAGTCGAAATCTTTATATTTGAAAAGGCGAAATCTTTATATTTGAAAAGGCGAAATCTTTATATAGAGAATAGCATGATAAAAATATAATCTTTATTATATGAACACCGTTATAAAAATAGATTTTTTTATCTATATAGTAGTGGTGTAAAAATAGAATTTTTACCCATATGGAGTGATAATAAAAATATGATTTTTATATACATAGCAAGAATATAAAAATGTGATTTTTATATATGTAGTGGCTACGGGCAACGAAAGTGACAAAAGGCGAGAACAGTGATGATTCCCTACATTTGAAGTGTCGTGGAATTGGGATAGCTTTGGTGAGAACTTCTCACTCTAAATTCTTTTTCTAGTTATATATATACTTGGATGCAGACGGTGCTTAGCAGCACCCGACACACGTCGTCCACAGACCATGGATGGCTTGTTTGTTTGATTGATGTGTTGTGAAATTAGTTTGGGTTGTTGATGTGAAATCGATAATAAAAGGTAATGTGTTGAAATAAATTAATTATCGTCAAAAATATAATTTTTAACGTGAAAGTGAAATAATAAATATTTATAAACAAATCGGCCGATTTGTTTATATACACTGATTTGACTGATATTGATTGGGATGATAAATTTTACACATCACCCAACTGCACAAATAAAAATCTGTGTTTGTTGATTTGAAACCCCACACGGGTGTTGGGATGAAATTTGGCGTACACTAATCCCAATTATTTAATTGCATGTTGATCGATTGGTCGACAGGCTGGGTAAGCGTTGATTATTTATATTTGATGCTTATGCAGTTGTGTGGTGCACCTTGGATGATGGTTGATTGTTTATCATTGCTATTATATGCATGTGGTGTATGGAATCCATATAATTAACATTATATGGTGATTGATATGGCCTCATTCCAATCGGGAAAATAATGAATATTATAAAAGAAAATTCATGTGTTGAATATAAAAATAGTCGTGTGTTGAAAGAAATATAGATTCATGTGTTGAATGGAATATATATATTCATTTGTTGAATAGAATAACGAATTTATTGAAATATATATAGCCGTGTTGATTAGAGATGCGTTATTTTGACGCGAACGATATTTATATCGATTCTATTCGTTTTATAATGAATATTGAAAAGTGATTTCAAAATATAAAATTTTGAAATGAAATTCAAATTAAATTAGTTTAAAATTCAAATTGAAATTTTATTGAATCAATTTGAAATGAATTCGAAGCGAATAGAAAATGAATTTGATTCGAATTGAATAGAAAGTGAATTTGAATTCGAATTGAATAGAAATGAATTCAAATTGAATTAAATTGAAATTGAATTAAAAACGAATTGAAATCGTTTTGAATGAAATTTAAAACGAACTGAAATTGAATTGAAATCAATTTGAGATGAATTCGAATTGAATTAAATAGAAGGTAAATTCAAATTGAATTGAAATGAATTAGAGTTTGAATTGAATTGAGATGAATTTGAATTCGAATTAAATAAAATTGAAATGAATTCGAATTGAATTGAAATCAAATCGATTTGAAAATTGAAGATGAAGTTGAAATTGTTTTTGAAACGAATTTAGAACTATTTATAAAATTCGTTTTAAAAAGGAAATCGACTAAATATATAATATATATATATATATTATATATATAATGGCCTGAATAGAATGCGCCGCGCCGCGGCAGTTCGTGAATTTCGACCATTGACTTCGAATTGACATTACGGGAGATCCGACCGTCGGATTCTCCTAAAACCAGAACCGTTGGGTTCGTATCGAAAAGAGCTTTCCAATGAATATTAGAAATTTGAAATCTAACGGTTGGATTTGGAATTATGTCCAAATCAAATTTAGAAAAGGTCGTTGTAAGTGCAGTTCGATGGCCGTTGATGGAAATCGACTGTACAGGCCTTGATAAAATCATTAAAAATATCTATAATTTGTGTAAAATCATAAGAAATGATTTGGGAAAAACTGGGATGAAAAACTCCATATTTGAAAAGATTAAAATAGATTTTTATCGAAATGAACTAGTTTTGAACTAGAATTAAAATCAATTTATTTTTGAAATAAATAAATTGAATTTGAAAGTGATTTTAAAAATAATCAATATTCCCAATACGTGAATTGGACTGAAGTTGAATCGAAATTATCTTCGGAATATTTCGATGTTGGATTTCGTGACTATACAGATATTGTTATGGGAATTTGAAAGATATATTTTATATCGTTATTTCCAATATGATATTTGTGGGTTTCAGGATTTAATATTGAATATAAGCCGGTATATTTTCTATTCAGAGCCTTGTATTTAATATCAAATGTGTTTTTGGGTTTATCGCGAGCGGTGTTTTGAACAACACCTGTTCTTTAACCCGATTAACAATAGAGTGTGATTTTGGGTTTATAGTGAATCGTGTTTTAGATGACATTGGTTCTTTAACCCAGTTAAAGGCAGGATATTGATTTTTGAAAAGATTAAAATTAAGTGGAGTTTTAATGAATCTTTAATTAGATTGAAATGTGAATTGATAATTTAAATTATCAAATCTGAAATGTGATCGAGAATGGAGTACCACCAGTTTTGCTCCAAAGCGATAGTTAAATCTTTAATTAGACCTGAACGGGAAATGGTAATTAATTTTACCGATAATACTGTGGTGTTAGATATGGAGTATTACCAGTTTTTCTCCATGGGATGAATAGGTTGGGATTGGGAAATAAAATAAATAATTACTTCGGTGTGGTTCGCTAATCCCGACTAGTTTGAAATGATATCCAAAGGAAGATTAAAGAATAAATTCAGAAGAATTTATCTTGGATAAAATTAATGGGAACCTTTCCCTAAGAATGTGATTTTGTGAATAAAAGAACATTCTGAATTGGAACGAGGCGTTTGTTGTGTTTGTGTAACATTCGTTTATTATATACGTGGGTTATTCAGAAAGGCCGGGTTTATACCCATTCTGAATAACCGATTCGACGAGATGTCAAAGATGAAGACGGTGGTTGAAGACCGGAAGTCTTCACATCGTTTTGGGTGATTACTGATGATCTCGAATGGGCTGTACACCCAAGATGAGGGAAACAGTTGGTGATTGTCCAGACGTACTTGGAGATGGATGCATATGCGAGGAAAGTGCCTCCGGTTTCGTTCAGACCCAGAATGAACTTGTAAATGGATTGTGTGTCTGACATTGGATTTTATTCTGTGTTGATTGATCTCTATTAAATATACATCTGTTTGGCAGCGGATAATTTATTCTCTTGCTTAACGCCCTTCTCTGAGACGTACGAGCTCAGAGGTTGTATATCGACATCAGTCGCATGGAGTGAATTGCCAGTGTAGTACACGTAAGTGGCAATTGATCAAGGCTTCTGTTGAAAAGCAAAATCTTGTGGTTGATGATCAAAGCATGGCCTGTGTGGTGTAGCTTTGTGTATAACGTGAATTCGCGAGCCTCACACCTCGGTATGAGTCAAAAACGGGATAGTGACTGCAGGGAGAGCACGACGTTTCTTTCTAGCTAGGGTGGTGCCAGTGACCTACCAGCCCTGACATTTATATACTTTTCACCTGTGTGGTTGTTGGATACGAGGCGCCTTGGATATAGGTCTATAAGGACCGGGACACGTGTGTTCAGGAATAATTAATCCTCCAAAGTTAGGTGAGGACCGACCCTGAAGATCCAAGGATCATAGTGGGGTCCTGGGACATTTGCTAGAGTGTCTCGAACGCGGAGAGGAGCTTGCCCCTTGCCTCGACTCATGATGGAATCCAATTTCCAATACGTGTATTTCGGTTTTATTTGTAGAACCTAGTATGACGGCATAGTGGTATGGGTCATTCATGCCGCCTATGATTGATATTTATGATTGAAATTGTTTTGACACTATACACTTATAATAGTATCAAATAATGTGTTTTAAACGTATCAAGCATGCTTTGGCTGTTATAAGGTAAAAACCCTATCCTCTGGCTTGCGTTGCATTGTGTGATGGGACCTGGGTCTTATAAAAGCTTCATTTTTCTTTATTTAGCATTGCGCTGTTTGTTTTATGCACTGGTATTCTTGGGAGGAAACCCGTTCCATGTTATACGGCGTGGTCCCTTGATTTACCTAGCTTTAAAAATAAAGATTAATAACTGTTTTAGTTCTCACACCAGTCACATGACTGACCTGGAGTTTATTGTTTTAACCTAAACTCTGGGTGCCCTTATTTTCGACATGGGCAGCTAGTAGTTTTGGTTTTGCAGATTTATATTTACAGGACCCTGCTTTACAGCTGGAATGATATCCGGAAAGCTCTGTATCCGTATATCACCTTCAGCTGTGCTTTGTATTATTTTCCGCTGCTATGTAATTTATTGTAATCTCTGATATTTATCGAATGTAATTTATTCATTTATACTATGTATATTCTTGTATCTGATGGAATTGTTGTAATAACAATGAAATCTTCTTCCGTTTGCGTTCTATTTTGTCTTGTCCTCAACGCCATCCGTGCTTTCCTTACCGGGGAAGTTCGGGTCGTGTCAATTTATTTGTACGATCAAATTAAATAATTAAATGATTTATAATTAAATATTAAGAAAAAAATATCGTAACAGCCGAATTTATTTACGAAACATATTCCATTGTGTCCGGAACAGGGGTATTTAGCTAGGGGTGTCACTCGTTGGGTTTGATTTCGATTTGAGAGCGATATAGAAATTAAATTGAAATTAAATAAAATTAAAACAAGGAAAAATACGGTATAAATACCGTATACTATACCAAACCCGAATACCCTTATTACACCAGCCGCCTCCAACTTATATCAATGGCCGAAAACTTCAATCCTTCTTTCCTCTCAATCTCTTAATCCATTCAATAAATCGCAAGGACTACAAGGCGGAATAGGTAGAGCTCAGAGTGCTCTTGGATATCAACGGCTAAGATTTGAAATGGGTACACGAGATGGCCGATATGGTGCCACAAAGGTGGCGCGCTGGGGGGTGGGGCGGATTCACGGAGCTGGGGTGGTGCGAGTGGGCCAGGGTTGGGCACGTGGGAAGGTGGCGGTCGGCGCTCTGACATGGTGGGTTCGGATCGAACTCCGGCGGCCTTGGGAACGAACGGTGGAGGAAAGACCATGTCGAACTAATGGGTTTGGGGATTACGGGTGTTAACAGAAAGAAGAAGAAGGGGTTAATCCATTGTTTAATTAATTATCGATTAATATAAACTCAATGTTTAAACAGCCATAACTTTTGCAAACAGAGATGAAATCGAACGAAACGAAAAGCGTTGGAATCGTCTTTCAGAGATCTACAACATAGGACCATCCAGATCTGAATCAGAGAAAATCAGAAATTGGGGGAAATTCAACTCTGAACTGTACAAAATTAAAATCGATGTGAAATTTCTCTTTTAAATATTAATTAAATTATTATTTTCTTTCCATTCGAAATCGATATATGTATGTGATAAAAATCAGATCTGTGATTTGTGGATTGAAATTCGTTTGTTGCTATGATTGATTTGCGATGCTCATATGTTGTTAGATCAGTAATGTTAACATAGGAATATCGTATTTGGTTAAATCAGCAATGTTGACATACAAATATGATTTTTAGTGTTTTGTCGAAATAGAATTATCGACGAAACAAGATTATCATTTTTTTTGATCAATTATATTAACAATAAGATTAACATTTCTGTGAAAACATGATTATAGAGATAAAAATCACATTTTTGTCCAAAACATGTTATTGAAACCAATTCAACATTTGTGTTAGAATATTTAGGATATAAAAAGATTATAAATAAAAGAATCGAAACAAAATTTATCATTTTTTTTGAAATAAAGGAGTCGAAGAAAAATTTCCATGTTTGTAGAAACAAGAATGAAGTCGTCCCTTTTATTTTATTCTGTTAAAAATAGAATAATGGATAAAATAAAAATGTCACTTTTTATTTTATTTGAATTGACGTCATTGAAAAGGTCATTTTTGTCGCATTAGAATCGGCAAACAAAAATGTCATTTAAAATCATATTATTTTGATTACATAAGAGGATTAGAACAAATTCATATTTGGTTTACATTAAGAGGATATAACCAGAAAATGTATATTTTTATACATTTAAAAGAATAAATTATAAATGTATAATTTTATCCATTTAAAAGAATAGATTTTGTTAAACCTTCTTTTTCAAACAAAAGAACATATTTTTAAGTATCATTTTTTTCAATAAAAAGAAGTCAAGTTGTATTGTCATATTTGATTACAATAAAGGATTTGAAATAAACAAGGTTTTCAATGTTGTTTACCTTAAAAGAATTAGACAAATTTCTCATTTTGATTTCATTAAAAGAATTAGACAAAGTTATCAGTTTTGGTCATTTTACAAGAATGAATTAAAAATGTTAATATGAATAAAAAGGACATTTCGTTTATAAAAATATTAATATGATTAAAAAGGACAGTTTTGTTTAGGAATGTTAAATATGACAAGAATAACATACTTTTGTCAAAACTTGATTAGTGAAAAATGATAACATATTTTTTCCAAAACTTGATTAGCGAACAAAATTAACATTTTGTTAATTGGACTATAACGAATAAGATTAATATTTTTTATTGGATTATAAGGAGCAAAATAACATCTTTGTTATGAAATATTATACTAGACATAAAATGTATATTTGATTAAAATTTGTTACCTTTCTGTTGAATTAGAAAACGTGTATTTTATACATTAAAAGAATGAGTTAAAAATGTATATATATTTATACATTAAAAAGAATGGATCAGAAAATGTATATTTCTATACATTAAAAGAATGAAGTAAATTCATTCATTTTTGTCATTTGATAAGAATTATACAAAAATACAAAATTTGTCATTAAATAAGGATTTTACTAAAATCACATTCTTGTCTTAAAATAAGGATTATATAAGAATAACATTTTGGTCAAAACATGTTAGTGAGATAAAATATCATTTGTGTAAAAGTATGTTAGTGGAACATGAAAATGAACATTTTTTTATATATAAAAAGGGATTACATAAAAATGAGCATTTTATATTTTAAGGAGGATAAAATGAAAATGAACATTTTTATGCATTAAATAAAAGAGTTTAACCAAAATATACATTCTGGTCATTAAGAAGGAAGATTACATTTTGATCATTGAAAAGGATTAAAATAAAATCATCATATTTTATTACATTAAAAAGAATTAACAAAATTATCATATTTTGTTACATTAAAAAGAATCAACAAAATTATCATATTTTGTTACATTAAAAAGAATTAACAAAATTATCATATTTTGTACATTAAAAAGAGTTTAACAAAAATAGTCATTTGGTTTACATTAAACGGATTATAACAAGATTTACATTTTGTTTACATAAGAAGGATTAAACAAAATCATCATATTTTGTTTACATTAAGAAGAATTAGTCAATTCTGTCGTTTTGTTTACAATATAAAAAGATTGAGATAAAAGTGAATATTTTTATTGACACTTTGTTTTCAATAAAAAGATTGTACATTAAAAATTACATTTTCAATGTAGTTTAGATTCCATTGAAAGGATTAGAATCAAAGGATTATATCTTTATAGTCATTTGGTTACAATGAAAGATTAGGAAATAAAGATAACACCTTTAGGGTTAGGGTAATGGAAATAAAAGATTAGTTTTATTGTCATATTGAATTAAAGGATTACCTTTTATTGTAACATTGTTTACAATAAAAGAATTGAATTAAAAGACTAGGTTTTTATCGTCATTTGTTCATAACAAAAAGAATAGAAATATATGTCTAATTGTTGAAATGTGTGATGTGTCAAATATAATGTATATTATATTCAAGTTTGAATATTACACTTCCATTTACAAGTTACCCGACTTGTTTATGTGACTGGGACGATAATTTTCACACATCGCCCAAGTGCACAAATAATTTATTATTTGCTTGATGGATGAAACCCCACATGGGTATTGGGGTGATATTGGATACACACTAATCCCAATATTTAGTTATCTATCAATCGGTGGATTGACAGTCTGTGATGAGCGTTAGTTATTTACTTTAATGCTCACACAGTTATAAATTCCACTTTGGTCGTCGTTTGGATGTTTGATAATTATTTACCATAATTGTTGATCTCATGCAATATATGGTGGTTGATTGAGTCACATTCCAATAAAGTATATTCTAGAAAAAGAATATTTTAGAAAATGTCTTGGTAAATATTTTAGAAAAAGAATATATTTTGGAAAAATATATTTTTATTGAAATGAACTAGTTATTAACTAGAATAGATCATTAAATTTAGATTTAATGAAGTTTTCCAATTTGTCAATATTTAATTGAAACTAAATTAAATAAAGTGGATTTGGGTTTGTCGTGAATAGTGTCTTAAACAACACTGTTCTTAAACCCCATATGGAAAGAATAATCTTTTAATTTAGATTATTAAAGTTTTCGATTGTATTTAGCAATTGAAATAAGATGAAACGTGAGTTGGGTTTATTGTGAACCATGTTTTTAAGTGACATGTGTTCTTTAATCCAACTGACAGTGAAAAGATGATTTGGAATTTGTAAATCTTTATTTGAGATTTAAATGAGAATTTTCCAAAAGTAAAGTTTTCCAATTTAATATATTAAATTGGAGTCGAATGGAATTTGAATTAATAATAACCGAGATAAGCTTCTGTAAAAGAAAACCAATACTACATATGGAATTTAAGAGGCCTTGCCGTTATTCCATTTATATTATTGGTCGGATACAGGGATTTATAACGATTATATATTGATTCGATTTCTATGAAAATTCCATATTTTATGGAAGATGATTTTGGGTTTACCGTGAACTATGTTTTAAATGACATTAGTTCTTTAATCCAGTTAAAGGTAAGATTAATTTCTTAAATTTAGTTAATCATTGAATAATGATTTGGGATATTTAAAACCAAATTGGGTTTTTAATAAATCTTTAAAAGTAAGATTTAAGGATAATTTAAAGAATTTATCTTTGATAAAATATCGCGAACATTTTATTTAAAAAGAATATTCTGAATTGGAATGAGACGTTGGATGTGTTTTATAGTACTTGATTTTGTTATGAAAATACGTGAGTTATTCGGAAAGACCGGGTTTAACCCATTCCGAATAATTACTACGACGATGAATAGTCGAAGATGAATACGGTGGTTGAAGACCGACGATCTTCACATCGGATGGATGTGTTGCTACAGAGACCCTTGATGGGAGTAGCTACCTTGAAGGGGCTTCAGTGGTGGCCGTCCGGACCATTGTTGATTGTTCGGATTTGGTTTTCGCTCAGACCCAGAGCATAAGCTAGTAAATGGATGTGTGTCCGACATTGAATTTTGTTCCATGTGAATTAAATCGATTTCTGTTAATGTATGTCTGTTTGGTGGTGGAGGATTTATTCTCTACTTAACAACCTGGTATATATTAATAGTGATTGATCGCATGGCGTGAATTGTCAATGTGGCACGCCAAGATGCAATTGATCAAGGCTTTTGTTGAAATGCAGGGCCGTGTGGAATGATCAAAGTATAGCCTATCATGGCACAACTTTGTGTATAGTGTGACTTCGCGAGCCTCACACCCCGGTATGAGTCTAAAACGGGAGAAGGGAACGCAGGGAGTGCACACGTTTCTTTCTAGCTAGTAGTAGTGCCAGTGCTTAAACTAACTGGCATTTTACTTATGTGGATGTTGGATTTTGAGGCGCCTCGGATTTTTATAGGCCGTTAGTGGTCATACTATAGGTTCAAAGGAACCGGGAAACGTGTGTTCAGGCATAACTAATCCACTACCCCTAGGTAGGGACCGACCCTGCAGCTATCCAAGTGTTGCCCATAGGTGTGATCCTGAGGCATTTGCTAGAGTGTCTCGAATCGGTAAGGAGCTCCTCCCTAGCCTTGACTTGTGATGGAAACCAAATCTCCAATACGACACCATGCGGTTTTGATTGTAGAACTAGTATGGCGACATAGTAGGATGGGGTACTATGCCGTCTATGATTAATACATTATGATTGAAATTGTTTTTAGAATATATACACACTAATATCAAATCCGTTTTTATCGTATCAAGCATTTTTTGACCATTATAAGGTAAAATTCTATCCTCCAGTTTACGTTGCATTGTGTGATGGGACTTGGGTCTTATAATGGTTTCATTTTTCTAAAAAGCATTGCGTTGTTTACCGATTTACTTTATTCTATGCACTGGCAATCCAATGGAGTAAACCCATTCCGTGTTAGCGGCGTGGTCCTGTGATTAGCCATATTAATTAGATAGTTAAGTTAAGATTTCTCATACCAGTCCCATGACTGACCTGCAGTTTGTTTCACTGGCAAACTCGGGTGCCCTTATTTTCCACATGGGCAGTCGAGTAGCTTTTTGCAGATATATTTACAGGATCCCGGTTTACAGCTGAAGCGGTATTCGGAAAGCTCTGTATCCGTGTATTCCTTCCAGTTGTATATTTGTATTATTTTTCCGCTGCTATTTAAATGTAATTTAAAACTCTGATATTATTGTATTTCTATTTCTGTAATAAGTATTCATACTCTGTTATATTCTTGTACTCTGGTGTAATTGTTGTAATCAGCAATAAAATGTTCTTCAGTTTGTGTTCTGATGTGTATTGTTCTTAAAGCAATCCAGCATTTCCTTTACTAGGGAGTTGGGTCGTTTCATGGAGCTTGGAGCAGGAGGCTTCAGGATCATATAGCTAGTGTTTATTTCCGCTGTGTTGTAAGTGTTGTACTTCGATAATGGTGTACTGATTTTATTTCAAGTTATGTTGAATATTATATTTTATTCGTTCCGCTGTGAGATTCGAGTTACACTGATGTTGTATGTTCTTCTTCTTCTTCTTCTATTCTAAGTTTCTATCTTATATATTCTCACCCTCTAATTTCTTTCATGGACTATCCGGTATTTCTGATGCTTGGATAGTCAACATTGAGTTTATGTCGATAACCAGGATCGCGAAAACCTGGGTCGTTACAAAATGACTTTTTTAGAATCCTTTTTAAAGTCTGTTATAGGTTATAATTTCGAGCAATATTTGTAGGATATTAAAGTAGTGTTTCTTAATTGAAACATTGATAAAACAACTAAAGGAATAACCTATGGATTACATTTTGTATTGGATATTCAAATGGACCATTATTATTAATAGGGTGATACTTAGATTATCTCAAAAGAAGTAGGCTAGTAAGTGACCAAAAATATTTGGTGTGCAAACTTCCCGTCTATTGATTCTTTTTTGACTAAAGAGACAAGTCTTTTCTCATATAGTGAAACAAAATACCCTTGAAGCTAAAAAATGCAAAATTTCCTCATGCATTCATAATATAGAATCCAATGCATACTAAGACATACGTACATATATATACATAAATACTACCTTTATACATCTTATTGACAATTAAAGTGTATCGTCAGCTTGCCAAAATGGTCATGGGATATCTTTAAGGAACAAAGACATCGTATGCTGAGAAACAAAAGATCGGATTAGTTGGAGATCATAAAGCAATATAATCTGGATATATTGGATGCCAAGAAAACAAAAGATCCACTTTAGGTAATAATAATTTTTTGGGAGAAGCAACATAAGGATAGATGTCATATAATCAACTATAGCCTCCTTAAGCACGGACTAAAGCTTACTTTCTGTTATGAAACATCCAGTAATGGGAAATAATTGTTAATTTTGTCGCAATACTGTGAAAAATCCAAAAAAAAGAGAAGATCAATGAAGTAAAGTTATGAAAACAAATGATATATTATTTTCTAATAAGCGGAGAGTGCAAAATAAATAATAGAGCATATTGCAACAAAATCATTATGAAGGATACTCTTACAAAAGGAATATCATTTCAATTTGGGAGCTGTGTATCTTTGTCAATTCTGAATCAATTTGAGAAATTGTTCTTGCAGTGTGTAAACAATTAAGTGAGAACGTATGGTATGGGATGCACGATTATCACTTTTTGGGTTACTGTCTGAAAGTCTGTAACAACCCGGATTTTTGGGTACTCTGGCTTAGCAGATCATTGTGTGTTTTCCATATTTTAAATCTAAAAAGAATAAAATGAAAGTTTGGAAGTATAACTTGTACAGTATTTTAAGGGGGAGAGGGAGTAGGAGTGTAACGAACTGGGACTTTCGACTCCGAAAATCAACACAAAACTACCATGTAGACTATTCAGACATCGGAAAAACCTTATCATTAATAGATAGAAGTCAGAGGGTGAGAATAGATAAAATAGAAAATTAGAATAGAAGAAGAAGAAGATCACCAAATATAGAATCAGATTAACACGAATCTCACAGCGGAACGAATAATACATATATTATAACATAACTTTGAAATAAAACAGTATATATATATATATATACACACAATAACATTATCAGAGTACAACACTTACATACAGCGAAAATAACAATAGCTATATATAATCCTGAAGCCTCCTGCTTCAAGCTCCTCCAAGTATATATGTAAAGACCTGAACTACTTGACTGCCCGTACAAATTTGGGCACCCAAGAGTTTAAGGAAAATAAAACAAAATAAACTCTGGTCAGTCATGGGATTGGTCTGAGTAAACTCAGATCATTTGGTTTAACTTTTCAAAATCGTTTTCAAAAGAAAGGATAATCGTAAGACCAATACACACATAAACACGGACGGTTTTTACCTTACGATAACCCAAAACACTTTCAAAATCAATACTTCTCTTGATATTATGATAATGTCTAATCACAAGTAATTAACAATCTAGCAGGACGCTTGCATCTCACGTTCCACATATATAGTATACAAACAAAACCGCGGGCGCTTATTGGAGATTGGATTCCAACTATGACAATGTATGGGACCAACTTCTGATAGTGTATCTCTAGAGGCGAATACACTGGGTTCAACAAGAACGTCTTGCAACCCGGCCCACACATGACCGACCACTCATTTCGCTTGAGTGTTTCGAATGTATATCACCAACGGTTGGGAGCTACCTACCGTTCCCCCAAAAGGGATAACATCGAAAATAGATAAAAGAATGAAATGGATTTTCTCTAGATAGGTGATATACACCCGAATGGGAGCGACCCACCTAGCCATGCTGCCTTCCCGATTTCTGTCATTTCCCGGTTGATGAGGCTTGAGGTCATAACGTCTCTTTTGGAACATCGGACCATCATTTACTTTGAATACCATATCGTAATACCCGCCAAATCACAAACTGATTTCCCTAAAAATACCACGGGTATAAAGCTAAGAGAAACGAATTCCTTCGCCACGAAACATAAGTACGTTTGAAGAGATCAACTTACGCAATCCGTTAGATATACTTTGTCAGTCACTCGTTCATTCACGCTATCCTGGGCTTGGGCAAACCGAAGGCACTATTCTGTAACAGGATAGCCCTTGCATAACTCCGTCTTCAATTATTTCCATCATATTTGATCGCAACACTAACGTCCATACAGAGTGGTTTCAGATAATGAATCTGATCCCGGTCTCTCTGTATTGACGATGGAAAAATGGTCAAAAACTTCGATAGTCGGTGATTTAACTATCAAAGAAAAATAGGTGCACAACCAACGATCTTATTTCTAGATAGAAATTCGATCGATCAACCATCAATCAACATTTATCTCTTTTAATTTAATTTATCATTAATTTATTCGTTTCCTATTTCTATTTATTTGTAAATTTTTATTTTCTAAATTTAGAAAATATACTTTATTAATCGTTGGAAAACATTTCCATATTTGCTCCATTCCTTATTTTCTATATTTGAAAATATTTCTGATTCTTATTTGGAAAATATTTCCGAAATTCCTTCATTTGATTTAGATAGATGTTTAAATAAAACATCACTAAGCCAATTCAAACCATTACACTCATTAACTAAATTCACTTAACCAATCTTCACTATCGAACCTTACCCATCCCTTAGTTAAAAAAGAAGTCAATCAAGTTGGGGTATAATTACCTCTCAGACCTTAACTGCACAACATTTCTAACCTCGAAATAGATAAGGTTCACTTTCTTATATCTTTAACAAATTCCTTACATAACTCGGATTCTATTTATGAATCCACTTCTTTATTTTAAAACATTGATTATAACTATAGCGTTATTATCCCTTCTTCTTAAATATCTGACTTCAAAATAAAACTTTTGTTCCTTGATTTAACTAAATAATTAAATAGACAATTTATGGAGAAATCATTAAATCTTGATTAAAACGGAAAGTGTACTTTCCCGAATTCGATATAATCGAATTTCAACGTATAACCCTCTTTCGAATAATCTCTATTAGATAATTCCTTTTCGAATAAACTTTATTCAATAACTCTTTCTTCGAATAACTATATTCGATAACTCTTTCTTCGAATAATTATATTCGATAATCTCTCTTCGAATGATTTACATTCGATTAATTCTTTTCAAATGATTTACGTTCGATTTATCTCCTTTCGAATAAACTATATTCGTTTAACTCCCTTAATTTTATTCGAATAAACTATTTCGAATAAGTCCTTTGGACTAACTCATTTGGATTGTCTCGGTTTGATTAACTCATCTTGACTAACTCAACTCGATTAACTCAACTTGACTAACTTAACTTGATTGAGTTAAATTATTTAACTCCTATCGAATAACTAATATTCGATTAACTATGTTTGTTTTAACTTTATTTCGAATGGCTAATATTCAATTTAACTCCATTCGCATGACTCTAGATCGCAGTGATCAAGATGCTTACGCCTGATTCCCTCAGGAAACATCCGATCGCCGTAGGCTATCTGCAGCCCTGCGAATTACGCTAGCAGTCGTACGAAATGGCAACTCATCCTGAATGACTATGTTTGACTAACTCTATCTCAATAACTATATTCGATCAACTCTAATTGAATAACTAATATTCAATTTATCCTAATTCGATTAACTACGTTCAATTAACTTTATCTGGTTAACTCTAACTGATTAACTCTAACCGTTAACACTAACTGATTTACTCTAACTGGTTAACTCTAATCAATTAAATCTAATCAATTAACTCTAACTCTAATTGATTAATTCTAACTCTAATCGATTAACTATAATTCGATTATTTCCTTTGATTTAACTCTACGTCTATATTCAGTTCCAAATATCAATGTTGAAATCGATTCTTACCTTTCTATATAAGTCCTGACTTATATATTCTATTTATCAAATGATAAACATTTCATTTGATTTATAAAATATTATTTATAAATTTATCTTCTCCACTTATCTGTTAAAATAGATTTATATTAAAAATCTACTTTAAATTCATATTCTATTATACACGTGTGCGAAGCACGGGTCTAAACTTCCTAGTGTAAAATTCTCTTTTTATACACTTCTTCATTTTTCAAGTATTTCCTTTTATAATCTATTTATTTTCTAAATAAATATCACTTTTATTATATTTATCAAATGATAAATATTCCTTTTATAAAATCCTTTGATTTTATAAATATTTTATTTTTGATATACACTTTTAAAAGATCTTATTTATTTTCTAAATAATATTTCCTTTACTATTTGTTATACCAATATTTCCCTTTACTATTGTTATACAAACATTTTCCTTTACTATTCCTTTAATTTTATAGTTATTTTCTTTTATAAATTCCTTTTCCTTTTATATATAAAATCCATTGATTTTATATAAATAATTTATTTTCAAATATACTTTGAATATCCCCCCTTTTCCATCCCAGTATTTCTCACGGTAAATACCAAATAACAATGATATATATCATTCAAACCCATATAACCAACAACATATTATATATCACATCATATATCAAAATATATGAAAAACAGTAAAATAAATGTTGAGGAACCCAGTTGGGTCCCGCCGACCTGTTTCCCTGCAACCACAGATGTTAATCACATGAATAACGTGTATATGAAGTATTCTGATAAACAGAATTAATATTCGATTAACGATTTATATCTATATTGTTATCTATATTTTCAACCAATTAACTAGCAGTTTAACCAAAAAGCCAACACACAGCAAGCTACCATCATTTATAAATTCTAAAAATATTTTATAAAAATATAAATCGAGCAGAGTTAGAGAGATTTACTCACATTGGACGGTTATTGTTAAATAACGATTATCGGTCATTGATTTGATTCAGGCGTTTAATTTCACCATAAATCCAAACGAGCTCCAATTCGCTCCCGGTCAGTTCCATGGTGGAGTCCTAGTCCATACGATCCTGTCAGATCGTGTTTCGCTAAATTTCGATAACGTATGATAAAGTTATCACTTATACAAGGTTCTATACATTTTTAATTGAAATAAAACTTTAAATTAATTTAGATGGCCTCACTTCTTTTCCTCACCTTTACTCTGGCCTACAACGTTCAGGCCCGTTTCCCCCATGAACCCATACCTGCTCCCATTTATTTCAACCCATTTGAAAAATCATTCTTCCCCGATTCCGGGTACTACCGTTTCTCCAAGCCATTACCGCTCCTTCGAACGCCCCGTCCTCCCTCATTCCTCCACTGACTTCAAAACTGCCTTCACCATTCAACTATACACCTTGAACTCTTTCTCCCCATACTACTTCTACCCAACTCACACGCAAGTTCTGGAATCCGATTTCCAGGTTTCAACGCTGTACAACATGTATCGAGCGACATCAACACTCAAGGAAACCATTCAAAGATGAAGGCGAGGTGCTCTTCAGTCACACGAACCCAACTCTAGCCACGATCTTGCGAAATGGTGATCACAGCTTCACTAAAATCGAGCCCTTGGTGCTGCGGTTGAATTTCGCTCCTCGAAGACTGGCGTTGCACCCTTCGAAATGGATATAAAATCGAAGAGATTTACACAGGGATTCCATATAAACTGGTTTCATGATTTATGGGATTTTATTTATATTTGTTTTTGATTTAATTTGTCAACCATTTTTTTCTTTTGCTGTAAAAAGAACGGCAGAAAAATGCGTTGACCAGATGATGTAAATTAGGGTTACAAGGCTAAGGGTATTATATAGGATAGAAATAATATTTTTAAATTCGAATATTATATTTATTTTTAAGCAAAAGCTATATGTATTTATTGTTAAAAATTCCTATAATCACACATGATATCCAAAAACCATGAAAATTGGCATGCAACTACAGTTTGACATTACGGTCCCAACGAAAGTGGTTTCGTCGAATTCCGACTTCGTTCGCTCACACGGCGTATTTTTAAAGTCAAATTATCAACTGTTTTTCACATTAAAATCCCATGTGGCCACATGCCGAATTCAAAAATCACGAAAATTGAAATCTAGCAATAATTTAATATTGCGGATCCAACAAAATTAGTTTCATCGAAAACAGAGGTCATTTTCAAAACTAGCTATTTTTAAAGCCCTAAATAACCCATTTAAATATATAAATATATTTAAAAAAAATTAAATTAAATATTTAAAAATAAATATTATCGTATATATATTCACAATAGAAAATCATACAGCTCCAGAATAGTCCTATATGGATTTCTAACTCGATATTCAAACCCTGGTTGAATCGATATTCAATTTATATTGAAATTCCTTTTATATATCGTTGTAAATTATAAAGAAATTCCATAGCGACTTTTCGAAAATTTGATTTGGACATAAATCAAAATCTACACAATGAAATCCCAATTTTTCTCTTCCACTAGAAAAATATACTTCACCAACTTCGAACGTTTCTTGTTTCACAGAAATCCGATTTAAAACAAACCCTGTATATTCAGTTGAAGTTCGAATCGCCAAATTACAAACTACCGCGTCATTTGGAGCTCGATTTTAATTATAATATAATTATACGTTCAAACTTCGTTTAAATAATATATTCGTTATTCTAATTCAATTCCAAACTGAATTATAGCTTATATATGATCCAATTCACATCGTATTGTGAATTCTACTATTTTCGACTATTTCACAAATTAAATATATTATTCTATTATTTAATTTAATTAAATATTCAATATTATTTAATTAAACGACCATATAAATCTCTAAACCATTATTTAAATAATTAAATAAATTATTTATTATCCGTAAAAGTATGGGTCGTTACATTCTTTCCCCCTTAAAATAATTTCGTTCCTCGAAATTGCTAAGGTAGAGAACAAACCCTATTGACTAATACAAATTTATTTGTTTAATTATCAACTTTAATTTCAACTGAACCAATTTAATTTAAATTAAAATATTAATTAATTCCAAGGCAAAGGGCTAACC
This sequence comes from Allium sativum, assembly GCA_030737875.1. Lineage (NCBI taxonomy): Eukaryota > Viridiplantae > Streptophyta > Magnoliopsida > Asparagales > Amaryllidaceae > Allium > Allium sativum. The sequence continues at coordinate 360,005,255 of CM060921.1, read as the reverse complement.
ACCCCCCGTGGCTTACACTGGTACCTCAGAACTGCTTTTACGGCCATCCTCGCGACTTGACCAACCTACATTGTCGGGAGATTTTGAGTTAAGAGTCTCCCGTTCGCCACCTAACGCAAAGCGAGAACCCCCATCATCTGTACCAATGATGCAATCAGCTTTGATACGACTGCAACGAACTGGGATTTTCGACTCCGAAAATCAACACAAAACTACCATGTTGACTATTCAGACATCGGAAATACCTGATCATTAATAAAAAGAAGTTAGAGGGTGAGAATAGATAAGATAGAAAATTAGAATAGAAGAAGAAGAAGATCACCACATACAGAATCAGAGTAACATGAATCTCATAACGGAACGAATAAAATATATTATAACATAACATTGAAATAAAACAGTATATATATATAATAACATTATCAGAGTACAACACTTACATAGAGCAGAAATAATAATAGCTATATATAATCCTGAAGCCTCCTGCTTCAAGCTCCTCCAAGTATATCTGTAAAGACCTGAACTACTTGATTGCGCGTACAAATTTGGGCACCCAAGAGTTTAGGGAAAACAAAACAAAATAAACTCTAGGTCAATCATGGGACTGGTGTGAGTAAACTCAAATCATTTGGTTTAACTTTTCAAAATCCTTTTCAAAAGAAAAGATAATCGTAAGACCAATCCACACATAAACACGGACGGTTTTTACCTTACGATAACCCAAAACGCTTTCAAAATCAATACTTCTATTGATATTATGATAATGTCTAATCACAAGTAATTAACAATCTAGCAGGACGCTTGCATCTCACGTTCCACATATATAATATAAAACAAAACCGCAGGCGCTTATTGGAGATTGCATTCCAACTATGACAAGGTATGGGACCACCTGCCGATAGTGTATCTCTAGAGACGAATACACTGGGTTCAACAAGAACGTCTTGTAACCCGGCCTACACATGACCAACCACTCATTTCGCTTGAGTGTATCGAATGTATATCACCAACGGTTGGGAGCTACCCACCGTTCCCCGAAAAAGGATAGCATCAAAAATAGATAAAAGAATGAAATGGATTTATAGATAGGTGATATACACCCTAATGGGAGCGACCCACCTAGCCATGCTGCCTGCCCGATTTCTGTCTTTTCCCGGTTGATGAGGCTTGAGGTCATAACGTCTCTTTTGGAACACCGGACCATCATTTACTTTGAATACCACATCGTCATACCTGCCAAATCACAAATTGATTTCCCTAAAAATACCACGGGTATAAAGCTAAGAGAAATGAATTCCGTCGCCACCAAACGTAAGTACGTTTGAAGAGATCAACTTACGCGATCTGTTAGATATACTTTGTCAGACATTCGTCCATTCACGTTGTCCTGGGCTTGGTCAAACCGAAGGCACTATTCTGTAATAGGATAGCCCTTGCACAACTCCGTCTTCAATTATTTCCATCATATTTGATCGCAACGCTAACGTCCATACATAGTGGTTTTCAGATAATGAATCTGATCCTAGTCTCTCTGTATTGATGATGAAAAAATGGTCAAAAACTTCGGTAGTCGGTGATTTAACTATCAAAGAAAAATAGGTGTACAACCAACGATCTTATTTCCAGATAGAAATTCGATCGATCAATCATCAATCAACATTTATCTCTTCTAATTTAATTTATCATTAATTTATTCATTTCCCATTTCTATCTTTTTGTAAATTTTTATTTTCTAAATTTAGAAAATATATTTATTAATCATTGGAAACAATTCCATATTATCTCCATTCCTTATTTTCTATATTAGAAAATATTTCTGATTCTTATTTGGAAAATATTTCCAAAATTCCTTCATTTGATTTAAACAGATGTTTAAATAAAACATCACTAAGCCAATTCAAACCATTACGCTCATGAATTAAATTCACTTAACCAATCTTCACTATCGAACCTTACCCATTCCTTAGTTAAAAACAAAGCCAATCAAGTTGGGGTATAATTACCTCTTAGACCATAACTGCACAACATTTCTAACCTCGAAATAGACAAGGTTCACTTTCTTAAATCTTTAACAACTACCTTACGTAACTCGGATTCTATTTGTGAATCCACTTCTTTATTTTAAAACATTGATTATAACTATAATTTTATAATCTCTTCTTCTTAAATATCTAACTTCAAAATATAACTTTTATTCCTTAATTTAACTAAATAATTAAATAGACAATCTATGAAGAAATCATTAAATCTTGATTAAAATGGAAAGTGTACTTTCCCGAATTCGATATAATCGAATTTCAACGTATAACTCTCTTTCGAATAGTCTCTATTAGATAACTCCTTTTCGAATAAACTATATTCGATAACTCTTTCTTCGAATAACAATATTCGATAATCTCTCTTCGAATGATTTACATTCGATTAATTCTCTTCAAATGATTTACATTCGATTTATACCCCTTTCGAATAAACTATATTTATATTCAAATAAACTATTTCGAATAACTCCTTTGGATTAACTCATTTGGATTGACTCGGTTTGATTAACTCATCTTGACTAACTCAACTCGATTAACTCAACTTGACTAACTTAACTTAATTAACTTACTTATTTAACTCAACTTATTTAACTCTTATGGAATAACTAATATTCGATTAACTTATATTTGTATAACTATGTCTATTTTAACTTTATTTCGAATGGCTAATATTCAATTTAACTCCATTTGCTTGACTCTAGATTGCACTGATCACAATGGTTACGCCTGATTCCCTCAGGAAACATCCGACCGCCGTAGGCTATCTGCAGCCCTGCGAATTACGCTAGCAGTCGTACGAAATGGCAACTCATCATGAATAACTATGTTTGACTAACTCTATCTCAATAACTATATTTGATCAACTCTAATTGAATAACTAATATTCAATTTATCCTAATTCGATTAATTACGTTCAATTAACTTTATCTGGTTAACTCTAACTGATTAACTCTAATCGTTAACTCTAACTGATTAACTCTAACTGATTTACTCTAACTGGTTAACTCTAATCAATTAAATCTAATCAATTAACTCTAGCTCTAATCGATTAATTCTAACTCTAATCGATTAACTATAATTCGATTAATTCCTTTGATTTAACTCTACGTCTATATTCAATTCCAAATATCGATGTTAAAATCGATTCTTACCTTTCTATATAAGTCCCGACTTATATATTCTATTTATCCAATGATAAACATTTCATTTGATTTATAAAATATTATTTATAAATTTATCTTCACCACTTATTTGTTAAAATAGATTTCTATTAAAAATCTACTTAAATTCATATTCTATTATACCCATGTGTGAAGCACGGGTCTAAACTTCCTTGTGTAAAATTCTCTTTTTATACACTTCTTCATTTTTCAAGTATTTCCTTTTATAATCTATTTATTTTCTAAATAAATATCACTTTTATTTTACTTTATTTATCAAAAGATAAATATTCCTTTTATAAAATCCTTTGACTTTATAAATATTTTATTTTTGATATACACTTTTAAAAGATCTTATTTGTTTTCTAAATAATATTTCCTTTACTATTTGTTATACAAATATTTCCCTTTACTATTTGTTATACAAACAATTTCCTTTACTATTCCTTTGATTTTATAGTTATTTTCTTTTATAAATTCCTTTTCCTTTTATATATAAAATCCATTGATTTTATATAAATAATTTATTTTTAAATATACTTTGAATATCCCCCTTTTTCCATCCCAGTATTTCTCACGGTATTTAAAATACCAAATAACATTGATAGATATCATTCAAACCCATATAATCAACAACATATTATATATCACATCATATATCAAAATATATGAAAAACAGTAAAATAAATGTTGAGGAACCCAGTTGGGTCCCTCCGACCTGTTTCCCTGCAACCACAGATGTTAATCACATGAATAACACGAATATGAAATATTCTGATAAACATAATTAATATTCGATTATCGATTTATATCTATATTATTATCTATATTTTCAACCAATTAACAAGCAGTTCAACCAAACAACCAACACACAGCAAGGTACCATCATTTATAAATTCTAAAAATATTTTATAAAAATATAAATTGAGCAGAGTTAGTGAGATTTACTCACATTGGACGGTTATCGTTAAATAATGATTATCGGTCATTGATTTGATTCGGGCGTTTAATTTCACCAGAAATCCAAACGAGCTCCAATTCGCTCTCGGTCATGTCCATGGTGGAGTCCTCGTCCATACGATCCTGTCGGATCTTGTTTCGCCGAATTTCAATAACGTATGACAAAATTATCACTTATACAAGGTTCTATACATTTTTAATTAAAATAAAACTTCAAATTAATTTAGATGGGCCTCACTTCTTTTCCACACCTTTACTCTAGCCCGAAACGTTCAGGCATGTTTCCCCATGAACCCAAACACGCTCCTTTTTATTTCAGCCCATTTGAAAAATCCTTCTTCCTCGATTCCTGATACTACCGTTTCTCCAAGCCATTACCGCTCCTTCGAACGCCCCGTCCTTCCTCATTCCTCCACTGACTTCAAAACCGCCTTCACCATTCAACTCTCCAACTCGAGCTCTTTCTCCCCATACTACTTCTACCCAGCTCACACGCAAGTTCTGAAATCCGATTTCCAAGTTTCAACGCTGTACAACATGTATCGAGCGACATCAACACTCACGGAATCCATTCAAAGATGAAGGCGAGCTGCTCTTCAGTCACACGAACCCAACTCTAGCCACGATCTTGCGAATTGGTGATCACAGCTTCACAAAATCGAGCGCTAGGTGCTACAGTGGAATTTTGCTCCTCGAAAACTGGCGCCGCACCCTTCCAACTGGATATAAAATCGAAGAGATTTACATAGTGATCCCATATAAAGTGGTTTCATGATTTATTGGATTTTATTTATATTTGTTTTTGATTTATTTTGTCTACCATTTTTTTCTTTTGCTGTAAAAAGAACGGCGGAAAAATGTGTTGACCAGAGGATGTAAATTAGGGTTACAAGGCTAAGGGTATTATATAGGATAGAAATAATATTTTTAAATTCGAATATTATATTTATTTTTAAGCAAACGCTATATGTAATTATTGTTAAAAATTCCTATAATCACACATGATATCCAAAAATCATGAAAATTGACATGCAACTACAGTTTGACATTACGGTCCCAACGAAACTGGTTTCGTCGAACTCCGACTTCGTTTGCTCACACAATGTATTTTTAAAGTCAAATTATCGATTGTTTTTCACATTAAAATCCCATGTGGCCACATACCGACTTCAAAAATCACGGAAATTGAAATCTAGCAATAATTTAATATTGCGGATCCAACAAAATTAGTATCGTCAAAAATAGAGGTCGTTTGCAAAACTGGCTATTTTTAAAGCCCTAAATAACCCATTTAAATATATTTAAAAACAATTAAATTAAATATTTAAAAATAAATATTATCGTATATATATTCAAAATAGAAAATTATACAGCTCTAGAATAATCATATATGGTTTTCTAACTCTATATTCAAATCCTGGTTGAATCGATATTCAATTTATATTGAAATTTCTTTTATATATCGTTATAAATTATAAAGGAATTCCATAGCGATTTTTCAAAAATTTGATTTGGACATAAATCAAAATCTACACAATGAAATGCCGATTTTTCTCTTCCACTAGAAAAATATACTTCACCAGCTCCGAACGTTTCTTATTTCACAGAAATCCGATTTAAAACAGACCCTGTATATTCAATTGAAGTTCGAATCACCAAATTACAAACTACCGCGCCATTTGGAGCTCGATTTTAATTATAATATAATTATACGTTCAAACTTCGTTTAAATAATATATTTGTTATTCTAATTCAATTCCAAACTGAATTATAGCTTATATATGATCCAATTCACATCGTATTGTGAATTCTACTATTTTCGATTATTTCACAAATTAAATATATTATTCTACTATTTAATTTAATTAAATATACAATATTATTTAATTAAACGACCATATAAATCTCTAAACCAATATTTAAATAATTAAATAAATTATTTATTATCCGTAAAAGTACGGGTCGTTACATTCTTTCCCTCTTAAAATAATTTCGTCCTCGAAATTGCTATGGTAGAGAACAAAACATATTGACTAGTACAAATTTATTTGTTTACTTATCAACTTTAATTTAACCTGAACCAATTTAATTTAAATTTAAATATTAATTAATTCTTATCAACGAAAATTTTCTAAAACTCTAAATTTCCGGAAAATTTCGCCAGCACCTCCTTTATACCGGTCAATAGTTCAAACCCCAAATCGCATCTCTAGGCCTTCTCTAATCCAAAAGAAAATCAAACCGCCAAGCGGCATGCCAAATCGGCCCATAAATCACCAAATCTATATAAATAAACGTGTACCTTTTTGTCGGGCATATCATTAAATCCTTTCCATCTTTTACTAATTCAACATATACCAATGTTATTCCAATCAAATTCCAATCTGTTTTTATCCACAAATCCAACCATTTGCTTATAACTAAGTCAATTTCCATTTTGGACTCAAATTCCATTACCAATTCCAAATTCTTACGACATCAATCCAATCTACTCAATATAATTATAATATAATTCAATTCAATTTTTACATAATTGACTTCAATTTAATTCCAATTTGCTTTTGCAAATTTCAATTCAGTTTGGTTTTAAATCAAACAATCTCTCCTTGGGAATTTTAAATAACTTTGCTTTCCCAAAATCAAATACCCCTTTTTGGAAATTCAAAACAACTTGATTTTCTCAAAACAATTCAAAAATCATCCCTTTGGTAGTAATCCGTCACTTACGCACTCGAAAATGAACACTGAGGATGTGGCCAGCATCATCAGAGTTATTTTCCAGCTATCAAAGTGAGTTCAATACTATATCACTTATCAAAACCATATTTAAACACGTTCATTTTGAAATGTTTTTCAAAATATCATTCACGATACTTGTAAACAATTTAAAATCTCCTAGGATTTTAAAATTTTCTTAAACTTAACTCAAATCCACGTACAATCACTTTTTCCCCAGTTTTCAGAATTTTAATTCCAATTCTGATTTAATTCAAATTTAATTAATCTGCTTTTATATTATACGAACTCAAATTGGTTATTTATCTAACCATTTCAATTATAATCAACCAACACATCCAATATATGATAATAATTCCAAGATATACCTTTCTTTTATATCAAAATATATTTTGGGTAAAATTATTTCATTTACCCTCTTTCCAAACAAACTGTGTCGGTTTATCGTACTTGAGTGTTTAGAAACTCCTATCGATACAGTGCAAACTGGTTGACCAGAACTTATAAACAACTCAACCAATAAATCTTCACAATATAAAACAATTTTGATAAAATCTACAAATACGTTCACGCGTATATATACACTCAAGCTCAATCTAGGGTATTACTAACCCCATCACTACTGAGTCACGCCACATAGCCAAGGTAATCACTTAACCTTCAGTTCTGATACCACTGTAACGAACTGGGATTTTCGGTAGGCTTTTCAACCATCCTTCAACCCCCAAGGCTGAGGGCTAACCTCCCCCTGTGGCTTACACTGGTACCTCAGAACTGCTTTTACGGCCAGCCTCGCGACTCGACTAACCCACATTGTCAGGAGATGTAGGGGTAAGAGTCTCCTGTTCTCCACCTAACTCAAAGCGAGAACCCCCTATCATCCGTACCAATTATGCAACCAGCTCTGATACCACTGTAACGAACTGGGATTTTCGACTTCGAAAATCAACACAAAACTACCATGTTGACTATTCAGACATCGGAAATAACTGATCATTAATAGAAAGAAGTTAGAGAGTGAGAATAGATACGATAGAAAATTAGAATAGAAGAAGAAGAAGATCACCACATACAGAATCAGAGTAACACGAATGTCACAGCGGAACGAATAAAATATATTATAACATAACTTTGAAATAAAACAGTGTATATATATACAATAACATTATCAGAGTACAACACTTACATGCAGCGGAAATAAAAATAGCTATATATAATCCTGAAGCCTCATACTTCAAGATCCTCCAAGTATATCTGTAAAGACCTGAACTACTTGACTGCCTGTACAAATTTGGGCATCCAAGAATTTAGGGAAAACAAAACAAAATAAACTCTGGGTCAGTCATGGGACTGGTGTGAGTAAACTCAAATCATTTGGTTTAACTTTTCAAAATCCTTTTCAAAATAAAAGATAATCATAAGACCAATCCACACATAAACACAGACGGTTTTTACCTTACGATAACCCAAAACACTTTCAAAATCAATACTTCTCTTGATTTTATGATAATGTCTAATCACAAATAATTAACAATCTAGCAGGAGGCTTGCATCTCACGTTCCACATATATAGTATACAAACAAAACCGCGGGCGCTTATTGGAGATTGGATTCCAACTATGACAAAGTATGGGACCACCTGCCGATAGTGTATCTCTAGAGGCGAATACACTGGGTTCAACAAGAACGTCTTGCAACCCGGCTTACACACGACCGACCACTCATTTTGCTTGAGTGTGTCAAATGTATATCACCAACGGTTGGGAGCTACCCACTGTTCCCCGAAAAAGGACAGCATCGAAAATAGATAAAAGAATGAAATGGATTTTCTCTAGATAGGTGATATACACCCTAATGGGAGTGACCCACCAAGCCATGCTGCCTGCCGATTTCTGTCATTTCCGGGTTGATGAGGCTTGAGGTCATAACGTCTCTTTTGGACCACCGGACCATCATTTACTTTCAATACCACATCGTCATACCCGCCAAATCACAAATTGATTTCCCTAAAAATACCACGGGTACAAAGCTAAGAGAAACGAATTCCTTCGCCACCAAACGTAAGTACGTTTGAAGAGATCAACTTACGCGATCTGTTAGATATACTTTGTCAGTCATTCGTCCATTCACGTTGTCCTGGGCTTGGGAAAACCGAATGCACTATTCTGTAATAGGATAACCCTTGTACAACTCTGCCTTCAATTATTTCCATCATATCTGATCGCAACGCTAACGTTCGTATAGAGTGGTTTTCAGATAATGAATCTGATCCCGGTCTCTCTGTATTGACGACGGAAAAATGGTCAAAAACTTCGATAGTTGGTGATTTAACTATCAAAGAAAAATAGGTGTACAACCAACGATCTTATTTCCAGATAGAAATTCGATCGATCAATCATCAATCAACATTTATCTCTTTTAATTTAATTTATCATTAATTTATTCATTTCCCATTTCTATCTATTTGTAAAATTTTATTTTCTAAATTTAGAAAATATACTTTATTAATCGTTGGAAAACATTTCCATATTTGATCCATTCCTTATTTTCTATATTAGAAAATATTTCTGATTCTTATTTGGAAAATATTTCCGAAAATCCTTCATTTGTTTTAAACAGATTTTTAAATAAAACATCACTAAGCCAATCCAAACCATTACACTCATTAACTAAATTCACTTAACCAATCTTCACTATCGAACCTTACCCATCCCTTAGCTAAAAACGAAGTCAATCAAATTGGGGTATAATTACCTCTCAGACCATAACTGCACAACATTTCTAACCTCGAAATAGACAAGGTTCACTTTCTTAAATCTTTAACAACTTCCTTACGTAACTCGGATTCTATTTATGAATCCACTTCTTTATTTTAAAACATTGATTATAACTATAGTGTTATAATCCCTTCTTCTTAAATATCCAACTTCAAAATATAACTTTTATTCCTTAATTTAACTAAATAATTAAATAGAAAATTTATGAAAAAATCATTAAATCTTGATTAAAACGGAAAGTGTACTTTCCCGAATTCGATATAATCGAATTTCAATGTATAACGCTCTTCCGAATAATCTCTATTCGATAACTCCTTTTCGAATAAACTATATTCGATAACTCTTTCTTCGAATAACTATATTCGATAATCTCTCTTCGAATGATTTACATTCGATTAATTCTCTTCGAATGATTTACATTCGATTTATCTCCTTTCGAATAAACTATATTCGTTTAGCTCCCTTAATTTTATTCAAATAAACTATTTTGAATAACTCCTTTGGATTGACTCATTTGGATTGACTCGGTTTGATTAACTCATCTTGACTAACTCAACTCGATTAACTCAACTCGACTACCCTAACTTGATTAACTTACTTATTTAACTCAACTTATTTAACTCCTTTCGAATAACTAATATTCAATTAACTTATATTCGAATAACTATGTTTGTTTTAACTTTATTTCGAATGGGTAATATTCAATTTAACTCCATTCGCTTGACTCTAGATCGCAGTGATCACAATGGTCACACCTGATTCCCTCAGGAAACATCCGACCGCCGTAGGATATATGCAGCCCTGCGAATTACGCTAGCAGTCGTACGAAATGACAACTCATCCTGAATAACTATGTTTGACTAACTCTATCTCAATAACTATATTCGATCAACTCTAATTGAATAAATAATATTCAATTTATCCTAATTCTATTAACTACGTTCAATTAACTCTAACTGGTAAACTCTAACTGATTAACTCTAACCGTTAACTCTAACTGATTAACTCTAACTGATTTACTCTAACTGGTTAACTCTAATCAATTAAATCTAATCAATTAACTCTAGCTCTAATCGGTTAATTCTAACTCTAATCGATTAACTATAATTCGATTAATTCCTTTGATTTATCTCTACGTCTATATTCAGTTCCAAATATCGATGTTGAAATCGATTCTTACCTTTCTATATTAGTCCCGACTTATATATTCTATTTATCCAATGATAAACATTTCATTTGATTTATAAAATATTATTTATGAATTTCTCCTCCACTTATATGTTAAAATAGATTTCTATTAAAAATCTACTTTAAATTCATATTCTATTATACCCGTGTGCGAAGCACGGGTCTAAACTTCCTAGTGTAAAATTCTCTTTTTATGCACTTCTTCATTTTTCAAGTATTTCCTTTTAAAATCTATTTATTTTCTAAATAAATATCACATTTATTTTATTTTATTTATCAAATGATAAATATTCCTTTTATAAAATCCTTTGATTCTATAAATATTTTATTTTTGATATACACTTTTAAAAGATCTTATTTATTTTCTAAATTGTATTTCCTTTAATATTTGTTATACAAATATTTACCTTTACTATTTGTTATACAAACATTTTCCTTTACTATTCCTTTGATTTTATAGTTATTTTCTTTTATAAATTCCTTTTCCTTATATATATAAAATCCATTGATTTTATATAAATAATTTATTTTCAAATATACTTTGAATATCCCCCTTTTTCCATCCCAGTATTTCTCACGGTATTTAAAATAACAAATAACAATGATAGATATCATTCAAACCCATATAATCAACAACAGATTATATATCACATCATATATCAAAATATATGAAAAACAGTAAAATAAATGTTGAGGAACCCAGTTGGGTCCCTCCGACATGTTTCCCTGCAACAACAGATGTTAATCACATGAATAACACGAATATGAAATATTCTGATAAACAGAATTAATATTCGATTAACGATTTATATCTATATTGTTATCTATATTTTCAACCAATTAACTAGCAGTTCAACCAAACTGCCAACACATAGCAAGCTTCCATCATTTATAAATTCTAAAACTATTTTATAAAAATATAAATTGAGCAGAGTTAGTGAGATTTACTCACATTGGACGATTATCGTTAAATAACGATTATCGGTCATTGATCTGATTCAAGCGTTTAATTTTACCATAAATCCAAACGAGCTCCAATTCGCTTCCGGTCAGTTCCATGGTGGAGTCCTCGTCCATACAATCCTGTCGGATCTTGTTTCACTGAATTTCGATAACGTATGACAAAGTTATCACTTATACAATGTTCTATATATTTTTAATTAAAATAAAACTTTAAATTAATTTAGATGGGCCTCACTTCTTTTCCTCACCTTTACTCTGGCCCAAAACGATCAAGCCTGTTTCCTCCATGAACCCATACCCGCTCCCTTTTATTTCTGCCCATTTGAAAAATCCTTCTTCCCCGATTCCTGGTACTGCCGTTTCTCCAAGCCATTACCGCTCCTTCGAATGCCCCGTCCTCCCTCATTCCTCCACCGACTTCAAAACCGCCTTCACCGTTCAACTCTCCACTTGAACTCTTTCTCCCTATACTACTTCTACCCAACTCACACGCAAGTTCTGGAATCCGATTTCCAGGTTTCAACGTTGTACAACATGTATCGAGCGACATCAACACTCACGAAAACCATTCAAAGATGAAGGCGAGGTGCTCTTCAGTCACACGAACCCAACTCTAGCCACGATCTTGCGAACTGATGATCACAGCTTCACCAAAATCGAGCCCTAAGTGCTGCGGTTGAATTTCGCTCCTTGTAGACTGGCGCCGCACCCTTCCAAATGGATATAAAATCGAAGAGATTTACACAAGGATTCCATATAATCTGGTTTCATGATTTGTGGGATTTTATTTATATTTGTTTTTGAATTATTTTATCTACCATTTTTTTCTTTTGCTGTAAAAAGAACGGCGGAAAAATGTGTTGACTAGAGGATGTAAATTAGGGTCACAAGGTTAAGGGTATTATATTCAAATATTATATTTATTTTTAAGCAAACACTATATGTAATTATTGTTAAAAATTCCTATAATCACACATGATATCCAAAAATCATGAAAATTGGCATGCAACTATAGTTTGACATTACGGTCCCAACGAAACTGTTTTCGTCGAATTCCGACTTCGTTTGCTCACACAGCGTATTTTTAAAGTCAAATTATCGACTGTTTTTCACATTAAAATCCCATGGGGCCACATACCGACTTCAAAAATCATGGAAATTGAAATCTAGCAATAATTTAATATTGCGGATCCAACAAAATTAGTTTTGTCGAAAACAGAGGTCATTTAACAAACTAGCTATTTTTAAAGCCCTAAATAACCCATTTAAATATATAAATATATTTAAAAACAATTAAATTAAATATTTAAAAATAAATATTATCGTATATATATTCACAATAGTAAATCATACAGCTCCAGAATAATCCTATACGGATTTCTAACTCGATATTCAAATCCTGGTTGAATCGATATTCAATTTATATTGAAATTCCTTTTATATATCGTTATAAATTATAAAGGAATTCCATAGCGACTTTTCGAAAATTTGATTTGAGCATAAATCAAAATCTACACAATGAAATCCTGATTTTTCTCTTCCACTAGAAAAATATACTTCACCAGCTCCGAACGTTTCTTGTTTCACAGAAATCCGATTTAAAACAGACCCTATATATTCAGTTGAAGTTCGAATCGCCAAATTACAAACTACCGCGCCATTTGGAGCTCGATTTTAATTATAATATAATTATACATTCAAACTTCGTTTAAATTATATATTCCTTATTCTAATTCAATTCCAAACTGAATTATAGCTTATATATGATCCAATTCACATCGTATTGTGAATTCTACAATTTTCGACTATTTCACAAATTAAATATATTATTATATTATTTAATTTAATTAAATATTCAATATTATTTAATTAAACGACCATATAAATCTCTAAACCATTATATAAATAATTAAATAAATTATTTATTATCCGTAAAAGTATAGGTCGTTACAAGGAGGAGGAAGGGGAAGGATCGACTTGAGCGAATCTAGAAAAACGCAAGCTGAAATGTGGGTCGATCAACAAAAAAAATTTGCGTGGATTTTTCGGAGAATTTAAGTTTTTTGAAAAAAGAATTTTAGTTAATCACCAGGATAAAAAGAAATTAGTACATTAACACAACATGTTTCTCAATTGGTGCAACTTTATGTAAGGAAATTTCAGTTCAGGCGGAGTTTGTGTTTAATATTGTCATATGACATATTGCTCAATACTTCGATTATATATATATATATATATGTATATGTATGTATGTATATATAGAGGGAGCAAAAATTTGGGCACAAAATTAGACAAACCAAGAGACAAAAAATATTGATCGTTGGATCTTTTTGTCTCTACATGAAGGGGTGGAATTCAAGAAGTGATCTAATGGTGGAGATCAATTATACCATCAATTGTGTCTAAATTTTGTGTCTAAATATACTTTTCCATATATATATATATATCAAGTTTCTTTTCTTATTAGAAGTAAAGTAATGAAGTTTTTATTTATTTGAACTCTTGTTTATTCAAATATTAAATGTTTTGATCCCATTAAAGTAGGACTAATTTGAAATAAACAAGTATACATCACATTTCATGTTATTTCCATGTTATGCACCAATAATTGATCTAAGCCTTTTAATTGTATTGATATATAAGACCATTGATGTATTTAATTAGGACAGTGTTAATGAATTCCGCTTTGATTCCTTATCATACAATTAAAAGATGAGATTATTTAAGATACGTCGTATGTTATGAACAGTAAATTTTGGAGTTCATAACGTTAAACGCATTTTCGAAGTTATTACATATGAGATCCTAGGGAAGATTGTTGTAAAATTTTGACATATAGTCCACATAGGTAAAATAAAATGTGTTATGTTATTCTGATGTAAAGCCCAATTAAAGTGATCGAATAAAATAATAAAATAAACAAGGCATAAATATGTAATTATTATGGAGAGAATGCGTAGAGATCAAAGTAATTTTCAATTTGTTAAAGATCAAATTGACAATATCATGCTATTATAAATAGAGGGTGATGATCCTCAAATTACATAAGCTATGGTTATTCTTCCAACATCTTCTATTGAAATAACTCAGATATAGGATTTATGTTAGTTTGAAAGATCGAAACCAACTCTTACCTTTAAGATTTGTTTATTTCTCTTAATCAGTTTATGAAAACAATTACTATATATTCAAGTCTAAAACTTGTATCAATTTGTAGATCTAAATCATATCTAAAACATGTTAATCTCCTCTTAATAAAAATTAATGAAGTCAATTACGACTTCCATTAGTTTGTTTATTTCCCTTCAATCAAATCAATGTGGGTTATTTATTCAGATCTAGGATTTCAGCTATAATCAACATCAAAGTATAGAAATCCTAACATGTGGGTGCCAATGTTTCCTGTAGAATCAATGATATTCTGCAGTTACATAGCTTCCCTGCAGAATGGCTATATACATTGTCGTTATTGCTATTGCAGAAAGAATTCATGTAGTTGGGAGTCCATTCTATCCTCTTGGACTCTTCCATGACATTAAATATACATTTGACTTTGCTCTTTTTTCTTCCTTAATCATATAGGTGTTCTCTATCCTTCTCTTCACTTCATTCAGCTTTATATTCACCATTCTAAATTCATCAAATCCTTTACATCATCACCTTCCAACTCCTCAATCCCATCAATCAGTCGTTCATTAAATTCCATGCTTACATTAACCAGTTCTCCCTTTTCATTTTTCTCAACTTTAACAAAAAATATACATTTTTAGTTCATATAGATAGTAAAAAATTATAATTGACAATGATACTTGAGGGACCTACGTATATATGGACTAAATTTTCAATTTAAAATTTCAAGTTAAGAATATTTTATAAATAAATGAAGAAGGACTTAAGTGGGACAAAAAAATTTTGTTCTTTGTTAAAATAAAGAATGTGCCAATATGTTTGTATCAAAGCTGAAAATCAAATTAATACAACTTTGTAATAGGCAAGAGAAATATTAGATATGAAAAACTGTTATGAAAAAATTAAGCTTGTTTACTTCAAAACGAAAATGTCAACATGGCTTGCATAGAAATTGACACTAACTATGACTGGTTTGCTCCATTTTCGAGAAAGATTCAACGTGTTCGACACAAACATGATTTTTTTCCCACTCACACAGACATCCCAATCTTGGTAGGTTCATTTCCCTTAAAAGAAAGTACACAAACTTTCATTTCTTTCTAACCTCTTTCAGATATCAGTTGAAAGCTTACTCTATTTAAAATGCCTACTTAAGTGCTCCTTCCACTTTGGAAGAACATATCAAGTACATTATCTTTTTTAACATTGTTTTAATAATACTAGATAATAATATTGTTTACTGACAATTTCGCTTTTAAATAGAACTGCATTCAGCGAATGAATTTATATCCATAAATTTTTGAGGCCTAACTAATTGAATAATATCATGTCTATACTATTACAACATTTTCTTAATTCAAAGTATGGTATAATTATTTCACATCCAAAAGACAAACTGAAATCTATACATTCTTGATCCTGGATAAACCAAATCTTAACCAAGGCATGTTAAATAACTAGTCAACTTCTCTAGATTTCAACACTTTGTACCTTAACTATTAATTTTTATGTTAATCAAGGAAAATTAAATTTACCATTGTATTATTATTTCAATTCAAGTGGAGGTATGCTATTTAAAAGTAAAATAGTATTCTATTGATTTTATCAGAAGTTGTTGTGAGGCAATTTGATATGAACTATGTGATGAACTGGTTGTTTATATACATACTTACCTCGTTAGATAGGCAAACACATAAGAAAGAAATATTGGGCAACAAGAACCGACCCAAATGCTGAAAAATAAATTGATTTTTGCTGAGATAAACCATTTAGTTTATTACTCCCCCTCGATTAGAACTAAGGTTTTCATCTCCCCCTTTTTCGATGTCTCTATTAACTATGCTCAAATCGCTTCTAAATCGATAAAAAAATCATTAATAAGATCTTCGTGAAGATATCTACTTGTTGAAAGAGCGATGGAACATGTCTAACATCAAATAACCCTTTAGCTTTTTGTTCTAAAACAAGGAGAAGATCGATCTAGATTTTCTTTGTTTGAGAATGTTTCATTGGGTTAGCTGAGTGGGAGATGGTACTTAAATTACCATACCAAATTGTTGGATGTTTGGCTTGTTCAATTCCCAATTCTCGAACTAAAAAGCTAATCCACATGATTTCAGCGGTTGTACTCGCAAACTATATATGCTCTGCTTCAGTGCTTGAGTGAGAAATAGTGGATTGCTTTTCTGAAACCAAAATATCGGGTTGGGTCCCATGGAAACATAATAGTCCGACGTGGAACTTCGATCACCAGGATCGGAGGTTCAGTTTGCATCGCTGTAAGCTTGTATAGTCATGATATTGCTAGCTTTTCATAGTAATCCATAATCTTATGTGCTTCTTAAGTAACTTATGATACGTTTTACATCCCTCTAGTGATAGCTTAACAGGTTTTGCGTGAATTGGCAAACCTTATTAACACTGTAACATAGCTCAAGTCTAGTGATAGTCATGTATTATAACGGCCTCACAATGCTAATGTATAATTTGACATTATCAATTGTTTATCCACTAAAAATTATACAATACATTGATGGGTCAGATTCAAATTAGATGGGTCGGTCACGTTCCTTTTATATGGGTCGGTCATATTATAATAGCATGGATCGGTCGGTAACTAGAGACATGGGTCGGTTCTCTCTAAAAAGCAAGGATCGGTCGGCCGCAACAGTATGGATCATTCGCCATCACAAGTCATTGATCGGTCGGGAACAATAATCAATGGATCGGTCATCCCCATTATGCATGGGTTGGTCATCCTCAAAGATTATGGATTGGTCAACATCAAAATTATGGATTGGTCAGAATGCTTCACCATGGATCGGTCAGTTGAAGACAACTGTACGGGTCGGTTGGGAACATGACAATTGGATATAGCTGGATGGATCGATCAGTGGCCTTTTCGTAAATAAGTTTGAGATCGATCCATAGCCTGCATATAAGATTTCAGCTTCATCACTTAATTCTCCCAACACCTATAAATAGTAAATACCCCATGGCTTCCATATTTTGGGGGATCGATTCCTAGCTCCATGAAGTGTTGCTCAATTGCTTTGTCAATTGTTCTAAGTCATTCTAATCTCCATTAGAGATCATTCAAGCTCCAATCTATAATCTCATTCAACATGAAACTAATGAGGATCATTTGAATGCAAAGCTATAGAAGATTCGTTCCATTAATCTTTTCAATTTCAGAGATCTAAGGATTTTCATATCAAATTTGAGAGAACAAAGAGATTAGAGAGAAAAATATAAGACTGAGAGAAGAATATGCTTTGTAATCATTAAAATGCTAATGAAATTCTCTCTTATAGTGGATGTAGGTCAAAATTGAGATCGAACCACTTTAATTCTCCGTGTTTTTATTGTTTTCTTGTGTTTGTGGCTCCGTACTTTAGATTTCATTTTCTGTGAATTGAAAACCTCCTCAAGTTTAACTGCTTTATGGAAGAAGTGTATAAAGCCCGTTCCTATGATAGATCCTTCATATCTAAGATCCAGGTCGATTGATGAATCCTCTTTGAAGTATACAAAGTTGTCTGAAACAAGACGAAATGCCACCAACAAGTAAGACTGTGGTAGCTACGTCTTCTGGAAATGTAGCGGATGATCCTATCACTACTCCGCAAACTAACTTTGATATTGGCCAGTCCTCCAGAGAAGGAGCTAGTGTGACTAGAGAAGGGCTAGATAAAGCTGTCGCAGGTTTGACTCAACAAATGGAAATTTCAACTAATGCCATGATGAAATGGCTAGAAACTCATTTTGCTCTCCAAGCTGCTACAGTAAAAGTTACTGCAAATGTCACTCGTGCAGAGGGTGGGTGCTCATTCCGTGGCCACATGTCCCAATCATGACCAATCTGTTCAGGAGATTGATGGTGTAGATAGAGCTGATCATGCAAAATCCAAAGCACCTGCTGGAAACCATGCAGAAAGACCAACTTCTTGGAAAGCGACTAGTTCTGCCAAAGGGGCCCTTCTCTTGAGGAAGGTCCAATTCCCTAGATCCCTAGCTGCGATTGTTTGTGTAAGAGAACAACCGACGAAGGAGACGGCGTCCGCCTCGCGGAACGGCACGACAAGAAGGAGCATTTTGAAGGCATGGTCCAGTAGATCATGAAGGAAAGGGATGAAAGAAACGAGGATGAAAAAGATTGGGAGTTTGCTCCATCTAAGATTCCACTCACCGAAAGGATCAAGTTAGCCACGATACAAGATTACAACTGGATTGGTGATGCTAATTTGTTCTTACACAAATATGATCAGCACATGGATGGTGCTAGAGCCGCAGATGAACTCGAATGCTTGTACTTCCCGATGTACTAGGAGGGAGTGGCCTCATTTTGGTTTACTAAGCTTCCGCCAAGATCGGTGGATAAATTTCCTCTCTTGATAAGAAATTTAGGGAGCAATTCAGGCTGCAATCCACAAAGGTCAAAGACATGATGTCACTAAATGACATGGAATAGAAATTTGGAGAGTCGGTGAAAGCCTTCCTTACATGATTTAATGCCACAGCAGCAAAGGTTGCAGATCCTGAGCCTCGACTAGTGTTGATGGCATTAAAGCGTGCTATAATCAAAAAGTCGAAGTTTGGAAGATGGATCAAAATGAAGAAGCCTAGCACCATAGAGAGGTTTATGCAAAGGTAGAGGAGCACATTGATGTTGAAGACGATCCTTCCTTTGCTACGGATGTTGTTGAGGGTAGCACGATTACATTGAAGAAAGAAAACAATGTTCCAAGTGATCAAAAGAACAATGGGGGCCAAAAGCGGGGAAATGATACTAAAGATAACCGAAATGGAAAGAAGTTCCATTTCTTCAAAACTGTCGAGTTAACCCCATTGATGGAGACACTAAAGAACATTTTCATCACCACCAAGGATACCGAGGACTACCTCATGCAAAAGAATCAGAAGGTAACGGATAGTCAAGCAAATTCTAGAAGATTCTATCGCTTCCACAATCATCCTAGCCATAATACAAATGAATGCAAGCACCTTAAGAACTTGATTGAGGAGCTGATTAGGAAGAACCATCTACAATAGTATGTGAAAAAGCAACAATCTGCCAATCCTCCTCCAATTACCCAAGAAAGAAAGAACCCAGATAAGGGGATAAGGCTCCAACACCAGTTAATCAAAGGCATGTGATTAATACAATTTCTGGTGGTCCTAATCCAGGTAGGGCAAGTTAGGGATACATTGAAAGGTATGCTAGCGCGCTCAAGAATGCCCCAAAGGAAGAAAGGTGCTTGGTCTTGAACAATGCAAAGCAGCAGAAGACTTCAGTTGGGGATGTCATGTTCAACGAGAAAGATAAGGAAGGAATAATCACTCCAACTCAGGATCCCATGTTAGTGATGGTTGGGATAGGCCCGACCACTGTGAAGCGAGTCTTAGTTGATGGTGGAACTTCTGTGAATATACTATTCAAAAGCACTTTCGACAGAATGAGGCTTTCCATGTCAAATGTGTTAGCTTGTCAGAAGAAAATCCAAGGGTTCACAGGGGAACCGAAGCAACCCACTGGGGTCATTGATCTACCTGTGGAACTCGTAGATGGAGAGAGGAAAGTCTCTTTGACACAATTTTTTTGTTCTTGTAGATGATCCATCAGCATATAACGCTTTTCTGGGGAGGCCAGCTCTTGCGACTTTCAGAATTGTGCTAGCCCCTTGGTCCTTGACAATGAAGTTTCCAACTGATAAGGGGATCAGCATGGTTCAAGCTAATGAGGATATTGCTAGAGAGTGCTATATCAACGAGTTAAGAGAAGTTAGCAAGAAGTACAATGGAAAGAGTCCAGAGGTCCCCCTCCGCATTCGCGATCTCGCCTTATAGAAATTAGGAAATGGCCCTTGTACTGGTGAGTATAGTGGGGCCTAAAAGGGGATGGATTTGAGAAAGGCCAGTACAGGGGAGGAGAGAGCGGCACTAGGTAAAGTCACAATTCCAATTTATGATAAAGATCCGGATAGAGTATTGAAGATAGGCTCTCAGCTAGGCCTAAAATTGCAAAAAGAGTTGATTATGTTATTGAAAGCAAATCTTGATGTGCTTGCTTGGGGTCACTCTGACATGTGCGACATATCCCCCGAAGTAGGGTTCATGCACTCAAAATTGATCCAGGCATCGCTCCAATCAAGCAAAAAAGTAGGATTCAGGGCCCGGAAAGGTCGACAGCACTCAAAGAAGACGTGGACTGACTTATGGAAAATCACTTAATTTGAGAGTCTACATATCCTGCCTGGGTCTCAAATCCTTTTCTTGTTAAGAAGCCCAACGGCAAGTGGCGAGTATGCATCGACTACTCTGGTCTTAATAAAGCATGCCCTAAGTTAAGACAGTGTTCTGCTGCCTCGAAATGATCAACTCGTTGATGCGACGATGGGACATGAGCTTCTATCCTTTATGGATGCGTACTCTAGCTATAATCAAATTTTGATGCATGAGCCTGACCAAGAAAATACGAGCTTTATTACAAATATCGGCTTGTATTGTTACAAAGTGATGCCGTTCGGGTTGAAAATACTAGAGTGGCTTACCAACACTTTGTCAATTCCATGTTTAATTCTCAAATAGGCAAGACTATGGAGGCTTATGTAGATGACATGTTGGTAAAGTCCAAAAGAGTCAATGATCATTTAGAAAATTTGACCGAGATGTTCAATAATCTAAGAAAATACGGCATGAAACTCAATCCTCTTAAATGTTCATTTGGGGGTCACATCAGGAAAGTTTCTTGGGTTTATGGTTATTCCCGGGGCATTGAAACCAACCCTTCACAGATTACTGCTTTGAGATAAATGTGAGCCCCCATAATGAAAAAAAGATACAAAGTTTAAATGGGAAAGTGGCTGCTTTGAACTGTTTTATTTCTAAGTCAACAGATCTGTGCATTCCTCTCTTCGACGCTCTAAGAAAAAGGAGGAACGATTTCCAGTGGACTCCAGAATGTCAAATTACTTTTGAAAAGTTAGTTAAGCATATGGAATCACCACCAGTGTTGTCTAGGCCTAAAGACGGAGAAGATCTATTCTTATATCTGGTAGTTTCATCCCATGCATTAAGTGCTGCTTTGATCAGAGAGGAATCGAAGGTTCAAAGGCCGGTGTATTACATCAACAAGAGTTTATCAGGTATAGAGTTAAACTATCCTAAATTAGAAAAAGCTTGCATACTGCCTACTCATCGCTTCTAAAGAGCTAAGGCCATATTTCCAGTCTCATCTATTAAGGTTCTCACAGACCAGCCTCAGAAGCAGGTCCTATTTCGTTCAGAGACTTCCGGAAGTTTACTAAAGTGGAACATCGAGCTTAGTCAGCATGATATCACTTATCATCCGCGAAGGGAAACTAATGGACATGCTTTGGTAGACTTTGTTGTTGAATTCATGGATAGGGGAGATGACAAGGAAGAAGCTACCGAGGTGGTCACTCTGGATTATTTATTGATGGTGCCATGAACGAGTATTGCTCAGGAGTAGGGGTAGTGCTTGAGACTCCTGAAAAATATTCGTTATTCTGTGCCTTGAGATTAAAATTTCCGTCGACAAATAACGAAGCAAAGTATGAAGCCCTAATTGTTGGATTGAGAATTGCAAAAGAATTACAGTTGAATGCCTTACACATTTTTAGCGATTCACAGTTAGTACTTATGTCAAGTCAAGGGAGAGTTCCAATATAAAAGGGGAAATTTCCATCTTACCTATCAAAAGGTTGGGAGCTGCGTGATTACTTCGACTACAACACTATCTCACATATTCCTCGGGAAGAAAATTTAAAGGCTAATTCACTCGCAAAGCTCACTAGCACGGGGAATGCATAGTTGTTGGGGATAATCCCAGATGAGGTTCTTTCAAATCCCAGTATCGATGATCAAGATATAGATTGGATCATGGAAGCTACCGCATAACCGGATTCGTGGATGACTCCAATCAAAGACCATCTCCTCAGAGGTGTGCTCCCAGATGATCGAAAAAAAAGAACAAAGCTACTCAGAAAGGCACATTTGTATCTCGTTTAAGATGGTCGATTATATAGACATGGTTTCTCTATGCCATTACTTCGTTGTGTCACTAAAGAGGAATCAAAAGCAATCCTAGCAGAATTGCATGAGGGGGAGTGTGGAGGACACACTGATGTTCAGATACTAGCCAAGAAAATTCTGCGATACGGCTACTTCTATCCAGATTTGAAGCTAGACTCCATGACCTACACCAAGAAATGTGATAAGTGTCAGCGATTCGTAAAAATTCTGAGAGCACTATCTACTGAGTTGACTCAAATGGTCAGCCCATGGCCATTTTCCATTTGGGGCATCAATCTGATCGGAGTATTACCTACTGCCAAATCCAGCTTCGAATATGCCATTGTAGCTATAGATTACTTCACTAAGTGGGCCGAAGCAGAGCCACTGGCCACAATCACCTCAAAGAAAGTTATCAACCTCATCTTGAAGAAAATTATTTGCAGGTTTGGTGTGCCACAGAAGATAATCAGAGACAATGGGACACAATTTGAAAGCGAAGAGCTTAAGGAATTATGCGCTAAATATAAGATTCGAAAGAATTTTACAGCAGTGGCCCATCTGCAGCCCAACGGGCAGGTCGAAGCCGTAAACAAGATCATAAAGTCAACCATCAAAAAGCGTCTTGAAAAATATAAAGATGGTTGGGTAGATGAGCTTACATTTTCACTATGGGATTACCGCACCACTCATAAAACTGCGACTAGGCACACTCCATTTTCTCTGGCATTTGGATCTGAGGCCATGATCCCGATAGAGCTGGAGGTTCCCACTCACCGCAGGATTCATTTCAACCAAGAAGAGAATGAGAATCTGTAGCTTGAGGCACTCAATCAACTCGAGAAAAGGAGATATGAAGCAGAACTCAGAGTAGCTGCTCATCAAAGAAGGATTGCCAGACGTTTCAATTCTAGACTCAAGCAAAGGACCTTCGAGATTGGGGACCTTGTACTAAAAAGAATAACGACTGGAACCGGGTGTTCGAACCCAATTGGGAAGGTCCTTTCATTATAAGCCAAAAGTTCCTGGATGGCACCTTCAAGCTAAAGACGACGGATGGACTTCATATTCCCAGTGCTTGGAATAGCAACCATCTCCGCCGTTACTTTACCTAATTTTTCATTCATATTTCTGTAAAAATTTCTAAATACTTTTCATGCATTGTAATCCAACTTTGTACATATGAATGAAAGTAGTAAAGTTGCTCGTTTATATCGTATATTTGCAAACTCTGGTTTTCAAAGTTGCTAAAGTCGATTTTGATTGCAGGCCAACGAATGATTACCCACCACAACCCAAAAGGACCTCGTGACCTATACAGCAAATCCCGATGGGGACATCGCAAATAACAAGTTCCATAAACACCATTCGCAACAAGTACGAAGGTGTAAAGCACTTCCTCACAACAAATATAGGCCACCAGCAGTCAAACGGTTAAAAGGCGCAATGTCAAATCTAAAAGACAAAAACATTGCGAGTTTCACCAAAGGGGCATCTCTTAAAAAGGAAAAAAAACAGGACCCTACTCCTATTACTAGGATAGCTTGTTACGACGAGTGTCCGGTAATGAAATTGGCGTCCACTCTATGAAAACTACGCAATGATAAAGTCTCTCATAGTGAAGATAATCAGAATTCCCAACCGAAAGTGGGTACTCAATGAGATTGTCAGTGTCCGAAAATACGATTACGACAAACATTGGGAATAAATACCTCTTTGGGGGCATTCGATTAGATTGTTAGTGTCTGCTGGTCACAGACTCGGCAATCAACGGATACCATAGACCCGGGCACCCAATTGATTGTCAGTGTCAAGAATCACCTGGCCAGATTACGACAAACATTAGGGTGGAACCAAAGACCCCTCTGGGGGCACCCACTTGATCGCTATTGTCAAGAAGTACCTAACCGACTTCGACAAACAATGGGCTTCAAAGATCTCTTCAAAGGAAAAAGACCTATGTGAGGGCATCCAATTAGATTGTTAGGATCTGATCAGCTCAGATTCGGCGATCAACGAACTCAAAAGACCTTTCAAAGGCATCCAATTAATTACGCTATCACTTAACCTGTTTAGACCGCAACGAACGTTGTATTGTAACTCAAGACCTTTCCGGAGATACCCAATGAAATCACCGACGCTAGAATACATCAGCCTAGAGCAGACGAGAGTCTCCTATGTCTGAATTAACTAGTCGGAAAATAGATAAACATAGGGCCAAAAATATATGACCTCTCAAGTAGGGGCATGGAAACAAGAAAAACCCTTTAACCAAAAGGCATGAGTTTGACCAACTAACCTAAAATCCTTAATTAATGAGCAAACCAAGAAGCTCCAAGTGTAATGACGAAAGCAACAGGCTTAACCATTAAAGCAGGAACTTTTAATGTTTCATCCATAGCCAAGGAACTTTAGTATAGTTACTCATACCTAGCCTAAAAAGCCTATAATGACCTTTGGTATGGGGCCATCACCACTGCATTAAGACGGTTCAATAATGCTTACAAAACATACCACAAGCTCGCCACAACTTTATACTAAACAAAAATAACTTGTAATGTAAATGTGAAAAGAAATAGGGATGGAATGCAAACAGTAGAGTACGGTAAGGCTAATACAAAAAGCTTAAGTACAACAGGCAAAGCACAATTTCATCACATCAACAATAATCTAAGTCACGAATACTAGAATTTCAAATACAAGTATGCATAAAGTGATAAGTAAGGACTGACACTCGCATATACAACTAGTCTAAATGCAATACGTAAAGGCAATAACAGAAAGAAAAGAAAACTTGGCACATACACTAAGTCTACTTCTTTCCATTCTTCGAGCCACTCGACTTTAGAGATAGTTTAGTAGAAGGAGGAGGTGCATCAGATGACTGGTTCCCATCTTTAACTCTATGCCACCAGGACTCTCGGGAAAAGATAGGTTAATAACACCTTTCTTTTAAATGGCACGCTTTCCTCCTTTGCGTTTTTAAGATGACGAAGGCTTAGTTTTCTGTTTCTCCTAGTCCTCAATGCCCTTTCCTGGGCTCTCATCTGTTTCTGTAACCTCAGCATCACTAGGGATGTAGTCATCATCATTATCCAAGTTAACAAGTGCATCAATCTGTGTGTCTTGTGATCCTGGAGTCGTAGTAGCAAGTAAGGATGCATTACCTGGAGGAGAAGTAACAACAGGGGCAAGAGAAGTCGACATCAAGGTTGAATCAATAATGATAACCTCAGTCATCGTGTTGCCACATCGGAAGAAAGTTGTGATGAGATTAAGCCTAATGCAAAGAAATAATGAGCATGGAGTGCAAGAGATCCGGGTGAACTAAAAAGAGAATCCAAGTATGACACAAATTGGTCAATCTTGATTTTACCTGGAGCTTGAGGATTTCTGTACTCAACTATGTATTTGTCTGCATTCTCATCATCATCCCCTTCGCATCTCCATTATGCTCCTTAACAATATCCCTTGGGGCACCATGCTCCTCTGCAATTGTATCTTCTTCTCTATGAGAAACGGGAGGATCAACAGGAGGTGCAGTCTGAGTTTGAGAACTAGAGGCCTCGACATCGGCAGGATCAGTAGGGGCATCAATGTTGGCCATGTCCTGAGCTTGTCCCCTAGAAGGTCCGGCCTCATCACTTAACAATCCTCACTTTTTCATCAGCTATATTTTTTCCTCCGCCAGGGCTACAAGATCTTCTTCATCTAGGAGAGTTTAAAAGAGGTAATCTTCATTATAATCAACTTCAGCATGTTTAAGTTCCTGTTCACAGACAAGGGCTAAAGTCAGTGCAAAGTCATCTCCTAAGTAGTGTAAGCTCCCACGGCTCATGATGCTGAAGACATAAAATATGAATAAAGTAGCATAAATGTCTGCTTTAGCTTTTTAAAGGGCATCACAGCTTTAACTCTATCTTCCTCAAGAAGTTCATTCCTGGTATGTACCACAGAAAGAGCCATACTCTGAGAAGTAATATCCTCCTGAAAGATAGCGTTCTCTTGTTGATAATTAGCGAAAGCTTGTTTTTCCATGGATAACTGAGATTCGGCAAATTGTTGGGCAGACTGAGCATATTTGACTTGCGCTATTATCGTGTTTTCTCTCAACTTAGCAGCAACAAGATCTTCTTTGAGCCTCATATTCTCAGCCTCTAAACCCACCATCTCTATATTTCTTTGAGCGAGAGACTCAATGGTATTATCCCGAGATTCAGGGACCTTGATTTGCCTAACTTTATCATTTTCTAAAGTGGCATTTCGATCAAGGTTGTCTCTGTTAAGTCTCGGGAGATCGTTAGCAAAAGTGTACCATAAACCCATTTGTTTCTCAGCGTGGACTCTGACCACATCTAACTGTGTCTCAAGATGACTCTTGGCAACAACAAACTGTGTAAGCATGCGACATTTCAAGGTGTGCATTTCATTAACTATGATATGTTTGTCAGATGGATACATATCCAGGTCAAAGTACATCCCCCTTAAACACCAACCCTTGAATCGTTTAGAAAGGGCAAAGATGGCACGCCCAGGTTCATAACGGGGTCTATGTATAATTGCTTGAATATCAGGAGGAGTTGGAGTGAGGGATGGAGAAGCCAGGGACAAGTGATCAGAAGTAGTCTGAATATCAGGTACTGGAAGTTTGTCCGACTTATGACGCTTCTGAGAGTCATTCCTGCCTTGACCATCCCTATCTCTCTTTATGCGACAACTACCCACAGCCTTGCACTATACACGAGGAATAATGCACTGAAAGGTGTGCCAAGCTGCTATGGGCGATCATCAGAGTAGGTAAACACATCGAAACCTATCATAGAACTCACAGCACAAGGA
The DNA here is from genome assembly GCA_030737875.1 of Allium sativum. Classification (NCBI taxonomy): domain Eukaryota; kingdom Viridiplantae; phylum Streptophyta; class Magnoliopsida; order Asparagales; family Amaryllidaceae; genus Allium; species Allium sativum. The sequence continues at coordinate 359,977,430 of CM060921.1, read as the reverse complement.
TAAAATATAATAGAACATATACAGCAGGTAATAGTAGTGAAGCATCATATAGCAAACTATCTGCACTTTCAGAACATTCTGAAAGATTCTCCCAACATCATAGGAAATATCAAGTATGTACATAAGGCCTCACTACAACACTCATAGAGCAACTCAAAAAGCAAAAACAGAAAATACTAGAAAGTAATAAATTGGTACGTGAGCCTCCTACTCGTCGTCGATCAGCATCATTGTCCTCACTAAAGCATCATTTGTCACCTGCTACTCAGTCTGCCCATCAATAACCGGATGAACAACCCAAGGTAATAAGAGGAAACATAAAACCTTGGGTTAGACTACAGTCTTAGTGAGCGATAAAATAGCTAACAAACTTCAGCAATAAAGTATATGAGAATGGGTAGATTTACCAACCATTACCCAATACTAGAGAAGAACTAACATTCGCCTTCCCCACATCACAACAGTGATAGCCTTTACAATCCATAACACATAAGGTAGCAACAATTCATTCATGGAAACCAGAACATCCATTCAATCATTGAAAGCACCCATAATATCCAGATTATATAAGTCTCACACAGACGACCCTAATCGAGTTTAACATTCCCCAAGTACAATCCCCAGAGGCCTAAACCAATATCAGTCAAGCACTCAAGGAACATTGTTCGCAAAACGGATATTCTATTAAATTAGAAAACCGTTAACACGAAATATCGTGATAATACCGCAAGCGCACGACGTACAATTATTAGTATGTGGCGAATACGAGTCGATCCGCAGGGAAAGAATTAATTCTAGATTTTACTCAATCAAATTAAACCAAATTCAAGTGAAGTTTTAACTAATAAAAGCTAATGAAAACTATAAACTAAGTTGAGAGCTAAATATGAAATGAAAACAATTTAGAGGCAAATCAACTCTCACATCTAAATATGAAATGAAAACAATTTAGAGGCAAATTAACTCTCACATTTATGTAAGTTATCAAAAATGCAATTTGTGATCTCCATTAAGTGATATAAATGCAATATTTAAACCACTTATGATTCACATGAAAATGGAACTAAAGCAAAACTATTCTAAGTATAGCCTATGAATTATTAACTAAAACTATAGACCATCAAATTTTGTTCTTACTTTCATTTCAAAATCAATAACCAGTTAGCTAATATTGATGTAATTTGTGTTTTACATTGACTAAGCATAGCGTATTTTGTTGTCAACAAACATAGACTATCAAAACCATTTGTATAAACTTACATCAACATTCACTAACATGAAATACAAATTAGAGATCACAAATCATACAAATGTTGAACTTACATAAAGTTAGAGAGCATCATTACCCCTAAATCAAGGGATTAGCCACTCATATGTGTTATCATATCAACACATGTAAGTTTCAACATTAGAAAATAAAATGAAAGAAAAACTAAGTAAAACAAGAAGAGAACTAAACTAAGAACATAAAGTAAATGAACATGAAAGTAAATCTAAGCTATGAACGTGAGACGACCCGAAATCCCGTTCAGACGGAAATAAGGGTTATCTTTGGAATATAACACAGAAACAGATAATAGCAGAACATAATTAAATAAATACACCAGATAATGAACAATAGAATATACTGGATAAAAGTAATCATCAGAGTTACACAGTATACAGAATCTTACTTAGTACAAATACATTTCAGCTATACATAAATGTCTACAGTGGAAATAAACAAAATATGTACAATAGGAGCTGAACAGCATAAAAAGAGATAAATGATAGAATCCATCTTCAGCTCCAGCTATCTAGAAAGAACTGGCTAAACCTGAATACAAGGCTGCCCGTGTAGAAAAAGGGGCACCCGAGTTTGAGAGTGAAACAAACTACGAGTCAGTCATGGGACTGGTATGAGAAATCTACTCAACACATATATAATATGGCAAATCACAGGACCACGCCACTTTCGTGGAACGGGTTTACTCCATTGGATTGCCAGTGCTTTAAAACAAATCTTTCTTTTAAACATCGCTATGCTTTTTATAAAAATGAAGCCGTTATAAGACTCAGTTCCCATCACACAATGCAACGCAAACCGGAGGATAGAGTTTTTACCTTATAACGGTCAAAATATGCTTGATACGAATAAAACAAAGGCATTTGATATTATTGCTAGTGTTTATATGTTTTGAAAGAAATTTCAAATCATAACTATCAATCATAGACGACATTAATGCCCCATACCACTATGTCGCCATATATATAGGTATACAATCAAAACCGCACAGTCACGTATTTGGAAATTGGAATTCCGTCATGAACCAAGGCAAAAGATAGTCCTTACCGAATTCGAGACAATCTAGCCTACCATGTCTCAGGATCAGAGCTCGAGTGACCCTTGGATCGTCAGGGCCGGTCCACCGATGTGGATTAAAATGCCTGAGCGATACGTTTCCCCGCCCTTTGGGGCACAAACGAGCCAACGAATGACTCCATCGGACCCGGATCGTCCGATCAAACCGAGGCGCCTCGCAACAGCAACAACCACATAGGTGAAAAGTATATAAATGTCAGGGCTGGTAGGTCACTAACACCACCCTAGCTAGAAAGAAACGCAAGCCCTCCCTGATGTCCTCTCCCGTTTCTGGTTCATACCGGGGTGTGAGGTTCGCGATTCTACGTTATACACAAAGCCACGCCACACATGCGGTGCTTTGATCATCACCACAAGACTTTGCTTTTCAACAGAAGCCCTGATCACTGCATCTAAGCATGCCACACAGGCAATTCATGCCATGCGACTGATGTCCATCGATATACAACCTCTGAGCTCATGCGTCTCAGAGAAGGGCGTTAAGCGAAAGAATAAATTCTCCGCCGCCAAACAGATGTATATTTAATAGAGATCAATCAACACAGAATAAAATCCAATGTCAGACACACAGTCCATTTACAAGTCCGTTCTGGGTCTAAACGAAACCGGAGGCACTAAATACCTCGCAAACCCATCGATCACCATGTACGTTTGGACGATCACCACTCATTATCCATATTTCGGGATGCCTCCCAATCAGGACCTCGGTTACCATCCAAACGAGGTGAAGATCTCCGGTCTTTGACCATCATCTTCATCTTCGACTTTCAATCGTCGGTCAATTATTCGAAATGAGAATTAACTCGGCCTTTTCAAATAATTCACGTATATTTAGAATTTCAAATCAATTTATTTCAATGGTTAAATTATTTGACAACACCAATCTTGTTCTTTAATGTAATTTTCACACCAAACACATTCAACCATCAAAAGCCACATAAATCGAACAAATTCAGTTTATTTCTATTCCATATCGCTTATGATATTTTATAACTATTTATCGCTATTTTTATTTATTTTAAAATAGCTATTTTATTCAAAACGACGCTTCGGGCCATAAAGCGGCCATGGCGCTGTTTTTCTTCAGATTTGATTTACACATATCTGAAAATCTAACCGTTGGATCTTCACAAAATTTACATCATTAGAAAGGTTTTTTCAAAACGAATCCAACGGTTCCAGTTTCGGGAAATTCCGACGGTCGGATCTCCCGGTACAATCGTTTGAAGTTTCGATTTCAAAATACGAACTGCAGCGTCGTTATTCGATTAAATATAATTATATTTATATATATATAAATATAATCGCTTCTGGCGCTGTTTTTCATCAGATTTGATTTAAACATTCCAGACAGTCCAACCGTTGGATTTTTACAAGGTTGGTGCCGTTGGGAAGATATTTCCAAGGCGAACCCGACGGTTGAGGTTTCGGGAAAATCCAATGGTCGGATTCCCCGTACTAGTTGTTTGAAAATACGTTTTCAAAACACGAACTGCACGACTACGTTTCGTTTTAATTTTATTTATATTTATATAAATATAGTTCATTCAATGATTTCAATATCGTTTTCACTTCAAATATTTCACTAACGCCTTAAAATTTTGGAAAATTTCGCCATAACCTCCCCTGCACCGGGAGCATCGGGAAATCGCAAATAGCTTTCCCGGTCCTTCTAATCTCAAAAAGAAAAAGAAAAAGCCAAGCGGCTAGCCAACAGGCTCATAAAATCATCACCCAAACAAAACAGTAAATGTGTACCTATTTGTCGGGCACAAAATTTTATTCCTCTTCTCTAGCCCCTTTGCTATAACCTGTTCAATGAATATGCATGTACATATATATATATATATATATATACAGTTCTTATCATTTATCATTTTCTATTCAACTTCATATTTGATTCCTATTTGGTTTAAAAACACCATTCATTCTAATGTTACATACATAGGTGCAAATCATTTCATTAGCTAATTAATGAATATTTCAACTCATATATGTTTATTTTGAACAAATGGCTATTTTTAACAATTCACATTTCAATGATTCATGCATACAATAAAAATTACATTTTTATTGTAAAACAATTCATTTCAAAACACTATTTTTCTATATAGTTCATATAGGTGACAAAAATAGGATTTTTATCATAAAACAATTTCTTTTGAAACGAGATTATTTTACACAGTTCATATAGTCGATAAAAGGTGATTTTTATTATCAAACAATTTATTTCAAAATATGAATACCATTCAACACATGAATTTCAAATCAACGAATGAATATCAATTCAACACATGAAGGTTTTCTATAGTTTCTATATATAGATAAAAAATGTGATTTTTATTATCAAACGATTTATTTCAAAATATGAATACCATTCATCACATGAATTTCTAATCAACGAATGAATATCAATTCAACACATGAAGGTTTTCTATAGTTTTTATATATAGATAAAAGGTGATTTTTATTATCAAACGATTTATTTCAAAATATGAATACCATTCATCACATGAATTTCTAATCAACGAATGAATATCAACTCAACACATGAAGGTTTTCTATTCAATGAATAAATATAGTTTAAGCATATGAAAATAATTCAAACACACGAATATTATTCAAAATTTCGGCAGCATAACGGCAGGGTAGTTAAAACCGGGACCGTCCCTAGTACGGCTCCTCGCTCTACCTTAAAACCTCGCGGTTTTTGACAATGGGGATCATGCATCTAGTTCGCACGCAGGCGGCATGTATATATTTATTTCATTTCCACAAAAATAATCCTATGTGGTTTCAACCAAATATTTCTCAACCACAAATGGGTATTTTTCAACCACAATCAACCAATATCAACCACAAACAATCCCAAACAATCATTCGCTATCAATCAATTTTCACAACAATTTCAATCAATAAATATCGTCCATGGTTTGTGGACGAAGGGCGTATATATATATTATATATAGCAATTCACTTTTATTTCAACACATATTTATAGCTAGAAAAAGAAATTGAAGAGTGAGAAATTCTCACCAATAGCTATCCAATACCACGACTCTTCCTTTATAGAGATCTTCGCCAATCTCGCCTTTTTGTCGCTTTCGCCCGTATTCTCTACATATGTAAAAATCGAATTTTTACTATGTTATTCAATATATAAAAATTGCATTTCAAAAATATAGATTCCGCCTTTTCAAAAATAAAGATTATATTTTTAATATTCCTATGATGTAAAAATTATATTTTTATTACTTTAAAAATACAAAAATCATATCTTATTTTTTCTACTTAATAAAAATTCCGTCTTTTCTATTTTAAAAATATGATCTTTTCTATCCAAGTTCAAATCTTTTTCTATTTAAAGTTCAAATCTTTTCCTATTTAAAGTTCAAATCTTTTCTATTTAAAGTTCAAATCTTTTCCTATTTAAAGTTCAAATCTTTTTCTATTTAAAGTTTAAATCTTTTCCTATTTAAAGTTCAAATCTTTTCCTATTTAAAGTTCAAATCTTTTCCTATTTAAAATAAAATCAGTTTCTTTTTCAAAATAAAATCAGTTTCTTTTTCAAAATAAAATCAGTTTCTTTTTCAAAATAAAATCAGTTTCTTTTTCAAAATAAAATCAGTATTCCAGAATTAAAATTAAAATAAAAATAAAATAAAATACTTACTGTAATGCGAAGAAGGGGGGCGATGTCAGGGTCGGCGGCAGGAGGTCGTCAGGGCGGTGGCTCCAGCGGTCTCGGACTGGGGGGGCTCGCGAATCGGGCGTCGCGATGCTTCAGGGGGGGGGGGATGCGTCGCCAGGGGGGTTCGGGTGCGTCGAGGTGGAGAGGAGTGGGATCGGAGGGTGGAGCGGGGCACGGCGGTCGTGGGTCGTCAGGGCGGTGGCGCCATCGTCGATTGTTTTAGGTTTTTTTTTCTTTTATTCGTTTGAAATTGAAATGAACGAGGGGGGGGGGGGGGGCAGAACGAAAGATAAGGGAGGGGATTAAAATTATTTATTTATTTTTTCTTTTTATTATTTAATTATTTAATTTTGCAAAAAAAGTTGACTTTTACATACGAATCTCAAATCGAGCCCAACGACTGTCGTCCATAGCGTTTCACCCCCATTCCGAACACAATGGGATATGTATCGTAAGCTGATTCGACCATTTCGATCAGTTTCCATTAAAATCAACATATAACTTTATATATTGAATTTAAACGCGCATTTCAATTTACCGGGGTCACATACTAACTGGAAAAATTCTCAAAAAATATTTTCTAGCTTCGTATTGACGATACGGTCCTAAAAAACTAGTTTCGTCAAATTCCGAGACCATTTGAAAAATGGCCAATTTCCAGTTGATTAAAATCAACTAAAACCGGTCAAACGCGTTTTCCTTTGCCATGCTCACATATTGATTCGAAAGATTATGAAATTTGAAACCTAGCGATAACTTCACATCCCGGACCCAACAAAAGTGGTTTCGTCGAAATCCGAGGTCGTTTGCAAAATGTCCATTTTTAAGGGCCTGAATTCCATAGCGACTATTCAGAATTTTCAACTGGACATATCTTTTGATTCCCGCTATCAAATTTTGATTTTTCAGATTCGTTAGAAAGGTATTCACTAACAGATTTAAATATTTTTGGTTTCGCTAAAATCCGGATTGTTTTGCACCCGATACAGTCCGACAAAGTTTGAATTCAATTTTTGAAACTGCCACGCCATTTCAGGCCTTGTTTATAATTATAATTAATTATATTCGTTTTCAATTGTCGATTCAAACTCAGTTTTCATCGCCATTATTTAAAATATTTATTTTAAATATTTAAAATCCATTATTTTAGCCAATTTAAAATTTTTAAATTGGTTCAGATTTTCTGGGTCGTTACAGAACGTGAAAGTAAAGAGCATAGAAATTAAATTGCATTAAAACAAAGAAGTTACATAAAGAAAATGGCTAAGTGGCCATGGAAATAAAAGAGAGTTTGTGATCCTCTCAACTAAATTAAAGAAGGGGATCAAAAGAGAAGATGGTATTTACATTACATAAAGTGGTATATATAGATGTTTCTAACCCAAAACCCTAATCACATTTGTTGGGAACTCCCCAAAATGCCCCTTCATGAAGCCTCTAATCCCCTCTTAGCCACTATTGAGTCATGTAGGATGCATGAGATCTTTTGTCTTATTCAATTAGTCTTTAATAAGAAGCTTAAGAGAAAGAGGGTAATTTAAGAGGTGGGGTCCTCCATGATCATGTATGAGAATTATTTCCTCCTCATTCCTTTGTATGCATACATTTGTGCTCCAAATCTTCATGTGTATGCATTATTTGTGCTCCAAAATTCCTATAAGAGACAAATACAAAGAACAAGTAAACGCAATCACAAATTAAAACATGCACAAGTGACCATTTTACACCTTAAATGAGGATGAATGCATGACAATTTGAGAATTTTAGGATTTTGGTTTAAAACATATAAAATAGCCAATTACGTTATTTATTTAATTAAAATAAGAATAAATTTTTGAATATAAATGTGCACATTTATGTGCACATCAAACATCTCCCTCGACTTTGGACAATCCACGTGAAATGGTACAAATAGAAAACCAATCATCCATGACTGACTCTGGCTATCACTGCCAATCTTGCTTTGAAACCATCGTTAATCGTATAATGACCAACCTTGCCATATATCAAGGGTTAATGGTAATCCTAGTTCTAGCATAAAATCCATATGTCCAACCTTGACAATTGGGCCTTTCAACGATGCCCAAGGTACTCGACCAGCAACCTTCCGGTCCTTTGGGTGCCCCCACCCCTGCTTTGAGCCTGCTAGAACTTATGACAATGATGCATTCTCGGCCTTCGCATCTCTAGTCATCAACACCGGCGACTATTCTCAAACTCAAGTCCCACTTGAGTAACCATTATCCACAACTCAACACTTTTTTAGTTGTCTGCACATTCGTTGCTTTTCATCGATCAACGAACACATTTCAACACTTCGAGCCTTCCTACTTGAATTTGTATCGAATCACATTCGATCGATCCTCCCTGACCCTCCAGTCCTCACTGACCAAAACACTATAGCAATAGCAGACCGGTCGATCACTGTAGCAACAACTGACCGGTCGGTCATTGTAACAGGCAAAACACTATAGCAACAGCTGACCAGGCGGTCACTATAGCAACTGCTGACCGGTCGGTCACTGTAGCAAGCAAAACACTACAGCAATAGCTGACCCGTCGGTCACTGTAGCAATCGCTGACCGATCGGTCACTATAGCAAACAAAACACTGTAGCAACAGCTGACCGGTCGGTCACTGTAGCAACTGCTGACCGATCGGCAATTTTGACCAAAACTTCACCAAACGATGAATCCGACGAAACCGACTCAACCAAAATCATCAAACACAATCATAAATATGCCACAACAATTCTAATCAACTTGTATATGGTGATTATCACAAAAACGATGTAAATCTCACCAAAACCATTAAAATGAACATATGACCAAAATGAGAGATCTAACTTATATAAACATGTGAAACGACATGAAATTAACAGTTAAAACTTGCTGAATTAGATCATAGGGTGTTGCATATGATAATAGACACATAATGGTGTAAATCTATTGTAAAACATTCCAATTTGATGAAAAACATGCACAAATACTCATATACTTCATTGCATTCTTGTGAGAGATGTAAATCACTCACTGATTTGTCAAAAAAAGCTCAAATGATATAATTATGAATCCAGACAGCGAGAAATTCAACCCAAACTCCTCGATCCGATGAATCTGCCGTTGAAATGATGTAGATCTAGCCTCCAATGGTGTAGATCTATGATTTCCCTCCTTAGATTTGGATTTTTAATGGTGAAAGGTGTTAGAGGAAGAAGGAGATCAATACCTCCAAATGAGAGAATGGGAAAGTAAACCTTTTCCCTCCACTCTCACCCTCTATTTTTAGGATTCCACTAGCCCACTAATGGGCCTCCCCTAGGCTCTCCAAACCTGAACAACCAACTGAAAAACCTTAAAGCAGCGATTTCTCCTAAACCGCTGAGCCAAATCTTTAATGTAACCACTCTACGGAAATGCAATCATCAATTCCTTTCCAATGGCACATGTCTCACCCTCTGATCGGACCTGAGTCAAAAGTTATGCCCTATACAAGACTGATAGGGGCGAAATGGTCACAAACAAAATCGGTAAAAATTATGGGCATGCCTTACATCCCCATAAGCAACATATTAAAAGATGAGAATGATCCAGCCCTTAGATAATAAAATAAAATTATTTTATTATCCGATCGTAAAATGCGGGCTGTTACATTCTCCCCCCTTAAGAATTTCGCCCTTGAAATCCCAAGAAAACACAAACAATCACAACAATTCCGCATGCCTATCATCCATGAGAAGCTAATTCTATCACCCAAACTAGCAACCATCAAACCATGCATCCATAGCCTTATCCTAACATGCGGAATTCTATCAAACAACAACAAGACACAACGATATATGATGATACAATTAAAGGGTCCTACCAATGAGGAGTTCTGGATGAGTCTCCCTCATGCTCTCTTCCGTCTCCCATGTACAATCGTTGCATTATTCACTGAATTTAACCTTAACTAGCTTAACTGTCTTCCTCTTAAGTTGTCTCGTGTTATTCACGAAGTGGCTTTCGAGGTCTCGAAACTACGGTCTCTACCTCAAGGTCTTCGTACCGCTTTGGAGATATCACCACATTCGAATCATGCACGAATTTCCATAGAAACGACACATGGAACGCATTATGCACACTCGACATCCTCTCGGGTAACTCTAATCTATATGCGAGCTTTCCAATTTGCTCGACTATCGGAAATGGTCCAACAAACCTTAGAGCTAACTTTCCTTTCTTACCAAATCTAACCATGTGCTTCAAAGGCGAAGCTTTCACGAAAACCTTATCGCCCACGTCGAATTCCAAGTCCTTACAACGCTTGTCGGCGTAACTCTTCTGACAGTCCTGGTTTGCCTTCATTCGTTGTCGAACTATCTCGATACAATCCAAGGTTTCTCTAATCATATCTGGCCCAAGCACTAACTTTTCTCCAGTTTCTAACTAACTTGCTCGAGAATTGCACGGGCTCCCATACAATGCCTCGTATGGTGCCATCCCAATGCTAGACCGGTAGCTATTATTATACGCAAACTCAACTAGATGTAGATGGTCTTCCCATGATCCTCCGAAGTCTAACGCACAAGCCCTTAGGAGATCTTCCAAAACTCGACTGACTCTCTCAGTCTGACCATCAGTTTGGGAATGATATGTCGTACTCAAACACAACTCGGTTCCCAAAGCTTCTTGAAAACTTTTCCAAAATCCACTCGTGAATAATGGATCTTGGTCATTCACTATACTCTTTGGGACACCATTGAATCGAACTATCCATTCCACATAAAGTTCAACCATTTTCGATGCCGTCCTAGTTGACTCGACATGAATGAATCTCGCACTTTTGGTCAAACGATCCACGATAACCTAAATCCCTTCGTTTCCTGCCCTGGTTCTAGATAGTCCATTGATACTCGCTCCCACTTCCATGTAGGAACTTCCAATGGCTGAAGCAAACCACTTGGCTTCTTCTATTCAGCTTTCACCACCTGACGGTTCATGCACTTGGAAATGAACTTCCCAATGTCTCGCTTCATCCCTTCCCAGTAATAGACTCTCTTCATGTCCTGATACATCTTATTACCACTAGGATGAATCGTCAGCTTCGAGTGATGACATTCTCTCAGAACCTCATTCCTCAATCCGTCGATATCAGGAACAACTAATAGCCCTTGCTTTCGAAGCCAACCTTCTCGATCTGCTTCGAACTCTTTATCTTCTTGTTCCAGATTCTGAATGAACTCGACAAGCTCCGCATCTTACTTTTGACTCTTGCCAATCCTTTCAATAAGAGTAGGTCTTATCGATAAGCTTGCCAACATTTCAGATTCCAACTCACACCTTGGCCTGAAATCGAACCTTGCCAAGTACTAGAGGCTCTTCCATTCCGAAAAATCACTCCCAAACTTGTGTGTCTTCAACTCAATGCATCAACAATTGCGTTGCCTTTGCCAGGAGTATAGGCTATATCAAAATCATATGACGCCATAAACTCTAACCATCGTTACTGCCGAAGGTTCAAATCCTTTTGGGAGAAAAGATACTTCAACGAATTTTGATATGTATACAACTTGAATCAGACTCCCAATAGGTAATGTCTCCACATCTTCAGGGAAAACACAATTGCCGCCAACTCCAAATCATGAGTTGGGTAATTCTTCTCATGCAGCTTTAGTTGTCGACTCGCTTAGGCCACAACCTTATCCTTCTGCATTAGTACTGCTCCAAGCCCAGTGCCACATGCATCGATGTACACTACCATCTTTTCATTCCCCCTTGGAATGGTCAACACAGGAGCATTCGTCAATCTCTCCTTCAGGATTCCAAACGCTTGTTCACACTTCGCATCCCATGTGAACACTTGGTTCTTCTTCTTCAATCCTGTTAACGGTGCAACTGTCTTGGAGAAATCCTTGATAAATCGGATAATAACCATCTAACCCAAGGAAACTCTGAATATCCGTCGCACTCTTAGGTCTATCCTAGTCCTGGATTGCTGCCACTTTAGCGAGGTCAACTGCTATCCCATTTCAGAAACAACATGACCTAAGAACCTCACTTCATCCTTCAAGAAGTGACACTTCGAAAACTTAGCTCTCAGCTGATGCTTTCGCAAAATCTCTAACACAACTCTCAAGTGCGTCGTATGTTCTTCCTCATTTCTAGAGTAAACCAGAATATCATCCATGAACACAAGCACACACTTGTGAAAAATTCATGTACGTGCTAATGTAGTACACACGGATCACGTAATATGGTGTATAACACACAAGTATGAAATAATAGCTAATCACAGATATAAAATAGTAAATGCAGTAAAAAAACGAAAAATCACACCAGGGACTTTTATACTGGTTCAGAGCACCGTCCTACGTCCAGTCCCAGACCTCCTTTTGGATTTTCACTAACAACCACCTCACTTCACCCGGAGGAACAGGTATACAACACCCGAGCAGCCAAACATGATTTCACGCCTCTAACAACACGAGGACTTCAATACTTGCCTCTTACAACACCGAGGACTTCAACACTTGCCTAGTCTCACACAGGACTTCAACTAATACAATGGTTTTGACTTCTACTTTTTGTTCTTGATTCAACACGGATAGTCAACAGTTTGAGTACAATCTTCTATAATCTGATCCTCGAGTATATATTTTGAATGTGTACATTTAAGGAAGTGGAATGCTTGTTGAATCAAATGATATTAAATTGATTCAAGGATTCAACAAGTATTTAAATTTGGAGAGCTTTTGTTTGGCAAAGAGTATGAAAATGCAATTCAGAAATTAGAGAGAGTTAGAATGATTCGGTGATTGTAAAACAAGTTTGAAGTTGTTTATATAATAGTAGAAAGGCAGTAATTCTTCATGAAAAGTTTCTATAAAAAGTTATGTCCATTTCCTTTGATTATTGAATAGAAATCTCTTCACAAATAGAAGCAACCTTTCAGAAAAAGCTTGCTGTTTCAAATCGGTCGACTGGTTGAATTTAATTAAAATTAAAATTTCCAGAAAAATAGCCGTTATGTGCAGAAACACACTGACCAGTCGACCGCCCATTTTGGACCAGTCGACCGTTTTATGGCTGTGGACCGGAGGTCCTCGGTCCACAGTCTAAATCGCTCTGCTTTCTTTCTCGGTCGGAGCCTGGTCCGTTTGGGCTTTTTCTGTGACTTTTCAATTTCTCAAACATAAAAATTTCAGCAACGAAGATATGATATAACTTTATAAATTTTTTGTGCATACGTGTTATACTTTGAGGATATATTTTAACATATTTATAACACGGCTCAAAGTATATATATATAACCTTATCTCTCTGAAATGATCTTCGTTGCAAATTTATATGTTGGCATCGATCAAAATCTTGTTCTCAACAACTTGTTCAACTAATCTCTGAATACCTTATTCATAAGATCCATGAAATATATTAGTGCGTTAGTAAACCTGTATGGCATCACCAACCACTCGAAGAAACCAGATGGTGTCCTAAAAGCTGTCTTTGGCACACTATCCTTAGCTACCCTCAATTGGTGAAACCCCATTGCCAGATCCATCTGAGAAAACACTTTGGCTTCATGAAGCTGATTGAACAAGTCATCTATTCTTGGCAATGGATATTTGTTCTTTTTGGTCACCTTATTCAGCTTAAGATAGTCCACACACAATCTTAACAAGCCATCTTCCTTGGTTGCAAACACGACCGGTGCACCCCATTCAGAAACACTGTCGAATGAATCCTTTTCCCAAAAGGTCTCTAACTTGCACCTCTAACTCTCGCTGTTCCTTAGGCACCATCCGCCTAAGAGGCATAACGATTAGTCTAGCACCCTCGACCAAATCGATCCTAAACTAGATCTCACGATGTGGCGGCAAACCCTTGGCCTCGTCAAAGATATCTACATACTCATTAGCGATCAGCACTGATGATAGGTCTTCTTGTGGAATCCCAAACAAATATAGATAACTCACGAAGATCCCATCTTCGTGCTTACATCAAATCAACACCTTTCGCGCTTCCACATCCCCGACCCTCACCTCTAACTTCTCGCAATTCACCCTTGTCGCATACCTCTTGAGCCAATCCATGCCCAAGATGATCCCAAACCCAACGAAGTAAAGAACAAGGCAATCATGCGCAAAAGAGCAACCATGACTCGAGAACACTAGAACACAACATATCATACAAAGATTTGATGAACCGCCAACTGGATTAGTCACTACGAAGGGTCTATTACAAATCTTAGGTTCCAAACCCAAGAGACACACAAGCTTATTGCAAATGAAAGAATGTGATGCTCCAGTATCGAAAAGCACACGAACTGAAACATCATTAATAGAAAGAGTAACTTGCACCACGACACCCGTTCCCTTCTCCTCTGCAGTAGGAGCTCTCGAAGAAGTTGGCATGGCTTCCAAAGCATATGCCCTCACAACCTGCTTGCCCTTAGCTGATTCTGTACAATCTTTCTTCCCATGCCTAGGCTTCCCACATTTGAAGTACTTCTTCTCAGCTTTGTGATTCTTGCACTCATTAGCAAAATGGTCTTTCTGTTGGCAGTTAAAAAAACCACCTCACTCTTAGGCTTCTTTTAGCCATCTTTTCCCTTCTATTGCTGCTACTTCCTCTTCTTATTATTACCACCCTGCTATATTTTTTGAGCCTCTTTGGTTGCAGCGACAACATTTGCTTCCGTGGGAAACAAGCTCTCATGACGAATAGCTTTTTCCGTAATCTTCTCGAATGAATCGTCAAGATGGTCCACCAACGGCTTTCCGATACAAGCGTCCAAACCCAAAACAAACTTCTCGTTCTTCTGATAGGGTGTGTCAACATATGAACGAGCATATCTAGACAAGACTTCAAAGTCAGAAGTATAGTCAAGCACAGAACGACCATTCTGTTTCAGCTCTAGAACTTGTTGAATAGAGCAGATTTCTGAGCTATGGAGATAAACTTTGCTTCAAACTTAGCTTGGAATTGCTTCCATGAAATTTCTTCCTCTGGAGTCTCGAGTGTAACAGAATTCCACCATTCCATGGCCCTGCCCTATAGTTGCCTTGATGTAAGCTTTCTCTTTATTGCATCCTCAATACACAAGTCTCCAAAGATTCGGACACATGAATCCATCCACCTCTGAACCTCTTCAGCTGGTTCAGTTCTCTTGAATGGTTTTCCCCTTAGAGATGCAAAGTCCTTGCATAGCTTTGCAAAATCTGCTACTATAGGAATTCGCACACCAACATCTACCGTTGCTGCCATTAGAGTAGGTACCCTTCGCATAATTGCTTGTGCCATGGCTTCAAACATGGCCGGGTAATTAGGCTCACCATAATTTCCTCCTCTAGTATTGGCTCCCCTAGCTGTGTGTCTTGTTTCTCGTCTACTTATTCTAAATCTGCAATTTAGATTAATTAGCCGCTTTCAAGAAAAACTGCTAAAGGAAAACAACCGTTACTACTATATCTGCTACTATGTAAGCATCCAACTGAAATCTACAAGTACATCTCTCATACATGATTATGTCCTTGAACTTTGGCCAAAAATCATTGACCAGATCTCTGATACCAAATGTGACAACCGCCCATAGCTTCTGCACTATACAAGAGTAATAATGCGCTGAAAGGTGTACCAAGCTGCTATGGGCAATCACCAGAGTAGGTAAACACATCGAAATCTGTCGTAGAACTCACAACGCAATGATAAAATATAATAGAACATATACAACAGGTAATAGTAGTGAAGCATCATGTAGCAAACTTTCTATACTTTCACAACATCCTGAAAGATTCTTCCAACATCTTAGGAAATATCAAGTATGTACATAAGGCCTCACTACAGCACTCATAGAGTAATAAACTGGTACGTGAGCCTCCTGCTCGTCGTCGATTAGCAGCATTGTCCTCACTAAAGCATCACCTGCCACCTGCTACTCAGTCTACCCATCCACAATCGGATGAGCAACCCAAGGTAATAAGAGGAAACATAAAACCTTGAGTCAGACAACAGTCTTAGTGAGCGATAAAACAGCTAACAAACTTCAACAATAAAGTATATGAAAATGGGTAGATTTACCAACCACTACCCAATACTAGAAAAAACTAACATTCGCCTTCCCCACATCATGACAGTGATAGCCTTTACAATCCATAACACATAAGGTAGCAACAATTCATTCATGGAAACAGAACTTCCATTCAAACTCCAGATTATATGAGCCTCACACAGACGACCCTAATCGAGTTTAACATTCCCCAAGTACCATCCCCAGAGGCCTAAACCAATATCAGTCAAGCACTCAAGGAACATCTCCCTCGACTTTGGATAATCCACGTGAAATGGTACAAACAGAAAACCAATTATCCATGACTGACTCTGGCTATCACTGCCAATCCTACTTTGAAATCATCGTTAATCGTATGACGACCAACCTTGCCATATATCAAGGGCTAATGATAACCCCAGTTCTAGCATAAACTCCATATGTCCAACCTTAACAATGTCCAACCTTGATAATTAGACCATTCAACGATGCTCATGGTACTCAAACAACAACCTTCCGGTCCTCTGGGTGCCCCCAATGTACCCCTGCTTTGATCCTGTTAGAACTTATGACAACGATGCATTCTCGGCCTTCGCATCTCTAGTCGTCATTACCGGCGAATATTCTCAAACTCAAGTCCCACTCGAGTAACCATTGTCCACAACTCAACACTTTTTTAGTTGTCCGCACATTCGTTGCTTTTCATCGATCAACGAACACATTCAACACATCGAGCCTTCCTACTTGAATTTGCATCGAATCTCATCCAACCGATCCTCCCTGGCCAAAACACTGTAGCAAAAGATGACCAGTCGGTCACTGTAGCAATAGCAGACCGGTCGGTAAGCAGGCAAAGCACTGTAGCAACAACTAACCGGTCGGTCACTGTAGCAACTACTGACCGGTTGGTCACTACAGCAAGCAAAACACTGTAGCAACAGCTGACCAGTTGGTCACTGTAGCAACTGCTGACCGGTTGGTCACTATAGCAAGCAAAATACTGTAGCAATAGCTGACCGGTCGGTCACTGTAGAAACAACTGACTGGTCGGTCACCGTACCAAAACCGGACCGGTCGATCACTGTAGCAAATAAAACACTGTAGCAACAGCTGATCGGTCAGTCACTGTAGCAACTGCTGACCGATCGGCGATTTTGAACAAAACTTCACCAAACGATGAATCCGACGAAACCAAATCAACCAAAATCATCAAACACAATCATAAACATGTCACAACATTTCTAATCAACATGAATATGGTGATTATCACAAAAATGATGTAAATCTCACCAAAACCATTAAAATGAACATAGGACCAAAATGAGAGATCTAACTTACATAAACATGTGAAACAACATGAAATTAACGGTTAAAACTTGCTGAATTAGATCATAGGGTGGTGCATATGAAAATAGACACATAATGGTGTAAACTTATGGTAAAACTTTCCAATTTGATGAAAAACATGCACAAATACTCATATTCTTCATTGCATTCATGTGAGAGATGTAAATCACTCACCAATTTGCCATAACAAGCTAAAATGATAGAATTATGAATCCAAACAGTGAATAATTCAACCCAATCTCCTCGATCTAATGAATCCACCCTTGATATGATGTAGATCTAGCCTCCAATGGTGTAGATTTATGATTTCCCTCCTTAGATTTGGATTTTTAATAGTGGAAAGGTGTTAGAGGAAGAAGGAGATCAATTCCTCCAAATGAGAGAATGGGAAGTAATCTTTTCCCTCCACTCTCACCCCCTATTTATAGGATTCCACCAGCTCACTAATGGGCCTCCCCAATTCAACCCATTAGGCTCCCTAAACCTGAACATCCAACTGAAAAACCTTAAAACAGAGATTTTTCCCAAACTGCTGAGCTAAATCTTTAATGTAACCACTCTACGGAAAGGCAATCATCAATTCCTTTCCAATGGCACAGGTCTCAACCTCTGATTCGACCTGAGTCAAAAGTTATGCCCTATACAAGACTAACAAGGGAAAAATGGTCATAAACAAAATCGGTAAAAATGGGCATGTACTACATCCCCATAAGCAACATATTAAAAGATGAGAATGATCCATCCCTCGGGTAATAAAATAAAAAATTTCTACGATCTTTCGATACGTAAAAATGCGGGCTGTTGCACTTTATTTCCCCTTTCCTTCTTCGGCATTCCTCCTCTTCCTTCTCTTTTTCATCCAATTAATCTACAGCATCGTACCTCCATCGCCTATGGTTATCAGTCAGTTCATAACCATGTGTTTGCTGAGACTGATGAGAAGGTTGCAGATGCTAAAAATGCTGAGATTGGTGAGAACGTTGTGAGTGCTATGAATAACGGGGTTTCAGGAGATACTTTGGAATGTAATAATTGGTGTGCTATTTAAAGCTCTTCGGAAATGAAAGATTCATTTCTGGACCTGAAAAAAGGCAAAGCAGAATTTTAGCACTTAGGTTGGAAAGTATTGGAGCAAATTTTTAAGCTTATACAACGCATCAGAAGCATATAGCACCAGTAAAATATTTGCTAATGTGCATCTAGTAATGAACCAATCTTAAGTGATGAATCTAAGTCAACCCCTATGTCCACGAGAGTTTTCCCAGATTGAGGAGTTTGAGCTGTGATTATATCAATCCCAGTTTTCGTAACAACAGCTGCTAGATCCGAGGTCATGGTATCACCCTGGATAAGATCTTAGTTGAGCTGAGGTCACTCAGATTCTTATAAGTATCCATGGAACTCCCCTCATGGGTATCTTGAATAGTGGGATTCTCGTCAACCTTCTCAGCATCTAAATTACTCCTAGGGGTCACTCTAGCCTCTCTGGACTGCTCAATCTCCTTCATCGGGTCCGAGGTGTTTTCATCCTCCTCAACCGCTTAGTTTCCTTTTTAGGATCCGGAGTTGTATCTTCCTTCTCAACCTGTTTGGTAGAAATCATAAGAATTTTACCCTTACGCTGTTTGAACTCCTCTTCTTCTATAGGAGTCAGTTTAGACTTAGGAGGTGCCTTACTACTACCTGCATGTTATGAGCATTTCTTTAGAGAGGCTTTCTTGATAAGGAATTTACCAACAGTAATTTCCTTAGTAGTCGGGTCTAGTACGAGAGTACGTGAAGGATACAACAAGTGATACTGATGAAGGAATTCCTCGGTAATTAAAAAATTTCTACTTCTTTCTCTTTCGACAACGACTTCCAAAGAATCATATACTGCTTGATCAACAACAACATCTTGATTAGAAGATGGAAGTTCTATAAAACAAGAAAAGGATTTGATAATCAAAGTCTAGATGGAAAATGAAATGACAAAACTCTAAGTAAATATTCATCTCCTTCCATCCACCGGCCATGAAAACTCTTAGGACATCGGACATAGCAATACTGGTCTATGAATCCCTTAACGCTCTCTAATAGTTATAAGCTTGGAATTACGGATTCCTTCAACAAAGATAATTGACGGCTTTTTCTTTCCTCATTTTGAAAACCTATAAAGAACAGATATCTTCAAAAGTGGGTGCACGTTGCTTTGTCCTCATAAAAAGCACATAGAGACCAGTTAGAATGGTGTAGCCATTTGGGTGTAGCTGGAAATGGGGCAATAGCTATGCATTGGAGGATCATTTCCTAAAATGGATTAAAAGGAGGAACGACCCCTTTTAATAATATATGACGATTCACGGTAATGTAGCCGGGGGGTGGAAGGTCAGCAAATTTATTCTTATCCGATAATTTCACATCAGTTTTTGGAATGTTAAACTGAGCACATAGGTGATTATACGAAAGCTCAGAGAGTTCTGTTGAATTTATCTCTAGGGGTACTTTAGTAAGAGGTCGAGCCAGGGGAAAATCCTGTTCAACATTTGGCCCAGGGTCATTAGCCATCACAATTTCTGAAGTCTAGGCAGAAGTCTCAGCTTGAGTAGACCTAGATGCCTCCTCGGGTTATTGGCGCAGTTGTTGTCGAGTTACCATTTCTACACAAATAATTGTGCTTGAAAACAAACTACAGGTGCACGTTTCCTAATATAAATAATATGCTGTGTATAACTATATGTGAAAGCGAGGTTTGAGATCTATAATTGTCATGAATTGATTAATCGATTCCAAACTTCACTGCGAACTTGTGTTAGAATAGTTATATTTGTACAAGGGATATGCACTAGATTATAAACAATCAGTAAAGTAGTCAAGTACAAATATATCATTTAAATGCAAGTCATAACATTTACTATAGAAGTTCTATAAATATTTGTCTAACTTGTTGTCAATATGAGCAATCGACGATAGAGTATATTAGCCCAAAACGTACAAGTGTTTTGTTACAGAGTAGGTGATAATAAAAGGTTGTTTGTTGTTTCTACACTTAGCTCACTACAAAGAAGGTCAATAATCAAAAAGGCCAGTGAAATAATAATACAAGAGTAAATTGGACTGACAATAAATAATCCACGATGGATCGGTACTAGCCGATCCACCATGGATCAGTATTAACCGATATAAGATCGATTGGTACTAACCGATCCATCATGGATCGACATTAACCAATCCGCGATGAATTGGTACTAGTTGATCCACTATGGATCAGTATTAGCCGATCCAAGAAGGATCAGTGCTACCCGACCCACTTTGTTCCGGTATTAGCGGATCCAAGATTGATTGGTGCTAACCAATCCACCATGGGTCGGTGTTAGCCAATCCAAGATGGATCGGTACTAACCGATCCACCATGGGTTGGTACTAACCAATCTTTGATGGGTTGATACCAACCGATTCCCCATGGATCGGTACTAACCGATCCACTATGGATCGGTATTGACCGATCCTTCATGGGTCGACTCTAGCCAATCCGTTAGCATTTCAGGCCTTCAAGAAAGAACGACTAAGCTTCAGACAGGCTAGCAACAAAGTCAACAATAGTTCGACGACAAATAAAAAAAGATAAGACTCGGCTGTAACCAAAAATTGCTCGTATATGGTTTCAAATTCAATGACAGCATCAGTATTAAAGCGGTTTTACAAGTACGGACTGCAAAATAAAGGGCGTACAAAATTGTTTCTCGTTGGACAATTCAACAAACAACTTATGGGCATATAACTAAAACCGATATTTAAGAAGACCAATACAATTTGAATCTCTCATTCACTCAACAGCTACACAAGCAGTGTTCTTAAGCATACATCATTGGACCAACACAGTCAAATCCACCCCAAATTCAAACTCATGCCATTACAATCCCAAATATCGCTAATTCAAAACCTTAAACCCTATCAAACCAATTCAATACCAAATTAAAGGAAAAAATCACCTGCAATAATCTAAGTGTTTCAGATTTAGAAGTAAATCCCTTGATTTGATTAGAAATTTGCAAGGCTTCACAGCGAAAGTCAATTTCGATTATGGATTTAGAGCCGGTGATGATAAGAAAGGCGGACGTGTTTCGAATTGAATGCAATTAGTTGATGTGTGCAACTCTAAGATCGAATTCTCTCCAGAAAAGAGCAGTCGACATTAGAGAGGTTTTCTGAGATGAAGAAACAAAATAAGAAGATTAAGGTCGAAAAGGAATTTTAAAGCTGGAGTATAAATGGGTCGGCCGACCCATTAATTTCATGGTACCCGACCCATTCGGACTTATGTCTGATTGAACCTTAGCAATACATGGTGCCGACCCTTATATGGCCATGCGTGTCATGGTCCATGGTGAACGCGTGATATCAACCCATAGTGAAATGTACGTGTCGATCCACAAAATAACGACGTAACGAGAATGACTCATTAATGTGTGACAAGGCATAGTGTGTTAAAAACATTTATTTTGGAGCTCACAATTTTTTGCAAATAAAAAATTATAAACTCCGAGGGGCAAATGTTTATCCACTAAAAATTGTACAATACGTTGATAGGTCAGATTCATATTAGATGGGCTGGTCACGTTCCTTTTATATGGGTCAGTCATATTATAATAGCATGGATTGGTTGGTAACTAAAGACGTGGGTCGGTCCTCTTTAAAAAGCATGGATCGGTCGGGCGCAACAGTATGGGTCGGTCGTCGTCACAAGGCATGTATCGGTCGGGAACAATACTCAATGGATAAGTCATCCCCATTATGCATGGGTCGGTCATCCTCAAAGATTATGGATCTGTTGGCATCGAAATTATGGATCGGTCGAAATGCTTCACTATGGATCGGTCGAGCGAAGACAGCTGTACGAGTCGGTTAGGAACATGGCAACCGGATACAACCACTACAACAAAACAGTCCTTTTACAGCAGGCAAAAACCGTTGTTGTATGCTTTTCACAACGGGCAAAAGCCCTTCCTAATATGCGTCGTCGTAGTAGGTCCTCAATAAATTACAACGGCCAGTGACTGTTGTAAAAGACCATTGTAGTAATGTGCTCTGTCACGTGCAAACGACTCTATGACAATGGCTACAAACCCGTTGTAATAGCTAATAAATTACAAGTAGCTTCTGCCTGTTGTAATACATTATATTACAACAGGCATAGCCCATTGTAAAAAGTCTAATTTTTTTTAAAATATGATCGTAGAAATATAAAAATATTGCATAAATTAAAACATTGAACTCAAAATTTCTTATTTTAATATAAATATGTTATTACACTCTTGAACAATACATAGTTTTATTTCTTTCTATTACACAATTACTATACAAAATATGAAAATACTCATTTGTACAAATATTATTTCATACATACACTTAGTTACACTCACTCACACCCTCTCATGCTCAATGTCTTCGTCTTTGGTGATTGATCCAAAATGTGAATTGAAAGAACTGCATGAAGAAAAACAAACAAGTTAAAAATGTGCATTGAGCAGGGCAACATACATTAAAAACTTGGAATAAAGTTTGTATAAGTGAATGTTCTGAGGAATAAAAACATGAGATACTGGATACCTTAATTAACCTTCTCCAAATTCACCTTAGTTAAATACATAAATAGATAATAAACAAGATGCTTCACTCTATTTTAAATCATTGACTTCTAGCTCTTGATTTTGTCCAGTCGTACCTATCATAATAAAATAAAAGCAATAAGCTGGTGGGTAGGTAGCCTTTGTCGAGTGTTTGTGGAAATTACAGTGCAGGTTTTGATGCCAAAGTGGCTATTGCAGAGAGTTGGAAAGTATGAAAGATGATAGGTTTATGTATTTATGAGGATGAATTTGTAATGATTATCAATATTTGAACTCACACATGTTAGCGTAGAAATATCGAATTAAAAAAGGAACCAGAGCGGTTATGAAATCTTAATTTGCAATTCTGAATAGTGATAAGCATACTACAGTAGCATTGAAATAGAATATGCTTATTTGAAAATTTAAAAAGGTGAGAAGCATGGTATAAATTTGGAGTGTTAAGCCACATAAGTTGCTTTTGGAATCTTAACACCGATTTCTTTTTACTGATGACAAGATCAAGAAGTAAAAATTGAGTGGAGCCAAGTAGCTAGAAGTGCAAAAGCTCGAGTTACAAAATCCATTTAATATACACATGAAAACTTACTTGAATGTCCGCAAGACTTTAATGTTTAGACTCTTAGAGGAAAATAATGATAATGGTAATAATCTTCCCAAGTATTTAGAAAACCATAGCAATACGCTAACAAGTTGCACTTGTGCCTTGCATTTGGAAGTACATAAGAGGAAATAAGCAATGAGGATACAAAAACAATTATAGTAGGGTAAATGTATCATACGGTAAAACAAATAAAAAAGAAAATTTAGTGTAAAAGAAGCAGAAAAAAGCAAGCAGGCTACGAATGCTATGCAGGTTTAATACTTGCAAATGGGAGAAAATCTAAGTGTTCAATTGATGTGGAGAGTAGAAGCTATTTATGTAACACCCCGTGAATTCTATAACTGTGAAACTCACAAATTAAAGTATAATTAATTTCAAATCAAAGAACTAAGGGAAACGGGATACGCCATTGCGTTCGTCTCGGAAAAATACGCGAAATAGAGTCCGAGTTTTCGAAAAACGGATGTCGTATGAAGGAGTTATGGACGAACGAAGTTGGGCGAAAAACCGAAAAAGGGCCAGAATGCACTGGCGCACTTGGGAAGTGCGCCAGAACAAAAATGAACTGGCGCACCTGTGAAGTGCGCCAGTACATTTTTGACCTGGCGCACCTGCCAAGTGCGCCCAGGTCAAAAATGACCTGCTGGCCAGGTCTGGTCTAGCCCTGGCTGGCCAGGTCGGTGTGTGGTCGAATTTCTGTGGTCTGCTATGTCATTAGGGCTAGGTGGCGAGTTTTTATTGGTCTCTCTTCCTAATGAATGGCTACGATCTAACCTAGCAACATCAATGGTCCTAATCAATTCCTAACCTCTATATAAACAACCCTAGACTAAACCCTAATCTATTCATTCAAAATAAGATTATAGCCGCCATGTTGCTGAGGAACGACAAAGAGTAGCCGCCGACTAGAGAGAGAGTTAGGAAGAAAGTTCTAAAGCCTAAAGCAATTCAAGCAACCTAAAGCTAATCAATTCAACAAAGGAATCGTGTCTCTTAATTAGAGAATTCGCCGCAACCATTGTAAGTAGAGTATTGCTTTGGTATAATAAACAACTGTGTTGATGTGTATGCTTGGATTGTGGCAATGGAAGTAATTCATGTTTGTGCAAAATTATGTTATTCATTATAAAGAACTACATGCGGTAGTTCTATGTAAATATACGTTTGGAATATTGCGCAAATTATGTAATCTATGTTGAAGCTACATGTATGTAGTTGAGTGAAATTTATGCAAGTTTGGGGCTTTGTTATTATGTCGTCATGATGTATACTTTGTGCATAAATCGTTTTGCAAGCAATTGAGACTAGTTTGGTTGTTATAGTTCATATGAAACTATGTTGGAATTTTGACACCTTAATCCATGTATTAAGTCATGCTTATGAATATGGCTAGGCTATGAATGATATTTGGCATAATTGAAATCTATGATTAAGTCTATCTTGTTTAAAAGAATTATATGATGACATATGTGAGACATGGCTAGGTTAGACTCAAAAATCCCTTTTTGCAAGTTTAAAGCAAACACCATGATTAGGAATTTTTATGCATAAGTATACCATCGTTATGCGATTAGACTTAAACCATGATTAAGTTGAACTATGCTTTTGTGTTAGTAACAAAGTATCCCCTTTGTAAACATATAGAAACCTTATGAAAATGACTTGTTTATGTTTATGCCATGAACAAATTTAACTTTACTTATGCCATGCTTATGTTTGACATTATGCTATGCCTATGCTAGGAATATTTATGACATGCTTATGTTTGACATTATGCCTAAATAAGAATATAGGTTCATGTTGTAGTTAAACCTATGCAAGTTCACATGCTTTGATTCATGTCACCTATGTTACCACTATGCAAGTACACCAATTTCTATTTTGTATTTTCAACATCGTATTGCAAGTTCATGCGCTCACCTTCCCCTCTTTGTGTATACGCCATAAGCCTCCCCTTTTCGCATGGCTAAATTGGGCTTTAAAAGGCTAAGCCCAATATATATGAACGGACGTGTAAAACGGGGGAAAATAACGTTGGGTTAAAATTAATTAATGAATGAAAATATAAAATAGAAGGGCCCAAATTCAAGTATGGGTTGGGCCCATGGTTGGTGTAACCTTTACACCATTGAATTAATAATGGGCCGCAAATATTTACATATAAATAAAGAAGAATGACAAGATATGTAAATGTAGAACATACGATGTGTTTAACCCGAGGTTGGATTGAGTTGTGATGTAAACCTGCCCGGAACCGCCCGGCTGTCCAGTAGTCACAACAATACCTATCCAATGTGGGAGGTTAAACATGGAGCCCAGTAAGAACCCGAGGTTAGACTGAGTTGTGGCGTAAGACTGCCCGGAACCAACCGGCAACAGGCAGCCACAACAATACCTGTCTAATGTGAGAGGTCAGGGCCTTAATAAGACAATTAAGGCTGAGTCGGGATTGTTAGGATTAAGTGGACTAAAGACTTAATCAAAATGGAACATGCTAAACTAAACGGACTGGTGGGGTTAGGTTAGAAACACTTAACCAACTTAGCATGTTGGCTAGAGATAGAAAACCTAGTAACGGGGGACCCTTTTCAGCAGTAACCCTAAAAGGTGTATCAGGATACCCTGAAACTAGGCAGGGTGGGGCACGATTACTGGGCTGATTGTAAGAGGTCAAAGCGACGGCGGTGGTGTAGCAGTGTAGGTTCTAACGGAGTGCGGGCGTGCACACACTCCGGCGCAGAAAAATAAGGCACTTGACACCAGTAGCATACCTGTGCACTCTAAGGTTGTGTCGGGTTGCCACTATGGGACTTGATACACCCCATGGTGGGACCAGCATAGGTAACTACAGACATCGGGGGCCGTAAGACACATGTAACTATGCGAGTAGGAGCCGATCATCATTGAATGGATCACATCACTCTGATTATGGGGTGCAAATTGGAAACTAGTTTATATGGGTTCAGAGATTAACATGGGGTACGATAGTATATTCGACCCTAGGTAACTTAAACAAGTTCATAGTGTTTGCCCACTTCCTGTTTTACTTATCATACCCAGTTCTTTATTCATAGACAAAGTAGTACTAGACTTACTCAGGCTTTATGTCTGACTCTATTTTTCTTTCGTCTTCTTTCTTCCGTTTCCCCCCCCCCCCCAGGTCCTCAGGGAGGGAACGCAACAGCTTGACCAACATCAACATCCAGCTTGAAGAAGAGAAATGTATTGCTTGGACTTTCCTGTTTTGAACTATGGCTTTGGACAATCCACTATGGGGCTTTTGCCGTTTATCTATGTTTTATTTATGCTTCTTTAAATCATGTACTCAAGACAGATTATGAAAGTGTTATGTTATGTTTTTGGAAAGGATGTTGTTGTAACACGTATTTGACTTTATGAAATAAAGTTTGTTGTTCTTCCGCTGTTTTACAAATATGTGTTCTTATATCTGTCTTGTATATCTGTGACTTGTACTTATAAACCTCCACCAAAATTAGGGCATTCCCTTTGAGAGTGACCCTAAAGGAGGTGGGGTGTTTCACTTGGTATCAGAGCATAGGTTTACCAGATAAGATAAAAAGTTTTGAAAAATAATTTCAAAAAGGAAATTTAAAGAAGCATTTTTTAAAAGATAAAATATTATTTTGTTTTAAAAGGCAAAGTCCCCAAAGCCATAGGTATTATCTCTTATCCTTCGTTTTGAATCTATCCTTTCGGTTTCAGCATGTCTGGAGACCTTACTCCCCAGCTGCTGACGCTTTCACTCCTCCTCCTCCACGTGAACCAGCAAGCGGAAGAGTCCCAGAGTAGGAAGACGAATAACAGTCAAATAAGAAAGGATCGTAACAGTAATAATACGAAACGAGAAAAAAGGAAATGCAATTTTTGTGGTACGGAGGGGCACATAGCCAAGGATTGTAGAAAGAGGAGAAGAAAGCAAGGTGAATGTTTTCATTGTGGGGAGACTGGACACATTAGCAAAGACTGCCCTGAGAAGACAGACTTTGAGAAGGGCGGGAAAGACAACAAGTCCCGAGAGAAGAGGAAGTGTAAATTCTGTGGCAAAGTGGGGCACTTAGTAAAGGACTGCCGGAAAAAGAAGGCCAAGGAGAATGGTGGGTGCTTTTCTTGCGGTGAGACAGGCCATAGGGCGAAGGACTGCCCAAAGAAACGAGGACAGGGGCAGGGCGCTGGATCCACCCCAGGGGCACAGGTTCATGTGCTGGAAGCGCCACCTCTGCAACAGCGAGGTACAAACACTTCTGTAGAAAGTGTAGTTTATCTTTATGATCACCCCGTTCGCACTTTATTTGATTCTGGCGCATCACACTCCTTTATCTCGTCTGCTCTAGTAGAATCTCTGCACCTAAAAAACTAGTATGGTAGAGGACCCCTTAATTGTTTCAAACCAAATTGGGGGCCCAGCTCATTTGTCTATGATCTGTGTGGGATTGAAAATTTCTATTCTAAGTGTAGAATTTCAATGTAGTGCCTTTGTTTTGGGCTTTTCGGGGTATGGTTTGATTTTGGGTAGGGATTGGCTATCCAGTAATGGGGCCATCCTTGATTGTGAGAAAAGGGTTGTTAGGCTCCTAACCCAGCTCGGTAATACTTTGGAAATTTCTTGTAATCCCTCGTATGCGGTTATGCTTAGTTATCTTGAATCGCTAGATGCCTCTGTTGAAAATTTGCAATCAGTTAGAGTGGTCCGGGAATATCCGGATGTCTTTGAAGAGGTGAATGGCTTGCCTCCGAAGCGGGAAATAAACTTCCGCATATATCTTGTAGATAATGCAAAGCCCGTTGCGTTGCCCGTTAGACATATGGCTCCACGAGAAAGGAAAGAGCTCAGTAAACAGATTAAAGAGCTTCTAGAAAAGGGGTTCATTAGGAGGAGCATTTCAGAATAGGGCGCTCCAGTAGTGTTCGCCACTAAGGCTGAAGGTTCATTTCGTTGATGCATGAGTTGTAAAGAATCACCTTAGTAAGTACGTTTGGCAACATAGTTGACATTTGTTTATTTTCAAGAGATAATTCATCTATGTGGAATACCTTCTAGTAAGTGAACAAGATCCAAGATTCACTAATGAATTTTGGAGAGCTTGCATGGAACCATGAGTACGCAGTTAGGCTTGAGCCAAGTATACTAGAAGGAGAATAAGTGAAAGAGGAACGAGAGGCAAGGGTTCCAACTCATATTTTGGAAACAAGAATTAAGAAGCTACGAAATTGTGAAGTTAAAGACGGACAAAGCATAATGGAGTTAAGCTCAAGAAATGCGACTTAGAAGATTGAAGACTAGATTCGTGCATCGTATCTCTTCTTAAGAGTATATCCTTGATTCCTCTCTTCCTGTAGAGCTTACTTGCATAGTACCTTTTCGGTATATCCTATCGGTCCCATTCTCAATCCAATTTCTGTTGCAAACCACATAGGGAGTATGACTCATCTGTTAGTAACACATGTTGGGGCTCGAGGGTGTTCATTGGTTTGACTAAAGTTTTTGGGTTTTATATGATACAGATTGGTCTTAGGAAGGGACTCCCTTATGACCTAAAAGGAGTCCATCATGCTTAGTTGCCTAGAATCATATATGGTGGTTGGGTTGAGTAACTCTTTGGGTGTCAGTCTGATGTTGATTTCGGTCTTCGGGGCTGATGCTTAGGGAGTTCTTCTCCTAATCAATATATATGTGGCATAGGTTTTCAGTTTTGACATTGCCTAATGGGCACAAAGTTTTTACTTCGACTATACCTTTAGATAGGAACAATTGGGAAAATTTCCTATAGATTAGAGCTACCCGAGAAGTTGGCTGGGGTCCACAACGTCTTTCACGTTTCACATCTCCGAAAATGTCTACATGAGTCTGCTGAAGTGGTAGAGCCAAATATCCTCGAAGAGGCCGAAGTGGAACGCGAAGCAACCATAAGAAAAGTTCCAACCCGCATCTTAGGAACGGAAGTGAAGAAACTACGCAACCGTGAAGTCAAGCTCGTCAAAGTTCAGTGGAGCGACGCCGAGGGAGACGCGACTTGGGAAACTGAAGCTAAAATACGCACAGCCTACCTTTTTCTGTTCGAGGGTACATCCTTGATCTTTCCTTTTCCTTAAGTTGCGCTTTTATCCATCTTTTTAGGGTATATTTCCTCGACCTTATCTTTTAGATAGAATCTTTTTGGATGGAAACATGTAGTTGAAACATGTTATGGATGATGGTTGCAAGTGGTTGCAAGTGATTGCTAGTGGTTGCTCGTGGTTGCATATACACACACAATCTAGGTTTTAGATCGGCTCAGTCACTTCATATTGCATATGCATATATGTTTGCTTTCGTATGTGGTTGAACTATAATGTGTTGTCATGTGGATGCTGCATTTGTACTGAATGATTGTGCACTCATGTAGAATCAAAAATAGGAAAATTTGCATACATAATGGATTCATGGCACTTACATAATTCGCATTAAGGAGGTCAACTGAATCAGTAGACCGCCTGATTTTGCATTAGATAAGTACATGTACACACACACTTTGCATATGATCATGAAGCATTAGAAGTCTTTTAAGGACAATGGATGCTCGTGTTTGATGGATGAGTAGATGGATGATTGGATGTTAGGATATACATTCCTCCTAACTTGAAGATTTCGGGGACGAAATCCTTTTAAGTGGGGGAGAATGTAACACCCCGTGAATTCTATAACTGTGAAACTCACAAATTAAAGTATAATTAATTTCAAATCAAAGAACTAAGGGAAACGGGATACGCCATTGCGTTCGTCTCGGAAAAATACGCGAAATAGAGTCCGAGTTTTCGAAAAACGGATGTCGTATGAAGGAGTTATGGACGAACGAAGTTGGGCGAAAAACCGAAAAAGGGCCAGAATGCACTGGCGCACTTGGGAAGTGCGCCAGAACAAAAATGAACTGGCGCACCTGTGAAGTGCGCCAGTACATTTTTGACCTGGCGCACCTGCCAAGTGCGCCCAAGTCAAAAATGACCTGCTGGCCAGGTCTGGTCTAGCCCTGGCTGGCCAGGTCGGTGTGTGGTCGAATTTCTGTGGTCTGCTATGTCATTAGGGCTAGGTGGCGAGTTTTTATTGGTCTCTCTTCCTAATGAATGGCTACGATCTAACCTAGCAACATCAATGGTCCTAATCAATTCCTAACCTCTATATAAACAACCCTAGACTAAACCCTAATCTATTCATTCAAAATAAGATTATAGCCGCCATGTTGCTGAGGAACGACAAAGAGTAGCCGCCGACTAGAGAGAGAGTTAGGAAGAAAGTTCTAAAGCCTAAAGCAATTCAAGCAACCTAAAGCTAATCAATTCAACAAAGGAATCGTGTCTCTTAATTAGAGAATTCGCCGCAACCATTGTAAGTAGAGTATTGCTTTGGTATAATAAACAACTGTGTTGATGTGTATGCTTGGATTGTGGCAATGGAAGTAATTCATGTTTGTGCAAAATTATGTTATTCATTATAAAGAACTACATGCGGTAGTTCTATGTAAATATACGTTTGGAATATTGCGCAAATTATGTAATCTATGTTGAAGCTACATGTATGTAGTTGAGTGAAATTTATGCAAGTTTGGGGCTTTGTTATTATGTCGTCATGATGTATACTTTGTGCATAAATCGTTTTGCAAGCAATTGAGACTAGTTTGGTTGTTACAGTTCATATGAAACTATGTTGGAATTTTGACACCTTAATCCATGTATTAAGTCATGCTTATGAATATGGCTAGGCTATGAATGATATTTGGCATAATTGAAATCTATGATTAAGTCTATCTTGTTTAAAAGAATTATATGATGACATATGTGAGACATGGCTAGGTTAGACTCAAAAATCCCTTTTTGCAAGTTTAAAGCAAACACCATGATTAGGAATTTTTATGCATAAGTATACCATCGTTATGCGATTAGACTTAAACCATGATTAAGTTGAACTATGCTTTTGTGTTAGTAACAAAGTATCCCCTTTGTAAACATGTAGAAACCTTATGAAAATGACTTGTTTATGTTTATGCCATGAACAAATTTAACTTTACTTATGCCATGCTTATGTTTGACATTATGCTATGCCTATGCTAGGAATATTTATGACATGCTTATGTTTGACATTATGCCTAAATAAGAATATAGGTTCATGTTGTAGTTAAACCTATGCAAGTTCACATGCTTTGATTCATGTCACCTATGTTACCACTATGCAAGTACACCAATTTCTATTTTGTATTTTCAACATCGTATTGCAAGTTCATGCGCTCACCTTCCCCTCTTTGTGTATACGCCATAAGCCTCCCCTTTTCGCATGGCTAAATTGGGCTTTAAAAGGCTAAGCCCAATATATATGAACGGACGTGTAAAACGGGGGAAAATAACGTTGGGTTAAAATTAATTAATGAATGAAAATATAAAATAGAAGGGCCCAAATTCAAGTATGGGTTGGGCCCATGGTTGGTGTAACCTTTACACCATTGACTTAATAATGGGCCGCAAATATTTACATATAAATAAAGAAGAATGACAAGATATGTAAATGTAGAACATACGATGTGTTTAACCCGAGGTTGGATTGAGTTGTGATGTAAACCTGCCCGGAACCGCCCGGCTGTCCAGTAGTCACAACAATACCTATCCAATGTGGGAGGTAAAACATGGAGCCCAGTAAGAACCCGAGGTTAGACTGAGTTGTGGCGTAAGACTGCCCGGAACCAACCGGCAACAGGCAGCCACAACAATACCTGTCTAATGTGAGAGGTCAGGGCCTTAATAAGACAATTAAGGCTGAGTCAGGATTGTTAGGATTAAGTGGACTAAAGACTTAATCAAAATGGAACATGCTAAACTAAACGGACTGGTGGGGTTAGGTTAGAAACACTTAACCAACTTAGCATGTTGGCTAGAGATAGAAAACCTAGTAACGGGGGACCCTTTTCAGCAGTAACCCTAAAAGGTGTATCAGGATACCCTGAAACTAGGCAGGGTGGGGCACGATTACTGGGCTGATTGTAAGAGGTCAAAGCGACGGCGGTGGTGTAGCAGTGTAGGTTCTAACGGAGTGCGGGCGTGCACACACTCCGGCGCAGAAAAATAAGGCACTGGACACCAGTAGCATACCTGTGCACTCTAAGGTTGTGTCGGGTTGCCACTATGGGACTTGATACACCCCATGGTGGGACCAGCATAGGTAACTACAGACATCGGGGGCCGTAAGACACATGTAACTATGCGAGTAGGAGTCGATCATCATTGAATGGATCACATCACTCTGATTATGGGGTGCAAATTGGAAACTAGTTTATATGGGTTCAGAGATTAACATGGGGTACGATAGTATATTCGACCCTAGGTAACTTAAACAAGTTCATAGTGTTTGCCCACTTCCTGTTTTACTTATCATACCCAGTTCTTTATTCATAGACAAAGTAGTACTAGACTTACTCAGGCTTTATGTCTGACTCTATTTTTCTTTCGTCTTCTTTCTTCCGTTTCCCCCCCCCCCCCCAGGTCCTCAGGGAGGGAACGCAGCAGCTTGACCAACATCAACATCCAGCTTGAAGAAGAGAAATGTATTGCTTGGACTTTCCTGTTTTGAACTATGGCTTTGGACAATCCACTATGGGGCTTTTGCCGTTTATCTATGTTTTATTTATGCTTCTTTAAATCATGTACTCAAGACAGATTATGAAAGTGTTATGTTATGTTTTTGGAAAGGATGTTGTTGTAACACGTATTTGACTTTATGAAATAAAGTTTGTTGTTCTTCCGCTGTTTTACAAATATGTGTTCTTATATCTGTCTTGTATATCTGTGACTTGTACTTATAAACCTCCACCAAAATTAGGGCATTCCCTTTGAGAGTGACCCTAAAGGAGGTGGGGTGTTTCAATTTACATTCCAGTTGTATTCATGTATCAAAGAGCAAATCTTCAGTGGTGTTAATTTCTAAATTTTGAAGTGCATCAGTAGCTAGTAGATGAACAGAAAAAGTAAAATTCACTGACCCTCAAATGAATTCTGTAACAGCTCAAATAACTTGGCTAATGCTGCAGCAAGTAACTCTTTTCCTTGCTTAACATTTTCCCCTGAGGCATATTCTTTTACCAAGGCCTACAGTATATATATGGAAAATAAATAAATAAAAAGTTTATATCTTATTTTATATTTCACAGTATACATATATATACAGTACAAATATGAATATGGTACACGCTAAAATTAGAGCAAATGTTCCGATTTACCTCAATGCCTGTGAAATGCCTTACTAAAAATTCTGCAGGTCTAGATGAACTTTCAGCTAAAGCCTCATAATTTTCAATTGCCTTTTTGATGGTCCTGGTCAAGGATACTAGACTTAATGCAAAATTGAGGTCAGATTTCTGCCAAAAAGGGAGATAATGTTCGTTAGTTAATCTTGGTATCATACAACACACTCAACGGAAAGGAAAACAAACTATCTATTATGGTGTTGAAATATTTAACCATGGTATTAATAACATAAAAAGGCCGATCATTCAAAAATATATTTTCCGGTGAATGGTAACGGTAATGTCAAGAACAAAAGGTCAAAAAGCTGTGCGACCATAAGCATTAAACATTTAGCCATGGAAGATGACCTGAGGCTCCGATTGTTTAAAAAGCCGAAAGCTGAAAACTGAAAGCTTAATGCTTAAGGCTAAAATCTGAATGCTAAATGAATGATACAATGTTTGATTATGTGCTAAATAGAAAACAAAATTGTTAACAAAAATATTTATTTGACAAAGTTACCCTTAACGTAATTTGCAAAAAAATAATCCTTCTCTTTGTCAATAATTTATTAATTTGAAGTGTTTATCATGCTTATGCGGAATGTTCAATGTCATTGAGTTATGCAACAATTGGCTAATAAACAATACCATACAACGTTAGCATGCAAGCACAGCTAACATTCCCAAATGTTGATTCTAGAAGGAAAAACTGATGAATATGTTCCCAAGAAAAATAAAGAAAAAAAATGTTGAGCATGTTGGCAAATATTCACGACCATGAAAAAACAAACCATGCAAAATCTAAGAACCGACCATAACATACAGATAAGAAGCAAGTAAATACACCAATCAGCTGATAACATAACTAGCTCAACAATTAGGGAAAGAAACATAGTAAATAATAAGGTGCACGTTTCCAAATCCTCGTGAGTTATAACAATAATAATGGTCTGCTTCAAAGCCAACTCAAACAGAAACCAAATATGAATACTGCATTCATATTTCTTTCCCACATAATATAAAATCTTCAGAAAACAATATCTTTCATTCCTCATTGTTCAACAAATAAAGATAATTATACCAGCTTAACATACAGTGACAACGAAACCTAAAATGATAATTATTTAAATCAAAAGATAAGATAGAAACCTGTAGCTATAATTGATAGTTCAGATATGACGAGAACTGAGCTGAAACGAAGAACGATAAGGGAGAGTCTCCTTTTTGAAAAGAACCCCGATGTTGTAAACCGCAACAGGCATCAAAGCCTTGAGCATCTGAATAAACGAAACGGATAAATAGATGTAATCTGAATTGGAAAACCACAAGGAGAAGGAGTAGAGAGCGCCGATGGGCACGACGGTGGAGAAGTAAAGATTGCAAGGATGAAGGAAGAGGAGAATTGAAGTAAGAAGGCGGCGGCTGTAATCCCTAAATCCATAAACGGGGGTTTTTTCTGTGTTTACTATAAAAAAAATTAGCGGCAAATGAAAAGAGGGCGGGTCTGAGGATGAAACCAACGAGTCCGTTCCAACATGGTATGTATCGTTAAATATTATTATTTTTGGACCAACCCTTTCGCAAGATTAGTTCAAACATGTTATGCGTGGGAAAAAAATTGAGCTCCCCAGATCGCGTGTGCTCGTTAGCTGCAATGGTCATCATTATACAAAAATTAGTTCATTATTACTTCCTAACTTATTGATTATAATATATTGATTAATACTTATCACTTCCTAATGGCAATTAAATATTAAACGTTAAGTGTAAATTATTATGTATTTATTATTAGTTATAAATAGTAATTATTAATTATTAAATAGTAATTGCTACATTTTAATTATATTATATGTTATTAATTATTAATTATCTAATTACATATTAAATAGAATTAGTATGTATATTTTGTCAATTATAGAATATTAGTTATTTAATTGTAGGAGTCTAATACTAATATAAAATTTATATATTTATAATTTTAAAATTATTTTAACATTTTTGAAAATTTGAATAATGTATCAAATATTAATTTATAATTTTTATTTTCGAATTTTGTCAAAATTTCAAATTTTAATTCTAAATTTATTGAATATTAGTAAATTTATCTTGAAATTTTAAAATTTGAATTTTTTGGAATATTAAATGTTAAAGATAACAAGGATTTTATGATCAAATAATAAATATCACTTCTTAATTATTAAAAATTGCATATTAATGCAAAAATTACTAAAAATAAAATATCAAATACATAGTAAATATTAATTATTAATTCTTAAATATTTGATAGAAATTATCAATTATTAGTTACTAAATGATAAATATGAATTATTACTATAAATAATTTTGTATTTATTATTATTTAATTATTATAAATCATTAGTTATTACTTATAGTTGTAAAATACTAAATATTTTCAAATATAATTATTAATTGTTAATAAATAATATTATATTATTAATGATTAGTATTTAGTAATTAGTAACATAATATTATAGTTAGTAATTAACAACATATGGTTAATACGATATTAAAAAATAATAAATATTAAGTTTAAGAAAGCATTATAGTTATTAAGTATTGATTATTAGTACATATTACAACGGCCATTAAGACTGTTGTAAAATTGGAATTTATTACAACGTGCATTTTCTGAACGTTGTAAAATTGACCTCTGTTACAATGGGCTTTAAAGGACCGTTGTAACAGCATTCTATTACAACAAGCAATCATTGCCTGTTGTAAAAAAATGTTGTATAGGGCATCTATTACAAAGGGCGTGAACGGAACGTTGTAATAGCACTCTTTTACAATGGGCAGTCAACGCCCGTTGTAAAATGGATGTTGTAATAGGGTATTTTTGTTGTAGTGAACTAGACATAGTTGGATGGATCGGCCAGTGGAATTTTCATAAATAAGTTTGAGACCTATCCATAACCTACATATAAGATTTCAGCTTCTTCACTTCATTCTCCCAACACCTATAAATACCCCATGCTTCCATATTTTGGGGGATTAATTCCTAGCTCCATGAAGTGCTGCTCAATTGTTTTCTCAACTGTTCTAAATCATTCTAACCTCCATTAAAGATCATTCAAGCTCCAATCTACATTCTCATTCAACATGAAACCAATGAGGATCATTTGAATGCAAAGCTATAGAAGCGTCATTAATCTTTGCAATTCCAGAGATCTAAGGATTTTCATATCAAATTTGAGAGATCAAAGAGATTAGAGAGAAATGTATAAGATTAAGAGAAGAAGGTGCTTTGTAATAATTGAAATGCTAATGAAATTCTCTCTTATAGTGGATGTAGGTCAAAATTGAGACCGAACCACTTTAATTCTCCATGTTCTTATTGTTTTTCTTGTGTTTTTGGCTCTGTACTTTAGATTTCATTTTATGTGAATTGAACATATCCTCTTTGGGGGTGTTTGTGCCATTTTTGGTATAAACATCAATGATTTCTCCTCTGTGTTTGGATAAATGTAAACATCTTATCATAGAGGTAGAAAGTGGTTTAGCTTTGTCCATATTGGCACAATGAGTATTTCATCAATATATTTCTTTTAAGATAGGATTATTTCTGATTTTAATTTGTATATGACCTTTATTCCAAGAAAGTAGTATATGTTGCCTATGTCCTTGATAGAGAAAGCCTGATTTAGGTATTTAATAATGTTGTTCACTTCACCTTCATCACTTCCGGTTGTATATATATCATCGACATATACAAGTATGTAGATAGTAGTATTTCCTTTGGTTTTGATATAAAGTGAAATGTCAAAATTTGTTGTGGTGAACCTACGACTTGTAAAAATGGTCTTGAGTTTATCATACCAAACTCTTCATGCTTGCTTCAATCGATACAATGCCCTATATAATTTGCATATAAATCCCTTGTATTCATCTTTGTCATACTCCTTTGTGTAACAACCCGAAAATCTGGGCCAGTTTAAAATTTTTATTTTGGCAATTTTAATGAATTTTGAATATTTAAAATGAATCATTTTAAATAATATCGACGAAAATTTATTTTGAATATAATTAGAACGAATATATTTATATACGCCATCGTTAGAATATAATTAATTATATATAATTATAAAAGGAATTGAAAATGGAGCGGTAGTTCGATAATTCGATTTCAAACTTCAAATGAATGTACCGGGTGCAAAATAAACCAGATTTTAGTGAAACCAAAAATAATGGAATCTAATGGAGAATATCTTTCCAACGAATCCGAAAAATCGAAATTTCATAGCGGGAATCAAAAGATATGTCCAGTTGAAAATTCTGAATATTCGCTATGGAATTCAGACCCTTAAAAATGGAAATTTTGCAAACGACCTCGGATTTCGACGAAACCACTTTTGTTGGGTCCGTGATGTCAAGTTATTGCTAGGTTTCAAATTTCATAATTTTTCGATTCAATATGTGAGCGTGGCAAAGGAAAACGCGTTTGACCAGTTTCAGTTGATTTTAATCGACTGGAAAATGGCCATTTTTCAAACTGTCTCAGAATTCGATGAAATTAGTTTTGTCAGGACCGTATCGTCAATACGAAGTTAGAAATAATTTTTCTGTAATTTTCGGGGTTCGTATGTGGCCCCGGTATATTGAAATGTGCGTTCAAATTCAAAATATAAAGAATTATATTTTGATTTTGACGAAAACTGATCGAAACGATCGAATCAGCCTACGATACATATCCCATTGTGTTCGGGATTGGGGTAAAACGCTAGGGACGACAGGTGGTAGGTCTCGTTTCGTGTTCAAAATAAAAAGTTGCTTTTTGAAAAATAAAACGAATTAAATATAAAATATATATATTTTCAGAAAACCCCCTCCCTCTTTCATTTGCCCTCCCCATCGAATTCGATACCAGAAAAAAAAAAAAAGAAACCCTAGACAATCGAAGACCACCGCCCGTCGCTTGCCACCCCTCGCGCCGCCTCCTCCGTCCAACCTCCGCCCCCCCACCCACGCACGTTAGATCGGCCACTCCCCCCTCTGCTGCTCCACTCGTGCGAAGCCCCTTCTCCCATCGAAAAACCGCAACCGCACCACCCCGAGACGCCGACCACCCCTAGCCTCCGTTCAACCTCCGCCCCCCCTTCCAGCTCCGCCGCCAAACAGAACCCCCCCCCCCAGTCGACGAACACTGTAAGTTTATTTTATTTTATTTTTATTTCTTTATTTTATTTATATTGTTTTATCCGATTTTAATTAGGGGAAAAATCTGATTTTTAAAGTATAAAAATATAATGTTTGAAGAAGATAAAGATTTGTTTTATAACATTTAAAAAATTTGATTTTTAATTTATAAAAAGGAATGGTTTTTAAAAAAATGTAAAAACATGATTTTTATTTTAAAGCAAAGCTAGGATTTTTATCGAAGTAAAAGAAGGATTTTTATTCATTGATTTGCAAAGTAAAAGAAAGATTTTTATTCGTTCATTAGCTAGGAAAAAGAAGTGATTTTTAAATTTAAAATATAATCTTTATATTATAGCAAAGTAAAAATTCGATTTTTATATATTGAACAGCGAAGTAAAAATTCGATTTTTATATATTGAATAAGAAGGTAAAAATTCGATTTTTATATATTGAACAGCAAGGTAAAAATTCGATTTTTATATATTGAATAACAAGGTAAAAATTCGATTTTTATATATTGAATAGCGAAGTAAAAATTCGATTTTTATATATTGAATAACAAGGTAAAAATTCGATTTTTATATATTGAATAGCGAAGTAAAAATGTGATTTTTACATATGTAGAGAATACGGGCAGAGAAAGTGACAGGAGGCAAGAACGGCGAAGATTTCTCTAAATGAAGAGTCGTGGTGTTGGATTAGCAATTCGGTGAGAATTTCTCACTCTTTAATTTTATTTTTCTAGTTATATATATATAAAAATATATACTAGGATGCAGACGGTGTTTAGTAGCACCCGACACCCGTCATCCACAGACCATGGATGGCTTGTTTGTTTAGTTGTTTGGTTGTGTAGCTGGTTAGATTATTTGGTTTGAATTGAATTGTTTGGTGAAATGAAATTGATTTGATTGAAGTGTGAATGGTGTGGGCCTTCACTAGACTGGGGATAAGGCTAGGCCTTGTCCCGTTTCTAGTATCGTGCCGTTATGCCGCCGAAATTTTCTAAAAATAAGTTAGAAAAATAAAGATAACATTTTATTTAATAAATGAACCAAATAGAATATTCATAGGTTGAATAAAATAGTTTGATCGTTAAAAATATAATTTTTTAACGTGAATGGGAATAAATAAATATTCATTTATGAACCAGACGGTTTGTTTATGTACACCTATTTGAAGGACATTGATTGGGACGATAAATTTTACACATCGCCCAACTGCACAAATAAAAATCTGTGTTTGATTACTTGAAACCCCACACGGGTATTGGGATGATATTTGACGTACACTAATCCCGATTGTTTAGTTGTATGTCGATCGATTGATTGACAGGCTATTATAAGCGTTGAATATTTATATTTGATGCTTATACAGTGTAGAATGCACTTTGGGTGATGGTTGATTATTCATCGTTGTTGATATATACATGTGTTGTAGAAAATCCATATAATTAACATTATATGGTAATTGATTGGGCCTCATTCCAGTTTTGAAATAGAAATATTTGAAAAAGAAATATTTGAAAAAGAAATATGTGAAATAGAATATTTGAAAATAGAAATATTTGAAATAGAAATATTTGAAAAGGAAATATTTGAAATAGAAATATTTGAAAAAGAAATATTTGAAAAAGAAATATGTGAAATAGAATATTTGAAAATAGGAATATATGAAGCCGTATGGATTAGATTGACGCCATTTTGACGTGAACGATATTTATATCAATTTTATTCATTTTATAATGAATATCGAAAGTGACTTCAAAATCTGATATTTTGAAAAGAATTGAATATAAATAAATTCGAATTGAAAGTGAATATAAACGAATTCGAATTGAAGTTGAATAGAAATGAATTCGAATTGAAATTGAATTGAATTGAAAACGAACTGAAATTGAATGAGAAATCAATTTGAAATGAATTTAAAGTGAATTTAAATTGGAATATTCAATTTTGATTTAAAATTGAATATGAAGTTGAAACCGTTTTGAAAATGAATTTAAAACAATTTATAAAGCATGTTTTGAATTGAAATCGACGAAGTATATAATATATTTATTATATATATAATATATGGCCTGAATAGAACACGCCGCGCCGCGACAGTTCGCGAATTTCGACCATTGACTTCGAACGGATATTGCGGGAGATCCGACCGTCGGATTCTCCTAAAACTAGAACCGTTGGGTTCGTATCGAAAAGAGCTTTCTAACGAATATTAGAAATTAGAAATCTAACGGTTGGATTTGGAATTATGTCCAAATCAAATTTGGAAAAGGTCGCTGTAAGTGTAGTTCGATGGCCATTGATGGAAATCGACTGTACGGGCCTTGATAAAATTATTAAAAATAGTAATAATTTGTGTAAAATCATAAGAAATGATTTGGGAAAAATTGGGATGAAAAACTCCATATTTGAAAAGATAAAAATAGATTTTTTATCGAAATGAACTAGTTTTGAACTAGAATAGTAATTTATTTTAAAAATAAATAAATAAAGTGAGTTTGAAAAAGGGTTTTAAAAATAACCAGAATTTCCAATGATAGCATTGGAATGGATTTGAATCGAAATTGTCTTTGGATTATTTCGATGTTGGATTTCTGATGATACAGATATTGTTATGGGAATTTGAAAGATATATATATATCGTTATTTCCAATACGATATTTGTTAGTCGTAGAATTTGATATTGAATATAAGCCGGTATATTTTCTATTCAGAGCCTTGTATTTAATATCAAATGTGATTTGGGTTTGTCGTGAATGGTGTCTTCATTAACACTGCTCTTGAACCCAGTTGAGAAAAGATTAAATCTTTTTCTTTAGATTTAATGAAGTGTACCAATTAAATGATATTTAATTGAACTGACATTGATTTTTGGGTTTATCGTGGACAGTGTTTTAAATAACACTCGTTCTTTAACCTGATAATTAATGGAATGTGGTTTTGGGTTTATCGTGAACCGTGTTTTAAATGACACTGATTCTTTAACCCAGTTAACGATTAAATCTAAGTGGAGTTTTAATGAATCTTTAATTAGATTGAAAAGATCGAGAATGGAGTATCACCAGTTTTACTCCAGGCGATAGTTAAATCTTTAATTAGATTTGAACGTGAAATGGTAATTGAATTTACCGATAACACTGTGGTGTTAGATATGAAGTATTACCGGTTTTACTTCATGGGATGAATAGGTTGGGATTGGGAAATTAAAATAAATGATTACTTCGGTAAGGTTCGCTAATCCCGACTGGTTTGAATTGATATTCAAAAATAGATTAAAGAATAAATTTTAAAGAATTTATCTTTGATAAAATTAATGGGAACCTCTCCCTATGAATGTGAAATTTAGAAACTAACTGTCGGTTAGCCAAGCAGAATGGTTTTCTGGAACTGATCTGATGTTGGTTTCGACTTTCGGGGTTAATATTTGGGGAATTATTCTCTTGTTAATTTATGGTTAGTGACTGATGAATTGGAATGAGGCGTATGTTATGTTTGTGTAACACTTTTATAATATTTACGTGAGTTAATCAGAAAGACCGGGTTTATCCCATTCTGAATAACTGATACGACGATAAGTCGAAGATGAAGATGGTGGTTGAAGACCGGAGGTCTTCACGTCGTTTGGGTGATTACTGATGATCTTGATTGGGCTGTACACCCAAGAAGATGGAAATAGTTGGTGATCGTCCAGACGTACTTGGAGATCGATGGATATGCGGGGTACTAGGTGCCTCCGGTTTCGTTCAGACCCAGAACAGACTTGTAAATGGACTGTGTGTCTGACATTGGATTTTAGTCCGTGTGATTGATCTCTATTAAATATATATCTGTTTGGCGGCGGAGAATTTATTCTCTTGCTTAACGCCCTTCTCTGAGACGTACGAGCTCAGGGGTTATATATTGATGGATATCAAACGCATGGAGTGAATTGCCTGTGTGGCATGCCTAAGTGGCAATTGATCGAGGCTTCTGTTGAAAAGCAAAGTCTTGTGGTGATGATCAAAGCACAGCCTGTGTGGCACAGCTTTGTGTAACGTGAATTCGCGAGCCTCACACCCCGGTTATGAACCAAAAACGGGAGTGGACCTCAGGGAGGGCATGCGTTTCCTTCTAGCTAGGGTGGTGTCAGTGACCTACCAGCCCTGACATTTATATACTTTTCACCTGTGTGGTTGTTACTGTTGCGAGGTGCCTCGGTTAGATCGGACGATCCGGGTCCGATGGAGCCATTCGTTGGCTCATTTACGCCCCAAAGGGCGGGGAAACGCAGTGTTCAGGCATTTTAATCCACATCGGTGGACCGGCCCTGACGATCCAAGGGCCCACCTGTGTCTGGGTCCTGAGACACGGGCTAGAGCGTCTCGAATCGGTTGAGGACTATCTTTTGCCTCGGTTCACATACGGAAATCCAATTCCCAAACACTTTGCGATTTTGATTGTATAACCTATATATGGCGACATAGTGTTATGGGGCATTCATGCCGCCTATGATTGATACTTATGATTTGAAGTTGTTTTATACACTATGCACTTATAATAGTATCAAATGATTTGTTTTCAACGTATCAAGCATTCTTGGCTATTATAAGGTAAAAACCCTATCCTCCGGCTTGCGTTGCATTGTGTGATGGGAACTGGGTCTTATAATAGCTTCATCTTTCTTTACTTAGCATTGCGCCGTTTGTTTTATGCACTAGTATTCTCAGGAGGAAACCCGTTCCGTGTTATACGGCGTGGTCCCTTGATTTACCTAACTTTAAAAATAAAGATTAATAAATGTTTTAGTTCTCACACCAGTCACATGACTGACCTGGAGTTTATTGTTTTTAACCTAAACTCTGGGTGCCCCTATTTTGACACGGGCAACTAGTAGTTTTGGTTTTGCAGATTTATATTCGTAGGATCCTGGGTTACAGCTGGAATGATATCCGGAAAGCTTTGTATCTGTATATCTCCTCTAGTTGTGTATTGTATTATTTTCCGCTGCTATGTAATTTATTGTAATCTCTGATATTTCTGTGTAATATTTATTCATTTATACTCTATATATCCTTGTATTCTGATGCATTGTTGTAATATACAATGAAATGTTCTTTTATATGCGTTCTACTTTGTCGTGTTCTCAAAACAATCCGCGCTTTCCTCTTCTCTACGGAGACCGGGGGAGTTCGGGTCGTTTCATCGTGGTATCAGAGCTTTGGTTTACAGAGCTCGGGAACAAGACACATTAGAACCATACGAAAGAATTCATCAGATATTGGATTAGTAATATCCAACTAGAATGACTCATTAGAGATAGGATCAGTAGTATCCTAGAACGAGTGTGAAGAGTATATTTTTCAAATGAAAACAATTTTGTTTGAAAAATTAAAATCAATTATTCGTATTTGATTATTTATTTCATATTGATTAGGACAATCCAATATATAAAGATTTTGCGTATGCGCCTAGCTAGCGTGTATTCGAAGTTTTGATATATTGGATAGATATAGAGTTACACTCTAGTCACCCGGGGGTGATTCTGATGATTGATATATCATCATCAGAATTTATATTCGAGTGACGAACGTGTAATATCTATATA
The DNA here is from genome assembly GCA_030737875.1 of Allium sativum. NCBI lineage: Eukaryota > Viridiplantae > Streptophyta > Magnoliopsida > Asparagales > Amaryllidaceae > Allium > Allium sativum. The sequence goes on along the minus strand of CM060921.1, from coordinate 359,932,777 downwards.
TTTCCTATTGACTGGTGTGAGAACCAAAAATTAGAAAGGGCCTATTGTTGTGATTTGGCATCAAAAAATTGATTTTTGACTATGTATCAAAGTTATGAATTTCAAAAGCTAATCAACTAATTGAGTGATGGTTGTGTTGTTGATTATTGGTTGATTTATTAAATTTTTTAACCATGTAGCCTAAATGAATCAAATACTGAATTGTATTGAAAATTGGTCGCATTTGCTTGCATATATATGTACTTACATTGAACAGGTCATAGCAAGGAGGCTAGAGCAGAGAATAAAATTTGTTTGCCCGACAAATAGGTACATGTTTGCTATAATTTACTGTTTTGTTTGGGTGATGATGATTTTATGAGCCGATTGGCTAGCCGCTTGGCTTTTTCTTTTTCTTTTTGAGATCAGAAGGCCTATATGGCAATTTCGGGATTTTCCCGTGGCTCCCGGTGCAGGGGAGGTTATGGCGAAATTTTTCGAAAATTTAGGGTGTTAGCCAAACTTTTGAAGAATTTGAAAATTCTCAAAAACTGAAAAGTTGGAGAATGGAAGCCAGATCGAACGTAGAGTTGATTAATCAAACCACTTTCGACTTTGTTCCTTTTCGGGGACGAAAAGTTTTAAGTGGGGGAGATTGTAACAACCCGAAAATCTGGGCCAGTTTAAAAATTTTATTTTGGCAATTTTAATGAATTTTGAATATTTAAAATGAATCATTTTAAATAATATCGACGAAAATTTATTTTGAATATAATTAGAACGAATATATTTATATACGCCATCGTTAGAATATAATTAATTATATATAATTATAAAAGGAATTGAAAATGGCGCGGTAGTTCGATAATTCGATTTCAAACTTCAAATGAATGTACCGGTTGCAAAATAAACCGGATTTTAGTGAAACCAAAAATAATGGAATCTAATAGAGAATATCTTTCCAACGAATCCGAAAAATCAAAATTTCATAGCGGGAATCAAAAGATATGTCCAGTTGAAAATTCTGAATAGTCGCTATGGAATTCAGACCCTTAAAAATGGAAATTTTGCTAACGACCTCGGATTTCGACGAAACCACTTTTGTTGGGTCCGTGATGTCAAGTTATTGCTAGGTTTCAAATTTCATAATTTTTCGATTCAATATGTGAGCGTGGAAAAGGAAAACGCGTTTGACCAGTTTCAGTTGATTTTAATCGACTGGAAAATGGCCATTTTTCAAACTGTCTCAGAATTCGATGAAATTAGTTTTGTTAGGACCGTATCGTCAATACGAAGTTAGAAATAATTTTTCTGTAATTTTCGGGGCTCGTATGTGGCCCCGGTATATTGAAATGTGCATTCAAATTCAAAATATAAAGAATTATAATTTGATTTTGACGAAAACTGATCGAAACTATCGAATCAGCCTACGATACATATCCCATTGTGTTCAGGATTGGAGTAAAACGCTAGGGATGACAGGCGGTGGGTCTCATTTCGTGTTCGAAATAAAAAGTTGCTTTTTGAAAAATAAAATGAATTAAATATAAAATATATATTTTCAGAAAACCCCCTCCCTCTTTCATTTGCCCTCCCCATCGAATTCGATACCAAAAAAAAAACCCTAGAAAATTGAAGACCACCGCCCGTCGCTTGCCACCCCTCGCGCCGCCTCCTCCGTCCAACCTCCGCCCCCTCCGCCCCCCCACGCACGTTAGATCGGCCACTCTCCCCTCTGCTGCTCCACTCGTGCGAAGCCCCTTCTCCCATCGAAAAACCGCAACCGCACCACCCCGAGACGCCAACCACCCCTAGCCTCCGTTCAACCTCCGCCCCCCCTCCAGCTCCGCCGCCAAACAGAAACCCCCCCAGTCGACGAACACTGTAAGTTTATTTTATTTTTATTTCTTTATTTTATTTATATTGTTTTATCCGATTTTAATTAGGGGTTAAAATCTGATTTTTAAAGTATAAAAATATAATGTTTGAAGAAGATAAAGATTTATTTTATAACATTTAAAAAGATTTGATTTTTAATTTATAAAAAGGAATGGTTTTAAAAAAAATGTAAAAACATGATTTTTATTTTAAAGCAAAGCTAGGATTTTTATCGAAGTAAAAGAAGGATTTTTATTCATTGATTTGCAAAGTAAAAGAAAGATTTTTATTCGTTCATTAGCTAGGAAAAAGAAGTGATTTTTAAAAGTAAAATATAATCTTTATATTATAGCAAAGTAAAAATTCGATTTTTATATATTGAACAGCGAAGTAAAAATTCGATTTTTATATATTGAATAAGAAGGTAAAAATTCGATTTTTATATATTGAACAGCAAGGTAAAAATTCGATTTTTATATATTGAATAACAAGGTAAAAATTCGATTTTTATATATTGAATAGCGAAGTAAAAATTCGATTTTTATATATTGAATAACAAGGTAAAAATTCGATTTTTATATATTGAATAGCGAAGTAAAAATGTGATTTTTACATATGTAGAGAATACGGGCAGAGAAAATGACAGGAGGCAAGAACGGCGAAGATTTCTCTAAATGAAGAGTCGTGGTATTGGATTAGCAATTCAGCGAGAATTTCTCACTCTTTAATTTTATTTTTCTAGTTATATATATATAAATATATACTAGGATGCAGACGGTGTTTAGTAGCACCCGACACCCGTCATCCACAGACCATGGATGACTTGTTTGTTTAATTGTTTGGTTGTGTAGTTGGTTAGATTATTTGGTTTGAATTGAATTATTTGGTGTAATGAAATTGATTTGATTTATGTGTGAATGGTGTGGGCCTTCACTAGACCGGGGATAAGGCTAGGCCTTGTCCCGTTTCTAGTATCGTGCCGTTATGCCGCCGAAATTTTCTAAAAATAAGTTAGAAAAATAAAGATAACATTTTATTTAATAAATGAAACGAATAGAATATTCATAGGTTGAATAAAATAGTTTTATCGTTAAAAATATAATTTTTTAACGTGAATGGGAATAAATAAATATTCATTTACGAACCGGACGGTTTGTTTATGTACACCTATTTGAAGGACATTGATTGGGACGATAAATTTTGCACATCGCCCAACTGCACAAATAAAAATCTGTGTTTGATTGCTTGAAACCCCACACGGGTATTGGGATGATATTTGACGTACACTAATCCCGATTGTTTAGTTGTATGTCGATCGATTGATTGACAGGCTGTTATAAGCGTTGAATATTTATATTTGATGCTTATACGGTGTAGAATGCACTTTGGGTGATGGTTGATTATTCATCGTTGTTGATATATACATGTGTTGTAGAAAATCCATATAATTAACATTATATGGTAATTGATTGGGCCTCATTCCAGTTTTGAAATAGAAATAGTTGAAAAAGAAATATTTGAAAAAGAAATATGAGAAATAGAATATTTGAAAATAGAAATATTTGAAATAGAAATATTTGAAAAGGAAATATTTGAAATAGAAATATTTGAAAAAGAAATATTTGAAAAAGAAATATGTGAAATAGAATATTTGAAAATAGGAATATATGAAGCCGTATTGATTAGATTGACGCCATTTTGACGTGAACGATATTTATATCGATTTTATTCATTTTATAATGAATATCGAAAGTGACTTCAAAATCTGATATTTTGAAAAGAATTGAATATAAATAAATTCGAATTGAAAGTGAATATAAACGAATTCGAATTGAAGTTGAATAGAAATGAATTCGAATTGAAATTGAATTGAAAACAAACTGAAATTGAATGAGAAATCAATTTGAATTGAAATCAATTTGAAATGAATTTAAAGTGAATTTAAATTGGAATATTCAATTTTGATTTAAAATTGAATATGAAGTTGAAACCGTTTTGAAAATGAATTTAAAACGATTTATAAAGCACGTTTTGAATTGAAATCGACGAAGTATATAATATATATATATTATATATATAATATAATGGCCTGAATAGAACACGCCGCGCCGTGGCAGTTCGCGAATTTCGACCATTGACTTCGAACGGATATTGCGGGAGATCCGACCGTCGGATTCTCCTAAAACCGGAACCGTTGGCTTCGTATCGAAAAGAGATTTCTAACGAATATTAGAAATTAGAAATCTAACGGTTGGATTTGGAATTATGTCCAAATCAAATTTGGAAAAGGTCGCTGTAAGTGCAGTTCGATGGCCATTGATGGAAATCGACTGTACGGGCCTTGATAAAATTATTAAAAATAGTAATAATTTGTGTAAAATCATAAGAAATGATTTGGGAAAAATTGGGATGAAAAACTCTATATTTGAAAAGATAAAAATAGATTTTTTATCGAAATGAACTAGTTTTGAACTAGAATAGTAATTTATTTTAAAAATAAATAAATAAAGTGAGTTTGAAAAAGGGTTTTAAAAATAACCAGAATTTCCAATGATAGCATTGGAATGGATTTGAATCGAAATTGTCTTTGGATTATTTCGATGTTGGATTTCTGATGATACAGATATTGTTATGGGAATTTGAAAGATATATATATCGTTATTTCCAATACGATATTTGTTAGTCGTAGAATTTGATATTGAATATAAGCCGATATATTTTCTATTCAGAGCCTTGTATTTAATATCAAATGTGATTTGGGTTTGTCGTGAATGGTGTCTTCATTAACAATGCTCTTGAACCCAGTTGAGAAAAGATTAAATCTTTTTCTTTAGATTTAATGAAGTGTACCAATTAAATGATATTTAATTGAACTGATATTGATTTTTGGGTTTATCGTGGACAGTGTTTTAAATAACACTCGTTCTTTAACCCGATAATTAATGGAATGTGGTTTTGGGTTTATCGTGAACCGTGTTTTAAATGACACTGATTCTTTAACCCAGTTAACGATTAAATCTAAGTGGAGTTTAAATGAATCTTTAATTAGATTGAAAAGATCCAGAATGGAGTATCACCAGTTTTACTCCAGGCGATAGTTAAATCTTTAATTAGATTTGAACGTGAAATGGTAATTGAATTTACCGATAACACTGTGGTGTTAGATATGAAGTATTACCAGTTTTACTTCGTGGGATGAATAGGTTGGGATTGGGAAATTAAAATAAATGATTACTTCGTTAAGGTTCGCTAATCCCGACTAGTTTGAATTGATATTCAAAAATAGATTAAATAATAAATTTTAAAGAATTTATCTTTGATAAAATTAATGGGAACCTCTCCCTATGAATGTGAAATTTAGAAACTAACTGTCGGTTAGCCAAGCGGAATGGTTTTCTGGATACTGATCTGATGTTGGTTTCGGCCTTCGGGGTTAATATTTGGGGAATTATTCTCTTGTTAATTTATGGTTAGTGACTGATGAATTGGAATGAGGCGTATGTTGTGTTTGTGTAACACTTTTATAATATATACGTGAGTTATTCAGAAAGACCGGGTTTATCCCATTCTGAATAACTGATACGACGATAAGTCGAAGATGAAGATGGTGGTTGAAGACCGGAGGTCTTCACGTCGTTTGGGTGATTACTGATGATCTTGATTGGGCTGTACACCCAAGAAGATGGAAACAGTTGGTGATCGTCCAGACGTACTTGGAGATCGATGGATATGCGGGGTACTAGGTGCCTCCGGTTTCGTTCAGACCCAGAACAGACTTGTAAATGGACTGTGTGTCTGACATTGGATTTTAGTCCGTGTGATTGATCTCTATTAAATATATATCTGTTTGGCGGCGGAGAATTTATTCTCTTGCTTAACGCCCTTCTCTGAGACGTACGAGCTCAGGGGTTATATATTGATGGATATCAAACGCATGGAGTGAATTGCCTGTGTGGCATGCCTAAGTGGCAATTGATCGAGGCTTCTGTTGAAAAGCAAAGTCTTGTGGTGATGATCAAAGCACAGCCTGTGTGGCACAGCTTTGTGTAACGTGAATTCGCGAGCCTCACACCCCGGTTGTGAACCAAAAACGGGAGAGGACCTCAGGGAGGGCATGCGTTTCCTTCTAGCTAGGGTGGTGTCAGTGACCTACCATCCCTGACATTTATATACTTTTCACCTGTGTGGTTGTTGCTGTTGCGAGGCGCCTCGGTTAGATCGGGCGATCCGGGTCCGATGGAGCCATTCGTTGGCTCATTTACGCCCCAAAGGGCGGGGAAACGCAGTGTTCAGGCATTTTAATCCACATCGGTGGACCGGCCCTGACGATCCAAGGGCCCACCTGTGTCTGGGTCCTGAGACACGGGCTAGAGCGTCTCGAATCGGTTGAGGACTATCTTTTTCCTCGGTTCACAGATGGAAATCCAATTTCCAAATACGCGACTTTGCGATTTTGATTGTATAACCTATATATGGCGACATAGTGTTATGGGGCATTCATGCCGCCTATGATTGATACTTATTATTTGAAGTTGTTTTATAGACTATGCACTTATAATAGTATCAAATGATTTGTTTTCAACGTATCAAGCATTCTTGGCTATTATAAGGTAAAAACCCTATCCTCTGGCTTGCGTTGCATTGTGTGATGGGAACTGGGTCTTATAATAGCTTCATCTTTCTTTACTTAGCATTGCGCCGTTTGTTTTATGCACTGGTATTCTCGGGAGGAAACCCGTTCCGTGTTATACGGCGTGGTCCCTTGATTTACCTAACTTTAAAAATAAAGATTAATAATTGTTTTAGTTCTCACACCAGTCACATGACTGACCTAGAGTTTATTGTTTTTAACCTAAACTCTAGGTGCCCCTATTTTGACACAGGCAGCTAGTAGTTTTGGTTTTGCAGATTTATATTCACAGGATCCTGGGTTACAGCTGGAATGATATCCGGAAAGCTTTGTATCCGTATATCTCCTCTAGTTGTGTATTGTATTATTTTCCGCTGCTATGTAATTTATTGTAATCTCTGATATTTCTGTGTAATATTTATTCATTTATACTCTGTATATCCTTGTATTCTGATGCATTGTTGTAATATACAATGAAATGTTCTTTTATATGCGTTCTACTTTGTCGTGTTCTCAAAACAATCTGCGCTTTCCTCTTCTCTACAGAGACCGGGGGAGTTCGGGTCGTTTCACTTTGGTTGCTGCATGTAAACTTCTTCCTATAGATCACCATGTAGTAATGCATTATATACATCAAGTTGTTTCGTCTTCTACATTTTGCTAAGAGCAATAGTCATAATAATCCTTATAGTTGTTGGCTTCATAGCAGGTGAAAACGTTTCATTGAAGTCGAATCAAAATTGTTGTGTAAAGCCTTTAGTGACCAGTCTTGCTTTGTATTTAGATATACTTCCATCAGTATTCCTTTTCAACTTAAAAATCTACTTGCAGCTTATAATATTTTAGTGACCGGGTGTTGAAACTGGACTCCATGTCTTGTTTCAGATTAATCATCAAACTCTTCATTTATGTTCTGCTTCCATTTTGCATAGTTGATTGCTTCTTCGTAACTGATTGGCTATCTATTTTCATGTGATGTAACATATATTTTACGTTTAAGTATCCCACTTTTAGCTCTAATCACCATGTGATGGTTGTTGTTGTTCTTCATTTGTACCTGGTCTGACAGGCAATATTTTTTGATGTTCTTTGATTGTCATTAGCATCTTGCTCTTCCTGTTCCTTCATGCCAATTTCTGCAGTAGCTTCATGTTCATGTTTTAGTTCATAGTCACACATTAGATCATTGCTTCTATAACATATTCTTGTACTTGGTATAGAATTAATAACACGTGACTTTTCATGATTCAATTTCTGGTGTCCATTTTATGTTCATTCGGTTAGAGTGGGTGGTGGTATAGTTGTAGATGTTGGCTTAGTGACTCTTTTAGTAGTGTTGATCTCTTTTTCTACAAAAGGAAAAATGTTCTCGTTAAACACAACATGCCTACATATGTATATTCTACCACTGTTATATAGATATATTTCCCTTTCTGGTTACTTGGATAACCCAAGAAAGTGCATGGTATGGTTCTTAAACTTAACTTGTGTTAGTTGTATGGCTAAGACAGCGAAAACATAGGAAACCAAATGTTCTTAACTCATGATAATTTGGCCTAATTCCAAATAACATTTCATGTGGGGATTTATTTATTTAGAACTTTATTAGCTAATTTGTTTATCAGGTGCACTGATGTCGCAAATGCTTCAGTCCAAAATTTAAGAGCAGGGGTACTTGTGAGATCAATATTAAACCGGTCTCGATGATGTGTCCGTGTTTTATTGCAACAAGTCCATTTTTTTATATGTGTGTGGGCATGTAATCCAGTGCCTTATCCCTTTGTCATTAACGAACTTCTTTAGTGTTTTTAATTATGCACCCCATCAGTTTGCATTGCTTTGACACTGCATTTTATCTGTTTTTCTATGAACACCATAAAACTGCACTGTTACATTGCAAGCTTTTGATTTAAGTTTGAGAAAGTATATCCAGGTATGTCAAATTGTATAAATCCAGAAATGAAAGTATGCACCACTGATCAGTTTTGACTGGTGATAGACGAAATAGATTGTTGCAACTACATTGAGAGGGTTATATATAGTTTCTGAATCAAAAAAGGAAGCTTATGGCTCTTGCCTAATTGCCAATGTATACAAACATGACTATTAGGTAAATTCTGAATATGAATTCTATTATCATTCAGTATTGTTTTAAATTTTAGCACTAGAATGCCCAAATTTACAACACCAAGAATCAAATTCACTTCTTTTATTTTCAACATTAAACTTAACATTATTGCACCAATTCCTTCTCACTTCTTTTATTTTCAACATTAAACATAACATTATTGCACCAATTTCATCTCTTATTACCCTATTTTGCCCTGAGTTTGTATAGTCAATTGTCAAATCTACTGTGTAACAACACATCTTTATTAAATAAATCCCTAACTAGATAGAATCTTTGTGAAACTCAAAGTATACATTATTATCATTGGTGAATTATGAGACAATAATTTTTTTTCTAATTCTAGGGACTCTCAACAAATTGTTAAAATAAATTTGTCTCTTAGCATTGATGTAACCATCACCAGTATGAAATACACTTTGCAACGACCCGCATTTTACATATCAATCGATTGTAAAATAATTATATTTTATTCCCTAGTGGTCAGATCAATCTTAGATTTTTATATGTCATTCATGGGGATGTGCGACATGTCCACGATTTTTACCAAATTCAAGTATGACCATTTTGCCCTTAAGTATACTGTTTGAGACATAACTTTTTATAGGATCAAATCATGTGCTGAGATTGATTCTATTGGATCAGAGTGGTTGTTTACGATTCCGTAGAATGGCCATGTGAAGGATTTAGTTCAACGGTTTGGGAGAAATCGTTGTTTTAAGTTTCAACTTGTGTTTAGGTAGATTGGACAGTAGCTAATGGGCTGGTTAGCCAAACCCATTAGACCTAGGCCAACAAATATAAATAGCGGGACTTAGGAAGAGAATTAGGGTTACTCTCTTCATTCTAAATTTTAGGTTGAGCATCTTTGATTCTCCAGGTTCAGTCTAAAACCCTATTTCTCCATTTTCTTAAATCAAATTCATTGTGGATTGCATTTAGAAGATTATATCATCAAAAAAGAGGGTTAGATCACATCAAATTGCATCAAATTCAAGGGGTCTTAACGTTATCCAAATCTAAATTAATCAAGTTTGCATCAGATCTAGAAATTGGTGAGTGATGGATATCTCTTACGTGGAAGCTACAAATTATATGGGTAAACCAGGGCTATATTCATATGTTTTATGTTAAAATCACCTAGATCTGGTCATATATGTTTAACTCACACCTAGAAACCCTAGGAATACTTAATTTGATCATATTAACTAGATAACTGTTAGATTAATCATTTTTGTCATATGTTTAGATCCAAATCATGCTAGATCTCATGTTTATGATATGTTTATGAATTGTTCATGTTTGTTGTATGGATTGATGCTAGTTTTGGTTGATTTGATTTCATTGCTTGAGTTGTATGTTTGATTGTTTAACGTAGAATCATAGGATTGAAGAACAAAGCAAAATGGAGGTTCATATGATCGGATTCAGACGAAACTTGGCGGAGGCACTTTGGAAAACGAAGGAAGGGGCAAAAAATTTCATGCTAAAAAATTCTAAGTGCATTGGTCGGCACCAAGCCATGGGATTGCGTCGTATGGTAGTGAATTTTTATGTGTAGCATCATGGTGGTGAGTCGAAGCTACTTGTGAAATTTCAAGTCATTCGGAGTTGATTTGTAATGGGTCTAAGGTTGATTTCTCGAGACGTGAATGGGCCACCAAAAGCTTCATGAATGAATGTTGAAACAATTGGAGATTAGATCGGAAGAACACACTCGAGGTGATGAAGGACTAGGACCAGACACTTAGTCAAAATTGGCTAAGCGTGAGGGTCATCACCGACCCTTGAGGGATGGTCGGGTCGACATGAATTTTAACGAGCATGGCTAAGGTGGCTTCCTGAAGTTGATGGTGAAGTTTGGATTAAAACAGACTTCCGATGACTGATGCACAACTCAAAGATGAATGGTGTTTTTATTGCAAACTCAAGAAGGAGTGGTCGAAGCTAAGTTGATGTGACACTGGTTGTGGATGAAATACGATATAGTTCGATGAAGGGTTGACTCAGGTCGGAGTTCATCAGGGATGATATTTGTTGATTCAGGTAGTAGCTATCCAGGGATGACAATGGAATTAGTTCAAAAGACAGCTTGACTAAAAAGGTGAAATCGCCAAGAAGAAAGGCTCGATGAATTTAATGCGCTACGGAATCGTAGGTTATCGAAGTGTTCTAGCAGTCTTAAAGCAAAAGTATCGTAGGGACACCCATAAGGATCAGTTAGGATCGAGTACCTTGGATCGCTCAGGTAATAGTGGTCTAATTGTCTCAGGTAGGAGGCAAACATACGAGCCACGGTGGCGTATGGTAGTTTGTCTAGAACCGGGGTTTTCCATTAGCCCTTTTGACCGGTGAAATGGAAGTTTAATAACTGATGGATTCACGGCTGTAGTCGGTGATGGCTAGTAAACTGGATATTATGGGTGCTATGGTTGATTTTTTTTATGATTTCTTCTCTATTTTCTTTGGGTAGGCTATCACCATTGGATGTTGAAGAGAAGCGGGATTGGGGGTAGTCCTTTCCTATTTCTGATGTGACATGAAATGGATTGATTTCACATGTTAACTTGTTGGTTGCTGGGCAGATCAGTTGGTTGATCTTCCTATACTCATATTATCCTATGTAACTGTTATTAGCTATTTTATCGCTGATTAAAATTGTTCTCTGACTCAAGGTTTTATGTTTCCCTCTTATTACTTTGGGTTGTTCACCAATTTGGTTGTAGGTAGACTGAGTAGCAGGTGGAAGGTTTGGTGTCGGTATTGCTGTGCAGTAACGAGCAGGAGGCTGGCATATCATCGCTGTCTACTATTTATTAATTTATTTTCTATTCCACTGTGTGTTGATAATATTGTGACTCTAAGGGATGTAGTGAGGCATATTGTAATCAGAGATTTATGTATCGAGATGCTTTGTACCTAAGATTTTATGATTTTATGGAATTTTGATTCTTTGTTTAGTTGTGCTTCATTACTACATCCTATTGTGTATTTTATTATTATATATTATCCATGCACTGTAAGTTATACGACAGGTTATATTTTCAAATTACTGTACCCTGATGATCGTCCTGTATCGGCTTGACACATCATTTAATGCACTTCTCCTAGTTTGTGCAAGAGGTATGGGGGCGGTCGCCACATTTTGTATCAGATCTTTAGTTAATTAAATGATTTTATCCAAAGTTCACGAGCGTATAGACTTATGAGAGATGTATTTGTAATTTTTAATGGATGATTACTATATTACATACGCATATAGTATAACATGGTAGGTTAGTAAGCAGTTGAACACCAACGCGGCTTTCTCTATTGTGAATTGGCTCTCATTTCAGAGTAAGGATGAATCGATGAACTTCGAGACATGCTACTAGGAATGAGCCTGCGATTGGAGGGGTAGGTGATGATAGCAAGTCGGGAGCTGCAACTGCTATGCCCGATTATCCTAATATGTATGAGGCCATGATGGCAGCGATCATGTGGAGGATGCCCACTCCAAGAGTGGTAGTAGAGCAAGGTGTTCCTATGTAGGGGACTAGGGTTATTGATTTTGAGAAGCTCTGCAATGATTACGCTTCTCTAGGTGGCAAGACGTTTATTAGGAATGGAACAATCTGTTGAAGTTCAAAATTGGTTGGATACTTGTGTTCGAATTTTTGGAGACTTGGGAATCGACGATACAACTAAGAGGAAACTTGCATCGAGATAGCTGCAAGGACGAGTGATGGATTGGTGGAACTCTATTACTTTGGAAACTCTGGAGGAGCAGATTACTTGGGATCAGTTTAAGACTAAGTTTGAAGAGAAGTTCATTTGTACGGTCCAGAAATCAGTATTTTTTAAGAGGTTTGTCAATTTGAAGCAAGGCGGGAGGTCTACTGCTGAGTATGTGATGGTGTTTGAGGCTTTATCTAAGTATGCTCGTTCATATATCGAAACTCCTTATCAGGGGAACAATAAGTTTATTATGGGTTTGTATGAGAGTTTAGGGAAGCAATTAATAGACCATATTGACGAACTTTTTGAGAAATTGGTCGAGAAAGCTTTGAGAAAGGAGAGTTTGTTTCCTCAAAAGGCGAAGGCTGTTGTTGGGGGTAAGGAGGAAACGAAACCACAACAAGGTGGTGGTAATAAGAAAAAGTGGAATGGAAAACGGAAACAACAACAACGGAAAAATGGCCAGAAGAAGCCAAAAGCCAAGGTTACTTGTTTTTATTGTCAATACAAGGGCTTTTATTCTAATGAGTGTAAGAACCCTAAGGTGGAGGGAAAGTGTTATAACTGCGATAAACCCGAGCATGTGAGGAAGAACTGTCCAAAACCACCAAAAGGTAAGCCGATTGTGAGGGCATATGCTTTGGAGGTTGATCCATCTTCTTCGAGGGGTCCGACTGCGGAGAAGGGAAAGAATGTTGTTGTGAAAGGTACACTTTCTATTAAAGACGTTTCATTTCAAGTTTTGTTTGATACTAAAGCATCGCGTTCTTTTATTTGTAATGAACTTGTTTGCAAATTAGGTTTAGAACCTAAAATAGTTGATAGACCATTAGTCGTGACTAATTTAGTAGGTGGTTTGCCTAGCCTTCGTATGCTTTGTCATGGTCTAGTTTTATCGAGTTATGGTTTCTCTTTTGTGTGTGATTGTTTTGTTTTAAATTTTTCTGTGTTTGGAATTATTTTAGGTATGGACTGGCTCAACAAGTATGCGACTATTGTTGATTACGAAAGGCTCGAGGTGATAATCGATAATGTGGAAGGGCGAACGATGGTGATACATTGTCTACCAGAGGATGGAGTTCTGGTTAGCTTCTATATTCGCTTGTGATTCCACGGGATGGGTTGTCATTGGTGCCAATCATACGAGAGTTTACTGATGTGTTCGACGAAGTCAAAGGGATTCCGCTGCATCGAGAAATTGAGTTTCAGATTGATTTAGTGGATGGAGCTAGACCAATTGTTATGCCTCTTAGGCGGATAACACCTAAGGAACGGTGAGAGCTAAATGTGCAAGTAACGATCTTCTGAGTAAAGGATTCATTTGGAGAGGCGTATCTGAATGGGGTGTATCGGTTGTGCTTGCAACCAAGGTTGATGGATAGTTGCTATTATGTGTGGACTATCATGAGCTGAATAAGATGACCAAGAAGAACAAATATCCATTACCGAGAATATATGACTTGTTTGATCAGCTTCATGAAGGCAAGGTGTTTTCCCAAATGGATTTAGCAATGGAATTTCACCAATTGAGAGTGGCTAAGGATAGTGTGCCGAAGACTGCTTTTAGGACACCGCGCATACTTTATGAGTGGCTAGTGATGCTGTTTGGATTGACTAACGCGCTAGCATATTTTGTGGATCTTATGAATCGGGTTTTCAGGGATCAGTTGAACGAGTTCGTACTTGTATTCATTGAAGACATATTGGTTTACTCAAGGGATGAGGAGGAACATAAGACGCACTTGAGGAATTTTTTGGAAATCTTGCGAAAACATTAGTTGAAGGCTAAGTTGTCGAAGTGTCGCTTATGGAAGGAAGAAGTGAGGTTCTTGGGTCATGTCGTATCGGGACAAGGAATAGCGGTGGATCCCACTAAGGTAGCAGCAATACAAGACTGGGATCGAGCAAGAATGCGAATGACGTTAGTTGTTTCCTTGGTTTAGCTAGATACTATAACTGATTTATAAAGGATTTCTCTGAGATAGTTGCACTATTAACCGGATTTCGTGTGGGATGCAAAGTGTGAGCAAGCCTTTGAAATTTTGAAAGAGAGATTGATAAGTGCTCATGTGTTGACTATTCCCAATGGGAATGAAGAACTGGTAGTATATACTGATGCATGTGGCACTAGACTTGGAGTGGTGCTAATGCAAAAGGATAGGGTTGTGGCTTATGCAAGTCGATAACTGAAGTGGCACGAAAGAAATTACTCGACTCATGATTTAGAGTTAGCATCGATAATGTTTGCTCTGAATATTAGGAGGCATTATTTTTTGGGAGTTAGGTTCGAGTTGTTTACGGATCAAAAGTTGTTGAAGTATCTTTTCTACCAGAAGGATTCGAGTCTTCAGCACCAACGATGGTTAGACTTTTTGGCATCATACGATTTTGGATTAGCCTATACTCCAGGAATAGGTAATGCAGTAGCTGATGCATTAAGTAGAAGACATGCGAGTTTGGAAGCCATGTTCATGGAATGGAAACATCTCGAGTATTTGGCCGGATTTGACTTTAGACCTCACAGTGAGTTAGAACCCGAGATGTTAACAAGCTTATTTATTAGATCGACTCACATGAAAGGATTGGCAAAAGCCAAAAGCGAGATGATAAGTTTATGGAAATCGTTCGAAGGTCAGATATGTGAGTAGATCCAAAGGAGATTAAGGATTTTGAAGTCGACCAAGATGGTTGGCTTCATAAAATGGACAATTGGTTGTTATTGATATAGATGGATCGAGAGATGAGGTTCTAAGGGAATGTCATCTCTCTAGATTGGCGATACATCCAGGAGGTAATGAGATGTATAGAGATATGAAACGAGTCTACTATTGGGAAGGTAAGAAACGGGATGTCAGGAAATTTATCTCGAAGCGTCTGAATTGTCATTTGGTTAAAGATGAGAAAAAGAAGCCGAGCGGATTGTTACAACCATTGGAAGTTTCTACGTGGAAGTGGGAGCAAATATCGATGGATTTTATTGACGGATTACCTAAGACAAGGGCAGGGAATGATAGTATTTGGGTCATCGTGGATCTTTGACTAAAAGCACAAGATTTATTCATGTCAGATCAACTAGGACTGAATCGAAGTTAGCTGAATCTTATCTTAAGTGGATAGCTCGATTCCATGGGATTTCGAAAATCATGGTTAGAGATCGAGATCCGTTATTCACCAGTGGATTTTGGAAAAGTTTGCAAGAGACAATGGGAACCGAACTATGTTTGAATACGACTTATCATCCCTAGACAGATGGTAAGACTAAAAGGGTTAATCGAGTATTGAAAGATCTCCATATATCTTGCATATTTGACTTTGAGGATCATGGGAAGATCATCTACATTTAGTCAAGTTTTCTTATAATAACAGTTACTAGTCAAGTATTGGAATGGCACCGTATGAAGAGTTGTACGACAGGCCGTGTAATTCTCCATCTTGTTGGTTAGAATCTGGCGAGAAGTTAGTATTTGGGCCTGAAATGATAAGAGAAACAACGAATAATATTGATATCGTCCGGCAACGAATGAAGATAGCCCAAGATTGTTAGAAGAGTATGCCGATAAGCTACGAAAGGTTTTGGAATTCTCAGTTAGAGTTGGTGTTTGCTAAGATTTCACCTGTAAGAAATACCTTTGTTTTGGGAAGAAAGGAAAATTATCACCAAGGTTTTTGGACCATTTCCGATTATCGAGCGTAGGAAAGCTTGCTTATAGATTGGACTTACCTGAGAAGATGGCGAGTGTTCATAATGTTTTCCATGTATCATGTAACGACATGGCCGAGGAATTTCACCTCTTCTTGCTAGAATATGCATTTGGATGGCTTTCAGCACATTTCTTCGCAAAATCTCCAAGACTTCTCTCAGATGATGTTCGTGCTCAACAGTGGATTTTAAATAAAATAATCCTCGCACAATTATCATTAGAAATATAGAAGACAGTGGTTGAAGACCGGCGATCTTCACATCGAATGGACGACTACTACTAATGCCGTGGACTGACTTGCTCCCAGGAAGGGGTTGAAGCAGTAGTTGTCTGGACGTATGTGTTGATTGTCCGGATAAGCGAGAACCTCTCGGGTATCTCCGGTTTCGTTCAGAACCAGAACAGACTTGTAAATGGATGCGTGTCTGACGTTGGAATTTGTTTCATGTAATTAAATCGATTTTTATTAATGTATACCTGATTGGTGGTGGAGAGTTTATTCTCTGCTTAACACCCTAGTATATGTTAATAATTATTGATAGCATGGCGCGAATTATCAAGGTGGCACGCCAAGATGCAGATGATCAAGGCTTTGTTGAAAAGCAGGCCTTGTGGTTGATGATTAAAGCATAGCTTGTTTATACATAGCTTTGTGTATAGCGTGACTTCGCGAGCCTCACACACCGGTATGAGTCAAAAACTCGATAAGGACTTCAGGGAGAGCACACGTTTCTTTCTAGCTAGGAGTGGTGTCAGTGCTTAAACTGGCTGGCATTTTACTTATGTGGATGATGGATTGAGGTACCTCGGATTTATAGGTTGTTAGTGGCCATATGGAGGTTCAAAGGAACCAGGAAGCGTGTGTTCAGGCATAACTAATCCGCTACCGTTAGGTAGGGACCGGCCCTGAAGATCCAAGGGTTCGCCAGAGTCTGGGCCCTGAGGCATTTGCTAGAGTGTCTCGAATCGAAGAGGATGATCCCTAGCCTCGATTTCATGACAGAAACCCAATTTCCAATATGACATTACGGTCTTGGTTGTAAATTATATATGGCGACATAGTATATGATACCTATGCCGTCTAGGTTTGATACATTTATATTGAAGTATTTTAAAACTACTTAGACACTAATAATAATATTAAAAATATTATTTTATACGTATCAAGTCATGTTTGATCATTATAAGGAAAAACTCTATCCTCCGGTTTGCGTTGCATTGTGTGATAGGACCTAAGTCTTATAATAATTTCATTTTTTAAAAGTCATTTCGTTGTTTTTGTATAAACTTTATTAAATCATGCACTGGCAATCAAATGGAGTAAACCCGTTCCGCGTTAGCGGTGTGGTCCTATGATTCGCCATATTGATAGTTAGTGTAGAATGATTTCTCATACCAATCCCACGACTGACTCGATGTTTGTTTCACTTTGCAAACACGGGTGCCCTCTATTTACACGGGCAGCCAAGTAGCAGGTTTTTAGGAAGACATTTTCTGGATTGAAGACTGCTTGGAAGAAGAAAACGAAGACTCTCCTTTTATCTTTATCTTCTGCTTTAGAGACTTTATTCCATTCTGTATTTTGATGTACGTTTGGAGTTGGGACTTATCTCCTTTATTCAGACTTTTATTTTGCCAAGTTGTATCCTGTAAAACTGCGTACTCTGTGGTTCTGTTGATGTGATGTTTATGACATTTATTTCTCCGCTGCAATAATTATGTGTTATGATGCTATCTGTGATTTGTTATTGTTATAAATATGTTGTATTCCAAATGATTATCCTTACTTTCGGTCCAAGGAAGTTTGGGGTTATCACATATCATTTCTAAGGAAGTTTGTGCACGACTTGAATGTTATGGTAACTCTTAATCAGCTTGAAGATTTTGAAGTCAATCCCGAAGTTTCTAGGCCTTATAAGTTGCTTCGCGTTGTGGGGAATGGAACGAAAAAACTTAGGAGGAAGGTTGTTAAGCTAGTCAAGGTAGAATGGAGGGAGGACGAAGATGATTGCATGTGGCAAAATGAAAGAGAGTATGAAGTTGACCATCCAGAACTATTCGAGTGGTATGTCCTATATATTGTATCTTACTTATGTCATTGTGTCTTGTGCTATTAGAATTCTGCATGCTAGGATAGAATTTTGATTGCATGGATTGTTGAATGCTAGATTGGATGGTAGATTGGCTATTCGTGGATGGTAGGCATGCGGGATGTTTTGTTTGCTCATGATTGCTTGGGATTTCGGGGGCAAAATTCCTAAAAGGGGGGAATGTAACGACGCGTATTTTACGTATTGACCGACTGTAAAATAATTATATTTTATTCCCTAGTGGTCGGATCATTCTTAGATTTATATATGTCGTTCATGGGGATTTGAGATGTGTCCATGATTTTTGTCGAATTCAAGTATGACTATTTTTCTCTTAAGTTTACTGTTTGGTCCATAAATTTTGGTAGGGATCAAATTAGGTGCTGAGATCAATCCCATTGGATTAGAATGGTTATCTACGATTCCGTAGAGTGGTCACAAGAAGAATTTGGTCCAGCGGTATGGGAGGAATCGCTATTTTAAGTTTTAGCTTGTGTTTATGCTGACTTGTCAGCAGCTAATGGACTGTTTGCCAAAGCCATTAGGCCTAGGCGAGCAGATATAAAAAGAGGGACTTGGGGGAGAGAATTAGGGTTACTCTCTTCATTCTAAGTTTTAGATTGACCGTCTATGATTCTCCACGTTCAGCCTAAAACCCTATTTCTCTATTTTCTTCAATCAAATTCATTGTAGGGTGCACCTAGAAGAGTAGATCATCATCAAAGAGGGTTAGATCACATCAAATTGCATCAATTTAAGGGTTTCAGCGCTATCTAGATCTGAATGCTTCAAATTTGCATCAGATCTAGAAGTTGGTGAATGATAGATATCTTTCACATGGAAGCTACGGATTATATGGGTAAATTAGGTTTTTATTCATATGTTTTATGTTAAAGTCACCTTAAATCTGATCATATATGTTTAACTCAGACCTACAAACCCTAGGAATACTTAATTTGATCATATTAACCGAATAACTGTTAGAATAATCGTGTTTATCATATGTTTAGATCCAAATCATGTTGATCTCATGTTTATGATACGTTTATGTTTTGTTTATGAATTGTTCATGTTTGTATGATCATTGCTGTATGGATTAATGCTTGTTTTGGTTGAATTGATTTCATTGCTTGAGCTGTATGCCAAATTGTTTGCCATAGTATCATAGGATTGAAGACCGGAACAAATCGGAGGTTCAAATGATCAAATTCAGACGAAACTTGGTGGAGGCTCTCTAGAAGACGAAGGAAGGGGCACAAAATTTTTCATGTCCAAACATGATAAGTGCATGGTTCGGCACTGACCATGGGATTGCGTCGTATGGTCATGAATTTTTGTGTGTAGCATTGTGGTGGTGAGTCGAAGCTACTGGTGAAATTTCAAGTCATTCGGAGTTGATTTGTGATAGGTTGAAGGTTGATTTCTCGAGACGTTAATGACCAACAAAAGCATCATGAATGAATTTTAGAACAATTCGAGATTGGACCGCAAGAATGTACTCGAGGTGATGAAGGAGTAGGACTAGTCACTTAACCACAACTTGCTAAGTGTAAGGGTCGACACCGACCCATGAGGGATGGTCGAGTCGACATGAATTTTGGGGAGCATGGCTAAGGTGGCTTCCTGAAGTTGCTAGTGAAGTTTGGATTGAAACGGACTTCCGATGATTAATGCGAAAATCAAAATGAATGATTCTTCGATTGTGAACTAAGACAGGAGTGGTCGAAGCTAAGTTGATGTGACATTGGTCGTGAGATGATATACGAAATAGTTCGATGAAGGGTTGACTCAGGCAGGAGCTAATCGGGGGCGATAATGGTTGACTCAGGTAGGAGCTAACTAGGGATGATAATGGAATTCAAGAGGCAGCTTGACTAAAAAGGAGAAATCGCCAAGAAGAAAGGCTCAACGAATTTGATGCGCCAAGGAATCATTGGTTATCGAAGTGTTCTAGCGGACTCAAAGCAGTGGTATCGTGGGGACGCCCACAAGGATCAGAAAGGATTGAGTACCTTGGACCATTCAGGTAAGAGTGGTCTAGTTGTCTCAAGTAGGAGGCAAACATATGGTTTATGATGGCGTATAGTAGTTTGGCTAGAACTGGGGTTTTCCATTAGCCCTTTTGACTAGTGAAATGCAAGTACGATAAATGATGGATTCACAACTGTAGTCGGTGATGGCTAGGATATTGGATGTTATAGATGCTATGTTTTTTTATGTTTTCTTCTTTATTTTCTCTGGGTAGGCCAATCACCGTAGGATGTTGAAGAGAAGAAGGGTTGGGGGTAGTCTTTCCTATTTCAGATGTGATATGTGATGGATGGATTTCACATGTTAACTTGTTGATTGCTGGGAAGATCAGTTGGTTGATCCGCTTATACTCATATTATCTTGTGTAACTGTTATTAGCTATTTTTTTGCTCACTAAAATTGTTGTCTGACACAAGGTTTTATGTTTCCGTCTTACTACCTTGGGTTGTTCACCAATTTGATGGTGGGTAGACTAAGTAGCAGGTGGCAGGTTTGATGCAGGTGTTGCTGTGCGGTGATGAGTAGGAGGCTGGCGTATTATTAATATATACTATTTAGAAATTTCTTTTCTATTTCTGTTGTATGTTAATGTTATTGAGACTTCGAGGGATATAATAAGGTATATTTTAATCAGATATTCATGTACCGAGATGCATTGTACCCAAGATTTTATGTTTTATGGAAATTTGATTCTCTGTTCAGTTGTGCTTCATTACTATATCCCGTTGTATATTTTATTATAATATATTATCCGTGCGTTGTGAGTTATACAACAAGTTCTGTTTTCGAATTACTCTACCTTGATGGTCGTCCCGTATCGGCCTGACATGTCATATGGTGCTCTTCTCCTTAGTTTGTGTAGGAAGTATGGGGAGGTTGTCACACACTTATAGTTTCACTAGTTCCCATGCATATAAAATGCATACTTGTGTAGTTTTTGGTACCAAAGTTGAGATTTTGTAGTTTGCTAGTAACATGATTTGGCGTACCCGAATTTGAATACTAGTCTTCAACATTAATTTCTTCTAATTTGACAGAGTCATTAGTATTAATGGTCTACATTCTTGTGCCTTCAGTAATGTTTCTTGGCTGGTTTAGTTAGGTCATGTTAATGTTTGGACCTTTCTAACTATTTTGTCCTTCTATATGACATTGTAGTTAGAATTAAATCAAAAATAACATTGGCTTGCAACTTGCCCAAACTTCTCACAAATCTAACGTTTGACCCTATTGTTATTGTTCCGTTTGTTTCCTCTACCTCTGCCTTCCTTTTTGACTTTGTGTTTCAAACTTGTTGTTCTGCTTAAGATTGTTCCTCTGTTGATTTTTATTTCTTGATGTGGTAGTATAATTCACTGAGTATACATACTGCTTTAATCTTCTTTTCTCCATTCTTCCTTCATGTACCAAGAGAGTCGAATGCACATATTGAAGGTCAGGGATGGCCTTTTATGATGCAACGAATTTCACAACTGATTCATACCCGCCCCCTAATCCATTTGTAATGTACAATACTTTTTCACTTTCTGAAATTTTATGACCAATTATGCCAAGTCGATCACCAAATGCCTTGATCTTCATGTAGTAGTCACTCATTGTCATATTTTATTTTCTCATTTTTTGAAGTTGCCTTTTATAGTGCATGATCCTTGTAGCGGATTGTGAGTTGAATGTATGTTCAACTGCAGTCCATATCTCATATGACGAGTTGCATCTTATGATTTGAGACACTAAATTAATTCTTACCCATGAAGCTAGCAAACTATCTTGTTTTTGAAATATCACATGTTCTTGATTACTAAAATCATAACAGTGGAACTTTAATTGTGCCCTTGATGAATCTTAAAGCCCATACCCGATTAGAGCGGTTTTAACTTGAAACTTACACAAGAGATAGCTATATTCACCAAGAGAATATTGATAACATGACTTTCTGCTTAATCATTACGGTAGACAGTGTCGTAGATGTTGGAGTTGCATACCACTTCTTGATGTTTCAAGGACAACATCTTATATCAGAATGTAAGACAACCAACGGCAGGGAAATTGTCAGAAATTGCATCCAAGAAAAGTCTCAAGAAAATGAGACAGAAGGTAGGAGAAAAGAAGGGATTAACGAATGAAAATACAGATTCTTGGATAGCAGTGCACACTTGTGGTCACTGCAACCAGAAATGATAAGAACAGATAATCAATACAATGCAGTTGAGGAAGAAAATGATGAA
Organism: Allium sativum; assembly: GCA_030737875.1. Classification (NCBI taxonomy): domain Eukaryota; kingdom Viridiplantae; phylum Streptophyta; class Magnoliopsida; order Asparagales; family Amaryllidaceae; genus Allium; species Allium sativum. The sequence goes on along the minus strand of CM060921.1, from coordinate 359,910,398 downwards.
GTTTCTCTGATTCTTCTTCTAGCGAGGTGGTGTATGGTCGATGAACACAAAAGAACAGTGATGCACTAAGAAAGGTAAGCCTCCAATGATGAAAGCTTTCTGAGGAGCAATCAATTCGATTCCCGCTTTTTTCTTTAGTAAACGCATGCAATGGATTTTGTACGATGAAAATATTTATATGTTGTCTTTTTTTGATATTGGCTCTAGTACCATAAAAGGAAAATTGTCTCTTATTAATTTTATTAGAAGTAGTTGTGAGACAATTCGATAGCAAATACGATAAAGAACTAGTTATTTATATACATACTTAACTAGTTACATGGGCAAAAAGATAACAAAAAATATTGGACAATATGACAAGTGGGATACAAATATTGACCCATATATCAACGGATAAATGGAGTTGTGCTTATATAAACCTTTCACTTTATTATAATAGTACAAAAAACATATAGAAATGATAAAGAATAAATGAAGAAAAACTTAGGTGGTGTTCTATTTATTTTTTGTTTTGTATTTTGAGTTTCAACGTTAACTACAAAATTCGAAAGAGTGAATGGACGATGAAGGAGATAGAAAGAAGATGGAGGGAGTGACTGAGAGGTTAGAGGGATGACAAAAGGATGAATTGTCTGTCATTCGTACGTTGTTTCTCAAAGAATGGAAAATAAGGAAATGTTGTTTTCCATTTTGTATGTTAACTTCATTTTCATAACCATCATTTTCCACTGTTTATGTAAGTCGCTTGCAATTTTGTATTGGTAAAAACCGAAAACTAAAAAGGGCGAATCGAACACACCCTTAGATTCTGTTATAGATAATAAAGAAACAAAGATATATGGTAGCATGGATTTCCAATTCAATCAGTGTAATGTTTTCCTCATTGGAATACCTAGCATTTCATCAAATAGTAGGCAATACAATAACTCAAGGGTAAATGAGACAAACTTGAACAGTATTATAAATCAGGATTATGGATATGCTGAAAGCAGAAAGCTAATTGAAGAAGATACCCAAATCACTTTTTAAAATGTAACGGAAGTGTGAAAATCCATATGTTGACGATTATCAAAGGAAGAAAAGAAAGTGCAAGGCAAGAGACTAAATAAATATATAGGCTCCTGAACCTAGTATCCCAGTGCACCAGATCCATGTTCAGTCATAATAAATGAATATATATACCATATAAACAATCATATAATTTTTAGGCAACATAATAAGAATAAAGATATCAATATTGTAATGGATTTGGTACTACACACTGAAGTAAAAGAAAGTAGCACACTGTAATGACCCGCATTTGCAGAGGTATTATAATTAATTTATTTAATTATATAAACAGTGATATAGTGAATTAAATGGTGGATTAATTAAATAATAGTGAATATTAAATTTAAAATAATAAATTAAATAATACATTAAATTATGAAATAATCAGAATGGGCTGAAATGGCGATATGGTGTGAACTGGATCATTTGTGATATTAAATTCAGTTTAGAATTGAATTTGAATAACGAATATATTATTTGAACGACAGTTTGAATGTATAATTATATTATAATTAAAATCGAGCTTGAAATGGCGCTGCAGTTCGTAATTTGGCGATTTGAACTTCAACTGAATGTACATGATTTGTTTTAAGCCGGATTTCTGTGAAATAAGAAATGTATGCAGCTGGTGAAGTAATTCTTTCTAGTGGAAGAGAAAAATCAAGATTTTTCGTGTAGATTTTGATTTATGTCCAAATCAAATTTTAGAAAAGTCGTTGTGGAATTCCTTTATAATTTATAAAGGGATTATTTATATTTTAAAAAGGAATTTCAATATAAATCGAATATCGGGTTGACCCAGATTTGAAATATCAAGTTAGAAATTCATATAGGAATATTCTAGAGTTCTATGGTATTCCACTGTGAATATATACGACAATATTTATTTATAAATATTTAATTTAATTATATTTAAATATATTTATATATTTAAATGGAAAAAATAGCCACTTTTGCAAACGAAGTCGGAATTTGACGAAACTAATTTTGTTGGATCCGCAATGTCAAATAGTTGTTAGATTTCCAGTTTCGTGATTTTTAGAGTTAGTATGTGGCCACACGTATTTTTAGAGTGAAAAACAGTCAGTATTTGGACGGTTAAAAATACGCTGTGTGAGCAAACGGAGTCGGAATTCGACGAAACCAGTTTCATTGGGACCGTAATGTCAAACTCTAGCTACATGTTCAGTTTGGTGATTTTTGGGTATCGTGTGTGATCACACGATTTTTCTAGAAAGCAAGAAAGAATATAAAGTGAAAATAAAACTAAATTATCTCATGAAAATATCTTAGGAAAAATATCTAAACCTTTCCCCTATAAATATATAACTCCCTAAACCTAATTGGGTATTTTCTGGTCAAAGAAAACAAAGCCGCCGGTTCTCCAATCTCAAACAGCAAAAAGGTGAGTATATAAATCCTTAGAAATTGAAATATAAAAGCTAAAATCATGGAATACATATATTTGTGAACACTAAGTTGTTCTATTCATCTCTATACAGGTCTGTGGTTGTTCGACAGCTATTATTGTCGCACTAATTTTGCAGCGTCATTAATTAGGGTTGGAAATAGGTCGAGTTCAAAGCAGCGATGATTGAATCCGATGTTGTAGTGATGTTTATGGGAGTGAGGGCTTCGATTTGTGAATCGTTGGTAAGAAACGAAGGGATTTTAGTTCGATACCTGCTGTGTATCACGAGCAGGAGAGGTTCGACGAAAATGAAGTGAGGGGTTCGAATTTAGCAAGAATGATATGAAAATGAAGAGGAGATGATGGAGTGAATTTTGGTATTTCTCTCGCGATTTTTAAGTAACGGTAGAAGGAGGATGGGATTTTAGAAGAATCGGCAATGGAAATGTGGAGTAGAGGAGTCTGCGTCGTCATTTCCTGGGAGGAAGAAGAAGATAGGCGCATCGGTAGGTTAAAGGAAGGAAATGGGCCGGAATAAGGAAGTAAGCCCAAATAGAAAATAATTAAGTTTTATTTTAAATTTAAATAGTATTATAACTTGTAAAAATCATATCTCCTACATACGATATCAGATTGGCGAACCGTAAGTTGCGTTGGGATCGTATGGATGAGCATTCCGCAATGAAACTGACTGGAAGTCCATTGGAGCTTGTTTGAATTTATAGCAAAATAAATTGTTTGATTCAAATCAAACAAACAGTTTATCGTTCTTTAACGATGAACTTCCAATGTGAGTAACACTCACCAACTCTGAACTGTTCTATTTTATAACCTATATTTAAACTGATAAATGATGACTGATTGCTATGTGTTAACTGTTTGGTTGAGTTGCTTATGTATTGACTGAAATTATAGATAACGATATACATATATATCGTTAATCGAATATTGATTCTGTTTATCAGAATATGTTATACTCGTATTGTTTAACATCTATGATGCAGGGAAACAGGTTGGAGGGACCCAACTGGGTTCCTCAATATATAAATATTGTTTTGTTTTATATATTGTGTTATACGATGTGATATGAAACCTGCCGATGATTTTATATGAGTGAATGGTACTGATCATTGTTATATGGTATGTTAAATACCATAACATACCGGAACGTTGATAAGGGAATTTTCAAAGTGATATTTGAAAATAAAATATTTATAAAATCAGAGGATTTTATAAAAGAAAATGTATTTATAAAATCATGGAAGATTTTATAAATGGGAATATTATAAATAGTAAATATTTATAAAAAGGGTATTTATAAATGGAATATTTATAAAGTGAACTATTTATTAAGATAAATAAGTAAGACATTTTAAATGGATTATTTATTTGGTAAATAAATAAGTTATAAAGGGTATGTGTTAGGAGATAAATAGAATTTGTAAAAAGAAAACTATTTATAAAATCAGAGGATTTTATAAAGGAAATATTTGGCAAGTCAAATAGAATTGAAATAGAAATATTTGTAAAACAAATATAAAAGAGATATTTATTTAATAAATAAATTAAATTGAAATGGAATATTTATTTAAGAAATAAATAGAAGTATAAAAGGATTTATTTATTTAGAAAATAAATAGATAAATCGAAAGAGAAATATTTGTAAAATATTTACAAATGAAATCAAAGAGGAAACATTTGTAAAACAAATATAAAAGAAAATATTTGTGGCACAAATGGAAGTTATAAAAACGAGATATTTATTTAGAAAATAAATAGAAAGATAAAAAGGAAATATTTATTGGTTAAATAAATAGAAAGATAAAAAGGAAATATTTATTGGTTAAATAAATAGAATTGAAAGGAAATATTTATTGGTAAAATAAATAGAAAGATAAAAAGGAAATATTTATTGGTTAAATAAATAGAATTGAAAGGAAATATTTATTTGCTAAATAAATAGAGTTAACCAGTTAGAGATAATCGATTAGAGTTAGGGTTGACCAGTTAGAGTTGATCAGTTAGAGTTAACCAGTTAGAGTTCAAGTTAAACAATATAGTAATTAAATGTAGTTAATCAAATTAGAATAAATCGATTATAGTTATTCGAAAAGGAGTTATCAAATATTTGTTATTCGAATCAAAAGGAGTTATCGAATATTTGTTATTCGAATCAAAAGGAGTTATCAAATATTTATTATTCGAATCAAAAGGAGTTATCGAATATTTGTTATTCGAATCAAAAGGAGTTATCGAATATTTGTTATTCGAATCAAAAGGAGTTATCGAATCTAGTTATTCAAAAGGAGTTTATCGATTTTAGTTAATCGAAAGAGAAAATCGAATATTATTTATTCGAAGAGTGTTAATCGAATATAAGTACTCGAGAAGAGTTAATCGATTAGAGTTAATCGTGTTAGAGTAATTAAATTAGAGTAAATCGAAAAAGGAGTTATCGAATATAGTTTATTCGAATAGAGTTAAAGGAGTTATCGAATATAGTTTATTCGAATAGAGTTAAAGGAGTTATCAAATATAGTTTATTCGAATAGAGTTAAAGGAGTTATCGAATATAGTTTATTTGAATAGAGTTAAAGGAGTTATCGAATATAGTTTATTCGAATAGAGTTAAAGGAGTTATCGAATGTAGTTTATTCGAAAGGAGTTAAGTGAAAAGAGTTAATCGATTAGAGTAAATCAAACAAGTTAATGTGATAGCCCGTAACTTCCCCGGTAAGGAAAGAACGGATTACCTTGAGAACATGACAAAGTTGAACGCAAACAGAAGAACATTTCATTGTTAATTACAACAATTCCATCAGATACAAGAAAATACAGAGTATGAATAAATATTACACATTCGATAAATATCAGAGATTTAAATACAGTACTGCAGCAGAAAAATAATACAAAACACAACTGAAAGTAATACACGGATACAGAGCTTTCCGAGCATCGTTCCAGCTGTAAATCAGGATCATGTGAATATAAATCTGCAAAACCAAAACTACTAGCTGCCCATGTCGAAAATAGGGGCACCTAAAGTTTAGGTTAAAACAATAAACTCTAGGTCAGTCATGTGACTGGTGTGAGAACTAAAACAGTTATTTAAATCTTTACTTCAAAAGTAAGGTAAATCAAGGGACCACGCCGTATAACACGGAACGGGTTTCCTCCCGAGAATACCAGTGCTTAGAATAAACAACGCAATGCTTTTTCGAAAAAAAATGAAGCTATTATAAGACCCAGATCCCATCACACAATGCAACGCAAGCCGGAGGATAGAGTTTTCCCTTATAATAGCCAAACATGCTTGGTATGTTTAAAACAAATCATTTGATACTATTATAAGTTTATAGTGTCCAAACAATTTCAATCATAAATATCAATCATAGACGGCATGGGTGCCATATATCATGTCGCCATGCTAGGCTCTACAAATAAAGCCGAAATATCTCGTATTGGAAATTGGATTTCCGTCATGAGTCGAGGCAAGGGGCAAGCTCCTCTCCGCTTCGAGACACTCTAGCAAATGTCTCAGGACTACACACAACCCTTGGATGCTTCAGGGCCGGTCCTCCCTTACGTTTGAGGATTAATTATTCCTGAACACACGTTTCCCGGTCCTAACAGACCTAAAATCGAGGCGACTCATTCCAACAACCACATAGGTAAAAATATATATAAATGTCAGCCAGTTTAAGCACTGACTTCACCCATAGCTCGAAAGAAACGTCGTGCTCTCCCTGTAGTCCTTATCCCGTTTTTGACTCATACCAAGGTGTGAGGCTCACGAATTCACGCTATACACAAAGCTGCGCCACACAGGCCGTGCTTTTATCATCAACCACAAGACTTTGCTTTTCAGCAGAAGCCTTGGTCATTTGCCACTTAGGCATGCCACACTGGCAATTCATGCCATGCGACTGATGTTCATCGATATACAACCTCTGAGCTCGTACGTCTCAGAGAAGGGCGTTAAGCAAGAGAATAAATTCTCCACCGCCAAACAGATGTATATTTAATAGAGATCAATCAACACAGAATAAAATCCAATGTCAAACACACAATCCATTTACAAATTCGTTATGGGTCTAAACGAAATCGGAGGCACTTTCCTCGCACATCCATCGATCTCCAAGTACGTCTGGGTGACCACCAACTGATTCCCTCATCTTTGGTGTACAGCCCAATCAAGATCATCAGTAATCACCCAGACGATGTGAAGACTTCCGGTCTTCTACCACCGTCCTCATCTTCGATATCGTCGAATCGGTTATTCAGAATGGGTATAAACCCGACATTTCTGAATGACCCGCGTATATAATAAACAAATGTTACACAAACACAACATACACCCCATTCCAATTCAGCAGTCACTAACCATAAATTAACAAGAGAACAATCCCCCAAATATTAACCCCAAAGGCCGAAACCAACATCAGATCAATACCCAGGAAACCATTCATCTTAGCTAACCCACAGTGAGTTTCTAAATTTCAAATTCTTAGGGAAAGGTTCCCATTAATTTTATCAAAGATAAATTCTTTTAAATTTATTCTTTAATCTTCCTTTGGATATCATTTCAAACCAAATTATGGTTTTCCAAACTAGTCGGGATTAGCGAACCACACCGAAGTAATTATTTATTTTATTTCCCAATCCCAACCTATTCATCCCATGGAGCAAAACTGGTAATACTCCATAACTAACACCACGGTGTTATCGGTAAAAATTAATTACCATTTCACGTTCAAATCTAATTAAAGATTTAACTATCTCTTTGGAGCAAAACTGGTGATACTCCATTCTCGCTCACTTTCCAAATTTGATAATTTAAATAATCGATTCCCATTAAAATCTAATTACAGATTCATTGAAACTCCTTTACTGGGTTAAAGAACTAATGTCATTTAAAAACACAGTTCACGATAAAACCAAATCACATTCTATTTATTATCGGGTTAAAGAACAAGTGTTATTTAAAACACCATTCACGATAAACCCACAAATCAATTCTAATTCAATTCCAATTAAATATATTAGAAATTCTGGTTATTTAAAACCCATTTCAAATCCAGTTTATTTATTTAAAAACAATTGGGTTTTAATTTTAGTTCAAAACTAGTTCATTTTGATAAAAATCCATTTTTGTCTTTACAAATATGGGATTTTTCATCCCAGTTCTTCACAAATCATTTCTTATGACTGTTATCCCATTTTGTGAACTGGGCAACACAAAGTCGAGATGAAAAACATTGAAGAACTTAGAAAGCATCATAGCGGATCGGATCGGAGAAATGTAGCAGATCGGAACGGAGTAGAGCAAAGTGAATAAAGACTTAGTTCTAGGCTAATCCGGGTCGGATCGGCTACCCCGATGCGAACCCCCCCCCTGCAAGCTCCTCTGAACCGAACCTGTAATCCACGTCGCTTTCCCCCACAATCGCCTGAAGATGCGGAGCGGCTATGACTAGTTCCTACCCACGATAATCTCTGTTCTGATGCGCTGTCGACACTAGAGTCCATCCGAACCAGAGGACGATGGGATGGAGGACACGTGGCTCCGATCCGGATCGGGGTCTGACTAAATTTTCACCTATAAATACCTTGCCTTGAGACAGTTAAAGGGATCTTCTTTTTGACACTTTGAGAGTTCAACCACCTTCAAAAACCGAATTCCAGCACTCCCGTATAATCCAAATTGTCTTTCAACATTTGTTTTGAGATAATTGAGTGAATGTATGTGAGTTGTGAGTGAAGTTGAGTGAATATCTCATTGTAATTGCAACCTTATCATTGAGAATAGTGATTGACAAGTGGGCGTAGGCTTTTCAACGCCGAACCACTATAAATTCTGTGTCTCCATTTTACTTTTGATCTTATTTTAATCTGATTTTAGTCAATTTGGGTGTTAGAACCACTTTTTGGTCTAACATTTTGGTGCTTTCACTGAGATTCATCTGAATTCTCTGTTTTTCGGGATTATCGTTCTACTTTTTGGACCGTTAAGTTCAAAGAAGTTAATCCTCAAGTTTCGACGCTCTTGAATATTTGTTGATTGATTGTTGAAGAACTATGGCCAAAGGAAAAGGCAAAGAAGTTCGAACTAGTCGAGGAAACGGAGTTGGTGAAGATCAGCAAAATGCGGTTGTGACAAGGTCTCGTGGACAGAGCTCAGCAGCGGAACGAACTGATGCAGGAAATCCAAACCGCACTCAAGGGGAGAGCTCCGATCCGATCCGGGTAGGAGAGTCTAAAGCCATGCACTCCCCCAACCTGAACCGACCCGAACCAGTCTCCCAGCTCCGACCCGAATCGTTCGCAAATCTCCGAACCGACCCGACACTTGGTGATGTTGGAACCTCTACTCGAGCCCCCACAAATGCTCCGACTCCAGCCACCAGGGTCAACGATCAGGTCAATCCATCCGCGCCTATTACTCAAGGAGATTTCTCGCGCCTACTTGACATGCTTGAGAGTACTAGAGAGGCTATGAGAATCCACGAGCGCACCAATCTCATGATGCAAGAAAATATGAGACTCATGAGCAGGGAAATTAGCGAACTCCGTAGACAGAGAACCCCATCCTCGGTTCGCCATACACCAATGGATCAGTCTTCTTCTTCCAAGGAAGAACGGTCCCGTGAAAGAAGGCCGCTCAAACGACCTCAGAATTTGTAGCAGTTGACGTTCGGATCTTTGGGGTCCCGCGATGATGCTGCACGAGTACTAGGGCCCAATGATCCAAGCTTGAGAGACCCTAACCTTACCAATCCCACTCAAGGGCAGATGCTCCAGCCCCCTCCTCCCGAGATCGACCGGGAGCGTAGGGAACGAAGCAGAGCAGAAGCGGCTCAAAGAAGAAGGGCATCTCCTGAACAAGAGCCCAGAAGGAACCCGGATACCAGAGCCAGGGAGCCTGAGCGACCCCTGACTAATGCAGATGTATGGGCGATGGTACGCCAGATTATGTATGAAAGCCGGAACTACACCAATGAAGATTATGGCATTGAGCGAAGCCATACTCCTCTCACTGATGACATCCTCAATTTTCAATTTCCCCGACGTTTTAACCTGCCGCAGATGGACAAGTACAATGGGAGAACCGATCCGGGACAACATTTGATGCGATACTCATGGCTCATGAATGCTGCTGCTGCCCATGACGCAGTGAAGTGTAAAGCATTCCCGATCTATCTAGAAGATGTGGCGCTACTATGGTTTACCAGACTTCCCCCTCGTTCGATATCGAATTATAGGGAATTGAGCGAACGTTTTATGAATCAGTTCCGACTCCATACCCGAAAGTCTAAAGTGTTATTGAATTATCAAGAATTAAGCAGGCACCGGGAGAATCTTTGAGGTCATATCTCGACCGTTTCAACTTAGTTGTGAATGAAGTTAGTGACCCGCACGAGCCCACCATCTTGATGGCTTTGATGGAAGGAGTCGATCCTGACTCCGAGTTTGGAGATTACCTTTCTGGGAAGCCACCTCCCACGAGAGAGTTATTTTATGAAAAGGCCGATATTCAGTTGAGACGAGAGAAGGCCAGGGAAAACCGAAAGAGAAAGTCTGGAGCGGCTTCAAAAGAAAATGTTCAGAGTAATGTCGCCGTGAAGCAGTCTGGAGAAAGTTCCGAAAAAGTTGAGGTGAATGTGGGAAACAAGAGTGGAAACGACAATAATGGAAACGGGGGCAACAACAACAACCGTAATGCGAACGGTAACAGAAGAAATAGAAATAGGGGAAGTGATCCTAATAAAAGACCCCGGTTCCAGACTTATGAGAATTATACACCGTTGAACGATACTCTGGAGAACATTTACTTGGATACATACAATGTTTTGCAGTATAAAAGACCGCCACCTCGCGACTCAACGGAGAAAGAAATGGCAACTGGAAAGTTTTGTTTGTTTCATGGAACTCATGGGCATTCAACCAATGAATGCCGACATTTGAGAGACGTGATTGAGAAGCTGCTGCGCGAAGGGAAATTGGATGAATATAAGGTTGCCCCGAGAGACAGGGGGCAAGGAGAACAGGCTCCAAAACAGATCCAATCTGTTCCAAGCCTACAGCGCAGCAGAAAGGCAAGGGAATTGTTATCAACTCCATAGTGGGTGGACCTCACCCAGCGATCCACAGTTTTAGAGCAATGGGTCAATATGTAAATGCAGCTAAGCACGTAGATGTGGATGAATGTGATGATTTGGAAGATATCGCCCCCATAAAGCAATAGAAGACAATGTTTGACGACGTGGTATTCCGTAGCAGAGATAATACCGGGATCCAGTCACCCACCGACGATCCGTTGGTCATTACCACCACCATTGGGCCGGCATTGGTTCATAAGGTGTTAGTAGACAATGGAAGTTCTGTTAATATTTTATTTAAAAAGTCATTCGATCAGATGAAGCTTGAATCTGAAGATTTGAAGCCATGCGAAGGTTGGATCCGAGGCTTCAACGGAGCATCGACGGCTCCAATGGGGTACATAGAGTTGCCTGTAACCTTGGGGCAAGGAGAACGCCGAAGAGTACGGATGCTTCAGTTCGTAGTATTGGGCATAGATTCGCCTTATAATGCATTTTTGGGAAGGCCTGCCCTTGCTGAGTTCAGGGCTTGCATCGCCCCTTGGTGTTTATTGCTTAAGTTCCCAACAGAAGCCGGAACCGGAGTAATGAGAGGAGATCAAGTCTCTGGACGTGCCTGCTATGTTGCCGAATTAAAGATGTTGGTGAAGGGACTTAACATCGAGAGTAAAGGTGCCTCGCCTCCTCCAAAGGAGGGCTCGGCGTAGCAATTCGAGGGATCGGCCCCGAAGGAGTTGCCCAAAGGTACGCCTGAAGACCTGGATCCCAGAAAAGACGAGGAACCAGAGACTAGAAATGCAACTCCTATTGAAGCGACAGTGGACATTCCCATTAATGAAGCTGATCCAACAAGAGTTTTGAAGATTGGATCCCAGTTGGATCCACGTCGGGCCAAAGAACTAACTGACTTCCTGAAGGCAAATTTGGACGTGTTTGCCTGGACCCATGCCGACATGTGTGGGATATCGCCATCCGTCATAAGTCATTCACTAAATGTAAACCCGAAACACCCGCCTGTAAAGCAAAAGAGACGTATGCTGGGCCCAGAGAGGTCGGCTGCTCTAAAAGAAGAAGTGGAGAAGCTGAAACAGAACGGATTTATTAGAGATTCGACATATCCCGACTGGATATCGAATCCTGTAACACCCCGAATTTCAATTAATATTAATGTTTAGTAATTAAAGAATAATTAATCTCAGATGTGAGAATTAAGGGAAATGGGTTGCGCCAGTGTGTTCGTCTCGGAATTCTGGTTGAGATAGAGTCTGAGTTTGCGTGATTTGGACTTCGTATGAAGAAGTTATAGCCATCCGAAGTTTCAGAAAATTCAAAAAAAATTTAAAATATTCAAATTTCAAATTTCAGAAGAGGCAGGAAAATTCCCGCCAGACAGAGGGTGTCGACACTAGGGTCGACATGGGTGTCGACCCCCCCCCCCCCCCAAGGGGTCGACCCAGGGGTCGACCCCCCCTGTCGGTCAGTTTGGCCTGGGTGCACTGATTTGAGCTTTGGGCTGTGTTTTGGTGGCTTGTGATGAAATCTGACGGCTCTAAACTAAATTAGGGTTAATCTAAGGGCCTAAACTACATCCTAATTCTATAAATACACCCTAAGACTACCCTAATTCATACTAAAAATAGATACAACGTCGTTATGCCATCAAAATGCAACTTGAAGGAGCCTCCATCAAATTGTAGAAGAAGATAGCTTCTCAAATCAACTTCTAATCAACTCTAGCAACTTAATCTTCTTCATAGGAGTTCTAATCAACAAGTTGTGAGTTTCTATGCCTTTAGCAATCAATTGCTAAACTAATTATGATAGGATATAATGAGGTTATGGTTATGTATGTGGATCAATGCAAGTTATGTTATCATATGCTATGTGTTCATGATGTTATGCAAGTTATGCAAGTCATATGCTATGAGTTCATGACGCTAGTTATGCAAGTTTTATGCTATATGTTCATGATGCTAGTTATGCAAGTTTTATGCTATGTGTTCATGATGCTAATTATGCAAATCACTATGATAAACATTGATCCATTATGACACCATGTTATGCAAGTTTGGTGTTTGATTATATGCAAGTTCATATATGCCATGTTATGCAAGTTTGGTGTTTGATTATATGCAAGTTCATATATGACATGTTATGCAAGTTTGGTGTTTGATTATATGCAAGTAACATGTGCAAGTTTACACCTTTGTATGATATGCATACATATGCAAGTTAACCCCTTTGTATGTCATACATACATATGCAAGTTTACCCCTTTGTATGACATAAGTAACTTATGCAAGTTACCCTCTTTATGACATATGCGATTCATGCAAGTTTGGGTTGATTATTTATGCTAGTTGGGTTTGATGCTATGGTCATATATGCATGTTGACACCTTTAAAACCCATGTTGATGCTAATGTTATGCAAGTTGAACCCATTGTGTTTGTGATGAATCTCCCCTTTTAGGTACGTCATGTCAACGTATTACATGGGGAACGATGGTGTTAATATTCATGTTAATAAAATGGTGTGAAGTTGGTATGATTATGCATACCATAAAGTGGATGGACATAATTGAGTCAATTATGTACATCGTTAAATTTGTAATTAATTAGGGATAATTAATACAAATTATGGGGGTGATTAATTAGGTGTAATTAATTGACTAAGACACGAGGTTGGACCCTTTTGTAGCATAAGACTGCCCGGAACTGACCGGCAAATCCAGCGGCTACAAATGATTGGCCCAATGTGAGAGGTCTTAGGCATAAACTAAATGCGTTACAAGTGTAAAGACACGAGGTTAGACTCTGTTATGGCGTAAGGCTGCCCGGAACCGAACGGCAAATCCAGCTGCCATAAAAGACAGTCTAATGTGAGAGGTCTTTACAAAGGTTACGTTCTTAATCAATTAAGAAACACCTAACCAGATAAGCATGTAGTGGGGCATGAGGGGTTAAGTGCGTGCCTTGGGTGGCATGTGGAAATCAAGTAAGTGCCTTGGGTGGCATATGGAAATCTAGTGGGTTGCCTTGGGTGGAAATAGAAAATACGATTAGAATACTTAACCAAGTGGAAACATGTAATTAAACATGATTAAAGGGTTAAGTGGGATGCACTAGAAAAAGGGACAAGCTTAGGTGGGTAGCTTGTGGGGGCCCATTTCAACCAGTAACACATATGTATCTTATTGGGCTCGACCCATGTCGAGGACGGGACATGCGTACTAGGCTTGACTACAAGAGGCCAAAACGGGTTAGCGGTGGCAACGCAAGTCCAACGGGTTTCATATGCATGTGTGGACCCGGGCTGGTAGGTAAGACGTTGCATCGTGTAGGTATAAGCCGTGCACCGTTGGTTGTATCGGGTTGCCACTTTGGGGAGTGATACACCCCACTGTGGGGCCAGCACGGGTATCTACGTTAGGGACCGATTGCTTGGGGAGTAGTGGGTACACCTAGTGGAGATAGGGGCAGACGACACCTATGTAGTCAGCTAGGGGTACATGAAACTACTAGTTATATTTTCTAAGTCCTTGGGTGGGATCAACCTTTAAATAGGAATGACTGGTGTGGTGCAGTGTAGTAATTACCCTTGGGTGGGTAGACGCGTCTTTACCGTTATCTTAGTTCATCCTATGTCGAGTTGGCTGCTTAGTGTAGTCATTTATCCCCAATCATCACCGTACCAAGTTTATATCATACCCTAATTACTTTAATGATTGTATTGTTAAAGTTATAGGGCTCACTCAGACTTATGTCTGACCCCGTTGTTTTTATCTTTTCCCCCTCAGGTCCTCAGGTTGGGCTTAGTACTAGTGGACTTTGATCAGATCACTTATCTATCTTTTGGAGCTTGGACCGTTGATGTAAAGCTCAGCTTATCTTTTCTTTTCTTTTATGGCTATTAGTTATGTAGTGGGATTATGTACTTATGTTTTTATCAGGATGGATATTTAGTACTTGACTCTTTTATGGTGTTGTAACTAAACATGTTTACCTTCTGCTGCAACGAAATGATGTTTTAGATTTTCAAGTATTATTTATATCTGTCTTGTTGTAATTTTTCTGTTCTGTATTCACTTAAATTACTCCACCGAAGTTAAGGCATTCCCTTAGTGAGTGACCTTAGCGGGTGTGGGGTGTTACACGTGGTATCAGAGCTGAAGGTTACCGGAACAGATAAAATTTTTAGAAAACTATTTTTCTAAAAACATTTTTGGAAGAAGTATTTTCAAAAACATGTCTTTTAAGAGAAAATTTTTTGAAAGAAAAGCATAATCCCCAATAGCCATATCTTTATCTTTCGAATTCTCCGTTTTGAATCTTTCCTTTTTCGTTTCAGCATGGCTGAGGATCTTAACTTTCCGGAGGGTGTGAAGATACTGGTATGATATAGGAGATTGATGGAGGCTAGGACCACCGCTGCAGGTCCAGCAAATGTTCCTCCACCAACAGTTGCACCCGATCTTCCTCCTCCTCCTCCTCCTCCTTGCACGGATACTTTTGCTAAGACTTGCAAGGAATTTAAGGCTATGGGAGGGAAACCTTTTCAAGGATCAGAAACTTTTGTGGAAGCTAGAGATTGGCTTAAGGAGGTAGAAGAGTTGATAGATATCTTTGAGATGGAAGAAGGAAAGAAAGTCAAGTTAGCTGCTTGGTTAATGAAGGGAGAGGCCTCGTTCTGGTGGGAGGTCACTAATGGAGAGCGCCCTGTTGACTCTTGGGCGGATTTCGGGCAATGGTTTGTGGCAAAGTTTCTTTCAAGGGCGGAAGAAAATCTGTATATGGAAAGGTTCTTGACTCTAAAGCAAGGAAACCTATCAGTAAAGGAATATGTCAACAAGTTTAATCAGCTAGCAAGATTTGGCATAGACATGGTGAATACACCGGAGAAGAAGGCTTTGAGGTTCATTAAGGGCTTGAATGAACCGATGCATGGATTGGCTATGACTCACATCCCTATTGGGCCACCTTTGAGAAGCTAGTAGACATGGCACTCATGCATGAGGAAGAGAAGGGTCCCAATGCTAATAAGGCACCCGAGAAGAAAGGAGATCAGAAGAGACCTCAACAGCAACAACAAAACAAGGGTGGGAAAGGCAACGGTGGCAAGGGAAAGAAGAAGTGCTTCAATTGCGGGACACCAGGCCACCTAAGCAAAGATTGTCGGAAGAAGAAGAAGACGGGTTACTTCCACTGTGGCAAAGCAGGGCATCTAGTGAAGGACTGCCCTAAGAAGGGGCAGAGGACGGGATCTACCTCAGGGGGACAGGTGCAAGCTCTTATGGCACCAGGTTAGGCAAGGGGGCAAGTTCAGGCTCTCGCGGTTCCACCGATTCAGGAAAGAGGTAGAACTATTTCCGTTGAAAGTCTGGTTTTTCTGTTTGATCATCCTGTCCGTACTTTGTTTGACTCTGGCGCATCGCATTCGTTTATCTCATCATCATTAGTTGAGTCACTGCACTTAGACACCAGTCTAGTAGATGATCCCTTGGTTGTTTCAAACCCAATTGGGGGCTCCACTTATTTGTCCATGATATGTTTGGGTTTGAAGATTTCCATACTTAGCGTTGAGTTTAGATGTGATGCTTTTGTTTTGGCCTTCACGGGCTATGGGTTGATTTTGGGCATGGACTGTTTATCCAGTAATGGTGTCGTTCTTGATTGCGAAAGGAGAGTTGTTAGGCTCATGACCCGCTTAGGGAACACTCTCGAGATCTCTTGTAATCCCATGGATTCTGTTATGCTAAGTTATCTTGAATCGCTTGACGCTTCGGTCGAGAGTTTGCGATCTGTTAGAGTGGTCCGGGAATACTCGGATGTGTTTGAGGAGGTGAAGGGCTTACCTCCGAAGAGGGAAATAGACTTCCGAATATATCTGGTGGACAATGCTAAACCAGTATCTTTGCCAGTGCGCCACATGGCTCCTCGTGAGAGGAGGGAACTCCATAAGCAAGTAGGGGAGTTGCTTGAGAAGGGGTTCATAAGACGAAGTATATCGGAGTGGGGTGCTCCAGTAGTTTTTGCCACGAAGGTGGATGGGTCCCTCAGACTTTGTGTAGACTATAGAGAACTCAACAAGCTCACAAAGAAGAATAGACACCCATTGCCGAGGATTAATGATCTCTTTGATCAGTTGGTTGGCGCCTCAGTATTTTCGCAGTAGGACTTTGCCACGGGGTTTCATCAGTTGAGAGTGGCTGAGGATAGTATAGAGAAGACTGCCTTTAGGACTCCGGATGGTTTCTATGAGTGGCTTGTGATGCCATTTGGTTTGACGAACGCCCCTGCATACTTTGTTGATTTGATGAGTAGGGTGTTCAGGGAGTACCTTAATAAGTTCGTGGTAGTCTTTATGGATGACATCTTAGTCTTTTCTAAGAGTGAAGAAGAGCATGCCCTACATCTTAGGGAAGTGTTAGAGACTCTTCGAGCGCATAGCCTTAAGGCTAAATTCTCTAAATGTCACTTTTGGAGGAAGGAAGTGCGGTTCTTAGGGCACGTGGTCTCTAAGGAAGGGATAGCTGTGGATCCCGCGAAGGTAGTGTCCATCCAAGATTGGAAGGTTCCGAAGAGTGCTACCGAGGTGAGGAGTTTCTTGGGGTTGGCTGGCTACTATAGGAAGTTTATCAAGGACTTCGCGAAGATATCAGCCCCATTAACTCGCTTGACAAAGAAGAATCTAGTCTTCGCATGGGACGTAGATTGTAATGATGCGTTCCAACGGTTAAAGAGTGCTTTAACCACAGCTCCAGTCTTAGTGTTGCCAGATGGGAGTAAGCCATTTGTTGTTTATACCGATGCTTGTGGGATAGGACTAGGCGAAGTCTTAATGCAAGATGGAAGGGTAATAGCCTATGGGGGAAGGCAGTTGAGAAAGCATGAGAAAAATTACCCTAACCATGATTTAGAGTTGGCCGCTACTGTTTTTGCGCTTAAGACTTGGCGCCATTATCTTCTTGGAAAGAGGTTTGAATTGTTCACTGACCACAAATCATTGAAGTACTTGTTTTCTCAGAAGGATTTGAACTTGAGACAGCAAAGGTGGATGGAGTACTTAGCATCCTATGATTTTGAGATAGCGTATACCCCTGGCAAGGGTAACGTGGTGGCAGACGCCTTAAGCAGAAAAAGGTTGTCCTTGAGTCCATTGTTCGTGGAACGACGAAGCTTGGAATTTATCTCGATGTTTGATTTCAGACCTTCCGTTGACTTTATACCCGGTTTGCTAGCATCCTTAGAGGTCAGACTTACTCTTTTGGGACGGATTAGCGAGGCACAGCGGGATGACCCACAGTTGGTTGAGTTAGTAGAGAAGCTCATAAGGGGGGAGTCGTCCAGCCATTTGAGTAGGTACAGCCTAGACGATAGGGGGTGGTTGCGTAGAGACGGTAGACTTTGTGTACCGCAAGACGAGGGTTTAAGGAAGGCTATACTTGATGATGCGCATCGTTCGAAGATGACCATTCATCCCGGTGGGGACAAGATGTACCAAGACATGAAGCGAGTTTTCTTTTGGGCCGGTACGAAGAAAGATGTGGCCGAGTATGTCGCTAGATGCTTGGTGTGCCAACAAGTGAAAGCGGAGCAAAAGAAACCTGGTGGGTTGCTTCACCCATTGGAAGTTCCGCAATGGAAGTGGGATAGCGTCTCGATGGATTTTATTGATGGGTTACCAAGATCAAGGAAGGGTAAAACAGGAATTTGGGTTGTGGTAGACAGACTTACTACGAGCGCCCATTTCATACCCGTGAAGAGCAAGAGGACTGCTCCATGGCTAGCTTCAGTTTACCTTCGAGAAATAGTTCGATTGCATGGGGTACCTTCTAGCATAGTGACTGATCGAGATCCTATCTTCACTAGCGAGTTTTGGAAGAGTTTGCAAGAAGTAGTGGGGACTCAGTTGTATTTGAGCACCGCATATCATCCTCAGACGGACGGCCATACCGAGAGGGTGAATCGTGTTCTAGAAGACCTTTTGAGGCTATGTATCTTAGATTTTGGAGGTACATAGGAAGAGCATCTTCCATTGGTGGAGTTCGCGTATAATAACAGCTTTTAGTTTAGTATTGGTATGGCTCCTTTCGAAGCTCTTTATGGAAGGCCTTGTCGATCACCTACATGTTGGTGGGAATCTACGGATAAGATCTTGCTTGGGCCTGATATGGTTAGAGAGACTTCGGAAAAGATTGATTTGATTCGAAGAAGGATGAAAGCAGCGCAAGATAGGCAAAAATCTTACGCGGATAAGAGGAGGACGGATATGGAGTTTGATGTTGGGGACATGGTCTTTGTCAAAGTATCTCCATTACGGAATGTTGTTCTCTTTGGGTCCATTGGGAAGTTAGCACCAAGGTTTGTAGGACCGTTTCCTATTAAGGAAAGGATTGGACAGATGGCATATAGAGTGGATCTGCCCGAGAGACTTAGTGGGGTACATGACGTATTCCATGTGTCACATTTGAGGAAGTGCCTACATGAGACCGCAGAGGTGGTAGAGCCGAGCTTGCTTAGAGAAGTGGAGGTAGAGCGTGATGCGACTATTCGACGAGCACCTACCCGCATCCTTGGGTCAGAGATTAGGAAGTTGAGAAACAGAGAGGTTCGACTAGTCAAAGTGCAATGGGGAGAGGATGAGAGCAATGCTACTTGGGAGACAGAAGCGAAGATGCGTTCACTGTACCCATTCCTTTTTGAGGGTATGTCTTTTAACTTCTCCTTTATCATTTGTCTAGTACTTATCTTATCTATAGTATGTCCTCTCATTAGTACCTTTGACCTTTAGATAGGATAAACCTATGGTTGAAACATGTGTTTGAGACATGTTATGATTGATGGATGCATGTGGATGCAAGTGGTTGCTAGTGGTTGCTCGTGGATGCATATACACACACTTTAGACACTAGATCAGCTCAGTCACTTCATATTGCATGCATATAATTGTGTGTAGGTAGCTATATTAATGGATGTATAATGGTTGTGTTGTCATATGGATGATGCATTTTGGTGTATGGTTGTGCACTCATGTAGTAATAGTATGTGTCGATAGGATTCTTTCGCATACATATTGGATGCATGACACTATCATGGTTTGCATTAAGGAGGTCAACTGAATCAGTAGACCGCCTGATTTTGCATTAGAAAGGAAGCATATACACACACTTTTTGCATATGTTCATACAGCATTAGAAACTTTAAGGACAATGGATGCCAGTGTTTGATGGTTTGAGTAGATGGTTGTTTGGTTGGTAGGATACGTTCTTCTTGATTGGAGATTTCGGGGACGAAATCCTTTAAGTAGGGGAGAATGTAACACCCCGAATTTCACTTAATATTAATGTTTAGTAATTAAAGAATAATTAATCTCAGATGTGAGAATTAAGGGAAACGGGTTGCGTCAGTGTGTTCGTCTCGGAATTCTGGTTGAGATAGAGTCCGAGTTTGCATGATTGGGAATTCGTATGAAGAAGTTATGGCCATCCGAAGTTTCAGAAAATTCAAAACAGATTTAAAATATTCAAATTTCAAATTTCAGAAGAGGCGGGAAAATTCCCGCCAGACAGAGGGTGTCGACCCCCCCCCTAAGGGGTCAACCCATGTGTCGACCCAGGGGTCGACACCCCCTGTCGGTCAGTTTGGCCTGGGTGCACTGATTTGAGCTTTGGGCTGTGTTTTGGTGGCTTGTGACGAAATCTGACGACTCTAAACTAAATTAGGGTTAATCTAAGGGCCTAAACTACATCCTAATTCTATAAATACACCCTATGACTACCCAAATTCATACTAAAAATAGATACAACGTCGTTATGCCGTCAAAATGCAACTTGAAGGAGCCTCCATCAAATTGTAGAAGAAGATAGCTTCTCAAATCAACTTCTAATCAACTCTAGCAACTTATTCTTCTTCATAGGAGTGCTAATCAACAAGTTGTGAGTTTCTATGCCTTTAGCAAGCAATTGCTAAACTAATTATGATAGGATATAATAAGGTTATGGTTATGTATGTGGATCAATGCAAGTTATGTTATCATATGCTATGTGTTCATGACGTTATGCAAGTTATGCAAGTCATATGCTATGAGTTCATGATGCTAGTTATGCAAGTTTTATGCTATATGTTCATGATGCTAGTTATGCAAGTTTTATGCTATGTGTTCATGATGCTAGTTATGCAAATCACTATGATAAACATTGATCCATTATGACACCATGTTATGCAAGTTTGGTGTTTGATTATATGCAAGTTCATATATGCCATGTTATGCAAGTTTGGTGTTTGATTATATGCAAGTTCATATATGACATGTTATGCAAGTTTGGTGTTTGATTATATGCAAGTAACATGTGCAAGTTTACACCTTTGTATGATATGCATACATATGCAAGTTAACCCCTTTGTATGTTATACATACATATGCAAGTTTACCCCTTTGTATGACATAAGTAACTTATGCAAGTTACCCTCTTTATGACATATGCGATTCATGCAAGTTTAGGTTGATTATTTATGCTAGTTGGGTTTGATGCTATGGTCATATATGCATGTTGACACCTTTAAAACCCATGTTGATGCTAATGTTATGCAAGTTGAACCCATTGTGTTTGTAATGAATCTCCCCTTTTAGGTATGTCATGTCAACGTATTACGTGGGGAACGATGGGGTTAATATTCATGTTAATAAAATGGTGTGAAGTTGGTATGATTATGCATACCATAAAGTGGATGGACATAATTGAGTCAATTATGTACATCGTTAAATTTGTAATTAATTAGGGATAATTAATACAAATTATGGGGGTGATTAATTAGGTGTAATTAATCGACTAAGACACGAGGTTGGACCCTTTTGTAGCATAAGACTGCCCGGAACCGACCGGCAAATCCAGCGGCTACAAATGATTGGCCCAATGTGAGAGGTCTTAGGCATAAACTAAATACGTGACAAGTGTAAAGACACGAGGTTAGACTCTGTTATGGCGTAAGGCTGCCTGGAACCGACCGGCAAATCCAACTGCCATAAAAGACAGTCTAATGTGAGAGGTCTTAACAAAGGTTACGTTCTTAATCAATTAAGAAACACTTAACTAGATAAGCATGTAGTGGGGCATGAGGGTTAAGTGGGTGCCTTGGGTGGCATGTGGAAATCAAGTAAGTGCCTTGGGTGGCATGTGGAAATCTAGTGGGTTGCCTTGGGTGGCAATAGAAAATACGATTAGAATACTTAACCAAGTGGAAACATGTAATTAAACATGATTAAAGGGTTAAGTGGGATGCACTAGAAAAAGGGACAAGCTTAGGTGGGTAGCTTGTGGGGGCCCATTTCAACCAGTAACCCATATGTATCATATTGGGCTCGACCCATGTCGAGGACGGGACACGCGTACTGGGCTTGACTATAAGAGGCCAAAATGGGTCAGCGGTGGCAACGCAAGTCCAACGGGTTTCATATGCGTGTGTGGACCCGGGCTGGTAGGTAAGATGTTGTTGCATCGTGTAGGTATAAGCCGTGCACTGTTGGTTGTATCGGGTTGCCACTTTGGGGAGTGATGCACCCCACTTTGGGGCCAGCACGGGTATCTACGTTAGGGAGCCGATCGCTTGGAGAGTAGTGGGTACACCTAGTGGAGATAGGGGCAGACGGCACATATGTGGTCAGCTAGGGGTACACGAAACTACTAGTTATATTTTCTAAGTCCTTGGCTGGGATCAACCTTTAAATAGGAATGACTGGTGTGGTGCAGTGTAGTAATTACCCTTGGGTGGGTAGACGCGTCTTTACCGTTATCTTAGTTCATCCTATGTCTAGTTGGCTGCTTAGTGTAATCATTTATCCCCAGTCATCACCGTACCAAGTTTATATCATACCCTAATTACTTTAGTGATTGTATTGTTAAAGTTATAGGGCTCACTCAGACTTATATCTGACCCCGTTGTTTTTATCTTTATCCCCCTCAGGTCCTCAGGTTGGGCCTAGTACTAGTGGGCTTTGATCAGATCGCTTATCTATCTTTTGGAGCTTGGACTGTTGATGTAAAGCTCAACTTATCTTTTCTTTTCTTTTATGGCTATTAGTTATGTAGTGGGATTATGTACTTATGTTTTTATCAGGATGGACATTTAGTACTTGACTCTTTTATGGTGTTGTAACTAAACATGTTTACCTTCTGCTGCAATGAAATGATGTTTTAGATTTTCAAGTATTATTTATATCTGTCTTGTTGTAATTTTTCTGTTCGATATTCACTTAAAATACTCCACCGAAGTTAAGGCATTCCCTTAGTGAGTGACCTTAGCGGGTGTGGGGTGTTACAAATCCCGTCTTAGTAAAGAAGCCGAATGGAAAGTGGCGGACTTGCATTGATTTTTCAGATTTGAACAAAGCTTGCCCGAAAGATAGTTTCCCACTTCCCAGGATTGACCAGCTTGTAGATTCGACAGCGGGACATGAACTTCTTTCTTTCATGGATGCATATTCCGGGTACAACCAAATTCCTATGCACGTGCCAGATCAAGAACACACGAGCTTCATTACAAATTTGGGGTTATACTGTTACGTGGTCATGCTGTTCGGATTGAAAAACGCTGGAGCCACTTATCAGCGCTTGGTGAACAGGATGTTCAAATAGGGAAGACTATGGAAGTTTATGTGGATGATATGCTTGTCAAGTCGAAACAATCCTTCAGCCATACGCAGGACTTGGCCGAAATGTTCGGTATCCTGCGAAAGTATCGAATGAAGTTGAATCCTTTGAAATGTTCGTTTGGGGTGGCATCGGGAAAGTTTCTAGGCTTCATTGTGAGCTCCCAAGGGATTGAAATCAATCCCAGCCAAATAGCAGCGATAAGAAATATTGAAGAACCGAGGAGGATTAAAGATGTCCAAAGTCTTACGGGGAAAGTAGCCGTGTTGAGTAGGTTCATCTCCAAAGCCACAGACAAATGCGTCCCATTTTTTGATTTGTTAAAAGGGGAAAGAAAAACTTTGAGTGGACTCCGGACTGTGTTGAGGCCTTTCGAAATTTATTGGAATTGCTAGAAAAACCACCGATTTTGTCAAAGCTAGTGGATCACGAAGAGTTATTTGTTTACTTAGCAGTTCCGGCTTACGCTGTTAGCACAGCCTTGGTTCGGGAAGAAGACAAAGTGCAAAGGCCGGTATATTATGTAAGCAAGAAATTGGCAATGGCAGAACGCAACTACCCAAAGATTGAGAAGCTCGCTTACAGCCTCCTAATCGCCTCCCGAAAACATCGTCACTATTTCCAAGCTCACCCAGTAACCATATACACTGACCAACCTCTAAGGCAGGTGTTGCAGAGACCCGAAGCATCGGGACGATTGATCAAATGGAATATTGAATTAAGTCAGTTTGATTTAAATTTTCAGCCGCGGAGGTCGATCAGGGGGTAGGCTCTGGCTGACTTTATAGCAGAATTCACAATCCCAGAGGAGGAAATAATCAATGACAAAGTGGTCAAGTCCGAAGATGAGTTAAAATTAGATCCTTGGAAGCTATACACTGACGGAGCCAATAATGACCGAAGGTCCGGAGCTGGAATCGTCTTAGTCACTCCTGAAGGATGGTCGTTATATTACGCTCTACGATTAGAATTTTCGGCGACTAACAATGACTCTGAATATGAAGCCCTGATTGCCGGGCTAAAGCTTGCTAAAGACCTCGGAATAAAAACATTGGACATATTCTACGACTCCAAAATCGTTATTTGCCAAGTGCGAAAGGAGTTTGTGGCTCGGGGACCTCGACTTGTCGCCTACCTCGGGAAAGTGGAAAAGCTGTTGAGCAGCCTGGAACAGTACAACATAACGCACATCCCAAGAGCCGAGAACCAGAATGCAGACAGGCTAGCAAAGCTAGCTAGTTCCGACAACCCGGAAGAAACTGAAATAATTCCAATTGAAACGTTGGAATCGCCAAGCTTTGAGTCGATGGAAATTGAGTTTGCTTTCGAAGCAGAACCGGAAAAGGAGTCGTGGATGACCCCAATTAAGAACTTCCTTAAGAATGGGACACTCCCATCAAAGAAGAGTGAGAGACGGGCTATAGTTCGCAAGGCTACCAGATACGTCCTTCAAGATGATACTCTTTATAGACAAGGATTTTCTATGCCCCTGTTACGATGTATAGCACACGACGACGTCAAACCTGTACTAAGAGAAGTACGTGAAGGTGAGTGTGGAGATCATACAGGAGGTCAGACTTTAGCGAAAAAGATATTACGGCATGGATACTTCTGGCCCACAATTAATAAAGATGCGGCTGATTATTCACGACGCTGCGATAAGTGCCAGAGATTCGCCAAAATCCCCAGAGCACCGTCAACCCAACACAAATCAATGGTGAGTCCTCGGCCTTTTGCCATATGGGGAATTGATATCATCGGAGTTCTACCAATTGCTAAAGGAGGAGCGAAATATGCAATAGTCGTTGTGGACTATTTTACGAAGTGGGTGGAAGCCGAGCCCCTAACCAAGATCACGGCGAGAAAGGTGATAAGTTTTGTGGTTAGAAATATTATATGCCGATTCGGGATCCCAAGGGCCATAATAACTGATAACAGAACCCAGTTCGATGGTGCTGAATTCAGAAATTTCTGCCAGAAGTATAAGATCGACAAACGGTATACTACGGTTGCCTATCCACAGTCGAACGGGCAAGTTGAAGCAATAAACAAAGTTATAAAATCCATCCTCAAGAAACGGTTAGAGCGCGCAAAGGAAAAATGGGTTGATGAATTGCCTTTAGCTTTGTGGGCATATCGAACAACATTTAAGACAGCTACTGGTCATACCCCTTTCTCTCTCTTTTGGTTCAGAAGCAGTAATTGCAGTAGAGCTTGAAGTTCCTTCCCATCGGGTGACGTATTATGACCCGATGACGAATCGGGCGCTCTTACTCGAGTCTCTTGATGAAATCGAAGAAAAAAGGGACGAAGCAGATTTGCGCGCGGCAAGACATCGACGTCAGATGGCATGCTATTACGACAAAAAAGTTCGCCTTAGGACTTTTGAACCAGGAGATTTGGTGCTAAAGAGAGTCTTTCCATCCCTTCCTCACCTCGGTCCAAAGTGGGAAGGACCCTTTGTCATCCAACGGAAACTTGAAAAAGGAACCTTCAAGTTAACGACCGTAGATGGCGAAGAAAGACCTAGGACATGGAATGCCCAGCACTTGATGCGATATTTGGATTAGAAATGTTGTACTCTTTGTTATTTTTCTTATGAACTCTGTGAAAAGGCACGACTTGCCTTAGGAAAATCTGATGATATGAATAAAGGACTACAAAGTGGATGTAGGCTACGACTTAGCCGAACCACTATAAAAATATCGTGTGTTATTTACTTTCATGCATTATATATATACCTTCATCGACTGTTCTGTTGCGATTATGGAATATAAGATGATTTAAAACCTGAAAGGTTGAAAACAGTTTATACGTAAGAAAAAGCACAACGAATATTTGTGTGATAAGACATAAAAGAATGGGAAGACGACATTCTTAACTCTAACTCTCGAGAATTGAGAGAGAGTATAAAGGACGGGAAGACGACGTCCTATGAGGCATGAAGGTGCACCCAGACAAGAGACCGCCTCAGTAAGAACTCTAACCTGAGTATAAGACAGGAGAGTATAAAAAATGCCAGAAAAAACGACAGGCATTGACGACACAGAGAATGCAATCCCGTCGAAAAATCGGGGACATTCAGAATACTTGATTAAGTCTTGAATAGTTTTTTGAGATTGACTGGGGGCATATATGTATACACATATTCCCCCCCCCCCACCATAACTTCATTACACAACTATAGTAAGACATGTATTCTTAAATAAGTGCAAAACTAATGGCTAACAGACATTGCAGAAAATGAATTATTTTTTATTTACAAATGAATGAATTTGTACAGGAAAACAGTCAAAAAGAAGGTGCAAGGGCCACCCTCATAGCAACAATTATTGGTCAACCAGATGCTAAAATAATGCAAGACAGCCCACTACTTAGACTTCGAAGGAGGCTTGGACTTCTTGGCGGCTTTCTCCACATCTTTCGCCTCTTTTTCGGCCTCCGTCAATATGCGCTTTGATTTTTTCTTTCCTGAAGCTGAGGTGCTGGAATCGGTTGACTTCTTCCCGGAGGGCGGAGCGCTGGAATCAAGAGAAGACTTTTTAGCGAGTTCCTCACAACTAACCTTGATCCCGCATCCACAACTGCTAGAGGCTTGAGGCTTTCAGGGTCTAAGTCTTCAGCCTTTAACTGCAAGCGTTTATCTTGGTCAGCTTTCAATGCAGCTAAAGAAACATCATCAGCGCTTTTCGACTCCCCGACTATGGCCACCTCCGGATCTTCCTCATGTCCCCCGTCGCCGCAATCATCCTTTAAGGCATCTATCATTTCATCATCACGAGAAGTGTCAGCCTTAGACGGTTCGCTTCCTTCACCCAAATCTATGGGAGCAACCTTGTCCTTTCCCCCTTTTGCCTTCTCCGTAGGCTCCGCCCCAAAGGCGGTTCCCTGGGACACATCTGTTTTTCCGGACGGCTCAATACCTACAGAGTGAGAAGGAACAGTTATCATCTCAGGAAAAAATAATGGGTTTTTCATCGATTGCTCAATCACGTGGCGAAAGGTAGAGATAGCCTTGACGATTTGAGGTGAAAATGTAGAGATACCTTCTGAAGACTTCTCGGCTGGGGTAACTGCTGTCTCCGATGCCGTTTCGGGAATAGGGGATAACAAAGTTGTTCGAGGGATCCCCGGGTTTTCAGGATCATATCCCTCTACTTCAGAAGTTGCGGGGGCAGTAGAAGAGGAACCAGCCTCGGGAATGTTCTTTTGCTTAGTCCTCCGCCTCTCTTCATCCATAGCAACAGCAATGAGGCGGCGCCCTTCAGCTAGGCGTTCTAGCTCATCATCCCTTAAATATTTCTCCATCAGCTTGTCCTCGTCAATGGAATCAACCTTGAGCTCCTCTTTCTCCCACTCAACGATCTGACTCCATACTTGGACTAGAGTAGATGGATAATCTTCAATCCAAGAAATGTTCCGGCGATGGATGATATGCGCAAAGAATTCAATCATTAATTCGCCGAAGCCTTGAATCTCTCCCTCAGCCTCTGACAATTGTTTGCGGGCCTCCTCAGCGGATTTGATGGCACATTCGATGTTACCCTCTGCCAGGGCAGCTCTGTTCTCCGCCTCCATTAGCTTAGAAGCCAAGTCAGCATTTTTCTTTTCTAGTTCAGCATTCCTCCCTACTAACTCGGCATTTTTCCGTTCAAGGTCAGCGTAAGCAAGGCGTGTTTTAGCGGCATCTGACTTAGCATCTTCGGCTTGCTTTTTTAACTCAGAACGCTCTTGAGTATGAGATTCAAGCAAATCATGGTAACGTTTTTGCAGATCTTCAAATTGTTGTTTGAAGCTAGTAGCGTCCCTTTGAGCAACATCAAGCTGGGCCTGTGTGTCCTCCAAATCTTTTCCTAGATTCTTTAAGGCCTTTGCATCGTCTTCCGCGGTTTTTTGCATCGAATCAGCATTCGTGATTAGAGTACGGATGATTCTGGAAAGGTTGCGTGAATACTTGAACATTTCAGAATACTGTTTTTCGACCGCATCTATCTTTGCTTTGGCCTCATCTGCCCACCTGGAAGAAATAGGCTCAAGGGCAGGTAAAAAAGTCAAGTTCTCGAAGTAATGTTCGGGAAATTTCTCCTCCAGATACGCCCGCTTGATTGCAGTTTCAGCATCTAGTGGTGGAGGGGCGGGGATTGTCAGCTCAGTATCCCTGTGCATGGAGGATTCAATAGCCTCTTTATCTGTTCTAGGCCGTTTAGCAGAGACCTTGCGTTTACTTCGCGACTCAGTATCTTTTGGCGGACTTCTCTCCCTGCTGCGCTTTTCTTGAGAAGAGGTAGAGTCTTTTGGTTGCGACCTGTCCTCTTCTCGACGACCTTGGTAACCTTTATATCTCTCTGGGTCCGTCCGAACAGGAGAGCGAGAACGCAAGGTTCGAGAGCGATAGGATTCCTAAGGCCTTCTCTCCTCCCTACTGCGATCGTCGCGGCGATCATACTCAGTATCATAAGGTGGATTAGACATGCTGCGGCGGAGTTTCCTGATATCATAGTAAGATCGGGACATCGTGCCTGCACAATAAGACAAATGAAATTCAGGATCAATATTTTCACAAAGAGAAAGATGCAGTGAGTTGTAATGTTATTATGTAAAGTGTGTCCTAGGTGGTGTTTTTCCCCCCAACCAACCTGAGTCCGAAGCTAGACTAGTACGGGCGGGCTCTTTGGCCTTAGCAGGAGTAGTCTCTTCGAAAGAAGTGAAAACTAAAGGATTCTTCCTAAAATCCTCTGAGGTGTAAATGGTTTCAGGTAAGGGGAGGTCCCCCAAACCCTGAAACAGTGGGTCATCAGTGCTAGGGACATCTCCCTCAGAAGCATCAATCGGAGACTCTTGGGAAGACGTCGACCTTTCCGGAGAAATGGCGGCCTCGGGAACAGTATACCCTTCGCGATGCTTTTCGGCCATGTTAGCCAATTCATCATCTTGGGTAGAAGAAGGAGAGGGTGAAACTTGAAGAGGCACTGTAGGAGCTCTCGAACTTTCGCCCGTTTCAGGGATTACGTCCACGGGGGGAATGTAAACATATGGAGCCGTCCCGTGACCAATGCTACGAGTAACAGATAGCAACCCATGAAAATGAAGATATTCGTCCTTAAGGACTTCATCAATAGTCAAGAACTTCTGATCGCCATTAAGGAGCTGGTGCATCCGGTCAAAGAATACTTGGTCTGATATTTGTTTT
Organism: Allium sativum; assembly: GCA_030737875.1. Classification (NCBI taxonomy): domain Eukaryota; kingdom Viridiplantae; phylum Streptophyta; class Magnoliopsida; order Asparagales; family Amaryllidaceae; genus Allium; species Allium sativum. The sequence continues at coordinate 359,881,000 of CM060921.1, read as the reverse complement.
GGGTTATCGACTGCAAACAAAAAGAAAAACGAGTTGAGGCAATGACTTGAATGTATAGAGTCGAGATTTAGAAAACCAGTGCTTTACTTGACTTCGTCCACCTCCTAGCACACCCTGGTTGTCGCTTCACATAAAACCATTCCAGCTTGGAATCTCCAGCTTTACTACTGAATGGCGCTGAAATTATCTTCCTCTTAGGGACAGACTCAAAATAGCAGAAAGAAGGAGTCTCTCGAGTCCGATGCTTGAAGTTGTAGAAGAAATGAACGCCATCGAAAGTGAGCTCTATGCCTAAGATCTCACGGTATGCTACATATAAGGTGTATAAGCAAGCATAAGAATTAGGGTGCAGCTGCATGGGGGCAATCCGCATTTGTCTTAGAAAATCGACGATGAAAGGAGAAAATGGAGGGATAGCATCGACCATGCACATCAACCGAGTAATTGCCGTATACCCTTCTGGAGGGTTGTGGGGACGGTCAGTTCTTGAAGGCACCAGGGTGTCCCTTTTTAGTATCCCGTATTTTAAACAAATTCGGATAAGTCTGTCATTGTCGATTGTTGATTCAACAGAGTCTTGGGGTGATTCCAATATGACAGCCGATTCAAACTCATCAGGAGCTCGATCGTCACCAATCCCTCCTTCCTCTTCAAAACCTAGAGAAACTTCACCCTCCGAAGACACATTGTCACTTTCGCGATTTCCAACCTCGTAGTCTGAACCCTCATCATTCCATTCTAGATCCGAGGGAGAAGATATGTCCTCGAGAGTAACTTTGTTGGATGTCTCCGGGGCCTCTTTCTTCCCGGCTAGTCTAGAAGAGCGTCTGGGTCTCATGGTCACAAAACTATTGAAGAAGCAATAGCACAAGTTAGAGTAAATTAGCCCGTATCCCCCCGTTCATGTGTGCAAACTAAAGTGTAAACAGTGTATGCAGAAAGTGTAAAGTTAATATTTGAAAGTGCGACGCAAAATGTTGGCAAAGTAATAAGGGTCAAGGCAGTTCTTGATGTCCAGTTATGTTCGCATGGCACTATCCTAACTGTCCATTAAGTTGAAGATTATGCCAAAAGTTGATTGGGACAGTTAAACGAGTTTTTATGCATTAAGATGGACTGCCCTTCGGTTCGGTTCGGGCGCATTCATTGGGATCGGATCGGGGGCGTAGCCTCGCCTTGGGCTCGGATAAACTTTGAAGCTCAGGAAACAAAATCGGATCGGCTCGGAGGTAGATTCCCCTAACGGTTCGGGTCGGATCACGTTGTCATGCCTCTCCTCCTTTATCTTACAGTCCGATCCGATCCGATTAGGTGAGCTCCATTCCCCCTTCTTTAACTACTTGCTCCGACCCGATCCGACCTTCTGGACTTCTTTTCTTTTTCCCTTTCTCTACTTGCCCCGACCCGATCCGACCTTCTGGACTTCTTTTCTTTTTCCCTTTCTCTACTTGCCCCGACCCGATCCGACCTTCTGGACTTCTTTTCTTTTTTCTCCACTTTCCATACTCCATCGCCCGAACCGATTCCCTATGATCTTCTTCCTCTTCTTTAGTCTTAGACCCAATATCATCTCCAGCGCCCTAGTCATGACCAAATAAACTACGAGTTCCTCTTCCAACGCCTCGAAGCAGCAACGAAGCCACCAACGACAATAACGAAGGAAGATGTTGTAGCGTGGGAATCGCATTCAGATCGGTCGAATTGACCGTGAATTTCGATTAAAACCTATTATCATGAAGTCGATCAAGGATTCAAACCTACCGAGGTATATAAGGTGAAGATTCGCGCGAGAATGGTAAAGAGTTCTTTTTTCTTTTTCTCTGAATTCTGGAGTTCCGAAGCAGAAATGGTAAAACGATAAAAAGAAAGTGGAAGGAAGATGGAGACTGAATTTATATAAAAACGAGGTGACTATTCGTATCCCCATTCGGACCGGATCAACAGTCCAGTAGCAAAGCTTGGCCCACTAGTCCAATGAGAAATAAAAAGAAGAAAGGGATCCGTTCGGGTCGGAATCCGAACCGAACAGGATGTCATATCTCAGCATAGCATGTGAATTAAATTGAAATTCGAAGAAGAGGATGAAAGCACAAGAAAACTCAAAGGAAAGACTATCTAGAAGGCGATATGCAATAATGATCAAAGCATGCTCCGTCTCCAACAGAAGCATCCTTTGAGGGGGCAAAATGTTAGTCCATTTTGTGAACTGGGCAACACAAAGTCGAGATGTAAAACATTGAAGAACTTAGAAAGCATCATAGCGGATCGGATCGGAGAAATGTAGCGGATCGGAATGGAGCAGAGCAAAGTGAATAAAGACTTAGTTCTAGGCTAATCCGGGTCGGATCGGCTACCCCGATCCGAACCCCCTGCAAGCTCCTCCGAACCGAACCTGTAATCCACGTCCCTTTCCCCCACAATCGCCTGAAGATGCGGAGCGGCTATGACTAGTTCCTACCCACGATAATCTCTGTTCTGATGCGCTGTCAACACTAGAGTCCATCCGAACACGAGGACGATGGGATGGAGGACACGTGGCTCCGATCCGGATCGGGTTCTGACTAAATTTTCACCTATAAATACCTTGCCTGGAGACAGTTAAAGGGATCTTCTTTTTGACACTTTGAGAGTTCATCCACCTTCATAAATCGAATTTCAGCACTCCCGTATAATCCAAATTGTCTTTCAACATTTGTTTTGAGATAATTGAGTGAATGTATGTGAGTTGTGAGTGAAGTTGAGTGAATATCTCATTGTAATTGCAACTCTATCATCGAGAATAGTGATTGACAAGTGGACGTAGGCTTTTCAACGCCGAACCACTATAAATTCTGTGTCTCCATTTTACCTTTGATCTTATTTTAATCTGATTTTAGTCAATTTGGGTGTTAGAACCACTTTTTGGTCTAACAATGATTTTACACAAATTATTGATATTTTCGATAATTTTATCAAGGCCCGTACAGTCGATTTCCAACAACGGCCATCGAACTGCACTTACATCGACCTTTTCTGAAATTGATTTGGACGTATCTCCAAATCCAACTGTTAGATTTCAAATTTCTAATATTCGTTAGAAATCTCTTTTCGATACGAACCCAACGGTTCCGGTTTTAGGAGAATCCGACGGTCGGATCTCCCGTAATGTCCGTTCGAAATCAATGGTCGAAATTCATGAACTGCCGCGGCGCGACGCGTTCTATTCAGGCCATTATATATATAATATATATATATATATATATATATATATTATATATTTCGTCGATTTCCTTTTAAAACGAATTTTATAAATCGTTTCAAATTTGTTTCGAAAACAACTTCAACTTTCATTTCAAATTCAAATCAAAATTGAATTTTCCATTATAAATTCTTTTCACTTTCATTTCTATTTGATTTCAATTCAAATCGATTTCAATTCAATTCCAGTTCGTTTTCAATTCGATTTGAATTCATTCCAATTCGAATTCCTTTCGATTTCCAATTACATTTCTATTTAATTCAATTTCAATTCGATTACTATTCGATTTGAATTCAATTCAATACGAATTCATTTTATATTCAATTCAATTCGAATTCATTTTATATTCAATTCAATTCAAATTCATTTTATATTCAATTCAATTCGAATTCATTTTATATTCAATTCAATTCGAATTCATTTTATATACGAATATAATCGATATAAATATCGTTCGCGTCAAAATAGCGCATCTCTAATCAACACGGCTTTATATTTTTCAATAATTCTGTTATTCTATTCAACAAATGAATATTTATTCTACTCAGCACATGAATCTATATTTTTGTCAACACATGACTAATCTCAACAAATGAGTACTGTCCACATGTGACTATTTTTGTTATTCAATATATTTTATAAAATTATGATTTCTATCGTTTAATTTCTAATCAAACTCTAACCGTAAATTAGTAAGAGAACGATTCCCTAAGCATTAACCCCGAAGGCCGAAACCAACATCAGATCAATACCCAGGAGACCACTCATCTTATCTATTTTCCAGTTAGTTTCTAATTTTATATATGATAAAGATGTAAATTTTATTGTTAAAATATTTCGTCCAACACATGACTAATCTCAACGAATGAGTACTGTCAACACATGAAACTATATTTTATAATATTCTTTATTTTCCCAATTGGAATGAGGCCCAATCAATTACCATATAATGTTAATTATATGGATTCCATACAACACATGTATATAATAGCAACGATAAATAATCAACAATCATCCAAAGTGCACCACACATCTGCATAAGCATTAAATATAAATAATTAACGCTTACACAGTCTGTTGACCAATCGATCGACATACAATTAAATAATTGGGATTAGTGTACGCCAAATATCATCCCAACACCCGTGTGGGTTTTCAAACAATCAAACATAGATTTTATTTGTGCAGTTGGGCGATGTGTAAAATTTATCGTCCCAATCAATATCAGTCAAATGTGTGTATATAAACAAATCGTCCGATTTGTTTATAAATATTTATTTTATATACACGTTAAAATTTATATTTTCAATTATAAAATATTTTTAACTATAAAAGAAATATTTTATTTCAGTACATATCACGCAATCTACTACACATCAAAATCAAACAACTAGCATACAAGCCGTCCATGGTCTGTGGACGACGGGTGTCGGGTGCTACTAAGCACCTTCTGCATCCTAATATATATTTTTAACTAGAAAAGAAGGTTTAAAATGAGAAGTTCTCACCGACTAGCTAATCCAATACCATGACTCTTCTTAAATAGGAAATCTTCGTCGTGTTCGCCTTTTGTCAATCTCATCGCCCGTAGCCACTACATATATAAAAGTCAAATTTTCATATTGTTGCTATGTATACAAAAACCACATTTTTATACTACTACTATATAGATAAAAATTCTATTTTTACACTGCTATTCATATAATAAAGATTATATTTTTATCACGCTATTCTCTATATAAAGATTTCGCCTTTTCAAATATAAAGATTTCGCCTTTTCAAATATAAAGATTTCGCCTTTTCAAATATAAAGATTGAATTTTTATTTCATCACTATAAAAATCACATTTTTATTTTTCAAATAAAAGTCTTATTTTTGAAACAAAGAAAAATCTAATCTTTTCCTAAATTAAAAATTCGATCTTTTCTTGCTATATATAATAAAAATCACTTTTTCTATAAAAAAAATAGATTTTTCCTTTTTATTATTACAGCTAATCATATTAGGAAATAAGTAAATAAATTAAATGAAAATAAATAAAAACTTACAAGTGAATTGGGGGTGGAGGAGGTTCGCTGACTAGATCGGAAAGGGGGGAAAGGATGGCGACAAGGTTGAGGAGGGGGGACCAACGGCGGCGGCTACCTCGATTTGGTGTTTTAGGGTTAGTGGAGGAACGGTTTTCAACAGAGGAGAGAAGGGAGCGAGAGAGGGGGTCGATGCAGGCGGTTGGGGGTCTTCGCGGTGGTGGGCGCCTCCAATGGCGCGACGGTAGCTTCAGCTGATAGGGGCGCGATTTGATTAGGGGGAGGGGTTCAGGGCGTCGCGGTCAAGGGAGGGGGGAGGAGAAGAAGGGGGAGGCGGCGTGTTTGCTTGGGGGGGCGCGATGATGTGGCGGCGGCAGTGGATCGCCACCCCCCCATCGTCCATTTTTTTTCTTTTCTTTTTTTATTTTAAAACTGAATGAACGGGAAAAGGGGAAGAAGGTATAAGAGGGGGTTGACCAAGCTTTAATATAATATATTTAATTAATTTTTATCTCCCCTAAAAGTAACTTTTTATTTCGACCTCGAAACGAGACCCACCGCTTGTCGTCCATAGCTAATTACCCCCATTCCGAACACAACGGGATATGTATCACAAGCTGATTTGATCGTTTCGATCAGTTTTCGTCAAAATCAATATATACTCTATATATTGAATTTGAACGCGCATTTCAATTTACCGAGGCTACATACTAGCTCTAAAAATTCCCAAAAAATATTTTCTAGATTCATATTGACGATACGGTCCTAACAAAACTACTTTCATATAATTCTGAGACCGTTTGAAAAATGTCTATTTTCCAGTCGATTAAAATCAACGGAAACTGGTCAAACGCGTTTTCCTTCGCCACGCTCACATATTGGTTCGAAAAATTACGAAATTTGAAACCTAGCAATAACTTGACATCCCGGATCCAACAAAACTGGTTTCGTCGAAAACCGAGGTCGATTGCAAAATTTCCATTTTTAAGGGCCAGAATTCCATAGCGACTATTCTGAATTTTCAATTGGGCATATCTTTTGAATTCCGCTATGAAATTTCAATTTTTCGAATTCGTTGGAAAGATATTCTCAATCATATTCTATTATTTTTGGTTTCGTTAAAATCTGGTTTATTTTGCACCCGGTATGTTCAATTGAAATTTGAAATCGAATTATCGAACTACCGTGCCATTTTCAATTCCTTTTATATTTATAAATAATTATTTATATTCTAATGTCGATCTATATAAATATATACGTTCTAATTCCATTCAAACTAAATTTTTCGTTGTTACTATTTAAAATATTTCATTTTAAATATTCAAAATTCACTAAAGTTGCCAAAATAAAATTGGTTTAGAATTTTCGGGTTGTTACAATCTCCCCCACTTAAAACTTTTTGTCCCCGAAATGGAACGAAGCCAAAAGTTGTTTAACAAACCAACTCAACTTCCACTATTTTGATTACGGCTTAAGTTCTTCAACTTTTCTGTTTCTAAGAACTTTTCAAATTTTTCAAAAATTTGACTAACACCCTAAATTTTCGAAAAATTTCGCCATAACCTCCCCTACACCGGGGACTTCGGGATATTTCATATAGCCTCCCATGGCCTTCTTCAATCAAAAAGAAAAAGAAAAAGCCAAGCGGCTAGCCAATCGGCTCATAAAATCATCATCACCCAAACAAAACAGTAAATTATGGTAAACATGTGCCTATTTGTCGGGCAAACAAATTTATTCTTCTGCTCTAGCCTCCTTGCTATGACCTGTTCAATGTAAGTACATGTATATGCTAGCAAATGCGACTAATTTTCAATACAATTCACAATTTGGTTCAATTAAGCTAAATGGTTCAAAATTTCAACCAAATAAACAAACAACACAACCAGCAATCGATTAGTAGAATATCGCTTCAAATTCATAACTTTGATACATATACAGAAAATCATGTTTTTGATGCCAAATCACAACAATAAATCTATCTAGTTTTGGTTCTTACACTAGTCTAATGGAAATATATAGATATCACACTTTCGTTACACGAAAATAATTACTGGTGATGGCGCACCATCATCAGAATCATGTCCGGGCGACTAGAGTGTGATTATATATCTATCCAGTACATTAAAACTTCGAATATACGTTCATGACGCATATATGCAAAATCTTTATATACTCGATTTTCCAAATTCAATACAAATAAAATATTCAAATACGTATACTTGAATTCAATTTTCAAAACAAAATTTGTTTTATTTTAAAAACATACTCTTCACACTCGTTCTAGGATACTACTGGTCCCATCTCTAACGAGTTATTTTAATTGGATATTACTAATCCAATATCTGATGAATTCTTTCGTTCGGTTCTAATGTGTCTTGTTCTCGAGCTCTGTAAACCAAAGCTCTGATACCAACTGTGATAGCCCGTAACTTCCCCGGTAAGGAAAGAACGGATTACCTTGAGAACATGACAAAGTAGAACGCAAACAGAAGAACATTTCATTGTTAATTACAACAATTCCATTAGATACAAGAAAATACAGAGTATGAATAAATATTACACATTCAATAAATATCAGAGATTTAAATACAGTACTGCAGCGGAAAAATAATACGAAATACAACTGAAAGTAATACACGGATACAGAGCTTTCCGAGCATCGTTCCAGCTGTAAATCAGGATCCTGCGAATATAAATCTGCAAAACCAAAACTACTAGCTGCCCGTGTCGAAAATAGAGGCACCCAGAGTTTAGGTTAAAACAATAAACTCCAGGTCAGTCATGTGACTGGTGTGAGAACTAAAACAGTTATTTAAATCTTTACTTCAAAAGTAAGGTAAATCAAGGGACCACGCCGTATAACACGGAGCGGGTTTCCTCCCGAGAATACCAGTGCTTAGAATAAACAACGCAATGCTTTTTCGAAAAAAAAATGAAGCTATTATAAGACCCAGGTCCCATCACACAATGCAACGCAAGCCGGAGGATAGGGTTTTCCCTTATAATAGCCAAACATGCTTGGTATGTTTAAAACAAATCATTTGATACTATTATAAGTGTATAGTGTCAAAACAATTTCAATCATAAATATCAATCATAGACGACATGGGTACCATATATCATGTCGCCATACTAGGCTCTACAAATAAAGCCGAAATATCTCGTATTGGAAATTGGATTTCCGTCATGAGTCGAGGCAAGGGGCAAGCTCCTCTCCGCTTCGAGACACTCTAGCAAATGTCTCAGGACTACACACAACCCTTGGATGCTTCAGGGCCGGTCCTCCCTTATGTTTGAAGATTAATTATTCCTGAACACACGTTTCCCGGTCCTAATAGACCTAAAATCGAGGCGCCTCATTCCAACAACAACATAGGTAAAAATATATATAAATGTCAGCCAGTTTAAGCACTGACATCACCCATAGCTAGAAAGAAACGTCATGCTCTCCCTGCAGTACTTATCTCATTTTTGACTTATACCGAGGTGTGAGGCTCGCGAATTCACGCTATATACAAAGCTGCTCCACACAGGCCGTGCTTTGATCATCAACCACAAGAATTTGCTTTTCAACAGAAGCCATGATCATTTGCCACTTAGGAATGCTACACTGGCAATTCATGCCGTGCGACTGATGTCCATCGATATACAACCTCTGAGCTCGTACGTCTCAGAGAAGGGCGTTAAGCAAGAGAATAAATTCTCCGCCGCCAAACAGATGTATATTTAATAGAGATCAATCAACACAGAATAAAATCCAATGTCAGACACAGAGTCCATTTACAAGTTTGTTCTGGGTCTGAACGAAACTGGAGGCACTTTCCTCGCATATCCATCGATCTCCAAGTACGTCTGGACGACCACCAACTGATTCCCTCATCTTGGGTGTCCAGCCTAATCAAGATCATCAGTAATCACCCAGACGATGTGAAGACTTCCGCTCTTCTACCACCGTCCTCATCTTCGACATATCGTCGAATCGGTTATTCAGAATGGGTATAAACCCGACCTTTCTGAATGACCCGCATATATAATAAACAAATGATACACAAACACAACATACGCCTCATTCCAATTCAGCAGTCACTAACCATAAATTAACAAGAGAACAATCCCCCAAATATTAACCCCGAAGGCCGAAACCAACATCAGATCAATACCCAGGAAACCTTTCAACTTAGCTAACCTACAGTGAGTTTCTAAATTTCACATTCTTAGGGAAAGGTTCCCATTAATTTTATCAAAGATATATTCTTTTAAATTTATTCTTTAATCTTCCTTTGGACATTATTTCAAACCAAATTATGGTTTTCCAAACTAGTCGGGATTAGCGAACCACACCGAAGTAATTATTTATTTTATTTCCCAATCCCAACCTATTCATCCCATGGAGCAAAACTGGTAATACTCCATAACTAACACCACGGTGTTATCGGTAAAATTAATTACCATTTCACGTTCAAATGTAATTAAAGATTTAACTATCTCTTTGGAGCAAAACTGGTGATACTCCATTCTCGCTCACTTTCCAAATTTGATAATTTAAATTATCGATTCCTATTTCAATTTAATTACATATTCATTGAAACTCCTTTACTGGGTTAAAGAACTAATGTCATTTAAAAACACAGTTCATGATAAACCAAAATCACATTCTATTTATTATCGGGTTAAAGAACAAGTGTTATTTAAAACACCATTCACGATAAACCCACAAATCAATTCTAATTCAATTCCAATTAAATAAATTAGAAATTCTGGTTATTTAAAACCTATTTCAAATCCAATTTATTTATTTAAAATACTTGGGTTTTAATTTTAGTTCAAAACTAGTTCTTTTCGATAAAAATCCATTTTTATCTTTACAAATGTGGGATTTTTCATCCTAGTTCTTCACAAATCATTTCTTATGATTTTACACAAATTATTGATATTTTTGATAATTTTATCAAGGTCCGTATAGTCGATTTCCAACAACGGCCATCGAACTGCACTTACAGCGACCTTTTCTGAAATTGATTTGGACGTATCTCCAAAGCCAACAGTTAGATTTCAAATTTCTAATATTCGTTAGAAAGCTCTTTTCGATACTAACCCAACGGTTTCGGTTTTTGGAGAATCCGACGGTTGGATCTCCCGTAATGTCTGTTCGAAATCAATGGTCGAAATTCACGAACTGCCGCGGCGCGGCGCATTCTATTCAGGCCATTTTATATATAATATATATATTATATATATTTCATCGATTTCCTTTTAAAACGAATTTTATAAATCGTTTCAAATTTGTTTTAAAAACAACATCAACTTTCATTTCAAATTCAAATCAAAATTGAATTTTCCAATATAAAATTCTTTTCACTTTCATTTCTATTTGATTTCAATTCAAATCGATTTCAATTCAATTTCAGTTCGTTTTCAATTTGATTTGAATTCATTCCAATTCGAATTCCTTTCGATTTCCAATTACATTTCTGTTTAATTCAATTTCAATTCGATTACTATTCGATTTGAATTCAATTCAATTCGAATTCATTTTATATTCAATTCAATTCCAATTCATTTTATATTCAATTCAATTCGAATTCATTTTATATTCAATTCAATTCAAATTCATTTTATATTCAATTCAATTCGAATTCATTTTATATTCAATTCAATTCGAATTCATTTTATATTCAATTCAATTCGAATTCATTTTATATATGAATATAATCGATATAAATATCATTCGCGTCAAAATAGCGCATCTCTAATTAACACGGCTTTATATTTTTCAATAATTCTGTTGTTCTATTCAACAAATGAATATTTTTTCGATTCAACACATGAATCTATATTTTTGTCAACACATGACTAATCTCAACAAATGAGTACTGTCCACATGTGACTATTTTTGTTATTCAATATATTTTATAAAATTATGATTTCTATCGTTTAATTTCTAATCAAACTCTAACCGTAAATTAGTAAGAGAACGATTCCCTAAGCATTAACCCCGAAGGCTGAAACCAACATCAGATCAATACCCAGGAGACCACTCATCTTATCTATTTTCCAGTTAGTTTCTAATTTTATATATGATAAAGATGTAAATTTTATTGTTAAAATATTTCGTCCAACATATGACTAATCTCAACGAATGAGTACTGTCAACACATGAATCTATATTTTATAATATTCTTTATTTTCCCAATTGGAATGAGGCCCAATCAATTACCATATAATGTTAATTATATGGATTCCATACAACAAATGTATATAATAGCGAGATAAATAATCAACCATCATCCAAAGTGCACCACACAACTGCATAAGCATTAAATATAAATAATTAATGCTTACATAGTCTGTCGACCAATCGATCGACATACAATTAAATAATTGGGATTAGTGTATGCCAAATATCATCCCAACACCCGTGTGGGGTTTCAAACAATCAAACATAGATTTTATTTGTGTAGTTGGGCGATGTGTAAAATTTATCGTCCCAATCAATATCAGTCAAATGTGTGTATATAAACAAATCGTTTGATTTGTTTATAAATATTTATTTTATATACACGTTAAAATTTATATTTTCAACTATAAAATATTTTTAACTATAAAAGAAATATTTTATTTAGTACATATCACGCAATCAACTACGCATCAAAATCAAACAAACAAGCATACAAGTCGTCCATGGTCCGTGGACGACGGGTGTCGGGTGCTACTAAACACCATCTGCATCCTAATATATATTTTTAACTAGAAAAGAAGGTTTAAAGTGAGAAGTTCTCACCAACTAGCTAATCCAATACCACGACTCTTCTTAAATAGGAAATCTTTGCCGTGTTCGCCTTTTGTCAATCTCATCGCCCGTAGCCACTACATATATAAAAGTCACATTTTCATATTGTTGCTATGTATATAAAAACCACATTTTTATACTACTACTATATAGATAAAAATTCTATTTTCACACTGCTATTCATATAATAGGGATTATATTTTCATCACGCTATTCTCTATATAAAGATTTCGCCTTTTCTAATATAAAGATTTCGCCTTTTCAAATATAATGATTTCGCCTTTTCAAATATAAAGATTTCGCCTTTTCAAATATAAAGATTGAATTTTTATTTCATCACTATAAAAATCACATTTTTATTTTTCAAATAAAAATCTTATTTTTGAAACAAAGAAAAATCTAATCTTTTCCTAAATTAAAATTTTGATCTTTTTCTTGCTATATATAATAAAAATCACTTTTTCTATAAAAAAAACGATTTTTCCTTTTTATTATTACAGCTAATCATGTTAGGAAATAAGTAAATAAATTAAATGAAAATAAATTAAAACTTACAAATGAATTGGGGGTAGAGGAGGTTCGCTGACTAGATCGGAAGGGGGGAAAGGATGGCGGCAAGGTTGAGGAGGGGGGCCAACGGCGGCGGCTACCTCGATTTGGGGTTTTAGTGTTAGTGGAGGAAATTTTTTCAACAAGGAGAGAAGGGAGCGAGAGAGAGGGGGTCGATGCAGGCGGTTGGGGGTCTTCGCAGTGGTAGGTGCCTCCAATGGCGCGACGGTGGCTTCAACTGATGGGGGCGCGATTTGATTGGGGGGGAGGGGTTTTAGGGCGTCGCGGTCAAGGGAAGGGGGGAGGAGAAGAAGGGGGAGGTGGCGCCTTTGCTAGGGGGGGCGATGAAGTGGCGGCGGCGGCGGATCTCCCCCCCGTCGTCCCTTTTTTTAAAAAAACTGAATGAATGGGAAAAGGGGAAGAAGGTATAAGAGGGGGTTGACCAAACTTTAATATAATATATTTAATTAACTTTTTATTTCGACCTCGAAACGAGACCCACCGCCTGTCGTCCATAGCTAATTACCCCCATTCCGAGCACAATGGGATATGTATCGCAGGCTGATTTGATCGTTTCGATCAGTTTTCGTCAAAATCAACATATACTCTATATATTGAATTTGAACGCGCATTTCAATTTACCGAGGCCAAATACTAGCTCTAAAAATTCCTCAAAAATATTTTCTATCTTCATATTGACGATACGGTCCTAACAAAACAACTTCCATCAAATTCTGAGACCGTTTGAAAAATGGCTATTTTCTAGTCGATTAAAATCAACTGAAACTGGTCAAACGCGTTTTCATTCGCCACGCTCACATATTAATTTGAAAAATTACGAAATTTGAAACCTAGCAATAACTTGACATCCCGGATCCAACAAAAGTGGTTTCGTCGAAAACCGAGGTCGTTTGCAAAATTTCCATTTTTAAGGGCCAGAATTCCATAGCGACTATTCTGAATTTTCAATTGGACATATCTTTAGAATTCCTCTATGAAATTTTAATTTTTCGGATTCTTTGGAAAGATATTCTCAATTAGATTCTATTACTTTTGGTTTCGTTAAAATCCGGTTTATTTTGCACTCGGTATGTTCAATTGAAATTTGAAATCGAATTATCGAACTACCGCACCATTTTCAATTCCTTTTATATTTATAAATAATTATTTATATTCTAACGTCGAGCTATATAAATATATACGTTCTAATTCCATTCAAACTAAATTTTTCGTCGTTACTATTTAAAATATTTCATTTTAAATATTCAGAATTCACTAAAGTTGCCAAAATAAAAATTTTAAATTGGCTCAAAATTTCCGGGTTATTACAGTTAATCAAATAGGGTTAATCCAATAGAGTTAATTGGTAAGAGTAAATTGATAAGAGTTAGTTGAATAGAGTTAATCGAATATAGTTTATTCGAAGAAAGGTTTTCGAATCTAGTTATTCGTAAGAAAGATTATCGAATATAGTTATTTAAAGGGAGGAGTTATCGTATAGAGATTTATTCGAGTGGTAGTTACGTAAGAAAGTTGGTTAAAGGTTTAAAAGATAAACTTTGACTATTCCGAATTTAAAACGTTGTTCAGTTAAGGGCTGAGAGGTAACTATACCCCAACTTGATTGACTTCCTTCTTAACTAAGGAATGGTAAGGTTTGATAGGGAAGGAGTTTTGGAAATGTTTTCCAAACGAGAATCAGAAATGTTTTCTGATAATAGAAAATAAGAATTTAGAATATATGAAAACAGGAGATAAGAAATTAATGAATTAAAAAGATAAAGGTTAAATGATGATTGATCGATATAATTTCCACTTGGAAATAATATCGTTGTTTGCACACCTGTTTTTCTTTGATAGTTAACTCACCGACTATCGAAGTTTTCGACCATTTTAACGTTGTTAATATGGAGAGACCGGTTGGATTATTATCCAAAGAATCACTCTGTATTGGAATAAGCGTTGCGAATCATATATGCCAAAGATAATTGAAGACGGAGTAAAGTGCAAGGGCTATTGTATAAGTCTTAGACAACAGTGCCTAAGATGGATGTACTGAATAGTGCCTTCGGTTCATCCTGTTCCTGGATGATTTGTATAGATGAATGCCTGACAGAGTATTTCCAGAAAAGTCACGTACATTGATTTCTTCAACCGTACCAAGAGTGGAAGTGGAGAAGGAAACTTCTTTAGCTAACACATAATGTACTGTTGTAGACGTCAATTCGTGATTTTCAATTGATCTGACCATGTGGCATTCGAAGAGAATCTTATGTGATGATAAAGCGTAACCTCAAGCCTCATCATCTGGTAAATGACAGAAATCGGGCAGGCAACATGGCTATGTAGGTCGCACCTATTAGGGTGTATAATCACCTGATCTAGAGTTTCATTTACTTCTAAAAATCTATTGTTGATGCTGTCCCATTCGGGAAACGGTTGCTGATCCCAACCGTTGGTGATATACATTCGACACACTCAAGCGAAATAAGTGGTCGGTCATGTGTGGTCGGGTTGCAAGATGTTCATGTTGAACCCAGTGTATTCCTCTCTAGAGGTACACTAGCAAAAGGTGGTTCCATACCTTGTCATAGTTGGAATTCCATTACCCAATACGTGCTTGCGGTTTTGATTTTATACTATATATGTAGAACATGAGATGAAAGCATTTCTGCTAGATGATTATTATATTGTGGTTGATAGACATTATTATAATATCAAAAGGTTTTTGATATAAAGATATTTTGGATTCTCATAAGGGAAAAACCCGTTCCATTATACGGCATGGTTTTATGAGATATCGTTTACTTGTTCGAACTGATTTAAACTGTTTTACTCATACCAGTCCCATGGCTGACTCGGAGTTTATTTTGTTTTGTTTTCCCTAAACTCTTGGGTGCCCAATTTTGTACGGGCAGTCAAGTAGTTGGGATTTACAGATACTTAGCTGGAGCAGGAGGCTTCAGGATTATATAGCTATTATTATTCCGTTGTGTTGTAAGTGCTATACTTTGACAATGATGTATATTCAAGTACGGATGTATATTTCAAAGTTATGTTATATATTATATGTCATTCGTTCTGCTGTGAGGTTCTTGTTACTCTGATGTTGTGTTCTTCTTCTTCTTCTATTCTAAGTTCCTATCTTATATTTTCTCACCCTCTAATTTCTTTCATTAACTATTCGGTAATTTCTGATCCTTGGATGTTCGATATGTGTCGTATATCGGATAACCAAGATCGCTAAATTTCCGGGTCGTTACAGTTGGTATCAGAGCTTAAGTTAAGAATTACCTTGGCTCTATGGCGTGACTCGGTAGAGATAGGGTTAGTAATACCCTAGATTGAGTTTGAGTGTATATATACAAGTGAACGTATTTGTTATTTGATATAAAAATGGTTTTATATTGTGGAGATTTATTGGTTGAGTTGTTTAGGAGTTCTGGTCAATCAGTTTGATCCACTGTATCAGTAGGAGTTGGTAAACACTTGAATACGACGAACCGTCATGGTATGTTTTGAAAAGAGGGTAAATGAAATACTTTTACCCAAATTATATTTTGATATAAAGGATTTATATTGGAATGATTATAATATATTGGATATATTGGTTGTTATTATAATCAAGTAAGAATATAAATTAAATGGTTATGTATATAACCAATCAGAATTTATATAAGTGAAATACGGGAAATCAGATGAGTTAAATCTGAAATTTAAACCAGAAATTGAATTAAAATTCTGGAAAATTGGATAAGTGTTTGTAAATGGATTTGGATTAAAAATAAGGAAAATTTAAGATCCTGGGAGATTTTAAATTGCTTTACAAGCAGTGTGAATTATATTTTGAAATGAATTTCAAAGTGGAAATATTTAGAAATGGTTTTATAGTAATGAACTCACTTCGATCGCTGGAAAATAGATTCTGATGTTGACAGTTGCATCATCAGTATTCATTTTCGAGTTGTAAGTGACGAATTACTACCAGAGATACTGTTTTGAATTGGTTTTGGGAAAGACAAGTTGTGTTGAATTTCAAAAAGGAAAATTTGATTTTTGAAAAGAGTAAACTGTTTAAAAACTCCCAGGGAAAGCCTGTTTGAATTAAAAACAAATTTAATAGAAATTTGTGAAAGCAAATTTGAATTAAAGTAAAGCCAGTAAAGTGGTAACTGAGATTGAATTAGAATGATATCAAGACAAATTGTATTGTGAGATTTAAATTTGAAGTGCGATGTGATAATCAAGTTAAGAGTTGGGAATCGAGAATGAAACTCGAGTTTGAAATGATATTTGGCTTGGATATAAGCGAATGGTGGTGTTATGGATAAAAGCAGATTGGAATTTTATTGGGATTACCCTTGTATCCGCTGAATGGATAACAGGTGGAAAGGATATAATGATATGCCGACAAAAGGTACAAGTTTATATTTCTATTGGATATAAGATTTATGAGCCGAATTGGCAAGCCGCTTGGCTGTTTGATTTTCTTTTGGGTTGAAGATGTCCCAGAGAGGCAAGTTGGAGTTTGACCCATTGACCAGTATAAAGGAGGTGCTGGCGAATTTTTTCGAAAAGTTAAGGTGTTAGAAAATTTTCAGGATTTTTGAAATTTTTCGTTGGTAAGAATTAATTAAATAATTTATTTGAAATTAAATTGGTCTAGTTGGAAACTGAAGTTAAGAAGTGAACAAATATGTTCTTACCAGTCGATAGGGTCATCCTCTACCTTAGCAATTTCGAGGACGAAATTATTTTAAGTGGGGAAGATTGTAATGACCCGCATTTACAGAGGTATTATAATTAATTTATTTAATTATATAAAAAGTGATATAGTGAATTAAATGGTGGTTTAATTAAATAATGGTGAATATTTAATTTAAAATAATAAATTAAATAATACATTAAATTCTGAAATAATCAGAATGGGCTGAAATGGCGATATGGTATGAAATGGATCATCTGTGATATTAAATTCAGTTTAGAATTGAATTTGAATAACGAATATATTATTTGAACGATAGTTTGAATGTATGATTATATTATGATTAAAATCGAGCTTGAAATGGCGCTGCAGTTCGTAATTTGGCGATTTGAACTTCAACTGAATGTACATGATTTGTTTTAAGCCAGATTTCTGTAACACCCCACTCCCGCTATGGTCACTCTCTAAGGGAATGCCATAACATCGGTGGAGTATTTTGAGTGAATATAGAACAGAGTAATTACAGCAAGACAGATATAAGTAATACTTTGAAAATTTAAAACATCATTTCAATTGCAGCGGAAAATAAAACATGTCTGGTTACATCACAAAACCATAATAGAAGTCAAGTACAAATATCCATCCTGCTAAATAAAAATACATAATCCCAATACATGAACTGATAGCCATAATAGAAAAGGGTAAACTGAGCTCTACATCTAGGGTCCAAGCTCCAAGAGAGTAATAAAAGCAGCCTGATCAAAGCCCACTCGTGCTGGGCCCACTCTGAGAACCTGAGGGTTGGGAAAAAGATAAAAACAACGGGGTCAGACATAAGTCTGAGCGAGTCCTATAACTTTAACAATACAATCATTGAAGTAACCAGAGAAGACATAAACTTGACATACGGTAATGTCTGGGGATAAATGGCTACACTAAGCAGCTTGGTAGACTTAGGATAACTAAGATAACTGTAAAGACGCATTTACCCACCCAAGGATAATTACTACACTGCACCACACCAGTCATTTCTACTTAAAGGTTGATCCCTCCCAAGGACTTAGAAAATTTCCCCAGTAGTCTCGTATACCCCTAGCTGACTACATAGGTGCCGTCTGCCCCTATCTCCACTAGGTGTAACCACTACTCCCAAATGATCGGCCCCCTACCATAGATACCTGTGCCGGCCCCACAATGGGGTGTATCACTCCCCAAAGTGGCAACCCGATACAACAACGGTGCACGGCTTATATCTACACGATGCAACAACGTCTTACCTACCAGCCCGGGTCCACACACGCATATGAAACCCGTTGGACTTGCGTTGCCACCGCTACCCCGTTTGGCCTCTTATAGTCAAGCCCAGTACGCGTGTCCCGTCCTCGACATGGGTCGAGCCCAATAAGATACATATGGGTTACTGGTTGAAATGGGCCCCCACAAGCTACCCACCTAAGCTTGTCCCTTTTTCTAGTGCATCCCACTTAACCCTTTAATCATGTTTAATTACATGTTTCCACTTTGGTTAAGTATTCTAATCGTATTTTCTATTGCCACCCAAGGCAACCACTAGATTTCCACATGCCACCCAAGGCACCCACTTAACCCCTCATGTCCCTCTACATGCTAATATGGTTAAGTGTTTCTTAATTAATTAATTAAGATCATGACCTCATAAAGACCTCTCACATTAGACCGTCTTTTATGACTGCTGGATATGCCGGTTGGTTCCGGGCAGACTTCTGTCATCAAAAGGGTCTAACCTCGTGTCTTTACTTTAATCACGTATTTAATTTATGACTAAGACCTCTCACATTGGGCCAATCATTTGTAGCCGCTGGATGGCCGGTCGGTTCCGGGCAGACTTCCGCTACAAAAGGGTCCAACCTCGTGTCTTAGTTGATTAATTACACCTAATTAATCACCCCCATAATTAATTATCCCTAATTAATTACACATTTTTCATAACATGGGTAGACCTAACTCAATAGGTAAATTCCC
Organism: Allium sativum; assembly: GCA_030737875.1. Taxonomy (NCBI): domain Eukaryota; kingdom Viridiplantae; phylum Streptophyta; class Magnoliopsida; order Asparagales; family Amaryllidaceae; genus Allium; species Allium sativum. The sequence goes on along the minus strand of CM060921.1, from coordinate 359,861,686 downwards.
ATGGGGTAGACCTAACTCAATAGGTAAATTCCCACTTATGTTAATTTATTTTTATGGTATGCTTAATCATACCCTATCATACTTTTATTAACATATTTATTAACCCCATCGTTCCCCACGTAAATCGTTCTCATTTCATGACATAATAAATGGAAGATCCATCACAAATATCATGGGTTTAACCAAATCTTAGCATATAACTTTGTCATGGGTTAAGAGATGTCAACTTGCATATATGAGCATATATTAACCCAACTACATTTAACCCAAACTTGCATATTATCATACACATGACTTGCATAACATGTTGCATATGAACTTGCATATTATCATACACATATCTTGCATAACATGTTGAACTTGCATATAAGCATTCTCATAACTTACATAACATGTTAAACATGCATTTAAGCATACACATAACTTGCATAAGCATTCTCATACTTGCATAAGCATGCATAACTTGCATATCATGTTAAACTTGCATTTAAGCATATACATAACTTGCATAAGCATTCTCATACTTGCATAAGCATTCTCATACTTGCATAAGCATGCATAACTTGCATATCATGTTAAACTTGCATTTAAGCATATGCATAACTTGCATATGAACTTGCATAACAACCTACACATAACTTACATAACATCATACACATAACTTGCATATGAACTTGCATAACTCACTTGTTAAACATGCATAAACCCACTTATTAAATATGCATAAACCCACTTATTAAACATGCATAAACCCACTTGTTAAACATGCATAAACTAACTTATTAAACATGCATAAACCCACTTGTTAAATATGCATAAACTTAGGAAAACATAGAGTAGCATATCATTACAAATGATTCAAACTCACTAATCCGCATTCAAGACCATAAGTCTCATTACCCCTAATCTACTTACTTTAGCAATTGATGTTAAAGTGATAGAAACTCACCAAAACCAAGATTAGCAAACTTATGGAGTAGAACTAGTTGCTAAATATGAAGAAGATGATGATTAGGGGTTGATATGCTTGCAACTTCCTTCATAAACTAGTGGAGGCTCCTCTTAAGTTTGATTTTGGCGGCATGAGGCCATCATTTCTATTTTTAGTATGGATTAGGGTAGGTTTAGGGTGTATTTATAGATTAGGTGAGTGTTTTAGGCCCTTAGATTAACCCTAGATTAGATTAGGACCCTTAGATTTTGGAAATCTCTAGAACCCAGCCCAAGACTCAACCAAAAACCAGATCTGGTGCACCCAAATCAACAGGGCTGACACCCTGTGTCGACACCCCTGTCGACAGGGCTGTCGACATGCCTGTCGACACCCCTGTCGACATGCCTGTCGACACGGGGCTAGGCGGGAACTTTCCCGCCTTTTCCGCTTTTGGCTTCAAACTTGTTTTAGAACTGAATTTTAAATCTGTTTTTAACTTTGAATTTTCTGAAAACTTCTTTGGGCCTTAACTGGGCCATACGGACTCCGATTTACAAAATTTCGGACTCTATTCTGCGTATTTTTCCGAGACGAACGCAATGACGCAGCCCGTTTTCCCCAATTCTCACATCTGAGATTATTTATTCTGCAATTAGTGAATTTTAGCATTAACTGAAATACGGGGTGTTACATTCTCCCCTCCTTAAAGGATTTCGTCCCCGAAATCTCTAAGCTAAGGAGAATGCATATCCTACCATCCAAACAACCATCTACTCAATCCATCAAACACGGGCATCCATTGTCCTTAAAACAATTTCTAATGATGTATGAGCATATGCAAAGAGTGTGTGTATATGTTCCCTATCTAATGTATGAACATATGCAAACCATGATAGTGCCATGCATCCATTATGTATGCGAGAGAATCCTATCGACACATACAATATCTACATGAGTGCACAATCATTCACCAAAATGCATCATCCATATGATAACACAATTATTATACATCCATAAATATAGTTTCCTACACACAATTTTATGCAATATGCAATATGAAGTGATTGAGCCGATCTAGTGCCTAGAGTGTGTGTATATGCATCCACGAGCAACCACTAGCAAACACTTGCATCCACTTGCATCCATCAACCATAACATGTCTCAAACACATGTTTCAACCATAGGTTTACCCTATCTAAAGGTCAAAGGTACAAATGAGAGGACATACTAAAGATAAGATAAGTACTAGACAAACGATAAAGGAGAAGTTAAAAGACATACCCTCAAAAAGGAACGGGTATAATGAACGCATCTTCGCTTCCGTTTCCCAAGTTGCGTTGCTCTCGTCTCCTCCCATTGTACTTTGACTAGTTGAACCTCTCGATTCCTCAATTTCCTAGTCTCTGACCCAAGGATGCGGGTAGGAGCTCGTCGAATAGTCGCATCACGCTCTACTTCCACTTCTTTAAGCAAGCTCGGCTCTACCACCTCTGCCGTCTCATGTAAGCACTTCCTCAAATGCGACACATGGAATACATCATGTACCCCACTAAGTCTGTCGGGCAACTCCACTCTATATGCCATCCGTCCAATCCTTTCCTTAATGGGAAATGGCCCTACGAACCTTGGTGCTAACTTCCCAACAGATCCAAAGCGAACCACATTTCGTAACGGAGATACTTTGACAAAGACCATGTCCCCAACTTCAAACTCAAGATCCGTCCTTCTCTTGTCCGCCTCAGATTTTTGCCTATCCTGCGCTGCTTTCATCCTTCTTCGAATCAAGTCAATCTTCTCAGAAGTCTCCCTAATCATATCAGGCCCAAGCAAGATCTTATCCGTAGATTCCCACCAACATGTAGGTGATCGACAAGGCCTGCCATAAAGAGCTTCGAAAGGAGCCATACCAATACTGGTCTGAAAGCTGTTATTATATGCGAACTCCACCAATGGAAGATGCTCTTCCCATGTACCTCCAAAATCTGAGATACAAAGCCTCAAAAGGTCTTCTAGAACACGATTCACCCTCTCAGTCTGGCCGTCCGTCTGAGGATGATATGCGGTGCTCAGACACAATTGAGTCCCCACTGCTACTTGCAAACTTCTCCAGAACTCGCTAGTGAAGATAGGATCTCGATCACTCACTATGCTAGAGGGTACCCCATGCAATCGAACTATCTCTCGAAGATATACAGAAGCTAGCCATGGAGCGGTCCTCTTGCTCTTCACAGGTATGAGATGGGCGCTCTTAGTAAGTCTGTCTACCACCACCCAAATTCCCGTATTACCCTTTCTCGATCTGGGTAACCCGTCAATAAAATCCATCGAGACACTATCCCACTTCCATTGCGGAACTTCCAATGGGTGAAGCAACCCACCTGGTTTCTTTTGCTCCGCCTTCACTTGTTGGCACACCAAGCATCGAGCGACATACTCGGCCACATCTTTCTTCATACCGGCCCAGAAGAACACCCTCTTCATGTCCTGGTACATCTTGTCCCCACCGGGATGAATGGTCATCCTAGAACGGTGTGCATCATCAAGAATAACCTTCCTCAAACCCTCGTCTTGCGGTACACAAAGTCTACCGTCTCTATGCAAGCACCCCCTATCGTCCAGGTTGTACCTACTCAAATGGCTGGACGACTCCCCCCTTATGAGCTTCTCCACCAACTCAACCAACTGTGGGTCGTCCCTCTGTGCTTCTCCAATCCGCCCCAAAAGAGTAGGTCTAACCTCCAAGGAAGCTATCAAACCGGGTACATAATCAACGGAAGGTCTGAAATCAAACATCGAGATAAATTCCAAGCTTCGTTGTTCCACGAACAATGGACTTAAGGACAACCTTTTTCTGCTCAAGGCGTCCGCCACCACGTTACCCTTGCCAGGGGTATACGCTATCTCGAAATCATAGGATGCTAAGAACTCCATCCACCTTTGCTGTCTCAAATTCAAATCCTTCTGAGAAAACAAGTACTTCAATGATTTGTGGTCAGTGAATAATTCGAATCTCTCACCAAGAAGATAATGGCGCCAAATCTTAAGCGCAAAAACAATAGCGGCCAACTCTAAATCATGGGTAGGGTAATTTTTCTCATGCACTCTCAACTGCCTTCCACCATAGGCTATTACCCTTCCCTCTTGCATTAAGACTGCGCCCAGTCCTGTCCTACAAGCATCGGTATAGACCACAAATGGCTTGCTCCCATCCGGCAACACTAAAACTGGAGCAGTGGTTAAAGCTCTCTTTAACCGTCGGAACGCATCATCACAATCTACGTCCCATGCGAAAACAAGATTCTTCTTCGTTAAGCGGGTTAATGGGGCTGATATCTTCGCGAAGTCTTTAATAAACTTCCTATAATAACCCGCCAACCCCAAGAAACTTCTTACTTCGGTAGCATTCTTCGGAACCTTCCAATCCTGAATTGATACTACCTTCGCGGGATCCACAGCTATCCCTTCCTTGGAGACCACGTGCCCCAAGAACCGCACTTCCTTCCTCCAAAAGTGACATTTAGAGAATTTAGCCTTAAGGCTATGTGCTCGAAGAGTCTTCAATACCTCCCCAAGATGTAGGGCATGCTCTTCTTCACTCTTAGAAAATACTAAGATATCATCCACAAAGACCACCACGAATTTATTAAGGAACTCCCTGAACACCCTACTCATCAAATCAACAAAGTATGCAGGGGCGTTCGTCAACCCAAATGGCATCACCAGCCACTCATAGAAACCATCCGGAGTCCTAAAGGCAGTCTTGTCTATGCTATCCTCAGCCACCCTCAACTGATGAAACCCAGTGGCTAAGTCCAACTGAGAAAACACTGAAGCGCCAACCAACTGATCGAAAAGATCATCAATCCTCGGCAATGGGTGTCTATTCTTCTTTGTGAGCTTGTTGAGTTCTCTATAGTCTACACAAAGTCTGAGGGACCCATCCGCCTTCGTAGCAAATACTACTGGAGCACCCCACTCCGATATACTCTGTCTTATGAACCCCTTCTCAAGCAACTCCCCTACTTGCTTATGGAGTTCCCTCCTCTCATGAGGAGTCATGTGGCGCACTGGTAAAGATACAGGTTTAGCATTATCCACCAGATATATTCGGAAGTCAATCTCCCGCTTCGGGGGTAAGCCCTTCACCTCCTCAAACACATCCGAGTATTCCCGGACCACTCTAACAGATTGCAAACTCTCGACCGAAGCGTCAAGCGATTCAAGATAACTTAGCATAACAGAATCCATGGGATTACAAGAGATCTCGAGAGTGTTGCCCAAGCGGGTCATGAGCCTAACAACTCTCCTTTCGCAATCAAGAACAGCACCATTACTGGATAACCAGTCCATGCCCAAAATCAACCCATAGCCCGTGAAGCCCAACACAAAAGCATCACATCTAAACTCAATGCTAAGTATAGAAATCTTCAAACCCAAACATATCATGGACAAATAAGTGGAGCCCCCAATTGGGTTTGAAACAACCAAGGGATCATCTACCAGACTGGTGTCTAAGTGCAGTGACTCAACTAAAGATGATGAGATAAACGAATGCGATGCGCCAGAATCAAACAATGTACGGACAGGATGATCAAATAGAAAAACCAGACTTTCAACGGAAATAGTTCTACCTCTTTCCTGAATCGGTGGGACCGCGAGAGCCTGTACTTGCCCCCTAGCCTGACCTGGTGCCATAAGAGCTTGCACCTGTCCTCCTGAGGTAGACCCCGTCCTTTTCCCCTTCTTAGGATAGTCTTTCACTAGATGCCCTGCTTCGCCACAGTGGAAGCAGCCAGTCTTCTTCTTCTTGCGACAATCCTTGCTTAGGTGGCCAGGTGTCCCACAATTGAAACACTTCTTCTTCTTGCCCTTGCCACCGTTGCCTTTCCCACCTTTATTTTGCTGTTGTTGCTGAGGTCTCTTTTGATCTCCCTTCTTCTCGGGTGCCTTATTAGCATTGGGACCCTTCTCTTCTTCATGCATGAGTGCCATGTCAACTAGCTTCTCGAAGGTGGCCCCCATAGGGATATGAGTCATAGCCAACCCATGCATTGGTTCATTCAAGCCTTTCACGAACCTCAAAGCCTTCTTCTCCGGTGTATTCACCATGTCTAGGCCAAACCTTGCCAATTGATTAAACTTGTTGACATATTCCTTCACTGAGAGATTTCCTTGCTTTAGGGTCAAGAATCTTTCCATATACAAGTTTTCCTCCGCCCTTGAGAGAAACTTTGCCACAAATCTTTGCCTAAAATCCGCCCAAGAGTCAACGGGGCGTTCTCCATTAGTGACCTCCCACCAGAATGAGGCCTCTCCTTTCATTAACCAAGCAGCTAACTTGACTTTCTTTCCTTCTTCCATCTCAAAGATATCTATCAACTCTTCCACCTCCTTAAGCCAATCTCTAGCCTCCACAAAAGTTTCAGATCCTTGAAAAGGTTTTCCTCCCATAACTTTAAATTCCTTGCAAGTCTTAGCAAAATTATCCGTGCGAGGAGGAGGGGGAGGAGGAAGATCGGGTGCTACGTTTGGTGGAGGAACATTTGCTGGACCCGCAGTGGTGGCCCTAGCCTCCATCAATCTCCTATACCATACTGGTATCGTTACACCCTCCGGAAAGTTAAGATCCTCAGCCATGCTGAAACGAAAAAGGAAAGATTCAAAACGGAGAATTCGAAAGATAAAGATATGACTATCAGGGATTATGTTTTTCTTTCAAAAACTTTTCTCTTTAAAGACATGTTTTTGAAAATATCTCTTCCAAAAATGTTTTTAGAAAAATAGTTTTCTAAAAATTTTATCTGTTCCGGTAACCTTTGCTCTGATACCACGTGTAACACCCCACTCCCGCTATGGTCACTCTCTAAGGGAATGCCATAACATCGGTGGAGTATTTTGAGTGAATATAGAACAGAGTAATTACAGCAAGACAGATATAAGTAATACTTTGAAAATTTAAAACATCATTTCAATTGCAGCGGAAAATAAAACATGTCTGGTTACATCACAAAACCATAATAGAAGTCAAGTACAAATATCCATCCTGCTAAATAAAAATACATAATCCCAATACATGAACTGATAGCCATAATAGAAAAGGGTAAACTGAGCTCTACATCTAGGGTCCAAGCTCCAAGAGATTAATAAAAGCAGCCTGATCAAAGCCCACTCGTGCTGGGCCCACTCTGAGAACCTGAGGGTTGGGAAAAAAGATAAAAACAACGGGGTCAGACATAAGTCTGAGCGAGTCCTATAACTTTAACAATACAATCATTAAAGTAACCAGAGAAGACATAAACTTGACATATGGTAATGTCTGGGGATAAATGGCTACACTAAGCAGCTTGGTAGACTTAGGATAACTAAGATAACTGTAAAGACGCATTTACCCACCCAAGGATAATTACTACACTGCACCACACCAGTCATTTCTACTTAAAGGTTGATCCCTCCCAAGGACTTAGAAAATTTCCCCAGTAGTCTCGTATACCCCTAGCTGACTACATAGGTGCCGTCTGCCCCTATCTCCACTAGGTGTAACCACTACTCCCAAATGATCGGCCCCCTACCGTAGATACCCGTGCCGGCCCCACAATGGGGTGTATCACTCCCCAAAGTGGCAACCCGATACAACAACGGTGCACGGATTATATCTACACGATGCAACAACGTCTTACCTACCAGCCCGGGTCCACACACGCATATGAAACCCGTTGGACTTGCGTTGCCACCGCTACCCCGTTTGGCCTCTTATAGTCAAGCCCAGTACGCGTGTCCCGTCCTCGACATGGGTCGAGCCCAATAAGATACATATGGGTTACTGGTTGAAATGAGCCCCCACAAGCTACCCACCTAAGCTTGTCCCTTTTTCTAGTGCATCCCACTTAACCCTTTAATCATGTTTAATTACATGTTTCCACTTTGGTTAAGTATTCTAATCGTATTTTCTATTGCCACCCAAGGCAACCATTAGATTTCCACATGCCACCCAAGGCACCCACTTAACCCCTCATGTCCCTCTACATGCTAATATGGTTAAGTGTTTCTTAATTAATTAATTAAGATCATGACCTCATAAAGACCTCTCACATTAGACCGTCTTTTATGACTGCTGGATATGCCGGTTGGTTCCGGGCAGACTTCTGTCATCAAAAGGGTCTAACCTCGTGTCTTTACTTTAATCACGTATTTAATTTATGACTAAGACCTCTCACATTGGGCCAATCATTTGTAGCCGCTGGATGGCCGGTCGGTTCCGGGCAGACTTCCGCTACAAAAGGGTCCAACCTCGTGTCTTAGTTGATTAATTACACCTAATTAATCACCCCCATAATTAATTATCCCTAATTAATTACACATTTTTCATAACATGGGTAGACCTAACTCAATAGGTAAATTCCCATGGGGTAGACCTAACTCAATAGGTAAATTCCCACTTATGTTAATTTATTTTTATGGTATGCTTAATCATACCCAATCATACTTTTATTAACATATTTATTAACCCCATCGTTCCCCACGTAAATCGTTCTCATTTCATGACATAATAAAGGGAAGATCCATCACAAATATCATGGGTTTAACCAAATCTTAGCATATAACTTTGTCATCGGTTAAGAGGATGTCAACTTGCATATATGAGCATATATTAACCCAACTACATTTAACCCAAACTTGCATATTATCATACACATGACTTGCATAACATGTTGCATATGAACTTGCATATTATCATACACATATCTTGCATAACATGTTGAACTTGCATATAAGCATTCTCATAACTTACATAACATGTTAAACATGCATTTAAGCATACACATAACTTGCATAAGCATTCTCATACTTGCATAAGCATGCATAACTTGCATATCATGTTAAACTTGCATTTAAGCATATACATAACTTGCATAAGCATTCTCATACTTGCATAAGCATTCTCATACTTGCATAAGCATGCATAACTTGCATATCATGTTAAACTTGCATTTAAGCATATACATAACTTGCATATGAACTTGCATAACAACCTACACATAACTTACATAACATCATACACATAACTTGCATATGAACTTGCATAACTCACTTGTTAAACATGCATAAACCCACTTATTAAATATGCATAAACCCACTTATTAAACATGCATAAACCCACTTGTTAAACATGCATAAACTAACTTATTAAACATGCATAAACCCACTTGTTAAATATGCATAAACTTAGGAAAACATAGAGTAGCATATCATTACAAATGATTCAAACTCACTAATCCGCATTCAAGACCATAAGTCTCATTACCCCTAATCTACTTACTTTAGCAATTGATGTTAAAGTGATAGAAACTCACCAAAACCAAGATTAGCAAACTTATGGAGTAGAACTAGTTGCTAAATATGAAGAAGATGATGATTAGGGGTTGATTAGCTTGCAACTTCCTTCATAAACTAGTGGAGGCTCCTCTTAAGTTTGATTTTGGCGGCATGAGGCCATCATTTCTGTTTTTAGTATGGATTAGGGTAGGTTTAGGGTGTATTTATAGATTAGGTGAGTGTTTTAGGCCCTTAGATTAACCTTAGATTAGATTAGGACCCTTAGATTTCGGAAATCTCTAGAACCCAGCCCAAGACTCAACCAAAAACCAGATCTGGTGCACCCAGATCAACAGGGCCGACACCCTGTGTCGACACCCCTGTCGACAGGGCTGTCGACACCCCTGTCGACATGCCTGTCAACACGGGGCTAGGCGGGAACTTTCCCGCCTTTTCCGCTTTTGGCTTCAAACTTGTTTTAGAACTGAATTTTAAATCTGTTTTTAACTTTGAATTTTCTGAAAACTTCTTTGGGCCTTAACTGGGCCATACGGACTCCGATTTACAAAATTTCGGACTCTATTCTGCGTATTTTTCCGAGACGAACGCAATGACGCAGCCTGTTTTCCCCAATTCTCACATCTGAGATTATTTATTCTGCAATTAGTGAATTTTAGCATTAACTGAAATACGGGGTGTTACAATTTCCGTGAAATAAGAAACGTATGGAGCGGGTGCAGTACATCTTTCTAGTGGAAGAGAAAAATCGAGATTTTGTCGTGTAGATTTTGATTTATGTCCAAATCAAATTTTAGAAAAGTCGCTGTGGAATTCCTTTATAATTTATAAAGGGAATATTTATATTTTAAAAAGGAATTTCAATATAAATCGAATATCGGGTTGACCCGGATTTGAAATATTAAGTTAGAAATTCATATAGGAATATACTAGAGCTGTATGGTATTCCACTGTGAATATATACGATAATATTTATTTATAAATATTTAATTTATTTATATTTATATATTTAAATGGGTTATTTAGGAATTTAAAAATAGCCACTTTTGCAAACGAAGTCGGAATTTGACGAAACTAATTTTGTTAGATCCGCAATGTCAAATAGTTATTAGATTTCCAGTTTCGTGACTTTTAGAGTTAATATGTGGCCGCACGGATTTTTAGAGTGAAAAACAGTCAGTATTTAGATGGTTAAAAATACGTTGTGTGAGCAAACGGAGTCGGAATTCGACGAAACCAGTTTCGTTGGGACCGTAATGTCGAACTCTAGCTATGTGTCCAGTTTGGTGATTTTTGGGTATCGTGTGTGATCACATGATTTTTCTAGAAAGCAAGAAAGAATATAAAGTGAAAATAAAACTAAAATATCTCATGAAAATATCTTAGGAAAAATATCTAAACCTTTCCCCTATAAATATATAACTCCCTAAACGTAATTGGGTATTTTCTGGTCAAAGAAAACAAAGCTGCCGGTTCTCCAATCTCAAACAGCAAAAAGGTGAGTATATAAATCCTTAGAAATTGAAATATAAAAGCTAAAATCATGGAATACATATATTTGTGAACACTGAGTTGTTCTATTCATCTCTATAGAGGTCTGTGGTTGTTCGACAGCTATTATTATCGCACTAGTTTTGCAGCGTCATTAATTAGGGTTGGAAATAGATCGAGTTCAAAGCAGCGATGATTGAATCCGATGTTGTATTGATGTTTATGGGAGTGAGGGCTTCGATTTGTGAATCGTTGGTAAGAAACGGAGGGATTTTAGTTCGATACCTGCTGTGTATCACGAGCAGGAGAGGTTCGACGAAAATGAAGTGAGGGGTTCGAACTTAGCAAGAATTATATGAAAATGAAGAGGAGATGATGGAGTGAATTTTAGTATTTCTCTCGCGATTTTTAAGTAACGGTAGAAGGAGGATGAGATTTTAGAAGAATCGGCAATGGAAATGTGGAGTAAAGGAGTCTGCATCGTCATTTCCTGGGAGGAAGTAGAAGATAGGCGGGTCGGTGGGTTTAAGGAAGGAAATGGGCCGGAATAAGGAAGTAAGCCCAATTAGAAAATAATTAAGTTTTATTTTAAATTTAAATAGTATTATAACTTGTAAAAATCATATCTCCTACATACAATATCAGATTGACGAACCGTAAGTTGCGTTGGGATCATATGGACGAGCACTCCGCAATGAAGCTGACTGGAAGTCCATTGGAGCTTGTTTGAATTTATGGCAAAATAAATTGTTTGATTCAAATCAAACAAAAAGTTTATCGTTCTTTAACGATGAACTGCCAATGCGAGTAAAACTCACAAACTCTGAATAGTTCAATTTTATAACGTATATTTAAACTGATAAATGATGACTGATTGCTGTGTGTTAACTATTTGGTTGAGTTGCTTATGTATTTACTAAATTATAGACAATGATATACATATATATCGTTAATCGAATATTGATTCTGTTTATCAGAATATGTTATACTCATATTGTCTAACATCTGTGATGCAGGGAAACAGGTTGGAGGGACCCAACTGGGTTCCTCAATATATAAATATTGTTTTGTTTTATATATTGTGTTATACGATGTGATATGAAACCTGCTGATAATTTTATATGTGTGAATGGTACTGATCATTGTTATATGGTATGTTAAATACCATAACATACCGAAACGTTGATAATGGAATTTTCAAAGTGATATTTGAAAATAAAATATTTATAAAATCAGAGGATTTTATAAAAGAAAATGTATTTATGAAATCATAGAAGGTTTTATAAACGGGAATATTGTAAATAGGAAATATTTATAAAAAGGATATTTATAAATGGAATATTTATAAAGTGAACTATTTATTAAGATAAATAAGTAAGACATTTTAAATGGATTATTTATTTGGTAAATAAATAAGTTATAAAGGGTATGTGTTAGGAAATAAATAGAATTTGTAAAAAGAAAACTATTTATAAAATCAGAGGATTGTATAAAGGAAATATTTGGCAAGTCAAATAGAATTGAAATAAAAATATTTGTGAAACAAATATAAAAGAGATATTTATTTGATAAATAAATAGAATTGAAATGGAATATTTATTTAAGAAATAAATAGAAGTATAAAAGGATTTATTTATTTAGAAAATAAATAGATAAATCGAAAGAGAAATATTTGTAAAATATTTACAAATGAAATCAAAGAGGAAATATTTGTAAAGCAAATATAAAGAAAATATTTGTGGCACAAATGGAAGTTATAAAAACGAGATATTTATTTAGAAAATAAATAGAAAGATAAAAAGGAAATATTTATTGGTTAAATAAATAGAAAGATAAAAAGGAAATATTTATTGGTTAAATAAATAGAATTGAAAGGAAATATTTATTGGTTAAATAAATAGAAAGATAAAAAGGAAATATTTATTGGTTAAATAAATAGAATTGAAAGGAAATATTTATTTGCTAAATAAATAGAGTTAACCAGTTAGAGATAATCGATTAGAGTTAGGGTTGACCAGTTAGAGTTGATCAGTTAGAGTTAACCAGTTAGAGTTAGAGTTAACCAATAGAGTAATTAAATAGAGTTAATCAAATTAGAATAAATCGATTACAGTTATTCGAAAAGGAGTTATCGAATATTTGTTATTCGAATCAAAAGGAGTTTTCGAATATTTGTTATTCGAGTCAAAAGGAGTTATCAAATATTTGTTATTCGAATCAAAAGGAGTTATCGAATATTTGTTATTAAAATCAAAAGGAGTTATCGAATCTAGTTATTCGAAAGGAGTTTATCGATTTTAGTTAATCGAAAGAAAAAAAATCAAATATTAGTTATTCGAAAAGTGTTAATCGAATATAAGTATTCGAGAAGAGTTAATCAATTAGAGTTAATCGAGTTAGAGTAATTGAATTAGAGTAAATCGAAAAAGGATCGAATATAGTTTATTCGAATAGAGTTAAAGGAGTTATCGAATATAGTTTATTCGAATAGAGTTAAAGGAGTTATCGAATATAGTTTATTCGAAAGGAGTTAAGTGAAAAGAGTTAATCGATTAGAGTAAATCAAATAGAGTTAATCAAATAGGGTTAATTCAATAGAGTTAATTGGTAAGAGTAAATAGATAAGAGTTAGTTGAATAGAGTTAATCGAATATAGTTTATTCGAAGAAAGGTTTTCGAATCTAGTTATCCGTAAGAAAGATTATCGAATATATTTATTCGAAGGGAGGAGTTATCGTATAGAGATTTATTCGAACGGAAGTTACATAAGAAAGTTGGTTAAAGGTTTAAAAGATAAACTTTGACTATTCCGAAGTTAAAACGTTGTTCAGTTTAGGTCTGAGAGGTAACTATACCCCAACTTGATTGACTTCCTTCTTAACTAAGGAATGGTAAGGTTTGATAGGGAAGAAGTTTTGGAAATGTTTTCCAAACGAGAATCAGAAATGTTTTCTGATAATAGAATATAAGAATTTAGAATATATGGAAATAGGAGATAAGAAATTAATGAATTAAAAAGATAAAGGTTAAATGATGATTGATCGATATAATTTCCACTTGGAAATAATATCGTTGTTTGCACACCTATTTTTCTTTGATAGTTAACTCACCGACTATCGAAATTTTTGACCATTTTAACGTTGTTAATATGGAGAGACCAGTTGGATTATTATCCAAAGAACCACTCTGTATTGGCATAAGCGTTGCGAATCATATATGCCAAAGATAATTGAAGACGTAATAAAGTGCAAGGGCTATTGTATAAGTCTTAGATAACAGTGCCTAAGATGGATGTACTGAATAGTGCCTTCGGTTCATCCTGTTCCTGGATGACTTGTATGGATGAATGCCTAACAGAGTATTTCCAGAAAGGTCACGTACATTGATTTCTTCAACCGTACCAAGAGTGGAAGCGGAGAAGGAAACTTCTTTAGATAACACATAATGTACTGTTGCAGACGTCAATTAGTGATTTTCGATGGATCTGACCATATGGAATTCGAAGTGAATCTTATGTGATGATAAAGCGTAACCTCAAGCCTCATAATCCGGTAAATGACAGAAATCGGGCAGGCAACATGGCTATGTAGGTCGCACCTACTAGGGTGTATAATCACCTGATCTAGAGTTTCATTTACTTCTAAGCCTAACAGAGTATTTCCAGAAAGGTCACGTACATTGATTTCTTCAACCATACCAAGAGTGGAAGCGGAGAAGGAAACTTCTTTAGCTAGCACATAATGTACTATTGCAGACATCAATTAGTGATTTTCGATGGACCTGACCATATGGCATTCGAAGTGAATCTGATGTGATGATAAAGCGTAACCTCAAGCCTCATCATCCGGTAAATGACATAAATCGGGCAGGCAACATGGCTATGTAGGTCGCACCTACTAGGGTGTATAATCGCCTGATCTAGAGTTTCATTTACTTCTAAAAATCTGTTGTTGATGCTGTCCCATTTGGGAAACGGTTGCTGATCCCAACCGTTGGTGATATACAATCGAAACACTCAAGCGAAATGAGTGTTCGGTCATGTGTGGCCGGGTTGCAAGATGTTCTTGTTGAACCCAGTGTTTTCCTCTCTAGAGGTACACTAGCGAAAGGTGGTTCCATACCTTGTCATAGTTGGAAATCCATTACCCAATACGTGCTTGCGGTTTTGATTTTATACTATATATGTAGAACGTGAGATGAAAGCGTTTCTGCTAGATGATTATTACATTGTGGTTCCTAGACATTATTATAATATCAAAAGGTTTTTGATATAAAGATATTTTGGATTCTCATAAGGGAAAAACCCGTTCCGTTATACGGCGTGGTCTTATGAGATATCGTTTACTCGTTCGAACTGTTTTAAACTGTTTTACTCATACCAGTCCCATGACTGACTCAGAGTTTATTTTGTTTTGTTTTCCCTCAACTCTTGGGTACCCAATTTTGTACGGGCAGTCAAGTAGTCGGGGTTTACAGATACTTGAAGAGCTGGAGCAGGAGGCTTCAGGATTATATAGCTATTATTATTCCGCTGTGTTGTAAGTGTTGTACTTTGACAATGATGTATATTCAAGTACAGATGTATATTTCAAAGTTATGTTATATGTTATTCGTTTCGCTGTGAGGTTCATGTTACTCTGATGTTGTGTTCTTCTTCTTCTATTCTAAATTTCTATCTTATCTTTTCTCACCCTCTAATTTCTTTAATTAACTATTCCGTAATTTTCGATCTTTGGATGTTCGATATGTGTCGTATATCGGATAACCAAGATCACTAAATTTCTGGGTCGTTACAAACACAATGTTTAATATGCCATCAGATCGCCATGCAACCTTGAGCAAACAACGATGAAGATATGCAAAAATGAGAAGTAATGAAATGCCACTGAAGCTTTATAACAGTATCTCTTAAAAGATAATACATAGCAGGTTGATTACATAGAGCTAGGCCAAAAATTCGCTATAAGGAGGATAGCGTTTTCCAACAGCTATCAAGCGTTGGTGTCCGTTGAAAGCCATTGGCAGCTGTTGAAAATGTTGTTTCTATACGTACCAACGTTTCGTAATGCTCTCCAACAACATCTATGAGGTATTCCCAATGGCATCCAACCTCCAATTTGAACACGTGACAAATCCCGTTGATCAAATAGCTGATGGAAACAATTACAAACTATTGGAAAATCCCATTACTTGCTGATGGAAACCGTCGGTAATCAACGACCTATAAACCGTTGATAGCCGTTAAAAATATGAATATATTTTTTCCTTTTGAATTTAGACCTACTTGCTACTAGCCATATACAATCACATTTATACCATAACAGCTCCATTTCGAGCGTACATACAACAACAATAATCACATATATACCCAAACACAATATTCAACCCAAACCATACACGCATATAATCCAATGTACACAATATAATTTAATATATACGACATCCAATAAAACACAACAAACCAACATCCAATAAAACTGAACAAACCAAAATCCAAATCAACAAAAATATATACAGTCCATCGCAATGCACAAACCAAATCCTTACCCACTCAAAGCATATACGTACGTACAACAAAACATAATAAAGCATATCACAAATCACACATCGAACGCTCCTGTACCACCAAATGAAGTGAACTTCCCATTCTACTGTATAAATTCCATCAAATGCTGGTTCACCCACTCTATCCACATGTCAGGGCGACGATCACGCTCTTCAAGCTCAATGATCTGCGCTCGTAGCTATGCATTATCCGGTTTGTCTTGAGCCTTTTGATACACCCTCTGAGTTGTCTTAGTCTGCAAACAAATATAAATTATATTGTCATAATTTTTCAACATCATAATCTTAATTCATGTAAATTTAATTTAAAATTACCACTTGGTTCCCAAATCCATAACAACTGTTACGGGTTGATGGATCCATGACAACCGCAAAAATGACATCCACCTTATTAGTGATCAAATCAGATCGTCCAGTGTCCTCCAGTAGCTTTGCCTGTGCATGTTCGAACTTTTGCTGTAATGCAAAATATAGTTGGATTTTACACAACATTAATTTAATTAACTTATAACTTTTAAATTAATTATATTATACTTATGTATGAGGCATTTACTTTATTATCATGATCTCAAGATTATGAAACTGTGCTCGAATCGTCAATCTGACTCATCGCATGGGTATGAATGAAAACATCCACACAAGAAACAAGTGTCCCGCACTCTCTTTTCTGAAATATGCGCATAACAATATATATTATATATTGTTATATTATATGTCTTTTAACAACTTAGAATTTAAAATATAAAAATGTAATAACTTTTTGTTATCTTAATTAATAAATTTACCAATTCCTCGGGATGGTGCTTGAATGACTTGGAACTACAACGATGTGTGATGGGGTTCTTGCGTCTGTTCACTGAGTTTCTCTTCGAGTAACTCTGCAAATTTAAACTGAAAATAATTTTTTACAATTTTTATTTATGTATTAAATGCACAGAACACGTTAACCATATGATAGAAAAATTATATATGGACACCATTGGTCAAATAAATTGTTTTATGAAATTGTACAAGTATGTATAAATTTAAAAATCAAAATCATAATTTTTTTCGACTTTTGCAGTTTCTGTAATTTAATAACAAGCGATGTGCATATTAAAAATCAACTTGTACGATTGTCGCTCTTGTTATCAGTTTGTGTGAGGTAGCAAATTTTAAACTAAATAAGGCTTGCATGGTTTAATTCAAACCCAACTGTATGTATATGGAGTTTATCATATATACACATGTTTATAAATTTAATTAACTAACCGTATGTTACATAAAATTAATTATCATTTTCGATCTTTTATAAACTACATAAATTTAATTATACTCGTACACACTAAATAACCCAAAAAAACCTAAAAGCACTAAAATATTTAACTCATATACGCACTACTCCATTATCATACAAACTATAAACTAGCAATACTTGCACAGGTTAACAATAGTAATTAAGCTTTAGTAAACTACACTATAGAAATAGCAAGACAATACAAACATGTAAATCGATAAACTAACCATAAACTAAAAAGTTAAAATAAATAAGGTTTAGCTTTATTACTTGTTCTTGAGGAGATTAATAGGTTGGAGAGGAAGAGAGGTAAGTTTCTCGAAGTTGAAGAAGCTACTGAAGGCATGCAAGGTGGTGGATGGTGAAATTGGGGAAGGAGGAAGGGAGTTTGGTCGTTTATTTTGTGGAAAGTTGGAATGAGAAAGAAGAAGCTGATGTTGGCTATTTGCTTGCGATTTATCAACGGCTGCTAATGATTGCAAACGACGTTATTTCAACTGTTTTCATCGACTTCCAATGATTTTAATTCGCAAAAGATATCAAGAATGTACTATCCGTGATAGCCATTGGCGGCCATTACTAACGTCCATTGGTATATACTATTTTTTTAGTAGCTATTGTTAAAGCATAAATAAATTTTTCCCGCTTGATTGTATTATAGTCAGCTACATGTTTAGCTACAATATCATTGCAAGAAGAACAGTGGTATCCAATGGCTACTAGTCATTGTAAAGTCGTTGGTAGTCATCGGAAACCCCGTTGGCATACACGACAACGACTCTCAATGCTTCCAATGTTATCAACAAGGGTCTTCCTAACGACAAGAATGAACGCGTGGTAGAAATTATTGACCAGTTAGCCATTGGAAACCATTCAAAATCATTGGAAAACGCCACTAGAAGCCGTTGAAAGTCATTGGTAATCAATGACCTGTAAGCCATTGATAGTCGTTGGTAGCCATTGGAAATCTAAGTTTTCTTAAATTTAGATGTGCTTACTTCCAGGTAACCATAATCTCATATATATCATAAATGCTCCATTTCGAGCTCGTATATAGCAACAAAACTCGTATATATACCCAAACATAATATTAAACTCAAATCAAACACCTATAATCCAATATACATAACATAAACCAATATATGCAACATCCAACAAAACTTAACAAACTAACGTCATCAGAACCAACATAAAATATCATCCAACCAACGTCTAAACCAGTAGCAATATGTACAATCCATCATAATGTATCAGCCATGTCCTCACTCAATTAAGGAGTATACATCCAAACAACAAAACATAACAAATCATACCTCAAACCACTCCCCTCCAGAACCACCAGATGAAAGAAACTACCTGTACTTCTCTATGAACTCTACCAAACGTTTGTTTAGCTGCTCAATCTGCACGTTACGGCAATAATCACATTCTTTCAGCTTGGCGATCTATGCTCATAGCTGTGCAACCTCTGGTTCATCTTGTGTAACGGCACGGGTTTCGCCCGACCCGATCGATCGTTAGATCGACTAAGACTGTTCAAAACCCGAATACGTTAACTCTGGGAATACAACAACATCAGAACGATAACAGCAGACTTTTATAAACATTACAATAATGTTACATTAGAGTATAGAACATATCAGAGTACATCGAATAAAATTACAGCGGAAGATAAATTACAATAAATTAAATACAATAAACAGCGGAAGACTTTCTATTCTCTTGACACAGCTTTAGGCTTCGATCTAGAATCCTGCTTAAGAGACAAATATCTGCAAAAAGCTACTCGACTGGCCGTGTGGAAAAGAGGGCACCCGAGTTTGCAAAGTGAAACAAACTACAGGTCAGTCATGGGACTGGTGTGAGAATTCTTAACTAATAAACCTAATAATAATAAGGCTAATCACAGGACCGCGCCGCTAACGCGGAACAGGTTTACTCCATTGAATTGCCAGTGCATAAAATAAAGTAAATCATTAAACAACGCAATGCCTTTTAGAAAAATGGAATCATCATAAGACTCAAGTCCCATCACACAATGCAACGCAAACTGGAGGATAGAGTTTTACCTTATGATGATTAAACATGCTTGGTACGATAAAAACGAATTTGATTTCATTATTAGTGTATATATGTTTTAAAAACATTTCAAAGTAAATGTATCAATCCTAGGAAGCATAGCTACCATATACTATGCCTCCATACTAGTAATACAATCAAGTCCGTACGGTCGTATTGGAAATTGGGTTTCCATCATGAGTCAAGGCTAGGGAGGAGCTCCTTACCGATTCAAGACACTCTAGCTAAAGTCTCAGGATTCCCCACAGTTAACCCTGGGATCCTGCAGGGCCGGTCTGCACATACGATTTTGCGGATTAGTTATTCCTGAACAAACGTTTCCTAGTCCTATAGGACCTATCATCTGAGGTGCCTCATTCCATCACCCACATAAGTAAAATGTCGGGCTGTGTAAAACCCAAACACCATTTCTAGCTAGAAAGAAACATGCTGCTCTCCCTGCGTTCCCTTCTCCCGTTTTAGGCTCCAACTGAGGTGTGAGGCTCGCGAAGCTACGTAATATACACAGCTATGATTATACAAGCTGTGCTTTGATCGTCACCACAAGGTTCTGCTTTTCAACAAGAAACCTTGATCATTGCATCTTGGTATGTCACACTGTCAATCCATATCATACTATTAATCCTTTGCCATAATATACAAAAGGGTGTTAAGCAAGAGAATAAATTCTCCACCACCAATCATTCATACATTCGGAAGAAAATCAATAAATACAATATAAAGGAGTACAATGTCGGACATACATTCCATTTATAAGCTCGTTCTGGGTCTGAACGAAACTATATCCGGTAGATCTCCAAGTACGTTTGGACAACTACCACCGAAACCCTTTTCAAGGTAGTAAATCAATCAAGGGCATCAGTAGCCGTTATCCATTCGATGTCGAAGATTACCGGTCTTTAATCATTGTCTTCAACTCTTCGACTTAGGTCGACATATAATCATTTGAAATGAGATTGAACTTGGACTTTTCAAATGATCCTCGCATATATATATATATATATATATATTAATATCATTTCATATCGTTATTAGTATTTAATAACGATCTATCGCTATTTTTATTTATATAAAAATAGCTAAATTTAATTTAACGACGCTTCGGGTCAATGGGCAACCCTGGCGCTGTTTTTACTCAAATTTGTTTTACACGTTTCTCTAAATCTAACCGTTGGATTTTAACATAATTCATATCGTTGGAAAATCCTCCCAAGGCGAACCTAATGGTTTTAGTTTTGGGAAAATCCGATGGTTGGATATTTTGGTATAATCAATTAAAGATACGATTCCAAGACGCGAACTACCATGCTCGGTTCGTTTGATTTTAATTTCTATATATATACTTATATATAATTCCGTCATCCATTTCATTCACTATATTTTGCTAACATCGAATATCCCTATTTGTATATATAATGTCGTGGTATAACATGACACACAATAATGCTTATTTTTATTTTTATTTACATATACATCATAAACATAACAGTGTATATTTTCTTTTATCTTTCAAATTACGCAAAATGTATATTTGGTTTCATTATTCTTTCTAATGAAAATCCGTTCATTAATATATAAATTTCTAATCCTTTTATTTACATTAAAAAAATGTAAATTTCTATTCCTATTTTATTTACATTGAGAAATGTAAAATTTTATTTCATTTTTTATTTACATTGGAAAATGTAAATTTCTATATTTCTCTAATTACATATAAAAATGTAACTTACTATTTTTCTTCTATTTACATTGAAAAATGTAACTTCTTTTTACCGTCTCTAAAATGACGATAAAAATATATAATATTTATTCTATTCTTTTATCGCATCTAAAGTGATGATAAAAATATACATTTCATTTCTACTCTTTTTATCACACCTAAAATTGTAAATATAATCTGCATTAAAAATGTGACTTTTCCTTTTTAATCTAATTTACGTAAAAAGAATATAAATAATTTTGCAATGTCAAAATCTAATCTTTTCATCACATAAAAATGTAATTTTGTTACTTTAAATCTTAATTACATAAAAATATAAACTTTCTCTTCTTTAACTTAATTACATAAAAATGTAATTTTTCTCCATTATCTTAATTTACATGATAAATGTAATTTTTTCACTTTTAATCTAATTCACATGGAAATTGACTCAATTACATAAAAACGTAATTTTTATGTTCTTTTCAACATGACATTAAAATATGACTATCTTCATATGCATTTTCATGACTCTAAAACACGATTATCTTCATATGCATTTTCATGACTCTAAAATATGAAAATATTTCATATGCGTTTTCATGTCTCTAAAATATGAATATATTTCACATGTCTTCATAATTCTAAAATATGTATATATTTCATATGCCATAACGCTACACTAAAACATGATTATATTTCATATGCTTTAATGTTACGCTAAAATATGGTTTTATTTCATATGCGTTGTCATGACATTAAAAATATGATTATGATTTATATGCATTAACTTGACATTAAAATATGGTTTTACTTCATGTTCCTACATAAATGCTAAAAACAAGTTTATTTTCATAATACTACACAAACACTAAAAATATCTTTATTTTCCAGTTAATAAAATGTAACTCCCAATGTATTCTTTTTATTTACATCTAAATGTAAATAAAGATATCACTTTAAATCTATTCCTTTTTATTTCATATAAAAGGTAAATAAAAATGTAATCTCTATTCTATACTTTTTATTTTGATTTACATTTTCTAACAAAAATGTCCTTTTTATTCCAATTTACATTTTGAATGTAATTTTCCTTTTCATTGCTTATTTACATAAAAAGTAAATTTTCCTTTTCCATTGTTTATTTACATAAAAATGTAAATTTGCCTTTTCATTGTTTATTTACATAAAAATGTAAATTTCCTATCTAATTTCCTTTATTGAAAATCTATTTACATTAAAAAGGTAAATATCATATCTAAATTCTTTTATTGAAAATAAGTTTTCACTTTTAATTTAATTACATAAAAATGTAATTTTATCTTTCTATAAATCTAATTACATATGAATGTATTTTTCTTACTTTTTAATTTGCAATGTAAATTTTAATACTTTTAATTACACATAAAAATGTAATTTTATTTACAATGTAAACCTTTAATCTTTAATTTTATATAACAATGCAATTTTATTTTCAATGACAAAATTTATCTTTTTAATTACATAAAAATGTAATTTTTATGGCGGTGTCAATCATGTTCATTTTATTTACATAGAAAATGTAAATAAAGTTTGCCTCATATATTGTTCTTTTTAATATATCAACGTTTACACTAAAAATATGTTC
Source organism: Allium sativum (assembly GCA_030737875.1). NCBI lineage: Eukaryota > Viridiplantae > Streptophyta > Magnoliopsida > Asparagales > Amaryllidaceae > Allium > Allium sativum. The sequence goes on along the minus strand of CM060921.1, from coordinate 359,838,684 downwards.
ATTTTTACTAAAATGACATAATGCCAAATATGTGATCATTTTCTCTAAATTGACATAACGCTAAATATGCGTCATTTTCTCTAAATTGACATAACACTAAATATGTGTTCATTTTCTCTAAATTGACATAACGCTAAATATGCGTTCATTTTCTCTAAATTGACATAACGCTAAAAATGACTTCATTTTTACTAAAATGACATAATGCTAAACATGCGTTCATTTTCTCTAAATTGACATAATGCTAAAAATGCGTTCATTTTTACTAAAATGACATAATGCTAAAAATGCGTTCATTTTTATACACAACTACATGTAAAATACCATATTTCAATACTTGGAATAATCTAAGTTTTTGGTGTCGACTTACATGTTCAATCCAATATCTCAATATATGAAATAATCTAAATTTTGGTGTCACCTTACATGTTCAATCCAATATCTCAATATATGAAATAATATAAATTTTTGTGTCAACTTACATGTCCAATCCAGTATTACAATATATGATAACAACATGTAATTTGGCGTTAAGTTTTCATGTCAACATAAACGATAGCAACATATAATTTGGTGTATAGTTTTCATGAATCAAGATAAAAGATCCAAACTTTATTTTATTTTGAGAAGCAAAATAAAGATCTAAACGTTATTTTGTAAATCAAAATAAAATATCTAAACTTTATTTTATTTATAAAATAAGTGCAGTGCTAAAAGCACCTAGAAATATGCTGCCTAATACCATAACTAAAGATCACCTTAAAAATAAGTCAAATATGCTACACAATACCATAACCAGGCTACCACAAAAGCTAATGATATTAATTTTCTATTACACGTATTCATAGAAGCACAAGCTTTCATGTATTCAGCACCTTGTTTTCCATTACCAAATCTATCACATTTGAATGTTGTTAAGCAAATTAATCTTATATTCAAATAGAGTTTAAATCGTCTACGGCCTCCTGAATAGATTCATTATTAAGTCCAAGTTAGAAGTTTTAACTTAAAACATACATATCCCGGAAGAAATTGCATTTCAACTGGCAATGAAAGATCTATTTTCTTTCTAGAGCACATGAACACCAAAATAGTATATTTCTGCTTTCTTCTGGTAGGTTACCTTAGATTGCGTGCTCTGGTGCAATTTATCCTCTGAAACAAAAAGTTATATCGACCATGAACTATATACACACTCAAAATGCTTTTAATCGTATATACTGGAAGAAACTTAAATTAACATAATTTCAAAGACTAAACCATAATAAAATATAACAAGTAAATTTCAAGTCTTTTGTAGTCATGGTGAAACGACTACTTACGATACAAAAACCAACTATCGACAGCAGCATGTTGCCTTCGTTGATAACAATAGAAAAATAGATTTGAAACCCATTATGTGAACAGTCAATATAATGCCAGGAAGGTTGGATCCATGAGAGCTTAAGAGTGAGAGGACTATTTAGTTGGAATTGGTAGGACAACATTTTTAAAGTTGAGCGGAGAGAACTATTTTCTGGAAAAAGAAAATTAGGGAAGATGAAGCAGTTTAGAATAGGAGAGAAAGAAAAAAGTGCTTTCTCAAGATTACGTGCGTCATTAGTAACTAAATGGAGAAACAGACGTGGTATTAGGAAGCATATGAATTAATTAGCACTAATTAATTTTTTTAATGGTATTAAGTAGCACATTTCTTGGTGCTTTTAGCATCACACTAAAATAAAGATCTAAACTTAAAAAAAAAAAGATGAGAACTTGTATGAAGATTACATCAAAAAAATTAGATCTATACGAGCATGGCTATCTCAAGACATCGCAATATTTGATCTAAAATTATAGATCTGCAATAGAAAAGAAATTTGCATCGCCTAAACAAATAAAATAAAACAAATCTCAAAGAAGATGATATTTTATCGCGTAATTCAAAACAACAAATATGAATCTCAAATAGAATGAGATTTTATTGCGAAAACAAACAAATAGAATGAATCTCAATTAAAGATGAGATTTACTTTACGTGATTTAACAAATAAAATGAACCTCAAATAAAGACGAGGTTCTTAGGGCACGATTCAACACATAAAAACTAAATCTCGAATACAAATGAGATTTTTAGCGCATGAATGGATCTATAAATAATAGATCTAAGGCATAGAAGAAAATAGCACTACAACATCAGATCTAAAGTATTGGATTTGGAATTATAAATAAAATTGCATCGTATATTCAGAAGTGAATTAAGATTGTACCAACAAGAATTAAATAATAATAATAATTAAATTCTCAATTCTTAAATAATTTAGAATTCTCACATCGCTTTTTATCTGAATTTTCAACATGCTCCTTTTCAAATCTGGTATGCACCATGCTGTAGATCTCAGAAATACGGTTCTAACGGATTTAGTTTCGTCAATTTATGATTTGATATGACAAAGATACATGGTTTTAACCATTTGTACATTGCTTTAATTAATTTAAAATAATTAATACCTTAATTATTTTCATTACCCTTAACCCAAAATTTGACCGTCATCTTCCTCTTTCTATCGTTGTCTGGTTTGGCAAAATTCAACCCATCACCATTCTCTGACACCGCTGATTCGCCTCTGACTCCAGCGCATTAGAGCGCTAGATTCTCTTAATTTGATCATGACTGTTGATGTTGGAGATCATGTCATGCTCTTCGATTTTATTTTTATTTATTTATTTATCTTTGAGGTATGAAGATTGTAAATATAAAGAGAAGAGAGAACAAAAGGAACAAAAGGGGGAATAAAGGGAATATGTTTATATATAAAAATGAATTTGAATGATAAATAGAAGAGGAGAGAGAGTAGAGAATAAATGGACAAATTATCTTCCCCATACACCTCTTTGTATTTACAAACACATTAAATGCTTACTTTATTTTATCTAATTGTTTAAGTTGTGCAAATTGTTTTTTAAAATTTCAAAACACATAATATTAAGTAACATGTGTCAAAAGGTTTTACATAAATAATGGACACAAAGTAATATTCTTAACTTTAATATTCTTATACTTACTCTAAAAAAAATTCATTAACATGCAATAAATAAAAATTAAACAATGGAAATTGATAAAGATGACACATGTTCATATAGAAATGGAACAGAGAGGACCACATGAATATATGGACTTAAATGAAGGAAACAAAAGAAATAAATAGGATAAATGAAATAACGAAAATGGAAGCATAAACTTAAATTTGTATTATTTATAATGGGAATAAAGAGGCAATTTGAAATATGACAAATGGGGAAGCTACTAATAAATATAAAAGGTATGTGTTAATGAGATATTTAATTTGTATAAAATTTTCTATGCATATGACAAATACAAATGTACATTCATTTTCAAAACAATGAATCGTATTTAATGATTCTTTCGCATTAAAGAATGGATTTTAATGTATATATAAATTTATCATAAAATAATGCCAGGTCAAAGAGCCCCATAGAATAATATCAAATCAAATGGTCCCATAGAATAAAAATTTTAGGCATATAACTTAATACCCATTTTAATGTTAAGCCTAATTGTTTCATCTCAAAGTCATACTCATATTTATAAATAAACTATTCAGGTTTATTATGGTTCTCAGTCCACTTTATTAATGCAAATATAGGCTACAGTCAATTTTTTTGTTATATTCATATTTACAAATAAATTATGTTTATTTATTATTTACTCCCAATTATAATTTTCTCAAGGTTCAAAATCAAATATTGAAATTACCGCGCCATTTCAAGTTCAGAATATAATTAATATTACAAACCTAAAATTTTCAACCATTCTTATTTAAAATAAATTATTTAAAAGAATAAAGTTTTTAATTTTGACCCTAATTTCTTAACAAAGTTAAAAATAGAATTTTAAAATTGGCCCCAAATTTCTGGGTTGTTACATCTTGATCCCTCTAATACGCCTTCTGAGTTGTCTTAACTTGTAAATAAATTTAAATTACTAGTGTTTCTGTTAGATCCAAAAATGGTTCCAACACCCAAACTAATGATAATTCTTAATGAAATGAAAATAAAAATGGAGAAAACGGATGATTTATAATGGTTCGATGTTAAAGAGCCTACATCCACTTTAAATTTATTTGATTGATGATGGGAATACAAGTATATTTATTGTTTTCACTCAATCTCACTTTTACAATAGATAATTTCACTTAACACTTGCTGAAATGTTCTTCAAAGATTAATGATGATCTGATTAAAATGATGAAATTCGGATATAGTAGGTGTTTGAGTCAAGAACTTGCCAAAAGATCCCTTCCAATGATCCTTGGTGATGTATTTATAGGTGGAAAATTTTCCTGGGAGGCCTCCGATTTGGTACACGTGGCAGGAATCCCGTGTGTTTTAGTGATGGGAGCTTTGGAGATGATGCCAACGCACATCAATTTTGGGCAAAAGTGGGATGATGTATGCCTAACCGCCCCATGTTCCCAGGGATGTGGGGTGCAACCGCTACACTATCCTTCATCGGTTCAGATCCGAAGCACAGATGAGAGTGGGAGCTGATCGGGTATTTCCGAACCGATCCGAATATGCCCTCATACTTCCATTTCTATTTTGCATTGTAGTGGTTCAATTTGGGTTTCCTGACCGATTCAAGCTTTTGCCTGTACTCTTCTAGTCAACACTCTTTATCAGTTGGTCTTTGAGCTTTGTGTAGCCTAATTCGTAAAGTAGGCTAACATTTTGCCCCCTTGTAGTATGTGTTTATTGAATATAAAGCATGCTTCGAAACAATCTGTCCATTGATTTCTGAATTAAGACCGTCGGATAGTTGTTTCCATTCGTTTATAAAGTTGTAACATTTCATTAAGTCACGTCTCTTGATGTTTATAAATACGCGGATGAAGGCATAACTCACTTCCGTTATTTTAGAACAACTTCAAGTACTCTTTTCAATATCCAAGTAGCTCCTCTAGGTAAACTTTAATAATGCATGCTTATTAGCTTGTTATTCCTTCTTTCCGGTTGGTTTTGTATGTTGAGTTGATTCTGGTGGCTACGGTTCGGATGAAGCTTATCTAATCCGACTCAGGTTCAATCTTCGTTGCATCACATGGCTTGAAGGCTGTATGCTTCTTTTCTAAACGGGTCGGCCTAGGAATTAAGGGTCCACGAAATACGAAAAGCCCCTTGACTTTGTATGAATTTACAGAAATTATTCTCTCCCTTTTCACTTTGATCCGCCTTTACTTTTAACTCAGTGCAAACCTTAATTTTCTAAGCCTTCAAAATTCTTTTCAGATCTTGAAATCGTAACCCAAGGTGGGTTTAAATCTCGTTTTTTCTTTGATTTAATCGTGGATTTTGCAATATTCATAGTCGAACTTCGCTTCAATCTACGCAAGTCCATGGTAATTAATGTTGACATCAATTGGGGAGACTTTGGCTCGTCGACATCGTTGTTGGTGGAGCTTTTCACCAACCCGAGGCATCGGAGCTGATAAACTCAGTCACGGCGTCGCTAGTAACTATTCGTGGATGAGGCATGGGTTTTAGTGTCTTGTAGATGAAGACAATGCGCTTTGAATGGATACAAAAGAAAGATTATGGGTCTAGAGGAGAAAGAGCGGATTGATTCGGTGTAAAGAGTTCCCGTGATGCAGATGTTCAGGGGGTGAGAAATGGGTTAGAGATGAATGAACGAGGATGAAGTTATTGAGAAAAATTTATGACCTCGGTACGGATAAGGAGAGCCAAGATTGGGTGTAGTTCCAGATACATATGAATGAAGGAAAATAAGCTTAAAGACCTCGGGGTGGTTCGATTCGGTGCTAGCTGACTTAAACTAAGCTTCCTCTTTAAAAGTCCATCTGATTCGAACGCATTCGTCCTTAAGTCCCAATCCGATCCGATTACATCATAGATACCTGAACTAATGCATTGGTGATGAAATCATTCGAACCGATCCATTAATGACAGATGCACCCGAACAGATTCGTTGTTATGCTAGTATGCTTTGGACAATTTAATCAAAACTAGTTATAGATTGTGATTTTATGATAGTTAGGATAGAGCCTCATGATCATGACCAAGCTTTCGAGGCTATTATAAACACATAACTACTTTGCCACTTTCTAGCATTGCATCCTTATATGCTTACTTTGTATTTCTTTAATCATGTCACTGCACACACATTGGCACATACACGCACAGGGGGACATGGGTAATTTTTCTCTAATTCCTGCTATTGTTTCTATGATAGTTTAGCAACCATGGTTGAGAGATTCTCGTCTAGATTAGCAAAAAGGAGAGATGCTGCCAAATCAGCCGAGAATCCACCTGTTTAAGACGTATCTTCCACTTCAGATTCGGTTTGGAATAGTACAGCTCCAGACTATGAAATGGGAAGCCACGAAAGTGATGTGTCATCCGAGGGTGATGTCACTCTCGGCGAGGAGGAAGAAGGAGGGGTAGGAGATAGCCATGCCCCAGATGAGTTTAGAGATGTTACTATTTTGGAACCGCCTAAGGATTCAGTCGAATCAACGATCAACAATGATAGTCTTGCACGAATATGTCTAAAACACGGGATTCTTCGAAGGGATACTGAGTTGCCCTCGAAAACAGATCGTCCTCATAATCCGTTGGAAGGGTATATGGTTGTCACCAGATTAATGTGCCTTGTTGGGGGCAATACCTCCATTTCCTCCATTTTTCGTCGATTTTCTGAGATAATTATGGATTGCCCCCATGTAGCTTCATCCCAACTCCTACGCTTGTCTATATACTCTGTACATAGCTTATAAAGAAATTCTAAATGTAAAGCTAACTTTTGAGGATGTTCATTTCATTTACAATTTCAAGCATCGAACCAATGACACCCCGTCTTTTGTCTACTTTGAATCGGTGCCAAAAAGGAAAATCATTACTGTTCCATTTAGTAGCAAAGCTGGGGACCCAAAATGTGAATGGTTTTATGTTAAGCAACAGCCCGGGTGTGCCAGAAGATGGCTTAAGTCAAGTGAGGACTTTGGTTTTTTGAGTTTTAGTCCCATCCTTTATCATAAGTTCATTAAGCATTGTTTGTTTTCACTTGCAGTTCCTAACCTACCACAAGAGAAGCATGCGATGCAATTTGATCGCTTGAATCAATTACTCAATGGCAACCAAAATTCTTGACCATTAAGGACTGCTTAGTGGATGAATGTCTCCATCGGCATCGTCCAATTGCTATAACTCATAGCATAGGTCACAGGGAAGGCCCTTACGTGTACATACCTCCAGTTGAAGGGCCAATCGGCACTCCACTTGAGAGGGGAGAAAGTTCAAAAGATCCGACAGCGCCCCTCAGGGATCCTCCTTCTCCCTCCACAACTCAAGATGATATTTAGCAAATATTGTAGAGAAAGATAGAGATAAGTACATTATCCTAAGGATGCTGCCACTCCTGAAAAACTGATATCTCCTAAAGAGTTTCTGTTAGACGCTTCTCAAGGAGATGCCCCCATTGTGGATGACTCTACATTTTGAGGTTTGGGAAATCTTCCTTTGCCCGAGACCCTTCACACTTTAGAAGATTTCAGAACGAATCCTTTGACCTTTACTTCCTCAGAAGAAACCACTCCTATGAAGGACAATGGGACCACACATACTAGCCTAACTTCGGGCTCTGGCTGGTTGGAGGGAATATCAATTAGGATGCGTACAACACATTAACACTGCATGTCACAACACTTATGCTTTGTATAAACAATAGTTTTGAACTCTACATACCTTGTTTTGTAGGAACCATGGTATGTCCCCGTTACGATGTCAGGAAATTCCGCACCAACGTGCCCAAATATGATTCCGACACCGAGCATGATCGTCGCGAGAGCCGCGGCAGGATGATAGGAGGCATTATGATTCCAACCGTCCTTATTCTTTGTGCTCTCGTTCTCCTCGTCCGTCTGTTCTAGACAAGTACAAGAGTCATCAAGATCATCATGAAGGGGTCAAACAACCTTCCAAAGATCCGACTCCTTCTAAAGAGAAGCGTCCTTAACAGAAGCCATTGTCGAAGCACGCTGGTTTACAGGATAAACCTAAAGTCCCTGAGAAGAGGTCGGGCAAAGGTTATATGACCATTGTACCTGCCAAGCGGAGAAATATTGAATTATCTGTATCCAAGCCCGTATCACTTGATTCCGAGAACAATGCAAGACTAGCAAATCTGAAGAAACAATTTCCGGATCATTATTTTGATCGTATGGCGTTTGTTCCCGCGCTTGAACCTATTCCTTCGAAGTGCGCGGATGATGTTAAAGCAAAAATTGATTTAGTGGACAGGCAATATATAGAGATTTATAGATATTCACACAATCTTTCTAAGATTATCAAGGATCTTATCACTGATATTGGTCACATGAAGGAAATGGCCGATTATGACGTAAGCATTTTGAAGAGTTCAGAGAAAGATTTGGAAAATGCACAGGCTCAGCTTGCTCTTGCTCAACGGGATGCTGACAACTATAAAAAACAACACGAAGAACTACAAAGGCGTTATCACACTTTCTTGGAATCCCATAGCCAAGAGTGCTTGGATGAAGCAAACTGAGGAAGCTAAGTCTGAGAGTGTTAAAGTACAGTCGGCTTGCCCTTGAATAGGAGAAGGCTGAGCTAGAAAAGAAAAACACTGATTTAGCAAAGAGGAATGTTGAACTGGAAGTCAAATTACTGGAGGTTGGATCTAGAGCAGTGTTGGCCGAGGGGAACACAAGCATCACCATTAAATTTGTCGAAGACGTTCAAGAGGAACTCTCTGCGGCCTAAAAGGAATTGGATGGCTATGGTGAGCTGATGATAGAGTTCTTTGCTCGAGTAATCCGTCGCCAGGACATTTCTTGGATCGAGGATTACCCGACAACTCTGATTTATGTATGGGACCAAATCATCGAATGGGAGAAGAAAGAGCTCAAGGTGGATTCCATCGACGAAAATAAACCTGTGGAGAAGTTCCTTAGGGGTGACGAGCCGGCACGTCTGGCCGAAAGTCATCGACTTATTACTACTGCCATGGAGGAAGAGAGACATCAGGCCAAAGGAAAATATATCATTGAAACCGGTTCTTCTTCTATTGCCCTGGGGCTATCGGAACAAAGGGATATGATCCCGAAAATTCGGGAATTCCTAAGGCGTCCCTTTTGTCTCCTATACCTGAATCGGCAACAAAGACTCTAGCTACCCCAATCGAGAAATCATTCGAAGGTATCTCTACCTTTTCACCCCAATTTTTCAGGGCTATTTCGACCTTTTGTCAGATTATTGGACAATCAATTGAAGATCCCTCGTTTTCTCCTAAGTTAATAAGTGTCACCTCTCGTTCTGTAGGTACCGAGCCAACTGAAAAGATTGATGGGCAATAGAAGACAGTCGTCAGTGAGAAGTCTTTCATAGAGACCTAGGAGAAACGGGATGAGGTCACTGATGCAAAATCTGGGGGAGTAGCTGAGGGCAAGAAGGATAAGGTTACCGATAAATCTCCCGTGCCACCTAACACCGAGACTCCTCATGTTGGGGAGATGATAGATGCTCTGAAAGACGACGGCGACCACAATGGACATGAAGAAGATGTTGTTGTTGCTATGACTGGAGATTCAGGGAATGTCGATGATATAACTTTGTCCCAGATGAAGGCCAAGCAGGATAAGCGTATGTAGTTGAAAGTTGAGGAAATAGATCCCGAAAATTTTAAGCCTCTTGCGACAATACCTCCTGGGTCAAGGTTAGTTGTTAAACTTTCAACTAGATCAATCACTGAAGAGCTTGCTAAAAAAATCTTCTACTGATCGAAACGCTCCAGTTCTAGGGAAGAAGAAGCCAAAGCGGATCCACGCCGAGGCTGAAAAAGAGGAGAAAGAAAAACTTAAAGCTGCCAGGAAAGCGAAGTCCACTCCAAATTCCAAATAAGAGGCGGTTCTATTTTTCATTCTGCCTATTCCTTAGTTCGCCATTGTTGTAGCGAGTGCAGCCCTCGCCTTTGTTTATTTAGTTCTTTTGTATAAACCTGCACTTTGTGTTAATAAAGTTGTTTGTTTCCCACTATGTCAAATGCTTGCAAGTTCGTCATTTGTTTCTATTAGTGTTGAGAAATTAACAAACATAAGTAATGATTCAAGTCACAGTTGCGATTTCCTGTGAACGCATAAACAGAGAAAATATCATTCATAGAAATTGCCGCTTAATTAAATAAAATGAATGATCATAAAATGAATTATTAGTGGCAGGGTGCATGATGTATATGCCTCCAATCAATCTTGAAAATAGCACTTAGCTAAGGCTTTTTCAAGATAGACTAATTTCCCCTAGGTCTTTTGGTAGGGTTAAAATTCATTTTCATTGGTATACATTCTTTGTACCTTTATACTCTCCTGTCGTCTGGTCTGGTTAGAGTAGATTCAAGGCAGTCTTTTGTCATGGTGCGCCATCGTGCCTCGAGGACGTCGTCTTCCCTTCCTTTATACTCTCTCTCGACTCGTGAGAGTTAGAGTTCGGGACGTCATCTTCCCGTCCTTTTTATGTCATTAGGAAAATGGTCATTTATCGATTCAAATGTCCGATATTCGACTTACGTTATGACAAACACAGAAAAAATACAAAACAAGGCTCGAATGGGTAAAGTAAATCACACACGGTATTTTATAGTGGTTCGGCCAAGTCGTGACCTACGTCCACTTCATAATCTCTTGTTTATATTAACTAGACTGTTCTAGGAAAATTGTACCTTTTTACATGTCCTATAAAGCAAAAGAAAATAGTACAATTTCAAGACGAGTATCGCCGCAAATCTTGGGCGTTCCAAGCTCTAGGAATTTTTTCACCATCCACGGTTGCTAACTTGAAAGCTCCCATGTCAAATTTCCGTCAGATGGTGAATGATCCTTCCCACTTTGGACCTAGATGAATGGGAGGTGGAAATACTCGCTTCAGCACCAGGTCTCTAGGTCCGAAAGTCCTAAAGCGAACCTTTCTGTCATAATAGCGCACCACTTGGCATCGATGCCTTGAAGCGCGCAAGTCTGCTTTGTCCTTCTTCTCTTCAACCATGTCCAGAGACCCTAGGAGGAATGCTTTATTCGTTATTGGGTCATAATACGTCACCCTATGAGAAGGGACTTTGAGATCCACTAGAATTACCACTTCTCACCCGAAGGAGAGTGAAAAAGGAGTATGACCAGTAGCCGTCTTGAAGGTTGTTTGATAGGCCCATAAAGCTAGTGGCAATTCGTCAAACCACATGGATTTTGCTCGTTCCAACCACTTTTTAAGAATTGACTCAATAACTTTGTTTATTGCTTTAACTTATCCACTCGACTGTGGGTGAGCTACGGTGGTATACCTTTTATCAATTTTATATTTCTGACAGAAGTTTCTAAATTCCGCGCTGTCGAATTGGGTTCCATTATCAGTTATAATGGTTTTTGGTATTCTAAATCAACAAATAATATTCCTAACCACAAAGCTTATCACTTTTCTTGCTGTGATCATGGTTAAGGGCTCGGCCTTTACCCATTAGTGAGATAATCCACAACCACGATCACATATTTAGCTACTCCCTTAGCAATTGGCAGGGTCTCAATGATGTCTAGTCCCCACATTGCGAATGACCATGGACTGACCATTGATTTGAGATGTCTTGGGGGTGCTCTTGGAACTTTAGCGAATCTCTAGCATTTCTCGTAGCGTCGTGAGTGATCAACTACATCTTTATTCACGGTAGGCCAAAAATAACCTTATCGCAATACTTTCTTTGCCAAAGTTTGACCATTGGTATGATCCCTACACTCACCTTCGTGTACTTCTTTCAGTACACGCTTGACGTCGTCGTGTGCTATACACCATAGCAGAGGCATGGAAAACCCTTGGCGATAAACGAGGTCGTCCTGTAAAACATATCTTGCAGATTTACGTGTTACAGCTCGTCTCTCGCTCTTCTTTAATGGGAGAATTCCGCTTTTAAGGAAGTTCTTAATTGGTGTCATCCATGACTCCCTTTCTAGATCAGCTTCCAGGGCTAATTCGATTTCCATTAGGTCAAAGCTTAGTGATTCCAATATCTCTATTGGGACCATTTCGGTTTCTCAAGGTTTTCAGAACTTGCCAGCTTAGCCAGTCGATCTACCTTCTGGTTTTCCACTCTCGGAATGTGTGTTATATTGTAATGCTCCTGGTTGCCCAGTAACTCCTCTACTTTTTCAAGATAAGTTACAAGTCGAGGTCCCCTAGTCACAAATACCTTTCGAACTTGGCGGACAACTATCTTAGAGTCACAGAATATGTCTAATGTTCTTACCATTAATTCCTTAGCGAGTTTAAGCCCGGTAATCAGGGCCTCGTACTCGGAATCTTATTGGTGGCAGAAAATTCCAATCGCAGGGCATAGTAAATGGATCATCCTTCTGGAGTGGTTAAAACAACTCTAGCGTTGGATCTTCGATCATTCTTGGCCCCATCCGTATATAATTTCCACGGACTAAGCTCTAATTTATGTTTTGAAGTAACAACTTTGTCATCCACTGTTTCTTCTTCGGGAATCATGAATTCTGCTATGAAGTCAGCTAAGGCCTGCCCCCTTATTAACCTCCTTGGTTGAAAATTCAAATCAAATTGGCTCAATTCGATATTCCACTTAAGTTATCTCCCCGATGCTTCGGGTCTTTGTAATACCTGTCTTAGAGGTTGATCAGTATAAATGGCTATCGGATGAGCTTGGAAATAATAACGGAGCTTTCGGGAGGCAATGAAGAGGCTATAAGCAAGCTTTTCTATTCTTGGATAATTGTGTTCCACAGCTGCTAACTTCTTACTTACATAGTATACTGGCCTCTGGATCTTGTCTTCTTCACGCACCAAGGCTGTGCTGATAGCATGAGATGACACTGCCAGATAGACGAACATATCTTCATGATCCACTGGTTTTGACAATATTGGGGATTTCTCCAATAAGTCTAACAGATTTTGGAAGGCCTCTACACAGTCGGTAGTCCATTCGAAATTACATTTCCCCTGTTTGATTATATCAAAGAATGGGACACACTTGTCCGTGGCTTTGGAAATGAATCTGCTTAACGCGGCGGCAACCTTCCCTGTCAGGCTTTGAAAGTCCCTAATCTTCCATGTCTCTTTTATGTTCCTTATTGCTGCTATCTAGCTAGGATTAATTTCAATCCCTTGGGAACTTACGATGAGCATGAGGAATTTCCCTGATGCAACCCCAAATGAGCATTTTAAGGGGTTCAACTTCATCCCATACCTCCATAGGATGTCAAACATCTCTGCTAGATCTTGTGTATGACTAGAGGATTGCCTAGATTTCACGAGCATGCCATCTACGTAAACTTCCATGGTTTTTCCAATCTGGTTATAGAACATTCGATTACCAGACGCTGATATATGGCTTCAACATTCTTTAGTCCGAACGACATTACCATATAGTAGTACAATCCAAAGTTTGTTATAAAACTCATGTGCTCTTGATCCGGCACATGCATGGGGATTTGGTTATATCCTGGGTATGCGTCCATGAAGGAAAGAATTTCGTGTCCGGCTGTTGAGTCCACCAGCTGGTCAGTCCTAGGAAGTGAGAAACTATCTTTTGGAAAAGCTTTGTTTAAATCCGAAAAATCAATGCATGTTCGCCATTTCCCATTTGATTTCTTGACCAAAACAGGATTCGATATCCAGTCGGGATACGTCGAATCCCTAATGAACCCATTATCTTTCAACTTCTCCATTTCTTCCATTAGGGCTGCCAACCTCTCCGGGCCTAACATACGTCTCTTCTGTTTAACGGGTGGATGCGTTGGATTAATAATCAATGAGTGACTCATAATGGAGGGAGATATCGCACACATATCAGCATGGGTTCGGGCAAACACATCCAAATTTTCCTTTAAAAAGTCAGTCAATTCCTTTGCTCAGAATGGATCCAGCTGGGATCCAATCTTAAAACCTTTGTCGGATCAACATCATCAATGGAGATGTCTACAGTCGTTTCATTGGGGATCGCCTTTCTTTCCCCTGGCTCTTCATCCCCTCTGGGATCTATGTCCTCGGGTAGTTCTCTGGGCGACTCCCTCGAGGCTGGTCCCTTAAATTGCTATGTACAACCCTCCTTCGAAGGGGAAGAGGTTCCTTTAGCTTTGATGCTTAATCCCTTCAGCAACATCTTCAGTTCGACCATGTAGCAGGCTCGTTCGGTGGCTTGATTACCTCTCATTACTCCTACTCCAGCTTTGGTCGGGAATTTCAACAATAAGAACCATGGAACAATGCAAGCCCTGAATTCTACGAGGGCTGGTCAGCCCAAAAGGGCGTTATAGGGTGAGTCGATGTCCAAAACTACAAATGAGAGGATTCTCACTCTCTGGTGTTCTCCCTGTCCTAATGTAACTGACTATTCTACATATCCCATTGGAGTTGTTGAGGCCCATTGAAGTCACGTATCCATCCCTCGCTGGGCTTTAAGTCTTTTGCTTCGAGTCTCATCTGACCGAATTCTTTTTAAAGAGAATACTAACCGAACTCCCGTTATCCACTAACACTTTATGAACCAGAGCCGGACGAATAGTGGTAGTGATTACCAATGGGTCTTAGGTGGGTGATTGGACTCCAGTATCATCTCTATCACAAAATATAACATCATCCGACATCGTTTTCTATTGCTTCACCAGAACAGTGTCCTCGAAGTTACTAGATTCCCCTACTTCAAGGTGTTTAGCTACGTTCACATATTGGTCCATTGCCCTATAACTATGGATAGCTGGATGGGGCCCCGACTATAGTGTTAATGACAATTCCTTTACCTTTTTGCTGAGCTGTGGGTTTAGGAGCAAATTGATTTTGATTCGAGGTCTGCCCTCCTTACCTCCATCTCTTGGGGAAACCTTATATTCATCTAACTTTCCTTCTCGTAATAGCTTTTCAACAACGTATCTCAAATGGCAACACTCATTAGTAGAGTGTCCGTGGGTTCCATGAAACAGAAAAAAATTTCTAGTCGCTACATCTTCTCCGTGGAGTCTCTGGGCGGAGGCTTTTTATATTGCAAGGCGTTGTAAGTATCCAGGTAGATGTTTTCCAATGTGTCACTCAGCGGTGAATAGTTTTCAAAGGTTTGGAGTCAAGGTCTCTTACCGGAGTTGTTTCCTCGGTTCCTATTCCTCTTATTGTCGTTTCCATTCCTGTTGTTACTTACTTCGTTTTTATTATCGACATTTACCTCAACTTTTCCCGAACTGTCACAGGACTGTTTCACAGCAACATTACTTTAAATATCTTCTCTCGAAGCTCCATCATATTTTCTCTTTCGATTGGCGTATATCTCTTCTCGTCTTAGACGAATATTTGCCTTTTCGTAGAAAGCCTCCCTAGTCAATGGTGGCTTCCCAGCTAAATAACCTCCGAATTCAGTATCTGGATCGAACCCATCAATCAAGGCCATCAAAATAGTTGGTTCGTGGGGATCGCTTATTTCAGTAACTGCTAAGTTGAAGCTATCTAAGTATGATTTCAGATATTCTCCAGGGGCCTATTTGATTCTAGATAGTTCGACAACACTTTTAGCTTTTCGGGCATGGAGTTGGAACTGTTTCATAAAAAGCTCGCTTAGTTCTTGGAAACTCGACACCGATCTCGGGGGATGTCGCGTAAACCACATTAATGCAACATCTTCTAAATATATCGGGTGCAGCTGCGGTGTTCATATACCACGTATACCTTATCAGATGTTGTTTCGAATTTGTTCTTCTAGCATATCAATTCATTTATGGCAGATTAAACCATCGAGGGGCTTGGAAGTTTAAGATATCATCAATAAATGGGGTATGACTGCATTAAATACCCAATCTTCATTGGTATATTGGCGACTACGACAATGATTTGATGCACCATCGCTTCTACTTCCACATTGGTTAGAGCCGATTCAGGATCCTTGTTTCTTTCCCTTCTGACACGTCTATCACCTACTTCAAGTGACACCCTTTGGTTTTGGTTGGTAGCTGAACCTCCTCGCCTCCTACGGTCCCGGTCATTCATAGGACGAATAGGCTGAAAGAGTTTCCCCTAGGTGGGATTGATAATATTTGGATCCCTTGGGAGAACAAGTGATCCTCGCATCGGTAACAACATTGGTTCCCTCAATCTTGGATCGTCGAGTCCCAAAATATGAGCTGTATCTTCAGAGGATCCTAATGATCCGAATGTCAGTTGGTCTAGATTTTCGGGCCTTTTATATGGCCTCTTTTCACATGGGTGCTCTTCATCTGAAGATGATGAATGGTTCATAGTAGGACAACGAATTGGAGAGGACACCTTTTGTCTGCAAAGTTTGCTTATTTCCTCGTTCATAACCCTCATGTTTTCCCTCATGAGAACACTATCGCGTTTGTGATCCTCCAAAGCATCCCCAGGGCTCTCAAGCATATCAAGCAAGCGGGAAAATTCCCCATGGGTTACGAGTGCAGAAGGTGTAGGCTGATCATCAGTTGCCACGGCTGGTATCAGAGCATTTGTAGGATCTCGAGTAGAGGTACCAACCTCAACCAGATTCGGTTTGGATTAGCCTCCCTCTACCTCTATGGTTTGGATCAGAGGAGAGCAAACAGGAGCGTTCATGGAACCGGGTCGGATCGGGGTGGCCTCTTCGGATCGGTTTGGAGCTTGGGGATCAGATCGGGTTGGAGATGCCCTGCCGGATCGGTTAGCTCCTGAACTTTTTCCCCTTGATCTTGTGACAACCATAGCTTGCTGATCTTCGCCTATTCCGCTTTCCCGCACATTTTTCACTTCTTTTCCTTTTCTCTTAGTCATAATATCCAATTTATCGAGATCTTTTTTGAAGAGAATTTCAGAAATATTGATTGTACGGACTATCTTCTTCAGATATACAGACCCAAATAGTAGAATGGTAGCCCAAAATATAGAGAATTTGAAGAGTTCTCAGTGAAAGCACCAGAATGTTAGATCCAAAAATGGTTCTAAAACCCAAACTAATGATAATTCTAAATGGAATGAAAACAAAAATGGAGAAAACACATGATTTATAGTGGTTCGACGTTAAAGAGCCTAGTCCACTTTAAATTTAATTGATTGATGATGGGAATACAAGTACAATGATTATTTTCACTCAATCTCACTTTTACAATGGATAATTTCACTCAACACTCGCTGAAATGTTCTTCAAAGATTTATGATGATCTAATTAAAATGATGAAATTCGGATATAACAGGTGTTTGAGTCAAGAACCTGCCAAAAGATCCCTTCCAATGATCCTCGGTGGTGTATTTATAGGTGGAAAATCTCCCTGGAAGGCCTCCGGTTCGGTATACATGGCAGGAATCCCGTGCGTTTCGGTGATGGGAGCTTTGGATCAGATGATGCCAATGCACAACAGTTGTGGGCAAATGTGGGATGATGAATGCCTAACCGCCCTGAGTTCCCAGGGACGTGGGGTGCAACCGCTATGCTATCCTTCGTCAGTTCTGATCGGAAGCACATATGAGAGTGGGAGCGGGTCGGGTACTTCCGAACCGATCTAAATCTGCCTTCATACTTCCATTTCCTGTTTTGCAATGTAGTGGTTCAATTTGGGTGTTCAGACCGATTCAAGCTTTTAACCTGTACTCTTCTAGTCAACACTCTTCATATGTTGGTCTTTTTGCTTTGTGTAGCCTAATTCACAAAGTAGGCTGACAGTTTCCAACATCATAATTGTAATTCATGTAAATTTTAGTTTTCATTAATTATCAGAGGAAATATAAATATAATATATGTTTACCATAATCCATCACAATGTGCAATAATTTTAAATATATAGCAGAATAATTATTTTAAAATTTAATTTAAAATTATCGCTTGGTTCCCAAATCCATAGAGTCTGTAGCTGGTCCGTGGATCCATGACAGCCTCAAAAATGGCATCCTCCTCGTCAGCAGTCAAATCGGCTTGTCCAGTGTCCTCGAGTAGTTATGTCCATGCTTATTGGAACTTTTGCTGTTATGCAAAATATAGTTGAATTTAGATACCATTATTTTAATTAACTTATAACTTTTATTTGATTATTGTATACTTATGTATGCAACATTTTCTTTATCATAATGGTCCCAGTAGTATGAAACTATGCCTGAATCATCTCGCATGGGTGCACAGGAGGATCGCGCTCTCTCCCCTGAAATATGCACACACACACACACACGCACACACACACACACACACACACACACACACACATATATATATATATATATATATATATGTTGTTATATTACCTATCTTTTAACAACTTATAACTTAAAATCTTTAACTACTTATCTTAATTAATAAATTTAACAAGTCCTCGCAGTGATGCTAGAATGACTTGGAACCACCACAATGTCTGACGGGGTTCTTGCTCTTATTTTTCGAATTCCTCTGCGACGTCCTCTGTAAATTTAAGTTGAAAAAATGTTTTACCATTCTAATTTATGCTTTAATTGCGTAGAAAAATTTAAATTAAGTATGTGGTACATTTACTTGAAACTCCTTATTGCCCCCACCATCTGACAAAATCATCCCACACAACAATGCTCATCCAATTAGGCTTCTTCCTAGTTGTTTTTAGGCCATTCATCATTTCCTTGTAGTTCTTTGTGCACACATACATTGAACTCCTATTTAAATCAATTGCTTAAATTAAATTAAATAAAAAAATAACTTAATATGCCAAAGCCCACATATCCACCATTTTTCGCGTTGACTTCCTAACACAAGTCCTTTTCTTGCCTCCCTCTTTATTCATATATACTTCTCTTTATACATAGAAATGGTTTCAGTTCAAACTCTAGGATATAAAACAATTTTATTTTTCTTCTTTAATTAATTAACAGGTCCAAACAAAAAGCCCATCCAAAAGCTCATACTTTTTTCTTCTTCCTAATAATGTCGTGAAAGCATTAACTGAAGAAAAACATTGCTTTGATGCAAAATTAAACAGTGCTTCGATCCAAACTTCTTACCTGCCCTTCTCTTTTCTTTTGCCATGCTAATCAATTGAAAACACCCATGCCAAACACGAGTTTGGCAAACAAAATCATGGATCCACCTACTTCGATAAACCCTTCTTCTCCAACCTCGTTCTATTCTTTCTTCTCCTTTGTTCCTTGTTGTTCTTCTTTGCTTCTTGCGCATAGTGCACTGTGCACCAACACATCCATTGCGTTGATCACCTAACTTCTCCGACCATCCTCACATACATCATTTCCTTACCTAAGTTCATCGCCACCATCAAAACCCCCTCATGCTCCACTGTTTAGAAATTCAAAGCTTCACCTGAAGCTTCAAAAACAACCTACCCTCACAAAAACATCTCGTGTCGCCACCCTGCACCATCATTCATCACCAAACTTCACACTGAGCTCGTAGACTACCTTCCCCTTTGTGTGACACCCCACGTCCGTTAATGTCACTCACAAAGGGAATGCATTAAGTTTCGTGAGGCTCTATAGGTAAACAGGAACATAAATATTACAAGCAAGATATAATATGACATCTGAATTAAAAACTTTATTAATCATAAAGAATCATGGTTCAAAAACATCACATGTTTGAAATGCACAAACACCATTACATCATAAAACTATTATCTTGTACTTTGAAACATTAGAGTACAAAAAAGAAGCAAAATTCCCCAAATAAAACATATCCATAGCAGCAAGGATAAGAGCTTGAGCTATAAATCTAAGCAGCTCCAGCAAAATGATAGCAAAATCATTGTTAAACTTGAGTATTCCCACCCTGAGAACCTGGGGGTGGATGGAAGAAAGAAGAAGAAACAAAAAGGATCAAACATAAAGTCTGGTGAGTCCTGTTACTTTTAGCAAGTAAATAAGTAAAAGTAGCATGATAGGCATATAAAGTGGATAAGAAAGATAACACCAAAAAAGGTAGGTATGACAAGGTAAACATGATAGAGTGTATACGCTTCTCTAATGATTACTCTTATTCTCTGCACTAATACTAGTATCACCAGAATGAGATGATCCTAACAACTATAAGATGGTAGACTTAGGCATACGTCCCGATGTACCCTAACTACTACCCTAATCGAGTGGTTTCCTACTTCGTAGATACCTTGTGCCAGCCCCACAGTAGGAGGTATCACTTTCCTAAAGTGGCAACCCTTCATTGATGTGCATAACCATATCTACTGGTGTCACGGTCGTCTTAGCCCCCTCTACCCGGCCCATGCAAGCACATGTCCCTGGTCAGTTTGTGCCACCCACACCGTCCTTCTCGTTTCGATCTCTTACAATCAGTCCAGTAAGCGTTCCCCGACTCCGACCTAGGGTAGAGTCCTCGTTTGATATCGTTATATAGGTTACTGACTGAAACGGGTCCCATACACAATACGATTCAAGCTCTTCCCTTTGTCTTGTATCCCCTCTAGGATTTCCACCAGTTATGCTTACCACTAGTTGTCTTTAATTACATAACCCTCTCATTTCCACAAGTTATGCTTACCCTAAGGTGTCTTTAATTACATAACTTAAACATTTTCATAGGTTATGCTTACCACTAGGTGTCTTTAATTAAATAACCCCCCTCGAGTTAAGTTTGTGGGCCTATATATATGTATGTGTGTGTGTGTATATATATATGTATGTATATATATCCCAACCCCTCAGATTTACTTAACCCACCCACTGTTCAGACATATTTACTTAACCCCTATTTCATTTATGGTTACAGTATGCTAGACCTCCCACATTAAGCCTACAATTAATGGGTGTTGGATATGCCGGGAGGTTCCAGGCAAACTTATTCCACAAATCGGGCTTAACCACGTGTCTTAGCACGACTCGTATTTGTGCACCTAGACCTCTCACATTAGATTCACCACTTGTGGTCGCTGGATAAGCCGGGAGAGTACGAGCAAACTTCCACCACAAGTGTAATTTAACCTTGTGTCTAGGCGCAGTTACAGTTTCTAATTACTGTAATCCTAGGCATTTCTTTATTAGCCAATTTTTACCTATGTCGTTATAGGTTATAAGTTTCATGCCCCTTTTCCCCAATTATGTTCATAGTGAAATATATATCAAAATTCATATACATATACATCATTCAAATTATGCTAATTTTTCACCTTTTTACCAATTATACCACGAATTCCCAATTCACAAGATATGCCCAATTTCAAAGTTTTCCCCTTGTTCCCAAGCGAACGTAATCGCATAATTTAGCGGCATGCCTAGGCTCGAAAGTAGCCTGGCTATATAAAATAAAAGGGAAAGGGTGAAGGGAAGATGACAGAGATGATTATTCTAAAAAAATTGACATAAAATTTTTCATGGCAAAATGTTAAGATGAACATATAAGAACAGATCAGCAAACTTGTGATAATAAATGGGTTCTAACATAGTAGGGGTGTAACATAGGCATGATTAGATCTAAACTAGGATTTAGATGTCCAACACTTGACAAATCCAAATAAACCACAACATGATAGGTACATGATGATCTAAATATTGAATTGGATCTAAATCAAAAGTAGAGCTGACATAATAAAGGTTAAGATCCAAGTCATAGTATGCCGAAATATCATAGATTCGCAGGTTATTATAGATCTGAAGTGATTCAAGGATTAACGTGCATAGATCCAAATTACAATCCTATCATGTTTACTTTTTATTTATTTAAATCTAAAAGCAACTTGAAACTCATAGCGTTTGGATCGAGAAAGGTAGAAGAAGAATAGATCTACGCTTGAATCTCTAACTTTGATTTGCAGAATAAGGAAGGGATTTGATTCAGTCCAGGCACCAACATCATTTAGGCCTCCATTGATTTTCAGTGAAGAAAACAAGAGAATGAGCCTATGTATATAGCTGCCAGCCCCAGAATTCGACCTGCCACCTTAGCCCTAGGGGGTCGACCCACCCTTTAGGGGGTCGACTCAAGGATCGACACCCCCCCCCCTTAAGGGGTCGATTCCCCTGGGGAGGGAATTTTGCCGCCTCTTAATTTTTGGATTTTGAACGCTTTTTTGATTTCTGATTTAATAATATGTATGTGTATGTGTATGTGTGTGTGTGTGTATATATATAATTACCTTACATGTATACAAACTTCAAACCCTCATAACTTCTTCATATGGTGTCCGTTTTATGCAAACCAAATGTCTATCTTGACAAGAATTTCAAGACTGACTCAGTGTTACAGTCCTCCCTTAATTCTAAATATTAAATTAATTATTATTTAATTTATCCTCTTTTAGTATTATTAAAATTATGGGGTGTTACGTTCTCCCCTACTCAAAGGATTTCATCCTCGAAATCTCCAAGTTAAGAAGATTGTATATCCTACCATCCATCACCCATCTACTCATCCACCAGTCATAAGCATCCATTGCCCTTAAAGGCTTCTAAGCTTATATGAACATATGCAAAGGTGTGTGTATATGTCCCAATTCTAATGCGAAGATCAGGCGGTTTACTGATTCAATCGACCTCCTTAATGCAATGTATGTTAGTGTCATGAATCCAATATGTATGCAATAATCCTATTAGTTCTACATAGGTGCACAAACATCCGTCTAAATGCAACATCCATATGATGATACATTTGATTTCGTCCATAAAAAGAAAAGAAAATGCACACACATCCATATGCAATATGAGAGTGACTAAGCCGATCTAGTGCCTAATGTGTATGTATATGCATCCACGAGGGGCCACTAGCAAACAATTGCATCCACTTGCATCCACTTGCTTCCACCAAACATAACATGTCTTAAACACATGCTTACATCCATAGGATTCCTACCTAAAAGTCGAAGATTCTATCGATAGGACATACTTAAATGATAGAAACAAGTATAAATAAAAGCTTTGGAAAAGGAAATTAAGATCATACCCTCAAAATGAAAAGGATATGAAGCACGAATCTTGTCTTTGGTCTCCCAAGTTGCGTCCTCTGGGTTGTCTCCCCATTGAACCTTCATCAACTTGATTTCTTTGGTGCGTAGCTTCTTAACTTATGATCCAAGAATACTGGTAGGAACTAGTCTAACTATCGCCTCCTGTTCCACTTCCTCCAACATACTTGGCTCTACAACTTCCGCGGTATCATGTAAGAAGTTCAGCAAAGGAGAAACAAGGAAAACATCATGCATGCCAGATAATCTCTTGGGTAACTTCATTTTATAGGCCATTTGGCCAATTCTTTCTGTTATGGGAAATGGCCTTACAAATCTTGGTGCCAACTTCCCTACAGATCCGAAGCGAACCACATTCCTCAAAGGTGACACTTTAATGAAGACCATATCTCCTACTTCAAATTCCATGTCAGTCCTTCTCTTGTCTACATAGGATTTCTACCTATCTTGAGCGGTCTTCATTCGTCGTCTAATGAGATCAATCTTCTTGGATGTTTCTCTGACCATATCCTATCCAAGTAATAATCTTTCTATAGATTCCCACCAACAAGTCGGTGATCTACAGGGTCGTCCGTATACTGCTTCGAAGGGTTCTGTAGCAATGCTTGCTTGAAAACTGTTTTTGTAGGCAAACTCTCCTAAAGGAGGATGCTCTTCCCAAGTACCTCCGAAGTCTGGGATGCACAACCTTAAAAGATCATCTAGAACTCTATTCACCCTCTCCATCTGTCCATCAGTCTGAGGATTATAAGCAGTGCTCAAACATAACTGTGTACCTAATGCTTCTTGCAAGCTCCCTCCAAAATTCACAAGTAAAAATGGGGTTACGATCGCTTACGAAGCTGGAAGGTACTCCGTGAAGACAGACTATCTCATGAATATAAATTGCTGCCAACCAAGCTGCCATCCTCTTACTCTTAACTGGAATAAAATGAGTGCTCTTAGTAAGTCTATCTACTACCACCCAAATACTAGTGTTTCCCTTCTTTGATCTAGAAAAAAACATCTATGAGTTCCATAGAGACGCCCTCCCACTTCCACTGTGGAACCTCCAAAGGATGAAGTAAACCACCGGGCTTCTTTTGTTCAGCTTTGACTTGCTGAAAAACTAAACATTGAGAAACAAACTCTGCCACATCTTTCTTCATCCCTGCCCAAAAGAAAACCCCCTTCATGTCCCTATATATTTTATCACCACCTGGATGAATAGTCATCTTAGAATGATGGGCTTCTTCTAGGACTGCTTTTAACAAACTTCCAGTTTGAGGAACACAAAGCCTTCCATCTTGTCACAACCACCCTTTATCGTCAATGGAATATTTTTCGAGGTGGCTATAAGTTTCCCCCTTTACTGAGCCTACCCAAGATGTCTGAAATCTGTGGATCATTCTGCTGCGAAGGTCCTATCTGATCCATAAGAGTAGGTCGAATCCCTAGTGATGCAAACAAACCAGGAAATAATTCGGTGGAGGGTCTAAAATCAAAAGTCGATATGAAGTCCAAGCTTTTCCTTTCAACAAACAGAGGGCTTAAGGCCATCCTCTGACTACCCAGTGCATCTTCCACCACATTACCTTTTCCAGGGGTATAAGAAGTATCAAAATCATAAGAAGTTAGGTACTCCGTCTACCTTTGTTGCCTTTAAGTAGCATCCTTCTGTGAGAACAAATATTGAGAGATTTATGATCAGTGTACAACTCGAACTTCTCTCCAAGCAAATAATGACGCCACATCTTAAGCGCGAACACTATGGCAGTTAGCTCTAA
Organism: Allium sativum; assembly: GCA_030737875.1. Classification (NCBI taxonomy): domain Eukaryota; kingdom Viridiplantae; phylum Streptophyta; class Magnoliopsida; order Asparagales; family Amaryllidaceae; genus Allium; species Allium sativum. The sequence goes on along the minus strand of CM060921.1, from coordinate 359,813,978 downwards.
ATCATGGGTAGGGTAGTTCTTCTCATGAACTCTTAGTTGTCTACTCCTATAACATACTACCTTCCCTTCTTGCATCAAAACCGCACCAAGCCCTGTACTACATGCATCAATGTAAATGTAAATACTTTATTCCCATCAGGCAAGGTCAATACTGGGTCTGTTGTTAGAGCCCTCTTCAGTCGTTGGAAAGCAACATCACAATCTATATCCCACGAAAATGCCAAATTCTTCTTTGTCAGCCTGGTGAGTGGGGCTGATATCTTCGAGAAGTCCTTAATGAACTTCCTACAATAGCCTGCCAATCCAAGAAAGCTTCTTACCTCTGTTGCATTTTTTGGAACCTGCCAATCTTAAACTGCAACCACCTTTGTGGGATCTACTAATATCCCTTCTTTAGAAACCACATGCCTAGGAGTCTCATCTCTTTTCTCCAAAAATGGCATTTGGAGGACTTTTCCTTAAGCTGATGCGCACAGAGAGTTTTCAAAACTTCTCTCAAATGTTGGGTATGCTCTTCCTCACTCTTTAGAAGATCAAGATATCATCAACAAAGACCATGACGAATTTATTTAGAAACTCCCGAAACACCCTGCTCATCAAATCGAAAAACTAGGAGGGTGCATTCGTCAACCCAAAAGGCATAACTAGCCATTCAAAGAAACCATATGGAGTCCTAAAAGTGGTCTTATCTATACTGTCCTCGGCCACCCTCAACTGATGAAACCGTGTGTCCAAGTCTAACTTAGAAAATACCAAGGCACCAACAAGTTGGTCAAACAAGTCATCTATCCTCGGAAGTGGGTGCCTATTCTTCTTTGTGAGTTTGTTCAACTCTTTATAGTCCACAAAAAAACGAAGTGAACCATCCGCCTTAGTCGTGAATACCACTAGAGCACTCGAACTCGATGCCTAAGATCGATATCCTCAAATCCCGACAAACCACAGACAAATGAGACAAACCACTAATGGGGTTTGAGATAATAATGGGATCCACTACCATACTAGTATTTAAATGCATAGATTCAACCACAAAACTAGATATAAATGAATGTGAAGCACCAGAATCAAAAGAGTTCTAAGAGGGTAATTGGAAAGAGAAATCAAACCTTCTATGGAAATCTTTCGACCTCTATCAGGAGCACTGGTCATGAGAGCATGCACCTGCCCTCAAGAAGCTCCTACCCTTTGACCTTACCCCTGTGGTCCCTATTTCTTCAGGCACTCTCTAGCAAAGTGTCCGACCTCTCAACAATTGGAGCAAGTATTCTTCCTTCTTTTGTAGTCCTTGACCAAGTGACCCTCTCATCTACAACTGTGACACTTCCTGTTATCCTTATCCTTGTCATTCTTTCCGCCTTTCTTTTGTTATTGTTGTTGGTGTTGTTGCTGCTGTTGCCCTTTCTTGGGCCATACCTTCTTGTTTTGCATTGTTTCCTCGGCTTTTACTTCATTCTTTTCTCCCTTGTCTTCTTCATGGATCAGGGCCATGTCAACAAGCCTTTCAAAAGTAGCTCCCATTGGAATATGGGACATAGCTAACCCATGAAGGGGTTCATTCAGCCCTTTAGCGAACTGCAGAGCTTTCTTATGCGGAGTATCTACCAATTCAATCCAAATCTTGCTAGTTGGTTGGATTTGTTCACATATTCTTTAACACTCATGTTTCCTTGTTTGAGCACCAAGAACCTCTCTATTTGCATGCTTTTCTTAGCTTAGGAAAGAAACTTCATTTCAAACCTTATTCAAAAATCATCCCATGACTCCACCGAGTGTCCAGCTTGGGTTACTTCCCACCAAAACGAAGCTTCATCTTTCAATAGCCAGGTAGCTAACTGAATCTTCCTTCGATCTTCCACTTCAAATATTACAAACAAGTCCTCGGTCTCCTTGAGCCAATTCCTTGCCTCTACGAATGGTTCAGTTCCACAGAATGACTTCCCTCCCATAGCACAGAAATCATTGCATATCTTAGCGAAATTATCTTCTCTTGGAGTAGGTGGAGGAGGAACGACGGGTGCAGCTGGGGGAGGAACGTCAGCTTGACCTCCGGTAGGTGCCGTGGCCTCTAGATACCTGCGGAACCAGCCTGGTATCATAACGTCCTCAGAAATATTAGGTTCCTAGACATGCTGAAACAAAAAGGAATGAGTTTTAGACAAAGGATCGAAGGTCATTACACTACAACAAAATGACCCTATTACAACGGTGGAACACCGTTGTAATTTACATTTTACAATGGTGGGCAAACCGTTGTGTATTAAGAAGTTGTAATGGACTAATATCTTTTACAACTTTTTTGCATTGTTGCAACACCGTTGTAATATGTATTTTTTACAACTTTTTTCCACCATTGTAATAAACTTTATTGCAACAGTTATGCACCATTGTAATAAAATCTACTAAAACTGTTATGCACCGTTGTGATTGACATTTGGATTTTATAAAAAATAAACATCTTTTGCAAATGAAAAGAACAATATGCTAAATATATCAATACTCCCTAAGCAAATCCGATATTACAGTTATTTGCAAACTAATTTATTAAAATACTCAAATATTCGGTATTACAAACAATAAGTTTTAGACAACATCGTTGTATTACAAATAATAATTCAAAATCTTCAACAAGTGCTACGATTTTTATAATAACCGGAAATTTACATGATCCTTTGGCTTGTGAGACCTTCATACTCAACTTGTAATGCTTGTGAAAGATCAAAGTGATACAATGTAACATGAGGATCAATATCTGCAAGTATTGAAATCTCTTATGTGGTGCGTGGCCTTGAGAGGAATCTGTGTTGATAAGAAAATTATGTGTGCACCAAAATTAAATAACATAAATAACCAAAATCAAATAACATAAATTATGTGAGTAGCAATAAATTCAATGTACAAACAAGGCAACTGAACCCACCCTTAAAAACACACTGGCCAAATGCCTTTTTTTTGCTGTTGTAGACATTTGAGTCTTGCCAGATTACTTGAGTTTATAAATCAAGATTCAAAGAAAATACCTATGGTATCTCGACTAATCACAGCATGCAAGTAGTTTCCAGGTACACCTGATCTAATGTCAAAAAAAAGGCGTAAATGGATACTGTACTGTTTTAATTCAAAGGAAATGGCATAGGAGGAAAATCCGATTTATCATCAGTCCACGCACCATAATATGGACACTTGCAAAGTTTATTACATCAAAATCCGATTTAGAAAGAATAAAACGATTAAATAAAGCTGCAGAGTTTAATTATTACATCAAAATGCCAAAACAAATTCATAAAAAAAATACCACCAGAACGACATCCAAATAATGCTAGGTCAGGCGAAATCAGTCTCGAAAGGCGCTTAAGGAGGATGAATGGTTCCACAAGATTATGATAAGGCAGACCCAGATGAAATGCATAAAAACAGTTGCTGAGAAAGAGGAAGGACATAAATAATAATAAATGGCCATATGCATTCACCACTCTTATAACTTTTAATGCAAGGCCCGAACAACCATAGTAAGTTATAAACGAATGGATTTCAGCTCCTAGTTTCAACTTAGTTGCAGTATAAGTAGACAAGCCTTTAATTTGCTTGCCCATTTAAAACATGTACAATATTCTACAGTTATTGCAGTCACAACACCTTTTAAAGGAAAGCAATTTGGTTTAAGCATCTCTCATGACATTGAATAAAGAAGATTAAGATATTGAACATGCCTTCCTTCAAGCGGAAAAGAAATATTTGCTTCCATTCGTTTTTCTTTGTCCTTACTTGACTAGTTGTAGTTTAATTTGGTACTGGTAACTTTCTTTCTTATAAGTTATAATAGAGTAATCATTAGTTTGAGTTTAAAGGAAAAGTGTATCCCTTCTAAGAATAATGGCGAATGTATAGTAACCACATAAAACCAAGACAGTGATCTTCAAGTTAGAGTATACTGAATCTACCACTACACATAAATTAGACCCAATCCAAAGAACAAAACAAAAATATATAGTTTTATAGATAATTTTACTAAAGCTTTTGTGACAAGAACTTTAAGCTTCAAATTATTTATATTCATCTAAATGATTAAACCATGTTTCATAGTGGTATAAGATTTGGCAGCTCCAACCACATTAACCTTAAAATGCATCAGAACATTTTGATTATCATCATATTAACCAATTTCTAAATTCTAATCAATAACCAATTACATAATTTACTGATTATCATTATATTAACCAATTTCTAATCACTAACCAATTTCTAAATTCCAGAAATTTATTGAAAGTCATCTACATAATTCAAATCACCAACCAGGCAAAGATTAAATTAAATTGGACAACAATTTACAAGTTAGAGAATCAGAGATACCTAAACCTGAGGTAGATGTTTGAAATTATGCACTTTAATTTGTCCTTGGTTGCTTGCATGACTCTTCAGGATGGTAGACTTCGATCACCCCTTTTCTCGTCAATCTCCTCCCGGATGCTTCGCCCTTCTTCTCAAAGACTCCAACGCGCAACTCCATGTTTCCTGCTTCTGATGATTAGATCGCTGCTCTCTCTCTCTACTTCTTTTTTTTATAGTATGCGGTGGAAAATTTTATGCCCTAGGTTTTCTGCTGCCCTGCGCGTACGCCCCTTTCGCACTGGGCCAGGTCCGGTATTGTAGGGATGAACGGTGTTGAGGATTTCGAATTGGAAAAGAAAATAAGGAGGACGAATTGCGATTAAATAGGATGGTCTGGGGAAGAAGTTGATTCCGTGGCCATTAAATTTCAAATTTGGAAAATATATTTTGCTGAGTGAATGAAAAGACGGGACGGTGAAAAAGTATTAACGGTGGATCGCTCAGTTAAAAGCGCGCCTGCTTGTGGAGGGAAATGAAATTCTCACAGCATATTAAAAGCGGACGTGTGGTGGGGGAAACCGAAATTCCACCTAAGACTTGTCATATGATGCATTTTCAATTGTCTATGCAATATAGTTTTTTTCATGTAAATTGAACTACAAGTACCAAAATTTAAAGAAGTAAAATTTTATAAATTAGAATTAATAAGTAAAATTTTATGTTAAATATAATATGAATTTCTTGACAATTAAATTTTACTAAAATATTAAATATTACTTATTAATAATAGTTATTATTAATTATCACTATTTTTTTATTAGTTATAATTGAATTTTAACTATTAAAAGTTTTTTATTATGTACGTATTATTGATTATTTACTATTAAATATTTAACACTAATTAGTAAAAATATATATTATTTATTAATAAAATCGTTTTAATTATTAATTACCAAAATTAATTACTAATGTTAAATATTACTTATTTATTACTTCTTAATTATTAATATTAATGATTATTTCTTAATTATTTATTACTAAAAATTAATTATTAATTATTTAACAATACCGATAACTTATTATTTAATATACTAGTTATTAATATTAATTATTAAAAATTATTTGCTAATTATTGATTATTTAATAGAAATTATTAATATTATTAATTAATTATTATTATTATAGTAATTACTATTGTAAAATGTTAATTGTTAAAATTGTCACTTATTACAACAGGTAAGAGTGAGAAGTTGTAATAGGCCTATATTACAACAGTCGCAATAAAATAGTTGTTAGAAATATGTTTATTACAACTTTAGTGAACTGACTGTTGTAAAAAACATTTATTACAACTGTGCATTTTCCACCATTGTAAAATGAAAGTTGTAATATGGTATTTTTGTTGTAGTGTTACATATGGCTTTGGGGAATATGTTTTTCAAAATAGACTTTTCTTTTTGAACAATGCTTTCTTTTAAAACCTTTTTGAAAATAGTTTTCAAAAACTTTTATCTAACTTGGTAACCTTCAGCTCTATTACCAAGTGTGACACCCCACGTCCGTTAATGTCACTCAGAAAGGGAATGCATTAAGTTTCATGAAGCGTTATAGGTAAACAGATACATAAATATTACAAGACAGATATAAAATGACAGCGGAATTAAAAACTTTATTAATCATAAAGCATCGTGGTTCAAAAACATCACATGTCTGAAATACACAAAAACCATTGCATCATAAAACTATTGTCTTGTACTTTAAAACATCAGAGTACATAAAAAAAGCAAAAGTCCCCAAATAAAATATAGCCATAGTAGCAAGGATAGGAGCTTGAGCCATACATCTAAGCAGCTCCAGCAAAATGACAGCAGAATCCTTGTTAAGTTTGAGTATTCCCACCCCGAGAACCTAGGGGGAAACGGAAGAAAGAAGTGGAAACAAAAAGGGCCATACATAAAGTCTGGCGAGTCCAGTTACTTTTAGCAAGTAAATAAGTAAAAGTAGCATGATAGGCATATAAAGTGGATAAGAAAGATAACACCAAAAAAGGTAGGTATGACAAGGTAAACATGATAGAGTGTATACGCTTCTCTAATGATTACACTTATTCTTTACACTAATACTAGTATCACCAGAATGAGATGATCCCAACAACTATAAGTTGGTAGATTTAGGCATACGTCCCGATGTACCCTAGCTTCTACCATAAACGATCGGCTCCCTACTTCGTAGATACCCTGTGCCGACCCCACAGTAGGAGGTATCACTTTCCTAAAGTGGCAACCCTTCGTTGATGTGCATAACCATATTTATTGGTGTCACGGTCGTCTTAGCCCCCTCTACCTGGCCCAAACACGCACATGTCCTTGGTCGGTTTGCGCCGCCCACACCGTCCTTCTTGTTTGGATCTCTTACAATCAGTCTAATAAGCGTTCCCCGACTCCGACCTAGGGCGGAGTCCTCGTTTGATACCGTTATACGGGTCACTGACTAAAACGGGACCACACACAATATGATACAAGTTCTTCCCTTTGTCTTGTATCCCCTCTAGGATTTCCACTGGTTATGCTTACCACTAGGTGTCTTTAATTAAATAACCCTATCATTTCCACAACTTCTGCTTACCCTAAGGTGTTTTTAATTACATAACTTCAACATTTCCACAGGTTATGCTTACCACTAGGTTTCTTTAATTACATAACCCCCCTCAGGTTAAGTTTGTGGGCCTATATATATATATATATATATATATATATATATATATATATATATATATATATATATATATATATATTACCCACCCCCTCAGATTTACTTAACCCACCCATTGTTCAGACATATTTACTTAACCCCTATTCAAGTTCATGTTCATACAATCCTTATGGATTTTACTAGGTTAAGTATTCAAGGTTTATTACCATATTTCATTTATGGTTACAGTATGTTAGACCTCCCACATTAAGCCTACAAGTGGTGGATGCTGGATATTTTGGGTGGGTCGGGGCAGACTTATTCTATAAATCGGGCTTAACCTCGTATCTAGCACGTCTCATATTTGTGCACCTAGACCTCTCACATTAGATTCACCACTTATGGTCGCTAGATATGCTGAGCGGGTCCGGGCAGACTTCCACCACAAGTGTAATCTAACCTCGTGTCTAGGCGCAGTTACAGTTTCTAATTACTGTAATCCTAGGCATTTCTTTATTAGCCAATTCTTACCTATGTCGTTATAGGTTATAGGTTTCATGCCCCTTTTTCCCTCAATTATGTTCATAGTGAAATATATGTCCAAATTCATATACATATACATCATTCAAATTATGCCATTTTTTCAACTTTTTACCAATTATGCCCCGCAATTCCCAATTCACAAGATATGCCCAATTTCAATATTTTCCCCTTGTTCCCAAATGAACGTAATCACATAATTTAGCAGCACGCCTAGGCTCGAAAGTAGCCTGGCTATATAAAATAAAAGGGAAAGGGTGAAGTGAAGATGACAGAGATGATTATTCTAACAAAATCGACATAAACTTTTCATGGCATAATGTTAAGATGAACATATGAGAATAGATCAATGATCTTGTGATAATAAATGGGTTCTAATATAGTAGGGGTGTCATAATAGGCATGATTAGATCTAAAATAGGATTTAGATGCCCAACACTTGATAGGTCCAAATTAACCATAACATGATAGGTACAAGGTGATCTAAACATTGAATTGGATATATAATCAAAAGTAGATCTGACATAATAAAGGTTAAGATCCAAGTCATAGTATGACAAAATATCACAGATTCGCAAGTTATTACAGTTTGAAGTGATTCAAGGATTAACATGCATAGATCCAAATTACATTCCTATCATGTTTCCTTTTTATTTATTTAAATCTAAAAGAAACTTGAAACTCATAGCATTTGGATCGAGAAAGGTAGATGAAGAATAGATCTACGCTTGAATCTCTAACTTTGATTTGTAGAAAAAGAAAGGGATTTGATTCAATCCAGGCACCAACAGTATTTAGGCCTCTATTGATTTTCAGTGAAGAAAACAAGAGAAATGAGCCTATACTTATAGCTACCAGCCCTAGAATTTGACCTGCCACCTCATCCCTAAGGGGGTCGACCCACCCCTTAGGGGGTCGACCCATGGGTCGACACCTCCCTTAAGGGGTCGACCCCTGGGGTCGACACCCCCTTAAGGGGTCAACTCCCCTAGGGTAGGAATTTTGCTGCCTCTTAATTTTCGGATTTTGAACGCTTTTCTGATTTCTGATTGAATTATATATATATATATATATAATTACCTTACGCGTATATAAACTTCAAACTCTCATAACTTCTTCATATTGTGTCCGTTTTACGCAAACTAAATGTCTATCTTAACCAGAATTTCGAGAAATCGGACGCAATGGCGCAGTCCATTTCCCTTAATTTTGAATATTAAATTAATTATTGTTTAATTTATCCTCTTTTAGTATTATTAAAATTATGGGGTATTACACTTTGAACTCCACTAACGTGCACCACTTTTGTGCTATAACCAATGTATAGTTTGCCTCCAAACTCATGCAACCCAAAAACAAACTTTCATCATAAATCGAGCTAAATAGTTAAATTACATGATTGAAATTTTAAGTTATATTTTCCCCAACTTCCTCGATCCTTCCTACTCTTCTGGATCCATCGCCATCGTCCACAACCAACTCTATAGCATGAATTTGATCAAAGTCCCAATTTAATTAACCTATAAATTTCCACTGGCTAGGGTATTAAAAATCAGGATTTCAATACAACCAACTCAGGTTTTTAATTGCTAATTCATTCGTATGCCTGATTCTTAATTCAATGATGTTTGAAAATATGATACTTAGTACCTCTTCAATGTGATTAAGGGTCTTCTAATTATATATGCCACCTTGTGAATTGTAACAAATTTTATAGCATACACAAAACAAAAGTAAACAATTTTCATGTTGGGCTTATTTCCTAAAATTAACTAGAATCCATGTCATTGATTTTTGTAGTAACAAGGTGCTATCTTTACACATAATTTTTTTCATGCATTGGAATTTGGTATATATAAAACAATAAGGAGATTTCATGTGTTTTCTCACATTTTAAATTATCACAACCTGAAATCCCCCGATATCTGAAGAGACGGAAAAGACCGGATTGTGCGAGAACACGACGCATTGAAACGCAGAAAAACAGAAATTTATATTACTTTTACAACAATGTACATCAGAGTACAAGAATATCAGAGCACAAATCAATAATACACAACGGAAAAATAATATCAGAGATTAATAATTTACATAGCAGCAGAAATAAAAATGTATAAATACAATGCATAGCGGAAATACATCAACTACCACAGCTGAAAGGAATACACGGATACAAAGCTTTCCGAATATAGCTCCAGATGTAAACTAGGATCCTGTTAAATAGAAATCTGCAAAACCAAAGCTACTAGCTGCTCATGTGGAAAATATGGGCACCTAGAGTTTAGGTGGAAACAATAAACTTCGAATCAGTCATGGGACTGGTGTGAGAGCTAAAACAATTATTAAACTTTACTTTAAAATAAGGTAACTTATGGGACCATGCCGTATGTCATGGAACAAGTTTACCTCCATGAATAGTCTGAAATAAAACAATTGATAAACAACGCAATGCTTTTTGAAAAATGAGGCTATTATAAGACTCGGTTCGATCGCACAATGCAAAACAAACCAGAGGATAGAGTTTTACCTTGTAACGTCCAAACTTGCTTGATACTCTTTAAAACAAATAATTTTGATATTGCTATAAGTGCATAGTGTGGCAAGCAACTTCAAATATAAAGGTATTAATCATTGACGGCATAGTACCCCATTCTACTATGTCGCCATGTAGGTTTACATCTAAAATTGACATGTTGTATTGGAAATTTGATTTCCATCGTGAGTCAAGGAAAGGGATGGTCTCCTTACCGATTTGGATCACCTCTAGCAAGATGACCCAGGATCATACCTATGGGCAACCCTTGGATCCTGCAAGGCCGGTCCACACCTAACATTTGTGGATTGGTTATTCCTGAACATACGTTTCCTGGTCCTATCAGACCTCCAAAATGGTCAGTACGTTGACCATATAAGCCTTTTAGTTGCCTCTAAATCCGAGGCGCCTTACAATCCATCATCCACATAAATAAAAATGCATGGGGTCCATACTATGACTCAACTTCTAGCTAGAAAGAAATGTATGCACTCCTTGCATCCCTAATCCCATTTCTGACTCAAACCGGGGTGTGAGGCTCGCGAACTAATGCTATACACAAAGCTGTGCTACTTAAAGTTGTGCTTTGATTATCAACCATAAGGCCCTGCTTTTCAACAAATGCCCTGATCATTTGCATCTTAGCATGCCACATTGACAATTCATGCCATACAACTGATTTCAATCAATATATAACTTCTAAGCTCATACGTCTTAAAGAAGGGTGTTAAGCAAGAGAATAAATTCATCGCCACCAAACATATACATATTTAATAGAAATCAATCAATACATAACGAAATACAATGTCAGACATAATCCATTCACAAGTCCGTTTTGGGTCTGAATGAAACTGGAGGCACTTTATTCCTTATCCCATATGTCCAATGCAGGAGAGAGATCCTCGCATATTCATTCAATCTCCAAATACGTCTGGACGATCGCCACTTGTTACCTCATTTTGGGTGTACACCCCAAGTTGAGACATCAACAATCATCCCAACGATGTGATGATCTCCGATCTTCAACCATCATCTTTATATCTTCGACTTTTAGTCGTCGTAACAGTCATTCAGAATGGGTTAAACCCGGTCTTTCTGAATACTGGCGTATCTTTATAATCATGTGATAAATACACAAAGATAGCACATATCTCATTCCAATCTAGAATATGCTTTCATTCAAATATTCACATCTTTAGGGAAAGGTTCCCATTAATATTATCAAAGATAAATTCTTTTAAACCTATTCTTTAATCTTCCTTCGGATATCATTTCAAAAGATTTTATTTTATCCTTTGACAACTTAAACCGATTTAAGGTTTATCAACTAGTTGGGATTGACAAGCCTTACTGAAGTAATCTTTTATTTAATTATCACAATCCAAACCTATTCATCCCATGAAGCAAAATTGGTGGTACTCCATATTTAACACCTATCGTGTTATGGGTAAATTTAATTACCATTTCATTCAAATCTAATTAAAGAATTAACTATCGCATGGAGTAAAACTGTGGGGGAAGGAGAAGGGGAGAGAGGGGAGGGGGTTGTGGGTACTCTATCTCGAACATTTCTTAAATTCGGTAAACTGAATTATCTCATTCATATTTCAATCTAATCAAAGATTAATTAAAACTGTAGTTCAGTTTTAATCTTCCAAAATTATTATTTAATGATTACACAACATAGGAAATTAATCCTGTCTTTATTTGGGTTGATGAACAAATGTTATTTAAAACACAGTTCACGATAAACCCAAAGTCATTTTCCATTAATATGGAATCTTCATGGACATTTGAATAGTTTATAAATGATATAAATTTCCATATCATACTAATACTATAAATGAAATAATGGCGAAGCCTTATAAATTTCATAAATAGTAAACGCCTTCCTTCACAGAAGCTCGTCTCGATTATTATTAAATCGAATTTCATTCAATTCCAATTTAATTAAATAAACTGGAAAACTTCTCTAAATCTTATTTGAAAGATTTATTCCTTTCATTTATAGGTTCAAGAACAATATTATTTAAGATACTATTCACAACGGACTCAAAATCCAATTTGATATTAAATATAAGATCTTAAATGGAAATCATGTCGACTTATATTCAGTACCAAATTCTGAAATTAACAGGTATCGTTTTGGAATAATGATATCAATATCTTTCAAATTCTCACAACAATATCCGTATAATTACAGAATCCAATATCAAAATATCCAAAGATAATTTCCATTCAAATCCATTTCAATTTATTCATTGGAAAACTCTGGTTATTTCAAAACCGTTTTCAAATCCAATTTATTAATTTTAAAATCATTGGACTATTATTTAAGTTAATAACTAGTTTATTTGGATAAAAGTATCTTTTATCTTTTTAAAATTTGGAATATTTCATCCAAAATCTTTCCAAATCATTAATTATGATTTTACATAATTTTTCCATATTTTTAGTGATTTTATTAAGGCCCTTAAAGTCTTTTCCAATATCGGCCACCGAACTGCATCGATAACGACCTTTTTTGAATTTGATTTGGATATATTTTAAAATCCAACCATTCAAATCTAAATCTCATATATTCATTGGAAAGATCTTTTCGATACGAACCAGAAGGTTCTAGTTTTAGGAGAATCCGACGGTTGAATCTCCCATTACATCAATTTGAAGTCCATGGTTGAAATTCACGAATGATAGCTGCGCAGCGCGTTCTATTCAAGCCATATAAATATATATAATACATATATCGTCGATTTCCATTCAATACATATCTTATATAACATTTTAAATTCGTTTAAAAACGATTTCAAGTTCCATTTCAATTTTAAATTAAAATTGAACATCCCACTTTATTATAATATCAAAATGATAATCTTTTCAAAATGTCAGATTTTGAAATTCAGTCTTCTCGATATTCATTATAAAAATGAATAAAATCGATATAAAAATTCGCTCGAGTTAAAATAGTTCTTATAAACTTAACTCATCATCGTATTTTTATATTCTTATGTCCATCCCAAAATCGGACATCAAAATCATATTTTGATTCTTCATTGAATATTATTTTAAAATATTCATTATTTCTGAATTGGAATCAGACTCAATCAACTACCATATAATTTTATTTATACGGTTTCCATACATCGCATGTATTCATAGTGATAAGCAACTATTAAACATTCCATCCACATCTATAGTGCAATTTACAACTGTATAAACATTAAATAACTAGTTGTGAACCTGTGCTTCGCACACGGGCAGGTGAGGAATAAAAGGTTTAAAGGAGCAACAAAGTGGAGTTGGAATTTGGTGTTTGTTGTTGTGTTTGGGTTGACATGAAAAGAGGTGACAAAAGCGTAGATTAGAGTAGGTGGTGTGTGGAAGAAAACAGTATATGGTTGTCACAAAATTAGTTTGTTGCAACAAAAGTTAAAAAGTATTTGATCTTGGTTATCAAATTGGTAATTGCTGGAAATATGTAGGTATATGTCATATGTAGAAGGGAAGGCCGATAACATGATGGGCCATAAAAGTAGCTCGTGGTGCTTGCGCACCCAAAGTTTGTGGTACAGTTAAGCAGCGATTTAAGTGTGTCATGCAAACATGGACAAAACAGTGGATGGAAGTGCGTATGTAGGTTAATTTGGGTTTGTGAAGGGGTCATGAGAAAAAGTAATTAAAGTTGTGATATGGAAATCAGTGGGGTAAATGCTATAAAGCTTTTTATGTTGTTTGATTGATTTAATGTACTTTTTTGATTTAAAAGAAAATTCATTTAGTATTTTTAGCGGATAAATTAGCTATTGAATTTAGGGTGTGTTTTTGACGAATGGTAACGTTTTATTTGAGCGTGACACCGTTGTAAACGGGGAATGCGTTTTTTGTTACGAACGGGGTATTTAAGTGTTGTATTTGAACAGGGTATTTATTTGTTAATTTATTTGTTTTGTATTAATTTATGCTTTTAATTTTAATTCACGTTTCTTACGTGAATGAGTTCATTTTAAAAAGATTGTAATATTAGTCCCATATTACCAACACATTATAATTATCTTGGTATATATAATGGCGAGCGTTCAATGGCACCCCTTATTCTGCACCCCCTATTAGCCTCCCTATTTTCCACCTATCATTTATATTATTTTAATGTGAGTGGAAAGTGAGAGAGTTATTGGAAGGAGAGAGGGAGGAAATGTGTGGTGGAAAAGTGGTAGGCTAAAGGGGTGCTCACTATTTGGGGTGCCATTGAACGCTCCTTATATAATATATATATATATATATATATAAGGAGCGATTGAGGCACCCCTATTTTGCAGCACCCCTGTTGAACCCCATATCCGTTCGTGAGCTACGGCGATCTAAATCCAATGAGAATTTGCAGATGTTCAATCCACACATATATAATGATCTATCCAAAGTTTAAGCTCGTTCCGACATTCGTAACATTTTCAAAATCATAGCTCAATTATTCACCGTTCAGACATTTATGCAAACCGTTAAATTTAAACATCAAATATATTATTATACGAATGTCGGAATGAGCTCAAATTTTCGATAGATCATTATATATGTGTGGATTGAACATCTACAAATTCTCATTGAACTTGGATCTTCGTAACTCACAGTAGAGTAGGGGTGCAACATGGGTGCCCCTGATCGCTCCTCATATATATATATATATATATATATATATATATATATATATATATATATATATATTGGTTGCGGTTATTGGAACACAAAATTAAACACAGAATTAGAGACAAAATCTAAACCGTAGGATTTGTTTGTCTTTATGTGTGAGGTGGAATTCAGGAGAAGATCTAGTGGTTGAGATTGCTTATGTCTAAGTTTATGTCAACATTTTATGTCTAAATAGACTTTCCATATATATATGAGTATGCAAACTATAGTGTCAATTAAAATAAAACTAAATGGGCTTGAATAAACAAAAAGGCTCAATACTCATACATTTACGGTGCGTTAAAAAAGCAAAGGAAAAGAATTCCAATAACAATTGAACTGATATTTCTAAGTAACTCAAATTTCCAAAGTAATAAGTAAATAAGGAGAAAAGTTTTAGAGCAAAAATGTTAAAGACTGACGACTAAGCGTGTAAATAGTACACTTGAAAAATATTTAACAACCTCTAGTAACTATAGTTACATTATAATGAATATGGTATAATACATAGGTTTATATAAATTAGAAAAACTTAAAAAACGATACATTCGTATTAAAACCAGTGTAAAAAAATATATTTATTTCAGTCACTTGGAAAATCAACCCTGTTTTCTAAATCAACCCGTGTGCATGATGTCAGTTTGAACGTAGCATGGTTCAAACTAAGTCCAGTGTATTTTGTAAAAAGCAAATACATTCACTAATCTTGTGTAGTCAACAAATATTCACCTGCAAGAAATATATTTTGTGAAAGGTGAAAGATTCATCAATATTGTGTAAAGAAATACTCACCTGCAGGCAATATCTGTCACTTTATACGATAGTTTGAACTGAACATGTTTGGTTTGGTAAAGTTGAAAAATATAATGAGTTCTATGAGAACTATTACGTCAGCTGGCAAATCAAAAAGCTCAATATTTATCATCCGTTCTGCTTGTGCACCAGGTTAAAACAATACAACTGTTACATATGACGCTAATAGCACATTAATATTAAAGCAAGTAACATTTCATTTACTGTCATTGATAACTGAAGTTGCTTAGTATATGTTAACAAAGTATTGTACAGAGATAACATAGAGAAAAAATACAGATAACATAGCCAAATCCTTGGTACTAACAAAAGAACAGTTTTATTTTGCAATTCTTTGTCCAACGTAAAAACTGAACAACTGAAATACGTGCCGCAGCTCTGCTCATTCAGATAACATTTATTCTTGCCTATTTAAATGCTTGTTTCTTGATAGAGATTCACTGCTCCTGCTATGCCAAATCTTACCTGAGCATATAGCAATACAAAGATTACAAAAGATATAACATTTTATATTATGCATAATATCAAGTAGTGGAAGTGGCCATTTAGGTTAAGGTTTATAGTGTTGGAAAACAAATAATTGACTTTGCCATTGCTACTTCATATGACATGGCTAATACTGACTCTTAAATGTTAACACATTTGGTGGAGTAAAACTTAAAGACTAAAAAAAAGGACTTTAATACCCCAATTTCTGTCAAAATGCATGCATTTTACCGATGGGTGTAAAACTATAAAAAAAAATCTGTAAAGATATGTCCTAGAAATATACAGAAAAACATAGAATAGTGTTTAACTCTGTAAACTACATAGTATTACTTCTCATGCATAGCCAATAGAGAAATAAAATAAAATTATCATATCGAACTAACCTTTTGTTTTCCAACCTGACCTCAAGGATTGGTGAAATAAATTTGCCCAGGAACTGGCGGATTGATGTTAGCTTCTTCATCAAGCCTTGCAGCCAGTTGGGTAGCTTAAAAATGGTAAGCAGTCATCTAAATTCTCACATTTTCAATGACATTGGCCTATGCTTGAAGTTGTTATGACATTAACTCTATAAAGATAAATACTGTTTCAAATTGTTGACATATGCAGGGCAGTTTGATCCTATAGCACTCAATATCAGCAGGATTAAAGGTGGAAGTATATACTTACTTTGATTTTCACTTCTTTGTACACCCATTATTGCCTGTCATGTTCCTTTTAGACCCATTGCTATTATAAAAGTGTAATGTTGGTAAAGATATGAAGAGCGTCCATTTATCATATGAGAGGCATTAACCTGTAAATGCAAACGATTCAAGTCAGTAGTCAGTGATGAATAACAAAGAAAAGGTGGAAACTAACTATAATCTTACTTGTTACATTATCTACTTATGGAACTTTAATCCTTTTGGTACACAAGCTAAATCAAGAATCAAGTTATTAATATTAGCGGTATGAAAATCCATGATAATGGTTTAACTAATTACTGAACACATAGCTGGTTCAAAAGGAATAAATTGAACTAAATTTAACTGTACATAAATTAGGAATAAATAACGCAACCCATTATTTAAAAAAAAAGAATTTGGATTTGAACCAAACCTGGGCCGCAAAGTGAAATGATCAACATTTGTTAGATTAAATATAACTTAAACCTAGGAAAAAAACCAACCAAACCTATTGTTTTTAATAAGAATTTCTATGTATTGAACTTTGTTCTCATCGTGAAATATTTGGCATGTACAATATTTATTTCCAGTTCTTTTATCTAATAGTTACAACCCACATTCACTATAGTAACATAAAGATATACAAGAAGAAAATGAAATATTAAAGCAACACACAATTTGAAATTATACAAAATGATTACCTCTGTTTTGCCAGCAGAAGAAGAAATTGCCATCAAGTACACTACCTTGTTTTGTATATAAAACCTAACAATAATATCGTTTAATTGCTGATAACAAAAGACATATTAGCATGAAATCAAATATCGATAGAAGATTGGTAAATTTTGGCTTCCTAATTCAATTCACCCATGAAATCGTTTGATTTGATAAAAGCAATGTCCTTCACCTCCAGATAGTTTACCTCATAGAAGTTGCAGCTATATTACTTACTAAATGAACATTATTATGAAACTAAAGCTGGATTTAGTTATGGTTTGAGCTCTTGTCTGGTTTTTTATTTTTATTTTCTTTCCTTTTTTTAATGGATAGGAGTTGTTCAAACCATTGTTACGCAATTCAGTTTATCTTTTGTAGTTTGAATTTTGTTAATAGCAGGAATCTTACTATTTGGCCCCAAAAAAAATGATAGAAGGGATTCTGGAGCATATTAAGTCAAACTTCTCCATGTAGCAAAGTAGAAGGAAAAAAACCAGTAATGCTTGAGCAATAATATGAATTTTGACACTATAGAGAAAATAATAACACATGAGTATAACTTTTGTGGAATACAAAATTGTAATATGATTTGAAAACATGATAATTAGGTTATTTACAGAACTATAATGGTGAAAGTTAGAAGCTGGGAAGAGGAGAATACATAGAACCTTGTGATTTACTGTAATTGAAAACGACATCAAACTAAATGCCACAACGTTTAGATACATAATAAGGGAACAATGAAATGAGAAGAGCACAGATCGAGTGGGGAGTCTACAAAGTAATCATCATTGATAAGATATGTAAGAACATAATAGTCAAGGAAGAGCAAATTATAACTAAACAGTATGAGAGCACATGTCATTGAGACAGTGAACATAGATTTTTTTTTTGGTATGATTGGAAAATAAAATATAAATGAGGAAGGATACCAGGAGCATGCAAAACATCTGTTGTGTTAATACAATGATAGTAATGGATTCATGGTAATGAGAAACTGATCTTGGCAATAAAATGGTTAATAATTAAAAACCAAAAAATATATACATATCTCAATTTGTAATTGCTTCTCAGTTAAAGATTTATTTCCATTTCCTGCCTACCAGCCTCCATCTTTTCTCTAAAATTACTTCTTCCCCTTTAATCTGATGCCTCCTCAAATCTGTTCTGTCCCCTTTTAAAACTCTTGCTGATTACTTGCCAATTTTGTTAGTAACCAACACAATCAAACAAACGGTTATCGATTATAATCAGGCTATCCCAGTGGCTCTGAATTCTGGATACAGGTTATGATTCTTTTACAGCGGTTAGTTCCATCCGATTTTATGTATGCTTTCATTTTCAGATTCCCAATTTTCTTCGTACATCCGGTTTCCCATACAAATTTACTTCGGTTTATAATTGATACCCGAAAACATTGACCTTTCTTATACGATTATAGAATATATTTGTTTCTTTTGTTATTATTGATCATCCAGTAAACACAAATTCTTAGTCCACGGTATGAATACCAAATTTATGTAATATCCGGTTATATATGTCATTGATGCTGAAAGGGATACA
The DNA here is from genome assembly GCA_030737875.1 of Allium sativum. Taxonomy (NCBI): domain Eukaryota; kingdom Viridiplantae; phylum Streptophyta; class Magnoliopsida; order Asparagales; family Amaryllidaceae; genus Allium; species Allium sativum. Next base: position 359,794,955 of record CM060921.1, on the reverse strand, counting down.
CAGAGATTTATAAGTAACTGATAAAAGATTCCACTCACAGATCCGAGGCAAGTTTCACTTTCCCTAATAATTTCATAATACAATTGCTATTTTTATATAATGAGTATCATAACTTAATTTTAAGTCATCTAACTACAAATTAATTTTATTGATCACATCTGCTACCTTGGTTTTTGTTCCTACTGCAATTATTTAATGCAGGCTTACTAATTTCACCATTAAACATCATTTTATATCGTCTTGGTTATATGAAATCTTCATTAGTTCAATATTATACTTTGACATGATAGTTGTACTAAAATTAGTTTTGTTTAAAAATATTACCCAGAGACTTTTACTGACTTTTATGTAGTTTTAAAAATATTAATATTATAAACATAGTTACCACTGAAGAAATTTATCCAAAGGTCCCATACATTCAGAAATGGTATTTTTTAATCTCTATTGTTTTCTGTATTCAAACCTATTTTGTTAATGAAATCCTCCAACATAGCTTGGTTTATATTTTACTTACTGAACTCAAGGCAAAATCATCTACATGTAAGTATTGCATGATTTTTATTTAATTGTATCGATTATGCATTTTGAAATAATATGCAGCTGTGTTATATCAGAATAACTATTTTATATTTCATTCCACCAACTTATTCATGAAAATATGTCCGTCCGAAAATGTTTGATGTTTTTTATTGTCCGAACCTTGTCCGTCCGTTGTCCGGCGCGTACGAACAACGTCAATTTAAAACAAAACTGAAAAAGGCAAAAACTAATTATCTTACAAAATCTACATCAAAACCCAAATCTCGACTGGAATTTCAGCAAAATCACATATGTAATTTTATTACCTACATTAAGCAGGAATGATAGGTCAACGCTTTATTGAAGTAAAGGTAGTGGAAACTTCTTGATGATTGTGGTGGCCATTCATTTACATACTCCTACAAATTATATCAATATGTTTATGTAAATTTGCTGTAATCATAAAAAATCCATCGAAATAGCAAAGTGATCAAATTAATGCGTTAAATTCATAATGCAGAGAAGAGAAAAGTTAACAACTACCCATTCTTTGAAGCAAGATTTTTCTACCTAAAATTGTCATTGTTGATGAGATGTTGAGCGAATCGCCATTAATAGATATCAACATCAAGAGGACAGTTTCAATAATTTGTAACTTTGAAGACCATCGTTTAGTTCAGTGTTGCTGAAGAGGTTGATTGTGGAGAAGTAGGAAAAATCGAAAGAGGAGAAGTTGGGGCTAAATAGGGGTAAACAAACGTGGCAATGATTTGGTAGTTGAAGATTAGGGGAAAACTTGGCTTTAAGTGCTTGTTACGTTTAGAATAAAAAATGAACACGGTTGTTGTTCGCTATTTTAAAATACTTGGCTGGTAGATTGTAAGCAACAACAGAGAAGATTTCCTGTTTTATTGTTCAAGTAATAGATAATAGATAAGAAAAATTAGCATGTTTGCCTACATTAGTTATTGCAAAAATTTATCCATAACATATTACGCATACACCTAAAAAATATTCAATTGTCTCTGCAAAAATTCATACACTAATAAATAATTTTCACCTGCGCTGATACACACGCACTTAAGTCTTGTAAAAGGCCCCCATTGCATTTTCCTTCACTTGCTCCATTCTCCTTTGCATATACTCATCATACTATGCTATGCATCTTTCACTCACTATAATCCCCGAAACAGTTGACATTGACGTTTATCAAGATAATATGCATCCAATTTTTAATCAGAATATGTAGTTGCAATTACATACATTAATTGTTATTCACTGAAAAAGTATACTAATATATGAGACAGTTATATCATAAACATGAAGTTTCATCAAATAAATATATTGTGTATGCAAACATTGAAGCTCCATCAATAATTCGCAACTATGTACACAGGCAGCTGGCGTCAAAGAGAGTAGACTACGAACTAATATAAAAAGACTACGAACTAATATAAAAAGACTGCGAACTGAAATAATCAGTTAACAATGTAATAGGACAATAAAATACGCATGGTTGAAACAAAGCTTAAATTATTGTTATGTTAGCAGCTGCTACATTTTTAACATGGCAATTGTCTATATCAAGGTCATCTTCTATTACACTATTGACTTAAAATATGTGATACTGGAAGTGAAACGTAACATGGTACGTTATTGAATAAAAATTGAGTACATTAACCAACCAGTTGCAGATTCTAAATCAGTTCAGGAGTAAAATATAGAACAATTTGTCGAAGTTTGAAAACTGTGTTTAATTTCACAGAAATGCCCATAAATTAAGTTTAACCAGCTCTTATCATTATTTTCAGTTAAATTCTAATGGAATTGTAAGAAAAACCAAGGCTAAAGAGATGGTAAGTTGAAAGTAACTTGACAGTTTCCAGTTTTTCTTTTACATTGTCCAATTTAGTACTTTTCCATGTCATTGTCTATGTCTAATCCGTTGTTTTTTGTTTGCAAACTAACGTATTTCAATTTTTCTAGTAAATAAGTTGATATCTTCTCCACAAACATGGGTAGATAGTCGTATCTATTTAGCAAAAAATATAGACAGTACACTAAGTAGTTTGAACAGAAATTTTATTTTAGCCTACTAATAAAATGGTTATCTAATTGCATAGTGCACAACAAAGATAATAGTTTGCAATATAATTAGATTATATTACGATTTTTCTTTAACGTAATTAAATAATTATAAGTATGAGTAAAATAATAATTCATGATCATGTATATAACTAAAATTTAAGCCTTAAACATATAACGGTATACAAAAAAGACAATGTAGACTATTTTTGGATAACATAGCTCAATCTGTTATTTTTCTTCTAAATAACATAAGCAAGAAACCATAAAGTCATCACCATCACTATCTTTCCATACAGTTTATATGCATAAACTTACACTTTTAATGCCATCGATAGTGGAGGATGCATCGCAAGAAAAAATAGATGAAGTAGTGAATTGTTCAACAGTTTTCCCACTTCAATACGATGGAGATAATGCAACATAGTTATGCACATAATGCAAATAGAAGATCTATAGAATAACATTCCTGCTAGCTAACTTCACATGAATATATTTTAGTTGTAACCAAAGGTGGACAGTAGGCGAACTAAAAATAATGGTATTTAATTAATTTGAAAACAAATAATTCATAGAACAAAGGAATACAGTGGTGTAACAACGGCCATAAGACTTGGAAAAAATAGTGAAAGGATTGTGATATCATTTAATTTGTTGATACGAATAAAAATTCACGGGCCTCCAAATAGTAGAAATTATGTATAAGTTAAATGAGTGATATATCTGTTAGAATTCAGATCCAGAGAGAAGAGAGAGATACAACAATAAACAACTAGAAGGCTACATCTTTACTGATAGAGGCTGACAATACAAGCCTCTTAACCCTAAAATAACCAAAGAGGCCTTTATATATAGGCAAACAATAAAACACATAAAAAGACTATATTACCCTACAGCTGCATATTCAATACGCTAACATCCCCCCTCAAACTCACGATGCGGAGAATCGTGAGTTTGCCAAATAGAAGCTGCCAAAAGAAGTAGATTAGAAACTGCCAAATAGAAGCTGCCAAAAGAAGTAGAGAAGAAACTGCCAAATAGAAGCTGCCGATAGAAGCTGTGAAGAAACTACCAAATAGAAGCTGCCACAAGAAGTAGAGAAGAAACTGCCAAATAGAAGCTGCCACAAGAAGTAGAGAAGAAACTGCCAAATAGAAGCTGCCACAAGAAGTAGAGAAGAAACTGCGAAATAGAAGCTGCCACAAGAAGTAGAGAAGAAACTGCCAAATACCAAATACCCAACATCAACTCAACAATCCAACACGATCTTCAATCTGATCGGTAAGCAAAAGATCTGAGCGGCCAAATGACAAAACTGGTCCCCGACGGATGGGTTTATATGTTTGCATCCCCCAAACATATCAAACGAAAACAGAACTAAACCAAAGTGGGATGGTTTTGTATGTTTGCATCCCCCAAACATACAAACAAAAACAAAACAAAATCAAAAGGGATGGTCAGCATATGTTTGCATCCTCCAAACATACCTGCAGTAACCACCTACCACCTTCAATCAACGTCAATTGCCGTCATAATAAACAGAGTTACCGATACAGACATCAATACATACAATACTTCAGTCACCTCGACATTGCAATACAAACATCACCAAATTACACCTTCTACACCATACGCCACTCCTCGGCCATACTTAAACCAGTCAACAACACCTACCAGAAAATGCACCACAACAAAGAAAAGAAAAAAAAATAACTCGCCTTCGCAAAATCACCATCCACAATTACAACAAGTACACTCACAAACAACCAAGAACAACGAGCAGTTGAACTCCAGTCGCACCCAAACACCAACGGAAAGCATATCTCCAAACTTCATCACTTTACCACATATCTCCAAACTTCATCACTGTCACAAACACTCACAAACAGCTGCTAAGGGTACACAACAGCTCACCCTACTCTCCATTCAACATCCATCAAATTCCGAAACATCGCTCCCCTGAACCACTAACTCCACAGTCACAAACTACATTTCCAACCACCAAAACTGTTCCACCACCAAACAATTATCATCTCCACAAAATATCCTACACAAACCATCATACAAACTCAACAAACAAACCAAACTTCAGCACTTCTCCACTTCATAGCCACAGTCATCCATACAGTGCCTGCTACTTCTCCTTCCACACCATACGACTAGAACCACTCCAGCACCAAGCAACCACACAATATTTATATATCCTCGATTCAAATCACGCTAGAAAAATTAGTGGGTTGGTGCACAGTAATCATATGGATCTGAGTGTACTCTGCGCAATGCTAAACATGGATTCAAACAGAAAAAATTTGCTGAAAATTATATCTGAATTTCGGATTTGAACAACCAGTCCATTCACATGGATCTCAAACTCTAATCCAATTTTAAATATGATGTGCCAAAATCGATATACAAACAGCAGTTGAAACTCAAGCATGAAACCATCCTCAATATTCACAAGAAACTGATCCAAAAGCCAATATCCTAGTCTATATTTCGAGATCCAGTCAACCAAAGGCACGGAATCCACTCAGTGGACTTTGAAAAACCCTAAGTACTCAAAACCAATTCGGCATCAGATCTAAATAATCAAAACCTACAAAAATCTTGAGTAAAACTAGTCCAACAGCAAATACGCCCTTAGTTGATTTGAGGTAGAGATTGATACGGCTCTTTGTTTCGGATCTGAGAGGAGAGGAACTTACGATTGTGCGTTGGATCGGATGGAGCTCATGTGCGCTTTGACTTGAATCGGAGGCTAGAAATCTCTCACGTCAACCGCATTGAAGATTTGGACGAGCTTGAAAACAATCCGTAACCAAACACCTGCAATCGCAATCACCTCCAATTCGCCTTCCCTGAAAAGCGAATCTGAAAAGCGAAGCATGCTCTGACGAATTAAGATCCGAGAGAAATCACGATGACAACAAACTCAAAAGAACCGAACAAATTAGCACCCAGCAAAAAATCTGAAACATGAGAAACAAATCATAATAGAAAATTCAAAGGAAATATGACCAAGCTAGAACCCTCTCTCTGTCTCTCTGCGTAACCTGGCTCTGATACCACGTTAGAATTCAGATCCAGAGAGAAGAGAGAGATACAACAATAAACAACTAGAAGGCTACATCTTTACTGATGGAGGCTGACAATACAAGCCTCTTAATCCTAAAATAACCAAAGAGGCCTTTATATATAGGCAAACAATAAAACACATAAAAAGACTATATTACCATACAGCTGCATATTCAATACGCTAACAATATCATCAGTAAAAGATGAGCTAAAGATCAAAAATTATTTAAACAGCATGTAGGCAAATGATTCCTCAACTGACTTCGACTATAAGAAGAAAAATAAAAAAAGCAATACCATGATATAATTTTAATTTCACTACTCCATGTCCAAAATGATTGTATGCGAAAAAATAAATAGCAAAGGGAATCTTAGAAATAGTTAAGAATGGATAGAAACAAATCTACCACAATAAATTTGTGAAGCTTTGCAATACAATTCTCACGGCTTGAAAAATATTTAGTACAATGGTTTTGGGCATAGTTGTTAATCAAGATTTGACTTCTAATTCAAAATATTTATATAACCATGCAATTTGTTAACATGTGTTATAGTATGGTAAATGCAAATTAAACTATAAGTGGATGCTGATTTGCTATCTAAACTAACGCCCAAAATGATTTCGATTAATAGCAATCAAGACTAAAGCTGATTTGGTTAATATCTTTCCTTAACCAACAAATTAATTTATTCACACTTCCACCATATTACGTCTGCAGTCTGCACCAATGGTCCAATACAACTATGACTGCACACTTTATTTCTATGAACGATACCTCCTATATTTGATTCAGCAAAATTTATCAATTACCACGTTCCATGAATCCTATGCTTGGTTGGCATGATTTTCAATAAATTCAAAGAAAAAAAAAGGTGATGTTGAAATAAATAATAAATTTTGGATAAGACAGAGAGAGATTTTGCTTTCCTGGTACATCTATGATAATTATTTCCTTAAGCTATTTTCAATATGTGGTACCTAGGTAAATGGTCCAAAAATTAAAACAAAATAATGCATTTTATATTGGAGTAATATGTATATAGTGCTTGGTGGTATTTTATTGATATATAATTATATATATATATATACACATATATATATATATATATATATATACATATACATATATATATATACACATATATACATATATATATTATTTCTCTTCTTCACGGAAGAAATTTCATTGTAGTTGTTCTCATCTTCATTGTCAATACATCATCTCTGGTGTTAAAATCTTATACACAAAGTAGCATAATGAATTCGGGAATCACCTATTGCCTAATATTGTACTTAGTTAAATATAGTGTTTGATGCTGTTAGATTTGAAGTTATTTCATAATTTTGAAACTCTGTATATGATACAGAAGTTCTTTTTTGCTTTGGCTCACTTAAAGCGCACTAAACACGATAGTTTCAAAAATCAAAGAAATATTCAGCTGCACACCTTGTAAAACATATAAACATATAATAACTAAATAGGGAATTGACAGTAAAACATATAGACATATACGTGTAAGTAAGATAGAATTTTTCAAGTAGATTTAAAGTTATTAGGACCATACACGTTGAGATGTAGCCATACTATTCATGGTGTGCACGCTACACAACTATATATTTATATATGTTTCAACCGTCACAGATTTACACAGACTGGTTGCCCACCTTATCGACGAAGTTAACATAACAAAGAGTGTGTGTGTGTGTGTGTGGCGTGTGTGTGTATCACAGGCATAACAGGGCCCTCCAAACACAAGCTTATGCTGTCGAGCAGAAAGTTAAAGTGTACTAAAGTTTTGGTACAACGTTTGAAAAACAAATTCAAGCAAGTTCAGACATTGTATGACCATTTTGTTACCTGAGCATTCTCTGTCAGCTTATGTAATGAATTAGGATTGATCGACCTGGGCCAGTATTACACAGCGGAGTAGCTACGGACTGAGATTTCAACCTGTGGATGTAATCGTTCCTTCAGCGACAAATACTTGGGAATAATGTATGTTGACACATATGTTAACATTTTTAAATAGGAACAAACGGCGTTAAACAGAAGGGGAAAGAAATTGAATTTGTCGATAATCCGAGGAGACGCTAGAGTGGGACACGTCGGATATGTAAAGAAAAGAAGGGTTCCACATTAGCATTTCACGTATTCTACTTTCTATTATAGGTAACAGGTTGTAATGGAAACACAGTAGAGCATCTAGTGGTATATGCATACTCCTGTATAATGCGATAATTGGTGACCTCCCTACTGATTTTATACATAGGATATGACACATTTTGCAGTAGAGTATCTTTACGCTAGCGTCATTGGCCCCCTTTTTAATGTTGATTAAATGTTTCAATAATAAAGGAGGGTTAAAATTAAATCTAAGTCTACATATGTGAAGTTGGATTGTTTTTCTTCACCCATTTTCAGACAGATTCCACATATATTGTTATTGCCGACAAAGTAAACATATGCATCATTTAACAAATCTATGCCCATTTATTTGTCTTTTATATTTTTGCTTCCGATTTCATTTTGTAATCTTATTAATTAATTCCAATATTTAAGGAAGGGAATCGAGTATTTTATCATAAGTATATAAAATGATGTTGGTCAGGCCTTTCTGAACCGAAGAAACAGAATATGTGACTAAGGATCAAAATCATTATCCGTAATTTCCATAACTCAAGGAGGAGTTCCCTTATGGTAGTGCATTTTTACCCTTCTTCTTTTACCCATAGAAAATAATTATTGTGCAGCTGATTAATTTATCCGTACTGTTTTATAAACATGAGGCTTCAAAGAAGAAAGAATATTACGTAAACATCAAGTATTAAATATGCGAACAGAATGAAAATCCTGCAATCATATAAGCCAATCTTGTACATCTTTTGGTGCAGTAAATCTTTTATATAGAAATGATGATAACCAAGTCTGATCGCTTTGACATACATAGGAGTGTTTGTTTTCCAAAGAACCACTATGTCATAGATGATAACGTAGAACTGCAGTCAAATTAAATAATTTACCAAATGCAAATATTAGTTTCTATCGGACATGTAAGCATATATGACTACCCTATGCCAAAGTGGTATCATTTGGCAATAACTGTACACATATTTATATAAAATCTTCAGTTTAATATCACGAAGACATGTTTTCAGAAAGAAACTATAGTTTTCAATGGACTTACTTTTTGATAGGGAATTTCAGCAGTAAAATATAAACAACCTTTCCATTCTATAAAGCTAAAATTATCATATGCTATATCTTAGTTATCGAAAAGGTTGTCATATTTCCACAAAGAAAACTACAACGGTAATAAAATTAGTGAAGAAGAAATAATTGATTGGAAAAGTATACTATTATGTTTTCAAATGACTTATGACTAATTATTTTAGTTGCACTTCATAGATGATCCAAACATTTCCGGTTGTGAAGATAATTTAGACAAAGAAGATATCACCTTGCACATATGTTTTCGTATTGCTATAAAATTGCATAGTCGTCTCATATGCCACACTTACATGAGCGCATTGAAGATATGGAAACTGAAAATAAATTATGTTATAAGGTAAAATTAGGTACAAATAAATAGAACTGAGATTTCAATATATCCTATGATTAAACAAAAATGTAGCTCAAGCAAAATTTATTTTAATATATATCACTCCGCTTAACAGTTTTGTATGAAAATCGTATATTAATTCAAACTTAATGAATTCAACTTCAAGGCTTAACAGGTTAGCATGTTGTCCAAACTGTCCACATCTATCATTTTCACGTGGTAAGGTATAACATTGATACATTACAAAATAGTATTAAATTAAATTGGAAGAGAGACTAAAAAGCACTATCACGTTGTCAACAGACATCTATGTCTCATTAATACAAAGAAAGAAGACAAACCCAACATTCCATAATCTTACAGATAAATCGGTCAAGTACATGTATCTCTCCCTATCACATACACCATACCATTGAACATATATCTACCGCACAATTAACATTTATAACCTTGTTCAACTTAATTCTAACTGATGCTACAATTCAACTTAATGTGCGAAAGATATAACCAATTTAAATAGATAGTGAATACATGGTTTACCACTTTAACTCATGGTACTAACCAAAACTGTTTACCGTCAATTATCGAAACAATTCATTGAATAAGGATACAAACATTAGTATATGCAAGAAGACTTTTTTAATTGGAATGAATCTGATTACTACCCCCGATAAATGAAATTTTTTTAAACAGGCTAATATGAATTCACAGTTGTAATTCAGGTGAAAACGCTGAAAATCAAAATTTTAAAACATTAATATGTACATACTAAACATATTAACAACACATGATTTTATAAAGAAAGCATGCACCGATGGTTCAAATGGGGACATCACCAATCTGGCAAAACAATTTACGTTTCGGAGACAATACGAAGACCATAAGTAGACCGTTTGTAAAAGTTATGGCTTTGCATATAGTCTTTCTTTATCACAAAATTGAGGAATACGTATTGTGAAGCATCCAAACTAAGTATCAGTAGCAAAAGTGGCAGGACTAATGACTATATATAATACATGACGACCATTAAGTATTTAAGCAATTCAATATTCTTCAACAACTATGTAGTCGGATCAATAGTCGCAAATAAAATCTCCTAAATTTCGAATAAGTGATTAAACAAAAAGCAATTTGTAATCTTAATTAACGTTTAGATTATACTTACCTGATGCAAAAAATCGATCTTTATGAGCCGCCTAATTATCCTTCGACCTACAATATATGAAGAAGAGGAGTAAATAATCATGGAAACCTAATTTTTTTTCACCAAAGATTTGAGAGAACTGATGAAAGAGTAGGGATATAAATTTGAAAACATTAATAGGTTTATACTAAACATAGTAACAGTACACGATCTCATACGGAAAGCATGCACCATTGTTTCAAATGGGGACGTCGCCAATCTGAGGCAACAATTTACTATCGTGAGACAAATATGAAGATAGGACATACAAAATCATCGAAATGAGTTATAAAATTTCGCCTTTATAGAAATCGACTCACTACTTCAACTTATGGTTATAAAAATCGAATCCATATAGTTACAGAAAAATTATAAAAAAGGGGGGGAAATGTAACATACTTTGAATCAACGAAAGAGATAGGGTCCACCAAAATCTGATTTGCAAATACTGGTGGAAATCGTCCTACTGTTGCAGATTGAAGAAGATCGCTGAAAATAAAATTGGCAAAATAGCCTTTGATTCTGGATCTGACTGTACTCCACAAACTGGAACGTCGTTAGAGAAAAAATCGGGTAATATATTCACGGCCGGACTACAATGAGCGGAAGTACGATTTGGGGGTAGAAAGTCGGAAAACAGAGAAAGTGAATAGGAGGGCGAGGAAAAGTTGAAATTGGGAGATGGCAATGCTTTTTTGGTAACTGTTTATATCTATATTCAACAATAATTTGGAAGTAGGAGGTCGCTTCCTTTGAATGCCACGTCGGTTTTAAAGAAAAAACATTGATCCAACTCAGCTTTTTGCATATTCTACTTTCTATTATAGGTAATAGATTAAATAACGCTTATAACAGTATGTTAATCAATCGGTTGACAAATAATTAAATCCAAGGGAGATGTGAATTAATTATCATCCTTAAACCCGTGTGGGGTTTCCAAACAACAACAGTCGATTCAAATTAGTCGCTGGTTAATAAATTTAAACAATTATAATTTGATTCGAATTATTTTTCTAATTAACCAATTTTCACTGTTTAAATTATAAATGGATATTTATAATTTAATTTCAACTACCACAACTGTATTAACATTACTTTTAATATGTTAAACATTTCATCACCACAAAAAAAACATAATACAGTCAATCAAATCATACATGGGTTTTCAAACAACAGTGAGGTGAGCTAACAGACACTGTATACAAATTTGTGATACTTAAAACTGATAAAAATCAACACTGGAAATCTATACATTTTTCAGTTATAAAATAAATAACTGTAAAAATATTTTAGTGAGAGAGTTCTCACATTTATTTCCACTCTGTCAGTCTTTTATTGAGGATTTTAATTTAAAACTAAATTAAACGAACATTTAATTTAGCTCAAAATTCAACTTGCTCCGTTTCTGTTCTGCTCAGTTCCATGTTGTAGAACTCGATTCCACGATTGCTACGCAACTGAAATCATCAGATTCTGTTTTTGTATGACAAAGTTATAGACGTTTAAAACTTTAAACAATTTAAACATGTAATTAAATTAATTAATTAATAATTAACATAATTCCATCCTCCTTCTTTGTTCGTTACTCCTGAAGCCGTAAACCCATTCTCGACTTCGCATTCACCAACGCGCACGATAAAAGAGAGGACCGGACGACGATCGGGAGGTGCCCCATGAACCGCCTTGCCACCATCACCCAGCGTCGGCCGGATGGTCAAGTTCGACGCCCCCTCCTCCTCTGAAAAGCATTACGAACGACGCGAGCTTAAGGAAGAAATTCATGCCCATTTCTTCATAGATTTTGATCGATGAAGTATGGATTTGAAGAGCGTAGAAAGCTCTTTAATTTTCATTCAATAAATTTTGATTGAAACTGCTAGAATTTTGCGAAAATTGGAGGACAATCGAGGAGAATTTTGGCCATTAATGAAGAAACGGGGGCTGCGTTAAAGAGATGGGGACTAGGGTTTTTGACTCTTTGACTTGGATATTTATATATATATATAATATTATTTAATTCCAAAAATACTTGTTTATCGATTCGAACTCCAAATCAAACCCAACGGCCGTCGTACCTAGCTGAATACCTCTATTCCGGACACAATGGAATATGTTTCATAAGCTAATTCGACTGTTTTGATCATTTTTTGTCAAAATTAAAATATAAATTAATATAGCGGTCAATATTATATTCCAACGTACATTTTAATTTATTGGGGTCACATACTGACTCCAAAAATTGAAATCTAGCTATGTTTTGATGATACGTTCCTAACAAGATTAATTTCGTTAAATTTGGAGACCGTTCGAAAAATGACCCTTTTAACTGGTTTATTAATTTCAAACTGAACTTGAAAACGCGTATAGAATTACTATGCTAACATAATAATTCCAAATGACTTGAAATTTTAAACCTAACAATAATTTGATGTTTAGGATCCAAAAAAAGTGGTTTCGTCGAAAACGGAAATTGTTTGCAAAATGGCTATTTTCAAGGGCTTATATACAATTAAAATATATATAATTTTATAATGACTATTTTAAATTTTAAACTGGACATAACTTACAACTCATACAGTAAAATCTCAGCTTTTTACATTCGATAGAAAATTACAGTTCAAAATATTCCAATATTTCTAATTTTACTAAAATCCGATTCATTTTGAATTCTATACGTTCATTTGAAATTTAAAATCAAATTTTCAAACTACCACTCCATTTCAAGCTCGTTTTATAATTAAATTAAAATTTTACGTTCTAGCTTCGCTTTAAATAATTTTTTCATCGTTATTTCTCAAAATAAATCACATAAAAGATTTAATTTATATTAAAATCAATTAAAAATAAATTTTAATCTGGTTCCAAAAATACGGGTTGTTATATAAATGTTCTTTGTCTTGTTTGTATTTTGTATTCAGTATTTTGCTTTGCTTCTAGGTTAATTCTTATGTTATCAGATGATCACACAAGCCAGATGAGTTCAAAAACCTACATATGCTTGAACCAAAATAGAAACATTTAGAAATTATAAAAGGAAATAGGAGGAGTCTACTCATATTATATTGTGTTTACTGTCCTTATATTTGTTCATAGCTCTTCCTATTCATTTCCAGATTTTGATTCTGTCATTTGTGTTTACTACCTTTTCCAGTTTTGCTCCAAAGTTTTTCATTAGTTTTCTAGTGGGCTAGTGTGTGAACTCGTGTGGTGTTGCAACGCATTTATAGAGGGAAACTGAGGCTAAAGTCAGCTAGCTACTAAGGGTATATGTATGGGTTGCAGCAGCTTATTCAAGTGAGGTGATGTGTGATTGAAAGCAAGTGGTGTTAAGGCCATTCAAAATATATTCTTCTAGGCTATAAATAGTGCATGGCCAACTATGAGTTGATGTATACATGTGTGTGTAACCATGTACCAATGGGTTTAGAAGCTAGGCTTAGGTATAGGGAATGTGTAGGCTGCTTAAACTAATGTGAAGGATTGGTGTGCTGCAGTCTTAAGTGATGTGTGATTTCAATATTAGATGCATACAAAATTTGTCTCTAAGGAAGATCAACATGCACCTGAAATTTTGACAATAAATAGTTATTTAATTAGAATCTCAAAAATAGCAACTTTAGCAAATGATGGAATTTCACCACGATGCGTTCGTCTCGGAATTCTGGTTAACTTTCATGTTTAGAGTTTCACGAACGGAGTTTGTATGAAAAAGTTACGGGCATAATACGAAAAACAGACAGAAATAAGTAAACAAATTAATTAATATACGTGTTTCCCTCTTTTAAACCAGCCCTCACTTGGCAAAATAGCTCAAGGGCGTTTGATACCCCTGTATAGAGTGGTCGACCGTCTGAGCTTGTACAGCCCGGTGACGGCTAGGTTTTGATGGGCAATTTTATTTTATTTTGCAAGGCACTGGGCAATTATGTTATATTTTATAATACGACTGGATGTCAATCTAAATAAATCTAACGGTCGTAGGCCAATTCCACACCTATAAATAAAGGGCTAAGGCCTTATTCTTTTCCACACAAATCTGCTGGCAGCAGCGAAGCTCTGCCATTCCTCCTTTCTCAAACCTAGTTTTAAAAATATACTCTTATACAACATATCATATAGGATTGAGAGGATTATCAGATCCAATGGAAAAGAATGCAAATTAGTGTTGAACAATATCCACTCTCTTCCTATATTTTTACATCTCTGCATATCTAAAATTATTCCTTTTTTAGATAATTTGTAGATTTATAAGAATATGGGGAATTGTAGGCCTAAAAGATTCAAACTTTGGATTTGGATGCTTACAGGTGGGTGCAAAATTTATATATACATTTATAATAACGTATTTATCTCATTTGTAATAGATCTCAAATTTATTCCTATTTTCATCAAATCTACTCATGATATTGGTGTAATGGAATTAACACCTATCAGATCTGATTGTAAAAATTGTCAAAACTTGTGAATTGTGGTAATGCATAATAATAATTGTAGGATTATTATATTTGTTTACACATGTTCCTACAATTATGTTGTAACATATATTGCAGTTGTTGAAAAGCACCGTAGATCAGGAAATCAGTCCCATTAAACACCATTTAGATGTAATTACATTCCAAATCTCTAGTTCAGTGTTGAATAATAAATTGTGTGAATTTGGATAAAAAGATACGATTGGTAAATTATGTGATTGTAATATTAAAAGAAATATGTCCGTTTGTATTCAATATTATTGGGATTTGGCTAAATTGTTGTAAATATGTTGTTTTCCTCTTTCTGAATAAAAATGCATTATTTTGAAGTCACAAGAGATACGATTAAAAGACTAAAAAGGGGAAAAGTGGTGCAAACGTACATGTAAATATACATATTTGTGCGTAATTTGCATCAACTATTCCAAATTATGTATTTACGTATATTTCTTATGATTTGGAAATATGTTAATTAAACTAATTAGTCATAATTTACAATGATTACGACTAATGGTCTTTGTGTAAGATTTGAAACCTTTTGGCAAGATTGAATGCAAAAAGGAATGTTTGGTTATTGAATAAACCAAATCATTAAATTTAAAAATAAGAATAATAAAAATAATAACTACGTTGATCGCACAAAAATATAAAATATAAGTGTACACATATTATCCATCCAAATCAGTGTAAAAAGGTAAAATATACATTGTGTTGAATGTTTGAATAATGTTCAATTATGGAATTATATGGAAATGTAGTCCATGTTGAATTAATATATTTGTGGCGACCATTTGTAGCAATCAATATAATAAATTCTATAAATAGGACTGCAAACAATAAATAACAATTATAACCAATGTTGATTGGGGAAAAGTGAACATATAGTGTAATGGTTATAATTCCTAAATTAATTACGATAAATGTTGTAAACCCGAATTAGCGAATGTAAATTATAACCTCATTTAGACATGAGGTTAAGCTCAACTTGTGGTAGAAGTCTGCCCGGAACCACCCGACAAATCTAGCATCCATAGGTAGTCAGCTTAATGTGAGGGGTATAACATGTAAATATAAGTGTACTAGACACGAGGTTAAGTTCAACTTGTGGTAGAAGTCTATCCGGAACCGACTAACAAATCCATCATCCAAAAGTGGTCAACTTAATATGAGTGATCTGGTGCATAAATATATATAAAAAACAGCCGACAAATAAGTTAATGAATAAAAATAGTAATTTCCTGTTAGGGTACAACAAATAGATACTTCGGGACTGATAAACTAAGGATACCCAGTGTAAATAGTTGCCTTAGGAAAATATGACTATTATGGTAATAAATGGCAATAAACTTAAGAAATGGAAGTAAATGGGTGTAAGAAGGGGATTAATGGATATTGATTGTGTTTAAATACTAAGTCCAATTAGGGAAGTTATCAAATAAATATCCTAGGAAAAAGAAGATATAACCTTCCTTATTTATATTAATGAATATAGAAGTTATAATTAAAAATAGAGTTGGACTTAGTAGGTTAATGATGTAAAAACATTATTAACTATAAGAACATGTGACGATAATAAATCGTGTGGAGAGAAAATAAACAGAAAGAGTGTAATGATGTAGCCCACTTTATCTGTATAGGGAAATGTTCTAGGGCTAATGGGGGTACGAACCTAATAACCTTCGCGTATAGTCCGTTTGTTGGGTCTTAAGTGGTTGGGGTTGAAGAGTTCACGTGGAGATATGTCTTTTCGTTTAGGGGTCTTAAATGGTGCAAATGTGTGGGGATACCCAAAACTGGAAACTAAACATGTCAAATATGGCTACATACCCTATGGGATGTAGTAAGCCAATAAGGGGATTATCCAATAAGGTCAGCTAGAAGGTATAACGAACAATAAAATACCATCTCTCACATTATGCGGGGCAAGGGTATAAGCGTGAATGATGGAAGCCTTAACTAATAAGGCCCGCAACTAGTGCCCTCTAGTTTATAAGAATGTTGGACAAATTATCGAGAGGTATTAAGTGACCAATAAGCCCGTCGACCAATAAAGTCTGCCTAGGGTCTTAAGTGATCGGGAGAATCCACCCTATCTATCATTGATAGTGATGCAGAAAACAATAAAGGGCAAGCAGATGGAGAGGTATATATTTGTATAAAGATTTCACAATTAGGGGGTTTCTCAGTTTAATAATCAATTAAATTATAGTTTTAAAGGGCTTCCTAAATATATACATAAACGTTTTATCTTGGTATTATATCTTATAATACTACTTTAGGAAGGAATAGTAGAGTCATGCGTAAACATTTACAAGGTTAGGCTGGAATCACCAACCTTGGTAGGCATACATCATGGGTTGAACCAAACGGGATACGTCTATGTATTATAATATGTGTTGTACATTTCCTGTTCACCAGAATCTTGTTGTTCTGGCCCCTCTCCTCATTACAACCACCCAAGTTTTCTAGAGAAGGTCGGGTTTCACAGGTGTTTAAGTTTGGGTTTCGGTTCTCGTTCTCTCTCATACTCGGTATTGGAAAAGTGGCTTATTTTGAAAAAGGCAGTTACATGAGTTAGTGCTATTTTATCCTATTTTGTTTCTGCTATGAGTTATCTTATCGTACTCTGATTATGCTATTGCTCATTTATTACAGGTACCAGATTTACATGCTCCATGCTTGGATGTGTTTACGTTTCGTTTTTTGTCGAAATTTGGGTATAGAAAAGTGTGGGGTGTTACAATGTTATTACTTCATACCAATGGACATGTGTATGTACTTTATATCTTAGCAAATCATCTTAGTCTCCAAGAAAAATCACTCCATGTCCTTGCATCAAAAATGTGCACATGTGTGTACTATATACATTTAAAGTCATATCCTATGTATATATACAAATAAAACTTAGCAACAAAGAAAACATTCTTAGAATTCAAGTCAAATCAATCAATGTCATTTCCACTGGATGGAATGAGTTTTGAGGCAGCCTATAATTTGATGGAAAAGGGGAGCTAGGCTGGCTATATATATATATATATATATATATATATATATATATATATATATATATATATCATTTGAAAACACAATGCTTACCATTTTTCTACTTACAAGCCTAATATAGGCTATCTGAATTTGAATTAATACTATCCTTTCCTATGCATGTCCTATATACATGCTTACATATGAAGTAAGTAAAATTTGATTTCATGTATATTTTGTTTAAGAGATCCCTATATTTATATGACTCAAAGGCAAGTTTAAATGTAAACAAAAATATTAGGACATCAAACTCTCGCCTATATATATATATACATATAACAGGTTATATATACATATACACACACATGATTTTAAAACAATAATTATTCTAATTTTAATGAATTAGATATTATCAACATTCTTACATTAAATGAGTATATAAATTGTATTTAGTAGTATCTTCTGATATAAAGTAAACAAATTCCATATAAGCAAATTCTATTTTAACTTTGAAATAAAAATCTAAATTTCTTCATGTGAAGTAATATACTTAAGTAATTATTTTCACATGATTTTTAACCAATATAAAATACAATAAAATGATAAAACATCAATATTTATTTTATATACGCATATACATTGGATAAGGATTTTTAAACTATCAATATACGTATATTCTTGGAATTTCTCCTAATATTTTCCAAACGTATAAATTCTATTTAATTTAATTTAATTACCAGTATAATCTATATGTTATAGGTTATAAAAATTAGTCCAAAAACTGGGTCGTTATAATCTACCACCCTTAAAATAATTTTGTCCCCAAAATTACATAGTAACGAGGAGATCCTAATTATATTCAAAATCATAGACTTATCTCAAAACACATACATATGTCGTCACCTAACAATCGCAGAACAAGGTATCCAAAATACTCAAATTATCCACCAAACGCTTAATAGAAATCAAAACATTCAATACATAGCAATTAGCTATCAATCACAGTCATTTTCATAACTAGAAATATATGTTACTACAGTTGGAAAACATTCTCATTTCATATTCATGCGTAATTATGCTTCCAGATTCATCAGTCCCTAACCGTAAATTGGTAAGAAAATAATTCTCTAAGTATTAACCCCGAAAACCGAAATCAACTTCAGACCAACACTCAGAAAATAATTTAGCTTAACCAATCTCCAATTAGGTTCCAATTTCTTAAATCCGTATCTTAATCTCTTATCAACCCATATTACCCCATTTTCTATTTAAAAACATCCTTGATTACATTTGAAAAATAAATTCCAAATCTTATCTACTCCACTAACTTGAATAAAATCACGTTCAGAAATATTTATCTGCTTCAAATTCTCTTTTAAACTCCAATCCAATCCTAATCAACTCAACTTTACTATTTCAATCTTGTTCCAGTTTAATTTTCCAGTTTTATAATCTTGACTCCTGGTTTTATTTCAAAACAGTTTGAAATCACATATCTCTATTCCATTGTAAATTCAAAACTTTGGAATTTTCCCCCATAGCATCTTGTTTTTATCAAACACTTCTCCAGTTTGTCTTATTTGTATATTTCTTTCTCATACAATTTCAATTTGGTTTATTATGTAACCATTTTAACTTTTATAATCTTATTTGATTATATTAATACAAATCGACACATCCATATATAATAATTTCAGAAAATTATTCTTTTTGTATCAAAATATAATTTTGAGTATCATTTACCCAGCTTTGGAAATAATACTATGTCGAATTACTCTATTCAAGGGTTTAGAAACACTTTAGTGTTCGACCACTATATCGACCAAAATTCATAAACCACTCGACAAACCAATAAACACATTATAAAACAGTTTTATACAATCTATACGCGCTCATATATATACATTCAAACTCATTTTTGGGTATTACTTCCCTATCTCTATCGAGTTAAGCCATAGAGCCAAGGTTATTACTCAGCCTTACCCTCTGATTCTAACCGTAATGGACCGAAAATTCCCGATCCTAATCATCGACACAAATACAGATCCTGTATCACATATCAACTAATCAAGCACCAAAAATTTAACAGATCGTTAATAGAAAGAAGTTAGAAGGTGAGAAATAGAGAGGAAGAAAGTTAGAATTGAATAAAAAGAAGAACATAATACAATTGAATCAGAGTAACACGAATCTCATAGCGGAACGAATAATATATATTATATAACAACTCATGAAATACAAAACTGTATTTTTACTTACATACATCATCAGAGTACAACATATATACGTTACAATGGAAATAAACTCTATATATCTAATGTTGAAGCCTCCTGCTCCAAGCTTCTCCAAGCGTATCTGTAAAATCTTTAAACTACTTGACTGCCCGTACAAATTTAGGCACCCAAGAGTTTAGGGAAATCATATAAAAATAAACTCTAGGTCAGTTATGGGACTGGTACGAGTAAACAATTATAAACCAGTTTTGTATAACTTTAAAAATCCTTTTTGAAAGAAAAGATAATCGTAAGACCAATCCATACATAAATACGAATGATTTATACCTTATGATAACCCATAACATTCTTAAAAATCAGTACTATTATGATATTATCATAATGTCTAAATCAAAAAAATAACAATCTAGTGAAATGCTTGCATCTCACGCTCCACATACATAGTATATAATCAAAACCGTAGGAGCTTACTGGGTAATGAATTCCGACTATGACAAGGTATGGAACCACCTTCTGATAGTGTATCTCTAGAGAGGAGTACACTAGGTTCGATAAGAACATCTTGCAACCCGACCACACATAACCAACCACTCATTTATCTTGAGTGTATCGAATATATATCACCAACAGTTGGGACCAACAACTGTTTCCAGAAAGGGATAACATCGATAGAATAAAGAAGGAAATGAATTTTCTCTAAATAGGTGATAATACACCCTAATTGGGAGCGACCCACTTAGCCATGTTGCCTGCCCAATTTTTATCATTTCCCAGATAGTAAGGCTTGAGGTTAGAATTTACCTTTAGGACATCTGGCCACCATTTACTTTGAATGACACACTGTCTGATCCGCCAAATCACGAATTGACGTCCACAAACATACTCTGGATGTAAAAGAAGTGACCTTCTTTGCCACCAACTCGGTATATTTGTAAAAATCAATGTACGTGTTTTTTTTTGGAAAATCTCTATCAAACATTCATCCATAAAAGTCATGTAGGAGCAGGATGAACCGAACGTGCTTTCCTACTGCATCTAGTATAGGAATCACCTCATAGATCAGTAGAGAATAGTCCTTGCAAATCCAGAGATTTCAATCACAAATGAATCACAAGTCAAAATAACTCTGGCTGACACCACAAAATTTAAACAAGTAGTTCTTTCATTCATGAAGATCTACGGCCTTTGATTTAATCATTTATATAAGTATCCCTGCAAGTTAGTTAACTAATTGTAAAATTAGTTTGAAGTGGTTTTGGGTCCAGTTCTCATCCCGATCTCTTCGAACTAACACATAAGGAATATTTCTTTGATAGTTGGTGTTTTAACTATCGAATTTAAACAATATGGATAAGTAAAACAATTATATAAATTAACTTTCATGACTTGTCAATTATTAACTTATACAAAATCTCAAATTCTGAACTCAGAATAGTAATCAACACAATGCGGTAAAATAAAGTCATCTTCTAATTAATGGAGACTTTGAAAAATGGAGATACCATCTTCATTTTCCTGCCTTCGATTCCACCTCATTCCCTCCTCTTCCATCTTCCAAACCTTCGTCTCTCCCTAGATCCACCTCCTTCCTCCTCTTTTGTCTCTTCTCATGATAATCCTCTCGACTCAAATCGCTCTGTTAAAACAAATGATTCCCCGAAACAAGCTTATGCTAAATCAGCTTCAATTTTCACTGAGTTTCCACCTCCTACTAATAGATATAAATCTAAAATCTTTTACGCT
The DNA here is from genome assembly GCA_030737875.1 of Allium sativum. Classification (NCBI taxonomy): domain Eukaryota; kingdom Viridiplantae; phylum Streptophyta; class Magnoliopsida; order Asparagales; family Amaryllidaceae; genus Allium; species Allium sativum. The sequence continues at coordinate 359,773,101 of CM060921.1, read as the reverse complement.
TTTTTTTTGATTCTCTTCCAAGGAATGATGGAGTCTTTAAACCGATGAAATTTGATATAATCAGAGATAAAATACCGAAGGAGCCTCCAGTTCTTGTTAAGGAAGAAGGACAGAAATTCTAGAATAATCATTTGGTAGGATTCTTTTTGGATGGTACCCTTTTGTTTCGCTTTGTAGTCAATTTTCTTAAACTTTTCTGGAAACTATATTGAGAATTCAGTGCTAAGTTCGAAGGAGTTACTTTTTTCTTTCAATTTTCAAATGATCGTGATAGGGATAAGATTCTACATTCTGATACAATTTTTACTAGGAGTAGAATGTTTATAATTACAATTTGGGATTGTACGATTGGTAATTCTCAGAATCAAGTTAGAAAAGTTCCTGTTTGGATAAACTTTCATAAAATCCCTATGATTCTTTGGACTTTAACTGGAATAAACTGGTGTAACAACCCGGAAAATCTGAACCAATTTAAATTTTTTAAATTGGCTATTTTAGTGGATTTTTAATATTTAAAATAAATATTTTAAATAAAAACGATGAAATGTAAGTTTGAATCGACGTTTGGAAATAAATATAATTAATTCTAATTATTAACAAGGCCTAAAATGGCGTGGTAGTTTCAAAATTTGAATTCAAACTTTGACTGACTGTACCGGGTGCAAAACAAAACGGGTTTTAGTGAAACCAAAAATATTTAAATCTCTTAGTGAATATCTTTCTAATGAATCTGAAAAATCGAAGTTTCATAGCGGAAAGCAAAAGTTATGGCCAAACGAATTTTCAGAAAGGTAGCTATAGAGTTTATATAGCCCGTGAAAATGGCCATTTTGCAAACGACCTCGGAATTCGACGAAACCACTTTTGTTGGATCCGAGATGTCAAATTATTTCTAGGTTTCAAATTTCATAATTTTTTATGCTAGTATGTGAGCGTGGCAAAGGAAAATGTGTTTGGTTGATTTCTATTAAATTGGATCGACCAGAAAAGGGCCATTTTTCAAACGGTCTCAGAGTTCGACGAAACTAGTTTTGTTGGGACCGTATCGTCAAAACATAGCTAGATTTATTTTTCGGGAATTTTTAGAATCAATATGTGGCCCCGACAAATTGAAATGTACGTTCAAATTAAATATTGAATGTTTTATATTTTAATTTGAAGGAAAACTGACTGAAACAGTCGAATGGGCCTACGAAACATATCCCATTGTGTTCGGAATGGGGGTATTTAGCTAGGGACGTCAGTCGTTAGGTTTGGATTGGAGTTCGTATGAGATATGGGGTATTTTTGAGATTTTAAAATTATATATATATATATATATATATATATATATATATATCAGCCAATCGTTTTCACTCTCTCTCCTCGCTCAAATCCCGTGACCCTCATCGACGAAAGGCGGTTGGAGCTCAAAACTTCTCCCCGCGATAACGCCCAATCCACTCAACAAAATTCAAGGCCGATGTTGAGGATTTTGTAGTGCTTCTCCCCCTCTTCAAATCCGTACCAGTGGCACCCCCTGTCGTCGTGTATCCTGGCTGGATCGAGCCCCTGAAGCGTCGGACTTTGAAGCGCCGCCACCGTCAACTGGCACAGTCGAACTGGGCCCCACCTACCTCTTCGGGTGCGCGCCTCCTAGCTCTCCAACGTGGAGAGGTCTGATCGTCACCACGCTACACGCTTTGGCTAGAAAATCCAACCCTAGTTTTGAACAAATTTTGAAGGTAACGGTCTAAATTATATTTAACTATTTAATAGCACTTTAAAGCGCTACGGTTTTTGATTTCACTGTAAAAATCATATCTTTTTGCTATGTTGACGAAATTCAGTGAAACAAGAGACAGTGGACTCGTGTGGACGCCTTGTACATTCTAGAAGAGACCGGATATTTTTCTGAGCCTTCTGCTATTTTTGGTGGAGTGGAACCCAATGTGAGATTTCTGATTTCTGAATTATAAACAATATGGAAAACGATGATGTATAAATTATATAGTCGATGTATGAGTTATATAAGCGTTGTACACCTCATGTATAAGTGTTGTATAAGTTGTACGTTCGATGTATAAGTTATATATGAGTTGTAAAAATTATATATGTGTTAAATAGAAGTGAAATATACTTATATAAATATATATATATACACACACACACACACGCCCCTCGTCCACAAACCATGGACGATATTTATTGGTTGTGATTGGTGTGAAAATTGGTTGATAGCGAATGGTTGATTGGAATTATTTGTGGTTGAAATTGATTGATTGTGGTTGAAAAATACCTGTTTGTGGTTGAAACCACATAGGATTAGTTTGTGGAAAAGAAATAAAAATAAACATGCCGCCTGCATGTGAACTAGATGCATGAAATCCCCATTGTCAAAAGCTGCGAGGCTTTAAGGTAGAGCGAGGAGCCGTACTAGGGACGGCCCCGGTTTTAACTACCCTGCCGTTATGCTGCCAAAATTTTCAATAATATTCATGTGTTAGAATTATTTTCATGTGTTGAAACTATATTCGTCTGTTCAATAGAAAACATTCATGTGTTGAATAGAAATTCATTCGTTGAATATAAATTCATGTGTTGAATGGTATTCGTGTTTTAAATAAATTGTTTTAATAATAAAAATCACATTTTTATTTTATATATACGAACTATAGAAAACATTCATGTGTTGAATAGAAATTCATGTGTTGAATAGAAATTCATGTGTTGAACGGTATTCGTGTTTTAAATAAATTGTTTTAACAATAAAAATCACATTTTTATTTTATATATACGAACTATAGAAAACATTCATGTGTTGAGTAGAAATTCATTCGTTGAATAGAAATTCATGTGTTGAATGGTATCCGTGTTTTAAATAAATTGTTTTAACAATAAAAATCACATTTTTATTTTATATATACAAACTATAGAAAACATTCATGTGTTGAATAGAAATTCATTCGTTGAATAGAAGTTCATGTGTTGATTGGTATTCGTTTTTGAAACAAATAGTTTTATAATAAAAAATCATATTTTTATCATCTATATGAACTATATAAAATAGTCGTGTTTTGAAATAAATTGTTTTACAATAAAAAATCACATTTTTATTATAAACATGAATTGTTAAAAATAGTGAAGTGTTGAAATAAATGTTTGTTGGATAAAAAAATCATTGTTATCAAATGTATGAAAAGAATATGGTTTTGAAATCGAAGAATGGATTATATATATAATTAAAATAAATCGAATAACGAAGCTACAGTTCATGTTTTGAAATCGTGATTTCAAACGATTAGTGCGGGAGATCCGACCATCGGATTTTCTTGAAACCGAAACCGTTGGGTTCGCTTTGGAAATATCTTTCCAACGACACCAGCTTTGTGAAGATCCAACGGTTGGATTGTCTGGAATGTTTAATTCAAATTTGAAGAAAAATAGCGCCAGAATTGATTATATATATATATATATAGTTAAATTAAATTGAATAACGACGCTGCAGTTCGTATTTTGAAATCGAAACTTCAAACGAGTGTACCGGGAGATCCGACCCTTGGATTTTCACGAAACTGAAACCATTGGATTCGTTTTGAAAAGATCATTCTAATGATATAAAATTTGTGAAGATCCAACGGTTATATTTTCAGATATGTGTAAATCAAATCTGAATAAAAACAGCGCCACGGCCGCATTATAGCCTGAAGCGTCGTTTGAATAAATTGGCTATTTTTAAATAAATAAAAATAGCGATAAATCGTTATAAAATATTATAAACAATATGGAATGTGAAATTTAGAAACTGACTTAAGGTTAGCTAAGTCGAATGGTTTACTGGGTTTTGATCTGATGTTGGTTTCGGCCTTCGGGGTTAATATTTGGGAAATCATTCTCTTACTAATTTACGGTTAGTGACTAATGAATTGGAATAAGGCGTATGTTGTGTTTTTGTAGAACTTGTTTATTATATACGCGAGTTGCTTAGAAAGACCGGGTTTATCCCATTCTGAATAACTGAATCGACGATAAGAAATCGAAGATGAAGACGGTGGTTGAAGACCAGAGATCTTCACCTCGGTTAGATGGTAACTGATGTCCTGATTGGGAGGCATCCCGAAATATGGCTAATAAGTGGTGATCGTCCAGACGTACGTGGAAATCGATGGGTATGAGGTATATAGTGCCTCCGGTTTCGTTCAGACCCAGAACGGACTTGTAAATGGACTGTGTGTCTGACATTGGAATTCATTCTGTGTGATTGATAACCATCAGTTGCATGGTGTGAATCGCCTATGTGGCATGCTCAGATGCAGTGATCAAGGCTTCTGTTGAAAAGCAAAGTCTTGTGGTTGATGATCAAAGCACGACCTGTGTGGCATAGCTTTGTGTATAACGTGAATTCGCGAGCCTCACACCCCGGTATGAACCAGAAACAGGAGAGGACCTCAGGGGCGACGTGCGTTTCTTTCTAGCTAGAGGTGGTGTCAGTGCTTAAACTGGCTGACATTTCTACTATTTTCACCTGTGTGGTTGTTGCTGTTGCGAGGCGCCTCGGTTATATCGGTCGATCCGGGACCGATGGAGTCATTCTTTGGCCCATTTACGCCCCATGGGGCGGGGAAATGCATTGTTCAGGCATTATAATCCACTCTGTGTGGACCGACCCTGACGATCCAAGGTGCAGTTGCGGCTGTTCTTGAGACACGGCTTAGAGCGTCTCGAAGTCGTTAAGGACTATCTTTTGCCTTAGTTCATGACGGAAATCCAATTTCCAAATACGACATCGTGCGGTTTTGATTGTAAACCTATATTTGGCGACATAGTGGCATGGGACGCTCATGTCGTCTATGATTGATATTTATGATTGTTTTATAAAATTAGAAACTAACTGGAAACGAGCTAAGATGGGTGGTTTCCTGGGTATTGGTCTGATGTTGGTTTCGGCCTTCGGGGTTAATATTTAGGGAATCGTTCTCTTACTAATTTACAGTTGGAGTCTAATTAAGAATTAAACGACAAAACTTACATTTTAAGTGTTTTATTCGTATCAAGCATTTTTTGGCGATTATAAGGTAAAACTCTATCCTCCAGTTTGCGTTGCATTGTGTGATGGGAACTGAGTCTTATAATGGCTTCATTTTTATAAAAAGCATTGCGATGTTTAAAAGAATTACTTGTTTTAAAGCATTGGCAATCCAATGGAGTAAACCCGTTCCGCGAAAGTGGCATGGTCCCGTGATTAGCCGTATTATAAAATGTGTTAAGTAGATTTCTCATACCAGTCCCATGACTGACTTGTAGTTTGTTTCACTTGCAAACTCGGGTGCCCCTTTTTCTACACGGTCAGCCTTGTATTCGGGTTTTATCAGGCTCTTTCTGGATAGCTGGAGCTGAAGATGGATTCTATCATTTACCTCTTTTTACGTTGTTCAGCTCCTATTATACATATTATGTTTGTTTTCCTCTGTAGACATTTATGTATAGGTGAACTGTATTTGTATTAAGTATGATCCTGTATACTGCGTAACTCTGATGATTATGTTTATCCAGTGTATTATTTGTACATTATTTGGTGTATATATTTATTTTTGTTCTGCTGTTATCTGTTTATGTGTTATATTCCAAAGATTACCCTTGCCACCGCCAGTGCGAGGTTTGGAGTCGTCACAACTGGCTAGCATGCCATGTTGGAAAGCTTATTTGCTTCGATAGTAGTACAGAGAAATTGTAGAGATTTCGTTATGCCAAAGCCTTCGTTGAAGTTTCTCCAGATTATGAATTGCCAAAATATATAGAATTGGCAGGGTTAGCTGATTTCCCCTGTTAAACTATCATATGATTGGAAACCTAGCATTTGTACTTTCTGTAAAAAATTTGGGCACAAAATTGCTGAATGTGATCATAGTACTAGGGAAGATATGTTTGATGATATTCAACATGATGAGGTTTATGAGGAGAAACAATACAATGACATGAAGTATGATAATTAGTTCAAGAACAAGAGAAATGTTGCTGATATTGAGAATGGTTGGACTAGAGTTATTTCTAAAAAGAAAATGATATAAAAAAAGGAGGATCGTAATAAGTAACCAACAATTGCCATGAATATGGATGTAGATTGTAATAATAGAGTTGATTCTTTGGACGTTCAAGTTGATAAATCCGATGGCAATAAATTTGATGTGCTTATTGGGAAAACTGTTCCAGACAATTATGTTTCAGATTTTTTAGGATCAAGGAATTAATCAAGCTATTGTAGATTGTGTTGGGAATGATGTTTTTGATTTTGGGTTAAATAATCTGTTTAATGGTGAGTGTGAGGTTTCTAATGTGAAGGGGAATCAAGTACATTTAGAGTATGCTACCATGTCATGTGCTTCTTCTTCAAGCATTAAAATGCCTGTTTCATCTTCTCCTCTCATGACACCTGCTTCTGTACTCTCTAAAACTTCTTTCAGTGCACCTTATACATCTTTATCTTATGGTCTTTTAACTCTGCCTGCTCATATTCAATTGTCTCCACCTTCTAGTTCTGCACCTTCTTTTTCTTCACCATCTAATACTACGTCATCTGTTTCTTCTTCCATGTCTGAATCTAAGAGTATCAAGTTACATGGAAAGTTTTGGGATGATCTGGATCATGGTAATGAATTTAGGCTAGTTGATGTGCTTCCTTTTAATAGTAAGTTGAAATCTCCTAAAAGGCATATGAGAAAGAATCCTTCTCCTCTCTTCGATCCCCTTAAGTTTTGATGATGTTTTTGAAGTATTGGGGTCTACTTTTGGTATCTTGCTTTTTTCTAGTTTGGCATTGGCTGTGTGGTTTCAAGAAGTTCCTGCTTATGATGATAAACTCTTTTGAAGTCATAGTTTTGCAGTTTTTCTTTGTACAAGATGGAGATGTTTTCTTCAATTTCTGATCAGATTTTGGATTGGTCATTTCTATGTATCAATGCTGCTTCATGGAGCTTGTGGAGACTGTGTTTTAATGTTGCTTTGTGGAGCTTGTAGAGTTTGCATTCTTTGATGCTTGTGAAGCTTATGTCTCATGTTTGTTTTGCAGTTTGTTATTATTAGTATGTAATTAGTGATTCATAGCGAGTTCGTGTACCTAGGAATTGAGTGATGTGTATATATAGCACAGATGTAAATATTGTTACTTTGTTTGAGTAATAAAAAAATTCGCGCTTCCTTCAAAAAAATAGACAATAAAAATATAATAAAACGTGTCAACGTTTTATTTTAACTAACTTGGATTCAATTCATCACTTCATAGCATAGCAAATAATTAACAACAATCACTCATTACAACAATAACAATCAACGATGATTCGACATCTAATTTCGAACTAATAATAGTTTTAAATATTTAGTCTTAGATAATGACTTATTTCACAATTTGTATAATTCCAAATTTTTTGGAAATAAATTAATTGGTTTTATTTTGAATTTATATTTTCTTTTCAATATAGTATATATAAATATATAAATATTAGAGATTTGAACTTAAGGTTAGACGATGATTTCTATTTCGCAATATCAAACTAATCCAACAGTTTCCCGATCCTTCTTCTGATATATAAATATATATATATATATATATATATATATTTATATATATAACTCCTGTTTAAATCAAATTATTTGAATTAAATTAAATAAAAAATAACTTAATATGCCAAATCCCCCATATCCACCATATTTCGTATTGACTTCCTTACACAAGTCCTTTTCTTGCCTCCCTCTTTATATATATATATACATACATACATATATATATATATATATATAATACATAGAAATGGTTTTAGTTCAAACTCTAAGATTTAAAACATTTTTATTCTTCTTTTTTAATTTATTTACAGACCCGACCAAAAAGCCCATCCAAAAGCCCACCCTATATTCTTCTTCTTCCCAGTTCTATCGTGAAAGCTTTAACCAAAGAAAAACAGTGCTTCAATCCAAAATCAAACAGTGCTTCGATCCATACATCTTACCTGCCCTGCTCTTTTCTTTTGCCTTGCCAACCGATCAAAAACACACATGCCAAACACAAGTTTGTAAAACGAAATCATGTATCCATCTGCTTCGATCAACCCTTCTTCTCCTACCCATTCTATTCTTTGTTCTCCCTTGTTCCCTCGTGTTTTTCTTTGCTTCCTATGCACCGTGCACCTACAAGTCCACTGCCTTGATCGCCTAACTGCTCTGACCATCCTCATATACGTCATTTCCTTACCCAAGTTCATCGCCACTGTCAAAACTCCCGCATTCTCCACTGTTTCAAAATCCAAAGCTTCATCTGAAGCTTCAAAAATAATCCACCTTCACAAAAACATCTTGCATCGCCACCCTGCACCATCGTTCATCGCCAAACTTCACTCTGAGCTCTTCGAAAACCTTCCCCTTCGAATTCCACTAGTGCGCATCTCTATAGTGCCATAACTAATGTACAGTTTGCCTCCAAACTCAGGCAACCCAAAACCGAACTTTCACCATAAATCGAGCTAAACCCTTAAAATACATGATTGAAAATTTAAGTAATATTTTTTCCAAGCTCCTCGATCCTTTCTGCTCCTTTGGCTCCATCGCCATCACTCACAACGAACTCTATGGCCTGGATTTGGTAAAAGTCCCAATTTTGATTACATACAAATTCCCACTTCCTACGCTATTAAAAATCAGGATTTCATTGTTAATATCCATGGTTTTTAATTGCCAGTTCATTCATATGCTTGACTCTTAATTGGATGATGTTTGAAAATTTGATGGTTAGTACCTCTTCTCTTTGATTTGGGGTTTTCTAATGATATATGCCACATTTTGAATTGAAATAAATTTTATAGCATACAAAAAAAAGTAAACACGGAAGACTTATTTCCTAAAATAAACTAGAATCCATGTCATTGGTATTTGCAGTAATAGGATATGAATATATATCCCTTTTTACCATATACAAAGTTGTTAATTTTGCTTCCATGATTCAACCAACATAAACAATCGTCTGTGTATGATGTTATACAGCAATAACCTCTACATGAATGCATAAGTATGAATTCAATATTCATTCAACAATGGGACATATTTTTAAGGCAGAGAAAATTGAGTTCACCTTTATCCATTACTATGTTCATTGTTCTTGCTTTATGTTCCCAGATTTATTCACTGTTTGTTTCTCAGTTTATTTTCTTTCTGATATGTTTAAATAATCCAAACAAGGTACATATCTTCACATATAAAATTTTGAATGCACTGGAATTTGGGGTGTGTGTGTGTGTGTGTGTGTGTGTGTGTGTGTGTATATATATATATATATATAACATTAAGGGGATTTCAGGTGTTTGCTCACATTGTAAACGTTCACTGTCCTATTTGTATTTGTGTTCACTATTTTGCTTTGCTTCTAGGTTAATTCTTATAATATCAGATGATCACACAAACTAGGTGAGTACATCTACCTACATATGCTTGAATCAAAATAAAAACATTTAGAATTATGAAAGGAAATAGGGGGAGCTTACTCATATTATATTGTGTTCATTGTCCTTATATTTATTCTCAACTCTTCCCATTCATTTCTAGATTTCAGTTCTGCCATTTGTGTTTACTGCCTTTTCCAGTTTTTCTTGAAAAAATTTCATTAGTTTTCCAGTAGGCTAGTGTGTCAATTCGTGTGGTTTTGCAGGGTATTTATAGAGGGAAACTGAGGTTAAAGTCAGCTAACTACTAAAGGTATAGGTGTGGGTTGCAGCGGCTTATTCAAGTGAGGTATTGTGTGATTGAAAGAAAGTATTGTTAAGGTCATTCAAAATATATTCTTCCAGGCTATAAATGGTGCATGGCCAGCTATGAAGCGATGTACACATGTGTGTAAAACCATGTGCCAACGGGTATAGAAGCTAGGCTTAGGTGTACGGAATGTGCAGGCTGCTTAAACTGATGTGAAGGATTGGTATGCTGCAGTCTTAGGTGATGTGTGATTTCACAATTAAATGCATACAAACTTTGTCTCTGAGGAGATCAACATGCATGTTCTTGCTGCATACCAATGGACATGTGTGTACTTTATATTTTAACAAATCATCTTAGTCTCTAAGCAAAATCACTCCATGTCCTTGCAACAAAAATGTGCACATGCATGTACTATATACATTTAAAGTCATATCCATTGTATATATACAGATAAACTTAGCAACAAACAAATCATTCTTAGATTTCAACTCAAATCAATCTATGTCATTTCAGTTGGATGGAATGAGTTTTGAGGTGGCCTATAATTTAATGGAAAGGGGAAGCTAGGCTCTCTCTCTCTCTCTCTCTATCTCTCTCTCTCTCTCTCTCTCTCTATATATATATATATATATATATATATATATATATATATATATGGTTTGAAAATGCAATACTTACCTTCTTTTCTACTTACAAGCCAAGTACAGGATATCTAAATTTGAATTGATACTATCCTTTCCTATGCATGTCCTATATATATATGCTTACATATGAAGTAAGTAAAATTTGAATTCAAGTAGCATTTTTTTAGAGATCCCTATACTTACATGACTCAAAGGCAAGTTTAAATGTAAACAAAAATATTAGGAGATCAAACTCTAGCTTATATATACAGATAACAAGTTATATGTATATACACACACATGATTTTAAAATAATAATTATTTTAATTTTAATGAATTAGATCTTATCAACATTCTTAGATTAAATGAGTATATAACTTGTATTTAATGAATATCTTCCTATATGAAGTAAACAAATTCGACACAAGCAAATTCTATTTAACTTTGAAATAAAAGTCTAAATTTCTTCACGTGAAGTAATCTACTTAAGTAATTATATTCATATGAGTTTTAACCAATACTAAAATAAAATGATAAAACATCAATTATTTCTTTTATATACACATATACATTGGCTAAGGATTTTTAAACCATTAATATAAATATATTCTTGAAATTTCTCCTAATATTTTCCAAACATATAAATTCTATTTAATTTAGTTTAATTTAATTACCTGTATAATATATATATTATAGGTTATAAAATTTAGTCCAAAAACTGGATCGTTACAAGTATAGTCGAACAATGTCAATTTGACATAACCGAACTGAAAGCCAAGTTTATCGAAGTTTTAGGCCCCATACCGAGCCGACTTTACCGACCCGGGTTTATTAGAGTTGAAGTATATGGAACCGAGGTGAAATAACGTGGAAGGTGAAAATGGGCTTCCATGAGGCAGATTTTAAGAAATTCATATCCATATCTTTGAGAGCTTCATCACTGCTACCAAGTAGATTCGGGCTCGCCTAAGACCATGCCCAAATCCTGAGCACTTCGACAACTAAATATTCAATATGTGATTGCCTTGTAAAAAGGTGGGTCAACACTTGCCCCTCGAAGTATATCTTGTGTGGAAGACGTGTTTCCTAAAATCAAAAAAATCCATAGAAATCCAAAGAGGTCTGAACAAAAATCCAATTGTAACAACCCTGAATTTTGGGGCCAATTTAAATTTTTTATTTAATGGATTTTTAATATTTAAAATAATTTATTTTAAATAATGACGGGAAAGGAATTTTTTTTATTTAAATCGAAGTTAGGACGAATATATTTATTTTAATTTTAAAGGAGTTGGAAATAACGCGATAGTTTGAAAATTCTGAAATTGTAAGTTTGATTTAGGATTTGGACGTAGAGATTTATACTTGAATTTCTAGTTTGTCTAATTTAATTTATTCTTGAAAGATTGAATTAAGTTTTAACAATTAAATGATTAAATTTATATATTAATTTAATATTTAAGTTTGATTGTAAGATTACATTTATTGATGGAAAACTTAAATCCTAAGATTTAACTGTTGATGGACATAATTCATGTAGGTGCTTGTTTAATGCACATTCTAAAAATACAAAGAGGAGAAAAAAATATAACTTTAAAATATTTCCTCAATTTAATGTTAATAGCAAGGATGTCATCCTTGTATTAAAAATCTTTGACTACATGCCAAGGGAAGAATAGGCCTTAGGGACTTTAATAAAATCTATTAATTTATATTAAATTAATTGAAAATAATGTGTAGGTTCTAAATAAATAAATAAAACTTCTGAAAATATATATATATATATATATATGTGTGTGTGTGTGTGTGTGTGTGTGTGTGTGTGTATGTGTGTGTGTGTATATATATATCTTTGGCTATTCTCTTTAATACTTTCCCCTATCTATTCTAATTGTATCATTCATTTATTAATAAATTTCCAAATGTGAATTACTCCCTTGAATTTTGAAAGGAAATAAATAATTATCCAATCAACGCACCAATTATGCGCATTAAATGAAGAATGACACACTGCAATAAATTTCATGCATTGTTATATCTTCGTATGCATGCAATTTAATTCTATGCACATTTATTTTTCTTTCCTTCTTTACATTAAATTGTCATGTTGGAGACATGCATGCGTTTCTTAAAACGTGTGATCATGTTCTCTATATTCCTTCATTATTTTCAACGTATGTAAATGCTACCTCATTTTGAATTCTTCGTATATATATAAAAAAAACGTTCAACTAAAATTTGTTGAATAACTTAAATTGTGGTTTTATTATGTAATTGATAAATTTGTATATAGTAGTTAAGGATATTAATTAGGGGCTCCTCATTTGATTTATAATCATGCATGGAATACTTTTCCAATTTTCTCGTTCTTATTTTATTCTTTATTTTGAATAAGAAATAAATATCCTATCTCATGCCTAGTCAGCTAAATTAAAAAAAAAATCGTAACCTACTATATAATATATGAAAGGACACATTAGAGAGATAAATATAATACCTTTCTCAATTTCCTTCAACATTCTTTTCTCTGCAATTGTCTTCTACAAATGTTAGAACTTCCTCCTCCTCTCCCCATAAAAAAAGTAAATCTTTCTACCTTCATCAACCTAATCTTCCCTAAAATATATGTATATATATTCATGGTGTCCTCTTCTTAAAATTTTATCCATACTCCTTCTCAAAAGAAACAAAGGATCTTCAATTTGCAAATTTGCTGCATGGCGATTGGTGGTGGTGCGATTTGGAGAGAGGGTGCTGGAGCGTATGGGTTCAGCGAGGTACATCAGGAACGAAGAAGAAACACGGAAGGTAGCGCTTTAAGGAACCTTATTATAATTTATTTAATTTAATTAATTACTTAACGATGTAATCAATATAAAAAAGAGCATATCTTTTGCAATTGAAATCAGAAATCAACGAAACCCGTTGTGTTGGAATCATGATAACAAGATCTAGACTATGGAACTGACCAAGACCAAAATTGAGCATGTTGGAAATTTCAGATCTAAATTATTCGGTGAGAATATCTGATTTTCACAATTTAAATTTATTTAATTAATCATTCTAATTTGTTAAATAATTATCTGTATGATCTATGCTGTGATGTATTGTGTGGATTGTTTTGATGGATTGTATGGTATTGTATTGTGTTGTATTGAGTAGATCTGTCATTTTATCGTTTGGATTTGTATGGATCTGATATTAAACATCGCAATTGGTAATTTAGATGAAACCAGAATTTTGATCTATACGCGCGCTGCTATTTTTTATTTATTTTTTTCAGTTCTATACATCATAAGATTTGCCGCAATGGAAAGATTCAATTTTTAATTGTTTACATAAGATTTGTTGTAATGAAAGATTCAATTTTTGAATATTGATTTGTACATAAAATTTTGTTTATAAAAAATATTAAATTTTTAACTTGGTTAGTTTATATAGAATTGTTCACATTAAGAAGTATTGTTTGTTGAAATAAAAGAGTATTGATTTTGTTGAGACCAAAGCATCATTTTTGTTAAAACGAAAGTATCGTTTTTGTTGAAGCGACAAAAATAACAACATTTTTGATAGAAAGTTGAAGCGACAAAAATAATAATTTTGATAGAAATTAGAAACGACAAAAATAATCATATTTTTGTTGTTGAATTGAAACGACAAAAATAAACATAATTTTGTTGTTGAAATGAAATGATCATATTTTTGTTGTCGAAATGAAACATGAAAATAAACGTATTTTTAGTGTTTGTTTAGAAACTTGAAATATAGTCGCGTTTTGATGTCATGTATCGCATATGAAACACAATCTTATTTGACGTCATATATTGCATATGAAATATATGAATATTAGAATCATGGATTGTATATGTAATATAATCATGTTTAAGTGCATTGAAAATATAACACATTTTATTATGTAATTAAAAAGTAGAATTTATATTGAAAATATAATTACATTTTTATGTAAGGAAAAGACGTGAAATTTTATCGCATATAAAACAACATTTTTGTATGTAAATAAAAGTATGATTTGCATATTAACTAAAAATTACATTTTTAGAAGTTGGGAATTCACATGATAAATAAATTTTACTTTTTATATGTAGTTAAGGTATGAATTTGCAACGTAAAATAAAAATTACATTTTTTATATGAAGTTAAGGTATGAATTTACATTGTAAAATAAAATTTCATTTCCCATGAAATTAAAGAATGTAAATGAAGTAAAAATTTACATTTCCTTATGTAAATAAATAGAATTATTTTAGATGAAGCTTTCATTTACATCTTCATGTAAATAGGATATGTAGAAAAAAGGGAAAATACTTATTTACATTTAGGTAAATAAATAAGGAAAAGAAAAGGAAGACATTTATTACTTATAGTTTAAATAAATAAGAAAAAGAGATGTTTTAATAATATTTTCTATGCATTAAAAGGAATAAATTGAAAGTTACATTTTAGTGGTTAATAAGTAAGAGTATGACATTTATGATTGTATAAAAAGTTTGAATTTAAAAAGATTACCTTTTTAATTGTCCATGTGTTAAATTAAGAAGATTTTGTTTTCAAAACATTATCAATTTTGAATTAAAGGAATGTTTTTATTTTATATTTAATTAATGAAATTAATTTACGTTTATTTAGAAAGATTACATTTTTGGTGTCACTACGTTAAAGTAAAGAAGATATGGTTTCAAAATGGGACATCTTGAAAAGATTGTTTTTTAGAAAGTCACAAAAATAGGTAAAGTTACAATTTATATTAAATACTTGAAATCAGGATATTTAGAAATAAATAATACCTTAGAATTAGGATTCTTTAAGGGAAAGGATAATTTAAATAATGACCTGTATTGACAAAATTTAATTATAATTATAAATTATAATTGTGCTTGGACATGAGGTTAGATTACATTTGTGGTAGAAGCCTGCCCGGACCCGACCGACATATCCAGCAGCCACAAATGTTGAACCTAATGTGAGAGGTCCAAGTGCGCAAATACAAATTGGGCCAAGACACGAGGTTAAGCCCAACTTGTGGGATAAGTCTGCCCGGAACCGACCGACCTATCCAGCATCCACAAGTTACAGGCCTAATGTGAGAGGTCTGGCCCATATTAAAAATACAAATAGTTAAATAGAAGATGAACATTATTTTCACCATCATGTTTAAAAGAACGAAAATTTTCATTTTTATGTAATTAGATTAAAGGATGAAAAATTACATATTTTATGTAATTAGATTAAAAGAAGAAATTTATATTTTTATTAAAAGAAAGAAAGAAAATTACATATTTTATGTAATTAAAACCAAAAGTAAGAAATTTACATTTTTTCTTGTGAAATTAAGATTAAAGGTGAAAGTTACATTTATTATGTAATTGGAATAAATAAAGAAAAGTTTACATTTTAATGTAAATTAGATTAAAAAGGGAAAATTGCATTTTTCATGCAGATAGATTAAAAGTGTGAAATTACATTTTTATGTAATTGGATTTTAACTAAAAAGAATAAGGATATGAAATTTATATGTTAATGAATTAGATTTTCATTATAAAGATGAAAGATATGGAAATTTCATTTTCATGTAAATAGATTAGCACACAAAATTATCGTTTTGTTTGTAAGGGAAAATTATTACTTTTGGTTTGCATTGAAAAGATAATAAAATTATCAATTTTGTTACATTGAAATAAAGAAACAAAAAAATACTCATTCCTGTAGAAGTAAAAATGGATGAACAAAAATATTCGTTTGTTTAAATTGAAATGAAACACAAAAATGCTCATTTTTGTTGGAATTGGTATGATAAACAAAATATACATTTTGTGTAATTCGAAAGATGAAACAAGAAAATGTACATTGTTGTGTATAAGATGTGTATGTGTATGAAAATAAATGGTGTGTACATTGTACGTTAATATTGTATGTACAAATAGGAATATTTTTCGTTAGCAAAATGTAATGAAATAAAATACATTTCATTACACATTATGAACATTTGATAGGTTGTGAAACAAAACATTCACTACTTGTTATATAATTACGTTAATGAAAGGGAATTTGAATTTTTTTTATATATAAAAATAAAGATAAATCGTTATAGATTACTAATAACGATATGAAATGATTTCCAACTTATATATAAACGAGAATTATTTGGAAAGTCCGAGTCTATCTCATTCCAAATAATTTAAGTGACGTTTCAAATTCAAGTTTTGAAGACAACGATAGAAGACCGACGATCTTCATATCGAATGGACGACGACTGCTGATGCCCGTGATTGGAGTAGCTACCTTGAAGGGGCTACAGTGGTGGCCGTCCGGACGTAGTGTTGATTAGTACGGATTTGGCTTTCGCTCAGACCCAGAGCATAAGCTTATAAATGGAATGTGTGTCTGACATTGTACTCCTTTATATTGTATTTATTGATTTTCTGTCGAATGTATGAATGTTTGGTGGCGGAGAATTTATTCTCTTGCTTAACACCCTTTCATATATTTTCGGCAAAGGATTGGTAGTGTGATATGGAGTGACGATGTGGCATGCTAAGATGCATATGATCAAGGCTTTGTTGAAAAGAAGGCCTTGTGGGATGATCAAAGCATAGTCTGTTTAGACATAGCTTTGTGTATAGCGTGACTTCGCGAGCCTCACACACTGGTGGAGTCTAAAACGGGAGAAGGGAACACAGGGAGAGCAGCACGTTTCTTTCTAGCTAGATGTGGCGTTTGGGCTTTAACACGGCCCGACATTTTACTTATGTGGATGATGGAATGAGGCGCCTTGGATGATAGGTCCTATAGGATTGGGAAACGTGTGTTCAGGAATTGCCAATCCACGAAGCTGTATGTGTGGACCGGCCCTGCAGGATCCAAGGGTTAACTGCGGGGAATCCTGAGACATTAGCTAGAGTGTCTCGAATCGGTAAGGAGCTCCTCCCTGGCCTTGACTCATGATGGAAACCCAATTTCCAATACGACCTCATTCGGTTTTGATTGTATTACTAGTATGGAAGCATAGTATTATGGTATCTATGTGTCCTAGGATTGATACATTATGATTGAAATGTTTTTGAAACATATATACACTAATAATAATATCAAATCCGTTTTTATCGTATCAAGCATTTTTGACCACTATAAGGTAAAACCCTATCCTCCGGTTTGTGTTGCATTGTGTGATGGGACTTGGGTCTTATGATGGTTTCATTTTTCTGAAAAGCATTGCGTTGTTTTAACGATTTACTTTAGTTTATGCACCGGCAATCCATTGGAGTGAACCCGTTCCGCGTGAGACGACCCCAAATATTAACCCCGAAGGCCGAAATCAACATCAGATCACACACCCAGGAAACCATTCGACTTAGCCAACTTTCAGTTAGTTTCTAAATTTCACATCCATATCATTTATAATATTTTATAACGATTTATCGCTATTTTTATTTATTTTAAAATAGCCAATTTATTCAAAACGACGCTTCGGGCCATAACGCGACTGTGGCGCTGTTTTTCTTCAGATTTGATTTACACATATCTGAAAATCTAACCGTTGGATCTTCACAAAATTTACATCATTAGAAAGATCTTTTCAAAACGAATCCAACGGTTCCAGTTTCGGGAAAATTTCGATGGTCCGATCTCCCGGTATAATCGTTTGAAGTTTCGATTTCAAAATACGAACTGCAGCGTCATTATTTGATTAAATATAATTATATATATATATAAATATAATCGATTCTGGCGCTATTTTTCTTCAGATTTGATTTACACATATCTGAAAATATAACTGTTGGATCTTCACAAAATTTACATAATTAGAAAGATCTTTTCAAAATGAATCCAACGGTTCCAGTTTCGGGAAAATCCGACGATCGGATCTCCCGGTATAATCGTTTGAAGTTTCGATTTCAAAATACGAACTGCAGCGTCGTTATTCGATTAAATATAATTATATTTTTATATATATATATATAGTCGATTCTGGCGCTGTTTTTCTTCAGATTTGAATTAAACATTCCATACAATCCAACCATTGGATTTTTACAAAGTTGGTGCTGTTGGAAAGATATTTCCAAAGCGAACCCAACGATTGCGGTTTCGGGAAAATCCGATGGTCGGATCTTCCGCACTAATCGTTTGAAATCACGGTTTCAAAATACGAACTGCAGCTTCGTTATTCGATATATTTCAATTCTATTTACATATATATATATATATATATATCGATTCTTCGATTTCTAAACCATATGAATTTCATACGTTTGATAAAAATGATATTTTTATCTAACTGTTTTCTATTTTGAACACTTCACTATTTTTAACAATTCATGTATATAATAAAAATGTGATTTTTAATGTAAAACAATTTATTTCAAAACTCGACTATTTTATATAGTTAATATAAGTGATAAAAATAGGATTTTTATTATAAAACAATTTATTTCAAAACAAGATTATTTTATATATTTCATATTGATGATAAAAATGGGATTTTTATTATAAAACAATTTCTTTCAAAATATGAATACCATTTAACACATGAATTTCAATTAAACGAATGAATATCGATTCAACACATGAAGGTTTTCTATAGTTTATATATATATAGATAAAAAGGTGATTTTTATATTTAAAACACGAATACCATTCAACACATGAATTTCAATTCAACGAATGAATATCGATTCAACACATGAAGGTTTTCTATAGTTTGTATATATAGATAAAAAGGTGATTTTCATATTTTAAAACACGAATACCATTCAACACATGAATTTCAATTCAACGAATGAATTTCGATTCAACACATGAAGGTTTTCTATAGTTTATATATATAGATAAAAATGTGATTTTATATTTTAAAAACACGAATACCATTCAACACATGAATTTCAATTCAACGGATGAATTTCGATTCAACACATGAAGGTTTTCTATTCAACGAATATATATAGTTTCAACAAATGAAAATAATTCTAACACATGAATATTATTCAAAATTTAGGCAGCATAACGGCAGGGTAGTTAAAACCGGGACCGTCCCTAGTACGGCTCCTCGCTCTACCTTAAAGCCTCGCAGCTTTTGACAATGGGGAATCATGCATCTATTTCACACGCAGTCGGCATGTATATTTTTTTCATTTCCATAAACTAATCCTATGTGGTTTCAACCAAATATTTCTCAACCACAAACGGGTATTTTTCAACCCTAATCAATCAATATCACCTACAAACAATTCCAATCAACCATTCGCTATCAATCAATTTTCACACCAATCACAACCAATAAATATCGTCCATGATTTGTGGACGAGGGGCGTGTGTATATATATATATATATATATATATATATATAGCATTTCACTTCTATTTAACACATATATAATATTTACAACGCATATATAACTTATACATCGAACATACAACTTATACAACGCTTATACAAGAGGTGTACAACGCTTATATAACTCATACATCGACTATATAATTTATACATCGTCGTTTTCCATATCGTTTATAAATTAGAAATCTCACATTGGGTTCCACCCCACCAAAAATAGCAGAAGGCTCAGAAAAATATGCGGTCTCTTCTAGAATGTAGAAGACGTCCACATGAGTCCACTGTCTCTTGTTTCACTGGATTTCGTCAAGAAACGAAAAGGATATGGTTTTTACAAGTTTGCAACGGTTTAAAAGTGTTAATTTCAGTTTAAATAAAACAAGCCGTACCTCAGCTAATTATTCAAAACTAGGTTTTGAATTTTCGTGCAAACGGTGAAGTGGTTGGACGATCGGCCTTCGTAGCGACGAAGAGGGAGGAGAGGCGCGCTGGCGCCTGGAGCGGGGCCCACTTCGGTGGCCTATAGGCGGCGCAACGGCAGTTTAAACGCCCGGACTTCCTGGTGTCGATTCGCACTCCACAGGCCATGAAAAATTCCAAATTATATATGGATTTGAAGATCTCGAGGAGCTCTACAAAATCTTCAACTGGAGGAGGGGCTAATTTTGCGTGGATTGATCGGAAATTGAGGGGGAAGGTTTTGAACTATTGCCGCCGTCGATCGCGTTTGATCGGGGAGAGAGAAAAATATCTGGGCCAATGATATTTTTTTTATATTTATAAATTTTTAAAATCCAAAAATACCCTCTTTCACCCACGAACACCCATTCAAACCCAACGACTGTCGTCCCTAGCATTTTACCCCCATTCCGAACACAATGGGATATGTTTCATAGGCCCATTCGACTGTTTCAGTCAGTTTTCTTTCAAATTAAAGTATAAAACATTCAATATTCGATTTGAACGTACATTTCAATTTGCCAGGGCCACAAACTGATTCGAAAAATTCCAGAAAAATAAATCTAGCTATGTTTTGACGATACAGTCCCAACAAAACTAGTTTCGTCGAATTCTGAGACCGTCTGCAAAAAGGCCCATTTCTGGTCGATCCAATTTAACTATAATTGACCAAAACACGTTTTCCTTTGCCACGCTCACATACTAACTTTAAAAATTATGAAATTTGAAACCTAGCAATAACTTCACATCCCGGATCCAACAAAAGTAGTTTCGTCGAATTCCGAGGTCGTTTGCAAAATGGCCAATTTCACGGGCTATATAAATTCCTTAGCGACCTTTCTGAAAATTCATTTGGCCATAACTTTTGCTTTCCGCTAACTTCAATTTTTCAGATTCGTTAGAAAGGTATTCACTAACAGATTTAAATATTTTTGGTTTCACTCAAATCCGTTTTGTTTGCACCCGGTACAGTCAGTCGAAGTTTGAATTCAAATTTTGAAACTACAGCGCCATTTCAGGCCTTGTTTATAATTAGAATTAATTATATTCGTTTTCAAGCGTCGATTCAAACTCACTTTTCATTGCTATTATTCAAAATATTTATTTTAAATATTTAAAATCCATTATTTTAGCCAGTTTAAAAAAGTTAAATTGGTTCAGATTTTCCGGGTCGTTACAATCTCCCCCACTTAAAACTTTTCGTCCCCAAAAAGGAACAAAGTCGAAAGTGGTTTGATTAATCAACTATACATTCAATTTGGCTTCCATTCTCCAACTTTCAGTTTCTGAGAGTTTTCAAATTCTTCGAAAATTTGGCTAACACCCGGAATTTTCGAAAAATTTCGCCATAACCTCCTTTGTACGGGGGCAGGTTTGGAAATTTATTGGGCCGTATTAGGTACCCAATAAATCCTATAAAGCATACACATATTTATAGTGATATAATCTGGTGTTTACAGGGGAGCGTGTATTGATAATAACTCCAGAGAATAAATTCTCGTCGCCTTGTCAAAGCCTGAGGGAGTGTGTATTTTAATTGCTCCAGAGGATAAATCCTCGTCACCTCGTCCCGTGTGGGAAATAAATAATCCATGTGCCATATCTAATAACTAGAGAGACATGATTATTGTCAACTCCAGACCCGTGTGGGTTTTTTCATTAATTTGGCAATTTTATCGTTACAATTTAAATAGTACATATCAGTCATCAGTTCAACCTGTAAAATATAGTCATCGCCATACAAGCCTCTCGCTCGTTTGGTAAATCTTCCACCTCGTCACACAAGCTCCAAATGCTTATGTGGTATATGATGAAGTATGCCTTTCTTCCAGAAGTATGCCATGTAATGTAGTTCAAAATTAATTGTTACTATCCTATGGCGATATTTATTATTTCACACAGATTAACCAGCACTCCGCATCCAATGGCATTCACAGGAGTTGATATAATAATATTTCGCATCCAACTCATTAAGGTTTACCTATTTGTCGGGCACGCAAATAAAATTTTTACTCAACAGCTATCCATTTACCTGTTCAAACATATATAATGCACATGTATATATTTCTATCTATTTTCTATCAGTTCAATGTGTGATTTAATCGAATAAATCATACCATTCATCCTCTTATTAATTAAATTAACTATTGTTTCAATAATTTAATTAATCTAGTTTACTATCACACAACACAAACAACAATCAAATTGTTTTTAGCTTTTCAAAAATATACTAATCGATTCATATATTCCTTTACTTTTCAAATATATATCTTTTATATATTCAAAAATTATATTTCTAAAACCAGACTATAATATAATCACAAATACGTTTTTTAAAAACATATTACCCTCGACTCGTTCTGAGGCACTTCTGACCCCATCTCTAACGAGTTGTTCTGATTCTGCTATATTCTTACTAGGATATTGCTGATCCTATCTGTACTGATTTACTCGTCCAAGAACACTACTGGTTCTATTACTGATGAGTTCATTGATATGTTATATTCCAGAACTAAGCTTAACCAAATCTCTGATACCAAATGAGACGACCCCAAATATTAACCCCGAAGGCCGAAACCAACATCAGATCAACACCCAGGAAACCATTCGACTTAGCCAACCTTCAGTTAGTTTCTAAATTTCACATCCATATCGTTTATAATATTTATAACGATTTATCGCTATTTTTATTTATTTTAAAATAGCCAATTTATTCAAAACGACGCTTCGGGCCATAACGCGACTGTGGCGCTGTTTTTCTTCAGATTTGATTTACACATATCTGAAAATCTAACCGTTGGATCTTCACAAAATTTACATCATTAGAAAGATCTTTTCAAAACGAATCCAACGGTTCCAGTTTCGGGAAAATTTCGATGGTCCGATCTCCCGGTATAATCGTTTGAAGTTTCGATTTCAAAATACGAACTGCAGCGTCATTATTTGATTAAATATAATTATATATATATATATATAAATATAATCGATTCTGGCGCTATTTTTCTTCAGATTTGATTTACACATATCTGAAAATATAACCGTTGGATCTTCACAAAATTTACATAATTAGAAAGATCTTTTCAAAACGAATCCAACGGTTCCAGTTTCGGGAAAATCCGACGATCGGATCTCCCGGTATAATCGTTTGAAGTTTCGATTTCAAAATACGAACTGCAGCGTCGTTATTCGATTAAATATAATTATATTTTTATATATATATATAGTCGATTCTGGCGCTGTTTTTCTTCAGATTTGAATTAAACATTCCATACAATCCAACCATTGGATTTTTACAAAGTTGGTGCTGTTGGAAAGATATTTCCAAAGCGAACCCAACGATTGCGGTTTCGGGAAAATCCAATGGTCGGATCTTCCGCACTAATCGTTTGAAATCACGGTTTCAAAATACGAACTGCAGCTTCGTTATTCGATATATTTCAATTCTATTTATATATATATATATATATATCGGTTCTTCGATTTCAAAACCATATGAATTTCATACATTTGATAAAAATGATATTTTTATCTAACTGTTTTCTATTTCAACATTTCACTATTTTTAACAATTCATGTATATAATAAAAATGTGATTTTTAATGTAAAACAATTTATTTCAAAACTCGACTATTTTATATAGTTAATAATAGTGATAAAAATTGGATTTTTATTATAAAACAATTTATTTCAAAACAAGATTATTTTATATATTTCATATTGAAGATAAAAATGGTATTTTTATTATAAAACAATTTCTTTCAAAATATGAATACCATTCAACACATGAATTTCAATTCAACGAATGAATATCGATTCAACACATGAAGGTTTTCTATAGTTTATATATATAGATAAAAAGGTGATTTTTATATTTAAAACACGAATACCATTCAACACATGAATTTCAATTCAACGAATGAATATCGATTCAACACATGAAGGTTTTCTATAGTTTGTATATATAGATAAAAAGGTGATTTTTATATTTTAAAACACGAATACCATTCAACACATGAATTTCAATTCAACGAATGAATTTCAATTCAACACATGAAGGTTTTCTATAGTTTATATATATATATAAAAATGTGATTTTTATATTTTAAAAACACGAATACCATTCAACACATGAATTTCAATTCAACGGATGAATTTCGATTCAACACATGAAGGTTTTCTATTCAACGAATATATATAGTTTCAACAAATGAAAATAATTCTAACACATGAATATTATTCAAAATTTCGGCAGCATAACGGCAGGGTAGTTAAAACCGGGACCATCCCTAGTACGGCTCCTCGCTCTACCTTAAAGCCTCGCAGCTTTTGACAATGGGGAATCATGCATCTAGTTCGCACGCAGGCGGCATGTATATTTTTTTCATTTCCACAAACTAATCCTATGTGGTTTCAACCAAATATTTCTCAACCACAAACGGGTATTTTTCAACCACAATCAATCAATATCACCCACAAGCAATTCCAATCAACCATTCGCTATCAATCAATTTTCACACCAATCACAACCAATAAATATCGTCCATGGTTTGTGGACGGGAGGCGTATATATATATATATCCATATAGCATTTCACTTCTATTCAACACATATATAATTTTTACAATGCATATATACTTATACATCGAACGTACAACTTATACAACGCTTATACAAGAGGTGTACAACGCTTATATAACTCATACATTGACTATATAATTTATACATCGTCGTTTTCCATATCGTTTATAAATTAGAAATCTCACATTGGGTTCCACTCCACCAAAAATAGCAGAAGGCTCAAAAAAATATGCGGTCTCTTCTAGAATGTAGAAGACGTCCACACGAGTCCACTGTCTCTTGTTTCACTGGATTTCGTCAAGAAACAAAAAAGATATGATTTTTACAAGTTTGCAACGGTTTAAAAGTGTTAATTTCAGTTTAAATAAAACAAGCCGTACCTCAGCTAATTCATTCAAAACTAGGTTTTGAATTTTCGTGCAAACGGTGAAGTGGTTGGACGATCGGCCTTCGCAGCGACGAAGAGGGAGGAGAGGTGCGCTGGCACCTGGAGCGGGGCCCACTTCGGTGGCCTATAGGCGGCGCGGCGGTGGTTTAAACGCCTGGACTTCCTGGCGTCGATTCGCACTCCACAGGCCACGAAAAATTCCAAACTATATATGGATTTGAAGATCTCGAGGAGCTCTACAAAATCTTCGACTGGAGGAGGGGCAAATTTTGTGTGGATTGATCAGAAAATGAGGGGGAAGGTTTTGAACTATTGCTGCAGTCGATCGCGTTTAATCGGGGAGAGAGAAAAATATCTGGGCCAATGATATTTTTTTATATATTTATAAATTTTTAAAATCCAAAAATACCCTCTTTCACCCACGAACACCAATTCAAACCCAACAACTGTTGTCCCTAGCGTTTTACCCCCATTACAAACACAATGGGATGTGTTTCGTAGGCCCATTCGACTATTTCAGTCAGTTTTCCTTTAAATTAAAGTATAAAACTTTCAATATTCGATTTGAACGTACATTTCAATTTGCCAGGGCCATAAACTGATTTGAAAAAATCCAGAAAAATAAATCTAGCTATGTTTTGGCGATATGGTCCCAACAAAACTAGTTTCGTCGAATTCTGAGACCGTCTGCAAAAAGGCCCATTTCTGGTCGATCCAATTTAACTGTAATTGACCAGAACACGTTTTCCTTTACCACGCTCACATACTAGCTTCAAAAATTATGAAATTTGAAACCTAGCAATAACTTCACATCCCGGATCCAACAAAAGTGGTTTCGTCGAATTCCGAGGTCGTTTGCAAAATGGCCAATTTCACGGGCTATATAAATTCCCTAGCGACCTTTCTGAAAATTCATTTGGCCATAACTTTTGCTTTCCTCTATGAAACTTCGATTTTTCAGATTCTTTAGAAAGGTATTCACTAACAGATTTAAATATTTTTGGTTTCACTCAAATCCGTTTTGTTTTGCACCCGGTATAGTAAGTCGAAGTTTGAATTCAAATTTTGAAACTACAGCGCCATTTCAGGCCTTGTTTATAATTAGAATTAATTATATTCGTTTTCAAGCGTCGATTCAAACTCACTTTTCATTGCTATTATTCAAAATATTTATTTTAAATATTTAAAATCCATTATTTTAGCCAGTTTAAAAAAGTTAAATTGGTTTAGATTTTCCGGGTCGTTACACCGCGTTAGCAGCGTGGTCCTTGGATTTGCTTTATTAGTATTAGTTAAATTAGTTAGGAATTCTCACACCAATCCTTGTTTGGCATGCCTGGTAATAGGATGCAACATGATGGGGGGTTCTCGCTTATGTTGTTATGTTCCCGAAGTTAAAGTATTCATGGATTTCCAACCTTTGGGTCAGACTTGTGTGGTTTATGGTCGATCCAAAGAGCGGGAATTTACGGGTCTTTACAGTTGGTATCAGAGCTCTGGTTAGCTCAAACCTTTGGGGTACAACTCGTTAGAACTAAACAAAAGACTCATCAGAGATTGGATTAGTAATATCCAATAAGAATACTCATTAAAGATAGGATCAGCAATATCCTAGAATTAGAAAACTCATTAGAGATGGGGTTAGTAATGCCCTAGAATGAGTTAAGAGTGTAAAATTATAATTAGCGTATTTTTGATTATATATATGATCCGAGCCTAGAAAATATAATTTTTGAATATATAAAAGTTATATATATATTAATCAACTAATAAAAAAATTGAAACAAATAAGAAAATAAAAGTTTGGATGGATTAATTTAACAACTTTTTGCTTCGTTTCTTTTCGAGGACGAAAAGATTTTAAGTGGGGGAGATTGTAACGACCCGGAATTTTGGGGCCAATTTAAAATTTTTATTTAATGGATTTTTAATATTTAAAATAATTTATTTTAAATAATGACGGGAAAGGGATTTTTTTATTTAAATCGAAGTTAGGACGAATATATTTATTTTAAATTTAAAGGAGATGGAAATAACGCGATAGTCTGAAAATTCTGAAATTGTAAGTTTGATTTAGGATTTGGACGTAGAGATTTAAACTTGAATTTCTAGTTTGTCTAATTTAATTTATTCTTGAAAGATTGAGTTAAGTTTTAACAATTAAATGATTAAATTTATATTTTAATTTAATATTTAAGTTTGATTGTAAGATTACATTTATTGATGGAAAACTTAAATCCTAAGATTTAACTGTTGATGGACATAATTCATGTAGGTGCTTGTTTAATGCACATTCTAAAAATACAAAGAGGAGAAAAAAAATATAACTTTAAAATATTTCCTCAATTAAATGTTAATAGCAAGGATGTTATCCTTGTATTAAAAATCTTTGGCTACATGCCAAGGGAAGAATAGGCCTTAGGGACTTTAATAAAATCTATTAATTTATATTAAATTAATTGAAAATAATGTGTAGGTTATAAATAAATAAATAAACTTCTGACAATATTAATATATATATATATATATATATATATGTGTGTGTGTGTGTGTGTGTGTGTGTGTGTATCTTTGGCTATTCTCTTTAATACTTTCCCCTATCTATTCTAATTGTATCATTCATTTATTAATAAATTTCCAAATGTGAATTACTCCCTTGAATTTTGAAAGGAAATAAATAATTATCCATTCAACGCACCAATTATGCGCATTAAATGAAGAATGACACACTGCAATAAATTTCATGCATTGTTATATCTTCGTATGCATGCAATTTAATTCTATGCACATTTATTTTTCTTTCCTTCTTTACATTAAATTGTCATGTTGGAGACATGCATGCGTTTCTTAAAACGTGTGATCATGTTCTCTATATTCCATCATTATTTTCAATGTATGTAAATGCTCCCTCATTTTGAATTCTTCGTATATATAAAAAAAAACGTTCAACTAAAATTTGTTGAATAACTTAAATTGTGGTTTTATTATGTAATTAATAAATTTGTATATAGTAGTTAAGGATATTAATTAGGGGCTCCTCATTTGATTTATAATCATGCATGGAATACTTTTCCAATTTTCTCTTTCTTATTTTATTCTTTATTTTGAATAAGAAATAAATATCATATCTCATGCCTAGTCAGCTAAATTAAAAAAAAAAATCGTAACCTACTATATAATATATGAAAGGACACATTAGAGAGATAAATATAATACCTTTCTCAATTTCCTTCAACATTCTTTTCTCTGCAATTGTCTTCTACAAATGTTAGAACTTCCTCCTCCTCTCCCCATAAAAAAAAAGTAAATCTTTCTACCTTCATCAACCTCATCTTCCCTAAATATATATATATATATATATATATATATTTATGGTGTCCTCTTCTTAAAATTTTATCCATACTCCTTCTCAAAAGAAACAAAGGATCTTCAATTTGCAAATTTGCTGCACGGCGGTTGGTGGTTGTGCGATTTGGAGAGAGGGTGCTGGAGCGTATGGGTTCAGCGAGGTACATCAGGAACGAAGAAGAAACACGAAAGGTAGCACTTTAAGGAACCTTATTATAATTTATTTAATTTAATTAATTACATAACGATGTAATCAACATATAAAAGAGCATATCTTTTGCAATTGAAATCAGAAATCAACGAAACCAGTTGCGTTGGAATCGTGATAACAAGATCTAGACTATGGAACTGACCAAGACCAAAACCGAGCATGTTGGAAATTTCAGATCTAAATTATTCGGTGAGAATCTCTGATTTTCACAATTTAAATTTATTTAATTAATCATTCTAATTTGTTAAATAATTATCTGTATGATCTATGCTGTGATGTATTGTGTGGATTGTTTTGATGGATTGTATGGTATTGTATTGTGTTGTATTGAGTAGATCTGTCATTTTATCGTTTGGATTTGTATGAATCTGATATTAAACATTACGGTTGGTAATTTAGATGAAACCATAATTTTGATCTATACGCGCGCTGCTATTTTATTTTTTATTTTTTTTCAGTTCTATACATCATAAGATTTGCCGCAATGGAAAGATTCAATTTTTAATTGTTTACATAAGATTTGTTGTAATGAAAGATTCAATTTTTGAATATTGATTTGTACATAAAATTTTGTTTATAAAAAATATTAAATTTTTAAATTGGTTAGTTTATATAGAATTGTTCACATTAACAAGTATTGTTTGTTGAAATAAAAAAGCATTGATTTTGTTGAGACCAAAGCATCATTTTTGTTAAAACGAAAGTATCGTTTTTGTTGAAGCGACAAAAATAACAACATTTTTGATAGAAAGTTGAAGCGACAAAAATAATAATTTTGATAGAAATTAGAAACGACAAAAATAATCATAT
Source organism: Allium sativum (assembly GCA_030737875.1). Classification (NCBI taxonomy): domain Eukaryota; kingdom Viridiplantae; phylum Streptophyta; class Magnoliopsida; order Asparagales; family Amaryllidaceae; genus Allium; species Allium sativum. The sequence goes on along the minus strand of CM060921.1, from coordinate 359,743,624 downwards.
TTTTGTTGTTGAAATGAAATGATCATATTTTTGTTGTCGAAATGAAACATTAAAATAAACGTATTTTTAGTGTTTGTTTAGAAACTTGAAATATAGTCGCGTTTTGATGTCATGTATCGCATATGAAACACAATCTTATTTGACGTCATATATTGCATATGAAATATATGAATATTAGAATCATGGATTGTATATGCAATATAATCATGCTTAAGTGCATTGAAAATATAATACATTTTATTATGTAATTAAAAAGTAGAATTTATATTGAAAATATAATTACATTTTTATGTAAGGAAAAGACGTGAAATTTTTATCGCATATAAAACAACATTTTTGTATGTAAATAAAAGTATGATTTGCATGTTAACTAAAAATTACATTTTTAGAAGTTGGGAATTCACATGATAAATAAAATTTACTTTTTATATGTAGTTAAGGTATGAATTTGCAACGTAAATTAAAAATTACATTTTTTATATGAAGTTAAGGTATGAATTTACATTGTAAAATAAAATTTCATTTCCCATGAAATTAAAGAATGTAAATGAAGTAAAAATTTACAATTCCTTATAATGTAAATAAAAAGAATTATTTTAGATGAAGTTTTCATTTACATCTTCATGTAAATAGGATATGTAGAAAAAAGGGAAAATACTTATTTACATTTAGGTAAATAAATAAGGAAAAGAAAAGGAAGACATTTATTACTTATAGTTTAAATAAATAAGAAAAAGAGATGTTTTAATAATATGTTCTATGCATTAAAAGGAATAAATTGAAAATTACATTTTAGTGATTATTAAGTAAGAGTACGACATTTATGATTGTATAAAATGTTAGAATTTAAAAAGATTACCTTTTTAATTGTCCATGTGTTAAATTAAGAAGATTTTGTCTTCAAAACGTTATCAATTTTGAATTAAAGGAATGTTTTTATTTTATATTTAATTAATGAAACTAATTTACGTTGATTTAGAAAGATTACATCTTTGGTGTCAATACGTTAAAGTAAAGAAGATATGGTTTCAAAATGGGACATCTTGAAAAGATTGTTTTTTAGAAAGTCACAAAAATAGGGAAAGTTACAATTTATATTAAATACTTGAAATCAGGATATTTAGAAATAAATAATACCTTAGAATTAGGATTCTTTAAGGGAAAGGATAATTTAAATAATGACCTGTATTGAAAAAAAAATTATAATTATAAATTATAAATGTGCTTGGACACGAGGTTAGATTACATTTGTGGTAGAAGCCTGCCCGAACCCGACCGGCATATCCAGCAGCCACAAATGTTGAACCTAATGTGAGAGGTCCAAGTGCGCAAATACAAATTGGGCCAAGACACGAGGTTAAGCCCAACTTGTGGGATAAGTCTGCCCGAAACCGATCGTCCTATCCAGCATCCACAAGTTGCAGGCCTAATGTGAGAGGTCTGACCCATATTAAAAATACAAATAGTTAAATAGAAGATGAACATTATTTTCACCGTCATGTTTAAAAGAATGAAAATTTTCATTTTTATGTAATTAGATTAAAGAATGAAAAATTACTTATTTTATGTAATTAGATTAAAAGAAGAAATTTATATTTTTATTAAAAGAAAGGAAGAAAATTACATATTTTATGTAATTAAAACCAAAAGTAAGAAATTTACAGTTTTTCTCGTGAAATTAAGATTAAAGGTAAAAGTTACATTTTTTTATGTAATTGGAATAAATAAAGAAAAGTTTACATTTTAATGTAAATTAGATTAAAAAGGGAAAATTCTATTTTTCATGCAGGTAGATTAAAAGTGTGAAATTACATTTTTATGTAATTGGATTTTAACTAAAAAGAATAAGGATATGAAATTTATATGTTAATGAATTAGATTTTCATTAAAAAGATTAAAGATATGGAAATTTCATTTTCATGTAAATAGATTAGCACACAAAATTATCATTTTGTTTGTAAGGGAAAATTATTACTTTTGGTTTGCATTGAAAAGATAATAAAATTATCAATTTTGTTACATTGAAATAAAGAAACAAAAAAATACTCATTCTTGTAGAAGTAAAAATGGATGAACAAAAATATTCGTTTGTTTAAATTGAAATGAAACACAAAAATGCTCATTTTTGTTGGAATTGGTATGATAAACAAAATATACATTTTGTGTAATTCGAAAGATGAAACAAGAAAATGTACATTGTTGTGTATAAGATGTGTATGTGTATGAAAATAAATGGTGTGTACATTGTACGTTAATATTGTATGTACGAATAGGAATATTTTTCGTTTGCAAAATGTAATGAAATAAATTACATTTCATTACACATTATGAACATTTCGATAGGTTGTGAAACAAAACATTCACTACTTGTTATATAATTACGTTAATGAAAGGGAATTTGATTTTTTTATACATATAAAAATAAAGATAAATCGTTATAAATTACTAATAAAGATATGAAATGATTTCCAACTTATATATATACGAGAATTATTTGGAAAGTCCGAGTCTATCTCATTCCAAATAATTTAAGTGACGTTTCAAATTCAAGTTTTGAAGACAACGATAGAAGACCGACGATCTTCATATTGAATGGACGACGACTGTTGATGCCCATGATTGGAGTAACTACCTTGAAGGGGCTACAGTGGTGGTCGTCCGGATGTAGTGTTGATTAGTACGGATTTGGCTTTCGCTCAGACCCAGAGCATAAGCTTATAAATGGAATGTGTGTCTGACATTGTACTCCTTTATATTGTATTTATTGATTTTCTGTCGAATGTATGAATGTTTGGTGACGGAGAATTTATTCTCTTGCTTAACATCCTTTCATATATTTTCGGCAAAGGATTGGTAGTGTGATATGGAGTGACGATGTGGCATGCTAAGATGCATATGATCATGGCTTTGTTGAAAAGCAGGCCTTGTGGGATGATCAAAGCATAGTCTGTTTAGGCATAGCTTTGTGTATAGCGTGACTTCGCGAGCCTCACACACCGGCGGAGTCTAAAACGGGAGAAGGGAACGCATGGAGAGCAGCACGTTTCTTTCTAGCTAGAAGTGGTGTTTGGGCTTTAACACGCCCCGGCATTTTACTTATGTGGATGATGGAATGAGGCGCCTCGGATGATAGGTCCTATAGGACCGGGAAACATGTGTTCAGGAATTGCCAATCCACGAAGCTGTATGTGTGGACCGGCCCTGCAGGATCCAAGGGTTAACTGCGGGGAATCCTGAGACATTAGCTAGAGTGTCTCGAATCGGTAAGGAGCTCCTCCCTAGCCTTGACTCATGATGGAAACCCAACTTCCAATATGACCTCATTCGGTTTTGATTTTATTACTAGTATGGAAGCATAGTATTATGGTATCTATGTGTCCTAGGATTGATACATTATGATTGAAATTTTTTTGAAACATATATACACTAATAATAATATCAAATCCGTTTTTATCGTATCAATCATTTTTTACCATTATAAGGTAAAACCCTATCCTCCGGTTTGTGTTGCATTGTGTGATGGGACTTGGGTCTTACGATGGTTTCATTTTTCTAAAAAGCATTGCGTTGTTTTAACGATTTACTTTAGTTTATGCACCGACAATCCATTGGAGTAAACCCGTTCCGCATTAGCGGCGTGGTCCTTGGATTTGCTTTATTACTATTAGCTAAATTAGTTAGGAATTCTCATACCAGTCCCATGACTGACCCGTCGTTTGTTTCCACCTTTGCAAACTCGGGTGCCCTCTTTTCCACACGGGCAGTCGAGCAGTTTGTCTACAGGTTTATCTCTTTAGCAGTATCCTGGATTGAAGCTTAAAGCTGTGTCCAGAACATTGGAAGTCTTCCGTTGCCTTAGTTATTTTGTTTCCGCTGCAATGTATCAAAATCATGTAAAATTATCTTCCACTGTAATTATTAGTCAATATACTCTGATATTATGTACTCTGATGTAACATTTATTATTGATGTTATAAAAGTCTGCTGTTATTGTTCTGATGTTGTTGTATTCCCAAAGTTAAAGTATTCGTGGATTTCCAACCTCTGGGTCAGACTTGTGTGGTTTATGGTCGATCCAAAGAGCGGGAATTTACGGGTCTTTACACCAATATTCGAAAAAATTAGAAATCCACAATCACGCCTATTCGTAATAAATAGAAAACCAAAACTCCGTGGTCACACTGGACCAAATTTATAGAAAACTATGATCATTTTGGATCGTATTAATAGAAGGCCATGATCACTCCGGCTCGTATTAATAGGAAAACCACGATCACTCCAGACTATATTAATAAATGATCAGAAATCCTTAATTCCAGTGAAATCCCATGATCTTTCTAGATCGTAGTTAGAAATCATGATCACCCTGGATCATATTATTATAGATAACCAAGAGAATCTGGCGATCTCTTTGGATTGTGTTGTGTTAGAAATCCAAATAAAGAAATCCATGGCCTTACCAGGACTATTTAAATTGAGTATAATCCATACCTACAAATAAACAAATCTGTCTATTTCACTAAGTCCTGACAAGATAGTTCAACTTATTCAAGCATAATCCATGCTTGGAATCCATATCGAGTACATTCCATACTTGAGTTATGATTGAATTATTTTATCAAGTCCTGACAAGATAACCCAACCCCTCAGGCATAATCCATAGCTAGTAATCCAAATGGAGTATGGTCTGTAACTAGGCCATGACCATGTGTGATCTTGAGCAGTCCAGACAAGACAGCAAAGCCCCTCAGACTTATTCCATATTTAGAAATCCATAGTCAAACGATCTTGCCAAATCCTGATAAGAGATAATCGAATCCTTCAGACACAATCAATGTTTGGAAATCCATTTATTATTAAAATCCACAATCATTACAAAATCAAAAATGATAAAATGGTTTATCATTGGATGCAGAGCATGCCTGGGAATTAAATCCTAATCTCATACATGAGTAAGTCAACTTAGCTGTTTCTTATTATAAAAAAGGTGGATGGTTTATTGTTTGGAAAGAGCATTCTTAAGGACCCCTCCGATTCCCTATATGGGTAGGCAGATGTAGCCATCAAAAAATGCCTAAAACAAAAGAAAGCAAACATCCAGGAAATCCAAGGTCAATCGATGACTAATCCATCTAGGCCCGATCCAGGCCCGTTTCCTCTCCGGGGAGTAGTAGAAGGAGATTGAACCTATTTCGTCGGTGCAGTCCATCTTCTGACATAGTGTTAGCTCTCTACTTCTGACATGCTCCTCGATTATATCACTATAACAGTCCGCATTTTACGTATCGGAAGATCGTAAAATATTTTTATTTTATTCCTTGAGGGTTGGATCATTCTCATATTTTAATATGTTGCTTATGAGGATGTGAGACATGTCCATAATTTTTACCAATTTTATTTGTGACCATTTTTCCCTGATAGTCTTGTACAGGGCATAACTTTTGACTCAAGTCGAATTAGGTAGTGAGACATGTGCCATTGGAAAGGAAATGATTTCCTTTCCATAGAGTGGTTACGTTAAAGTTTTGGCTTGGTGGTTTGGGAGGAATCGCTGATTTAAGGTTTCACAGTTGGTTGTTCAGTTTTTGTACGCCACAATGAGCTGATTTGGAAGAGGCCCGTTAGTGGGCTGGTGGAAGCTATAAATAGGGGGTGAGGGATATGGGAAATGACTTAGTCTCTCCATTTTCTTATATGGTGTCCTTGTGTTCTTCCTTCATCTAACATCTTTCCACCATTAAAATCGAAGATCTACACCATTGGAGGCTAGATCTACATCATTTGATAAGGGAATTCATCGGATCAAGGAGTTTGGTTCGAATTGCTTGCTATCCGGAATCTTAATTCATTGATTTTATCTTGTTTTGGAGAATCAGTGAGTGGTTTACATCTCCCATGTCGATTCAATGTAGTATATGAATGTTTGATCATGTTTTTCATCAAATTCAAGCATTTTCCATAGATCTATATCATGATAAGTCCATTTTTATATGAATAACCATAGGATTCAACTTACTTAAACCAGAAATTTCTATGCCACTTCAAATGATAATGCAAGTTAGATCCACAATTTAGTTCATATGTTCATTTATCATGATTTTGGACTGATTTGTATAATTTTAGTGATAATCGTCATATTCATGTTTTTAGTGACTTCATAACATGCTTATGATTGTGTTGAATGAATTGAACGAGTACATTCATTGATTGTGTCGATTGGAGAAATTTTAGTCAAAATTGGAGTTGCATTGGGTGGTGCAGGTTCTGGATCGATCATGGTTAGGTCGGTCGGTCATGAAGTGGTGAAGTGGTGGGTCGGTCGGTCCTGAACAGTTGGGTCAGTCCATATAGTTTTGAATGGGTCGGTCCTGGGCAAGATGACCTGGTCGGTCGTGAAGTATGTAGGGTGAAGCAGTCCGGGTTAGTTCGATCTCTCCGGGTCGGTTCAGACGGCCATGGTGATGGGGAGGGATGGTGTTTGGGTCGGCCAGAAAGAGACCGGGTCGGTCGGTCTTATGTCGGTTGGTCGGTGTCTATAGAATGATTTTAGCAGCGTCTTAAGGCACTATGGTGAATGGCATAAGTGTTGTGGTTTGTTTTCTTTAGCAAATTGATGTGATCCCATGGATTGTTTTGGACCTTAAGATTGATGTTTTCTTTGGTTCGAGATTAGTGATAACTTTGAGGAGAATTCAAGTAGGAATGTTTGAAGTGATGTAATGATTCCGTTGATCTATGTAAAGCAACGAATGAGAAGAAGACTCAAGGATGTTTTGGGTTCATAGATAATGGATACTCAAGGGGGACTTGAGCTAGAGAATGGTTATCGAAGTTGATGGCTAGGGATGCGAAGGCTAAGAGATTATCGTTATCATAAGTTCTAGTAGACTCAAAGCAGGGGTACTTTAGGTAGTTATGAAGGGCCTCATACCTTAAGCAGTCATGAAGGGCCTAGTTGTCAAGATTTGAAAAGACAAACATACGAGTCATGATGGCGTATGGAGTTGTAGCTAGAACCAGGGTTACAATTAGCCCTTGGCATATAGAAGTCATGATGGGCTGTCATACGATTAACGATGGTTTCAAAGCAGGATTGGCGATGATAGCCGGAGTTAGTCATGGATGATTGGTTGTTTAGTTTGTACCATCTCATGTAGATTGTACGACGTCGAAGGCGATGTTCCTTGGGTGCTTGTCTGATATTGGTTAAAGCCTCTGGGGCTTGTGCTTGAGGGATGTTGAATTCCATTAGGATGGTTTACATGAGATATATATAATCTGGATGTTATGAGTGCTTTGCCATGATTGAATGGGTGTTCTGGTTTACGTGGATGAATGGTTGAATTATTATTGTAAAGGCTATCACTGTCCGATGTGGGGAAGACGGGAGTTGAGTTCTACTCTGGTGTTTTAGTATATTTATCTATCCAATCTCTTATACTTTATTGTTCAAGTTTTTTAGCTATCTTATCGCTCACTAAGACTGTTGTCTGACTCAAGGTTTTATGTTTCCTCTTATTACCTTCGGTTGTTCATCCGGTTGTGGATGGGCATACTAGGAAGCAGGTGACAGGTGATTATTGAGGACAATGCTGCTATGCGAAGGCGAGCAGAAGCCTGGCCTATTATCTTTACTACTAAGTATTTCTATTTCCGTTGTTGGTTATCCTCTGAGTGCTGTAGTGAGACAAATTGTATAAACACTAATGTTGAAATCCAGATGTATGGATACTACTTTCTAGTAGATATGAAAGTTTAGTGCTTCATGCTTCACTATTAATATCTGTTGTGTATGTTCTATTATATTTTATCCTTGCGCTATGATTTTTACGACAGGTTCCACTTATGTTTACTTACCTTAATGATCGTCCGTAGCTGCTTGGCACACCTTTCAGTACATTATTCCTCCTGTATAGTGCAGGGGTTGTGGGCGGTCGTCACATTTGGTATCAGAGCTCTGGTTAACGATTTTAGCCAACGTCCAAAGATGTAATTACATATTAGAGACGTACTTGTAGATTTCAGTTGGATGCTTACTATATATACCGGCATATATAGTAGTAGCAGTTGTATTCTTTTGGCAAATTTTCTTGGAAGTGGCTAATTATTCTAAATTGCAGATTTAGAATGAGTAGACGACCATCTAGACATGCTGCTAGGGAAGGTAATACTGGAGGGGGGAATGGCGGTGAACCAAACTACCCTACCATTTTTGAAGCCATGATGGAGGCATTCATGTGAAAGGTCCCCACTCCTGTGGCAGCTACGGTAGACGTAAGAGTTCAGTTGCCTATGGTTGTGGATTTTGCAAAGCTATGCAAGGATTATACATCTATAGGATGGAAACCATTCAAAGGAACTGAGCCAGCTGAAGAGGTTCAAAGATGGATGCATTTTTGTGCTCGTATCTTTGGAGACTTAGGGTTGGAGGATGTAGCCAAGAGGAAGCTTGCGTCAAGGAAAACTGCAAGGCAGGGCCATGGAATGTTGGAATTCGTTACACTTAAGGCTCCAGAAGAGGAGATTAATAGGAACAATTCCAGGCTAAGTTTGAAGCAAAGTTTATCTCCATAGCTCAGAAATTTGTTTTGTTCAAGAAGTTCGTGGAATTGAAGCAGAATGGTCGTCCTGTGCTTGATTACATTTCTGACTTTGAAGCCTTGTCCAGATATGCTCGTTTCTACATTGATACACCTTATCAGAAGAACGAAAAGTTTGTCATGGGTCTGCATATCTATATTGGAAGGCAGCTGGTGGATCATCTTGACGATCCATTCGAGAAGCTTGTGGAAAATGTTGTTCGCCATGAGAGATTGTTTCCAGTGAAGAAAATGTTGTCACCGCAAACAAGAAAGTTCAGAAATCACAACAAGGTGGTAATAATAAGAAAAGGAAGCAGTAATAGAAGAAAAGAAAGGATGGCCAGAAGAAGCCAAAGAGTGAGGTGGTTTGTTTCAACTACCAATAGAAAGGCAATTTTGCTAATGAGTGCCAAAATCCGAAGTTTGATAGGAAGTGTCACAATTGTGGAAAGGCTGGGCACCTTAAGAAGGACTGTCTGGAACCAGCTAAAGGGAAGAAGATTGTGAAGGCATATGCTTTGGAAGCCGTACCATCTTCTTCACGAGCTTTTACTGCCGAGGAGAAGGGAAAGGATGTTGTCGTGCAAGGTACTCTTTCTATTCAGGGTGTTTTAGTTCGAATTTTGTTTGAAACAGGAGCATCGTATTCATTCATTTGCCATCAACTTGTGTTCCGCTTGGGTTTGGAACCCAAGATTTGTGATAGACCTTTCGTAGTGACTAATGCAGTTGGGGGGTTCGTCTAATCTTTGCATGGTTTGTCGGGGTCTAGTATTGTCGATTCATGGTTGCTCTTTTGTGTGTGATTGCTTTGTTCTTAACTTCGCTGGGTTTGGGATCATCTTGGGCATGGATTGGCTTAGGAAGTATGCAGCAAGAGTGAATTGTGTTAAGCTAGAGGTGAGGTTCGGGGATATGGAAGGGCGAAAGGTGTTGATTAGATGTAAGCCCGAAGGTGGTATCTTCATAATCTACATAAGACTTGTCATATGTGCTGATCGCTAATGAGTATGAGGATGTCTTTGACGAGGTCAAAGGGTTGCTGCCGCATCATGAGATCGAGTTTAAGATCGATTTGGTCAAAGGTGATAGACCAATCATTATGCCTTTTAGGTGGATGGCACCTAAGGAACAGAGAGAGTTGGAGATGCAAGTTCGTGACCTTCTAGGAAAGGGATTCATTTGGAGGAGTGTTTCCAAATAGGGTACACCGGTCGTGTTTGCAACCAAAGCAGATGGCTCGTTAAGATTGTGTGTGGACTATCGTGAGCTGAACAAGGTGACCAAGAAGAACAAGTATCTGTTACCAAGGATTGATAACTTGTTAGACCAGCTTTACAAGGCCAATTTTTTTTCTCAAATGGATTTGGCAACGGGATTTCACCAGTTAAGAGTGGCAAGGATAGTCTGCCAAAGACTGGTTTTAGGACAACATCCAGTTTCTTCGAGTGGTTAGTGATGCCATTCGGGTTGACTAACGTGCCAGCGTATTTTGCGGATCTTACGAATAGAGTTTTCAGAGATCAGTTGAACAAGTTCGTGCTTGTGTTCATGGATGAAATTCTGGTTTACTCCCGGAACGAGGAAGAGCACAAGACGCACTGCGAGTTGTTTTGGAAATCTTGCGAAAGCATCAATTAAGAGCTAAGTTTTCAAAGTGTCACTTCTGGAAGAGTTAAGCGAGATTTTTAAGCCATGTTGTTTTTGGATGTGGAATAGCAGTTGATCCCACTAAAGTGGCAATAATCTAGGATTGGGATAAACCTAAGAATGCGACGGATGTGAGAAGTTTCCTTGGGTTAGCTGGTTATTACCGACGTTTTATCAAGGATTTCTCCAAGGTAGCTGCACCATTGACAGTATTAATGAAGAAGAATCATGTGTTCATGTGGAATGCAAAGTGTGAGCAAGCATTTGGAATCCTGAAGGAGAGACTGACGAGTTTTCGTGTGTTGACCATTCCAAGTGGGAATAAAGAGATGATTGTGTATACCAATGCATGTGGTACTGGGCTTGGAGCATTGTTGATGTAGAAATATAAGGTAGTGGCATACACGAGTTGACTGCTAAAGCCGCATGAAAGGAATTATCCAACTCATGATTTGGAGTTAGCGGCAATTGTGTTTGCTCTGAAGATGTGGAGACATTACCTACTGGGAGTTCGATTCGAGTTGTTCACGGATCTCAAGACATTGAAGTATCTTTTCTCCAAAAAGGATTTGAATCTTCGGTAACAACGGTGGTAAGAGTTTTTGGTGTCATATAATTTTGGTATACCTACACTCCTGGCAAGGGCAACGCAGTGGCAGATGCATTGAGTCGAAGACATGCAAGTTTGGGAGCGATGTTTTCAGAAAGGAAGGGCCTCGAATACTTAGCGGGGTTTGATTTCACGCTAAAATGTGAATTGGAACCTGAAATGTTGGCAAGCTTATCGATAAGACCTACTCTCATCAAAGGATTGGAGAGAACCAAAAGCAAGATACAAAGCTTGTCGAGTTTGTCCAGAAGCTGGAACCAGAAGATAAAGAGTTCAAAGTCGATCAAGAAGGTTGGCTTCGAAATCAATGACGACTGGTTGTTCCTGATATTGACTGATTGAGAGATGAGGTTCTGAGGGAATGTCATCACTCAAAGTTGACAATTCGTCTTGGTGGAAATAAGATGTATCAGGACATGAAGCGAGTCTACTACTGGGAGGGGATAAAGCGAGATATAGGAAAGTTCATTTCCAAATGCATGAACTGTCAGTTGGTGAAAACTGAATAGAAGAAGCCGGGTGGTTTTCTTCAGCCATTAGAAGTTCCTACATGGACGTGGAAGCAGATATGATGGATTTTGTCGATGGACTACCAAGAACAAGGGTAGGAAACGAAGGAATTTGGTTCATCGTGGATCGCTTGACCAAAAGTGCAAGGTTTGTTCCTATCAAGTCAACTATGAAGGCATTAAAATTGGTCGAACTTTATGTGAAATGGATAGCTCGATTCCATGGCATCCCAAAGAGTATAATGAGTGGCCAAGATCCATTATTTACAAGTGGATTTTGGAAAAGTTTGCAAGAAGCTTTGGGAACCAAGTTATGTTTGAGTATGGCTTATCATCCCCATACTGATGGTCAAACCGAGTGGGTTAATCGAGTTTTGGAAATCTCCTGAGAGCTTACGTATTGGATTTTGGGGGATCATGGGAAGACCATCTACACCTAGTTAAGTTTACGTACAACAGCAGCTACCAGTCGAGCATTGGGATGGTACCATATTAGGTGTTGTATGGGAGGCCGTCCAATTCTCTAGCTTGTTGGTTAGAAATTGGAGATAAATTGATATATGAGCCTGAGATGATTAGAGTGACCTCGGATTGTATCAAGATTGTTCGGCAACAAATGAAAGCAGCCCAAGATCGTCAGAAGAATCATGCTGGTAAGCGTCGAAAGGACTTGGAATTCGACTTAGGCAACATGGTTTTCGTGAAAATTTCGCAATTGAAGCATGTGGTTAGATTCGGAAGCAAATGGAAGTTAGTCGTTGGACCATTTCTGATAATCGAGCGAGTAGGAAAGCTCGCATATTGATTAGAGTTGCCCGAGAAGATGCCAAATGTGCATAATGTTTTCCATGTGTCATTTCTACAGAAGTTCGTGCATGATTCGAATGTGGTGGTACCTCCACAGTAGTACGAAGACCTAGAAGTAGAGAACGTAGTTACGAGGCCTCGTAAGCCATCTGTGTTGTGGCGATTGACACCAAACAGCTTAGGAGGAAAACGATTAAGCTAGTCAAGGCACAATGGAGTGAGGATGGTGACAATTGTACGTGGGAGACGGAAGAGAGTATGAGGGCGACCCATCCAGAACCCTTCGTCGGTAAGACCCTTTGATATCGTATCATCATTATATTGTTGTATCTTGTTGATTAGAATTCCGCGTGCTAGAATAAGACTATGGATGCATGGTCTGATGGCTGCTAATTTGGATGATAGAATTGGTTGCACATGAGTGATAGGCATGCAGAATTCTTGTAGTTGCTTGTGTTTGATGGAATTTCGGGGTTAAATTCGTAAGGGGGGGAGAATGTAACATCCCCGCATTTTACGTATCGGAAGATCGTAAAATATTTTAATTTTATTCCTTGAGGGTTGGATCACTCTCATATTTTAATATGTTACTTATGAGGATGTGAGACGTTTCCATATTTTTTACCAATTTTGTTTGTGACCATTTTGCCCTTGACAGTCTTGTACAGGGCATAACTTTTGACTCAGGTCGAATCAGGTGGTGAGACCTGTTCCATTGGAAAGGAAATGACGATTTCCTTTCCGTAGAATGGTTACATCAAAGTTTTGGCTCAGCGGTTTGGGATGAATCGTTGATTTAAAGGTTTCACAGTTGGATGTTCAGGTTTTATATGCCATAATGGGCTGATTTGGAAGAGGCCCATTAGTGGGCTGGTGGAGCTATAAATATGGGGAGAGAGATATGGAAAATGGTTCAGTCTCTTCATTCTCTCATTTGGTGGCCTTGTGTTCCTCCTTCCTCTAACACCTTTCCTCCATTAAAATCGAAGACCTACACCATTGGAGGCTAGATCTACATCGTTTGAAGAGGGAATTCATCAGATCAAGCAGTTTGGTTCGAATTGCTTGTTGTCCGGAATCTTAATTCATTGATTTTATCTTATTTTAGAGAATCGGTGAGTGGTTTACATCTCTCACTTGGATTCAATGAAGTATATGAATGTTTGATAATGTTTTTCATCAAATTCAAGCATTTCCCCTAGATATATACCATGATAAGTCCATTTTCATATGAATAACCATAGGATTCAACTTAGTTTAAACCAGTAATTTCTGTGCCATTTCATATGATTATGCAAGTTAAATCCGCAATTTGGTTCATATGTTCATTTATCATGATTTCAGAGTGATTTGCATAATTTTAGTGATAATTGTCATATTCATGTTTTTAGTGACTTCGTAACATGCTTATGATTGTGTTGAATGAATTGGACGAGTATATTTGTCGATTGTGTCGATTAGAGAAGTTTTTGTCGAAATTGAAGTTGCATCGGGGTGGCACAGGTTCTAGGTCGGTCATGGTTGGGTCGGTAAGCCAGAATCATGTCTTGGGGAGCAAGTCAGGAACGGGGTTGGTCCTTGCCTGGTCGGTCGGTCATGAAGTGGTGGGTCGGTCGGTCCTGAATGGTCGGGTCGGTCCATGTAGTTTTGAACGGGTCGGTCCTAGGCGAGATGACCTGGTCGGTCGTAAAGAATGGAGGGTGTAGCAGTCTGGGGCGGGTCGATCTCTTCGGGTCGGGTCGGCTGCTCCGGGTCATGTCGGTTGCTCTAGGTTGGGTCGGTCGGCCATGGTGATGAAGAGGGCTGGTGTTTGGGTTAACCAGAAAGAGACCAGGTCGATCAGTCTTAAGTCGATTGACCGGTGTATATAGAATGATTTTAGCAGCGTCTTAAGGCGCTGTGGTGAATGACATAAGTGTTGTGGTTTGTTTTATTTAGCAAATTGAGGTTATGCTATGGATTGTTTCAGACTTTATGACTAATGTTTTCTTTTGTTCGATATTGGTGATAACTTCGAGGAGAATTCAAGTAGGAATGTTTAAAGTGATAGGATGAGTTCGTTGTTTGGTGTAAAGCAACGAATGAGAAGAAGACTCAAGGGTGTTTTGGGTTCACAGATAATGGATACTCAAGGGGGACTTGAGTTAGAGAATGGTCATTGGGCTTGCTTGTTAGGGATGCGAAGGCCGAGAGATTATCATTATCGTAAGTTCTAGTAGACTCAAAGTAGGGGTACTTTAGGCAGTCATGAAGGGCCTCGTACCTTGGGCAATCGTGAAGGGCCTAGTTGTCGAGATTTGAAAAGACAAACATACGAGTCATGATGGTGTATAGAGTTGTAACTAGAACAAGGGTTACCATTAGCCCTTGATGTATGGCAGTCATGATGGTCCGTTATACGATTAACGATAGTTTCAAAGCAGGATTGGCGGTGATAGCCAGAGTCAACCATGGATGATTGTTTGTTCTATTTTTATCGTCTCATGTAGATTGTCCAACGTCGAAGGAGATGTTCCTTGGGTGCTTGTCTGATATTGGTTCAGGCCTATGGGGATTGTGCTTGAGGGATGTTGAATTTGATTAGGATCGTTTACATGAGATATATGTAATCTGGATGTTATGAGTGCTTTACCATGATTGAACGGGTGTTCTGGTTTCCATGGTTGAATGGTTGAATTGTTATTGTAAAGGCTATCACTATCCAATGTGGGGAAGACGGGAGTTGAGTTCTTCTCTGGTGTTTTACTATATTTATCTGTCAATTCTCATATACTTTATTGTTGAAGTTTGTTAGTTGCCTTATCGCTCACTAAGACTATTGTATGACTTAAGGGTTTATATTTCCTCTTATTACCTTGGACTGTTCATCCGGTTGTGGATGGGAAGACTAGAAAGCAGATGATAGGTGATTGGTGAGGATGATGCTGCTGTGCAAAGGCTCATAGGAGGTTAACGTATTATCTTTACTACTATCTGGTATTTCTATTTCCGTTGTTGGTTACCCTCTGAGTGATGTAGTGAGGCAAATTGTATAAACACTATTGTTGAAATCGAGATGTATGGATATCACTTTCTAGCAGATATAAAAGTTTAGTGTTTCTTGCATCACTATTAATATATGTTGTATATGTTCTATTATATTTTATCTGTGCGCTATGGGTTTTACGACAGGTTCCACTTGTGTTTACCTACCTTGATGATCGCCTATAACTGTCTGGCTCACCTTATAGCGCATTATTCCTCTTGTATAGTGCAGGGATTGTGGGCGATCATCACAATCACACAAATGCCTACATTCACTTGTTTCATGACCATCCATTTCATGAAATAGGCAGTGCTTTCCAGACTCTCACTCTTTCTGCGTGGGCTCCCTCCTAGGAGTCTTCTTGAATGGTGTAATCTCATGCATTTCCACGTGGACGTCGTCGTGCGATGTATTGAGTTCAGTATATTTGGAGAATTTAGGCCCTCTCCATGGCCGAACATTTCGATCATTTTTGACAGGGGCTTTTCATTTGCCTTTATCTTTACCTTCTCCAGATTTGGACTATCCTTTATCCTTGGTCATGTTAAATTCGATCGGGAACTTCCTTCTCGACTCTAACATCTTCTTCGTGTAGGAATATGTCAGCTTCATAGTAGAGTTCAGAATTCACTAAGGTCCTTTGGAGGATCCTGTTGTAAAGAAATCTTAAAATCTGACTTATTCAAAATGTCAGATACAGCAGCCATCAGTACCATGTACGGTTCTAGTCGATCTACCAATGCTACCGCCATATTGAATCTTTCTAAAGAACAACGTAGTCTCTGTGTTCCTCTTCTTTATTTAAGTAAGAGTCGTTACTTTCTTGGTTTTAGAAATGTAGACCCTAAGCTGCTTAACAAAGCATGCGACCTAAGCATTCCATCTTTTGATCGATTTCGATTTCAGCTGCCTAGACCACATAATAGCAATATCAGTCAAGCAAAGAAGGAAGCACTTAGCCATACGTCTCCAATGTTGATAACACTTCCATATGTCTCATATAGCGCATCATCCTTCCATCATAAGATTCCAAAATAAGTAGTTTGAGATCTGTCGGATTTCGAGAATTCCAGATAGCATGGGTAAAGGGACTATGATTAACACAATTCATGTTAGTCTGCGATTCCCCACCTCAAGTAGAGCATCGAATCACATTCGTGATTCGATCTCCGTCGCCTAGCAATTGTTGCCAACATCCAACCTATTGCTGATACCCCCAGCGTGAGTTTCTATAGTAGATTGACGTTGATTTCTGGCATGCAAATTCGGTTCAACTATGTCCTTGCATTGATGTTTCTATAGAAATATTCGTCTATATGAAAGAAATATGGATAAATAAGTTGATGTTCATCTCTGTCTATGTCCTTGCATTTATGTGCTTGAGAGAAGAGAATTCATCCTTCGGAAATGAGGCCCTAGGGGAATATTTATAGAAGCACATGAATCCGGGTCGACCGAAACATGTGGCATCGGATCCGAAGTTCGCGGCATAACTAGTGGACCACGTTCATTTGATTGAATAGGTCTCCAAGAAATGTCATGTGTTCGGGTCGGCATAGTCGAATCGGGTCGGTTTGACATAGATGAACCAAAGATGCTAATCTGAAATCCAAATGTATCGAAGTGGTGGGACCTATGCCTAGCCGACTTCACCGACCCGTGCTTGTTCAAGTCAAAATATATCGAACCGAGGTGAAATGATGTGGAAGGTCGAGCCGGGCTTCACCGAGCTAGATTCAAAGCAATTCATATCCATATCTTCGAGAGCTTCGTCACTATTACCAAGTATATTCGAGCTCGCCTAAGCCCATGCTAAAGTCCTGAGCACTTCGATAGCCAAATATTTAACATGTGGTTACCTTGTAAAAAGGCAGATCAATAGGATTATATCATCCAACCAAAACTCAAGAATCTAACTTCGCATTTTTTTCCATTATTCAGAATATATACATGTTTGTATATCGAAACATGCTTAAGAAATTAGAATCAAATTCGTTTTATTAAAACAAACAAGTTGCGAGGCTACAGTAGTGGTCTTCCCCACTTTGAAACTCGAGAATGAATTTTGATGATGTAAAATTATCATTGGAATTATTTTTTAGTAACAGAAGTGGGTTCTCCATCCTTTATTTATTTCGAAATCATTAAAATAATTTTATTCAAAAATACTTATATATGGTATTAATATTTTTTCTTTGAAATGTTCAAAATTGATTTCAAACTTTGGGAATCTAATTCTCAAATTCTAGCCAGATAATCTTCTTGGTTTAACTAAATTGAGATGTCATTAATTCCACGATTCGGGTTCAATAGGTTAAATGAAATATTCACCTCTTGTTTTAATAGTTTAACAATATTAACTTTTTGATTTATTTAATCAATACATTTCATTAGTTAACATTCGATTATATAATCTTACGTTTATTCTTCATGATGGTAAGAACGCATTAAACATTTCAAAGTAAATATATTCTTCCAAAAATATATTTAATTTTCATAGGCTCAATTTATATATTTTAAATCATTTTATCTTTTTAAACCCGTAATATCCCGCTTAGAATCAACTAACATTTCAATTACCTTAGAGATCTCATCCGTTGTGGTTTTATTAACATAATATCTTTTTTGAGTGCAACTATACATTTCAAGTTTGGAAAAAGTTATTAATGCTTTTTGGTATCACAGCCCATCTTGTAACTTCCGACGCGCAATAGCATTACATCCTTATGTCAACTAAATGGAGAAAGGAGGATCATGTTGTGACACCCCACATCTGTTAATGTCGCTCTTTAATAGAGTGCACTAAATTTCGTGAAGCGTTATAGGTAGATAGAATAGA
The DNA here is from genome assembly GCA_030737875.1 of Allium sativum. Lineage (NCBI taxonomy): Eukaryota > Viridiplantae > Streptophyta > Magnoliopsida > Asparagales > Amaryllidaceae > Allium > Allium sativum. Next base: position 359,725,602 of record CM060921.1, on the reverse strand, counting down.
ATCCCATAAAACAGGTATATAAAATAGCAGTGGAAATTCAAAACTTTATTTTCCAACAGAAAACACCATTGTCTCAAAATCCAGCTACAATATCAGACTAAAATACTAGAACAAAATACATCAAATAAAAACATCTATCTTGCGCTAAGAACCATCAGAGTACATAAGTGAAAAGCCATATTCCCCATAAGTAGACAAGCAGTCAAAGTGATACATAGAAGCAAATACAAATCCAAGCAAAAATAGGAGAGAGACTCCTAATCAAGCCTGAGCGTTCCCACCCTGAGAGCCTTGGAGGAAGGAAGAGAGAGAAAGGGAAACAAAACGGGTCAGACATAAAGTCTGGAGAGTCCATTGACTTTTAGCATATAAATAAGTAAAAGTATCATGAGAAGAATATAAACTAGATGAGAGATAACAATATCACATAACAAGTATGAACAGAATAAGCAGGATAAGCAGATTAGATTATGTTTCTCAAATACTTTTCTCTGCAAGAATACTAGTATATGGTAGTAAGTGTTTTCCAATTATAATAGAAACAGAAACATCCTCCTTTGTTGCAAAGACTTTGCAACTAAGCACGAATACCTAAATGGGGTGCTCCAGTTGTCTTTGCAACTAAGCACGAATACTAGTATATGGTAGACTAAGGTGTACTTCTAGTAACAGGTTTTACCCCAAATAGGAATAACATGTACCTAAGCAGAAATAACGGGTGTTAACCTATACAGAAATAACAACTACCTAAACACAACTAGATGTACCCTAATTACTACCCCCAGCGATTGGCTCCCTACCACGTAAATACCCTATGTCGCCCCCACAATAGGGTGTATTACTTCCTAAAGTGGCAACCACCAGAAGGACACAAACCTCTTTACAGGTGTTATATCGGCTTATTTTCCCACAAGCCAGACCCATGCACGCACATGACTCCATTGGCACACGCCATCAAAACACCTCTCCCTAAATGAACCTCTTATAATTAGTTCAGTAAGCGTGCACTGAACCCTACCTGATGCGGGGTCCCCCTTTAATACCAGAATGGGTTACTGACTGATATGGGCCCCACACAACAGATGACACAAGCCACCCCTTAGGCTTGCATACCCAACTAACTAGGATTTTTGACAAGTTATGCCTAACAGATTAACCAGCCCGTATAACCCCAATATATAAACAAGTTAAGTTTAACGGGTTCGTATAACCCCCCACAGATTTAACAGGTTTACTTAACCCCGCTGATTTAACATGTTTACTTAACCCCACCCACAGATTAAACAAGCCGCAGATTAACAAATTTATATGTATATAACCCCCACAAATTAAGCAGGTTATATATTTCATGTTAATATGTATGCATAACCGCCAACATGTTTCACAGGTTACTTATTGTTTTATTAATATATATTGGTTAATATTTAAATTAACCCTACAAATTTATATGCCTCCAAACCACAAGTCATAATTCGCAGTCTGAGATATGCTCCAGATTTTAGTCATATTTCACAGTATAGTTTATGCCCCTAAATCCCAGTCATGATTCATAGTACGAGTTATGCCCCAAATTTTCATTCCCAATTTAACCCCATTTCATTCGTGCACATATTTCAGCGATATCGGCCTAGGCTCGAAGGTAGTCTAAGCTATAAAATAAAAAGAGAATGAGAGAGAGAGAGGAACAGAATGAGAATAAAAGCATATAATAACAGAGATGTGCATATGATAGCAGAAATAAGCATATTAGAAATAAGCATATAAGAATTGGACAATAGATCAGGTGTACATGTAATAGCAGGACTAATTAAGTATGAATCTGATTCTTAACAGGTATAGGTTTAAATCCAAATTTATAAACATGTCAGGATTACTTGTTAAATGTTTATATCTAAAAGTAACATGAACTCACAGAGACTGGATTTAAAGAACAGAGAATAGTATGCTGAAGTTGTAGAAGAAATTCTTGTATGTGTATAAGTTATTGTTGAAGAAAATAGGCTAATTCAATCAAAGTTGGCGCAACATCTCGTTGTCTCCATTGTTTTAGATAAATAAAAACAATAGAAATGTTGTCCTATATATAGCCTACCACCAATGAACCAAGCCATTAAAACGTCCACGTTCAGCAAAACGAATTCGCCCGGATCCACGTTGGGTCGACCTACCCTCACCTGGGTCGACCCACGTGGTCTTGGGTCAACCCATAGGTCGACCCAGCCCAGGTGTGGGTCAGACCCAATGGCTCATTTTACCTCTGGTTTTCCCCACTTAGCAAATTTGAATAATTTTGAATTTCCAGGTTGATATATATATATATATATATATATATAAGACTCTTGTACGTATACAAACTTCTAAGCTTAATAATTTTCTCATACGATGTTCTTTTTACGCAAACTCGGAGTCTATCCTAAGCAGAATTGCGAGATGAACACAACGGTATGGTCCGTTTTACTTAATATCCAAAATTCAATTAAGCATTATTTAGTTTATTGCTATAATGTGCTTTTAAAATTACTGGGTGTTACATACTCCCCTACATAAAGGATTTCGTCCCCGAAATCTCTAAGTTAAGAAGAATGCTTTTACTAACATACATCAACCATCTTCTCATCCATCAATCACAGACATACCTTATCCTTAAGAGAGTTCTAATGTATGTATGAACACATGCAAGGGTGTATGTACATGTCCCTATGCTAATGCGAAAAATCAGGCGGTCTACTAACTCAATCGACCTCCTTAATGCATTGTATATAAGTGCCATGAATCCAATATGTATGCAAATAGTCCAAGTATATCATGTAAATGATATATGTGTGCACAACCATCCATCCAAATGCAACATCCGTATGATGATACAATCATTTCAATCCATAAAAAATTAAAATGCACACACATCCATATGCAATATGTAAGTGATTGGCTCGATCTAGTGCTTAGTGTGTGTGTATATGCATCCACGAGCAACCACTAGGAAACACTTGCATCCATCAAACATAACATGTTTCAAACACAAGTTTACATCCATTGGTTTTCTACCTAAAGGTCAAAGATTTGATCGATAGGATATACTCAAATGTTATAAACAAGTACGAATAAAAGTATAGAAATAGAAGTTAAGAACATACCCTTGAAAAGAAAAGGGTACGAAGCACGAATCTTGTCTTTAGTCTCCAAAGTTGCATCTTTGCGGTTTTCTCCCCATTGAACTCTCATTAATATGACTTCTTGGTTGTGGTACTTCTTAACCTCTGATCTAAATATACGGTAGGAACTCGTATAACTTTCGCCTCCCGTTCTACCTCGACTTCCTCAAGCATGCTCGGCACGACTACCTCTGTTGTATCTTGCAGACATTTCCGCAAATGAGAAACATAGAAAACATCATGAACACCCACCAATATCTCTGGTAGCTTTACTCTATAGGCCATTTGACCTATCCTTTCCACATAGCCCTACGAACCTTAGAGCCAACTTCCCTACAAATCCAAAGCGAACCACATTCCTTAAAGGTGATACTCTGATGAAAACCATGTTTCCCACCTTAAATTCAATATCAGTCCTTCTATCTGCATAGGAATTCTGCCTGTCCTGAGCTGTCTTCATGTGTCTGTAGATAAGATCAATCTTTTCTGAAGTTTCTCTAATCATGTTAAGTCCAAGTAGAAGCCTATCTATGGACTCCCACTAACAAGTCGGTGACATACAAGGTCTTCCATACAATGCCTCGAAGGGTGCCATGCCTATACTAGCCAGATAACTATTGTTGTAGGCGAATTCAACCAACGGAAGGTGCTCTTCCCAAGTCCCTCCGAAATCTAGTATACACAGCCTCAAAAGATCCTCAAGTACTCTATTCACCCTTTCAGTCTGCCCATCGGTCTGAGGGTGATACGCGGTGATCAAACATAACTGTGTACGTAATGCCTCTTGCAGGCTCTTCCTAAACTCACTAGTGAAGATGGAGTCACGATCACTCACAATGCTAGAAGGTACTCCATGTAAACGAACTATCTCACCAAGATGAATTGCTGCCAACCATGTTGTTATTCCCTTACTTTTAACAGGAATGAAATGAGCACTCTTAGTAAGCCTGTCTACTATAACCTAAGTAATGTTGTTGCCTTTCCTCGATCTAGGCAAACCATCAATGAAATCCATAGAGACTCTCTTCCACTTCCACTATGGGACCTCCAAAGGATGAACCAAACCATCAGGCTTCCTTTGTTCATCTTTAACTTGCTGGAAAACTAAACATCGAAAGACAAACTCCGCTACATCTTTCTTCATCCCAGCCCAAAAAAAAACCTCTTCATATCTCTATACATCTTATCACTGTCCGAATGAATAGTCATCCTAGAATGATGGGCTTCCTCAAGGACTGCCTTCAACAGACTCCCAACTTGAGGAACAAAAAGCCTTCCATCCCATCGCAACCATCCTCTATCATCCGTGGAGTATCTACTGAGGTACTAGAGGTCTCCCCTCTACTATGCCTATCCTAGATGTCTGCTATCTGTGGGTCCTCTCACTACGAAAATCCTATCTGATCCATAAGAGTAGGTCGCACCTCTAAGGAGGCCAACAAACTAGGTGTAAGATCTGTAGATGGCCAAAAATTGAAGGTCGATATGTACTCCAAGCTCTGCCTCTTTACGAATAGAGGACTCAAAGTATTCCTCTTCCCACTCAATGCGTCTGCTACCACATTACCCTTGCTAGGGGTATAAGCAATCTCAAAATCATAGGACGCTAGGTACTCCATCCATCTCTGATGTCTCAAGTTGAGATCCCTTTATGAGAACATATACTTCAGAGATTTATGATCCATGTACAACTTGAATCTCTTTCCAAGTCGATAATGTTGCCAAGTCTTAAGCGCACATACTACCGCAGCCAACTCCAAATCATAGGCGGGCTAGTTTTTCTCATGGACTCTTAACTGTCTACTACCATAACATACTACCCTTCGCAATTGCATCAAGACGGCACCAAGCCCTGTACCACATGCATTAATGTACACTGTAACACTTTATTTCCACCAAGCAAAGTCAAAACTGGGGATATTGTCAGAGCCCTCTTTAACTGATGAAAAGCATCCTCACAGTCAATGCACCAAGAAAAGGTCAGATTCTTCTTCGTCAGCCTGGTGAGTAGGGTTGATATCTTTGCGAAGTCCTTGATAAACTTCCTATAATAGCCTGTCAAACCGAGAAAACTCCTCATCTCCGTTGCATTCTTTGGAACCTTTCAATCTTCAACTACAACTACTTTCGCGGGATCTACCGCTATCCCTTACTTAGAGACCACATGCCCTAGAAATCCAACTTCCTCTCTTTAAAAGGGACATTTGGAGAATTTCGCCTTAAGCTGGTACGTTCGGAAAGTCCTCAAAACCTTCCCTAAATGTAGGGCATGCTCTTCCTCGCTCTTCGAGAAGATCAGAATGTCATCCACAAAGACCCCAACGAACTTATTTAGAAACTCCCGAAACACCCTACTCATCAGATCCACAAAATATTCGGGTGCATTCGTCAACCCAAAAGGCATGACTAGCCATTCAAAGAAACCATCTGGAGTACTGAAAGCAGTCTTGTCTATACTGTCCTCGGCCACCCTCAACCGATGAAACCCCATGGCCAAGTCTAACTGAGAGAAAACCGATACACCAACAAGCTAGTCAAATAGATCATCAATCCTCGGATGTGGGTGTCTATTCTTCTTAGTGAGCTTATTCAACTCCATGTAATACACACACAAGCGAAGCGAGCCATCCTCCTTAGTTGCAAAGACGACTGGAGCACCCCATTCAGGTATGCTTCGCCTAATAAACCCCTTCTCAAGTAGCTCCTCTACTTGCTTGCTAAGGTCCCTCCTTTCCTTAGGACCCATGTGGCGTACAAGCAATGTGATTGGCTTCGCATTATCCACCAAGTATATCCGAAAATCAATCTCGCGCCTCAGAGATAAGCCCCTTACGTCCTAAAAAACATCCGAATACTCACAAATAATAGGTATAAATCGCAAATCATCGACAGAAAAATCAAATGATTCTAGGAAACTAAGCATGACAAACCCCTTTGGGTCACAGGATCGAGAGTCCTCCCTCGACAAGTCAAAAGTCTAACGACCCTCCTCTCACAGTCCAAAATGGCACCATAAACGGCTAGCCAATGCTTGAAGGGGTTGATACAATCCTCTTACAAACCTTAAAGCTTTATTGTGCGGAGTATTCACCAGCTCCAGACCAAACCTTGCCAACTGATTGAACTTATTAACATACTCTTTGGCAGACATATTTCCTTGCTTAAGTACCAGAAACCTCTCCATTTGCATACTCTCTTCTGCCTGAGAAAGAAACTTCGTCTTGATTCTCTATCAGAAATCATCCCAAGTTTCCATTGGATGCATTTCTTGCATCATTTCCCACCAGAATGAAGCCTCGTCCTTAAGCTGCCATGCAGCTAATTGTATCTTTCTGCGGTCATCAACCTAAAAAAGCCTAAATAAGTTCTCTGTCTCTTTTAGCCAATTCTGTGCTTCCAGAAAGTACTCAGTTCCTCGAAATGGCTTTCCTCCCATAGCATAGAAATCCTTGCATATCTTAGAGAAACTATCCGCTCACGGAGGAGGAGGAGGAACATCGGTTACATTTGGGGGAGGGGCGTTTTCTTGGCCTTTGGTGGATGTCTAACATCTAGATATGTATGGAACCAAGCCGGTATCTGAACGTCCTAGGGAATATTCGATTCCCCAGACATGCTGAAAAGAAAAGGGACTCAAACAGAGAATCGAAAGATATTTTATTTGGCTTTAGGGAATAGATTTTCCAAAAAACAAACTTTCTTTAGAAAACACTTTCTTTTTGAAAGCAATTTTTAAAACCTTTTATCCAATCATGTAACCTTCATCACTGATATCAAATGTGACACCCCATGTTTGTTAATGTCACTCTTTAACTAAATGCATTAAGTTCTTTGGAGCGTTATAGGTAAACAGAACAGAACTTCACAAGACAGATATATAAAATAGCAGTGGAAATTCAAAACTTTATTTTCCAATAGAAAACATAGTGGTCTCAAAATCCAGTCACAACATCAGATTGAAATACTAGAATAAAATATATCAAATAAAAACATCTATCTTACGCTAAAAACCATCGGAGTATAGAAGTAAAAAAGCCATAGTCCCCATAAGTATCCATAAACAAGTAGACAAGTAGTCAAAACGATACGTAGGATAAAATCCAAATCCAAGAAGAAACAAGAGAGAGAGTCCTAATCAAGCCTGAGCATTCCCCCCTTGAGAATCTGGGGAAAGAAAGAGAGAAAAAAGGAAACCAAACGGGTCATACATAAAGTATGGCAAGTCCAGTGACTTTTAGCATATAAATAAGTAAAAGTATCATGATAGGCATATAAACTGGATGAGAGATAACAATATCATATAACAGGTATGAACATGCTGAACAGAATAAGCAGGATAAACAGAGTAGATTATGCTTCTTAAATACTTTTCTCTGCACCAATAATAGTATATCGCATTACGTGTTTTCCAATTACTTAACAGAAACAGAATGATCCCAACAGAAACATAAATGGTAGACTTAGGTGTACTCCTAGTAACGGGTTTTACCCCCAAAAAAGAATAACAGGTACCTAAACAGAAATAACGGGTGTTACCCCAAATAGAAATAACAGGTACCTAAACAGGACTAGATGTACCCTAATTACTACCCCAGCGATCGGCTTCCTACCAGTTAAATACCCAGTGTCAGCCCCACAGTAAGGTGTATTACTTCCTAAATTGGCGACCACTAGAAGGACAAAGACCTATTTACAGGTGTTATATCGGCTTATTTTTCCCAAGCAAGCCGGACTCATGCACGCACATGACTCCGTTGGAATGCGCCATCATAAATCGTCTCCCCAAGTGAACGTCTTATAGTCAGTTCAGTAAGTGTGCCCTGATTCCTACCTAGTGCGGGTCCCCCCCTTTAATACCAGAATGGGTTACTGACTAATATAAGCCCCACACAACATATGACACAAGCCACCCTTTAGCCTTGCACCCCCGACTAATTAGGATTTTTGACAGGTTATGCATATTAGATTAATAAGCCTGCATAACCCCACCAAATAAAACATGTTAAGTTTAACGGGTTCGTATAAGCCCCCATAGATTTAATAGATTTACTTAATCCCATCAATTCAACATGTTTACTTAACCCCACCCACAGACTAAACAAGCTATAAATTAACAGGTTTATATGTATATATCCCTCACAGATTAAGCAGGTTAAGTATTATAGGTTAATAGATATGTATAACCCCTAACATGTTTCACATGTTACTTATAGTTTTATTAAAATATATCGCTTAATCTTTAAATTAAGCCTACAAATTTATATGCCCCCAAACCACAAGTTATAATTCACAGTCTAAGATATGCTCCAGATTTAGTCGTATTTCATTGTATTGTTTATGCCCCTAAATCCCAATCGTGATTCATAGTACAAGCTATGCCCTAAATTATCATTCCTAATTTAACCCCATTTCATTCGTACGCATATTTCAGCGATATCGTCCTAGGCTTGAAGGTAGCCTACGCTATAAAAATAAAAAGGAAATGAGAGAGAGATGAACAAAATAGGCATAAAACAAAATAAGCATATAATAACAGAGACGGGCATATGATAGCAGAATTAGGCATATCAGAAATAGGCCTACAATAACTGAACAGTAGATCAGATGTACATGTAATAACAGGGCTGATTAAGTATAAATCAAATTCTTAACAGGAATAAGTTTAGATACAGATTTATAAACATGTCAGGATTACTTGTTAAATTTTTACATCTAAAAGTAACATGAACTCACAAAGACTGGATCTAAAGAACAGAGAATAGTATGCTGAAGTTGCAGGAGAAATTCTTTTATATGTATAAGCTTTTGTTGAAGTAGGATAATTTAATCCAAGATGGAGCAGCATCTCATTGCCCCCATTGTTTTAGATGAATAAAAACAATAGAAATGTTGTCCTATATATAGTCTACCGCCAACAAACCAGGCCATCAAAATGTCCACGTTCAGTAAAACGAGTTCGCCCAAATGCACGTTTGGTCGACGCACCCTCACCTGGGTCAACCCATGGGTTGACCTATAGGTCGACCACGCGGCCTTGGGTCGACCCATAGGTCGACCCAACCCAGTGTGGGTCAGAACCAATGGGTCACTTACCCCTGGTTTTCCCTGCTTAGAGAATTCGAATAATTTTGAATTTCCTGGTTGATTTATACACACACACATACATATATATATATATATAAGACTCTTGTACGTATACAAACTTCTAAGCTTAATAGTTTTCTCATGCGATGTTCGTTTTACGCAAAATAGGAGTCTATCCTAAGCAGAATTCCGAGATGAACACAATGGTATGGTCCATTTTACTTAATTCCTAATATTTAATTAAGTATTCTTTAGTTTATTGTTATAATGTCCTTTTAAGATTATGGGGTGTTACACATGTACTCTTCATTCTTTGCATTAAAACATTTGTGAGAATGATTTGGGAAGAAAGAAATTTGAGAGCATTCAGATCATAATGGAGAAATGGTGATGAAATATGGGATATGCTAAAGTATCGCATTAGGAGAGACTTGTTTACTTCTATATATCAGTTTGATTGCTCCTTCTCTGCTGACTAGATGTCACGTTTGTTGTAATTTGTATCCTTTTTGTATGTTTGTAGTGTTCCTCTGTGTGTGGCACTTTGGATTTTTGCTCAGTGTTTTTTCGTATGCTTTGCCTTTTAAAAAATGTGCTAGGGGTTCACTTCAACCCCACTTGCCTTGCCCAAAAAAAATCAATACTTTGAAAAATTCTTTTGTTAATGTTATATAAAAAATCTACTTATTGTCAGTTTATATTATGGGAACTCAAAATAGTTGTATCAAATTAAATAGTTATGTTATTAATCTAATGATAAATTTTAATTTCTTCAATTTATGGTACAATAGTACACAACAAAGGGTCATATTCAAGATCAGTGCTACTAGCAATCAAGAGAATCAAGTGCCACAACAAACACAAAATAAGGATAGCATAAATATTTCAAGTCATCTAGTTCGGATTAGGTGCAATGGAAATGATTCAAAGTGCACAATCATGTATGTCCGCAAAATAAACAACTTGTGACACCCCACGTCCGTTAATGTCACTCTTTAACAGAATGCATTAAGTTCAATGAAGCGTTATAGGTAAACAGAAACAGAACATCACAAGACAGATATATAAAATAGCAGCAGAAATTTAAAACTTTATTTTTCAACTGAAAACATCATGGTCTAAAAATCCAGTTACAACATCAAACGGAAATATTGGAAAAAAATACATCAAATATAAACATATGTCTTGCGCTAAAAACCATCAGAGTACATAAGTAAAAATCCATAGTCCCCATAAGTAGCCATAAACAAGTAGACAAATAGTCAAAGCGGTACATCGAAGAAAATCCAAATCCAAGAAAAAATAGAAGAGAGAGTCCTAGTGAAGCTTGAGCGCTCCCACCTTGAGAACCTGTGGGGGAAAAGAAGAGAGAGAAGGGGAAACAAAATGGGTCAGACATAAAGTCTGGCGATTCCAGTTATTTTTAGCATATAAATAAGTAATAGTATTATGACAGTCATATAAACTAGATGAGAGATAACAATATCATATAACAGTTATGAACAGGATGGACAAGATAAATAGAATAAACAGAATAGACTATGCTTCTCAAATACTTTTCTCTGCACCGACACTAGTATACCACATTAAGTGTTTTCCAGTTACCTAACAAGAACATAATGATCCCAACATAAACATAATGGTAAATTTAGGTGTACTTCTAGTAACGGGTTTTACCCCAAACAGGAATAACAAGTACCTAAACAGAAATAACGGGTGTTACCCCAACCAGAAATAACGGGTACCTAAATAGGACTAGATGTAAACTAATTACTACCCCCAACGATCAGCTCCCTGCCACGTAAATACCTATGTCCGCCCTACGATAGGGTGTATTACTTCCTAAAGTGGCAATCACTAGAAGGATAGAGACCTATTTATAGGTGTTATAGTGGCTTATTTTCCCAAGCAAGCCATACCCATGCACGCACATGTCTCCGTTGGAACGCACCATCAAAACACCTCTCCCCAAATGAACCTCTTATAATTAGCTTAGTAAGCGTGCCCTGGCCCATACCTAGTGTTGGGTCCCCTTTTAATACCAAAATGGGTTACTGACTAATGTGGGTCCCACACAACATACGACACAACCCACCCCTTAAGCTTGTATCTCAGACCAACTAGGATTTCCACAAGTTAAGTTTAATGGGTTTATAAAACCCCTCACATATTAAACAGATTTACTTAACCCTACAGATTCAACATATTTACTAAACCCCACCCATATATTAAACAAGCCATAGATAAATAGATTTATAAGTATATAACCCCCATAGATTTAATAGGTTAAGTTTACAGGTTAACAGTTATGCATAACCCCCAACATGTTTCATAAGTTACTTACAGTTTCATTTACACATTCCGCTTAATCTTAAATTAAGCCTACAGGTTTATATGCCCCAAACCACAAGTCATAATTCATAGTCTAAGATATGCCCCATATTTTAGTCATTCTTCACAGTATGGTTTATGCCCCCAAATCTCAGTCATGATTCATAGTACAAATTATGCTCCCAAATTACCATTCACATCTATTCCCAATTTAACCCAATTTCGTTCGTACGCATATCTTAGCGATATCGGCCTAGGCTCAAAGTAGCCTTGGCTATAAAAATAAAAAGGAATGAGAGAGAGGAACAGAATAGACATAAAACAAAATAAGCATATAATAACAGAGATGGGCATATGATATAGAAATAGACATATAAGAACTGAACATCAGATCAGCGTACATGAAATAACGAGACTGATTAGGTATGAATTAGATTCTTAACAGGTATAGGTTTAGAGCCAGATTTATCAACATGTCAGGATTACTTGTTAAATGTTTATATCTAAAAATAACATGAACTCACAGAGACTGGATCTAAATAAAATAGAATGATATGTTGAAGTTGTAGAAGAGATACGTATACGCCGCTGTTGAAGAAAAATAGGCTAATTCAATCCAAGCTCGGGCATCACCTCATTGTCTCCATTGTTTTATGTGAATAAAACAATAGAAATGTTGTCCTATATATAGCTTACTGCCAACGAATCTCGCTCGGAAACAAGTCCAGGTTCAAAAAAATGAACCTGGGCAGGTTTGGGGTGGGTCGACCCTAGGGTCGACACACACTTGAGTGGATCAAGCCATGGGTCGACCCCCTTAGGGGGTGGGTCGACCTCCAACAGGTCAAAATCACGCGTTTGACTCCCACATTTGATTTTGAATATTTTTGAAATTATGGTTTTATTTTGTTGATACATATTTCTCTTATATGTATACAAACTTCTAACCTTAATATCTTCTTCATACGATGTCCGTTTAACCCAAACTCGGAGTCTATCTGAACGAGAATTCCGAGACGAAAGCAATGGTACAGTCCGTTTTACTTAATTCCCAAAATTAGATTAAGTATTCTTTAGTTTATTGTTTTAATGTCTTTGAAATTACGTGGTTTACACAACTCAAAGTTGTGCAATAACAAGACAACAAAAATTGCACAATATAGAATATTTGAGGTCAGGCCCAAATAAAAGTAAAGAAAGTACATGGTAGCAAGTATATAAGCATACAGATAAGGCAGTTCTCAAAGCTTGCAACAACAGGCACAAAGAATGCCAATGCAACATGCTTAAAGAACATATCAAATTAGAATCAATGCAGCAAATCTACAGGTACATACAAACAACACGAGGAAACCGCTAGTGTGAAACACATAAAAAGTGGATGTTAAACAAAGGCACAAATGCACTCAACACTAAAATGAAGATTTGTTTAGAATAAGCTTGAGATTTTAGTATGAAAGAAAACCTTATCTATTGACGGCAAAAAATGTCGTAACACCTATATATTCTTAATTACTTAAGAATATCATTTCTCGTGGGAAAATTAAGTGTAGAAAGCAGTAAAAGATCCTTAATTACTTAGTAAAATCATTTCGTGTAGGAAAATTAAGTGCAGGAAGTGGTAAATAATACAGAGATTTATAGTGGTTCGGTTCATGAGGGACCTACGTCCACTTTGAAGGAGTTTGCTGATATTTTACTCACAATAATGAGTTACATGCATTTAACTTCATCACAGCATTCGTTTACAAGTGTTTCCATGTATTTGGAGTCATAGTAGTCATATACTAAGCCTTGGAAAAAAGTGATTTTATGCTTCTTCTTACTTAAGAACTAGGCTGCCATCAATGAGTTCTTAGATCTTGGAGAGATGTCAAATCATAAAAAATCCAACTCTTGTGAAGAATGAGCAAGGTACTATTTATAGGTAGTGCGTTAGGTGGTAGTAGGTGAGATTTGGGGACAATAGCATAAAATTGCATCACAGAAACGCGCACACCAAAAAATCTCATCACACGATGTTTGTAGGCAGAAAATCGCAGCCCACGTATGGGATGCGTTACGCCGTCCCTGAGCTCGTCGCATCATCAGGGTGTGATGGCATCGCACAAGAGGATGTGATGACATCGCATCCAATGGATGCGATGGCATCGCACCTGAGGGATGTGGGTCGTTGCATCCTGATGGATGCGGTTATATCGCATCTTATGGGATATGGTTGTATCTCATCCTACAGGATGCGGTTGTATCGCATTCTGAGGGATAGGATGATATCGCATCCCAGGGGATGCGATACCTTTGCATCTGTAGGATGCGATACAACCGCATCCTATGCGGTGCGATGGAGGTAAGGCAATGCGAAGGAGGCAAGGCGATACGAGTGATGTGAGCCATGTGATGCATGGTGAGTGGGTGTGCGGCAACGTGGAGGGAGGCGAGGCGTGTGATGCGTTGGAGCCATGTGCCGCGAGGCAAAGTGATGCGAGCTAGTATAGGATGATGCGATATGCTCATTTTGAGGAGTTGTGAGGCTATCGCTCGATCGATTTCTTTTGGACTTGAATCTTTAATGTTTTGGCGACACTTTGAGCTTTAGTGCCACGTGATGGGTCAAGTGGATCTTGTATACTTTTGGGAACCGGACTAAATAACGATCAATATTTCCCCCCCAGAGTACGTCTTGTCTCGACATGATGTATTTTGATTGAAAAATTGTCTTTGTAAAATGAGAAATCTCTAAGCTATTGAATACTTGGTTACGATTATCCCGTTGAGCGTTTTGAGGATTATGATTCACCGGTAGCTCTTTTGAACATCTAAATCCTGTTTACTTACGAAATTAAATGCTATTTTCGACTCCTATTTACATTGTGACGTAGACTAGTCGTTGTCTGTGTGGTGTCGCGTGCATGCTCACACGCTTTTGTGTGGTTTTTGGTGATGCGGTCGAGCTTTGGAAATAAAGTACAAATAGTAAATGTGTTGTAGATTTACGACTATGCGAGCGAGATTCCAAGAAGTGATATCGAGCCGTGGATTCGATCGCTTGTCGTACGTTCTTGAGTCAGTTAACTCACGAGGGCCCCGTTGGTTAACGAATTGAATCGGCATCGACTATCGTGATGTCGAAAACTCGTGCGCATGGTCAAATCTGGAAACATGAGTCAAAAATTTCTAGGAGTTCAGAAATTTCATTCAAGGACATTCATTGCTTCGGTGAATGTACACGCACGTGCATGCAAATATGGATATGCGAGTGTTCGAATGAAACATAACCATGTGTGTGTACATATGTGGTCACTCAGGTTATGTACAAAATGAGGGTAGTATATATACATACATATGTATCGTGTGTGTGTGTCGCATCGCGTCCCGATAGGGGATGCGAAATTTGGCATTAGTGGGATGCGAGACTTCGCATCCCTAAAGGTTTGCGATTTCCTCACATCGCCTAGGGGACGTGATGCGATTGGAATGGGCCAAGGCCCATTCCCCGTCTTCCCTACAAAAACCGGATACTCCTCTCCTTCACACTTTTCACATCTAAGAACTTGGTTTTTCCCCAATTGGACGAGCCTAAATTTGAATGCAACAGGTGGAACCCGAATCATTAGAATGTTTCTTTAGATGTAAGAGTATCAGCCGGAGTTGCATTCGAGCTCGGGCGAGTTGGATTCGAGCTACTAGGGTTGAAATTCGACGCTCAAAAGAGCTTGAATTTGACTCTAATGGCAATAGAGATTCATGGAGGAGAGGAAGGAACAAATGGGAGGAGAAGAGGAAGAGGGGGAGGAACACATCATCTCCCCCTCGTGGCGGCTTCTCGCATTAGGTTGGATATGGGATGTTGCTTCCCTTGGATGCGAGACTCCGAATCCATTGGATGCAGGCTCCATGTCCTTTGGTTGCAAGGAAATCACATCCTTCGGATGCGAGAGAATCGTATCCTGGTGATATGAGAAAATCGCATCATGTGGATGCGAGGAAATCGCATCCTTTGGGTACAAGGGAATCACAACCTGTGGGTATGATCTCACATCCTATGGATGTGAGATTTCACATCCTGTGATGCAATTTCCTTGCATCTGATGGATGCGAATTCTTGCATCGATAGATGTGGATCCTTGCATTCAAGGGATGCAGGAAATCACCAATGGGATGGATGCGATGCGAGATTTTTGTGGAAAGTTAAGATGCAGGTTTTTGACTTCAGGGAGGGATGCGAAAAACTAATGGTCTAGGGGGTGCGATCTTCGCATCCTATAGACCCAATGTTTTTCGAGCCTTTCCCGTCTTAAGTGCATCAGGCTATTTCCGTTGAAAAGCTTGAACCCCGACTTCTCGACTATCGGACTTGTGTTATTTTCGCGATGCTTCACAATTGACTGGGACGTAGGTTTTGCACATAAGGTTTAGAGCATATAACTCGGACCATGGACAATAACATCGGGCATTAGTTTTGTTTCCCAGTTTCGATCGCAACGTGGTCGTTACTTGATGTGAGTTCGATGTAGTCGGTTGACGACACGATGGTTACAATTTAAAGAAATAGTGATCGTCATTATATCCCTAATCTATTTATTATAATCATATCATTATCACACTTCACTGCACGTTAGATGTTAGTTTGCACGGATACGAGGGGTATGGGTTTTAAATGCAAAGTCTAATGTAACTATGTTAAAAAGTATAGCTAGCAATGGAGATAAGGTCTGAAACTCAACATTATTTTGAAGTTGAAGCTTCGCAGTACTCACCGCCCCAGTCTGACTCAACTAATAATATTAGTTCCGGGGACAACAAGCTTGAGACTCCACCCACTCCCAGGCTAAAGGTTTGTTGAAAATGCCCGACTGCGGATTGCAGTTAGAAGAACAACAGGCGGTCGAGCACTTGACTGAACCGTCAGTGCCGGAGGGGGCTACTATAGTAGAGGAGAATCCTAAGGAGGAAAACATTGACATCGAGAGATGTGATTCCCCTGAGGCTCCGGATACGATGGCAGGCATGGTCATTATTGACAACCCACCGGATTCGGGGCCTTCAAGTGTGGATAAAGTTGCCTTGAGGTGCATTTATGCAAGGTTCATCATACCTTGGACCGAAGTTCGAGTTCCCGAAAAGGAGGAGAAGGGGCACGCTTTGCGAGAAGGGTACAATACTTGGAATAGTCATATGTGCATTTTTGTGTGCATGCCCCCATCTTATGACTTCGTACGAGATATGTTGTGTTATTTCCTCTTAGTGCCTACGCAGCTTCACCCAAATGGGTATGCCTTCCTCCTTGACACCTTCCATTTGTTTAAAGAGTACCTTCATGCGAAACCCACCAGAGAAGGCATCTGGTTCTTGTTTTAGATTATGCGAAGAATTGACAACGCACCTTCTTTATACTACCTGGAGGCGATACACAACACCTAATTCATCGAAGGTTCGTGGAGCAGACTCGACATGTTTAAGCACGAGTGGTTCTTCGTCCGCTGTCGCCTGGGATTTGCGAGACGTTGGTTGGAAGGAAGTAAGTATATGTGACTGCTTCTAGTTTGAAGTTTGCTGAGTCTCAGGCTTCATGTTAATCTTGAATTCCTATAACGGAACTCCCTCCGACGCCAAAGGGTATTATGAACTGGGGATGTGTTTCGCAGTTGAGAGCTATCTCGAAGGAAGTTTGCTCCATAGAGAATATTTTGGATGAGGAGACTCTTCGTTGGATGGGCTTGCTCCCCCCAAAACATACGATGTTTTGGGCAGCTACTACTGGTAAGGGGACGGTGGAGCCTATGCGAGAAGGGAGTTCTCCGAGCCGCAAATGGAAATCACATCTTGTCGTGACTAAGCAACAAAATCCACAAAGACTCAAGAAGGAGCTAGTAAAAGCGGCACTGGTGGTATGGATACGACTATTGGATAAGAAGGTCTACCGTGTACCCCTGTCCTATACACGAATGTTGATACGGGGATAGGAGTGTCGATGAGGCTGGTTTCCCCGGTGACTACCTCTGGGACCACCACGTCGTTGTAGCGAGTGGACCAGTTCAAGGGGTTGGATGATGTACCCATGGATATTTCTCCTTCTTGGTCCATTAGCACAAGTTTCGGAAGTTTAACCTTAACTGTTAGGGTGATAACTCCTCCAAGCGGGCCTCAATCTGGTCTGTAGAGAGCAACACTTAGGGCACACACTCATAAACACTGCATAACACAACATTTGTTTATGTGCGTAGAGTGCTTAAGTCTAACCTTGAATCTGCTTTGTGCAGGTGAAATGGTTATGAAAGCATTGGTGGCAGACATCAAGTTCATGGGTCAGGAGGCCAGCGGCCGTAAAAGAGCTCCTTTATGAGTAGTTTCAAGAAAGGGACTGATCTACCCCTGTCTTCTCGCTCTCGCAGCTGGGTCGATGTTCATCAATACCCAAGACGCTCAAAATCCCCACTGCCTCTTCGAACGTTGGGGACAGATTCAAGGCTTGAGACTAGGGGCACAAGGTCGCAAGCTTCGACATCTCTTCTTCCTGCTCCGTCGGCGGTGCTTATTCAGAGGTCCACTAGTCAAGTTGCACCGTCGGTAGATCGCTGAATATTGAAGATGGATACGTCAAGTAGATAACCAGAAGCCTTGCATCTCACTCCCGAGGAGATGATAGCCATCTTGAAGGAGCGATTCCCGAATCACTACTTTGCTGATTTGAAGTGGGTTCCAGACATCAGCCCAATCCCTTGTGAAAACACTGATTCTATATGGATAAAAGTATATGCTGCCTATCACCAAGCCAAAGAATTCAATAGGTATGTGGGGAATCTCTCGGAGCTGATCCAAAACAAAAACATGCAGCTACAGAATTATGAATTGGTTGTCAAGGCTTAACAGGAAATGTCCGAAACTGGGATGAAATATTGAGTGAGATACATCTCTAGGGTGCCACTATTTTCACGTATGTTTATGACATAATTGAGCTCTAACTATCTATTGTTGGAATAGGTGAACTGAAAGAGTAGTACGAGAGGCTTGATGGGAAGGCAAAGCATGCTAGTGAGACATTCAAAGAGATAGTGGCTTCGTTGATGATAGAGAAACACACAGCTTAAAAGGGAAAACTCTAAGCTAATATAGGAGAATACCCATTTGACTAAGGAAAATGAGAGGGTATTCCATCTCCAAACACACAACGAGGCCTTGGGGAAGTAGAACGAAAGGATGAAGGCTGAAAATGTAGAGATCGGGAGGCTCATGAACGAATACGTCGAGCTAAAGAGGTAGATGGAGGAGGCCAAGAAGGATAAAGAAAAGGCCGATGGAACCACCATGGAGGTGTTGACTCAATTAGATGGTACAAGGGCGGAACACCAGATGGAAGTGGAGGAGCTCAGGAATGCAGTTGAGGATGTCCCAAATCAAGCAGAGTTGGACCTAGAGCCGTATGTCTGGAATATGTATGTAAAGTTGCTCAAGTATCATGGACTCTCATGGATTGAGGATTATCCCAGGACATTGGTTCAAGTATGGGAGCAACTGATGAAGTTTGAGGCCGATCTCCAGGAGGTGGATGCCATAGATGAAATCCAATTCATGTTCTCTCACTGGATGAGAAGGAGCGCTTGGTGCTGCAAGAGGAAAGGCGGTTGCTAAGAGATGATGCTCAGAAGGAAAAGGAGGTAGAGCTTGTTACTAGAAGGAAAGACGGTGGCCACTGATAGTTTGGTAGTGGCCTACGAGTTTAATGGAGGTATTTCTTCACAACAACAAGTTGTTCCATCCATCCCTACAACTAGCTCGCAAGTCCCAGCCCCCGCCACAACCGAGTACAATCCCGATCAGCCAGGGTTGGGATTGAAGAGTTTCACTCAAGCGCAGGTGGAACCATTGCGCCAGCCATAAGTATGCCTCAAGTGGTGGTAGGTAAAGTCATATTCTCATGGATGCTTAGAAGTATAGTAACATGGAGGTGAACTAGGCCAATAAGCCTTTCTCTTGGTCGTGCAGGTCCCTCCAGAGCAGAGGTGACAATAGGTTTTGACCTGAAACGGCTTGGGCTGTCCGAAATAGGAATGGAAGGTTTTGGGGAGCAGCCGGGCGAACACTACGCCATAAATGGCATAATGCAACACAAAAAAATTGTTGGCACAAGCCCAGGAAATGTTTGCATAGGTCCTTGGGAACACTTTTAGTGCGATGAAATTTTCACCATTGCTGCAGACATTAAAGGCAACATTTTGACTATCTAAGGCAAAATAACAAATATTGTTGTAATAGAACCCTATTTGGGTCTATAGCAACATCATTAGGTGTCTGTAGCAACATTCCAAAAATGTTGCTATAGATATTTACATTAATTATATATATATATAACTAAAAGGAGAATTAAATGCTACTACACAGAATTAAATATTCAAATAGTATTTTATTCAAATTTTTTTTTCAACATTTGAAATAGTACATATTTCCATCTCTACTATTTACAGTTCACTGTTAATGAAATTGTTAATCTAATATACAGATGTTCCTCTCTACATCACCCAGTTCACTCATTACATATGCAGTTTCAATTTATATAGACACTGACATTAACAAATATATGATGAGCCGAAGGCAAGCAGAATGCCGAGTCGAAGGCATGCTGAGCAGCGAGTCTGGGCACAACGTCGACGGGGGTCAAGTAGGTACCTCCCGATTCATCCAATTTTGGAAGACTAAGCCCTCTTTGAAACACTGCACACCAAGTCCATCATCACCCCAAGCCTTAAACAACAACAACAAATATTAAACTTGCTCCACGTCTTCAATTTAACTAGCTCCACGTCTTTAGCAAATTGATAACCTACTTGATAAATTGTAGAAAAATGCATAGATCCGTAGTCCTCGTTTGCCAAATAAACAAACTTGTTCAAACCCAACTACCACCGACGACTTAATTTTTCATTTTTTCGGTTTTCAAATACTTAACTACTCCATAGATGACTGTGCCTCCAACAAACAACAAAACAGTTAGAGTGAAGTATGGATACAATATTTTCACAAAAATTGTCCCATTCATCTGGAGAAAACTTGAAACGTTGCACCATCATGCATAAAAAGATGAAAGAGTCACAAAGTTGTAAAAATCATTGAACTATATAACTAGAAAGATCTCGGTATATTTACTACACATTTTGATACTTAAATGTATAATGAAAATGTATACCACAGTGACACATACAGATACATTTTCTTTTTCCATTTAACAAATTCCAAAAATTAAAATAAAAAGAAAGGATTCATAACATAAATGATATAAGTTCGGTTTATTCATCTAAATAAATAATGAATGGATAATAAAACCTGAAGAAGAAAGCGCATTACTCTCAACAAAAATCAACAAACCAAGCCCCAACCAAGTCAAAAGAAATGTGTTCTCATTTCCATTGGTTCCTAATGAATTTCCACTCTCTTCTTTTGTAAAAGAAGGCTTTAAAATTTGATTTCGTCAAATGGCTTCTTTCCCATGTTTACTGTTGTTCATCTTTGTTATTATTCAGTTTGAATCCGAAGTAGTTCCAAACCAATTTGTCTTTTTCGCTGCTTTATCTAATAGATCATTGTTATTGGCTGAATCATGGAGTTTGGAATTTTTTACCTGTATAACAATCTCCTGAAAAGAGACATCCGCCTGCGACTTACCACCGGCTGTTTCTAGGTCTTTGTCAGAATAGGAACCTTAATATTTCTCCAATGTTGCCAATTTGATAATATTTCACTAGTCAGAATTAAGGTAGCGGATTAATAATGAAAATTAGGGTTACGAATGATTTTGGAAATTTGGGGGAAAAATGAAAAGGAAAGCGGGTGAATGAAAATAAAAGTGGAAAATATAAATGCCTGTGATTGGATCAACGCGTGGTGTATGGATTGATGAGGTGTCATGTTCTCCAATGTGCGATTATAAAAGTTCAATGTAGGATTTACCTTGGTAGATTGACGTGGATCGCCATGTAGAATATGTAAAGATCTTGTAACGACCTGGAATTTTGGGGCCAATTTAAAATTTTTATTTTAGAAATTTTAATGGGGTTTAATGTTTAAAAAAATTTATTTTAAATAATAACGACTAGAAATTTATTTTAAAATGAATAAATTTAATTTAATTATAAAAGGAGTTTAAAACAGCACTGCAGTTTGAAAATTTGATTTTAAACTTTAACTGAATGTACAGGATTCAAAATAAATCGGATTTCAGTAAAACCAGAAATATTTAAATCTGTTCATCAATATCTTTCTAACGAATCTGAAAAACTGAAATTTCGTTTTAAAAATCAAAAGTTATGGCCAGTTCAAAATTTAGAAAAGTCGCTGTAGAATTTATATATTTTAATTAAATATATTGGCCTAGAAAATAGTCATTTTTCAAACAACCTCAGTTTTCGACGAAACCACTTTTGTTGGAACCGGAATGTCAAATTATTGCTAGATTTCAATTTTCATAATTTTTCGAATTAATATGTGAGCGTGGAAAAGGAAAATGTGTTTTGACTGTTTCAGTCAAATTTAATCGACTTGAAAATGACCATTTTTCAAACAGTCTCAGAATTCAACGAAATTAGTCTCGTTAGGACCGTATCGTCAAAACATAACCAGAAATAATTTTTCTGTAATTTTTAGAGTCCGAATGTATCCCCGGCAATTTAAAATGTACGTTTGAATTTAATAATTAACCGATTTATAATTAAATTTAAAGAAAAACATATTGTAACAGCCGAATTGGATTACGAAACATATTCCAATGTGTCCGGGATGTGGGTATTTAGCTAGGGGCGTCATTCGTTTGGTTCGATTCGGAGTTAGTTACAACGAACAAACATTTTCTTGAATTAAAATAAATAAATAGAAAAAAATACGCCCATAAATACTGTTGAAATACGGCCCCAATACGAAACCCTATTTTCCCAATACCCAGGCCGCCGTATACATATATTGAATGGCCACCATCATCCGATTTTAATCCCCTAATTTCTACCAAATCCTCTCGAATTAGAACTCAACCACATAACCAAATCAAAGAGCAAATCGAAGGCTTCAAAATAGTACGGTGATGATCGGGTTTCGGGTACTGGAGTGGCCAAAATCGGCCTGGGAAGTCGCGTCGGTTGCAGGTGGTTTGTGGACCCTAGGGGGCGGCGAGTTAGGGCCCACGCCTAGGATCGGACGGCGACGCCAAGGAGAGGCCGACGGAGTTCCTTGATCGGAGGCCGATGGCCCTAGGGAGGAGCGACGATCAGATTTTTTCTTTGGAGTGTTGGGTTCCTGTAATCGATGGTAGAAGAAGGAGCGGCCTTTGCACATGAAATGTAACTAGTGTGAACCTTATTTAATTAATTATTTATTAATGAAATTCAATGTTTAAATCGCGATAACTTTTGCAAACTGAAAAAGAATCGAACGATTTTCGTTGCGTTGGGCTCGTGAAATCCAGATCTACCTTATGGAGCTTATTAGGACTGAAAACGGGCAAGTCAAAAATTCAAAGAAATTTCAGATCTGAATTGTTCGGTGAGATTTCTATTTTTATTTAATAATTAAAATTTAATTATCTTTTATTGTTTCAATTCCATATATGTATGTTAACTGAATTCAATTCTGTGATGTATGATATTGTATTTATTGTTTGTTGATGATGAGGATTGTTGTGGTATGTGTTAATTAGATTATATTAAGCAATTTTGTATTAATTAGATTATGTTAAACAAATTTAACACTTTGTCAATTAGATTTTGTTAAAACATTCTTTTGCAAATTAAAGAAAAGTTTTTTGAGTACCATTCTTTTCAAAAATAAGAAATCATGTTTTATTGTCAAATTTGTTTGTTATTGAAATAAGAGATAACATTTTGGTTAAAAACATAAGTATCGAAATGGAAAAAAAAATCACATTTTTGTCAAAAACATGTTATTGAAACTAATCGAACATTTGTGTTAGAATATTTAGAATATAAAAAGATTATAAATAAAAGATTTTAATAAAAAGATTTCTTTTTTATTTTCACTTAAAGAATTATAATATCACTTTGATATGAAATGTCACATAGAACTATAATATCATTTTAGTTATGAAATGTTGAATAGGATTAAAATAACATTTTGTTTATAAAATGTTAATGAAAATAAAAAGGACATTTTGTTTATAAAATGTTAATGAAAATAAAAAGGACATTTTGATTATAAAATGTTAATATGAGTTAAAATTACCTTTTTGTCAAAAAACTGATTTATGAAATAAAATTACCTTTTTGTCAAAAGAAGGATTTGTGAAATAAAATTACATATTTGTCAAAAGAATGAAGATGAAAGTCTCATTTTTGTAATAAAAAAAAAAGAAAATATAAAGAATGAATGAAATACTCCATTTTGTTAAAACATGCATATTGAAAATGAAATACTCCTTTTTGTTAAAACATGCATATTGAAAATGAAATACTCCTTTTTGTTAAAACATGCATATTGAAAATGAAACACTCCTTTTTGTTAAAACATGTATATTAGAATGAAATATTCATTTTTGTTAAACAAGATTATCATTCTGATCAGTTATACTAAGAATAAAATATCGTTCTTAATGTAAAATGTACATTAAGATAGAAATACCACTTTTGTTAAAACTTAATTAGTGAAATAAAAATTACATTTTTGTTAAAACACAACATTTATGTTAGAATTTAAAAAGGACATTTAAGTTAGAATAAAAACAACATTTATGTTAGAATTAAAAAGAGACATTTATGTTGGAATTAAAAAGAACATTTTGTTGTAGAATGTTACATTGGAATAAAATATCACTTTACTAGCATATGTTAGGTTAAATAAAACATGTCTTTATAAATGTAAAACTTGGTATGACAAATAATTTCTCTTTTATTTTTTCATTAGAAATGTAAACAAGGTTATGAAGATAAAAGACCATTTTTTTATTTGTCATATATGAACACTGAAGTTATTGAAAATAAAGTTCACTTTTTATTTGTCAATTGAAACTTAGAACTTGTTACAGAAATAAAATATACATTTTGTTAGAAATGTTGTACACAAATAAAAGGTACATTTTGTCAGAAATGTCATACATGATTAAATATACACATTTTTCAAGAAATGATACTTTAGAATTAAAACATGACTTTTGTTAATGATGTTCATATAGAATTAACATTTTTTGTCAAAAATTGATTAATGAATAGAATTAACATTTTTGTCAAAACTTGATTAGTGAATAGTAGAAACATTTTTGTTTAGAAATGTTAAATATGATAAAAGAGCCATTTTGTTCACATTAAAAAGATTAAACAAAATAATCACATCTTGTTTACATTAAAAAGAATTAGGAAAATTTGTCATTTTGTTGCATTAAAAAGAATTAGACAAATTTATCAATTTTGGTCATTTTAAAAGAATGAATTGGAAACGTTCATTTCGCAAATTAAAAGAATGAGTTAAAATACATATTTTTGATCATTTAGAAGGATTAGTTAAAAATATACATTTTGTTTATCAGACAAAAATTTACATTTTTGTTTATTTAAAAAGGATTAGACAAAAGTTTACATTTTGGTTAGTTTAAAGGGATTAAACAAAAATGTCATTTTGATGTAAATGTATATATCAGTATTTATATAATAGAGGAAATATCATTTTAATGTAAATGCATACATTAAGATTTGTATGCATAATGAAAATACCTTTTTAATCGAAATGTATACATTAGGATTATATTAAAAAGGAGTATATCATTCTAAGGTAAATGCATACATTAGAATTTGTATGCAAACAACAATGACATATATGTTTATTATAAGATGCCATTATGTTAATTATAAATGTGACATTAGTTTAAAATGACACTTTGTTTTAAATTGTGTCATTAGAATAAGATGACATTTTATTATCATTTGTCATTAGAATTAAAATTTTAGATTTTTTTGTTGTCATTTGTTCGCAAGAAAAGAATTGAAATATATGTCTATGATGTTGAAACGTGTGGTGTGTTAAATATAATGTTTAGTATTTTCAAGTTTGAATATTACACTTCCATTTACAAGTTACCCGACTTGTCTATGTGATTAGGACAATAATTTTTATACATCGCCTAAGTGCACAAATAATTTATTATTTCGTTGATGGATGAATTCCCACACGGGTATTGGGATGTTATTGGATTCACACTAATCCCAATATTTAGTTATCTGTCAATCGATGGATTGACAGTCTGTGATGAGCGTTAGTTATTTACTTTAATGCTCACACAGTTATAAATTCCACTTTGGTCAACATTTGGATGCTTAATAATTATTTGTCATGCTTGTTGATTTCATGCAATATATGGTTGTTGATTGAGTCACATTCCAATAAAGAGTATTCTAGAAAAAGAATATTTTAGAAAATATATTTTTGAAAAGAATATTTTAGAAAAAGAATATATTTTGGGAAAATATATTTTTATTGAAATAAACTAGTTATTAACTAGAATAAATCATAAAATTTAGATTTAATGAGTTTTCCAATTTGTTAAGATTTAATTGAAGTTAAATTAAATAAATTGGATTTTGGGTTTGTCGTGAATAGTGTCTTAAATAACACTGTTCTTAAACCCCATATGAAAATAATAATCTTTTAATTTAGATTATTAAAGTTTTCATTGAGTAATTGAAATACGATGAAATGTGAGTTGGGTTTATTGTGAACTATGTTTTTAAGGGACATGTGTTCTTTAACCCAACTGACAGTGAAAATATGATTTTGGAATTTATAAATCTTTTATTTAGATTTAAATGGGAATTTTCCCAAAAGTAAAGTTTTCCAATTTAATATATTAAATGGGAATTTGATGGAATTCGAATTAATTATAACCGAGATAAGCTTCTTTAAAAGAAGACCGATACTACATATGGAATTTAAGAGGCTTTGCCGTTATTCCATTTATATTATTGGTCAAATACAGAAATTTATAACGATTATATGTTGATTTGTTTTCTGTGAAGATTCCATATTTTATGGAAGACGATTTTGGGTTTACCGTGAACTATGTTTTAAAATGACATTAGTTCTTTAACCAAGTTAAAGATAAGATTAATTTCTTAAATTTAATTAATCATTGAATAATGAATTGTGATATTTAAACCAAATTGGGTTCTTAATAAATGTTTAAAAGTAAGATTTAAGAATAATTTAAAGAGTTTCTCTTTGATAAAATAATGTGAATATTTTATTTAAAAGAATATTCTGAATTGGAATGAGACGTTGGATGTGCTTTTATAGTACTTGATTTTTAATTATAAATACGTGAGTTATTCGGGAAGACCGGGTTTAACCCATTCCGAATAATTACTACGACGATGAAGAGTCGAAGATGCAGACAGTGTTTGAAGACCGACGATCTTCACATCGAATGGATGTGTTTCTACAGAGACCCTGATGGGAGTAGCTACCTTGAAGGGGCTTCAGTGGTGGCCGTCCGGACTATTGTTGATTGATTCGGATTTGGTTTTCGCTCAGACCCAGAGCATAAGCTAGTAAATGGATGCGTGTCTGACATTGGAGTTCGTTCCATGTGAATTTAAATCGATTTCTGTTAATGTATGTCTGTTTGGTGGTGGAGGATTTATTCTCTGCTCAACACCCTGGTATATATTAATAGTGATTGATCGCATGGCGTAAATTGTCAATGTGGCACGCCAAGATGCAAATGATCAAGGCTTTTGTTGAAAAGCAGGGCCTTGTGGGATGATCAAAGTATAGCCTATTACGGCCTAACTTTGTGTATATCGTGACTTCGCGAACCTCACACCCCGGTATGAGTCAAAAACGGGATATGGACCGTAGGGAGTGCACACGTTTCTTTCTAGCTAGTGGTAGTGTCAGTGCTTTAACACGGCCCGGCATTTTACTAATGTGGATGATGGATTTTGAGGCACCTCGGATTTTTATAGGCCGATAGTGGTCATATTATAGGTTCAAAGGAACCGGGAAGCGTGTGTTCAGGCATAACTAATCCATTGCCGATAGGCGGGGACCGGCCCTACCGCATCCAAGGGTTCACTGCGGTGGATCCTGAGGCATTTGCTAGCGTGTCTCGAATCGGAGAGGAGCTTGCCCCTAGCCTCAACTCATGATGGAAATCCAATTTCCAATACGACCTTGCGGTTTTGATTGTAGAACTAGTATGGCGACATAGTAGGATGGGGTATTATGCCGTCTATGATTAATACATTATGATTGAAATTGTTTTTGAAATATATATACCCATACATATACACACCAACACTAAATCCGTTTTATCGTATCAAGCATCTTTGACCATTATAAGGTAAAACCCTATCCTCCGGTTTGCGTTGCATTGTGTGATGGGACTTGGGTCTTATAATGGTTTCATTTTTTCTAAAAAGCATTGCGTTGTTTAACGATTTAACTTATTTTATCCACTGGCAATCCAAGGGTGTAAACCCGTTCCGCGTTAGCGACGTGGTCCTATGATTAGCCTTTTTATTAGATAAGTCTAGTTAAGATTTCTCATACCGGTCCCATGACTGACTCGTAGTTTGTGTCACTGGCAAACTCGGGTGCCCATATTTTCCACACGGGCAGTCGAGTAGCTTTTTGCAGATAAATTGACAGAATCCTGGCTTACAGCTGAAGCGGTACTCAGAAAGCTCTGTATCCGTGTATTCCTCTCAATTGTATATTTATATTATTTTCCGCTGCTATTTACATGTAATTTGAAACTCTGATATTATTGTATTTCTATTTGTAATAAATATTCATACTCTATTATATCTTGTACTCTGATGTAATTGTTGTAATCAACAATAAAATGTTCTTCAGTTGTGCTCTAATGTGTATTGTTCTCAAAGCTATCCAGCCTTTCCTTTACTGGGAAGTTTGGGTCGTTTCTGTTGGTATCAGAGCTTTGGTTTACAGAGCTCGAGGACAAGACACATTAGAACCGAACGAAAGAATTCATCAGAGATTGGATTTGTAATATCCAATGAGAATAACTCATTAGAGATGGGATCAGTAGTATCCTAGAACGAGTGTGAAGAGTATTATTTTCTAAAAAAAAATGAAAACAAATTTAGTTTTGATAATTTTATCTTAAAATACGTATTTGAGTATATTATTATTTTAATGTGGACAATCGAGTATATAAAGGTTTCGAATATACGAGTAATTAACGGATATTCGAAGTTTTAATATACTGGATAGGTATAGAATCACACTCTAGTCGCCCGGAGGTAATTCTGGTGATGGGTCGACCATCACCAATATTTATGTTCGAGTTTCGAAAGTGGAATATCTATATATTTCCATTGACTGGTATGAGAACCAACACTTAGTCAGTACACATTGCTGTGATTTGCACTAAAATATGATTTTTGGCTATATATAAAAGTTATATATATTTGAAAGTTAATTACCTAATTGATTGCTGGTTGTGATGTTTGATTTTTGGTTTAACTAACAAAATTATTGGAATGATAATTACTTTAACTAATAAGATTATTGAAACCAATAAATAAAATTTTAATTAAGTTGGTTAATTTAACAACTTTTTAGCTTCGTTCCTTTTCGAGGATGAAAAGATTTTAAGTGGGGGTGATTGAAACGACCCGGAATTTTGGGGCCAATTTAAAAATTTTATTTTAGAAATTTTAATGGGGTTTAATGTTTAAAAAAAATTATTTTAAATAATAATGACTAGAAATTTATTTTAAAACGAATAAATTTAATTTAATTATAAAAGGAGTTTAAAACAACGCTGCAGTTTGAAAATTTGATTTTAAACTTTAACTAAATGTACAGGATTCAAAATAAATCGGATTTCAGTAAAACCAGAAATATTTAAATCTGTTCATCAATATCTTTCTAACGAATCTGAAAAACTGAAATTTCGTTTTAAAATCAAAAGTTATGGCCAGTTCAAAATTTAGAAAAGTCGCTGTAGAATTTATATATTTTAATTAAATATATTGGTCTTGAAAATAGTCATTTTTCAAACAACCTCGGTTTTCGACGAAACCACTTTTGTTGGAACCGGAATGTCAAATTATTGCTAGATTTCAATTTTCATAATTTTTCGAATTAATATGTGAGCGTGGCAAAGAAAAATGTGTTTTGACTGTTTCAGTCAAATTTAATCGACTTGAAAAAGGCCATTTTTCAAACAGTCTCAGAATTCAACGAAATTAGTCTCATTAGGACCGTATCGTCAAAACATAACCAGAAATAATTTTTCTGTAATTTTTAGAGTCCGTATGTAGCCCCGGTAATTTAAAATGTACGTTTGAATTTAATAATTAACTGATTTATATTAAATTTAAAGAAAAACATATCGTAGCAGCCGAATTGGGTTACGAAATATATTCCAATGTGTCCGGGATGGGGTTATTTAGCTAGTGGCGTCATTCGTTGGGTTCGATTCGGAGTTAGTTACAACGAACAAACATTTTCTTGAATTAAAATAAATAAATAGAAAAAAATACGCCTATAAATACTGTTGAAATATTGCCCCAATACGAAACCCTATTTTCCCAGTACCCAGGCCGCCTTATACCTATATTGAATGGCCACCATCATCCGATTTTAATCCCCTAATTTATACCAAATCCTCTCGAATTAGAACTCAACCCCATAACCAAATCAAAGAGCAAATCGAAGGCTTCAAAATAGTACAGTGATGATCGGGTTTCGGGAACTGGAGTGGCCAAAATCGGCCTGGGAAGTCACGTCGGTTGCAGGTGGTTTGTGGACCCTAGGGGGCGGCGAGTTGGGGCCCACGCCTGGGATCGGACGGCGACGCCAAGGGGAGGCCGACGGAGGTCCTTGATCGGAGGCCGATGGCCCTGGGGAGGAGCGGCGATCGGATTTTTTTCTTTGGAGCGTTGGGTTCCTATAACCGATGGTAGATGAAGGAGCGGCCTTTGTACATGAAATGTAATTAGTGTGAACCTTATTTAATTAATTATTTATTAATTAAATTGTTTAAATCGCGATAACTTTTGCAAACTGAATCAGAATCGAACGATTTTCGTTGCGTTGGGCTCGTGAAATCCAGATCTACCTTATGGAACTGATTATGACCGAAACATGGCAAGTCAAAAATTCAGAGAAATTTCAGATCTGAATTGTTCGGTGAGATTTCTATTTTTATTTAATAATTAAAATTTAATTATCTTTTATTGTTTCAATTCCATATATGATAGTTAACTGAATTCAATTCTATGATGTATGATATTGTATATATTGTTTGTTGATGATGAGGGTTGTTGTGGTATGTGTTAATTAGATTATGTTAAGCAATTTTGTATTAATTAGATTATCTTAAACAAATTTAACACTTTGTCAATTAGATTTTGTTAAAACATTCTTTTGCAAATTAAAGAACAGATTTTTGAGTACCATTCTTTTCAAAAATAAGAAATCATGTTTTATTGTCAAATTTGTTTGTTATTGAAATAAGAGATAACATTTTGGTTAAAAACATAAGTAATGAAATGGAAAAAAAAATCACATTTTTGTCAAAAACATGTTATGAAACTAATCGAACATTTGTGCTAGAATATTTAGAATATAAAAAAATTATAAATAAAAGATTTTAATAAAAAGATTTCTTTTTTATTTTCACTTAAAGAATTATAATATCACTTTGATATGAAATGTCGCATAGAACTATAATATCATTTTAGTTATGAAATGTTGAATATGATTAAAATAACATTTTGTTTATAAAATGTTAATGAAAATAAAAAGGACATTTTGTTTATAAAATGTTAATGAAAATAAAAAGGACATTTTGATTATAAAATGTTAATATGAGTTAAAATTACCTTTTTGTCAAAAGAATGATTTGTGAAATAAAATTACCTTTTTGTCAAAAGAAGGATTTGTGAAGTAAAATTACATTTTTGTCAAAAGAATGAAGATGAAAGTCTCATTTTTGTAATAAAAAAATTAAAGAATGAATGAAATACTCCTTTTTGTTAAAACATGCATATTGAAAATGAAATACTCCTTTTTGTTAAAACATGTATATTAGAATGAAATATTCATTTTTGTTAAACAAGATTATCATTCTGATTAGTTATACTAAGAATAAAATATCATTCTTAATGTAAAATGTACATTAGGATAGAAATACCACTTTTGTTAAAACTTAATTAGTGAAATAAAAATTACATTTTTGTTAAAACACAACATTTATGTTAGAATTTAAAAAGGACATTTAAGTTAGAATAAAAACAACATTTATGTTAGAATTAAAAAGAGACATTTATGTTGGAATTAAAAAGAACATTTTGTTGTAGAATGTTTCATTGGAATAAAATATCACTTTACTAGCATATGTTAAGTTAAATAAAACATGTCTTTATAAATGTAAAACTTGGTATGACAAATAATTTCTCTATTATTTTGTCATTAGAAATGTAAACAAGATTATGAAGATAAAAGACCATCTTTTTATTTGTCATATATGAACACCGAAGTTATTGAAAATAAAGTTCACTTTTTATTTGTCAATTGAAACTTAGAACTTGTTACACAAATAAAATATACATTTTGTTAGAAATGTTATACACAAACAAAAGGTACATTTTGTCAGAAATGTCATTGTGACGGCCGGGAATTTCGCTCGATCCGAATCAGTCGTTAAACCGATCTAGACCGTTCGAAACCCCTGATCGTTTGAGAACAGGACAAATCAAAACATAAATAGAAGAACATTTCATTGTTATTACAACAATTCCATCAGATTCAAGAATATACAGAGTATAATGAATAAATTACATTCGATAAATATCAGAGATTACAATAAATTACATAGCAGCGGAAAATAATACAAAGCACAACTGAAGGTGATATACGGATACAGAGCTTTCCGAATATCATTCCAGCTGTAAACCAGGATCCTGTGAATATAAATCTGCAAAACCAAAACTACTAGCTGCCCGTGCGGAAAATAGGGACACCCAGAGTTTAGGTTAAAACAATAAACTCCAGGTCAGTCATGTGACTGGTGTGAGAACTAAAACAGTTATTTAAAACTTTACTTTAAAGATAGTAATTCAAGGGACCACGCCGTATAACACGGAACGGGTTTCCTCCCAAGAACACCAGTGCATAGAACAAACAGCGCGATGCTTTTTCGAAAAATGAAGCTATTATAAGACCCAGGTCCCATCACACAATGCAACGCAAGCCGAAGGATAGGGTTTTCCCTTATAACAGCCAAAGCATGCTTGATAAGTTTAAAACACATTATTTGATACTATTATAGGTGCATAGTGTCAAAACAATTTCAATCATAAATATCAATCATAGGCGGCATAGCTACCATCTACTATGTCGCCATACTAGTTCTACAATTAAAACCGCAATACACGTATTGGAAATTGGGTTTTCGTCATGAGTCGAGGCAAGGGGCAAGCTCCTCTCGGCTTTCGAGACACTCTAGCAAATGCCTCAGGACTACACACTCTGGACAATCCTGGATCTTCAGGGCCGGTCCTCACTTACGTTAGAGGATTAGTTATGCCTGAACACACGTTTCCCGGTCCTTACAGACCTAAAATCGAGGCGCCTCATCCAACAACCACAAAGGTGAAAAGTATATAAATGTCAGGGCTGGTAAGTCACTGACAACACCAAAGCTAGAAAGAAACGTCGTGCTCTCCCTGCAGTCAGTATCCCGTTTTTGACTCATACCGAGGTGTGAGGCTCGCGAATTCACGTTATACACAAAGCTACGCCACAAAGGCCATGCTTTGATCATCAACCACAAGACTTTGCTTTTCAACAGAAGCCTTGATCCATGCCACTCCGCATGCCACATAGGCAATTCATGCCATGCGATTGATATCTATCGATTTATAACCTCTAAGCTCGTATGTCTCAGAGAAGGGCGTTAAGCAAGAGAATAAATTCTCCGCCGCCAAACAGATATATATCTAACAGCAATCAATCAACATAGAATAAAATCCAATGTCAGACACACAATCCATTTACAAGTTCGTTCTGGGTCTGAACGAAACCGGAGGCACTTTCCTCGCATATCCATCGATCTCCAAGTACGTCTGGACGACCACCAACTGATTCCCTCATCTTGGGTGTACAACCCAATCAAGATCATCAGTAATCACCCAAACGATGTGAAGACTTCGGGTCTTCGACCACCGTCTTCATCTTCGACTTATCGTCGAATCGGTTATTCAGAATGGGTATAAACCCGGCCTTTCCGAACAACCCACGTATATTAAAAACAAATGTTACACAAACACATCATACGCCTCATTCCAATTCATTAGTCACTAACCGTAAATCAACAAGAGAACAATTTCCCAAACATTAACCGCGTAGGCCGAAACCAACATCAGATCAATATCCAGGAAACCATTCTTCTTAGCTAACCTACAACTAGTTTCTAAATTCCACATTCTTAGGGAAAGGTTCCCATTAGTTTTATCCAAGATAAATTCTTTAAAATTTATCCTTTAATCTTCCTTTGGATGTCGTTTCAAACCAAATTATGGTTTTCCAAACTAGTCGAGATTAGCTAACCATACCGAAGTTATTATTTATTTTATTTCCCAATCCCAACCAATTCATCCCATGAAGCAAAACTGGTAATACTCCATATCTAACACCATGGTGCGATCGGTAAGATTAATTACCATTTCACGTTCAAATCTAATTAAAGATTTATCAATCTCTTTGGAGCAAAACTGGTGGTACTCCATTCTCGCTTATTTCCCAAATTTGATAATTTAGATTATCAATTCACGTTTCAATCTAATTGCAGATTCATTAAAACTCCTTTTACTGGGTTAAAGAACTAATGTCATTTAAAACACAGTTCACGATAAACCCAAATCACATTCTATTTATTTATCGGGTTAAAGAACAAGTGTCATTTAAAACACTGTTCACGATAAACCCACGAATCAATTCTAATTCAATTCCAATCAAATATATTAGAAATTCCGATTAATTTAAAACCCCTTTCTAAATCTAATTTATTTATTTAAAAATAATTTGGGTTTTAAATTTAGTTCAAAACTAGTTCATTTCGATAAAAATCCATTTTTATCTTTTCAAATATGGAGTTTTACATCCCAATTTTTCCCAAATCATTTCTTATGATTTTACACAAATTATTACTATTTTTAATAATTTTATCAAGGCCCGTACAGTCGATTTCCATCAACGGCCATCGAACTGCACTTACAGCGACCTTTTTCAAATTTGATTTGGACGTATCTCCAAATCTAACCGTTAGATTTCAAATTTCTAATATTCGTTAGAAAGCCCTTTTCGATACGAACCCAACGGTTCCGGTTTTAGGAGAATCCGATGGTCGGATCTCCCGTAATTTCCATTCGAAGTTAATGGTCGAAATTTACGAACTGCCGCGGCACGGCGCGTTCTATTCAGGCCATTATATTATATATATAATATATATTTCATCGATTTCTATTTAAAATGAATTATATAAATAGTTTTTTTTAAATTCGTTTCAAAAACAATTTCAACTTCCATTTCAATTCAATTCAAAATTGAATTCTTCCTTATAAATTCGTTTTAAAATTCATTTCTATTCAACTCAAATTTCAATTCAATTTGAATTCATTTCAATTCGTTTTCAGTTCAATCTGAATTCATTTTATATTCAATTCAATTCATTTTCTATTCGATTTAATTCAAATTGGTTTTCTATTCGATTCAATTCAAATTGGTTTTCTATTCGATTCAATTCAAATTGGTTTTCTATCCGATTCAATTCAATTTGGTTTTCTATTCGATTCAATTCAAATTGGTTTTCTATCCGATTCAATTCAAATTGGTTTTCTATTCAGTTCAATTCAAATTGGTTTTCTATTCGATTCAATTCAAATTGGTTTTCTATTCGATTCAATTCAAATTGGTTTTCTATTCGATTCAATTCAAATTGGTTTTCTATTCGATTCAATTCAAACTGGTTTTCTATTCGATTCAATTCAAATTCGTTTTCTATTCGATTTAAATCAAATTCGTTTTCTATTCGATTCAATTTATAAAAACGAATATAATCGATATAAATATCGTTCGCGTCAAAATAGTGCATCTCTAATCAACACGGCTTTATATATTTCAATAATTCCGTTATTCTATTCAACAAATGAATATTTATTCTATTCAATACGTGAATCTATATTTTTGTCAACGCATGACTAATCTCAACGAATGAGTACTGTCCACGTGTGACTAATTTTGTTATTTAATATATTTTAAAAAATTGTGGAATCTATCGTTTGATTTAAAATTAGACTCCAACCGTAAACTAGTAAGAGAACGATCCCCTGAATATTAACCCCGAAGGCCGAGACCAACATCAGATCAATATCTAGGAGACCACTCATCTCATCTATTTTCCAGTTAGTTTCTAATTTTATATATGATAAAGATGTAGATTTTATTGTTAAAATATTTCGTTCAACACATGACCAATCTCAACGGATGAGTACTGTCAACACATGAACCTTTATTTTATAATATTCTTTATTTTCCCGATTGGAATGAGGCCCAATCAATTACCATATAAAGTTAACTATATGGATTCCATACAACACATGTATATAATAGCAACGATAAATAATCAACCATCATCCAAAGTGCACTACACTGTGTAAGCATCAAATATAGATATCTAACGCTTATAACAGCCTATCGATCCATCGATCGACATACAACTAATTATTGGGATTAGTGTATGTCATATTTTATCCCAATACCTGTGTGGGGTTTCAAACAATCAAACACAAATTTTATTTGTGCAGTTGGGCTATGTGTAAAATTTATCGACCCAATCAATGTCAGTCAAATCAGTGTACATAAACAAGCCGTCCGGTTTGTAAATGAATATTTATTTATTCACATTCACGTTAAAAATTATATTTTTAACGACCAAATTATTTTATTCAACCTATGAATATTCTATTCGGTTCATTTATTAAATAAAATGATATCTTTATTTTTCTAACTTATTTTAGAAAATTTCGGCCGCATAACTGCACGATACTAGAAACGGGACAAGGCCTAGCCTTATCCCCGGTCTAGTGAAGGCCCACGCCATTCACACATCAATCAAATCCATTCCATTTCACCAAACAATTCAATTCAAACCAAATAATCTAACCAACTACACAACCAAACAATTAAACAAACAAGCCATCCATGGTCTGTGGATGACGGGTGTCGGGTGCTACTAAACACCGTCTGCATCCTAGTATATATATATAACTAGAAAAAGAAATTTAAAAGGTGAGAAGTTCTCACCGATAGCTATTCCAACTCCACGACACTTCATTTATAGAAATCTTCATCGTTCTCGCCTTTCGTCATCTTCGTTGCCCGTATTCTCTACATATGTAAAAATCACACATTTTTATATTGCTGTCCAATATATAAAAATCGAATTTTTACTTCGCTATTCAATATATAAAAATCGAATTTTTACTTCGCTATTCAATATATAAAAATCGAATTTTTACTTCGCTATTCAATATATAAAAATCGAATTTTTACTTCGCTATTCAATATATAAAAATCGAATTTTTACTTCGCTATTCAATATATAAAAATCCTATTTTTATATCGCTACTCTCTATATAAAAATTTCGCCTTTTCAAATATAAAGATTATATTTTTACTACAAATAATTCAGCCTTTTTCTTATAAAAAAACGAATCTTTTACTTGTTAAAAATCGAGTCTTTTACCTATTAAAAATCACGCCTTTCACTTATTAAAAATCACACCATTCACTTATTAAAAATCACACCTTTCATATATTAAAATCACACCTTTCATATATTAAAATCACACCTTTCATATATTAAAATCACACCTTTCACTCTCATTTTCAAAGCGTTATACATAATAAAACCAAAAAATTTCTCTACCAAAAATCGTGTTTTTACTTCCAACGATTAATTACTTTAACTAATTAATAATAAAAAAAAGAAAACAACGTTTTTAAATTTAAGTAAAATACTCACAATGTTTTTTTTCCAGCGAAGAGGGGGTAGTGGTGGACTGTCGGGGGCGCGACGGGGCTTGGACGCCAGAGATGGCGCTGGAGGCAGCGGAAATGGGGTGAGGAGGAGGTCGGAGGGGGTGCGGGTTTGGGGGTAGCGGCGGCAGGGATCTCGAATCGCGTGTGGGGAAGCTGAGAGCGGCGAGGGGCGAACGGAGGCAGGGTTGGCGCGCCTCGTCGGAGGGGCGGCGCGTTCATCAGCGCGGTGGCGCGCTGAACGGAGGGGCGACGCTGCTCCTCCTTCTCTTTTTTTTTGTTTCTTTTGTTGATCGAATTTGAAGAAGTGGGGGGGGGGCAGATAAAGGAAGGAGAGAGAGAAAGCTTTAATTTATTATTTTATTATTTTATTTTCCCCCCAAAAAGCGACTTTTATTTTCGACCTCAAAACGAGGGCCACCGCCTGTCGTCCATAGCGTTTTACCCCCATTCCGAACACAATGGGATATGTATCATAGGCTGATTCGATCGTTTCGATCAGTTTCCTCTAAAATCAACATATAACTCTATATATTGATTTTGAACGCGCATTTCAATTTACCGGGGTCACATACGAACTCTAAAAATTCAATAAAAATATTTTCTAGATTCGTATTGACTATACGGTCCTAACAAAACTAGTTTCGTCGAATTCTGAGACCGTTGGAAAAATGGCCATTTTCTAGTCGATTAAAATCAACTAAAACTGGTCAAACGCGTTTTCCTTTGCAACGCTCACATATTGATTCGAAAAATTATGAAATTTGGAATCTAGCAATAATTTGTCATCACGGACCCAAAAAAAGTGGTTTCGTCGAAATCCGAGGTCGTTTGCAAAATGTCCATTTTTAAGGGCCTGAATTCCATAGCGACTATTTAGAATTTTCAACTGGACATATCTTTTCATTCCCGCTGTGAAATCTCGATTTTTCGGATTCGTTGGAAAGATATTATCATTTAGATCCTAATGTTTTTGGTTTCACTAAAATCCGGATTGTTTTGCACCCGGTACATTCAATTGAAGTTTGAAATCGAATTATCGAACTACCGCGCCATTTTCAATTCTATTTATAATTATATATATCCTAACGACGACGTATATAGTATATACGTTCGAATTATATTCAAAATAAATTTCTCGTCGATATTATTTAAAATAATTCATTTTAAATGTTCAAAATTCGCTAAAATTGCCAAAATAAAAAATTTTAACTGGCTTAGAATTTCCTGGTTGTTACAATCTCCCCCACTTAAATCTTTTCATCCCCGAAAAGGAACAAAGTCGAAAGTGGTTTGATTAATCAACTCTACATTCGATCTGGCTTCCATTCTCCAACTTTTCAGTTTCTGAGAATTTTCAAATTTTCAAAAATTTGGCTAACACCCTAAATTTTCGAAAAATTTCGCCATAACCTCCCCTATACCGGGAGCCTTGGGAAAATCCCGAAATTGCCATACAGGCCTTCTGATCTCAAAAAGAAAAAGAAAAAGCCAAGCGGCTAGCCAATAGGCTCATAAAATCATCATCACCCAAACAAAACAGTAAATTATATAGTAAACATGTACCTGTTTGTCGGGCAAACAAATTTTATTCTCTGCTCTAGCCTCCTTGCTATGATCTATTCAATGTAAGTACATGTATATGCATGCAAATGCGACTAATTTTCAATACAATTCAATATTTGGCTCAATTAGGCTAAATGGTTCAAAATTATCAAACAAATGAACAAACAACACAAACATCAATCAATTAGTGAATTAGAGTTTCAAATTCATATTTTTGATACATATACAAAAAATCATGTTTTTGATGCCAAATCACAACAATGTATTCTAGCTATATTGGTTTTGGTTCTCACACCAGTCTAATGGAAATATATAGATATCACACCTTCGTCACTCGAATATAAATACTGATAATGATGCACCATCATCAGAATCATTCCCGGATGTCTAGAATGTGATTCTATATATATCCAGTATATTAAAACTTTGAATATACGTTCATGACGCGTATACGCGAAATCTTTATATACTCGATTGTCCAAATTCAAAATAAATAAATAATCAAATACGTATAAAACGATTTAAATTTTCAAAACAAAATTGTTTTCATTTGAAAAATATACTCTTTACACCCGTTCTAGGATACTACTGATCCTATCTCTAACGAGTCATTCTAATTGGATATTACTAATCCAATATCTGATGAATTCTTTCGTATGGTTCTAATGTGTCTTGTTCTCGAGCTCGGTAAACCAAAGCTCTGATACCAAATGTGACGGCCGGGAATTTCGCTCGATCTGAATCAGTCGTTAAACCGATCTAGACCGTTCAAAACTCCTGATCGTTTGAGAACAGGACAAATCAAAACACAAACAGAAGAACATTTCATTGTTATTACAACAATTCCATCAGATACAAGAATATATAGAGTATAATGAATAAATTACATTCGATAAATATCAGAGATTACAATAAATTACATAGCAGCGGAAAATAATGCAAAGCACAACTGAAGGTGATATACGGATACAGAGCTTTCCGGATATCATTCCAGCTGTAAACCAGGATCCTGTGAATATAAATCTGCAAAACCAAAACTACTAGCTGCCCATGCGGAAAATAGGGGCACCCAGAGTTTAGGTTAAAACAATAAACTCCAGGTCAGTCATGTGACTGGTGTGAGAACTAAAACAGTTATTTAAAACTTTACTTTAAAGATAGTAATTCAAGGGACCACGCCGTATAACACGGAACGGGTTTCCTCCCAAGAACACCAGTGCATAGAATAAACAGCGCGATGCTTTTTCGAAAAATGAAGCTATTATAAGACCCAGGTCCCATCACACAATGGAACGCAAGCCGGAGGATAGGGTTTTCCCTTATAACAGCCAAAGCATGCTTGATACGTTTAAAACACATTATTTGATACTATTATAGGTGCATAGTGTCAAAACAATTTCAATCATAAATATCAATCATAGGCGGCATAGCTACCATCTACTATGTCGCCAGACTAGTTCTACAATTAAAACCGCAATACACGTATTGGAAATTGGGTTTCCGTCATGAGTCGAGGCAAGGGGCAAGCTCCTCTCCGCTTTCGAGACACTCTAGCAAATGCCTCAGGACTACACACTCTGGGCAATCCTGGATCTTCAGGGCCGGTCCTCACTTACGTTAGAGGATTAGTTATGCCTGAACACACGTTTCCCGGTCCTTACAGACCTAAAATCGAGGCGCCTCATCCAACAACCACAAAGGTGAAAAGTATATAAATGTCAGGGCTGGTAAATCACTGACACCACCAAAGCTAGAAAGAAACGTCGTGCTCTCCCTGCAGTTCGTATCCCGTTTTTGACTCATACCGAGGTGTGAGGCTCGCGAATTCACGTTATACACAAAGCTACGCCACAAAGGTCGTGCTTTGATCATCAACCATAAGACTTTGCTTTTCAACAGAAGCCTTGATCCATGCCACTCCGCATGCCACACAGGCAATTCATGCCATGCGATTGATATCTATCGATATATAACCTCTAAGCTCGTACGTCTCAGAGAAGGGCGTTAAGCAAGAGAATAAATTCTCCGCCGCCAAACAGATATATATTTAACAGAAATCAATCAACACAGAATAAAATCCAATATCAGACACACAATCCATTTACAAGTTCGTTCTGGGTCTGAACGAAATCGTAGGCACTTTCCTCACATATCCATCGATCTCCAAGTATGTCTGGACGACCACCAACTGATTCCCTCATCTTGGGTGTACAGCCCAATCAAGATCATCAGTAATCACCCAAACGATGTGAAGACTTCCGGTCTTCGACCACCGTCTTCATCTTCGACTTATCGTCGAATCGGTTATTCAGAATGGGTATAAACCCGGCCTTTCCGAACAACCCGCGTATATTAAAAACAAATGTTACACAAACACAACATACGCCTCATTCCAATTCATTAGTCACTAACCGTAAATCAACAAGAGAACAATTTCACAAATATTAACCCCGAAGGCCGAAACCAACATCAGATCAATATCCAGGAAACCATTCTTCTTAGCTAACCTACAGCTAGTTTCTAAATTCCACATTCTTAGGGAAAGGTTCCCATTAGTTTTATCCAAGATAAATTCTTTAAAATTTATCCTTTAATCTTCCTTTGGATGTCGTTTCAAACCAAATTATGGTTTTCCAAACTAGTCGAGATTAGCTAACCACACCGAAGTAATTATTTATTTTATTTCCCAATCCCAACCTATTCATCCCATGAAGCAAAACTGGTAATACTCCATATCTAACACCATGGTGTTATCGGTAAGATTAATTACCATTTCACGTTCAAATCTAATTAAAGATTTAACTATCGCTTTGGAGCAAAACTGGTGATACTCCATTCTCGCTTATTTCCCAAATTTGATAATTTAGATTATAAATTCACGTTTCAATCTAATTGCAGATTCATTAAAACTCCTTTTACTGGGTTAAAGAACTAATGTCATTTAAAAAACAGTTCACGATAAACCCAAATCACATTCTATTTATTTATCGGGTTAAAGAACAAGTGTCATTTAAAACACTGTTCACGATAAACCCACAAATCAATTCTAATTCAATTCCAATCAAATATATTAGAAATTCCGATTAATTTAAAACCCCTTTCTAAATCTAATTTATTTATTTAAAAATAATTTGGGTTTTAAATTTAGTTCAAAACTAGTTCATTTCGATAAAAATCCATTTTTATCTTTTCAAATATGGAGTTTTACATCCCAATTTTTCCCAAATCATTTCTTATGATTTTACACAAATTATTACTATTTTTAATAATTTTATCAAGGCCCGTACAGTCGATTTCCATCAACGGCCATCGAACTACACTTACAGCGACCTTTTTCAAATTTGATTTGGACGTATCTCCAAATCTAACCATTAGATTTCAAATTTCGAATATTCGTTAGAAAGCTCTTTTTGATACGAACCCAACGGTTCCGGTTTTAGGAGAATCCGACGGTCGGATCTCCCGTAATGTCCGTTCGAAGTTAATGGTCGAAATTTACGAATTGCCGCGGCGCGGCGCGTTCTATTCAGGCCATTATATTATATATATAATATATATTTCGTCGATTTCTATTTAAAACGAATTATATAAATAGTTTTTTTTATAAATTCGTTTCAAAAACAATTTCAACTTCCATTTCAATTCAAATCAAAATTGAATTCTTCCTTATAAATTCGTTTTAAAATTCATTTCTATTCAATTCAAATTTCAATTCAATTTGAATTCATTTCAATTCGTTTTCAGTTCAATTTGTATTCGTTTTATATTCAATTCAATTCGTTTTCTATTCGATTCAATTCAAATTGGTTTTCTATTCGATTCAATTCAAATTGGTTTTCTATTCGATTCAATTCA
This sequence comes from Allium sativum, assembly GCA_030737875.1. Lineage (NCBI taxonomy): Eukaryota > Viridiplantae > Streptophyta > Magnoliopsida > Asparagales > Amaryllidaceae > Allium > Allium sativum. The sequence goes on along the minus strand of CM060921.1, from coordinate 359,682,556 downwards.
AATTGGTTTTCTATCCGATTCAATTCAAATTGGTTTTCTATTCGATTCAATTCAAATTGGTTTTCTATCCGATTCAATTCAAATTGGTTTTCTATTCAGTTCAATTCAAATTGGTTTTCTATTCAGTTCGATTCAAATTGGTTTTCTATTCGATTCAATTCAAATTGGTTTTCTATTCGATTCAATTCAAATTGGTTATCTATTCGATTCAATTCAAATTGGTTTTCTATTCGATTCAATTCAAATTCGTTTTCTATTCGATTTAATTCAAATTCGTTTTCTATTCGATTCAATTTATAAAAACGAATATAATCGATATAAATATCGTTCGCGTCAAAATAGCGCATCTCTAATCAACACGGCTTTATATATTTCAATAATTCCGTTTTTCTATTCAACAAATGAATATTTATTCTATTCAGTACGTGAATCTATATTTTTGTCAACACATGACTAATCTCAACGAATGAGTACTATCTACGTGTGACTATTTTTGTTATTTAATATATTTTATAAAAATTATGGTATCTATCGTTTGATTTAAAATTAGACTCCAACCGTAAACTAGTAAGAGAACGATCCCCTGAATATTAACCCCGAAGGCCGAGACCAACATCAGATCAATATCCAGGAGACCACTCATCTCATCTATTTTCCAGTTAGTTTCTAATTTTATATATGATAAAGATGTAGATTTTATTGTTAAAATATTTCGTTCAACACATGACCAATCTCAACGGATGAGTACTGTCAACACATGAACCTTTATTTTATAATATTCTTTATTTTCCCGATTGGAATGAGGCCCAATCAATTACCATATAAAGTTAACTATATGGATTCCATACAACACATGTATATAATAGCAACGATAAATAATCAACCATCATCCAAAGTGCACTACACTGTATAAGCATCAAATATAGATATCTAACGCTTATAACAGCCTGTCGATCCATCGATCGACATACAACTAATTATTGGGATTAGTGTATGTCATATTTTATCCCAATACCTGTGTGGGGTTTCAAACAATCAAACACAAATTTTATTTGTGCAATTGGGCGATGTGTAAAATTTATCGACCCAATCAATGTCAGTCAAATCAGTGTACATAAACAAACCGTCCGGTTTGTAAATGAATATTTATTTATTCACATTCACGTTAAAAATTATATTTTTAACGACCAAATTATTTTATTCAACCTATGAATATTCTATTCGGTTCATTTATTAAATAAAATGATATCTTTATTTTTCTAACTTATTTTAGAAAATTTCGGCGGCATAACGGCACGATACTAGAAACGGGACAAGGCCTAGCCTTATCCCCAGTCTAGTGAAGGCCCGTGCCATTCACACATCAATCAAATCCATTCCATTTCACCAAACAATTCAATTCAAACCAAATAATCTAACCAACTACACAGCCAAACAATTAAACAAACAAGCCATCCATGGTCTGTGGATGACGGGTGTCGGGTGCTACTAAACACCGTCTGCATCCTAGTATATATATGTAACTAGAAAAAGAAATTTAAAAGGTGAGAAGTTCTCACCGATAGCTATCCCAACTCCACGACACTTCATTTATAGAAATCTTCATCGTTCTCGCCTTTCGTCATCTTCGTTGCCCGTATTCTCTACATATGTAAAAATCACACATTTTTATATTGCTGTCCAATATATAAAAATCGAATTTTTACTTCGCTATTCAATATATAAAAATCGAATTTTTACTTCGCTATTCAATATATAAAAATCGAATTTTTACTTCGCTATTCAATATATAAAAATCCTATTTTTATATCGCTACTCTCTATATAAAAATTTCGCCTTTTCAAATATAAAGATTATATTTTTACTACAAATAATTCAACCTTTTTCTTATAAAAAAAACGAATCTTTTACTTGTTAAAAATCGAGTCTTTTACCTATTAAAAATCACGCCTTTCACTTATTAAAAATCACACCTTTCACTTATTAAAAATCACACCTTTCATATATTAAAATCACACCTTTCATATGTATTAAAATCACACCTTTCATATATTAAAATCACACCTTTCATATATTAAAATCACACCTTTCACTCTCATTTTCAAAGCGTTATACATAATAAAACCAAAAAATTTCTCTACCAAAAATCGTGATTTTACTTCCAACGATTAATTACTTTAACTAATCAATAATAAAACAAAAAAAACAAAGTTTTTAAATTTAAATAAAATACTCACAATGTTTTTTTTTTCAGCGAAGAGGGGGTGGTGGTGGACTGTCGGGGGCGCGACGGGGCTTGGACGCCGGAGATGGCGCTGGAGGCGGCGGAAATGGGGTGAGGAGGAGGTCGGAGGGGGTGCGGGTTTGGGGGTAGCGGCGGCAGGGATCTCGAATCGCGTGTGGGGAAGCTGAGAGCGGCGAGGGGCGAACGGAGGCAGGGTTGGCGCGCCTCGTCGGAGGGGCAGTGCGTTCATTAGCGCGGTGGCGCGCTGAACTGAGGGGCGACGCTGCTCCTCCTTCTCTTTTTTTTTGTTTCTTTTGCTGGTCGAATTTTGAAGAAGGGGGGGGGCAGATAAAGGAAGGAGAGAGAGAGAGAAAGCTTTAGTTTATTATTTAATTATTTTATTTTCCACCCAAAAAGCGACTTTTATTTCCGACCTCAAAACGAGGCCCACCGCCTGTCGTCCATAGCGTTTTACCCCCATTCCGAACACAATGGGATATGTATCATAGGCTGATTCGATCGTTTCGATCAGTTTCCGCTAAAATCAACATATAACTCTATATATTGATTTTGAACGTGCATTTCAAATTACCGGGGTCACATACGAACTCTAAAAATTCCATAAAAATATTTTCTAGCTTCGTATTAATGATACGGTCCTAACAAAACTAGTTTCGTCGAATTCTGAGACCGTTGGAAAAATGACCATTTTCCAGTCGATTAAAATCAACTAAAACTGGTCAAACGCGTTTTCCTTTGCCACGCTCACATATTGATTCGAAAAATTATGAAATTTGGAATCTAGCAATAATTTGACATCACGGACCCAACAAAAGTGGTTTCGTCGAAATCCGAGGTCGTTTGCAAAATGTCCATTTTTAAGGGCCTGAATTCCATAGCGACTTTTCAGAATTTTCAACTGGACATATCTTTTGATTCCCGCAATGAAATCTCGATTTTTCGGATTCGTTGGAAAGATATTATCAATTAGATCCTAATGTTTTTGGTTTCACTAAAATCCGAATTGTTTTGCACCCGGTACATTCAATTGAAGTTTGAAATCGAATTATCGAACTACCGCGCCATTTTCAATTCTATTTATAATTATATATATCCTAACGACGACGTATATAATATATACGTTCGAATTATATTCAAAATAAATTTCTCGTCTATATTATTTAAAATAATTCATTTTAAATGTTCAAAATTCGCTAAAATTGCCAAAGTAAAATTTTTAAACTGACTCAGAATTTCCGGGTTATTACAGTCATACATGGTTAAATATACACATTTTTCTAGAAATGATACCTTAGAATTAAAACATCACTTTTGTTAATGATGTTCATATAGAATTAACATTTTTTGTCAAAAATTGATTAGTGAATAGAATTAACATTTTTGTCAAAACTTGATTAGTGAATAGTAGAAACATTTTTGTTTAGAAATATTAAATATGATAAAAGAGCCATTTTGTTTACATTAAAAAGATTAAACAAAATCATCACATCTTGTTTACATTAAAAAGAATTAGGAAAATTTGTCATTTTGGTTGCATTAAAAAGAATTAGACAAATTTATCAATTTTGGTCATTTTAAAAGAATGAATTGGAAACGTTCATTTCGCAAATTAAAAGAATGAGTTAAAATACATATTTTTGATCATTTAGAAGGATTAGTTAAAAATATACATTTTGTTTATCAGACAAAATTTTACATTTTTGTTTATTTAAAAAGGATTAGACAAAAGTTTACATTTTGGTTAGTTTAAAGGGATTAAACAAAAATGTCATTTTGATGTAAATGTATACATCAGTATTTATATAATAGAGGAAATATCATTTTAATATAAATGCATACATTAAGATTTGTATGCATAATGAAAATACCTTTTTAATGGAAATGTATACATTAGGATTATATTAAAAAGGAGTATATCATTCTAAGGTAAATGCATACATTAGAATTTGTATGCAAACAACAATGACATATATGTTTATTATAAGATGCCATTATGTTAATTATAAATGTGACATTAATTTAAAATGACACTTTGTTATAAATTGTGTCATTAGAATAAGATGACATTTTATTATCATTTGTCATTAGAATTAAAATTTTAGATTTTTTATTGTCATTTGTTCACAAGAAAAGAATTGAAATATATGTCTGTGATGTTGAAACGTGTGGTGTGTTAAATATAATGTTTAGTATTTTCAAGTTTGAATATTACACTTCCATTTACAAGTTACCCGACTTGTCTATGTGATTGGGACGATAATTATTACACATCGCCTAAGTGCACAAATAATTTATTATTTGGTTGATGGATGAAACCCCACAAGGGTATTGGGATGATATTGGATTCACACTATTCCCAATATTTAGTTATCTGTCAATCGATAGATTGACACTCTGTGATGAGCGTTGGTTATTTACTTTAATGCTCACACAGTTATAAATTCCATTTTGGTCATCATTTGGATGCTTAATAATTATTTGTCATGCTTGTTGATTTCATGCAATATATGGTTGTTGATTGAGTCACATTCTAATAAAGAATATTCTAGAAAAAGAATATTTTAGAAAATATATTTTTGAAAAGAATATTTTAGAATAAAAATATTTTGGGTAAGTATATTTTTATTGAAATAAACTAGTTATTAACTAGAATAAATCATAAAATTTAGATTTAATGAGTTTTCCAATTTGTTAAGATTTAATTGAAGTTAAATTAAATAAATTGGATTTTGGGTTTGTCGTGAATAGTGTCTTAAATAACATTGTTCTTAAACCACATATGAAAAGAATAATCTTTTAATTTAGATTATTAAAGTTTTCATTGAGTAATTGAAATACGATGAAATGTGAGTTGGGTTTATTGTGAACTATGTTTTTAAGTGACATGTGTTCTTTAACCCAACTGACAGTGAAAATATGATTTTGGAATTTATAAATCTTCTATTAAGATTTAAATGGGAATTTTCCCAAAAGTAAAGTTTTCCAATTTAATATATTAAATGGGAATTTGATGGAATTCGAATTAATTATAACCGAGATAAGCTTCTGTAAAAGAAGACCGATACTACATATGGAATTTAAGAGGCTTTGCCGTTATTCCATTTATATTATTGGTCGGATACAGAAATTTATAACGATTATATGTTGATTTGTTTTCTGTGAAGATTCCATATTTTATGGAAGACGATTTTGGGTTTACCGTGAACTATGTTTTAAAATGACATTAGTTCTTTAACCCAGTTAAAGATAAGATTAATTTCTTAAATTTAATTAATCATTGAATAATGAATTGTGATATTTAAACCAAATTGGGTTCTTAATAAATCTTTAAAAGTAAGATTTAAGAATAATTTAAAGAGTTTCTCTTTGATAAAATAATGTGAATATTTTATTTAAAAGAATATTTTGAATTGGAATGAGACGTTGGATGTGCTTTTATAGTACTTGATTTTTAATTATAAATACGTGAGTTATTCAGGAAGACCGGGTTTAACCCATTCCGAATAATTACTACGACGATGAAGAGTCGAAGATGAAGACGGTGTTTGAAGACCGACGATCTTCACATCGAATGGATGTATTGCTACAGAGACCCTGATGGGAGTAGCTACCTTGAAGGGGCTTCAGTGGTGGCCGTCCGGACTATTGTTGATTGATTCGGATTTGGTTTTCGCTCAGACCCAGAGCATAAGCTAGTAAATGGATCCGTGTCTGACATTGGAGTTCGTTCCATGTGAATTTAAATCGATTTCTGTTAATGTATGTCTGTTTGGTGGTGGAGGATTTATTCTCTGCTTAACGCCCTGGTATATATTAATAATGATTGATCGCATGGCGTGAATTGTCAATGTGGCACACCAAGATGCAAATGATCAAGGCTTTTTTTGAAAAGCAGGGCCTTGTGGGATGATCAAAGTATAGCCTATTACAGCATAACTTTGTGTATATCATGACTTCGCGAACCTCACACCCCGGTATGAGTCAAAAACGGGATATGGACCATAGGGAGTGCACACGTTTCTTTCTAGCTAGTGGTAGTGTCAGTGCTTTAACATGGCCTGGCATTTTACTAATGTGGATGATGGATTTTGAGGCGCCTCAGATTTTTATAGCCTGATAGTGCTCATATTATAGGTTCAAAGGAACCTGGAAGCGTGTGTTCAGGCATAACTAATCCACTGCCGATAGGCGGGGACTGGCCCTACCGCATCGAAGGGTTCACTGCGGTGGATCCTAAGGCATTTGCTAGTGTGTCTCGAATCGGAGAGGAGCTTGCCCCTAGCCTCGACTCATGATGGAAATCCAATTTCCAATACGACCTTGCGGTTTTGATTGTAGAACTAGTATGGCGACATAGTAGGATGGGGTACTATGCCGTCTATTATTAATACATTATGATTGAAATTGTTTTTGAAATATATATACCCATACATATACACACCAATACTAAATCCGTTTTATCGTATCAAGCATCTTTGACCATTATAAGGTAAAACCCTATCCTCCGGTTTGCGTTGCATTGTGTGATGGGACTTGGGTCTTATAATGGTTTCATTTTTTCTAAAAAGCATTGCGTTGTTTGACGATTTACCTTATTTTATGCACTGGCAATCCAAGGGAGTAAACCCGTTCCGCATTAGCGGCGTGGTCCTGTGATTAGCCTTTTTATTAGATAAGTCTAGTTAAGATTTCTCATACCAGTCCCATGACTGACTCGTAGTTTATTTCACTGGCAAACTCGGGTGCCCATATTTTCCACACGGGCAGTCGAGTAGCTTTTTGCAGATATATTGACAGGATCCTGGCTTACAGCTGAAGCGGTACTCGGAAAGCTCTGTATCCGTGTATTCCTCTCAGTTGTATATTTATATTATTTTCCGCTGCTATTTACATGTAATTTGAAACTCTGATATTATTGTATTTCTATTTGTAATAAATATTCATACTCTATTATATCTTGTACTCTGATGTAATTGTTGTAATCAGCAATAAAATGTTCTTCAGTTGTGCTCTAATGTGTATTGTTCTCAAAGCTATCCAGCCTTTCCTTTACTGGGATGTTTGGGTCGTTTCAGATCTACTATAGCAACACCATATCAAAAAGTTGCATCATGTTACTTGTTTAGCTAGAGCAACAATATTTATGGGTAAGGTAACACCAAAAATAAAACATTGCAGTATGACCAAAATATTTTAGCTATTGCAATATTTTAGCTAGCAACACCTTGCAAATCTGTTGCATTAGGCCGTTTATGGTGTAATGGAAGGAGGTGGTACAAAGATCATACTTACTGAGACTGATCTGTCTTTTTTAGGTCCATGGTGGGAAGAGACAGGAAGAAAGGAGAGGTGGCTAAGGAAGTCGAGGTGGGTGAGCATACGATGCGTGACATGTTCGAAGATCAACAGGCTAAGCTACGCGTCAAGGCTGAGGAACAAGAGCAGCAGAGAGTGGTTGATGAGTTGGCTAGGCAGATAACACTGGTAGAGGTCAGGAAGAAAGCCGAGCAGGAAGCCGCGACTAAGATTCATAAGGATAAGGAGGTTGTAGCTAAGAAGCAGGAGGATTTATAGAAAAGGACCGATACCGAAGTCGCTACGAAAAAGTACGACGATATAGATATAAGAAGTTATAGGAGGAGCAGGCCAAGAAGCTTAAGGATGGTAAGGAGACACAACAAAAGGCGATCATTAAGGCTAGGCACACGATAGGAGAGGTCACACCCACGATCCTTGCGCTCTCTAGCAAAGTCACCCCAAACCCCTGAAGGCGATCCTGCCCGGAGGCGAGGAGGTTATAAAGATCTCGAGTGGCAGCGGTGATGAGGAAGAGATTCCACTGGCATCCCTCAAGCTATCTTCTTGACTAAGGGAAGGAAAGCGAAAAGAGGTGGCAACTCCAGGAAGAAAAAGAGAAAAAGTCATGATCCCTCGAGCGGCGATTCGAGTAGGAAGAAAAAGAAAGAAAAGGGGACTGAGGAAGTTGAGGAGGGTGAACTGCCCAAGTGATTGTAGTAGTTGTCTTTTGGCGATGTAGGCCACTAGTGTATGCGAGTACGACCCTCGCTTTTGGAGGCGTGAGGCGGTTTTCATGTACATTGCATCGTTAGTAAAAGAAATAGTCAGATGTAGCTTGCTTTTAGTTTATGAATTAAAATGTTAGTTAACTTTTCTTACATCGCAATTTACATTAAGCAATTAAACATTCGTTTATGCTTTATACTCCTTGTACTTGCATAAACATACTTGTCGTTACACTTGAGAAAACGTAATATGAGGGTTCGCACTTAAGTTTCCAAGTCGTAAGTGTGGACTCCACTCTTAGGATTTCCCTTGGTCAGGAATTTTGAGTCATGTGAAGACTGTACGTGAAGACTTCGCTCTCGGGATTTCCCTTGGTCGGGTGTTCTGAGTCGTGTGAAGACTATAAGCGTAGTCTTCGCTCTCGAGGTCTCCCTTGGTCAAGAATTCCAAGTCGTGCAAAGATTGTAAGTGCGGACTTTGCTCTCGAGGTCTCCCTTGGTCAGGAATTCCAAGTCGTGCGAAGATTGTAAGCGTGGACTTCACTCTTGAGGTCTCCCCATGTTGGGAATTCCGAGTCATGCGAAGATTATAAGTGCGGACTTCGCTGTCAGGATTTCCCTTGTCGGAAGTTCCGAGTCACGCGAGGTTCGGCTCTGGTGCCTTTTCTTTCAAGACCTCTCTGAGGTCGTTGGTCCTGAGTCATGAGAAGGCATGGATGCCGCTGATTCGTCCTTTAGACTCCCCAATCGTTTCATTCGGATTAGAGTTTGAAGGCATCGTTGGTTCTCTATGTGTTGCCTGGATCCGGACCCCAAGAGTCAGATGGAGCTAAACGGGCGGTTGATGTCACATTCGTTCGGCTGAGGGGCGCCCCTAAGTCTGAAGATTTAGGAACGGGGTTGGATGCTCAATCGAATGAGCGTCCTGAGTTGTTGTACTAGGCCTCGTCGTTGGTTTGAGACTCGAGTCTGTATTATTTGTACTCAGCCTCGTTGTTGATTCGAGACTCGAGTTAGAGGACCGATTCTGGACTACGGGGTGTCGATCCAGTGTCATGTATTTATGTGTGCAAGTTGGTAGTAACAGTTGTTCGAAGATATTACGTAGCATGTAAACACATTTAGAACACAGAGTATTGAATTCTATCTTTACTAATAACTTTGGCAACTATCGCCTTTATATTACAATGCCTTGAATTTGAAGAAAACAAAACGTTGTTGGAAAGCAGTAAATCTGTACACTAAGTTATGTATAGTAGCGACGGAGATGTTCACTATTCCATGCCCTTGGGAGTTCGGCGCCTTCAATGGTCGTTAGCTTGAAGGTTCCGTCTTTAAGCCTCCATTGTATGACGTGCAGACCTTCCCAGCGAGGACTAAAGCCAATTGGTGTAGGAAAGATCCGCTTTAGGACTGTGATGACCCAAACCCCCGATCCCAGATGGAAAGGATAGTTGTTGGAATATAACACATAAACATAACAACAATAGGTAAATATAACAATACACAACATAATGTACATCAAATTATAGCAAAAATAATATCAGAGTTCAATATAACTACACAGGATCATAATTATACATATCAGTTTCACATAGTACACAGCAGAATAAATGATAATGAATATAGAATAGTCTGGGACAGTCAATAGGAAACATCCAAACATTTCTCCAGCTTCAAAACTAGCTACCAAAGCACCAGTATACATTCAAAAGAAAGTAAGATAATAACCTGTTTACTTGGCTGTCTATGTGAAAATATGGGCACCCAAGTTTGTAAGGGAAATAAAAGCTACGAGTCAGTCATGGGACTGGTATGAGAAACCCTACAGTTAATTTAACTTATTTTAAAATAAGGGATATCACGGGATCACACCGTATAACACGGAACGGGTTTACTCCACATGAATGTCAGTGCATAGAATAAACAACATAATGCTTTTTGAAAAATGAAGCCACTATAAGACTCAAGTCCCATCACACAATGCAAGCGCAAATGGAGGATAAGGTTTTAGCCTATAATGGCCAAACATGTCTGATACGAGAAAATCATTTAATATTATTATTAGTGTCTAATTGTTGAAAACAACTTCAGAAATAAATGTATTAATCTTAGACGATATAATACCCCATCATATTATGTCACCATATAGGTCTACAGCTAAAACCGTAAAGTCTCGAATTGGAAATTGGATTCCATTATGAGCCAAGGCAAAGAATTTTCCTCATCCGAACTTTGTAACATCTCTAGCAAAATGTTCCAAGGAAAATAGCATCCGTTGTAGCGTCGGTCCACTTATTCTCGTGGATTAGTAAATTACATGAACATAATGTTTCCCGGTCCTACCGGATATACTATCTAGTCAGTACGTCGACCACCTTCTGAGACGCCACGATTCCAACATTTATATAAGTAAACCGGCTGGGCTCCATACCATGGCATCACTTATGGCTAGAAAGAAATGTACACCCTCTCTGCTGTCCTTCATCCCGTTTTGGCTCATACTGATGTGTGAAGCTCGCGAGTTAACGCACCAGAAAGCTCTGCTTTTCAACAAAAGCTTTGATCTATTTGCCAGCAGCACTTAGCATGCCAAACAGTCATTCCATATCATACAACCAATGTCTATTAATAGATAACCTCTAAGCTTATACGACTCAGAGAAGGGTGTTAAGCTACGAGAATAAATTCTCCGCCACCAATTAGATATATATTTAGTATAGATCAATTAATACAGTACAAAATACCATGTTAGACATACATCCATACAAGTTTGTTCTAGGTCTGAACGAAACTAAAGACACATTATTCCTCGTTCCATGTGTTCAATACATGAGAGAGGCCCTTGCACATCCGGACAATCAATGAGTACGTCTGGACCACTACCACTATAACCCTTTCGAGGGAGCTATCCAAATCCAGGGAATTAGCAAGCAGTCCATTTGATATAAAGATTTCCGATCTTACACCGTCTTTAATATCTTTGACTTTTATTCGTTGTCTAATTATTCGAAATGGGTTGAACCCAATCTTTTTGAATGATTGGCACCAAAACAAATAAATTCCTTATTGGATTATTGACTAACCAATTAAGTCTCCTTTATTGGTTTCCTTTCATAAGATTTAAAGTCTTTTTCTCAAACCTGGTTAAGTTATTTGGTTTTTAAAAATCATTTCTTAACCTTGTAAAAAGGTATACTTAAGAATTTGTTTGATTTACGAATTAAAATTCTTATTTCCAAACATCCCTTGAAATCTGTTATATAAGCTTTTACATAAACATCAAATTCCACTTGACGAATTTAATCGTTTAAAACCATAAAAAATTGGTTTGAACCCTTTCCAAATCATTTATAATGATTTTTCCCTATTTTTGTTTATATAAAAATAGTCCATACTCATAATTCCCAATTACAGGTCATTACGGGTCATGACGATGTTTTTATTTAAATTTGATTTGAATATTTCTCAAAATCTAACCGTTGGATTTGAAAATCTTAATATCATTTGAAAGATCTTTTTAGTACGAACCAAACAATTCCAAATTTGGGAAAAATCCAATGGTCGGATCTCCCCGTACATTCACTTAAAGTTACAGGTTGAAATTCACGAAATGTCACTACACGACACGTTCTATTCTGACCAATATTCGACGTATAATATAAATACATCGAATAGCTTCAAAAATGTTTTACTTATTATATAAAAATATATATAATTTTCCAAAGCGGTATTTTAATTTTTCAAACTCAAAATTCAATTACCTCAATATTCGAATAATATACTACTATTTAAATGATTAAAATAATATTAACAACTTGTTAATTTTAATCTGAACTTTCCTGACATTCATTATAAAAATAAATAAGAAAATTTTGTAATTTAAAACGTTCTCCTATATCCTAACCGAACTTCACTTTTCTCGGTTAGTACATTTCAAAAATAAAACTTGAATAGACCATAAGTACATGAAAATTCTTTTAAAAAAACTTGTTACAATTATGAATATTCATCTATATTTTATAATTTTCGCATCCATCCAAAATCGGACATTAAATTCAAACTTGGATTTTTAGCCTATTATTATATTATTAAAATATATTCATTAAAATCCATTTTTCTTGATGGAGACTTAACCAATGAACCAATAATCATACTTATCACTCATTTTCAATCAGTGTATTATATAACACTTAATCAATCGTCTAACAACATCCAATTCACACACAAAGTGAAATTCACTATATAAGTCTTAAACAAATAACGCTTACATGGGTTCGTCAATCAACAGATTAACCGTAAATCAAACAATTGGGATTAGTGTCAATTTTCATCCCAATACCCATGTGAGATTTACACTGCATTCAATAAACAGTAATTAATAAATTACTTAACCAAAACCATTTAAGGTTCAACTACTTTCCGATCTACACTGTTTGTGTTCTATGCATCGTATACCCAAATGACTTCATATATATCAGATAAAAATGACACTTTTATCATACTAATCATCACTTAACATCCTAACCAATTTATTTGATCAATCACTAGTCATTATTTAACACAAACAATTAACTATAAATAGTTAATCCTAACTATTCCTTTTGAAGGAATTTCGGTTTCTCATAGTGGGTTTCCACACCGCCAATCTTTGTACGAAAGAACTATGGACTTTCAAACACAACTATAACACTTCTTCAGTGCTTACCAATTTTTCCCGAAACCTATGGGATTGTGTTTGGTGGCCACGGGGTTCCTACACCTTACAGATATGCGCACACTCGCAGTTCTGGAGTTTTAAAGCAAACGGGAAGGGATGGTGGGGTATGGGGGTACGACTTGGAGGTGGGATCCACGGTGGGGTAGGGTAGGTATGACGTAGGGTGATGGGGCCTAGGCATGGGTATAGGGTGGTAGGAAGTGGAAAGGAGAGTTTTTGGAGTGGTTAAATTGCAAAAGAAGCTAAAAATTGGATTTTTGAGAGATTTAAGGGGGAAGAGGAGCAAGACAGGCAGGAGGGGAAGGCTGGCGCATATTGGAGGTGGGTAGGGGAGGTGTGGAAGTTAGGTGGAGGCGGAGATAGGAAGGGTGACCATGGCTTTCAAGGAAAAGGAGAAAAGGAGGATTAAAGGAGGAAATGGAAAGAAAAGGAAGAAAAGGAAGAAAATGGAAGGGTTTCTTAAAAGAGGGGAGGCTCAAGGATCGATGAGGTGTCGAAGAGGGGAGAGTGGTGAAGAAAAACACCCTGAGGCCTTGGATAGTTGACACCTCAAATAGCCCGTTTCGGCTTAAGTTTCTTATTTAAAAAGTTAATATGTTTTAGTTCAACGGTTGTTCTTCTGCTCTGTGACCAAACGTCAATTCCTTTTATACAAAAATTTGAAACTTGACATAAAACGTAATTCTAGATCCAAAGAAATAGGTCTTGTCGAGTTTATAATTTGTTTCATCCTCCATTTATTTTTTAAATCGTGCTTCCACTTAATTTCAACGGGTTGACCCGGTATGCGTTTAATTCTCGCATGCTCACATACTAACTCCAAAGATTATGAAATTTGGAACACTATCATTTTTTGACATTACAGATCTAAAAAAATTAGTTTTGTTGAACTTTGAGATCACTAGAAAAATGTTTCTTTGTAAATTATTGAAAACAACATCAAATCATAGAATTTTCAAAATTAACCATAAATTCTTATAAAATTAAATTAAAAAAATGGTTCCAAAATTATAGGTCGTTACAAGGACGTGATCGCCAATGTTGAGGTCCTTGAGGCGTACTTAGTTGTATTATTGGGCGACTCATTGGCATTGAGCGATAGCTCTGAGTTCAGCTTCGTCTCTCTTCTCTTCGAGCAAGTCGAGCTACTCCAAAAGGAGGTCTTGGTTGGTCTTTGGATCATAGTAAGTGACTCAATGAAATTGGAGTTTTTCTCAATGGGAATGATGAATTTTGATCCATAGGCGAGAGTGAAAGGAGTATGGCCAGTCACTGACTTATGGGTTGTCCGGTAGGCCCATAGGGCCTGAGGGAGCTTATCTACCTATAAGCCTCAGGCATTTTCCAAACTCTTCTTAATGATGGATTTAATTACTTTATTGATAGCCTTGACCTTCCCATTGGCTTGAGGATGAGCCACTGCTGAGAATCTCTTTTCGATGTTGTGCAGTCGGCAGAAAGTCTTGAACTCAACGCTCTCGAATTAGGTCCCATTGTTAGAAATGATAGCTTGGGGGACACCATATCGAGTGATTATGTTGCGATCAACGAAGATGATCACCTTTTTAGTAGTGATTGTAGTACGGGACTCAACTTCGTTCCACTTGGTGAATTAATTAGCCGCGATGATAGTATAACGTGCACCGCCTTCGACCATCAGAAATGCTATGATAATATCTATTACCTGCATGGCGAATGGACAAGGACTGACCATTTGTGTTAGCGCGATAGACGGGGCTCTTGGAATGTTGGAAAACCTCTGGCATTTGTCCCACTTGCGGGCATGGTCCATGACATCTTGCTCGAGCATATGCCAGAAGTAACTTTATCTAAAGATCTTTATTGCCAGAGTTTGCCCCTTGGTGTGGTCACTGCACTCGCCTTCGTGTATATCCAGCAACACACGGTCAGTGTTGTTGTGGGCTACGCATCGGAGCAATGGAATAAAGAATACCTTTTGGTTGAGCACTCTATCTAGGATGACAGAGCGAGAAAATTTGCTAGTGAGTGCTTGTTATTCTTTATAGCGCTTATAGAGGATTCCATGTTATAATTAATTCTTAATCGGGGCCTTCCAGGACTCGGGTTCAATCTCGGCCTATGTCGTTGCTACAAAATCAGTCTGCATCTGATCGATGCTCGGAGAGTCGAGCGCTTCGACTGGGGATAGCCCAAGAGCTGTGCATCCCCAGAGCCTACCAGTTTGGTTAATGAATTAGCTTTTTCATTTCCCCCCGAGGGATGTTTGTGATGATGTAGTGGTCGAAATTGGTGAGGAGCTCGCTGACCCGAGAGAGGTAGGGAGCGAGTCTTGCCCCCTTAGCCTGGTATTCACCATGTACCTACCGCATGATGAGATTTGAGTCGAAGTAAATCTAGTAGCCTTGATGTTAAGTTCGATTGCAATTCTGAGTCCAGCAATCAAGGTTTCGTATCCTACATCGTTATTGGCAGTAGGGAAGTCGAGCTTCATAACATAACAGATTGAGCGCTCCTCTGGAGTAACAAGTACGACTATGGCACCAGAACACCGATTGTTGGATGATCCATCCACGAACATCTTCCATTGAATGTCTAGAGTTTCGATGCATTTCAAAGGAGGATCTTCTGAGATGGTGAACTCCGCTATGAAATTTGTGAGGGCTTGTCCGAGGATGGCTCAACGGGGAACAAAAGTGATCTCAAACTGGCTCATTTCTACGTGCCACTTCAAAAGTTATCCAGACACCTCATGTCATTCTAGGACCCATCATAGCGGCTGATAAGTGTAGACTTTGATTGGATGGTACTGAAAATATGGCTATAGCTTCAGGGAATAGATTAATAGGCAGAAGGCTAGCTTCTCGAGCTTTGGGTAATTCTTTTCCGCCCTTGTCAATCTCTCACTAATGTAGTAAACGGGTCGTCGGACATGATCTTCGACACACAAAAGCACTGAATTGATTGCTAACAACCAAATAGAGATATAAGTCTTTGTGATCCACAGGTTTAGACAAGATAAGTGGTTTCTCTAAGTGAATCAGAAGGTCTTGGAGTGCGTCAACGCACTCCGGTGTCCATGCGAAGTTGTGCTTCCCCTTTTCGAGTAAGTCAAAAAAGGGAATGCATTTGTCATTTGCTTTAAAGATGAATCGATTTAGGACGACCACTTTCTCATTTAAGCTTTGAACATATTTGATGCTTAGAAGAGATTGGATATCCCTGAAAGCCTTAATCTTATCTGGATTGTCTTCGATGCCTCGTGAATTAACAAGGAAACTGTTAGATCCAAAATTGGCTCCAACACCCAAGTTGTTCAATTATGCAGAGATTAATATCAGAAAAAATGCAAGAAAAGCAGAAAAGACACGAGATTTATAGTGGTTCGGCGTTAATGAGCCTACGTCCACTTTATATCTATGATTATACTTAAGATTCGAGCACAATCAATAATTTATCTCTCAACCTCACTTTTAGAATGTTGGTTCACTAAGTAAATTCGAGACAACTCTGAATAGGAATAATGGAGATATGATAATGGTGGAATCTGAGTTCAGAATTGCCAAAAAGATCCTGAAAAAGCCAATCCTAGGGCTATTTATAGGTGATATCTACAGACGGATCATGGTCATACGTGGCACAAATCCCGAAGATCTCGGATTGGTTCGTAGCTTGATGGAGAAATAGTAAATATAGCCGTTGTGGACAGGTGTCGTGAGATCCTATATTATCGGATCGTGTTTGACTCAATCGTGGCCTTCAGTTTGTGAGTGCTTGAGTGGATGGATCAGATCAGATCGAGCTGGTGTGAGCGGATTGGATCGTGGTCATGGAGGGCGATCGCGAACCGTGAAGGATGCAACTTCATGAACAAGGCTTCGTATTGGACATGTGCTTGGATCTTGGTGGCTTGGTCTAAAAGCTAGCCAACATTCTGCCCCCTCGAAGTATGTTTTATCAAGGATAGAACATGTGAAACACCCCACCTCCGTTAGGGTCACTCTCAAAGGGAATGCCCTAATTTTGGTGGAGGTTTATAAGTACAAGTCACAGATATACAAGACAGATATAAGAACACATATTTGTAAACAGCGGAAGAACAACAAACTTTTATTTCATAAAAGTCAAATACGTGTTACAACAACATCCTTTCCAAAAACATAACATAACACTTTCATAATCTGTCTTGAGTACATTATTTAAAGAAGCATAAATAAAACATGGATAAACTGCAAAAGCCCCATAGTGGATTGTCCAAAGCCATAGTTCAAAACAGGAAAGTCCAAGCAATACATTTCTCTTCTTCAAGCTGGATGTTGAGGTTGGTCAAGCTGCTGTGTTCCCTCCCTGAGGACCTGGGGGGAAACGGAAGAAAGAAGACGAAAGAAAAGTAGAGTCAGACATAAAGCCTGAGTAAGTCTAGTACTATTTTGTCTATGAATAAAGAACTGGGTATGATAAGTATAAACAGGAAGTGGGCATGCACAATAAACTTGGTTAAGTTGTCTAGGGTCGAATATACTATCGTACCCCATGTTAATCTCTGAACCAATATAAACTAGTTTCCAACTGGCACCCCATAATCAGGGTGATGTGATCCATTCTATGATGATCGGCTCCTACTCGCATAGTTACATGTGTCTTACGGCCCCCGATGCCTGTAGTTACCTGTGCTGGTCCCACCATGGGATGTATCAAGACCCATAGTGGCGACCCGACACAACCTTAGAGTGCACAGTTATGCTACTGGTGTCCAGTGCCTTATTTTTCTGCTCCGGAGTGTGTGCACGCCCGCACTCCGTTAGAACCTACACTGCTACACCACCGCCGTCGCTTTGACCTCTTACAATCAGCCCAATAATCGTGCCCCACCCTGCCTAGTTTCAGGGTATCCTGATACACCTTTTAGGGTTACTGCTGAAAAGGGTCCCCCGTTACTAGGTTTTCTATCTCTAGCCAACATGCTAAGTTGGTTAAGTGTTTTCCTACCTAACACCCACCAGTCCGTTTAGTTTAGCATGTTCCATTTTGATTAAGTCTTTAGTTCACTTAATCCTAACAATCCTGACTCAGCCTTAATTGTCTTATTAAGGCCCTGACCTCTCACATTAGACAGGTATTGTTGTGGCTGCCTGTTGCCGGTTGGTTCCGGGTAGTCTTACGCCACAACTCAGTCTAACCTCGGGTCCTTGCTGGGCTCCATGTTTAACCTCCCACATTGGATAGGTATTGTTGTGACTACTGGACAGCCGGGCGGTTCCGGGCAGGTTTACATCACAACTCAATCCAACCTCGGGTTAAACACATCGTATGTTCTACATTTACATATCTTGTCATTCTTCTTTATTTCTTATATGTAAATATTTGCGGCCCATTATTAAGTTAATGGTGTAAAGGTTACACCAATCATGGGCCCAACCCATACTTGAATTTGGGCCCTTCTATTTCATATTTTCATTCATTAATTAATTTTTAACCCAACGTCATTTTCCCCCGTTTTACTCGTCCGTTTATATATATGTTGGGCTTAGCCTTTTATAGCCCAATTTAGCCATGCGAAAAGGGGAGGCTTATGGCGTATGCACAAAGAGGGGAAGGTGAGCGCATGAACTTGCAATACGACATTGGAAATACAAAATAGAAATTGGTGTACTTGCATAGTGGTAACATAGGTGACATGAATCAAAGCATGTGAACTTGCATAGGTTTAACTACAACATGAACCTATATTCTTATTTAGGCATAATGTCAAACATAAGCATGTCATAAATATTCCTAGCATAAGCATAGCATAATGTCAAACATAAGCATGGCATAAATACTTTTAGCATAAACACGGCATAATGTCAAACATAAGCATGGCATAAACATAAACAAGTCATGTTCATGAGGTTTCTACATGTTTACAAAGGGGATACTTTGTTACTAACACAGAAGCATAGATCAACTAAATTTTGGTTTAAGTCTAATCACATAACGATAACATAAATATACTTATGCATAAATATTCCTAGTCATGGTGTTTGCTTTAAACTTGCAAAAAGGGATTTTTGAGTTTAACCTAGCCATATCTCACATATGTCATCATATAATTCTTGTAAACAAGATAGACTTAATCATGGATTTCAATTATGCCAAATATCATTCATAGCCTAGCCATATTCATAAGTTTTGCAAAAGCATGACTTAATACATGGATTATGGTGTCAAAATTCCAACATAGTTTCATATGAACTATAACAACCAAACTTGTTTCAATTACTTGCAAAATGATTTATGCACAAAAATATACATCATGATGGCATAATAACAAAGCCCCAAACTCGCATGAATTTCAATCAACTACATACATGTAGCTTCAACATAGATTACATAATTTGCGCAATATTCCAAACGTATACTTGCATAGAACTACCGCATGTAGTTCTTTATAATGAATAACATAATTTTGCACAAATATGAATTACTTTATTATCCCAATTCAAGCATACAAATCAATACAGTTGTTTATTCATACCAAAGTAATACTCTACTTACAATGGTTGCGGCGAATTCTCTAATTAAGAGATATGATTCCTATGTTGAATTGATTGGCTTTAGGTTGCTTGAATTGCTTTAGGCTTTAGAACTTTCTTTCTAATTCTCTCTCTAGTCGGCGGCTACTCTTAGTCGTTCCTCAGCAACATGGCGGCTATGTTCTTAATTTGAATGAATAGATTAGGGTTTAGTCTAGGGTTGTTTATATAGAGGTTAGGAATTGATTAGGACCATTGATGTTGCTAGGTTAGATCGTAGCCATTCATTAGATAGAGAGACCAATTAGAACCCGCCACCTAGCCCTAATGACAAAGCAGACCACAGAAATTCGACCAAACACAGACCTGGCCAGCCAGGTTGGCTGGGCTCGACCAGGTCGACACCCCTGTCGACAGGGCTGTCGACAGCCCTGTCGACATGGGTAGCCCAGGTCGACAGCCCAGTCGACCTGGGTGGCCTAGGCGGGTGTTTATCCGCCCTGGCCCACTGGGCTCGATTTTTAATTATTTTATTCTGTTTGAATTTTAAATTTAATTCAAAACTTCCGAAGGCCATATCTTCTTCATACGGACTCCGTTTTTCGAAAACTCAGACTCTATTTCGCGTGTTTTTCCGAGACGAACGCAATGGCGTATCCCGTTTCCCTTAGTTCTTTGATTTGAATTTGATTATACTTTAATTCATGAATTTCACAGTTATAGAATTCTCGATGTGTTACATTCTCCCCCACTTAAAAGGATTTCGTCCCCGAAATCTTCAAGTTAGGAGGAATGTATATCCTAATATCCAATCATCCATCTACTCATCCATCAAACACGAGCATCTATTGTCCTTAAAAGACTTCTAATGCTTCATGATCATATGCGAAGTGTGTGTGTACATGAACTTATCTAATGCAAAATCAGGCGGTCTACTAATTCAGTTGACCTCCTTAATGCGAATTATGTAAGTGCCATGAATCCATTATGTATGCAAATTTTCCTATTCTTGATTCTACATGAGTGCACAATCATTCAATACAAATGCAACATCCATATGACAACACATTAAAGTTCAACCACATACGAATACAAACATATATGCATATGCAATATGAAGTGACTGAGCCGATCTAAAACCTAGATTGTGTGTGTATATGCAACCACGAGCAACCACTAGCAATCACTTGCAACCACTTGCAACCATTCATACATAACATGTTTCAATTACATGTTTCCATCCAAAGAGTTTCTACCTAAAAGATACGGTCGAGGAAATATTCCTAAAAAGATAGATAAAAGCGCAACTTAAGGAAAAAGAAAGATCAAGGATGTACCCTCGAACAGAAAAGGGTAGGCTGTACGGATTCTAGCTTCAGTTTCCCAAGTCGCGTCTTCCTCGGCGTCGCTCCACTGAACTTTGACGAGCTTGACTTCACGGTTGCGTAGCTTCTTCACTTCCGTTCCTAAGATGCGGGTTGGAACTTTTCTTATGGTTGCTTCGCGTTCCACTTCGGCCTCTTCGAGGATATTTGGCTCTACCACTTCAGCTGACTCATGCAGACATTTTCGGAGATGTGAAACGTGAAAAACGTTGTGGACTCCAGCCAACTTCTCGGGTAGCTCTAATCTATAAGCCATTTCCCCAATTTTCTCAATGATAGGGAATGGTCCTACCTAAAGGTATAGTCGAATGATAGAAGCAAGTAAAAACTTTGTGCCCATTAGGCAATGCCAAAACTGAAAACCTATGCCACATATATATTGATTAGGAGAAGAACTCCCTAAGCATCAGCCCCGAAGACCGAAATCAACATCAGACTGACACCCAAAGAGTTACTCAACCCAACCACCATATATGATTCTAGGCAACTAAGCATGATGGACTCCTTTTAGGTCACAAGGGAGTCCCTTCCTAAGACCAATCTGTATCCTATAAAACCCAAAAACTTTAGTCAAACCAATGAACACCCTCGAGTCCCAACATGTGTTACTAACAGATGAGTCATACTCCCTATGGGGTTTGCAATAAAAATTGGATTGAGAATGGGACCAAGAGGATATACTCTTAAGAAGTGATATTATGCACGAATCTAGTCTTCAATCTTCTAAGTCGCATTTCTTGAGCTTAACTCCATTATGCTTCGTCCGTCTTCAATTTCGTAGCTTCTTAATTCTTGTTTCCAAAATATGAGTTGGGACCTATTTCTCGTTTCCTCTTTCACTTATTCTCCTTCTAGTATACTTGGCTCAAGCCTAACTGCGTACTCATGGTTCCATGCAAGCTCTCCAAAATTCATTAGTGAATCTTGGATCTTGTTCACTTACTAGAAGGTATTCCACATAGATGAATTATCTCTTGAAAATAAACAAATGTCAACTATGTTGCCAAATGTACTTACTAAGGTGATTCTTTACAACTCATGCATCAGCGAAATGAACCTTCAGCCTTAGTGGCGAACACTACTTGAGCGCCCTATTCTGAAATGCTCCTCCTAATGAACCCCTTTTCTAGAAGCTCTATAATCTGTTTACTGAGCTTTTTCCTTTCTCGTGGAGCCATATGTCTAACGGGCAACGCAACGGGCTTTGCATTATCTACAAGATATATGCGGAAGTCTATTTCCCGCTTCGGAGGCAAGCCCTTCACCTCTTCGAAGACATCCGGATATTCCCGGACTACTCTAACTGATTGCAAATTTTCAACAGAGGCATCTAGCGATTCAAGATAACTAAGCATAACCGCATACGAGGGATTACAAGAAATTTCCAAAGTATTACCGAGCTGGGTTAGGAGCCTAACAACCCTTTTCTCACAATCAAGGATGGCCCCATTATTGGATAGCCAATCCATACCCAAAATCAAACCATACCCCGAAAAGCCCAAAACAAAGGCACTACATTGAAATTCTACGCTTAGGATAGAAATTTTCAATTCCAAACAGATCATAGACAAATGAGCTGGGCCCCCAATTGGGTTTGAAACAATTAAGGGGTCCTCTACCATACTAGTTTTTAGGTGCAGAGATTCTACTAAAGCAGACGAGATAAAGGAGTGTGATGCGCCGGAATCAAATAAAGTGCGAACGGGGTGATCATAAAGATAAACTACACTTTCTACAGAAGTATTGATACCTCGCTGTTGCAGAGGTGGTGCTTCCAGCACATGAACCTGTGCCCCTGGGGTGGATCCAGCCCTCTGCCCCTGTCCTCGTTTCTTTGGGCAGTCCTTAGCCCTATGGCCTGTCTCACCGCAAGAAAAGCACCCACCATTCTCCTTGGCCTTCTTTTTCCGGCAGTCCTTTACTAAGTGCCCCACTTTGCCACAGAAATTACACGTCCTCTTCTCTTTGTTGCCTTCCCCGCCCTTCTTAAAGTCTGTCTTCTTGGGCTGCAAGCCCTCTTTCTTCTTGCCCTTATCCTCTTCATTCAGCAATGCCATTTGCACCAATCTTTCATACGTGGCTCCCATGGGTATATGGGTCATGGCCAAACTGTGTAATGGCTCATTCAACCCTTTGACGAAACGGAGAGCCTTCTTGTGCGGGGTATTGACTAGGTCAAGCCCAAACCTAGCCAGCTCATCGAACTGATTCACATACTCTCTGACTGTCTTGTCCCCTTGCTTAAGAAATAAGAATTTTTCCTACTGCAAACTTCTTTCCGCATCTGAGAGAAATTTAGTCTCAAACCTTGCCCTAAAGTCCTCCCATGTCTCCACTGGTCTTTCAGCATTAGTGACTTCCCACCAGTAGGAAGCCTCGCCCTTCAATAGCCACACTGCCAATTGTACTTTTTGTCTATCTTCTACCTCAAAGATGATGAATAGGTCCTCAGTTTCTTTCAGCCAATTCCTAGCTGCTACGAAGGACTCAGTTCCATGGAAATCCCTTCCTCCCATAGCTTTAAAATCTTTACATATCTTAGCAAAAGTGTTTCCCCGAGGAGGAGGTGGAGGAAAAGGTGCTGCTGCAGCTGGATGATTTCCTTCAGCTGGGGGAGGAGGAACGGTAGGACCTGGCTGAGTGGCCCTTGCTTCTAAGAACCGTCTAAACCAACCAGGTATTGGTACCCCTTCTGGCAAGTTAAGTTCTTGGGACATGCTGAAACAAAAAGGATAGATTCAAAACGAAGGATAAGAGATAATTCCTATGGCTTTGGGGAGTGGACTTTGCCTTTTTAAAATAAAATAATATTTTTCCTTTAAAAATGCTTCTTTAAATTTCTTTTTTTGAAAATAATTTCTCAAAACTTTTTATCTTATCTGGTAAACCTATGCTCTGATACCAAGTGAAACACCCCACCTCCGTTAGGGTCACTCTCAAAGGGAATGCCCTAATTTTGGTGAAGGTTTATAAGTACAAGTCACAGATATACAAGACAGATATAAGAACACATATTTGTAAACAGCGGAAGAACAACAAACTTTTATTTCATAAAAGTCAAATACGTGTTACAACAACATCCTTTCCAAAAACATAACATAACACTTTCATAATCTGTCTTGAGTACATTATTTAAAGAAGCATAAATAAAACATGGATAAACTGCAAAAGCCCCATAGTGGATTGTCCAAAGCCATAGTTCAAAACAGGAAAGTCCAAGCAATACATTTCTCTTCTTCAAGCTGGATGTTGAGGTTGGTCAAGCTGCTGTGTTCCCTCCCTGAGGACCTGGGGGGAAACGGAAGAAAGAAGACGAAAGAAAAGTAGAGTCAGACATAAAGCCTGAGTAAGTCTAGTACTATTTTGTCTATGAATAAAGAACTGGGTATGATAAGTATAAACAGGAAGTGGGCATGCACAATAAACTTGGTTAAGTTGTCTAGGGTCGAATATACTATCGTACCCCATGTTAATCTCTGAACCCATATAAACTAGTTTCCAACTGGCACCCCATAATCAGGGTGATGTGATCCATTCTATGATGATCGGCTCCTACTCGCATAGTTACATGTGTCTTACGGCCCCCGATGCCTGTAGTTACCTGTGCTGGTCCCACCATGGGGTGTATCAAGACCCATAGTGGCGACCCGACACAACCTTAGAGTGCACAGGTATGCTACTGGTGTCCAGTGCCTTATTTTTCTGCTCCGGAGTGTGTGCACGCCCGCACTCCGTTAGAACCTACACTGCTACACCACCGCCGTCACTTTGACCTCTTACAATCAGCCCAGTAATCGTGCCCCACCCTGCCTAGTTTCAGGGTATCCTGATACACCTTTTAGGGTTACTGCTGAAAAGGGTCCCCCGTTACTAGGTTTTCTATCTCTAGCCAACATGCTAAGTTGGTTAAGTGTTTTCCTACCTAACCCCCACCAGTCCGTTTAGTTTAGCATGTTCCATTTTGATTAAGTCTTTAGTTCACTTAATCCTAACAATCCTGACTCAGCCTTAATTGTCTTATTAAGGCCCTGACCTCTCACATTAGACAGGTATTGTTGTGGCTGCCTGTTGCCGGTTGGTTCCGGGCAGTCTTACGCCACAACTCAGTCTAACCTCGGGTCCTTGCTGGGCTCCATGTTTAACCTCCCACATTGGATAGGTATTGTTGTGACTACTGGACAGCCGGGCAGTTCCGGGCAGGTTTACATCACAACTCAATCCAACCTCGGGTTAAACACATCGTATGTTCTACATTTACATATCTTGTCATTCTTCTTTATTTCTTATATGTAAATATTTGCGGCCCATTATTAAGTTAATGGTGTAAAGGTTACACCAATCATGGGCCCAACCCATACTTGAATTTGGGCCCTTCTATTTCATATTTTCATTCATTAATTAATTTTTAACCCAACGTCATTTTCCCCCGTTTTACTCGTCCGTTTATATATATGTTGGGCTTAGCCTTTTAAAGCCCAATTTAGCCATGCGAAAAGGGGAGGCTTATGGCGTATGCACAAAGATGGGAAGGTGAGCGCATGAACTTGCAATACGACATTGGAAATACAAAATAGAAATTGGTGTACTTGCATAGTGGTAACATAGGTGACATGAATCAAAGCATGTGAACTTGCATAGGTTTAACTACAACATGAACCTATATTCTTATTTAGGCATAATGTCAAACATAAGCATGTCATAAATATTCCTAGCATAAGCATAGCATAATGTCAAACATAAGCATGGCATAAATACTTTTAGCATAAACACGGCATAATGTCAAACATAAGCATGGCATAAACATAAACAAGTCATGTTCATGAGGTTTCTACATGTTTACAAAGGGGATACTTTGTTACTAACACAGAAGCATAGATCAACTAAA
Organism: Allium sativum; assembly: GCA_030737875.1. Lineage (NCBI taxonomy): Eukaryota > Viridiplantae > Streptophyta > Magnoliopsida > Asparagales > Amaryllidaceae > Allium > Allium sativum. The sequence goes on along the minus strand of CM060921.1, from coordinate 359,656,804 downwards.
TTTTGGTTTAAGTCTAATCACATAACGATAGCATAAATATACTTATGCATAAATATTCCTAGTCATGGTGTTTGCTTTAAACTTGCAAAAAGGGATTTTTGAGTTTAACCTAGCCATATCTCACATATGTCATCATATAATTCTTGTAAACAAGATAGACTTAATCATGGATTTCAATTATGCCAAATATCATTCATAGCCTAGCCATATTCATAAGTTTTGCAAAAGCATGACTTAATACATGGATTATGGTGTCAAAATTCCAACAAAGTTTCATATGAACTATAACAACCAAACTTGTTTCAATTACTTGCAAAATGATTTATGCACAAAAATATACATCATGATGGCATAATAACAAAGCCCCAAACTCGCATGAATTTCAATCAACTACATACATGTAGCTTCAACATAGATTACATAATTTGCGCAATATTCCAAACGTATACTTGCATAGAACTACCGCATGTAGTTCTTTATAATGAATAACATAATTTTGCACAAATATGAATTACTTTATTATCCCAATTCAAGCATACAAATCAATACAGTTGTTTATTCATACCAAAGTAATACTCTACTTACAATGGTTGCGGCGAATTCTCTAATTAAGAGATATGATTCCTTTGTTGAATTGATTGGCTTTAGGTTGCTTGAATTGCTTTAGGCTTTAGAACTTTCTTTCTAATTCTCTCTCTAGTCGGCGGCTACTCTTAGTCGTTCCTCAGCAACATGGCGGCTATGTTCTTAATTTGAATGAATAGATTAGGGTTTAGTCTAGGGTTGTTTATATAGAGGTTAGGAATTGATTAGGACCATTGATGTTGCTAGGTTAGATCGTAGCCATTCATTAGATAGAGAGACCAATTAGAACCCGCCACCTAGCCCTAATGACAAAGCAGACCACAGAAATTCGACCAAACACAGACCTGGCCAGCCAGGTTGGCTGGGCTCGACCAGGTCGACACCCCTGTCGACAGGGCTGTCGACAGCCCTGTCGACATGGGTAGCCCAGGTCGACAGCCCAGTCGACCTGGGTGGCCTAGGCGGGTGTTTATCCGCCCTGGCCCACTGGGCCCGATTTTTAATTATTTTATTCTGTTTGAATTTTAAATTTAATTCAAAACTTCCGAAGGCCATATCTTCTTCATACGGACTCCGTTTTTCGAAAACTCGGACTCTATTTCGCGTGTTTTTCCGAGACGAACGCAATGGCGTATCCCGTTTCCCTTAGTTCTTTGATTTGAATTTGATTATACTTTAATTCATGAATTTCACAGTTATAGAATTCTCGGGGTGTTACAACATGCTTTGAAATTACTAAGTTATCTTTTCATGAAAGACGTGAACCAACGGTCGTGCCTGTTTAGGATGTCGCATTACTCCGAAGAGTTGTGTTCTCTGGCTGGTATGAATATCCAGTTGATTCTCCGGTCATTCCTTTATTCATCAATTAACTTTCAGCTTTTGATCTTCAGAATGAATTACTGATAATTTGCGAGGTATGCCTTCAAATTTTCATAAATATTTTTATGTTTTCCCTTGGTCGTTCTTGATTTCAGGTTGTCGGACCTTATCGCGGTCCGTGAGCACAACGTTCATCACGAATCGGCGCCCAAGCGGGCTTCTTTTGAATCGTGACAGCTTTTGGTTTCGGCCATAGGCTTTTAGCGGAACGGGCCCTATCACGAGCCGAAATGGGCTCCTACTCACGGCCCGCTTGCTTCAAATAAAACAAAAAAGGGAGATACGAATGGACACCGTTTCACCTATATAAATCGGACCCTCCTCCTCCTTCTCCTTTCTTCTTCCTTTTGCAGTCGCTACTAATTCTCCTGAGTGAAATCCTAACTTTGCATTTCCAAAAACCCACTCGTCTCCTAACTTTAGAAAGGTAATCATGTTAAAAATGTTTTCATGCAATTTCATCCTCGTTTTTCTTGAGTTTTCACTGATTTGAGAGAAGAGGATAGCGGAATTTTGTGGTGTCCAAGGTTTTAGAGGCGACGATGGTTGATGGGTTTAGCTGTTCGAGTTTGTGAGTGAAGAGGAGGAAAGAAGAGGAAGAAGGAGTTTGTCAATTCGGATCGCAGATGTGGTTGGTGTCGATTGGATTGGGTCGATTCGTGGGCGAGGCGTTGGCTGGGGTCGTGGAAACAGGAGGACCAGGGAGGAAACTATGATGTAATACTGGATAGCGGATCGGATCGCAGTAATAGAGAAGCATTGGGTCGTGGAGTTGGACATTAAGGTGGATCGTGGGGGGTTTGTCACGACCTGTTCAGATAGAGAACAATAGTTCAAGTATTTCAGCGTTCCACGATCCAAAGCTCTTCCACGATCTAGAGATTTTCTGCGATCCAGTACATTCTTTACGAACCATCGACACATAACGATCCGAACCCTATCTCACGATCCAGTCTGATGAACAATCCGATGCGTATGTTGACTAAATAATTCGATTTAATTCTAATATTCCAATGGACAGTTAGGTTAGGGCCTTCGAGACGAACTTTCTAGACTAAACAACTTAACTTGATGGCACATCACGACCAATATCCTATTCATTTAACTAACTTCATGCTTTTCTTATATGTACGCACAAGCACACACTTGCACTTATACACATAGGGAACGGGTATTTTGTTCTAATTTTTACTCGCCAACACAGCTATGTCGGATAAACAAGTGACCGAGATACCGAATGAAAGTCCCGAATCAGAGACATCAATACATCATAACCCTGATGTGCTTCCCTCAGATTCAAATGAGGAAAAATCCGATCCTGATTACGAGACGGGCACCGATATAGAGTCAACGACTTCTGAGAGCGCGTCCCTTGAAGATGAGGATGATCGAGCTCCTGATGAAATTTTGGGTGTTAAGGAAATAGAGAAGTTCACCGATTCTTTACCCTCCAAGTTAGACAATATAAAACTTAAGAAGATATGTTTAAGACACAGAATTCCCTGGGACGATGTGAAAACTCCAGAAAGCAAAGATAGACCTTATTCTTCCCCAGAGGGGTATTAGTCGACTCGTGTGCTGGGTAGGGGCTATTCCTCCTTTTCCTCCACTTGTTGTCGATCTTTTAAGACAGTTACACATTGCCCCCATGCAACTCCACTCAAATGCCTATGCGGCTTTGTATATTCTGTACGTTGCTTATATGGAGATTCTGCAGACCGAACTTTCCCTTAAAGATCTGAAGTTCTATTACCACTTCAAGCATCGTCCGCAGAGGCTCCCAATTTCTCTTTCTTTGAATCAGTTGCCAATAGAAAAGTTGTGACAGATGGTTATAGTAATATAGGGGATGTCAAATCTGAATGGTTTTATATAAAACATCAAGCCGGATGCGCGAGGAAGTGGCTACAAGCAAGTATGTTTTCAAATTCCCCGCGTTTAATTTGAATGCATAATTTCAGTGCTAAGAATCATTTTGTTCCATACATATCACAACTTTGAGAGAACGGAAGGATCGATATACGAAAACCGAATGTCTCGACTTCTCAAGAGTAACTCAGATTTCTTAAGGATTAAGAAATGCATCACCGACGAGAACCTTCACAAACACCATCTTTTAGATATAAGATTCGGACTTGGAGCGGGCGGCAAACCTTACAAGTATATACCTCCGACTGAGGGAGAAGGAACTTCCCAAGCTGTAAAAACAACCACCATTCGCAAGAGTCCTTCGCCAATGTTTAATCAGGATGACGAGGATTTAAACGTATACAAAGGAGACGAGGGGAGAGCTGACGAATCAAAGGAGGTCCCGACCTCTGCGGGGCAGTCTCCCTTAAGAACTTCATCACCGGTTGAGTCTGTCGCTCAGGATGAGTTAATAGAGGAACATATACTTGGGGAATTAAATAAGATTCCTTTACCAGACAATATTTATACTCAGGAAGATTTCGGGGGGGGGGAACCAATTTTTCCCATCGTTGAAGAAACGAGTGCCCCAGTTGGAGAAAAGGAAGTCATCCAAATGAGCATAACTCTGGGCCCTGTTCCGTTAAAAAGGGGATTTCACGGGATGCACCAGTCACATGCAACATTTACCATAACACTCTTTTACTATTGTGGTTCATAGCTTTAACACGCACTTGTTTCTTTTGCAGGGGAAATGTCTCACAAACGGTCTTATTCTTATCTTTCCCTGCGCGAGGGCACACCAAGCCTCCTTCCAGATCCCGAGCATACTCGTAGTGATAGTCGGGGAAGGGATAGTCGTCGGCCCCGAGATTCTCATCAACCTTATTCTACACGATCTCGATCTCCATCAAAGCAAAGTTATGGAAAGTCACACAGTCATCCATTGCCACCGGCTGGGGTAAGCAACTTCCTAGAGATTTGACTCCTCCGAAAAGTACGCCTTCTCACGCCCAGTCTTCTAAAAAACACCCCGAGCCAAAGGACAGGAACAAAGATGAGGGCAAGATCGTGGAGAATGGGAAGACAACTATTATTTCCTCTAGTGAGCAAGGCTTGGATACTACTGCCGCAAAGGATGTTGCCCCCAATTCTGAGATTATGGCCAGGCTGGAGCGCTTGCGAAAGCAATTCCCTGATATTTTCTTTGAGAGGATGATATTTGTCCTAGATCTTGAACCGGTCCCAGAGGATTGGGACATAGAGGTGATAGGGTATGTATTCCATGTGGCTAAACAATACGGGGTAATGAAGAAGCATGCTGCCACACTTTCTACTGTCATCCGCCAGCTAGAGACGGAAGCAGCCAGAGCTAGAGTGAAGATTGATAATGATGCTAGGGCTAGGAGAAAAATAGAAAAAGAACTAGAGGATGCGCAGGCCAAACTGGCTTTAGCTCGACGAGATGCAGAGAATTACAGGTCCGAGTTGGAGAGTTCTAGGGAGCGATTTCACAGTGAGCTTGACTTAAACAGCCAGGAACGGGTGGCTCTGAGGAAGGAAGTGGAAGATCTCAAGGCAATTAATACCGAACTGAAGACAGCACAGGAACGCTTCGCTGCTGAGAAAGATGCCTGGGAGAAAGAGAGGGCGAGCTTAAAAGATGACCTCGCTCTTGCCAAAAAGGAAAAGGAGGTTTTAAATGATCAACTTGCCCAAGCTGAGGAGCGTGCAACTCTCGCTGAAAGTAACACCAATAATGCTCTTGAGTCGGCAAATGTTGCTGCCGATAAGCTCGCCGAAAAAGAGAAAGATATAGCTAGTTTTGAGGAGCTGTTGTTTGACTTCTTTGGTCAAGTCATCAAGACCCGATACATCTCTTGGATTCTGGACTATCATGTTACTTTGGTCAATGTATGGGATGCAATTGTCGAAGGCGAGAAGCGGCGATTGATGGTCGATGAGATTGACGAAAACCAGCTAATGTAGACATTTCTTAGAGGTGAAGAACCTGAGGCTTTGGAGAAAGGTAGGCGCCTAATCCATGAGGAGATCGAGAGGGAGAAGAGTAGGCTTAAGGGTAAGGATAAAGTTGGCGAAAGCTCGAGCTCGGTGGTGGAGCCCAAAACCTCTAAAGTTGAGGAATATAACCCTGACGATCCGTTGATCCCCTTGGCTCCAACCCCTCCAATTGTCGGAACCACTACTACGAATCTGGGAGATGAGTTGGTTGAAGGTATCTCCATATTCTCTCCACAATTCATCAAAGCAAATGTAACTTGTCATCGTCTCAGGGACAGACAACTGACATGGCCACATCTCCTCCTGATTCACTAACATTTGCTTCTCATGATATAGGTATCAAACCGGCCGAGAAAGATACAGAAGAGAAGGCAACATCAGAAAAAGTTGATGTTCCCTCGAGAACTGACGTCGAAGTTTCTGAGATTCCGAAGCAACCCGAGGGTACAACAAGTGAGAGAGTCACAGTAGCACCCATGGAATCCAGCATGGGCGCTCCTGCAGACGCTGAAATTATTGAGGCTTTGCAAGACACGGATGGTGGTCACGGAGATGAGGAAAAGGAAGTTGTAATCATAGATGAGGCCAAGGATGATAATAGTGAAACCTTGGCTGACATACAGGCTAGGAAAGAGAAGCAGTTGGTTCTTAGAAAAGGGGAACAGGACCCTGTATTCGTGCCCCCTATTTCTGAAGTCGACCCCAATACTGGGTTGGTTATAAGATTCTCATCCAAATCAATAACCTCACAACTTGCCTCCTAACCTTCTAGTCCTCCCCAGGAATCCCTTGTTGATAAGAGGAAGAGGAAGAAAAGTGACCGCTCTGATGCTGACAAAGAGGGGTTGGAGAAACAGAAGAAGGAAAAGAAATCAAAATCGTCTCCCAAGCGTAAATAGAATGCACTTATTAGCTCATATTTTAGGTTTAGGATTTTCTTTGGCCAAAATATGTAGTGGTGATAGTGGCCCTCACTTTTGTTTAGCTTCTCGTTCTTGTATGTAAAGACCCGGGCTTTGCCCGACCCGATCGATCGCAAAATCGACCAAGACCGTTCAAATCCCGAATACTTTAACTTTGGGAATACAACAATCATCAGAACAAAACAGCAGACTTTTATAAACAGTACAAAATGTTTACATCAGAGTACAGAATATCAGAGTACATCGAATAAAAATAATTGCAGCGGAAGATAAATTTTACATTTAATTTATAATACATTGCAGCTGAACAAAACTAATACAGCGGAAGTCTTTTCTATATTCTGGACACAGCTTTATGCTTCAATCCAGTACCCTGCTCAACCGATAAACCTGTAGACAAACTACTCGACTGCCCGTGTGGAAAAGAGGGCACCCGAGTTTGCAAAGGTGGAAACAAACAACGGGTCAGTCGTGGGACTGGTGTGAGAATTCTTAACTAACATAACTACTAATAAGGCAAATCCAAGGACCACGCCGCTAACGCGGAACGGGTTTACTCCAATGGATTGCTGTGCATAACAGTAAAGTAAATCGTCAAATAACGCAATGCTTTTTAGAAAAATGAAACCACCATAAGACTCAGGTCCCATCACACAATGCAACGCACACCAGAGGATAGAGTTTTACCTTATGGTGATTAAAAGATGATAAATACATAAAAACGATATTATTATTAGTGTGTATATGTTTTAATAAAACACTTCAATCATAATATCAATCCTAGGAAGCATAGGTACCATATATTATGCCTCCGTACTAGTAATACAATCAAAACCGCATGGGGCGTATTGGAGATTTGGATTTCCATCATGAGTCAAGGCTAGAGCGGAGCTCCTTACCGATTCGAGACACTCTAGCTAATGTCCCAGGATTACCCGCAGTTAACCCTTGGAAATGGCAGGGCCGGTCCTCAAATACAGCTTAGAGGATTGGCAATTCCTAAGCACACGTTTCCCGGTCCTATAGGACCTATCCGAGGCGCGCCTCATTTCATCATCCACATAAGTAAAATGTCAGGCCGTGATAAAACCCAAACACAACATCTAGCTAGAAAGAAACGTGCTGCTCTCCCTGCGTTCCCTTCGCCCGTTTTAGACTCTACCGGTTTGTGAGGCTCGCGAAGTTACGTCATAACCACAAGGCCTGCTTTTCAACAAAGCCTTGATCATCTTCATCTTAGCGTGCCACATTGTCAATCCATACCGTGCCATTGATCGTCCATCAATATATAAACGGGTGTTAAGTAAAGAATAAATTCTTCACCACCAATCATTTATATATAGACAGAAAATCAATAACATGATATTAACGGAGTACAACGTCAGACACACAATCCATTTAAAACTTATGCTCTGGGTCTGAGCGAAAGTCAAATCCGTACAAATCAACACTACGTCCGGACGGCAACCACTGTAGCCCCTTCAAGGTAGCTACTCCAATCATGGGCATCAGCAGTCGTCGTCCATTCGATGTGAAGACCGTCGATCTTCTATGGTCGTCTTTAAATCTTCAGTTTTTAAACGCCGTTTAAATTGTTTGGAATGAGATAAACTTGGACTTCCCAAACAATTCTCGTGTATATATAAGTTGGAAATCATTTCATATCGTTTGATTTTAAATTTTTATATATATAATTATATATATAATTCCTCCATCCATTTCATCTTACTATATTTTCCTAATAACCAATCTTCTTATTTATATGCAATAACTCATCACACCAAACAATGGTTTCTTTTATTAATGTTCTTCAATTTCCATACATATCCTACACACAAAAATGTATTTTGTGTATCATTCGAATTACAACCAAAAATGAATATTTTTGTACGTCCTTCATAATTTAACAAAAAATGAGTATTTTTGTGTCATTTCAATTCCTAGCCAAAACGAAATATATTTTGGTGTTAACTTCATTTCTATACGAACGAATATATTTCTTATCTCTTTCAATGCAAACCAAAAAAAAATGATTTTTGCTATTTTATATTGGCAATGCAAATTTCCTTCTTAGGTGACGTCATGCAAATATAATTTTTAATATAAAATATAATATCATAACTTAATTACATAATAAGAATGTAATTCTAATTTACAGTGCAAATCCTCATTTATAGTTACATATATAAAAGTGTAAATTTTATTCGCTTACCACATTTCATATCATAGTTTCAAATAAAAGTGTAAATTTAATTAATAAAATGTCCTTCTTATCCTAAATAACCTCTTTTAAACAAAAGGGACATGTTTATCTAGTTTAACACTTCTAATATAAGTGACATTCCAATCATATAATTACATAAAAAAAATGTAATTCTCATTTCTTTTTATTTTGATCACATGAAATGTAATTTCCTTTAACAAAACTTGTCAGTACAAAACAATGTCAACTTAATTTTTAACAAATGAATATTTTGTCATCCTTTTTCGTTTGATCAAAATGCATATTTCTTACTCTTGACAAATGAGTATCTTGTCATCCTTATATTTTCTATCTTTCTTTTATATTTGACAAAATGAATGTTTTGCCATTCTTTTTATCTATTTTTATAAAAATGAATCTTTCTTTTATTCTATCCATATAAAAATAATCTCTCTTTTTCCAATGGCATATACAACTATGAATGTACATGTTAACAAACCTTCCATTACAATTGACATATAAACTGAATGTATATGTAAACAAAATTTTACTTCATTTCTGTCATTACATATAAAAGTGAATTAATATATACGCAAGCTTATTTCATCTCTCTCTTTACATATAAAAAGAAATTTGTCGCTATTCTTTACCTTAACAAAAATTGAAGTTGTCATACTCTTTACATTAACCAAAATAAATATATTTCATTTCATATGCAATGCTATGCAACGTTAACAAAATAAATATATATCATTCATATGCAATGCTATGCAACGTTAACAAAATAAATATATATCATTCATATGCAATGTATGTCATTAACAAAATAAATATATATCATTCATATGCAATGCTATGCAACGTTAACAAAATAAATATATATCATTCATATGCAATGCTATGCAACGTTAACAAAATAAATATATATCATTCATATGCAATGCTATGTAACGTTAACAAAATAAATATATATCATTCATATGCAATGCTATGTCATTAACAAAATAAATATATATCATTCATATGCAATGCTATGTCATTAACAAAATAAATATATATCATTCATATGCAATGCTATGCAACGTTAACAAAATAAATATATATCATTCATATGCAATGTATGGCATTAACAAAATAAATATATATCATTCATATGCAATGTATGGCATTAACAAAATAAAAGTATTTTCTTTTATTACATTAAATAAAAATGAAATTTCTATTGTCATTCTTCTTCAATTGTCAAAATGAATCTTTTGTTATTTTAATCTTTCTTCTACATTTACAAAAATATGATTTTTGTCGCTACTTAATTATATTAACAAAAGTGATTTTTGTTTTAATCTAATATTAACATTCCTTACGAAAATGGCATGTGTAATTTACTAAATAAATGACATGTTTATTCTGTCAATTTTATATACAACATAAATGACACATCCATTTTGTTCATTTTAATACAATGACAGTTTTTATATTAACATAACATTATTAACACAAGCGATGTTCTTGTGTTAGCATAACGTTATTAACCAAATGAACATACTTATGTTGACGGTTCTAATTCAACATAGCATAAAAATGAATATTTTATGTGGGTAATTCATAAAATGAAAATTCCAACATGATAAACAAAGAATACTTTTTTTTTCTTCACAATATATAAATTCCCTTTCTAACATGTAACATCTCCGTTATATATATACACAATATAAATATATGATTTTTATGGTTTGCACAAATTTTTCTTTTACAAACATGAATATTATACATTTTATATATTAACTAAAATGTTTGTCTTCGTCGTGCACACAAAATCATGTCAACATAAATACGCACAATCATCACAAACAATCAACATGGAAATAATCATACATGCAGCAACAACATGAATTTCATATGATATGAATATAGATTTTGCAGTGAATTAAATAAATAAATAATTTTATTTTAAAAATAGAATTCTCACATTGATTTTTGCTGAAAATTTGACTGTCTCGGATTCAGCTCTGGTCAGCGCCATCGCGAAGAGCTCGGAAAGACGAGTCCAATGCAATTTACGGTTCGTCAATCGGACCTCGTACGAGAGAGTTATGATTTATTAAAGTTGGACATAATTAAATAATTAATTAATATTCGTGAAAATACCTAAAAATTTCACTGTCTCAGAATTGGACAAAATTAGTGTCCACGCGTCCATCTCGTCGCCACGATCCCAACGCACCTGAAATCGTCGATTTTCGACTTCGTATGAGTGAGTTATGCAATTTTAAAGTTCTGAAAATTAATTAAATAATTTAAAAATAAAATAGAAAATACCCTCAGTCCATTGACCGCGAAACACTATTCACCGCAGAACTTTGACCGCAATTTGCCGCTGCTTCAGGCCACCTGACGCCACGGGACCACCGCCAACGTCTTCGTCTTGGCGAGACGCACCACCACCAGAAAGAGCCGCCCCTAAAGCTTCTCCGATCATCGGGAATCGCCTACGAACGGATTTCGCCTCGCGGGTCCCACAGGCCGCCTCACACCTCCAAACTGCCTGAAATTTTGCGAGCACCTCCACCTCACGTAGACGAAGAACTTCCGTGTTCGTGACTTCGTCTAATTCTTCCTCGATTCACGGGAATTTCTTGATTTACGTTTTGAGCTTCTGAATTTCGAAAACAGCGAGCTTTAAGACGAGATTCCGGCGAATCCGAGCGCTGTTTGACGAAACCGACGACACCATTAGCTTCGTATCGTCGAGACCTTCGAGTGGATATATAATTTGCTATGGGTTGAAGAGATTTTATTTTCGACAAATTTTAGAGGAAGAGAGCCGCCATGGAAATTGAGAAAAATGATGGAAAAGAGAAGTGGCTGCTGTGTATTTCGAATTTCAGCCCTAAATTCTGAGGAAAAAGATAATATATACTATGGGTCTACTTTTGGTTTGGGCCCAAATATCATTACGTGTCCAATTACTAAATTTTGAACTGTTTTCTTCAATTCAAAAATTCTTATAAATACATGCTGATTTCAAAATTAATAAAATTTTAAACATAATTATTTCAGGTCATTACGAATCCAACAAACCTGATTTCGTAATTTTCCGAGTCCGTATGAATTTATTATGAATTTCCGAAGTCTGAAAATATGCTATTTTTCACTGTAAAAATTATACCGGCCACAAAATAATTCCAAAAATTATAAATTTTAGAATTTAACCTTGTTTTAATATTCCGAATCCATAGAAACTGGTCTCGTCGAATTCGGAGTTCGTTTGCAAAAATTCCATTTTTCAGGCGTATATTTTTAATATTTAAAAATACCAAAAATAGTGGAATTTTTCCGAAACTCAAAAATATAAGTTCTTATAGTCATTTTTATATGTAAACAACATTCTGAAACCAATGGAGATGGTTTCGGGTCCTAATTCCTTATTCTGCAAAAAAATTACGTTTCGGGCCTTATATATAATATATACGAATTCTATAGCGTTTTTCTGAAAATTTAATTTTCTCATAACTTACAATTTATAAACTGGAATCTTAATTTCTGAAACTCTTTGGAAAGATATTTTCAATACGGTTCTAGCGTTTCTTGTTTCGTCCAATTCCGATTTATATTTTATTTAATTTTTCAAAGTTGGAATTTCAAATCTGAAATTACCGCGCCGTTTTCATGCTCGGAATGGATTTAATATAAATTTCAAGTTCGCGCTCGAAATAAAATAAGTTTTTCATCGTTATTATTTAAAATAAATAATTTTAAATATATTCATTCATTAAAATTTCTTAAAATAAAATTTTAAAATTAACCCCAAAAATCAGGGCTGTTACATTGTAAATCTGCTTTCAGTAAATGAAGATCTATTTCTTTTGCGCCATTGTGTTTCTGCAAATTCATCATGTTAGCAAAGTTTAAATGTTCATAACCGAAATATTTATAGTTAAATATTAAAGTCATAAGTAATAATTATTAATCATAACCGAAACAATCATCGAGAAATATGCGTGCTAAGTAAATGTGTAGTGGTGCACGTATATGCCCCCAATCGATCGTCATTATAGTGCCTGGCCAGGGCTTATTGGTGATCGATTAGGATTATATTTGTACTATCCCGATCTTTCAACGGGGTAATGGTTCTTGTGGCGCTAAGTCTCTTGCGCCTTTATACTCTCCCGATCCTTCAGCGGGTTAGAGTTCTTATGGCGCTAAGTCTCTAGCGCCTTTATACTCTCCCGATCCTTCAGCGTGTTAGAGTTCGAGCTCGATTCTTGGTCTACTCACCGATCCTTTAGCGGGGCAGAAGTTCTGGGGGCGCTAAGTCTCTAGAGCCTTTATACTCTCCCGATCCTTCAGCGGGTTAGAGTGTTATCAAGGAGGTTCTATCATGGTGCACCTTCACGCCTTGGGGACGTTATCTTCGCGTCCTTTATACTCTCTCCCTGATTTCGAGAGTTAGAGTGCAAACAGTAGTGCGAATTACCTCGCTGCACCTTTTGAAGCTTTAGTTTCCTTTAGCCTACCGATCTGATAGATGGCATTTTGAATTAGCTGTTTTGAGATTACTGCATAATTTAAAACAAATTTCAAAATGGTAATAGTTTATATTGATCAAAACTAAAGCATAGATAAGAAATGGTGCAGTAAAGGTAAATGACACGCGATATTTTTATAGTGGTTCGGTCGAATCATGACCTACGTCCACTTTATAATCTTTTGTTCAAATAACCAGACTGTTCTAGGCAAGACGAGCCTTTTTACATGGTCCTGAAAACAAAAGAGTAAAACTGACAATTTTATGTCAGATAAGGCCTCAAATGCTGAGCATTCCACACTCTGGGGATTTCATCTCCATGCACGGTTGCTAGCTTGAAGGTTCCATTATCAAGCCTTCGTAAAATGGAGTACGGTACTTCCCATTTCAGGCCCATATATACTGGGGGCGGAAAGACGCGCTTCAGAACCAAGTCTCCGGGTTCAAATGTTCAAGCTCGGACACTTTTGTTGTAATACCGAGCTATTTGTTGTTTATACCTCAGGGCACGTAAGTCGGCTTCGTCCCTTTTTCCACAACCATGTCTAGGGATTCAAGAAAAAGCTTATTGTTGGTCATCGGATCGTAATAAATTGTTCGATGAGATGGTACTTCTAACTCGACCGGATTGACTGCTTCAGCTCCAAAAGCAAGGGGAAAAGGGGTGTGACCCATCGCCGACTTGTACGTTGTTCTATAGGCCCATAGTGCCAGGGGTAATTCATCAACCCACATGGCTTTGGCCCTCTTCAATCTTTTCTTTAGAATGGATTTGATCACCTTGTTTGCCACTTTAACCTGTCCGTTTGACTGCGGATGTGCCACAGAGGTGTATCTTTTCTCGATGTGATACTTCGAACAGAAATCTTGAAACTCGATGCTGTCGAATTGGGTCCCATTATCGGTTACGATGACTTTTGGAATCCCAAATCGACATATAATGTTCTTAATGACAAAGGTGATTACTCGCTTGGTTGTGATCATGGTCAAAGGCTCTGCTTCTACCCATTTAGTAAAATAATCCACGGCCACAATAGCGAACATTGCTTCGCCCTTTGCTATGGGAAGGCTCCCAATAATTACAATTCCCCACATTGCAAAAGGCCATAGGCTTGTCACTGTCTTCAACTGGCTAGGTGGAGCCCTAGGAATCTTGGAGAATCTCGGGCAAGCATCACAACATCGTGCATACTTGTCTGCATCCTTGTTTATGGCGGGCCAGAAATAGCCGTATCGCAGTATCTTCTTTGCCAATGTTTACCCTCCAGTGTGGTCGCCACACTCACCTTCGTGGACTTCCTTCAGTACACGCTAGATGTCGTCATGGGCGATGCACCGGAGGAGAGGCATCGAGAAACCTTGTCTGTACAGGACTTCGCCTTGCAACGCATATCGGGAAGCCTTCCGATAAGTGCACGCCTCTCACTTTTCTTTGTTGGGAGAGTTCCATTCATCAGAAAATTCTTTAGAGGGGTCATCCATGACTCCCTCTCAGGATCAATCTCTAGTACCGGATCAACTTCCATCTGATCCACGCTAGGGAACTGTAGTACTTCAATCGGGACTACCTCCATATGTTCTGGATTATAAGAACTAGCCATCTTCGCTAACTTGTCTGCTCTTTGATTCTCCGCTCGAGGAATGTGAGATATGCTGTGGTGATCAAAACCATCCAGCAACTTCTTCACTTTTTCCAAATATGATATCAACCTTGGACTCTTAGCCTGAAACTTTTCATTAACTTGGTTCACAACTAAATTGGAGTCGCAAAAGATGTCTAGCTTTGTTATCCCCAATTCCTTTGAAAGCTTCAACCCGACAATTAAAGCTTCATACTCAGAATCGTTATTAGTGGCGTGAAACTCTAATCTAAGAGCGTAATATATTAGCCGTTTCTCTGGAGTTTCAAGAACCACTCCGGCACTAGATCGTCTTTCATTTTCAGCTCCATCAGTATATAGTTTCCAGGCATTAGGGTCAAGGACTAGCTTTAGCGGATCGTCTTCTTCGGTTACCACATCATCTTCTGGGATGGTAAACTCTGCTATAAAGTCTGCAAGTGCTTGCCCCCTAATCTACCTTCGGGGTTGAAAGTTCAGGTCGAATTGACTCGGCTCAATATTCCATTTAAGCAACCTTCCTGATGCTTTTGGCCTTTGTAGGATTTGCTTAAGCGGGTGATCAGTGTAAACAGTAATGGGGTGAGCCTAGAAGTAGCGACGAAGCTTCCTAGATGCAATTAAAAAACAGTACCCAAGCTTTTCTATTTTGGGGTAAATCTGTTCTACGGCTGCCAATTTCTTACTCACATAGTACACCGGTCTTTGCACCTTATCCTCCTCTCTTACCAAAGCCGAACTGATTGCGTGGGATGACACTGCCAAGTACACAAATAAATCCTCGTGATCCACAGGCTTAGACAGTATCGGGGGTCTTTTCGGATGATTCAACAGACTCTGAAATGCTTCTATACAATCAGGAGTCCATTTAAAGTTGCGCTTGCCTCGCTTTATCAGCTCGAAAAACGGGATGCATTTATCTGTAGCTTTTGTGATAAATCTGCTAAGCGCTGCCACTTTTCCAGCAAGGCTTTGCACATTTTTAATCTGCTTTGGTTCTTGAATATTTTGGATTACCGTAATTTGATCTGGATTGATCTCAATTCCACGCGAGCTGACAATGAACCCTAGGAATTTTCCGGATGCTACTCCAAACGAGCACTTCAAAGGATTTAACTTCATCCCGTATTTCCTGAGAATCTCAAACATTTCTGCTAAATCTACAGTATGGTCGGATGACTGTCTGGATTTTACCAACATATCATCGACGTATACCTCCATTGTTTTCCCGATTTGGTTGTAGAACATCCTATTCACCAATTGCTGATATGTAGTGCCTGCATTCTTCAAACCGAAAGGCATGACCACATAGCATTATAATCCCAAATCTGTAATGAAGCTGGTATGCTCTTGGTATGGGATATGCATGGGGATCTGATTGTACCCCGAGTATGCATCCATAAAAGAAAGAAGTTCATGACCCGAGGTTGAATCTACCAACTGATCGATTCTAGGCAATGGGAAGCTAACCTTCGGACAAGCCTTGTTTAGATCTGATAAGTCAATGCACGTATACCACTTTCCATTGAACTTCTTTACCAAAACCGGGTTTGAAATCCAGTCAGGGTATGTTGAATCTTTAATGAACCCGTTACTTCTCAGCTTTTCGACTTCTTCCTTCAAGGAAGAAGACCTCTCTGGGCCAAGCATTCGCCTCTTTTGTTTGACAAAAGGATGTTTCGGGTTGATGCTTAACGAATGACTCATAATTGAGGGAGATATCCCACACATGTCTGCGTGGGTCCAAGCGAATACATTCATGTTAGCTTTCAAGAAACTTGCTAATTCTTTGGCTCGAACAGGATCCAACTGGGATCTAATCTTCAGGGCCTTCTCTGGGTCACTATCATCGATTGGTACGTCCACAATCACTTCATTGGGAGTCGCCATTCTGCCTCCAGGCTCTTCATCCTCTCTGGGATCTATATCCTCGGGCAACTCTCTGGGCGACCCTCCCGGAGGTATTCTCTTTAGTTGCTACGACGATTCCTCCCTCGGAGGGGAAGAACCACCTTTTGCTTCTACATCTTTTCCTTTGCGGAGAAACTTTAACTCTGCAATGTAGCATGCTCGTGCAACAACTTGATCTCCTCTAACTATACCCACACCGGCATCCGTTGGGAACTTCAACAATAAGCACCAGGGTGCGATACAGGCCCTGAATTTGGCTAGGGTCGGTCGGCCTAAGAAGGCATTGTACGGCGATTCAATATCCAGGACCACGAAGGGGAGGATCCTCACTCTCCGGCGTTCTCCTTCCCCAAGGGTTACTGATAATTCCACGTATCCCATTGGAGCGGTCGAGCCCCCATTAAATCCATGTATCCAACCCCTGCATGATTTCAAATCCTTCGGCTCGAGTTTTATTTGGTCGAATGCTTTCTTGAACAGAATATTGACCGAACTTCCGTTACCCACTAGAACTTTATGGATTGTAGCTGGGCCGATGGTGACGGTGATCACCAATGGGTCTTCAGTTGGGGAGTGTACTCCAATACTCTCTCGCTCGCGAAATATGACATCATCGGACATCGTCTTTTGTTGCTTAAACGCATTCACGTATTGATCCATATCTCTGAAACTGTGCCCTGCCAGGTGAAGTCCACCAACTATGGTATTAATAACGATATTTTTTCCTTTTTGTTGAGCCGTCGGTTTGGCAGTAGGTTGGCTTTGGTTTGGGGCTTGTACGGCTTGCCCCCTGTCCCTAGGAGTCACCTTATATTCATCAAGCTTCCCTTCTCGGAGCAGTTTTTCAACCACATCTCTCAAATGACGACATTCATTTATAGAATGACTATGGACCTGATGAAAAAGACAAAATTTCCCAGTTTCACGCTCTTTCTCTGTAGAATCTATCGGAGGAGGCCTTTTGTATTGGAGGACATTATATGTATCCAGGAAGATGTTTTCCAACGTATCATTTAACGGTGTGAAGCTCTCAAATGGTCTGGGCCAGGATCTCCTCTGAGAGTCATTTCCTCGATTTCTTTTCCGATTATTGTTATTACTATTCCCTGATTGGCGACCACTACCTTGATTCTTGTTCCCGACTTACTTCAAATTTTCCTGAGCTATCTCCCGTTTGCTTGATGGCCATGTTGCTTTGGATATCTTCCTTATCAGTAGCCTTTCTTTTCCGATTAGCGTATATCTCCTCCCGACGCAAGCGAACATTAACTTTTTCATAAAATATTTCTCTGGTCAGGGGTGGCTTGCTGGCCAGATATCTTCCAAACTCGGTATCTTTATCGACACCATCGATCAGGGCCATCAACACAGTTTGCTCATGCGGATCTCTGACTTCTGTGATAGCCAAGTTGAAATGATCCAAATATGACCTCAGGCTTTCGTCCGGTCATTGTTTAATAAGGGATAGTTCAATCACATTCTTAGACCTCTAGGCATGAAGACGGAATTGGTTCACGAATTTCTCACTCAATTCCCTGAAGCTGGATATTGACCGTGCTGGCAAGCGGGTAAACCACAATAATGCCACATCTTCCAGGAATATAGGGAATGCTTTACATTTTACCGCGTCTGTAGCTGTAGAGGCATTCATTGACCAGGAGTATCGCATTAGATGCTGGATTGGGTCAGTCCTGCCCGTATAACGATTCAGGGTTGGCATATTGAAGCACCTCGGGAATGTAACATCTAGTATGTCGTAAGTAAAAGGCGTATGACTGTGATCTATGCCCCAATCTTCGTTCCTCTGTCCACGGCTATCTACCATGACTTGCCTAATCATTGCTTCAAACTCTGCATGGGTCAGGGTAGATTCAGGATCATCACTTCTTACCCGACAGCCTCCTCTAGCATTTCTTTGACATGCTGCTGCAAAGTCTGGGCCCTGAGCAGAACTCCCTTTCCCCCTGTTGTCGCGGTCGATCATGCGATGAGCGGGAGGAACGTCGTTCCTCGGCAGTAGAGCGGGCTCATTTAAGTTGCGGTTACTAGTTCCGTGGTTAAATGCCTCTTTTTCTCGAGATGGAAGTGGCCCAAATCGAAGCTGCTTTATGTTCTCAGCCCTTTCTAACGGGGGCCATCATCGGTTCCTTCGGGGTTCTTCACACGACGATGTATGTTCCAGGGATAAAGGGTAAGCTGGAGGTGGCGAGACCTGCCTTTGAATATCATCAATTCGTCTGCCTAGGGTAGTAATATTATGACGCAGCAACGAGCTCTCCTGCCTCTGAGCGGCCAATTCATCAGTTTGCCTGTCCAATGCTTCAAGTATTCGAGTCAGATGTCCTTCAGTAACTGGGGCAGAAGGGTCGAACTGGTCATCTTCATCTTATCTTATACGTAAGGAACTTGAACCGGGTTGAGCAGAAGTTCCAGCACAAGTGGAATGAGCCATAATTTCCTTCCTAGGTCGGGTAGTAGTCTGATTGTCAGTTCTGATCGTGGTCCTCCTAGGATGGTGGGTCGTGGTACCCCCTTGACGTCGGGTCGTAGTGGTCCCCTGGGATCGTATCGTGATGATGGGTGCAGGAGGGATCGCGGTGTGATCCTGCGATTGGGTAGTGACTCCTTCAGCTGCTTGGTTTGTTGCTCCCTCACTGGATCGGATCACTCCAACATTGCCACGATCCGAAAGCTATTCCTCGACCTGTTCGTTGAAACACCCCACCTCCGTTAGGGTCACTCTCAAAGGGAATGCCCTAATTTTGGTGGAGGTTTATAAGTATAAGTCACAGATACACAAGACAGATATAAATACACATATTTTTGAACAGCGGAAAACAACAGCAATTTTTATTTCAACAAAATACGTGTTACACAAACCACGCCATAATTGTCTTACAATACTTCCAAAAACCATTACATTCTCATAACTGCCTTGATTTCATAACTTAAAGAAGCATAAAAACAAAAGTAAACTGCATAAGTCCCCATAGTTGCAATCCAAAGCCATAGTCCAAAACGAAAGAGATCCAAGCAATACATTCTTTCTCTTCAAGCTGGATGTGAAAACTGGTCAAGCTGCGGTATTCCCTCCCTGTGGACCTGGGGGGGGGGGGGACGAAAGAAAAGAAGACGAAAGAAAAGTAGAGTCAGACATAAAGCCTGAGTAAGTCTAGGACTATTCAGTCTATGAATAAAGAATTGGGCATGATAAGTATAAAACTGAAAATGGGAAAGCACCATAAACTAGGTTAAGTTGTCTAGAGTCGAATATACTATCGTACCCCATATTAATCTCTGCACACCTATAAACTAGTTCCCAACAGGCACCCCATAATCAGGGTGAAGTGATCCATTTCAAATGATCGGCTCCTACTCGCATAGTTACATGTGTCTTACGGCCCCCGATGTTGTAGTTACCTATGCTGGTCCCACCATGGGGTGTATCAAGTCCCATGGTGGCGGCCAGACACAATTCTAGAATGCAAAGGTATATTACTGGTGCCCAGTGCCTTATTTTTCTGCACCGGAGTGTGTGCACGCCCGCACCCCGTTAGAACCTACATTGCTGCACCACCTCCGTCGATTTGACCTCTTACAGTCAGCCCAGTAATCGTGCCCCACCCTGCCTAGTTCAGGGTATCCTGATACACCTTGTAGGGTTACTGCTGAAAAGGGTCCCCCGCTACTAGGTTTTCTATTTCTAGCCAACATGCTAAGTTGGTTAAGTGTTTTGTAAACCTAACCCCCAATCAGTCTGTATAGTTTAGCATGTTCCATTTTGATTAAGTTTTAATTCAATTTACTTAATCCTATCAATCCTGACTCAGCCTTAATTGTCTTATTAAAGCCTCGACCTCTCACATTAGACAGGTGTTGTTGTGGCTGCCTGTTGCCGGTTGGGTCCGGGCAGTCTTACGCCACAACTCAGTCTAACCTCGGGTCTTTATTGGGCTCCGTGTTTAACCACCCACATTGGATAGGTATTGTTGTGACTACTGGACAGCCGGGCGGTTCCGGGCAGGTTTACGTCACAACTCAATCCAACTTCGGGTTAAACACATCGTATTCTCTAAATTTACATATTTTGCCTCTTTTCTTTTTATATGTAAATATTTGCGGCCCATTATTCAAATTCATCTTTATTGTGTAAAATTAATATATACCACTTAATTGTTTTCAAGGTCGTTGGCATGCGTCAAACATGCCAACACATATATTTATATTTTAACCCAAACGTCATTACCCCCGTTTTATACGTTCGCTACAATATAACATATGTTGGGTTTAGCATTTAAACCCAACTTAGCCACATGAAAAAGGGGAGGCTTAGAACATGGTGTTTATATATTCTAAGCAACATAAAAAGGGGAGTGTGAACGCATGAACTTGCAACATAACGATCTAATTAACATGAATTAGGCACTTGTGAACTTGCATTGTAATAGAATAAAATCATGGCATAAACATACCTATACATGAATCATGGTTTTTAATCTATTCATGTAAACTTGCAATTGGAATGTAAATCTAAAGTAATTATGTGTCACATATATCATCATATGATTTTGATAGCAACATAGGCCTAAGACATGTTTTCAATTAGGCATAACACCAAACATAGTTTAGTCATGTTCATAGAATTAATACAAGTTCACAAAGATGCTCGCTTTTGTCACTAAAACAAAAGTATGGTTTTTACACTTGAACCATGATGCCAATTCCAACATAAATTCATATAAACCATAATACTTAATTGAATCCAATTACACACTAAAAGTGATCATAAAAGTATGTACATCATATTGGCATAATAGTGAATCATATACTTGCATGAATCTCAAATAAACTACCACAAACATATAGTCGTTAACATGAATCATATACTTGCAAATATCCAATAGATGTTGAAATAAACTACCACAAACATATAGTTATTAACTTTCAACATGAATCACATACTTGCAAATATCCAATAGGCCTAACATCGTTATACCACAATATCCCAAATCGATTCGTAATTAGAATCATAGCAACGTACAATTATGAATTATTATCGCCACAAATTAAGTACAATTCCATGTCTCATTTTACACAAATCAAAACTCAATTGTTCATTCACATCGGAATAACACTCTACTTACAACGTATGACGAATCTTCAATTCAGGAATCTGAATTCTGAATTTGGAGATGTTATCCTTTGTTGTAGGCGTTGTTTTTATTTAATTGACGTTGCTTTAAGCTTTTGAATTGTCTCCTAATCGTCTCTCAATTTTGACGGCTATTCCTAGTCTTTCCTCAGCAGCATGACGGTCTCATTCTCATTTTTATTCATATGAATTAGGTGGAGTCTTAGGTCCTTTTTATAGAGTTTGTGAATTGATTAGAACTGTCGATGGAGCTTGGATCAATATCAGCCGTTTGTTTGAAGGAGAGACCAATCAGGAGCTGACACCTAGCCCTAGTGACAAGGCAAGGCTCAGAAATTCGGCCAAACACAGACTAGGCCAGCCGAGGGGGCTGGGTTCGACCTGGCTCAGGGGCCAGGTCGACACGCCAGTCGACACCGTGTCGACTTGGCAGTCGACACGGGTGACCCAGGTCGACTACCCAGTCGACCTGGGTGCCTTGGGCGGGAAAATTCCCGCCCTGGCCAATCCGGCCCGATTTTGAATTTTGAATTGGTTTTTCTGAGCTGTTTTGAATTTTAAACTGAATTCTGAAACTTCCGTAGGCCATATCTTCTTCATACGGAGTCCGTTTTACGCAAACTCGGACTCTATCCCAAGCAGAATTCCGAGACGAACGCAATGGCATATCCCGTTTCCCTTAATTCTTTGATTTGAAATTAATTATACTTTAATTTGTGAATTTCACTATTACAGAATACACGAGGTGTTACATTCTCCCCCACTTAAAAGGATTTCGTCCCCGAAATCTTCAAGTTTAGGAAGAATGTATATCCTAACATCCAAACGTCCATCTACTCATCCATCAAACACGAGCATCCATTGTCCTTAAAAGACTTCTAATGCTTCATTATCATATGCGAAGTGTGTGTACATGTACTTATCTAATGCAAAATCAGGCGGCCTACTGATTCAGTTGACCTCCTTAATGCAAATTATGTAAGTGTCATGAATCCATTATGTATGCAAATTTTCCTATTCATGATTCTACATGAGTGCACAATCATTCATATATAAATGCAACATCCACATGACAACACATTAAATTTTAACCATATACAATTGCAAACATATCTATGCATATGCAATATGAGGTAAATGAGCCGATCTAAAACCTAGATTGTGTGTGTATATGCAACCACGAGCAACCACTAGCAATCACTTGCAACCACTTGCAACCATCATCCATAACATGTTTCAATTACATGTTTTCATCCAAAGGGTTTCTACCTAAAAGATAAGGTCGAGGAGATATACCTAAAAAGATAGATAAAAGCGCAACTTAAGGAAAAAGAAAGATCAAAGATGTACCCTCGAAAAGAAAAGGGTAGGCTGCGCGTATTCTAGCTTCAGTTTCCCAAGCTGCGTCTTCCTCGGCGTCGCTCCACTGAACTTTGACGAGCCTGACTTCGCGGTTGCGTAGCTTTTTCACTTCCGTTCCTAATATGCGGGTTGGAAATTTCCTCACGGTTGCTTTGCGTTCCACTTCAGCTTCTTCTAGGATATTTGGCTCTACCACTTCAGCTGATTCATGTAGACATTTTCGGAGGTGCGAAACATGGAAAACGTTGTGAACTCCGGCCAGCTTTTCGGGTAGCTCTAATCTATAGGCCATTTTCCCAACTTTCTCGATGATAGGAAATGGCCCTACGAACCTTGGTGCTAGCTTTCCTGTGGTTCCAAAACGAACAACGTTCCTTAGTGGAGATACCTTAAGAAAAACTCTGTCCCCAACCTCAAATTCAAGGTCGGTCCTCCTCTTGTCAGCGTAGGATTTTTGTCTGTCTTGGGCTGTCTTCATCCTTCTTCGTATTAAGTCTACTTTCTCTGAAGTCTCTTGGATCATATCTGGTCCATGTAGGAGCTTATCAGTAGACTCCCACCAACAAGTGGGCGATCGGCACGGCCTTCCATATAAAGCCTCGAAAGGCGCCATTCCGATGGTGGCTTGGTAGTTGTTATTGTAGGCAAATTCCACCAAAGGAAGATGGTCTTCCCATGTCCCTCCGAAGTCAAGGACGCACAGTCTTAAAAGGTCTCCCAAAACTCTGTTCACTCTTTTCGTCTGGCCGTCGGTTTGGGGGTGATAGGTTGTACTGAAGCATAACTGTGTGCCTACCGCTTCTTGCAGACTCCGCCAAAACTCACTTGTGAAGATAGGGTCTCGGTCACTAACAATGCTGGATGGTATTCCATGGAGTCGAACAATTTCCTTGAGATAGAGAGATGCTAGGGATGAGGCAGTTCTTTTACTCTTGACAGGTAAAAAGTGGGCGCTTTTAGTAAGCCTATCCACTATTACCCAAATGCTAGTGTTGCCTCTTCTAGACTTAGGCAGCCCATCAATGAAGTCCATTGAGATGCTATCCCACTTCCACTGCGGGACCTCTAGAGGATGGAGTAGACCGCCAGGCTTTTTCTGTTCCGCCTTAACCTGTTGGCAAACCATACACTTTGAAACGAATTCTGCCACGTCTTTCTTCATGCCGCTCCAAAAGAAAGTTCTCTTTATGTCCTTGTACATTTTATCTCCGCCTGGATGTATCGTCATCTTGGAGTGATGTGCTTCCTCGAGAACCGTCTTTACTAAATCCCTTGTCTGTGGGACGCATAGTCTTCCGTCTCGCCTTAGCCAGCCCTTATCGTCGATGGAGTATCTGTTGAGGTGACTTGAAGTCTCACCCCTAATTAACCTATCAATCGTCTCCATAAGCTGAGGGTCTTCGCGTTGTGCTGTCCCTATTGAGTCCACTAAAGTCGGGCGTACTTCGAGAGATGCTAGCAAGCCCGGTACAAAATCGGAGGAGGGCCTAAAGTCAAAGCTGGCTATAAACTCTAGGCTTTGCCTTTCAACAAACAGCGGGCTTAGGGTCATTTTATTTCGGCTCAACGCGTCTGGCACTACGTTGCCTTTGCCCAGAGTGTAGGAGATCTCGAAACCGTACGAGGCAAGAAACTCCATCCATCTCTGTTGCCTCAAGTTAAGGTCCTTCTGCGAGAAGAGATATTTCAACGATTTATGGTCAGTGTAAAGTTCGAACTTCTCACCTAGGAGATAGTGTCACCAAGACTTGAGTGCAAAGACGATGGCAGCCAACTCAAGATCGTGGGTCGGGTAGTTCTTTTCATGCACTTTCAACTGCCTTCCACCATAAGCTACTACCCTTCCTTCTTGCATTAAGACAGCGCCTAGCCCTGTCCCACATGCATCTGTATAAACTGTGAACATCTTGCTTCCATCTGGCAACGTCAAAACTGGGGCTGTTGTAAGAGCCCTTTTTAGTCGTTGGAAAGAAAACTCGCAATCCAAGTCCCAACTGAACAATAGATTCTTCTTTGTCAGCCTTGTGAGTGGAGC
The DNA here is from genome assembly GCA_030737875.1 of Allium sativum. Taxonomy (NCBI): domain Eukaryota; kingdom Viridiplantae; phylum Streptophyta; class Magnoliopsida; order Asparagales; family Amaryllidaceae; genus Allium; species Allium sativum. The sequence continues at coordinate 359,631,674 of CM060921.1, read as the reverse complement.
TGATATTTTTGTAAAGTCTCTGATGAATTTCCGATAGAAGCCTGCTAGCCCGAGGAAACTTCGGATTTCTGTTGCATTACTTGGTGTCTTCCAATCCTGTACCGCTACTACCTTAGCAGGGTCCACAGCTAACCCTTCTTTGGATACTATGTGCCCAAGGAACCTCACTTCCTCTCTCCAAAAGTGGCATTTGGAGAATTTGGCTTTTAGCTGATGGACTCGCAGAGTTTCCATGATTGCCCTTAAGTGCTGAGCATGTTCTTCTTCACTCTTTGAGAAGATCAAGATATCGTCTACGAAGACCACTACGAACTTGTTGAGGAATTCTCTGAACACCCTACTCATCAGGTTCACGAAGTAAGCGGGTGCGTTTGTCAAGCCAAAAGGCATGACAAGCCATTCAAAGAAGCCGTCCGGGGTTCTGAATGCTGTCTTATCGATGCTATCCTCAGCCACCCTTAGCTGATGAAATCCGGTCGCTAAATCGAGTTAGTAGAAAACAGACGCTCCTACAAGCTGATCAAACAGATCGTCAATTCTGGGGAGAGGGTTCCTATTCTTTTTCGTTAGCTTGTTGAGCTCCCTATAGTCAACACATAGACGGAGCGAACCATCCGCCTTTGTGGCAAACACCACTGGAGCGCCCCATTCTGAAATGCTCCTTCTAATGAACCCCTTCTCTAGAATCTCTTTAATCTGTTTACTGAGCTCTTTCCTTTCCCGCGGAGCCATGTGTCTAACGGGCAACGCAACGGGATTTGCATTATCTACGAGATATATGCGGAAGTCTATCTCCCGCTTCAGAGGTAAGCCCTTCACCTCTTCGAAGACATCCGGATATTCCCGGACCACTCTAACCGATTGCAAACTTTCAACAGAAGCATCTAGCGATTCAAGATAACTAAGCATAACCGCATACGAGGGATTACAAGTAATTTCCAGAGTGTTACCGAGTTGGGTCAGAAGCCTAACCACCCTTCTCTCACAATCAAGGATGGCACCATTACTGGATAGCCAATCCATGCCCAAAATCAAACCATATCCCGAGAAGCCCAAAACAAAGGCACTACATCTAAATTCTATGCTTAGAATAGAAATTTTCAATCCCACACAAATCATAGACAAATGAGCCGGGCCCCCGATTGGATTTGAAACAAGTAAGGGGTCCTCTACCATACTAGTTTCTATGTGCAGAGATTCTACTAAACCAGATGAGATAAAGGAGTGTGATGCGCCAGAATCAAATAAGGTGCGAACCGGGTGATCATAAAGATAAACTACACTTTCTACAGAAGTATTTATACCTCGCTGTTGCAGAGGTGGCGCTTCTAGCACATGAACCTGTGCCCCTGAGGTGGATCCAGCTCTCTGCCCCTGCCCTCGTTTCTTTGGGCAATCCTTAGCCATGTGGCCTGTCTCACCGCAAGAAAAGCACCCACCATTCATCTTAGCCTTCTTTTTCCGGCAATCTTTCACTAAGTGCCCCACTTTGCCACATAAATTACACTTCCTCTTCTCTTTGTTGTCTTTCCCGCCCTTCTTAAAGTCTGTCTTCTTAGGCTATAAACCCTCTTTCTTCCCTTGATAGCTTTCTGCCTTTGTCTCCTTCTTGCCCTTATCCTCTTCGTTCAGCAATGCCATCTGTACCAATCTTTCATACGTAGCTCCCATGGGTATATGGATCATGGCCAAACTGTGTAATGGCTCATTCAACCCTTTGACAAAACGGAGAGCCTTCTTGTGCGGGGTGTTGACTAGGTCCAGTCCGAACCTAGCCAGCTCATCGAACTGATTAACATACTCTTTGACTGTCATATTCCCTTGCTTAAGAAATAAGAATTTTTCCAACTGCAGACTCCTTTCAGCGTCTGAGAGAAATTTAGCCTCAAACCTTGCCCTAAAGTCCTCCCATGTTTCCACTGGTCTTTCTGCATTGGTGACTTCCCACCAGTAGGAAGCCTCGCCTTTAAGTAGCCATACTTCCAGTTGTACCTTCTGCCTATCTTCTACCTCAAAGATGACGAATAAGTCCTCGGTTTCCTTTAGCCAATTCCTAGCTGCCACGAAGGACTCAGTTCCATGAAAGTCCTTCCCTCCCATAGCTTTGAAATCTTTACATATCTTAGCAAAAGTATTACCCCGCGGAGGAGGTGGAGGAAGAGGTGCTGCTGCAGCTGGATGATTTCCTGCAGCTGGGGGAGGAGGAATAGTGGGACCTGGCTGATTGCCCTTGCTTCTAAGAATCGTCTTAACCAACCAGGTATTGGTATACCCTCTGGCAAGTTAAGTTCTTCGGACATGCTGAAACAAAAAGGATAGATTCAAAAGGAAGGATAAAAGATAGTACCTATGGATTTGGAGGACTATGCCTTTTTAAAATAAAATAATATTTTATCTTTAAAAATGCTTCTTTAAATTTTCTTGTGAAAATAAATTTTCAAAACTTTTTATCTTATCTGGTAAACCTATGCTCTGATACCAAGTGAAACACCCCACCTCCGTTAGGGTCACTCTCAAAGGGAATGCCCTAATTTTGGTGGAGGTTTATAAGTATAAGTCACAGATACACAAGACAGATATAAATACACATATTTTTGAACAGCGGAAATCAACAACAATTTTTATTTCAACAAAATACGTGTTACACAAACCACGTCATAATTGTCTTACAATACTTCCAAAAACCATTACATTCTCATAACTGCCTTGATTTCATAACTTAAAGAAGCATAAAAATAAAAGTAAACTGCATAAGTCCCCATAGTTGCAATCCAAAGCCATAGTCCAAAACGAAAGAGATCCAAGCAATACATTCTTTCTCTTCAAGCTGGATGTGAAAACTAGTCAAGCTGCGATATTCCCTCCCTGTGGACCTGGGGGGGAAACGAAAGAAAAGAAGACGAAAGAAAAGTAGAGTCAGACACAAAGCCTGAGTAAGTCTAGGACTATTCAGTCTATGAATAAAGAATTGGGCATGATAAGTATAAAACTGGAAATGGGAAAGCACCATAAACTAGGTTAAGTTGTCTAGAGTCGAATATACTATCGTACCCCATATTAATCTTTGCACCCCTATAAACTAGTTCCCAATAGGCATCCCATAATCAGGGTGAAGTGATCCATTTCAAATGATCGGCTTCTACTCGCATAGTTACATGTGTCTTACGGCCCCCGATGTTGTAGTTACCTATGTTAGTTCCACCATGGGGTGTATCAAGTCCCATGGTGGCGGCCCGACACAATTCTAGAATGCAAAGGTATACTACTGGTGCCCAGTGCCTTATTTTTCTGCGCTGGAGTGTGTGCACGCCCGCACCCCGTTAGAACCTACATTGCTGCACCACTGCCGTCGATTTAACCTCTTACAGTCAGCCCAGTAATCGTGCCCCACCCTGCCTAGTTCAGGGTATCCTGATACACCTTGTAGGGTTACTGCTGAAAAGGGTCCCCCGCTACTAGGTTTTCTATTTCTAGCCAACATGCTAAGTTGGTTAAGTGTTTTGTAAACCTAACGCCCAATCAGTCTGTATAGTTTAGCATGTTCCATTTTGATTAAGTATTAATTCAATTTACTTAATCCTATCAATCCTGACTCAGCCTTAATTGTCTTATTAAAGCCTCGACCTCTCACATTAGACAGGTGTTGTTGTGGCTGCCTGTTGCCGGTTGGGTCCGGGCAGTCTTACGCCACAACTCAGTCTAACCTCGGGTCTTTATTGGGCTCCGTGTTTAACCACCCACATTGGATAGGTATTGTTGCGACTACTGGACAGCCGGGCGGTTCCGAGCAGGTTTACGTCACAACTCAATCCAACCTCGGGTTAAACACATCGTATTCTCTAAATTTACATATTTTGTCTTTTTCTTTTTATATGTAAATATTTGCGGCCCATTATTCAAATTCATCTTTATTGTGTAAAATTAATTTATACCACTTAATTGTTTTCAAGGTCGTTGGCATGCGTCAAACGTGCCAACACATATATTTATATTTTAACCCAAACGTCATTACCCCCGTTTTATACGTTCGCTACAATATAACATATGTTGGGTTTAGCATTTAAACCCAACTTAGCCACATGAAAAAGGGGAGGCTTAGAACATGGTGTTTATATATTCTAAGCAACATAAAAAGGGGAGTGTGAACGCATGAACTTGCAACATAACGATCTAATTAACATGAATTAGGCCCTTATGAACTTGCATTGTAATAGAATATAATCATGGCATAAACATACCTATACATGAATCATGGTTTTTAATCTATTCATGTAAACTTGCAATTGGAATGTAAATCTAACGTAATTATGTGTCACATATATCATCATATGATTTTGAAAGCAACATAGGCCTAAGACATGTTTTCAATTAGGCATAACACCATACATAGTTTAGTCATGTTCATAGAATTAATACAAGTTCACAAAGATGCTCGCTTTTGTCACTAAAACAAAAGTATGGTTTTTACACTTGAACCATGATGCCAATTCCAACATAAATTCATATAAACCATAATACTTAATTGAATCCAATTACACACTAAAAGTGATCATAAAAGTATGTACATCATATTGGCATAATAGTGAATCATATACTTGCATGAATCTCAAACAAACTACCACAAATATATAGTCGTTAACATGAATCATATACTTGCAAATATCCAATAGGTGTTGAAATAAACTACCACAAACATATAGTTGTTAACTTTCAACATGAATCACATACTTGCAAACATCCAATAGGCCTAACATCGTTATACCACAATATCCCAAATTGATTCGTAATTAGAATCATAGCAACGTACAATTATGAATTATTATCGCCACAAATTAAGTACAATTCCATGTCTCATTTTACACAAATCAAAACTCAATTGTTCATTCACATCGGAATAGCACTCTACTTACAACGTATGACGAATCTTCAATTCAGGAATCTGAATTCTGAATTTGGAGATGCTATCCTTTGTTGTAGGCGTCGTTTTGATTTAATTGACGTTGCTTTAAGCTTTTGAATTGTCTCCTAATCGTCTCTCAATTTTGACGGCTATTCCTAGTCTTTCCTTAGCAGCATGACGGTCTCATTCTCATTTTTATTCATATGAATTAGGTGGAGTCTTAGGTCCTTTTTATAGAGTTTGTGAATTGATTAGGACCCTCGATGGAGCTTGGATCAATATCAGCCGTTTGTTTGAAGGAGAGATCAATCAGGAGCTGACACCTAGCCCTAGTGACAAGGCAAGGCTCAGAAATTCGGCCAAACACAGACTAGGCCAGCCGGGGGGGGGGGCTGGGTTCGACCTGGCTCAGGGGCCAGGTCGACACGCCAGTCGACACCGTGTCGACTTGGCAGTTGACACGGGTGACCCAGGTCGACTACCCAGTCGACCTGGGTGCTTTGGGCGGGAAAATTCCCGCCCTGGCCAATCCGGCCCGATTTTGAATTTTGAATTGGTTTTTCTGAGCTGTTTTGAATTTTAAACTGAATTCTGAAACTTCCGGAGGCCATATCTTCTTCATACGGAGTCCGTTTTACGCAAACTCGGACTCTATCCCAAGCAGAATTCCGAGACGAACGCAATGGCGTATCCCGTTTCCCTTAATTCTTTGATTTGAAATTAATTGTACTTCTATTTGTGAATTTCACTATTACAGAATACACGGGGTGTTACATTCGTGCACACTTTCTTCAATTGCTTCGTTCGTAGCTTCATTCGTTTGTACTTCCTTAGACTTCTTTCAAGCCATGATATCTGAGCTTTCCTAAAATCTTCAAAAATCGAAACAGTGGAGTTTTGGACTGTTTTCTTCGAACTTGACTATCCAAATAATAGAACTACAATCCGATATGCTGAGACTTCGTTCTCAGTGAAAGCACCAAAATGTTAGATCCAAAATTGGCTCCAACACCCAAGTTGTTCAATTATGCAGAGACTAATATCAGAAAAAATGAAAGAAAAGCAGAAAAGACACGAGATTTATAGTGGTTCGGCGTTAATGAGCCTACGTCCACTTTATATCTATGATTATACTTAAGATTCGAGCACAATCAATAATTTATCTCTCAACCTCACTTTTACAATATTAGTTCACTCAGTAAATTCAAGAGAACTCTGAATAGGAATAATGTAGATATGATAATGGTGGAATCAGAGTTTAGAATTGCCAAAAAGTTCCTGAAAAATGCCAAGCCTAGGGCTATTTATAGGTGATATCTGCAGACGGATTATGTTCATACGTGGCACAAATCGCGAAGATCTCGGACTGGTTCATAGCTTGATAGAGAAATAGTCAATATAGCCATTGCGGACAGGTGTCGTGAGATCCTATATTATCGGATCGTGTATGACTCAGTCATGGCCTTCAGTTCTCAGCTTCAGAGGTCGGATCGTGGAGTGCTTGAGTGGACAGATCGGATCAGATCGAGCTGGTGTGAGCGCATCAGATCGTGGTCATGGAGGGCGATCACGAACCGTGAAGGATGCAACTTCATGAACAAGGCTTCGCATTGGACATGTGCTTGGATCTTGGTGGCTTGGTCTAAAAGCTAGCCAACAGAAACCAAGGAATTTTTCCGATGCAACGCCACAAGAGCATTTCAAGGAATTGAGTTTCATGCCATATTTCCAAAGGACATCGAACATTTCGGCGAGTTCATTGATGTAGTCGTTCGATATTCTCTTTTTTATGAGCATATCGTCCATGTAAACTTCCATGGATCTCTCGATCTGGTTCTTAAACATGTGGTTGATCAGTCGCTGATAGGTGGCTCCAATGTTCTTGAGATCGAAGGTCATGACGAAATAGTAGTAGAGCCCAAGATCGGTTATGAAAGAAGTGTGATCCTGATCTAGAAGGTACATTGGAATCTGATTATAGCCTAGGTATGCATCCATGAAGGAGAGGAGCTGGTAGTTGAATGAACGAGCTGATCAATCTTTAGATGTGGGAAGCTATCCTTCGGGTATGCTTTGGTCAAATCTGAGTAGTTGACGCACGTTCGCCGTTTCCCCTTTTCTTTCTTAACCAGGACCAGGTTGGAGATCCATTCGAGGTAGAGGACTTCGCGGATGAAGCCATTGTCAAGTAGCATATCTACCTTCTATTTGAGTGCAGTCGATCTTTCGACTCCCAAGATTCAACATTTTTGTTTAACTGGAAGATGCTTTGGATCAATGCTGAGCATGTGACAAGAGATTCCTGGATCGATGCCACACATGTCGGAGTGGTTCCAAGAAAATACATCGAGGTTGGCCCTTAGAAAATCCTCAAGCTCTTCCTTTATTGCGGGTTGGAGATGCGATCCAACTTTCAAGACCTTTGTCGGGTAGTCGGGGTTGATCGAAACATCCACTGTTGGTTCTACCCACATATCCCTTTCGAAATCGGGCTCTTCGTCCTCCCTCTGATCGAGATCGTCGGAAAGATGGCAGTGGCATAGGACTCAAAAACCTTTGATTGTTATGTGGAGATGGTATTGGTGCAGGAAGGTGGAGGCACTTTCTTGCCTTTCACCTCATTGCAGCCATTCTTCCATTCGGCGAGATAACAGGCTCTTACTATAGCTTGGTGCCTTTGATTGCACCGACCACATTTGTGGTCGGAAATTTCATCAAAAGGGACCACTGTGACATGCAAACTCGGAATTTTACAAGGAAGGGACGTTCAAAGAAAACAATGTGTGGAGAGATGACATCGATGACCATGAAGGTAAGGATTCAGACCCGTCCCCAAGTTCTACCAAGAGGTCGACCATGCTCATGTGTTGGTTGGAAGAACTGTTGAAGTCGTGGATGGTGGCATGGCAGGGCTTCAAGTCTTTGGCCTCTAGTTTCGTTTAATTGTAGTTTGCCTCGAAGATGATGTTGACTAACCTTCCTGAGTCAATTAAGATTCTTGGAACAAAAGCGCGACCAATCTGAGAAGACATAACGTGATGGTCTATGGTTGGGAGTTCAATTCCGGTAGACTCTCTCACGCAAAAGACGATATCATCCCACATTGTTTTCTAGAGCTTGGCGGTGACAGATTCGTCCAGGGAAGAGCACGCTTCATTGCTGGCATGCTTAATGGAGTTGGCATACTCCTCCATCTTTCGAAAGCTGTCATGAGAGGGGTGAGGTCCACCGTAGATAGTGTTGATCACGATGCAATGTGGCCTTTGGTTGGATGGCCCTGGGGCCGTATTGGGAAGAGGAAGAACGGGAGTTTAATGACCCGTGGCTGCTTCGGGAGTAGAAGGATTTTGAATGTACTATTCCAGACGTTTCTCGTAGATGAGTTTTTCTATTACATCCTTGAGGTAGCGGCTGTTGTTGGTGTTATTCTTGAACATGTCACGGAATCTGTAATACATGCTGGAGTTTTTCTTGCGATCGGTGGATTCCTTAGTGTTGGAATTCTTATACTAAAGACTATTACTGGTCCCTAAGAAGATTATTTCCATATCTCGGTTGAGCGGTGTATAGTTCCTGTAATTTTAATAGCGGGCGGGCTTCTTAGGATCTGTGAGAGCTTGATTGTTGTTGCGACCGCCAGCTTTACTGTTTCTTTGCATAGGCTTGTACGGGGTGGCCCCTTACCCTTGTTGGAAGATTATCTGACTTATTTTCCTTTGACACTGTCTTCGATGGTGCCAGTGTGTGGGTTGTTGGGGTTGGCTATCTTGGGTAGCCCTGTTGCGACAAACTTCTTCTTGACATAGCAATTGTCTTGCTTTCTCGTAGAAGGCTTTTAGAGTCTTCGGTGAATTGGACGAGGACCGCGTGAGGTTCCGGATTGTCAAACTCAACGAGTGCAATGTTCAAATGCTCGAGGTAGCTTTTGAGGGTTTCGGTGGGGCCCTGGTAGAGGTTAGAGAGAGTAAGAGTGTTCTTCGACGTAGGAACATGCATTTTAAGCTGTCTGACCATTTCGGTTGCCAACTGGTCAAAGTTACTGACAGATTGGAGCAGAAGGCGGGTGAACCAAAGCAAGGCCATGCCTCCCAAGAAGATAGGAAAGCATCTATACTTGACGACATCAGTGGCCCTACTGGAGTCCATGTGCCACTTGTAGAGGTTTAGAAAATCACAGGAGTCGGTTGTTCCCCTGCAGGTTGCGAGTTGTGGCATGTTGAAGCATCATGGATACTCTGCTTCATGCACAACCCTGGTGAAGGGACTACGTCTCAAGTGGCTTTCCCATACGTCCTTAACGTTCTCTAGCGTATTTCTCATGATTGTTCGAACCATGTCGGGAAGATATGATGGATGAAGATCCGCTGGTGGAATCCAGTTGTTGTTCACCTTGTGGGTCCTGGGTCACGAATGCCTTCGGGAATGGACATCAGGCTTGTACTCATTCATGTTATCGGCATTGTCAGCATGATTCTAGTATGGTTGACGAGGTTGAGCAGGTTGATGTAGATTTTGATTAGATGAAACTTGGACATGTTGAGTTATTAGGCGCGTAGTCTCTAAGTTCAGAACGGCGACAGTTGGGTTCTATCGAGGAGGGGGTCAGTTACTCGGACCTGGTTCATCGTTGATAACCAACCGGAAACGGTCGCGTTGATGCTTTCTGTAACGTCCCGTATTTTATCGATATACTAATTAATTAATTTAATTATTTAAATAATGATTTGGAGATTAAATGGTCATTTAATTAAATAATAGTGAATATTTAATTAATATAAATAATTAAATAATATATTTAATTTTCGAAATAGTCGGAAATAGTAAAATTCACAATATTGTGTGAATTGGATTATTTATAAGATATAATTCAGTTTAGAATTGAATTATAATAACGAATACATATAATAAACGGAGTTTGAACGTATAATTATATTATAATTATAATCGAGCTCGAAATGGCCCGACAGTTCGTAATTTGGCGATTTGAACTTTAAACGAATATACAAAATCCGTTTTAACTGGATTTCTGTGAAACAAGAAAAGTTCGGAGCTGGTGAAGTATATTTTTTATAGAAGAGAAAAATCGAGATTTCATTGTGTAGATTTTGAGTTGTGTCCAAATCAAATTTTAAAATAGTCGCTATGGAATTCCTTTATAATTTATAACAATTTATTTATATTATAAATGGATTTCCAATATAAATTAAATATTGATTTAATATGGATTTGAAATGTCGAGTTATAAATTCAGATAGGAATACTTTGGAGCTATATGATATTCTATTGTGAATATATACGATATTATTTATTTATAATTATTTAATTTAATTATTTTTAAATATATTAATATTTAAATGGGTTTATTTATAACTTTAAAAATAGCCATTTTTGCAAACGAACTCCGTTTTAAACGAAATTAATTTTGATGGATCTGGAGTATTAAATTATTGCTAAATTTCAATTTTCATGATTTTGGAGTTAGTATGTGGCCGTACGAGATTTTAATGTGAAAAATAGTTAATTATTTGACTTTAAAAATACGCTGTGTGAGCAAACGGACTCGGAATTCGACGAAACAAGTTTCGTTGGGTCCGTAATGTCGAACTGCAGTTGTATGTCCATTTTCATATAATTTAGATATTGTATGTAATAATAGGGATTTTTAACGATAAAAATGAATAGCGTTACGATAGAAATTAATATTTAAATCGAATATAAAAATATTTAAACTATCCTATAAATACACCACTTTCACCACTAACCCTAAACCTCATTTTTTTCCTTCTCTGGTCAAACCAACGAGCCGCCAAATGTTCTTTCTTCCTGTAAACATTTTTCCATCTTCACAAATTCATAGAAATGCCAAATAAATACCTAAAATGCTAAAGTTTGAATTTCTAAAACTCTAAGTGTATCAGATTCGCTGCCATATAGGTTTTAGGAAATTCAGATCAATTTCTGTCACACCCTTGATTGACTGTAGTGGTGAGTATGGTGACGTCGGGATGAAGATGATGGTGCCAGGTTCGATGTGGATGTGGCAGCCGGATGGAGGGCGAGATGAGAAGCATCACGGTGGCATCAACTTAGCGTCTCGTGTGTGGATATTTAAAGGGATCTCGTGCAAAATGGATTCACATGAAGTACTGTAGGGTAGAAGGGGACGAATGGAACGTATCCATTGAGTGTATCATTTTCGTGTATTTGATTTATGCTGGGAGAATGATGTTAGGCTATATAAATTGATGTCTGGAAATTTTCGCGAGCAACAGGAAGCTGTGCAAATGGTGGTAAGAAACGATGCTTGAATTTGTGAAGAAGAATGGTTAGGAGTGTGTTTTGGTGAAAAATAACAGAGTAGAGTGGGAGATTTGCAGAATCGAAATTTGCATTAATGGACATAAAAGGATACATGATTTTCATTGAATGTGGGAAGAAAGCAATGAGCAAAGGGAAAGAGCTAATTAAGGTGTTAAATAAATATTTATTTATGTTAATGATCTTTTAATATATTCAAAGAATTGTAAGAAGAAAAAGAAAAACAATAGAGATGATGACCTACGAGTTACAGAAATGGTCGGGAACTGTGGTTCATATGCTGCCAGGAAGATGATGAGTGAATTGCCATAAGCGTGGATTTAGAAATAAAGGTGATTAGGTAAGGATTAATAAAGTAATTAATATCATTAATTCATATATGGCTTATAAATTAATAACTATGCCATATGTTAACGGAATTCAACAAAACCAGATCCGATAGGATCGTATGGACGAGGGCTACACAATGGAACTGACTGGGAGTGAATTGGAGGTCGTTACAATTTATAGCGAAATAAATTATATGTTTGAATCAACCGACAATTATTGTTATTTAACGATGACCGTCCAATGTGAGTAAATCTCACTAACTCTGTACAGTTTATATTTTTATAAATAAAATCTGGTATTGATAAATGATGATTGATTGTTGCGTGTTGATTGTTTGGTTGAATTGCTGATTTATTGGTTTAGATAACGATATATATATATATATATATATAAATCGTTAATCAAATATTGATTCTGTTTATCAGAATATTTCATATTGAAATGAAATCGATGTTATTTATATTGTTTAACATCTGTGGATGCAGGGAAACAGGTTGCAGGGATCCACCTAGATTCCTCAAATATTATTACCGTTTATTTTCATATATTGCGATATATGATGTGATATATTTTCTGTGATTGATTTTGTATGTGTGGATGGCACTTGCACTGTGATTTGGTATTTCTAAAATACCATAAGAAATAATGGGATGTAAAATTGGAAGTTTCAAAGTGTATATTGAAAATAATATATTTATAAAATCAAAGGATTTTATAAAAGAAATTATTTATAAAATCAAAGGATTTTATAAAAGGAATATTTATATAGAACTATATAAAGTAAATATTTATATGAAATAAATAGGATAATTATAAAAGGAAATATTTATATGAAATAAATAGAATTATAAAAGGAAATTGACGAGATATAAAGGAATTACGAGAAGATGGATTTAAAGTGAATATTTAATAGAAATCTGTTTTAACAGATAAATTGAGAAGATTAATTCATAGAAAATGTTTTATAAATTAAGTAAAATATTTATCATTTTATAAATTTAATATATAAATTTGAATTTATATAGATAAATAAGAAAATCGGTTTTAACACCGACAATTGAAATGGAATGTGAATGTAGTAGCTATAAAGGAAATTTGCAATGAGATTTTAAATGTTAGAAATGAAATAAGATTTGTATGAATAATTCTGCAAATAATAATATAAATAGAATATGGGTTTGAGATATTGTTTTTAAATACGAAATCAAACTGTTTTGATTATATAAAGAAATATTATTCACATTCTATGTGAAAATTAGATGAAAGTAAATATTTTGCAAATAAAATAGTATAAAGGAATTTGGGGTTTGAATTAGGAATTTAAATGGAATTACTGAAATTAGAAACTGACTGGAAATTAGTTGAGTTGGATGCCTTTCTGGGTATTGATCTGATGTTGGTTTCAGCCTTCGGGATTTATGCTTGGGAAGTTGTTCTCTTACTAGCTTATAACTAGAGACTGATAGAGGTGGGAAGATATTGATGCGTGAATCAGAAATGGAAACGTTTTCCAAAGTTAATAATGTATATTTTCTAATTTTATAAAATAAGGAATTTATGAATATATGGAAACGATAAATGGGAAATTGGGAAATGAAATGATGATTGATCGGTAAGATTTCCATTTGGGAATACGACCGTTATTTGTACACATATTTTCCTTTGATAGTTAAATCATCGACTATCAAAGATTTTGACCATTTCTGTTGTCAATATGGAGAGACTGGGATCAGATTTATTATCTGAAAACCACTCTGTATGGGCTTTAGCGTTGTGAATCAAATATGATGAAGAAAATTGAAGATGGAGTTTATGCAAGGGCTGTTCTGGCAAATCCTAGGTAGAAATTGCCTAAGATGGATTTACAGAATAGTGCCTTTGGTTTGTCCAGTCCCAGGACAACCTGTATGGAAGAATCTTTGACAGGGTATATTTAATATATCGCATATGTTGATCTCTTCAAACGTATTTACGTTTAGTGGTGGAGGAATTCGTTTCTCTTAGCTGTATACCCGTTGTATTTGTGAGGAAATCAATTTGTGATTTGGAGTGTATGACGACGTGACATTCAAAGTAAAGAAAGGTGTGATCTGTACGTTTTGGCCTCAAGCCTCACAACCAGGAAATGGTATAAAATCGTGTAGGTAGCATGGCTAAATGGTTAGCTACCAATTAGGGTGTATTGTCACCTGATTTAGAGAAATTCCATTTACTTATATAATCTATTTCGATGCTGTCCCTTTCAGGAAACGGTTGATGATCCCAATTGTTGGTGATAATACATTCGGTACACTCAAGCGAAATGAGTGACCGGTCATGTTTAGACTATGTTACAAGATGTTCTTGTTGAACCAGGTGTATTCCTCTCTAGAGATACACTGTCGGAAGGTGGTCCCATACCTTGCCAGTTGGAATTCGTTAACCAGTAAGAGCCCGTGGTTTTTGATTATATATTATGTATGTGGAATTTGATATGAAAGTGTTCTGCTAGATGATTATCATATTGTGGTTGATAGACACTATCATAATATTAAGGGAGTTTTGATATAAAAGATCACCGTTTCTTGCAAAAGGACTTTTTGATGTTAAATCAAATGCTTTGGATTCTCATAAGGGAAAAACCCGTTCTGTGTTACACGGTGTGGTCTTATCAGATATCATTTATTTTCTCAAACTGTTTTAAATTTATTTACTCACGCTAGTCCTATAACTTACCCGGAGTTTATTTTGTTTTGTTTTCCCTAAACTCTTAGGTGCACAAATTTGTACGGGCAGTCAAGTAGTCAGGATTTTATAGATATATTTGGAGAGCTCGGAGTAGGAGGCTTTAGGATTATATAGCAATTGCTTATTTCCGATGTGTTGTAAGTGCTGTACTTTGATAATGATATGTATATTCAAGTACAGATTTGTATTTCAAAGTTATGTTATATAGTATATTTTATTCGTTCCGTTGTGAGGCTCGTGTTACTCTGATGTTGTACTTGTCTTCTTCTTCTATTCTAATTTTCTATCTTATCTTTTCTCACCCTCTAACTTCTTTCTATTAACTATCTGGTATTTCCAATGCTTAGATAGTTGACATTGAGTTTTATCACTGGGAAATAATTCTGATGTTGGTGGCCACATCATCAGTGTTCATTTTCGAGTTCTAAGTGACGGAATACTACCAAAGATACTGTTTTTTAATTGTTTTGAGAAAAACAAGTCATTTTGAATATTGAAAAGGAATATTTGATTTTTGAAAAGCTAAGTTATTAAAAACTCCCAAAAAGAGATTGTTTGAAAATAAAAAAAATTAAATAGAAATTTGTGAAAGCAAATATGAATTGAATTGAAACCAATTAACTGAAAATTGAATTGGAATATAATATATCAAGTAGAATCAACTTTTGAATTGTGAGATAGGAATCTAAAATGGTATTGGATTGGTGAGTTAGGTGTTTGGAATCGAGAATGGAACTCGTGTTTGAAGTGAAATTTGGCTGGGGTATAAGCGAATAGCTTTGTTGAGAATAACTTGATTGGACTTTGATTGGGGTGGCATTGGTTTCTGTTAAATTGGTAGCAGATGGAAAGGATATAATGATATGCCCGACAAAAAGGTACAAGTTTATTTATATATGAGTTTGGTGATTTATGAGCCTATTTGGCAAGCCGCTTGGCTGTTTGATTTTCTTTTGGTTTGGAGAAGGCCTGGAGAGGCGAGTTGTAGTTGTACCGATTGACCCGTACAAAGGAGGATGTTGGCGAAATTTTTCGGAATTTTAGGGTGTTAGAAAATTTTCAGAATTTTTGAAAATTTTCAATAGTAGGAATAAATTAATATTTTAATTAAAATAAATTGGTTCAGTAGAAACTGAAATTAAAGAAGTAAACGAATAATTTTAATCCTGTTAATAAGGTTTGTTTCCTACCATAGCAATTTCGAGGACGAAATTACTTTAAGGGGGCAACGTCCCGTATTTTATCGATATAATAATTAATTAATTTAATTATTTAAATAATGATTTATAGATTTAAATGTTCGTTTAATTATATAATAGTGAATATTTAATTAATATAAATAATTAAATAATATATTTAATTTTCGAAATAGTCGGAAATAGTAAAATTCACAATATTGTGTGAATTGGATTATTTATAAGATATAATACAGTTTAGAGTTGAATTATAATAACGAGTATATATAATAAATGGAATTTGAACGTATAATTATATTATAATTATAATCGAGCTCGAAATGGCACGGCAGTTCGTAATTTGGTGATTTGAACTTTAAACGAATATACAGAATCCGTTTTAAACCGGATTTTTGTGAAACAAGAAACGTTCGGAGTTAGTGAAGTATATTTTTCTTATGGAAGAGAAAAATCAAAATTTCATTGTGTAGATTTTGAGTTGTGTCCAAATCAAATGGGTTTATTTCATTGTGTAGATTTTGAGTTGTGTCCAAATCAAATGGGTTTACTTTAAAAATCAAAATTAAATGCTGATTTAATTTGGATTTGAATTGTCGAGTTATAAATCCAGATAGGAATATTTTGGAGCTGTATGATATTCTGTTGTGAATATATACAATAATATTTATTTATAATTATTTAATTTAAATATTTTTAAATATATTAATATTTAAATGGGTTTATTTAGAGCTTTAAAAATAGCCATTTTTGCAAATGAACTCTGTTTTCGATGAAATTAATTTTGTTGGATCCGGAATATTAAATTATTGCTAGATTTCAATTTGCATGATTTTTGGAGTCAGTATGTGGCCGTGCGGGATTTTAATGTAAAAAATTATCAATAATTTAATTTTAAAAATACGCTGTGTGAGCAAATGGACCCGGAATTCGACGAAACAAGTTTTGTTGGGTCCGTAATGTCGAACTGCAGTTGTATGTCCATTTTCATAGAATTTGGATATTGTATGTAATCATAGGGATTTTTAATGCTAAAAATGAATTGCGTTACGATAGAAATTAATATTTAAATCGAATATAAAAATATTTAAACTATCCTATAAATACACCATTTTCACCACTAACCCTAAACCTCTTTTTTTTTTTCCTTTTCTGGTCAAGCCAATGAGCCGCCTAATGTTCTTTCTTCCTGTAAACATTTTTCCATCTTCATGAATTCATAGAAATTCCAAATAAATTCCTAAAATGCTAAAGTTTGAATTTATTAAACCTAAGTGTATGAGCTTCGCTGCCATATAAGTTTTAGGAAATTCGGATCAATTTTTGTCGCACCCTTGATTGACTGTAGCGGTGAGTGTTGTGACGTCGGGATGAAGATGATGGTGCCAGGTTCGATGTGGAGGTGGCAGCCGGATGGAGGGCGAGATGAGAAGCATCATGGAGGCATCAACTTAGCGTTTCGTGTGTGGATGTTTACAGGGATCTCGTGCAAAATGGATTTGCATGAAGTACTGTAGGGTAGAAGAGGAGGGATGGAACGTAACCATTAAGTGTATCATTTTCGTGTATTTGATTTATGCTAGGAGAATGATGTCAGGCTATATAAATTGATGGATGGAAATTTTCGTGAGCAACATGAAGCTGTGCAAATGGTGGTAGGAAACGATGCTTGAATTTGTGAAGAAGAACGGTTAGGAGTGTGTTTTGGTGAAAAATAATAGAGTAGAGTAGGAGATTTGCTGGATCGAAATTAGCGTTAATGGACATAAAAGGATACGGGATTTTCATTGAACGTGGGAAGAAAGTAATGAGCACAGGGAAGGAGCTAATTAAGGTGTTAGATAAATATTTATTTATGTTAATGATCTTTTAATGTATTCAAAGAATTGTAAAAAGAAAAAGAAAAACAATAGAGATGATGACCTGCGACTTACAGAAATGGTAGGGAATGGGGGTTCATATGCTTCCAGAGATGAGTGAATTACCATAAGCGTGGATTTAGAAATAAAGGTGATTAGGTAAGGATTAATAAATTAATTAATTTTGTTAATTCATATATAGCATATAAATTAATAACTATGCCATATGTTAACGGAATTCAGCAAAACCGAATCCGATAGGAACATATGGACGACAGCTACACAATGGAACTGACTGGGAGTGAATTGGAGCTCATTACAGTTTATAGCGAAATAAATTGTCTGTCTAAATCAACCTACAGTTATCGTTATTTAACGATGACCGTCCAATGTGAGCAAATCTCACTAACTCTGTACAGTTTATATTTTTATAAATAAAATCTAGTATTGATAAATGATGATTGATTGTTATGTGTTGATTGTTTGGTTGAGTTGCTGATTTATTGGTTGAAATTATAGATAACGATATAAATATATAAATCGTTAATCAGATATTGATTCTGTTTATCAGAATATTTCATATTGAAATGAAATCGATGTTATTTATATTGTTTAACATCCTTGGATGCAGGGAAACAGGTTGGAGGGATCCAATTGGACTCCTCGAATATTATCACCGTTTATTTTCATATATTGCGATACATTATGTAATATATTTTCTGTGATTGATTTTGTATGTGTAAATGACACTTGCACTATGATTTGGTATTTCTAAAATACCTTAAGAAATACTGGGATGCAAAATGGGAAGTTTCAAAGTGTATATTGAAAATAATATATTTATAAAATCAAAGGATTTTATAAAAGAAATTATTTATAAAATCAAAGGATTTTATAAAAGGAATATTTATATAGAAATACATAAAAGAAATATTTATATGAAATAAATAGGATAATTATAAAAGGAAATATTTATATGAAATAAATAGAATTATAAAAGGAAATTGACGAGATATAAAGGAATTACGGGAAGATGGATTTAAAGTGAATATTTAATAGACATCTGTTTTAACAGATAAATTGAGAAGATTAATTTATAAATAATGTTTTATAAATTAAGTAAAATATTTATTATTTGATAAATTTAATATATAAATTTGAATTTATATAGATAAATAAGAAAATCGGTTCTAACACCGACAATTGAAATGGAATGTGAACGTAGTAGTTATAAAGGAAATTTGCAATGAGACTTTAAATGTTGGAAATGAAATAAGATTTGTATGAATAATTCTGGAAATAAAAATATAAATAGAATTTGGGTTTGAGATATTGTTTTTAAATACGAAATCAAATTGTTTTGATTATATAAAGAAATATTATTCACATTCTATGTGAAAATTAGATGAAAGTAAATATTTTGCAAGTAAAATATTATAAAGGAATTTTGGGGTTTGAATTAGGAATTTAAATGGAATTACTGAAACTGACCGGAAATTAGTTGAGTTGAATGGCTTTCTGGGTATCGATTTAACGTTGGTTTCAGCCTTTGGGGTTTATGCTTGTGAAGTTGTTCTCTTACTAGTTTACTGTTAGAGACTGATAGAGGTGGGAAGATATTGATGCGTGAATTAGAAATGGAAACGTTTTCCAAAGTTAGTAACGTATATTTTCTAATTTTAGAAAATAAGGAATTTATGAATATATGGAAACGATAAATGTGAAATTGGGAAATAAAATGATGATTGATTGGTAAGATTTCCATTTGGGAATACGACAGTTGTTTGTACACATGTTTTCCTTTGATAGTTAAATCACCGACTATCAAAGATTTTGACCATTTCTGTTGTCAATACGGAGAAACTGGGATCAGATTTATTATCCGAAAACCACTCCGTATGGGCATTAGCGTTGCGAATCAAATATGATGAGGAAAATTGAAGACGGAGTTTATGCAAGGGTTGTTCTGGAAAATCCTAGGTAGAAATTTCCCAAGATGAATTTACATAATAGTGCCTTTGGTTTGTCCAGTCCCTGGACGACCTATATGAAAGAATGTCTGACAGAGTATATTTAATATATCGCATAAGTTGATCTCTTCAAACGTGCTTACGTTTGGTAGGTAGAGGAGCAATTCGTTTCTCTTTGTTGTATACCCGTTGTATTTTTGAGGAAATCAATTTGTGATTTGGCGGGTATGACGATGTGACATTCAAAGTAAAGAAAGGTGTGATCTATACGTTTTGGCCTCAAGCCTCACAACCAGGAAATGGTATAAAATCGGGTAGGTAGCATGGCTAAGTGGTTAGCTGCCAATTAGGGTGTATTGTCACCTGATCTAGAGAAATTCCATTTACTTCTATAATCAATTTCTATAACGACCTAAACTTCCCCGTAAAGGAAAGCCCGGATTGTAATGAGAACATGAAAAATCAGAACACAAACAGAGGAACATTTCATTGCTTATTACAACAATCTACATCAGAGTACAAGAATACACAGAGTTTGAATAAGTTACACGTTGTAAAATACCAGAGATTAAAATACATTACATAGTAGCGGAAAATAATACAAAAACCCAACCGAAAGAGATATACGGATACAGAGCTTTCCAAATATCATTCCAGCTATAAACCAGGATCTTGTGAATATAAATCTGCAAAACCAAAACTACTAGCTGCCCGTGTGGAAAATAGGGGCACCCAAAGTTTAGGTTAAAACAATAAACTCCAGGTCAGTCATGTGACTGGTGTGAGAACTAAAACAATTATTAAATCTTTACTGTAAAAATAAAGTAAATCAAGGGACCACGCCGTATAACACGAAACGGGTTTCCTCCCAATAATACCAGTGCATATAACAAAACAGCGCAATGTTTTTTGGAAAAATGAAGCTATTGTAAGACTCAGGTCCCATCAAATAATGCAACGCAAGCCGGAGGATAGAGTTTTACCTTATAATAGCCAAACATCCTTGGTACGTTTAAAACAGATCATTTTGATACTATTATAGTGTAAAGTGTATGAAAACAACTTCAAATTTAAATGTATCAATCATAGATGGCATAGTGCTCCATACCACTATGTCACCATACTAAGCTCTACAATCAAAACCAAAATGTCACGTACTGGAAATTGGATTTCCGTCATGAGTCGAGGCAAGGGATGTACTCCTTGTCGGCTTCGAGACACTCTAGCAAATGCCTCAGGATCTCCCGCAGTAGACCCTTAGATCCTCCAAGGCCGATCCACGCTTATGTTAGTGGATTAGTATTCCTGAACATACGTTTCCAGGTCCTATAGGATCTATATCCATCGGCTCCCGCAGTAGCCGATATATCCGAGGCGCTTTGCAATCCAACAACATAGGTAAAAATATAACAATGTCAGGGCGTGCAAAACCCTGACACCACCCATAGCTAAAAAGAAACCTCATGTTCTCCTTGGATCCCTTATCCCGTTTTTGACTCATACCGAGGTGTGAGGCTCGCAAATTAACGCTATACACAAAGCTATGCTATATTAAAGTCTTGCTTTGATCATCAACCACACGACTCTACTTTTCAACAGAAGCCTGGATCAATTGCATCTCAGCATGCCACACAGGCAATTCATGCCATGCGACTGATATCTATCGATATATAACCTCTGAGCTCGTATGTCTCAGAGAAGGGCATTAAGAAAGAGAATAAATTCTCTGCCGCCAAACAGATATATTTAATAGAAATCAATCAACACAGAATAAAATCCAATGTCAGACACACATCCATTTACAAGTTTGTTCTGGGTCTAAACGAAACCGGAGGCACCTCATTCCTCATCCCAAATGTCCAATACAGGAGAGAGGCCCTCGCATATCTGTCGATCTCCAAGTACGCTTGGACGATCACCACTTATTACCTCGTCCTGGGTGTACAGCCCAATCATGACATCAGTAATCATCCAAACGTTGTGAAGACCTCTAGTCTTCAACCACTGTCTTCATCATTGACATATTGTAACACCCCACATCCGTTAGCGTCAATCACAAAGGGAATGCACTAAGTTTTGTGGAGCATTTTGGGTAAAAGATGCAGATAAATTACAAGACAGACAGAAATTAAACAGCGGAAAATAAAACTTTGCTTTATTGATAAAATAGTTTGTACAAAGATTTCTTTACAATATCAGAGTATCATCTGTCTTACAAAATAAAGAAGCATAAAACAACATTTGTATTCCCCAATTTTAGCAAGAGCCAGCCATAGCATCTGAAAAGAGGATCCAAGCAAAACTTCGACAAATCTTCAAGCTGGGAAAGAGTGACATTCCGACTTAACCTGAGCTATACTATTCCCTCCTTTACTACCTGAGGGGGGGGGGAACGGAAGAAAAGAAGACGAAAGAAAAACAGAGTCAGACATAAAGCCTGAGTAGGTTCAGTAACTTCTAGCATGTGAACATGGAAAAACAAAACGACATGAATTAACTGAATACAAGATTACACCATGACGATAGGGTCAGCAAGAATAGACAAGATAATCACAAGATATGCTAAGCTAAGATAAACTGGATATGCTCTAATACATTCGCCGCTTCGCTATTTCCTTGTTATACTGGTGTAACGACCCAGAAAATCTGAACCAATTTAAAATTTTTAATTGGCTAAAATAATGGATTTTAAATATTTTAAATAAATATTTTAAATAATGGCAATGAAAACTGAGGTTGAATCGACGATTGAAAACGAATATAATTAATTATAATTATAAACAAGGCCTGAAATGGCGCTATAGTTTCAAAAATCGAATTCAAACTTTGTCGGACTGTACCGGGTGCAAAATAAAACGGATTTTAGTGAAACCAAAAATATTTAAATCTGTTAGTGAATACCTTTCTAACAAATCTGAAAAATCGAATTTTCATAGCGGGAAGCAAAAGTTATGGCCGAATGAATTTTCAGAAAGGTCGCTATGGAATTTATATAGCCCGTGAAATTGGCCATTTTGCATACGACCTCGGAATTCGACGAAACCATTTTTGTTGGATCCGGAATGTAAAGTTATTGCTAGGTTTCAAATTTCATAATTTTTGAAGCTAGTATGTGAGCGTGGCAAAAGAAAATGTGTTTTGGTCAATTACAGTTAAATTGGATCGACCAAAAATGGGCCTTTTTGCAAACGGTCTCAGAATTCGACGAAACTAGTTTTGTTGGGACCGTATCGTCAAAACATAGCTAGATTTATTTTTCTGGAATTTTTCGAATCAGTTGGTGGCCCTGGCAAATTGAAATGTTCGTTCAAATTAAATATTGAATATTTTATATCTTAATTTGAGTGGAAACTGACTGAAACAGTCGAATGGGCCTGCGGAACATATCCCATTGTGTTCGGAATGGGGGTAAAACGCTAGGGACGACGGTCGTTGGGTTTGATTTCGAGTTGGTGGAAGAAAACCCTAATTTTCGAATAAATATACATATCGACCAATAAGAAAAATTCTTTCATAAAAAAAACAAAAAAAAACGACCCCCCCCCCCCCCCGTTAAACTCGTTGACGGCGGAAACGAGCTCCACCATTCCCAGGCCGATTCTGGCGATTCCGTTCATCTTCAGCACCCCCTCCTTTGCAACTTTTTGAAGAGCCTCCTCTCCCCTTCCAATCCATACAGGATTCAGCCCCTACCCGTGCGTCTTCGAGGAGATCAGGGCCCCCGAAGTTCACCCGCGTCGCCGCGTTTTCTGGTCGCCTCCCACCTCCGAGTTCGACCCCGTCAGCACCCCAGGCGCGCCTCTCCGAGCGCCATGTCTTGGTGAAGTCCGATCCCCTCCAGGCTGAACGGATCGAGTGAAAAATCCAGACCTAGATTCGAACACTTTGCTGAGGTATACGGCCTTTATTTTTTTTTACTGATTTCAACACTATAAAACCGTTGCAAAACTTTGAAAAATCATATCTTTTTCGTTTCTTGACGAAATTCGATGAAACAGGAAACATCGTGACCGAGTGGACGTCTTCTTCATTTTAGAAGAGACCGCATATTTTTCTGAGCCTTCTGCTATTTTTGGTGGAGTGAAACCCAATGTGAGATTTCTAATTTAAAAACAATATGAAAAACGACGATGTATAAATTATATAGTCGATGTATGAGTTATATAAGCGTTGTACACCTCATGTATAAGCGTTGTATAAGTTGTATGTTCGATGTATAAGTTATATATGCGTTGTAAAAATTATATATGTGTTGAAATAAAAGTGAATTGCTATATATATATATACGCCCCTCGTCCACAAACCATGGACGATATTTATTTTTTGTGATTGGTGCGAAAATTGATTGATAGTGAATGATTGTTTGGGATTGTTTGTGGTTGATATTGATTGATTGTGGTTGAAAAATACCCGTTTGTGGTTGAGAAATATTTGGTTGAAACCACATAGGATTAGTTTGTGGAAATGAAATAAATATATACATGCCGCCTGCGTGCGAACTAGATGCATGATCCCCATTGTCAAAAACCGCAAGGTTTTAAGGTAGAGCGAGGAGCCGTACTAGGGACGGTCCCGGTTTTAACTACCCTGCCGTTATGCTGCCGAAATTTTGAATAATATTCATGTGTTTGAATTATTTTCATTTGTTGAAACTATATTTATTCATTGAATAGAAAACCTTCATGTGTTGAATCGATATTCATTCGTTGATTAGAAATTCATGTGTTGAATGGTATTCGCGTTTTAAATATAAAAATCACATTTTTATCTATATATAGAAACTATAGAAAACCTTCATGTGTTGAATCGATATTCATTCGTTGATTAGAAATTCATGTGTTGAATGGTATTCGCGTTTTAAATATAAAAATCACATTTTTATCTATATATAGAAACTATAGAAAACCTTCATGTGTTGAATCGATGTTCATTCGTTGATTTGAAATTCATGTGTTGAATGGTATTCGTATTTTGAAATAAATTGTTTGATAATAAAAATCACCTTTTATCGACTATATGAACTGTGTAAAATAATCTCGTTTTGAAAGAAATTGTTTTATAAGAAAAATCCTATTTTTATCACCAATATAAACTATATAAAATAATAGCGTTTTGAAATGAATTGTTTTACAATAAAAATCACATTTTTATTATATGCATAAATCGTCGAAATGTGAAGTGTTAAAAATAGCCACTCGTTCAAATAAATATGTATGAGTTGAAATATTCATTAATTAGCTAATGATATGATTTTTGCCTATACATGCAACATTAGAATGAATGGTGTTTTTAAACTAAATGGAAATCAAATATGAAGTTGAATAGAAAATGATAAGTGATAAGAACTATATATATGTACATGCATATTTATTGAACAGGTTATAGCGAAGGGGCTAGAGAAGAGGAATAAAATTTTGTGCCCGACAAATAGGTACACGTTTACTGTTTTGTTTGGGTGATGATTTTATGAGCCTGTTGGCTAGCCGCTTGGCTTTTTCTTTTTCTTTTCGACATGAGACGCCCGTGTGGCTATTTGGGAATTTTCCCAACCCCTCCCGTACAAAGGAGGTTATGGCGAAATTTTCCAAAATTTTAAGGCGTTAGTGAAATATTTGAAGTAAAAACGATATTGAAATTGTTGAATGAACTATATTTATATAAATGTATAAATATAAATAAAATTAAAACGAAACGTGGCCGTGCAGTTCGCGTTTTGAAACCGTGATTACAAACAACTAGTACGGGGAATCCGACCATTGGATTTTCCCGAAACCGCAACCGTCGGGTTCGCCTTGGAAATATCTTTCCAACGGCACCAACCTTGTAAAAATCCAACGGTTGGATTGTCTGAAATGTTTAATTCAAATCTGAAGAAAAACAGCGCCAGAAACGATTATATTTATTTATATTTATAAATATAATTATATTTAATCGAATAACGACGCTGCAGTTCGTATTTTGAAATCGAAACTTCAAACGATTGTACCGGGAGATTCGACCGTCGGATTTTCGCGAAACTGGAACCGTTGGATTCGTTTTGAAAAGACCTTTCTAATGATGTAAATTTTATGAAGATCCAACGGTTAGATTTTCAGATATGTGTAAATCAAATCTGAAGAAAAACAGCGTCACGACCGCGTTATGACCCGAAGCGTCATTTTGAATAAATTGGCTATTTTAAAATAAATAAAAATAGCGATAAATCGTTATAAAATATTGTAAACGATATGGAGTGGAAATAAACTGAATTTGCTCGATTTATGTGGTATTTGATGGTTGGATGTGTTTGGTGTGAAAATTACATTAAAGAACAAAATTGGTGTTATCGAATGATTTAACCATTGAAATAAATGGATTTGAAATTCTAAATATACATGAATTATTTGAAAAGGCTGAGTTAATTCTCATTTCAAATAATTGATCGACGATTGAAATTTGAAGATGAAGACGGTGGTCGAAGACCGGAGATCTTCACCTCGTTTGGATGGTAACCGAGGTCCTGATTGGGAGGCATCCCGAAATATGGATAATGAGTGGTGATCGTCCAGACGTACGTGGTGATCGATGGGTTTGCGAGGTATTTAGTGCCTCCGGTTTCGTTCAGACCCAGAACGGACTTGTAAATGGACGGTGTGTCTGACATTGGATTTTATTCTGTGTTGATTGATCTCTATTAAATATACATCTATTTGGCGGTGGAGAATTTATTCTTTTGCTTAACGCCCTTCTCTGAAATGCACGAGCTCAGAGGTTGTATATCGATGGACATCAGTCGCACGACATGAATTGCTAGTGTGGCATGCCTAAGTGGCATATGAACAGGGCTTCTGTTGGAAAGCAAAGTCTTGTAGTGATGATCAAAGCGCCGCCGGTGAGGCGTAGCTTTGTGTATAACATGAAATCGCCAGCCTCACACCCCGGTATGAACCAGAAACGGGAGCAGGACCTCAGGAGGGACGTGCGTTTTCTTTCTAGCTAGGGTGGTGTCAGTGACCTACCAACCCTGACATTTATATACTTTTCACCTATGTGGTTGTTGCTGTTGCGAGGCGCCTTGGTTTGATCGGATGATCCGGGTCCGATGGAGTCATTCGTTGGCTCATTTACACCCCAAAGGGTGGAGAAACGCATTGTTCAGGCATTATAATCCACTTCGTGTGGACCGGCCCTGACGATCCAGGGTATGGTCGCGGCTGTACCTGTGGCTTGGGCTAGAGAGTCACGAATTCGGTAAGGACTATCTTTTGCCTTGGTTCATGACGGAAATCCAATTTCCAAATACGTGACTGTGCGGTTTCGATTGTATATATATATATATATATATATATATATATTTGGCGACATAGTGGCGTGGGACGCTCATGTCGTCTATGATTGATAGTTATGATTTGAAATTGTTTTCAAACCATATAAACACTAGCAATAACATCAAATGCCTTTGTTTTATTCATATCAAGCATATTTTGGTCGTTATAAGGTAAAAACTCTATCCTCCGGTTTGCGTTGCATTGTGTGATGGGAACTGAGTCGTATAATGGCTTCATTTTTATAAAAAGCATTGCGATGTTTAAAAGAAAGATTTGTTTTAAAGCATTGGCAATCCAATGGAGTAAACCCATTCCACGAAAGTGGCGTGGTCCTGTGATTTGCCATATTATATATGTGTTGAGTAGATTTCTCATACCAGTCCCATGACTGACTCGTAGTTTGTTTCACTTTCAAACTCGGGTGCCCCTTTTTCTACACGGGCAGTCTTGTATTATGGTTTAGCAGGCTTTATCTGGATAGCTGGAGCTGAAGATGGATTCTATCATTTATCTCTTTTTATGTTGTTCAGCTCCTATTGTACATATTTTGTTTATTTTCCGTTGTAGACATTTATGTATAGCTGAACTGTATTTGTACTAAGTAAGATCCGGTATACTGTGTAACTCTGATGAATACTTTTATCCGGTATATTCTAATGTTCATTATCTGGTGTATTTATTTAATCATGTTCTGCTATTATCTGTTTCTGTGTTATATTCCAAGGATAACCCTTGTCTCCGTCAGTACGGGATTTGGGGTCGTCTCAACTGGTTTCTATATCTCTGCACCACCTAACTAATGTCCCAACTAGTAACGATAACGTGATCCTAATCCCTGTAGTTTCCATCGCCTTCAGGCATACATTTATTATTTGTTACCTAGATTTAATCTAGGGTTTTCTACCAAGTGCCTTCTAGATTTAACTAGAGTTTACGTTATCTGCTGAACGCTTCTCGGATTCAAAGTTTATGCCACCTAGTCCAACTAGTGCTACCTGTCGAACGATGCCCCCAAGTCTAGGACACACTACCTAGAGTGGTATATGTTCCTATACTTCCCCACGCATGTATCGCGAATCCTTATCGCTTTTCTAGATGCACATGTCCCATAATGTGCGGCCCGAGTCCTGTGGTAGGGCAAATCAAGGAATACAGAACTCGGTCGGGAGTTTTCATATATCTGCCGATGTAGATGCTAAGGTCTATTTTTATTCCAGTGGCTATGGTCCCACTTGACCCCTCCCTTAACTAATGAAAGGCACACCTTGAAAAATGAGAACTATATGCAGGCCCCT
Organism: Allium sativum; assembly: GCA_030737875.1. Taxonomy (NCBI): domain Eukaryota; kingdom Viridiplantae; phylum Streptophyta; class Magnoliopsida; order Asparagales; family Amaryllidaceae; genus Allium; species Allium sativum. Next base: position 359,603,775 of record CM060921.1, on the reverse strand, counting down.
GGTGCCCCCACTATCCTATGGCCATCCTCACCCATAACTAGATAGCAAGTGTATGGTCTTTTGGAGTTCTCCGCCTTTCCGCTTCACGTATCTCGATTGACTCAAGATGGATGGTAGACGACGAGTTGCTATCACAGGGCTACCATTTTCTCACCGAATCACGCCGGTCCATCCTATACACTACAAGAAAAATACCCTACTGCAACAGGCAAAATCTGTTGCAGTAGGCCTATTGCAACAGGCCAGCGCCTGTTGGTATAGCCGAAGTTGCCAAAGGTCTGCAACAGTTTTTGCCCGTTGCAATGAGATGTTGCGGTATACTTTTTTGCAACAGGCTTTTGATGTTGCAACAGATCCTTTTGCAACAGTAAATGCCCGTTGCAATAGATTTATAAATCTATAAAAAAAATTTGCAGCTTATAGATACTACATATCTAATGTGTTCGTTTTAGTATTAGTGTATATCACAAAATGAAATAAACAAATAAATTTTTTATTTTAACAATGTTTTAATATTACAAACAATTACAACAAAAATTTCTACAATTTTCATACACCGTTCATGTATAACAATTTCTTCTCCCACATAATACATTTCTTTCGAATAGAGTATTTTCTAATCATATTTCTACTCTATCATACATATACTATAACAAGAAAATAAATATCATCGGTTCACCAGAACAAATCTGCAGTTCATGCTCCATGTTTGTTCTCAATCATAAACATGCACCACCCTATGTTAGCAATACATAATCACATTTGAATATCATAACCTGCAAAGGCAAAAGGCAAAACATTAAACAAATGTGGAGCTATGAACTGCAGTTCAACATGGAGGAAACGTCCATCAATCATATAATACCATAATTAGCTTTTCATACCGATAATCAAAATATTATTACTCCCTAATTAATAAGTAAACTAGAAGGATAACCAAGCCATTATGGCCAAACATTAACAACACCTAAAAATCATGCAAGTAGTACACAACATCAGCCACCGAGTTAATCACAGGAAAAGACAAATGAGAAACAAAATAATCTCTAGAAAGCTTCCTGCTCGCCCTGAAAACCATGAAACACACAAATTAATCACTTTTCCATTAGCATTTTTATAGCAGAAAACACAAAGAGCAGAAGATAACCTTTTCTGGTGAAACCAGCCCCATGCATTTATTCTTCATTTTCCCAATATTTTCCAATATCGGAAACAAAATTGTGCCCCAATGTCACATATTCATACTGCACCACTGGTTCAATTCAGAAAATAATGAATTTAAGCACTTTTATACATTTAGTTTTTGCACAAAACATCGTGAATTAATACTACCTGCGGAGATTCAGATAGCTATGTCGAAAATTGATGCCCGAAACCACACAAACCCCCAAATCCCACGGCGCAAAACCCAACTTACAATCGGATCCATAACCAGTTGAATTTATTTTTGCTTGTTTCTCTCTATCCAGTTAATGTAAAGATTGAAATATAACACAATTTAAACTGACTATGAGCATATGGCCAGAGATTTATGGTCCAATACCCATCTTAAGTCACAATTTTGATATGGTTAAAACACTTGAATATGATGTAATAAGTCATGTGTTCAATTCTTGCTTTAGTATTCAATATTTACTATTTTTATTTGCGATAATGTCAAATATCTTGCTTCTTCGTGTGAAAGTAACTATTAACTACATCTGATAAACAGGATGTGATGCATTATCGTAACTTATACACTTGTGCACAAATATATTGAAAATGATAAAAACAGTAATCTGGTTATTTCTGATGAAGTAACTCAAATAGCCATTGAACTGTTGGGCAGCTGTCTCAACCTCCTCAGCAGTAGATGTTGTCACGAACCCAAAGCCATGACTTCTACCGGTGTCCTTGTCATAAATAACCTGCATAATAATACTGATTAGGTCATCCAGAAAACCACAGACAGATTAAGCACATAATACTTCACTTACGTACATATTGGTGCATAACATTTATAACGTACTACCATACTAGTACTTGAAAAGTCTAGACTAAGCCATATCTATAACATACTAGTACGTGGACGAGGCGTACGAAGTCCATAATGATTATTGCACTTGTGTTGCATCGAGGACTTTGGACTTCACAAAAGAATGGAAGATGCAACGCTAGTACAAAGTTAGTTTTTACAGTGAAATATAAGAACTAATCCCTGGAAGCTGAGTGGAACCATCGAGGAATGTAAAGTTTACAAGCATCATATATCACTACGTGGGCACTACTTATTCAAATAACCATGGTTGATATGTCCAACACATAATTATATATTGGGAAAAAAAGAAATTGAATTATTGGAAAAAAAAACATATTAAGTTTAAAATTTTAATATTCTTGTTTGAATATTTAATCTTTGATCTGTGATTTACTACAGTTCTATACTTGAATAAAAAAATAAGTTATATCACTAATACACCTGTCGATTAAAACTGGTACTTGCAATACCAGATGATCTATGATATACCAAAGAAAAATATTATAAACCAAAACAAATCACACAATTGCATATAAAACCAATGGTAGAATAGTAAGACCAGAATAAGTGATAAGAACTCACCACCACTCTTCCAGCCTCGTCCATATAGCAACCACCGATAACATCGCAGTTGAAACCCTCATCCAACCAAGCGTAGATTAACGCTAGACGTGCCGTTGACATCTCAACAGACCCTGCCTTCGCCACTCGATTTTAACCAGCTAATGCCGAGATTCCGATGTATAAAACACAAATTGGCGAGCGATGTAGCACAAGCTTTGATTTACGATGAATTATTTTCTAATTTTATCATGGGTTATTTTCGCTCAGCAAGGGAATTGAGGGCTTTGAATTAGATTTAGAATGAGATGGGGGAAACTGGTGAATGGGAAAAGGTAGGTGAAGCGGGTATGAAAAATTAGTGTGAAGCGGATTGAAATTTTTCGAGAGCCCGCCTTCCTTATTTTCGGAGTCCGCCTTAGCTGTTTACAAGAACGGAATTTGGTAATCCGTTGATTTTTTTTAACCAAAATAGTAGTTTAAATTTTGTTTACTTTTAAATTTTTGCATAAGGAAAAAAATGTGCTTTGAATTTTATACCCTGGACTTTTGCTAAACTGAAAGTTAAGTTTGTTATAAATTAATATTTGTAAGGTCATGTAAGAAAAGTCATTAAATAGTAAATTAACTAGTAAGTTAATAATTAATCTATGATAAATTTTAATTACTTAAATATTAATTATCAACGTATTAAATTAAGTACATATTAATTATTAGACATTAACTTTAATTATTTGTTATTTGTTAATTATTATTTAATATTGAATTATTAACTGTAAATATTAGGCTATAATAACTGAATTTTATTATTAATTAATAGATATATTAATTTGTAGTCTTAATTATTATATAATTATCGATAGTTAATTATGAAATAGTAACTATTTAATCTTAATTATTATATAATTACTAATAGTTAGTTATTTAATAGTAATTATTATATACTTACTATAATTTACTTACTATTAGTAGTTATTATAATAAATTATTATAAATTTTTTAGTTATTAAATAATTATTAATATACTAATTATAAAATTTATTACAAGTAATTTTAACTAATTATAATTATTATTTACTAATTTTTGAATTACTAATTATTAAATCTTTTAAATATTAATTATTAAATAGCCAATACAATTTATTAATTATTATCTTATAAAAATCAAATATAAATATCAACTATAATTATTAAATATTATTTTTAATTAACAAATTAATTACTTAATTATACCATAAAATATTATTCTTGAATATTAATTATCATTATTACTAAATAAATAATATTATTTACTAATTATTAATTGTCATCTTTTATGTATTAATATTAAATATAATTATTAAAATATAACTCCATATTTACTAAATAATATTTGAAAGTATGTTTTTCAGAATTAGCTTTACTAGTTGTAAAATGTTACAGCTATCGCAAGTGGCGAAAACAGTTGCTAAAGACATATTTTTTGCAACAAACTTGGAAGCCAGTTGCAAATAATATGTTTGTTGCAACTGTTATGGAAGTGCAGTTGCTAAAAGTATGTTTTCGCAACAGGCATGAAAGCGATGTTGCGAAAAATATGCTTTTCGCAACAGGAAGGAAAAACCTGTTGTTAAATCTTATCTATTGCAACAGTTACGAAAGGTCTGTTGCTAAATATCATTTACTGCAACTAACATTTGAGGCCTGTTGCAAATAGCTAGTTGCAATAGGGTATTTTTCTTGTAGTGCTAGTCTTTAGGTTGCCATATATTGCAACCAAGGCATACCCCTGGTTCTTCTATGCAGACCTTAACCTCTGTGAGCCCAGGAGGATCATCTGCGGCCTCACAGAGGGATACCAAGAGTACCCTCACGTCCCCTCGAAGCCTCGGGCTTCGTAACCCAATTCGTTGGAGCCTCCTTTGTACTCAAACGGACATCCGCTCCTTCCCGTGTTCTACTAAGAATTACTACTTAGTTTTATTAACTAAGATTTACCACTTAGTTTCCAGAATCGTTGTTTTCTTAACTAAGGTTTACTACTTAGTTCTCTTTCCCGTCAATTTGGATTGGTTAAGTGTCATTAGTCAATTCAAGCCAACTTAACCCTCTTTATTCATCCTGTTAAACTGGTTAAGTGTTACCAGTAATTCATGATGACTTAACCCCATCACAAACCAAGTTATATTGGTAAAGTATTTCTTATTACTTAACCCTACCCATTCACCCTGTATTGGTTAAGTGTTCCTTTTTAACTTAACCTTGCCCGTATGTTTTAACTACCATGTTATTAGTGGTTAAGTATCATCGCTGCATGTTTTAGACTTAACCCTATTCCTTTATCACAATCTGATGGTTAAGTGATCAAGTTTACTTAACCCTACGGTCTAGCCCAGCTAACATATCAAATTGGCTAAGTGTATTAGATTTTACTTAACCCCAACCTCTAGTCTAGTTAACATGTTAATTTGGCTAAGTGTATTAACTTTACTTAACCCCACCTCCTAGTCTAGTTAACATGTTAATTTGGCTAAGTATTATCTTTACTTAACCCCTACAAATCTTGTCTTGCTACCATGAGTTTGGTTAAGTGTCCCTATGGACTTAGCCCTTCCATTCTAGCTTAATTGTGTTAAGTTGGTTAAGTGTTCCTATGGACTTAACCCTCCCATTCTAGCTTAACTGTGTTAAGTGTCAGTCTGAACCTAACCCCACCCATCAGTTTAGTTATCATGTTGAACTGGTTAAGTGTCTTAGTTAACTTAACCCTACCATTCTTGTTCTAGCTTTAACTAAATAAATTAAAGTCGCGACCACTCACATTAGACAGATATTGTTGCGAATACTGGATGTGCCGGTTGGTTCCGGGCAGGTTTACATCGCAACTCAGTCTAACCTCGGGTTAAGCATATTCATGTTTTCTTGTTCAAAGGGTTTTGACTAATTTTCAAATCAGGTTTTGAAAGTAACCATCCCGCCCGTTGGATCAGTTAGGGATAGCCAGGGAGAGCAGGAAACTTGTATTTTCCAAACCCAAGCCTAGACACTATCCTCTCTGTCACCCTAGAACTTTCTGGTATATGTATTATAAAAAGATATGTCATTAATAAACCTTTCTTTTGTATATAAATAAATTGTTAACAATTTATTCTCAAAGTCCATTTTCCCTTTTTCAAATGAATTTGGCCTATACCCTATACATTTGCCATGCCTACTAATTGGACTTGTATTCTAGGCCCAAATCTTGATTGCCTATCTTGCAGTTTACAGCAATTTAGATCCAACACCCCTATTTACAGTTCATGCCAAAACTAGATTCTATATTCTAGTTTACAGTTTATGCCAAACTAGATTTTATATTCCAGTTCACCGTTTATACCCAAAACTTAAATTTGCATACCAACTACCTATTTTGTGGCCCATTTAACCCTTTACCATTTACGCCCAATGTATGTAAATTATGCTAATATACTTATCATACTTAATTTAGCCACCCAATTCTGATTTAATATTCTAATTTCAGTTCATGTCAAAACTAGACTTGTTATTCTAATTTTCATCAAATTATGCCTATTTCCAAGTTTTAGTCAAATTTCATGTTTTTCCCCAAAACGTATTCCCATCATTCATATAATCGTGATTCAACCTAGATCATAAGTAAAGCTAGATTCGTCGATAAAAGGGAATGAACCAAAATGCCATGAAAGAACAGACATAACAACTGGCATAAGATGCTAGTTCACAGGCATATAGATTATGACATGAAAAGGGTTGAATAGTATAGATTCAAGAACATGGGTAGACCTAACTTAATAGGAAAATTCCCAAGGTCTAAAACTAAAGAAAATCAAGAATAGACAGAATAGAGACGTAGGTTCAAGAACATGGGTAGACCTAACTTAATAGGTAAATTCCCAAGGTCTAAAACCAAAGAAAACCAAGAATAGACAGAATAGAAAATCGGGTTTAGGCCCAATTTCATAGTCACAAAACTTAATCAACACTTTCCTAGTCATGAATAAGAGTTGTTCTTGTTATGTCATGGGCAATAGTTTATGTTTCCTAATCAAAGGCATAAGCTTGTGTTCATGGTCAAGGAAATAATTCTCATAGTCACAGTCACAGTCATAGGCAATGTTCATAGTCATAGGCAATGTCCATAGTCATAGGCAATGTCCATAGTCATAGGAAATGTTCATAGTCAAAGAGGCATATGGTTTTAAGGTCCATAGTTTCATAGTCACAGTCTTATCGGTCATCAAATCATAACAGTTCTTAATTAAGTCCAAAGATATAGGCACAGATTCGAATAGAAAGATTTGGCATATTCTTTTATTCTTTTGATTTCATGTCACAAACAGAGAAAATGTTCAAATCTAAAAAGTAACTGACTTATAAATATTTAGATTAGAAAAGAAAGATGGCGTTGCTATGATTCGTGCGACGCTAGCCTTTAATCCTTTTCTTGAAGCTTTAATCCTGATTTGAATCTCTTCTGGACAAGTTGAGCAGCATTTCCTCGTCTTGATTTATTTTATATATTATTTATTTATATATTTTCTCAGAGGCAACATAAGGATAGAAAAGAATTGTGAATAGAGAAGGAGACTAGGGCTGTTTATATAGTGTTAGGCGGACGAACCTGGTCAGAATGGCGTCCGGATACAGAAAACGAACCAGGTTCAGAAAACTGGAAAAAGCTGGGGGGGGGGGGGCGGGGGGGAGGGGTCGACCCCCAGGTCGACTACCCAGTCGACCTGGGTGACCCAGGTCGACTACCCAGTCGACCTGGGTGCCTTGGGCGGGAAAATTCCCGCCCAGCCCAATCTGGCTCCGTTCTTGAATTTGAATTCGCTTTTCTGAACTGTTTCGAAATTTGAACTTCGCTGAATCTTCCGGAGGTCATATCTTCCTCATACGGACTCCGATTTACGCAAACTTGGACTCGTTTTCATGTAGAATTCTGAGACGAACGCAATGGCACAGCCCGTTTCCCTTGATTTTGATTTTAATATTTAATTCTGCCTTGATTTGTGAATCTTAGTGTTTACAGAATTACGGGGTGTTACATTCTCCCCCACTTAAAAGGATTTCGTCCCCGAAATCTTCAAGTTAGGAAGAATGGGTCCTACCATCCAATCACCCATCTACTCAACCATTCAATCACAGGCATTTATTGTCCTTAAAAGATTTCTAATGCTTTCATGTTTATATGCATAGTGTGTGTATATGTCTTTATCTAATGCAAAATCAGGCGGTCTACTGATTCAGTTGACCTCCTTAATGCGAATCATGTCAGTGCCATGCGTCCAATCATGTATGCAAGCATCCCTAGTTATGTAAATACTACATGCGTGCATAGCCATTCATCCATATGCAACATACATATGATAACATATCATTTTCAACTTACACACAAATACATATCTGTAAATGCAATATGAAAGCGACCGAACTGATCTAGTGCCTAATACATATACATATGCATTCACGAGCAACCATTAGCAACCACTTGCAACCACCAACCATAACATGTTTCAAACACATGTTTACATCCATTGGCTTCTACCTAAGGATCGAAGATACGACCTAGAGGATATACTTTGGAAAAAGAGAAACAATTATACGTAAAGCTCCTAAACAAAGAAATCAAGGATGCACCCTTAAGGAAAAAGGGTATGATGCTAGTATCTTGCCTTCTTGAGCTTTACTCCACTGTATCTTAACTATTTTAACTTCACGATTGTGAAGTTTCTGGCCTCTATTTCCAAAATAAACAGATGTCAATCACGATTCCAAGTGTATGTACAAAGACGATTAGAGGTCTCCCTCTTATCCACCATGCCATAACTATAAGGGTCGAAAGGTTACTACGTGCTTTTTAGAGTGCCTGCCACAACTATTCATCTCTCACGCAAACCATCCTAGTCGAACTCGACATTCCTCAAGTACAAGCCCCAAAGGCCTAAACCAATATCAGACAAGCACCCAAGGAATACCTCCTCTGAATTTAGACAATCTACGTGAGATGATATAAGCAAACTCGATAGCTATTCTCAAATCCCTACTAACCAAAAATAAACTAGCCGGACCACCAATTGGATTTGAGACTCTAGTGGGATCTTCCTACTATACAAGTACTATGGTGTAGAGACTTAACTATGGAAGTGGATATGAACAAATGCGAAGCGCTAAAACGAACAGCAAAACTAAATTCTTCCAACAGGACTTCACTACCTTTTTCCTAGGTACGCTCAGGGGTGAAAGTATGTACTTGCCCTTCTGAAAATCTTGTTCCTCGTTCTTGCCCTTGTCCTTAATATATGCCCTATCATACCCTAGTAAAGTTACTTTCTCTTGTCTTAGGTTTTATAATTTCTTCCGCCTTCGTGAGCTAATTCTACATCCATGAATTCCTCATCCTAGGGTTATGCTCCTTAGCCAAACTCCTCATCCCCTTCCGTGTGTAGTCATGTTGACAAATCTCTCGAAAGTTGCCTCCATCGTCTGGAAAACCCTATAAGCTTTGAAAGAAAACTGCCCGTAGGTGAAACAACTACGGCTATGGATGGAAGCCGGGCACTACTTCGCCCATCGATGAGGTTAACTCCCAGAAATCCAGGAGCCCCAGAGACTCAAGAAAGAAGGAGTCAAGAATTCAAACAGAGGAAGAGAAGATAATGCGTATGGCTTTGGGGAATATGCCTTTAAAACAAATCTTTTCTTTTAAAAATGCTTCTTTTAAAACTGTTTTGAAAATAATTTTTCAAATCTTTTATCTGATCCGGTAACCTTCAGCTCTGATACCACGTGTAACACCCACATCCGTTAGTGTCACTCACAAAGGGAATGCACTAAGTTCTGTGGAGCATTTTGGGTAAAAGATGCAGATAAATTACAAGACAGACAGAAATTAAACAGCGGAAAATAAAACTTTGCTTTATTGATAAAATAGTTTGTACAAAGATTTCTTTACAATATCAGAGTATCATCTGTCTTACAAAATAAAGAAGCATAAAACAACATTTGTATTCCCCAATTTTAGCAAGAGCCAGCCATAGCATCTGAAAAGAGGTTCCAAGAAAAACTTCGACAAATCTTCAAGCTGGGAAAGAGTGACAGTCCGTCTTAACCTGAGCTATACTATTCCCTCCTTTACTACCTGGGGGGGAACGGAAGAAAAGAAGACGAAAGAAATACAGAGTCAGACATAAAGCCTGAGTAAGTTCAGTAACTTCTAGCATGTGAACATGGAAAAACAAAACGACATGAATTAACTGAATACAAGATTACACCATGACGATAGGGTCAGCAAGAATAGACAAGATAATCACAAGATATGCTAAGCTAAGATAAACTGGATATGCTCTAATACATTCGCCGCTTCGCTATTTCCTTTTTATACTGGTTTCTATATCTCTGCACCACCTAACTAATGTCCCAACTAGTAACGATAACGTGATCTTAATCCCTGTATTTTCCATCGCCTTCAGGCATACATCTATTATTTGTTACCTAGATTTAATCTAGGGTTTTCTACCAAGTGCCTTCTAGATTTAAATAGAGTTTACGTTATCTGCTGAACGCTTCTCGGATTCAGGGTTTATGCCACCTAGTCTAACTAGTGCTACCTGTCGAAGGATGCCCCCAAGTCTAGGACACACTACCTAGAGTGGTATATGTTCCTATACTTCCCCACACTTGTATCGCGAATCGTTATCGCTTGTCTAGATGCACATGTCCCGTAATGTGCGGCCCGAGTCCTGTGGCAGGGCAAATCAAGGAATACAGAACTCGGTTGGGAGCTTTCAGATATCTGCCGATAAAGATGCTAAGGTCTGTTTTTATTCCAGTGGCTATGGTCCCACTTGACCCCTCCCTCAACTAATGAAAGGCACACCTTGAAAAATGAGAACTATACGTAGGCCCCCGGTGCCCCACTATCCTATGGCCATCCTCACCCATAACTAGATAGCAAGTGTATGGTCTTTTGGAGTTCTCCGCCTTTCCGCTTCACGTATCTCGATTGACTCAAGATGGATGGTAGACGACGAGTTGCTATCACAGGGCTACCGTTTTCTCGCCGAATCACGCCGATCCATCCTAGTCATTAGGTTGCCATATATTGCAACCAAGGCATACCCCTGGTTCTTCTACGCAGACCTTTACCTCTTTGAGCCCAGGAGGATCATATGCGGCCTCACAGAGGGATACCAAGAGTAACCTCATGTCCCCTCGAAGCCTCGGGCTTCGTAACCTAATTCGTTGGAGCCTCCTTTTTACTCAGACGGACATCCGCTCCTTCCCGTGTTCTACTAAGAATTACTACTTAGTTTTATTAACTAAGATTTACCACTTAGTTCCCAGAATCGTTGTTTTCTTAACTAAGGTTTACTACTTAGTTCTCTTTCCCGTCAATTTGGATTGGTTAAGTGTCATTAGTCAATTCAAGCCAACTTAACCCTCTTTATTCATCCTGTTAAACTGGTTAAGTGTTATCAGTAATTCATGATGACTTAACCCCATCACAAACCAAGTTATATTGGTTAAGTATTTCTTATTACTTAACCCTACCCATTCACCCTATATTGGTTAAGTGTTCCTTTTTAACTTAACATTGCCCGTCTGTTTTAACTACCATGTTATTAGTGGTTAAGTATCATCCCTGCATGTTTTAGACTTAACCCTATTCCTTTATCACAATCTGATGGTTAAGTGTTCAAGTTTACTTAACCCTACGGTCTAGCCCAGCTAACATATCAAATTGGCTAAGTGTATTAGATTTTACTTAACCCCAACCTCTAGTCAAGTTAACATGTTAATTTGGCTAAGTGTATTAACTTTACTTAACCCCACCTCCTAGTCTAGTTAACATGCTAATTTGGCTAAGTATTAACTTTACTTAACCCCTACAAATCTTGTCTTGCTACCATGAGTTTGGTTAAGTGTCCCTATGGACTTAGTCCTCCCATTCTAGCTTTACTGTGTTAAGTTGGTTAAGTGTTCCTATGGACTTAACCCTCCCATTCTAGCTTAACTGTGTTAAGTGTCAGTCTGAACCTAACCCCACCCATCAGTTTAGTTATCATGTTGAACTGGTTAAGTGTCTTAGTTAACTTAACCATACCATTCTTGTTCTAGCTTTAACTAAATAAATTAAAGCCGCGACCACTCACATTAGACAGATATTGTTGCGAATACTGGATGTGCCGGTTGGTTCCGGGCAGGTTTACATCGCAACTCAGTCTAACCTCGGGTTAGGCATATTCGTGTTTTCTAGTTCAAAGGGTTTTGACTAATTTTCAAATCAGGTTTTGAAAGTAACCATCCCGTCCGTCGGATCAGTTAGGGACTGCCAAGGAGAGCAGGAAACTTGTATTTTCCAAACCCAAGCCTAGACACTATCCTCTCTGTCACCCTAGAACTTTCTGGTATATGTATTATAAAAAGAAATGTCATTAATAAACCTTTCTTTTGTATATAAATAAATTGTTAACAATTTATTCTCAAAGTCCATTTTCCCTTTTTCAAATGAATTTGGCCTATACCCTATACATTTGCCATGCCTACTAATTGGACTTGTATTCTAGGCCCAAATCTTGATTTGCCTATCTTACAGTTTACAGCAATTTAGATCCAACACCCCTATTTACAGTTCATGCCAAAACTAGATTCTATATTCTAGTTTACAGTTTATGATAAACTAGATTTTATATTCTGGTTAACCGTTTATACCCAAAACTTAAATTTGCATACCAACTACCTACTTTGTGGCCCATTTAACCCTTTACCATTTACGCCCAATGTATGTAAATTATGCTAATATACTTATCATACTTAATTTAGCCACCCAATTCTGATTTAATATTCTAATTTCAGTTCATGTCAAAACTAGACTTGTTATTCTAATTTTCATCAAATTATGCCTATTTCCAAGTTTTAGTCAAATTTCATGTTTTTCCCCAAAACGTATTCCCATCGTTCATATAACCGTGATTCAACCTAGATCATAAGTAAAGCTAGATTCATTGATAAAAGGGAATGAACCAAAATGCCATGAAAGAACGGACATAACAACTAGCATAAGATGCTAATTCACGGGCATATAGATTATGACATGAAAAGGGTTGAATAGTATAGATTTAAGAACATGAGTAGACCTAACTTAATAGGTAAATTCCCAAGGTCTAAAACCAAAGAAAATCAAGAATAGACAGAATAGAGACGTAGGTTCAAGAACATGGGTAGACCTAACTTAATAGGTAAATTCCCAAGGTCTAAAACCAAAGAAAACCAAGAATAGACAGAATAGGAAATCGCGTTTAGGCCCAATTTCATAGTCACAAAACTTAAGCAACACTTTCCTAGTCATGAATCACAGTTGTTCTTGTTATGTCATGGGCAATAGTTTATGTTTCCTAATCAAAGGCATAAGCTTGTGTTCATGGTCAAGGAAATAATTCTCATAGTCACAGTCACAGTCATAGGCAATGTTCATAGTCATAGGCAATGTCCATGGTCATAGGCAATGTCCATAGTCATAGGAAATGTTCATAGTCAAAGAGGCATATGGTTTTAAGGTCCATAGTTTCATAGTCACAGTCTTATCGGTCATCGAATCATAACAGTTCTTAATTAAGTCCAAAGATATAGGCAAAGATTCGAATAGAAAGATTTGGCATATTCTTTTATTCCTTTAATTTCATGTCACGAACAGAGAAAACGTTCAAATCTAAAAAGTAACCGACTTACAGAGATTTAGATTAGAAAAGAAAGATGGCGTTGCTATGATTCGTGGGATGCTAGCCTTTAATCCTTTTCTTGAATCTTTAATCCTGATTTGAATCTCTTCTGGACAACTTGAGCAGCATTTTCTCATCTTGATTTATTTTATATATTTTCTCAGAGGCAGCATAAGGATATAAAATAATTGTGAATAGAGAAGGAGACTAGGGCTGTTTATATAGTGTTAAGCGGACGAACCTGGTCAGAATGGCGTCCGGATACAGAAGAACGAACCAGGTTCAGAAAACTGGAAAAAGCGGGGGGGGGGGGGGTCGACCCCCAGGTCGACTACCCAGTCGACCTGGGTGCCTTGGGCGGGAAAATTCCCGCCCAGCCCAATCTGGCTCCGATTTTGAATTTGAATTCGCTTTTCTGAACTGTTTCGAAATTTGAACTTCGCTGAATCTTCCGGAGGTCATATCTTCCTCATACGGACTCCGATTTACGCAAACTCGGACTCGTTTTCATGCAGAATTCCGAGACAAACGCAATGGGGAAGCCCGTTTCCCTTGATTTTGATTTTAATATTTAATTCTGCCTTGATTTGTGAATCTTAGTGTTTACAGAATTACGGGGTGTTACACATATTGTCGAATCAGTTATTCAGGATGGGTATAAACCCGGCCTTTCCGAATAACTCGCGTATATAATAAACAAGTTTTATAAAAACACAACGTATGCCTCATTCCAATTCTGAATATTCTTTTATTTAAATTTTCACATCTTTAGGGATTTGTTCCCATTAATTTTATCAAAGATAAATTCTTTAAAATTTATTCTTTAATCTTCCTTTGGATATCAAATTAAACCATATTAAGGTTTTCCAAACTAGTCTGGATTAACGCACCTTACCGAAGTAACCATTTATTTAATTTCCCAATCCCAAACTATTAATCCCATGGAGCAAAACTGGTATTACCACATAACTAACACCATGGTGTTATCAGTAAAATTATCGTTTCCCGTTCAAATCTAATTAAATATTTAACTATCGTTTGGAGCAAAACTGGTGATACTCCATTCTTGATCATTTCCCAAATTTGATAATTTAAATTATCAATTCACATTTCAATCTAATTAAAGATTCATTAAAACTCCACTTAGTTTTAATCTTCCCAAAAATCAATATTAATGGTTATTCAACTTCTAGGAAAATAATTCCTATCTTTTAATGGGTTAAAGACCAATGTCATTTAAAACGCAGTTCACGATATACCCAAATCACATTCCATCAGCCTCTATCCATAAATTAGTAAGAGAACAACTCCTTAAGTATTAATCCCGAAGGCCAAAACCAACATCAGATCAATACCTAGAAAAACATTCAACTTAGCTAATCTCCAGTTAGTTTCTAATTTTCTTAACTCTATTGGGTTTAAGAACAGTATTATCAAAGATACCATTCACGACAAACCCAAAATCTCATTCCATTGTTAATCGGGTTAAACAACAAGCGTTATTTAAAACATTGTTCATGATAAACCCAAATAACATTCCATTAATTATGGAATCTTCACGGAAAAATAACCAATATAAAATCGATATCAATTTCCGTATCCTACTAATAATATAAATGGAATAACGGCAAAACCTTTTAAATTCCATATGTATTAACAGTCTTCCTCCACAGAAGTTCACTTCGATTATTATCAACCGAATTCCATTCAATTCCAATTTAATATATTAAATTGGAAGACTTTACTTTGGAAAATTCCTGTTAAATCTTAATAAAAGATTTATAAATTCCAAATCACATTTCCCTGTAAATCGGGTTAAAGAACGAATGTCATTAAAAACACAATTCACAATAAATCCAATTCACATTCCATTTTCAACCAATTAATTGTTAATTAATTGAAAATTCTTCTTTTAATCTTAATCAAAAGATTTATTCTTTTCACACGGGGTTTAAGAACAGTGTTACTGAAAACCCCATCCCATCAGTCTCTAACCGTAAATTAGTAAGAGAACAATTCCCTAAGCATTAATCCCAAAGGCCGAAACCAACATCAGATCAATACCTAGGAAACCATTCAACTTAGTTAATCTCCATTTAGTTTCTAATTTTCTTAACTTCACTGGGTTCAAGAACAGTATTATTAAAGATACCATTCACGACAAACCCAAAATCTCATTCCATTGTTATTCGGGTTAAAGAACAAGTGTTATTTAAAACACCGTTCACGATAAACCAAAAATCCAATTTGATATTAAATACGATGATCTGAATAGAAAATAATATCGGCTTACATTCAATATCAAATTCTCAAATCAACAAATATCGTATTGGAATAACGATATATATATCTTCCAAATTCCTCTACAATATTCGTATAATCATAGAATCCAATATCAAAATATTCCAAAGATAATTTCGATTCAAATCCATTCCAATTCACATATTAGAAATTCTGGTTTTTTTAAAAACCATTTCAAATCCAATTTATTTATTTTAAAAATATTGGATTTATAATTCTTGTTCATAACTAGTTCATTTCGATAAAAATATATTTTTATCTTTTCAAATATGGATTTTTTCCCCCAATTTTTTCCAAATCATTTATTATGATTTTACACAAATTATTGATATTTTTAATAATTTTATCAAAGCCCATACAGTCGATTTCCATAAATGGTCATCGAACTGCACTTATGGCGACCTTTTCCAATTTTGATTTGGACATAATTCCAAATCCAACCATTAGATTTCAAACTTCTTATATTCGTTGGAAATCCCTTTTCGATACGAACCCAACGTTTTTGTTTTTAGGAGAATCCGACGGTCGAATCTCCTGTAATGTCCATTCGAAGTCAATGGTCTAAATTTGCGAACTGCCGCGGCGTGGCGCGTTCTATGCAGGCCATTATATATATATATATATATAATATGTATTATATGTATATATCATCGATTTCCATTAAAACGTGTTTTATAAATCGTTTTCAAAATGACTTCAACTTCATATTCAATTTCAATTCAAAATTGAATATTCCATGTCATCGATATATAAACGATAATATTTTCAAAACATTAAATTTTGAAATCACTTTCTTTTCGATATTCATATAAAAATGAATAAAATCGATATAAATATCGTTCACGTCAAAATGCCCTTAATCTAACTAACATGGCTTTATATATTTAAATATTTTCGTGTCCATCCCAAATCGGACATCAAAATCAGATTTTGATCTTTTACTGAATATTATTTTAAAATATTCGTTATTTTAAAATATTCATTCTTTCTGAACTGGAATCAGACACAGCCAATTACCATATAATGTTGATTATGTGGATTTCATACAATACATGTAACAACAATAATGATACACAATCAACCATCTTCCAAAGTGCACTACACTGCATAAGCATTAAATATAAATAATTAACACTTACAACAGCCTGTCAACCAATTGATTGACATACAACTAAATATTGGGATTAGTGTATGTCCAATATCATCCCATTACCCATGTGGGGTTTTCAAACAACAAACACAGATTTATTTGTGCAGTTGGGCGATGTGTAAAATTTATCGTCCCAATCAATATCAGCCAAATGGGTGTACATAAACAAATCGTTCGATTTGTTTATGAATATTTATTTATTCATATTGTAACAAGCCGAATTTTTATAACATGTTGAAACTAGAAATCAAGGCAGAATTAATTTTTAAAACAAGAATCAAGGGAAATGGGTTGCGCCATTGCGTTCATCTCGAAATTCTGCTTGGAAACGAGTCCGAGTTTGTGAGAATCGGAGTCCGTATGAAGGAGATATGACCCTTCGAAGTTTCAGGAATTTTCAGAATCAAAAACAGGTTGAAATTCGAATTCGAAATTCGAATTCAAACCCCACAGCAGGCAGGGCGGGAAAACTCCCGCCCATAGGCCAGGTCGACCTGGGGGTCGACCATAGTGTCGACCTCCCAGGGGCCAGGTCGACCATAGTGTCGACCTGGGGGTCGACCTGCCTCCCGAACCCCTTTTCTGAACCTGATGCATTCTGATGTATTTAGACTCATTTTCTGTCCAGATTTGTCTGCCTAATCCTATTTAAACAGCCCCCTAGCCTCATTCTCTCTACACCATTTCATTCTTTCCTTATGTTACCTCTGTGAAAATCAAAATGATAATATTTAAATTTAAAGAGACTACTTCTTCTTCGTCAAGACAACATCTAGGAATTGCAAATTGGGGGTTTTCAACTAGAACAAGACTAAACAAATAGAGATTCGACAACTGCAATAACAGTTTCCAGAACCAAATCTCTGCACTCTAATTCTTGATCCACGCTTTGTAAGTTCTAGTTACTTTGAGATTTAAACTTGTTAAATTTAACGTGGATATGGAATGAAATGAAATTGTACCTAAGCTTGATTATCTAATTAGATCTGTTCTTGTCTCTTCTTGAATCTATGATTTTGGGTTATTTCTTATCGATTGAATCATGCCTATTCATGTTGTTGGACCTAGTTTATTATTCAAACGCTAGATTGTAACATAAATTCTTGGATCTTGACTATTGGGAATATTGTCGACGACGTTGAAACTATTGTTAATGACATAAGACTATGACTATGCCTATGACTGTGGACATAAGATTTTGCCTATGCCTATGACTATGACTGTGAACATAAGACTATGCCTGTGCCTATGACAGTAAACATAAGGCTATTTCCTATGACTATGACAAGGACAATTGTGGCTAATCACCTATGACTCTTGATTATGAGAATTATTACCTATGATTATGAACATAAGGCTATTGTCTATGACCACGACTTTGAAACTATTATTGTTAATTGCCAATGACTATTTGCCTAGAACTATTTTGGATAATTATCCATGACTATTGTGATTAATCACTTATGATTCACAACTATGAGATTTTTACCTATGACCATGACTATGACTACTGGGGTTAATTGCCTAAGACTATTATAGTTGATTGTTCATGCCCATAACACTATAGTTGAAAACCATGCTGTACACCGAATTGGCATTTTGTTGGATCGTATACCTAGGGTGTGACTTGCTTAGTTTATTCGCAATTATGTACACCAAAACCACTGGATCCATTATCCTTGTATTTGGCTTGCTTTTGCATGCCTATTGTAACGAACCGGGATTTTCGATTCCGAAAATCAACATCAAACTACCATGTTGACCATTCAGACATCGAACATTCCAGATCATTAATAGAAAGAAGTTAGAGGGTGAGATAAGAAAGAAAGAAATATTAGAATAGAAGAAGAAGAAGAAACAACACAACCCAGAGTCTCACATCGCAGCGGAACAAATTATAATACAGAAATAACCTTTATTGAAAGCTTTTGAAATACTTACAATATCAGAGTACACATCTGGACAGTGATACTAATCTGTCCTCATATAACACACAGCGGAAGAATAATATCATACGTCTGGACTCTTCCAGCTCGTCTCTTCACAGCAGTCGATAATCCTGAACCTGTACAACCCGGTCTAACCCGAGCATTTACAAAACACCGGGTCAGTCTGGTGAACCAGAGTGAGATAAACTCGCACGGTAATATGGGTGAATCATCCAATCATGCTTTTAAAGTTCAAACATCCTTTCAAAAGAAAAGGGTAATCGTAAGACCAAATCCACACTTAAACACGGACGGTTTTACCTTACGATAACCCAAAACAGTTTTGAGACCAATATCTTGTCTGATATTATGATAATGTCTAAATACAAGTAAATAGCAATCTAGTGGAACGCTTGCATCTCACGCTCCACATATATAGTTTACAATCAAAACCCCCAGGCGCTTATTGGAGATTGGATTCCAACTTGACAAGGTATGGGTCCACCTGCCGATAGTGTACCTCTAGAGACGAATACACTGGGTTCAACAAGAACTTCTTGCAACCCGGCCCTCACATGACCGACCCCTCATTTCGCTTGAGAGTATCGAATGTATATCACCGACGGTTGGGATCAGCAACCGTCTCCCGAAAAGGGACAGCATCGAAACATAGATTTAAGAAACAAATAGGACTTCCTCTAGATAGGTGATTATACACCCTAATGGGAGCGACCCACATAGCCATGCTGCCTGCCCGATTTTTGTCATTTCCCAGTTGATGAGTCTTGAGGCCAGAATTAACTCTTGAACATCTGGTCGTCATTCACTTTGAATGCCACATCGTCAAATCCATCAGATATCACTAATTGACGTCCACAAAAATACTCTAGCTGGAAGCTAAGAGAACGGCAACTCCCTGCCAACAACTATCGTACGTTTGAAGAAATCAACGTACGTGATCCTTTGGAAATACTCTGTCAGACATCCGTCCATACAAGTCATCCAGGAACAGGATGAACCGAAGGCACTCTCCTACCGCATCCATATAGGAATCACCCCATGGATCAGTAGCGAGAAGTCCTTGCAATCCGTTGATTCCAATCACGACAGAATCACAGCTTTTCTCTGCTTGCCAGGCAGAGAATATTAGTGGTTCTTCCGTTTATGAAAAACAACGGTCTTCAATGCTCCATCTCGATCATCTTCTGATCTCTTCACGTATTTGTTGGTGGGAATGGTTTTCGAATAAATTCGATCCCGGTCTTTCCATACCAACAATCGTATTGGGCAGCTTTTGATAGTCGGTGTTTTAACTATCAAAATAAATAGTGTTTCAAACATGACCAACAAATGAGTTCACTGGTTCAGTATTTAGCATCATTTGGCCTTTAACAAAACTGTTTTACTTTTGTTAAATTAAAACTCCAAACTCCTTCAAATATTCAAAAATACGATATTTGAATAACTCTAATTCGATTTAACTATAATTGATTAACTCTAATTGATTAACTAATACTCGACTTAAATCCATTCGCTTGACCCTAGATCGCAGCGATCACAATGGTTACGCCTGATTCCCTCAGGAAACATCCGACCGCCGTAGGCTATCTGCAGCCCTGCGAATTTCGCTAGCAGTCGTACGAAATGGCAATTCATTCTTATTATTTAAATCAGGAAATACATTTGTTTTAATAAGGAAATTTATAGCACATATGTTAAAACGCTGTTTAGATTTATAACACATGTTATAACAATAGCGTTATAATTACCATTTAGATTTACAAAACAACAGCGCTATAATCGCTGTTTAGGTTTACAAAAACATTTACTATAGCAACTGCGCTAAAATCACTATTTAGATTCACATAACATATATTATAGCAACAGCGCTAAAATCGCTGTTAGATTTTCAAAACATATTCACTAACGTCTCTTACGATTACCAACTGATACTATCTTCAGATAATCCCGATGTTGATCAAGTTGGGGTATTTTAATTACCTCTCAGACCTTGATCAAACAACGTTCTTATCCTCGAATGAATATCAGTTGTAATCACAAAATCAATATTCCTATTTCCATATTGAAATACATTCCATTATAACTTGAGTTTAGTTATACAACCCTATAACCCACTTCTTTAACCAGATTCATTTATTTCCAATCTTCTTTCAAAAATGTTCGACCATTTCCCACGTTTGAAATCTTATTTCAAATTTCCCTTTTTACTTGATCTCATTTTCAAATAACGTTAATTCAATATTAACGATTTACACTTTGAAACTCATTTATATATCCTGGTTTATCTTAAACCCTTTTCAAAAACAATATCTACATTTAAACGATATTTAATCCAAAACACATTAATTCGATAATCAATTCAAATTCAAAAATGGTCGATTTAATTCACTCAACTTGATTATCTCGTTAGCCCATTCCAAATAAATTCTCACTTTAAATTAATTAATTATATAATTAATTTAAATAAATCCCATTAATGGTTTTCTTAACAAAACGATTATCCAATTCTAACTATGCGATTTTATTTCCTATCTCGTACTTATCAATCTGATTTACATCGGAACTTGCTTTATAAAATCAATTTAAAGTCTTACATAAATAAAATATTTATTTGTTTCTCTTGAATAACTTTTATTCAAAATAATATGTTCAAAAATCTATCTCCAGTTGTAAAATGCATTTTTATAACTTCACCTCTATTGACTCACCTGACGGTGAATCAATATCTATAAAACGATTGATTTTATTGGCCATACGCTGCCAAATGCCCAACCAATATCACCCATTGGTTCTAAACTAACAGATGTTGAACATTCAATAATCAACCATCAAATCAATCAACCCAAACAGGACAGTTCATATATGGTAATATGAAAATAAATAATATATTTGAGGAATCCGGTTGGATCCCTCCAACCTGTTCTTCCCTGTATTCAAATGGTTATCTCAAATCAGGTCATTCAGTTTTTTTTTGACTGATAAAAATGAATAACGACCATTAATATCAACCACAAGCCATTCAAACAATTCAACCATTTAAACACGTTATTTTATAAACGTGATCAACAAGGTAAGTTACCTTTATTGGAACCAATCGTTAAAATAACGATTTGGTATTTCACTGAAATTAAACACAGTTTAATTTCATCAATTAAATCAACAAATAGGTATAACTAGCAAACAGGAAATCATCAGCAAGCAGAGCACACAAATAAAAACCCAATTTATATAAAATATAAATGGGAAAATAACTGAGTGAGTTTAACTCACCTTGATTTGATACCGTTGTTTGAACGGTTCTCGTTTTCAGTTAAATTAAACAAGTGATTTAATTTAACTGAAAATCTCAGTTGATTCCAAAAGCGTCCAAGTTGGTTCCGTGATGTAGTGCTTGCCAACGTGATTCCACAACATTTGGTTTGTCCAGTTCTGATCAAATATGAGTCAGTTATCATCGGTTTAAGTTATATAATTAATTTATTCTAATTTATATCTTAATTACTAAAATTAAATAATTATTAAACTAGTTACATGATTAAACGGCTGAATCCTCATATGTTCATGCTTCAGGATCCGATAATCCATCTCGCCTGCTTTCAGTTCCAACTGTAGAGGCCAACAATAATTTAATTAGTTAATTATAAGATCATGAATTAGTGTGAGTTAATTACTTAGGAAAAACTACTAATTACGTTTAGATAAAAAGGAAGGACCATTTAGTTTTCAACTGAAACACCTCAACTCCTTCCATCGTTAGCAGGCCAGTTTCATTTCCCTTTCCTTACCGTTCTTCGTTTGAACCCTTGCTCTCTTTCACACCAATAACCTGCAGCAGTTCATGCTTTTAGTTATAATCCTATACTAACTAGGTAAACCCATAATCACTACACTATTAACCTAATGATGTGCTTAACCGATATAAAGGCAGATGTTACCCCCGTTCATACACCGCTGCTTCACGGTCTTCGTTGGATTCGTTGGGTCCATCTTCCTTCAGCACTCCTTGTATCCAAAACCGCACAACAGAACATGACTTCGATCCCAAATCCCAATATCTGCACCTCCTTCCGATGACCGTACGTTGATCGGAAGCGGCCAAATACCGCATCATAGCCTCGCCGTCCAACTCCCTGTGCCTCGCTCCTCCTAGCTCCTCTGATCGTCGGTCAGAACCCCCAAAACCACTTCGATTTCCGCGGGTTCTAGCTCCAGATCCGGCCAAAGCACAGCACCATACTCCATCTCCACCGTCCATTCCCTAGACCTCCATGAGCACAACGTTTTGCTGTTGGAGACTTGTGAAATAACTTCATGGTTTAAGAGAATTCGATGAGGATAGGAGGGATGATTTCCGCCGTTCGGTTTCCTTTATTGCTGAAAAGAATAGAAAAAAGAACGGGAAGATGATGGGATTTTATAGGGTGGGATTTGAGTGGGTAACACGTATACTTGGGGATTACAGTGGCGATGGTTTGGCTGTCAAGGAATCTAGTAGTTTGGGTGCCAAGTAATGCACAGTAGACGAAAGTTTGGAATGCAAGGAATCAATATAATATTTAGGGTGGGTCAAAAGAATCAGAATGTACAGTAGTGTTGGATAGATTTTATTCCTATTTTAATACAATGAAATTTCGCAGCGAGGGATCACATTAACAACCACTATAGACGATTTCTGTTTTCTGATAAAGAGGCTAATCGTAGTGTAGAAAGGTATTCTGGACCCAATGGGACAAGTTTCGTCGAAATCCGAGGTCGTATGGAAAAATTTCCTTTATGAAACCAGAAATGAACACACGTTTAATTTTCCACGGTCACCAGATAAATCAAATCCACTTGAAACTTCGAACATCGACAATAACTTTTCGCTACGAACCCAACGGCACTAATTTCGTCGCATTCTGAGACTGTTGCCCCGGTAGGCTGTTTTTACCCCGAACCGCCCTACCCTTTTTAACGCCAAATTTCTCGATCTCTAAAAATAACAAACTATATACATATCCTGACTCTAATCGACGATACGAACTCAACGGAACTGGTTTCGTGGCTTAATTCGATCGTCTGCTCCAGTTACACTCAAATACCCCTTTATTTATTTAAATACGCGCTATAGAAATTGAACGGGCGTTTACGGCTACCGTGGTCACATACTATATCGGTTTTCCACGCAATTCACCACCATACAATAATTTAGCGATACGGTTCTAATGAAACTGATTTCGTCGAAATCTGAGTCCGTTTGCAAAACGGCTATTTTAAAGGTCGATATTTTGATAACGATTTCCATAGCGACTATTTCGAATTTTGATTTGGCCATAACTATCAGACTATAACACGAAATCTAGATTTTTCTCTTTCATATGAAAATTATCGTCAATACGGTCCCAACGTGTCTTGTTTCACAGAAATCCGACTTATATCGAATCCTGTATTCTCCATGGAAGTTCAAAACCAAATATTACGAACTGCCGCGCCATTTCGAGCTCGTTATATATTATATAAATTATATAACGTTTAACTTCGTTTTTATTAACGAATTAAATATTAAATTCCATTAATATTTCCAAATAAAATATTTAAAACCAATTTAAATATTCAGGTTCAAATGGTCGAAAAACACGGGTCGTTACATTCTTCCCCCCTTAAAATAATTTCGTCCTCGAAATTGCTAAGGTAAGAAAGGACGTTATAAACTCATTAATTTCAAATCTAATTTTATATTAAATTAGAAACCAATTCAATACTCTAAATAAATATTTTCAAAAATATCGAAAATTTTCTAACACTTTAAATTTCCGAAAAATTTCGCCAGCACCTCCTTTGTACGGCTCAATCGGTACAACTACAACTCGCCTTTCTAGGCCTTCTCCAATCCAAAAGAAAATAAAACAGCCAAGCGGCTTGCCAAATAGGCTCACAAATCTCCAAATCCATGTAAAAATAAATGTGTACCTTTCTGTCGGGCATATTATTTCCATCTGCTGCCCTGTCATCATATACAGATGCATTCCCAAACAAAATCCCAATTTTATCCTCAGAACCAAATCCTTTACGCGTCCAAGCCAAATCTCATTTTTAACTCAATTTCCATCCGTTATCCATTCCAACTCTTAACCTTTCAGTCCAACACCATTTCAGATTCCTGTCTCATAATTCAAAATCTGATTCTACTTGATATATTATATTCCGATTAAATTTCCAGTAAATAGGTTTCAATTCAATTCATATATGTTTTCCCAATTTCTATTAAATTTTGTTTTTGTTCAAACAATTTCCTTGGGAGTTTTAAACAGTTTAGCTTTTTCAAAAATCAAATATTCCTTTTCAGGATTCAAAACAATTTTTTTTTCTTAAAGTAATTCAAAACAAGATTTTGGTAGTAATCCGTCACTTAGAACTCGGAAATGAACACTGATGATGTGGCCAGCATCCTCAGAGTTATTCCCCAGCTATCGAAGTGAGTTCAATACTATATCACTTATCAAACCATATTTAAACACTTCCATTTTGAAATTTATTTCAAAATATCATTCGCGATGCTTGTAAACAATTTAAAATCTCCCAGGATCTTAAAATTCCCATATATTTAATCCAAAATTCTTTTTCACACTTTTCTAAGTTTTCCCCATTTCAATCTAAATTCTGATTTTAAATTGAGATTTAATTCGTCTGACTGATTTATTACATTTCCACTAATCCTGACTAGTTATTTATAACCATCTTGATTATAATCAGATTCAATTATATTAACAAATTAACACAACCAATATATACATTATAATAATTTTAATATATATACCTTGTTTATGTCAAAATATATTTCGGGTAAAATTTCCATTTACCCTCTTTCAAAAACATACTGTGTCGAATTATTTTGTTCAAGAGTTTAGAAACACTTATCGACACAGTTTGTATTACTGTATCGACCAGAATTCATAGACTACTCGACAAACCAATCAACACAATATAAGACAGTTTTTATATCAATTTACAAATACGCGCTCATATATATACACTCAAACTCAATCTAGGGTATTACTAACCCCATCTCTACTGAGTCACGCCACAGAGCCAAGGTACTTACTTCACCTTAAGCTCTGATACCACTGTAACGACCCAGGGATTTTCGACTCCGGAAATCAACATCAAACTACCATGTTGACCATTCAGACATCGAACATTCCAGATCATTAATAGAAAGAAGTTAGAGGGTGAGATAAGAAAGAAAGAAATATTAGAATAGAAGAAGAAGAAGAAACAACACAACCCAGAGTCTCACATCGCAGCGGAACAAATTATAATACAGAAATAACCTTTATTGAAAGCTTTTGAAATACTTACAATATCAGAGTACACATCTGGACAGTGATACTAATCTGTCCTCATATAACACACAGCGGAAGAATAATATCATACGTCTGGACTCTTCCAGCTCGTCTCTTCACAGCAGTCGATAATCCTGAACCTGTACAACCCGGTCTAACCCGAGCATTTACAAAACACCGGGTCAGTCTGGTGAACCAGAGTGAGATAAACTCGCACAGTAATAAGGGTGAATCATCTAATCATGCTTTTAAAGTTCAAACATCCTTTCAAAAGAAAAGGGTAATCGTAAGACCAAATCCACACATAAACACGGACGGTTTTTACCTTACGATAACCCAAAACAGTTTTGAGACCAATATCTTGTCTGATATTATGATAATGTCTAAATACAAGTAAATAGCAATCTAGTGGAACGCTTGCATCTCACGCTCCACATATATAGTTTACAATCAAAACCCCCAGGCGCTTATTGGAGATTGGATTCCAACTTGACAAGGTATGGGTCCACCTGCCGATAGTGTACCTCTAGAGACGAATACACTGGGTTCAACAAGAACTTCTTGCAACCCGGCCCTCACATGACCGACCCCTCATTTCGCTTGAGAGTATCGAATGTATATCACCGACGGTTGGGATCAGCAACCGTCTCCCGAAAAGGGACAGCATCGAAACATAGATTTAAGAAACAAATAGGACTTCCTCTAGATAGGTGATTATACACCCTAATGGGAGCGACCCACATAGCCATGCTGCCTGCCCGATTTTTGTCATTTCCCAGTTGATGAGTCTTGAGGCCAGAATTAACTCTTGAACATCTGGTCGTCATTCACTTTGAATGCCACATCGTCAAATCCATCAGATATCACTAATTGACGTCCACAAAAATACTCTAGCTGGAAGCTAAGAGAACGGCAACTCCCTGCCAACAACTATCGTACGTTTGAAGAAATCAACGTACGTGATCCTTTGGAAATACTCTGTCAGACATCCGTCCATACAAGTCATCCAGGAACAGGATAAACCGAAGGCACTCTCCTACCGCATCCATATAGGAATCACCCCATGGATCAGTAGCGAGAAGTCCTTGCAATCCGTTGATTCCAATCACGACAGAATCACAGCTTTTCTCTGCTTGCCAGGCAGAGAATATTAGTGGTTCTTCCGTTTATGAAAAACAACGGTCTTCAATGCTCCATCTCGATCATCTTCTGATCTCTTCACGTATTTGTTGGTGGGAATGGTTTTCGAATAAATTCAATCCCGGTCTTTCCATACCAACAATCGTATTGGGCAGCTTTTGATAGTCGGTGTTTTAACTATCAAAATAAATAGTATTTCAAACATGACCAACAAATGAGTTCACTGGTTCAGTATTTAGCATCATTTGGCCTTTAACAAAACTGTTTTACTTTTGTTAAATTAAAACTTCAAACTCCTTCAAATATTCAAAAATACGATATTTGAATAACTCTAATTCGATTTAACTATAATTGATTAACTCTAATTGATTAACTAATACTCGACTTAAATCCATTCGCTTGACCCTAGATCGCAGCGATCACAATGGTTACGCCTGATTCCCTCAGGAAACATCCGACCGCCGTAGGCTATCTGCAGCCCTGCGAATTTCGCTAGCAGTCGTACGAAATGGCAATTCATTCTTATTATTTAAATCAGGAAATACATTTGTTTTAATAAGGAAATTTATAGCACATATGTTAAAACGCTGTTTAGATTTATAACACATGTTATAACAATAGCGTTATAATTACCATTTAGATTTACAAAACAACAGCGCTATAATCGCTGTTTAGGTTTACAAAAACATTTACTATAGCAACTGCGCTAAAATCACTATTTAGATTCACATAACATATATTATAGCAACAGCGCTAAAATCGCTGTTAGATTTTCAAAACATATTCACTAACGTCTCTTACGATTACCAACTGATACTATCTTCAGATAATCCCGATGTTGATCAAGTTGGGGTATTTTAATTACCTCTCAGACCTTGATCAAACAACGTTCTTATCCTCGAATGAATATCAGTTGTAATCACAAAATCAATATTCCTATTTCCATATCGAAATACATTCCATTATAACTTGAGTTTAGTTATACAACCCTATAACCCACTTCTTTAACCAGATTCATTTATTTCCAATCTTCTTTCAAAAATGTTCGACCATTTCCCACGTTTGAAATCTTATTTCAAATTTCCCTTTTTACTTGATCTCATTTTCAAATAACGTTAATTCAATATTAACGATTTACACTTTGAAACTCATTTATATATCCTGGTTTATCTTAAACCCTTTTCAAAAACAATATCTACATTTAAACGATATTTAATCCAAAACACATTAATTCGATAATCAATTCAAATTCAAAAATGGTCGATTTAATTCACTCAACTTGATTATCTCGTTAGCCCATTCCAAATAAATTCTCACTTTAAATTAATTAATTATATAATTAATTTAAATAAATCCCATTAATGGTTTTCTTAACAAAACGATTATCCAATTCTAACTATGCGATTTTATTTCCTATCTCGTACTTATCAATCTGATTTACATCGGAACTTGCTTTATAAAATCAATTTAAAGTCTTACATAAATAAAATATTTATTTGTTTCTCTTGAATAACTTTTATTCAAAATAATATGTTCAAAAATCTATCTCCAGTTGTAGAATGCATTTTTATAACTTCACCTCTATTGACTCACCTGACGGTGAATCAATATCTATAAAACGATTGATTTTATTGGCCATACACTGCCAAATGCCCAACCAATATCACCCATTGGTTCTAAACTAACAGATGTTGAACATTCAATAATCAACCATCAAATCAATCAACCCAAACAGGACAGTTCATATATGGTAATATGAAAATAAATAATATATTTGAGGAATCCGGTTGGATCCCTCCAACCTGTTCTTCCCTGTATTCAAATGGTTATCTCAAATCAGGTCATTCAGTTTTTGTTTGACTGATAAAAATGAATAACGACCATTAATATCAACCACAAGCCATTCAAACAATTCAACCATTTAAACACGTTATTTTATAAACGTGACCAACAAGGTAAGTTACCTTTATTGGAACCAATCGTTAAAATAACGATTTGGTATTTCACTGAAATTAAACACAGTTTAATTTCATCAATTAAATCAACAAATAGGTATAACTAGCAAACAGGAAATCATCAGCAAGCAGAGCACACAAATAAAAACCCAATTTATATAAAATATAAATGGGAAAATAACTGAGTGAGTTTAACTCACCTTGATTTGATACCGTTGTTTGAACGGTTCTCGTTTTCAGTTAAATTAAACAAGTGATTTAATTTAACTGAAAATCTCAGTTGATTCCAAAAGCGTCCAAGTTGGTTCCGTGATGTAGTGCTTGCCAACGTGATTCCACAACATTTGGTTTGTCCAGTTCTGATCAAATATGAGTCAGTTATCATCGGTTTAAGTTATATAATTAATTTATTCTAATTTATATCTTAATTACTAAAATTAAATAATTATTAAACTAGTTACATGATTAAACGGCTGAATCCTCATATGTTCACGCTTCAGGATCCGATAATCCATCTCGCCTGCTTTCAGTTCCAACTGTAGAGGCCAACACTAATTTAATTAGTTTATTATAAGATCATGAATTAGTGTGAGTTAATTACTTAGGAAAAACTACTAATTACGTTTAGATAAAAAGGAAGGACCATTTAGTTTTCAACTGAAACACCTCAACTCCTTCCATCGTTAGCAGGCCAGTTTCATTTCCCTTTCCTTACCGTTCTTCGTTTGAACCCTTGCTCTCTTTCACACCAATAACCTGCAGCAGTTCATGCTTTTAGTTATAATCCTATACTAACTAGGTAAACCCATAATCACTACACTATTAACCTAATGATGTGCTTAACCGATATAAAGGCAGATGTTATCCCCCGTTCATACACCGCTGCTTCACGGTCTTCGTTGGATTCGTTGGGTCCATCTTCCTTCAGCACTCCTTGTATCCAAAACCGCACAACAGAACATGACTTCGATCCCAAATCCCAATATCTGCACCTCCTTCCGATGACCGTACGTTGATCGGAAGCGGCCAAACACCGCACCATAGCCTCGCCGTCCAACTCCCTGTGCCTCGCTCCTCCTAGCTCCTCTGATCGTCGGTCAGAACCCCCAAAACCACTTCGATTTCCGTGGGTTCTAGCTCCAGATCCGGCCAAAGCACAGCACCATACTCCATCTCCACCGTCCATTCCCTAGACCTCCATGAGCACAACGTTTTGCTGTTGGAGACTTGTGAAATAACTTCATGGTTTAAGAGAATTCGATGAGGATAGGAGGGATGATTTCCGCCGTTCGGTTTCCTTTATTGCTGAAAAGAATAGAAAAAAGAACGGGAAGATGATGGGATTTTATAGGGTGGGATTTGAGTGGGTAACACGTATACTTGGGGATTACGGTGGCGATGGTTTGGCTGTCAAGGAATCTAGTAGTTTGGGTGCCAAGTAATGCACAGTAGACGAAAGTTTGGAATGCAAGGAATCAATATAATATTTAGGGTGGGTCAAAAGAATCAGAATGTACAGTAGTGTTGGATAGATTTTATTCCTATTTTAATACAATGAAATTTCGCAGCGAGGGATCACATTAACAACCACTATAGACGATTTCTGTTTTCTGATAAAGAGGCTAATCGTAGTGTAGAAAGGTATTCTGGACCCAATGGGACAAGTTTCGTCGAAATCCGAGGTCGTATGGAAAAATTTCCTTTATGAAACCAGAAATGAACACACGTTTAATTTTTCCACGGTCACCAAATAAATCAAATCCACCTGAAACTGCGAACATCGACAATAACTTTTCGCTACGAACCCAATGGCACTAATTTCGTCGCATTCTGAGACTGTTGCCCCGGTAGGCTGTTTTTACCCCGAACCGCCCTACCCTTTTTAACGCCAAATTTCTCGATCTCTAAAAATAACAAACTATATACATATCCTGACTCTAATCGACGATACGAACTCAACGGAACTGGTTTCGTGGCTTAATTCGATCGTCTGCTCCAGTTACACTCAAATACCCCTTTATTTATTTAAATACGCGCTATAGAAATTGAACGGGCGTTTATGGCTACCGTGGTCACATACTATATCGGTTTTCCACGCAATTCACCACCATACAATAATTTAGCGATACGGTTCTAATGAAACTGATTTCGTCGAAATCTGAGTCCGTTTGCAAAACGGCTATTTTAAAGGTCGATATTTTAATAACGATTTCCATAGCGACTATTTCGAATTTTGATTTGGCCATAACTATCAGACTATAACATGAAATCTAGATTTTTCTCTTTCATATGAAAATTATCGTCAATACGGTCCCAACGTGTCTTGTTTCACAGAAATCCGACTTATATCGAATCATGTATTCTCCATGGAAGTTCAAAACCAAATATTACGAACTGCCGCGCCATTTCGAGCTCGTTATATATTAAATAAATTATATAACATTCAACTTCGTTTTTATTAACGAATTAAATATTAAATTCCATTAATATTTCCAAATAAAATATTTAAAACCAATTTAAATATTCAGGTTCAAATGGTCGAAAAACACGGGTCGTTACACCTATTCTTTTATGTCAGCGTTTATCATCACCATCGCCTTATCTTGCTAGATTTGAAATCCTATATGCCAGTGATGTTGTAACCAATTATCTCAAGTTATAGCATACTGGTCTTGTAACCCCTTTTATCGCTTTATGCTAGTCCCTTTTGCCTATCACAGTTTTGATGTTATTCCCTCTATTTCGAGATTTGGATTTATTTGTAGTATAGATCGATTCACGTTCACGTGCGATGGGAATACGATTTGGGTAGATTAGGCAAAACATGAATTGGTTATGAACATGAATTATGAACTCGATAATAGGCAAAACTTGAAACATGAACATTAATATAACTTGAATCTGGATGTGGCCATGAAACTTTTCCTTGAAACTTGACACGAACTCGACATGAAACTTGAACATGGACATGACATTAGAATAAAAATGAAAATGGCCAACTCGAGGTTGGGTTGAGTTTGCAGTGTAAATGTAACACCCCACCTCCGTTAAGGTCACTCACAAAGGGAATGCCTTAACTTTGGTGGAGCATTTTAGTAAACAGAAACAGAATACTACAAGACAGATAAACAGTACTTGAAAAATTATACTTTATTTCAAACAGAAGCTTGGTTACATCCTTTCAAATCACAATATCAGAATTCAAGTACAAAATATCAGTCTTGTACAAAAGCCTTCAGAATGCATAGTTTAAAATCATAATCCCCACAGAAGAAGACAAGCCATACTTTAAGCATTACAAGCGGAAGAAATCTGGATCAAGCAAGAGTATTCCCTTCTACAAAACCTGGGGGGGAACGGAAGAAAGGAGGCGAAACAACAAGGGTCAGACAAAAGTCTGGCAAGTCCAGTGATTTTCAGTTATGAACATATAATAATAATATGACATGAACATAAAAATGGATGAGAGATAACTGTAACAGTTGTAGCAGATATAACAGAAGAACAGAATGACATAAACTATTGCTTTACACTTCTCTGCACTAATACTAGTATAACAGAATTAGGTGTCACCCTAATGTCTAAACTGAGACGGAAACGGGTACAAAATAATTTAACAGAAACAGGATGCTAATAATGGGCCTTTACTACCCGATCAGAAATAGACAGAAGCAGAAACAGATTAATCCCTATGGAAACAGAATGTAGAATTAGGTGTACACTAGTAATGGGGCTTTACCACCCAAATAGACGGTACCACACAGAAACAGACAGGTGTTACCACCCAACAGAAACAGACGGTACCAACAGAAACAGACAGAACTAAGTGTACCCTAAAACCCTACCCCAAGCGATCGGCTCCCTAATACATAAATATCCTATGTCGACCCCACAGAAGGGTGTATTACACCTTAAAGTGACAACCAGTTGGCATAGAGCTATTTACAGATGTCACGGCGTCTTACATCCTCAGAGGCAGACCGGGATCCATGCACGCACATGACCCGGTTGGAATGCACCATCAACACCCCTCGCCATTATCAGAATGAACCACTTATAATTAGTTCAGTAAGCGTGCCCGGACCCTACCTACTGTTGGGTCAAAGTTTTGATACCAGAAAGGGTTACTGACTAATATGGGTCCCAAACAACAGATGACACAAGTAATTCCCCTCCTAACCTTGAGTCCCCAGACTAACAGATTTCAGATTAACTTGTTTACAAGTTCAGACATACAGAATTCAGATCAACCAGTTCACAAACAAGTTTTCAGACTAACAGATCAGATATACAGATTTAACAGACTTACCGATTAACCAGTTACAGATTAAGAGACTTACAGATTTGTCTAACTTTGTAATTGGGCCTACAGATTCACGGAACAGATTTATTAAATTCATCAGTCTAGTGGGTTTAATCCTATCCGCCCAACACGTTTTAGACATCATGTTTATCTCAAATTTTCATTAATTAATTATTAATGCCCAGACCTCTCACATTAGACTGACAGTTTGCGGCTACTGGTTAGGCCGGTTGGTTCCGGGCAGATTTCTATCGCAAACTGAGTCTAACCTCGGGTTTCAAGCACGTTATAACTAACTTCTCACATTAGAACCTATTGTTTGCGGCCACTGGAATATGCCGGGCAGTTCCGGGCAGAATTACACTGCAAACTCATTCTTACCTCGAGTTAGCCATGTTTATCTTTGCGGCCAATTAATTAATGATTTACCATTTATACCCACGCCTAATATACATGTCAATTATTCATAGCTAATTCAGATTATGTCAATAACAAACTAAATATATCAACTCAACAGATATGGCAGATAACAGATTTAGCAGATTAGGCGAATTAACGGATTCAACAGATTAAACAGTTTAGCAGATTTAGCATATAACAGTTTAGGCATCTTCAGCAGACTTAGCAGACGACAGATTTGGTATATGAACAGATATAGCAGATTATAGCAGAACTAGTAGATTAGGCAATATAACAGAACTAGCAAATTAGGCAATATAACAGATTTAATCATTCCTTAAAGTTTCATAAACATATCTTGCCTAATTATAAATTTGGCCTAAGTTTGCATGCCTAAATAGTTGTCATGATTCACATTATGATCATATACCCCACGTTTGCATTGAATTTACATGGCACAGATTATGGTCATAATTTACCATATAACACACGTCTCAAATTTAGTTAAACTCGCCTAGTACAAAAGATTCACATATAAATTATACCAAATATAGCCATCGATTTCAATGCATGTCATATATTCAAAAATCTCCCACTTAGGTGTTATTCACATTTAATAGTTATCAAATCTTAACATAAATCTTCACACCAAAGTCATATTCCCTTTTTATCCCAAATCATGAATCTCTATATAAACGATATGCCCAACAATCTAGAACTTTAAATTATAACAGATCTTTAATTCAAAAATATGCGTTATGTCCAATGTCTCAAGTCACATGTTAATATACAATGGTTCCTCTTCTTCCAATTCACAGAATATGCACAGATCTAAATCTAGTTTACAAGCTATGTCCTTTTAGTCACAGATTAGCCATGTCTAATTATGCCATCATTCATTATTTGTCCCAAAGTTTAACGTTCGTGCGTTAATCTCTTATGAGATTTGGCGCAGGCTCGGGGTAGCCTGGCTATAGAACAGAAAGAAGAAAGAGATATAGAATAAAATAGATCAGAACAGAACATACGCAATCTCAAATTCAGATTTACAATCATGTCACAATTATAATTAAAGTTTATAACGGAAAATAACTGCTCTTGCCTTGGTTGGATTCTAAAAGAAAAAGGTGTTGTAGCTGTTCTCTTTTAATCCTAATCAGAATTGGAGGAAGAAGAAGCACAAGTCCTAGCTTAGGTTTCAGCAGAGTAGAGACGCCATTGATCTATTTATTTTTAGAGAGGAAGAGAGCAATGGAGGCTAGAGAATTGTATATGAGATTTAGGTTTAGGTTAGGGATGTATATATAGGTGTAGGAAGTTATTTAGGACCATTAGATTAACCCTGAATCATGAGAACCATTCAAATGCAAAATCTGCATTTGAGCGAATCGGCCCACGGGATGACAGCCAAACACCCTGGATTAACCCCTAGTCGACTCAGCGGGGCTTGGGTCGACCTCAAAAATGGGCCGGTTCGGTTATTCCCCCTCCCAATTCGATGTTTTGAACCTTTTTTGCATGTTTATTTATTTAATTTATATATATATCTATATATATTTCTCTCATATGCATACAAACTTCAAGGCTTAATAACTTCTTCATAATTAACCATTTTTTTTATATTCTCAGAAAATACGGGGTGTTACATTCTCCCCTCCTTAAAGGATTTCGTCCCCGAAATCTTCAAGTTTAGAAGAATGTATCCTAACATCCAACATCCATCTACTCAACCATTCAATCACAGGCATCCATTGTCCTTAAAAGGTTTCTAATGTCGTATGAACATATGTAAAGTGTGTGTGTATGTTTCTTATCTAATGCAAAATCAGGCAGTCTACTGATCCAGCTGACCTCCTTAATGCGAATCATGTTAGTGTCATGAGTCCAAATATGTATGCAAGAAATCCTATTTGATACACATCATTTCTATATGAGTGCATAACCATTCATCCAAATTCAACATCCATGTGAGGAGTCAATCATTCTGCATCCACAAAAATTGAAAAATGCACACACATCCATATGCAGTATGAGTGTTTTTGAGCCAATCTAGTGCCTAGTGTGTGTATATGCATCCACGAGAAACCACTAGCAAACACTTGCATCCACTTGCAACCATCAAACATAACATGTCTCAAACACATGTTTACACCCATTAGTTTCTACCTAAAGTTCGAAGATTCGATCGATAGGATACAGTCGAATAATGGAAGTGAGTACAGATATGACAAAGACTTGGTTCCCATTAGACATTGGTTGAGAAAATAATTCCCCTAAGTATCAACCCCGAAGACCGAAATCAACATCAGATTGACACCCAGAGGATTACCTCCTTTAGACAATGTCAAAACTGGAAAGCAGAATTATTCAAATATTTATAGACTACTGGTACAGATCAGGTTCCCTAATGATTCTTAGGAAGCTAAGCATGATAAAATCATATCCCACAAAAACTCAGAATGTATGCGTCATACTTGACGTCTAACACAGATATCCCTCAAACCCCAATCTATCATAAACAGATGAGTCATAACCCTTATAGGTTTGAGTCTACAACGGAATCAGAAACAATACTAGTATTAAACTGCAGAGTATCAATTACAAAATCAAAATACCAGAATCAGAAAGAGTCTTAACTCCATAATCAGATAAGGAAACTAAACTCTCTACGGAAATTTTCCTACTTATATCCTATCCACCAACTATGAGAGCATTCGCCTGCCTTCCCAAAGTCGGTCATGTCCTCTGTCCTTGCCCCCGTTTCTTCGGGCAGTCCCTAGTGAAGTGTCCCATCTCACCACAGTTGAAGTGAGTGTCCTTCCTCTTTTGGCAATCCTTGTTCAGATGATTCAAGCTTCCATAAGTAAAGCACATTTCTCCTCCTTTATCATCAGAATTTTCTTCCTTCTTTTGTGTTTCCTTTTTGCCTCCTTTGTGAACCAAGTCCATATCCATGAGTTTCTCATCCTTGGGTTGTGCTCCTTAGCCAAACTCCCTCATTCTCATCTTTACTATCCGTGTGTAACACGTTGACAAGTCCCCCGAAAGCGGCCTCCATCGCACGGAAAATCCTACAAAGCTCGAAAGAAAATTAGCCGTAGGTGAGACTACTGCGGCGACAGATGGAAGTCGGGCGCTTATTTGCCCTTTGACCAGTGTCGTAGTCTTATCAAGCCTACAGAACCATGCCGCGATGAGGTTACCTCCCAGAAAGCCGGGAGCCCCGGAGAAAGAAGGAAACAAAGATTCAAATAGAGGATCAAAAGATAGATATATGGCTTTTGGGGATTATGTTTTTCAAAAATAAGCTTTACTTTTGAAAATACTTCCTTTTTAAAACCTTTTTGAAAATAGTTTTCAAAACTTTTTATCAAATCAGGTAACCTTCAGCTCTGATACCAAGTGTAACACCCCACATCCGTTAAGTTCACTCTCAAAGGGAATGCCTTAACTTTGGTGGAGCATTTTAGTAAACAGATACAGAATACTACAAGACAGATAAACAGTACTTGAAAAATTATAACTTTATTTCAAACAGAAGCTTGGTTACATCCTTTCAAATCAAAATATCAGAATTCAAGTACAAAATATCAGTCTTGTACAAAAGCCTTCAGAATGCATAGTTTAAAATCATAATCCCCACAGAAGAAGACAAGCCATACTTTAAGCACTGCAAGCGGAAGAAATCTGGATCAAGCTAGAGTATTCCCTTCTACAAAACCTGGGGGGAACGGAAGAAAGGAGGCGAAACAACAAGGGTCAGACAAAAGTCTGGCAAGTCCCGTGATTTTCATTTATGAACAGATAATAATAATATGACATGAACATAAAACTGGATGAGAGATAACTGTAACAGTTGTAGCAGATATAACAGAAGAACAGAATGACATAAACTATTGCTTTACACTTCTCTGCACTAATACTAGTATAACAGAATTAGGTGTCACCCTAATGTCTAAACTGAGACAGAAACGGGTACAGAATAATTTAACAGAAATAGGATGCTAATAATGGGCCTTTACTACCCGATCAGAAACAGACAGAAGCAGAAACAGATTAATCCCTACGGAAACAGAATGTAGAATTAGGTGCACACTAGTAATAGGCCTTTACTACCCCGAACAGATGGTACCACGCAGAAACAGATAGGTGTTACCACCCAATAGAAACAGACGGTACCAACAGAAACAGATAGAACTAAGTGTACCCTAAAACCCTACCCCAAGCGATCGGCTCCCTAATACATAAATATCCTGTGTCGGCCCCACAGTAGGGTGTATCACTCCCTAAAGTGACAACCAATTGGCACAGACCTATTTACAGATGTCACGGCGTCTTACATCCTCAGAGGCAGACCGGGATCCATGCACGCACATGACCCGGTTGGAACGCACCATCAACACCCCTCGCCATTATCAGGATGAACTGCTTATAATTAGTTCAGTAAGCGTGCCCGGACCCTACCTAATGTTGGGTCAAAGTTTTGATACCAGAAAGGGTTACTGACTAATATGGGTCCCAAACAACAGATGACACAAGTAATTCCCCTCCTAACCTTGTGTCCCCAGACCAACAAATTTCAGATTAACTTGTTTACATGTTCAGACATACAGAATTCAGATCAACCAGTTCACAGACAAGTTTTCAGACTAACGGATCAGATATACAGAATTAACAGACTTACCGATTAACCAGTTACAGATTAAGAGACTTACAGATTTGTCTAACTTTGTAATTGGGCCTACAGATTCACGGAACAGATTTATTAAATTCATCAGTCTAGTGGGTTTAATCCTATCCGCCCAACACGTTTTAGACATCATGTTTATCTCAGATTTTCATTAATTAATTATTAATGCCCAGACCTCTCACATTAGACTGACAGTTTGCGGCTACTGGTTAGGCCGGTTGGTTCCGGGCAGATTTGTTTCGCAAACTGAGTCTAACCTCGGGTTTCAAGCACGTTATGACTAACTTCTCACATTAGAACCTATTGTTTGCGGCCACTGGAATATGTCGGGCGGTTCCGGGCAGAATTACGTCGCAAACTCATTCTAACCTCAAGTTAGCCATGTTTATCTTTGCGGCCAATTAATTAATGATTTACCATTTATACCCACGCCTAATATACATGTCAATTATTCATAGCTAATTCAGATTATGTCAATAACAGACTAAATATATCGACTCAACAGATATGGCAGATAATAGATTTAGCAGATTAGGCGACTTAACGGATTCAGCAGATTAAGAAGTTTAGCAAATTTAGCATATAAAAGTTTAGGCATCTTCAGTAGACTTAGCAGACGACAGATTTGGTATATGAACAGATATAGCAGATTATAGCAGAACTAGCAGATTAGGAAATATAACAGAACTAGCAAATTAGGCAATATAACAGATTTAATCATTCCTTAAAGTTTCATAAACATATCTTGCCTAATTATAAATTTGGCCTAAGTTTGCATGCCTAAATAGTTGTCATGATTCACATTATGATCATATACCCCACGTTTGCATTGAATTTACATGGCACAGATTATGGTCATAATTTACCATATAACACACGTCTCAAATTTAGTTAAACTCGCCTAGTACAAAAGATTCACATATAAATTATACCAAATATAGCCATCGATTTCAATGCATGTCATATATTCAAAAATCTCCCACTTAGGTGTTATTCACATTTAATAGTTATCAAATCTTCACATAAATCTTCACACCAAAGTCATATTCCCTTTTTATCCCAAATCACGAATCTCTATAT
This sequence comes from Allium sativum, assembly GCA_030737875.1. Lineage (NCBI taxonomy): Eukaryota > Viridiplantae > Streptophyta > Magnoliopsida > Asparagales > Amaryllidaceae > Allium > Allium sativum. Next base: position 359,564,187 of record CM060921.1, on the reverse strand, counting down.
AAACAATATGCCCAACAATCTAGAACTTTAAATTATAACAGATCTTTAATTCAAAAATATGTGTTATGTCCAATGTCTCAAGTCACATGTTAATATACAATGGTTCCTCTTCTTAAAACTCACAGAATATGCACAGATCTAAATCTAGTTTACAAGCTATGTCCTTTTTGTCACAGATTAGCCATGTCCAATTATGCCATCATTCATTATTTGTCCCAAAGTTTAACGTTCGTGCGTTAATCTCTTATGAGATTTGGCGTAGGCTCGGGGTAGCCTAGCTATAGAACAGAAAGAAGAAAGAGATATAGAATAAAATAGACCAGAACAGAACATACGCAATCTCAAATTCAGATTTACAATCATGTCACAATTATAATTAAAGTTTATATCGGAAAATAACTGCACTTGCCTTGGTTGGATTCTAAAAGAAAAAGGTGTTGTAGCTGTTCTCTTTTAATCCTAATCAGAATTGGAGGAAGAAGAAGCACAAGTCCTAGCTTAGGTTTCAGCAGTGTAAGGACCCGTTACTTCCCCGTGAAGGAAAGAGCGGATACTTTGAGCACAACACACAAATGAACGCAGACGGAAGAACATTTCATTGTTATTACAACAATTCCATCAGATACAAGAATATACAAAGTATAAATGAATAATTTACATTCGACAAATATCAGAGATAACAATAAATTACATAGCAGCGGAAAATAATACGAAATACAACTGAAAGTAATAAACGGATACAGAGCTTTCCGAGCATCGTTCCAGCTGTAAACCAGGATCCTGTGAATATAAATCTGCAAAACCAAAACTACTAGCTGCCTGTGTCGAAAATAGGGGCACCCAGAGTTTAGGTTAAAACAATAAACTCCAGGTCAGTCATGTGACTGGTGTGAGAACTAAAACAGTTATTTAAAACTTTACTTTAAAAGAGAGTAATTCAATATATAAAAATCTAATTTTTATGTCATTCCTTTTAATAAAAATCTAATCTTTATGTGTCATTTCAATAAAGAAAAATCTAATTTCTTCATATATAAAAAAATAATCTTTTCTTGTCATAAAAGTATATTCTTCCTATTTAAGAATCACATCTTTATTTAAACAAAAATCACTTCATTATCTAAATAAAAAATCACTTTACTATTTTCTTCTTACAATCAAAAATCATATTTTTCTAATCATAGAAAATTATATTTTCCATTCAAGAAATCTAAAATTTTCCATTCATGAAAATCTATATTTTTAATAACCTAAAAATTCAGTTTTTAATATAAAGATTATATTTTTATTACTACAATATATATATATATATATATAATTCAGATCAATAAAATTGCATTACATTTTGATATTATAACTGAAAAGAAATCAAGAATAAAACAAAATAAACGAGTAAATAAAAACAAAAACAAAAACTTACTGTATTTTTTTTTTTCTGCAGTGAGAGGGGGGGTTCTGACGTGGCCGGAGGCAGAGGAGCTCCGGCGCTGGGACGATGCAGTGGTGGCAGCGGGCTTTGATGCGGTGGCTAGGGCTGGTGGCGGATTGGGGTTATTGTCAGGGGGGCGCGAGTTTCAGAAAGGAGAAAGAGGAAGGAGGGGAGGCGGCTGTCGATCGACGCGGTGGCGTCGCTGATGGGGGCGCGGCGCGATTTGGGGTTTTCTTCTTTTTTTTTCCTTTCTGATTAATGAAGAACGGGGGGGGGGGGCTGAGAGATAAAGGAGAGGAGAGGGTTTTAATTAATTTTTTTTTATTATTATTTTAAATTTCAAAAAGGTTAACTTTTTCACCGACCTCTAAACGAGGCCCACCGCCTGTCGTCCATAGCTAATTACCCCCATTCCGAACATAATGGGATATGTATCGTAAACTGATTCGATCGTTTCAATCAGTTTTCGTCAAAATCAAAATATAACTCTATATATTGAATTTGAACGTGCATTTCAATTTATTGGGGCCACATACTAACTCTATAAATTCCCGAAAAATATTTTCTAGCTTCGTATTAACGATACGGTCCTAACAAAACTGGTTTCGTCGAATTCCGAGCCTGTTGGAAAAATGGCCATTTTCCAGTCGATTAAAATCAACTAAAACTGGTCAAACGCGTTTTCCTTTGCCACGCTCACATATTAATTCGAAAAATTATGAAAATTGAAATCTAACAATAATTTGACATCACGGATCCAATAAAAGTGGTTTCGTTGAAATCCGAGGTCGTTTGCAAAATTCCCATTTTTAAGGGCCTGAATTCCATAGCGACTATTCAGAATTTTCAACTGGACATATCTTTTGATTCCCGTTATGAAATTTTGATTTTTCTGATTCGTTGGAAAGATATTATCAAATATATCCTATTATTTTTGGTTTCACTAAAATCCGGTTTGTTTTGCACCCGGTACATTCAATTGAAGTTTGAAATCGAATTATCGAACTACCGCGCCATTTTCAATTCCTTTTATAATTATATATAATTATTTATATTATAACGATGACGTATATAAATATATACGTTTGAATATATTCAAAATAAATTTCTCGTCGATATTATTTAAAATAATTCATTTTAAATATTCAAAATTCGCTAAAATTGCCAAAATAAAAAATTTAAACTGGCTCGCATTTCCGGGTTATTACAAGCAGAGTAGAGACGCCATTGATTTATTTATTTTTAGAGAGGAAGAGAGCAATGGAGGCTAGAGAATTGTATATGAGATTTAGGTTTAGGTTAGGGATGTATATATAGGTGTAGGAAGTTATTTAGGACCATTAGATTAACCCTGAATCATGAGAACCATTCAAATGCAAAATTTGCATTTGAGCGAATCGGCCCACGGGATGACAGCAAACACCCTGGATTAACCCCTAGTCGACCCAGCGGGGCTTGGGTCGACCTCAAAAATGGGCCGGTTCGGTTATTCCCCCTCCCAATTCGCTGTTTTGAACCTTTTTGCATGTTTATTTATTTAATTTATATATATATATATATATATATATTTCTCTCATATGCATACAAACTTCAAGGCTTAATAACTTCTTCATAATTAACCATTTTTTTTATATTCTTAGAAAATACGGGGTGTTACGTAAATCTGCCCGAAACCGCCCGGCAAATCCAGTTACTGCAAACAATAGGATCCAATGTGGGTAGTTGGTCATATCGCGCTTGAAACCCGAGGTCAGACTGAGTTGTGGTGTAAATCTTCCCGGAACCGCCCGGCATATCCGGTGACCACAGCAACAGGTCTGATGTTAGAGGTTGGGGTGCATTAATAAATTAATGCCACATGATAGGGTTAAGTAATGTACCGCTTGAATATACTTAACCAATTGGACACGATGATTTGGTAGGGTTAAGTCATTAACCGCTTGAACATACTTAACCAACTTGACACATGATTCGTAGGGCTGTCATGAACTTGAACGACAACACTTAGCCAATTTGACATGACACGTAGACGGGTTAAGTCACGAACTTGAATGACCACACTTAACCAACTTGACAAGCTGGACTGATGGGGTTAACTCTCGAATTTAAATGACAACACTTAACCTACTGGACGGAAACCCTAGTTACGCGGTCCTTTTCAGCAGTAACCCTGTAACGACCCGGGAATTTTCGACTCCGAAAAATCGACACAAAACCCAGCGTCGACTGTTCAGACATCGAAAATACCGGACCATTAATAGAAAGAAGTTAGAGGATGAGATAGAAAAGATAGAACTAATAGAATAGGAGAAGAAGAAGAACACAGCTGAACATAATCAGAGTAAACACGAATCTCACAGCGGAACGAATAAAATATATTGTATAACATAACTTTGAAATACAAACTGTATTGTATATACATACCATTATCAGAGTACAATACATCATATCACAGCGGAAATAGTCTCTAACGGTGAAGCCTTCTGCTTTTAGCTCCTTCAAGCGTATCTGTAAAAGCCTGAAACACTTGACTGCCCGTACAAATTTGGGCACCCAAGAGTTTAGGGAAAACAAACAAAATAAACTCTGGGTCAGTCATGGGACTGGTGTGAGTAAATTCCAACCATACGGTTTAACTTTGAAAAATCCTTTTTGAAACAAAAAGGATAATAGTAAGACCGGTCCACACATAAACACGGACGGCTTTTACCTTACTATAACCCAAATCATTATTGATACCAAAATCCAGTGATATTATAGTAATGTCTAATCAAATAAATAACCAATTAGTAGAACGCTTGCATCTCACGCTCTACATACATAGTATAAAATCAAAAACCGCAGGGCGCTTATTGGAGATTGGATTCCAACTATGACAAGGTATGGGACCACCTTCCGACAGTGTATCTCTAGAGGCGAATACACGGGGTTCAACAAGAACATCTTGTAACCCGGCCCACACATGACCGACCACTCATTTCGCTTGAGTGTATTGAATGTATATCACCAACGGTTGGGCTCAAACCACCGTTCCCGAATGGGCAGAATCGATAGATTTAGAAACAAAAGGAATTTCTCTAGATAGGTGATTATACACCCTAATGGGAGCGACCCACATAGCCATGCTGCCTGCCCGATTTTTGTCATTTCTCGGTTGTGAAGCTTGAGGCTACGCCTACCTTTTAGAACATCTGGCCACCATACTCTTTGAATGTCACATCGTCAAACCCGTCAAATCACTAGTTGATCTTCCCAAAATATTACGGGTATAAAGGCCAAGAGAAACGAATTTCTCCGCCACCAGACGTAATATCTTGAAAAGAACGTCTTAGGTGATCTCCTAAGAATACGCTGTCAGGCATTCATCCATACAAGTTGTCCTGGGTCTGGACAAACAGAAAGCACCATTCTGAACCGGACGACCCTTGCACTTCACTCCGTCTTCAATTTTCTTCAGCATAATTCGCAGCGCTTATGCCTATACGGAGTGGTTCTCGGATAAAATATCCAACCGGTCTCTCCGAATTGACAACGAGGGTCAAAACACTTCGATAGTCGGTTATTTAACTATCGAAGTAAAAACAAACATCCATTCAATGTACAACCAATATCACACAAATCACAGGCACTTTTTATTTAACATTCGTTCATATATTTCTTTGGACAAACGTCATTACTTATTCCTTTTGAATAAGTGAATTTCAAAACAAGCTGTTTTCCTTCCCTAGGAAGTGCTACTGTATATAAACATCACGCTTAAGTTTGGTTAACAGCGTTTCATTTATCGTTACAGTTCAAATTTGCTATACGCTGCTATATCCCTTTATAACTAATCTTGACATAACAGCCACGCTTAAACCTCAACAGCGTTATTTTATCGCTATAGTTCACAGACTTGCAATATGCTGTCATATTCCTTTATACAAATCTTGACATCTCTTTCCGTTATAAAAATCTTGACATATTTTTCCGTTACAAAATATTAACATGTTCTAAATATGCCATATCCTTATTTTGCAAACTCGGTTATTTACATTAGCTTCAACTTCCTTGTTCAAACCCATTTAAACATTTTCCTCCGCTTCGTCTTCCTTAGACAAATCTCTTTTACTTTAAAATCTTATTTAAATTAAATCAACTATTCGTCAAATTTTATTACATTAGATAAATCAGCCCAATCTAACTTAATTAAATAACCAATTATTGATCAAAACAGTTTGCTTGGTAAATATTTAGCCATGCCTCCCACTAATCAACTCTAACAAAGCTTCCCATTTTGAATAAATTAGTCCAAATAATTTCACTTGTATCGATTACTATAAAAATAATAATTTATTTCTAAATAATCTCATTTACTATTTAAAAACAATAATCGATTCCACCAAATCTTACTTAATATGAAATCAACCATAATCTATTTGTAAATATCTCATTTAATTGTTCTTAAAACAATAAATACTTGTAATTTATCATCAGGTTAATCTCCGCATACTTACTTATTAATCTCATTAATAGAAGAATCCACTTTACCAAATCATTTAGTAAGTATGGTGAAACACGTGCTTCGCACACGGTGGGATTTTGGTAAAACAATAGCGGTTAAAACAAATGATACATTTATGGTTGGTTGTTGCCACTTCCTTAATCGATATCATCTATTAATTAAATCAGAATGACGTTTGAATTTTCCATTCAACGCTAACATCAACACAAGGTTTCAAAAGCCATTTGGGTTCAAACAGTGCATCTCTATAAAACAAACAGTACATATAAATACTGAGGAATCCGGTTGGATTCCACCAACCGGTTTCCTGCATCCACCGATGTTAGTCAACAATTAACACTGGTTCCATCCTAGGGAATATTAAAATCGATGAAATCAGTATCCAACCGGTGATGTGTACATATGCAACGATAAGTAATATTTCAACCAATTTAACCATAATTTGCCTAAACAACCATCTCACAGCATTCAACCATTATTTAAAATGTAATTAAAATATTTTAAATAAAAAGAGAGTTAGTGAATTTACTCACCTTGGCGCGTTAACCGTTAAATAACGATTTGCGTTGGCTGATTTTATCAGGCGTTCAATTCTTCTATAAGTGACGCTGCCATGGATCCCTCTTCCGCCACCGACAAACGGAGTTCCTTCCGGTACATATCTTGCGATCCATTTAATTCACCTTGGTCCCTTCGTAATTAAACTACGCTCCATTTCCTTGGTCAAATTTCTGTAATATGTTGGTGCGGAAACGAAAGATACCAAATCCCTTGGCGATCTCCGTATAACCATTAGCCGATAACGAACCCTTCTAGCACACACTTTTCAATTCATTACACCATAACTCCCCTTTTTAACAAGACCCCCTTCAGCCTTGTCCGACAAAACGAACCCGTCCCCCTGCGTTTGCATCGACCACCGAAGTTCATCGGTCGACTGAGCTGCATTTGTCATTCAACACCGTGTACCACCCCATGCACTTCAAGAGACAGTTCCAACCTTTTACTTCTTTTCTTTTACTTATTTTCTTCTCCTCTTGGCCTCACGTTCAAAGATACATCCCATCACTACTTGTAAAAATCCAGATCAGCGTCTTCTGAGTCTTCTTTTCCACTCATCACGTCTGTTCCAGTATTATCCTTTCTTCACCTCACTTCATTCTTGTTTACAGTCTATTTCAAAATAAGATTTCCAGTTCTTTCCTAAAGTTTGTATTAATGCAACTCCAGTACAAAATATACCCCATGCGCATACCCTTTTCCATTCCAAAAACTGCTCCATTAATACTACTCACGTGACCTCCTGCTTCCATGTATACACTCAAACCACCATCTTCCACAAAGTTAAGCACTCGCCACGTGTTTCCTCCCCCCCTGTACAACGTTGCACCATGTAAATTTACGTTCCCCCTTACAAACGTTGACACCATGCATGTATACCGCTCTCCAGACCGCATGCAAGCATGTACATCATCATTCACCAGCATTTCCTTGCTCGCCCGAGCCTTGCCGGAGCCGACTCCCCTGCCTCCGCATGCTGTTCGGCCACTACTTCATCTACATGATGCTCTACGTTCCCCTTTGCTTTTGAAAGGTTTGAGTGTTATAAATATCATAGCAGAGGAGTTTTATTCAACCATTATTTGATTGTATGGTTTTTGTTTTGCTTTATTGCCTTTTAGCCGCCATTTACATGCGGTTTTTATCTCCTGAAGTCAAGAGGAAAATGAAGAAATTTTAGTGTATATATACCGTTAAACTCCTTGATGGCCAAGGAATAGCACCTACCACTCTAAAAGAATAGGTTTGCCTGTTTACTTCGGTATGAAGTATTAGACATTAGAGAAAGGACGTATAGGACTTCACTGCACTGCTATGTTTTAGGCTGCATGAGTTGTAGGTGTGAAGAGGCGTGTGTGTTCCTTTCAGTAGTCCACTATTTTGTCTATTTGTTCGGTGGAAAGGATGAAGTATTAGGTACGGTTCATCCACAAAATACAATAGCTTAGCAATGAAGGTATTTAGGTTGGTAGATATGTTGGAAGTAGGGTTAAGTCATCACGTCCATAGCTGAAAACAGAGTTGGTCTACTATATAAATTTGGGTAGCTGTTTGCTTTGGGAAGCATAGCTATCTGTTTCTGTAATGAGTTGTCTTCAAGAAGCTTAGACTAGGATTTGAACAGAGACAAGGTATAGACAACTTTATATGTGTGTGGAGATTGCAGTATTATTTGCGTGCCCTTGCATGTACTATCGCCAGGAGTGAAGCCGACATTTTGTTTACTTGATTTTTTTTTCTTCTTCTTTCTTTCTTATCACATTAATTTATATGGTGACACTTGATTTGATAACAAGAAATGTTTAAACGTGAGCTTCATAGGGTCTGGTATATATATTTAAAGTTTTAAAAGCTACCCACCCCGCTATGTACGATTATATTCATACATGAGCACTGCAGACTGAAATGAAAATACAGTCGTGTTCAGCGAGGTGCAGCGATCCCGAAAATATAATAATATCGGTAGGTTCACTCATATTGTGAAACCCCAAAATATCGATACAGGGTGCAAAATACTCCGAATAAAAAGTTGCATATTTAATTAATTAAAAATTACAGTAAAATTCTAAAAATTGATTTATCACTGCGCCTCAAAAGAACCTTGTCTAAATTCGAAACCGATAAGAAGTTATTTCAAATAAACCGTTATGGTCGATATATGATTTCATAGCGACTTTCTGAATATTTGATTTTGGCATATCTTGCAATCTATACGACGAAATCTCAATATTTCACTTCTGTCAGAAAGATACAGTTCAACAGATTCCAATATTTCTTGTTTTGCAGAAATCCGATTTAAACTGGTTTCTGTACACTCAGTTGAAGTTCAGAACGTTAAATCACGAACTGCAGCGTCGTTATGAGCTCGATTATATTGAATATATATTTTTATACGTTCAACTCCGTTTTAATTAATATATAAATCTACTTATATTAAGAATTCAATATTTACACTGATTTAAATATTCAAATATAAATCGATAAAAATGCGGGACATTACAAACCCACTAGATGTATCATGGTACCCTAGAACTAGGCAGGGTGGGGCACGATTACTGGGCTGATTGTAAGCGACCAGAACGACGGCTGAGTTGGTGCGCCATTGTAGGTTCAGGCGGACTATGGTCGTGCACGTAGTCCGGAGTTGAAAAAGCAGGCATTGGGCACCAGTAGGTTTACACTGTGCGTTCTTGATTCGTGTCGGTGGTTGGCACCCTAGGGCTTGATACACCCTATGGTGGACCTAGCACATGTGACTACATTTCGTGATTGGGCCGTATGACACAGACACATGAACGAGCTAGGACTTGTAGGGAGCCGATCGATTAATAAATCGTTACGTGGAAAAAGGGTGTTGTTCGTTAGGTAGCATAATCCCTAGTGGTCCTAGGTGGCATAAACCCTAATCGAATCTAGGAAACGTTCAATAGGTAGCATAATCCCTAGTGGTCTTAGGTGGCATAAACCCTAATCGAATCTAGGAAACGTTCAATAGGTAGCATAATCCCTAGTGGTCCTAGGTGGCATAAATCCTAGTTGAACACGCGATAATTCATGATAAGGAAACCTAGCCAGAACAAGGGTGGCAGTCCAAAAGATTTCAAGAATGGTGGCACTACGTTAAAGTAGTATAGAAATACGTGATGAAACCCATACGATATACGACAAAGGATTGTACATATACATGGAAAGGATGATACGGGTTAGGGTACTAGTACAGTTGGTGCAGAGAATTTAGGAAATCAGAGCAAATAGATATCATTTTGATGGTAAAGCATAGAAATCTTGCGATGCTTGATAGAAATCTTGCGAAACTATACTTAGTTCATCTTGAATGGGAACCTTGCAATGTTATACATGATAGAAATCCTATGATGTTATTCTTAGTTATCGTGCCTGTAGCTTATCTTGTCATCATGCTTATGTTTACTTTCAGTTTATTCATGCCATGTTATCTTTACTTGTTTTTATGCTGAAAGTCACTAGGACTTACTCAGTCTTTATGACTGACCCGTTTTGTTTCGCCCCTTTTTCTTCTGTTTCTCTCTCCCCCCCCCAGGTTCACAGGGTAGGAATACAGCTAAGTTCGGATCTTACCAAGCTCCAAGGCTCTTTCATGAAGGCTTGGATTGCTCTTGGCTATGGCTTGCTTTGCTTTAGTGGGGAATACTATAATTTATTTTTGTGCTTCTTTGTTTTTGAGAAAGACAGATATTTTAGTTATGTAATTGGGTATTGGAAGTTGATGAGATTTTATTGTAAACAATTATATTTAATAAATGATTTGAAGTACTTCCACTTTACTTTCCGTTGTTTTATATATGTCTGTCTTGTAATATTTCTGTTCCAGTACCCATAATGCTCCACTGAAGTTAAGGCATTCCCTTTGTGAATGACCTTAACGGATGTGGGGTGTTACACATATACATGCTAAAAATTATATTTTTAACTACAAAATATTTTATTTCAACTCATGAATATTTTATTTATTCCATTCCACATCACAATCAATTTTCACAACATAATTAAATCAAACCAGTCGTCAATGATTTGTGGACGAGGGATGTTGGGTGCTGCTAAGCACCGTCTGCATCTTAGTATATATTTTAACCAGAAAATAAAATTAAAGTGAGAAGTTCTCACCTTGGGATCCACTCCGTCAGTTTTTATCTGAATTTCTGTTCAGTTTGGATTCGAATTAGCCTTAAATTTTGATTTGCTCCAAATTGGGCGCGGTTAGTCTTGTTGTGAAGCTCTTGTCCTCACGATCACAACGGGTCCAATTTCGCGCGATTTGGACCTCATATGGAAATGATATGATTTTTATAAGCAAATAGGAATTAGCAACGTATTAAAAATGTCGCAAACCCTTTAAATTATATAAACCGTATACATCAGCTAAACGTTCAAAACTAGGTCTTGATCTTTCACGAAATCCTCTTCACGATATTAGAATCGGGTTGCACGGGGTCGAAGAGCGTGGAAAGGCGCTCTAGTCGTCAGCGGTGGCACAGGGTGCGGTGGCGACGACGAGTAGCGGCGGCGGTTTGAAGCTTCCGACTTTGACGAGGTGATTCGGAGAAAATACTCAACCAAAAACTGCAAACTTGGTATTGATTTGAAGAGGAGGATGAGATCTACAAAATCCTCAACTAAAGCAAGTGATTTCGTTAAGTGGATTGAGAAAAAGCGAAGAGAGAAGGGAGGATTGCTTTTCCGTCGTTCATCTGTTACGGGGAGAGAGAAAGCAGAGGTTTTTTTGAAAATTAAATAATGAAAGGATTTTTATGAATGGCCGATATATATATAAATTCCAAAAATAGTGTTTTCCTATTCGAACTCCAAACCAAACCCAACGACTGTCGCCCTTGGCTAAATACCACCATTCCGAACACAATGGGATATGTCTCGTAAGCTAATTCGATTGTTACAGTCGGTTATTCTTCAAATTAAAATATAAAACATTTAATTTTAGATTTGAATGTACATTATAATTTTCCCGCGCAACATATTGATTCCAAAAATTCCCAAAAAATAAATTTAGCTATGTTGGTGCGATACCCAACAAAACTGACTTCATTGAATTTAGAGACCGTCTGAAAAATGGCCCTTTTCCAGTCGATTAAATTCAACTGAAATCAGTCAAATGCGTTTAAATGCGTCACGCTCACATACTGATTCCAATAATTATGAAAATTGGAATCTAGAAATAATTTAACATTCCGGATCCAACAAAAGTGGTTTCATCGAAAATGGAGGTCATTTGCAAAATGGCTACTTTTTAGGGTTATATTTCCATAGCGACTATTCCGAATTTTCAACTGGACATAACTTTTTATTCCTGCTATGAAATTTTGATTTTTCAGATTCGTTGGAAAGATATTTTCAAATAGATTCAAATATTTTTGGTTTCGCTAAAATCCGGTTTATTTTGAATCCTGTACATTCATTGGAAATTTGAAATTGAATTTTTAAACTACCGCACCATTTCCCATTCATTTTATATTTAAAAATAAATATTTATATTCTAACTTCGATTCAAATAAATATATACGCTCTAATTCTATTCAAAATAATTTTCTAGTCGTTATTATTTAAAATAAATCATTTTAAATATCCAAAATTCATTAAAATTGCCAAAATAAAATTTTTAAATTGGTTCTGATTTTCCGGGTTGTTACAATTTCGAGGTTGTCCCTTTCGGAAAACGGTTGCTGATCCCAACCGTTGGTGATAAAACATTCGGTACACTCAAGCGAAATGAGTGACCAGTCATGTTTAGCTTGGGTTACAAGATATTCTTGTTGAACCCGGTATATTCCTCTCTAGAGATACACTATCAGAAGGTGGTCCTATACCTTGCCAATTGGAATTCATTAACCAATAAGCGCCCGCGGTTTTTGATTATATATTATGTATGTGGAACGTGAGATGAAAGCGTTCTGCTAGATGATTATTATATTGTGGTTGATAGACACTGTCTTAATATTAAGGGAGTTTAGATATAAAAGATCATTGTTTCTTGCAAAATGATTTTTGATTTTAAATCAAATGCTTTGGATTCTCATAAGGGAAAAACCCATTCTGTGTTATATGGTGTGGCCTTATGAGATATCGTTTATTTTCTCAAACTATTTTAAATTTATTTACTCACACCAGTCGCATGAATGACGCGGAGTTTATTTTGTTTTGTTTTCCCTAAACTCTTGGGTATCCAAATTTGTACGCGCAGTCAAGTAGTCAGGATTTTACAGATATATTAGGAGAGCTTGGAGCAGTAGGCTTTAGGATTATATAGTAATTGTTTATTTTCATTGTGTTGTAAGTGTTGTACTTTGATAATGATATGTATATTCAAGTACACATTTGTATTTCAAAGTTATGTTATATAGTATATTTTATTCGTTCCTGTAACGACCCGGAATTTTGGGCCAATTTAAAAATTTTATTTTAGGAATTTTAATGGACTTTAATATTTAAAATAATTTATTTTAAATAAGAATGACTAAAAAATTATTTTAGAATGAATAAATTCAATTTAATTATAAAAGGAGTTTAAAACAGCGCTACAGTTTGAAAATTTGAATTTGAACTTTAACTGGCTATACAGGATTCAAAATAAATCAGAATTGAGCGAAACAAGAAATATTCAAATCAGTTTAATAATATCTTTCTAACAAATCTAAAAAATTGAAATTTCATAGCGGAAATCAAAAGTTATGGCCAATTAAATTTTTAGAAAAGTCGTTGTAGAATATATATATATATATATATATATATATATATATATATTATATGGGGCCCGAAAGGCTACTTCTCACATATGAAGGAATTTCGACTCGAAACCACTTCCATTCAGTTCGGAATGACGTTTCTGCATTGAAAAACAGTAAACACTTATATATTTTGAGTTTTGGAGTATTTTTGTTTAAAAATGTATTTTTAATATTAAATATATTAGCCTTAAAAATAGTCATTTTTCAAACGACCTCGGTTTTCGACGAAACTACTTTTGTTGGAATCGGAATGTCAAATTATTGCAATTTTCATAATTTTTCGAATTAATATGTGAGCGTGGCAAAGGAAAACGTGTTTTGTCAATTACAGTCAAATTTAATCGACCTGAAAATGGCCATTTTTCAAACAGTCTCAGAATTCAACGAAATTAGTCTTGTTAGAACCGTATCGTCAAAACATAACTAGAAATAATTTTTCTATAATTTTTAGAGTCAGTATGTAGCCCCGGTAATTTAAAATGTACGTTTGAACTTAATAATTAAATGATTTATAATTAAATTTAAAGAAAACCTATCGTAACAGCCGAACTGGGTTACGAAACATATTCCATTGTGTTCGGGACGGGGGTTATTAGCTAGGGGCGACACTTGTTGGGTTCCATTTGGAGTTGATAGCAACGAACCATTATTTTTTTTCAAGATAAAGGAATTAAATAAATTAATAATAATAGAAATACTATATATATATGCAGTATACCGTATTCCCCAACCCTAAATTCTACGTTCAGCCGCCACAAGAATTCAATGGCCGATACTCTCTGGTCTTCTCCCCCTCTGATCTTTGAATTTACGCAACCATTTCAAAAACTTCAAAAGCATAATCAAACATCTCGACGAGCATCACACATCCAACGGCTATGATGAGGTTTAGCATGGCGGATTGATAGGAATCGAGCCTCCAAGTGGCGGCGTTGCATCGGATTTCTGGAGCAAACCGGGCCCGCGAGTTCGTCGCTGGTGGGGGGCGTAGGGAGCTCAGGTGAAGGGCGTTGGCATTGGCGATTTCCGATTGGCCGACGGTGGGCTATAGGGGCGTGCGATAGGAGGAAAAGGGATGGGTTCTTTGACGGGTTCAGCGTTGGTTAACGAAGAAGAAGATACCAAAGAGGAGTGGCCACTATTTTTCCAAATGTAATTAAGGTCTTAACTAATTTTAATTAATTAATGCAATTCAAACTTTGTAAGGTCATAACTCATTCAATACTTGTCAGAAAATTGCAAATTCAGAAGCGTTGAACTCATCTTTTCAAGATCTACACAACCGTAAAGACCAGACCAGAAATGGAGAACTTTGAAAATTCAGAGTAAAATCAATGTGAGAAATTCTTTTATAAATATATATTATCTAAATCAATTAATCATGATTAGATCTGCTGATTTCCATACACTGTAATATCCTATTGACTGTCATTCGTGATTTGATTTAAATGGTTTGATACTGTTTGTTGATCGGTGGTTATGATTGAATAAGTTTTGTGGTATTAGAATCGATAAAATGAAATGACAGTGATATTGAATTAGAATGGTCAAATAAAAATATCACCCTTGTTAGAGATGTGATGTTAAAAAAAAAAAATCATTTTGGTTAAAAGAATGATCATTTGTTTGAAGTAAAATATTGGAGCATAGAAAAATACCATTTATGTAGAACTGTTAGGTTAACATGGAAAAATATCATTTATTTAAAATTGTGATGTTAACATAGAAAATATCATTTATCTAGAAATGCATGTTAACATAGAAACATCATTTTATTTGGAATTGTCCTGTTGATAGCAAACATAATTTGATTTAGAATTGTCATATTAATAGGAAACATCATTTTAGTTAGAACTGTCAAGATAGACTAAAATGTCATTTTAGTTAAAATAGTCAAGTTAGAACGTTTTGTGATAAAATGTTTATTTAGAGTAAAAATCACATTTTGTGATAAGATGTTATTTTAGAATAAAAATCACGTTTTGTGATAAAATGTTTATTTAGAGTAAAAAAATCACATTTTGTGTTAAAAGGTTTATTCAGAATAGAAATCACATTTTACATAGAAATTGTCATTTACATAGAGAATGTCATTTTTATATAAATACTACTTTAGATTAAAAATGTCATGTTAATATAAATATTCAGTTTTGCTAAAAATATCATTTTATTATAAATTGTCATCTTTTTAGTTAGAATGAAAAATGTCATATTTAGTTAGAATTAAAAGTTTCCTTTTTAGTTAAAATGAAAATGTCATCTTTTAGTTAAAATGAAAATGTCATCATTTAGTTAGAGATGTTAGATTAGAATAGAAATGTTAAATTAGATAAAAAGGGACATTTTATATAGAAATGTTACATAGGAATGAGAACATTTTTATTGAAATATTACATTAGATAGAAGAGGACATTTTTTATTACATGAGAATGAAAAGAACATTTTGATTAGAATATGTACATGAGAATAATATGAACACTTTTGTGTATTAGAAAGGATTAAAACAAAATCATCATTTTTGTCTACATTATAAGTATTAGAAAGAAAAATCATTTTTTGTTAAAAGAAAAAGAATTAACAAAACTTTCATATTTTGTTAAATGAAAAAGATTAACATTTCTACCATATTTTGTTAAATAAAAAGGCTAACATTTTTATCATATTTTGTTAAATGAAAAAGAATAGAAAATGTATACTTTTTATACATTAAAAAGAAGTGAATAGAAAAGGTATATTTTTATACATTTAAAAGGAATGAATTGAAAATTTATAATTTTATACATTTAAGAGGAGAATGGGTTAGAAATAAACATTTTGTTACACATAAAGGAATCAGACAAAATAATCACATTTTGTAAAGAAGAGTTAGACAAAACAATCATATTTTGTCACACTAAAAAGAATAAAGTAAAAATACTGTTGTTAGAAAAGTTATTAAACAAAATCACATTTTGTTTACATTAGAAGTATTAAAACAAAAACCATTGTTTTGTTTACATTGAAAAGTTATTAAACAAAATCACATTTTGTTTACATTAGAAGTATTTAAACAAAAACCATCATTTTGTTTACATTGAAAAGTTATTAAACAAATTCACATTTTTTTTACATTAGAAGTATTAAAAAAACATCATTTTGTTTACATTGAAAGTATTAGACAAAAGGATTAAAAGTTAATATTTTTATTGTAGATTAGTTACGATAAAAAGATTTGAAATAAAAACATACATTTTTATGTAGTGTTGACCTCATTCAAAGGAGTAGATTAAAATCATATATTTTTTATGTGATATCATTCTCATTAAGGAGAATAGGATTTATCATTCTCATTTAGGAGAATTGGATTAAAAGAGTTGTAATATATGTTGGGATGTTGAAATGCTTGACATGTTAAATAAAATGTTAGTATTTTCAAGTTTGAATATTACACTTCCATTTACAAGTCATCCGACTTGCTTATGTGATTGGGTCGATAATTTTTACACGTCGCCCAAGTGCACAAGTAATTTATTATTTGACTGTTGGATGAATCCACACGGGTGTTGGGATGATGTTTGACCTACACTAGTCCCAATATTTAGTGTAGAGTCCACTCTGGTTGTATTTGGATGTTTGATAAATATTTATCATTGATTACATGCAGTATATGGTTGTTGATTGAGTCACATTCCAATAAAGAATATTTTAGGAAATATATTTTAGGAAAAAGAATATATTTTAGAAAAATATATTTTTATTAAAACGAACTAGTTATTAACTAGGATAAATCATTAAATTTAGATTTAATGAACTCTTCCAATTTGCTAATATTTAATTGAAGTTAAATTAAATAAATTGGATTTTGGGTTTGTCGTGAATAGTGTCTTGAATAACACTGTTCTTAAACCCCGTATGAAAAGAATAATCTTTTAATTTAGATTATTACAGTTTTTCAATTATATTTAGTAATTGAAATAAGATGAAATGAGAGTTGGGTTTATTGTGAGCCGTGTTTTTAAGTGACATGTGTTCTTTAACCCATCTGACAGTGAAAATATGATTTGGAATTTATAAATCTTTTATTAAGATTTAAATGGGAATTTTCCAAAAGTAAAATTTTCCAATTTATTATAATAAATTGGAGTTGAATGGAACTCGAATTAAGAATAACCGAGATAAGCTTTTGTAAAAGAAGACCGATACTACATATGGAATTTAGGAGGCTTTGCCGTTATTACATTTATATTATTGGTCGGATACAGAAATTTATAACGATTATATATTGATTTGATTTCTGTGAAGATTCCATATTTTACGGAAGATGAGTTTGGATTTACTGTGAACTATGTTTTAAACGACATTAGTTCTTTAACCCAGTTAAAGATAAGATTAATTTCTTAAATTTAATTAATCATTGAATAATGATTTTTGATATTTAAAACCAAATTGGGCTTTTAATAAATCTTTAAAAGGAAGATTTAAGTATAAACTTAGAGGATTTATCTTTGATATAATAATGCGAATATCTTATTAGAAGAATATTCTGAATTGGAATTAGACGTTGGGTGTGCTTTTATAGTGTTTGATTTTTAATTATAAAAATACGCTAGTTATTCGGAAAGACCGGGCTTAACCCATTCCGAATAATTACTACGACGATGAAGAGTCGAAGATGAAGACGGTGGTTGAAGACCGACGATCTTCACATCGAATGGATGTGTTGCTACAAAGACCCTTGATGGGAGTAGCTACCTTGAAGGGGCTTCAGTAGTGGCCGTCCGGGCTATTGTTGATTGTTCGGATTTGGTTTTCGCTCAGACCCAGAGCATAAGCTAGTAAATGGATGTGTGTCTGACATTGGATTTCGTTCCATGTGAATTAAATCGATTTCTGTTAATGTATGTCTGTTTGGTGGTAAAGGATTTATCCTCTACTTAACACCCTGGTATGTATTAATAGTGATTGATCGCATGGTGTGAATTGTCAATGTGGCATGCCAAGATGCATATGATCAAGGCCTTTGTTGAAAAGCAGGGCCTTGTGGGACGATCAAAGCATAGCCTATTACGGCATAGCTTTGTGTATATCGTGACTTCGCGAGCCTCACACCCCGGTATGAGTCAAAAACGGGATATGGACTGCAGGGAGTGCACACGTTTCTTTCTAGCTAGTGGTACTGTCAGTGCTTTAACACGGCCTGGCATTTTACTTATGTGGATGATGGATTTTGAGGCGCCTCGGATTTTTATAGGCCGGTAGTGGTCA
Source organism: Allium sativum (assembly GCA_030737875.1). Taxonomy (NCBI): domain Eukaryota; kingdom Viridiplantae; phylum Streptophyta; class Magnoliopsida; order Asparagales; family Amaryllidaceae; genus Allium; species Allium sativum. Next base: position 359,545,673 of record CM060921.1, on the reverse strand, counting down.
TATTATAGGTTCAAAGGAACCGGGAAACGTGTGTTCAGGCATAACCAATCCACTGCCCATAGGCGGGGATCGGCCCTGAAGATCCAAGGGTTCACTGCGGGGGATCCTGAGGCATTTGCTAGAGTGTCTCGAATCGGAGAGGAGCTTGCCCCTAGCCTCGACTCATGATGGAAATCCAATTTCCAATACGACCTTGCGGTTTTGAATGTAGAACTAGTATGGCGACATGATATATGGTACCCATGCCGTCTATGATTAATACATTATTATTGAAATTGATTTTTTTATACATACCCATAGATATACACTAATATTAACTCCGTTTTCATCGTATCAAGCATCTTTTGACCATTATAAGGTAAACCCTATCCTCCGGTTTGCGTTGCATTGTGTGATGGGACTTGGGTCTTATAATGGTTTCATTTTTCTAAAAAGCATTGCGTTGTTTAACGATTTATTTTAATTTATGCACTGTCAATCCAATGGAGTAAACCCATTCCGCGTTAGCGGCGTGGTCCTGTGATTAGCCTTCTTATTAGATAAGTTTAGTTAAGATTTCTCATACCAGTCCCATGACTGACCTGTAGTTTGTTTCACTGGCAAACTCGGGTGCCCTTATTTTTCTCACGGGCAGTCGAGTAGCTCTTTGCAGATATATTTACAGGATCCTGGTTTACAGCTGAAGCGGTATTCGGAAAGCTCTGTATCCGTGTATTCTTTTCAGTTGTATTTTTGTATTATTTTCCGCTGCTATTTAAATGTAAATTAAATCTCTGATATTATTGTATTTATTTTATGTAATAAGTATTTATGCTTTGTTATATTCTTGTACTCTGATGTAATTGTTGTAATCAACAATAAAATGTTCTTCAGTTTGTGTTCTGTTGTGTGTTGTTCTCAAAGCAATAAAGGCTTTCCTTTATTGGGAAGTTTGGGTCGTTTCAGTTCCGTTGTGAGGTTCGTGTTACTCTGATGTTGTAGTTGTCTTCTTCTTCTTCTATTCTAATTTTCTATATTATCTATTCTCACCCTTTAACTTCTTTCTATTAATTATCCGGTATTTCCTATGCATGGATAGTCAACATTGAGTTTATGTCAATAACCACGATCGCGAAAACCCAGGTCGTTACAGTGGCATTAGAGCTGAAGGTTAAGTAATTACTTTGGCTCTGTGGCGTGACTCAATAGAGATGGGGTTAGTTATACCCTAGATTGAGTCAGAGTGTATATATATGAGCATATATTTGTTATTTGATATAAAAAAATGGTTTTATATTGTGGAGATTTATTAGTTGAGTTGATTATGAGTTCTGATCGATCAGTTTGATTCACTGTATTGGTAGGGTTTTCTAAACACTCGAGTACGGTGAAGCGACACTATATGTTTTGAAAAGAGGGTAAATAAAATAATTTTACCCAAATTATATTTTGATATAAAGGATTTATATTGGAATTATTATAATATATTGGATATATTAGTGGTTATTAGAATCGATAAGAATATAATATAAATGGGTATATAAATAACCAATCAGAATTTGTGTAAGTGTAATATATATAAAAAATTAGATGAATTAAATCTAAATTTAAATCCGAATTAAAATTACAACTATGGAAATTTGAAAAAGTGTTTGCAAATGGATTTGGATTTAATATATGAGAATTTTAAAATCATGGGGGATTTTTAAATTGTTTTACAAGCATTTTGAATGGTATTTTGAAATAGATTTCAAAATGAAAGTGTTGAAAATTGAGTTTTGAAATGATATAGTATTGAACTCACTATTATCACTGGGAAATATTTTTGATGCTGGTGGCCACATCATCAGTGTTCATTTTCGAGTTCTAAGTGACGGATACAAAGATATTGTTTTTGAATTGTTTTGAGAAAAACAAGTCATTTTGAATATTGAAAAGGAATATTTGATTTTTGAAAAGCTAAGTTATTTAAAACTCCCAGAAAGAGATTGTTTGAAAATAAAAACATATTAAATAGAAATTTGTGAAAGCAAATATGAATTGAATTGAAACCAATTAACTGAAAATTGAATTGGAATATAATATATCAAGTAGAATCAAATTTTGAACTATGAAATAGGAATCTGAAATGGTACCTATTTCCAAAACTTATCAAGGAAAAGGCGAGACCTTGAAAATCTACTTAGAGAGGTTCAATAATGCCTTGATTGAGGTCCAGGATCCAGAGCCCCATACCCTCCTTGTCCAGCTTGCAAAGGGAACGCTTCTAAAGAATTGGTGAGTTAGGTGTTTGGAATCGAGAATGGAACTCGTGTTTGAAGTGAAATTTGGTTGGGGTATAAGCGAATTGCTGTGTTGAGAATAACCTGATTGGAGTTTGATTGGGGTGGCATTGGTTTTTTGTTAAATTGGTAGCAGATGGAAAGGATATAATGATATGCCCGACAAAAAGGTACAAGTTTATTTATATATGAGTTTGGTGATTTATGAGCATATTTGTCAAGCTACTTGGCTGTTTGATTTTCTTTTGGTTTGGAGAAGACCTAAAGAGGCGAGTTGTAGTTGTACTGATTGACCCGTACAAAGGAGGTGCGGGCGAAATTTTTCGAAATTTCAGGGTGTTAGAAAATTTTCAGAATTTTTGAAAATTTTCGTTAGTAGGAATAAATTAATATTTTAATTAAAATAAATTGGTTCAGTAGAAACTGAAATTAAAGAAGAAAATGAATAATTTTAATCCAGTTAATACGGTTTGTTTTCTACCCTAACAATTTCGAGGATGAAATTATTTTAAGGGTAGAAGAACGTAACGTCCCGTATTTTATCGATATAATAATTAATTAATTAATTTAATTATTTAATAATGATTTAGATATTTAGATGGTCATTTAATTAAATAATAGTGAATATTTAATTAATATAAATAATTAAATGGCATATTTAATTTTGCGAAATGGTCGGAAATTGTAAAATTCCCAATATTGTGTGAATTGGATTATTTATATGATATACTTCAGTTTAGAGTTGAATTATAATAACGAGTATATATAATAAACGGAGTTTGAACGTATAATTATATTATAATTATAATCGAGCTCGAAATGGTGCGGCAGTTCGTAATTTGGCGATTTGAACTTTAAACTAATATACATAATCCGTTTTAAACTGGATTTCTGTGAAACAAGAAACGTTCAGAGTTGGTGAATTATATTTTTTCTTATGGAAGAGAAAAATCGAGATTTCGTTATGTAGATTTTGAGTTGTGTCCAAATCAAATTTTAAAATAGTCGTTATGGAATTCCCTTATAACTTATAACGATTTATTTATATTATAAACGGATTTACAAAATAAATTAAATACCGATTTAATCTGGATTTGAAATGTCGAGTTATAAATTCAGATAGGAATATTTTGGAGCTGTATGATATTTTATTGTGAATATATACGATAATATTTATTTATAAATATTTAATTTAATTAATTTTAAATATATTAATATTTAAATGGGTTTATTTAGAGCTTTAAAAATAGTCGTTTTTGCAAACGAAATCCGTTTTCGACGAAATTAATTTTGTTGGATTCGGATTATTAAATTATTGCTAGATTACAATTTTCGTGATTTTTGGAGTCAGTATGTGGCCGTACGGGATTTTAATGTGAAAAGTGGTCAATAATTTGACTTTAAAAATACTTTGTGTAAGCAAACGAACTCGAAATTTGATGAAACAAGTTTCGTTGGTTCCGTAATGTCGAATTGCAACTGTATGTCCATTTTCATCGAATTTGGATATTGTATGTAATCATAGGGATTTTTAATGATAAAAATGAATAGCGTTACAACAGAAATTAATATTTAAATCAAATATAAAAATATTTAAACTATCCTATAAATACACCACTTTCACCACTAACCCTAAACCTCATTTTTTCCTTCTCTGGTCAAACCAATGAGCCGCCAAATGTTCTTTCTTCCTGTAAACATATTTCCATCTTCACAAATTCATAGAAATTCCAAATAAATTCTTAAAATGCTAAAGTTTGAATTTATGAAACTCTAAGTGTATGAGCTTCGCTGCTATATAAGTTTTAGGAAATTCAGATCAATTTTTGTCTCACCCTTGATTGACAATAGCGGTGAGTATGGTGACGTCGAGATGAAGATGATGGTACCAGGTTCGATGTTGAGGTGGCAGCCGGATGGAGGGCGAGATGAGAAGCATCATGACGGCATAAACTTAGCGTTTTGTGTGTGGATGTTTACAGGGTTCTCGTGCAAAATGGATTCGCAGGAAGTACTATACGGTAGAAGAGGATGGATGGAATGTAACCATTGATTCTATCATTTCCGTGTATTTGATTTATGCTAGGAGAATGATGTCAGACTATATAAATGGATGCCTGGAAATTTTCGTGAGCAATAGGAAGTTGTGCAAATGATGGTAGGAAACGATGCTTGAATTTGTGAAGAAGAACGGTTAGCAGTGTGTTTTGGTGAAAAATAACAGAGTAGAGTCGGAGATTTGCTGGATCGAAATTTGCGTTAATGGACATAAAAGGATACGGGATTTTCATTGAACGTGAGAATAAAGTAATGAGCAGAGGTAAGGAGCTAATTAAGGTGTTCAATAAATATTTATTTATTTATGTTAATGATTTTTTAATGTATTCAAATAATTGTAAAAAGAAAAAGAAAAAACAATAGAGATGATGACCTGCAAGTTACATAAATGGTAGGGAACGGGGGTTCATATGCTGCCAGGAAGATGATGACTGAATTACCATAAGCATGGATTTAGAAATAAAGGTGACTAGGTAAGGATTAATAAATTAATTAATATTGTTAATTCATATATAGCTTATAAATTAATAACTATGCCATATGTTAACGAAATTCAGCAAAACCAGATCAGATAGGATCATATGGACGACGGGTACACAATGGAACTGACTGGGAGTGAATTGGAGCTCGTTACAATTTATAGCAAAATAAATTGCATGTCTGAATCAACCGACGGTTACCGTTATTTAAAGGGGACCGGCCAATGTGAGTAAATCTCACTAACTCTGTATAGTTTATATTTTTATAAATAAAATCTAGTATTGATAAATGATGATTGATTGTTGTGTGCTGATTGTTTGGTTGAATTACTGATTTATTGGTTGAAATTATAAATAACGATATATATATATATATATATATATATCGTTAATCAAATATTGATTCTGTTTATCAGAATATTTTATACTGAAATGAAATCGATGTTATTTATATTGTTTAACATCTGTGGATGCAGGGAATGTAACAACCCGGAAAATGCGAGCCAATTTAAAATTTTCATTTTAGCAAATTTTAACGAATTTTGAATATATAAAATGAATTATTTTAAATAATAGCAACGAGAAATTTATTTTGAATAAAAATAGAACGTATATTTATACACGTCGTCGTGGGAATATAATATTTATTTTAAATTATAAAAGGAATTGAAAATGGCGCGGTAGTTCGATAATTCGATTTCAAACTTCAAATGAATGTACCGGGTGCAAAATAGACCGGATTTTAACAAAACCAAAAATATTTGAATCTATTTGAGAATATCATTCCAACGAATCTGAAAAAACTGAAATTTCATAGCAGGAATCAAAAGATATGTCCAGTTGAAAATTCTGAATAGTCGCTACGGAATTCAGGCCTTTAAAAATAGCAATTTTGCAAACGATCTCAGATTTCGACGAAACCACTTTTGTTGGATCCGCGATGTCAAGTTATTGCTAGGTTTCAAATTTCATAATTTTTCGAATCAATATGTGAGCGTGGCAAAAGAAAACGCGTTTGACCAGTTTCAGTTGATTTTAATCGACTGGAAAATGGCCATTTTTTCATATGGTCTCAGAACTCGACGAAACTAGTTTTGTTAGGACCGTATCGTCGATACGAAGCTAGAAAATATTTTTCTGGAATTATTAGAGTTTGTATGTGACCCGGTAAATTGAAATGTGCGTTCAAATTCAATATATAGAGTTATATTTTAATTTTGACAGAAACTGATCGAAACATTCGAATCAGCTTGCGATACATATCCCATTGTGTTCGGAATGGGGGTAATTAGCTATGGACGACAGGCGGTGGGTTTCGTTTCGAGTTCGAAAATAAAAGTTGCTTTTTGAAGTAAATTAAATTAAATTAAATATATTATATAAATTCCCTTCTCTCCTCCTATACCCACGATCATCCCCCCCCCCCACGTTCATTTCAATTCGATTTAACAGAAGAGAAAAAAAAACGTTGACCTATCGCGATGCTCCTCGGACCACCGCACCCACCGCCGATCAACACCCTGCCGCCGCCCTGCCCAGCCGCCGATCGATGGCGCCTCTTCTTCTCCGATCTCCTCCAACTCCTCAACGCCTCCCCTCTCTCCACCGTTAAACTCCAATCCGCCCAACCCTAGAACAACCGCCACTGACGTCGTAGGCCCACGTTCCTCCACCGCGAGGTCTCCCCGCCACCAGACCAGCGAGCGCAACCCCCCTCCTCCAATCCAAAGCGCAACAGACCCCTCAGCCTCCCCCAAAACAAAGTGAGTATTTTTATTTTCTTTGTGTAAAATCTGATTTTCCCTTATTATAGAAGGTTAGGGTTTTTTTAAATATAGGAAGTTTTGATTTTTATGATACCAATAGCGTTATAAAAATCCAATTTTTAATATGTAGGTAGCAAGATAAAAATCCAAATTTTTATATATATAATATCGAGTTAAAATTGTGATTTTTATAGTGTATTCATCGATTTAAAAATACAATTTTAGTTATGTAAAGATTCGATTTTTATTCATATGTAAAACATATAAAGATGTGATTTTTATGTGGATGGTAGGAAAATAAAAATATGATTTTTATTTGGATAACTTCGCCATAAAAATACGATTTTTAATATGAAGTTGAAGTTATAAAAATACGATTTTTAATATGAAGTAGTTATAAAAATACGATTTTTAATATGAAGTTGAAGTTATAAAAATACGATTTTTAATATGAAGTTGAAGTTATAAAAATATGATTTTTAATATGAAGTTGAAGAGATAAAAATTCAATTTTTATATATATAAAGTTTAGATTTTTATAGATAATAAAGATTGATTTTTAAATTAGAAAAGGATTTGATTTTTAGTAGGCAAAGAAACGATTTTTATTTATAGTTATATAGAGAATAGCATGATAAAAATATAATCTTTATTATATGAACACCGTTGTAAAAATGGAATTTTAATCTATATAGTAGCGAAATAAAAATTCGATTTTTATATATTGAATAGCGAAGTAAAAATTCGTTTTTTATATATATGAAGTGAAGATAAAAATTCGATTTTTATATATGTAATGAAGTAGAAATTTGATCTTTATATTTGTAGCGATAGGATAAAAATATGATTTTTACATATGAAGTGACGATATAAAATGGTGACTTTTATCATATATGTATCAAAGTAAAAATATAATTTTTATCGTTTGAATGGCAATGTAAAAATGTGATTTTTATATATTCATTAGCAATAGAAAAATAGAATTTTTATCTATACAGTAGTGGTATAAAAATAGAATTTTTATATACATGGCAAAAATATAAAAATGTGATTTTTATATATGTAGTGAATACGAGCAATGACAGTGTCAGACGGCGAAGATTTCTACATATGAAGAGTCGAGGCGATTGGATTAGCTAGCCGGTGAGAACTTCTCACTTTAAATCTTCTTTTCTAGTTAAAAATATATATACTAGGATGCAGACGGTGCTTAGAAGCACCCGACACCCGTCGTCCACAGACAATGGACGGCTTGTATGCTTGTTTGATGTGTTGTGAAATTTGTTTGTGATGTTGATGTGAAATCGATAATAAATATGTAGATGTGTTGAAATAAATTAATCATCGTTAAAAATATAATTTTTAACAAGATTATGAATATAGTGAATGTGAATAAATAAATATTCATTTACAAACCGGATGGTTTGTTTATGTACACCTATTTGAAGGATATTGATTGGGATGATAAATTTTACACATCACCCAACTGCATAAATAATATTCGGTGTTTGTTGATTTGAAACCCCACACGGGTGTTGGGATGATATTTGGGTACACTAATCCCAATTATTTAATTGTATGTCGATCGATTGGTCGACAGACTGTGTAAGCGTTGATTATTTATATTTGATGCTTATGCAGTTGTGTGGTGCACTTTGGATGGTTGTTGATTATTTATCGTTGCTATTTATATACATGTGTTGAATGGAATCCATATAATTAACATTATATGGTGATTGATTGGGCCTCATTCGAATCGGGAAAATAATGAATATTATAAAAGAAAATTCATGTGTTGAATATAAAAATAGTCATGTGTTGACGATATTCATGTGTTGAAACTATTTATGTGTTGAGTAAAATATTTTAACAATAAAATTTACATCTTTATCATATTTAAGATTAGAACCTACTTTACGGTTGGAGTCTAATTAAAAAGCAAACGATAGATACCATAATTTTATAAAATATATTACATAACAAAAATAGTCGTGTGTTAACAGTACTCATGTGTTGAGATTAGTCACGTGTTGAAGAAAAATATGGATTCATGTGTTGAATAGAATAAATATTCATTTGTTGAATAGAATAACGAATTTATTGAAATATATAAAGCCGTGTTGATTAGAGTTGCGCTATTTTGACGTGAACGATATTTATATCGATTATATTCGTTTTTATAATGAATATAGAAAAAGTGATGATTTCAAAATATAACGTTTTGAAAATATTATCATTTATATAGTAATGATACGAAATATTCAATTTTGATTTGAAATTGAATATAGAGTTGCAATGGTTTTGAAAACGAATTTAAAACGATTTATAAAATACGTTTTAAAAGGAAATCGACGAAGTATAATATATATATATATATATATATATATATATATATAATGGCCTGAATAGAACGCGCCGCGCCGCGGCAGTTCGTGAATTTTGACCATTGACTTCGAATTGACGTTGCGGGAGATCCGACTGTCGGATTCTCCTAAAACCGGAACCATTGAGTTCGTATCGAAAAGAGCTTTCCAATGAATATTAGAAATTGAAATCTAACGGCTGGATTTGGAATTAAGTCCAAATCAAATTTGAAAAAGGTCGCTGTAAGTGCAGTTCGATGGCCGTTGATGGAAATCGACTGTACGGGCCTTGATAAAATTATTAAAAATATTAATAATTTGTGTAAAATCATAATATGTGAATTGGGAAGAACAGGGATGAAAAATTCCACATTTGAAAAGATAAAAATATATTTTTATCGAAATGAACTAGTTTTGAACTAGAATAATAATTTATTTATTTTTAAAATAAATAAATTGAATTTGGAAGTGGTTTTAAAAATAATTAGAATTTCCAATATACGAATTGGAATGGATTTGAATCGAAATTGTCTTCGGAATATTTCGATGTTGGATTTTGTGATTATATAGATATGGTTATGGAAATTTGAAAGATATAAATATATCGTTATTTCCAATACGATATTTGTTGGTTTCAGAATTTGATATTGAATATAAGCCGGTATATTTTCTATTCAAAGCCTTGTATTTAATATCAAATGCGATTTGGGTTTATCATGAACCGTGTTTTAGATGACATTGGTTCTTTAACCCAGTTAAAGTCTGGATATTGATTTTTGTGAAGATTAAAACTAAGTGGAGTTTTAATGAATCTTTAATTAGATTGAAATGTGAACTGATAATTTAAATTATCAAATTTGAAGGGTGATCGAGATTGGAGTACCACCAGTTTTGCTCCAAAGCGATAGTTAAATCTTTAATTAGATTTGAACATGAAATGGTAATTGATATTTACCGATAACACCGTGGTGATAGATATGGAGTATTACCAGTTTTCTCCATGGGATAAATAGGTTGGGATTAGGAAATAAAATAAATAATTACTTCGGTGTGGTTCGCTAATCCCGAATAGTTTGAAATGATATCCAGAGGAAGATTAAAGAATAAATTTAGAAGAATTTATCTTTGATAAAATTAATAGGAACCTTTCCCTAAGAATGTGATTTTGTGAATAAAAAATATTCTGAATTGGAATGAGTCGTTTGTTGTGTTTGTGTAACATTTGTTTGTCATATACGTGGGTTATTCAGAAAGGCCGGGTTTATACCCATTCTGAATAACCGATTCGACGAGATGTCGAAGACGAAGACGGTGGTTGAAGACTGGAAGTCTTCACATCGTTTGGGTGATTACTGATGATCTTGATTGGGCTGTACACCCAAGAGGAGGGAATCAGTCGGTGGTTGTCTAGACGTACTTGGAGATCGATGGATATGCGAGGAAAGTGCCTCCGGTTTCATTCAGACCTAGAACGAACTTGTAAATGGATTGTGTGTCTGACATTGGATTTTATTCTATGTTGATTGATCTCTATTAAATATACATCTGTTTGGCGGCGGAGAATTTATTCTCTTGCTTAACGCCCTTCTCTGAGACGTACGAGCTCAGAGGTTGTATATCGATGGACATCAGTCGCATGGAGTGAATTGTCAGTGTGGCACGCGTAAGTGGCAATTGATCAAGGCTTCTGTTGAAAAGCAAAGTCTTGTGGTTGATGATCAAAGCATGGTCTGTGTGACGTAGCTTTGTGTATAACGAGGATTCGCGAGCCTCACACCCTGGTATAAGTCAAAAACGGGAGAAGGACCCAAGGAGTGCACGACGTTTCTTTCTAGCTATAGTGGTGTCAGTGACCTACCAGCCCTGACATTTATATACTTTTCACCTGTGTGGTTGTTGGAATGTGAGGCGCCTCGGATATAGGTCCTATAGGACCGGGAAACGTGTGTTTAGGAATAATTAATTCTCAAAAGTAAGAGAGGACCGGCCTTGGAGGTTCCAAAGGATCATAGTGGGGTCCTGAGGCATTAGCTAGAGTGTCTCGAATCGGAGAGGAGCTTGCCCCTTGCCTCGATGCATGACGGAAATCCAATTTCCAATACGTGATATTGCGGTTTTATTTGTAGAGCCTAGTATGGCGACATGATAGATGGTACCCATGCCGCCTATGATTGATATTTATGATTGAAATTGTTTTGACACTATACACCTATAATAGTATCAAATAATGTGTTTTTAACGTATCAAGCATGCTTTGGCTATTATAAGGTAAAAACCCTAACCTCTGGCTTGCGTTGCATTGTGTGATGGGACATGGGTCTTATAATAGCTTCATTTTTCTTTATTTAGCATTGTGTTGTTTGTTTTATGCACTGGTATTCTTGGGAGGAAACCCGTTCCGTGTTATACGGCGTGGTCCCTTGATTTACCGAACTTTAAAATAAAGATTAATAAATGTTTTAGTTCTCACACCAGTCACATGACTGACCTGGAGTTTATTGTTTTAACCTAAACTCCGGGTGCCCCTATTTTCCACACGGGCAGCTAGTAGTTTTGGTTTTGTAGATTTATATTCACAGGATCCTGATTTACAGATGGAACGATACTCGGGAAGCTCTGTATCCGTGTATTACTTTCAGTTGTGTGTTGTATTATTTTTCTGCTGCTTGTAATTTATTGTAATCTCTGATATTTATCGAATGTGTAATATTCATTTTTACTCTGTATATTCTTGTATTTGACGGAATTGTTGTAATAACAATGAAATGTTCTTCTGTCTGCGTTCTACTTTGTCATGTTCTCAAGGTAATCCGGGTTTTCCTTACCGGGGAAGTTACGGGCTGTCTCAGTTTGGTATCAGAGCTTTGGTTTACAGAGCTCGAGAACAAGACACATTAGAACCATACGAAAGAATTCATCAGATATTGGATTAGTAATATCCAATTAGAATAACTCGTTAGAGATGGGATCAGTAGTATCCTAGAACGAGTGCGAAGAGTGTATTTTTCAAATGAAAACAATTTTTGTTTTGAAATTTAAATCGTTTTATACGTATTTGAATATTTATTTATATTTATTTTGGATAATCTAGTATATAAAGGTTTTGCATATACGCGTCATGAACGTATATTCGAAGTTTTAATATACTGGATAGATATAGAATCACACTCTAGTCGCCCGGAGATAATTCTGGTAATGCGGCCGCATTATCAGTATTTGTGTTCGTGTTTCGAAGGTGTGATATCTATATATTTCCATCAGACTGGTGTGAGAACCAAAACTTATATAGATAGATTTATTGTTGTGAATTGGCATCAAAAACATGAATTTGAAACGTTAATTCACTAATTGATTGATGTTTGTGTTGTTTGTTTATTTATTTGATAATTTTGAACCATTACACCTAATTGAATCGAATATTGAATTGTATTGAAAATTGGTCGCATTTGCTTGCATATACATGTATTTACATTGAACAGGTCATAGCAAGGAGGCTAGAGCAGAAGAATAAAATTTGTTTTCCCGAAAAATAGGTACATATTTACTATAATTTACTGTATTGTTTGGGTGATGATGATTTTATGAGCCGATTAGCTAGCCGCTTGGCCTTTTCTTTTTCTTTTTGAGATCAGAGGGCCTGTATGGCAATTTCGGGATTATCCCGGTGCTCCCGGTGCAGGGGAGGTTATGGCGAAATTTTTCGAAAATTTAGGGTGTTAGCCAAATTTTTGAAAAATTTGAAAAGTTCTTAGAAACTGAAAAGTTGAAGAACTTAAACCGTAACGAAAATAATGGAAGTTGAGTTGATTAGTTAAACAACTTTCGGCTTTGTTCCTTTTCGAGGATGAAAAGTTTTAAGTGGGGGAGATTGTAACAACCCGGAAAATGCGAGCCAATTCAAAATTTTTATTTTAGCTAATTTTAACGAATTTTGAATATTTAAAATGAATTATTTTAAATAACAGCGACGAGAAATTTATTTTGAATAGAAATAGAACGTATATTTATACACGTCGTCGTGGGAATATAATATTTATTTTAAATTATAAAAGGAATTGAAAATGGCGCGGTAGTTCGATAATTCGATTTCAAACTTCAAATGAATGTACCGGGTGCAAAATAGACCGGATTTTAACGAAACCAAAAATATTTGAATCTATTTGAGAATATCTTTCCAACGAATCCGAAAAATTGAAATTTCATAGCGGGAATCAAAAGATATGTCCAGTTGAAAATTCTGAATAGTCGCTATGGAATTCAGGCCTTTAAAAATAGCAATTTTGCAAACGACCTCGGATTTCGACGAAACCACTTTTGTTGGATCCGCGATGTCAAGTGATTGCTAGGTTTCAAATTTCATAATTTTTCGAATCGATATATGAGCGTGGCAAAAGAAAACGCGTTTGACCAGTTTCAGTTGATTTTAATCGACTGGAAAATGGCTGTATCGTCGATACGAAGCTAGAAAATATTTTTCTGGAATTTTTAGAGTTAGTATGTGACCCCGGTAAATTGAAATGTGCGTTCAAATTCAATATATAGAGTTATATTTTGTTTTTGACGGAAACCGATCGAAACGATCGAATCAGCTTGCGATACATATCCCATTGTGTTCGGAATGGGGGTAATTAGCTATGGACGACAGGCGGTGGGTTTCGTTTCGAGTTCGAAAATAAAAGTTGCTTTTTGAAGTAAATTAAATTAAATAATATATATTATATCAATTCCCTTCTCTCCTCCTATACCCACGATCAGCCCCCCTCCCCCATGTTCATTTCAATTCGATTTAACAGAAGAGAAAAAAAAACGTTGACCCATCGCGATGCTCCTCGGACCACCGCACCCACCGCCGATCAACACCCTGCCGCCGCCCTGCCCAGCCGCCGATCGACGGCGCCTCTTCTTCTCCGATCTCCTCCATCTCCCCAACGCCTCCCCTCTCTCCACCATTAAACTCCAATCCGCCCAACCCTAGAACAATCGCCACTGACGCCGTAGGCCCACGCTCCTCCACCGCGAGGTCTCCCCGCCACCAAACCGGCGAGCGCAACCCCCCTCCTCCAATCCAAAGCACAACAGGCCCCTCAGTCTCCCCCAAAACAAAGTGAGTATTTTTATTTTCTTTGTGTAAAATCTGATTTTCCCTTATTCTAGAAGGTTAGGTTTTTTTTAAATATAGGAATTTTTTATTTTTATGATACCAATAGCGTTATAAAAATCCAATTTTTAATATGTAGCTTGCAAGATAAAAATCCAATTTATATATATATATAATATCGAGTTAAAATTGCGATTTTTATAGTGTATTCATTGATTTAAAAATACGATTTTAGTTATGTAAAGATTCGATTTTTATTCGTATGAAAAACATATAAAGATGTGATTTTTATGTGGATGGTAGGAAAATAAAAATAAGATTTTTATTTGGATAACTTCGCCATAAAAATAAGATTTTTAGTATGAAGTTGAAGTTATAAAAATACGACTTTTAATATGAAGTTGAAGTTATAAAAATACGATTTTTAATATGAAGTTGAAGAGATAAAAATTCGATTTTTATATATATAAAGTTTAGATTTTTATAGATAATAAAGATTGATTTTTAAACTAGAAAAGGATTTGATTTTTAGTAGGCAAAGAAACGATTTTTATTTATAGTTATATAGAGAATAGCATGATAAAAATATAATCTTTATTATATGAACACCGTTGTAAAAATGGAATTTTTATCTATATAGTAGCGAAATAAAAATTCGATTTTTATATATTGAATAGCGAAGTAAAAATTCGATTTTTATATATATGAAGTGAAGATAAAAATTCGATTTTTATATATGTAATGAAGTAGAAATTTGATCTTTATATTTGTAGCGATAGGATAAAAATATGATTTTTACATATGAAGTGACGATATAAAATGGTGACTTTTATCATATATGTATCAAAGTAAAAATATAATTTTTATCGTTTGAATGGCAATGTAAAAATGTGATTTTTATATATTCATTAGCAATAGAAAAATAGAATTTTTATCTATACAGTAGTGGTATAAAAATAGAATTTTTATATACATGGCAACAATATAAAAATGTGATTTTTATATATGTAGTGAATACGAGCAACGAAAGTGTCAGACGGCGAAGATTTCTACATATGAAGAGTCGAGGCGATTGGATTAGCTAGCCGGTGAGAACTTCTCAATTTAAATCTTCTTTTCTAGTTAAAAATATATATACTAGGTTGCAGACAGTGCTTAGTAGCACCCGACACCCATCGTCCACAGACCATGGACGGCTTGTATGCTTGTTTGATGTGTTGTGAAATTTGTTTGTGATGTTGATTTGAAATCGATAATAAAAATGTAGATGTGTTGAAATAAATTAATCATCGTTAAAAATATAATTTTTAACGTGATTATGAATATAGTGAATGTGAATAAATAAATATTCATTTACAAACCGGATGGTTTGTTTATGTACACCTATTTGAAGGATATTGATTAGGATGATAAATTTTACACATCACCCAACTGCACAAATAATATTCAGTGTTTGTTGATTTGAAACCCCACACGGGTGTTGGGATGATATTTGGGTACACTAATCCCAATTATTTAATTGTATGTTGATCGATTGGTCGACACACTGTGTAAGCGTTGATTATTTATATTTGATACTTATGCAGTTGTGTGGTGCACTTTGGATGATTGTTAATTATTTATCGTTGCTATTGATATATGTGTTGTATGGAATCCATATAATTAACATTATATGGTGATTGATTGGGCCTCATTCCAATCGGGAAAATAATGAATATTATAAAAGAAAATTCATGTGTTGAATATAAAAATAGTCATGTGTTGACGATATTCATGTGTTGAAACTATTTATGTGTTGAGTAAAATATTTTAACAATAAAATTTGCATCTTTATCATATTTAAGATTAAAACCTACTTTACGGTTGGAGTCTAATTAAAAATCAAATGATAGATACCATAATATTATAAAATATATTACATAACAAAAATAGTCATGTGTTAACAGTACTCATGTGTTGAGATTAGTCATGTGTTGAAGAAAAATATGGATTCATGTGTTGAATAGAATAAATATTCATTTGTTGAGTAGAATAACAAATTTATGGAAATATATAAGGCCGTGTTGATTAGAGTTGCGCTATTTTGATGTGAACGATATTTATATCGATTATATTCAATTTTATAATGAATATAGAAAAAGTGGTGATTTCAAACTATAACGTTTTGAAAATATTATCATTTATATAGTAATGATACGAAATATTCAATTTTAATTTGAAATTGAATATAGAGTTGAAATGGTTTTGAAAACAAATTTAAAACGATTTGTAAAATACGTTTTAAAAGGAAATCGACGAAATATAATATATATATATATATATATATTATAAATATAATGGCCTGAATAGAACGCGCCGCGCCGCGGCAGTTCGTGAATTTCGACCATTGACTTCGAATTGACGTTGCGGGAGATCCGACTGTCGGATTCTCCTAAAACCGGAACCTTGGGTTCGTATCGAAAAGAGCTTTCCAATGAATATTAGAAATTTGAAATCTAACGGATGGATTTGGAATTATGTCCAAATCAAATTTGAAAAAGGTCGTTGTAAGTGCAGTTCGATGGCCGTTGATGGAAATCGACTGTACGAGCCTTGATAAAATTATTAAAGATATTAATAATTTGTGTAAAATCATAATATGTGAATTGGGAAGAACAGGGATGAAAAATTCCACATTTGAAAAGATAAAAATATATTTTTATCGAAATTAACTAGTTTTGAACTAGAATAATAGTTTATTTGTTTTTAAATAAATAAATTGAATTTGGAAGTGGTTTTAAAAATAATTAGAATTTCCAATATATGAATTGGAATAGATTTGAATCGAAATTGTCTTCGGAATATTTCGATGTTGGATTTTGTGATTATACAGATATGGTTATGGAAATTTGAAAGATATATTTATGTCGTTATTTCCAATACGATATTTGTTGGTTTCAGAATTTGATATTGAATATAAGCCGGTATATTTTCTATTCAAAGCCTTGTATTTAATATCAAATGTGATTTGGGTTTATCGTGAACCGTGTTTTAGATGACATTGGTTCTTTAACCCAGTTAAAGTCAGGATATTGATTTTTGGGAAGATTAAAACTAAGTGGAGTTTTAATGAATCTTTAATTAGATTGAAATGTGAACTGATAATTTAAATTATCAAATTTGAATGGTGATCGAGATTGGAGTACCACCAGTTTTGCTCCAAAGCGATAGTTAAATCTTTAATTAGATTTGAATGTGAAATGGTAATTGATATTTACCGATAACACCATGGTGATAGATATGGAGTATTACCAGTTTTCTCCATGGAATAAATAGCTTGGGACTGGGAAATAAAATAAATAATTACCTCGGTGGGGTTCGCTAATCCCGACTAGTTTGAAATGATATCCAGAGGAAGATTAAAGAATAAATTTAGAAGAATTTATCTTTGATAAAATTAATGGGAACCTTTCCCTAAGAATGTGATTTTGTGAATAAAAGAATATTCTGAACTGGAATGAGGCGTTTGCTGCGTTTGTGTAACATTTGTTTATCATATACGTGGGTTATTCAGAAAGGCCGGGATTATAACCATTCTGAATAATCGATTCGACGAGATGTCGAAGATGAAGACGGTGGTTGAAGACTGAAAGTCTTCACGTCGTTTGGGTGATTACTGATGATCTTGATTGGGCTGTACACCCAAGAGGAGGGAATCAGTCGGTGGTTGTTCATACGTAATTGGAGATCGATGGATATGCGAGGAAAGTGCCTCCGGTTTCGTTCAGACCCAGAACGAACTTGTAAATGGATTGTTTGTCTGACATTGGATTTTATTCTGTGTTGATTGGTCTCTATTAAATATACATCTGTTTGGCGGCGGAGAATTTATTCTCTTGCTTAACGCCCTTCTCTGAGACGTACGAGCTCAGAGGTTGTATATCGATGGACATCAGTCGCATGGAGTGAATTGCCAGTGTGGCACGCGTAAGTGGCAATTGATCAAGGCTTCTGTTGAAAAGAAAAGTCTTGTGGTTGATGATCAAAGCATGGTCTGTGTGACGTAGCTTTGTGTATAACGTGGATTCGCGAGCCTCACACCCCGGTATGAGTCAAAAACGGGAGAAGGACCCAAGGAGTGCACAACGTTTCTTTCTAGCTATGGTGGTGTCAGTGACCTACCAGCCCTGACATTTATATACTTTTCACCTGTGTGATTGTTGGAATGCGAGGCTCCTCGGATATAGGTCCTATAGGACCGGGAAACTTGTGTTCAGGAATAATTAATCCTCAAAAGTAAGAGAGGACCGGCTGATTGACATTGAAAAGTGTTTATTTTATGACTCTTATGCTTTATCTTTTGTAAATAAATAAATGATACTTTGGGTATTTTTTATGTGTTTTTACAGATTTCAAGCGTTGCCTCCTTCAATTCAAATTAAAGGCCAACTACAAGAAAGAGCTACTTCCTCACATCAAATTCATTTCAATTGCAAAAGAAGTAGTAGCTCACTGGTAAAGGCATAGGAATTGGTGCTGAGAGACCCGAGTTCGAACCCCGTCAAGCTCACTTTTCGCCAAAGAAACGGAGCGCGTTCACACTGGCCCTTTGCTTTGAGAAATATTTGGACTAGTGTTATGTTATATATATACATACACATATTCATGTGTATGTATTTATGATGTGCACCAATTAACATTTCACCAATAGCCATACTCTTATCATGGAATTAAATTCAAATCATTCAATTTCAATTAGAAGAATTTCTGATTGAATTGCTGCCAAGAAAAGATCCATTGTGAAGATTTTATCCTTTGTGCCTTGGATTCTAATAAGCATCCTTGTTTGGAAGAATCAATTACATGCACCAATCAATTAGCCACATGAGAGAATTGAGAGATATGGAAAATATTTACCATGATATGCCAGATTTTTCTCCAATCAAGCTGAGTCAAGGAAGGCAAGAGATATTCATGAATGAGGAGGCCCATTTATTCATAGACCTAATTATGGTTTTCCCATTCTCATCTATAAATATGTGTTGTAACCAGTGTAAAAATCATTCATTCTTCTGTATTCTCTTTTAGTTTTAATAAAGCTTTCTTTTCTTTAGTTCCTGCATTTTATTTTCGTGGCAAATTGTGTTGTCTAGTCAATTAGATTTGCTAGAACACAATTTGCTATTGCTTCTATTTTTCTTACTAGTGATTAACCGTCTGATTAGATTCAGCGGTAATCCTAGTTTTTATTTTCAGTTGTTGATTTCTTTTCTGCAATTTTATTTCCAGTGTTCTATTTTATTTTAATCATTGAATTTATTACAGATCCGATTAGATTCGAATCTGTAGTGAATTTAATTGCATCTTTTATTCGTAGTTTCAGTTTTTATTTTGCTTGCGAAAAAAATCAACCTCTAAGCTTTGTCTAACTCGCCCAAGAGATTAGATAAATAATTGATTTAATCCACCTCCCTGTGTTCGACCTGTATGCTACACACCTGTGCGTTTGCAGAATTTATTACAAATATCGCGCTTTTCTAGCGTCGATCAAGTTTTTGGCGCCGTTGCCGGGGAGGTAACAATTAAATTTTATTATTTATTTAATTTCCGATTCGTGTTAGTTTCTATTTTTTTTTATAGATTATTGTTTTCTTGTATATATAGAAAAAAATATCTCAATTAGTGATGTGGCGTATCAATTGCATTGGTACTGTCATGAACTAAATAAGAGAGAGATAAAATATTGGATAGATCTCATTCATATTATTTCCTTTTTTTTCTCATTTATTTCCTTCCACTTTTTAATTTCTTTTCCTTTATATTTTTCCCTCTGCTATTTCAAAAAAAAAAAACTTGCTTGTTTTTCCAATTCTTTCCTTTCTTTATTTTCTTTCTATCTTTTTTACATTTGCTTTCATTAAAAAAAAAAGGGTTCTTTATTAGTTGATTTTGCATCAAATATTGGTGTTATAATCATCTAAACAAGAAAAAAAAATCTTGCCATTTTTTTTATTTGTTTCCTCTTTTCAACTTCTTTTCTTTTTGTTCATTTTTTTTTCATCTATTTCCTTCCTTTGTAGTCTCGTCTTATTCTTTACAATAAAAAAATCCTTCTAATTTCCCTATATTTCTTTCCATCTTTTAATCTATTTTATTCAATTTCTTTCCCTCTTTACAAATTGCTTCCCTTCTTGCAACAATTCTTTTTTTTTTAAAAAAAGAAGAAGAAAAAAATGTTTTACAAAGATTCTTTCTATTTTTCCTTTTTTCTGTTCTTTGCCGTCTTTCAGCCTTCAATACATATACCCCTTCTTCTCTTTACTGCCACCTCTATCAACAGTGCCCACCCAATTGCCAATACCGTTGCTTCATCCTCTTCCATAACCACCATCACACAAACTCCCTACACCACCACGCCACAAACATAGTCAACCTTGTCGCGTTCACGCTCACACCATATTCAAACCACAAACCCACTTCATCATCATCCACCGCTGAAAGTTTCCCTCATCACCTCCATAACCAAATCATCTACCCAGTTCGGTCATCCGCGCCCCATCAATCCACTGATCTCCTATCGCCAAGACCACATCCGCAGTTAGTACCATCACAGCCCACTAAACTCCCAACTTCCCCAACAAAATCTTCTCAAACCATCCAACCACCATTACAGATCCATTATATTCCTCTTCACAAACACACATCCAAAGCATCCCCTCCATCAAACCGATTCTCCGATCACCGCATCATCCTCCATCCTTACGTCCAACAGCCAATACCCAAAACCACAAACCATACCAACCCCTTTCCTCTCCACGGATCTTCTACCATCTTCCACAAGCCACAAACGCTGCATATTCCAGCAAACCAAAACTGCTCACCCTCTTCATCGTGCAAACCACTTAGCCAATCCTCAACTTAAGTTCATCGCATACCCATCAACAACGCACAACAACTCCTTCTCTCGCAACCCTCTCTGATCAACAACTCCATTGCAAAACGAAAAACCAAGTCACGAACCCTCAGCTTCAAACCAATTCGCTTGGAAAAACTACAAAACCTGTTCACAAAACCCAGTCCAAAAAAAAAAAAGCAGCAGATCCGCTACCAGTTCAAAAATAAAATAAAATTCACGACTTCTTCCCATTCAGCCTCATCATAATCCCATACAAATTCACCTCAACCACCTTCAAACCATCCCTCATCTACGTCCACACTCCAATTCACAGTCGCCACGAACAGCCTAGTTCCTAATCAAAACCGAAGACCATATACCTAAAATCCGAACACACAGTACCTATCTCGATTAGAAACAGCGAGCAAGAATCACAATCGAAACTCGATCAGAATCGCGAGTGTTCGGATTTGATTTTTTTTATTTTTTTCCCCCTTTTTGCTGAGTTGTTTATTTTGGGATGGTTGGTTTGTGATTTTATAAAGAAAAGAGAAGAACCAAGACCCATGATTTGAACAGCACATTTAGGTGTGAAATTTAGTTAGGCTACTTGATTTGTTGCTTGATTTAGTGGGTGGCGTATTATTCTGGTTAGGGCGAGCTGTTAGTTTCCCTTTATTATTATTTTTTCCCACTTCTTTTTTAAAGCTTAGTTTAGTTTTTAATTTTAGCTGAGTCAGTTTGTTTAGTCAAAGTTTTGTTCTGTTGAGTTGTTGATTTTGTCTGAGTCAGGTTTGTCAAGTTTTAGTCTGTGTGTTTGTTTAGTTTTTATTTTTATTTTTATTTTTGTTGCTTTTATTTGTTTCTTTGTTTTCTTCTTTAAAAAAAAGGAGAATTTTTCAAAAACAGGTACAGCTGAAATTTAAAAAAAAAGGTCTCAAATTTTTTTTTTTGGGGCTCCTAGCCCGAACCCGTGCCGCAGCGCAGTCAAGCAATTAATAGAAGGGGACAACAACAGAAAGCAGCGGACGATTCAGATGGGTTGGAGCGGTTGCACACCAAGTGGGGTGTGTACGCGCTAGCGCTACCCAATTTCACTGGAGGACTGCCGATCAAGGTGAAAACTTTTAAAACTCTACAGGTGCTGTGCCGCAAAGAAAAAATATATATAGACAATTGTTGTAAAAACTTTCTGCAGGGGCAGCGGCTTTGAATGTACAATTTTTAATTTCTGCAATTATTTTGTGTGATTGCTGTTATTTCTGCATCTTTTATTCATTCTGTTAAGGGCAATACCCCAATTCACATAAGGTGAGGGATTTCATCACCCTTTCCTTAGCCCACAAATTGCATTTCATCATAGAATTTGACTAATAATAACGGTTAGACGTTGGACTTAAGGGAGTCACGGGTTCATCTAGGGCTTAATTATATTGTGATAGTTGATTCATTTGGAACGAATTATTTCTTGGTGTCTAGACTACAGCAGAGAAATAACCGTTTATAAATATTACGGTGATTCGTAAATATTATATCGGTTGTTACTCTGAAGGTACTTAAACCTTCGGCTGCATTGCTAGGGTGATTCCTGGTGCACCGATAACTCCTGTCCGTTAACTGGCTGAGAAATCTTTTGATCTAAGTAATCAAACGCATCACTTTATAATTTTGGGTTAAGAGCCAATAAGGACAGAAAATTTCATTGTAGCTAATTTCTGTGCTTGCATTAACAACAATGAGTGAAGAAAGTGTTAGCCAACAAAATTCTCCTAGGGGTTCTCGTATCAACCAAAATTTTCCAACCGAATTGGATCAAAATCGAGTGAATCAAAATTTTCCAAACTTTGGGGATCAAAATAAATTAAATCAAAATTTTCAAAATCTCAATATCCAAATGGATAGACCCTTGTCTCTTCGTGATCGATGTTATCCTACTAGGACCGTTCAACCATCTGTCATTGTGTTCCCACCAGCTGAAGGAAACAATTTTGAGCTTAAACATTCTTTTATCCAAGGGGTACCAAAATTTACTGGGTCTGAAAATGCTTATGAATTTCTAAGTGAATTTGAATTGTATGCGTCCACAACAAAAATGCAACAACTATCTAACGAATCGATCAAGCTAAGGCTAATTCCATTTGCACTACTTGAAAGCGCTAAAAAATGGCTAAATTCTCTTCCACGACATTCCATAAGAAGTTGGGATGAATTTGTCACTGCATTCTTGAAAAAGTATTTCCCTTTCCATAAAACTCTGAAAATCCGAACCGAGATAAATCAATTTTGTCAAAATGAGGGGGAAACTTTTTCAAAATACTTTGAGAGATTCAACCAGCTATTATACAGTTGCCCTCATCATGGAATTCTAAAAGATCACTTATGTCAAATTGCATATGAAGGGCTAAACTATCAGACTAGGACTCAACTAGAATCAATGTGTGGAGGAGACTTTATGTCTAAAACAGCCGATGAAGCTTGGCGGTTTTTAGAAGATTATTCTGAAAAGGACATGCAGTGGGAATCGATTCGTGTTCCCATTCGTACTTCTACTAGAGGAGTGCATGTCGTGGACCCAAGTCAAATTCCTTTAGAAACTCAAACTCCTCAAGTAGGAGAAGGGTTACCCCACTATTACTCTCAAGACCAAGCCAATGCTATAGCTCAAAATAATCCTTACTCATCCACGTACAACCCTGGTTGGAGGAACCACCCAAATTTTTCCTGGTCGAACCCCAATAATTTGGCTAACCCATCTCACGTGCAACCCTTTATTCCCAATCCGAATTACCAAGGTCCAACCCCCAATTCTCAAACCTCTCAAGCTACACCTCAATCCAAACAACCTTATAGGCACCCCAATTTTCAATCATCAAACCAATCATCTCAATCTTCTCAACCATCACAAGATATTGGGCGTCTAGAAAAACAGATGAACTCTTACGAAGCTAAAATAAACTCGCAAGACGCTAAAATGGACCAAATGTTTAATATGATGAAGGAATTTATGAAAACTCATGAGAAGGGAAAGTTGCCTAGTCAACCTGAGGTAAATCCAAAATATAACTCTCATGCTGTAAATTCTTGTGAGGACGAAAATCATAATCCAGTCAACGCAATTACAACCCTTCGATCTGGTAAGAGGATTGATAATAGCGTGGACGACCCTGACGAACCTTCTAACTCGACCCCAATCCCTAATCTTGATGATCACCCTTTGGCTTCGAATGCCAATTCTTCCAAACCTCAAGTTCCCTCAAGTGTTGGCAATCCCAACAGTTTTTCTCCCAGTGTCGGCAAACCCGACCCACCTTCGAAAATTAATGTTGGCAATACCAACATTCCATCTTCTACAACCTTACCACCTTCTCTTCCCTTGGATAAACCTTCTTCTTCGAATGATGAAACTCATCACAGAGTCGAAAAACCAGTAGCTCCTTTTCCTCATAGACTCAATAATAAGAAGAAAGCGGCAAATTTCGATAAAATTCTGGAAATTTTCAAACAAGTCCGTGTGAACATTCCTCTTTTAGACACCATTGAAAAAATTCCTCAATATGCTAAATGTCTTAAGGAATTGTGCACACAAAAACGTGCGACCAATGTCCCAAAAACCGCCTTTCTAACTGCAAATACAAGCTCTGTTCTTTCGAATCTTGCCCCAGTCAAGTACAAAGACCCTGGCTGCCCTACGATTGATTGCAAAATAGGAAACACCCACATCTCTCGTGCCCTACTCGACCTTGGTGCCAGTGTCAACCTTCTCCCTTATACTGTCTATCGTCAACTTGGACTAGGGGAGATTAAACCAACAAACATCACACTTCAACTAGCCGATCGATCCGTCAAAAAGCCATTGGGAATTATCGAAGACGTCTTGATACAGATCGAACAGTTTTACTTCCCTGTCGATTTTATAGTTCTAGAAACAGAGCCTGTCTCAAATCCCAAAGTTCAAATACCATTGATCTTAGGACGCCCCTTCTTAGCAACCTCAAATGCTGTCATTAATTATAGGAATGGTCAGCTTCGACTTTCCTTCGGGCACCTAACCATTGAGTTAAACATCTTTAATCTCAACAAGCAACCTAGGGATTTTGAGATCGATGAAATTGACATGATTCAAACCACAGTTGATGAAACCTCTAGTGATACTTCCGAAGCCCTGAAAATGTGTCTTGACCATTTCGACTCCGATTTCGACGAACTCGAATACATTTCTGAACTAAACAAAATTCTTGACTCCGACACTTCGTCACCTGAATCTAACCAAGGAATGTTGACCAATGTTGATACAAAAGAACTTCCTAAGTTAGACCTCAAACCCTTGCCACCAGACCTTAAGTATGCCTACCTAGACTCTTCAAAAACTTTTCCCGTAATCTTGGCTTCCGATCTTATCAAGGACCAAGAAGAAAAACTTTTGGATATCTTGCGGGAAAATAAGGATGCCTTAGGGTGGGAGATTAGCGACATCAAAGGAATTAGCCCATCAATTGTGGAACATCGCATACATTTAGTTGATGAGGCTAAACCCACCCGTGAAGTTCAAAGGCGATTAAACCCAAACATGAGAGAAGTGGTCAAGGAGGAGATAATCAAATGCCTAGACAATAACATCATCTATCCCGTCTCTGACAGTACTTGGGTGAGTCCGGTACAAGTTGTACCAAAGAAGTCGGGAGTCACAGTGATCAAAAACGACAGTAATGAACTCGTCCCAACAAAAATCAAAACCAAATGGCGTGTGTGCATCGACTATCGAAAGCTTAACTCAGCCACACGAAAAGACCATTTTCCCTTGCCTTTTATTGACCAAATGCTCGAACGCTTGGCGGGACATGAGTACTACTGTTTTCTCGATGGATACTCTGGCTATAACCAAATTCTTGTTGCTTTAGAAGATCAACATAAGACAACCATTACTTGTCCCTTTGGAACCTTTGCTTATCATCGCATGCCTTTTGGTCATTGTAATGCCCCCGCGACTTTCCAAAGGTGTATGATGAGTATTTTCTCTGATATGGTGGAAGAATTCTTGGAAATATTCATGGACGATTTTTCAATATATGGATCATCTTTTTCCCAATGTCTCACTCATCTAGAACTTGTCCTCAAACGTTGTAAGGAGAAATCACTCATGCTTAATTGGGAGAAATGCCACTTTATGGTAAAAAGGGGGATAGTTCTAGGTCATGTCGTCTCCAAAGATGGCCTAGAAGTCGATAAATCCAAAATCGATTTGATTGCTAATTTACCTCCTCCTAAGTCTGTCAAAGATGTTCGTTCATTTCTTGGCCATGCAGGATTCTATAGAAGATTCATTAAGGATTTCTCGAAAATTTCAAAACCTCTCTCAAATTTACTTGCCAAAGACGTAAAGTTTGAATTTTCCAATGATTGCAAAACATCTTTTGAAACTCTTAAATCACTCTTGACCACAACTCCCATCATTCAACCTCCTGATTGGACTCAACCCTTCGAACTTATGTGCGACGCTTCTGACTTTGCAATTGGAGCCATCTTGGGTCAGCGAATTGATAAACTCCCTCGAGTCATTTACTACGCTAGCAAAACCTTAAACGAGGCCCAATTGAATTACTCAACTACTGAAAAGGAATTTTTGGCAGTTGTCTTCGCTCTTGAGAAATTCAGACCATATCTCATAGGATCCAAAGTCATAGTTTACACTGACCATGCTGCCCTACGATATCTGCTTTATAAAAAGGATGCCAAGGCCCGCTTGATTCGTTGGATCCTATTTCTTCAAGAATTCGATATAGAAATACGAGATAAAAAGGGTTCTGAAAATGTCGTAGCTGATCATCTCTCTCGAATTGTGCACGACAATGATAACGACACCCAAATCGATGACTATTTTCCTGACGAACAACTCCTTTCGATCTCTAACACCCCTTGGTACGCTGACATTGTGAATTATCTTGTCACACAACAAACACCCGCTGAATGGTCGAAACAAGATAAACAAAAATTTCTCTCAAAAGTTCGAAACTTCTATTGGGACGACCCATATCTTTTCAAATACTGTCCAGACCAAATCATTCGAAGGTGTGTGCCCGATCATGAACACCAAAGTATTCTCTCTTTCTCACATGACCATTCTTGTGGCGGTCATTTTGGAGCAAGAAAATCTGCTGCAAAAGTTTTGCAAAGCGGTTTTTATTGGCCCACACTCTTTCGTGACGCTTTCGAATTTTGCTCTAAATGTGAGCGATGTCAAAGAACGGGCCGAATCTCTAAGCGAAACATGATGCCTCTCAACCCCATTTCAGTGATTGAGTTATTCGATGTTTGGGGCATCGATTTCATGGGACCATTCCCTAATTCATTTGGGAATCTTTACATCTTGCTTGCGGTAGACTATGTCTCAAAGTGGGTTGAAGCCATTCCGACCAAAACCAACGACAACAAGGTTGTTGTCAAATTCCTCAAAGAAAACATCTTTTCACGCTTTGGTACACCTCGAGCTATCATTAGCGATAATGGCACTCATTTCTGTAATCGTTCTTTTGAGTCCTTGCTCAAGAAATACTCAATCACACACAAGCTGTCAACACCTTACCATCCACAAACTAGTGGACAAGTAGAAGTTTCCAATAGACAAATCAAACAAATTCTTGAGAAAACCGTGAATTCCAATAGAAAAGATTGGGCCGTAAAACTGATTGATGCACTTTGGGCTTTTCGCACTGCTTATAAAACCAATCTAGGGATGTCACCATATCGATTAGTCTTTGGAAAGGCCTGTCACTTACCTCTTGAATTAGAGCATCGTGCTCTTTGGGCCATAAAATTTTTGAACTTTGACTTAGAAAAAGCCGGCTCACACAGGAAGTTACAAATTTCTGAATTAGAGGAATTAAGAAATGAGGCATATGAAAATGCGAAAATCTACAAAGAAAGAACCAAAGCCCAACACGACAAAAACATACTTCGTAAGGAATTCAACGTAGGTCAAAAAGTTCTTTTATACGACTCTAGACTTCACTTGTTTCCAGGAAAACTCAGATCTCGACCTTATGTCGTGAAAACAGTATACCCTCATGGAGCAGTTGAAATTGAAAATCCTAGGGATGGAAAAGTCTTCAAAGTAAACGGTCAAGGACTGAAACCATTTTTGGAATTCGAGCAATATGACGAAGATGACTCTATCGATCTGCATGATAATCCACCATGAAATCAGGTGGTACACGTCCTTTTTCTTTTATTTTTATTTTTCATTTTTTTTATTTTTTTTTCTGCTTTAGACAGTTGGGACACTGTCTCAATCAAGTGTGGGGGGAGTCTGCATTTCATCCATTTTCATTTTTCTTTGTTTTTATTTCTTTTTATTTTCAGCCATTTAAGTAGGATCATCATACATTTTAGATTGTAGTAACATACCATAATTTTTTTTTTTGAAATACGACTCATTTTCAATTGATACAGCAAAATAAGTTTACAATTTCTAGCCAGTTGATAGTATTTTTCTCTCTCAGCTAAGTTCGAATTTGAAATATAATGAAAAGTTTAATTTTGAGGGATAATAGTGTAACCAGTACATAGGGAGATTCTTAGGTGATGGCCATGAAATCTATTCTATATTGTAGACTTTGTTTAAATAAGTGGAGGACTTAAAATACTTATATTGTCTTTTCAAATCTTTAAAACTAAGTTGTGTCAAGTTGAATTCGCGTAACTCTCTTTTGTGCTTATATTTTCGATAATAATAATAATAGTATTCCAAGGGTATCCAACATTGCTAGTATATCAAGCGTTGGTGTGCACACCCGCCAAGCTCTATCCGACACGTTGTTGACAAAGTCAAAGTTGGAATATCTTGGTCTCATTTTATGAGATTGGACACCTAAGGATTACCGACACGTTGTTGACAAAGTCAAAGTCGGCCTGCACAATCCGCCAAGCTCTTTACCTACTCTCCGTTAGTCCGCGAGGCAGTGCATGGGTGGTAAACCTTGGTCTTTTTTGTTAGGTGTATGTACTTAATCATAAATCTTAAAATTTTATAGAATAAAGAATAAGCGATGATACCCAAACACTTCTTGACCTTATTGATTTGACTAGCCATACATGAGAAAATTAGAATACCACTTTGCGAACTGTGCCAAGCAAACTAAGAATTTATTTCATGGCTGCACTATGTTATCGACCGAACTAACTGGCCAAACTGGAATTTAACATTTGAAAACTTGATTTATATTGAAAATTTGTGACAAGTCGAGGTATCTAAAATAAAATCAACTGGTTAGAAATTATTAACTTAATTTGTTGTACCACCTTCCTGAAATAAGTCGTGTTGTCATTTTTCGTTTTTTTGCATATGTCCATTGCATTCATGTAGTTTCATTAGAATCATAGCATACTGCATTTGGATTTTGTGGGTAGTATCCGCTGAAAACCCTCACGAGACACCACTCGTCCTACTAGGGACACCTAGAGGTTTAACGGCTTGTTGCATACGCTCAATGCAATCGTGTTTCCTACGAAAGTGTGACCTATCTAGTTTAGTTTTTCATTTTTTTGTTTTACTCGAGGACGAGTAAAAGATAAGTGTGGGGGTATTTGATTGACATTGAAAAGTGTTTATTTTATGACTCTTATGCTTTATCTTTTGTAAATAAATAAATGATACTTTGGGTATTTTTTATGTGTTTTTACAGATTTCAAGCGTTGCCTCCTTCAATTCAAATCAAAGGCCAACTACAAGAAAGAGCTACTTCCTCACATCAAATTCATTTCAATTGCAAAAGAAGTAGTAGCTCACTGGAAAAGGCATAGGAATTGGTGCTGAGAGACCCGAGTTCGAACCCCGTCAAGCTCACTTTTTGCCAAAGAAACGGAGCACGTTCACACTGGCCCTTTGCTTTGAGAAATATTTGGACTAGTGTTATGTTATATATATACATACACATATTCATGTGTATGTATTTATGATGTGCACCAATTAACATTTCACCAATAGCCATACTCTTATCATGGAATTAAATTCAAATCATTCAATTTCAATTAGAAGAATTTCTGATTGAATTGCTGCCAAGAAAAGATCCATTGTGAAGATTTTATCCTTTGTGCCTTGGATTCTAATAAGCATCCTTGTTTGGAAGAATCAATTACATGCACCAATCAATTAGCCACATGAGAGAATTGAGAGATATGGAAAATATTTACCATGATATGCCAGATTTTTCTCCAATCAAGCTGAGTCAAGGAAGGCAAGAGATATTCATGAATGAGGAGGCCCATTTATTCATAGACCTAATTATGGTTTTCCCATTCTCATATATAAATATGTGTTGTAACCAGTGTAAAAATCATTCATTCTTCTGTACTCTCTTTTAGTTTTAATAAAGCTTTCTTTTCTTTAGTTCCTGCATTTTATTTTCGTGGCAAATTGTGTTGTCTAGTCAATTAGATTTGCTAGAACACAATTTGCTATTGCTTCTATTTTTCTTACTAGTGATTAACCGTCTGATTAGATTCAGCGGTAATCCTAGTTTTTATTTTCAGTTGTTGATTTCTTTTCTGCAATTTTATTTCCAGTGTTCTATTTTATTTTAATCATTGAATTTATTACAGATCCGATTAGATTCGAATCTGTAGTGAATTTAATTGCATCTTTTATTCGTAGTTTCAGTTTTTATTTTGCTTGCGAAAAAAATCAACCTCTAAGCTTTGTCTAACTCGCCCAAGAGATTAGATAAATAATTGATTTAATCCACCTCCCTGTGTTCGACCTGTATGCTACACACCTGTGCGCTTGCAGAATTTATTACAAATATCGCGCTTTTCTAGCGTCGATCACCGGCCTTGGAGGTTCCAAAGGATCATAGTGGGGTCCTGAGGCATTAGCTAGAGTGTCTCGAATCGGAGAGGAGCTTGCCCCTTGCCTCGACTCATGACGGAAATCCAATTTCCAATACGTGATATTGCGGTTTTATTTGTAGAGCCTAGTATGGCGACATGATAGATGGTACCCATGCCGCCTATGATTGATATTTATGATTGAAATTGTTTTGACACTATACACCTATAATAGTATCAAATAATGTGTTTTTAACGTATCAAGCATGCTTTGGCTATTATAAGGAAAAAACCCTATCCTCCGGCTTGCGTTGCATTGTGTGATGGGACCTGGTTCTTATAATAGCTTCATTTTTCTTTATTTAGCATTGCGCTGTTTGTTTTATGTACTGGTATTCTTGGGAGGAAACCCGTTCCGTGTTATACGGCGTGGTCCCTTGATTTACCGAACTTTAAAATAAATATTAATAACTGTTTTAGTTCTCACACCAGTCACATGACTGACCTGGAGTTTATTGTTTTAACCTAAACTCTAGGTGCCCCTATTTTCCACATGGGCAGCTAGTAGTTTTGGTTTTGCAGATTTATTTTCAGAGGATCCTGATTTACAGCTGGAACGATACTCGGGAAGCTCTGTATCCGTGTATTACTTTCAGTTGTGTGTTGTATTATTTTTCCGCTGCTTGTAATTTATTGTAATCTCTGATATTCATCGAATGTGTAATATTCATTTTTTCTCTGTATATTCTTGTATCTGATGGAATTGTTGTAATAACAATGAAACGTTCTTCTGTCTGCGTTCTACTTTCTCGTGTTCTCAAGGTAATCCGGGCTTTCCTTACCGGGGAAGTTACGGGCTGTCTCAGGGTAATAGGTTGGAGGGATCCAACTGGATTCCTCAAATATTATTACTGTTTATTTTCATATATTGCGATATATGATGTGATATATTTTCTATGATTGATTTTGTATGTGTATATGACACTAGCATTGTGATTTGGTATTTCTAAAATACCGTAAGAAATACTGGGATGTAAAATAGGAATTTCTAAGTGTATATTAAAAGTAATATATTAATAAAATCGAAGGATTTTATAAAAGAAATTATTTAAAAAATCAAAGGATTTTATAAAAGGAATATTTATAAAGAATTATATAAAGGAAATATTTATATGAAATAAATAGGATAATTATAAAAGGAAATATTTATATGAAATAAATAGAATTATAAAAGGAATTGACGAGTTATAAAGGAATTATGAGAAGATGGATTTAAAGTGAATATTTAATAGAAATCTGTTTTAATAGATAAATTGAAAAGATTAATTTATAAATAATGTTTTATAAATTAAGTAAATTATTTATCATTTGATAAATTGAATATATATAAATTTGAATTTATATAGAGAAGTAATACAATCGGGTTTAACACCGACAATTGAAATGGAATGTGAACGTAATAGTTATAAAGGAAATTTGCAATGAGATTTTAAATGTTGGAAATGAAATAAGATTTGTATGAATAATTCTGCAAATAAAAATATAAATAGAATTTGGGTTTGAGATGTTGTTTTTAAATACGAAATCAAACTGTTTTGACTATATAAAGAAATATTATTCACATTCTATGTGAAAATTAGATGAAAGTAAATATTTTGCAAATAAAATATTATAAAGGAATTTGGGGTTTGAATTAGGAATTCAAATGGAATTACTGAAATTAGAAACTGACTGGAAATTAGTTGAGTTGAATGGCTTTCTGGGTATCGATCTGATGTTGGTTTCGGCCTTCGGGGTTTATGCTTGGGAAGTTGTTCTCTTACTAGTTTACAGTTAGAGACTGATAGAGGTGGGAAGATATTGATGCATGAATCAGAAATGGAAACGTTTTCCAAAGTTAATAACATATATTTTCTAATTTTAGAAAATAAGGAATTTATGAATATATGGAAACGATAAATGGAAAATTGGGAAATGAAATGATGATTGATCGGTAAGATTTCCATTTGGGAATACGACCGTTGCTTGTACATATGTTTTCCTTTGATAGTTAAATCACCGACTATCAAAGATTTTGACCATTTCCATTGTCAATACGAAGAGACTGGGATCAGATTTATTATCTGAAAACCACCCTGTATGGGCATTAGTGTTGTGAATTAAATATGATGAAGAAAATTGAAGATGGAGTTTATGCAAGGGCTATTCTGGCAAATCCTTGGTAGAAATTGCCTAAGATGGATTTACAGAATAGTGCCTTCGGTTTTTCCAGTCGCAGGACGACCTGTATGGAAGAATGTCTGGCAGAGTATATTTAATATATCACGTAAGTTGATCTCTTCAAACGTACTTACGTTTGGTGGTGGAGGAATTTGCTTCTCTTGTATAGCCATTGCATTTTTGAGGAAATCAATTTGTGATTTGGCGAGTATGACGATGTGACATTCAAAGTAAAGAAAGGTGTGATCTGTACATTTTGGCCTCAAGCCTCACAACCAGGAAATGGTATAAAATCGGGTAGATAGCATGGCTAAGTGGTTAGCTGCCAATTAGGGTGTATTGTCACCTGATCTAGAAAAATTCCATTTACTTCTATAATCTATTTCGATGCTACCCCTTTCCGGAAACGGTTGCTAATCCCAACTGTTGGTGATAATACATTCGGTATACTCAAGCGAAATGAGTGACCAGTCATGTTTAGCCTGGGTTACAAAATGTTCTTGTTGAACCTGGTATATTCCTCTCTAGAGATCGGAAGGTGGTTCCATACCTTGCCAGTTGGAATTCATTAACCAATAAGCGCCTACGGTTTTTGATTATATATTATCTATGTGGAACATGAGATGAAAGCGTTTTGCTAGATGATTATTATATTGTGGTTGATAGCCACTATCATAATATTAAGGGAGTTTTGATATAAAAGATCAATTTTTCTTGCAAAAGGATTTTTGATGTTAAATCAAATGCTTTGGATTCTCATAAGGGAGAAACCCGTTCCGTATTATACGGCGTGGTCTTATGAGATGTCGTTTATTTTCTCAAACTGTTTTAAGTTTATTTACTCACACCAGTCCCATGAATGACCCGGAGTTTATTTTGTTTTGTTTTCCCTAAACTATTGGGTGCCCAAATTTGTACGGGCAGTCAAGTAGTCAGGATTTTATAGATATATTTGGAGAGCTTGGAGAAGGAGGCTTCAGGATTATATAGCAATTGCTTATTTCTGTTGTGTTGTAAGTGTTGTACTTTGATAATGATATGTATATTCAAGTACAAATTAATATTTCAAAGTTATATTATATAGTAAATTTTATTCGTTCCGCTGTGAGGTTCGTGTTACTCTGATGTTGTAGTTGTCTTCTTCTTCTATTCTAATTTTCTATCTTATCTATTCTTACCCTCTAACTTCTTTCTATTAACTATCTGGTATTTCCTATGCTTGGATAGTCAACATTGAGTTTATGTCGATAACCAGGATCGCTGAAACACCCCGCCTTTGTTAAGGTCACTCACAAGGGGAATGCATTAACTTTGGTGGAGCATTATAGGTAAAAGATGCAGATAAATTACAAGACAAACAAATAAAGTAGCGGAAAATAAAGTCTTTTTATTAACATCTTAATTCAGTCAATCTTTTACAACAATTGTCTCAATCATACTTAAAAGTAATACATAGAAATTCTGTCTCGATTCAAAAACTTCCAAATATAAAAGAAGCATAAAAAACAATGATATTACCCAATAAAGCATGAACTAGCCATAGCAGTGGAAGAGAGAGTCCAAAGCAATACATCCACTTTCTTCATGCTGGAAATGATCTGATCTAAGCTGAAGTATTCCCTCCCTACGGACCGGGAGGGGGGAACAGAAGAAATGAAGATGAAAGAAAATGGGTCAGACATGAGTCTGGTAAGTCCAGTGACAATTTACCATGTAAACAAGAAAAAGGTTATGACATGAATAAACTGAATCTAGGACGTCACCCTAGAAATAAGATAATAAGGCTGAATATGCTATCGCACCCATTTTACTTCTCTGCATCACCTAACTAGTGTCCCAACTAGTAATCTATATAAAATTGATCATATTGTAATGTGATCCCAATTCCCGTAATTGTGGTAGCCTTCAGGTGTACATCTATCGTGAGGATTCCACCTTAATCAGCCTAATTGCCATGAACATGTTAGATGTACCCTTATTACCCTATCGATTGGCTCCTTACTTGCATTAATGTTCCATGTGTCTGTGTCAGTCGTCCCCCTCTTGCGTGTAGATACCCTATGCTGGTCCCACCATAAGGTGTATCAATCCTTATGATAGAGACCCGACAAGATTCAAGATGCACAGTGTATAACTACTGGTACTCAGTGCCTGCTTTTTCCCACTCCGGAGTACATGCACGCTCGTAAACCGTTGGAACCTACACTGACATACCTCCTACCGCTGTTTTGACCGCTTATAATCAGCCCAGTAATCGCGCCCCAACCTGCCTAGTTCAGGGTACCGTGATACATCTGTGTGGGTTACTGCTGAAATGTGTTCCCGTTACTAGGGTTCCTTATTGGTTAAGTTTGTGAGCCTATATTTACTAATATTACCCACCAACCTGATATGTACTTAACCCTCCCACTGATTCAAGCATGTTTATTTAACGGTTAAGTTTGTGGGCCAATATGTACTAATATTACCCACCTACACGAGATGTCCTTAACCCTCCCATCGATTCAAGCATGTTTATTAAACGGTTAAGTTTTATGGGCCTATATTTACTAATATTACCCAGCTACACGAGGTGTACTTAACCCTCCGATCGATTCAAGCATGTTTATTAAATGGTTAAGTTTTGTGGGCCTATATTTACTAATATTACCCACCAACCCGATACGTACTTAACCCTCCCATTCATCGTGTCATGTTTGTTAAGTGTTCCTTATTTGCTTAACCCCGTCCATTCCTCAAGTTATATTGGTTAAGTGTTTTAAATTAACCCCATGTGTTCATCATGTTGTATTGGTTAAGTGTCATCAATCAATTCAAGTTAACTTAACCCCATGTGTTCATCATGTTGTATTGGTTAAGTGTCATCAATCAATTCAAGTTAACTTAACCCACCTACTTGTCATGTTACTTTGGTTAAGTGTTTCTTTATTGTGTTAACTTAACCCCACCACAAATCAAGTTATATTGGTTAAGTGTTGCCCTCTTGTTTTAACTTAACCTTACCACAAATCAAGTTATATTGGTTAAGTGCTACCCTCTAGTTTTAACTTAACCTTACCACAAACCAAGTTATATTGGTTAAGTGTTGCCCTCTTGTTTTAACTTAACCTTACCACAAATCAAGTTATAATGGTTAAGTGTTTCTTATTACTTAACCTTACCCATTCATCATGCTATACAGGTTAAGTGTTTCCTATTAATTTAACCCTAGTCATTCATGTTATGTTGGTTAAGTGTTACCTTAATTAACTTAACCCTACCATTCCTGACTTAGCTTTAATTCATTCATTAAAGCACCAACCACTCACAATAGATAGGTATTATTGCAGTTACTGGATGTGCTGGTCGGGTCCGAGCAGTTTTACACCACAACTCAGTCTAATCTCTGATTCTTTTGGGCTTGATGCACTAACCTCTCACATTAGATATATATTGTTACGGTTGCTGGATGTGCCGGGTGGTTCCGGGAAGTCTTACACCATAACTCAATCTAACCTCGGGTTAGGCATATTCGTCTTTTTCTAAATTTACATATTTACCTTCTATATTTATATGTAAATTATTGTCATTCAAGTCATGCCCAATTTCTCTCTAAATCGTGTTCATAATTTTAGGTATATAAATCATACCATTTCAATGCCATTGATCATTTAAAATATGCCAATAACATGTAACTTCATGTTTTTCCCAACATTACCCCCGCTAAACGTTCGCATAAATTTCATAGAATGTTAGGCTTCACAATTTAGCCTAACTCAAAATCAAGAGGGGAAAAGGAAGAGACACTTAACATTCGAAACAAGCATAATATGGATCCAACATATGTCACATAAATTTGGCATAGAATAAATATATGTTTAATTATGAACTTGCAATTTTGAACCTAATCAACATGAACCATAAGCATATGGATGGGAGTTTACAAAGAACTACACAATTCCAATTAGTCATATAAAGGTGAAATTGCATTTTTGGATCTAATTAACATGGGTCTTAAACATACGAAATTACCCAAATCCAACTAGGCATGTAAATGCAAACTTTTATTTTGGGTCCAATGAACATAAACCTTAAGCATATAGAATTGCACAAGTTCAACTAGACATGTGAATGTAAACTTTAATTTGGATCCAATAATCATGAATCTTAAACATATGGAATTACATAGGTTTAACAAGGCATGTAAATATGAACTTTTATCTCGGATCCAACAAACATGAATCTTAAGCATACGGTTTTACACAAGTTTAACAAGGCATGTAAATATGAGCTTTAATTTTGGATCCACTTTTCATAGATCTAAATGTGGATCTAAACATAATACATGCCTTAGCCTAACAACTTGCAAGATTCAATAAACATAGATCTAAATGTAGATCTAAACATAATACATGCCTTAGCCTAATAACTTGCATGATTTAATAAACATAGATCTAAACAACTTGCATGATTCAATAAACATAGATCTAAATGTAGATCTAAAAAACTTGCATGTTTCAATAAACATAGATCTAAACAACTTGCATGATTCAATAAACATAGATCTAAATGTAGATCTAAACAACTTGCATGTTACATAACATGAAAAAGTCACCATATTTACATAATATATGATTGGTTTAACATCAACATATGACCACAATAATCTCACAAGCATATACGATGGAATCGTTACAAGAATAGGCATAAATCAGCGTCGTCATTATCCTACAACTAGGAATTACTCTAGTTTTCATTTTATTACAAATTATAAATCACAAATTTTAATCGTTCACATCTAAATAATAACAGGACTTACAAAGAAAAGAAAGTCTTGTTTTTCTGGGATCTCTTTTCTAAAATTGAATAGCTCTCCTTTTTTGTAGACGTTGAATTATCTTAGTTGAATTAGATTTTTATTTGTAATTCCTAACTTTCTTTCTAGTTAAAGGAGAATGGCGGCTGCTCTAGGCTAGGTACTGACAGCATGACGGTCTTAGGAATATTTTTTTGTGTGGCTGAGGGTTTAGATTTAGGTTGCTTATATAGAAGTTTGATTTAATAAGAGCCGTCAGATTAACCTAGAGAAAATCAGAGCCATTCAAACCTAAGAGAACCAACCAGAACTTGCCACACACGCCCTAATGACACAACAAATCGTCACACAAAGAAAAACGTCAGATTTCAGATCTGACCCGAGGGGGAGGTCAACCCCCAGGTCGACCTGTATATAGGGAGGTCGACCCCCTGGTCGATCTGGCCTAGTGTAGGTCGACCCCTAGGTCGGCCTGCCTTGGTATTTAATTTTCTGAATTGTTTTATATAATTTCTGAAAGTTCTGAGGGCCATAACTTCTTCATACGTAGTCCAATTTTCGGAAACTTGGACTCTATTCCAAACAGAATTTCAAGACGAACGTAATGGCATAACCCGTTTCACCTATTTCTCACATTTGTAATTAATTATTCTTTTATTCGTTACTTTAATGTTTACAGAAAATACAGGGTGTTACATTATACCCTCCTTAAAGGATTTCGTCTCTGAAATCTTCGTGAAAGGACCCGTTACTTCCCCGTGAAGGAAAGAGCGGATACTTTGAGAACAACACAAAATAGAACGTAGACGGAAGAATATTTCATTGCTATTACAACAATTCCATCAGATACAAGAATATACAGAGTATAGTTGAATAAATTACATTCGATAAATATCAGAGATTACAATAAATTACATAGCAGCGGAAAAACAATACAAAGCACAACTGAAGGTGATATACGGATACAGAGCTTTCCGGATATCATTCCAGCTGTAAACCAGGATCCTGTGAATATAAATCTGCAAAACCAAAACTACTAGCTGCCCGTGCGGAAAATAGGGGTACCCAGAGTTTAGGTTAAAACAATAAACTCCAGGTCAGTCATGTGACTGGTGTGAGAACTAAAACAGTTATTTAAAGCTTTACTTTAAAAGAGAGTAATTCAAGGGACCACGCCGTATAACACGGAACGGGTTTCCTCCCAAGAATACCAGTGCATAGGATAAACAACGCAATGCTTTTTCGAAAAATGAAGCTATTATAAGACCCAGGTCCCATCACACAATGCAACGCAAGCCGGAGGATAGGGTTTTCCCTTATAATAGCCAAACATGCTTGGTACGTTTAAAACAAATCATTTGATACTATAATAAGTGTATAGTGTCAAAACAATTTCAATCATAAATATAAATCATAGACGGCATAAGCGCCCCATCCCACTATGTCGCCATACTAGGCTCTACAAATAAAGCCGAAATACACGTATTGGAAATTGGATTTCCGTCATAAGTCGAGGCAAAGGGCAAGATCCTCTCTGCTTCGAGACACTCTAGCAAATGCCTCGGGACTACACACTCTGGGAAACCCCTGGAATCGGCTGGGTCGGTCCTCTCTTACGTTTGAGGATTAGTTATTCCTGAACACACGTTTCCCGGTCCTTATAGACCTATAATCGAGGTGCCTCGCATCCAACAACCACATAGGTGAAAAATATATAAATGTCAGGGCTGGTAAGTCACTGACACCACCACAGCTAGAAAGAAGCGTCGTGTTCTCCCAACGGTCCGTATCCTGTTTTTGACTCATACCGAGGTGTGAGGCTCGCGAATCCATGCTATACACAAAGCTATGCCACGTAGGCCGTGCTTTGATCATCAACCACAAGACTTTGCTTTTCAACAGAAGCCTTTATCAATTGCCACTTAGGTGTGCCACACAGGCAATTCATGACATGCGACTGATGTCCATCGATATACAACCTCTGAGCTCGTACGTCTCAGAGAAGGGCATTATGCAAGAGAATAAATTCTCCACCGCCAAATAGATATATATTTAACAGAAATCAATCAACACAGAATAAAATCCAATGTCAGATACACAATCCATTTACAAGTTCGTTCTGGGTCTGAACGAAACCGGAGGCACTTTCCTCTCATATCCATCGATCTCCAAGTACATCTGGACGACCACCAACTATTTCCATCCTCTTGGGTGTACAGCCCAATCAGGATCATCGGTAATTATCCAAACGATGTGAAGACTTCCGGTCTTCGACCACTGTCATCATCTTCGACTTATCGTCGAATCGGTTATTCAGAATGGGTATAAACCCGGCCTTTCCGAACAACCCGCGTATATTAAAAACAAATGTTACACAAACACAACATACGCCTCATTCCAATTCATCAGTCACTAACCTTAATTTAGTAAGAGAGCAATTTCCCAAATATTAACCCTGAAGGCCGAAACCAACATCAGATCAATACCCATGAACCATTCTTCTTAGCTAACCTACAACTAGTTTCTAAATTTCACATTCTTAGGGAAAGGTTCCCATTAATTTTATCAAAGATAAATTCTTTAAATTTATTCTTTAATCTTCCTTTGGATGTCATTTCAAACCAAATTATGGTTTTCCAAACTAGTCGGGATTAGTGAACCACACCGAAGTAATTATTTATTTTATTTCCCAATCCCAACCTATTCATCCAATGAAGCAAAACTGGTAATACTCCATATCTAACACCACGGTGTTATCGGTAAAATTAATTACCATTTCACGTTCAAATCTAATTAAAGATTTAACTATCGCCTGGAGCAAAACTGGTGATACTCCATTCTCGCTCATTTTCCAAATTTGATAATTTAAATTATCAATTCACATTTCCATCTAATTACAGATTCATTAAAACTCCTTTTACTGGGTCAAAGAACTAATGTCATTCAAAACACAGTTCACGATAAACCCAAATCACATTCTATTTATTATCGGGTTAAAGAACTAGTGTTATTTAAAACACCGTTCACGATAAACCCACAAATCAATTCTAATTCAATTCCAATCAAATATATTAGAAATTCCGATTATTTAAAACCCCTTTTAAATCTAATTTATTTATTTAAAAATAATTAGGTTTTAAATTTAGTTCAAAACTAGTTCATTTCGATAAAAATCCATTTTTATCTTTACAAATGTGGGATTTTTCATCCCAGTTCTTCATAAATCATTTCTTATTATTTTACACAAATTATTGATATTTTTAATAATTTTATCAAGGTCTGTACAGCCGATTTCCAACAACGGCCATCGAACTGCACTTTCAGCGACCTTTTCCAAATTTGATTTGGACGTATCTCCAAATCCAACCGTTAGATTTCAAATTTCTAATATTCTTAGAAAGCTCTTTTCGATACGAACCCAACGGTTCCAGTTTTAGGAGAATCCGACGGTCGGATCTCCCGTAATGTCCGTTCGAAATCAATGGTCGAAATTCATGAACTGCCGCGGCGCGTTCTATTCAGGCCATTATATTATATATATAATATATATTTCATCGATTACTATTTAAAACGAATTTTATAAATAGTTTTAAATTCGTTTCAAAAACATTTCAACTTCCATTTCCAATTCAATTCAAATTTGAATTCATTCTATATTCAATTCAATTCGAATTTGTTTTATATTCAATTCAATTCGAAATTGGTTTATATTCAATTCAATTTGAATTTGCTTTATATATATTCGATTTTTATCTCTTTTCGATATTCATTATAAAAACGAATATAATCGATATAAATATCGTTCGCGTCAAAATAGCGCATCTCTAATCAACACGGCTTTATATATTTCAATAATTTCGTTATTCTATTCAATACGTGAACCTATATTTTTGTCAACACATGACTAATCTCAACGAATGAGTACTGTCCACGTGTGACTATTTTTCTTATTCAATATATTTTATAAAAATCATGGTATCTATCGTTTGATTTAAATCAGACTCCAACCGTAAATTAGTAAGAGAACGATTCCCTAAATATTAACCCCGAAGGCCGAAACCAACATCAGATCAACATCCAGGAGACCACTCATCTTATCTATTTTCCAATTAGTTTCTAATTTTATATATGATAAAGATGTAAATTTTATTGTTAAAATATTTCGTTCAACACATGACTAATCTCAACGGATGAGTACTGTCAACACATGAACCTTTATTTTATAAATATAAAGATGTAAATTTTATTGTTAAAATATTTCGTTTAACACATGACTAATCTCAACGGATGAGTACTGTCAACACATGAACCTTTATTTTATAAATATTCTTTATTTTCTAAATTGGAATGAGGCCCAATCAATTACCATATAAAGTTAATTATACGGATTCCATACAATACATGTATATAATAGCAACGATAAATAATCAACCATCATCCGAAGTGCACTACACTGTATAAGCATCAAATATAGATATCTAACGCTTATAACAGCCTGTCAATCAATCGATCGACATACAACTAATTGTTGGGATTAGTGTATGCCGTATTTTATCCCAATACCCGTGTGGGGTTTCAAACAATCAAACACAGATTTTATTTGTGCAGTTGGGCGATGTGTAAAATTTATCGTCCCAATCAATGTCATTCAAATAGGTGTACATAAACAAACTGTCCGGTTTGTAAATGAATATTTATTTATTCACGTTCACGTTGAAAATTATATTTTTAACGACCAAATTATTTTATTCAACCTATGAATATTCTATTCGGTTCACTTATTAAATAAAAGGATATCTTTATTTTTCTAACTTATTTTAGAAAATTTCGGCGGCATAACGGCTCGATACTAGAAACGGGACGAGGCCTAGCCTTATCCCCGGTCTAGTGATGGCCCACGCCATACACATATCAATCAATTCAATTCCATTTCACCAAACAATCAAATTCAAATCAAATGATCTAACTAATCTATGCAACCAA
This sequence comes from Allium sativum, assembly GCA_030737875.1. NCBI lineage: Eukaryota > Viridiplantae > Streptophyta > Magnoliopsida > Asparagales > Amaryllidaceae > Allium > Allium sativum. The sequence goes on along the minus strand of CM060921.1, from coordinate 359,502,957 downwards.
ACAAACAAGTCCATGGTCTGTGGACAGTGGTGTCGGGTGCTACTAAACACCGTTTGCATCATAGTATATATATTTATAACTAGAAAAGAAAATTTAAAGTGAGAAGTTCTCACCGACTAGCTAAACCAAACGCCACGACTCTTCTTATGTAGAAATCTTCGTCTGCTCGCCTTTTTGCCAATTTCACTGCCCGTAGTCACTACATATATAAAAATCACATTTTTATATTGTTGCTATGTATATAAAATTCACATTTTTATTCTACTACTATATAGATAAAAATTCTATTTTTATACCGTTGTTCATATAGTAAAGATCAAATCTTTACTATCTATATAATATAAAAATCGTATTTTAATTATCTCTACTATATAAAAATCATATTTTTATTCTTCCTATAATATAAAAATCATATTTTTATTCTACTTCATTCGTCAAAAACCATAGAAGCTTTAAAGCGGGGAAAACTCACTTTTTTTCTAACGTCCGGATTCGCTGTTCGGGTTCCAGAGTTTGCAAACGAGCTTCAATCTTCACACCAACTTTTTTTCTAGCTTAAACGCGTCATTCCGGACAACTTTCGCCTAAGGGTCTTTTTGCCGAAAATGCTCCAATTCGCCAGAATTCGCAAAAGTACACGAATTTTACCGCTTTTGAACAGCAGACTTCGAACGCGTTTTCCGAGCAGTTCCGAACTCCAAAACACGACTTCCATATAGCCAAATCGAAGAGAATTTCGTGCTCTACAACTTCGGCCAAGAGGGACTTTGGCCAAAAACGCACCGTTTGGGAGTTATTGACGAAATACGGTCAGGGGCTTATTTGCAAAACGGGTGATTAGTGTAAAATGGGTTTTTGGTGACCGGGGGACCCACGGCCGGAGTTGGGTGGCCAGCGGGCGGTGGCGGGCCTGATCGACGTGGGGGAGGGTGCTAAGGGCGGTGGTGGGGCCCGTGGTGGCCGCGGTGGTGGTGGTTGGTGATTTGGGGATTTAGGGTTCATGAAAAGAGGAGAGAGAAGGAGGAGGAGGAGGGGGTGCGGTCGGCCGGCGGTGGGCGGTGGGGGCCGGTGGTGGCGCTGGTGGAGGAGGGCAGCGGCGGGTTTGGGGTGGAGGCCATTTTTGAATTTTTGAAGAGAAAGAGAAGTGAAATTATGAAGAGAGAAATGGAGTAAAAGTGATTATATGCTATTTTCTCGCGTATCGCCTGAACGCTAACGATCTCAAATCTCCGCGGATTTCGGACACGAGATAGTAGACGTGAAGACGAGTCCAACGAAACAAAATTCGTTGAATTCCGAGTTCGTTTGACCGTTCAAAAAAAATCACGAAAATGCTGAGATAAGCTCTAAAAATGCGTTTTGACGCACCTTTTCTTCTCGCACACTCACACGCTAACTCAAAAAATCAAGCCCTCTTGGATTTAACCATTATTAGACGATACGAATCTAGAAAAAAAACGAAATCGAATTCTGAGGTCGTCTCAATAATGTTCCTTTGTAAAATGACTGCCCGCTTTTGAACAAATGGTTTTGCTTCGCACGGCCACATACTGACTTCGTTCGACGCGCTCTTTGGAACTCAACAATGATTTGTCATTATGAATCCATAAAAATTTATCTCGTCGAATTCTGAGCTCGTATGCAAAATTTCACTTTTTAAGGGCTATGTTTTGCTAACCGAAAAGCTCCTGCCAATTGCCACTATTCCGGATATTGGAATATATCGAAGCTTATACTTTTCGGAGTTCTAAATGGCATTTTGAACTCAATGGAAGTGGTTTCGAGTCCAAACTCATCCGTATGCAAAATTTGACTTTTTGGGCCATGTATAATTTACATAGCGACTATTCTGAATTTTCAACTGGGCATAACTTTTGATTCCCGCTATGAAATTTCGATTTTTCAGATTCGTTGGAAAGACATTTTCAACTAGATTCTAATGTTTTTGGTTTCGCCAAAATCCGATTTATTTTGCACTCGGTATGTTCAATTGAAATTTGAAATTGAATTATCGAACTACCGCGCCATTTTCAATTCCTTTTATAATTTAGAATAAATATTTATATTCTAACGACGATGTATATAAATATATACGTTCGAATTATATTCAAAATAAATTTCTCGTTGTTATTATTTAAAATAATTCATTTTAAATATTCAAAATTCATTAAAATTGCCAAAATAAAAATTTTAAACTGGCTCAGAATTTCTGGGTTATTACACTTCGAGTCAAGGAGATCGTATATCCTACCATCCAATCATCCATCTACTCATCCATCAAACATAGGCGTCCATTGTCCTTAAAAAGACTTCTAATGCTTCATATTCATATGCATAGTGTGTGTACATGTCCTTATCTAATGCAAAATCAGGCGGTCTACTGATTCAGTTGACCTCTTCAATGTGAATTATGTCAGTGCCATGAGTCCATTATGCATGCAATTATTCCTAATCGTACTTTATAAATTCTACATGAGTGCGTAATCATTCATACAAATGCAACATCCATATGATAACACATCAAGTTTCAGTTCATATGTAAAAAATTCATTCATGCATATGCAACATGAAAGTGACTGAGCCGATCTAGTGCCTAATGTGTGTATATGCATCCACGAGCAACCACTAGCAACCACTTGCAACCACCAATCATAACATGTTTCAAACATATGTTTACGTCCATTGGCTTCTACCAAAGGATTGAAGAAATGACCTAGAGGATATTCCTAAAAAGATAGAAACAAACATTCATAGAATTCCTAGAAAAAGAGATCAAGGATATACCCTTAAGAAAAGTGGTATGATGCGCGTGTCTTATCTTCAGTCTCCCACGTCGCGTCTTCTTGGGCTTCACTCCACTGTACCTTAACTAATTTAGCTTCATAGCTGTGAAGCTTCTTGACCTCCATTTCCAAAACCCGCTAGTAATGATAGGACCTCGATCACTTACTATGCTAGAGGGTATCCAATGTAGTCGAACTATCTTTCCAAGATAAACAGGTGTTAACCATGATACCAAGTGTATATACTAAGATGATTAGAGGTCTCTCTTCTACTTAGCTTATCCATCATGTCACAAATCTGAGGGTCGATATCTCTCACGCAAACCATCCTAGTCGAACTTGACATCCCTTAAGTACAAGCCCTAAAGGCTTAAACCAATATCAGACAAGCACCCAAGGAATACCTTCTCCGAATTTGGACGATTTACGTGAGATGGTACTAGCAAAACAACCAAACAATTGAGCACTTAACCGACTCTAGCTATCCTCGCCAATCTTGTTCCAAAACTATCGTTGATCGCATAACGGGCTTTGCATTGTCAACTAGATATATGCGGAAGTCTATCTCGAGTTTTAGGGGAAAATCCCTAACCTAATCAAAACATCTTGCGTACTCATGGACTACTACATCGGATCGAAAATCGTCGATAGATACATAAAGTGATTCTAGGTAGCTAAGACAAACTGATCCATTAGGATCGCACGAAATTTCGAGGGTATTCCCTAGGCAAGTCGAAAGTCTAACTACCCTCCTTTCACAATTACTAGCTAACCAATCCATGCCTAGAGTCAACCCATAGCCCATGAAACCAAAAACATAAGTATCTCAAATCCTTACAAACCAAAGATAAATTAGCCGAACCACAAATTGGATTTGAGACAATAATGGGATCTTCTATTATACAAGCTCTAGGGTGCAGAGACTCGATTATGGAAGCAGATATGAACGAATGTGAAGCGCAAAAATCAAAAGTGTACTAGCAGGATGATCAAAAAGAAAAACTAAACTCTTCAAACAGAAACCTTACTACCTCTCTCTCAGGTACACTGGCGGTGAGACCATGCATTTGCCCTCTTGAAAATCCTGTCATTTGTTCTTGCCTTTGTCCTTAATTATATGACCTGTTATACCATAATAAAGACACTTCCTCTTGTTTTAGGTTTTACTAATCTTTCCTCCCCTCCTTTGTGAACCAAGTCTATATCCATGAGTCCTTCATCCTTGGGTTGTGTTCCTTAGACAAACTCCCTCATTCTCATCTTTTCCATCCTTGTGTAACACGTTGACAAGTCTCTTGAAAGCTGCCTCCATCGCATGGAGAATCCTACAAAGCTCGAAAGAAAATTAGCCGTAGATGAAACTATTGCGGCTATAGATGGAAGTTGGGCACTTCTTCGCCCTTTGACAGATATCGTAGCCTTATCAAGCCTACGAAACCATGCCGCAATGAGGGTACCTCCGAGAAAGCCAGGAGCCCCGAAGACTTAGGAAAGAAGGACGCAAGGATTCAAACAGAGGATCAAAAGATAGTGCATATGGCTTTGGGGAATATGCCTTTAAAACAAAACTTTTCTTTTGAAAATACTTCTTTTAAAATCATTTTGAAAATAATTTTTCAAATCTTTTATTTGATCCAGTAACCTTCAGCTCTGATACCAAGTGAAACACCCTGCCTCTGTTAAGGTCACTCACAAAGGGAATGCCTTAACTTTGGTAGAGCATTATAGGTAAAAGATGCAGATAAATTACAAGACAGACAAAGAAAGCAGCGGAAAATAAAGTCATTTTATTAACAACTTAGTTCAGTTAAGCTTTTACAACAATTGTCTCAATCATACTTAAAAGTAATACATAGAAATTCTATCTTGATTCAAAAACTTCCAAATATAAAAGAAGCATAAAAACAACGATATTCCCCAATAAAGCGTGAAACAGCCATAGCAGTGGAAGAGAGAGTCCAAAGCAATACATCTACTTTCTTCAAGTTGGAAATGATCCGATTTAAGCTGAAGTATTCATTCCCTGCGGACCTGGGAGGGGGGGGGGACGGAAGAAAAGAAGATGAAAGAAAATGAGTCAGACATGAGTCTGGTAAGTGCAGTGACTATTTAGCATGTAAACAATAAAAGGGTTATGCCATGAATAAACTGAATCTAAGACATCAACCTAGAAATAAGATAATAAGCCTGAATATGCTATCGCACCCATTTTACTTCTCTACACCAACTAACTAGTGTCCCAACTAGTAATCTATATAAAAATGATCATATTGTAATATGATCCCAATCCCCGTAATTGTGGTAGCCTTCAGGTGTACATCTATCGTGAGGATTCCACCTCAATCAGCCTAATTGCCATGAACATGTTAGATGTACCCTTACTACCCTATCGATCAGCTCCTTACTTGCATTAATGTTCCATGTGTCTGTATCAATCGGCCCTCTCTTGCGTGTAGATACCATGTGCTGGTCCCACCATAAGGTGTATCAATCCTTATGATAGCGACCCGACACGATTCAAGATGCACAGTGTATAACTACTGGTACTCAGTGCCTGCTTTTTCCCACTTCGGAGTACGTGCACACCCGTAAACCGTTGGAACCTACACTGACGTACCCCCTGCCACTATTTTGACCACTTATAATCAGCCCTGTAATCATGCCCCACCCTGCCTAGTTTAGGGTACCGTGATACATCTATGTGGGTTACTGCCGAAATGGATCCCCGTTACTAGGGTTTCCTTATTGGTTAAGTTTGTGGGCCTATATTTACTAATATTACCCACCAATCCAATATGTACTTAACCCTCCCACTGATTCAAGCATGTTTATTTAACGATTAAGTTTGTGGGCCCATATGTACTAATATTACCCACCTACACAAGATGTACTTAACCCTCCCATATATACGATAGAATCGTTACAAGAATAGGCATAAATCAGTATCATCATTATCTTACAATTAGGAATTACTCTAGTTTTTGAAAATACTTTCCTTAAAACATACTTTCCTTAAAACATACTTTTGAAGGTACTTCTTTATAAAATTGTTTTTGAAAAACAACTTTTCAAAATTCATATCTGTACTGGTAACCATCAGCTCTGATACCACGTGTAACACTCCACGTCCATTAATGTCACTCACAAAGGGAATGCATTAACTTCTATGGAGCGTTTTAAGTAAGTATAGAACAGAAACTTAACAACAAGATAGATATAAATAGTACTCAAAGATTTAAAACTTTATTTCATTGCAGCGGAAAACACATATGTTTGCTTACATCATCAAAAACCAGAGTCAAAGTACATAATATCCATCGACTATCAAAAGTACATAAATTGAAAGACATAATCCCCAACATCAAAATAGCCATAAATAAAAGATAAGCTGAACTTTACTCCAGCGATCCAAGCAATCTTCTAAAAGCAGTCCAAGATCAAACTCCACTGGTGCTAGTTCCAACCTGAGCACCTGGGGGGGGGGGGGGAAGGAAGGAAAGAGGAGGAAACAAAGGGGGTCAGACATAAAGTCTGGCGAGTGCGATAATTTTAACAATATAATTAACAAAGTAACTAGGCCAAGGCATAAGTTGGAAAATAAGGAAATGACCATGAACCATTGAATATGGCAGAGTAAATAAGGAAACAAGATGAACAATGATATCGTTAAAGCGCACCTAACCCACTGTAAGATAATTACTAAACTACACCAACATTATAGGATAATTGCTATACTTCACCACCACTAGTATACTGCACCACCATTAGTCACCCTAAGGTTGATCCCGCCTACAGAACTTAATAATGATATTGGTAGTTTCGTGCACCCCTAGCTGCCTTCATAGGTTCCGCCTTCCCCTATCTCCACTAGGTGTACCCATTACCCCCAAGCGATCGGCTCCCTAACTCGTAGATACCCGTGCTGGCCCCACAGTGGGGTGTATCACTCCCCAAAGTGGCAACCCGATACAACCAACAATGCACGGCTTATACCTACACGATGCAACAACGTCTTACCTACCAGCCCAGGTCCACACACGCATATGAACCCGTTGGACTTGCGTTGCCACCGCTAACCCGGTTTGGCCTCTTACAATCAAGCCCAGTATGCATGTCCCGTCCTCGACTTGGGTCGAGCCCACAAAGATATGTATGGGTTACTGGTTGAAATGGGCCCCCATTACTTGACACAAGCTATCCACCTAAGCTTGGTCCCCTCTAGTACATCCCACTTAACCCACTTCTTATTCATGTTTCAATTACATGTTTCAATTTTGGTTAAGTGTTTCTAATCGTATTTCCAAATGCCACCCAAGGCACCCACTAGATTCCACATGCCACCCAAGGCACCCACTTAACCCCCTCACGTCCACTACATGTTTATCTGGTTAAGTGTTTCTTAATTCATTAAGACTGTAACCTCATAAAGACCTCTCACATTAGACTGGCATTTGTGGCAGCTGGATTTGCCGGGCGGGTCCGGGTAGTCTTACACCATAAAAGAGCCTAACCTCGTGTCTTTACAATTGTTACGTATTTAATTTATGCCTAAGACCTCTCACATTAGACTAGCATTTGTGGTAGCTGGATTTGCCGGGCGGGCCCGAGCAGTCTTACACCACAAAAGAGCCTAACCTCGTGTCTTAGACGATTAATTTCTCATAATTAATCATTCCCCAAATTTGAATTACTTTCCCTATTCAAATTATCAATCAATTCCAAATTTAACGATGTCCATAATTGACTCAATTATGTCCATCCATTTATGGTATGCAAAATCATACCAATTTTCACCACAATTATATTTTATGCCTTTTAAGGCATTTATGCCAATTAAATCTTTTTAATATTATCCCCTTTACCCCACGTTTTATGTTTGTTCGTTTAACGTAAAATATAAGTTAGACTCGAATAGTCTAACTCATGGAATAAAGAGAAAACATCACAATGTACACATAATGAAAACATAGATCTAAACATAGGGATGAACTTGCATATGTGAATGATGTTCTACATCTAAAACTTGCATAGGCCAAAGTTACAACTTGCATAAACAACATATGTCATGGATCCAAATATAAAGGTGTGAACTTGCATAAATGATGTATGTCATAGATCTACATCTAAAGGTGTAAACTTGCATAGGCAATAACCATAAACTTGCATAACATGATTCATACCTCAAACTCATATATTTATAGAAACTTGCATATGTGATTTATGCATCATAACAATGGTGTAAACTTGCATCTAACGTGTAAAATATCATGTAGAATTTAGCATATAACTCACCCATGTCATAGCCTAACTTTTAATCAAATTTTCACATAAACTAGATGTCATAACCATGTAAGGTCACATATAATTTTACCCAACTTGTATATGATTCATGTTTAAATAAAAATCTAAACTTGCATACATATGATTTATCATATGAATCAACATCATCAAACTAGCATATGAAACATGATGATTTGGTTATATATATAAAATTACAACATAGAAGATAGCAACATAACTTTACATCATAAATGATAGCATCACAATATAATGTTATAGAGATTTCAACACAATTCTACAACATAATTACAACATGTGATCAATAATTCACATCACATCCATACAATCCGCATCATAACTTAATCCAATTAAATTACTAATTATTTTATTAAAACTATCGAACTCACAACTCAAAGGCGGTCTTGAGTTCTGAGGTCTGATTTATGAAGTTGAATTAGCTTTCCTTTGAAGAAGATTCATTGTTAGGGTTAAATAGAACTGATTTGATTTGCTGTTCTTCCTCTCTAATTGGTGGCGGCTACTCTAGGGTTCAAGAGGACAGCATGAAGACCATAGTTTTAGTTTTAATTCTGATTTAGGGTTTGAGTCTATGGGTCTTTTTATAGAGCTTTGAATTAATTTAAGCCATTGGATCACTCTAGAATCCATCTAGGCCTTAGAAACCAAGAAATGATGTCAACAAACCAACCAGAAATCGCCAACTAAGCCCTAAAACATAAAATTTCGTCATAGACCAATTAGGGCCGACGGGACCAATTCCAAACCTCCTGAGTCGACCCTGGGTTCGACCCAGCGGGACTCAGGTCGACCCATAAAATTGGTCGGTTTGGTGTTTTGCCTTCCCGCTTCCGCTGTTTTGAATTTTTTTCTTAAATTTTAGGTTGAATTTTATTTTATTTTTATAAATATATCTATATATATTTCTATCTTCCTAATTAACCATTTTCACACTAAACTACTTTTTGAACCGCGTTCACACTAAGCCGCTTTTTAGCCATTCCCCTAAAACAAAAAATATGGTGTTGGCGTGGATCGAACTATGTACCTCTTGTATGCAAGTCACATGTTCCAACCAAATGAGCTACTAAGTCTTTTGCTTACAAACCTTAGAACAATGCTAAACATTTATTCTTTAATTTAGTTAATTCGATTATTCAAAAATCCGGGGTGTCACATTCTCCCTTCCTTAAAGAATTTCGCCCCCGAAATCTCCAAGTTAAGGAGAATGCATATCCTAACATCCAAACAACCATCTACTCAACCATCAAACACATGCATCCATTGTCCTTATAGAATTTCTAATGTTGTATGAACATATGGCAAAAGTGCATGTATATGTTCCTTATCTAATGCAAAATCAGGTGGTCTACTGATTCAGTTGACCTCCTTAATGCAAACCATGATAGTTCCATGCGTCCATTATGTATGCGAAAGAACCTATTGATACATATTATTTCTACATGTGTGCACAACCATCCACCAAAATGCAACATCCATATGATAGCACAACCATTATACATCCATTAGCTTAAATATGCTTACACATTCATATGCAATACGCAATATGAAGTGACTGAGCCGATCTAGTGCCTAAAGTGTGTGCATATGCATCCACGAGCAACCACTAGCAAACACTTGCATCCACATGCATCCATCATACATAACATGTCTCAAACACATGTTTCAATCATAGGACTACCCTATCTAAAGGTCAAAGGTACTAACGAGAGGACATACTAAAGATAAGATAAGTATAAGGTAAGCGATAAAGGAGAAACTAAAAGACATACCCTCGAAAAGAAAAGGGTATAATGAACGCATCCTCTCTTCCATCTCCCAAGTAGCGTTGCTCTCATCATCTCCCCATTGCACTTTGACTAGCTTGACCTCTCGATTCCTCAACTTCTTAACCTCCGACCCAAGAATGCACGTAGGAGCTCGTCGAATCATCGCATCATGCTCTATCTCCACCTCTCTAAGAAAGCTCGGCTCTACCACTTCCGCGGTCTCGTGCAAGCACTTCCTCAAATGTGACACATGGAATACATCGTGCACGCCACTAAGTCTCTCGGGCAACTCCACTCTATACGCCATCTGCCCAATCCTCTCCTTAATAGGAAACGGCCCTACGAACCTTGGTGCTAACTTCCCAACGGACCCAAAGCGAACAACGTTTCGTAATGGAGACACCTTAACAAAGACCATGTCCCCAATATCAAACTCAAGATCTGTCCTCCTCTTGTCCGCATAAGATTTCTGCCTATCTTGCGCCATCTTCATCCTCCTTCGAATAAAATCGATCTTTTCCGAAGTCTCTCTAATCATATCGGGCCCAAGTAAGATCTTATCTGTAGACTCCCAACAACATGTAGGCGAACGACACGGCCATCCATAAAGAGCCTCGAACGGTGCCATGCCAATGCTAGACTGAAAGCTGTTATTATATGTGAACTCCACCAACGGAAGATGTTCCTCCCATGTACCTCCGAAATCTAAGGCACACAACATCAATAGGTCCTTTAGAATACAATTCCACCTCTCGGTCTGGCCGTCCGTCTGAGGATGATATGCGGTGCTCAAACATAACCGAGTCCCTACCGCCTCTTGCAAGCTCTTCCAAAATTCGCTAGTAAAGATAGGATCGCGGTCGCTCACTATGCTAGAAGGAACACCGCGCAAACGAACTATTTCTCGAATGTATACGGAGGCTAACCATGGAGCAGTCCTCTTACTCTTCACGGGAATGAAATGGGTGCTCTTAGTAAGTGTTTCTACCATGACCCAAATCCCCGTGTTACCCTTCCTCGATCTCGGTAATCCATCAACAAAATCCATCGAGACGCTTTCCCACTTCCATTGTGGGACCTCCAATGGGTGTAGTAATCCACCGGGCTTCTTTTTCTCTGCTTTTACTTGTTGGCACACCAAGCATCTAGCGACAAACTCTGCCACGTCCTTCTTCATGCCGGCCCAAAAGTAAACTCGTCTCATGTCCATGTACATCTCGTCCCCACCGGGATGGATGGTCAAACGATGTGCATCATCAAGAATGGTCTTCCTTAGGTCCTCGTCTTTTGGTACACAAAGCCTACCGTCCCTACGTAACCAACCCTTATCATCTAGGGTATACCTACGGAGATGGCTTGATGACTCCCCTCCTTTGAGGTTCTCTACTAACTCAACCAATTGTGGGTCATCTCGCTATGCCTCACCAATCCATCCCAAAAGTGTAGGTCTGACCTCCAAGGATGCTAGCAAACCAGGTACAAAGTCAATGGAAGGTTTGAAGTCAAACGTAGAGATGAACTCTAAGTTTCACCGCTCAACAAACAACGGACTCAAGGACAACCTTTTTCTACTTAAGGCGTCTGTCACCACGTTATCCTTGCCATGGGTAGATGCTATCTCGAAATCGTAGGATGCTAAGAATTCCATCCACCTTTGCTGCCTTAAGTTCAAGTCCTTCTGAGAGAATAAGTATTTTAGCGATTTATGGTCAGTGAATAATTCGAATTTCTCGCCAAGAAGATAATGACGCCAAGACTTAAGCGCAAAGACAATAGCAACCAACTCTAGGTCATGTGTAGGGTAATTTCTCTCAAGCACTCTCAACTGCCTTCCACCATAGGCTATTACCCTTCCCTCTTGCATTAAGACTGCGCCTAGTCCTGTCCCACAAGCATCGGTATAAACGGTAAATGGCTTACTCCCATCTGGCAACACTAAGACTGGGGCTGTGGTCAAAGCTCTCTTTAGACGTTGGAATGCATCATCACAATCTACTTCCCATGTGAAAACTAAGTTCTTCTTCGTCAAGCGTGTTAATGGGGCTGATATCTTTGCGAAGTCTTTGATAAACTTTCTATAGTAGCCAGCCAACCCTAAGAAACTCCTCACCTCAGTAGCATTTTTAGGAACCTTCCAATCTTGGATGGCCACTACCTTCGCGGGATCCACAACTATCCCTTCTTTGAAAACCATGTTCCCTAAGAATCGCATTTCCTTCCTCCAAAAGTGACATTTAGAAAATTTAGCTTTAAGGCTATGCGTTCGAAGGGTCTCCAATACTTCCCTAAGATGTAGGGCATGCTCTTCCTCGCTCTTAGAAAAGACCAAGACGTCATCCACAAAGACGACCACGAATTTATTAAGGTACTCCCTAAACACCCTACTCATCAAGTCAACAAAGTATGCGGGGGCGTTTTTCAAACCGAAGGGCATTACAAGCCACTCGAAGAAACCGTCTGGAGTCCTAAAGGCAGTCTTGTCCATGCTATCCTCAGCCACTCTCAACTGATGGAAACCAGTGGCTAAGTCCAACTGCGAAAACACTTAGGCGCCAACTAACTGATCGAAGAGATCGTCAATCCTCTGCAGTGGGTGTCTATTCTTCTTAGTAAGCTTATTAAGTTCTCTATAGTCCACACAAAGTCTAAGGGACCCATCCGCCTTCGTGGCAAACACTACTAGAGCACCCCACTCCGATATACTATGTCTGATGAACCCCTTCTCAAGCAATTCCTTCACTTGCTTACTGAATTCTCTTCTCTCTTGGAGCCATGTGGCGCACCGGTAATGCAACTGGCTTTGCATTATCTACTAGATATATCCGAAAGTCTATCTCACATTTTGGGGGTAAACCCCTCACCTCATTGAAGACATTAGCATATTCACGGACTATGGGAATAGAATGTAAATCATCATTGGATGCGTCAAGGGATTCTAGGTAGCTAAGCATTACTGGACCTCTAGGGTCACAAGAAATATCAAGGGTCTTTCCAAAACGAGTCAACAATCTAACTACCCTTCTTTCACAATCTAGGATGGCCCCATACCTAGTTAGCCAATCCATACCTAGAATTAAACCATAGCCCATGAAGCCAAGAACAAAAGCGTTGCACTCAAACTTAACACCCAAGATAAACACTCTCAAATCCCGACAAATCATAGAAAGATGAGCCGAACCACCGATAGGATTTGAGACTACTAAGGGATCAGTAACTAAACTAGTATCAAGGTGCAGTGTTTCAACTAATGATGTAGAAATAAACGAATGTGATGCGCCAAAATCGAATAAAGTACGGACAGGATGATCAAACAGAAAAACTGAACTTTCAACGGAAATTGCTCTACCTCGTTCTTGCAGTGGTGGGACCACGAGAGCTTGAACTTGTCCCCTTGCCTGCCCTGGTGCCATAAGAGCCTGCACCTGTCCTCCCGAGGTAGACCCTGCCCTCTGCCCTTTCTTTGGGCAGTCCTTAATAAGATGTCCCGCCTCGCCACACTGGAAACAACCAGTCTTCTTTTTCTTCCTACAATCTTTGCTTAGATGGCCGGGTGTCCCACAGTTAAAGCATCTTTTCTTTCCCTTAGCATTGTTGCCTTTGCCACCTTTCTTGTTCTGTTGTTGTTGTTGCGGCTTCTTTTGATCCCCTTTCTTCTCGGGTGCCTTATTAGCATTGGCGACCTTCTCTTCTTCATGCATGAGCGCCATATCAACTAGTCTCTCGAAGGTAGCCCCCATGGGAATGTGGGTCATAGCTAACCCATGAAGCGGCTCGTTTAAACCCTTAACAAATCTTAGAGCCTTCTTTTCTGAAGTATTCACCAAGTCCAAGCCAAATCTTGCCAACTGATTGAATTGTTGACGTACTCTTTCACCGATAGATTCCCTTGCTTCAATGCTAGAAACCTTTCCATGTATAGATTCTCTTCAGCCCGTGAGAGAAACTTCGCCTCAAACCTCTGCCTAAAATCTGGCCATGTATCGACTGGGCGTCCTCCATTAGTGACCTCCCACCAAAACGAGGCCTCATCCTTCATTAGCCAGGCAGCTAACTGGACCTTTCTTCCATCATCCACTTCAAAGATTTCAAATAATTCTTCCACCTCCTTTAGCCAGTTTCGAGCTTCAACAAATGTCTCTGTTCCGTGAAAAGGTTTTCCACCCATTGCCCGAAAGTCCTTACATATCTTAGAAAAAGTATCGACACGAGGAGGAGGAGGAGGAGCATTTGCTGGACCTGCGGTGGCGGCCCTAGCCTCGAGATATTGAAGAAACCAACCGGGTACATGAACACCTTCTGGTATCTCAGATGCTTCAGACATGCTGAAACGAAAAAGGAAAGATTCAATACAAAAGAACCGGAGGAAAGATATATGGCCCTTGGGGTTATGCTTTCTAAAATAAGCTTTTCTCTTGAAAATACTTTCCTTAAAACATACTTTTGAAGGTACTTCTTTATAAAATTGTTTTTGAAAAACAACTTTTCAAAATTCATATCTGTTCTGGTAACCTTCAGCTCTGATACCACGTGTAACACCCCACGTCCATTAATGTCACTCACAAAGGGAATGCATTAACTTCTATGGAGCATTTTAAGTAAGTATAGAACAGAAACTTAACAACAAGACAGATATAAATAGTACTCAAAGATTTAAAACTTTATTTCATTGCAGTGGAAAGCACATATGTTTGCTTACATCATCAAAAACTAGAGTCAAAGTACATAATATCCATCTTGACTATCAAAAGTACATAAACTGAAAGGCATAATCCCCAACATCAAAATAGCCGTAAATAAAAGAGAAGCTGAACTTTACTCCAGCGATCCAAGCAATCTTCTAAAAGCAGTCCAAGATCAAACTCCACTGGTGCTAGTTCCAACCTGAGCACCTGGGGGGGAAGGAAGGAAAGAGGAGGAAACAAAGGAGGTCAGACATAAAGTATGGCGAGTGCGATAATTTTAACAATATAATTAACAAAGTAACTAAGCTAAGGCATAAGTTGGAAAATAAGTAAATGACCATGAACCATTGAATATGGCAGAGTAAATTAGGAACCAAGATGAACAACGATATCGTTAAAGCGCACCTAACCCATTGTAAGATAATTACTAAACTACACCAACACTATAGGATAATTGCTATACTGCACCACCACTAGTATATTGTTCCACTACTAGTCACCCTAAGGTTGATCCCGCCTACAGAACTTAATAATGATATTGGTAGTTTCGTGCACCCCTAGCTGCCTTCATAGGTGCCGCCTGCCCCTATCTCCACTAGGTATACCCACTGCCCCCAAGCGATCGGCTCCCTAACTCGTAGATACCCGTGCTGACCCACAGCGGGGTGTATCACTCCCCAAAGTGGCAACCCGATACAACCAACAATGCACGGCTTATACCTACACGATGCAACAACGTCTTACCTACCAGCCCGGGTCCATACACGCATATGAACCCGTTGGACTTGTGTTGCCACTGCTAACCCGGTTTGGCCTCTTACAATCAAGCCCACTATGCGTGTCCCGTCCTCGACTTGGGTCGATCCCACAAAGATACGTATGGGTTACTGGTTGAAATGGGCCCCCATTACTTGACACAAGCTATCCACCTAAGCTTGGTCCCCTCTAGTACATCCCATTTAACCCACTTCTTATTCATGTTTCAATTACATGTTTCAATTTTGGTTAAGTGTTTCTAATCGTATTTCCAAATGCCACCCAAGGCACCCACTAGAATCCACATGCCATCCAAGGCACCCACTTAACCCCCTTATGTCCACTGCATGTTTATCTGGTTAAGTGTTTCTTAATTCATTAAGACCGTAACCTCATAAATACCTCTCACATTAGACTGGCCTTTGTGGCAGCTGGATTTGCCGGGCGGGTCCGGGCAGTCTTACACCACAAATGAGCCTAACCTCGTGTCTTTACAATTGTTACGTATTTAATTTATGCCTAAGACCTCTCACATTAGACTGGCATTTTTGGCAGCTGGATTTGCCGGGCGGGTCCGGGCAGTCTTACACCACAAAAGAGCCTAACCTCGTGTCTTAGACGATTAATTTCTCCTAATTAATCATTCCCCAAATTTGAATTACTTTCCCTATTCAAATTATCAATCAATTCCAAATTTAACGATGTCCATAATTGACTCAATTATGTACATCCATTTATGGTATGCAAAATCATACCAATTTTCACCACAATTATATTTTATGCCTTTTAAGGCATTTATGCCATTTTTTTTTTAAATATTATCCCCTTTACCCCCACGTTGTACGTTTGTTCGTTTAACGTAAAATATACATTAGACTCGAATAGTCTAACTCATGGAATAAAGAGAAAACAACATAATGTACACATAATGAAAACATAGATCTAAACATAGGGATGAACTTGCATATGTGAATGATGTTCTACATCTAAAACTTGCATAGGCCAAAGTTACAACTTGCATAAACAACATATGTCATGGATCCAAATCTAAAGGTGTGAACTTGCATAAATCACATATGTCATAGATCTACATCTAAAGGTGTAAACTTGCATAGGCAATAACCCTAAACTTGCATAACATGATTCATACCCCAAACTCATATATTTATAGAAACTTGCATATGTGATTTATGCATCATAACAATGGTGTAAACTTGCATCTAACATGTTAAATATCATGTAGAATTTAGCATATAACTCACCCATGTCATAGCCTAACTTTTAATCAAATTTTCACATAAACTAGATGTCATAACCATGTAAGGTCACATATAATTTTACCCAACTTGTATATGATTCATGTTTAAATAAAAATCTAAACTTGCATACATATGATTTATCATATGAATCAACATCACCAAACTAGCATATGAAACATGATGATTTGGTTATATATAAAATTACAACATAGAAGATAGCAACATAACTTTACATCATAAATGATAGCATCACAACATAACGTCATAGAGATTTCAACACAATTCTACAACATAATTACAACATGTGATCAATAATTCACATCACATCCATACAATCTGCATCATAACTTAATCCAATTAAATTACTAATTATTTTATTAAAACTATCGAACTCACAACTCAAAGGCGGTCTTGAGTTATGTATTCTGATTTCTGAAGTTGAATTAGCTTTCCTTTGAAGAATATTCGTTGTTAGGGTTAAATAGAACTGATTTGATTTGATGTTCTTCCTCTCTAATTGGTGGCGGCTACTCTAGGGTTCAAGACGATAGCATGACAGCCATAGTTTTAGTTTTAATTATGATTTAGGGTTTGAGTCTATGGGTCTTTTTATAGAGCTTTGAATTAATTTAAGCCGTCGGATCACTCTAGAATCCATCTAGGCCTTAGAAACCAAGAAATGATGTCAACAGACCAACCAGAAATCGCCACCTAAGTCCTAAAACATAAAATTTCATCATAGACCATTTAGGGCCGATGGGACCAATTCCAAACCTCCTGAGTCGACCCTGGGGTCGACCCAGCGGGTCTCGGGTCCACCCATAAAATAGGTCGGTTTGGTGTTTTTCCTTCCCGCTTCCGCTGTTTTGAATTTTTTTCTTAAATTTTAGATTGAATTTTATTTTATTTTTATAAATATATCTATATATATTTCTATCTTCCTAATTAACCATTTTCACACTAAACTACTTTTTGAAACGCATTCACACTAAGCCGCTTTTTAGCCATTCCCCTAAAACAAAAAAATATGGCGTTGGCGGGGATCGAACTCTGTGCCTCTTGTATGCAAGTCACATGTTCCAACCAAATGAGCTACTAAGTCTTTTTCTTACAAACCTTAGAACAATTCTAAACATTTATTCTTTAATTTAGTTAATTCGATTATTCAAATATCCGGGGTGTTACAAAAAGGTACAGGTTTATTTATATATGAGTTTGGTGATTTATGAGCCTATTTGGCAAGTCGTTTGGCTGTTTTATTTTCTTTTGGTTTAGAGAAGGCCTAGAGAGGCGAGTTGTACTTGTACCGATTGACCCGTACAAAGGAGGTGCTGGCGAAATTTTTCGAAATTTTAGGGTGTTTGAAAATTTTCAGAATTTTTGAAAATTTTCGTTAGTAGGAATAAATTAATATTTTAATTAAAATAAATTGGTTCAGTAGAAACTGAAAATAAAGAAGTAAATGAATAATTTTAATCTAGTTAATAGAGTTTGTTTTCTACCCTAGCAATTTCGAGGACGAAATTATTTTAAGGGGGAAGAATGTAACGTCCCATATTTTATTGATATAATAATTAATTAATTTAATTATTTAAATAA
Organism: Allium sativum; assembly: GCA_030737875.1. Taxonomy (NCBI): domain Eukaryota; kingdom Viridiplantae; phylum Streptophyta; class Magnoliopsida; order Asparagales; family Amaryllidaceae; genus Allium; species Allium sativum. Next base: position 359,484,790 of record CM060921.1, on the reverse strand, counting down.
TGATTTAGAGATTTAAATGGTCATTTAATTAAATAATAGTGAATAATTAATTAATATAAATAATTATATAATATATTTAATTTCCGAAATAGTCGGTAATAGTAAAATTCACAATATTGTGTGAATTGGATTATTTATAAGATATAATTCAATTTAGAGTTGAATTATAATAACGAATATATATAATAAATGGAGTTTAACCATATAATTATATTATAATCGGGCTCGAAATGGCGCAACAGTTCGTAATTTGGCGATTTGAACTTTAAATGAACATACAAAATCTGTTTTACACCGGATTTCTATGAAACAAGAAACGTTCAGAGTTAGTGAAGTATATTTTTCTTATAGAAGAGAAAAATCGAGATTTCATTGTGTAGATTTTGAATTGTGTCCAAATCAAATTTTAAAGTAGTCGCTATGGAATTCCTTTATAATTTATAACGATTTATTTATATTACAAATGGATTTTCAATATAAATCAAATACTGATTTAATCTGGATTTGAAATATCGAGTTATAAATTCAGATAGGAATACTTTGTAGCTATATGGTATTCTATTGTGAATATAAACGATAATATTTATTTATAAATATTTAATTTAATTATTTCTAAATATATTAATTTTTAAATGGGTTTATTTAGAGCTTTAAAAATAGCCTTTTTGCAAACAAACTCCGTTTTTGACGAAATTAATTTTGTTGGATCCGGAATAATAAATTATTGCTAGATTTCAATTTTCATGATTTTTGGAGTCAGTATGTGCCCGTACGGGATTTTAATGTGAAAAATAGTCAATAATTTGACTTTAAAAATATGTTGTGTGAGCAATCAGACTCGGAATTCGACGAAACAAGTTTTTTTGGGTCCGTAATGTCGAACAACAAGTGTATGTCCATTTTAATCGAATTTGGATATTGTATGTAATCATAGGGATTTTTAACGATAAAAATGAATAGCATTACGATAGAAATTAATATTTAAATCAAATTTAAAAATATTTAAACTATCCTATAACTGCACCACTTTCACTGCTAACCCTAAACCTCACTTTTTCCTTCTTTGGTCAACCCAACGAGCCGCCAAATGTTCTTTCTTCCTGTAAACATTTTTCCACCTTCACAAATTCATAGAAATTCCAAATAAATTCCAAAAATGCTCAAGTTTGAATTTTTGAAACTCTAAGTGTATGACTTCCCTGCCATATAAGTTTTAGGAAATTCGGATCAATTTCTGTCGCACCCTTGATTGACTGTAGCGGTAAGTATGGTGACGTCGGGATGAAGATGATGGTGCCAGGTTCGATATGGAGGTGGCAGTCGGATGGAGTGCGAGATGAGAAGCATCACGGCGGCATCAACTTAGCGTTTCGTGTGTGGATGTTTATAGGGATCTCGTGCAAAATGGATACGCATGAAGTACGATAGGGTAGAAGAGGAGGGATGGAACGTAACCATTGAGTGTATCATTTCCGTGTATTTGATTTATGTTGGGAGAATGATGTCAGACTATATAAATTGATGCCTGGAAATTTTCGTGAGCAATAGGAAGCTATGCAAATGGTGGTAGGAAATGATGCTTGAATTTGTGAAGAAGAACGGTTAACAGTGTGTTTTGGTAAAAATAACAGAGTAGAGTGGGAGATTTGCTAGATCGAAATTTGCATTAATGGACATAAAAGGATACGGGATTTTCATTAAATGTGGGAAAAAAGTAATGAGCTGAGGGAAGGAGCTAATTAGGGTGTTAAATGAATATTTATTTATGTTAATGATCTTTTAATGTATTCACAGAATTGTAAAAAAAATACAATAGAGATGATGACCTGCGACTTACAGAAATGGTAGGGAACGGGGGTTCATATGCTGCCAGGAAGATGATGAGTGAATTACCATAAGTGTGGATTTAGAAATAAAGGTGATTAGGTAAGGATTAATAAATTAATTAATATCATTAATTCATATATAGCTTATAAATTAATAATTATGCCATATGTTAATGGAATTCAGCAAAACTGAATCCGATAGGATCATATGGATGGCGGCTACATAATGGAATTGACTGGGAGTGAATTGGAGCTCGTTACAATTTATAGTGAAATAAATTGTCTGTCTGAATCAACCGACAGTTATCGTTATTTAACGATGACCGTCCAATGTGAGTAAATCTCACTAACTCTGTATAGTTTATATTTTTATAAATAAAATCTAGTATTGATAAATGATGATTGATTGTTGTGTGTTGATTGTTTGGTTGAATTACTGATTTATTGGTTGAAATTATAAATAACAATATATATATATACAAATCGTTAATCAAATATTAATTCTGTTTATCAGAATATTTTATATCGAAATGAAATCGATGTTATTTATATTGTTTAACATCTGTGGATGCAGGGAAACAGGTTGGAGGGATCCAACTGGATTCCTCAAATATTATTACTGTTTATTTTCATATATTGCGATATATGATGTGATATTTTCTATGATTGATTATGTATGTGTGAATGACACTGGCACTGTGATTTGGTATTTCTTAAATACCATAAAAAATACTGGGATGTAAAATAGGAATTTTCAAAGTGTATATTAAAAGTAATATATTAATAAAATCAAAGGATTTTATAAAAGAAATTATTTAAAAAATCAAAGGATATTATAAAAGGAATATTTATATAGAATTGTATAAAGGAAATATTTATATGAAATAAATAGGATAATTATAAAAGGAAATATTTATATGAAATAAATAGAATTATAAAAGGAAATTGACGAGTTATAAAGGAACTACGAGAAGATGGATTTAAAGCAAATATTAATAGAAATCGGTTTTAACAGATAAATTAAGAAAATTAATTTATAAATAATGTTTTATAAATTAAGTAAAATATTTATCATTTGATAAATTGAATATATAAATTTGAATTTATATAGATAAGTAAAAAATTGGTTTTAACACCGACAATTGAAATGGAATGTGAACGTAGTAGTTGTATAGGAAATTTGCAATGAGATTTTTAATGTTGGAAATGAAATAAGATTTGTATGAATAATTCAGCAAATAAAAATATAAATAGAAATTTGGGATTGAGATATTGTTTTTAAATACGAAATCAAACCGTTTTGATTATATAAAGAAATATTATTCACATTCTATGTGAAAATTAGATGAAAGTAAATATTTTGCAAATAAAATATTATAAAGGAATTTGGGGTTTGAATTAGGAATTAAAATGGAATTACTAAAATTAGAAACTGACTGGAAATTAGTTGAGTTGAATGGCTTTCTGGGTATCGACCTGACGTTGGTTTCGGCCTTCGGGGTTTATGCTTTGGAAGTTGTTCTCTTACTAGTTTACAGTTAGAGGCCGATAAAGTTGGGAAGATATTGATGCGTGAATCAGAAATGGAAACTTTTTCCAAAGTTAATAACGTATATTTTCTAATTTTAGAAAATAAGGAATTTATGAATATATGGAAATGATAAATGAGAAATTGGGAAATGGAATGATGATTGATCGGTAAGATTTCCATTTGGGAATACGACCGTTGTTTGTACACATGTTTTCCTTCGATAGTTAAATCACCGACTATTAAAGATTTTAACCATTTTCGTTATCAATACGGAGAGACTGGGATCAAATTTATTATCTGAAAACCACTCCGTATGGGCATTAGCATTGCGAATCAAATATGATGAAGAAAATTGAAGAAGGAGTTTATGCAGGGGTTGTTCTAGAAAATCCTATGTAGAAATTACCTAAGATGGATTTACAGAATAGTGCCTTCGGTTTATCCAGTCCCAGGACGACCTATATGGAAGAATGTCTGACAGAGTATATTTAATATATCGCGTAAGCTGATCTCTTCAAACGTACTTACATTTGGTTGCGGAGGAATTCATTTCTCTTAGCTTTATACCCATTGTATTTTTGAGGAAATCAGTTTGTGATTTGGTGGGTATGACGATGTGACATTCAAAGTAAAGAAAGGTGTGATCTGTTCGTTTTCGCCTCAAGACTCACAACTAGGAAATGGTATAAAATCGGGTAGGTAGCATGGCTTAGTGGTTAGCTGCTAATTAGGGTGTACTGTCACCTGATCTAGAGAAATTCCATTTACTTCTATAATCTATTTCGATGATGTCCCTTTCGAGAAACGGTTGCTGATCCCAACCATTGGTGATAATACATTCAGTACACTCAAGTGAAATGAGTGATTGGTCATGTTTAGCCTGGATTACAAGATGTTCTTGTTGAACCCGGTATATTCCTCTCTAGAGATACACTATCGAAAGGTAGTCCCATACCTTGCCTGCTGGAATTTATTAAATAATAAGCACCCGCGGTTTTTGATTATATATTATGTATGTGGAACGTGGGACGAAAGCATTCTACTAGATGATTATTATATTTTGGTTGATAGACACTATCATAATATTAAGGGAGTTTTGATATAAAATATAATTGTTTCTTGCAAAAGGATTTTTGACGTTAAATCAAATGCTTTGGATTCTCATAAGGGAAAAACCCGTTCCGTGTTATACGACGTGGTCTTATGAGATATCATTTATTTTCTCAAACTGTTTTAAATTTGTTTACTCACACCAGTCCCATGACTGACCCGGAGTTTGTTTTGTTTTGTTTTCCCTAAACTCTTGGGTGCCCAAATTTGTACGGGCAGTCAAGTTGTCAGGATTTTACAGATATATTTGGAGAGCTTGGAGCAGGAGGCTTTAGGATTATATAGCAATTGTTTATTTCCGTTGTGTTGTAAGTGATATACTTTGATAATGATATGTATATTCAAGTACAGATTTGTATTTCAAAGTTATGTTATATAGTATATTTTATTCGTTCCGCTGTGAGGTTCGTATTACTCTAATGTTGTAATTGTCTTCTTCTTCTTCTATTCTAATTTTCTATCTTATCTATTCTCACCCTCTAACTTCTTTCCATTAACTATTCGGTATTTCCGATGCTTGGATTGTCGACATTGAGTTTATGTCGATAACTAGGATCGCGAAAACCTGGGTCGTTACACTTTCCCTTGCTGATGGTTATGGTTGTCCCATTACCATTCCTGTTGGTATGGGCGTTAGTGCGGGCAGCGACATTAGTGTTGAGAGCGAATCTACTTCTTTGGCTTTGGCCCCGAGTTTTGGAAAAGGCATTTTCCGAGGAGTTGTGCGGCGGTCGAGCATTGTTCTGAGCAAGCTAGAGTTGAGCGACGAGATGTTGACTCTCCTGGAGTTGACGCATAAGGTCGATGTTGTTTTTCAATGCTTCATTGAGCTCCAGAGATCTGTTTTCCAACCTCTTATTGATCGCGTAAATATTCGCTTGAGTTGCCAGAGCATCGGGGTCCGTAGGAAGAAGGATGTCTATTTCGACCGAGTATCCGGCCGATTGAATTTGTTGAGAAGTGGCAGCATCGGCTACTGCTAAAGTTCCGACCATCAGGTTCTTTGCTCACTTAACCATCATAAGCGGACTCGAGCAGTAGGTTGGGAAGAAACCTGAGTAGTGCTCGAAGTTGAGATGGAAGTTAGCGACAAAGCAGTGAGTCTAAGCTCTCAATGAAAGCACCAGAATGTTGATGGCAAAAAATGTTGTAACACCCAAAGATTCTTAATTACTAAAGATTATCATTTCATATGGGAAAATTAAGTGCAAAAAGCGGTAAATAACTCATAGATTTATAGTGGTTCAATACGTGAGGGGCATATGTCCACTTTGAAGGAGTTTATTGATATTTTATTCACATAATGAGTTACAAACATTTAACTTCATCATAGCATTCGTTTACAAGTGTTTCCATGTATTTTGTAGTCATATGCTAAGTCTTGGAAAAAAGTGATTTTATGCTTCTTCTTCCTCAGGAAGTAGGCTTCCATTAATGAATTCTAGGAGCTTGGAGAGATGTCAAATCAACAAAAAATCCAACTCTTGTGAAGAATGAGCAAGGGGGTATTTATAGGTAGTGGGTTAGGTTGGAGTAGGTGAGATTTGTGGACCACACAGCAGAAAATCACATCAGAGAAACACGCACACCAGAAAATCGCATCATACGATGTCTATAGGCAAAATTTTGCATCCCTCACGTGGGATGCGAATTTTCGCATCCAGGGGCTGCGTTGCACCGCCCTCGAGCTCGTCGCATCATCAGGGTGCATTGGCATCGCATCCGATGGATGCATTGGCATCGCATCCGATGTATGCATGGGCATCGCATTCGATGCATGCGTTGACATCGCATCAAAGGATGAGATGACATTGCATCCAATGGATGTGTTGGCATCACACCTGAGGGATGTGATGTCATCACATCTTGATGAATGTGGTTACATCGCATCCTATGGGATGCAGTTGTATCGCATCCTGAGGGATGTGATGATATTGCATCGTAGGGGATGAGATGACATCGCATTGATATACACGTAAATGTGTATATTTTATCCGCTTATTTATCTTATTTTCCCTTTAAAATAATTGTTATTTTGCATTTATAGTTGTGTTTTCAGATTGTCTATAAAAAGCATGGTTTAGAGCGTTTGATGGATAAAGCATGAAGAATTTTCTTAAAAAGAGTGAAGTTTGAAATTACTAAAGCTTGAAGAGTTTAAAGCTTGAAGAACGGTTGCAAATAGAGTTCAGTTAGGAAGATTTGGCTCAATGATTACTCATGTTGTGTTCACATTGGCTCATTTGCAAGGCCTCTTACTCATGTTGCGTTCACATTGGCTCGTTTGCAAGGCCACTCACTCTATAGCTGCGTTCACACTGGCTTACGTGTTATTTGTATTTAGTCCCACATTATGTAATTAGCCAGTTAGTCTTTGTCATATCAACTATAAATACACTTGTATCTTGTTCATTTAAAAACACACTAGATTTTATTCTGTAATCCTTCTATTGGAATAAAATCATTCTTCTCCCTTTCTCTTAACATTTTATTGTAATTTGTTTATGTTATTTATTTATTTTTCTCTTCTTCTTTAGCTATGTCTAGCTAATCCCTTTTAATTAGGGGGTGATGACGCTGGATTTGATTCAATACGAATCACATAGCCAATGAGATTATAACTTCATGTACGTAGATCTAGATCTGAACCAAGGATTGGATTTGAACCTTCATACTCTATGTTGTTTAAGAGCTATGCTCCTTCACAGTGTATATTCGAGTTTGATCTAACGTTCATCAGATTTAGATCTAACATTTAGGGTTCTAGAAATAATAGTGAATCTGTCCTGATAGCCTATGGTTGTTTAAGAGCTTAGCTCCTGCATAGGCTATACTTGTTGTTATTCACATATTTGTTTCTAGAAACCTAATAAGCGTTGATTCATGTTTGTGACAGAAACATGAATTAGATCTGATTAATCTGTTTGGTTATTAATTCATGTTGATTTAATCTATGTCATTGCTACCTAATTGCTTTCTTTAATCATATAAAACTCCCTTTTATTTAATTTTTGTTATTTTCTGCATTTTCAACCGATCAAAATTCTGGAATAACCTTATTGGATTTGCTAGTTTAAATATTTTTTGTCCTAGAGTTCGACACCCTCTACAATAATCCTTGTTGTTTAGGAAAGCCGAACAGATTTTACAGTTGTTTACAATTATTTAATTTGTTCGCATGAAAATATTTTTTATTGGTAAATCCTTCGGGTTATATTTTTAATTTTTTATTTACTTATTTTTATTTTTCCTTTTGTTTTCCTCTTATATATATATATAAAATCTTGTTTAATTGATTTCATTTTTATTTTCTTATGTTTTTCATTAAAAAAACACAAAAATATTTTTGTTAGTTCTATTTATATTTATTTCCTTTTGTTTTCCTTCAATTTCTATATTAAAAAAATCCAATTTTGATCGATTTCCTTCTATTTTTCAATTTCCCATCTGATTTCTTACATTTCTTCTTCTACAAGTCTTCCACAATAAAAAAATACATACCAATTTGTACAATTCATTTCCCTATTTACATTTTCTTTCTTCATATAATCACTTTCCCTGTTTGCATTTTTTAAAAAAAAAGTTTATTGCTTTCTTATTTCTTATCTTCTTTCCTCTTATTTATTCAGCCTTGAAGTTTTCTGCACGTCACCTGTTCACACCACCTGAACCATAGATCTGAAATTCATCAACAATCTTTCCTACCTTCTCCTTTCACCACCTACCAAATCCCATCAGCCAACTCTTCACAACCAAAAGGCCACAACACAAACGTCAACACCACACAACTTACACCACCACCCTAAGTTACACATCCACCTCCTATTTCCTGTTCAAGCCACAATTGATGTCGTTGATCCACACTACACTGCCCAATAGTCCACGCATTACCAGATTATCCCCTCAAACACTCTATTCTCTATTGTACAACCTCTACAGCAATCCAGACTTTCCTTCATGCAACCCTACTTCCCAAACCTGTATCACCTTAACCACACAACAATCACCTGCCATCACAAATACCCTAGTTCCATCCACCGTCCAGTCCTCACCAAGCCTAACACCGCCACATCCTTTCCTCAAAACCAGTCCAAAATCCAAGCATAAACAACATCTCAACCTACTCCACTTAACAATAGGAAACGATTCCATTCAACCAACTGTACTGGCCGTCTGAAGGACAACTCCAACACCAATCTGATCCTACACGATCGCTTCTGCACATAAATATTACTCTCAGCATCAAAGTAATCAAAATCGCACAAAACAATACCCTTCTACCTCGCCTGCTTCCGAAAAAACCGCACAACTATCTTCTTCTTCATTACAACACCATCACCACCTAAAATACATCTCCTCTGCTTTGCCAAAACCATCGTCAAATGTCTTCGCCCATCGACCTGAATACTTCACCGCGTCCAAACTTATTTACTGAGCACACACCTTGCCTCAACCCGATCAGATTTCATCGCGCAACCACAAAGCAACTGCAATCTCCCCTTTTCCAAACCACATACCCAATCGCAATCCACATCATACCTGATTTGGAACCAATTTTGAATTAAATCGAAATTAATTTCGATTGAAAGAAAAAAAAGATTCGGGATTTGTCCAGAATCAGAGGAGGCATGCGTGAATTTATTTGGGAAGTTGGATTTTGTCAGAAGCTTGGTATAATTTTTTTCTTTTTTTATAAAAGTGTGGTCCCTGAATTTGGTTCACACATTGGGTGCAGTGTAATGTAATTGTTGTGGAAACTATTTGGACCATCTTGGTTGAATCATAGTGGCTTGGCTCCTTTCTATTTTTGGTTGAGTGTGCTTTGTTTGAGTTGATTTGTTTTCCTTTCTATTTTTCTTTGGTGCATTTCCTTTTATTTGTGTGCGTGGGTTCTCTTTTGGAGTGTACTTTCTTCTTTGTTTGCTTCTTCTTCTTATTATTATTATTATTATTTAGCCTTTTAATTTATTCTGACTTCCTTTGTTTTCAAATCCTTTTCTCTTCTTAAAAAAAAAATCAATTTCTTTGATAGTTCCTTTTGTTAATAAAAAAAATCAATTCCTTTTGTTTTTATTTTTATTTTCACTCATCTTGTTTTCATTTTGTTGTATTTTTAGTTTCATTCTCTTTTTTTAAAAAAAACAAGAGAAATCAAATTCATTAAAGATCGAAAGAGGCAGAATTCAATCAACAAATAGTGAATTCAGAGGTCAACGGTTGGAGCGGTTGCACAATAAGTGGGGTGTGAACGCGCTAGCACTACTCAGTTGCACTGGACGGACTGCCGATCTAAGTGAGAATTTTCTAAACTCTACAGGTGCTCTACTACAAAGAAAAAATTATAGACATTAATTGTAAAAATCTTCTACAGGGGCAACGGCTTGCTTGTAAAATCTTTTAATTTCTGTGATTATTATTGCTGCATCTTTATTCATTCTATTAAGGGAAATACCCCAATTCGCATAAGGTGAGGGATTTCATCACCCTTTCCTTAGCCCACAAATTGCATTTCATCATAGAATCTGACTAATTATAATGGTTAGATGTTGGACTTAAGGGAGTCATGAGCTCATATAGGGATTAATTGTATTCTGATAGTTGATTTATTTAGAACAGATTATTTCTTGATGTCTAGACTACAGCAGAGAAATAACCGTTTATAAATATTACGGAGATTCATAAATATTATATCAGTTGTTACTCTGAAGGACTCTGAAGGTACTTAAACCTTCTACTGCATTGCTAGGGTGATTTCGGGTGCACCGATAACTCTTGTCTGTTAACTACCTGAGAAATCTTTTGTTCTAAGTAATCAAACTTGTCACTATATAATTTTGGGTTAGGAGCTATTAAGGATAGAAAATTTCATTGTAGCTAATTTCTATGTATCTGATTGGTTTGTGAATTGCAATATTTTTTTTTCAAAACACCTCAAAAACAAATCAAAATTATTCAAAAAAGAATGAATAAATGATTGGGTGCACATTGTCGATGTGTCGAACTTTGGTTGACGCCACGCTCTTAACCTTCAAGATAATTACAGCGTTATCAAGGAATTGCAATTCAGCTTGAAATTTTTTATTCATTTTTGCACCAATTATGGGATGGACAATTTAGGACAGAACCGTTATTATTGAAGTTAGGTAAAGTCCTTGGATTTGAAAGACATTAAATATATCATTATTAATTTGCATACATAAGACACTTTGGAATTTGTGGGTAGTATCCGCTGAAAACCCTCATGAGACAAAACTCGTCCTACTAGGGACACCTAGGGTTTAACAGCTTGTTGCATACGCTAAATGCAATAGTGTTTACTACGAAAGTGTGACATATCTTAGTTTAGTTTATTCGAGGACGAATAAAAAGATAAGTGTGCGGGTATTTGATATACACATAAATGTGTATATTTTATCCGCTTATTTATCTTATTTTCCCCTTAAAATAATTGATATTGTGTATTTATAGCTGTGTTTTCATATTGTTTATAAAAAGCATGGTTTAGAGCATTTGATGGATAAAGCATGAAGAATTTGCTTAAAAAGAGCGAAGTTTGAAAATACTAAAGCTTGAAGAGTGTAAAGCTTGAAGAATGGTTGCAAATAGAGTTCAGTTAAGAAGATTTGGCTCAATGATTACTCATGCTGCGTTCATATTGGCTCATTTGCAAGGCCTCTTACTCATGTTGCATTCACATTAGCTCATTTGCAAGGCCACTCACTCTACAGCTGCGTTCACACTGGCTTATGTGTTATTTAGGCTAAATCTTTAGTACCACATTGTGTAATTAGTTAGTTAGTCTTTGTCATATTAGCTATAAATACACTTGTATCTTGTTCATTTAAAAACATATTAGGTTTTATTATGTAATCCTTCTATTGGAATAAAATCATTCTTCTCCCTTTCTCTTTTCTTTTTATTGTAATTTATTTATGTTGTTTATTTTATTTTTCTCTCCTTCTTTAGTTATGTCTAGCTAATCCCCTTTAATTAGGGGGTGATGACGCTGGATTAGATTCAATATGAATCACATAGTCAAAGAGATTAGAACTTCATGTATGTAGATCTAGATCTGAACCAAGGGTTGGATCTAAACCTTCATACTCTGTGTTACAACCCGAACTTTCCCGTGAAGGAAAGAGCGGATACTTTAAGAACAACACACAAAAGAACGCAGACAGAAGATCATTTCATAGCTTATTACAACAATTTCCATCAGAATACAAGAATATACAGAGTATAAATAAATATTACACATTCTAAAATATCAGAGATACAGTACATTACATAGCAGCGGAAAATAATACAATACACAACTAGAAGAGATATACGGATACAGAGCTTTCCGGATATCATCCCAGTTGTAAACCAGGTTCCTGTGAATATAAATCTGCAAAACCAAAACTACTAGTTGCCCGTGTCAAAATAAGGGCACCCAGAGTTTAGGTTAAAACAATAAACTCCAGGTCAGTCATGTGACTGGTGTGAGAACTAAAACAGTTATTAATCTTTATTTTAAAGTTAGGTAAATCAAGGGACCATGCCGTATAACACGGAACGGGTTTCCTCCCAAGAATACCAGTGCATAAAACAACAGCGCAATGCTAAATAAAGAACAATGAAGCTATTATAAGACCCAAGAATACCCAGTTATTAATCTTTATTTTAAAGTTAGCCAAAGAATGCTTGATATGCTAAATTTCATGTTTTATTATTACTATAAGTGTATAGTGTCAAAACAATATCAATCATAAATATCAATCATAGGCGGCATGGGTACCATATATTATGTCGCCATAATAGTTCTACAATTAAAACCGCAAAATCACGCATTTGGAAATTGGATTTCCATCTGCGAAAGAAGGCAAGGGATCGTCCTTACTGAATTCGAGACGCTCTAGCCCGTGTCTCAGGCACGTACTCAGTCAAGCCTTTAGATCGTCAGGGTCGGTCCACCGATGTGAATTAAAATGCCTGAACACTGCGTTTCCCCACCCTATGGGGTGTCAATGAGTCCAATGACTCCATCGGTCCCGGATCGACTGATATATCTGAGGCGCCTCGCAACAGCAACAACCACATAAGTCAAACTCGTTAGGGCATGTAAAACCACTGACGCCACTTCTAGCTAGAAGGAAACGCATGCCCTCCCTGAAGTCCTCTCCCGTTTCTGGTTCACAACCGAGGTGCGAGGCTCGCGAATTAACGCTACACAAAGTTGTGCTACACAGGCTGTGCTTTGATCATCAACCACAAGACTCTGCTTTTCAACAGAAGCCTTGATCATTTGCATCTTAGCATGCCACACAGGCAGACCACTCCATGCCACCGATATCCATCAATCATACAGAATGATATCCAATGTCAGACACACAGTCCATCTACAAGTCCGTTCTGGGTCTGAACGAAACCGGAGGCACCTAGTACCCCGCATATCCATCGATCTCCAAGTACGTCTGGACGATCACTAACAGATTCCCTCCTCTTGGGTGTACGACCCAATCAAGATCATCAGTACTCACCCAAACGATGTGAAGACCTCTGGTCTTGAACCACCGTCTTCATCCTTGACACCACATCGAATCAGTTATTCAGAATGGGATAAACCCAGTCTTTCTGAATAACTCGCGTATATAATAAACAAGTGTTACACAAACACAACATGCGCCTCATTCCAATTTAGAATATTCTTTTATTCAAATATTCTTATACTTTGGGAAATGTTCCCATTAATTTTATCAAAGATAAATTCTTTAAATTTATTCTTTAATCTTAATTTTGAATATCAATTCAAACTAGTCGGGATTAGCAAATCACACCGAAGTAATCATTTATTTTATTTCCCAATCCCAACCTATTATCCCATGAAGCAAAACTGGTCATACTTCATATCTAACACCACGGTGTTATCGGTAAATTCAATTATCATTTCACGTTCAAATCTAATTAAAGATTTAACTATCGCCTGGAGCAAAACTGGTACTACTCCATTCTCGACCATTTCAATCTAATTAATGATTCATTAAAACCCCACGTTGTTTTAGTCTTCACAGAAATCAATATCCTGTCTTTAACTGGGTTAAAGAACCAATGTCATCTAAAACACGGTTCACGAAAAACCCAAAATCACATTCATTAATTATCGGATTAAAGAACAAGTGTTATTTAAAACAATGTTCACGATAAACCCAAAAATCAATTCAAATTCAATTCCAATTAAATACCATTTAATTGGTACACTTCATTAAATCTAAATAAAAAGATTTAATCTTTTTCTCAACTAGGTTTAAGGACAGTGTTAATGAAGACACCATTCACGACAAACCCAAATCACATTTGATATTTAATACAAGGCTCTGAATAGAAAATATATCGGCTTATATTCAATATCAAATTCTACGACCAACAAATATCGTATTTGAAATAACGATATAAATATATCTTTCAAATTCCCATAACAATATTTGTATCATCACGAAATCCAACATCGAAATATCCCAAAGACAATTTCGACTCAAATCCATTCCAATTCAATTATTTGAAATTCTGGTTACTTTTAAAACCATTTCAAATCCACTTTATTTATTTTAAAAAATAAATAGAATTATAATTCTAGTTCAAAACTAGTTCATTTCGATAAAAATCTATTTTTATCTTTTCAAATATGGAATTTTTCATCCCAATTCTTCACAAATCATTTCTTATGATTTTACACAAATTATTACTATTTTTAATAATTCTATCAAGGACCGTACAGTAGATTTCCATCAACGGCCATCGAACTGCACTTACAATGACCTTTTCCAAATTTGATTTGGACATAATTCCAAATCCAACCGTTAGATTTCTAATTTCTAATATTCTTAGAAATCTCTTTTCGATATGAACCCAACGGTTCCGGTTTTAGGAGAATCCGACGGTCGGATCTCCCGTAATATCCATTCGAAGCCAATGGTCGAAATTCGTGAACTACCGCGGCGCGGCGCGTTCTATTCAGGCCAATATAATATATATATATATATATATATATATATATATTATATATTTCATCGATTTCCTTTCAAAACTTATTTTATAAATCGTTTTAAGTTCGTTTTCAAAACGATTACAACTTCATATTCAATTTCTATTGAAAATTGAATATTCCACATCATCGATATATTTTGAAATCACTTTCTTTTCTATATTCATTATAAAAATGAATAAAATCAATATAAATATCGTTCACGCCAAAATGGCGTCAATCTAATCAACATGGCTTTTATATATATTTTAACAACTTCGTTATTCTATTCGACAAATGAATATTTTCTTCAACACATGAATTTTCATTTTTCTATTCAACACATTAATATTTATTTTTCTATTCAACACATGAATATATATTTCTTATTTTCCAAATAGTAATGAGGCCCAATCAATTACCATATAACGTTAATTATATGGATTCCCTACAACACATGTGTATAACAGTAATGATAAATTATCAACCATCAACCAGAGTGCACCACACAACTGCCTAAACATTAAATATAAATAATTAACGCTTACACAGTCTGTCAATCCATCGATTGACATACAACTAGACAATCGGGATTAGTGTACGTCAAATATCATCCCAATACCCGTGTGGGGTTTCAAATCAACAAACACAGATTTTATTTGTGCAGTTGGGCGATGTGTAAAGTTTATCGTCCCAATCAATATCAGTCAAATCAGTGAATATAAACAAATCGTCTGATTTGTTTATAAATATTTATTTTATATATATGTTAAAAATCATATTTTTAACTATAAAATATTTTATTTCATTCACCATTACACAATCAAATTTCACTACACTATAATAAAACAAACAAGTCATCCATTGTCTGTGGATGACGGGTGTCGGGTGCTACTAAACACCGTCTGCATCCTAGTATATATTTCAAACTAGAAATAGAAATAAAAGCGAGGAGTTCTCACCTTGGGTTCCACTCCGCCATATTATATTTCTGAACGGTTCGGGTTTCGTTTTGATTTCCGTCGATACCATCGCTATCTTTTCCTGCAACTTCCTATATAAAAAACATATTTATATAATGATGTTTATATAAAAATTATATTTTTACATCGCTACTTGCCCAATAAAAATCACATTTTATATCGCTAATATATATATATATAAAAATCGAATTTTTATAATGCTATGTTTATTATAAAAATCATATTTTTATAACGAGGTTCTTCATAATAAAAATCACATCTTTTTACCGCTACTGCATAATATAAAAATATCCTTTTTATTACACGACTTGTATAATAAAGATTATATTTTTATAACGGTGTCTATAGTATAAAGATCATATTTTTATATCGTTATAATATATATAAAAAAATCATGTCCTTACATATTTAAAAATCTCAGCTTTTCATCGTTAAAAATCTTAACTTTATGGCATTGTTCATATTCTACAAACATTTCATATAGAAAATTCTATTTTGAAACAAATGCTATCATATTAAAAATCGGCTTTTTATAAATTCTAATTTTCTTTTATTTACTAGATTAACAAAAATCGGATTTGAAACAATGCTTTAATATATATAGATAAGAAAAAAAACAAATCAATAGAAGACTTATAGTGACCAACGTTGAACTGAGGAAAAGGGAGGGGAAAATGGCGCGAAGGAGGCACTGGTGGGTGGTTAGGTGGGCGGCGGAGGTGTCAAATCGGTGGTGGCAGCGCTGTTTTACGTTAAAGGGGGTTTGGGTTTCGGGTTCGCGAGATGGAGCTCGCGTTGGTCAGAGGAGGAATCGAGGAAGGGAGGGTGGCGCTCTAAGGTAGGGCGGCGGTGATCAGAAGGGGGGTAGCGTGGATTTCCGCTTCGATTTGTGGGGGAAATGGGGGGTGCGAGCGAGGCTAAACGAAGAAGGAGGAGTCGAGGATGGCCAGCATGGTGGAGCGCCAGAGGTTGGGGGCTGGGCTGTGGAAGAGGGGGTGCGGCGACGCCATCAATGGAGAGTGACAGTGGTTTCTTAGGTTTTTTTTTCTTTTTTAAAATCGATTTTAAAACTGAAGAGAGAGGGGAAGGATAAGGGGGGCTTTATAATATATATATATATATATTTAATTATTTTTAAACCCCATATAGTTAACTTTTCATTCGAATCTCAAATCGAGCCTAACGACTGTCGTCCTCAGTTAGTTACCCCCATTCCGAACACAATGAGATATATTACATAGGCCAATTCGACCGTTACGATCAGTTTCCGTCAAAATCAAAATATAAATTTGTGTATATATATATATATATTGATTTTGAACGCACATTTCAATTTACTGGGGACATATACGGATCCCAAAAATTACAGAAAAATTATTTCTAGCTTCGTATTGACGATATGGTCCTAACAAAACTAATTTCGTAAAATTCCGAGACCGTTTGAAAAATGGCCAATTTCCGGTTGATCGAAATTGACTGAAATTGGTCAAACGCATTTTACTTCGCCACGCTCACATAATGATTTGAAAAATTACGAATTTTGGAATCTAGAAATAACTTGACATCACGGACCCAACAAAAGTGGTTTCATCGAAAACCGAGGTCGTTTGCAAAATTCCCATTTTTAAGGGCCAGAATTCCATAGTGACTATTTTGAAATTTCAACTGGACGTAACTTTTTATCCCCGCTATGAAATTTCAATTTTTCGGATTCGTTGGAAAGATATCTTCAATTAGATTCTAATATTTTTGGTTTCGCTAAAATTCAGTTTATTTTGAATCCTGTACATTCATTTGAACTTTGAAATCGAATTTTCGAACTACCGCGCCATTTTCAATTCCTTTTATATTTAAAAATAAATATTTATATTCTAACGATGATCTATATAACTATATAGTTCTAATTCTATTCAAAATAAATTTCTTGTCATTTGTATTTAAAATAATTCATTTTAAATATTCAAAATTCACTAAAATTGCCAAAATAAAAAATTTAAATTGGCTCGGATTTCCGGGTTATTACAATCTCCCCAATTTAAAACTTTTTGTCCCCGAAAAGGAACAAAGCCGAAAGTTGTTTAACTAATCAACACAACTTTCATTATTTCCATTGCGGCTTAAGTTCTTCAACTTTTCAGTTTCTAAGAACTTTTCAAATTTTTAAAAAATTTGGCTAACACCCTAATTTTTCGAAAAATTTCGCCATAACCTCCCCTGCACCGGGGACTTCGGGATATTTCAAATAGCCTCCCATGGCCCTCATCAACCCATAAAGAAAAAGAAACATCCAAGCGACTGGCCAATCATCTCATAAAATCATCAAAAACCCAATAAATTCGTAAACATGTACCTATTTGTTGGGCAAACAAATTTATTCTTCTGCTCTAGCCTCCTTGCTATGACCTGTTCAATGTAAGCACATGTATATGCATGCAAATGCGACTAATTTTCAATACAATTCAATATTTGATCAATTTGGTTATATGATTCAACATTTAATTAATCAAACAATAATCAAACAACACAACCATCAATCAATTAGTTGATTAACGTTTCAAATTCATAACTTTGATATATAGTCAAAAAATCACATTTTTGATGCCAAATCACAATAATAAGCCCTATCTAGTTTTGGTTCTCACACCAGTCTAATGGAAACATATAGAAATCCCACATTCGTCACTCGAATATATATCCACTGATGATGCAGCTGCTATCATCAGTGTCATCTCCGGGCGACTAGAGTGTGATTCTATATCCATCCAGTATATTGGAGGCTTTCAATACACGTGGATCAAACGTATATTAAAATCTCTATATACCTGATAGTCCATTTCAATATAAATAAATATTCAAATATGAATAATTGAATTAATTTTTCAAAACAAAACTTGTTTTCACTTTTATTTCAAAAATACTACCCTTCACACTCGTTCTAGGATACTACTGATCCTATCTCTAACGAGTCATTCCCACTGGATATTACTAATCCAATCTCTGATGAATTCTTTCTTTTGGTTCTAACGTGTCTTGTTCTCCGAGCTCTGTAAACCAAAGCTCAGATACCAAGCTGTTACAACCCGAACTTCCCCATGAAGGAAAGAGCGGATACTCTGAGAACAACACACAAAAGAATGCAGACAGAAGAACATTTCATTGCTTATTACAACAATTTCCATCAGAATACAAGAATATACAGAGTATAAATAAATATTACACATTCTAAAATAGCAGAGATTACAATACATTACATAGCAGTGGAAAATAATACAATACACAACTAGAAGAGATATACGGATATAGAGCTTTCCGGATATCATCCCAGCTGTAAACTAGGTTCCTGTGAATATAAATCTGCAAAACCAAAACTACTAGCTGCCCGTGTCAAAATAAGGGCACCCAGAGTTTAGGTTAAAACAATAAACTCCAGGTCAGTCATGTGACTGGTGTGAGAACTAAAACAGTTATTAATCTTTATTTTATAGTTAGGTAAATCAAGGGACCACGCCGTATAACATGGAATGGGTTTCCTCCCAAGAATACCAGTGCATAAAACAACAGCGCAATGCTAAATAAAGAACAATGAAGCTATTAAAAGACCCAGGTCCCATCACACAATGCAACACAAGCCGGAGGATAGGGTTCTACCTTATAATAGCCAAAGAATGCTTGATACGCTAAATTTCATGTTTTATTATTACTATAAGTGTATAGTGTCAAAATAATTTCAATCATAAATATCAATCATAGGCGGTATGGGTACCATATATCATGTCGCCATACTAGTTCTATAATTAAAACCGCAAAATCACGTATTTAGAAATTGGATTTCCGTCTGTGAACCAAGGCAAGGGATCGTCCTTACCGAATTCGAGACGCTCTAGCCTGTGTCACAGGCAAGTACTCAGTCAAGCCTTTATATCGTCAGGGCCGGTCCACCGATGTGGATTAAAATGCCTGAACACTGCGTTTCCCCACCCTATGGGGTGTCAATGAGTCCAATGACTCCATCGGTCCCGGATCAACCGATATATCCGAGGCGCCTCGCAACAGCAACAACCACATAAGTCAAACTCGTCAGGGCGTGTAAAACCACTGACGCCACTTCTAGCTAGAAGGAAACGCATGCCCTCCCTGAAGTCCTCTCCCGTTTCTGGTTCACAACCGGGGTGTGAGGCTCGCGAATTAACGCTACACAAAGCTATGCCATACAGGCTGTGCTTTGATCATCAACCACAAGACTCTGCTTTTCAACAGAATCCTTGATCATTTTCATCTTAGCATGCCACACAGGAAGACCACTCCATGCCACCGATATCCATCAATCACACAGAATGATATCCAATGTCAGACACACCGTCCATCTACAAGTTTGTTCTGGGTCTGAACGAAACCGGAGGCACCTAGTACCCCGCATATCCATCGATCTCCAAGTACGTCTGGACGATCACTAACTGATTCCCTCCTCTTGGGTGTATGGCCCAATCAAGATCATCAGTAATCACCCAAACGACATGAAGACCTCCGGTCTTCAACCACCGTCTTCGTCCTCGACACCACGTCGAATCAGTTATGCAGAATGGGATAAAACCGGTCTTTCTGAATAGCTCGCGTATATAATAAATAAGTGTTATACAAACACAACATACGCCTCATTCCAATTTAGAATATTGTTTTATTCAAAAATTCTTATAATTTGGGAAAGGTTCCCATTAATTTTATCAAAGATAAATTCTTTAAATTTATTCTTTAATCTTCTTTTGAATATCAATTCAAACTAGTCGGGATTAGCGAACCACACTGAAGTAATCATTTATTTTATTTCCCAATCCCAACCTATTATCCCATGAAGTAAAACTGGTCATACTTCATATCTAACACCACAGTGTTATCGGAAAATTCAATTACCATTTCACGTTCAAATCTAATTAAAGATTTAACTATCGCCTGGAGCAAAACTGGTAATACTCCATTCTCTACCATTTCAATCTAATTAAAGATTCATTAAAACCCTACTTAGTTTTAATCTTCACATAAATCAATATCCTGTCTTTAATTGGGTTAAAGAACCAATGTCATCTAAAACACGGTTCACGAAAAAACCAAAATCACATTCATTAATTATCAGATTAAAGAACAAGTGTTATTTAAAACAATGTTCACGATAAACCCAAAAATCAATTCAAATTCAATTCCAATTAAATACCATTTAATTGGTACACTTCATTAAATCTAAATAAAAAGATTTAATCTTTTTCTCAACTGGGTTTAAGGACAGTGTTAATGAAGGCACCATTCACGACAAACCCAAACCACCTTTGATATTAAATACAAGTCACTGAATAGAAATTATATCGGCTTATATTCAGTATCAAATTCTACGACCAATAAATATCGTATTTGAAATAACGATATAAATATATCTTTCAAATTCCCATAACAATATCTGTATCATCATGAAATCCAACATCGAAATATCCCAAAGACAATTTCGATTCAAATCCATTCCAATTCAATTATTGGAAATTCTGGTTACTTTTAAAGCCATTTCAAATCCACTTTATTTATTTTAAAAACAAATAGAATTATAATTCTAGTTCAAAACTAGTTCATTTCGATAAAAAACTATTTTTATCTTTTCAAATATGGAATTTTTCTTCCCAATTCTTCACAAAACATTTCTTATGATTTTACACAAATTATTACTATTTTTAATAATTTTATCAAGGCCCGTACAGTAGATTTCCATCAACGACCATCGAACTGCACTTACTGCGACCTTTTCCAAGTTTGATTTGGACATAATTCCAAATCCAACTGTTAGATTTCTAATTTCTAATATTCATTAGAAAGCTATTTTCGATACGAACCCAACGGTTCTGGTTTTAGGAGAATCCGACAGTCGGATCTCCCGTAATATCCATTCGAAGCCAATGGTCGAAATTCGCGAACTGCCGCGGCGCGGCGCGTACTATTCTGGCCATTATATATATTATATATATATATATACATATATTATATATTTCGTCGATTTCCTTTCAAAACGTATCTTAAAAATCGTTTTAAATTCGTTTTCAAAACGATTTCAACTTCATATTCAATTTCTAATCAAAATTGAATATTCCACATCATCGATATACAAATGATAATATTTTCGAAACGTTATATTTTGAAATCATTTTCTTCTCTATATTCATTATAAAAATGAATAAAATCGATATAAATATCGTTCGTGTCAAAATGGCATCAATCTAATCAACACGGCTTTTATATATACTTTAACAACTTCGTTATTCTATTCAACAAATGAATATTTTCTTCAACACATGAATTTTCATTTTTCTATTCAACACATGAATATTTATTTTTCTATTCAACACATGAATATAAATTTCCTATTTTCCAAACTGGAATGAGGCCCAATCAATTATCATATAACGTTAATTATATGGCTTCCCTACAACACATGTATATAACAACAACGATAAATTATCAACCATCATCCAGAGTGCACCACACAACTGCCTAAGCATTAAATATAAATAATTAACGCTTACACAGTCTGTCAATCCATCGATTGAAACACAACTAGACAATCGGGATTAGTGTACGTCAAATATCATCCCAATACCCATGTGGGGTTTCAAATTAACAAACATAGATTTTATTTGTGTAGTTGGGCGATGTGTAAAATTTATCGTCCCAATCAATATCAGTCAAATCAGTGTATATAAAAAAATTGTCCAATTTGTTTATAAATATTTATTTTATATATACGTTAAAAATCATATTTTAACTATAAAATATTTTATTTCATTCACCATCACACAATCAAATTTCACTACACAACAATCAAACAAACAAGTCATCCATGGTCTGTGGACGACGGGTGTCAGGTGCTACTAAACACCGTCTGCATCCTAGTATATATTTCAAACTAGAAATAGAAATAAAAGTGAGGAGTTCTCACCTTGGGGTTCCACTCCGCCATATTATATTTCTGAACGGTTCGGGTTTTGTTTTGATTTCCGTCGATACCATCGCTATTTTTTCCTGCTACTTCCTATATAAAATTCATATTTTTATAACAATGTTTATATAAAAATTATATTTTTACAACGCTACTTGCCGAATAAAAATCACATTTTATATCGCTAATATATATATATATATAAATCAAATTTTTATAATGCTATGTTTATTATAAAAATCATATTTTTATAACGAGGTTCTTCATAATAAAAATCACATCTTTTTACCGCTACTGCATAATATAAAAATATCCTTTTTATTACACGACTTGTATAATAAAGATTATATTTTTATAACGGTGTCTATAGTATAAAGATCATATTTTTACATCGTTATAATATATATAAAAAAAATCATGTCCTTACATATTTAAAAATCTCAGCTTTTCATCGTTAAAAATCTTAACTTTATGGCATTGTTCATATTCTACAAACATTTCATATAGAAAATTCGATTTTGAAACAAATGCTATCATATTAAAAATCGGCTTTTTATAAATTCTAATTTTCTTTTATTTACTAGATTAACTAAAATCGGATTTGAAACAATGTTTTGATATGTATAGATAAGAAAAAAACAAATCAATAGAAGACTTACAGTGACCAACGTTGAACTGAGGAAAAGGAAGGGGGAAATGGCGCGAAGGAGGCACTGGTGGGTGGTTAGGTGGACGGCGGAGGTGTCAAATCGGTGGTGGCGGCGCTATTTTATGTTAAAGGGGGTTTGGGTTTCGGGTTCGCGAGATGGAGCTCGCGTTGGTCAGAGGAGGAATCGAGGAAGGGAGGGTGGCGCTCTGAGGTAGGGCGGTGGTGGTCAGAAGGGGGGTGGCGTGGATTGCCGCTTCGATTTGGGGGCAAATGGGGGGTGCGAGCGAGGCTAAACGGAGAGAGAGGAGTCGGGGATGGCCAGCATGGTGGAGCGCCGGAGGTTGGGGGCTGGGCGGTGGAAGAGGGGGTGCGGCGACGCCGTCGATGGAGAGCAACGGTGATTTCTTAGGGTTTTTTTTCTTTTTTAAAATCAATTTTAAAACTGAAGAGAGAGGGGAAGGATAAGGGGGGCTTTATAATATATATATATATATTTAATTACTTTTAAACCCCATATAGTTGACTTTTCATTCGAATCTCAAATCGAGCCCAACGACTGTCGTCCCTAGCTAATTACCCCCCATTCCGAACACAATGGGATATATTACATAGGCCAATTCGACCATTACGACCAGTTTCTGTCAAAATCAACATATAAATCTATATATTGATTTTGAACGCACATTTCAATTTACTGGGGCCACATACGGATCCCAAAAATTACAGAAAAAATATTTCTAGCTTTGTATCGATGATATGGTCCTAACAAAACTAATTTCGTCAAATTCCGAGACCGTTTGAAAAATGGCCAATTTCCGGTCGATCGAAATTGACTGAAACTGGTCAAACGTGTTTTACTTCGCCACGCTCACATATTGAGTCGAAAAATTACGAATTTTGGAATCTAGCAATAACTTGACATCACGGACCCAACAAAAGTGGTTTCGTCAAAAACCGAGGTCGTTTGCAAAATTCTCATTTTTAAGGGCCAGAATTCCATAGCGACTATTCTGAAATTTCAACTGGACGTAAATTTTTTATCCCCACTATGAAATTTCAATTTTTTGGATTCGTTGGAAAGATATCTTCAATTAGATTCTAATATTTTTGGTTTCGCTAAAATTCAGTTTATTTTGAATCCTGTACATTCATTTGAACTTTGAAATCGAATTTTCGAACTACCGCGCCATTTTCAATTCCTTTTATATTTAAAAATAAATATTTATATTCTAACGACTATCTATATAACTATATACGTTCTAATTCTATTCAAAATAAATTTCTCGTCGTTTTTATTTAAAATAATTCATTTTAAATATTCAAAATTCACTAAAATTGCCAAAATAAAAATTTTAAATTGCCTCGGATTTCCGGGTTATTACACTCTGTGTCGTTTAAGAGCTATGCTCCTTCACAGGGTATATTCGAGTTCAATCTAACGTTTATCAAATTTAGATCTAACATTTAGGGTTTTAGAAATAATAGTGAATCTGTCCTGATAGCCTATGGTTGTTTAAGACCTTAGCTCCTGTATAGGTTATCCTTGTTGTTATTCACATATTTGTTTCTAGAAACCTAGTAAGCGTTGATTCATGTTTGTGATTGAAACATGAAATAGATCTGATTAATCTGTTTGATTATTAATTCATGTTAATTTAATCTATGTCATTGATCCCTAGTTGCTTTCTTTAATCATATAAAACTCTCTTTTATTTAATTTCTGTTATTTTCTGCATTTTCAACTGATCCAAATTCTGGAATAACTTGATTTGATTTACTGGTTTAAATATTTTTAGTCCTAGAGTTCGACACCCTCTACAAAATTCCGTGTTGTTTAGGAAAGCCGAACAGATTTTATAGTTGTTTCCAATTGTTTAATTTGTTTGCAAACACGCATCCTAGGGGATGCGATATCGTTGCATCGGTAGGATGCGATATAGAGAAGTAGTGCTTTGAGGCGCTGCGAAGGAGGTGAGGCGATGCGATGGAGGTGAGGCGATACGATTGATGCGATCCATGTGATGCATGATGCGGGTGTGAGGTGACGTGGAGAGAGGCGAGGCATGTGATGCAATGAAGCCATGTGTCGCGAGGCAGAGTGATGCGAGCTAGTATAGTATGATGCGATATTCTCATTTTGAGGAGTTGTGAGGCTGTCGCTTGCTCGATTCTTTCTGGACTTGAATTTTCAATGTTTTGGCGACACTTCGAGCTTTAGTACCACGCGATGGGTCGAGTGGGTCTTGAATACTTTTAGGAACCGGACTAAAACGCCAGTTAACATTATTGAAGAGGAACATAACAAGGAAAAATGGATTCAAAGGAGTGGGGGTTTCAGAAAAAAATTAAAATTTATATTTCAAAATACGCTATATCAAGAGTGATTCTGGATGATGTACTCATTCTAGTGTGTTTACACTCTATCTTTAATGAGTTTAAGCCCCATAAGCTAAGGTTTCTACTAAACCAAAGCTTTGATACAACATATAACGTCCTACTATTTCGAACCATTGAAGTCGATAATAAAACCAACTCGAATCATTCAGAGCAACAGATTGTAATTGCTATGGGGTTTAACAGAATCAAAACACAACATCATAGACATAGAATTATACAATATCTCATAGTGGAATAAATTAATATAGTACATCAGGGTTCCCAAATTGAACGCAGCGGAAGGCTAATACATAAAATGAGAAACATAAGTTGAATCTTCAGTTTGTTAGATGCAATATAAAGATGTAATACTCGGTCTGACCTAAACATGATGCAAAACAAAACAAACAGATTAGGAATAATATTCTCATCTAATAAATTAACTCAAGAGAAATGTTTACAGAAGTGCATAATAACATAAATGATATGAAATTTCCATCCCTATGGATCATGGAAATTTTACATACATATCAGATTTATTCAATACGCTACTTTACTTATATGTTGATTCAAATCATATATTAAATAAATTCTTCTCACATTTATTTATTTAATGTCTATATCATACCTTTATATTCACTTTAATCCAACTCGATATATTTTATTACAACAATTAACTCAAATTCAAACTTCAAATATATTTTGACATTTATTTATCTTAAAGAATCCCAGTTATTTAATTTTATCCAAGTCAAATTATTGAGCTTACTTCAAAGAGAATCATACGTTCCCACTTATCATGGCTTAATATGGTTATAATGCTGAATTCGTATCCACTCAATATATTTATACATATTTTCGAAATCCATTTGACTTAATTTCTTAACTTTCATTAGAATTATATCATTTAATTTAATTCCACATTTATAATTTCAAGTATCATTTGAAATTGATTTAACTTAAAGCAATTCAACTCATATACATGTAATTTTTATTTCATTAGTCAATTTATATATTCTTAAAATTGTCGTATCTTAAATCAATTTAACAATGAACTTAATAAACTTTTAACTTAACTTACTATTAGTTTTCAGTATATTAAAGTTATGGAATTCAAATATTATTTTAAAGTTATAAAATTTAATCTTTATATGTAATTAAGATTTTTGAGGTAAATTTACATGAAAATTAAATATTTTATCTATTAAGTATTATTAAAGTCTGAGTTCTAATAAAAAAATTAATTCAAATATTTCAAAAATCAGTTTCAATTTCAATTCCACAAATCTGTACAATCGTTCGAGTGTGTATCATTTCAATCTGTAGTGATTTTTCCTAAACCTACAGGACCTTGCAGTGTGAGAATAAAAAAAATACAACATTTCAGGTATCACATATCAATCGGAATATATTAAACAACTACATATAGATTTTTCGTATCATATATGTTGTTCATGTGCATGTCACATGTGAACCTATTACATAATAATATTCGTAAAATTTCTAAATCAATCCATACAATTCATATGTGATTTTAAAAGTGTTAATTTACTTAATGCAAGTACTAGTCTTGAGTGATTAAACTCACTTTGATTTGAATTGTTGTCTAAGCGATTACATTTTAAACTAAAACCAAACAAGTGTTCGACAAGATGAACGAAGATTAATTCTGAACACGCATGAGTTATCTGTTGAATTTATTTACAAGTAATCGATATAATCAAACTGACAAAAAACTTTAACTACTTTTATTAAAAGTTTAATTACCCAAACAAGCTTATTTCCTCTCCCTACTCTCCTCAAACACGAAGGCTTCCTTCGCTTATCTTTCCTCATTCATGACAAAATCTAATGCAAATCTCTCAAAGAAATGCCCTTCGCTTGCTTTCTGAACCCATACCCTCAACTCCAAGCTCGGTTCCCTCATCACCAGTATGTTCTCGGCTCCTGACCCACGTCCCTATAGCACATGTGGCCTTCGTTAGAGCATAAATCCACTAAACAAAACCAACGTGTTTGCTTCCATTCCACTACCTCATGTTAAATTCCCGATTTGAAAAAACAAGCCAAGAATGAAAAAACCACATATACTAGCTTCCTCCTAAACTGGCGAACATCACTCGAATGGCATGACAAAGATATGCCAGCCCAGATGAACACGAGAGGAATCAGAGGTAGTCGCATGCAGGTGGTTGTGATTTAGAGAGGAGTTTGATGATTTTGTCTTTATTTATTGTTGTTGGTTTTTATTCTCTTATTTCTTTTAACGAAAGGAATCTGAATTTGTAAAGGAAAAAGGGGAAGAAAGAGAGAAGTATACGCGTGTTTAAAATGCTTTGACCATCGCACATATGTTATATGTGTTATATTTTTTCTCTTTCCCTATTACATAATGTTCCTATATTTAGTTAAATTTCGTCAAGCGTTTCAAGCTCATATGGACATATAGATTGTCAGTTTTTCATGAAACTTGAGATTTTATAATAATTCACCATTCCAGATCCGATGAAACTGGTTTTGTCAAATTCCAAGATAATTTGCAAAAATGATATTGTCTATGATAAAATATTAATTTTAATACAGTTTAACTATTGATTCAAATCCAACTATTTATTATTGTTAATAAATTTATGAAATGGATTTTTAACCAATGTTAATTAACTAAATGGAGTTAATTGTGATTATTAAATCATTTATAATTAATACTTAATCATTAATTCAAAGTTCACTTAACCATATTTATTTAAAATGTTAGAATTTGCAAGTTGTTACAGAAAGTTGGTTAAGAGCTTAATTGGGCATGCTTGAAATTATGACCACAACTTTTGGGTGGTTAGAATTAATCTGTAGGCCAGCTTCTCAATAATTGGGAAATAGGTTTCAGTAACTTTTAGCCTTCATCTTACATATTAGATGGGAAGCTGGGTTTTATTGTCTTCTCATATTAAAATTAAGCTAACAGCATGTTCCGAAACTGCCATATACAGATATAAGGTTTCCTCATCTCTCAGACTGGATATTATATGGGGGTTTTCCGAAATGATACTTTAATTCTTGGAATAGCCTTCGGCATTCTTATCCCCACTCAAAATTCATTTTCTTTTTAATCACATCGAAGAATAGCACACAGTTATCAATGGCCTTAGAAATAGACCTACTTACAATCGTCAATTTTTCGTTTTGGCTCCTTACATCTTTACTTGTTTTGGATTTGTTTATTTCTCTTATTTCCTTTATTTATGCGGTACTAGCTTCTATTCCTCATTCACTGGTAATTTAACCTAAGAACTTCCCTGAGTGGACTCAAGTGGCAATTTTGAGGGTTTAGCTTCATTTAGTACTTTCGCATTACTTTGGACATCTCTTCTATATTCTTTAAATGACCTTTAACCTTTCATGATTTATGCAACGACCCGGAAAATCTGAACCAATTTAAAAATTTTAAATTGGCTATTTTGGTGGATTTTAAATATTTTAAATAATAACGACGAAAAGTAAGTTTGAATCGACGTTTGAAAATAAATATAATTAATTCTAATTATAAACAAGGCCTGAAATGGCGCGGTAGTTTCAAAATTTGAATTCAAACTTTGACTGACTATACCGGGTGCAAAACAAAACGGATTTGAGTGAAACCAAAAATATTTAAATCTTTTAGTGAATATCTTTCTAACGAATCTGAAAAATCGAAGTTTCGTAGCGGGAAGCAAAAGTTATGGCCAAATGAATTTTCAGAAAGGTCGCTATAGAGTTTATATAGCCCGTGAAAATGGCCATTTTGCAAACTGCCTCAGAATTCGACGAAACCAGTTTTGTTGGATCCGGGATGTCAAATTATTGCTATGTTTCAAATTTCATAAATTTTGAAGCTAGTATGTGAGCGTGGCAAAGGAAAACGTGTTTTGGTCAATTACAGTTAAATTGGATCGACAAGAAATGGGTCATTTTTCAAACGGTCTCAGAATTCGACAAAACTAGTTTTGTTGGGACCGTATCATCAAAACATAGCTAAATTTATTTTTTGGGAATTTTTAGAATCAGTATGTGGCCCCGGCAAATTGAAATGTACGTTCAAATCAAATATTGAATGTTTTATATTTTAATTTGAAGGAAAACTGACTGAAACAGTCGAATGGGTCTACGAAACATATCCGAATGTGTTCAGAATGGGGGTAAAACGCTGGGGACGACGGTCGTTGGGTTTGAATTGGTGTTCGTAAGAGATAAGGGGTATTTTTGGATTTTTAAAAATTTATAAATATAAAAAAATTATCTCATTTGTCCACATCAGCCCTTCTCTCTCTCCGCACCCCCGATCGACGACGGAAGCCCTCCCATCTTTCCCGTTCATTTTCTGATCAATCCATGCATCAAAATCAAACACTCCGGTTGGGAAATTTGTAGAGCTCCTCGAGATCTTTAAATCCATACCAGGGTTCGAATTTTTCGTTGAGTATCGGGGGAGATCTCAGGCTCGAAAGTCGAGCTGTTCAACGCGTCGTCGCCGCCGCAATTCGCCACCGGAGTCCACCGCTCCACCGCGCGCGGGTGCGCCTCTCCAAGCTCTTCGTCGTTGCGAAGGCCGATCGTCGAATCACTGCGAGATTGGATCGAAATTCCTAAACCTAGTTTTGAACATTTCAAAAAGGTAACGGTTTAAATTATTTTAAACTATATTATAGCAGTTTAAAGCGCTACGGTTTTTGATTTCACTGTAAGAATCATATCTTTTTCGTTTGTTGACGAAATTCAGTGAAACAAGAGACAGTGGACTCGTGTGGACGTCTTCTACATTCTAGATGAGACCGCATATTTTTCAGAGCCCTCTGCTATTTTTGGTGGAGTGGAACCCAATGTGAGATTTCTGAATTATAAACGATATGCAAAACGACGATGTATAAATTATATAGTCGATGTATGAGTTATATAAGCGTTGTACACCTCATGTATAAGCGTTGTATAAGTTGTACGTTCGATGCATAAGTTATATATGTGTTGTAAAAATTATATATGTGTTGAATAGAAGTGAAATTTACTGATATAAATATATATATATATAAATATACATATATATATATATACATGCCCCTCGTCCACAAACCATGGACGATATTTATTGGTTGTGATTGGTGTGAAAATTGGTTGATAGTGAATGATTGATTAGAATTGTTTGTGGTTGAAATTGATTGATTGTGGTTGAAAAATACCCGTTTATGGTTGAGAATTATTTGGTTGAAACCATATAGGATTAGTTTGTGGAAATGAAAAAAATATACATGCCGCCTGCGTGCGAACTAGATGCATGAAATCCCCATTGTCAAAAGCTGCGAGGCTTTAAGGCAGAGCGAGGAGCCGTACTAGGGACGGCCCCGGTTTTAACTACCCTGCCATTATGCTGCCGAAATTTTGAATAATATTCATGTGTTAGAATTATTTTCATGTGTTGAAACTATATTCGTGTGTTGAATAGAAAACATTCGTGTGTTGAATAGAAATTCATTCGTTGAATAGAAATTCATGTGTTGAATGGTATTCGTGTTTAAAATAAACTGCTTTAACAATAAAAATCACATTTTTGTTATATATATACGAACTATAGAAAACCTTCATGTGTTGAATAGAAATTCATTCGTTGAATAGATATTCCTGTGTTGAATGGTATTTGTGTTTTAAATAAATTGTTTTATAATGAAAATCCCATTTTTATCATCTATATGAACTATATAAAATAGTCGTGTTTTGAAATGAATTGTTTTATAATAAAAATCATATTTTTATCACCTATATGAACTATATAAAATAGTCGTGTTTTGAAATAAATTGTTTTGCAATAAAAATCACATTTTTACTATATACATGAATCGTTAAAAATAGTGAAGTGTCGGAATAAATGTCTTTTGGATAACAATATCATTTTTATCAAATGTATGAAAAAAATGGTTTTGAAATCGAAGAACCGGTTATATTTATTTATATATATATATATATAATTAAAATATATCGAATAACGAAGCTGCAGTTCGTGTTTTGAAACCGTGATTTCAAACGATCAGTGCGGGAGATCCGACCATCGGATTTTCCCGAAATCAAAACCTTTGGGTTCGCTTTGGAAATATCTTTCCAACGACACCAACTTTGTAAAGATCCAACGGTTGGATTGTCTGGAATGTTTAAATCAAATCTAAAGAAAAACAGCGCCAGAATCGATTATATATATATATATAATTAAATTAAATCGAATAACGACGCTGCAGTTCGTATTTTGAAATTGAAACTTCAAACGAGTGTACCGGGAGATCCGACCGTCGGATTTTCCCAAAACTGGAACCGTTGGATTCGTTTTGAAAAGATCTTTCTAATGATATAAAATTTGTGAAGATCCAATGGTTAGATTTTCAAATATGTGTAAATCAAATCTGAAGAAAAACAGCGCCACGGCCGCGTTATGGACCGAAGCGTCGTTTGAATGAATTGGCTATAAATAAATAAATAAAAATAGCGATAAATCGTTATAAAAGATTATAAACGATATGGAATGGAAATAAACCGAATTTACCTGATTTATTGAATATTTGATGGTTGAATGTGAAAATTATAAACTAACTGGAGGTTAGCTAAGTAGGATGGTTTCCTGGGTTTTGATCTGATGTTGGTTTCGGCCTTCAGGGTTAATATCTGGGAAATCGTTCTCTTACTAATTTACGGTTAGTGAATAACGAATTGGAATGAAGCGTATGTTGTGTTTGTGTAGCACTTGCTTAGACAGACCGAGTTTATCCCATTCTGAATAATTGAATCGACGATAAGAAGTCGAAGATGAAGACGGTGGTTGAAGATTGGAGATCTTCACCTCGGTTGGATGGTAACTGATGTCTTGATTGGGAGGCATCCCGAAATATGGATAATGAGTGGTGAACATCCAGACGTACGTGGAGATCGATGGGTATGCGAGGTATATAGTGCCTCCAGTTTCATTCAGACCCAGAACGGACTTGTAAATGGACTGTGTGTCTGACATTGGAATTCATTCTGTGTGATTGATAGCCATCAGTTGCATGGTGTGAATTGCCTGTGTAGCATGTTGAGATGCAGTGATCAAGGCTTCTATTGAAAAGCAAAGTCTTGTGGTTGATGATCAAAGCACCGCCTGTGTGGCATAGCTTTGTGTATAACGTGAATTCGCGAGCCTCACACCCCGGTATGAACCATAAACGGGAGAGGACCTCAGGGAGGGCATGCGTTTCCTTCTAGCTAGAGGTGGTGTCAGTGCTTGAACTAGCTGACATTTATATTATTTTCACCTATGTGGTTGTTGCTGTTGCGAGGCGCTTCGGATATATCAGTCGATCCGGGACCGATGGAGTCATTCGTTGGCTCGTTGACGCCCCAAAGGGCGGGGAAACGCAGTGTTCAGGAATTTTAATCCACGTCGGTGGACCGGCCCTGACGATCCAAAGGCTTGATTGAGTACTTGCCTGAGGGGCGGGCTAGAGCGTCTTGAATTCGGTAAGGACTATCTTTTGCCTTGGTTCATGACGGAAATCCAATTTCCAAATATGATATGTGCGGTTTTGATTGTATACCTATATATGGCGACATAGTGGTATGGGGCATTAATGTCGTCTATGATTGATACTTTTGATTTGAAATTGTTTTTGAAACATATAAACCCTAGTAGTAATATCAAATGCTTTTGTTTTATTCGTATCAAGCATATTTTGGCCATTATAAGGTAAAAACTCTATCCTCCGGTTTGCGTTGCATTGTGTGATGGGAACTGAGTCTTATAATGGCTTCATTTTTATAAAAGGCATTGCGATGTTTAAAAGATTTACTTGTGTTAAAGCACTGGCAATCCAATGGAGTAAACCCGTTCTGCGAAAGTGGCGTGGTCATGTGATTAGCCATATTATAAAATGTGTTGAGTAGATTTCTCATACCAGTCCCATGACTGACTCGTAGTTTGTTTCACTTGCAAACTCGGGTGCCCTTATTTCTACACTGGCAGCCTTGTATTCAGGTTTAGCAGGCTCTTTCTGGATAGCTGGAGCTGAAGATGGATTCTACCATTTATCTCTTTTTATGCTGTTCAGTTCCTATTGTACATATTATGTTGTTTTCCGCTGTAGACATTTATGTATAGCTGAACTGTATTTGTACTAAGTATGATCATGTATACTATGTAACTCTGATGATTACATTTATCCAGTGTATTATTTGTTCTTTATCTGGTGTATTTATTTAATTCTGTTCTGCTATTATCTGTTTATTTGTTATATTCCAAAGATTTCCCTTGCCACCGTCAGTATAGGGTTTGGGGTCGTCACAATTTAACTAACATATCATCTACATAAACATCCATATTCCTTCTGATCTGTCTATATAACATTCTATTGACTAATTTTTGATAAGTCGCTTTGACATTCACTAAACTAAAAGGGATAGCTTTATAGCAGTACATTCCGTTGTCAGTAGTGAAGCTTTTATGCTCTTCGTTAGGTTTGAACATGGGTATTTGGTTATATAAAGAGTAAGCAACCATAGGACATAACATCTTGTGTCCACTTATGACATCTGTTAGTTGGTCGAATCCAGGTAAAGGGTAGCAGTCTTTTGTATAGGCTTTATTTAAATCTATATAGTCAACACACGTCCTCTATTTTCTGTTGTATGCCTTTGCCAAAACAGGGGTTGCTAACTATATTGGGTAAAAGAATTTGTGAGTCAATCTATTCTCAAGCAATTTCTTTACTTCCTCTTTTAAGGATTCGGATCGTACCTTGTCGAATTGCCTTTTCTTTTGCCGAAAAGGGGTTAGGCTTTGATAAATATTGAGGAAATAACACATGAACAAAGGATCTATTCCCACCATGTTGGAGTGTGTCCATGCAAAGAAATCCTTACTTTTCTTGAGTAAGTGGATTAAATTAGTATTTGCCCTGAATTCAAAGTTTTTCTACTTTGATAGCCTTTCCAGATCGGCAGGGTCTATACCTACTTCCTTAGTTTCCTCGGAAGGGTCAATCCTTTCGATTTCTCCCTAATAGTTTAAGTCAGTTATGATATCTTCTTCTATGTTATTGACCTCTTTCTTTCACCTTTTTCTATCTTCTGACCTGCAATTATCCTTTTTATGTTTAATAGATTGATTATTTCTTACCTTTGCTTCAAATGTTGGGTTTAG
Organism: Allium sativum; assembly: GCA_030737875.1. Lineage (NCBI taxonomy): Eukaryota > Viridiplantae > Streptophyta > Magnoliopsida > Asparagales > Amaryllidaceae > Allium > Allium sativum. The sequence goes on along the minus strand of CM060921.1, from coordinate 359,450,158 downwards.
GAACACATCATATGAAGGCTACAATTCAATGGAAGCATTAAAATAAGAAAACCTTTCTCTTTTACACTAATCAAATGTAGAAAAATACATTTTCCTCAAAATGAATTTCTCCTCTTTAATAGCCACCAGCCTTTCTTCATTAAGAATTGACCATTAGGTATTTGAGGGAGACGAAGGCATCCATCTCATCCAGTGTTTGCATTCAAAGATAGCACTCTAGAAAGAAGGATGGTAAATGATCACGAAAGGAGCTTCAAAAGTATGGCAATAGGGAGGATGTTTCATCTGCACTTTTAGCTTCAGTTGTAGAGTCTTTGTTATTAAACCTAAATATTGCTTCTATGCTAGTTCTAGTTTCCCTTCTAGAATATTCATTTGGTTTAAAGCATGCTTGAGATATCGTTGACAACACTTTCGATGTCAACCAGGGTCATAGTGACCATGATTGCTTAGTTTGAGCAATAACCATTAAAGGATTATTATAAGTATGGTGAATACCCATTTGAAGCTCTTGGGAGGTTATTACAAGTGTGTGCATGTGAATACCTCTCGGGGGTAATCCAATGACTTTTTCTAAATCGAGAACACTCCATCCTTTATTTCTCTGAGGTAGTGATTCTTTTCTCCTTGGCTGCTTCTGGCGATGTGTGGGCCTCCATAAATTACATTAATGTGGTTAAGGGGTGCACCCATTTCCAAGATGTTCCCCTCCTTAATAACATTCCCTTAGAGGGTTCTAGTATCGCTTGTTGTCCTAGAAAACATACCGAGCATTTTGAATAAATTCTTAGAACTGTCCATCTTGTACGAGCCATTGAATGATACTAGCGAAGACCTTCCACTTGTTAGTTTTTGTGGTCATTCTCTTTATGATGTATGTAGTAGTTATCACCCTTTGTATCCTTCGAATTGGTTTGAGCCTTGAGCGGGATGGGGAAGTTTATTTTTCCTTTTATTGTTGAGTAAATGAAGGATATGGGCTTATTCAATGCAACTGAGTTACTGTCGGCATCCCGCCATCGTGAACATTTAAAGTTTCGATCGAAGCCGGATATTGATCCATCTTTTTGAATGGGTCCTTTCTTTTTTGAATGATAAATCTCATCCATGCGTATGAACTTATCATCACAAAAAGGAGAATTTTGTAAGTTTTTACATTCATTTACCATAAGGTCTTTCCAGATAGGGATATTCTCCGGAATTCCCGAGTGAATAGATATCAACTTAGCTATATCATTCATCCCGTTCGCTCTTACCACTTCGGCATTAATCTCTTAAGGTACTCTCCCAAAGGCACCCCTGGCTGTTGCTTAATGTTACCCCATCATGCAATAGTCAGAGGAGTTTTTTGTAATGCAGAATTGCGCTGCAAACCCTTAAGAGAATTGCTTCCACGAATATATAGTCTTTTCGCGATACTGCCGATACCATTTGGCAATGGCTCCTTGTAATGTTATGGAAAACAATCTGCATTGAACTTCCCCGGAGGTATTATACACATCCTTTTGACTGTCGAAGGCCATCAAATGGTCATTTGGATCAGTAGTTCCTTGGTATTTGATAGTTGAGATCTTTACTTGTGATGGAATAAGGACAGACATAATTTCCTTAGTAAATGGAGCAACCATACTTATGCACCAAAGGTTCTTTTCCTTTTGAAGTTAAACGAATCCTTAATAGCCTCCTCTACTAAGTTTTTGATATAGGCTTCTTTATTGGGATAATTCACCCGATGGGGGTCAAGCCCCTCAGTTGTAGAGCTCCCAGATTGCTCTTCTTTATTTCTAAGCTTTCTCTTATAATCATCTTTCGTAGCCATTTCCTTTGGTCTTAGGTTTGAGCATTGAAGGTCCACCTTTTCCCTTGCTTTGTGGTTGGCTGACTTTAGATCCCTTCTTTGGAGAATTAACCACATGATCTGGTGTTAATCTTATACCATGGATGCTCCTTCTTTTAGCGGACCTTTGAGCGAGCACTTCATGAAGTAATGTTTTTTGTTCAGCAATTTCTTTTTTCTTTTTTTTTAATCTCCTCAGCATTTATTTCTTTCATTTCCATAACGGAAGGTTCTCCATGTACTATATTTTCTAGATTGAAGCGTAGTGTTATATCTTCCTTTGGCTTAGATGTATGGACTACATCTTCGTTGATAGTATCAATCCTCTTTTATGTCTTCATTTTTCTAACATTTATTTAAATGCGAAATGTTAATTCATATCAACCAGAAGGTCGAAGGTTCAAGTCCTTCTCTCTAGCACCAAAAACATTAGCAATAAAAATGGTTAATACCCCAAGATAGACTGTAATACCCAATTTCCATAAGCATGTGCTTTCTTATTGGTCTCATCGTTATCGATCGTTCCGAAAGGTCCGAATCTTTATCCTTCGATACCCTCAGAAGCTTATGTTTAGGATAAGTGGATATATCTGGCTTTCAGCTTTTGGATTACTGAAGGCACATAATACTAAAGTTTTGTATATCGAGTTTGACCGAAACCACAGGTAACACTAAATCCCATTTTCCTTTCGTAGGATCGGTAATTCTATTAGGAAGGCCTTGTACCAAAGCTTAGTAAATAAAGAATCATATGTCACGAAACCCGTAAAGGAAGGAAGAATTTGATTATATTTTTTGAAGGAAATCAGGTTCCATCATTGGCGACTCTCAATGCAACTTTTTGTAGGGCTTTTCCATTGTCGGTCCTGAATATGTTATTCCTCCTTATGGGTTCCACATTGTGGCTTCAGATAAGAATAAGAAATTGGAAGTTAAAGTCATGTGCAATCGACTATTAAATATTTATTAGTCAAAAATATCAAGCCACTTCTCTTAAAATTAAACTCCACAATTTGAGATTCTCAATTCTCAAAATTACTAAATAGGATTACAAAAAAATAGAAATTCCCAATTTAATTTTGAAATTAGGGTTACATTTCGCAATTTATGATTGTAGATTTTGGAACGAATTACTCGTCCTAATTCTGGACCCTTGGAGTCGCATTTATAGGTGCGGCTTGACCGCCTCTTTTGCCTAATGGCTTCATCTTGACACTTGTGGAGGCGCATATGAAGACTTGATGAAGACGCCTTCTTTCATCCTTTGGAAGGGTAACTATAGAGTAGATACCGGATTCTCCGAAGGTTATCTTCTGGTAGGAGGAATGGATTTGTAGAAGCTTCATGCTTTCGACATCACTTATGGTTTTGTTTTATTTTTGTATATGATGTCTACTTGCGATAATTATCTGATTAAGGATTAAACTTTTCGGCATACTTCCTTCAAGCTGACAAAAGACATACCTAGCTTCTTTCCTTATGCTTTAAGATAACCACTTAGAATATCATACCCTTCGGATTTCACCGACGTGGGCTTTCTTTATGGCAAAGGAACCTTCTATCGAATACAAGGTTATTGCCTTAGATAAATAGTTCTTTAGAACTCTTCTCTTTAGAAATTTATAAGGGAATTCTTTGCTGTTTTGGTTCAAAATATATTTTAAGAAGGATGTCCCTTTCGAGGTCATCAAAAAGGGCTATTATTTATTATTACGGATGCCTCCTTGTTTTGGGTATCTGTTTATCATCACCTTGTTTCTTCGCCTTTTGCTTAGTGACAACATCCTCCATATAAAGCTTTTGATTTCTCCAGGAGTCTTCATTTTAATTAATTCTTGGAAGACCCTGTTTCTTTTTCTTTCTTTAGAAGCCTTGTTCTATATTATGGCCTTCTTTTACCTTGTCTACCATAGGGAATTTATTTTTGGTTAATGGTACCTATCCCTATAGATGTATTGGTACCCCTGGGGTGGTCTCAACTGAGGAGCGATCCGTATGGTGGGGTCCTCTAGCCTCTTCTTTCCTCCTTTTGTTGTTATTTCTCAAACCTTCCTCCAATTTTTAAGTTGAATGTAGTTTCACCTTGAAGTTGAAGTTTAAATTGATGCGTTCAGGATCCACATCGATCCCTAACCTTTCTAGGGTCTTTTTTATACTTTGTTAACTCCGGTGTTTATCCGAGCAAATGCAGCTGCTCGTAACTTTATGTTTCTATCAATACTTCATTCCTAAGTAATTTGACCATCTCTAGGGCTATCTGCCTTAATGGTTGTAAAGTTTATGTATTTGAGTCTATCATGTAATGACCTTCTAAAAGGCACGTTAACAAAAGGTGCTACTGAAATTTTCCGTAAATCTAAGGACTTAAAGAATTTAAATATCATTTAACTAAATTGATTTTGAAAGATTAAAGGGCTCAAAAGTATTCTTCTTACCCTGGAAATTTGACAACAAAATTATTTTAAGGGAGAGGAGTGTAGCAATACGGACTTTTTAGTGCTTGAATATATAATTTGTTTTAATTATTAGTTTTAAAAAGTAAAGTAGTTGAACATTAATATATGAGTTATTTAATATATTTGAATAGTAAGTGTTACGGTTCACTTTAGAAACCAGTTAGCCTTGCTAAAAAAAATTTAAATAGTGAATTACATGTTGGACGTCCAATTAAATGTTACTTTAATGGATTGAATAACTACTTGTTCATTTCTAAAATTAATACCGGTGAATTTGATTTGTAAATTTATTTATAGCTATAGATAGTTCAAAGAATTAAATTGTTAATATTTTGATTCGATTTCTTTTGATGTATTTCTAACTTAATTTATTTGATTTTTTTCGTAATTTTTAATTTGGAAAATATTGAAATTAAATTCGATGATTTTCCAATACAATAGCTCATTTTGTGATTTTTCGTAATCCGGTAACTAGTTATATTATTTTTATTTTGGGGTCATATTGGAACTATAAGTGCAAACTTATTTTTCTTTTATCTGGTGGAGCTCATACATGAATATAAACTCCTATATGGTGAGATATCAGATTTTTATGTACAAATAATTTAACTTACCTAACATAATTAAATAACTCATCCATTCTCTTCCTCCACTACAAAGTCAATGGTTTCACATAAGAAGAAAAAAGAATCCTCCACCTTCATAAATTCAAAACAATCCATTTAAAAATTAAAAAAGGAAAGTTTTTTTGAGTTAATTAGGGGTAGATCTTTATGTTGGTGGTGGTTTGAGTGTTGTATAGCCATGTTTGGAAGGTACAACAATTTTACCAATAAGGGAGGATGGGTTCTTGGTAACTAGGGTTAGTTTTTATAGAGCATGTGACCATCTATTGCAAAATTTAATGTAGATTCAAACTTGTAGAGGCGAGAAGCTCCGATGGGCCAAACACGGGGCAGTGCAACCATATGGAGCAGAACATGTCCACTATATGGAATTGGTTTGGGGACCAGGCCACGATTTACACTACAACAAAACAGATCAATTACAACGGGCAATGCCGGTTGTAATAGAGGTTTTACAGCGGCCAGCCCGCTCGCTTTATTAGGTCATGTTGTAATATGTCCCCTTTTACAACGAGCAATGAACGCGGTGATAGGCAGTTGTAATTGACTTACAACGGTCTTATGTCGTTGTTGTATGTTCCTTCAGTAGAATAGTAGCCATTGTAACATTTTTTGCAACAGGTATTGACTGTTGTAATGTCTACTATAACAACAATTAATGCCCGTTATAAAATGCTGAAAGTTGCAATGAATTTGAATATTACACATAATATTGAACATATACAAGAACTGAATATCTAATTCAAAAATTATTTTTAAACAAATATTTATTACACTTTAAAATAGTACACATAGTGTTTTCCCTCTATTTACACAATTACTTGTACATACACTTCCTCACTACATTTCACTCATATACATTGACTCCTCACTACACATTTATTCACTCATATACACGTACATAGTCACTTACACTCCCACTATAGTTTTAGTCTTCGGCTTCTTACTTCAAGGCCTCGTAAATTTAATTCTATATAAAGCCTGCTTATTTTCAGCAAATGGTGCATTCAAAGTTTAAATCCAAAATTTCATTCGAGGGTGATTTGATAGTAAATCATCAAATAAAAAAGGCTACCAAATTTCAAAAGTACAGTCAGATTTTTTTCCCTTAAATTTATTTCCATACAAATGAATTTGATCCTATTCTACAAATGGCTTTTCTATTATATAAGGTTTAAACAACATAGCATACATATCTCTAATAAAAGTTGTGTGGTATTCTATTTGCTAAGCATACCATACATAGTGCAACTTATTTCAGGTGTTAACTTGTAAACAGCTTATATTACAACGTGTGTGCCACGATGCATCAAGTAATCTAATGTTATTTTATGAAATATAATAATGTTCTGCAAAAGACACCGTCAGTTTTGGCAACGACTGTATGATAATGATATCAAAGAAAGAAGACCCAATTCTCACACGCTGACTCACCTTCAAGAACAGAGTCAACTACAATATTTGGAGTCATAAGCTAAACAATTCGCTATTGGTCATTTGTAGTTTCTAGACACCCTACTCATAATCTTTTATAACTTGCACGAGCCTATGTAAATAGGTAACGAATTAGTCAAGCAAAAATATATGTAAAAACAACTATTCATATCTAGCATCTAGAGTATATGTTTAAGGTTTAGTAGGTATCTACTAAAAAAGTTTACAAACACAAACCTTATCCTCTGAGATTTCATAGAGAGTGTGTAATTGTATATGAAGATGCACCATGTAGTACCCCATATGTAAAAAAAGGCAAGCCACACCAAATTCATGTCCATAAACTGATCATTTCATTGGCAAATCGATTCATACTCATCATTGAGTCAACACTAACCATGTTCTGAATTAGCAACCTTTGAATAGATGAATTAGAACCTAAATATATCCATTAATCATAACAAATATACGTAGTAGCATCCAGACACATGTTTTCTTCATTAATTGTTTCTTCAAAAAAAAATAGCAAGCACCATTTAGAACCTTCTGATACAAGTTAAAAAATCCCCAGCTTGTTGACATATCCAATAATCTTCTATTTCCAATCCACCATTATCCAATCATAGCAACGATCAAACTGAGTTTGTCCATATTCCTAAGAAGAAAATGCTCAATATATCCATTTTTTTCACTTACACCATCGCAATTTCATCTGTTCACATACAATTATTAGATTGGTAAATAATATCAATTTTTTTTAATGAGAATGCCAGATTCATGTCATCATCTTCCCTTGGAAAGCACAAAAGAGATATTAACTGCGAATGACAACTGTACCATGAAGTCCTGTCATAAGCTAGGAACTAAACTAGACCATTTGTTCTTCACGCATATAAATTAACCTTCATTGAGCTGACAATTTTCTTTCTAGTAAAGTAATGATGGACTCCAAATGAAAATAATTCAGGATTGAGCTATTTGATTTCAATGATATGTACAGTCTTCATACCTTCAAGCTTCTCACACCTGCAAAGAGCTCTAATGATAGCGCTTTCAACCAATTCATATGGTACTAAACTCTTGAATTCTTCCCATCCTTTCATTTTCATCATCCTGTAGCAGCTAAATAATCTTTTTGCATGTTTTTGCTCAACGTAGCCACGTAAAAGTATATTGATAGTAGCAGAAGTAGGGCTTCGAGACCCTTCCCTGAGATTATGATATTGTCATGGAATCTGAAAGCGAAACTCGAGAGCCAAAACGACGAATACATGTTCAATATATTTATATACATATATACATATGTATATATATGCACATAAATATAATATTAGAAATATATGAGCACCATTGGAAATCTCAATCGTCGGTAGACATGAGAAGTGAACCCTGGATAATCTATTTTGAATATATCAACAGTGTCAAGCTAAAGTTAAACAAAACAACAATTAAAACCAAGGTATATAATCATACAACCATGAATTTGACAATACTCTATAAACAAATCGAACTCACCAACGTAGATGAGATAGGCCAGCAAAATGTATGATGTACCCAAACCCGGAAACTCGACCCAACGTCACACTAACCAAATCAGTTTTGCCTCATACTATAGGAACAATTTTTCACAGGCATTTGCTGCATGTGAAGTACTTATCGTGTCATGTTTATTGACAATTGGATTTAGTGAATTGATGAATTTAAGGGAGGCTGGTTTTTTTCAAGTAAGAGGCACAACGCTTGGGTCACGACAAGAGGAACAGTAAATACCAAAGGCTAGAGGCCGTTGGCATCTGTTGGTATAGCCATTGGTATACAAATCAACGACTTCCAATAACAGACAACGCATATTTCCAACGGCTTCCAACTGTCATACATGGCCACATGCTAGTTTTTCTAGTTAAAGAAACATTGGAATGTGTTGACAACCATTGAAATATGCCGTGGATAGTCATTGGAAACCATTGAAAAACAATGAACTATAAGCCGTTACTTGCCATTCTAAGCAATCGAAAATCTGGTTTTTTTATAGAATTGGAAATGCACACTTCCAAACCATGTCATCACCAACAAAAATCTCCATCACCATGTCCACAACATCATCACTCACACAACATCCATATATATACAACCATGATCATAAATGTATCGAGCCTCACCAACCCTCTTAGCATATATATATAACAAAAAACAAGCTATCCTCAACTCTCTCCACCAGAAGATGAAGGTGGGTTACCGTACCGAGAAGTGAACTCCACCACCCGACGGTTAAGCTGCTACATCTGTTCTTTGTGGCGACGATCGCGCTCATGAAGCTCTGCAATATGTGCTCGGAGCTGTGTGATCTCCTCCTTATCCCGAGCCCTCTGTAGGTCTGTTGAGATGTCTGAACCTATATATAATTTTAGATTTTCAGAATAAAAGGAGTAATAATCAGATTAATATACCATTAATGCTAGTCTCAAATTAAAATAAAACACAACCTAAATATACAACCTTTAATGGTATATAATTTTGACATATATTTTAGCCTAACTCACTAAAATTTGATTTAAGTCAACGTTTCATCTACACCATCATATAAATTTGGTATCAATGCTTTACCAATACTGATACTCATCATTTTCTAGGGATTATTCATTTTCCAACGTCGGTTTTAATGATATGAACGTCAAAGATGACATATACTTTGTAATTGTTTGTCCAAAGTTTTAATAATAGCAATTGGAGTAAATTTCAGTTTTTATTATAAATTGTAGCTTCGATATCTCTAGATTGCCAAAACCATATCATCTATTCTGGGTAGGTGGATCCATGACAACATCAAATATCCTATTTTCGTCCTCCCTAGTCAACTCAGTCCTCCCACTGGAATTCAGCATCAGTGCCCTCTATTCCTGAAATTTCTCCTGTTAAATAAAAAACAATTAAATTTAGATTACACTATAATTAAATTATAATGTTATATTAACTATGTTATACTAACATATGCCTTACCCGCCTTGGCATCGTGGTCCCAAAAGTAGGAACTTGAGCCTGCGTTGTTGACCACAAGTAATATATGTGTATGTTCAAATACATCCCAGTACAATACAGGAACGCCACGATGTCTCTCGTGAAATAAGCGCATATATGTGCGTATGTGTGTGTGTGTATATATATATATATATATGTGTGTGTGTGTGTGTGTGTGTATGTGTGTGTGTAAAGTAGAACTTAACGTTAAATCAACTATTAATTTCAACAACTTATAAATTAAAATCTTTAACTACGTAATTAATAAATTATCAGGTCCCTGCGATGGTGCTGAAACATCTTTGACCCACCCCGATGACTAACTGCATTCTTGCTCCTTTTTGCCACATTTCTCGCAGACTTGGCCTATACATTTAAATTGAAAAAATGTTTTACTCTAAATTATATATTAATTGAATAGAAAATTTTAAATTACATTTGTAGTAACTTTACTAGGAACTCGTTATCATTATTCCAATAAGTGTGTAGGTCATCCCACACCTTCCCGCTCATACAGTTAGGTCTTTTCCCACTTGATTTTATGTTGTTCATCGTCTCTTTGTAATTTTTTGCCACTCTAGAGTTCCAATGGCGCTTGACGAGTTCTAAATCGGTCTCCTTGAGATCCATAGCTCCCTGCAATTTTTTAAAAATAGCATAAATATGAACTGATCAAATAGGAGCATAACTACTTAAATAATGTAATAAATGATGTAGCACAAGTATGTACCAGAAAATCCTGCATATCGTCTCCTTGACCATGTCGGGTATCGACGTCCACGAGGGCCAACATCCAGTCATACGAAGCTCCAACTCAATACCCGTGTGTTCAACAAAAAAAATATCTCATGACTACTGGAACAACAATTTACATAATTTATTGTACAGAAACTAAATTTATACCCTTTTTTGGCTTTTGGCTTATGCCACACAGTAGGACGGGCTAGCTCAGCAGGATGGGCTAGCTCCTACGATGGACCACTACCATCGACACCTACAGGTTCTTGTGACATCATACTTGTTACAAACAACAACATAACATTACATAAAAGAGCTATGTAAAACAAATAGTATGAGAAATAACATATATAAGAGTATTATGCGATATAAATAATATGGCATGACATAACATAAATAACACACAAGATTTCTTTTTTTGATATAAACAATACACTAGCTAACATATATAAGAGTATTATGTGATATAAAAAAGTAGGAAAGGCTATGGTTCTTTATGTTAGTAAATGACATGACATAACATGAAAATATGACATGATATAATATAAAAAAATTGTTACTTCTTAATATAAATGTATGATTAACATTACAAGTCTGATTCATAGAAATATTACATATGAGTTTGATTCTTCGAAATGTCTCGTTAATTAACATATGAGTTTGATTCGTACAAATATGTTACCTGTTAATTAAAAAGGCTTGGTACGGTTCTGATGCAAGATGGTAAAGTAATATGTTATGGGAGTAGACAGTTGAGAGTTCGTGAGAAAAACTACCCCACCAGTGATTTGGAGCTAGCTGCCGTAGTATTCGCCTTAAAGACGTGGCGTCATTATTTACTTGGAGAAAAGTTCGAGTTATACACCGATCATAAATCTCTTAAGTATCTATTCACACAGAAGGATCTAAACCTAAGGCAACAAAGATGGATGGACTTCTTAGCTTCATATGATTTCGAGATTGCTTATACCCCTGACAAGGGGAATGTGGTGGCAGACGCACTAAGTAAGCAGAGAGTGGCTCTGAGTCTTCTGTTTGTGGAAAGAAAGAACTTGGAGTTCATATCAGCTTTTGATTTTAGACCCTCCATCGAGGTTTTTCCTGATTTATTTGCATCCTTAGAGATACGACCGACTCTTGTGGATCAGATAGGAGCTTCGCAACAAGGTGACCCCCAGATTCTAGACATCATGGATAAGCTCAGAAGAGGGGAGACGTCTAATCACCTCAGTAGATATGCCATAGATGAAAAGGGGTGGTTGCGATGAGATGGAAGGCTTTGCGTTCCTCAAATTGGAAGCTTGATAAAGGTAGTCCTAGAAGAAGCCCACCATTCAAAGATGACCATTCATCCAGGCGGTGACAAAATGTACAGAGACATGAAGAGGGTTTTCTTTTAGGCTGGGATGAGGAAGGATGTGGACGAATTTGTTTCTCAATGTTTAGTTTGCCAGCAGGTCAAAGCTGAGCAAAAGAAGCCTAGTGGATTACTTCATCCGTTGGAGGTTCCGTAGTGAAAATGGGAGAGCGTATCTATGGATTTCATAGATGGTTGGCCAAGATCGAAGAAATGTAATACCAGTATTTAGGTGGTAGTGGAAAGACTCACTAAGAGCACTCACTTTATTCCAGTTAAAAGAAAAAGGACGGCACCATGGTTGGCAGCAATTTATTTTTGGGAGATAGTTCATCTGCACGGAGTTCCTTCTAGCATCGTGAGCGATCGTGACCCCATCTTTGCCAGCGAATTTTGGAGGAGCTTGCAAGAAGCATTGGGTAAACAATTGTGTTTGAGCACCGCTTATCATCCTCAGACCGATGGGCAGACGGAGAGGGTGAACAGAATTCTAGAAGATCTTTTAAGGTTGTGTATCCTTGACTTCGGAGGGACTTGGGAAGAGCTTTCCTTTAGTAGGTTTGCCTATAATAACAGCTATCAGGCTAGCATCGGTATGGCACCCTTCAAAGCATTGTACATACGACCCTGTATATTGCCAACTTATTGGTGGAAATCTACATAAAGATTATTACTTGGACAAGTTATGGTTAGGGAAACATCCAAAAAGATTGACCTTTATTCGATGGCGGATGAAGACACCTTAAGATAGGTTGAAGTCCTATGCAGACAAGAGAATAACTGACATCGAATTCGAAGTGGGAGACTTAGTTTTTATCAAAGTATCACCTTTGAGGAATGTGGTTCGCTTCAGATCAGTAAGGAAGTTGGCACCTAGGTTTGTGGGACCATTTCCCATAACCGAGAGGATTGGCCAGATGGCCTACAGAGTAAAACTCCCAGAAAATTTATTCGGTGTTCATGACGTTTTCCATGTCTCTCATCTATGGAAGTGCCTACATAACACCATGGAAGTTGTTGATCTGAGCATGTTGGAAGAAGTCGAAGTGGAACAGGAGGCGACAGTTCAACGAGTCCCCATCTGTATTCTTGGGACAGAGGTTAAGAAGCTGCGCAATAAGGAGATCAAGTTGCTAAAGGTTCAATGGGGAAATAACCCAGAAGATGCGACTTGGGAGATCAAAGACAAAATTCGTTCTTCATACCCTTTTCTTTTCAAGGGTATGTTCTTAACTCCTTTCCTAAGTTTTATCTGTACTTGTTTCTGTCAATAGAATATATCTTATCCATCATATTTTCTTTTGGATCTAGATTAACCATAGAGGGGGGTGAATAGGGTTTATTGAATTTTAGCAGGATATTAAAAATTATCAGATCATAGAATGCAGCAGAAATAAAAATACAGAAAGTAAATAACACACAGAGATACCCAGCTTCGACAAAATCCTGCCCGTTGCTGCATTCCAAAGGTTTCTACTAGGTGTTATAAACAGATCCCGCTTATAATTCCATGTAAACTCGCAACGCCTGCTCCTGTCCTAACCCGATGCTCAAAATCCTAGACTTATTTAGTCCCCTAGATCAGATTTCCCCTAGTTTTACATACTCTAGTAAACTATCTGGTTTTACAGACGAAACTAGAAAACTACCTAGATTTTACAGATTCTAACAACTGTCAGTTAAACCCCTAACTAAATCCCCTAGAATTTTACAAAGTCTAGAAACTGTTGGGCTGATTTTCAAATACAAAACAATAAATAAAAACAATAAACAAAACCCTAGTTTAAAAATAAATCAATTCCCCCTTTATTCTTCAAGTAGGCCAGCCCTTTATCAAATGGTTCAACCCGTATTCATTTGTCTAGTTGGCTTTGCTTTGGAAAAAAAATGGCGGCTCTGGAAATGGAAATAGGGTTAACAATTTGAATCCCAAATCGTTTGATTGATGAAGTAAAACTCTAGTGCTCAAATTCGTCTTGCTCTCTGCTTTTTTATGCTTAAATTCGGGGTTGGTCTCTCTCTCGATCGAAACTATGAGTAATTTGAATTTTTCTCTTTTGTTGCTTGAATTGATATTGTTGGTTTCGATCGGATTTTGCCAATGATATAGAGGTGTTTATATAGGGTAATCAAAACCCTAATTGACTCTGATTTCGAACAATTGACTTGTTCTGATTTTTGTGATTTCCTCTTTTGTCTTTCCTTGAATTGCTCGACTTTGAATGCCATGACCCCAAACATGAATCAGCCTTCAAATGAATAGTGGAAAATTTATTTTCTCCTTTTGAATTCGAAATAATCTTTGATTCAAATCTGGAAAGAATTTATTTTTCTCTTGCCTAAAATAATCACTGTGATTTCTGAATTGCTTGTGGCCTCTTTAATTTTGCATGACTGAATATCAGGAAAGAAATGATTTGAAATTAAGAAAGAAAAATAGGAAACAAATATCCATTTCGAAATTGATTATCTTATCTCCAAAAATCCCTGATCCTGCAATCCTGTTTGCCAAAACTGGAAGGATATTTGTTCCTTGCTAACTGGAAATGTAGTGTTGCCTTTAATCACTTGATTACTGAATTTATGGAAATCATTTAAGCGTGTTGCCATCAATATTTTGCATTGCCATTGATTTCTTATTGAAAAAACTTGTGAGAAAAAAAGAACTGCTTCTTGCTTTGATTGCTTTTCATAAAATTGTTTCAAAACTTTGCCAAACTTTGTGCTTCACTTTGTAGTCTCATCCATTTTGTGAAGTTGCCAAAATTTAACTGTCACATGCATGCAAGAATGATTGTGTTCAAATATTGTTAATTGCATTTATGGAATTCTTTGAATAAAATGATTCTTCGGCTAAGAATGCTTGCATTAAATTTCTTTTTTGAAACTTGTCTTGCACCCTGGCTTGTAGACACTTGCAGCTTGAGTCATATCCTTACATATGAGCATGTATTTGTCGAACCAGTGTACACTAGTTTGTATGCTTGAGTTCTGGTCTGGATCTTCATGTATCTACATATTTGAGCTTAAAAAGATCTGTAGTCTTGTGCATGTTTATATTGCCATGTACTTGTCTGGGCTTCCATGATTCTGCCTTGACTTGTGCTCAGCCATTATTGACTTGCATCATGTAGTTAGTTTACTTGCACCTATGCTGCTTGAACACTTGATTATCTTGCTGTAATTTGTTCATACTAGCTCCTTATACTTGCTTTGCTTCACCACCGTGCTATACACAAATTTATCCATGCAGTTGTCTCATCTTGTAGCAGCTGATATTGAACCTTTATGTTAAGGCTCCATATGTTTGCATGTGTTGTTTTTTGATCATGTCTCGACCATGTTTTGATTACATGCATCCATATACATATGCTCGGCCACTTTCATTTTGTTTTGGCTGCTTTTTCATTGATGTTTTTGGGTTGCCTCGACCACATTGATTATTGTTGCACTGAGTCGAGATGGTCCACGTGGCTACTCCTCAGTTGCACACTGATTGGTGAGGCAGTGCACATGTGTATATCTATACACGTGTGTACATGCAGCCATCAGAAGAAAAAAATCTTTTCCCTGCACTGAAATATTTTGTATATACACTGACTGCCTTGTGGTATTTACAGTGTATCACTGTGAATATCACAAACTGTCTAGACACAGTCAGATAAATTGATAAATCAGATTGAGTCACAGAAAATGATGAGAAACACACTAGAAACCGAGGCAAATAAAATTTTAAAAATAAAATTTATATTCGCATGTATTCATTTTTATTTCTATTGCAGTGTACTGTGTGTGTTTTTCATGTGACAGGTAAGCAGATGATGATTGGACTGACAGTGAAGATGTTGTGAAGATAGAAGATTGAAGACAAAAAAACTATGTGTGTATATGTCAGTGAAGTGTCAAAGTGAATTGTACGTATATACGAAATTGTATAACTGAGTGATGAGTGATGTAGTGAGGAGTAGTGTATATAATGAGAGAAATGTACTGATATTTGTAACAAACAAATTTGGTTAAAATAAAGTATTATTTTATTGTTGTCAAACAAACTTGTCTATCATATTCAGTTTATTTACAAGAACAGTGAATGTAGAATGATGTAGTGTATATGAAAAAGGATATGGAATGAAATGTATATCAGTGATGTATTCAAATAGTGGAGTTATAAATAGATGTACTATTTGAATGTTTGAAATATAATATTCAATTTAAATAAAATACTGTATGAATATATGAATGTCTGTATAGTCATATTCTATTTAAATATAAATATTATATTCCTGTCTGTGATGAATATATGAAACAATAAAATAACAAACACGTTTATAATAATATATATTTGGTTGTTATCATCAAACAAAAATCATATATTTGTGTATACAACTGCGTTATATACAACAATCTCCCCCTTTTGATGATGACAAACAAATATGAAGATTTTGAATATGACAAATGTGTTTGAAAGTGAATATTGAACTCCCCCTATTTGAATGCCCCCTACAACAGAAACTCCCCCTATAATCGTGCATGAGTGAAAATTGAAAATTGAATGAATTTTCAAAATAAAAAATATTTATAAAATATTCACTCATAAATCAAAATATAAACCCATTCTCCCCCTTTTGTTATCATCAAAAGGATACAGAATTTAAAATATAGATGAAAAATGACTAACAAATACAATATCAACTTAAGAGGAAGAACGGTCATCATAAATCTCAATCAGTCAAACGAAAATCATGATATTCTGAGAACAGATGGCATATTTCACATTGTAGAGAATGACAGATTTACAATGAATTTTATATAAAATGGAGAGAGTTACAAAAATATGATTTCCAATTATTTTCAAAAGAATTTTGTAAAAATGAGCACAAGAACAGTGATGGATTTGGACTACAGTTAATAATTCAATTTAAGTGACAAAATTGAATAATCTCAAATCCCAATACCCATCAATCAACAAATCACAATACGTCATAAGATTTCAACATGTTTCACAGATTAGAAGATGGATTGATAGGTTGGTTTTTTTTTAAACACCAAGGAGAATTTCATATTAATTTCAATTTAGCATATTATTTCCTTTTCTTTTATTTTTTATTTAAGAGCACACTGACCATGCATAACCAGAGCTTGGATTTTTAAATGAGGTCAGTCGTAGCTTAAATTATAAGTTGTCTCATAACCATGCATGACCAGAGCCTGGATTTTTAAATGAGGTTAGAGACACACTTATGTATTAATTATATATTTATTATTTTTAGCTCCAAAAAGAAAACTTCTCAATATATAAAAACAAAATGGATGATAGAAATGTGGTTGGTATAGAAATGGACTATGAAATAAATTTCTAAATTAATTATATTATGAAATATGCTCGACTGTACCGGGATCATTGAAAATTTTTCATTATCACTAATTCTAATAATAACATAGTCCAATTTCTATCACAAATATTTCCACTGTTTATTCAAAAAGATTTTTTTAAAAAAAATATTAAACTCTCCACATTAATATAATAAACATGATGGATTACAGAATAGTGGTAGATAAAGAAGATGGTCGTGAAATAATCGCCAATTCAAAGATATTATAAAAATTATTCAACCGTCATGAAAATCTAAATAAGATCTCCTTTTATTGTGAAATATACTGCAGTCACAATTCATCACAATTTCAAAATCTGATAATAATTTTGATGAATTAAAAATACAGTTCAGTTTGGTTATTGTTATCAATTTTTGAATGAATAATCAATAAATAATTTTAAAATTGAAAATCAATTACAAGAGGGATATGAAAGATCTATACAAGACATGAGAGATTAAAAATATATACAACAAAAACAAATTCAGCACTTCTAAACTGATACCACTTGATGTCTCTATTAATGAGGATTATAACATGACACTGGAGACAAACAAGGATATCTCAAACAACAGAATTTTTTTTAATCACAAGGCCCAAGCATACAAGATTAACCAATCAAGCAAATTACTTCCATCTATCAGAGCTGCAACCAATTTTAATCAAACAAGTGGTCAACAAAAATCATTTTCAAAGGTGATTCCTTCTATCAGAGCAGTAGACAAAAATTAATTAAAGTAAGTAGTTACCATAATTTTTCAAGAACAATATCTGAGCAGCACAAAAATCAAACTCAAATCAGACTTGTCAAGGTGACGGTCACCTAAGATGTTTCATGATTTAATGAATAAAAATACCGTTTATTTGAAATCATTTGAGAAATATGTAACTCTCAAGATTCAGTGAATCAGTCACACCAGAATGTAAATTTTAGATTCAAGATATGTGTGTGATTCAATAAATCAATAACTTCAAATGATTTTAAACAAACATATGTTCAAATCAAATAATCATGAAAAACAGAGAGATTTAAGACCGAATTTTCAAAGAATTTTTTACAATAATTTCTGACAAGCACAAGAGTAATTTCAGATCATTACATCAGACTATTTCAGATCATTACATCAGACTTAAGAAATATTCATGATCCAGAAAATTAAAATAATTTATTTGAAATCAATTGAATCAATGTCAAGTTTTGGGATATAATGAATCAGTCACACAAGATTGATAATTTTAAATGTAAGAGGTGTGTGATTTTGATGACCCCAAACTTCCGTGGTGCGAAAGTAAGGATAATCATTTGGAATACAACATATTTACAACAATAACAGATCTCAGATAATATCATAACACATAACATTGCAGCGGAAAGATAAATGTCATAAACATCATAGCAACTGAACATCAGAGTACACAGTTACAGGATCCACTTAGCAAAACAGAAAGTCTGAATGAAAAGAAAATAAGTCTCAACTCCATAACGTACATCAAAATACAAAGATGGAATAAAGTCTCCAAAGAACAAATAAAGATAAAAGAGAGATCTTCGTCTTTTTCTCCAGCAAGCTCCAGTCTAGGAAATGCCTCCCTAAAACCTGTTACTTGGTTGCCCGTGTAAAGAGAGGGCACCCGATTTTTCAAAGTGAAACAAACTTCGAGTCAGTCATGGGACTGGTATGAGAAACGGGTTTACTCCATGGGATTGCCAGTGCATGATTAAATAAATTTGATACAAATAACGCAATGACTTTTTGAAAAATGAAATCATTATAAGACACAAGTCCCATCACACAATGCAACGCAAACCGGATGATAGAGTTTTACCTTATAATGATCAAACATGCTTAATATGTCTAAAATAGTATTTTAATATTATTATTAGTGTCTAAGCAGTTTAAAATACTTCAAAGTAAATGTATCAATCCTAGACGGCATAACTACCATATACTATGTCGCCATATATAAGTTTACAATCAAGACCGTAATGTCGTATTTGAAATTTGGTTTCCATCAAGAGTCAAGGCTAGGGGCAGTCTCCTTACCGATTCGAGACACCCCAGTAAATGCCTCATGATCACACCTATGGGCAACCCTTGGATATCTGCAGAGCCAGTCCACACCTAACATTAGTGGATTAATTATGCCTGAACACACGTTTCCCCGTCCCTTTGGACCTCCATATGGCCACTAACAACCTATAAATCCGAGGTACCTCATAATCCATCATCCACATAACTAAAAATGTCAGGGCTAGTTGGTCGCTGACATCACTCTAGCTAGAAAGAAACGTGTGCACTCCCTGCATTCCCTTGTCCCATTTTAGACTCTACCAGGGTATGAGGCTCGTGAAGTAACTCTATACACAAAGCTACACCTATACAAGCCATGCTTTGATCATCAACCATAAGACCCTGCTTTTCAACAAAAGCCTTGATCATTTGCATCTTGGCGTGCCACATTGACAATTCACACCATACGATCGATAACTACCAATACATACCCACTGAGGGTGTTAAGCAAGATAATAAATTCTCTGCCACCAAATGGATATGTATTAAATAGAAATCGATTTATTTATATGAAATGAATTCTAACGTCAGACATGCATCCATTTACAAGTCCGTTATGGGTCTGAACGAAACCGGAGACACCTGAGAGGTTCTCGCCTATCCGGACAATCAACACATACGTCCGGACAACTACTGCTTTAACCCCTTCCTGGGAGCAAGTCAGTCCAAGGCATCAGTAGTCGTCATCCATTCGATGTGAAGATCGCCAGTCTTCAATCACCGTCTTCTACAACTTCTATTAAATCGTCGTGTAATTATTTGAAATGAGTTAAACTCGGTCTTTTCAAATAATTCTCGCATAATTATTATTTAAATCATTTCATCTCGTTAATATTCATTTATAACGATTTATCGCTATTGTTATCTATTTAAAAAAAATAGCCCAATATAATAGGACAATGCTTCGGGTCAGTGGGCGGCCCTAGCGCTGTTTTCACCCAATTTGATTTACACATATCTTGAAATCTAACCGTTAGATTTTGACGATATTTATATCATTGGGAAGCTCTTCCCAAAGCGGTCCTAACGGTTCCAGTTTTGGGAAAATCCGACGGGCGGATCTTCCGGTAAAATCGTTTAAAGTTACGATTATCGAAACACGAACTACCGCGCGTGTTTCGTTTTATTTTAAAATATAAATTGTTTGGCGATTTCAATATTGTAATCTATTCTTTTTATCGCACCCAAAATGACGATAAAAATATCACTTTTAATTTTACTCTTTTTATCGCATCTAAAATCACGATAAAAATATCACTTTTAATTTTACTCTTTTTATCGCATCTAAAACGATGATAAAAATATCACTTTTATATCTCTGTTTTTTATTTACATCTAAAATGTAAATAACACTGCACTTTTTATTTCTATGTTTTTATTTACATCTAAAATGTAAATAAAAATTCACTTATCCAATTCATGTTTTTATCTTCATCTAAAATGTAAATAAAAATGCATTTTATAAATTCATGTTTTTATTCACATCTAAAATGTCAATAAAAATGTACTTTTTAAATTCGTGTTTTTATTTGCAACTAGTTTGCAAAAAAAATTCACTTTTTCTAATCTTGTTTTTATTCATAATTAATTCACAAATAAAAATGTACTTTCTTAAATTCATGTTTTTATTTACAGCTACAATGCAAATAAAATGTGCTTTTTACATTTCAGTTTTTATTTGCAGCTAATTTGCAAATAAAAATTCATTTTTTATATTCATGTCCTTTATTTGCAATTAATTTGCAAATAAAAAGGTGTAATTCCTTTCTATGTTTTATTTGCATCTATAAATGCAAATAAAAAGTATAATTCTTTTTCTATGTTTTGTTTACATATAAAAAGGCAAACAACATATGTAATTCTTTCTTTTTTTTATCATAATTTGTTTGCATCTAAAAATGCCAACAAAAATATGTAATACTTTTTCTATGCTTTGTTTGCATCTAAAAATGCAAACTAAAATATGTAATACTTTTTCTATGTTTTGTTTGCATCAAAAAAATGCAAACAAAAATATATAATACTTTTTCTATGTTTGTTTTGTTCGCATCTAAAAATGCAAACAAAAATATATAATACTTTTTCTATGTTTTGTTCGCATAAAAAAAATGCAAACAAAAATATGTAATACTTTTTCTATGTTTTGTTCGCATAAAAAAAAATGCAAACAAAAATATGTAATACATTTCTGTGTTTTGTTCGCATAAAAAAATGCAAACAAAAATATGTAACACTTTTTCTATGTTTTGTTCGCATAAAAAAAATGCAAACTAAAATATGTAATAATTTTTCTATGTTTTGTTCGCAAAAAGAAAAATGCAAACAAAAATATGTAATACTTTTTCTATGTTTTGTTCGCATAAAAAAATGCAAACAAAAATATGTAATACTTTTTCTATGTTGTGTTCACATAAAAAAAATGCAAACCAAAATATGTAATACTTTTTCTGTATATCATGTTTTATTTACCTAAATGTAAATTAAATTATCTTTTTCTTTTCATGTCCTATTTACATAAAAAAAAGTGTAAATAAATGTATCTTTTCATTTTGCATATCCTATTTACATAGAAAGTGTATCATCGTAATTTTGTTCTTTTCATTTACATAGAAAATGTGTAACACCCCACATCCGTTAGTGTCATTCACAAAGGGAATGCACTAAGTTCTGTAGAGCATTTAGGGTAAAAGATGCAGATAAATTACAACACAGACAGAAGTTAAACAGTGGAAAATAAAACTTTGCTTTATTGATAAAATAGTTTGTACAATGGTTTCTTTACAATATCAGAGTATCATCTGTCTTACAAAATAAAGAAGCATAAAACAACATTTATATTCCCCAATTTTAGCAAGAGCCAGCCATAGCATCTGAGAAGAGAATCCAAGCAAAACTTCGACAAATCTTCAAGCTGGGAAAGAGCAACCTTCCAAATCTAATCTGAGCTATACTATGCCCTCCTTTACTACCTGGGGGGGGGAATGGAAGAAAAGAAGATGAAAAACAGAGTCAGACATAAAGCCTGAGTAAGTTCAGTTACTTCTAACATGTGAATAGGGAAAAACAAACAACATGAATTAACTGAATACAAGACAATACCATGATGATAGGATCAACAAGACAAGTTAAGATTAACACAAGATATGCTAAGGCAAGATAAACTGGATATACTTCAATACTTTCCTTGATTCGCTATTACTTCGTTATTCTGGTTTCTATATCTCTACACCACCTAACTAGTGTCCCAACTAGTAATGTTAACGTGATCCCAATCCCTGTAGTTTCCGTTGCCTTCAGGCATACATTTATTATTTATTACCTATATCTAATCTAGGGTTTTCTATCAAGTGCTTTCTAGATTTAACTAGAGTTTACGCTATCTGCTGAACGCTTCTCGAGTTCAGGGTTTATGCCACCTAGTCCAACTAGGAATAATGCTACCTGTCGAACGATGCCCCCAAGTCTAGGACACACTACCTAGAGTGGTTCCTATACTTCCCCACGCCTGTATCGCGAATCGTTATCGCTTGTCTAAATGCACATGTCCTGTAATGTGCGACCCGAGTCCTGTGTCAGGGCAAATCAAGGAATACAGAACTCGGTCGGGAGCTTTCAGATATCTGCCGATGCAGATGCTAAGGTCTGTTTTTTTTGTTCCAGTGGCTATGGTCCCACTTGACCCCTCCCTCAACTAATGAAAGGCACACCTTGTAAAATGAGAACTATACGCCGGCCCCCGGTGCCCCACTATCCTATGGCCATCCGCAACCATAACTAGATAGCAAGTATATGGTCTTTTGGAGTTCTCCGACTTCCCGCTTCACGTATCTCGATTGACTCAAGATGGATGGTAGACGACGAGTTGCTATCACAGGGCTACCGTTTTCTCGCCGAATCACGCCGGTCCATCCTAGTCTTTAGGTTGCCATATATATTGCAACCAAGGCATACCCCTGGTTCTTCTACGCAGTCCTTAACCTCTGTGAGCCCAGGAGGATCATCTGCAGTCTCATAGAGGGATACCAAGAGTACCCTCACGTCCCCTCGAAGCCTCGGGCTTCGTAACCCAATTCGTTGGAGCCTTCTCGGATGGTCATTCGCTCCTTCCCGTGTTATACTAAGAATTACTACTTAGTTCTCTTTCCCGTCAATTTGGGTTGGTTAAGTGTCATTAGTCAATTCAAGCTAACTTAACCCTCTTCATTTATCCTGATAAACTGGTCAAGTGTTATCAATAATTCATGTTGACTTAACCTTACCCTAAACCAAGTTATATTGGTTAAGTATTTCTTATTACTTAACCCTACCCCTTCACCTTGTATTGGTTAAGTGTTCCCTTTTAACTTAACCTTGCCCGACTGTTTTAACTAACATGTTATTCATGGTTAAGTATTATCCCTTCATGTTTTAGACTTAACCCCATTCCTTTATCCCAACCTGATGGTTAAGTGTTCAAGTTTACTTAACCCCTACGGTCTAGCCCAGCTAACATATTAAATTGGCTAAGTGTATTAGATTTTACTTAACCCCAACCTCTGGTCTAGTTAACATGTTAATTTGGCTAAGTGTATTAACTTTACTTAACCCCACCTTCTAGTCTAGTTAACATGTTAATTTTGCTAAGTGTATTAACTTTACTTAACCCCTACAAATCTTGTCTTGTTACCTTGAGTTTGGTTAAGTGTTTCTATGGACTTAGCCCTCCCATTCTAGCTTAACTGTGTTAAGTTGGTTAAGTGTTCCTATGGACTTAACCCTCCAATTCTAGCTTAACGGTGTTAAGTGTTTTTATGAACCTAACCCCACCCATCAGTTTAGTTGTCATGTTGAACTGGTTTAAGTGTCTTAGTTAACTTAACCCTACCATTCTTGTTCTAGCTTTAATTAAGTAGATTGAAGCCACGACCACTCACATTAGACAGATATTGTTGCGAATACTGGATGTGCCGGTTGGTTCCGGGCAGGTTTACATCGCAACTCAGTCTAACCTCGAGTTAGGCATATTCGTGTTTTCTAAATTCAAAGGGTTTTTGATTAGTTTTCAATTCAGGTTTTGAAAGTAACCATCCCGTCCGTCGGATCAGTTAGGGATAGCCAGGGAGAGCAGGAAACTTGTATTTTCCAAACCCAAGCCTAGACACTATCCTCTCTGTCACCCTAGAACGTTCTGGTGTGTTATTAAAAGAGATGTCGTTTAACAAACCTTTAATTTGTCTAAGTTTACATTTCTCGTTTAGAACAAACTCTATAAGTAAATTATTCCTAATTTACTTATTTCCGTTTTAATGTAAATTGTCAACATTCATTCTTATGGCCCATTTTTCCCTCTAAATCATGTTTATGATTTTTGGTACGTAAACTATACCAAATCAAGTGTCATTAACCATGATTTTGCTAAACTTGCCAATTACTACCTATTATGGCCAATTTCAAATTTAGGCCAATATATTTACCGTTCCAAATTAGCTAATCCAATTCCAATTCAACATTCTAATTCATGTCAAACTAGACTTATTACTCTAGTTCACTATTCATGTAAATGCTAGATTTACATGTCGATACTAGATTCAGGAATCTCAATCTATAGTTCATGTCAAATTTATCCAACTTGCATTCTTATGAACATGCCATAATGCGTGTTCCCAATTTATGCCAATTTCCAAGTTAAACTACGTTTTTAGTAAATTTCATATTTTTCCCAAACTGCATTCCCACCGTTCGTATAATCGTGATTTAGTCTAGATTTATAAATAAAGCTAGGTTCGTAGAAAATAGGGAATGAACCAAAGCTGTTATGTGAAAGATAGACATACTAACTAGCATAAAAAGGGTTTAATAACGATGTCGGTTCAAGAACATGGGTAGACCTAACTTAATAGGTAAATTCCCAAGGTCTAAAACCAACAAGAATAGACAGAATAGGGACGTAGGTTCAAGAACATGGGTAGACCTAACTTAATAGGTAAATTCCCAAGGTCTAAAACCAACGAAAACCAAGGATAGACAGAATAGAAAGATCAGGTTTAGACCCAATTTCACAGCAACCCTTTCCTAGTCAGAAATCATAGGTGTTTAGTCACAGTTGTCCTTGTTATGTTATAGGCAAAAGTTTATGTTTCCAAATCAAAAGCTTAGTTAAGGAAATAATTCTCATAGTCACAGTCACAGTCATAGGCAATGTCCATAGTCATAGGCAATGTTCATAGTCATAGGCAACGTTCATAGTCATAGGCAATGTCCATAGTCATAGGCAATGTTCATAGTCAAAGAGGCATACAGTCTTATTTGTCCTTGAATCATAACAGTTCTTGATTAGGTCCAAGAATATAGGCACTGATTCTAAGAGAGAGAGAGAGAGAGAGAGAGAGAGATTTGGCATATTCTTTTATTCCTTTAATTTCATGTCACGAACAAAGAAAAACGTTCAAATCTAAAAATAACTGACTTACAGAGATTAGATTAGAATAGAAAGGAGGCGTTGCTATGATTCGTGCGACGTTTAGCCTTTAATCCTTATCTTGAAGCTTTGAATCTCTTCTTGAAAATCTTTTAGCAGCATTTCCTCGTCCTGGTTTATTTTATATATATTATTTTATTTATATATTTTAGAGGAGGAGGAGGAGAAGCCATGTCTAACAAGAATCTTTGCAGCATAAAGGTAGAAAAGAATTGTGAATAGAGAAGAAGACCAGGGCTGTTTATATAGAGTTTCTGATTGATTTGAGCCATCAGATGAAGATAAGAGGAATCTAGTCCATACATGTCAAGAGAGCCAATCAAAATTTGACACGTCAGCCTTAGTGACACATAGGGACTCAGAATATGTCATAAAGCCAATCAAAGAAGGCCATGTCAGCACTTATCATCCCCCGACCAATCATACAAAGCCATGTAGAAAAAGAACAATCTTTGACCAACAAAAAATGTGCCACGTGTACATGTCATATATATATATATATATATGCATATATGTATATATATATATTTCCTATATATATATATTTTTTTTTTCTTTTTATTTTTTTTCGCAATTAACCATTTATTTGAACCGCGTTCATACTAAGCCACTTTCTAGCCATTCCCCTAAAACAAAAATATGACGCTGGCGGGGATCGAACTCTGTACCTCCTGTATGCAAGTCACATGTTCCAACCAAATGAGCTACTAAGTCTTTTGCTTACAAACCTTAGAACAATGCTAAACATTATTCTTTTCCCATTCTTCTTTTTTTCATGTTTTGCTGCAATATTTAAATTAAAGATATCTTCTTCATACGTTACCCGTTTTGCGCGAACTCGGACTCTATCTCAAGTAGAATTCCGAGACGAACGCAATGGCGTAACCCATTTCCCTTAATTCTTTGATTTCAAATTAATTATACTTTAATTTATTAATTTACTATTAATGAAAATTCGGGGTGTTACATTCTCCCCCACTTAAAAGGATTTCGTCCCCGAAATCTTCAAGTTAGGAAGAATGTGTCCTACCATCCAATCACCCATCTACTCAACCATTCAATCATAGGAATTCATAGTCCTTAAAAGATTTCTAATTCTTTCATGTTTATATGCATAGTGTGTGTATATGTCCTCATCTAATGCAAAATTAGGCGGTCTACTGATTCAGTTGACCTCCTTAATGCAAATCATGTCAGTGCCATGCATCCAATATGTATGCGAATCCTAATGATACATTTTATTTCTATATGAGTGCACAACCATTCACTCAAATGCAACATCCATATGATAGCACATTAAGTTTAATTCATAAACAAATACATATGTGCGAATGTGATATAAAAGTAACTGAGTCATTTTAGCGCCTATGATGTGCATATGTATCCACGAGCATCCACTTGCAACCACTTGCAACCATTCAACCATAACATGTTTCAAATACATGTTTACATCCATTGGCTTCTACCTAAGGATCGATGATACGTCCTAGAGGATATACTTTGGAAAGAGAGAAACAATTATGCGTAAAGCTCCTACACAAGGAAATCAAGGATGCACCCTTAAGAAAAAGGGTATGATGCTAGTATCTAGCCTTCTTGAGCTTTACTCCACTGTATCTTAACTCATTTAACTTCACGATTGTGAAGTTTCTGACCTCCAATTCCAAAATAAACATATGTCAATCACGGTACCAAGTATATGTACTAAGATGATTAAAGGTTTCCCTCTTATCCGCCATGCCATAACTATAGGGGTCGAAAGGTTACTACGTGCTTTTTAGAGTACCTGCCACAACAATTCATCTCTCACGCAAACCATCCTAGTCGAACTCGACATTCCTCAAGTACAAGCCCCAAAGGCCTAAACCAATATCAGACAAGCACCCAAGGAATATCTCCTCCGAATTTAGATGATCTACGTGAGATGATATAAGCAAACACGATAGCTATTCTCAAATCCCTACTTACCAAAAATAAACTGGTCGGACTACCAATTGGATTTGAGACTCTAGTGGGATCTTTCTACTATACAAGTACTATGGTGTAGAGACTCAACTATGGAAGTGGATATGAACAAATGTGAAGCGCTAGAACCAAGGAAATAGTACGAACAGAAAAACTAGACCCTTCCAATAGAACTTTACTACCCTTCTCCTAGGTACGTTTGGTGGCGAAAGCATGTACTTTGTCCTTCTGAAAATCTCGTCCTCGTTCTTGCCCTTGTCCTTAAGTACATGCCCTATCATACCCTAGTAAAGATACTTCCTCTTGTCTTAGGTTTTATAATTTCTTCCTCCTTCGTGAGCTAATTCTACATCCATGAATTCCTCATCCTAGGGCTATGCTCCTTAGCCAAACTCCTCATCCCCTTCCGTGTGTAGTCATGTTGACAAATCTCTTGAAAACTGCCTCCATCGTCCGGAAAACCCTATAAGCTTCGGAAGAAAACTGCCCGTAGATGAAACAACTACGGCTATGGATGGAAGTCGGGCACTACTTTGCCCTTCGATGAGGTTGTTTCCCAGAAAGCCAGGAGCCCCAGAGACTCAAGAAAGAAGGAGACAAGAATTTAAACAAAGGAAGAGAAGATAGTGCGTATGGCTTTGGGGAATATGTCTTTAAAACAAATCTTTTCTCTTGAAAATGCTTCTTTAAAAACCGTTTTGAAAATAATTTTTCAAATCCTTTATCTGATCTAGTAACCTTCAGCTCTGATACCACGTGTAACACCCCACATCCGTTAGTGTCACTCATAAAGGGAATGCACTAAGTTCTGTAGAGCATTTAGGGTAAAAGATGCAGATAAATTACAAGACATACATAAATTAAACAGTGGAAAATAAAACTTTGCTTTATTGATAAAAAAGTTTGTACAATGGTTTCTTTACAATATCAGAGTATCATCTGTCTTACAAAATAAAGAAGCATAAAACAACATTTATATTCCCCAATTTTAGCAAGAGCCAGCCATAGCATCTGAGAAGAGAATCCAAGCAAAACTTCGACAAATCTTCAAGCTGGGAAAGAGCAACCTTCCAAATCTAATCTGAGCTATACTATCCCCTCCTTTACTACCTGGGGGGGGGGGAAGAAAAGAAGATGAAAAACAGAGTCAGACATAAAGCCTGAGTAAGTTCAGTTACTTCTAGCATGTGAACAGGGAAAAACAAACGACATGAATTAACTGAATACAAGACAATACCACGATGATAGGATCAACAAGACAAGTTAAGATTAACACAAGATATGCTAAGGCAAGATAAACTGGATATACTTCAATACTTTCCTTGCTTCGCTATTACTTCGTTATTCTGGTTTCTATATCTCTGCACCACCTAACTAGTGTCCCAACTAGTAATGTTAACGTGATCCCAATCCCTGTAGTTTCCATTGCCTTCAGGCATACATTTATTATTTATTACCTATATCTAATCTAGGGTTTTCTATCAAGTGCTTTCTAGATTTAACTAGAGTTTACGCTATCTGCTGAACGCTTCTCGAGTTCAGGGTTTATGCCACCTAGTCCAACTAGGAATTATGCTACCTGTCGAACGATGCCCCCAAGTCTAGGACACACTACCTAGAGTGGTATATGTTCCTATACTTCCCCACGCCTGTATCGCGAATCGTTATCGCTTGTCTAAATGCACATGTCCTGTAATGTGCGACCCGAGTCCTGTGTCAGGGCAAATCAAGGAATACAGAACTCGGTCGGGAGCTTTCAGATATCTGCCGATGTAGATGCTAAGGTCTGTTTTTTTTGTTCCAGTGGCTATGTTCCCACTTGACCCCTCCCTCAACTAATGAAAGGCACACCTTGTAAAATGAGAACTACACGCCGGCCCCCGGTGCCCCCACTATCCTATGGCCATCCGCAACCATAACTAGATAGCAAGTATATGGTCTTTTGGAGTTCTCCGCCTTCCCGCTTCACGTATCTCGATTGACTCAAGATGGATGGTAAACGACGAGTTGCTATCATAGGGCTACCGTTTTCTCGCTGAATCACGCCGGTCCATCCTAGTCTTTAGGTTGCCATATATATTGCAACCAAGGCATACCCCTGGTTCTTCTATGCAGACCTTAACCTCTGTGAGCCCAGGAGGATCATCTGCAGTCTCACAGAGGGATACCAAGAGTACCCTCACGTCCCCTCGAAGCCTCGGGCTTCGTAACCCAATTCTTTGGAGCCTTCTCGGACGGTCATTCGCTCCTTCCCGTGTTATACGAAGAATTACTACTTAGTTCTCTTTCCCGTCAATTTGGGTTGGTTAAGTGTCATTAGTCAATTCAAGCTAACTTAACCCTCTTCATTTATCCTGATAAATTGGTCAAGTGTTATCAATAATTCATGTTGACTTAACCTTACCCTAAACCAAGTTATATTGGTTAAGTATTTCTTATTACTTAACCCTACCCCTTCACCTTGTATTGGTTAAGTGTTCCCTTTTAACTTAACCTTGCCCGTCTGTTTTAACTAACATGTTATTCATGGTTAAGTATTATCCCTTCATGTTTTAGACTTAACCCCATTCCTTTATCCCAACCTGATGGTTAAGTGTTCAAGTTTACTTAACCCCTACGGTCTAGCCCAGCTAACATATTAAATTGGCTAAGTGTATTAGATTTTACTTAGCCCCAACCTCTGGTCTAGTTAACATGTTAATTTGGCTAAGTGTATTAACTTTACTTAACCCCACCTTCTAGTCTAGTTAACATGTTAATTTTGCTAAGTGTATTAACTTTACTTAACCCCTACAAATCTTGTCTTGTTACCTTGAGTTTGGTTAAGTGTTTCTATGG
The DNA here is from genome assembly GCA_030737875.1 of Allium sativum. NCBI lineage: Eukaryota > Viridiplantae > Streptophyta > Magnoliopsida > Asparagales > Amaryllidaceae > Allium > Allium sativum. Next base: position 359,419,990 of record CM060921.1, on the reverse strand, counting down.
ACTTAGCCCTCCCATTCTAGCTTAACTGTGTTAAGTTGGTTAAGTGTTCCTATGGACTTAACCCTCCCATTCTAGCTTAACTGTGTTAAGTGTTTTTATGAACCTAACCCCACCCATCAGTTTAGTTGTCATGTTGAACTGGTTTAAGTGTCTTAGTTAACTTAACCCTACCATTCTTGTTCTAGCTTTAATTAAGTAGATTGAAGCCACGACCACTCACATTAGACAGATATTGTTGCGAATACTGGATGTGCCGGTTGGTTCCGGGCAGGTTTACATCGCAACTCAGTCTAACCTCGGGTTAGGCATATTCGTGTTTTCTAAATTCAAAAGGTTTTTGATTAGTTTTCAATTCAGGTTTTGAAAGTAACCATCCCGTCCGTCGGATCAGTTAGGGATAGCCAGGGAGAGCAGGAAACTTGTATTTTCCAAACCCAAGCCTAGACACTATCCCCTCTGTCACCCTAGAACTTTCTGGTGTGTTATTAAAAGAGATGTTGTTTAACAAACCTTTAATTTGTCTAAGTTTACATTTCTCGTTTAGAACAAACTCTATAAGTAAATTATTCCTAATTTACTTATTTCCTAATTTCCGTTTTAATGTAAATTGTCAACATTCATTCTTATGGCCCATTTTTCCCTCTAAATCATGTTTATGCTTTTTGGTATGTAAACTATACCTAATCAAGTGTCATTAACCATGATTTTGCTAAACCTGCCAATTACTCCCTATTATGGCCAATTTCAAATTTAGGCCAATATATTTACCGTTCCAAATTAGCTAATCCAATTCCAATTCAACATTCTAATTCATGTCAAACTAGACTTATTACTCTAGTTCACTATTCATGTAAATGCTAGATTTACATGTCGATACTAGATTCAGGCTACTCAATCTATAGTTCATGTCAAATTTATCCAACTTGCATTCTTATGAACATGCCATAACGCGTGTTCCCAATTTATGCCAATTTCCAAGTTAAACAACGTTTTTAGTAAATTTCATATTTTGCCCAAACCGCATTCCCACCGTTCGTATAATCGTGATTTAGTCTAGATTTATAAATAAAGCTAGGTTCGTAGAAAATAGGGAATGAACCAAAGCTGTTATGCGAAAGATATACATACTAACTGGCATAAAAAGGGTTGAGTAACGACGTCGGTTCAAGAACATAGGTAGACCTAACTTAATAGGTAAATTCCCAAGGTCTAAAACCAAAGAAAACCAAGAATAGACAGAATAGGGACGTAGGTTCAAGAACATGGGTAGACCTAACTTAATAGGTAAATTCCCAAGGTCTAAAACCAACGAAAACCAAGGATAGATAGAATAGAAAGATCAGGTTTAGACCCAATTTCATAGCAACCCTTTCCTAGTTAGAAATCATAGGTGTTTAGTCACAGTTGTCCTTGTTATGTCAAAGGCAAAAGTTTATGTTTCCAAATCAAAAGCTTAGTCAAGGAAATAATTCTCATAGTCACAGTCACAGTCATAGGCAATGTCCATAGTCATAGGCAATGTTCATAGTCATAGGCAACGTTCATAGTCATAGGCAATGTCCATAGTCATAGGCAATGTTCATAGTCAAAGAGGCATACAGTCTTATTTGTCCTTGAATCATAACAGTTCTTGATTAGATCCAAGAATATAGGCACTGATTCTAATAGAGAGAGAGATTTGGCATATTCTTTTATTCCTTTAATTTCATGTCACGAACAAAGAAAAACGTTCAAATCTAAAAATAACTGACTTACAGAGATTAGATTAGAATAGAAAGGAGGCATTGCTATGATTCGTGCGACGTTTAGCCTTTAATCCTTATCTTGAAGCTTTGAATCTCTTCTTGAAAATCTTTTAGCAGCATTTCCTCATCCTGGTTTATTTTATATATATTATTTTATTTATATATTTTAGAGGAGGAGGAGAAGCCATGTCTAACAAGAATCTTTGCAGCATAAGGTAGAAAAGAATTGTGAATAGAGAAGAAGACCAGGGCTGTTTATATAGAGTTTCTGATTGATTTGAGCCATCAGATGAAGATAGGAGGAATCCAGTCCATACACGTCAAGAGAGCCAATCAAAATTTGACACGTCAGCCTTAGTGACACATAGGGACTCAGAATATGTCATACAGCCAATCAAAGAAGGCCATGTCAGCACTTATCGTCCCCCGACCAATCATACAAAGCCACGTAGAAAAAGAACAATCTTTGACCAACAAAAAATGTGCCACGTGTACATGTCATATATATATATATGCATATATGTATATATATATATATTTCCTATATATATATTTTTTTTCTTTTTATTTATTTTCGCAATTAACCATTTATTTGAACCGCGTTCATACTAAGCCACTTTCTAGCCATTCCCCTAAAACAAAAATATGACGCTGGCGGGGATCGAACTCTGTACCTTCTGTATGCAAGTCACATGTTCCAACCAAATGAGATACTAAGTCTTTTGCTTACAAACCTTAGAACAATGCTAAACATTATTCTTTTCCCATTCTTTTTTTTTTCATGTTTTGCTGCAATATTTAAATTAAAGATATCTTCTTCATACGTTACCCGTTTCGCGCGAACTCGGACTCTATCTCAAGCAGAATTCCGAGACGAACGCAATGGCGTAACCCGTTTCCCTTAATTCTTTGATTTCAAATTAATTATACTTTAATTTATTAATTTACTGTTAATGAAAATTCGGGGTGTTACAAAATGTAAATAAAGGTGTCATCTAATTTTGTCCTTTTTATTTACAAAGAAATTGTAAATAAAGGTGAAATCTAATTTTGTTCTTTTTATTTACAAAGAAATTGTAAATAAAGGTGTCATTTAATTTTGTTCTTTTTATTTACATAGAAATTATGTAAAAATGTGTCCCTTTTCTATCATGTTTTATTTACATAAAAAATGTAAATAAAATTTTCTCTTTTCTTTCTTTTTCCATGTTTCTAACTTCATAGTTTTATTTACAACTAGATCGTAAATAAAAAGAAATGCTTCTTTTTCTTTCTTTCTAGTTTTGTATTTATATTTACAACTAGATTGTAAATAAAAAGAAATGTTTCTTTTTCTATGCCATATTTCTAAAATCAAAATTTTATTTACAACTAAGTGTAAATAAAAAGAAATGTCCTTTTTGTATGTCATATTTTCATACACAACTATAAGGTGAATGAAAGATCCGCTACTTAAAACGCATGCCCTTATTCACATCTAATATGTGAATAAAAAAATATAATTTTGTTTTATCATCACTAGATTTGAAATAAAACATAACTTCAGATATGAATTCTAACGATGACTAAAAATTAACAACCATGTAAATCTACACATCAGAATATCACACAAACAATAAATAAATTCTAAATTACCATATCGCAGATCTATACTATTTATGTACATACAATGATTTAAACCATCGAGAAAATAATTAAATTATTTAAAAGTAAGAAATCTCACCTTGTTTCAGATTTAGACCAAAAAGTCCAAAATCAGTCCTAGTTAGTTCTGAAGTGTAGTATTCGGCTTCATGATCACAATGCTTCAGAAATCACTGAATTCCGAGTTCTAATGAGTTAGTTATGATTAAATTAAGTTAGCTAATAATTTATATTAATTAATTAAAGAATAATACCTTCTTCCTCTTACAGATTTTTGGTCGCGGGTTTCAACTATTTTCTCTAACCTAGGGTTCAAGTTTGCAGTCGCTACAGGGCACAAAACTACGATCGGGTGGTAGCACCACGACGGGCTAGGGGAGGCGCACGTAGGGGGGTCCCGCGTGTCAGGTGCGATCGCACCATATGGTGGTGGCGGCGGTACAAAACCCGTGGGTTCTCGGGTCTGGTTCTCTCGATTCAGGCGATGAGGGAGGAGAAATTTGTATGGATGGATAGAGTAGGAAAAGAGCTTCGAAATGGTATAAGGTTTGGGGTCTGATTCGTGGAGATGGAGGAGAATTTAGTGGGAGAAGTACCAAGTAGTTTCGGCCATTGTTTTCAAGGGGGGCGGCGGCTGACGACAATGAATAGTGAATTAGGGTTTAATTCTCTAATATTTATAATATTTAAAATGTATTTTTATGAAAAAAATCGATAACTTCTTAACAGTTTCGATTCCACTCCAACCGGACGTGACCCTACCCAACAGCCCCTGTTCCGGACCCAACGAGCAGGTCCTGTCAGCCCAAATGGTTGTCTGTGGCCTGAATTATTTAATTTAATATTTTAATCCTTTATTAACTAAATTCATTCGTATAATTAAATTCACCGAGGCCACATACGAACTCAGAAAATTCCAAAAAAAATATATTTGGCTTTGTTATGATGATACGGTCTTAACAAAATTAATTTCGTCGAATTCTGAGACCGTTTGAAAAATGGCTATTTTCAGTCGATTAAATTTGACTGAATTGAACAAAACACATTTTCTTTCGCCACGCTCACATGCTAATTCGAAAAATTGAAACCTAGCAATAATTTGATATCCTAGTCCCAACAAAAGTGGTTTCGTCGAAAATAGAGGTCGTTTGAAAAATGGCCTTTTATACGGGCTATTAATTGTACTATAGCGACTATTCTGAATATTCAACTGACCATTACTTTTGATTGCCGCTATGAAATTTTGATTTTTTGGATTCTTGGAAAGATATTTATAAATAGATTTAAATATTTCTGGTTTCACTAAAATCCGTTAAGTTTTGAATTTGGTATATTCAGTCAAAGTTCGACTTTGACTTTTCAAACTGCCCTGCTAATTCTAATTCCTTTTGGAATTAAAATAAATATATTCGTTCTAACCTCGATTAAAATAAATTTTTAATCATTATTACATAAAATAAATTATTTTAACTATTTCAAATACACCGAAATAGCCAAAATAATTTTTTTTAAATTAGTCCTGATTTTCCGGGTTGTTACAGTGATATTCAAAACATTAATAATTTCAGATGATTTCAAACAAACAAATTTCAACCATAATGATCACGAATAAAGATGAATTTCAAGATGTATCACTGATTCAATACAAATCAAAATACCCAAGCCAATCTGAAAAATAATGAAATTATCACAACTGATAAATAGCAGAGTGCTGTAATGAGTATAATATTTCATGCTTTTCCAAAATGGATTAGAAGAAACTCAAAACAGCAGAGGTGTGTTGAATTTCATTAAATATTCAAATCTTCAAAAAATTTAGAATTCAAAACTAACAGTGTTCAAGATACGACACGAATACATTAATACTGTTAGGAATTCAGAAACCAGAAAAAAAACTTCAAAGCAATTGCAGATATTTACAAATTTAAATTCAGGATCTAGAAAATATTAAAAATATCAGGGTTTTGTTCAAATGAAGTGAATTTCAAGAAAAATATGACTTCCACAATTGGAAGTTAATGAAGCTCAAAAAAGGAAACAAAAAAAGTGTGGCAATGACAAATCAAAGAAAAAAATAAAAGAAGAGGTAGAAGGAGGAATAAACAAAGAATATAAATGTTTATAAAGGTGAGTTCAGAGATTATACCTGAAATCGATGTAAACCACTGTCTTAACTCAAAAGATTTGGCTAAGGTACTATGACTGATTCAATGATATGAAGCGGTTTGAATCTAGTTTTTCTCTAGCAATGCAGTTCCTCAGCCTACTTCGGTACCTAACTGTTAAGAGGATTGAGTGGTCTAACAAAGGTAGTAAAACTACTCATAGTTGTATTCATTTGTTTTGGTACCCAGACTTGTTTATATTACAATCCATCTGAATTTACCTTTGTACCCTTTGGAACCCAAAACTGTTTGAATTTAACGAAGTTTGTTTTATTTCTATTTGGGATCAAGGATTATTAAAATGAATTATTATAAAACAAATTCACATCTCTTTTGTGATTTAAAAATCCTTTGAAATTATCAGTGTTCAGATTTTCAAATCAATTCTTTTCAAAGTAGTTTGAAGGATTTCTAAAATCATTAGAATTCCGTTTTTCAAAAACATTATTTTTCCCAAAGCCAAGACCACATCTATTTCCAATAGAAAATTGGTTTTTCAACAGCATATTCAAAGATTTTTGTCCATCAGAAAATTTAGTCAAAGTTGATTTAAGTTGTTGAATTTTAAACTTAAGATCACCATTTTCTTTCATTAAGTATGAACAACGGTTTTTAGTGATCTTATTCTTTTGAAAATCAGTTTTCAAAACCAATTTTTCCTCTTTAAGAAATTTAATTTTGGCTTGGGACTCAACAATCTTGGATTCAAATTTAGTTTGCTTTTCAAATTCAGATTTTTCGAAATCATTGAATTTTTCAATTTCCTTTTCAAAATCTTTCAAAATTAACTTAGTTTTCAGCAAACTTTCTTTCTCTAAAATTGTATGTTTGGAATTAATATTATCCAACTTCTTTTGCAAAGAATCATTTTTATAAATTAACTCAACTTCATTTTGTTTTAAAATAGTAATTTCATTTTCAAATTTTTGAAGATTCATATTCAGATGAGCCAAATCATTTTTCAAACTGAAACAATTCTTGCAATTAGAGTTTTCAAATTTTAATTTCAACGTATTATTTTTGCTTCGCAACTCAGAATTTTCAGATTTCAGAATTTTGTTTTTCCGCTGAAGATGATTGACAGTTTTAGTTAAATCAATACAAAGAGAAACCAATTCTTCATATGAAAAATCTCCATCGTCTGAATCATCATTAATAGCTCCTGTTAAGCACATATCTGAATCTGAGTTGGCAACTGAGGGTTTTTAGCAGTTGTCAGATCTTGCATACAGTGTGTTGAGAGTTTTCAAAATCTCTTGCACAGTCAAACAATGGGAGATAAATTTTAATTGATCATTACCAAGATAGGAATAAATAATATGCATAACATGAGCATTTAAAACCTTATTTCTCTTATCCAGCGTTTTTAGCAGTTGTCAGATCTTGCATGCAGCGTGTTGAGAGTTTTCAAAATCTCTTGCACAGTCAAACAATGGGAGATAAATTTTAATTGATCATTACCAAGATAGGAATAAATAATATGCATAACATGAGCATTTAAAACCTTATTTCTCTTATCCAACATACCTCCCTGATTTTCAATAATATTCCAATAATCAAAATTAACAGATTTTAAATGTAATTCGATTTTTGATTTCAAAATTAAAAAATATGTTCCATAGAAATTAATTGGAATATCACTGGACTGACTCTCACTATACTGACAACTAGAATCCATGATTCTAGTGCTAATGAAATTACCAGGCTCTGATACCAGTTGTTGGATCTAGATTAACCCTAGAGCGGGTGAATACGGTTTATTGAATTTTAGTAGGATATTAAAAATTATTAGATCATAGAATGCAGTAGAAATAAAAATAAAGAAAGTAAATAACACACAGAGATACCCAGCTTCGGCAATACCTACTGCTGCATTCTTAAGGTTTCTCCTAGGTGTTATAAACAAATCCTGCTTACAATCCCATGTAAACTCGCAGCGCCTGCTCCTGTCTTAACCCTACGCTCAAAACTCTAGACTGATCTAATCCCCTAGATCATATTTCCCCTAGTTTTACAGACTCTAGTAAACTATCTAGTTTTACAGACGAAACTAGAAAACCAACTAGATTTTTACAGATTCTAGCAACTATTAGTTAAACCCCTAACTGAATCCCCTAGAATTTTACAGACTTTAGAAACTTTTGGACTGATTTTCAAATACTAAACAATGTATAAAAACAATAAACAAAACCCTAGTCTAAAAAGAAATTAATTCTCCCTTTGTTCTTCAAGTAGGCCGGCCCTTTGTCAAATGGTTCAACCCGTATTTATTTGTCTCAATTGCTTTGCTTTGGAAAAAACATGGCGGCTCTGGAAATCGAAACTAGGGTTAACAATTTGAATCCCAAATCAATTGATTGATGAAGTAAAACTCTGCTGCTCAAATTCGTCTTGCTCTCAGCTTTCTGATGCTTTGATTTGGGGTTGGTCTCTCTCTCAATCGAAACTATGAGTAATTTGAATTTTTCTCTTTTGTTGCTTGAATTGATATTGTTGGTTTCAATCGGATTTTGCCAGTGATGTAGAGGTGTTTATATAGGGTAATTGAAACCCTAATTGACTCTGATTTCGAACAATTGACTTGTTCTGATTTTTTGCGATTTCCTCTTTTGGCTTTCCTTGAATTGCTCGACTTTGAATGCCATGACCCCAGACATGAATTAGCCTTCAAATGAATCGTGGAAAATTTATTTGCCCTTTTTGAATTTGAAATAATCTTTGATTCAAATCTGGAAAGAATTGATTTTTCTCTTGCCTAAAATAATCACTGTGATTTCTGAATTGCTTGTAGCCTCTTTAATTTTGCATAATTGAATATCATGAAATAAATGATTTGAAATTAAGAAGAAAAAAACAGGAAACAAAAATCCATTTCGAAATTGATTATCTTATCTCCAAAAATCCCTGATCCTGCAATCCTGTTTGCCAAAACTGGAAAGATATTTGTTCCTTTCTTGATTGATAAAACTGGAAATGTAGTGTTGCTTTTAATCACTTGATTACTGAATTTCTGGAAACCATTTAAGCGTGTTGCCATCAATAGTTTGCATTGCCATTGATTTCTTATTGAAAAAAAACTTGTGAGAAATAAAAACTGCTACTTGCTTTGATTGCTTTTCATAAAATTGTTTCAAATCTTTGCCAAACTCTGTGCTTCACTTTGCTATCTCATCCATTTTGTGAAGTTGCCAAAATTTAACTGTCACATGCATGCAAGAATGATTGTATTCAAATATTGTTAACTGCATTTCTGTAATTCTTTGAATAAAATGATTCTTCGGCTAAGAATGCTTGCATTAAATTTCTTGTTTGAAACTTATCTTGCACCCTGGCTTGCAGACACTTGCAGCTTGAATCATGTGTGCCTATCCTTGCATATGAGCATGTATTTGTCGAGCCAGTGTATACTAGTTTGTGTGCTTGAGTTCTGGTCTAGATCTTCATGTATGTACATATTTGAGCTTAAAAAAAATCTGTAGTCTTGTGCATGTTTATATTGCCATGTACTTGTCTGGGCTTCCTTGATCCTGCCTTGACTTGTGCTCGGCCATTATTGACTTGCATCATGTAGTTAGTTTACTTGCACCTATGCTGCTCAAACACTTGAGTGTCTTGCTGAAACTTGTTCATACTAGCTTACTATACTTGTTGTGATTCACCACCATGTTATACACAAACTTATCCATGCAGCTGTCTCATCTTGTAGCTGCTGATATTGAACCTTTATGTTGTGGCTGCATATGTTTGCATGTGTTGTTCTTTGAACATGTCTCGGCCATGTTTTGATTACATGCATCCATATACATATGCTCGGACACTTTCATTTTGTTTTGGTTGCTTTGTCATTGATGTTTTTGGGTTGTCTTGACCACATTGATTATTGTTGCAGTGAGTCGAGATGGTCCATGTGGCTACTCTTCAGTTGCACACTGATTGGCGAGGCAGTGCACACGTGTATATTTATACATGTATGTATATGCATCCATCAGAAAAAAAATCTTGTCATTGCACTAAAATATTTTGTATATACATTGACTGCCTTGTGGTATTTACGGCGTATCACTGTGAATATCACAAGCTATCTAGTCACAGACGGATAAATTGATAAATCAGATCGAGTCATGAAAAATGATGATAAACACACCAGAAATCTGAGGCAAATAAAATTTTAAAAATAAAATTTATATTCGCATGTATTCAGTTTTATTTCTATTGCAGTGTACTGTGTGTGTTTTTCATGTGACAGGTAAGCAGGTACGACTGGACCGACAGTGAAGACGCTGTGAAGATAGAAGATGGAAGACAAGAAAAAACAGTGTGAGTGTGTGTGTCAGTGAAGTGTCAAAGTGAATTGTATGTATATACGAAATTGTATAACTGAGTGATGAGTGGTGTAGTGAGGAGCTGTGTATATAATGAGAGAAATGTACTGATATTTGTAAAAAACAAATTTGATTGAAATGAAATATTATTTTATTATTGTCAAACAAACTTGTCTATCGTATTCAGTTTATTTACAAGTACAATGAATGTAGAACGATGTAGTGTATATGAAAAAGGATATGAAATGAAATGTATATCAGTGATGTATTCAAATAGTAGAGTTATAAATAGATGTACTGTTTGAATGTTTGAAATATAGTATTCAATTTAAATAAAATACTGTATGAATATATGAATGTCTGTACAATCATATTCTATTTAAATATAAATATTATGTTCTTGTCTGTGATGAGTATATGAAACAGTACAATAACAGACACATTTATAATAATATATATTTGGTTGTTATCATCAAACAAAAATCATATAATTGTGTATACAACTGCACCATATACAACATTTTCGACCTTTAGATAGGAATCCTATGGATGTAAACATGTGTTTGAAACATGTTATGTTTGATGGATGCAAGTGTTTGCTAGTGGTTTCCTGTGGACGCATATACACACATTAGGCACTAAGATCGGCTTAATCACTCTCATACTACATATGGATGTGTGTGCATTTTCTTTTATTTTATGAATGGAAATGGATGGGTTAGCATATGGATATTGCATTCAGACGAATGAATGTGCACACATATAGAACTTATATAATATAGTAGGTTTATTTGCATACATATTGGATTCATGGAACTAATATACATTGCATTAAGGAGGTCAACTGAATCAGTAGACCGCCTGATCTTCACATTAGTGTTGGGACATATACACGCACCTTTGCATATATTCATATAAGCATTAGAAATCTTTAAGGACAATGGATGCCAGTGATTGGTGGATGAGTAGATGGATGATGGATGATAGGATATGCATTCTTTTCAACTTAGAGATTTCGGGACAAAATCCTTTGAGTAGGGGAGAATGTAACACCCGAATTTGTACCAACACTAAAAGAGGATAAATTAAATAATAATTAATTTAATATTCAGAATTAGAGAAACGAACTGCACTATTGCGTCCATCTCGAAATTCTGGTCAAGATAGACGTTTGGTTTGCGTAAAACGGACAACGTATGAAGAATTTATGAGAGTTTTAAGTTTGTGTGAGTTTTAAGTTTGTATATGCACAAAAATATTTTATATATACGCATGGGTCAGAGGTGAGTCAGAGATGAGTCATAATCCTATCTAGAGAATTCAAATTCGAAATTCCTCTGAGCGGTAAAATTCCTACTCTAGGGGGTCGACCCACCCACAGGGGTGTCGACACCCCTAGGGCTGAGGTGGCACTCGGTTTCATGGGGTTTGGTAGCTATATATATGTGTCATATTTCTCATATTCTCTTCATTGGGAGCCATGGAGTCCATATGCTGCTGGAGTGCGAACTGAACCGTTCCTACAACAACATATTCTACAAATCCAATTCATAAATTCTAGATCCGGTCTTCCTAAATTCTTTAAACCTAATGATGTGACTTTCTAGATTACTTTTAGGTTTAGATAAATAAAAGTATGCTTTTATAGACATTGAATTGGATATGTTGTAAAGTATGATTCTGTGTTAATATAAAATTCTATCTTATGTCATGACAGATCTAATTTCCTAGATCTAATATAATTGTGGTCATTCGATTATGAGGTTTATATGGATCTTGACTTGTAACCATGTTATGATGGAAGTACATCTATTAATTTGGATAATTGTGACATTACTTGGATCTAGACCTTTATGTTAATCACCTTTCACCTGTCATATTGTGATACATTGATATATGTTGTAAACTTGACATGTGAATCTACCTTTTGATCTAAACATGTTGCTATGTCACCCTAACTATGCTAGATCTAGGTAATTGGACACCTAATATTAAATCTAGATCTCATTAAGCTTGCTTAAACATCATAGGGATTGCCACAAGTTACTAGTTTGATGTCCATTTTATTATGATGTTAATCCATGTCCATTTGCTTTATTATTATGCTAGTTTATGTTCTGTTTATGCCAAGACATGTTGAAACTATCACCCTTGTCATATTCCCTTTTATTATTATAGCTAGGCTACTTTATAGCTTAGATGCCGTCAAAATACGTACGAATACATTAGATAGGAAACGGGGAAAAAGGATTATAATTGGCATGAATTATGTAATGTTTAATAGGAAATGGGACATGTAATTCAAATGGGGAAAACATAGAAATAGTTACTTATAATGACATAGGTAGATATGGATTAATTTGGAACGTTTAGTAATTTACAATTAGGAATTGCAAATTGTACTTATAACACGAGGTCAGGTTACATTAGTAGTGGAAGTCTGCCCGAAACCGACCGGCATATCCAGCAGCTACTAATGTTGAATCTAATGTGAGAGGTTTAAGTACGCAAATACGAATCGGGCTAGGACACGAGGTTAGGCCCAACTGTGGAATAAGACCGCCCGGAACCAACCGGCATATCCAGCATCCAAACATTGTAAGCTAATGTGGGAGGTCTAGCCCATTATAACCATAATTGGCATGGTAATGAAATGGGCTACTTAACCTAATTTAATATGGCTATGGACTTGAGTTAGGGTCAAGTAAAATTGGATGGGTAGTGGTGGGTTAAGTAAATTAGAGGGGATGGGTAATATGTATATATAGGCCCACGTACTTAACCCAATAAGGTTATGTAATTAAAGACACCTAGTGGTATACATAACCAGTAAATAATGTAATAGGGTTATGTAATTAAAGACACCTAGTGGTATATATAACTGATAGATAATGGAATAAAGTTATGTAATTAAAGACACCCTTTAGGATAGGCATAACTAGTATAGGGCTATGTAATTAAAGACACCTAAGGGTATACATAGTCAATGGAAAACCTAGCGGGGGATACAAGACAAAGGGGAGAACCTGTATCATACTGTGTGGGACCCATTTCAGTCAGTAACCCGGAGTTGGTATCAAGTAAGGACCTCCGTATTAGGTGGAGAAATGGGCATGCTTACTGATTGATTGTAAGAGATCCAAACGAGGCGAATGGTGTGGGCGGCGCAAACCGACCAGGAACATGTGCGTGCCTGGTCCGGGCAGAGGGGGTTAAGATGACCATGACACCAGTAGATATGGTTGTGCACACCATGGGTTTCCACTTTAGGAAGTGATACCTCCTACTGTGGGGCCAGCACAGGATATCTATAGGGTAGGGAGCCGATCGATTAGGGTAGGGGTTAGGGTATACTTGGACGTATGACCTAAGCCTACCAACTTATTGTGGAAGGGAACATATCATTTCATTTATACTAGTAATAATGCAGAGTAATCATTAGTGAGGCACATACACCTTAGCTTGCTTACGTTGTCACGCCTGCCATTTATGTAGTGATCTATCTTATCCACTTTATATGCCTATCATGTTGCTTTTAATTATCTACTGGCTAAAAATAACTAGACTTGCCAAACTTTATGTCTGACCTAGTTGTTTCTCCTTCTTTCTTCTGTTCCCCTCCCCCTCCCAGGTTCTCAAGGAGGAATCACCCAGACTTAATCAATAATCAGATATCATCTTGCTATGAGCTACTTCTGAAGTATGGCTCAAGTTCTTGTCTTTACTATGTCTTAACTCTTTTTATTTGGGGAATGATGCTTTTTATTTACTTATGTACTCTGATGGTGCAAGACTGAAGTTATTTTATTGTAATGATTTTTGTAACTTATGAAATTGTGGACCACGGTATTATGACTTATGTTTGGAATAAAAGTTTGAATTTTCCGCTGCTGCCTTATTTTTATCTGTCTTGTAATTATTCTGTGTCTGTTTACCTATAGCACTTCACGAAACTTAATGCATTCCCTTAGTGAGTGACATTAACGGACGTGGGGTGTCACATTTGGTGTCAGAGCTGAAGGTTACCAGACTAGATAACAGTTTTTGAAAATTATTTTCAAAAGGGTTTAAAAGGAAAGCATTTTCAAAAAGAAAAGCATATTTTGAAAAACAATCCCCAAAAAGCCATATGTAGTATCCTTCGTTCCTTTATCTAAATTTCTTTCTTTTCCCATTTTCAGCATGTCTGGGGAACAAAACATCCCTAATCTCCCAGAGGGCGTCATAATACTTGGATGGTCCCAGAGGTATTTGGATGCCACGGTGCCGGCCGAAGGCCAAAGAGACGTCCCTCCCCCAGCTGCACGATTCATTCCTCCTCCTCCCCCTCCAAAAGCTGATAACTTTGCCAAGATTTGTAAGACTTCCGGGTTATGGGAGGAAGGTCATTCCATGGAAACGAGACATTCGTAGAAGCTAGGAACTGGTTTAAGGAGACAGAGGACTTATTCATAATCTTTGAAGTGGAGGACCGAAGGAAAATTCAATTAGCTACTTGGCTATTAAAGGACGAAGCTTCATTTTGGTGGGAAGTCACCCAAGCTGGCCGTCTGGCAGAAACTTAGGAAGACTTTTGGACAGAGGTTCAAAATGGATTTTCTTTCCCAAGCAGAGAGAAGCATACAGATGGAGAGGTTCTTAACAATGAAACAAGGAAATTTGACGGTGAAGGAGTATGTGAACAAGTTCAACCAGCTGGCAAGGTTCGGGCTAGAATTGGTAGACACACCACACAAAAGGGCTTTATGATTTGCTAAGGGGCTGAATGAACCTCTGCATCGTTTAGCTATGTCCCATCTTCCAATGGGGACCACCTTTGAAAAGCCTATTGATATGGCCTTAATGCATGAGGAGGACAAGGGAGAAAAGAAGGAAACAAAAGCTGAGGGGACATTGCATAATAAGAAGGTATGGCCCAAGAAAGGGCAGCAACAGCAGAAGAAAGGAGGGAAAGATGATAAAGACAAGGATAATAGAAAATGTCACAATTGTGGAAAGGAGGGCCACCTGATCAAAGATTGTAAGAGAAGGAAGGCCAGTTGCTTTAATTGCGGAGAGGTCGGTCACTTCTCTAAAGAGTGCCCGAAGAAACAGGGATCGCAGGGACTTCCGGAGGGCAGGTGCATGCTCTCGCGATCAGTGCTCCTGAAAGAGGTAGAAAATTTTCCATAGAAAGTTTAGTTTCTCTTTCAAACTATCCAGTTAGAACACTTTTTAATTCTGGTGCTTTACACATTTATATCTAGTTCTGTGGTTGAATCTCTGCATCTAATTACTAGTATGGTAGTAGATCCCGTAGTTGTTTCACACCCCATTGGTGGTTCGGCTTATTTATCGATGATTTGTCGGGGTTTGAAAATATCGGTGTTAGGCGTCGAGTTTGAATGCGACGCGTATGTGCTTGGGTTTATGGGCTATGGGTTGATTCTAGGAATGGATTTTCTTTCCACGTATGGGGCCATTCTGGATTGTGAGAAGAGGGTTGTTAGACTCCTGACTTGTCATGGGAAGACCCTCGAAGTTTCTTGTGACCCCCAAGGGTATGTTGTGCTTAGCTTCCTAGAGTCTCTAGATGCATCCATAGATGATTTGCAATCTGTTCCAGTGGTTCGAGATTATTCAGATGTTTTTGATGAGGTAAGGGGTTTACCTCCAAGGAGCGAAATTGAATTCCGCATATATCTGGTGGACAATGCAAAGCCAGTTGCATTACCAGTACGCCACATGGCTCCAAGGGGAAGGAGGGAGCTGAGTAAGCAAGTAGGGGAGCTACTTGAAAAAGGGTTTACCAGACGAAGCATATCTGAGTGGGTGCTCTAGTGGTATTCGCAACTAAGGCGGATGGTTCACTTCGTTTGTGTGTTGACTATAGAGAGTTAAATAAGCTCACCAAGAAGAATAAGCACCCGCTTCCGAGGATTGATGATTTATTTGATCAGCTTGTTGGTGCCTCGTTGTTTTCTCAGTTGTACTTGGCTACGGGGTTCCACTAGCTGAGGGTGGTCGAGCACAGCATAGATAAGACTACTTTCAGAACTGCTGGCGGTTTCTTTGAATGGCTAGTTATGCCATTTGGGCTGATAAATGGACCCGCCTATTTTGTTGATTTGATGAGTAGGGTGTTCCGGGAGTTCCTAAACAAATTCTTCGTAGTCTTCGTTGATGACATCTTGATCTTCTCCAAGAGTGAAAGGAGCATGCCCAGCATTTGGGAGAAGTTTAGAAAACTCTCCATGACCATCGGCTAAAAGCAAAGTTCTCCAAATGCCATTTCTGGAGAAAGAAGGTGAGATTCTTGGGTCATGTAGTCTCCAAAGAAGGGATAGCTGTAGATCCCGTGAAGGTGGTTGAAGTACAAGATTGGCAGATTCCTAGAAATGCAACCGAGGTGAGAAGCTTTCTTGGGTTGGCAGGTTAATATAGGAAGTTCATTAAGGACTTCGCGAAGATATCATCCCTTCTCACCAGGCTGACAAAGAAGAATTTGGCATTTTCATGGGACATAAACTTTGACGTTGCTTTCCAATGACTAAAGAGGGCTTTGACAACATCCCATGTCTTGACCTTGCTCGATGGGAGTAAAATGTTTACTGTTTACACTGATGCGTGTGGTACAGGGCTTAGTGCGGTTCTGATGCAAGAAGAGAAAGTAATATGTTATGGGGGTAGACAGTTGAGAGTTCATGAGAAGAACTACCCCACCCATGATTTGGAGCTAGCTGCCATAGTATTCGCCTTAAAGACGTGGCATCATTATTTACTTGGAGAAAAGTTCGAGTTATACACCGATCATAAATCTCTCAAGCATTTATTCTCACAGAAGGATCTAAACCTAAGGCAACAACGATGGATGAAGTTCTTAGCTTCATATGATTTCGAGATTGCTTATACCCCTGGCAAGGGAAATGTGGTGGCAGACGCACTAAGTAGGCAGAGAGTGGCTCTGAGTCCTCTGTTTGTGGAAAGAAAGAACTTGGAGTTCATATCAGCTTTTGATTTTAGACCCTCCATCGTGGTTTTGCCTGATTTATTTGCATCCTTAAAGATATGACCGGCTCTTGTGGATCAGATAGGAGCTTCGCAACAAGGTGACCCACAGTATCTAGACATTATGGATAAGCTCAGAAGAGGGGAGACTTTTGGTCACCTCAGTAGATATGCCATAGATGAAAAGGGGTGGTTGCGATGAGATGGAAGGCTTTGTGTTCCTCAAACTGGAAGCTTGATAAAGGAAGTCCTAGAAGAATCCCACCATTCAAAGATAACCATTCATCCAGGCGGTGACAAAATGTACACAGACATGAAGAGGGTTTTCTTTTAGGCTGGGATGAAGAAGGACGTGGCAGAATTTGTTTCTCAATGTTTAGTTTGCCAGCAGGTCAAAGCTGAGCAAAAGAAGCCTAGTGGATTACTACATCCGTTGGAGGTTCCACAGTGGAAATGAGAGAGCGTCTCTATGGATTTCATAAATGGTTTGCCTAGATCGAAGAAAGGTAATACCAATATTTGGGTGATAGCGGACAGGCTCACTAAGAGCACTCACTTTATTCCAGTTAAAAGTAAAAGGACGGCACCATGGTTGGCGATAATTTATGTTCGTGAGATAGTTCGTCTCCATGGAGTTCCTTCCAGCATCGTGAGCGATCGTTACCCCATCTTTACTAGCGGATTTTGGAGGAGCTTGCAAGAAGCATTTGGTACACAGTCGTGTTTGAGCACCGCTTATCATCCTCAGACTGATGGGCAAACGGAGAGGGTGAACAAAATTCTAGAAGATCTTTTAAGGCTATGTATACTTGACTTCAGAGGGACTTAGGAAGAGCATCTTCCTTTAATAGAGTTTGCCTATAATAATAGCTATCAGGCTAAGCATCGGTATGGCACCCTTCAAAGCATTGTACGGACGACCCTGTAGATCGCCAACTTGTTGGTGGGAATCTACAGAAAGATTATTACTTGGACCAAATATGGTTAGGGAAACATCCGAAAAGATGGACCTTACTTGACGGCGGATGAAGACAGCTCAAGATAGGAGGAAGTCCTATGCAGACAAGAGAAGAACTGACATCGAATTCGAAGTGGGAGACATAGTTTTTATCAAAGTATCACCTCTAAGGAATGTGGTTCGCTTCGGATCAGTATGGAAGTTGGCACCTAGGTTTGTGGGACCATTTCCCATAACCAAGAGGATTGACCAGATGGCCTACAGAGTAAAACTTCCAGAAAATTCATCTGGTGTTCATGACGTTTTCCATATCTCTCATTTACGGAAGAGCCTGCATGACACCGTGGAAGTTGTTGAGCCGAGCATGTTGGAAGAAGTCGAACTAGAACGGGAGGTGACAGTTCGACGAGTCCCACCCGTATTCTTGGGTCAGAGGTTAAGAAGCTGCACAATAAGGAAATCAAGTTGCTAAAGGTTCAATGAGGAGATAACCCAGAAGATGCGACTTGGGAGACCAAAGACAAGATTCATGCTTCATACCCTTTTCTTTTCGAGGGTATGTTCTTAACTCCTTTCCTAAGTTTTATCAGTACTTGTTTCTATCAATAGTTCTTATCCATCGTATTTTTGACCTTTAGATAGGAATCCTATGGATGTAAACATGTGTTTGCAACATTTTATGTTTGATGGATGCAAGTGGATGCAAGTGTTTGCTAGTGGTTGCATGTGGACGCATATACACGCAAATTAGGCACTAAGATCGGCTCAATCACTCTCATACTGCATATGGATGTGTGTGCATTTTCTTTTCTTTTATGAATGGAAATGGATGAGTTAGCATATGGATGTTGCATTCGTATGAATGAATGTGCACACATATAGAACTTACATAATATGATAGGTTTATTTGCATACATATTGGATTCATGGCACTAATATACATTGCATTAAGGAGGTCAACTGAATCGGTAGATCGTCTGATCTTTGCATTAGTGTTGGGACATATACACACACCTTCGCATATATTCATATAAGCATTAGAAATATTTAAGGAAAATGGATGCCAGTGATTGGTGGATGAGTAGATGGATGATGGATGGTAGGATATGCATTCTTCTCAACTTAGAGATTTCGGGATGAAATCCTTTGAGTAGGGGAGAATGTAACACCCCGAATTTGCACCAGCACTAAAAGATGGTAAATTAAATAATAATTAATTTAATATTCATAACTAGAGGAAACAGACTGCACCATTGCGTCTGTCTCGAAATTCTGGTCAAGATAGATGTTTGTTTGTGTAAAACGGACACTACATGAAGTTATGAGACTTTTAAGTTTGTATACGCATAGAAATATTTTATATATACGCATGAGTCAGAGGTGAGTCAGAGATGAGTCAAAATCCTATCCAGAGCATTCAAATTCGAAAATTCCACTGAGTGACAAAATTCCCGACCTAGGGGGTCGACCCCCTTAGAGGGGTGTCGACCTAGGGGTCGACCCCCCTAGAGGGGTGTCGACCTAGGGGTCGACCCACCCACAGGGACGTCGACACCCTTAAGGCTGAGGTGGAACTCGGTTTCAGGGGGTATGGTAGCTATATATATGTGTCATATTTCTCATATTCTTATCATTGGGAACTATGGAGTCCATATGCTGCTGGAATGCGAACTGAACTGTTCCTACAACAACAAATTCTATAGCTCCAATTCAGAAATTATAGATCCATTCTTCCCGAATTCTCTAAACCTAACGCTGTGAGTTTCTAGATTACTTTTAGGTTTAGACAAATAAAAGTATGCTCTGATAGACAATGAACTGGATATGTTGTAAAGTATGATTCTATGTTAATATAAAATTCTATCTTATGTCATAACAGATCTAATTTAGATCTAATATAATTGTGGTGATTCAATTATGAGGTTTATATGAGTCTTGACTTGTAACCATGTTATGATAGAAGTACATCTATTAATTTGGATAATTGTGACATCACTTGGATCTAGACCTTTTTGTCAATCACCTTTCACCTGTCGTATCGTGATACATTGATATATGTTGTAAACTTGACATGTGAATCTACGTTTTGATCTAAACATATTGCTATGTCACCCTAACTATGCTAGATTTAGGTAATTGGACACCTAATGTTAAATCTAGATCTCATTATGCTGCTTAAACATCATAGGAATTGCCACAAGTTACTAGTTTGATGTCCACTTTATTATGATGTTAATCACATGTCCATTCACTTTGTTATTATGCCAGTTTATGTTCATGTTTATGCCAAGACATGTTGAAACTATCACCCTTGTCATATTCCCTTTTATTATTATAGCTAGGCTACTTTATAGCCTAGATGCAAAAATACGTACGAATACATTAGAGAGGAAACGGGGGAAAAGGGATTATAATTGGCATGAATTATGTAATGTTTAATACGAAATGGGACATGTAATTCAAATGGGGAAAACATAGAAATAGTTACCTATAATGACATAGGTAGATTTGGATTAATTTGGAATGTTTAGTAATTTACAATTAGGAATTGTAAATTGTACTTATGACACGAGGTTAGGTTACATTAGTGGTGGAAGTCTAGCAGGAACCGACCGGCATATCCAGCAACCACTGATGTTGAACCTAATGTGGGATGTCTATGTACGCAAATACGAATCGGGCTAAGACACAAGGTTAGGCCCAACTGTGTAATAAGACTGCCCGGAACTGACCGGCATATTCAGCATCCACATTTGTAAGCCTAATGTGGGAGGTCTAGCCCATTATAACCATTATTGGACATGTAATGAAATGGACTACTTAACCTAATTTAATATGACTATGGACTTAAGTTAGGGTTAAGTAAAATTGGATAGGTAGTGGTGGGTTAAGTAAATTAGAGGGGATTGGTAATATGTATATATAAGCCCACGTACTTAACCCAATAAGGTTATGTAATTAAAGACACCTAGTGGTATACATAACTAGTAAATAATGTAACATGGTTATGTAATTAAAGACACCTGGTGGTATACATAACCGGTAGATAATGGAATAAAGTTATATAATTAAAGACACCCTTTAGGGTAGGCATAACTTGTATGGGGCTATAAAGACACCTAATGGTATACATAGTAAGTGATAAACCTAGTGGGGGATACAAAACAAAGGGGGAGAACTTGTATCATACTGCGTGGGACCCATTTTAGTCAGTAACCCGGAGTTGGTATCAAGTAAGGTGTAACACCCCGCCTCCGCTAGGGTCACTCGCAAAGGAATGCACTAGCTTTAGAGGGGCATTATTGGTAAACATGCACAGAAATATCACAAGACAGAACATATAAAAATAGCGGAAGTAAAATCAAACTTTCATAACATGAATAAATAAGGTCTAAAGCCTTTTACATCAGAGTACATCAAAACCTGTCTTGCAATAGTAAAGAAGCATAAAGACATTTTCATAAATTATTCCCCAAGTAAAAACAGTAAAGTAGCCATAGCCAGGAAAAGTCCAAGCCATCCATGATGACCTTCAAGCAGAAGAAGTCCGAACTAAACAGCAGTGTTTCCTCCCTGTAACCTGGGGGGGAACGGAAGAAAAGAGGCGAAACAAAACGGGTCAGTCAAAAAGACTGAGTAAGTCCTATCTACTTCCAGTATAAAAACAGGTAAAGGTAACATGACATGCATAAACTAAAAGTAAACATAAGGATAACTACAAGATAGATAAACCCGGGTAGCCGGTTGAACTACTGTGGCAAGGTAAACTAAGGTATCATGATAAACTACAGTGTTATGATAAGTCAAGGTATCACATCATCAGATTTCTATCGAGTACATTATCCCAAGGTATCTACCCCGTCTAACATCCCACGGTATCTATTATGTATATTCTTCCTAGTTCTAACATGTATATTTGCTCTGCACCTCTCGTACTAGTATCCCTACCCGCGTCATGTGTTAACCATGAATGTCCCTTGCCCAAAGTCGTGTAATGGTCCATGTCAACCTAATATATCGCATATATAGGTTACTCAAATCATATGTTTCTTTCCATGTATATAAGTTCAGTCCTTTGCCGTACCTCGTACGGGCTTCCTCATGTCGTATTATCCTTGAAATCGTTTGGACTGTCACCCTTGTTCTAGCTAGGCTCTTCCATATGAATCATCGTTTGAACTACTAGGACTTACGCCACCTAGCACCACTAGGGATTACGCTTACCTATTGCACGCTTCCGTATTTCGGTTTGGGTTAAACCACCTAGGCCACTAGGGATTACGCTAACCCTCAACCGCGCCCTTTTTCCCACGCATTCATCGTGAATCGTTTTTCTATAACTGTATGCACATGTATCACATCGTGCCATCCGAGTCCTGTCACAGGGCAAAACAAGAAATACAGGACTCGGTCGGTAGCTTTAGATTTATCTGCCGATGCAGATACTAAGGTCTGCTTTTCTACATGTGGCTATGGTCCCACGAGACCCCTCCCTCAACTAGTGAAAGGCAACACAAGAGAAAATCTTGCATGAGAACTACACTCCGGCCAGCCCACATCCTACGGCCTACCTCACCCATAATTAGATAGCAATTATGGTCTGTTGGGTGTTCCCTACCTTTCCGTACGTACACGCTTGACTCAAGATGGTAGATGATCGACGAACTTGCTATCTCGGGCACCTTATGTATTCGTCGACTCACTGCTATCCACCCCAGTCTTTAGGTCGCTCGCATAGCAACCAAGGCATATTCTTGGTTCTTCTACCGCAGACCTCAACCTCTCGTGAGCCTAGTATAATGACCTGGCAGCTCACAGAGGGATCCCAAGAATATCCTCACGTTCCCCGAACCCGCTGCTTCGTTACCCAGTTCGTTGGAGCCTTTATCTAAATCAGATAGCCTGCTCCTACACGCATACTTAAACGTTGACCTAACGTATCGGGTTACTAATCTATCTAAGAAATGGTCCAAATTTCCTTGACTAAGAATTATTACTTAGTTTCCCTTAACTAAGGTTTACCACTTAGCCTTATTTCCATAACCCTTGTTAACTATGGTTATTTACCTAATCCTCCGAATTAGGGTTTATCTAATGGGTTAAGTGTCACTTAAGTTCATAACTTAGCCCGTCTACAAACCATGTCAAAATTGGCTAAGTATCCAAGTCCAAGACTTAACCCTACAAACCATGTGTCAAGTTGGCTAAGTATATTAAGCAATCCATAACTTAACCTCGTCTAATTATCATTTTAGATTGGTTAATTATATAAATTAACTTGACCTTGTCAAATTACCGAGTCAAATCGGTCAAGCGTATTCAAGTGATTCGTGACTTACCCTTATCATGTTTTCACGTTAGATTGGTTAAGTATAGGTTAACTTAACCTCATCAAATTAACGAGTTAGATTGGTTAAGTATAGGTCACTTAACCTCATCAGACCATCGTGTTAAATTAGTTAAGTGTTTAACTTAACCCCATTAAATTACCAAGTTAAGTTGGTTAAGTATGGGTTACTTGACCTCATTGAATTACCAAGTTTAAATTGGTTAAGTGTTTAACTTAACCCCATCGAATTACCGTATTTAGATTAGTTAAGTGTGGATTACTTAACCCCATCTAATTACCGTGGTTGGGTTAGTTAAGTCTTAATTACTTAACCCCATCTAATTACCCCGTCGGATTAGTTAAGTGTAAATTACTTAACCCCATCTCCTAATCATCTTGCATGGTTAAGTGTCATTAAGGAATCAAGTCCGGTCCCACTTAACCTACCCATTCGTGTCATATCGGTTAAGTGTCATTAGTCAAATTTACTTAACCTTATCATGTGGCATTAATTCAATTAATGCACTCTTAACCTCTCACATTAGACCTTGTTGTGGTTACTAGTTAAGCCGGGCGGGTCCGGGTAGATTTACACCACAACCTAGTCTAACCTCGGGTCTTAAGCGCGACATGACCAACTTCTCACATTGGGTCCTATTGTTTGCAACTACTAGTTAGGCCGGTCGGTTCCGGGTAGTTTTACGTTGCAAACTCAACCCAACCTCGAGTTGGCCACACTTATATTATCTAAGTTCATCATGTTTCCACAACATGTTACAAGTTTTCAAGCATTTGGGTAGACCTAACTTAATAGGTAAATTCCCAAAGGGTAGACCTAACTTAATAGGTAAATTCCCAAGCTCATGTTTTTATGCATATTTACATGTTAACTTACATGCTATATTCAATGTTACATGTTGTCATGTTATACCCATTTAACCCAAATCATGTTTCACATCATATTTCATGGAACTTCAAGTTAAGTTTCTCATGTATATTCACGCTCGTCTAACCCAACCCCATAACGTGTTTCCAACGTAAGTATAGACGAGTCAACATAGTAGGAATACTATGACTACGAATTGGCCTCGAACATGCATAGTGTCATAAAAAGGGTTTTGGCCACAAACACACGAAATGTCACAAGGGAATTCGGCCACAAACATGCATATTATCAAAAAGGGTTTGGCCATAAACATGCACAACTTAAAAGGGGGGATTGGCCACGAGCATGCATAATCTCATAAAGGATTTGGCCACAAACTTGCATGTTAGCATAAGGGGTTTGGGTTCATAAACATGCATAAGCCCCAAAATCTTGTCTTAGCCAATGTTTCATAAGTAAAGTGGTTCCTAAAGGTTCATGCTAGCATTTCATGCATAAAGATCCAAACTTGCAAGTTAAACTAGGTTATGCATAGCATGAGAGGCATGATTAAGTCACTCACATGGCCTAAAATCATAAACATGAACACAAGAGGCAAGGTAAGGTTCATATAGGTTCGCATAATCATGTTTAGCCTCATTTTATCCCATGTCATTATCAAAACTACCGTTTCCATCTAAAAGTAGCTAGAACTTACTTAGTTAGGCCTAGGGAAAAGAGCATGAATCATCTTGGCTAAGAAAGGTGCCTCCTTTGTAGAAGAATCGTCATGGAACTCGCATAGCAATGTTGATTTGGCCTTGATTTGGTGTAGCAAGCTTGCACCTTTTGATTTGAACTTGATTTGGATGCATAGGCTCTAGGGATTTGAGATGGAGGCCATGAGAGTAGAAATTTGGCCATAGTTTAGTTACATGAGTGAATAATGAGGGTTTAGGGGTAGGTTTAGGGTCTTTTTATAGAGATTAGGATAGTTTTAGGCCCTTAGATTAACCCTAGGACCAACCTGAACCGTCAGATTTCAAACCAGGCCCAAAAACCTAGCCAAGATAGAAAATAGGTGCACCAGATCAGAATCAGCCGACAGGGCAAGTCGACAGCCCTGTCGACATGCCTGTCGACATGCCTGTCGACATGCCTGTCGACTTGTCTGGGCGGGAATTTTCCCGCCTGGCCCCATTTCTGCATGTTTCGAAATTCAAATTTCCCGAAAACTTCTTTGGGCCTTAACCGGGTCATACGGACTCCGATTTTCGAAAACTCGGACTCTATTTCGCGTATTTTTCCGAGACGAACGCAATGGCATAGCCCGTTTTACTTGATTCAGAATTTAAAATTAAATTCTGCCTTGATTCTCGTTTTAACATGTTATCGAAAAATACGGGTTGTTACATTCTCCCCACCTTTTAGGATTTCGTCCCCGAAATCTCCAAGTTAGGAAGAACATATCCTACCATCCATCATCCATCTACTCAAAACATCATCCACAAGCAACCATTGTCCTTAGATGATTTCTAATGCTGTATGAATATGTGCAAAACGTGTGTGTACATGTTCCTTAGCTAATGCTAATGATCAGGCCTGAATAATCTTTCTAATGCAAAATATGTATAGTGCCATGAATCCAACATGTATGCAAATAGTCCTAGTCATATAGATACTATATGCGTGCACAAACATTCATCCATATGCAACGTCCACATGGTAACACATTCAATTTCATCCATAAACAAGTATAAATACTCGTGCATATGCAATATGAAATGTGACCGAGTCGAGCTAATATCTAATGTAAATTCGCGCATCCACGAGCAACCACTTGCAACCATTTGCAACCATATCAACCATAACATGTTTCAAATACATGTTTACATCCATAGCGTTCTACCTAAGGTTCCCAAAATAAGATCGAGAAGATAAACAAAACAAACTCCTTACGGGGTTTGTAACAGAAACAGGACCGAGGGGATATCCATAAAAGATAGCCTACAAGCAAGCTCAACAGAAAACAGGGATCGAGGATATATTCCCAAAAGAGATATCATGCACGTATTTAGTCTTCAGTCTCCTGAGTCGCATTACCTTGAGCTTAGTTCCATCGTGCCTTGACTGCCCCTTTTACTTCACGATTTCGCAGCTTCTTATTTCCTGTTTCCATAACATGAGCTGGAACTCATTTCTTCGTCGCCTCTCGTTCCACTTGCACTTATCCTTTTCCTAGAATACTTGACGCAAACATGACTGCGTACTCATGATCTCATGCAAGCTTTCCAAAATTCACTAGTGAATCTTGGATCTCGTTTATATACTATAAGGCATTCCATGTAGAAGAACTTCCTCTTGAAAGTAAACAGATGTCAATCAGGTTATCATGCGCACTTACTAGGGTGATTTCTATAACCCACGCATAAGTGAAGTAAACCATCCGTCTTATCGGCGAACACCGCTCGATCGGGCTTCAAATTTCCAATAAAGGCATCAAGGGATTCTAAGTAACTAGTCATGACAGAACCTCAAAAAGGTTACACGATACTTCGAGGGTATTACCAAGGCTAGTCAAGAATCTAACTACCCTCCTATCAAAACCGAGAGTGGCACCCCTTACTGGATAACCACTTCATCCTTAGAATCCATCCATAGCTTATAAATATAAGCATTATTTCCAAGCTCAACACTTGACATAGACATTCTCAAATCCAAACAAGCCATGAATAAATGGACTGATTCTCCAATAGGACTTTGAGACAAAAATGGGATTCTCTATTACGCTAGTACTTAAGGTGCAGAGACTCAACTACCGAAGCAGACTTAAATGATACGAACAACGAAGTCCTAACGGGATGATAGAGAAGAAAAGCTAAACCTTTGACAAGATCATTACCCTCCTTCCGAGGTACTCTAGAAATGAGAGCATACTATTGCTCTCCGAATGATCTTGTCCCTGTTCCATGATACTTAACTATCCGTCCCATTTCACCATGCCAAAGGTACTCTCTCGTCATGGGTTTCATTGTTCATCTTTCTCCCTCCTTTTAGGACTCAGCCATACCAACATGTTGCTTATCCCTGAGCTCGTATCCTTTATCCTTGTTCTTACTATCCTTTCATGCATAACTCTGCAATGGTCTCTCGAGAACCACCTCCATCGTACGGGAAACACTTACGCAGCTAGAAAGACTAGTCGCAGTCAAAACCACTGTGACTACAGATGGAGGAAATAAAGGAAAAGAGATTCAATCAAGGATAATGTTAATGGCCTTTGGGGAATAGCCTTTTCTTTTTAAAAGAAAATTTTCTTGAAAAATGCTTCTTTGTAAACGGTTTTTCAAATAATTTTCAGAAGGTCTTTAAAAACTTTTGCCCAGTCTAGTAACCTTCTGCTCTGATACCAAATGTAACACCCCGCCTCCGCTAGGGTCACTCGCAAAGGAATGCACTAGCTTTAGAGGGGCATTATTGGTAAACATGCACAGAAATATCACAAGACAGAACATATAAAAATAGCGGAAGTAAAATCAAACTTTCATAACATGAATAAATAAGGTCTAAAGCCTTTTACATCAGAGTACATCAAAACCTGTCTTGCAATAGTAAAGAAGCATAAAGACATTTTCATAAATTATTCCCCAAGTAAAAACAGTAAAGTAGCCATAGCCAGGAAAAGTCCAAGCCATCCATGATGACCTTCAAGCAGAAGAAGTCCGAACTAAACAGCAGTGTTTCCTCCCTGTAACCTGGGGGGGAACGGAAGAAAAGAGGCAAAACAAAACGGGTCAGTCAAAAAGACTGAGTAAGTCCTATCTACTTCCAGTATAAAAACAGGTAAAGGTAACATGACATGCATAAACTGAAAGTAAACATAAGGATAACTACAAGATAGATAAACCCGGGTAGCCGGTTGAACTACTGTGGCAAGGTAAACTAAGGTATCATGATAAACTACGGTGTTATGATAAGTCAAGGTATCACATCGTCAGATTTCTATCGAGTACATTATCCCAAGGTATCTACCCCGTCTAACATCCCACGGTATCTATTATGTATATTCTTCCTAGTTCTAACATGTATATTTGCTCTGCACCTCTCGTACTAGTATCCCTACCCGCGTCATGTGTTAACCATGAATGTCCCTTGCCCAAAGTCGTGTAATGGTCCATGTCAACCTAATATATCGCATATATAGGTTACTCAAATCATATGTTTCTTTCCATGTATATAAGTTCAGTCCTTTGCCATACCTCGTACGGGCTTCCTCATGTCGTATTATCCTTGAAATCGTTTGGACTGTCACCCTTGTTCTAGCTAGGCTCTTCCATATGAATCATCGTTTGAACTACTAGGACTTACGCCACCTAGCACCACTAGGGATTACGCTTACCTATTGCACGCTTCCGTATTTCGGTTTGGGTTAAACCACCTAGGCCACTAGGGATTACGCTAACCCTCAACCGCGCCCTTTTTCCCACGCATTCATCGTGAATCGTTTTTCTATAACTGTATGCACATGTATCACATCGTGCCATCCGAGTTCTGTCACAGGGCAAAACAAGAAATACAGGACTCGGTCGGGAGCTTTAGATTTATCTGCCGATGCAGATACTAAGGTCTGCTTTTCTACACGTGGCTATGGTCCCACGAGACCCCTCCCTCAACTAGTGAAAGGCAACATAAGAGAAAATCTTGCATGAGAACTACACTCCGGCCAGCCCACATCCTACGGCCTACCTCACCCATAATTAGATAGCAATTATGGTCTGTTGGGTGTTCCCTGCCTTTCCGTACGTACACGCTTGACTCAAGATGGTAGATGATCGACGAACTTGCTATCTCGGGCACCTTATGTATTCGTCGACTCACTGCTATCCACCCCAGTCTTTAGGTCGCTCGCATATCAACCAAGGCATATTCTTGGTTCTTCTACCGCAGACCTCAACCTCTCGTGAGCCTAGTATAATGACCTGGCAGCTCACAGAGGGATCCCAAGAATATCCTCACGTTCCCCGAACCCGCTGCTTCGTTACCCAGTTCGTTGGAGCCTTTATCTAAATCAGATAGCCTGCTCCTACACGCATACTTAAACGTTGACCTAACGTATCGGGTTACTAATCTATCTAAGAAATGGTCCAAATTTCCTTGACTAAGAATTATTACTTAGTTTCCCTTAACTAAGGTTTACCACTTAGCCTTATTTCCATAACCCTTGTTAACTATGGTTATTTACCTAATCCTCCGAATTAGGGTTTATCTAATGGGTTAAGTGTCACTTAAGTTCATAACTTAGCCCGTCTACAAACCATGTCAAAATTGGCTAAGTATCCAAGTCCAAGACTTAACCCTACAAACCATGTGTCAAGTTGGCTAAGTATATTAAGCAATCCATAACTTAACCTCGTCTAATTATCATTTTAGATTGGTTAATTATATAAATTAACTTGACCTTGTCAAATTACCGAGTCAAATCGGTCAAGCGTATTCAAGTGATTCGTGACTTACCCTTATCATGTTTTCACGTTAGATTGGTTAAGTATAGGTTAACTTAACCTCATCAAATTAACGAGTTAGATTGGTTAAGTATAGGTCACTTAACCTCATCAGACCATCGTGTTAAATTAGTTAAGTGTTTAACTTAACCCCATTAAATTACCAAGTTAAGTTGGTTAAGTATGGGTTACTTGACCTCAATGAATTACCAAGTTTAAATTGGTTAAGTGTTTAACTTAACCCCATCGAATTACCGTATTTAGATTAGTTAAGTGTGGATTACTTAACCCCATCTAATTACCGTGGTTGGGTTAGTTAAGTCTTAATTACTTAACCCCATCTAATTACCCCGTCGGATTAGTTAAGTGTAAATTACTTAACCCCATCTCCTAATCATCTTGCATGGTTAAGTGTCATTAAGGAATCAAGTCCGGTCCCACTTAACCTACCCATTCGTGTCATATCGGTTAAGTGTCATTAGTCAAATTTACTTAACCTTATCATGTGGCATTAATTCAATTAATGCACTCTTAACCTCTCACATTAGACCTTGTTGTGGTTACTACTTAAGCCGGGCGGGTCCGGGTAGATTTACACCACAACCTAGTCTAACCTCGGGTCTTAAGCGCGACATGACCAACTTCTCACATTGGGTCCTATTGTTTGCAACTACTAGTTAGGCCGGTCGGTTCCGGGTAGTTTTACGTTGCAAACTCAACCCAACCTCGAGTTGGCCACACTTATATTATCTAAGTTCATCATGTTTCCACAACATGTTACAAGTTTTCAAGCATTTGGGTAGACCTAACTTAATAGGTAAATTCCCAAAGGGTAGACCTAACTTAATAGGTAAATTCCCAAGCTCATGTTTTTATGCATATTTACATGTTAACTTACATGCTATATTCAATGTTACATGTTGTCATGTTATACCCATTTAACCCAAATCATGTTTCACATCATATTTCATGGAACTTCAAGTTAAGTTTCTCATGTATATTCACGCTCGTCTAACCCAACCCCATAACGTGTTTCCAACGTAAGTATAGACGAGTCAACATAGTAGGAATACTATGACTACGAATTGGCCTCGAACATGCATAGTGTCATAAAAAGGGTTTTGGCCACAAACACACGAAATGTCACAAGGGAATTCGGCCACAAACATGCATATTATCAAAAAGGGTTTGGCCATAAACATGCACAACTTAAAAGGGGGGATTGGCCACGAGCATGCATAATCTCATAAAGGATTTGGCCACAAACTTGCATGTTAGCATAAGGGGTTTGGGTTCATAAACATGCATAAGCCCCAAAATCTTGTCTTAGCCAATGTTTCATAAGTAAAGTGGTTCCTAAAGGTTCATGCTAGCATTTCATGCATAAAGATCCAAACTTGCAAGTTAAACTAGGTTATGCATAGCATGAGAGGCATGATTAAGTCACTCACATGGCCTAAAATCATAAACATGAACACAAGAGGCAAGGTAAGGTTCATATAGGTTCGCATAATCATGTTTAGCCTCATTTTATCCCATGTCATTATCAAAACTACCGTTTCCATCTAAAAGTAGCTAGAACTTACTTAGTTAGGCCTAGGGAAAGGAGCATGAATCATCTTGGCTAAGAAAGGTGCCTCCTTTGTAGAAGAATCGTCATGGAACTCGCATAGAAATGTTGATTTGGCCTTGATTTGGTGTAGCAAGCTTGCACCTTTTGATTTGAACTTGATTTGGATGCATAGGCTCTAGGGATTTGAGATGGAGGCCATGAGAGTAGAAATTTGGCCATAGTTTAGTTACATGAGTGAATAATGAGGGTTTAGGGGTAGGTTTAGGGTCTTTTTATAGAGATTAGGATAGTTTTAGGCCCTTAGATTAACCCTAGGACCAACCTGAACCGTCAGATTTCAAACCAGGCCCAAAAACCTAGCCAAGATAGAAAATAGGTGCACCAGATCAGAATCAGCCGACAGGGCAAGTCAACAGCCCTGTCGACATGCCTGTCGACTTGTCTGGGCGGGAATTTTCCCGCCTGGCCCCATTTCTGCATGTTTCGAAATTCAAATTTCCCGAAAACTTCTTTGGGCCTTAACCGGGTCATACGGACTCCGATTTTCAAAAACTCGGACTCTATTTCGCGTATTTTTCCGAGACGAACGCAATGACATAGCCCGTTTTACTTGATTCAGAATTTAAAATTAAATTCTGCCTTGATTCTCGTTTTAACATGTTATCGAAAAATACGGGTTGTTACATAAGGACCTCCGTACTAGGCGGAGAAAGGGGCATGCTTACTGATTGTTTGTAAGAGATCCAAACGAGGTGGATGGTGTGGGCGGCACAAACCAACCGTGGACATGTGCATGCATGGGCCGGGCAGAGAGGGCTAAGACGACCGTGACACTAGTAGATATGGTTGTGCACACCATGGGTTGCCACTTTAGAAAGTTATACCTCCTACTGTGGGGCCAGCACATGATATCTATAGGGTAGGGAGACGATCGATTAGGGTAGGGGTTAGGGTATACTTGAACGTATGACCTAAGCCTACCAACTTATAGTGGAAGGGATCATCTCATTTCAGTTATATTAGTAATAATGCAGAGTAATCATTAGTGAGGCACATACACCTTAACTTGCTTACGTTGTCACACCTGCCCTTTATGTAGTGATCTCTTTTACCCACTTTATATGCCTATCATGTTGCTTTTAATTATCTACTGGCTAAAAGTAACTAAACTCGCCAGATTTTATGTCTGACCCTATTGTTTCTCCTTCTTTATTCAGTTGCCCTCCCCCCAGGTTCTCAGGGAGGAAACACTCAGACTTAATCAAGAATCAGATATCATCTTACTAGGTGCTACTTACGAAGTGTGGTTCAGTTCTTGTCTCTACTATGGATTAACTCTTTTTATTTGTGGAATGATGCTTTTTATTTACTTATGTACTCTGATGGTGCAAGACAGAAGTTATTTTATTGTAATGATTTTTGTGACTTATGAAATTGTGGACCACCGTATTATGACTTATGTTTGAAATAAAAGTTTAAATTTTCCGTTGTTGCCTTATTTATATCTGTCTTGTAATTATTCTGTGTCTGTTTACCTATAGCCCTTCACGAAACTTAATGCATTCCCTTAGTGAATGACATTAACGGACGTAGGGTGTCACATACAATACATTATGTATATGTGTACAGGTTCATTACCTAATGAATGGTGCAACTTCAGTTCAATTGAGAAGAATATATGTGTGTGCTGCATTATAATCTCTATCATTCAGCTATTCTTCCATACATCTACCAGAAGGCCGATCATGTTTTATAAAAATTGATAAAGTCGCTTGACAGTTATCATGATCAATGCCTTCATCATTACGCGCAGTACTTGCAAATGATATGTTCATATGATCACTAAAATAATGAGAGAGAAAAAACCAAGCTTCTACTTTGATGTATGATTTGCAAATAGAACCTTTAACTCGAGTTTTCTGACTCGCTTTTTTCTTTAGATGATTTAAATACCTATTTAGAATTATTGTAAATTATGTTTTTATATATTTCATTAACCTAAATTTAATTAACAAAATATTAATATACCTTTCAAATGGATACATCCATTCGTATTGAACAGGCCCTCGATGATGTGCTTTTGATGGAAGATGAATAGGTAAATGCTCCATAACATTGAAAAAACCTGGAGGAAATATTTTTTCCAATTTGCAGAGCAACATGGGGATTTCTTCCTCTAGTTTATATAGACGATCAATTTTTAATGTAGTAGAACAAGGCTCTTTATAGAATAAACTGATCTCTGTTACAATAGTCCAAACTTTTACGGGCAACAGTTCTTTGAAAGCGACGGGCGATAAATTTTCCATCATAACATAAAAGTCGAGGCTTTTCATCCCGCTAAGTTTAATGTTTTTATAGTCGACAGATCTACGAAGATTGGAAGATATACCATCTGGGAATCTTAATCCTTCCATCCATTTCAGAAGTATTTTAACTTGATTACCGTCCAGTTCGTAGAACGCTTTCAGTTTTTTGTATCATTTGGCTTTATATGAAGCTCGTGATGATTACTTATTACTTCGATATCACGTCCTGATTTCAAATCATCTTTCGTCTTCCATTTGACATTCAAAATTGTATTAATTACATTGTCAAACACGTTTTTTTATCATTATGCATCACGTCAATATTATGATGAATCAGGAGATCTTTTCAATAAGGCAACTCCCAAAATGTGCTTGTTTCCACCAATTATGAATCATTGATTTACCTTGAATTTCTATCTGTACTTCGGTTTCATAAATCTTTGGATAATCTTGAGCAAGTTCATAAATTTTTTCACTTGTCCATATTTTAGGTGGTCTCGTACTTTCCTACCTACTTACTGTAAAAAAATTCTTATCACTTCAAAAAGAATGATTAATATGAAGAAAACATCTATGACAATCAAACCATGAAATTTTCTTTCCAATAGGTAAAGAAAATGCTCTAGTTTCTTCCATGTAATACAGATAAGCTAGACGATTAGCCGTACTCCAACCTGAAAACATTGCATACGCAAGAAAATCGCTAATTGTCCACAACAGAGAAGCATTCATACTAAAGTTCTTTTTTTGCAAAATATCGTATGTTTCTACCCCTTCGTACCATAAATTTTTTAATTCTTCAAACAACGGTTGTAAATAAACATCGATTCCTTATGTCGGAACATCAGGACCAGGGCGACAATTGTGAGAAACATATAAGGAGTTTTCATACACATCCACGGAGGTAAATTATAAGGTGTCACAATTATAGGCCAGGACGAACATTTAAAACCAAATTGAGAAAATGGTGAAAATCCATCCATGCATAAACTAAGTCTAACATTACGACTCTCAAATGCAAAATCGGGATACTTCTGGTCAAAATGCTTCCATGCTTCTCCATCAGATAGTTGTGTTAACATACCTTCTTCATGTGTTCTCACACCGTGCCATCTCATATGTTGTGCATTTACAGAAGATGCATATAACCTTTGAAGTCCAGGAATAATAGATAAATAATGCATACATTTATACGGGACCTTTCCCTTTTTCTTTCTCGGTTTGTATCTTTCCCGATTACATATTCCATAATTCTTAAGGTTGATATCTTCCTTCCAAATAGCATGCAACCCTTTATACACGTATATATTTTTTGATACGGTAAACCAAAGGCCGACATCATTTTTTTACTTCGTAATGATTTTCGCACATTAAATTATTGGGAGGCATATGCCGCTTCGTAGCTTGTACAATGGCTGCAAATCCAGCTTCTATGAGGTTGTATTTAGATTTCATCGCAATGTATTCAATAGTTACTGATAATTGCGTTCCGCTTTCATAGCCTTCCCAAAGGGATTTTTCACGGCATCTAATAAATCATATTTTTTTTGGCTTTAATATTTGGTTCTTCTTCATTATTACCATCGTGATCATTAAATTGTTGAACCGGGAACATTAACCGTGCAACATCTTCAACCATTTGTTCTGCGAGATTCGTCATGGAAATTTCATTATTCACTACCTCCTCAACTTGAATAGAAGTATATGCTAATGGTTCTCCATGACGATCTCAAACCAAATAGTTCAACACAAAACCATACTAAGGCAAATGAACTCTAACCATTTGCGATATCAAATGCTTTAATTACTTGTATCTACTACGTGGACAACGTATTTCGATGTCATTTCCGTTGTTACTTAAAGCAAAATCAATCAACACGTCGACACCATTAGTAAATTGTTTGTTTATTGTGCCATTAGTTTCTCTTCGTTTGTACATCCAGCTTCGATCATTAAAGTAATCGTCCATTTTTCCTAAGTACATATAAAATTAAAAAATATGATAAAAATAACGCAAAAACAAAAAGGGCATATAGTATAAGGTTTACTTAAGAAAATGAAAGTCCATTTTTTTAAGTAGATGAAAGTACATTTCCTAAGTAGATGACCATTTTTATTATTTTTATCACGGTTGATTATTGAAATAGATTCACAATTTTTGTGTCTGATTATTAAATTCTCAAAATTCCCATACAATTGATATATGAGGTCATAAATTCGTATCCTAATCATGATGAATATTAATCTCTATTTTCATTCGGAAATCTCAAAAGCTAAGTTTTTATTTCAATGAAAACATTTCTTTTATGTATTAATAATGATAAAATTTACAGTGACATTTTATTAAAATAATTTTATTATGGAATGCATATTATGTTAATTGATCATTTACTGGTGCGTGATCCTATCACCCATTACAAATACAATAACGTAATTAAATCGCGTAAATCTTTTCAATTTAAATGATTCAAAAAATTTCAGCAACACTTCGCTTTAGTTCCCTGAACAGTACACAGGGAACATAAAGGAAGCACATTCGAAATTTTGAGAACCATTTAAAATGAAATAACTTATGATATTTAATTTCGTTATTGCGTTCGTAACTTGTCCAATATAAAGGAGAAATCCAGCAAATATTGTATATGATGAATATAAATGTTCGATCCATTAATAAAATGAACATTCACATAACGATTATATATAATACTTATCAGACGGGGCCAAAAAAACTCTCTAAGGCTTTATGAATATAATATATTATGATTGGTGCTCTTCGATCTTTAATTGTACGTACATGAATTTTATCACATATACGTATATTTTAAACATTAAATCAAACTATATAACTGTACGTTTTCGCTAAATTTTTATAAAACATAAACTTAATTATTTCCATTTCCACTACAAGTTTTCGACAAATTAAATATCGTTTTCAATGAATTGGGATGTATACAAATTTCAATCATATGTACATCTTCATGTGCATCAAGATACCATGAGATTATTATAGTTTAACTCAGAAATACAACACTATATATATATATATGCACATATACATATACAACAGATTAACCCTAAATTAGCAACATAATCAAATCAATCCATATATACATGTATTACCAGCAACTACATATACAAACATACAATCTAACAAACAAATTAAGCTTAAATTAGAAAATCTAGGGTAATAAATAAAATTATGGTTCATACCTTTGAAATTGGGGATGAATAGGAGATTAGAGAGGAGGAAGGAGAGCCTTGAAGGAGTTGGGGAGACTACAGGCGGGTGATGGAGCTAGCAAGCCGATTTCAGAATTTATGGAGCAACAATTTTGAGGGAAACCAAAAAAATGAGAAGCTTTTGTAAATGGGGAAGAAGGAAGCTGCTTCGACAAATTTCTGCTCGACTATGGAACGGTGTCCGATGACTTCCAACGGGTTTATAAACAACGGCCTCCAACGTCCTTTTTTTATTACATAAAGAAATTTCCAGAATTAGGCTCCGTTGGAAGCCGTTGGAGCCTGCCGTTGAAGGCCGAAGGAAGCATCTGTTGCTATACTGTGTGTTTCTTGTAGTGGATGCGGTTAAGGAGAGGAGACAGTGCGGTTTCCTTCGAATGGCCTTAGGGATCGCAGGAGGCGGATAGATCGAACAAACAGAGCAGTACCTCTCATAAAACCCGAAAATAGAAAGCACACAACAACAGGACTAGCACCCGTTTCACTACTTCAATACTAAAATCACCATGCTAGATCCAAGCAGTTAAAACACACAACAACTGATATTGAAAACAAGCATGTCGAGATTCACTCGATCCTAGACCAAGACTAAATAGCACACTGTTGCAACATATGAGGAGCGCCAAGGTTCTGCATAAAGCATCGACAAGTGGCGTTGAACTTTCGGTCAAACAAAATAGAACAGGGAAGGAAAAAAGGGTCAGGAACAAGAAGATCGGTTGAGGGAAGTGCCTCTCATAAAAACCAAAAACAGAAAGTGAGGCACAGGTAAAATCAAGAGAGAACGGGGATTGGAAAGTTAGGAATGGAACTCCAAACAACATCGGAGAAAGCTAGAGTGGGGATAAGTAGGTTAGATCAGGAGTAGAAAAGAGGGGTGGCAAAGTAGAATGAAGAAAAAAAAGTGGAAAAAGATATTAGATTAGGAGAAGGAAAGAGGGGCGGCTGAGAACCCTACCCCCGTTGATGAGTGAAATTTGTGTTTGAGAAAAGCATTAAATATTTACTTAGAAAAGTGAATTGAGTTTGTTTACCACAATTGAGGATGGAGACTTATCTGTGACGACCGCCTACAACCCTTGCACCATACAAGAGGAATAATGCGCTAAAAGGTGTGCACGGCAGCTATGGACGATCATCAAGGTAGGTAAACAACATCGGAACCTATCGTAGAACGCACAACGCAAGGATAAAATATAATAGAACAAATACAACAGGTAATATTAGTGAAGCATATTTGAGGAGAAATCTCAAATTTTCAAAACAACAAGAAAGTATATCCTTACACAGGATTGCAACATATGTTTGTACAAATTTGCCTTACTACATCACTCAGAGTAGAATAACAAATAGCGGAAATCCAAATACTATATAGTAAGAGAGATAGCACGTCGGCCTCCTGCTCGTCTCCGAACTAATACATCACCCTTACTAAGCCATCACCTGTCACTTGTCACCTAGTCTGCCCACCCAGAATTGGATGAACAGCCCAAGGTAATAAAAGGAAAACATAAAACCTTGAGTCAAACAACAGTCTTAGTGAGTGATAAAGCAACTAACTAACTTCATCAATCAAGTGTAAGAGAATGGGTAAATAAACTAACTAATTTACCCAAAACATCAGAGAAGAGCACAACTTCCATCTTCCCCACATCATACAGTGATAGCTTTTACAACCAAAGGAGCAATGATTCATCCATAGTTATCATAACAACCGTTCAATCATGGTAAACAGAAGAAACTAATCAATAATATTCATAGCATCCAGATTATAAATCTCACGTAAACCATCTTAATCGAATTCAACATCCCTCAAGCACAAGCCCCAAAGGCCGAAACAAATATCAGACAAGCAACCAAGAAACATCTCCTCCGATATCGGATAACTTTCGTGAGATGGTACAAACAAAGAAACCAATCATCCATGACAGACTCTGACTATCACAGTCAATCCTGCTTCTAAACCACCATTAATCGTATGACTGGCCATATCATACTGCCATCCGTCAAGGGCTAATGGTAATCCCCGTTCTAGCAAAAAAAAACCATGCGCCTTTCATCGATACATACGTAGACCTTTCAACGATGCCCAGGGTACTCGACCTACTCCGGTCTTTTAGGTACGCCTCTATTGTACCCCTGCTTTGAGCCCGCTAGAACCTACGACAACGATAATTCCTCGGCCTTCAGTATTTCTAGTTATCTTCACTTGCGACTATCCATAAGCTCAGAACACTTTAGAGTAACCATTACATCACACGAGCTCAATACATCCTTGAGTCGTTCTTTTACATGAACTCAATACATCCTTGAGTCATTCCCACATTCATTGTGTACAACAAACAACGAACAAATCACATCACTTCGAACATCCTCATCTGGACTCTTGTCGAAGCCATCATTATCATTGGACCAAACAACTTCAATATAAGGTTCAATATAGTATATAACATTA
Source organism: Allium sativum (assembly GCA_030737875.1). NCBI lineage: Eukaryota > Viridiplantae > Streptophyta > Magnoliopsida > Asparagales > Amaryllidaceae > Allium > Allium sativum. The sequence continues at coordinate 359,380,897 of CM060921.1, read as the reverse complement.
TCACCCCACTCAGAACACCTTTGAGTTGCCATACCATTCGTTGTTCTACACCGATCGACGAACACCTTCAACACTTCGAATATTCCTACTTGAGTCCACTTCGAAGTCACAGCATCACTGAGCCAAATTACATCAATGCGCTACGGCTAGAGTTCGGGGGGTTTCCATCAAAAAATATTTTTTCAGGCTCTTTTGTTCAAATCTGAGTCGTACTCTAAAATATAAATTTTTAGAAAAAGACCCTGAGCGATCGACCCTCCCCTCTCCCCCGGTATGACCGACCAGAACCATGCCTGCTCGACAGAATGGAACTCCAAACAACATCGAAGAAAGCTAGAGTGGGGATAAGTAGGTTAGATCAGGAGTAGAAAAGAGGGGTGGCAAAGTAAAATGAAGAAAAAAAAGTGGAAAGAGAGATTAGATTAGGAGAAGGAAAGAGGGGCGGCTGAGAACCCTACCCCCGTTGATGAGTAAAATTTGTGTTTGAGAAAAGCACTAAATATCTACTTAGAAAAGTGAATTGAGTTTGTTTACCTCAATTGAGGATGGAGACTTATCTGTGACGACCGCCTACAACCCTTGCACCATACAAGAGGAATAATGCGCTGAAATGTGTGCACGGCAGCTATGGACGATCATCAAGGTAGGTAAACAACATTGGAACCTGTCGTAGAACGCACAACGCAAGGATAAAATATAATAGAACAAATACAACAGGTAATATTAGTGAAGCATATTTGAGGAGAAATCTCAAATTTTCAAAACAACAAGAAAGTATATCCTTACACAGGATTGCAACATATGTCTGTACAAATTTGCCTCACTACATCACTCAGAGTAGAATAACAAATAGCGGAAATCCAAATACTGTATAGTAAGAGAGATAGCACGTCAGCCTCCTGCTCGCCTCCGAACTACTACATCATCCTTACTAAGCTATCACCTGTCACTTGTCACCTAGTCTGCCCACCCAGAATTGGATGAACAGCCCAAGGTAATAAAAGGAAAACATAAAACCTTGAGCCAAACAACAGTCTTAGTGAGCGATAAAGCAACTAGCTAACTTCATCAATCAAGTGTAAGAGAATGGGTAAATAAACTAACTAATTTACCCAAAACATCAGAGAAGAGCACAACTCCCATCTTCCCCACATCAGACAGTGATAGCCTTTACAACCAAAGGAGCAATGATTCATCCATAGTTATCATAACAACCGTTCAATAATGGTAAACAGAAGTAACTAATCAATAATACTCATAGCATCCAGATTATAAATCTCACATAAACCATCTTAATCGAGTTCAACATCCCTCAAGCACAAGCCCCAAAGGCCGAAACCAATATCAGACAAGCACCCAAGAAACATCTCCTCCGATATCGGATAACTTATGTGAGATGGTACAAACAAAGAAACCAATCATCCATAATAGACTCTGACTATCACAGTCAATCCTGCTTCGAAACCACCATTAATCGTATGACTGGCCATATCATATTGCCATCCATCAAGGGCTAATGGTAATCCCCGTTCTAGCAAAAACCCCATGCGCCTTTCAACGATACGTACGTAGACCTTTCAACGATGCCCAGGGTACTCGACCTACTCCGGTCTTTTAGGTACGCCTCTATTGTACCCCTGCTTTGAGCCCGCTAGAACCTACGACAACGATAATTCCTCGGCCTTCAGTATTTCTAGTCATCTTCACTTGCGACTATCCATAAGCTCAGAACATTTTAGAGTAACCATTACATCACACGAGTTCAATACATCCTTGAGTCGTTCTTTCACATGAACTCAATACATCCTTGAGTCATTCCCACATTCGTTGTGTACAACAAACAACGAACAAATCACATCACTTCGAACATCCTCATCTGGACTCTTGTCGAAGCCATCATTACCATTTAACCAAACAACTTCAATATAAGGTTCAATATAGTATATAACATTATCACCCCACTCAGGACACCTTTGAATTGTCATACCATTCGTTGTTCTACACCGATCGACGAACACCTTCAACACTTCGAATATTCCTACTTGAGTCCACTTCGAAGTCACAGCATCACTGAGCCAAATTACATCAATGCGCTACGGCTAGGGTTCGAGGGGTTTCCATCAAAAAAAACCTTTTTAGGCTCTTTTGTTCAAATCTGAGTCGTACTCTAAAATATAAATTTTCATAAAAAGACCCTGTGCGATCGACCCTCCCCCCACCTCCCCCACCCGGTATGACCGACCAGAACCATGCCTGCTCGACCGTCTCGAACCATGTCCACCCATGCTCGACCCCAAGGCTTCTCGACCCAAACATACACGATCGACCTAGTTCTGCTTGACCCTTCTGGCTTGCCCGACCCGACCCAACTTCTCTCATATGACCGACCAAGACAGATCGACCCGACCCAAAAGTTAAGCCAACCCATTTCCTGATCTACTTCCCAAGTCATGGCTTAGGCTCGACCGACCCACCATGTTTGACCGACCCACACCAAGTTCGACTCACCATGTTCGACCCAAAACCTGCATCCTCCAATGCAACTCCAATTTCAACCAAAACTTTGCCAAAACGATTCGTTCAATGAAACCAACTCATCCAATCATCCAATATGACCACGAAAGTGATATGAAGTCAACAATAACACTATTATTGCAATCCCATCAATAATCATGTAAAATTCACCAAAATAATCATATGAACAAAACTAAAGATCTAACTTGCATATTCACATGAAATATCGTAGAAATTACCTATCTAAGCTGGCAAGACCAGATCATAGGGTGATTTATATGGAAATGGACTTACCAATGTGTGATAACCCCAAACTTCCACTAGGTGAAAGTAAGGAGTAATCATATGGAATACAACATAAATATAACAATACATATCTCTGATATAATATAGCAGAGAGAAACCGTAGCATAATAACATTATAGTAGCGGAAATATAATGTCATCAACCACAGAATTCCAACAGTCACAGAATTTCAAATTATTACATCAAGTTTGCAGAAATTGAAATAAGTTCCAACTCCCAAAATAAGCAACAAGAAATGAAACAAGTTTAATGTCTGAAATTAAAGAGAGAAAAATGCAATAGAAGTAAATGATAGGTGTCTTCAAAGCTCCAAGCCATCACCTCTTCACAACAGCAAATCCAAGCAAGATAATAAGCAGCTCCAAAGAAAAGACTCCAAGCAAAGAATGAACCTGTCTACTTGGCTGCCCATGTAGAAAGGAGGGCACCCGAGTTTGCAAAAAGGTGAAACAAACTACAGGTCAGTCGTGGGACTGGTATGAGAATTCTTAACTAGTTTACTAATGATGATATGACAAATCCAAAGACCACGCCGCTAATGCGGAACGGGTTTACTCAATGTGTTGTCGTGCACAATTTAAAGTGTCAGAATAAGCAGATAAATAAATCGTACAACAATGCTGCTTTTTAGAAAAATGGAATCACCATAAGACTCAAGTCCCATCACACAATGCATCGCACACCAGAGGATAGAGTTTTCCCTTATGGTGATTAAACATGTTAAATACGGCAAATACGAGTTTAATATTATTATTACTATAAAATAAACATTTCAAAATAAATGTAGCAATCCTAGGAAGCATAGGTACCATATATTATGCCTCCGTACTAGTAAAACAATCAAAACCGCATGGTCGTATTTGGAATTTAGATTTCCGTCCGAGTCAAGGCTAGAGAGGAGCTCCTTACCGATTCGAGCACTCTAGCTAGTGTCTCAGGATTCCCCGCGGAGAACCCTTGGATAGCTGCAGGGCCGGTCCGCAAATACAGCTTAGCGGATTAGTTATACCTGAACACACGTTTCCCGATCCTATAGGACCTATCCGAGGCGCCTCATTCCATCATCCACATAAGTAAAATGTCAGGCCGTGTTAAAACCCAAACACCACTTCTAGCTAGAAAGAAACATGCTGCTCTCCCTGCGTTCCCTTCTCCCGTTTTAGACTCCGCCGGTGTGTGAGGCTCGTGAAGTCACGTCATACACAAAGCTATACCTAAACAGGTTATGCTTTGATCATCCCACAAGGCCTGCTTTTCAACAAAGCCTTGATCATATGCATCTTAGAATGCCACGTCGTCAATCCATACCATACCACTGATTTCTACCAACATATAACCTCTGAGCTCGTACGTCTCAGAGAAGGGTGTAAAACACCAAACAGATATATGTTTAGCAGAGATCAATAGATACAGTATAAAAGGAGTACCACGTCAGACATGCAATCCATTTATACGCTTATGCTCTGTGTAACACCCCGTATTTTCTGTGAACATAAAAAAATCAAGATATAATTAATTTTTAGAAAAATAATTAGGTGAAACGGGTTGCGCCGTTGCGTTCGTCTCGGAATTCTGCTTGAGATATAGTCCGATAGGACTCCGTATGAAAAAAAAATATCCTTAAATTAAATATTGCAGCAAAACATGGAAAAAGAGGAATGAGAAAAGAATAATATTTAGCATTGTTCTAAGAATTGTAAGCAAAAGACATAATAGCTCATTTGGTTGGAACATGTGACTTGCATACAAGAGGTGCAGAGTTCGATCCCCGCCAACGCCATATTTTTGTTTTAGGGGAATGGCTAAAATGCGGCTTAGTGTGAACGCGGTTCAAAAAAATTAAATATATATATATTGAATATATATATATATGTATGTATGTATGTATATAATTGAGAAGATAAATACAGTCAATTTATTTGGAGGGAAAGATTTATGCATAAGTAGATATGTATGTATGTAGGTAACTTCATTATGCATTGATTTTGCATGTTGCAAGGAAAGTAGAGAAAAAAAAGGGGGAAATTAAATTATATGCTCGATTTCCTTTTTTTCAGGCAAGCAATTAATTTGCATTATTTGAATTCATGAATAGGTGCGTGTGTGTGTGTGTGTATATATATATATATTTATATATATATATGGGCAGTTAATGTAAACATGAACAGAAGTTTATTAATTTGCTGAGTGTTTGCTGAGTCACTTCTGACTCATTGCTGAGTCAATAAGATAAACCCCATCTTGTCTGAACGGCTGCGGTTATTTATAGGTTAAATCTAATGGCCTAAATGAATCCTAAATTCTATAAATAAGTGGGTAGTCTCTCATTCTAATTCATATGAAAAATTAGAGAAGCCGCCGTCATGCCGTCGCCATGGAACTCTGAGTAGCCGCCGCAAATCAAAGTAGAAGAAAGCTAATCTAATCCAATTCTAATCAATTCTAAAAGCAATCTAGACTCTCTCTTTCTTCTTAAATTGTGAGTATGATGATTCTCACAAGATTATTAGCAAACTAATTTGATTAAGATGTAAATGGAACATAAGAAAATGATGTGAATTGTCATATATGTTATTGTAAAATCTTATGTTATCATGTATGTTCTAAATGTTTTGTTATGCAATGATGAAAATCATGCTATGCTATGTTATGCCATCATGCCATGCTATGATGAAAATCATGCTATGCTATGCTATGTTATGCTATCATGCTATGCTATGTGTAAATCATGCTATGTTATGTCATAAATCTTATATATGTTGTAGATCTCATGTTAACACATATGTTGGAAATCCATAAGTTATATGATTATGATATCATGTTAAGTTGTGTTGAATCGTACAAGTTGTAAAATCATGATGTTGTTATTTATGCAAATTGGATCATGTTTTAAAGTTTATGTTTTTTTTTCTAAAAATTAAATGGATCATGATTATGGGAATTTGCCTATTAAGTTAGGTGTACCCATATGCATGAATCTATGACTAAATGAATTTTTATTATGGGAATTTGTCTATTAAGTTAGATGTACCCATATACATGAACCTATGTTATTAAGTTAGATGATGATATGTTGTAAATGATGTCACATATGTTACATAGTCACGATGTTAGTATCCATGTTGGTTAGTTCATGTTAGTCAAATCATGATATTATATATGTTTGGGCTATGATGATTCATACATGTACCTATGCAAGATTTGGCACTGATTAATAAAAATTGTGTAGGTTTCATGACACTTATTTTAGATCTAAAATTAGATCCATGACATGTGTGAGTTCTATACTAGTTCACACCACCATTATGTTGCAAGTTTATACATGAATTTGGGTTATATTATGTAGACTGTGACATTTAACCAAACAAGTTGACACCTTTAACATGTGTAGCTTATGCAAGTTATAGTCTTAGCCTATGCAAGTTTAAGTGTTGGACCTCTATCACATATGCAAGTTTCACCCCTTTTTATGAGCAGATCTATTTTAGTCATATACATATATGTTGTTGTTGTGATAATTTATCTTTGTGCTATGAGTTAGACTATTCGAGTCTAACGTATATTTTACGTTTAACGTATGAACGTACAACGTGGGATAGGGGTGATATTAAAAGAATTAATATTGAGAATTTGCAGGAAATAGCCTTAAAAAGGCATATAACAAATTTGAGATATGTGAATTGCCTTAAAAGGCAAAAAATGGAATTAAGACATTAATTGGAAAATTAATGTGTAGAAATGGTCATAAGTTAATTATGGATTAATTTGAATTTGAATAGGGATTGAGAAATTGGTATAAAATGTCTTTAATGGCATATAATGAATTTGTGGTGAAAAAGGGTATGATTTATCATACCATAAATGGATGGACATAATTGAGTCAATTATGGACATCATTAAATTTTGAATAAATTATTAATGTGGATAGGGAAGATAATTCAAATTTGGGAAAGATTAATTAATTAATTAATCACTTAAGATAATTAACATTCTTTCTATCTACATACACCAGAAGGTTCTAGGGTGACAGAGAGGATAGTGTCTAGGCTTGGGTTTGGAAAACAAGTTTCCTGCCCTCCCTGGCTATCCCTAACTGACCCAATGAACGGGATGGTCTTGAATTTAGAAAGAAAACATGTGTTGGGACATGGGAATCTAGTGGGTGCTTTGGGTGGCATGAGGAATCTAGTGGTTGCCTTTAGTGGCATTTGAAATACGATTAGTAAGACTTAACCAAACACACATGCAAATGAACATGACTAAGAAGAGGGTTAAGTAGGTGCCTTGGGTGGCATGAGAAAATACGATTAGTAACACTTAACCAAATTAAATATGTAAGTGGGACATAGGGGTTAAGTGGGTGCCTTGGGTGGCATGTGGAATTACTAGTAGAAACCCTTAACCAAATTTAAAACATGTAAGTGGACATGAAGGGGGTTAAGTGGAATGTGTTAGAGGGGACCAAGCCTAGGTGGGAAGCTTGGTGAGAGGCCCATTTCAACCAGTATCCCAAACGTATCTTTGTGAGCTCGACCCAAGTCGAGGACGGGACACGCATACTGGGCTTGACTATAAGAGGCCAAAACGGGTTAGCGGTGGCAACGCAAGTCCAACGGGTTCATATGCGTGAGTGGACCCGGGCTGGTAGGTAAGACGTTGTTGCATCGTGTAGGTATAAGCCGTGCATCCTTAAGTTGTATCGGGTTGCCACTTTAGGGGAGTGATACACCCCACTGTGGGGCCAGCACGGGTATCTACGAGTTAGGGAGCCGATCGAATGGGGCAGGGTAGTGGGTACACCTAGTAGTACACGAAGCTACCATTATTAATTAAGTATTAAAAGGGTACACCTAGTGGAGATAGGGGCAGACGACACCTATGACGTCAGCTAGGAGTACGTGGAATTACCATTATTAAGGGGGTACGTCTAGTAGGGATAGGTACACGTTGGGTACCTAGGATAGCAACTAGAGATACACAGTCAAACGTGGAGGATAGTGGGTACATCTAGTAGTACACGAAGCTATCATCATTCTATTTAGGGATCAAAGTGACTAGTAGGGGTGTAGTTAGTGCTAGTACAGTACAGCACGGTACAGTACGGTAGAGTATAGTAATTATCCTATATTGATTAGGAAGCGTCATTAACGTTAGTGATTAGTAGCGGGTGTGGTGCAGCGTAGTAATTATTCTTTAGTAGGTATGCCTTTAATGTTACCATGGTTAACCTCATTTCCTTTGCCTATTCTGTCACACCCAATAGTTCATAGGCATTTCCTTATTCTCCATCTTATGCCTTAGTCTGATTACTTTGAAAATAGTATTGTTAGAATTGTCATACTCGCCAGACTTTATGTCTGACCCCCTCTATTTCTATCTTTTTCCCCCTCCAGGTCCCCAGGTTGGGCCCAGCTCTAGTGGTGTTTGATTGGATTGCTTATCTTTTTTGGAGAGCTTGGACTGCTAAAGTAAAGTCCAGCTTGTTATCTTTTGTTTAATGGCTATTTATGTAATGGTATTATGTATTTTGTTTTATCAAGATAGATATTGTACTTGACTCTGATTTATGGTATTATGATGTAATCAAACATGTTTTGACTTCTGCTGCAATGAAATAAAGTTTTAAATTTCCAAGTACTATTTTATATCTGTCTTGTTGTAATTTTACTGTTCTATACTCACTTAAAACCTCCATGGAAGTTAATGCATTCCTTTTGTGAGTGACATTAATGGACGTGGGGTGTTACACGTGGTATCAGAGCTTAAGGTTACCAGAACAGATAAGATATTTTGAAAAACTATTTTTCAAAAGCATTTTTATAAAGAATACTTTCAAAAATATGTTTGTAGAAGAGTATTTTTGAAAGAAAGGTTTATTTTAAGAACATAATCCCCAAGAGCCATATATCCTTCCTTCGATTCTCCGTTTTGAATCTCTTCCTTTTTCTCTTTTTGAATTTCCCCTTCGCGTATAGATGCTTTTTCTAAGATAAATAAGGACTTCCGTACGAAGGACAGAAGAACCACTTCAAGGGACTTAGACGTTTGTCGGGCTAGAAGTTAGTCCAAGGAGGTGGAGGGTTGTGGGAACCTTTAAGATGGACGATGGGAGGAAGGTTCAAATAGCTGTTAGGTTAATAAAGGACGAAACCTCATCTTGGTGGGAGGTCACGAATGGAGAATGTGAAGAAGAAGGCTAGTTGTTTTGGAGAAATAGGACACCTTATTAGGATTGTCCAAAGAGGCAAGAATAAAGTACAGGATCTTCTGGAGGGTTGTTGTATTCCCTCACGGCTGGTATACCTGATGGGGGTAGGACCGTCTAGGTTTAAATTTGGTTTTCTTTATCATCCTGTTCGAACCTTGTTTGATTCTGGCGCTTCATACTCGTTAGTATCTGCTTCGTTAGTTGAAACACTGCACCTAAATACTAGTCTAGTTAAGGATCCCATCCTAGTCTCAAATCCTGTTGGTGGTTCGGCTCATCCTTCAATGGTTTGTCGGGATTTGAGAGTGTCTATCTTGGGCGTTGGGTTTGAATGCAGCGCCTTCATTCTTGGTTTCACGGTCTATAGTTTGATTCTAGGGATGGATTGGCTAGCCAGGCGTGGTGCCATCCTAGATTGGGGAAGGAGGGTAGTTAGACTATTGGTTCGTTATGGAAAGACCCTCATATTTCTTGTGACCATAGGAGTTTAGTGATGCTTAGTTGCCTAGAATCTTCTGATGTATCCAACGATGATTTGGGATCTGTTTGTGTGGTCCGTGAGTATGGGGATGTCTTCGATGTAGAGCGGGGTTTACCTAGAGGAGCGAAGTAAGCTTTCGTGTGTGCCTAGTGGATAATGCAAAGCCAGTTATGAGATCAACGATGGTTTTGGAGCAAGACTGGCAAGGACAGCCAGAGTCCGTTAAGTGCTCAGTTATTTGGCCGTTTTACTAGTATCATCTCATGTATGTCATCTGAATTCGAAGGAGGTATCCCTTGGGTGTTTGTCTGATATTGGTTTAGGCCTTTGGGGCTTGCACTTGGGGGATGTCGAGTTCGACTAGGATGGTCTGCGTGAGAGATGGACAGTTGTGACAAATTTTGCATGGAATAATATCCTGGTTTTCTCTAGAAGCGGAGAAGAGCATGCCCTACATCTTAGGGAAGCCTCTGGGGAAGGGTGATGTGTTATGGAGGAAGACTATCGAAAGTCCATGAGGGGAATTACCCTACCCACGACTTAGGATTTGCTTTCAGACCATAAGTTGCTAAGGTATTTGTTCTCTCAGAAAGATCTGAACTTGAGGCAGCAAAGGTGGATGGAGTTCTTGGCGTCCTACGATTTTGAAATAGCATATACCCCTGGCAAGGGTAACGTTGTGGTGGGGGCCTTAAGTAGAAAAGGGTTGACACTGAGTCCTTGGTCTGTTGAGCGGCGTAGCTTAGAGTTTATCTCTACCTTTGACCTTAGACCATCCATTGATTTTGTACTTGGTTCGCTAGCATCCTTAGAGGTCAGACCTATGCTTTTGGGACGGATTGGAGAGGCACAGCGAGCTGACCCACAGTTGGTTGAGTTAGTAGAGAATCTCACAAGAGGGGAGTCATCAAGCCATCTTAGTAGGTATACCCTAGATGATAAGGGTTGGTTGCGTAGGGACGGTAAACTTTGTATATTACGGGACGAAAGTTTGAGGAAGTGTTTACATGATACGGCGAAAGTGGTGGAGCCGAACACGCTTAAGGAAGTGGAAGTAGAGTGAGATGCCACGATCAGACTAGCTCCTACATGCATTCTTGGGTCGGAGATTAAGAAGTTGAGAAACCGAGAGGTCAAGCTAGTCAAAGTGCAATGGGAAGAAGATCAAGGAGACGCTACTTGGGAGACGGAAGAGAAGATTCGTTTGTTGTACCCCTTCCTTTTCGGGGTTATGTCTTTTATATTCTCCTTTATCGCCTAGCTTATACTTGTCCTATCTTTAGTACATCCTCTCGTTTAAGTCTTTGACCTTTAGAAGGGTAGTCCTATGGTTGAAACATGTGTTTGAGACATGTTATGTTTGATGGATGCAAGTGTTTGCTAGTGGTTGCTCGTGGATGCATATACACACACTTTAGGCACTAGATCGGCTCAGTCACTCTCATATTGCATATAAATATGTGTGCATATTTAAATTAATGAATGAATAGTGGTTGTATTATCATATGGATGCTGCATTAAGATGAATGGTTGTGCACGCATATAGAAATAATATGTATCATTAGGAATCTTTTGCATACTTAATGGATGCATGGCACTATCATGGTTCGCATTAAGGAGGTCAACTGAATCAGTAGATTGCCTGATTTTTGCATTGGATAAGGACATGTACACACACTATGCATATAAACATGAAAGCATTAGAAGTCTCTTAAGGACAATGGATGTCTGTGCCTGATGGTTGAGTAGATGGATGATTGGATGGTAGGACACATTCTTCCTAACTTGAAGATTTCGGGGACGAAATCCTTTAAGGAGGGGAGAATGTAACACCCCGTATTTTCTGTGAACATAAAAAAAAATCAAGATATAATTAATTTTTAGAAAAATAATTAGGTGAAACGGGTTGCGCCGTTGCGTTCGTCTCGGAATTCTGCTTGAGATAGAGTCCGGTTGGACTCCGTATGAAAAAGATATCCTTAAATTAAATATTGCAGCAAAACATGGAAAAAGAGGAATGAGAAAAGAATAATGTTTAGCATTGTTCTAAGAATTGTAAGAAAAAGACATAATAGCTCATTTGGTTGGAACATGTGACTTGCATACAAGAGGTGCAGAGTTCGATCCCCGCCAACGCCATATTTTTGTTTTAGGGGAATGGCTAAAAAGCGGCTTAGTGTGAACGCGGTTCAAAAAAATTAAATATATATATACATATGGAATATATATATGTATATATACATATATAATTGAGAAGATAAATACAGTCAATTTATTTGGAGGGAAAGATTTATGCATAAGTAGATATGTATGTATGTAGGTAACTTCATTATGCATTGATTTTACATGTTGCAAGGAAAGTAGAGAAAAAAAAAGGGGAAATTAAATTAGATGCTCGATTTCCTTTTTTTTCAGGTAAGCAATTAATTTGCATTATTTGAATTCATGAATAGGAGCGTGTGTGTATATATATATATATATATATATATATATATTTATATATATATATGGGCAGTTAATGTAAACATGAATAGAAGTTAATTAATTTGCTGAGTGTTTGCTGAGTCACTTCTGACTCATTGCTGAGTCAATAAGATAAACCCCATCTTGTCTGAACGGCTGCGGTTATTTCTAGGTTAAATCTAATGGCCTAAATGAATCCTAAATTCTATAAATAAGTGGGTAGTCTCTCATTCTAATTCATATGAAAAATTAGAGAAGCCGCCGTCATGCCGTCGCCATGGAACTCCGAGTAGCCGCCGCAAATCAAAGTAGAAGAAAGCTAATCTAATCCAATTCTAAAAGCAATCTAGACTCTCTCTTTCTTCTTAAATTGTGAGTATGATGATTCTCACAAAATTATTAGCTAACTAATTTGATTAAGATATAAATGGAACATAAGAAAATGATGTGAATTGTCATATATGTTATTGTAAAATCTTATGTTATCATGTATGTTCTAAATGTTTTGTTATGCTATGATGAAAATCATGCTATGCTATGTTATGCTATCTTGCCATGCTATGATGAAAATCATGCTATGCTATGTTATGCTATCATGCTATGCTATATGTAAATCATGCTATGCTATATGTAAATCATGCTATGTTATGTCATAAATCTTATATATGTTGTAGATCTCATGTTAACACATATGTTGGAAATCCATAAGTTATATGATTATGATATCATGTTAAGTTGTGTTGAATCGTACAAGTTGTTAAATCATGATGTTGTTATTTATGCAAATTGGATCATGTTTTAAAGTTTATGTTTTTTTTCCTAAAAATTAAATGGATCATGATTATGGGAATTTGCCTATTAAGTTAGGTGTACCCATATGCATGAATCTATGACTAAATGAATTTTTATTATGGGAATTTGTCTATTAAGTTAGATGTACCCATATACATGAACCTATGTTATTAAGTTAGATGATGATATGTTGTAAATGATGTCACATATGTTACATAGTCACGATGTTAGTATCCATGTTGGTTAGTTCATGTTAGTCAAATCATGATATTATATATGTTTGGGCTATGATGATTCATACATGTACCTATGCAAGTTTTGGCACTGATTAATAAAAATTGTGTAGGTTTCATGACACTTATTTTAGATCTAAAATTAGATCCATGACATGTGTGAGTTCTATACTAGTTCACACCACCATTATGTTGCAAGTTTATACATGAATTTGGGTTATATTATGTAGACTGTGACATTTAACCAAACAAGTTGACACTTTTAACATGTGTAGCTTATGCAAGTTATAGTCTTAGCCTATGCAAGTTTAAGTGTTGGACCTCTATCACATATGCAAGTTTCACCCCTTTTTATGAGCAGATCTATTTTAGTCATATACATATATGTTGTTGTTGTGATAATTTATCTTTGTGCTATGAGTTAGACTATTCGAGTCTAACGTATATTTTACGTTTAACGTATGAACGTACAACGTGGGATAGGGGTGATATTAAAAGAATTAATATTGAGAATTTGCAGGAAATAGCCTTAAAAAGGCATATAACAAATTTGAGATATGTGAATTGCCTTAAAAGGCGAAAAATGGAATTAAGACATTAATTGGAAAATTAATGTGTAGAAATGGTCATAAGTTAATTATGGATTAATTTGAATTTGAATAGGGATTGAGAAATTGGTATAAAATGTCTTTAATGGCATATAATGAATTTGTGGTGAAAAAGGGTATGATTTATCATACCATAAATGGATGGACATAATTAAGTCAATTATGGACATCATTAAATTTTGAATAAATTATTAATTTGGATAGGGAAGTTAATTCAAATTTGGGAAAGATTAATTAATTAATTAATCACTTAAGATAATTAACATTCTTTCTATCTACATACACCAGAAGGTTCTAGGGTGACAGAGAAGATAGTGTCTAGGCTTGGGTTTGGAAAACAAGTTTCCTGCCCTCCCTGGCTATCCCTAACTGACCCAATGAACGGGATGGTCTTGAATTTAGAAAGAAAACATGTGGTGGGACATAGGAATCTAGTGGGTGCTTTGGGTGGCATGAGGAATCTAGTGGTTGCCTTTAGTGGCATTTGAAATACGATTAGTAAGACTTAACCAAACACACATGCAAATGAACATGACTAAGAAGAGGGTTAAGTAGGTGCCTTGGGTGGCATGAGAAAATACGATTAGTAACACTTAACCAAATTAAATATGTAAGTGGGACATAGGGGTTAAGTGGGTGCCTTGGGTGGCATGTGGAATTACTAATAGAAACCCTTAACCAAATTTAAAACATGTAAGTGGACATGAAGGGAGTTAAGTGGAATGTGTTAGAGGGGACCAAGCCTAGGTGGGAAGCTTGGTGAGAGGCCCATTTCAACTAGTATCCCAAACGTATCTTTGTGAGCTCGACCCAAGTCGAGGACGGGACACGCATACTGGGCTTGACTATAAGAGGCCAAAACGGGTTAGCGGTGGCAACGCAAGTCCAACGGGTTCATATGCGTGAGTGGACCCGGGCTGGTAGGTAAGACGTTGTTACATCGTGTAGGTATAAGCCGTGCATCCTTAAGTTGTATCGGGTTGCCACTTTAGGGGAGTGATACACCCCACTGTGTGGCCAGCACGGGTATCTACGAGTTAGGGAGCCGATCGAATGGGGCAGGGTAGTGGGTACACCTAGTAGTACACGAAGCTACCATTATTAATTAAGTATTAAAAGGGTACACCTAGTGGAGATAGGGGCAGACGGCACCTATGACGTCAGCTAGGAGTACGTGGAATTACCATTATTAAGGGGGTACGTCTAGTAGGGATAGGTACACGTTGGGTACCTAGGATAGAAACTAGAGATACACAGTCAAACGTGGAGGATAGTTGGTACATCTAGTAGTACACGAAGCTATCATCATTCTATTTAGGGATCAAAGTGACTAATAGGGGTGCAGTTAGTGCTAGTACAGTACAACACGGTACAGTACGGTAGAGTATAGTAATTATCCTATATTGATTAGGAAGCGTCATTAACGTTAGTGATTAGTAGCGGGTGTGGTGCAGCGTAGTAATTATTCTTGAGTAGGTATGTCTTTAATGTTACCATGGTTAACCTCATTTCCTTTGCCTGTTCTGTCACACCCAATAGTTCATAGGCATTTCCTTATTCTCCAGCTTATGCCTTAGTCTGATTACTTTGAAAATAGTATTGTTAGAATTGTCATACTCGCCAGACTTTATGTCTGACCCCCTCTATTTCTATCTTTTTCCCCCTCCAGGTCCCCAGGTTGGGCCCAGCTCTAGTGGTGTTTGATTGGATTGCTTATCTCTTTTGGAGAGCTTGGACTGCTAAAGTAAAGTCCAGCTTGTTATCTTTTGTTTAATGGCTATTTATGTAATGGGATTATGTATTTTGTTTTATCAAGATAGATATTGTACTTGACTCTGATTTATGGTATTATGATGTAATCAAACATGTTTTGACTTCTGCTGCAATGAAATAAAGTTTTAAATTTCCAAGTACTATTTTATATCTGTCTTGTTGTAATTTTACTGTTCTATACTCACTTAAAACCTCCATGGAAGTTAATGCATTCCTTTTGTGAGTGACATTAATGGACGTGGGGTGTTACACTCTGGGTCTGAGCGAAAGCCAAATCCATTCAATTAACATGTTCGTTCGGACAACGACCATGACCTTGACTTGGGAGCAAATCAATTCAAAGCCTCAATCGCTGTCCTCCTGAGGGGAAGATTGACGGTCTTCATTAGTCGTCTTCTTCTTCAATTTTCATCGTCGTTTGATTATTTGGAATGAGATTAACTCGGCCTTCCCAAATAATCTTCGTATATATATATATATATATATATATATTGAAAACTTTTCCTTATCGTTATTTCTAATTTATAACGATTATTTCCTATTTTATTTAATTAAAAATAATTAAATCTTTAATCAACGACGATTCAGGTCAATGGCGATTCTGGCGCTGTTTTCAACCAATTTTGATTTTCACATATATCAAAATCTAACCGTTGGATTTTGACGTAGTGTATATCGTTGGAAAGATTTTTCCAAGGCGGTTCTAACGGTTTCAGTTTCAAGAAAATCCGACGGTCGGATCTCCTTGTATAGTTATTTAAAGATATAATTTTAAAACGCGAACTACCGCGCTCGATTCGTTTAATTTTAATTATATTTATATATAAATATATAAACATAAACCGTTTAACTCTTTATTCTAATGAATATTCTCATTCTTTATCCTCTCATCCCTTTTTATACAGGAAAATGTAAATCATACTTGAATGATGATGTAACAACCCGAAAACCTGGGCCAGTTTAAAATTTTTATTTTGGCTATTTTAACGAAGTTTGAACATTTAAAATGAATTATTTTAAAATAATATTGACGAGAAAATTTCTTTTGAATCAAAACCAATCGTATATGGTTATATAGATTGACGATAGTATATAAATAATTATTTATATATATAAAAGGAATTGAAAATGGCGCGGTTGTTCGATAATTCGATTTCAAACTTCAATTGAATGTACCGGGTGCAAAACAATCCGGATTTTAGTGAAACCAAAAACAATAGGATCTAATTGATGATATCTTTCCAACGAATCCGACAAATCAAAATTTCATAGCGGGAATTAAAAGATATGTCCAGTTGAAAATTCTGAATAGTCGCTATGGAATTCAGGCCCTTAAAATGGGAATTTTACAAACGACCTCGGATTACGACGAAACCACTTTTGTTGGATCCGTGATGTCAAATTATTGCTAGATTCCAAATTTCATAATTTTTCGAATCAATATGTGAGCGTGACAAAGGAAAACGCGTTTGACCAGTTTTAGTTGATTTTAATCGACTGGAAATTGGCCATTTTTCAAACAGTCTCAGAATTCGATGAAACTAGTTTTGTTAGGACCGTATCGTCAATACGAAGTTAGAAAATATTTTTTGGGAATTTTTTGAGTTAGTATGTGACCCTGGTAAATTGAGATGCGCGTTCAAATTCAATATATAGAGTTATATTTTGATTTTGACGAAAACTGATTCAAACAGCCGAATTGGCCTACGATACATATCCCATTGTGTTCAGAATGGGGGTAATTAGCTATGGACGATAGGCGGTGGGCGGGATTTCGAGTTCAAAAATAAAAGCTGCTTTTTTGGAATTAAATAAAATAAATAAATTAAAATTAAAATAAATCCCTCCCTCCCTTTATCTCCTCAGGCCCTCCCCCCCCCCCCCAATCTGTTTCATTTCAGAAAATCGAATAGAAAGAGGAAAAATTTCAATCGCCCCCCTGTCAGAGCGCGCATCCATCCACCGCCTAAGCCCCCCCGTCGATCTTCCACCTGCTACGCCAGTCCTCCAATGGATGCTCCGCCCCCTTCCCTCCTCGACTCCCTTCTGGTTGCTCGCGAGAGAAACCCGACACCCGCCACCGAAGTCTTCCATCACCCCCTCCGTCGATCCGCAACCTCCCTACCCTCCGGCCTCCACTCCCCTTTCTTCCTACTCCACCGACGAACACCAGACGAGACCGCCAATTCCCGCCACACCCCCTTCGCCTCCTGAGCCCGTCAGCACCCTCCCCCACTTCGAAAACAACTGTAAGTTTTTAATTATATTTTATTCAGTTATTTATTTTAATTTATTCAGTGTAATTAATTTAAATTTAAAAATAAAGGTCAGCTTTTATACATAGTGGCATGAGAAAATTTAGACCCTTATTGTATGAGTATAGAAATGAAAGTACGTTTTTTTTTATGTGTTAACATCTGAAATTTTATATTGTAGGGAAGTAAAAATATGATTTTTATATATTGAACATCGAAGTAAAAATATGATTTTTATATATTGAACATCGAAGTAAAAATATGATTTTTATATATTGAACATCGAAGTAAAAATATGATTTTTATATATTGAACATCGAAGTAAAAATTTGATTTTTATATATTGAATAGCATAATAAAAATTCGATTTTTCTATATTGAATAACAAAGTAAAAATTTGATTTTTATATATTGAATAGCATCATAAAAATTCGATTTTTATATATTGAATAGCGTAGTGAAAATTCAATTTTTATATATATAGTGGCTACGGGCAACAAAAGTGATAAGAGACGAGAACAGTGAAGATTTCCTGCATTGGAAGTGCTGTGGAAGTTGGATAGCTATCGGTGAGAACTTCTCACCTTTCAATTTAATTTTTCTAGTTATATAAATATACTAGGATGCAGACGGTGTTTAGTAGCACCCGACACCCGTCATCCACAGACCATGGATGACTTGTTTGTTTAATTGTTTGGTTGTGTAGTTAGTTAGATTATTTGGTTTGAATTGAATTGTTTGGTGAAATGAAATTGATTTGATTGATGGGTGAATGGCGTGGGCCTTCACTAGACCGGGGATAAGGCTAGGCCTTGTCCCGTTTCTAGTATCGTGCCGTTATGCCGTCGAAATTTTCTAAAATATGTTAGAAAAATAAAAATATCATTTTATTTGAGGAATGAACTGAATAGAAATTCATGTGTTTAAATAAAATATTTTATCGTTAAAAATATAATTTTTAACGTGGAAGTGAATAAAATAAAATATTCATTTACAAACCGGACGGTTTGTTTATGTACACCTATTTGAAGGACATTGATTGGGTCGATAAATTTTACACATCGCCCAACTGCACAACTAAAATCTGTGTTTGATTGTTTGAAACCCCACACGGGTGTTGGGATGAAATTTGAAGTTCACTCATCCTGATTGATTAAATATGTCGATCGGTTGATTGACAGGCTGTTTTAAGCGTTAGATATCTATATTTGATGCTTATACAGTGTAGTGCACTTTGGTAGATGGTTGATTATTTTTCCATGCTATTATATACGTGTGATGTATGAAAATCCGTATAATTAATATTATATGGTGATTGATTGGGCCTCATTCCAATTTAGAAATGAATTCAATATAAAATAAAGGTTCATGTGTTGACTGTACTCATTCGTTGAGATTAGTCATGTGTTGAACGAAATATTTGAAATAGAATTTTTGAAATAAAATATTTGAAATAGAAATATTTGAAAAGGAAATATTTGAAAAAGAAATATTTGAAATAGAATATTTGAAAATAGAAATATATGAAGCCGTGTTGGTTAGATTGACGCCATTTTGACGTGAACGATATTTATATCGATTTTATTCATTTTAAAATGCATATTGAAAAGTGATTTCGAAAACGTATATTTTGAAATGAAATCGAAATGAATTGAATATATAATGAAATCGAAATGAATTGAATATATAACGATTTCGAAATGAATTGAATATATAACGATTTCGAAATGAATTGAATATATAACGATTTCGAAATGAATTGAATAGATAACGAATTTGAATTGAATTGAATATAAAACCAATTCGAATTGAATTGAAAACGAATTCGAATTGAATTGAAAACGAATTCGAATTGAATTGGAAACAAATTGAAATGAATTCAAATTGAATTGAAATTTGAATTGAATAGAAATGAATTTTAAAACGAATTTATAAAGAAGAATTCAATTTTGATTTGAATTGAAATGGAAGTTGAAATTGTCTTTGAAACGAATTTAAAACTATTTATATAATTCGTTTTAAATAGAAATCGACGAAGTATATATTATATATATAATATAATGGCCTGAATAGAACGCGCCGCGCCGCGGCAGTTCGCGAATTTCGACCATTGACTTCAAATGGATATTACGGGAGATCCGACCGTCGGATTCTCCTAAAACCGGAACCGTTGGGTTCGTACCGAAAAGAGCTTTCCAAAGAATATTAGAAATTAGAAATCTAACGGTTGGATTTGGAATTATGTTCAAATCAAATTTGAAAAAGGTCGCTGTAAGTGCAGTTCGATGACCGTTGATGGAAATCGACTGTACGGGCCTTGATAAAATTATTAAAAATAGTAATAATTTGTGTAAAATCATAAGAAATGATTTAGAAAGGATTGAGATGAAAAACTCCATATTTGAAAAGATAAAAATAGATTTTTATCGAAATGAACTAGTTTTGAACTAGAATTATAATTCTATTTATTTTTAAATAAATAAATTGAATTTGAAAAGGGTTTTAAAAATAACCAGAATTTCCAATGATTGCATTGGAGTGGATTTGAATCGAAATTGTCTTCGGAATATTTCGATGTTGGAATTCGTGATTATACAGATGTTGTTATGGAAATTTGAAAGATATATATATTTATATCGTTATTTCCAATACGACATTTGTTAATCGTAGAATTTGATATTGAATATAAGCCGATATATTTTCTATTCAGAGCCTTGTATTGAATATCAAATGTGATTTGGGTTTGTCGTGAATGGTGTCTTCACTAACACTGTTCTTGAACCCAGTTGAGAAAAGATTAAATCTTTTTATTTAGATTTAATGAAGTGTACCAATTAAATGATATTTAATTGGAATTGAATTGATATTGATTTTTGGGTTTATCGTGGACAGTGTTTTAAATAACACTCGTTCTTTAACCCGATAATTAATGAATGTGATTTTGGGTTTATCGTGAACTGTGTTTTAAATGACACTGATTCTTTAACCCAGTTAAAGATTAAAACTAAGTGGAGTTTTAATGAATCTTTAATTAGATTGAAAAGATCGAAAATGGAGTACCACCAGTTTTGCTCCAGGCGATAGTTAAATCTTTAATTAGATTTGAACGTGAAATGATAATTGAATTTACTGATAACACCATGGTGTTAGATATGAAGTATAACAGTTTTACTTCATGGGATGAATAGGTTGGGATTGGGAAATTAAAACAAATGATTACTTCGGTAAGGCTCGCTAATCCCGACTAGTTTGAATTGATATTCAAAAATTGATTAAAGAATAAGTTCAAGGAATTTATCTTGGATAAAATTAATGGGAACCTTTCCCTATGGATGTGAAATTTAGAAACTAACTGCCGGTTAGCCAAGCAGAATGGTTTTCTGGATATTGATCTGATGTTGGTTTCGGCCTTCGGGGTTAATATTTGGGGAATTATTCTCTTGATTAATTTACGGTTAGTGACTGATGAATTGGAATGAGGCGTATGTTGTGTTTGTGTAACACTTTTATAATATATACGCGAGTTATTCAGAAAGACCGGGTTTATCCCATTCTGAATAACTGATTCGACGTGGTGTCGAAGATGAAGACGGTGGTCGAAGACCGGAAGTCTTCACGTCGTTTGGGTGGTTACTGATGATCTTGATTGGGATGTACACCTAAGAAGATGGAAACAGTTAGTGATCGTCCAGACGTGCTTGGAGATCGATGGATATGCGGGGTACTAGGTGCCTCCGGTTTCGTTCAGCCCCAGAACGGACTTGTAAATGGACTGTGTGTCTGACATTGGATTTTAGTCCGTGTGATTGATCTCTATTAAATATATATCTGTTTGGCGGCGGAGAATTTATTCTCTTGCTTAACGCCCTTCTCTGAGACGTACGAGCTCAGGGGTTATATATTGATGGATATCAAACGCATGGAGTGAATTGCCTGTGTGGCATACCTAAGTGGCAATTGATCAAGGCTTCTGTTGAAAAGCAAAGTCTTGTGGTGATGATCAAAGCACGGCCTTTGTGGCGTAGCTTTGTGTAACGTTTACTTCGCGAGTTTCACCCCCGGTATGAACCAAAAACGGGAGACGGACCTCATGGGGGACATGCGTTTTCTTTCTAGTTAGAAGTGGCATCAGTGGTTTTACACGCCCTGACGAGTTTGACTTATGTGGTTGTTGTTGTTACGAGGCGCCTCGGTTTGATCGGACGATCTGGGTCCGATGGAGTCATTCGTTGGCTCACTTACGCCCCAAAGGGTGGAGAAACGTATTGTTCAGGCATTATAATCCACATCGGTGGACCGGCCCTGACGATCCAGGGGGCAGTTGCGGTTGCTCCTGAGACACGGGCTAGAGCGTCTCGAATCGGTTGAGGATCTTGCCCCTAGCCTCGGTTCATACCATAAATGATAACCCAACTTCCAATACGACATTTGCGGTTTTAATTGTAGAACTAGTATGGCGACATGATATATGGTACCCATGCCGCCTATGATTGATACTTATGATTGGAAGTTGTTTTATACACTATGCACTTATAATAGTATCAAATGATTTCTTTTAAACGTATCAAGCATTCTTTGGCTGTTATAAGGGAAAACCCTATCCCCTGGCTTGCGTTGCATTGTGTGATAGGACCTGGGTCTTATAACAGCTTCATTTTTCTTTATTTAGCATTGCGCTGTTTGTTTTATGCACTGGTATTCTTGGGAGGAAACCCGTTCCGTGTTATACGGCGTGGTCCCTTGATTTGCCTAACTTTAAAAATAAAGATTAATAACTGTTTTAGTTCTCACACCAGTCCCATGACTGACCTGGAGTTTATTGTTTTAACCTAAACTCTGGGTGCCCCTATTTTGACACGGGCAGCTAGTAGTTTTGGTTTTGCAGATTTATATTCACAGGATCCTGGTTTATAGCTGGAATGGTATCCGGAAAGCTTTGTATCCGTATATCTCTTCTAGTTGTGTATTGTATTATTTTCCGCTGCTATGTATTTAAATGTAATTTAAATCTCTGATATTTCTGTGTAATATTCATTTGTACTCTGTATATTCTTGTAATCTGATGCATTGTTGTTATATACGATGAAATGTTCTTCCGTCTGCGTTCTGATTTGTGGTGTTCTCAAACGATAGGGCGTTACGAACAGTCTAGATCGGTTTAGCGATTGGTTCGGACCGAGCGAAATTCCTTCTCGTCACAGATGAATTCTTCCTTTTTAATTTCTTTTAATTTACGGTAAAATGTAAATTATATTTCCTCGTCCAATTCCTTCTTTTAATTCCATTCTTACATGAAAAATGTAATTTATAATTCATCATTCTTAATTACATATAAAAATATAAATTTCATTTACAATGTAAATCCTACTTTTTATTTTCATTATAAAGATGTAATCTTTGTTTACAATGTAAATCCATACATTCATTTCATAGAATAAAATGAAATTTCATTCATGCGGGTTAAATTCATTCATAATTTACATAATAATATGTAATTTATTTCATATGATGAAAATTCATTCATAAATTACAAGTAAAAATGTAATTTATTTCACGTGGTCTAAATTCATTCATAAATAACATATAAAAATATTATTTATTTCATACAATGTAAATTCATTCATACATAACATATAAAAATATTATTTATTTCACATGCCAAAAATTCATTCTTTAACTTCAAATGACGATGCAATTTATTTTACATCATAAAGTTTCGTTCTTTTACCTACAATGTAAAAATATTCACTTTTGTGTTTACGATGTAAAGATGTCAACTTTTTCTCTTTATAATGTAAAAATATCCCGTTTATATTTTTCAATGTAAAAATATTATCTTTTCTATTTTACCACGTAAAAACGATATTTTTTTCCTTTACGATGCAAAAATATCAACTTCTTCTATATTCACCGTAAAAACTCATCTTTTTATTTTAATTTCAAAAAGATTGTCTTTTTATTTACATCGTCAAATTTTCATCTTTTTATTTACAATAAAAATATTGTCTTTTTATTTTCAACGTAAAAAGATTGCCTTTTTAATTTCAACATAAAAATGTTGCCTTTTTATTTACAACATAAAAAGATGATCTTTTTAAATTTCAACATAAAAATGTTGCCTTTTTATTTACAACATAAAAAGATGATCTTTTTACTTTCAACATAAAAATGTTGACTTTTTATTTTCAACATAAAAATAGAGAAAAATTTTCCTACGTTGTAATTACTATATAATTCACATTAAAAATAATGTAAAATGTACACACGGTGAAATTCATACATATTTATATTGGGGAGAATGTAAATTTTCATTCTCTAATTACAATGTGAAATCCATTCTTTCTATTTCACTAAAAATAATGTAAATCTTCCTACGGTTAAATTCCTTTTAAATATTAACATTAAAAATGTTAATGACAACCCATAGTGTTATATTATCATTAAAAATGTTAATAGCATCCTACGGTTAAATTTACTATTTAATTTACATTGAAAATAATGTAAATTTATGCATACGGTGAAAATACTTTATTTACATAGTAACATGTAAATTTCATGTCATCACAAATTCTAATTTTAACTTACATAATAAAATGTACATCTTCATGACATTGCAAATTCTAATTTTAAATTTACAAAACAAAATGTAATTTTAATGTCATCGCAAAGTCTAACTTTAAATTTTCAAAATAAAATGTAAACTTTACGACATCGCCAAGTTCTAACTTTAATTTACATAATAAAATGTAAATTTTATATCAACGCCAAATTCTAACTTTAATTTACATAATAAAATGTAATTTTCATACCAACGCAAAATTCTAACTTTGATTTACATAATAAAATGTAATTTTTATATCAACGCAAAATTCTAACTTTGATTTACATAATAAAATGTAATTTTTGTGACATCGCCAAATTCTAATATAAATCTACATAATAAAATGTAAATTTTATGACAATGACAAATTTTAACTTTAGTTTACAAAATAAATTGTAAATCTCATATCAACGACAATTTCTAATTTTTAATTTACAAAATAAATTGTAAATTTCATATCAACAACAATTTCTAATTTTTAATTTACAAAATAAATTGTAAATTTCATATCAACAACAATTTCTAATTTTTAATTTACAAAATAAATTGTAAATTTCATATCAACAACAATTTCTAATTTTTAATTTACAAAATAAATTGTAAATTTCATATCATCAAATCCACAACATTCATATAATCCAAGAGATCTAGATCTAACAGTTCAAATCAAAATAACATACAGGGTGATGTATATTTTGGCATATGACAAATCGGCGAGGCATAATTCAATAATATTAACAAATAATATATTTTAATTAGCCAATAATTTCAGATCTAACGTTTAGATTCGCGGATCTAACATCATACAGTCATAAACAACTTAGATCCGTATTTCAATATTGCTACATAGCAGATCAGTCAATATTCTTTAATAACAAAGAATTAATAAATAATTAAATAACTTAAATTTAATTAAAAATAAATTCTCACCGCTGTTGGTTCTGAGATGAATCGAGTTTGGTCAGATTTGGTGTTCGAATTCAAGAGGGTTGCGGATCTGAAACAATTAGCATTCAAGTTCATATGAAAAATTAGAAATCAGCCTTTAACAACTGACTCTGCGACGCTTATAAGCGTGACTAAATCTGAAGCTTTTACCATCAAGAGAGGTTCAAATCTTTGTTTTCAGATTGCGGAAGCTACGGTTGATGAAACGACGAACCGTTTGTTGGAGATGGACCGTCTTGGAGAGAGCTACGATCGGCCAGAAGAGGGGAGGGTGCGGCGGCGGCGGTGGGGCCCAGGGGCGGTGCGAATGGTGGCTGTTTGCAGGGGTATGGCGGCTTCGTCGAGGCACGGTGACGGATGCTCCTTATCTAGAATCGAAGAGCTCGCGAAGAGCTTCGAAATGAGTACTCACACGCTAAATTTCGTTGAGAAACGGAGGAGAAATCGAAGTTTGAAGTTTTGAAGACTAATGGGTTTTGCGGCTCAGCATTATTGGGTTTTTGAAGACGATGAACAGTGATTTCGGGGTATTTATAATATTATATTAGGGTTATCTAATTATTTAATTAGCCCGTTAAAGTCCGTTTTGGTCCGAACTCCGATTCAGGCCTGCTTACTATCGTTCTTAAGGTTTTGACACCTTCTGAACGCAATGGGCTATGTCCTGGGGTCCAATTCCGAGGTCTGTTATGAGTTTTGGAATAATTACATTATTTTATTAATATTTTAATGTGCACCGTACGTGAAAATTCACCGAGGTCACAAATTAACTTCAAAAATTCTCGAAAAATATATTTAGCTATGTTTTGATGCTGTGAACCTATGAAAATTAATTTCGTTCAATTCTGAGCCCGTATGGATTTTTAATGAATTTTAAAGTCAAAAATTTGCCCGTTTACACTGAAAAATCAATTATAATTATATTTTAATTCTAAAAATTACCAAAAAATCATTTTTAGATTTGTTTTAATGATACGAATCTAACAAAATTTATTTCGTTGAATACGGACACTGTTTGAAAAATTACTATTTTCCAAGGCTATATATATTTTATATTAAAAATACATTTTTAAACAAATAATTTTCGAAACTCCAAATATATAAGTGTTTATACTTTTTAAAAGCAGAAACATCATTCCGGACTCAATGGAAGTGGTGTCGAGTTCAATTTCCTTCGTATGTGAAAAGTAGCATTTTGGACCAAATATATATATTATATAAATTCTTACAGCGACCTTTCAAAATATTAAATTTTGACATAACTTATAAATTATAATCTAAAATCGAAATTTCTTAAATTCATTATATAGATATTGACAATACGAACCTAACATTTCTTGTTTTATCCAATTTCGATTTAAAACCAATTTTATATAATTTTTCAAAGTTCAAAACAAAAATTTGAAATTACCGCACCCTTTCGGGCCTTGGAATGGAATTTATATAAATTTTAAAGTCTTACTTCAAATAAAATAAAATTTTAATAGTTATTATTTAAAATAAATTATTTTAAATAGCCTAAACTCATTAGAATTACTTAAAATAAAATTTTAAGTTGACCCAAAAAATCAGGGTTGTTACAATCTCCCCCACTTAAGAATTTTTCGTCCTCGAAAAGGAAAAAGAAAAAGAAGAAGGAGGATAGGAGAGAGAGAAAGCCAAGCAACGGCTCATAAAATCAAACTCAAAAGGAAATAAAAGCAACATGGGAGATGTAACTTATTCTAAGCGTACCTTTAGAAACATCAGGCTTCCCTCCTCCTTCAGTAGAAGCTGGCACTTAAGAAGTTGGTCCTTTCGCTCCTTCGTAAACATGTGCCCTTGAGCATCGCCACTTTCTTTAGTCTTCTTCGAATGTACGATCAAGGGAAGAGTCAAAACAACTGTAATGGTGATTCTAAGAGATAGAAAAGATCGAAGGATGAATGAAAAGATGACGAAAGTGACTGGCTATTATGTATCATATGTAATGTTCGCCATAGAATATTGTGATTCTATGTAAACGATTTTGTTATAAATATGCTATATTCCAAAGCTAAGTTTAACCAAAGCTCTGATACCAACTGTGATAGCCCGGACGAAATCCGGTAGGCTTTGCAACCATCCCTTCATCCCCTCAAAGCAGCAGGTAAAACCCACCGTGGCTCACAGTGGTCCCCCAGACACCTTGTTTTACGGCGACCCTCTCGAGCCTCCTGGCCACTTCCTAACCAACCCTCAACAGGGACATGTGGGGGTAAGAGTCTCCCGTTCGCCACCAAACCGCGAAGCGAGAACCCCTCCATCATGCTGCATCCTATTCCCGGCATGCTAAACAAGGACTGGTGTGAGAATTCTTAACTAGTTTACTAATGATGATATGACAAATCCAAGGACCACGCCGCTAATGCGGAACGGGTTTACTCAATGGGTTGTCGTGCACAATTTAAAGTGTCAGAATAAGCAGATAAATAAATCGTACAACAACGCAATGCTTTTTAGAAAAATGGAATCACCATAAGACTCAAGTCCCATCACACAATGCATCGCACACCAGAGGATAGAGTTTTCCCTTATGGTGATTAAACATGTTAAATACGGCAAATACGAGTTTAATATTATTATTACTGTAAAATAAACATTTCAAAATAAATGTAGCAATCCTAGGAAGCATAGGTACCATATATTATGCCTCCGTACTAGTTGGAATTTGGATTTTCGTCCGAGTCAAGGCTAGAGAGGAGCTCCTTACCGATTCGAGCACTCTAGCTAGTGTCTCAGGATTCCCCGCGGAGAACCCTTGGATAGCTGCAGGGCCGGTCCGCAAATACAGCTTAGCGGATTAGTTATACCTGAACACACGTTTCCCGATCCTATAGGACCTATCCGAGGCGCCTCATTCCATCATCCACATAAGTAAAATGTCAGGCCGTGTTAAAACCCAAACACCACTTCTAGCTAGAAAGAAACATGTTGCTCTCCCTGCGTTCCCTTCTCCCGTTTTAGACTCCGCCGGTGTGTGAGGCTCGTGAAGTCACGTCATACACAAAGCTATACCTAAACAGGTTATGCTTTGATCATCCCACAAGGCCTGCTTTTCAACAAAGCCTTGATCATATGCATCTTAGCATGCCACGTCGTCAATCCATACCATATAACTGATTTCTACCAACATATAACCTCTGAGCTCGTACGTCTCAGAGAAGGGTGTAAAACACCAAACAGATATATGTTTAGCAGAGATCAATAGATACAGTATAAAAGGAGTACCACGTCAGACATGCAATCCATTTATACGCTTATGCTCTGGGTCTGAGCGAAAGCCAAATCCGTTCAATCAACATGTTCGTTCGGACAACGACCATGACCTTGACTTGGGAGCAAATCAATTCAAAACCTCAATCGCTGTCCCCCTGAGGGGAAGATTGACGGTCTTCATTAGTCGTCTTCTTCTTCAATTTTCATCGTCGTTTGATTATTTGGAATGAGATTAACTCGGCCTTCCCAAATAATCTTCGTATATATATATATATGTATATATATTGAAAACTCTTCCTTATCGTTATTTCTAATTTATAACGATTATTTCCTATTTTATTTAATTAAAAATAATTAAATCTTTAATCAACGACGATTCAGGTCAATGGCGATTCTGGCGCTGTTTTCAACAAATTTTGATTTTCACATATCTCAAAATCTAACCGTTGGATTTTGGCGTAGTGTATATCGTTGGAAAGATTTTTCCAAGACGGTTCTAACGGTTTCAGTTTCAAGAAAATCCGACGGTCGGATCTCCTTGTATAGTTATTTAAAGATATAATTTTAAAACGCGAACTACCGCGCTCGATTCGTTTAATTTTAATTATATTTATATATAAATATATAAACATAAACCGTTTAACTCTTTATTCTAATGAATATTCTCATTCTTTATCCTCTCATCCCTTTTTATACAGGAAAATGTAAATCATACTTGAATGATGAATTCTTCCTTTTTAATTCCTTTAATTTCTTTTAATTTACGGTAAAATGTAAATTATATTTCCTCGTTCAATTCCTTCTTTTAATTCCATTCTTACATGAAAAATGTAATTTATAATTCATCATTCTTAATTACATATAAAAATATAAATTTCATTTACAATGTAAATCCTACTTTTTATTTTCATTATAAAGATGTAATCTTTGTTTACATTGTAAATCCAAACATTCATTTCATAGAATAAAATGAAATTTCATTCATGCGGGTTAAATTCATTCATAATTTACATAATAATATGTAATTTATTTCATACGATGAAAATTCATTCATAAATTACATGTAAAAATGTAATTTATTTCACGCGATCTAAATTCATTCATAAATAACATATAAAAATATTATTCATTTCATACAATGTAAATTCATTCATACATAACATATAAAAATATTATTTATTTCACATGCCAAAAATTCATTCTTTAACTTCAAATGACGATGCAATTTATTTTACATCATAAAGTTTCATTCTTTTACCTACAATGTAAAAATATTCACTTTGGTGTTTACGATGTAAAGATGTCAACTTTTTCTCTTTATAATGTAAAAATATCCCGTTTATATTTTTCAATGTAAAAATATTATCTTTTCTATTTTACCACGTAAAAACGATATTTTTTTTCTTTACGATGCAAAAATATCAACTTCTTCTATATTCACCGTAAAAACTCATCTTTTTATTTTAATTTCAAAAAGATTGTCTTTTTATTTACATCGTCAAATTTTCATCTTTTTATTTACAATAAAAATATTGTCTTTTTATTTTCAACGTAAAAAGATTGCGTTTTTAATTTCAACATAAAAATGTTGCCTTTTTATTTACAACATAAAAAGATGATCTTTTTAAATTTCAACATAAAAATGTTGCCTTTTTATTTACAACATAAAAAGATGATCTTTTTACTTTCAACATAAAAATGTTGACTTTTTATTTTCAACATAAAAATAGAGAAAAATTTTCCTACGTTGTAATTACTATATAATTCACATTAAAAATAATGTAAAATGTACACACGGTGAAATTCATACATATTTATATTGGGGAGAATGTAAATTTTCATTCTCTAATTACAATGTGAAATCCATTCTTTCTATTTCACTAAAAATAATGTAAATCTTCCTACGGTTAAATTCCTTTTAAATATTAACATTAAAAATGTTAATGACAACCCATAGTGTTATATTATCATTAAAAATGTTAATAGCATCCTACGGTTAAATTTACTATTTAATTTACATTGAAAATAATGTAAATTTATGCATACGGTGAAAATACTTTATTTACATAGTAACATGTAAATTTCATGTCATCACAAATTCTAATTTTAACTTACATAATAAAATGTACATCTTCATGACATTGCAAATTCTAATTTTAAATTTACAAAACAAAATGTAATTTTAATGTCATCGCAAAGTCTAACTTTAAATTTTCAAAATAAAATGTAAACTTTACGACATCGCCAAGTTCTAACTTTAATTTACATAATAAAATGTAAATTTTATATCAACGCCAAATTCTAACTTTAATTTACATAATAAAATGTAATTTTCATACCAACGCAAAATTCTAACTTTGATTTACATAATAAAATGTAATTTTTATATCAACGCAAAATTCTAACTTTGATTTACATAATAAAATGTAATTTTTGTGACATCGCCAAATTCTAATATAAATCTACATAATAAAATGTAAATTTTATGACAATGACAAATTTTAACTTTAGTTTACAAAATAAATTGTAAATCTCATATCAACGACAATTTCTAATTTTTAATTTACAAAATAAATTGTAAATTTCATATCAACAACAATTTCTAATTTTTAATTTACAAAATAAATTGTAAATTTCATATCAACAACAATTTCTAATTTTTAATTTACAAAATAAATTGTAAATTTCATATCAACAACAATTTCTAATTTTTAATTTACAAAATAAATTGTAAATTTCATATCATCAAATCCACAACATTCATATAATCCAAGAGATCTAGATCTAACAGTTCAAATCAAAATAACATACAGGGTGATGTATATTTTGGCATATGACAAATCGACGAGGCATAATTCAATAATATTAACAAATAATATATTTTAATTAGCCAATAATTTCAGATCTAACGTTTAGATTCGCGGATCTAACATCATACAGTCATAAACAACTTAGATCCGTATTTCAATATTGCTACATAGCAGATCAGTCAATATTCTTTAATAACAAATAATTAATAAATAATTAAATAAATTTAATTTAATTAAAAATAAATTCTCACCGCTGTTGGTTCTGAGATGAATCGAGTTTGGTCAGATTTGGTGTTCGAATTCAAGACGGTTGCGGATCTGAAACAATTAGCATTCAAGTTCATATGAAAAATTAGAAATCATCCTTTAACAACTAACTCTGCGACGCTTATAAGCGTGACTAAATCTGAAGCTTTTACCTTCGAGAGGTTCAAATCTTTGTTTTCAGATTGCGGGAGCTACGGTTGGTGAAACGACGAACCGTTTGTTGGAGGTGGACCGTCTTGAAGAGAGCTATGATCGGCCAGAAGAGGGGAGGGTGCGGCGGCGGCGGTGGGGCCCGGGGGGGTGCGGACGGCGGCTGTTTGCGGGGGTATGGCGGCTTCGTCGAGGCACGGTGACGGATGCTCATTATCTAGAATCGAAGAGCTCGCGAAGAGCTTCGAAATGAGTACTCACAAGCTAAATTTCGTTGAGAAACGGAGGAGAAATCGAAGTTTGAAGTTTTGAAGACTAATGGGTTTTGCGGCTCAGCATTATTGGGTTCTTGAAGACGATGAACAGTGATTTCGGGGTATTTATAATATTATATTAGGGTTATCTAATTATTTAATTAGCCCGTTAAAGCCCGTTTTGGTCCGAACTCCGATTCAGGCCTGCTTACTGTCGTTCTTAAGGTTTTGACACCTTCTGAACGCAATGGGCTATGTCCTGGGGTTCAATTCCGAGGTCTGTTATGAGTTTTGGAATAATTACATTATTTTATTAATATTTTAATGTGCACCGTACGTGAAAATTCACCGAGGTCACAAATTAACTTCAAAAATTCTCGAAAAATATATTTAGCTATGTTTTGATGCTGTGAACCTATGAAAATTAATTTCGTTCAATTCTGAGCCCGTATGGATTTTTAATGAATTTTAAAGTCAAAAATTTGCCCGTTTACACTGAAAAATCAATTATAATTATATTTTAATTCTAAAAATTACCAAAAAATAATTTTTAGCTTTGTTTTGATGATACGAATCCAACAAAATTTATTTCGTTGAATACGGACACTGTTTGAAAAATTACTATTTTCCAAGGCTATATATATTTATATTAGAAATACATTTTTTAACAAATAATTTTCGAAACTCCAAATATATAAGTGTTTATACTTTTTAAATGCAAAAACATCATTCCGGACTCAATGGAAGTGGTTTCGAGTTCAATTTCCTTCGTATGTGAAAAGTAGCTTTTTGGACCAAATATATATATTATATAAATTCTTACAGCGACCTTTCAAAATATTAAATTTTGACATAACTTATAAATTATAATCTAAAATCTAAGTTTCTTAAATTCATTATATAGATATTGACAATACGAACCTAACATTTCTTGTTTTATCCAATTTCGATTTAAAACCAATTTTATATAATTTTTCAAAGTTCAAAACAAAAATTTGAAATTACCGCACCCTTTCGGGCCTTGGAATGGAATTTATATAAATTTTAAAGTCTTACTTCAAATAAAATAAATTTTTAATCGTTATTATTTAAAATAAATTATTTTAAATAGCCTAAACTCATTAGAATTACTTAAAATAAAATTTTAAGTTGACCCCAAAAATCAGGGTTGTTACACAATGCATAGATCTATGGAAAAAACACTTGAATTTAAGGAAAAACATGATCAACTACTCATACACCTCATTGAACCCATGTGAGAGATGTAAGCACTCACTGATTTTCCCAAACAAGCAAAAATCAATGAAATATGAATTCGGACAGCAAGCATCTCGCACCAAACACCTTGATACGATGAATCCTTGCTTCAATTGATGTAGGTCTAGCCTCCAATGGTGTAGATCTTCAATTTCCCTCCTTGGATTTGGATTTTTAATGGTGGAAAGATGTTAGAGGAAGGAGGAGCTCAAGGCAATGGAAAACTAAAACCATTTCCCAAATCCCTTACCCCCTATTTATAGTTTCCACCAGCCCACTAATGGGTCTCCCCCAAATCAGCCCATTATGCTCCCAAAACCTTGACAGCCAACTGAAAACCCTTAAAATAGCGATTTCTCCTAAACCGCTGAACCAAATCCTTAATGTAACCACTCTACAGAAAGGCAATCATCAATTCCTTTCCAATGGCACAGGTCTCACCCTATGATTCGACCTGAGTCAAAAGTTATGCCCTGTGTAATAATGACAGGGGAAAAATGGTCACAAAAAAAATCGGTAAAAATTATGGATATGTCTTACATCCCCATAAGAAACATATTTAAAAATAAGAATGATTTAACCCTCTGGGAATAAAATAAAAATATTTTACGACCTTCCAATACATAAAATGCGGGCTGTTACGTTCTCCCGTCCTTATGAATTTCGTCCCCGAAATTCCAAGAAAACACAAGCAACCATAACAATTCCGCATGCCTATCAATTATCATCCATTAGAAGCCAATTCTATCATCCATGCTAGCAACCATCAAGCCACGCTTTCATAGCCTTATCCTAGCACATGGACTTCTATTAAACAATAACAACCAGAAAAACAATAACAACGAGTAGCAAAAATAACAATAAAAAAATGATGTGATACTGACACGATATCAATGGGTCATACGGACGAAGAGTTATAGATGGATTGTCTCCATATTCTCTTTCGTCTCCTATGTACAATCATCGTCCTCCTCACTCTATTGTATCGTGACAAACTTAAGCGCCTTCCTCCTAAGCTGTTTCGTGTCGTTTACAACAACACGAAGTGGCTTACGAGGTCTCATAACTGTAACATCCTAGGTTTTCGTATTGTTCCGGAGATACTACTATATTCGGATCATGTATATATTTCATAGAAACGATTCACGAAAAGTGTTATGCACACACGACATCTTCTTGAGTAACTCTAATCTATATGCGATCTTTACAATTCGCTCGACCATCGAAAACGATCCAACGAACCTCGGAGCTGACTTTCCTTTACTTCTGAACCTTACCACATTCTTTATTGGCGAGATCTTCACGAAAACCATATTACCAACACTGAATTCCAAATCCTTTCTACACTTATTAGCATAATCCTTATAACGATCTTGGGCTGCCTTCATTCGTTGGCGAACGATCTCGATACAATTCGTTGTCCCTCTTATCATCTCTAGCCCAAGTATCAATTTATCTCCAGTTTCTAAACAATATGCTGGAGAATTACATTCTCTACCATACAACGCCTCGTATGGTGCCATCCCATTGCTTCTTTTAGACTCTTCCAACATCCACTCATGAATAATGGATCTCAATCACTCACTCTACTCTTCGGGGTACCATGGAATTGAACTATCCATTTCACATAGTCCAGCCAATTTCGATGTCTTCCTTGTCGACCTAACAGGAATGAACCTTGCACTTTTGGTCAAGCGATCCACGATGACCCAAATTCTTTCGTTTCCTGTCGTGGTACTAGGTAGTCCATCGATATCCGCTCTCACTTCCAGTAGGAACTTCCAATGGCTGAAGCAAACCACTCGGCTTCTTCTGTTCAGCTTTCACCAACTGACAGTTTATACACTTGGAAATGAACTTTCCAATATCTCTTTTTATCCCTTCCTAGTAGTAGACTTTCTTCATGTCCTGATACATCTTATTTCCACTGGATGAATCATCCACTTCGAGTGATGACATTTCCCTTAGAATCTAATCTCTCAATATGTCGATATCAGGAACATCCAGTCGTCATTGCTTTTGAAGCCAACCTTCTTGATCAACCTCGAACTCTTTATCCTTTGGCTCTAGTTTCTGGATAAACTCGACAAGCTTCGCATCTTGCTTTTGGCCCTCGCCAATCCTTTCGATGAGAAGAGGTATTAACAATAGTCTTGCCAACATTTCGGGTTCCAACTCACATCTTAGTCTGTAATCAATCCTAGCCAAATACTCGAGGTTCTTCCATTCTTTGCCAGGAGTATAGGCTATACAAAAATCATATGATGCCAAAAACTGTAATCACAGTTGCTGCCAAAGATCCAAATCCTTTTGGGAGAAAAGATGCTTCAACGGATTATGATCCATAAACAACTTGAATCGAACTCCCAATAAGTAATGTCTCCACATCTTCAGAACAAACACAATCACCGCCAACTCTAAATCATGAGTTGGGTAATTCCTTTCATGCGGCTTTGGCTATCGACTTGCGTAGGCGACAAGCTTATTCTTTGCCACTCTCAACTAGTGAAATCCCGTTACTAAATCCTTCTTGAGAAAACACTTTGGCTTCATGAAGCTGATCGAACAAGTCATCAATTCTTGGCAATGGGTACTTGTTCTTCTTGGTTAACTTATTCAGCTCACTATAATTCTCACGTAATCTTAACCAGCCATCCACCTTGGTTGCAAATACCACTAGTACACCCCATTCGGAAAACACTTCCCCGAATGAATCCCTTTCCTAGAAGGTCACGAACTTGCACCCCAACTCTTGTTGTTCTTTAGGCTTCATCTGCCTAAGGGGTATAACGATAGGTCTAGCACCCTCGACCAAATCGACTCTAAACTCCATCTCACGATGTCACGACAGCTCTTTGACTTCATCAAAGACGTCCTAAAACTCACTTGCGATTAGCACAGATGACAAGTCTTCTTGTGGAATTCCAAGCGAATATAACAACTCACGAGAACACCATCTTCGGTTTACTCCAAATCAACACCTTTCGCCCTTCCACATCCCCGACTGTCATCCCCAGCTTTTTGCAACTCACTCTTGCCTCATATCTCTCAGAAAAATCCATACTCAAGATGATTTCAAACCTAGTGAAAGTTACAACTAAGAAACCACTCATAAATGAGCATCCATGGTCAACAATATTGGATCCACAAAGTTTGCAAAGAGCAGATGAACCCATATTAGATTAGTTACAACCAAAGGTCTATTACAACTTAAAGTTTCAAACTTATTCGGCATACAATCCTATTATAGGTAAAATAAAACGATTCTCTAATACCCAATAGAACTCAACAACTCCACTAGCGGAAAGCATATCTAAATAGGCAACAGCTTCTTCTAATCCTCATTAGAAATGCAATAAGTGACCAGAATAACTTCTACAACACATGCTTCCTCCGGTTACTTATTCTTTAGAAAATCCAGGCAGTCTTTCTTCTTATGTTCAAGCTTGCCACATTTAAAGCAATTCATTTTGGCTCTTGGCTGCTCACAATCCTTATCATAATGGCCCTTTAACTGACAATTGAAGCATAAACCATTCTTCTTAATTTTCTTCTTTACAGCATTGGGGCCAATAAAGGTTTCTTCATCCGTAGGAGAATAGTCCCTCTGCCGCTTAGCAGAATCCTTTCTGGGTACTTGCACAGGAATACCACGCTCTATTACTGCTTCTGGAATAGGTATCCTTAGCATAGCTGCTGCAATCATGACCCCCCAAACATAACCAGATATTTTGGTGCAACGGCTAAATCTCCCCATTGGCTTTCATCTCCTACTCGTCCAGTCTCAGGCTCATCCTTAATAGTGTTTCCTCGATGGCTCATTCTAAATCTGAAAACTAGAATGATTAGGCCACATATGAGATAATGATAGGAATGAAATCCGAACCCTATTATACTATATACTATTATATAGTATACATCCAATTGAAATCTACAAATACATCTCTCTTACATAATTACGTCTTAGAACTTTGGCTAAAATCGTTAACCAGAGCTCTGATACCAAATGTGATGACCGCCCGCAACCCTCGCACTATACAAGAGGAATAATGCGCTAAAAGGTGCACACGGCAGCTATGGATGACATCAAGGTAGGTAAACAACATCGGAACTTATCATAGAACTCATAACAAAAGGATAAATTATAATAGAACATATACAACATGTAATATTAGTAAAGCATATTTGAGCAGAAATCTCAAATTTTCAAAACAACAAGAAAGTATATCCTTACATCAGGATTGCAACATATGTCTGTACAAATTTGCCTCACTACAACACTCAGAGTAGAATAACAAAAAGCAGAAATCCAAATACTATATAGTAAGAGAGATAGTACATCAGCCTCCTGCTTGCCTCCGAACTACTACATCGTCCTTACTAAGCTATCACCTGTCACGTGTCGCATAGTCTGCCCACCCATAATTGGATAAACAGACCAAGGTAATAAAAGGAAAACATAAAACCTTGAGTCAGACAACAGTCTTTGTGAGCGATAAAGAAGCTAACTAACTTCATCAATCAAGTGCATGAGAATAGGTAAATAAACTAACTAATTTACCCAAAACATCATAGAAGAGAACAACTCCCATCTTCCCCACATCGGACAGTGATAGCCTTTACAACCAAAGTAACAATGATTCATCCATAGTAATCAGAACGACCATTCAATCATTGTAAACAAAAGCAACTAATAAATAACACTCATAGCATCCAGATTATAGATCTCACGTAAACCATTTTAATCGAATTCAACATCCCTCAGGCATAAACCCCAAACGTCGAAACTAATATTAGACCGGCAACCAAGAAACATTTCCTCCGATATCAGATAACCTATGTGAGACGGTATAAACAAAGACACCAATCATCCATGACAGAATCTGGTTACCACTGTCAATCCTGCTTCGAAACCACCGTTAATCGTATGACTGGCCATATCATACTTCCATCCGTCAAGGGATAATGGTAACCCCGGTTCTAGCAAAAACCCCATATGCCTTTCAACGATATGTACCTAGGCCTTTCAACGATACCTTAGGGTACTCGGCCTACATCCGGTCTTTTAGGTACGCCCCTATGGTACCCCTGCTTTGAGCTCGCTATAACCTACGACAACGATAATTCCTCGGCCTTCAGCATCTCTAGTCATCTTCACTTGCGACTATCCATAAGCTCAGAACATTTTAGAGTAACCATTACTTCACACAAGCTCAATACATCCTTGAGTCATTCTTTTACCTGAACTCAATACATCCTTGAGTCATTCTTTCACATGAACTCAATACATCCTTGAGTCCCACATTCGAAGTGTACAAGAAACAATGAACAAATCACATCGCTTCGAACATCCTCGTCTGGACTCTCGTCAAATCCACCATTATCATTGAACCAAACAACTTCAATATAAGGTTCAATATAGTATATAACATTATCAACCCACTGAGGACACCTTTAAGTTGTCATACCATTCGTTGTTCTACATCGATAAACGAACACCTTTAACACTTCGAATATTCCTACTTGAGTCCACTTCGAAGTCATAACATCACTGAGCCAAATTGCATCACTGCGTTGCGGCTAGGGTTCGGGGGGTTTCCCCCAAAAAATATTTTTCAGGCTCTTTTGTTAAAATCTGAGTCATACTCGAAAATATAAATTTTCAGAAAAAGACCCTGTGCGATCGATCCCTTGGTATGATCGACCCCTTGATACGATTGACCAATATGTGCTTCAACCCCAATGTGCTCGACCGACCAGAACCATGCCTGCTCGATCGACTCGAACCATGTCCACCCATGCTCGACCCCAAGGCTTCTCGACCCAAACATACATGACCGACCTGGTTCTGCTCGACCCCTCTGGCTTGCCCAACCCGACCCAACTTCTCTCGTACGACCAACCAAGACAGACTGACACGACCCAAAAGCTAGGCCAACCCATTTCCTGATCTACTTCCCAAGTCAAGGCTTAGGGCTCGACCAACCCACCGTGTTCGACCGACCTACACCATGTTCGACTCACCATGTTCGACCCAAAACCTGCATCCTCCAATGCAACTCCAATTTTGACCATAACTTCGCCAAACCAATTCGTTCAATGAAACTAACTCATCCAATCATCCAATATGACCACGAAAGTGATATGAAGTCTACAATAACACCAATATTGCAATCCCATCAATAATCATGTAAAATTCATCAAAAACGTCATAAATGTACATATGAACAAAAATAAAGATCTAACTTGCATATTCACATGAAATATCATAGAAATTACCTATCTAAACTTGCTAGATTAGATCATAAGGTGATTTATATGGAAATGGACTTACCAATGCATAGATCTATGGGGAAAACACTTGAATTTAAGGAAAAACATGATCGACTACTCATACACCTCATTGAACCCATGTGAGAGATGTAAACACTTACCGATTCTCCCAAACAAGCAAAAATCAATGAAATAGGAATCCAGACAGTAAGCACCTTACACCAAATACCTTGATCCGATGAATGCTTTCTTCAATTGATGTAGGTCTAGCCTCCAATTGTGTAGATCTTCAATTTCCCTCCTTGGATTTTGATTTTTAATGGTGGAAAGGTGTTAAAGGAATGAGGAGCTCACGGCAATGGAAAACTAAAACCATTTCCCATATCCTTTACCCCCTATTTATAGTTTCCACCAGCCCACTAATGCCCCCTCCCCCCAAATCAGCCCATTATGCTCCCAGAACCTGGACAACAAAGTGAAAAACCATAAAACAACGATTTCTCCTAAACAACTGAACCAAATCCTTAATGTAACCACTCTTTGGAAAGGCAATCATCAGTTCTTTTCCAACGGCGCAGGTCTCACCTTAAGATTTGACCTAAGTCAAAAGTTATGCCTTGTGCAAGACTGATCGGGGCAAAATGGTCACAAACAAAGTTGGTAAAAATTATGGACATGTCTCACATCCCCTGTAACACCCCCGTATTTCTGTTAACACTAATGTTCACAAATTAAAGAATAAATAATCTCAGACATGAGAATTAAGGGAAACGGGTTGCGCCATTATGTTCTTCTCGGAATTCTGGTTGAGATAGAGTCTGAGTTTGCGTGAATTGGACTTCGTATGAAGAAGTTATGGTCATCGGAAGTTTCAGAAAATTCAAAACAGATTTCAAAATTTGAAAATTCAGAGTCATATGGGCTAGGCGGGAATTTTCCCGCCAGGGCCAGGTCGACCATAAGGTCGACCTGGTGGGCGACCTACCCTGACCTGGTCGACCATAGAGTCGACCTAGGGGTCGACCATAGGGTCGACCTGGGGGTCGACCTGCCCCCCGCCCCCGGGCAGATTTGTTTTATGACCTGCTGATGACTAGATGCTGACTCATTAGGGTTTCTGATATGCTCTGATTGGCTGGGATTAATTATGGGTTGATCAGACGGCTTAAACTAATCCTAAACTCTATAAAAACACCTCTAGACTCAAACCCTAAAATCAAAACAAAATTAGATTCATGGCCTCCATGCCGTCACCTAGCAACTTAGCATAGCCGCCACCAATTAGGGAGGAAGAAAGCTAGCTTAAATCAATTCTTTTCAACTTTAACAACGAATCTTCTTCAAGGGAAAGCTATTACAACTTCAGAACTCAGAATTTAGAATTCAAGACCTTCTTTGAATTGTGAGTTCGATAATTTTAATAAAATAATTAGAAAATTAATTGGATTGAGTTATGATGTGGACTATTTGGATATGATGTGAATTATTGACCGCATGTTATAATTATGTTGTGATGTTATCATACATGTTATATGATATTATGTTGCGATGTTATCACATATGTGATAAATTTATGATGCTACCATCTATGTTGTAATTCTATGATTGGCTTATGTATAATCAAATTATCATGTTGTTCATATGCTAGTTTGGCTAGGTTGATTCATATGATAAATCATATGTATGCAAGTTTAGATTTTGATTTAGACATGAATCATATGCAAGTTGGGTAAAATTATATGTGACCTTACATGTTTATGACATCTAGTTTATGTGAAAATTTGATCAAAGGTTAGGCTATGACATGTGTGAGTTATATGCCAAATTCTACGTGCTAGCTTACATGTTTAAATGTAAGTTTACACCATTGTTATGTTGCATAAATCACATATGCAAGTTTATATAAAAATATGAGTTTGGAATATGAATCATGTTATGCAAGTTTGTGGTTATTGCCAAAGCAAGTTTACACCTTAGATCTATGACATACATGATTTATGCAAGTTTGTGACCATTATCCCAACAAGTTCACACCTTTAGATTTGGGTCTATGACATATGTAGTTTTAAGCAAGTTTTAACTTTGGCCTATGCAAGTTTTTGATGTAGAACATCATTCACACATGCAAGTTAACCCCTTATGTTTAGATCTAGTTTTAATTATATGTATGTTGTGATGTTTTCTCTTTATTCCATGAGCTAGACTATTCGAGTCTAACGTATATTTTACATTAAACAAACGAACATACAACGTGGGGGTAAAAGGGGATAATATTAAAAGATTTAATTGGCATAGATGCCTTAAAAGGCATAAAATAAATTTGTGATGAAATTGGTATGATTTTACATACCATAAATAGATGGACATAATTGAG
The DNA here is from genome assembly GCA_030737875.1 of Allium sativum. Classification (NCBI taxonomy): domain Eukaryota; kingdom Viridiplantae; phylum Streptophyta; class Magnoliopsida; order Asparagales; family Amaryllidaceae; genus Allium; species Allium sativum. The sequence goes on along the minus strand of CM060921.1, from coordinate 359,339,093 downwards.
TCAATTATGGCCATAGTTAAATTGGGAATTAATTGATAATTTGAATAGGGAAAGTAATTCAAATTGGGGGATGATTAATTAGGAGTAATTAATCGTCTAAGACGCGAGGTTAGGCTCTTTTGTGGTGTAAGACTGCCCGGACCCGCCCGGCAAATCCAGCCGCCACAAATGCCAATCTAATGTGGGAGGTCTTAGGCACAGATTAAATACATAACAATTGTAAAGACATGAGGTTAGGCTCGTTTGTGCTGTAAGACTGCCCGGACCCGCCCGGCAAATCCAGCTGCCACAAATGCCAGTCTAATGTGAGAGGTCTTTATGAGGTTACAGTCTTAATGAATTAAGAAACACTTAACTAGATAAACAAGTAGTGGGACATGAGGGGGTGCCTTGGGTGGCATATGGAATCTAGTGGGTGCCTTGGGTGGCATTGGAAATACGATTAGAAATACTTAACCAAAATTGAAACATGTCATTGAAACATGAATAAGAAGTAGGTTAAGTGGGATATACTACAGGGGACCAACCTTAGGTGGATAGCTTGTGCCAAGTAATGAGGGCCCATTTCAACCAGTAACCCATATGTATCTTTGTGGGCTCGACCCAAGTCGAGGATGGGACACACATACTGGGCTTGACTGTAAGAGGCCAAAACGGGTTAGCGTGGCAATGCAAGTCCAACAGGTTCCTATTCGTGTGTGGGCCCGGGCTGGTAGGTAAGACATTGTTGCATTGTGTAGGTATAAGTCGTGCATTATTTGTGGTATCGGGTTGCCACTTTGGGGAGTGATACACCCCACTGTGGGGCCAGCACGGGTATCTACGAGTTAGGGAGCCGATCGCATGGGGGTAGTGGGTGTACCTAGTGGAGATAGGGGCAGATGACACCTATGAAGGCAGCCAGGGGTGCACGAAACTACCGATATCATTATTAAGCCTGTAGGCGGGATCAACCTTAGGGTGGCTAGTGGTGGTGCAGTATAGCAAATATTTTTTAGTGGTGGTGCAGTATAGCAATTATCTTATAGTGTTGGTGTGGTTAGTAATTTCTTATAGTGGTTTAGGTGCGATTTAACGATATCGTTGTTCATCTTGTTTCCTTGATTACTCTGCCATACTCAATGGTTCATGGTCATTTCCTGATTTTCCAACTTATGTCTTATTCTAGTTACTTTGGTGATTATATTGTTAAAGTTATCGCACTCACCAGACTTTATGTCTGACCCCCTTTGTTTCCTCCTCTTTTCTTCCTTTCCTCCCCAGGTGCTCAGGTTGGAACTAGCACCAGTGGAGCTTGATTTTGGACAGTTGTGCTTCTTGCTTTTAGAAGATTGCTTGGATCGCTGAAGTAAAGTTCAGCCTCTCTTTTATTTATGGCTATTTTATATTGGGGATTATGTCTTTCAATTTATGTACTTTGATTTAGTCAAGATGGATATTATGTACTTGGCTCTGGTTTTGATGATGTAATCAAACATATGTATTTTCCACTGCAATGAAATAAAGTTTTTAATTTTTCAAGTACTGTATATATTTGTCTTGTTGTTAAGTTTCTGTTCTATACTCATTTAAAACGCTCCATAGAAGTTAATGCATTCCCTTTGTGAGTGACATTAATGGACGTGGGGTGTTACACGTGGTATCAGAGCTGAAGGTTACCAGAACAGATATAATTTTGAAAAGTTGTTTTTCAAAAACAATTTTTATAAAGAAGTACCTTCAAAAGTATGTTTTAAGGAAAGTATTTTCAAGAGAAAAAGTTTATTTCAGAAAGCATAGCCCCAATGGCCATATATCTTTCCTTTAGTTCTTTTGTATTGAATCTTTCCATTTTCGTTTCAGCATGTCTGAAGCATCTGAGATACCAGAGGGTGTTCATGTACCCGGTTGGTTTCTACAATATCTCGAGGCTAGGGCCGCCACCGCAGGTCCAGCAAATGCTCCTTCTCCTCCTCCTCGCGTCGACACTTTCGCAAAGATATGTAAGGACTTTAGGGCAATGGGTGGAAGACCTTTTCATGGAACGAAGACATTTGTTGAAGCTCGAAACTGGCTAAAGGAGGTGGAAGAATTGTTTGGAATCTTTGAAGTGGATGATGGAGGAAAGGTCCAGTTAGCTGCCTGGCTAATGAAGGATGAGGCCTCGTTTTGATGGGAGGTCACTAATGGAGGACGTTCAGTCGATTCATGGCCAGATTTTAGGCAGAGGTTTGAGGCGAAGTTTCTCTCACGGGCTGATGAGAATCTATACATGGAAAGGTTTCTATCATTGAAGCAAGGGAATCTATCGGCGAAATAGTACGTCAACAAATTCAATCAATTGGCAAGATTTGGCTTGGACTTAGTAAATACACCAGAAAAGAAGGCCCTGAGATTTGTTAAGGGTCTGAACGAGCCGCTTCAAGGGTTAGCTATGACCCACATCCCCATTGGGGCTACCTTTGAGAGACTAGTTGACATGGCGTTTATGCATGAAGAGGAGAAGGGCGCCAACGCAAATAAAGACCCCGAGAAGAAAGGGGATCAAAAGAAACCGCAACAGCAACAACAGAACAAGAAAGGTGGTAAAGGCAACAATGCTAAGGGGAAGAAGAGATGCTTTAACTGTGGGACACCAGGCCATCTAAGCAAAGATTGTAGGAAGAAAAAGAAGATTGGTTGTTTCCACTGTGGCGAAGCGGGACATCTGATTATGGACTGCCCAAGGAAAGTGCAGAGGGTAAGGTCTACCTCAGGAGGACAAGTGCAGGCTCTTATGGCACCAGGGCAGGCAAGGGGACAAGTTCAGGCTCTCGTGGTCCCACCGCTGCAAGAACGAGGTAGAGCCATTTCCGTTGAAAGTTTAGTTTTTCTGTTTGATCATCCCGTCCGTACTTTATTCGATTCTGGCGCATCACATTCGTTTATCTCTACATCATTAGTTGAAACACTGCACCTAGATACTAGTCTTGTTACTGATCCCTTAGTAGTCTCTAATCCTATTGGTGGTTCGGCTTATCTTTCTATGATTTGTCCGGGATTTGAGAGTGTTTATCTTGGGCGTTGACTTCGAATGCAATGCCTTTGTTCTTGGCTTCATGGGCTACAGTTTAATTCTAGGTATGGATTGGTTATCTAGATATGGGGCCATCCTAGATTGTGAAAGAATTGTAGTTAGATTATTGACTCGTTTTGGAAAGACCCTTGATATTTCTTGTGACCCTAAAGGTCCAGTAATGCTTAGCTACCTAGAATCCCTTGACGCATCCGATAATGATTTACATTTTATTCCCATAGTCCGTGAATATGTTGATGTCTTCGATGAGGTGAGGGGTTTACCCCCAAAACGTGAGATAGACTTTCGAATATATCTAGTAGATAATGCAAAGCCAGTTGCATTACCAGTGCGCCACATGGCTCCAAGAGAGAGAAGAGAACTCAGTAAGCAAGTGAAGGAATTGCTTGAGAAGGGGTCCATCAGACGTAGTATATCGGAGTGGGGTGCTCCAGTAGTATTTTCCACGAAGGCAAATGGGTCCCTTAGACTTTGTGTGGACTATAAAGAACATAATAAGCTTACTAAGAAGAATAGACACCCACTGCCGAGTATTGACGATCTCTTTGATCAGTTAGTCGGCGACTCAGTGTTTTCGCAGTTGGACTTAACCACGGGTTTCCATCAGTTGAGAGTGGCTGAGGATAGCATAGACAAGACAGCCTTTAGGACTCCGGACGGTTTCTTCGAGTGGCTTGTGATGCCCTTCGGTTTGACAAACGCCCCCGCATACTTTGTTGACTTGATGAGTAGGGTGTTTAGGGAGTACCTTAATAAATTCGTGGTAGTCTTTGTGGACGACATCTTGATCTTTTCTAAGAATGAGGAAGAGAATGCCCTACATCTTAGGGAAGTGTTGGTGACTCTTCGAGCGCATAGCCTTAAAGCTAAATTTTCTAAATGTCACTTTAGGAGGAAGGAAGTGTGATTCTTAGGGCACGTGGTTTCCAAAGAAGGGATAGCTGTGGATCCCGCGAAGGTAGTGGCCATCCAAGATTGGAAGGTCCCTAAAAATGCTACCAAGGCGAGGAGTTTCTTAGGGTTGGTTGGCCACTATAGGAAGTTTATCAAAGACTTCGCAAAAATATCAGCTCCATTAATACGTTTGACGAAGAAGAACCTAGTTTTCACATGGGACGTAGATTGTGATGATGTGTTCCAACGTTTAAAGAGAGCTTTGACCACAACCCCAGTCTTAGTGTTTCCAGATGGTAGTAAGCCATTTACCATTTATACCGATGCTTGTGGGACATGACTAGGCGCAGTCTTAATGCAAGAGGTAAGGGTAATAGCCTATGGTGGAAGGCAGTTGAGAGTACATGAGAGAAATTACCCTACACATGACCTAGAGTTGGCCACTATTGTTTTCGCGCTTAAGTCTTGGTGTCATTATCTTCTTGGCGAGAAATTCGAATTGTTCACTGACCACAGGTCGCTAAAATACTTATTCTCTCAGAAGGACTTGAACTTAAGGCAGCAAAGGTGGATGGAATTCTTAGCATCCTACGACTTCGAGATAGCATATACCCCTGGCAAGGGTAACGTGGTGGCGGATGCCTTAAGTAGAAAAAGGTTGTCCATGAGTCCGTTGTTTGTTGAGCGGCGAAGCTTAGTGTTCATCTCTACGTTTGACTTTAAACCTTCCGTTGACTTTGTACCCGGTTTGCTAGCATCCTTGGAGGTCAGACCTACGCTTTTGGGATGGATTGGCGAGGCACAGCGAGACGACCCACAGTTGGTTGAGTTAGTAGAAAAGCTCAAAGGAGGGGAGTCATCGAGCCATCTCCGTAGATATACCCTAGATGATAAGGGTTGGTTACGTAGGGATGGTAGACTTTGTGTACCAAAAGACGAAGACCTAAGGAAGACCATTCTTGATGATGCACATCGTTCGAAGATGACCATCCATCCCGGCGGGGACAAGATGTACATGGACATGAGACGAGTTTACTTTTGGGCCGGCATGAAGAAGGACATGGCCGATTTTGTCTCTAGATGCTTGGTGTGCCAACAAGTAAAAGCAGAGCAAAAAAAGCCCGAAGGATTACTACACCCATTGGAGGTCCCACAATGGAAGTGGGAAAACGTCTCGATGGATTTTGTTGACGGGTTACCGAGATCGAGGAAGGGTAATACGGGGATTTGGGTCGTGGTAGACAGACTTACCAAAAGCGCCCATTTCATTCCTGTGAAGAGTAAGAGGACTGCTCCATGGTTAGCCTCCGTATACATTCGAGAGATAGTTCGTTTGCACGGTGTTCCTTCTAGCATAGTGAGCAACCGTGATCCTATCTTCACTAGCGAATTTTGGAAGAGCTTGCAAGAGGCGGTAGGGACTCAGTTATGTTTGAGCACCGCATATCATCCTCAGAAGGACGGCCAGACTGAGAGGGTGAATCGTATTCTAGAGGACTTGTTGAGGTTGTGTGTATTAGACTTCAGAGGTACTTGGGAGGAACATCTTCCGTTGGTGGAGTTCGCATATAATAACAGCTTTCGGTCTAGCATTGGCATGGCACCGTTCGAGGCTCTTTATGGACGACCGTGTCGTTCGCCTACATGTTGGTGAGAGTCTACAGATAAGATTTTACTTGGGCCCGATATGATTAGAGAGACTTCGGAGAAGATCAATTTGATTCGAAGGAGGATGAAGACGACGCAAGATAGGCAGAAATCTTATGCGGACAAGAGAAGGTCAGATCTTGAGTTTGATATTGGGGACGTGGTCTTTGTCAAGATATCTCCATTACGGAACGTCATTCGCTTTGGGTCCGTTGGGAAGTCACCACCAAGGTTCGTAGGGTCGTTTCCTATTAAGGAGAGGATTGGGCGGATGGCGTATAGAGTGGAGTTGCCCGAGAGACTCAGTGGTGTACACGACGTATTCCATGTATCACATTTGAGGAAGTGCTTGCACGAGACCGCGGAAGTGGTGGAGCGGAGCTTGCTTAGAGAGGTGGAGATAGAGCGTGATGCGACGATTCAACGAGCTCCTACGTGCATTCTTGGGTTGGAGGTTAAGAAGTTGAGGAATCGAGAGGTCAAGCTAGTCAAAGTGCAATGGGGAGATGATGAGAGCAACACTACTTGGGAGACGGAAGAGAAGATGCGTTCATTGTACCCTTTTCTTTTCGAGGGTATGTCTTTTAATTTCTCCTTTATCGCTTAGCTTGTACTTATCTTATCTTTAGTATGTCCTCTCGCTAGTATCTTTGACATTTAGGTAGGATAGTCCTATGGTTGAAACATGTGTTTGAGACATGTTATGTATGATGGATGCATGTGGATGCAAGTGTTTGCTAGTGGTTTCTCGTGGATTCATATACACACACTTAGGCACTAGATCGGCTCAGTCACTTCATATTGCATATAAATGTGTGTGCATATTTAAGCTAATGGTTGTGCTATCATATGGACGCGGCATTTTGGTGAATGGTTGTGCACGCATGTAGAGGTAATATGTATCGATAGGATTCTTCGCATACATAATGGACGCATGGCACTATCATGGTTTGCATTAAGGAGGTCAACTGAATCTGTAGACCGCCTGATTTCGCATTAGATAAGCACACTTCTTGCATATGTTCATACAGCATTAGAAATTTTTAAGGACAATGGATGCCTGTGTTTGATGGTTGAGTAGATGGTTGTTTGGATGGTAGGATATGCATTCTCCTTAACTTGGGGATTTCGGGGGCGGAATCCTTTAAGGAGGGGAGGATGTAACACCTCGTATTTCTGTTAACACTAATGTTCACAAATTAAAGAATAACTAGTCCCAGACGTGAGAATTAAGGGAAAAGGGTTACGCCATTATGTTCATCTCGGAATTCTGGTTGAGATAGAGTCCGAGTTTGCGTGAATTGGACTTCATATGAAGAAGTTATGGCCATCGGAAGTTTTAGAAAATTCAAAACATATTTCAAAATTTGAAAATTCAGAGTCATATGGGCTAGGTGGGAATTTTCCCGCCAGGGCCAGGTCTACCATAGGGTCGACCTGGGGGTCGACCTACCCTGACCAGGTCGACCATAGGGTCGACCTGGGGGTCGACCTACCCTGACCAGGTCGACCATAGGGTCGACCTGCCCCCTCCCCCTCCCGGGTAGATTTGTTTTATGACCTGCTGATGGCTAGATGCTGACTCATTAGGGTTTCTGATATGCTCTGATTGGCTGGGGTTAATTCTGGGTTGATCGGACGACTTAAACTAATCCTAAACTCTATAAAAACACTTATAGACTCAAACCCTAAAATCAAAACAAAACTAGATTCATGGCCTCCATGTCGTCACCTAGCAACTCAGCATAGTCGCCACCAATTAGGGAGGAGGAAAGCTAGCCTAAATCAATTCTTTTCAACTTTAACAACGAATCTTCTTCAAGGGAAAACTATTACAACTTCAGAACTCAGAATTCAGAATTCAAGACCTTCTCTGAATTGTGAGTTCGATAATTTTAATAAAATAATTAGCAAATTAATTGGATTGAGTTATGATGTGGACTATTTGGATATGATGTGAATTATTGACCGCATGTTATAATTATGTTGTGATGCTATCATACATGTTCTATGATATTATGTTGCGATGTTATCATATATGTGGTAAATTTACGATACTACTATCTATGTTGTAATTCTATGATTGGCTTATGTATAATCAAATTATCATGTTGTTCATATGCTAGTTTGGCTATGTTGATTCATATGATAAATCATACGTATGCAAGTTTATATTTTGATTTAGACATGAATCATATGCAAGTTGGGTAAAATTATATGTGACCTTACATGTTTATGACATCTAGTTTATGTGAAAATTTGATCAAAGGTTAGGCTATGATATGTTTGAGTTATATGCCAAATTCTACATGCTAGTTTACATGTTTAAATGTAAGTTTACACCATTGTTATGTTGCATAAATCACATATGCAAGTTTAGATAAAAATATGAGTTTGGAATATGAATCATGTTATGCAAGTTTGTGGTTATTGCCTAAGCAAGTTTACACCTTAGATCTATGACATACATGATTTATGCAAGTTTGTGACCATTATCCCAACAAGTTCACACCTTTAGATTTGGGTCTATGACATATGTAGTTTTATGCAAGTTGTAACTTTGGCCTATGCAAGTTTTAGATGTAGAACATCATTCACACAAGCAAGTTCACCCCTTATGTTTAGATCTAGTTTTAATTATATGTATGTTGTGATGTTTTCTCTTTATTCCATGAGTTAGACTATTAGAGTCTAACGTATATTTTACATTAAACGAACGAACGTACAACGTGGGGGTAAAAGGGGATAATATTAAAAGATTTAATTGGCATAGATGCCTTAAAAGGCATAAAATAAATTTGTGATGAAATTGGTATGATTTTACATACCATAAATAGATAGACATAATTGAGTCAATTATGGCCATAGTTAAATTGGGAATTAATTAATAATTTGAATAGGGAAAGTAATTCAAATTGGGGGATGATTAATTAGGAGTAATTAATCGTCTAAGACACGAGGTTAGGCTCTTTTGTGGTGTAAGACTGCCAGGACCCGCCCGGCAAATCAAGATGCCACAAATGCCAATCTAATGCGGGAGGTCTTAGGCACAAATTAAATACGTAACAATTTTAGGCTCGTTTGTGGTGTAAGACTGCCCGGACCCGCCCGGACCCGCCCGGCAAATCCAGCTACCACAATTGCCAGTCTAATGTGAGAGGTCTTTATGAGGATAAGCTTTTAATGAATTAAGAGACACTTAACCAGATAAACATGTAGTGAGACATGAGGGGGTTAAGTGGGTGCCTTGGATGGCATATGGAATCTAGTAGGTGCCTTGGGTGGCATTGGAAATACGGTTAGAAATACTTAACCAAAATTGAAACATGTAATTGAAGCATGAATAAGAAGTGGGTTAAGTGGGATATACTAGAGGGGACCAAGCTTAGGTGGATAACTTGTGTCAAGTAATGGGAGCCCATTTCAACCAGTAACTCATACGTATCTTTGTGGGCTCGACCCAAGTCGAGGACGGGACACGCATACTGGGCTTGACTGTAAGAGGCCAAAATGGGTTAGCGGTGGCAACACAAGTCCAACGATTTCATATGCGTGTGTGGCCCCGGCTGGTAGGTAAGACATTGTTACATCGTGTAGGTATAAGCCATGCATTATTTGTGGTATCGGGTTGCCACTTTGGGGAGTAATACACCCCACTATGGGGCCAACACGGGTATCTACAAGTTAGGGAGCCGATCGCATGGGGGTAGTGGGTACACCTAGTGGAGATAGGGGCAGGAGACACCTATGAAGGCAGCTAGGGGTGCACGAAACTACCAATATCATTATTAAGTCTGTAGGCGGGATCAACCTTAGGGTGACTAGTGGTGGTGCAGTATAGCAAATATCTTATAGTAGTGGTGCAGTATAGCAATTATCTTATAGTGTTGGTGTAGTTTAGTAATTATCTTATAGTGATTTATGTGCGCTTTAACGATATCATTGTTCATCTTGTTTCCTTGTTTACTCTGCCATACTCAATGGTTCATGGTCATTTCCTGATTTCCAACTTATGCCTTAGCCTAGTTACTTTGGTGATTATATTGTTAAAGTTATCGCACTCGCCAGACTTTATGTCTGACCCCCTTTTGTTTCCTCCTCTTTTATTCCTTTCCCCCCCCCAGGTGCTCAGGTTGGAACTAGCACCAGTGGAGCTTGATTTTGGACAGTTGTGCTTCTTGCTTTTAGAAGATTGCTTGGATCGCTGAAGTAAAGTTCAGCCTCTCTTTTATTTATGGCTATTTTGTATTGGGAATTATGTCTTTCAATTTATGTACTTTGATTTAGTCAAGATGGATATTATGTACTTGGCTCTGGTTTTGATGATGTAATCAAACATATGTATTTTCCGCTGCAATGAAATAAAGTTTTTAATTTTTCAAGTACTGTATATATCTGTCTTGTTGTTAAGTTTTTGTTCTATACTCACTTAAAACGCTCCATAGAAGTTAATGCATTCCCTTTGTGAGTGACATTAATGGAAGTGGGGTGTTACATCCCCATAAGCAACATATTTAAAGATGAGAATGATCCAACCCTCAGGGAATAAAATAAAAATATTTTACGATCTTCCGATACGTAAAATGTGGGCTGTTACATTATCACATTGACCGTTGTACCTATACCAGCGACTAGAGCCTGGAAGAAATATAACTTGTAACACCCCGCATTTTTAACTCAAGGAAATAAACTAATAATAACTTAATATTTAGAATTAAGTAAAACAGATGGTACCGTTGCGTTCGTCTCGAAATTCTGGTTCAAATGGATCCCAAGTTTGTGCAAAACGGATAATATATGAAGAAGTTATGAGCATTAGAAGTTTGTATATATATAAGGCTCATGTATATAAATATATTAACAAAGAATTTATCCGAAAAAATCAAAATACGCAGCAGGAAAAGTAAGCGGGAAAGAATACCGTTGTGGGTCGACCTAGGGGTCGACCCATGGGTCACCTCGGGGTCGACCACACCTCAGATCTGAGCATTGTTTTGAGATGTGGTTAGCTCTGATTGTTTGTAATTCGAATCTAAAGGACCTGGTTTCTCTGACATACCTACAAATAAGTCTGTAGAGCCAACCCTAAATCTCATATTTCTGAGACAACGCAGAAGCTCTGTCATTCTTCCTCCTTAGATCTCTTCAGAAAATTAAGATTATTAGTTAGGAAAAATTCTAAATCAAAATCTGGAGAAAAGGAATTGACATTAATAAAAGGTGTTCAGAATCATATGCAAAGTAACATAATTTTCTAGATCTGGTCTACTCAACTTTCTTCCTCCTTTCCTTTTTCTTTTTAGTAAGAAATATGAATCCATGGTTATTAAGTTCTGAATCCAATTAGGAGAAAACCATGGAATGCTAGATCTGGACCTGATCCAGGATTTGGAAAGTAAAGTAAGGTGAGTGGATTTAAGTTATATCATCTTTGATAATGATATATTATCGTTTAACATTCCCCGTTATCGCACAATGTCAATTTGCTAGAATAAGTAAAAAGTATAGAAATGCTATCTATGATATGTTGAAATATGGTATGTTGAAATGTTTAAATATATGTTAAAAAGATTAAGTGACGAATATGACATGTTGGAGTATTAATATGCTAAGATATTAATATGTTGGAAAAATTCGTATGTTGAATCATAAACTTGTCAAAGTGAATATAGTGATTACTGTTTTTTCAATTCCATGTTAACTTGTGATATTTATGTACCTGAACCATTAATGGTAGAAATTGAGAACATTACATGTTTGTGTTTGATTTGAAAAATTACATGATTAAACGATTATGTGTTAGAATGGAATATATTGTATATTAGAAAGAATACACAACACAAATTGGGCTTAATATGGTGCCATATGAAATATAGGAAATTTGCAGTAAATAGGAAACTGTAACTGTGCTTAGATACGAGGTTAGATTACACTTATGGTAGAAGTCTGCCCGGCATATCCAGCATCCACGGGTGGTAAATCTAATGTGAGGGGTCTAAGTGCATAAATAAAACATGTAATGGTGCTAAGACACGAGGTTAAATCAACTTGTGGTAGAAGTCTGCCCGGAGCCGCCCAGCAAACCCAGCATCCACAAGTATAGGCTTAATGTGAGAGGTCTAGTGCATAAATAAATAAATAAATATGAATATATGTAAATAGCAGGACGGATGCACATCATTAATTGTATTAATGGAATTAAATGGAATTGAATAAAAAAGTACAACAGTAAAAGGATAGAATTAAACGGGGAATGATAATAACCTATTATAAATAAATTACATTAATTGAATAATAGGTAGGCATGTCTTAGGGGCAAGTGGATATAACTTAGGTTATATTAAACGAAAAAGGGAATGGAATAACTTATGTAAGGAAATAAGTTGTACTTAATTGTAAATTAAGAACAAGAATCTGAAATCTATAGATGAAGACAACATTAGTTATATTTATGGGAAGAGAAACTTGTTAGTAACCTTAGTTAAGAGAACTAAGTTAATAAGTAAACAACGATAAGTTGTGGTGGAAGTATGAGATGGATTATGATTAAATCAGAAAGAATGAGGCAAACATATGAAATAAATTTAATCATAACTAATGACTGACATGTTAAGCAGAAAACATGTGAATTAAAATACTTAATTAAATATTAAGTAGAACATGTTATGGTAACTTTGGAATTAAACAAGAATATAAAAGGGATTGTGGACAAACCTTGGGTCACAATCTAGGAAACAACATGTTGTGCGCTTATTGATAAACTTAAATGGGTTAAGTTATATGACTAAAATTAATAAGCAAGAGAAACCTGGAACGGGATAGATCATCATGGTGTCATAAGGCACGAGGGGAGCGCACATTCATCTTATTATTCTGTCATCTCCGAAGGACTGGAAGGGGAAGCATGCGGCTTCCTGAGATACGTAAAGTGCTCCTAGTAGCCCTCTGTGTGGTCATAGATGTTTAGGCTGTGCTCGCAGAGGTTGGGTCTGCACGTTACTACCAGTGGGCGGGCCTTGACTGCAAAAGTAGCTTTGCGGTCAAAATGCTGTGACGTGGTAACACTAGGGTGATTCAGCAATCGCCTCAACGGGAGGGGAGGTCATGACCAACAAAGATGGTAGATCGTCGGGTACCTGTCATTCGCAGCCAGTGGGATGCGAAAGGACTAGAGTTAAACCCAATAGACCGTTCACCTTTCACTATCGAGGTATGGTGGTTGAGGGGAGATGCCAACTGGATGTTTAGATTGTTTGTTAAGAGAAAGTCGCTTAGCTCTTATAGTCTTTACTAGTTGAGGGAGGGGCCGAGGTGGGGCCATAGCCACCAAGAAAGCAGACCCTAGGAATATCTTTATTTTGAGGCTCTTAAAGGCGGGCCTGTACAGGTATGGAAAAGCTCTCGACCAAGTTTCGTGTTTCTTGTATAGCCTTGCCACGGAATTCAGTGCACATTATGTGCAGTTAAGGCATCGAATACGATTGACGATACGTATGTAGGTAAGTCTAGATACATGCAAATTTTCTCGGGGTAGTGTATCGTTGACTTGAGGTCATTACTTTGCTATGGAATCTGATTCGATCGAAGGTGGAAGTCTGTATGCTTACGTAGCATAGTAATGACATATATATGTGGAATGTAACATTTTTATATGGAGATCTGTACATCACTCCGACTTAGGATGAGGGACTGCAATCATTTCTTGTAACATTACGGTGGAGACTGTGCGAGTGGGGTACCATGGGGTGTACCTCAATATTGGGGGTAGCTACATATACTGTATTAGGTTAAACCACTGGAAGTAAATGGGTACGACGTGTGTGTAAGCCTTGAGTGTTGTTAACCCAAGTAACTTAATATATAAAAAAATGTGATTGAACGATATATGTAGGATTATCAAAAGTGTATAGTTTAAATCCAATCACCAGAACTTGTGTTCTGACCCCCTCCTCATAACATATTCGCAGGTTAGATTATGGCAGAGATATGATAGCTTTGGATACTGGTTAGGCGGTATTATTACTATGGTAAGGCTATACTTTGATTATTTATACTTTATCCTTTCCGCTATGAGATATTTTCGGAGCTCTGACTTATTTTATATCTCTGTCTTTTCTGCAGGATACCAGAGCAACCAACACGGGTTTCGATGGATTAGAATTTTGGAAAAAAAATGGGTATTTCGGAATTCGAGTTGTCACATCTGGTATCAGAGCTTAGGTTCTTGATTCCTATATAAATAGTGAGTGAACTTATTTGTATTTTAAAAATATAAATATTATGTGTGTGTGTATATATATATCCATAGAGAAACCCACTAAATAGAAAGAGTATATTATGGTAAGAAATGGGATGTTTGTTTTGTACACTAAAGGAATAAAAATGGAAATTTGAGACCCATGGGAAATTTGAGTAGTGTATAATATGCTTCATATGGAAGTAGGGCGAATCCCATATGACAATATTTTGGGATAGTGGGTTCAGTATGGAACCTTATCAGGAAAGGTTAAATGGAATATATATATAAGGATGAATAGGAAAATTAGACCATTGGGACTTAGGCGCTCCATAAGACAGAAAGTGTTGGAAATCCATAGTTTGGATAGCTACTTAGTTTTTTCACAAAACCAATTGGTTAGTGTGAACTATAGCTTCCTAATATTTATCCTAGAACTTAGTTGAGTATTTCCCGATGTGGGACTTATTATTATTTATTTTTTCATTACTCCACAACTTTGAAGCACTAATATAACTTTTAACACACCCCCTTGATTCAAAGTTGTTGAGATAATAAGCGAAGCACTTCTCTTCGATTTTGTGATGCACTTCTCATCACCTTTTCCTCTTTTTTGGTGATGCACTTCTCATCACCTTCAATTATTGAAGCATGTCTCTTCAACTCTATATTGAAATCCTGGGCTCTGATACCACTTATTGGAAATCCATAGTTTGGATAGCTACTTTGTTTGTTCACAAAACCAATTGGTTAATGTGAACTATAGCTTCCTAATATTTATCCAGAATCTTAGTTGAGTATTTCCCGATGTGGGACTTATTATTATTATTATTATTATTATTTCATTACTCCACAACTTTGAAGCACCAATATAACTTTAACAGAAAGGATATATTAGTTATAAAATGAGTCATTGGAAATTGAAGGACTTTTCAAGTGAAAATATAACAGAAGTGAGTATTTCAGAAAATTGAATAGTTTACCAGCCTTTCCCCTTATGCTCGAATAATAATAATAATAGGGGGGCCAACCCAGGTGTTGACCCATGGTGGTCAACACACTAGGCAAGGGGTCGACCCATGGGTCGACACCCCTTGTAAGGGGTCGGTACCCCGGCGCTGCGACCAAAAAAACAAAAAGGGTACGAAGCTGAAGCTTTGTCCCCATTTTGATCCCACCCAGCCCCGAAACCCACCCCTTTTCCCCACTTCCCAAGCCCACCACCACCTCAAATCTCCATTGTTTCGTGCAATTTTGGTGCCAAATCGAAGCTCTCGACACTCCCTACTCGGATCTACTAGAGTTATACTTTAATTGGAAGAAAAATCGCCATGCAACTGCAACCTCCCCTCACCGCCACTTTTCCCTAATTAACCCCTTAAGAAACTGCTTGGTGCAACGATCAGAGAGACATAGTGGAGGCGTATGCAAGCACCGTAGGCCATGACATTCTACCTGGGAGGCCGGTCAAGTTTTGAGACTTTGTAGGCACCGATTTGGAGGCATTGTTCAACGCAGTGGGGTTGGACAACATTTTGGATCACAACATTGTAGAGAGAAGGGGGTTTTCAAGGTTAGTATGTCTTTTTGTTGCCAATTTGGTAATTAGTGAAGAGCATGACATGAAGGTTTTTGTGTCATAAGTAAAAGGGGTGCATATCTGATTTACAGAGGCCCTATTTGTGGCCATGCTTGGTATAAGGGGATGGGGCTTAGATTGAGAGGATATGGAAATGTCAAATCAAGCAATTTTGCATAGGATTTTTATAGATGAGGATCAAAGGCATTGGGATATGACACATCTACGCCCATTAGCCAGAGTGGTCATACGCATACTGCAATACAATTTGGTGGCCAAGACATGTGGTTCTGGTAAGATTTTTCCCACGATTAAGCTTGCTACCTATGCAGTCTTTGCTAGACTTGAGATAAATTGGGCCCGCTTTATTTTACAGTATTATAGTTCCTTCAGGGAGCCGAGACAGAATAAAATTCCCTATGGACATCTCTGGACCACAGTTTTTGTACAGTT
This sequence comes from Allium sativum, assembly GCA_030737875.1. Taxonomy (NCBI): domain Eukaryota; kingdom Viridiplantae; phylum Streptophyta; class Magnoliopsida; order Asparagales; family Amaryllidaceae; genus Allium; species Allium sativum. Next base: position 359,323,229 of record CM060921.1, on the reverse strand, counting down.
ACAGGTTCTCTTGACAAGGGAAAGTCACATATCACATCTTGGACATGTTATAGACATAGGCATGTTGACTAGGATGCATATTGAGTTTCATGAGTTGATGGCAGTAGACCCACAACCAATGGAGCATGACCAAGGGGAAGGAGTAGGTCGGGGAGATGAAGAGGAAGAGCCCCGAGAGGATGTTGGGGCAGATGATGATTAGCTGAACGAGGGGGATCAACGGAACCTAGGAGTACAGCCCTATTAGTATCAGCCCATGCCATAGATAGATCCTCAGCATTCACCAGCAGTAGAGCCGCAGCAGTATTAGTACTTTTATCCCTCAGAGGACTACCAGTATACGGACATGGAGCAGTAGTGGGAAGGTGCCGCCCAGACCTCTGGATGGGACACATGGTCATCCAAAGAGCACGGGGACCTAAGGGATGAGGTTAGGACCATCTCAGATAGACAGGCTCGGCTAGCTACAGAGCATCAGGATATCTTGCGAGGGCAACAAGAGATGATTCGAGCACAGATAGAGGCTACCCAGACACAATAGCAGATCTTACAGGAGATCTACGCTACACAGCAGCGGTTTGATCAGATGCAGGCCGATATGCGGGGCATGCAGCTAGAGGTTAGAGACGGGACTAGACGGCAGAAGGAGCATCTAGGTAGAGTGGAGGATACTTTAGGTGATTGGAATCTTTCATCTGTGGTCTCTTTGGGTAGGGACCCAGGCCTCCATTCTAGTGGTGATCTTCTAGACTGCATGTGCCAGACCTTGACTATCTTAGTTTACCTTATTCTTTGTTTGAGATCTACTTTATGTTAGTAGGGCTTGTGTTTTACTTTGATGTAGAAAACCTATGCTTTAGGTTTGCTTTGGTTTAGCGGCGTGTTGTTTATTATGTGTAAAACCTTATTATCTAGTAAGAAAACTTCTGTTATACCAAATTGTCTCGTAATATCTGTAGCAAAGAAAAAAATTCTTATGAGGGTTGTGCTTGGATAGAAAAATAGGAAATCTTTATAAATAGTTACATAAAATCCAAGTACGGTTGGAAAAAGGTACATAAAAGAAAAACGGAAGATGTGAAATTCTTTGTTCTTCACCTTTTTGTAACATAAGAAATCGAATCTAGAAAATTAGATTTTCTTGAAATTCAAAAAACAAAGTTTCTTGGTAAGGGTTTTTATGCAAAAATTGGATGAGCTACGCTCTTACTCAAAAACGGTGTGGGAAAATTTGGATGAAAAAGCTTTTTTGATTTTAAAAATATTGCATTCATATAGAACTGCCGGTATATTTAGGGTGTGGGCATCATATTTTAAAAGGATTTTTGGAAATTTGCATATACTTTAGAAGGTACTGCTTAGGCATACATGCATGACTATGTTATATTTCACTTTGCACAAGTGCACAATGTCTACAATAATTGGATTGATTTTACCCTTACCAAATATCGGGAACGAAATTTCCGAAGGATGGGAGAATGTAACACCCCGCATTTTTAACTCAAGATAATAAAATAAAAATAACTTAATATTCAGAATTAAGTAAAACAGATGGTACCGTTGCGTTCGTCTCGAAATTCTGGTTCAAATGGACCCTAAGTTTGCGTAAAACAGATAACATATAAAGAAGTTATGAGCATTAGAAGTTTGTATATATATAAGGCTCGTGTATATAAATATATTAACAATCAATTTATCTAGAAAAATCAAAATACGCAACGGGAAAGAATACCGTTGGGGGTCGACCTAGGGGTCGACCCCACCCCAGATCTAAGCACTATTTTGAGACGTGGTCGGTTCTGATGGTTTATAGTTCAAATCTAAAGCACTCGGCTTCTCTGATACACCTATAAATAAGTCTGTAGAGCCAACCCCAAATCTCATGTTTATGAGACAATGCAGAAGCCATGCCATTCTTCTTCCTTAGATCTCTTCAGAAAATTAGGATTATTAGTTAGGAAAAATTCTAAATCAAGATCTGGAGAAAAGGAACTGACATTAATAAAAGGTGTGCAAAATCATATGCAAAGTAAGGTAATTTTCTAGACCTGGTCTATTCAACTTTCTCCCTCCTTCTTTCCTTTTTCTTTTTAGTAAGAAATATGAATCCATGGTTGTTAGGTTCTGAATCCAATTAGGGGAAAACCGTGGAATGTTATATCTGGACCAGATCCAGAATTTGGAAAGCAAAGCGAGGTGAGTGGATTTAAGTTATATCATTTCTGATAATGATATATTATCGTTTAACATTCCCCGTTATCGCACAATGTCAATTTGCTAGTATAAATAAAATGTATTGAAATTCTATCTATGACATGTTGAAATATGGTATGTTGAAATGTTTAAACATATGTTAAAAAGATTAAAGTGACGAATATGACATTTTGGAATACTAATATGCTAAGATATTAATATGTTGGAAAAATTCATATGTTGAATCGTAAACTTGTCAAAGTGAATATAGCAATTACTGTTGTTTCAGTTCCATGTTAACTTGTGACATTTACGTACTTGAACCATTAACAGTAGAAATTGAGAAAATTACATGTTAGTGTTTGATTTGAACAATTACATGATTAAATGATTACATGTTAGAATGGAATTTATTGTATATTAGAAAGAACATGCAACATAAATTGGGCTTAATATGATGACATGTGAAATATAGGAAATTTGCAGTAAATAGGAAATTGTAACCACGCTTAGACACGAGGTTAGATTACACTTATGGTAGAAGTCTCCCCGGAGCTGCCTGGCATATCCAGCATCCACAAGTGGTAAATTTAATGTGAGGGGTCTAAGTGCATAAATAAAACATGTAATGGTGCTAAGAAACGATGTTAAGTCGACTTGTGGTAGAAGTCTGCCTGGAGCCGCCCGGCAAATCCAGGATCCACAAGTGTAGGCTTAATGTGAGAGGTCTAGTGCACAAATACATACATACATACATACATATATATACATACATATATATATATATATGAATATGTGTAAATAGCAGGACGGATGCACAACATTAATTGTAATTAATGGAATTAAACGGAATTGAATAAAAAAAATACAATAGTAAAAGGATAGAAATAAATGGGGAATGATAATAACCTATTATAAATAAATTACATTAATGACAATAATATGTAGTCTTGTCCTAGGGACAAGTGGAAATTATAACTTAGTTTATAATAAACGAAAAAGGAAATGGAATAACTTATGTAGGGAAATAAGTTGTACTTAATTGTAAATTAAGAACAAGAATATGAAATCTACAGATGAAGACAATATAAGTTAAATTTATGGGAAGAGAAACTTGTTAGTAACCTTATTTAAGAGAACTAAGTTAATAAGTAAACAACGATAAGTTGTGGTGGCAGTATGAGATGGAATTATGATTAATCAGAAAGAATGAGGCAAACTTCTGAAATAAATTTAATCATAAATAATGACTGACATGTTAAGCAGAAAACATGTGAATTAAGAAATACTCAATTAAATATTAAATAGAACATGTTATGGTAACTTTGGAATTAAACAAGAATATAAAGGAATTGTGGATTACAAACCTTAGGTCACAATTTGGGAAATAACATGTTGTGGGCTTATTAATAAACTTAAATGGGTTAAGTTATACGACTGAAATTAATAAGCAAGAGAAACCTAGTCACTTGAATATGAAGTTAACGTGAATGGGAATAACCAAGTTAAATGTAAACACGGTGAGGTAAAGCAAGAGTTTAAAAGAATGTTTAGACATAGGGTCTAATGACACATTGAAACCGAGGCGCTTGGACAGTCCGTACGTTGAGGGTTAATAACCCAACGAGGTAGATCATCGTGGTGTCATAAGGCACGAGGGGAGCACACATTCATCTTATTATTCTATCGGCTTCGGAGGACTGGAAGGGGAAGCACGCGGCTTCCTAAGATACGTAAGGTGCTCCTGGTAGCCCTCTGTGTGGTGGTAGATGTTTAGGCTGTGCTCGCAGAGGTTGGGTCTGCGCATTACTACCAGATGGGTGGGCCTTGACTGCAAAAGTAGCTTTGCGGTCAAAATGCTGTGACATGGTGACACTAGAGTGATTCGGCGATTTCCACAATGGGAGGCGAGGTCAGGACCAACAAAGATAGTAGATCGTCGGGTACCCGTCATTCGCAGCCAGTGGGATGCGAAAAGAATAGAGTTAAACCTGATAGACCATTCACCTTTCACTATCGAGGTATGGTGGTTGAGTGGAGACGCCAACTTGATGTCTAGATTGTTTGTTAGGGGCAAGTCGCTTAGCTCTTATTGTCTTTACTAGTTGAGGGAGGGGCCGAGGTAGGGCCATAGCCACTATGAAAAACAGACCCTAGGAATATCTGTATTTTGGGACTCTTAAAGGAGGGCCTGTACAGGTGTGGAAAAGCTCCCGACGGAGTTCTGTGTTTCTTGTATAGCCTTGCCACGGAATTTGGTACATATTATGTGCGGTTAAGGCATCGAATATGATTGACGATACGTATGTGAGAAATTAGATACATGCACGTTTGCTCTGGGTGGTGTATCATAGACTTGAGGGATTACTCTGGTATGGAATATGATTCGATCGAAGGTGGCAGTTCGTACGCTTACGTAGCATAGTAATGACAGATATATGTGGAACATAACATTGTTATGTGGAGATCTGTACGTCACTCCAACGTAGGATGAGGGACTACATTCATTTCTTGTGACATTGCGGTGGAGACTGTGCAAGTGGGGTACCATGGGGTGTACCTCAATACTGGGGGTAGCTACATATATACTGTATTAGGTTAAACCACTGGGAAGTAAATGGGTACGACGTGTGTGTAAGCCTTGAGTGATGTTACCCCAAGTAACCTAATATATAAGAAAATGTGATTGAGCGGTATATGTAGGATTATCCAAAGCGTATAGTTTAAATCCAGTCACCAGAACTTGTTTTCTGACCCCCTCCTCATAACATATTCGCAGGTTAGATTATGGCAGAGATATGATAGCTTTGGATACTGGTTAGGCAGTATTATTACTATGGTAAGGCTATAATTTGATTATATTATACTTTATCCTTTCCGCTATGAGAGTTTTTCTGAGCTCTGACTTATTTTATATCTCTGTCTTTTCTGTAGAATATCAGAGCAACCAACACGGGTTTCGATGGATCAGAATTTTGAAAAAAAAATCGGTCTGTTGGAATTCGGGTTGTTACAGAACTCGACTTAACAGATGATCCCGTGAAAGATAGAAAAAATTATTGAGAGCGATTACTAAATTAAGGAGTTGAAGATCTTACCATAATTGTATATAATAATTAGTAATTAGTGATTATTTATTTATTATCATTGATTATTATAAGTTATAAATGATTAATATAATTTTATTAATGATTAATTATTAAATTTTAATAAACAATATAATATTATTAATGATTAGTGTCATATAATATTTTAATTAGTAATTAATAGTAGTATATTATAATTAGTAGTTATTAGCATATGATTAATGTAATATTATTAAAGATTAATTATCAAATGCTAATAAATAACAAGTTCTATTTTTAAGAAAGCGTTGTAATTATCAATTATGATTGTCACCTATTACAATGAACGTTTTTAGCACATTGTAATAATCATTAATTATTACAAGTTATAAATGATTAATGTAATGTAATTAATGATTAATTATTAAATTTTATTAAATATATAGTATTATCAATGATTAGTAATTATTAATGCAATATTATAGTTACAAGCAATAATATAAGTAATATAACATCATTGAATGAAATCTAATATGTATACAATAATATAAGAAAACATTATTTAAAACTTTTTTTACAGCTATTTGGGTAGACATTGTAAATATTGTTACTTTTACAATGATGATATAAATAATATAATGTTACTGTTAATCATTATTATTAATGATTAAATATTAAATATTAGTAAATAATGTAATATTATTAATGATTAGTAACATAATATTATAGTTAATAATTAGTAATAATATGACAATTGACATGTATTACAATAGATATTTTGTGAACGTTGTAAAATTGGCATCTATTACAACGGGCCTGAAATGACCGTTGTAATAGCACTTTATTACAACGTGCAGTTTGTACCTGTTGTAAAAAGAGTGTTGTAAATGATATCTATTACAACTGTCCAAAAACGACCGTTGTAATAGCATTCTATTACAAGGGGCAGCCTTGACCTTTTGTAAAAGAGTGTTATATAGACACATATTACAATGGTTCAGGAAGTGACCATTGTAAGAACATTCTATTACAATGGGCCGCCATTGTAATAGGGTATTTTTGTTGTAGTGTAGGAAGGCCAGTTGTAATTGAAGTGATGGTGTTGGTCGGGTGTAGTTTTTGACAAGAAGAGGATTGACAATCATTTTAATCGACTCCATGGAGAGATGAGGAGGAAAGGAATGGATGAAAAATTGGTCATGGAGCGAATGTTAGATCCCAGAGTGGGAAATTTCATTGAGGAAGAGGAATTAATCAGTCAATGAGGGTAATTATAGGTTAATGTTTGTAATAAGTTTCAACACTAAAATTTAATAATTGTAATCTTATGAATGCAGTACTTGTTGATACGAGGTCCAATCGAGATGTCGCTTTTGTCATTACACTTGTTGGATTAATATCTACATTTTGGAGCTGGATTTATCAGATTTTGAGCTTGTGAAATTTGCGGTTAATTTCAATTTCCATCAAAATTAAACTGAATCAGAAAGAGAAAGCAACAACTAGAATGGTGGTGAATAAAACTCACCTTTCTGATTAACCAATATAGTGTAAAGTATGTTAAACTTATTAATTGTCTACTTGATTGTGAAATTTGCTAGTTGTTTGGTTTGGTTTAATTGTTATATTATTAATTAAATGTTGATTGTTTAACTGGTTAGTTGTTTGAATTAAATCTAGGTTTTTTATAGAGAATTTGGAAATGTTATTAGATTGGTTGAACCTGATTTAGGATCATGATATAACATCTCGAATTGCTATTAGAGATTATTTGAGTTTATTTTATATCCAAACTTATTGCAAGAATTTAATCATACATGAATAGTTGAACAATATCGATATGTTTATGTTGTCTAATTATAACATAATTAGTCTAGTATGTGTGTGGTGTTGTCTATTTAGTCAAATAAGCACGTCGAAAAATTGATTGAACTTATTCTAAATTACATCATTTCAACGGAAAAAAAATCCTTCTTTTGCTATTATAATAATTTGGACATTTATGTTTATGCTAGTTAAATGATATTGAATAAGTTTGTATTTGTTGTTGACTGCTAATTGTTTATTCATTTACATATCTGCTTGCATATGTAAATACCAGCGTTTTGATTGGAAAGTGAATGGTACTGGTAGCTTATTTAAGCGCTATTGTGAGGCTACAGTTGCTTATGGTCTCTCCGAGATAGAAAATAACCATTACTTAACTTCAGTGGCTAAGTTCATTTGAAACAAATGTTTTAAATCATTTGTTATTTTATTTAAGATGTTTCAAGAATTATTTAATAATACTTTGAAATTAAATTTACAATTTATTATGAATTTGTAAATTTAATTATTATACTCATATTGTCTAACTAAATAATTGTTTAAAAAAGAATATCAAAATGTGTAATTATTTCATTAATTATCATTTAATTGATTATGATTTAGTGGTTGGACATTTTTTTGTTTAATAAGTTATGAAGCGTTAATTATTAATGAGTATAAAGGTTAGATTATTATTTAATGATGTTTTAAATAAAGTAAATGATTTTATAAATTATATTGTTAATTTATAAATTGGTTATTTGAAAATATTCAATTACTTTATTTATAATGTTTGAAGAATTATAAATTATTTTCAAATTAATATAAATATTTTTAAAAAGTTATTTATAATTATTATATATAATGTTCTAAAAGTAAATACTTAGTTGTTAACGATGTTTCAAAGGTTATTAAACTATTATTATAAATTTAACCAAATTGTTTTTAAATGATAGGTGGATATATATAAATGACTTCTCTTTATAAATAATATTACATAAAGAAACTTACTAGGTAATATTTTGCAAATGATACTAATATTTAAGGGCTTAGAAAGCCACATTTTGAATATTAATGGGTTTTATCCCATATAATATAATCTGGAAGAAAAGGAGTTTCCATAACGTTTTGTGAATATGCTTATACAAATAATATAAGTTCACGATTCTATGTATTGAAAATATAATGTTTTGTGAATAAACTTAGGTTGGTGAGATAACCATATGACTATTTTAATGAATATTCTAAAATGAGAGATTCATTTGAAAGAGGCTTAGCAAATGGCTATAGGAAAATAAATCCCTGGATGGTTGACATTTTATATATTTGATAGTTGAATAAAGGAATATCGAATCTGGATTGTTTTAACTCTAGAAAAATATACGATAAATGATGAGGAAACCTGTTTTCGTAAACAGTTAGGGGTTGAACTCTACACTTTTGTATTATTGTTTGTTCCTAAAGAACCAGAGTTTGGTTTTCCAAAAACTATCAGTTATCGTTTGAAGAGATCTGGATCAGACCCCCTGTTCGGGAACCACTACAATCCGGCTAAAGTATTTCAAAGTGGAAATGTCTTGAAAACGATTAAAGACAGAGTTACTTGGTTTCGTTCAGACCCAAAATGAACTTACATTGATGAATGTTGACATTGCATATCTGCTTGGAAGGTAGTGTTTAACTTTCCAAGTGGGTCTTCTATTCTAAAAAGCAATATGTGAAATTTAGCCTCATCATCGGTAAATTACCAAAGCGGGGGAATGTAGCATAGCTAAGTAGGATGCTCTCATTAGGTATGATCATCATATATCTAGTGTCAATTTCTCTTGTATTCTTTAGGGCCCATTATGTTTGTTTATCAATCAATGTAATCATATCCGATGACATCCAGTAAGGGATAGAGCAGATCCTAAGCAGCTGAGGTGTAATGAGTTATTCCCTCTCGTATACATGTTATCAAGGGTTGTACGAATTTGGTGGATAAACCCTTAACCTTTCATCATTGGAGTCAATTCTCCAACATAAGCTTCGTATTTGATTGTACATCGATTATGCTAGAACGTGAGATGCAAGCATTCCAGCTATATTAATATACTTTTTTGTGGATATTATTACAGTATCACTGGATTTAAATTAAAATGTTTTCATTATCATAAGAAAAAAACATGCCCTTGTTTATGTGCAGTGTGTTTTTAAGAGATACTTTTGATTTCAAAGGTTTGTATGTTAAAAGAATTAATTAGCTGTGATTTGACTTTTATCACACTGGTTTACCATACTAGTCCGAGTGTTATTTTATTATAATACTCAGGTCAGACCGAGTATATTTCCAAGTTGGTTTATATTGTTTTTGACTTTTAGCAGAGAAGATCAAGTCCTAAGATCGCGATTTTTTCGTTGTGTTCATTTTGTTATATTCTTCATCAATTGCAGAGACGGACTGTTATAACCGTCCAGACTAATTTTGTGATTAGTAATCCGATGCATGTGTATGAATTGCAATTTTCTTTTATGTTTAAGGATAATTTTCTTTTATGATATTGCATATAAGTTTCACCATGTAATTGACATATCTGTTAACAGTATAACGATTTATTACCCACATTCGTAATACATTAACAATGCAACATTTATATACACCATCCTTTTATAATATTAAAATTATACAAAAGGTTACAATGTCTTTGTTAATTCAAAAGCTCACAATGTCTTTGCCCCGTGGGCAAAATGGCGCGGTTTCGAAACCCGAAATGATATGCTAAGAGTTTACCATGTGCATACACTAAAATCAGTCACTTATATGGTGCTCGCGGACTAGATAGTTACACAACAGGTTATAAAATAAACAAAACATGTGTACAAACCCATCATCAAGTTCATGGTCCCTTCAGCCGTTCGTATAATTCTCACCTTCTCTCTGTATTCAGTAGCACTAGATCTGCAATTATACCCAATAAATGGTTTCAAAACCGTATGACTATAAATCTTTGCACGACGAATGATTTTTTAGAACCGGTCACAACATAATCTCCACTTTCCATTTACTCGACCGTAAACAATTGACAATCCTAGAAAACAAATCGACAAAGTAGCAAGAGAAAGAATTCGGTTTTACTTTTGGAAGATTGCATTGTGTATCGGTCGACAGTTGATTTTCATTTGAACGAAGACCAACGTACAATATTTTCTTTTTATTGGTTTCCTCTGTTCAAGTTTTGCTTAGTGAATGGAAAATAATCATGATGTATATGTTGGTATTTTAAAGGGTAGCTTTGAATATATGTGGTTTACCAAGAAAGGGTAAAAAATAGTGTTGAATGTGGTGTACTTAGCACCACTCATTAACATAGTTTATAAAGGAAATTAAAACAGATAAGTTTTAAAAAGATAGAGATGCTCTATTTTCCACTTCTAAAAATGAAAGGGTGGGTCTATTGCGACCCTTGTTTTACTCTTCAACCCCCCCCCACCCCCTCCCCACCCCCCCCCCCCCAATTTAAAATTTAGTTCTAATTATACCTCTTAACCACTAATTAGAAATTAAGAACCATACATAAGCATAAGATTTTATTGTCTTCGGCTGCTCAGTTCCTATGTTATGCAAAAATAAATCAACGGTATATGGTGAGCTAGCATTTTCAACATTAATACAAACATGTCTGTGTTGTGCTGTGCAAAACGTGGAAAATATTTTCAACATGCCAAAATAGAAACAAACATACCAAGATTTTGATGCAAATGTGCTTCAATATGTTAACATTTCGTTGTTTACCGCTACGAAATTCTAGGGTTTGTAAAGTAAGAGGAAGAAGTAAGAACAACGAAACAACAACCACAAGAAAAGGAAAAGTAGGAAAAAAGGAGATGTGCGGTTTACTTTAGTGTACTGCTAAAAGCACCCAAGTTTGTGCTTCCTAACACCATAACATGGTAGCCAAAAGCATAAAACTGAGTGCTTTTAGTTTCACATGGTGGTGTAATGCTAAAGACACCATGTTTTATGCTTTTGGCTACCGTATTATGGTATTAGAAAGCACAAACAGAGGTGCTTTTAGCAGTACACTCACTTTATGATTGGCGGGGATGAAGAGTAAAACATGATATGACAATAGAAGCACCAAAAATGAAATGCTTTCTTCATATACTTGAAATACAATGAATTTTGACCTTCAAGCTCCAACAATTACAGTTCGAATTAAGTTCAGCATTTCAAATACACTCCCTCTTCAGTTTTTATCTGTCAAAATAAATTTCTGATAAGAATGAGGTTCCAATCCAGACCTTCGTTATATAAAAATTCCTCTCTTTATCATTCGATCCTGTTCTTTTCGGTTACTATCTTCATTCCCTAGCCATGGTTTCATCAGTTCCTCCATCCTCTGCCTCTTGCTTGTTCAGACCTCTTGTTTCTGCCAATGCACGCGTCTCATATCTCGGTTGGTTTCGATTTCTTTTTTTTTTTTTTTTTTTTTTTTTTTTTTTTCCCTTTTTCCCTAGACATTATTCGAGTTGGTTTACTACTGACATTCTCGTTTTGTAAATCTTAAATTGGCTATACGGGCTCACTACTGATTTGGTTTATAGGGCTTGAGAGACAAAAGGTGAAAACTGGAAGATGGTTGAAGGCAACTGGAATGAAAGAAGCTAGGGTTTCAGTAGAGGAGAAGAGAGATGGTGCTGTGAAGAAACCGATTGTTGTGATTGACAACTATGATAGCTTTACTTACAACCTTTGTCAGGTTTGTTGATTTTTCTGTTAGTTTGAATAATTTTTTTGTTACTGAAATCTGGTATTTCTTTTAATTTGATTAATTCTATTGTTTTTGAAATCTATTAATAGAAAGCGTAAAACATGATATCCCTATCAATAAACCAAGTAAGTATAAAAAATGGCCACTCTTATGTCACACCAGCTGCAACGTCATTATGCATTACATTGATGTGCTGCTAAAAGTAGGGTTGTTGATTAATACCCGAAAAATCAAAATCCATCCGTGTCCATATCCGAAAAGCAGATAAATATCCGATATCCGAAAAAATGGATGCGGATACGGGTATAGATACATAGATACCCACATCCAAAAATTATCCATCCGATTTTTTTAAACATTATGCTTAAAATTATATGTATTTTAATACAATGAACGAGGTTTATTTATTGCTTTACTAAGTCGAAGGTTTATATTATATGCACTAAATGCATATTAGCAACTCAGTTTTATTTAATTTCATCATATATGTTTATTTTTAATACTTTTGTGATCAATGAAATTGAAAAATATTTGTGTTAAACTAAAAATTTTCATTTATATTTCTTGATTTATCGATCATATACGGATAGAATAATTATCCGATATCCGTCCGTGTCCACGCATATCCGATATCTGAAAATGATTTTAGATACGGATATGGATATAGCACTATCCGTATCCGAAAAATATCCGTTGACAACCTAGCTAAGAGCTTCCTAATTAGCACTTCCTGGTACACCCCAAAAAAAAAAAAAACAAGGTCAGTTGTGGTGTTTACTAGTGCTGTTGTTATGATTGAGGAATATAAAACATAGTATCCTTAGCCGTACACTACATTTAAATTATAGTAAGTTTTTTTTATCTTAACTTGAAAGATCATAAACTGGGACTGTAAATTGCAAGAACAGATTTCTTAGTACCATGATCAAAACGAACTCCCGACTCCATTATCTCTTCCATATGGATGTTCCAATACCTTCTTGTCATTTTACCGACACTTTCTCTTCTTCTTTTTTTTTTTTTTTTTTTTTTTAGAAATAACTAATTGTTCTTACGGAACCTTATAACGAGCATTGATGCATAGTCCGTAATTTTTATTTATTATTTACTTCATTTTTTTTACCTCTTGTATATTGAATAAGATTTATCTGGTGTATAAATCATGAGTGAAAATCATAATGAGATCAGTATTTCCTTAACTCTAGTATATTTCAGTATATTATTTACCGTTTCCTTTGTTTCATGTGTATTGAACACAGTTTCTAACTTGATTATCTCATCCGAGATCTTGCTGAAGATTTCATTTTCAAACTTGAGCGATGGAAGATTTAGTGAAGTGAGACATTAAGTATTGTTTATACCTTATTTGACACTCATCTTGTCCAAGGTAGTAAGATCTTTAGAAAAATTTGAACTAAGATCTTATACGAAGTTATGTTTTTGTTTACATATTTCTTTTACTTCTTTTGTGGGTTAAAAATAAATTCGTCTCTAGTGAATTTGTACTAGTCTTCAGATTTTTTTTTTTTTTTTTTTTTTGCTAACGATAAGCGAAAATAAAAGACTTTTTATTTATGCTTATATTTAATATTCAAATCAGTAGAATTCATTTAATCGATACCAAATCTATCATGATACCATTATCTATAAAAATGATGTATTATTGTTTAATATATGATGTGTATGTTAAGAAGTTTATATTTAGATAACACTTATTGTGAAAAAAAAAAAAATCAAATGTCAATTCTATATGCTCAAGCTAATCCGAGATAGTTCCGACTTCCGAGTTGAACATTGAAACTTGAGATGTCAATCCGAGTTGTACACCGGGATACACTATCTAGTCGGAGATCTCATCTGGTACAATATATTGTGCGTAAAATTATGGAGAGGAGACCGAAATTCAAGATTTAAAACCTTGATATCGAACAACAACATAAAATCATTCACAATCTAAAACATAACAACATGGAAGAACTTCCCCCCCTGCATCCTTAGATTAGTCTAATAATAGTATCGATGTATGTGGTTAATAGTTAATAAATAGATTTTATTTTTTCGAATACAAGATGATGTGCTTCTGTCCACAGCTGCATATGGTGTGTTACTTTTGCTTAACAGTACAGGCAAGTTTAAGAGGAAAATACAAGAATAGAAATGTAACAGGACTGCTTCTTCATAGGTTATTATTGTTACTACCAGCAGCTGCCGCCGTCGTCGCTGTTTCCTGTTAAATTTGAATTTTTTTTTGCGTGTGAACATAATTGTGTTTTCTACGTGCATAAAGCCATGAATGGTTATGAACATAAAACTTACTGGAGTTTTGTTTTCCATCATTTATCAGCATTATCAGTCAGTTAGCGTCCAAAGTTCATTATTGTTTTTTTTTTGTCAATGTATTTGTTCATTGATTTTTCATTTTATTTTAAATGTTGTAATATAAATGATACAATTGATTATTGTATTCTTACGTATCTTGGACGCTCACTGTTTTAAATGTTGTTCATCTCGCTAAGATCTCACTCAAGGTCTCATTTTCAAACTTGAGCGAGACTAGATTTTGGTTGAACGAAACATTAAATATTGTTTCTACCTTATTTGACACTCATCCCATCCAAGATATTAAGATTTCAGGGGAAATTTGTATTAAGATTTCATATGAAGTTATGTTTTTTCATTTACATATCTTTTTATTTTTTGTGGGTTAAAAAGAAATTCCTCTCTAATGAATTTGATACCTTATTCTTTTATTAGTCTTCAAATCATGTGTTTATTTTCTAACGATAAGCAAAGCTAAAAAACTTTTTATTTATTGTTTATATTTAATATTCAGCTGAGTAGAAGTCAGTCAAACAATACTAAATCTATCATGATACCATTCTCTCTAAAAAAAATACATATTATAGTTTTATATGATATGTATGTTAAGAAGTTTATATTTAGATAATGGTTGTTGTAAAAAGCTTTCAAATGTCAGTTTTATATACTCAAGTAACTCCGAGATAGTTTCAAGGCGGACATTAAAATTCGAGATGTCAATCCGACTCGTACACCTGAGATACGCTCATCTCGTCGGAGATCTTATCCGGCACAAGATATTGTACGTAAAATTCTCGAGACCATATGCAATCGTAATCCGAGATTTAAAAGCTTGACGTTAAGTAAATTAAATTACACTGCATAAACATCTAATAACATATGGCTTTTATAATTTGGGTGCAAGTAAATTGTTTTTCGATGAAGATTTGCTAGAGTGGATATTCTTTTATTACCTTTTAAAAGATATGTATGAGAGCGTGCACATGTTAACTTGTAGAGAACTACTGTTTGACTTATGATATTTAGAGATATTTCATAATGATGATTTGTTTAAAGTTTTATCCTCGTATTTATCAATTTTGAACGGGGTTTAGTTGGTGTGCGAGCGTGTGAGCACACACTCACGTTGATATGTTTTAGAAAATGTCTTATTGTTGGACATATTGTATTAATAGATACTTTATATTGATGATTTCTTTGTAGTTCTGTTAGATCTTTAAATTCAGCATTTGAAGTGAGGCTTTTACTTTTAGTTGATCTTTATATAGTTTTAGTTTATTGTACTTGGCTTTTTTTAAATGATCTTCATATTTTTATCCTTCATATCCTATCCCTTATATTAAAGTTCTATTATTTTGAAATTTTCAGTATAGACTAATGTTTATCTTTCAAATATTGTAATTTAGGGAAATTTTATTATGCTTTAAACATTGTTACTTTTTGTATGAACTTTCCATTTAACAATAAAAAAATTGTTTAAATACTAATAAATAAGGTCACTAACGGAACTCGGTCTTGTGCACTTAATTGACGAAATCTAAAAGTACTTATCTTCTGAATGCTGAATACAATCATCAAATTATGCTTGGTTTAATACTTCGATCTTATACATGCTGACCGCCAAAATACAAAAAAACAAATGCCCCATCAGCTCGCAGGAACATGGAATTAAAAAGTTTCTGTATGTTTTACATCAGCAAGAGAAGTATTAATATCAAGGGTGTCAAAATGAGATTCAAATCGTGAACCGTAACGCTTAAATTTTAAAGTCGAAACGGGATTTTAATCGGAAACAATGGATTCAAAGATCCATAGGTTAAGGTTCATATACACTTTAAAATTGGTATTTATGTTTGAACTTCTACATCTAAACCTAAAATTCCATTTTTTTATTTTATTCCATCTTTATTTTGTTTAGGAAAACTTAAAATTGAAGTTGTTGACTCAAATACGTGTATTGAATGTACCAATGTGTACTAAATGAAAGTGGTTTTAACTGATTTGAATTGAAATATAAATCGAATCGCAAAGGGAGAGATTCCATTTAAAATGGGTTTTAAATCGTAAGATTTTAGGATTTTTGACAACAATGATTAATATATTTATGTGGATGAATGCAAGTTATGTCTATTACTTAATCCAGTTAATCAATTTTGCAGTATGTGGGGGAGACAGGTGCTGATTTTGAGGTATACAGAAACGACGAGCTAACAGTGGAGGAACTGAAAAGGTAGAAGTCAGAGATAACATGCTATACTTACCACAAATGTTGTCGTAAATCAATACCAGAAAGACATGACACATGGGGTTGTACAAATAAGTCTCACATTACCCTCTTTATGACTTTATATGTGTGGTATTGAAACCACAAAGGCTGCAGTAAGCCTAGCATTTCTCAAAGTTGGGAGTATGACTTCTAAATGAGATTAGTGTTAGGAGGCTGTTCATGCTTATTATAAGCAGCAGATTATGCGACAATTACAATTGGTTGATTAAAATATATGGTAAATACGGAACCAATAATAAGAGGACACATAGTGGACTGTTTATTAAAATGTTACACAGCATCCTCACCAACATTATTTTGTTTCTAAATTAACTAAAATCAGTACACAAATTTATTGTTCTATGATGGCTTTATGTAAACTCTTTTGGTATCTTAAAGTTTGTCTTCTTATCGCTAGGAAAAATCCAAGTGGAATCCTTATTTCTCCAGGACCTGGTAAGTATCTACTTGTCTATGTGGCTTGAGTGTAAGTATTGGCTAAACTTTAGCAGCCCCCCTTCCTGGTCCTGTACAACAAGAAGCATCGCTGCTATTCCAGATATCCAAGTTTACCCTCAAAAGCTGGAATTGTATCAAAAAATATGTCTTATTTTCAATATAAGCTGAACCATTTTTAGCAGATGTTTAAGTTCAGTTGGTATATATGGCGTTTAAAACTTTAAATGATCGTTTTATTGAACTGCATAGAAATGTATCCAAATGTATAGGTGTATTGGTTTTAGAGAGGTTTTCTAAATTATGTAAACCCACTATTTGCAATGCTTTTAGAGATGATACTATGCCTGCAATTGGAGATGACATGATGCGTTTGCTTTTATGGTGAAGACGACCCATGATTCCGAATTTGCTATTAAAAATATATTATATTCCCATTATTTAATTCATTCACTATCAGTCTTGAGGTACTAAAAAGCATAGGAAAAATAGTTGACCTTGTTTCTGTTTAAAATACTCTATGTAAATGCCTACTACTGTATATCCTTTTATACCAAAGATACCTTTGGTGCTTTTGGGCATCCATGTATTAACATTATTAGTAGAGGTTCATGAGTTGAAACATATCTTTTTCAGGCACACCAACAGACTCAGGCATATCACTGCAGACAGTTCTTGAACTTGGGCCTTACATACCTTTATTTGGGGTTTGTATGGGCTTACAATGCATCGGAGAGGCCTTTGGAGGTAATTTAATGTACTTATCAATTTAAAAATAAACAATCAATTATTGATTAAATTATCATTCACCAAATATTGAAACAATTTGTAATGCAGGAAAAATTATTAGAGCTCCATCGGGTGTTATGCATGGGAAAGAAGGCATTGTATATTATAAAGAAGATAACATTGACAGTTTACTTGATGGTTTGCCGAAGTAAGAATAGTATTTATCCCTAACTTTTGAATTCCATGCTTTGAGATATTGTTCCCGAGTCGATATACAATCAACAAAGAATGAAATATATGATTGTCTTTTTGAATAAAAATCAACGTTGTTCTTATTATTATTGTAGTCCTTTTGTTGCTGGGAGATATCACAGCCTAGTCATTGAAAATGAGAGTTTCCCTAAGGACCTCGAAATCACAGCTTGGACAAACGATGGATTAGTAATGGCTGCTCAACATAAGAAGTACAAACATATTCAGGTACGTTTAACTTTTTTGGTTCTTGTATCACTTGTCGGGTTATTATGGGTTTAAAAAATTACCCATTGAAAATAGCACAAGCGCCTACAATGTCGTCGTGCTATGTACCTACGTTTAGACTGGTAATGGTGCAGATCTGAGTCCTAACCGGACTTGAACCTGCCTTATGAATATGGTACAGGCTTCGTGTTTTACTACCTAGATTTGGATCCAAAACCGATTTGAGCCTGATCGATTATTATCTGTTCATTATATTAATAATATGAGTGTATGTATTATATGTATCAATTTTTTTGGTTTACATGTACGATTTTTATGTGCTTTTGACTTAGGATTCATCACCATCCAGTTTGTTTCCATACTTTACGTACAACTTTTAGAAAGTTGTCAACCAAAATGATTGATATGGTATTTACATTTCATGTCGATTATTTTGTTTTTTCCCGATGGGTTTAGAAAGCACGATGGACGGGACTCGGGTTATGGTTTTGGTGGATGAGCTTGCATCTCGGTTTTGAGCTACCCGAATCCGATCCATTGATATGTCTACCTACGGCGCTGTTGTTGGAAAGACATTTAATGTGTGTTGCATGGGCCGTCGTTTTAGAGCTTGCAAACTCATTATTCTTTACATTATGTTAAATGCGGAAATAACATTCACTGGTCGATTTGTACAGGGAGTTCAGTTCCATCCGGAGAGCATAATAACCAAAGAAGGCAAAACAATCATTAAGAATTTCATCAAGCTAGTTGAGAATTTCGAGTTAGCATCACAGATTGAAGACACGAGTTAGAATCACAGAATTGAAGAGTTTATATATGTCTCCAAAAAAGTATTGTTGCCAGTATAATTTAGAACCTTTTTAAAGATGGAAGGATTATAAACATCTTTTGTTGACAAACTAATGTCATTTTTCCTCAAATATAAATCATGCTTAATCTATTCAAAACTGCATTCTTTATGGTTTGGCTCATGCTCTCATACAATGTAGGCTACTCCCTGACTTTTTTATTTTTGCATTCATGTGTTTATTGATATCATCTTCGTTCATGACCGATAAAGGTTAGTTTTAACTTACCAACTTGTTTTAAATTATGTTGGTTTCAAGTCATCTGGTGGATGGAATTTGATCAGTGGTTGCTGATGTAGAATCAGTTTAGTGACTTAAGATATTTTACACCTGCTTTTGATCAGGGCTCATATCTTTGTGTGTTTGCTACCACAAGCCATGTCCAAATTTGTTTTATACAGAGTGCTGGCAGACCATATATGTTTTAGAACTCCAACCATCTTGATGTTTCAACTGGCTTTGAAGATATTTGTACAGATCTTTGCACAAAAGCCTATTTGTGCATATCTCATTTGAGAAAACATTGAATCTGAAATGCAGTCTTTAGTAGAAATCCTAGGATGGTTAGAATTGTTAGAGCACAGACAACAATTGAGTATATGCGAGCTTTTAAATCTCCGAATTCAATCTAAGTCTCGTTTTGAGAATTTTACGCATAATATCTCATATTGGATGAGATTTTGGATGAAACGAGTGCATCTAGGATGTATAACTAACATCTTGAATTTTAAAGTTCATTTCACTATTATTTCAGAGGTAACTTAAGCGTAGAAAATTGATGTTTGAAAGCTTTTATAATAACTGTTATCTAATTATAAATTTACCGAGACACGTATTATATTTATTTTAATTTTATTTTTTTTAGAGTTGAATGGTAGTATGTTGGGTTTGATATTGACTAAATAATGACTCCACTCATCTAAATACTATTTATAAATAATAAATAAAAAAGTATTTTATTTTTGCTTATTGCTAGTTAATAAAAACATAATATGATTATTTTCTTCTAATAAAATACAAACTGCTCGACCTTTATATTAGCATTCAAAAATGCTAGTTGAACCGAAGGTATTTATATCTATCTATACGGCGGTAGAGAAATAATTAGAGGACCCACAGTCGAAATTACATTATTACCCTTCCTGAATTACTGTTTTTGCCTATGCCGTATTTTCTGACCTCATATACGTCGGTCTGAGTAGCACTATTCATTAGTAATGGCAAGTGGGTAGTTTGTCTTTCTCCTTTTTCGCTCAGTTTCTTCCTCACACTCATCTCCCTTCTGGTCGACAGCCTCTCATCTTCCCTTGCCCTACCCTATCGCCTTGCATCCCTCTTTACCTGATACAGTCGCCACCGCCTATGCCTTTGATGGTGAAAACAGGAAGGATATGCTAAGATATGCTGAAATCTCCGCTCTTCGTGCTTTTTCTTTAACCATGCATGGTCGCTCCTTAAACAATGTGTCGTCGCCTACTAAAGCTAATCTGATTGTGGACAACAGCGTGGTTGTGCAAAGTTCAGATTTGAGTAATAATGTGGTTGGGAAGGTGGTTGATTCTGAATGTACCGAGTGTGATAATCTAGTTGTGGATATGGCTGTACCTCCAAACCCAATCCATTCCTCTCCGTTTGGGATTACCATGGATTGCACGCAACCTGCTCGAGACAATGCGAGTATGGGTTTAGTCAGGGATTCTTCTGCCTGCGTGCGGCTTGAAGGGCTGCTCTTAGACGTTTCATGTAATAATGAAAATTAAGCTATGCAGTCTGTCATTGGTAATACCGTATGTACAATTTTTGATAATGCTGTTGGTTGTAATAAGGTGTGCATGGTTTCCAAAGCAACACCACCTTCTACAATGCCTCTTGTTGCTGGCCCCAGTCAAGCATCGCTTTTCAAAAATAAACTGTTGAATGATGGCATATATGAGCCACGAGAGTTTGAGATGGCTGGCAATGATGGAATAATGAAAGAATTATTTAGTTGGTTTTTTCTTGGATGCAAACTTGTCCCATTGTGTTGTATTGTTAAGTAGTAGCGCCTGACAGATTAGAGGTGGTCTCCAAGTGCATATTGATAGATCCATGTATTTCTTCAAATTCTCTAGACCTGATGAGCGTCTTCGACTGCTTAGTTTAAATCTCATCTTTATTTCAGGTAAACGATTTACTGTTACTATTTGGCGTCCGACAGTTGATCGTGCGAGGGACCATGTTTTATCGATATCAGTGTGGGTTTATTTCTCTTATGTTCCTTCCATGCTGCAACCTTTGATCGATTTGAATTGGTTAGCAAATAATATTAGGAAATTGAAACACCTTGAAAATACAATTGTTACTAGGGAAAAACTCATTTATGCTAAAGCTCTTTTGAAATTTCTCCTCCTAAGTCTTTGCCAGATAAAAGTTAGTTAGAATTGCAGAGAGTTTTGTGGTTGAAGTGATTGTTCGCTATGGCTGGATACCAAATGTATGCTCATCTTGTCAATTTTTGATGTGTGTCCTGTTAGCTCTTCTAGTCTAGTCTTGGCTCTTTTCCCTCTCTCTAGCAGGCATCTACTTATTTGTTCGACAGTGAAGTGGGTGCCTAAGTCTTATCCCTCGATTGTTGTTCACCCTCCCCCTCCTCCTGATCCGGTCAGCCCTGTCTGTGTAATTAATGCTCTGCTATTACCCTGCCATATCCCCGTTATATTGCATAGTGGATTTCTACCGATACGCCATTTTTAAATAGTCTTTGAAATAGTCTTTTCGTTTTAATCTCCGTTATATTCTGATTTCCGATATATTGAAATAGCCTTTCCATTTTAATCTCCGCTATATTCTGATTTCTCAATATATCTCAATATTTCAGCTATATTCTGCTATTCCGCTATATCTACTATAAAAGAAATGAATTTAAATATGACATTATATATTATAAAATTTATAAAATTAGTTATCTAATATATATTTTTTAACCATATTTTCCAAAATAGAAAATACTATAGTATTCAATTAAATTTTGTTAGGCTAAATAAAAGTTCATATTTTTTTTGCATATGCTTTTATTTAAAATTAACAGTGTTAACTATAATTAAGTTGAATATTAATTTTTCATTTATTTATCATTTATATATTTGTAAAATCATTGAATACGAGTTTTGTATGTTATTTTATACTCATCCGCTATATCGCGCTATTATCTCGCTTTATCCCCGCTATAACTTTTGCACTTCCACCACATTGGATCCGCTTAGCGCTTCAACTACATAGAGCCTTGTTGACCCCTACATCCACCTCCTTCTGAGCCTGATGTGGATTTAAATCAGGGGTCTTTTTCTGACATGGATTCACTTTCGGATGATATTTTGTGGTCTGTCAATGATCTGGTTTAGATTTATAGATCTTCTGGCATGAGATATTCTCCTGCTAGTGATACTTTCCATAAGTTTATCACTGGTGACATTTGTGATCCTAGGAAATTGATATATGAGATTATTAATGACAGTATTGAGCTTATCGTTGTGGGCGAAGTTTGCCAGATTAATAAATATGAGTTCTATGAAACCACTTGGGATAGAGATTTCATTTTTTTTTTTTTTTTTTGAAAACAAAGGGTACTTATATTACAAAATCAATGTTACAACATAGATGGAAAGAGCTGAACATAAATACAAACAACTGCGGAAACAAATACTGTACATACACAAAATAAATTCAGCTCCTTCCTAACAAAAACAAACAACACAGCTTGACAAAATAAAAAATAAAAGAAAGTCCATCAAGCCAAACCAAAATACCCAGCATCACAAAGACGTCAAAGCCCAGACAGTCCCACAGATTATCAAACTCCAGCAAAATTCCAAAGCCACCATATAAAAAACAGAGGACAGAAAATAAAAAATGAATCATTTCTTTGATACTCCACCATTAGTAACTCCACTAGATTTACTTCCTCCATCTTTTACTTCCCTAGTTTTCGATCTATTTTGTATCTGCTGCATAAGTTTCGTCCACTCTGGATTATCTTCTACCAAAGGTTCATCACATTCAAACTTATTTCCTTTTCTACATTTGCTGACTTTCATATTAGTTCTTCTCTTTTTGAAACTGTTTGTAGAGCTATAAGAGCAATAGGAACTATCGGACTCACTCATTAACTGATCTCCATCTGCAACATTTTCTTCATTTTGATACTTAGTACAATCTCCTAAGTTATTCTCATTTTTTTCAACTCCATCTATAGGATTCTTGTTATGTTTCAACACATCTTTACTGTTATCCATCAGAAGCTCTTTTGAAGGAGTTGACATGTTTGCTTTACTGTTCATTCCTTCCCCACTGCTAAGAATTAAGTCTCTTCTTTCAACTTCTCCGTCCTGCATGCTCTCATTATAACCTTCAAGAACTTTGAAGGGATTTACACTCTCTATTATCCTGTTCTCAACATATCTATAGTTTAATCCAGATATAACCTTCTTATTTTTGCAACTTTTCACAGAGTCGGTTTTGACTACCAAGTTCATGTTATTCTCTACAGGTTTATCGTCTATATCCATGCTATTCTCTGAATTTGACTTATTTTTGGGAGCCCAGATTTTAACAGAGTTACAATTATTAATCGTATGCCCAAAAATCTTACATGTTGAACATAAAGGAGGAACCCATTCATAAACTATTTTTTGCCAAATAATATCTCCATTACAACATTCAATTGGGACTGAATCAGGAAACTTAAAATCTGAATTAATTTCGACTAGTACTCTTGCATATAATATTCTGTCCAAATTTTCAGTAACATTGTCTAACTTTAAAGGATTGCCCAACAAAGAAGTTATTCTACTAATAGATTCTACAGTCCAGAAGTCCAGATCTAGGTTAGGCAAATTAATCCAAATAGGGATCGTATGTAAGAATTCCCTAGTCAATTTCATCCCAGGATACCATTTTTTCATAAAAATCAGCCTCTTATTATAGTAATATGGTCCTAGGGCAAGTATCCTATCACATTCTTCTTCACTATCACATTTCAGAATAAAGAATCCATTTTCCCTCGAGTATAGTTTATAATTTCCCTTTGGATTCCAAGATCGAACAATATAATCCCTGAGAAAATTAAAATATGGCTTATTTCCGAAAACATAAAAAACGATGGAATTAAACCATCTTTCCCTAGCCCTATTAGTCAATTCTTCGTTGATTTCCGCAAGCTTGATGTTGTTTTTAACCTTCGGTTCATAAAATCTAAGTTGGATAGAACTTTGATGATAATTATTCTCTTTGACTATATCTATCCAAGCTTTAGACTGCTTTAAATTGCCCTGATACTCTAAACTTTGATCTTTCTCAGTTAACAGAGGATAATCCTTCCTTGAATTAAGATTTGAAAATTTGAAATTACCTTTAATCGAAGGATCTCTATTCTCTGCATGTTGTAAAGATAAGCTTAGATCGGGTGGAATTGCGAAACGCTGGTCTGGATCTGAATTATTAGCAAGCTTTGAGGGTGGATTTGGATTTGTCGATTGAGCAGCCGCCATTAGGGTATCAGAGCTTTGGTTATACAAAGCTATGAGGTACGTACATGTTTGGACAAAAGAATAGGACTCCTCAGAGTTATATTATCTCATTAGAGATAGGGTTAGAAATACCCTAGAATGAGATTTTGGAATATTATGACGAGAGAGCGTATTTTTGAAACCTATATAAGATATTTTTGAACAAGTAAATCACTTTGGAAGCGATGTATATTTGAAATATATTTTGAAATATAATTTGAAATAAGGATTTCGAGTGTTTTATTCGACGTCACAATTGGACTATCGAGTATGTAAGGATTTTGAATATACGTCTGATCAACGTATATGCGAAGCCAATATATACTAGATAGATGTAGGGTCACACTCTAGTCGCTCGAGGATGATTTTTACTGATGACCATGGCACCATCGGTAATTATTTTCGAGTTTCGAAAGTGGGATGACTATATGACTCCAGTTAAGACGTCGAAGGATACTTGAACTATTTCGATATGTTGGAACTATTAAGAGGGAATTTAATATGTTATAAATACAACTCAAACTAGTCTAATAATCGGAAGGATTTGAGGTAAATCCATTACTCGATTAGGAAGTTAATGTTGGGAAATAAGATAATACATTAAGAAATTATATCAAAACATCACCCATGCTTCAAGTTAAACAAGTCATTACCGATGTCTGAATATGATCTGATAAGTTGTAATCAGAAAGATATTATATTTCTCAAAGAATGTTAATATGTTAATATAATCAATAGATTTGGATAAATCCTTAACATGAATGGTAAATAAGAATATCCAAGGATGTCTTAGCTATCAGAACCCCTTAAGGAATCCGAAGATGCTTTAGACTTAAGTTAAGAATTTGTTTAAAGTGATGAGTTTGACTTAAGTTAGAAATGAGTTTAAAAGGTTAATTTAAATCGTAACAAACATCGAAGTAGAAAATTTTGGATCTTTGAAGTATTAAGTTGAACGATGTGAGTTCTGAAACGTTAAGTCATGTAACAACCCGTAAAATGCGAGCCAGTTTGAAATTTTTGTTTTGGCAATTATAGCGAGTTTTGTTTATTTAAAATGATTTATTTTAAATAATATCGACAATAAATTTATTTTGAATAGAATTCGACGTATATATTTATATACGTCGTCGTTAGAATATAAATAATTATATATAATTATAAAAGGAATTGAAAATAGCGCGGTAGTTCGAAAATTCGATTTCTAATTTCAAATGAATATACAGAATTCAATATAAGTCAGAATTGAACGAAACAAGAAATATTTGAATCTGTATAACTATATCTTTGTAACGAAGTTAACAAACTGAGATTTCATCTTAGCAATGATAAGATATGTCCAGTTTAAAATTAGAAATAGTCGCTGTGAAATTTATATATATTTTTATATATATAAGGCCCTTAAAAATAGCAATTTTGCAGATGACCTCGGATTTCGACGAAACCACTTTTGTTGGGTCCGCAGTGTCAAGTTATTGCTAGGTTTCAAATTTCATAATTTTTCGAATCAATATGTGAGCGTGGCAAAAGAAAACGCGTTTGACCAGTTTTTGTCGATTTTAATCGAATGGAAATTGGCCATTTTTCAAACGGCCTCAGAATTAGACGAAACTAGTTTTGTTAGGACCGTATCGTCAATACGAAGCTAGAAAATATTTTTCTGGAATTTTTCTAGTTAGTATGTGACCCCGGTAATTTGAAATGTACGTTTAAAATTCAATATAGTGATTTAAATGTAAATTAAAAGGAAACTGATCGAAACGGTCGATTCAGCTTGCGGTACATATCCCATTGTGTTCGGAATGGGGGTGAAACGCTATAGACGACAGGCGGTGGGCCTCGTTTCGAGGTCGTATGAAAAGTCAACTTAGGAGAGAGAAATTAAATTAATAATAAAAAAAAAAAAAAAAAATATCTCTTTTCCCCTTTTAACCAGGCCCCCCCCCCGACTAAAATCATTCGAGCATATAAAAAAAAAAAAAAAGAGAAATCAATTGCGCCTGGCGACGACCATCGCCGACGCCCCGTTCATCGTCCACCGCGCCATCGCCACCTTCCCTCCGCCCCACCATCGTTCATCCCCTTCGATTCCTTTTCCCCCTCAAACCCTAACACCGATGGAACCCCAAACCGCCTAGCCGAGCTCCGCCGCCACCCTGGATGGACACCCCCGTGACCTGCAGACCTTCGGCACCTCCGTCGCTCGAGGATCGAGGCCCCCCCCTTCCGTTCTGACGATGGCGCCCTCCCCAAATGCCGCGACCCCATTCCCTCCTCCAGCCGAAGTCGATGCCCCCCCCTTTCTTCGTTACAGTAAGTTTTTTTTATTTTATTTTTATTTTAATCTATGAACTAATTTCGATTTTAAAATGATTTTTTTTTTCTGATTTTTATTATGTTAAAATACTGATTTTTATGATGTTAAAATACTGATTTTAGTTATAGTAAGAAACTGATTTAGGTAAAAAAAAAAAAAAATATAATATAAAACTGAATTTTATATAATGTGAAAACTGAATTTTATGTTAATAGAAAACTGTTTTTTTTTTTATGTTAATAGAAAACTGTTTTTTTTATGTTAATAGAAAACTGTTTTTTATTATGTTAATGTGAAAACTGAATTTTATGTTAATAGAAAACTGAATTTTATTTTAGTATAAAACCGATTTTAAAAGCAAGATAAAAACTGATTTTGTTTTTAAAGATAAAAATAAGAAAAACTGATTTTAAAAGCAAAAGTAAAAATCATATTTTTATATGTTGAAAGCAGAAATAAAAATTCGATTTTTATATATTGAACTTTGAAGTAAAAATTCGATTTTTATATATTGAACTTTGAAATAAAAA
Source organism: Allium sativum (assembly GCA_030737875.1). NCBI lineage: Eukaryota > Viridiplantae > Streptophyta > Magnoliopsida > Asparagales > Amaryllidaceae > Allium > Allium sativum. The sequence goes on along the minus strand of CM060921.1, from coordinate 359,295,923 downwards.
TTCGATTTTTATATATGGAACTTTGAACTAAAAATTCGATTTTTATATATTGAACTTTGAAATAAAAATTCGATTTTTATATATTGAACTTTGAAGTAAAAATTTGATTTTTACATATGTAGAGAATACGGGCAACGAAGGCGAGTTGGCGAAGATTTCCTGCATTAGAAGTGCCGTGGAGCTAGGATAGCTATAAGTGAGAATTTCTCACCTTTCAATTTAATTTTTCTAGTTATATATATACTAGGATGCAGACGGTGCTTAGTAGCACCCGACACAATCGTCCACAGACCATGGACTTGTTTGTTTGGTTGTTTGGTGATTGATTGCGGTATTGGTTTGAATGTGGTTTGTGGTGTGAAAAATCGAATCGATAAATTGGTTAGGATTAGACGTGCGCCGTTATAAGGCGAAGGAGTAAGGCTAGGTTAGACTCTTACTCCAAATTTTGTGGTTTGCATAACGAAAGTGAATTTGATTGATGTGTGAATGGCGTGGGCCTTCACTAGACCGGGGATAAGGCTAGGCCTTGTCCCATTTCTAGTATCGTGCCGTAATGCCGCCGAAATTTTCTAAAATAAGTTAGAAAAATAAAAATAGCATTTTATTTAAAGAATGAACTGAATAGAAATTCATATGTTAAAATAAAATGTGTTATCGTTAAAAATATAATTTTTAACGTGAATGTGAATAAATAGAATATTCATTTACAAACCAGACGGTTTGTTTATGTACACCTATTTGAATGACATTGATTGGGACGATAAATTTTACACATCGCCCAACTGCACGAATAAAATATGTGTTTGATTGTTTGAAACCCCACACGGGTGTTAGGATGAAATTTGAAGTTCACTCATCCTGATTGATTAAATATGTCGATCGATTGATTGACAGGCTGTTATAAGCGTTGAATATCTATATTTGATGCTTATACAGTGCAGTGCACTTTGGTTGATGGTTGATTATTTTCAATGCTATTATATACATGTGTTGTATGAAAATCCATATAATTAATTTTATATGGTAATTGATTGGGCCTCATTCCAGTTTTAAAATAGAAATATTTGAAATAGAAATATTCGAAATGGAATATTTGAAAATATCAATATATGAAGCCGTGTTGATTAGATTGACGCCATTTTGACGTGAACGATATTTATATCGACTTTATACGATTTCGAATTGAATTGAAAACGATTTCGAAATGAATTGAAAATAAAACGATTTCGAAATGAATTGAATTGAAAACGATTTCGAAATGAATTGAATTGAAAACGATTTCGAATTGAATTGAATTGAAAACGATTTCGAAATGAATTGAATTGAAAACGAATTGAAATGAATTCAAATTGAATTGAAATTTGAATTGAATAGAAATGAATTTTGAAACGAATTTATAAAGAAGAATTCAATTTTGATTTGAATTGAAAAGGAGGTTGAAATTGCTTTTGAAACGAATTTAAAACTATTTATATAATTCGTTTTAAATAGAAATCGACGAAGTATATATTATATATATTATATATATAATATAATGGCCTGAATAGAACGCGCCGCGCCGCGGCAGTTCGTGAATTTCGACCATTTATTTCAAACGGACATTGCGGGAGATCCGACCGTCGGATTCTCCTAAAACCGGAACCATTGGGTTCGTATCGAAAAGAGCTTTCTAATGAATATTAGAAATTTGAAATCTAACGGTTGGATTTGGAGATACGTCCAAATCAAATTCGAAAAAGGTCGCTGTAAGTGCAGTTCGATGGCCGTTGTTGGAAATCGACTGTACGGGCCTTGATAAAATTATTAAAAATAGTAATAATTTGTGTAAAATCATAAGAAATGATTTGTGAAAGTTTGGGATGAAAAACTCCATATTTGAAAAGATAAAAATAGATTTTTATCGAAATGAACTAGTTTTGAACTAGAATTATAATTCTATTTATTTTTAAATAAATAAATTGAATTCGAAAAGGGTTTTAAAAATAACCAAAATTTCCAATGATTGCATTGGAGTGGATTTGAATCGAAATTGTCTTCGGAATATTTCGGTGTTGGAATTCGTGATTATACAGGTGTTGTTATGGAAATTTGAAAGATATATATATATATCGTTATTTCCCATACGACATCTGTTAGTCGTAGAACTCGATATTGAATATAAGCCGATATATTTTCTATTCAGAGCCTTGTATTGAATATCGAATGTGATTTGGGTTTGTCGTGAATGGTGTCTTCACTAACACTGTTCTTGAACCCAGTTGAGAAAAGATTAAATCTTTTTATTTAGATTTAATGAAGTGTACCAATTAAATGATATTTAATTGGAATTGAATTGGTATTGATTTTTGGGTTTATCGTGAACAGTGTTTTAAATAACACTTGTTCTTTAACCCGATAATTAATCGAATGTGATTTGGGTTTGTCGTGAATGGTGTCTTCACTAACACTGTTCTTGAACCCAGTTGAGAAAAGATTAAATCTTTTTATTTAGATTTAATGAAGTGTACCAATTAAATGATATTTAATTGGAATTGAATTGGTATTGATTTTTGGGTTTATCGTGAACAGTGTTTTAAATAACACTTGTTCTTTAACCCGATAATTAATCGAATGTGATTTGGGTTTGTCGTGAATGGTGTCTTCACTAACACTGTTCTTGAACCCAGTTGAGAAAAGATTAAATCTTTTTATTTAGATTTAATGAAGTGTACCAATTAAATGATATTTAATTGGAATTAAATCGATATTGATTTTTGGGTTTATCGTGAACAGTGTTTTAAATAACACTCGTTCTTTAACCCGATAATTAATGAATGTGATTTTGGGTTTATCGTGAACCGTGTTTTAAATGACACTGATTCTTTAACCCAGATAATGATTAAAACTAAGTGGAGTTTTAATGAATCTTTAATTAGATTGAAAAGATCGAGAATGGAGTATCACCAGTTTTGCTCCAGGCGATAGTTAAATCTTTAATCAGATTTGAACGTGAAATTTAGAAACTAACTGTCGGTTAGCCAAGCAGAATGGTTTTCTGGATATTGATCTGATGTTGGTTTCGGCCTTCGGGGTTAATATTTGGGGAATTATTCTCTTGATTAATTTACGGTTAGTGACTAATGAATTGGAATGAGGCGTATGTTGTGTTTGTGTAACACTTATTTAAAATATACGCGAGTTATTCGGAAAGACCGGGTTTATCCCATTCTGAATAACTGATACGACGATAAGTCGAAGATGAAGACGATGGTCGAAGACCGGAGGTCTTCACGTCGTTTGGGTGATAACTGATGATCTTGATTGGGCTGTACACCCAAGAAGATGGAAACAGTTGGTGATCGTCCAGACGTACTTGGAGATCGATGGATATGCGGGGTACTAGGTGCCTCCGGTTTCGTTCAGACCCAGAACGGACTTGTAAATGGACTGTGTGTCTGACATCGGATTTCATTCTGTGTGACTGATATCGGTTGCATAGGATGGTTTGCCTGTGTGGCATGCTAAGATGCAAATGATCAAGACTTCTGTTGAAAAGCAAAGTCTTGTGGTGATGATCAAAGCACGGCCTTTGTGGCGTAGCTTTGTGTAACGTTTACCTCGCGTGTTTCGCACCAGGTATGAACCAAAAACGGGAGACGGACGTCAGGGGGGACATGCGTTTTCTTTCTAGCTAGAAGTGGCGTCAGTGGTTTTACACGCCCTGACGAGTTTGACTTATGTGGTTGTTGCTGTTGCGAGGCGCCTCGGATTGATCGGTCGTTCTCGAACCGATGGAGTCATTTAGTTGGCTCGCTTACGCCCCAAAGGGCGGAGAAACGTATTGTTCAGGCATTATAATCCACTTCGTGTGGACCGGCCCTGACGATCCAAGGTACGGTTGCGGCTGTGCCTGAGACTCGGGCTAGACAGTCTCGAATCGGTTGAGGACTATCTTTTGCCTCGGTTCATAGACGGAAATCCAATTTCCAAATACGTGACCTTTGCGGTTTTATTTGTAAACCTATATACGGCGACATGATATATGGTACCCATGCCGCCTATGATTGATACTTATGATTTGAAGTTGTTTTATACACTATGCACTTATAATAGTATCAAACAATCTGTTTTAAAACGTATCAAGCATTCTTTGGCTGTTATAAGGGAAAACCCTATCCTCGACTGCGTTACATTGTGTGATGGGACCTGGGTCTTATAACAGCTTCATTTTTCTTTATTTAGCATTGCGCTGTTTGTTTTACGCACTGGTATTCTTGGGAGGAAACCCGTTCCGTGTTATACGGCGTGGTCCCTTGATTTACCTAACTTTGAAAATAAAGATTTATAACTGTTTTAGTTCTCACACCAGTCACATGACTGACCTGGAGTTTATTGTTTTAACCTAAACTCTGGGTGCCCCTATTTTCCGCACGGGCAGCTAGTAGTTTTGGTTTTGCAGATTTATATTCACAGGATCCTGGTTTACAGCTGGAACGATATCCGGAAAGCTTTGTATCCGTATATCTCATTCTAGTTGTGTACTGTATTATTTTCCGCTGCGATGTATTTAAATGTAATTTAAATCTCTGATATTTCTGTGTAATATTCATTTATACTCTGTATATTCTTGTAATCTGATGCATTGTTGTTATATACAATGAAATGTTCTTCTGTATGCGTTCTGCTGTGGTTTGTTCTCGAACTATCCGACGCTTTCCTTTACGGGGAGGTTGCGGGTCTTTACACGTGGTATCAGAGCTTTGGTTTACAAAGCTCAGAGAACAAGACACATTAGAACCATACGAAAGAATTCATCAGATATTGGATTAGTAATATCCAACGAGAATGACTCGTTAGAGATGGGATCAGTAGTATCCTAGAACGAGTGTGAAGAGTATATTTTTCTAATGAAACCAAATTTTTGTTTTGAAAATTTAAAATCAATTATTCGTATTTGATTAGTTTTTATATTGATTTGGACAGTCCAGTATATAAAGATTTTGCATATACGCCTTGCAAACGTGTATTTGAAATTTTAATATATTGGATAGATATAGCATCACACTCTAATCGCCCGGAGATGATTTTGATGATGGAGCTCCATCATTAGAATTTATGTTCGAGTGACGAAAGTGGGTTTTCTATATATTTCCTATTGACTGGTGTGAGAACCAAAACTAGATAGGGCTTATTGTTGTGATTTGACATCAAAAATCTGATTTTTGTATATGTATCAAAATTATGAATTTGAAACTCTAAATCAACTAATTGATTGATGTTTGTGTTGTTGATTTATTTGTTTGCTAATTTTGAACCATTATGCCTAACTGAATCAAATATTGGATTATATTGAAAATTGGTCGCATTTGTTTGCATATACATATATATCATTGAACAGGTCATAGCAAGGAGGCTAGAGCCAGAGAATAAAATTTGTTTGCCCGACAAATAGGTACATGTTTACTACATAATTTACTGTTTTGTTTGGGTGATGATGATTTTGTGAGCCTATTGGCTAGCCGCTTGGCTTTTTCTTTTTCTTTTTGAGATCTGAAGGACCGGGGAAGCTATTTGAAATTCCCCGATGCTCCCGGTGCAGGGGAGGTTATGGCGAAATTTTTCGAAAATTTAGGGTGTTAGCCAAATTTTTGAAATTTTAAAAATTCTCAGAAACTAAAGAGTTGGAGAATGAAAGCCTGATCGAACATAGAGTTGATTAATCAAACCATTTTCGACTTTGTTCCTTTTCGGGGACGAAAAGTTTTAAGTGGGGGAGATTGTAACAACCCGTAAAATGCGAGCCAGTTTGAAATTTTTGTTTTGGCAATTATAGCGAGTTTTGTTTATTTAAAATGATTTATTTTAAATAATATCGACAATAAATTTATTTTGAATAGAATTCGACGTATATATTTATATACGTCGTCGTTAGAATATAAATAATTATATATAATTATAAAAGGAATTGAAAATAGCGCGGTAGTTCGAAAATTCGATTTCTAATTTCAAATGAATATACAGAATTCAATATAAGTCAGAATTGAACGAAACAAGAAATATTTGAATCTGTATAACTATATCTTTGTAACGAAGTTAACAAACTGAGATTTCATCTTAGCAATGATAAGATATGTCCAGTTTAAAATTAGAAATAGTCGCTGTGAAATTTATATATATTTTTATATATATAAGGCCCTTAAAAATAGCAATTTTGCAGATGACCTCGGATTTCGACGAAACCACTTTTGTTGGGTCCGCAGTGTCAAGTTATTGCTAGGTTTCAAATTTCATAATTTTTCGAATCAATATGTGAGCGTGGCAAAAGAAAACGCGTTTGACCAGTTTTTGTCGATTTTAATCGAATGGAAATTGGCCATTTTTCAAACGGCCTCAGAATTAGACGAAACTAGTTTTGTTAGGACCGTATCGTCAATACGAAGCTAGAAAATATTTTTCTGGAATTTTTCTAGTTAGTATGTGACCCCGGTAATTTGAAATGTACGTTTAAAATTCAATATAGTGATTTAAATGTAAATTAAAAGGAAACTGATCGAAACGGTCGATTCAGCTTGCGGTACATATCCCATTGTGTTCGGAATGGGGGTGAAACGCTATAGACGACAGGCGGTGGGCCTCGTTTCGAGGTCGTATGAAAAGTCAACTTAGGAGAGAGAAATTAAATTAATAATAAAAAAAAAAAAAAAAATATCTCTTTTCCCCTTTTAACCAGGCCCCCCCCCCGACTAAAATCATTCGAGCATATAAAAAAAAAAAAAAAGAGAAATCAATTGCGCCTGGCGACGACCATCGCCGACGCCCCGTTCATCGTCCACCGCGCCATCGCCACCTTCCCTCCGCCCCACCATCGTTCATCCCCTTCGATTCCTTTTCCCCCTCAAACCCTAACACCGATGGAACCCCAAACCGCCTAGCCGAGCTCCGCCGCCACCCTGGATGGACACCCCCGTGACCTGCAGACCTTCGGCACCTCCGTCGCTCGAGGATCGAGGCCCCCCCCTTCCGTTCTGACGATGGCGCCCTCCCCAAATGCCGCGACCCCATTCCCTCCTCCAGCCGAAGTCGATGCCCCCCCCTTTCTTCGTTACAGTAAGTTTTTTTTATTTTATTTTTATTTTAATCTATGAACTAATTTCGATTTTAAAATGATTTTTTTTTTTCTGATTTTTATTATGTTAAAATACTGATTTTTATGATGTTAAAATACTGATTTTAGTTATAGTAAGAAACTGATTTAGGTAAAAAAAAAAAAAAAATATAATATAAAACTGAATTTTATATAATGTGAAAACTGAATTTTATGTTAATAGAAAACTGTTTTTTTTTTTATGTTAATAGAAAACTGTTTTTTTTATGTTAATAGAAAACTGTTTTTTATTATGTTAATGTGAAAACTGAATTTTATGTTAATAGAAAACTGAATTTTATTTTAGTATAAAACCGATTTTAAAAGCAAGATAAAAACTGATTTTGTTTTTAAAGATAAAAATAAGAAAAACTGATTTTAAAAGCAAAAGTAAAAATCATATTTTTATATGTTGAAAGCAGAAATAAAAATTCGATTTTTATATATTGAACTTTGAAGTAAAAATTCGATTTTTATATATTGAACTTTGAAATAAAAATTCGATTTTTATATATGGAACTTTGAACTAAAAATTCGATTTTTATATATTGAACTTTGAAATAAAAATTCGATTTTTATATATTGAACTTTGAAGTAAAAATTTGATTTTTACATATGTAGAGAATACGGGCAACGAAGGCGAGTTGGCGAAGATTTCCTGCATTAGAAGTGCCGTGGAGCTAGGATAGCTATAAGTGAGAATTTCTCACCTTTCAATTTAATTTTTCTAGTTATATATATACTAGGATGCAGACGGTGCTTAGTAGCACCCGACACAATCGTCCACAGACCATGGACTTGTTTGTTTGGTTGTTTGGTGATTGATTGCGGTATTGGTTTGAATGTGGTTTGTGGTGTGAAAAATCGAATCGATAAATTGGTTAGGATTAGACGTGCGCCGTTATAAGGCGAAGGAGTAAGGCTAGGTTAGACTCTTACTCCAAATTTTGTGGTTTGCATAACGAAAGTGAATTTGATTGATGTGTGAATGGCGTGGGCCTTCACTAGACCGGGGATAAGGCTAGGCCTTGTCCCATTTCTAGTATCGTGCCGTAATGCCGCCGAAATTTTCTAAAATAAGTTAGAAAAATAAAAATAGCATTTTATTTAAAGAATGAACTGAATAGAAATTCATATGTTAAAATAAAATGTGTTATCGTTAAAAATATAATTTTTAACGTGAATGTGAATAAATAGAATATTCATTTACAAACCAGACGGTTTGTTTATGTACACCTATTTGAATGACATTGATTGGGACGATAAATTTTACACATCGCCCAACTGCACGAATAAAATATGTGTTTGATTGTTTGAAACCCCACACGGGTGTTAGGATGAAATTTGAAGTTCACTCATCCTGATTGATTAAATATGTCGATCGATTGATTGACAGGCTGTTATAAGCGTTGAATATCTATATTTGATGCTTATACAGTGCAGTGCACTTTGGTTGATGGTTGATTATTTTCAATGCTATTATATACATGTGTTGTATGAAAATCCATATAATTAATTTTATATGGTAATTGATTGGGCCTCATTCCAGTTTTAAAATAGAAATATTTGAAATAGAAATATTCGAAATGGAATATTTGAAAATATCAATATATGAAGCCGTGTTGATTAGATTGACGCCATTTTGACGTGAACGATATTTATATCGACTTTATACGATTTCGAATTGAATTGAAAACGATTTCGAAATGAATTGAAAATAAAACGATTTCGAAATGAATTGAATTGAAAACGATTTCGAAATGAATTGAATTGAAAACGATTTCGAATTGAATTGAATTGAAAACGATTTCGAAATGAATTGAATTGAAAACGAATTGAAATGAATTCAAATTGAATTGAAATTTGAATTGAATAGAAATGAATTTTGAAACGAATTTATAAAGAAGAATTCAATTTTGATTTGAATTGAAAAGGAGGTTGAAATTGCTTTTGAAACGAATTTAAAACTATTTATATAATTCGTTTTAAATAGAAATCGACGAAGTATATATTATATATATTATATATATAATATAATGGCCTGAATAGAACGCGCCGCGCCGCGGCAGTTCGTGAATTTCGACCATTTATTTCAAACGGACATTGCGGGAGATCCGACCGTCGGATTCTCCTAAAACCGGAACCATTGGGTTCGTATCGAAAAGAGCTTTCTAATGAATATTAGAAATTTGAAATCTAACGGTTGGATTTGGAGATACGTCCAAATCAAATTCGAAAAAGGTCGCTGTAAGTGCAGTTCGATGGCCGTTGTTGGAAATCGACTGTACGGGCCTTGATAAAATTATTAAAAATAGTAATAATTTGTGTAAAATCATAAGAAATGATTTGTGAAAGTTTGGGATGAAAAACTCCATATTTGAAAAGATAAAAATAGATTTTTATCGAAATGAACTAGTTTTGAACTAGAATTATAATTCTATTTATTTTTAAATAAATAAATTGAATTCGAAAAGGGTTTTAAAAATAACCAAAATTTCCAATGATTGCATTGGAGTGGATTTGAATCGAAATTGTCTTCGGAATATTTCGGTGTTGGAATTCGTGATTATACAGGTGTTGTTATGGAAATTTGAAAGATATATATATATATCGTTATTTCCCATACGACATCTGTTAGTCGTAGAACTCGATATTGAATATAAGCCGATATATTTTCTATTCAGAGCCTTGTATTGAATATCGAATGTGATTTGGGTTTGTCGTGAATGGTGTCTTCACTAACACTGTTCTTGAACCCAGTTGAGAAAAGATTAAATCTTTTTATTTAGATTTAATGAAGTGTACCAATTAAATGATATTTAATTGGAATTGAATTGGTATTGATTTTTGGGTTTATCGTGAACAGTGTTTTAAATAACACTTGTTCTTTAACCCGATAATTAATCGAATGTGATTTGGGTTTGTCGTGAATGGTGTCTTCACTAACACTGTTCTTGAACCCAGTTGAGAAAAGATTAAATCTTTTTATTTAGATTTAATGAAGTGTACCAATTAAATGATATTTAATTGGAATTGAATTGGTATTGATTTTTGGGTTTATCGTGAACAGTGTTTTAAATAACACTTGTTCTTTAACCCGATAATTAATCGAATGTGATTTGGGTTTGTCGTGAATGGTGTCTTCACTAACACTGTTCTTGAACCCAGTTGAGAAAAGATTAAATCTTTTTATTTAGATTTAATGAAGTGTACCAATTAAATGATATTTAATTGGAATTAAATCGATATTGATTTTTGGGTTTATCGTGAACAGTGTTTTAAATAACACTCGTTCTTTAACCCGATAATTAATGAATGTGATTTTGGGTTTATCGTGAACCGTGTTTTAAATGACACTGATTCTTTAACCCAGATAATGATTAAAACTAAGTGGAGTTTTAATGAATCTTTAATTAGATTGAAAAGATCGAGAATGGAGTATCACCAGTTTTGCTCCAGGCGATAGTTAAATCTTTAATCAGATTTGAACGTGAAATTTAGAAACTAACTGTCGGTTAGCCAAGCAGAATGGTTTTCTGGATATTGATCTGATGTTGGTTTCGGCCTTCGGGGTTAATATTTGGGGAATTATTCTCTTGATTAATTTACGGTTAGTGACTAATGAATTGGAATGAGGCGTATGTTGTGTTTGTGTAACACTTATTTAAAATATACGCGAGTTATTCGGAAAGACCGGGTTTATCCCATTCTGAATAACTGATACGACGATAAGTCGAAGATGAAGACGATGGTCGAAGACCGGAGGTCTTCACGTCGTTTGGGTGATAACTGATGATCTTGATTGGGCTGTACACCCAAGAAGATGGAAACAGTTGGTGATCGTCCAGACGTACTTGGAGATCGATGGATATGCGGGGTACTAGGTGCCTCCGGTTTCGTTCAGACCCAGAACGGACTTGTAAATGGACTGTGTGTCTGACATCGGATTTCATTCTGTGTGACTGATATCGGTTGCATAGGATGGTTTGCCTGTGTGGCATGCTAAGATGCAAATGATCAAGACTTCTGTTGAAAAGCAAAGTCTTGTGGTGATGATCAAAGCACGGCCTTTGTGGCGTAGCTTTGTGTAACGTTTACCTCGCGTGTTTCGCACCAGGTATGAACCAAAAACGGGAGACGGACGTCAGGGGGGACATGCGTTTTCTTTCTAGCTAGAAGTGGCGTCAGTGGTTTTACACGCCCTGACGAGTTTGACTTATGTGGTTGTTGCTGTTGCGAGGCGCCTCGGATTGATCGGTCGTTCTCGAACCGATGGAGTCATTTAGTTGGCTCGCTTACGCCCCAAAGGGCGGAGAAACGTATTGTTCAGGCATTATAATCCACTTCGTGTGGACCGGCCCTGACGATCCAAGGTACGGTTGCGGCTGTGCCTGAGACTCGGGCTAGACAGTCTCGAATCGGTTGAGGACTATCTTTTGCCTCGGTTCATAGACGGAAATCCAATTTCCAAATACGTGACCTTTGCGGTTTTATTTGTAAACCTATATACGGCGACATGATATATGGTACCCATGCCGCCTATGATTGATACTTATGATTTGAAGTTGTTTTATACACTATGCACTTATAATAGTATCAAACAATCTGTTTTAAAACGTATCAAGCATTCTTTGGCTGTTATAAGGGAAAACCCTATCCTCGACTGCGTTACATTGTGTGATGGGACCTGGGTCTTATAACAGCTTCATTTTTCTTTATTTAGCATTGCGCTGTTTGTTTTACGCACTGGTATTCTTGGGAGGAAACCCGTTCCGTGTTATACGGCGTGGTCCCTTGATTTACCTAACTTTGAAAATAAAGATTTATAACTGTTTTAGTTCTCACACCAGTCACATGACTGACCTGGAGTTTATTGTTTTAACCTAAACTCTGGGTGCCCCTATTTTCCGCACGGGCAGCTAGTAGTTTTGGTTTTGCAGATTTATATTCACAGGATCCTGGTTTACAGCTGGAACGATATCCGGAAAGCTTTGTATCCGTATATCTCATTCTAGTTGTGTACTGTATTATTTTCCGCTGCGATGTATTTAAATGTAATTTAAATCTCTGATATTTCTGTGTAATATTCATTTATACTCTGTATATTCTTGTAATCTGATGCATTGTTGTTATATACAATGAAATGTTCTTCTGTATGCGTTCTGCTGTGGTTTGTTCTCGAACTATCCGACGCTTTCCTTTACGGGGAGGTTGCGGGTCTTTACAAGTCAATATTTGAACAACCCTAGTTTGAACCTGTATACGCATAATCAGAGTGCGCAGAGGAAGCGTGGTGGTATTTTAAATAAAACCGTTTTAAGGGATTTTCCGGCTAGTTGAGTAAGGAAAATTTTCTAAGCAAGATTTGACCTTTAAACAAGAATGAAAAAGAATTATATATATTTTGATATTTTAAAATGGATTTAGGAAAAAGGGTGTTATTCGATATATGAATATTAAATGGGTATAAATTTAACTTATAAATGAGTTAATATGAGATTTGAAACGATTAGAATCAAAATTTGAAATAGAAGGAGTATTTCGGAAATATAATTCTATTTTTCCTTGTCGCTGGGTTTTGCTCAACCCATTGTCATATTTTGATTATCACCTGAATTGTCGTGCTTGAAATTTAACTGTCCAGCTTTATTTCTGAATTTTTCCTTTTCCCTGTTCTGATAAAACCTTGGACAAGTGAACTAATTTGGATTTGAAATCAGTATTTTGAGTTATCTCTTAAATCTAAATTAAATTTGTATTGAGTACGATAGAATTTCTAATGCTGAATTTAACCAAGATGTTATTTTGCAAGATAATGAAAAATTTAGGGAAAATTTATTTGAGAATTTGGATTTAAATTTCTAAGTTGAGCACTTAGTCTTGTAATTGATAAAAAAATCATAAGTTCGTAAGAGTAAGTTAGGGTGATAATTTCCAAACTTCAAGATTTTTCTTAGGGTTATAGACCTCTAAACTACTAGACAATCTCTATTCTAGTTTCCCCTTAGTGGTAGTGGTAGCAGCTCTGAGTCTAACTCAGAAAATTTCGATTAAAAACAAGACCGGTGACGACCCTAGTAATTACTAGATCATAGAAGTTTCCTTAGACTCTACCTTTAGTGAGAATCAGACAGAGTACCCTGAGAATGATATGAGCTGTGATTCTGACCATTACATTTTTGATATGTTGAGATAGAAATGGGAATTTAAAAAAATTGGTTAAGGAGTTTAAATTTACTCGACTTCCTTTTCGAGGACGAAAAGTTTCTAAGGGGGGTGAATGTAACATCCCAAATATTTTACTAAGTTTGATTTGGATCTTTATTATATATTTTGGTTTTTCTGAATATAAATTTGATTTTTTTTATGAGGTTTGAATATAAATTATTATTTTGAAAAAGTATTTTGTTTTATTTAATATGACTCTATATAAGAAAGACTTATTTTTAAAAGTTATATTTATATTTATAGGATTATGAATATTAATGATTAATGATAATTTCTGATATTAATATAAGGATACGATTTTATTATATTTATAAGATTTTTATAATATTTTCTAGTTTTGATAATATTGTTTTGAAAAATAAAATTTTGTTAAGGAATAATTCATTTTAAAAGATTTCACAAGAAATGATTTTATTTTCTTTAATGATGTTTATAAATTTATTAAGCTTTCATTTTAAACCATTTTAGTATAAAATTTTGAGAAAGTGTTTATAAATATTTTTGAAATAATCAGAGAATTTAAAATATTATTTATTTAAATATGATAACCTATAATTTTGATAGTCAAAGATCTATAAATGTTGTATTTATAAGTATGACAAAATTTGGTTACATTCATGAGTGTTACAAAGGTATAACCAAAATAAATAAAATTCATTAAGGCTTAAGTAATGAGGTGTCCACTTACGTGGCACCATGCATGTACAAAGCTCTATGACTAAACCAGGTGTTTACTTAGTTGTTAAACATGCATGTATGGTTTCATGGAGAAGTGCCAAGTGCCCTTAGGTTAATGACTAAAATACCCTTGCATCATTAAGTGGACCAAAGACCCATTTTTCCTTCACACTTCACCATTTATCACTTCAGGGAAAATTCTTCACGGCATTCTTCTTTCCTCTTCTTGAAGTCCTCTGTTCATTCACTGTAAATGAAAATCCACATCTTCCTCCATTCAAAAATCCATAACTCGCCATCTACTTGTTTTTGGCCAAAACAATTCTTTCGAATGTTGTTCGAATCTCCATTTCAGATTTTTAGAAATCAACTAATCTGAATTTCATCAACCAACCTGAGAGAAAATCCAAATTTACAGTGAGATGAAATTTTTGCTTTGAAATTTCAAAAAATCAAAACTCAAAATCCGGGAAGAATGGATCGATGGCGTCAGCACCATTACGATCAGCAAGGAGCCTAGTATTTTTGGTGCAAGTTTCGAGCAATTCCGTGACGATGATTCGGAAAGCTGAAAATTAGGTTTAGGAATTGCCGGAGATGGAGGCGATGACGGTTGAATCGGAGGATGGCGTGGTAATCAGGACGGAGAAAGCTTCGATGTGGAGTTGTTTGGTGGATTTCGAAGGAGAAAAGTGTCGGTACTTTGAATGTGGCGTGCGTTTTCCTGTACAGGTGCATGGCGCGGATTTCAAAAGAGGGGCCGAGGTCATTGGCGAGTTGGTGCGTCGAGACGAGGAAGAGAAGAGAATGTTGTTGGTGCATTCGGATTTGAGTTCGGTCGAGAGGTTGGGTGTGCACGTTGCACAAGCTGTGCGTGATATTGGGTTCCAGGCGCGTGAGGATAAGAGGAGGAGAAGAAGAAGAGAGGGGTCACGGTTGGGCTTGGATGTTGTTGGGCTTGGGCCTCTATATTTGAGTATAATTTCCTTTTCCATTTCAAAGTTAAATCGTTAAACTTTGTAACTTCGTATCTAGTTCAATTCTTATTCGTTTAGCACACAGTTAGGTTTGTTAGAACCGTGTCGGAGACTAGAATCCAATAACATATGATTCTTACAACTTTGTCAAGTAAAATTTTAAAAATAAAATGAAATAAAAAGGCCCTTATATATATATATATATATATATATATATATATATCGAATACCGTTATTAATATAATTTCAATATAAAATCAGCAGAAAGATTATCTACTGCTGATGAGAATGGATTGGAGACAGTACGAGTAGCAGTGACGATATTCGTTGGTTTGTTCGTTCTGATATGAAGATGTTGGAGCTCGACTGGTGAGAACTCCTAGTTTAAATTATTTATTTAAATTAGTTAATTGTAATTAGCTGTGATTAATTATAATTTGTTGATGATGATTGTGTGATGGATGTTGATGGTTGAATGGTTGTTCATGAATTAGATAATACACTGAACACTAGTAAGTGTTATTGCCTGTAACGCTTGTGCACAGTTAAATGTTTGTTGTGATGAATGAATTCATATCCATCTGATCGTATGGTTCATTTGGATAAATATGATTGCATTGCATGATATTACACACACTGTGGTTGTGGAATGTATGGGTGATCGATTTAGAATCTCCTTCCTACATACGATATTATTTATTAAGTAATAATTAAATTATTAGTTTTGAATAAAATATCAACCTTTTAAATATTGAATTAGAGTTGGAAATAATTTGAATTAGGCATTGATTTGGTATAACTATTTATATATCCATTTGAAATTAGCTTTGATTTTTTTTTTATTTGAAATGAGATCTTTGGAATTTGAACATGGTTTATATATACGATTTTATTATTTAATTAATTAATAATATTTAAGTTTGAAATTCGATATCAAAACTGTTTGAAAAATGTAGATAATTACAAATTGATATGCGTAAAAATGAAGATTTTATTTTCAACTATTTATGAGTTATAAATCTTTAAATTTAAATTTGTTCCGGAAATTGATTTGAGTTATATACTCAACATTTATTTTATATATATGCGGTCGATTTTATTATTTATAACGAGTATCCATTAAGTATTGAAATGATTTAACAAATTGGGAGAAGAATATTAAATCATAATTGGAAATGAAATTTGAACGGTTAAAAAAAAAAAACGATATGCGTTTAACATGAGACAGTTTGGGAATAAGATTTGAATCATGTATTTAACATGATTTTTCACTGATATATATTGAGTTTGGAATGAATAGGATATACCACGATACGGCAATATGTGAATATCGTTAGACTTTAATGGATATTTTAACAGCAGTACTTTTGGTAACACTCCCAAAGTTGTTATTGGTTTTGGAATTTATAAGTGTGAACCCTTAATTGATTTATGAGAAAGATTTCGAAGATTATTAAAGTATTGGAAATATTTATATCGGATTTAAATAGTTCGTGTTATGTGCCTCACCCTGCTCTAGCGATTTCCAGATACTCCCTTGTTGTTGGTTTTGCTGACAACACAAGTACATCCTCCTCTTCTAAGGGGGGCTAATTTTGTTAGCACGTTAGAAGTTTAGGCTTTCTGGCTAACTCGTGTTTTGTTTTGTATTTTAGTAGCAGAAGCATGTTGCTCTCCTATTTTGTATTGTATGGTGTGTTGGTACTTCAGACAATTGTTGGTGTTTCTGTGCTTGTACATAATTCATTTTTTTTCCTCTCATCCTCTATCAGTAAAAAGTGGCATGACTCATTATAAAATACCAGCTTGCTATGTAAAAAAAACCAAAATATGAAGACTAGTAAAAATGCGTTAGAGAGGAATTTCATATTAATCTACAAAAAAGTAGTAGAAATATATAAATAGAAAAAACTTTGTTGAAAATAAATAAAAACTTAAAATTCATATGAGACTTTAGTGCAAACTTGAGATCTTAATATCTTGAATGAGATGAGTATCAAATAAGTTGTAAACAACATTTAATATGTCATTTCGCTAAATTTAGTCTTACTCAAGTTAAAAATACGGTCTCACATGAAACCTCGGATGAGATTAACGAGATTTGAAAGAATGAATGTACGTATACTAAAATTTGGACGCATAGGTAATTTAAATCCATTTCTAAATACTCAGACATCCCCAAATTACGTGCAACCCCAATTTCAACATGGCCTCATCTTGGGTTGTCAATTTCCTACACGACCCGAAACCCATACAGAAATTAGCAGGTTAACCCGACCCGTTTAGTTGGCAGGTCATTTTCGGATCAACGTGAATTTCACTTGTTTATAAACGGGTAGGTTTAAGGTTGACCCGCTAACCCAATTTTGACCCGCCAAACCCGATTATATGATTTATCTCTTCCACGCTGTTAGTCTTTTATACGTTGTTAGTGTTAACCTTTTATGTATGCAGTAATCAATATGCTCATATATTTTTCTTTAAGCTGTTATATTTTACTAATTTATTCTTGTATGTTGTTAATTATATTTTACTTATAATAACTGTATCTCTTTCATATTGTTAGTCTTTTAAGTATGTAGTATGCTCCTGTGTTCTTATGCATGGAGAATGATTTTTGAATATGGTGATTTCATGCTTTATATATGTGCTTCCTGTTGGTGATTTTGTAACTTGTTTCGTGTTGGTGATTTTGTATCTTGTTTCGTGTTGGCGATTTTGTAACTTGCTGCCTGTTGGTGATTATATGTTAGAATAATTGATAAATGGTATTTTTTAAATATCATATATCAATGGTAGAAGTTGTCATTGGTTATATATGTTATTATATATTACACATATGTAATATATATATTATTAATGATATATAATGTATTTATATAAATATTAATGGTAGAAGTTGTCATTGGTTATATATGTTATTGTATATTACACATATGTAATATATATAATCAATGACAAAAGAATAAATGCGGGTTATTTATGTAATGTATTTATGTAAATATTGATAGCCCTGATTGCCTACAAAAAAGTAATAAGAGTAATGAAACGCAAGGAGAAATTTGAAATCTTTCATGGTATCAGAGCAGGTTTCGAATATCTAAACTTGTGCTCTCCCATCCTCCTCACTTTCTTCTTTTTCTTTTTACATTTTTTTTTAAAAAAAATCACCACCAATGGCTGAATCCTCCAAATACCACTCTGCTCTAACCATTACTAATGTAAAATCCCTCATACCGATTACATTAGACAGTGAAAATGGCATGTATCATTCTTGGGCATCATTATTTACCGTTCTTGTTCAAGTTCACGACCTCTACCATCACATCGTACCACCAACCGAAAAAGACGCCCAGGTTGCCTATGAGGCTATCAAATCCGCAGACCCAGCCCTGTGGAAACGACTTGATGTTGTTGTCCTTCAATGGATATACAGTACAATCTCCTCCGACCTCCTTCATGCCATTCTTCTCCACGACGATACAGCTGTGGGTGCATGGAAACGACTTAAATCCATGTCCCAAGACGACAAAGCTTCAAGGGCAACTCATCTTGAAGAAGAACTTGCAACAATTGATTTTGAACCATTTAATTCAATTGACAAATTTTGCACCCACCTTAAATCATTGGCTGATAGATTGGCAGATGTACGTGCCCCGGTGACTAATAGCAGGCTTGTATTGCGTCTCACAGGAGCCTTACCAGAACATATGTTGGCACCATAGATTACATTAAAAACCAAGATCCCTTACCTCCCTTTGAGAGCTGTCGAACCCGCCACATGATGGCTGAACGAACAATTAAAAATCGATTGGCAAAAGAGAATGGTGGGACCATCAGCGGTAGTGCTGCGCTACTAGCTGAAACCCCTTCAAAACCAGAGAATTCAAACACCAACCCCATCCAAAGTTCCTAAAATAACAGATGAAGAAACAATAATAATGCCAAAACTAATGATAGGGGGAGAGGAAAGCAAATTGGTGCATCCAATCACATGCCAGGTCGGCAACTCGATCATCATCAATAGTTCCCACGCCCTCCACCAAGTTGGCAGCAATGGCAAAATCCATTTGGAACTTGGAACTCTTGGTATTCCAGTCCACCTCCTTGTCCATATCCTTCATCACCATGGCAACCGAGGCAAGTAAATCAAGCCCAACGTGCTACTAGGCAAGGAGTCCTTGGGTCTCGTGCATAGGTGTACAACACTATGGCTCCACCCATTAGATACACACCAACCGATATTGAAGCTTCCATGCATGCTCTATCATTCTCGCAACCCGATGGAAATTTTTATATGGATACCGGTGCCACATCTCACATGACAGCGGACCAAGGTATACTTTCTTCTTATTTCAATTCTAGCAATAATTATCGTAACATTGTTGTTGGCAATGGTCATCTAATTCCAATTGTTGGTTATGGTAGCACTACTTTAAGCTTACCATACCCTCCATTTATCCTAAAAAAATGTTTTACATGATCCCAAACTTTTTAAAAACCTGATATCTGTTCGCAAGTTCACCGTTGATAATATGGTTTCTGCTGAATTTGATCCGTTTGGATTTTATACTAATGATTTACAGACGGGGACCAAACTAATGAGATGTGACAGCACTGGGGATTTTCTATTATCTTTCTAATTGTTGTCTGATTTTTTGTCGTTTCCTTTTAGTTTCTTGGAATTGTTTGAGGAGCAGATAGTATGCTGCCCATCGTAGTTAAATCTGGAATTAAAAGATAATTGAATCATAAATTTTGATTCTTAGAACCTTTTTTATGACTCCAACTATAGATTTTTACTGCAGATATTTACTATCAACTGCTTTTGTGGTTTTGCTAGTATTTGTAAATGTTTGAAGTCAGTAGCTGATCGTTCCTTTTTTTAACATGTTATTTTCATGTCTTTGTTTTTGTAATTACTGCGTAATGTTAACGGCGCATATGATTATGGTAAATCAAAATAAAAAGAAAAAAAAAATCATGATTGCAAGAAAATACAATAGAAGGGAACGTCGACTGGAATGTGGATTAGGAATTGATACATGGATCATTTTGTGGTGTACTCATAACTACGTAGATCAGTATTGGGACTGCTGACATTAATTTTTCGCAGAAAATAAATTTATCTGAAACAGTCCTTTACCTTGTACTAATATATATGCAAGTGAAAAAATTAAACTACTTAAATAAGAGTGTGAAGTTCAATTACTTGCCAATAATTATTATATCTTAAATCATATAAGTAATGCATTTTGATTTTTGAATGAGTTTTCTTCGAAGAGTTCCCAAGTATATGAATGATTAGGCAAGTTAATTACTTTGTGTTTTATCCTCCTAAATCTAAAATGAATTCTTTCATCAATAATAAGATTTATATTTTTTGCATGGTGAGATATTTGGTGCAACTAACAGACTGCTTCAGCATGGCTTCATGTATTATTGAGTAGTTATATTGGCAAATCATATGTTTAAGTTTTTATTTTGTAGCCAATGTTGGTGTATGTGACACCCCAAAGAACCATAGTTTAGGTGGGTTACCAACTTGGAGTGCGCCGGAAAAACAGGATTAACATAAAGAAGAAAAGAAATACACTTTTTAAGTGGACGACTGCGTTTTTTTTCTTGTTTTTTTAAGCACAGTTCTACTAAAAATAGAATTACAAAATTTTTATATTAGACATACTAATAGGAGTTTTTCCTCAGTAGACATTACAAAACAATAAATTAGGCGATCGTTCAAAATACCCTCACCTTCCTTCCTCGGTTCCTCCTTTTTACCTTCTTCCTGTTTGGGCTCTTCCTTCTTCTCTGGATCCTTTGCAGGTCCTACTGATAGTATCTCTGCACGCCATAGTTTTGTAGTTTGCTTATTATTGTCACAGGGTCCACTGCTCCTACCACCGTTAGCTTTTGACATGTTAATCTCTATTGAGTCCATTCATGCGCTCATGTTCAAGAAATTCATATCAATTTCGTACATACATATGCCACTACAACAAAAACACTATATTACAACTTTAATTTTACAACTGTGCGAAAAACACAGTCGTAATAAATGTTTTTTTTACAACTGTGCAAAAAACACTGTTGTAATAACGGTTTTTTACAACTGTCGGCTCTCTAAAGTTGTAATAAACATATATATCACAACTTTTCATTTTATTAGTTGTAATAGATGCCTACTACAAACTTCATGTTTATAATATCTATATTTAATAACTAATTATATTAATATTTAATAATAATAATTAATAATAAACTTTTGGGAATCAATAATATTTATCAATTATTATTAAATAATTAATAAGTAATAAGTAGTAATTTATTTTTAATAGTTAATTTATGTTAACTACTTATTAATTAATAGTAACATAGGCTTTTAATTAGTATTACTCTCGATTATAATTAACTAAGTAGAAACAAGCAAAAGTTAATTTCTAATAGTAATAATTTCTATTTGAAAAATATTTAATTATCAATTACTAATAATTAATAAATAGAAATTAGTTATTGATAATTTGTATTGAATATTAAAATTAAAAACAACTATTAACTATTTGATATTTAACAATTGATAATATATGCATAATAATTAAGTTTCGACAACGGTAATAAAGTAACCTAAAATATTTAAAAAGTAATATTTAATACCTTTTAAAAAATCCAAGAAATCATATAAAATTTGACTTGTTAATTCTAGTCTTAGTACGTTTCTTATAAAACTGATGAGCATATGACCAGGTTAACACAAATTTGGCAGCATACAATGAAATTGGGGCGGCATACGATGAAATTGTGGCGGCATCTTATGAAAGTTTAGGCGGAAAGTGACAAAAATAATTGGCTCCAAACGCATAAAACTCTACAGATCCACATTTCCATGCTCAAAAATTGTATCTTGCAAAAATCTCCATGCTCAAAATTCACGCTGCAAATCCGGGATCAACTTTTCCCTTTCCTTCTCCGACTCATGCAACCTCTCCCAGATTCGAAAGTCTACAGATCCCAAATCTAAAGCCAAGCACAATCCTCAACAGCCGAAAATGTATGAAGTTTTAGCAAATCCAACTTCGACCAGCAAAAAGAATAATGCTAAATTAGTCTTACTTGCTAATCCAACATGCGCTTGGACCAGCAGCCCAGTTTCCATGCAAAGGTTAAGTGATTCTCATCTAAAATTCGTTCCTTAGTTTTTATTTTTTGATTTTCAAATTTTGCTTTATGATACCGTAGTGTTCATCTGATTTATATTTCAACGCAAGTAAGAAACTTGTCTGGCGTTGTGAAACTAAATAATTCTGCGATGTAGTGTGTTACTTAGGATTTTCCAAATATGCAGGTGAAGTGTTTGTTAAAATTACTGAACCAGATTTTAAGCTTGATGGTGAAATATACAATGACAGAAATTTTTGGCTTCTTTGAATGGAGAATAATGTTGTGCAAATTGGCAAATGTTGTCCGTTTGTTGATAAAATTATTCAATTCATGTTTTGTTCTTTTACTGGAATGTATTTATGGCTAACATAAAGGTTCTTTCAAAGTAATTTTTAACTTTTTTCCTTTTTCTTTTTCACGGGTTTTCAGCCAAGATGCAGACTATATCCAACAGTGTCTGCCATTTCTTTGTATTTTACTTTTTTTATGAACCATTCTTTCAGTCTAAAATAACAAGAACTATGCATTGAAATTGTGGTTCATGCTTCCTCAGTTTTACAGTTGGATCTTCTAAACAAATTCGACAAAAACTTTACAGTCATTCACGTATGTTTTATGAGCAAATTAGTTGTTCTTCGTACAAGCTCCGTAAACTATTTGACCTGCTTATTCAAAATAAATTAAAAATTCAGTTTTTATTTTATGATATCTTAAACTCAATTAAATCAACCTAACACTCGTCAGTACCTCTATTTTTAATGCGCCGTTGGTTAAACTTATGTTCAAAAGGCTAGCACTGAACAATTATATGAAATGTGCTTGAAATTATATGACAGATACAGAGTGCATACATCATAAGGTATGATTCAGTTTGACTTCAAAGCAAAGATTTGATATGGATATTTGAAGTAATATTCGATTCAGTTTGAACTTTATCCTGTTAACGAAGATTCAAGCAACACACATCATATATGTTTTGATGATTCATAGTTCTGCAGAGCTAAAAACGTTTGATAATTCCAAGTGGTGCACATATAAAAAGTTATTGCAAAAATAAACCAATGATATTAGGGAAGACAACTTTGATATTTTCTTGTTATTTTAGACTGAAAGAAGGGTTCATAAAAAGGCTAAGAAAGGTTCTTTCACAGTAATTTTTAACTTTTTTTTTCACGGCTCTAATTGTAATGAAACATCATTCATTCAGCACAACATTTTATTTTACCATATCCAAAGTCCATGAGCATATCACATGCTTTCATATTAAAAACTATTTTGAAGGCTGTCTAGTGCCGATTTCGTTGCTACTCTGGCCAAGTTCTAAAAATCGAGCAACACAATCATACTTCACATTATCATATCAGTTCATATTTATTTATATAAATATTAACATTGAATGCTGCATAGCTTCTGTTACATTTTATATCTTAGGTTACTTTATACTTTAATATACTTCATTCTTATTGCTTAATATGTTACTTCATACAGTTTAATTCAAGAACACCTGCAGCATTGCAAGAAAATCTCAAATTCATTGGAAGTCAACTCAAGAATGAAGACCATTGCAAGACCATTAGCACTGCGAGCAAATCTCAATTTCATTATGTTTGTATTAATCCTAGTGATGTATATTTATGAAAGATGACTTCAAGTCATTTGGATTTTGGAGTCTTGGATAATGGATTTTGTTGTAGTTGCTTTATGTATTTGAGATACTTGTATGATTTATAAAAAATTGATGAGAGTTCGAAAATTCTAATATATTGTTTTGGTTCATGTTTTAATTTTGTTTGATATCTTTAGTTTTATAGATAATATGATCTGAAATGAATTCTTTTATTAATAATATGTATATAATTTGATCATATATTACAACTTTAAATAATACTTTAAATAAAGTATACTACACAGTTATAAATAGTTGTAATAAAGTTTATTACAATGGTGGAAAACAGTTGTAAAATATACATTTCACAACGGTGTCGCAACGGTGCAAAAAAGTTGTAAAAGATTTTAGTCTATTACAACTTCTTAATAGACGACGGTGGCTCCACCATTGTAAAAAGTCTTTTACAACTCCAAAAAAATAAAAATAAAAACCCTTTCAAAACAAATCATTTTTATTCAAAACAAATCATTTTTATTTTTATCGGTTAAAGTTCGTTCATTAGAATCCAATCAGAATGCTCTCTACCAACTTCAAGCAGCTCAGTACAAATCATTTTTATTCAAAAATCCCTTTCAGAACAAAGCTATATTATTTTAATATACTTCAGAAAAACATTTTTCAACTTCCAGGATTTACATTCCAAATTCTGGTTTGAATTCAATTTTGATTCATCTCAATTGTATATCTTATTCATATACAAGTTCTATTTGGTTCTATATAACCATTTCATTTCTTATAATCTCATTTAATTACAATAATAACAACCAATACATCCATATATAAAAATTTCAAAAATTATTCTTTCTATATCAAAATAGAATTTTGGGTAAAATAATTTCATTCACCCACTTTAAAACAATATCGTGTTCAATCTTCTGTTCAAGTATTTACAAACTCTTATCGACGTCGTGGCGTTCCACAATTTGATCAGAATTCATAAACAGCTCAACAGACGAGCCAACACAATATAAAACAGTTTTTATATCAATTTACAAATACGCGCTCTCGTATATACACTCAACTCATTCTAGGGTACTACTGACCCTATCTCTAATGAGCACATCCCACACAAGCCTAGGTATTCGCTCAACCTAAGCTCTGATACCAACTGTAACGGCCCACAAATCTGTACTATCTGAGTTGACTAATAACACCACACATAAACATGGACGGTGTTTACCTTACTATAACCCAAAACACTTTGATACAAAAATCCAATGATATTATAATAGTGTCTAAATCAAAATAAATAGAATCTAGCGGAATGCTTGCATCTCACGTTCCACATACATAGTATAAAATCGAAAACCGTAGGGCGCTTACTGGAGATTGGATTTCCAACATGACAAGGTATGGAACCACCTCCCGATAGTGCATCTATAGAGAGGAATACACTGGGTTCAACAAGAACATCTTGCAATCCGGCCCACACATGACCGACCACTCATTTCGCTTGAGTGTATCGAATGTATATCAACAACGGTTGGGATCAGCAACCATTTCCCGCATGGGACAGCATCGAATAGAATAAGGAATTAAATGAATCTCTAGATAGGCGATTATACACCCTAATGGGAGCGACCCACATAGCCATGCTGCCTGCCCGATTTTTGTCATTTCCCGGTTGTTGAGGCCTGAGGCTTCGATTTCTTGCAATTCATTGATAGCACAATCACTTTGAATGCCACATTGTCAGATCCGTTAATCACTAATTGATTTGCACAAATATTCTGGATGTTATGCTAAGGGATAATCTGATTCGCAACGCTACTGCCAATACAGAGTGGTTCTCGGATAATAATCCAACCGGTCTCTCCATATTGACAACGATATTGGCAAACACTTCAATAGTCGGTTATTTAACTATCGAAGAAAAACAAACACCCATTCAAAACATCAAACAATCACCGGGCCTTTAAATTTATATTTCATTAATTAAAATTCTTCTCCACTTCCTTTATCAATATTTATTAACTAAATATTTTCAATTATCATCTTGGCCCCTTACCCATTTGGAAAACATTTCTATATCTCGCCTTCTTTTATTTTCTTCACTTAGAAAATATTTTCTATTTATAATTGGAGAACATTCCAATTATTTACTACTTGCTCGACTCATTTAATTCTACTCTTAGGAAATATTTATTTATTATATTCCCAGAATTCCACTTATTTGGCTAAAACGAATGTGGTGTAAAACATCGCTACAAACAACCCAAAATATTTCATTCAACTATCTTTTATTCAACCATTGATCTTCGAGACGGAATCTTGCTATTCATCGATTAAAAATGAAATCAATCGAGTTGGGGTAAAATTACCTCTCAGACCTTGACTGAAAGCATCCTTAACTTCAAAACAGACAAGACCATTATTCCTGAATAATCAACACCATACAACTCATTATTCATTTTTAAACGTATATATGTTTCTCTTTCTATTACTAGATTATCAATTTCCTTTTTCTTTTGGTTATAATATTCTATTTTAAATTCGTTTCCTTATCGAATTCAATATATATATTGATATATTGATTTCTAACTATCAAAATTTCTTAAAAATATTCTAACTCCTTAAATTTCCGGAAAATTCCGCCATAACCTCCTTTGTACCGGGAGCATCGGGATATTTCAAATAGCCTCTCATGGCCCTCACCAATCCAAAAGAAAAAGAAAAAGCCAAGCGGCTTGCCGATATGGCGCATAAAACCTCATATAGAATTTAAACGTGTACCTTTTTGTTGGACACTTAAATTAAAATCTTCGTATACTTCATCACATAACTATCTAACACGTGCTCACCTGTTTTCAATTCAACTCAATCCAATCGTTTGAATTCAGTTTTGCTCATTTATTCTTTAATTTGCTATTTTGCCTATTTCACTTCTTTGTTTGAACATAACATGTTCAAATAAAATATTTAACTTGCTCATAACCAAATTGAATTTTCAATTTCAATTTTAGTTTTTTTTTCGATTTCAAATATAAATTTTCAAATCGAACTCACTTATTCAAAGCCCAATATCTATTCAAAATATCATTAACTAATTGCTACTCAAATTAGTTAATTCTATTCAATAATCAAAAATATGATTTCTGTGTCAAAAATCAATTCATTACTCCACCTGAGTTCATATATAATCTACAACTCAAATCCGAAATTTCCTAAATAGAAATTTGGATTTCATTCACTTAAAATCCTTTTATAAAATTAAATAAACTGTTATGATTTTTAAATGGTTATGGCGCTGTTTTTCTGAAAATTTGATTTTTACATAACTCAAAATATATACGACGGAATTTAGATTTTTCTCCTCCATTAGAAAACTATTATCAAATCGGTCCTGACATTTCTTGTTTCAAAGAATTCCGACTTCAATTGAGTTCTGTATACTCAATTGAAGTTCGATATGCCAATTTACGAACTGCCACGCTGCGGCGAGCTCGTTTTAATTATATTTACAAATATAAACGTTTTAACTTCGTTTATAATAAATTTAACTCCATTCTAATTTATTTTTAATATATATCAAATCAAAATTTTCAATTCAACATAACATTTTCGATTATCTATAATTGTCAATTTCTCCTTACTCGGTAATATTTTTATTTATACTTCGATTTTCTATATTCAAATTCCATTTGAATTCTATTTGAATTCTATATTCAAATTACATTTGAATTTCTATATTCAAATTCTATTTCAAATCTCTTATTCCAATTCTATTTGAATTTCTCTTATTCAAATTCTATACACACATTTCGTTTAGATTTCTATATTCAATTTCTATTTGAAAATTCCATTTTTAAATTCCTACTTGAATCCTGTACTCAAATTCCAATTCAACTCTATTTGAATTCTACATTTAAACTCCATTTCACTTCTATTTGAATTCCTATATTTAACTCCATTTCACTTCTATTTGACTTCCTATATTTAACACCATTTCACTTCTATTTTCAAATTCTATATTTTAAATTTCATTTGAACTTTCTTTATTCAAATCCATTTGAATTCCTTTGAATTCAAATTCTATTTCAATTCCTTATATCCAAATTCTATTTCCATTTCTTATATTCAAATCCTATTATTTAAAATTCCATTTGAATTCTATATTCAAATTCTATAATTTAAATTCCATTTGAACTTCTATATTCGAATTCTATATTTGAATTTTCTTTGAATTTTCTATATTCAATTTAATGTTTTTTTAAGTAGATTCGAATTAATCAAATTCAAAAATCATAAATCCTTACGGATTTATTTTAGTTCAATTTATATTCTGACATCAGAATAAATTCCATCATTTATTTCTTTTAAACGATTCTCCCCATTTCTATTTTTAAATTCACATTTGAATTTAAATATTCAAATTATCCAAATGATAATTTTTTTCACTTTCTATTTACAAACCACATTTAAACAAGTCTCGCTTTCAAATAAAATATTTCTTCTTTGGAAAAATATATTTCCCTTCCCAAAGTCACACTTGTATTTCTATTTTCTGAATTATCCAATGATAATTCATTTCACTTCATTTATAAACTTCGTTTATAAATAAACTATTTATGAACTTCGTTTATAAAGGAACTACTTGTTTTATTTTTCAAAACAAGTTTATATTTCAAATCTATTTGAAAATTCAAATTCTATTTTAGAAAAATAGAATTCCCCTTTTAAATCCCAAATACCCCTTTCAGGGTATTTTTATAAATTAACACCTAGGCCCAGTGATATTTAAACACCAAACAACCAATTATTTATTTCAGGGTTTCTAACACATAATATATGACAGTATATATGCAAACAAATAAACAAACAGATAATATATTTTTGAGGAATCCAGTTGGATCCCTCCAACCTGTTTTTTCTGCATCCACAGACGTTAGCCAACATAGTAATACCCATCCTGCTTCGAGGTAGGATATCGCGGTATGAAGGTCATCCACTAATATATTTGTGGGGCGCATAGGGAAATCGTCCGCTATGAAACTGCGGGCATCCGCTAATGAGACTGCGGGAATCCAACCAATCATCAACCCAGTATATATATAATAATTAACCCTAAATAACTAATATATTTAAAGCAACCAGAAAAAATCCAAACAAGCAACAACAATTATTTTTAATGAATAAAAATAATTCTAAATAACAGGTGAGTGAGATTTACTCACCGTGATTTTGACTGCGCTAAATATCCACTGAAGCATATTTTATAAATTTCGTGGTGATTTCTCCATACGTTTGTTTTTTTCAATATAAAACAAAATATTTCAGTTATCAAATTGCTTAATTTAATTTAAATTAATTATTCATGTGTAAAGTAAATTCCAATTATATCCTTAACTGATTAGTCTATAGATTTTATTTTGAATCCGTTAATGAAAATATAAACAAATTCCTATACATGTATCAATTACCACAATATTTATTTGAAGGACTTACTAAACAAATTCCTTTAAATAGATTACTAATTTCATAGTATAATTTTCCATATAAGATGAAAATCGAAAATCAAGTATATACCTTAATCCAGGTAATAAATACTGCGCCTAATCCTTCCTGATTTCATCACAGTCTCCCAAACTGGAATGATTTCTCAACTCAGCCATGAATTCTCAATCCAGCGTTGACCTTCCACCTCTGGTCATCGCAACTCCCGAGCCTAATTACTCCGTCACCCCTTAACTATGGTATTTAACTCGATCACCGGAAAAACCATTATCGCAAGGCATATGGGTTGCCACAGTTTTAAATGTTCGAATCCCCTGAAGTTTGCAGCGACTTTATCTGTTTCTTCCTACAAAGATCTGATCCTGTCTCCTTCCTCAGAGAAGTTCATGACTCCATGCCTCACGCACTGTACAGGTGCGACAGTTTCTGAAACGGAATCCAACCACTAAAACCAATCGCGACTCCCAGTTTTCCAATTTCGCTGCCTTCCCTCTCATTTGCGCCTTTGCCATAGTCGAACACCTCAACTTCGACAACGGTTAACGTTGTTCAGCTATTCCCGAAATCAAAAATCCCCAATCTTGAACGCGATAACCCTAGCATTAAATTGAAACGCGTCAAGCCCTCCAGAAATCAAATCGCGAGTCCTTTGATGTCGGCTTCCGATTTTGATTATGAGGAGCGACTTTTTCTCCAGAAGGAAAGAATGGAAGAAAAATAAAAGAGAATGGGGGAGGTGGTCTTTCGCAATTTAAAGATGGAGAACCGTAATGTAGAAGGAATACTATAGGTTAAGTACAACGATATTAATTGCGATTTGATTTATATTTAATTTGATTCGACATAAAGTGATTTTTATTATTTTTAAATGGATATCGATTTGATTTCAAACCTATCCACAATCAAATATCTCTAGGTCCATTAATTTAAATTGCAAACCGTTATTTTAGCATATCGACCGTCATTCCAATATTTTAACGCTATTCTGAACTAAACAGAAACGATTATAAAATCTAATTCGAACGTAAATATAAAATAACCATATTAAATTGATATAACTTAAATTCAATACAAATAAATTGCTCTATAATAATTTATTATTATCGATTTATGTTCTAATAGGATTTATATAAATCATCTGAACTGTTTTGGTTCAATTATAACTCCGAATTGAATTATTTTCGTATTACGGTTATTATATATATATACGAAATAAATCGTATTTCGATTATTAAATAGATAATCGCAATATAAAATCGATTTATATTATCAACACAATATTAAACATTTAAAATAAATCGATTAAAAATCTGGTTCGTTACACCCAACTTGCTAGAATGATCCTGACAATCAATTGGCTCGTCGCTCTACAAATTCAATACGAGATGAAAATAATTAGCTACTCCATGAGAAATGAAAAATTAGTGAGTTCATTCATTAGAATTTTTGAAATACCTTCATTAAGTCTGGATTATTGCTTCTATGTTCATGTTCAAGATACAACACCCTTGTATCCACAGGACCCGGTGCCAACTCTACAAGAACAATGCATGTAGTGAACAAGTAGTGAACCGGATGCAAGACACTTGTGAACAAGTAGCGAACAAAATGTAGTGAACAAAATGTGAACAAGTAGCGAACAAAATGTAGTGAACAAAATGTGAACAAGTAGCGAACAAAATGTGAACAAGTAGAGAACAAAATGTGAACAAGTAGCGAACAAAATGTGAACAAGTAGTGAACAAAATGTGAACCAGATGCAAGACACTTGTGTTTAACGAACAAGTTTTAACAAATAGTGAACCGGATGCAACACGCTTGTGTCTAATGAACTAGTTTTAACAATTTATAAAAAAAATGTTTTTTTACTAAATCATATGAATTAGGAATTAGCTAGGATTTAACTCACCATATAACTAAACTACGAATTAGCTAGGTTTTCATTCACAAACAAGAAGTAAAATTATGAAGATCCTTCCATTGTTGAACAAGTAATGATCAGACCAAATATATTGTATGCAACACAAACAAAAAATAAAAAAGTATTGTTTAACAATCTACCTCTAACTTCATGAGATGATGAAGATCCTTCCATTATTGAGGTAATTTGATGTATTTTCCTATGAGAATTCGATTATTTGAAAGCTTAGAAATTTAGGTTTTTGGATTTTTTTAGTTTTTGGGGATTTTGGAGTAAAAGGGGGATTGGAAAAAGTGAGGAGTGAAGGGGTAAACCGGCTGAAGGTTGAAGCTGCATCATCTCGGCTTGGGCGCACCTGCCAAGTGCGCCCTCCTGAAATAACGAGGGCGCGCTTGGCAAGCGCGCCCTTACAAAATATCAAGGGCGCGCTTGACAAGCACGCCCTTGATAATTTACCAGGGCGCGCTTGCCAAGCGCGCCCTTACAAAATTTCAAGGGCGCGCTTCACAAGCGCGCCCTTGAGAATTGACCAGGGCGCACCTTGCAAGTGCACTCTTCCCAAGACTTGGTAGCATGGATCTGCTACCCTGCCTGAACAATTCAATTTGCAAACTTGAATTAAAGACAATCGAATACAATTCAAAATCTTGTAAAATACAAACATTCACTATTGAAATGCAAATCATTCATTCATTCACTGAATTGAAAGTACAAATCGTTCATTACATTACAAATTATTCAAACAAAATATCAGGACGTATCTCCAAATATTCTCTTACAAAATATCATTTGGACGGACATGTCAATATGTTGTGTCATTTTGACCACATTTGCTGCAAGTATTTTGTTTACTTCCTCCCATTTTATCCATCATACCTTTCTGTGGAGGCATTATGGTCGGACCATGATAGGCATCCCAATATCTACTATCGGGAATTGGATGGAAGCTTGGAGCATAACTTGCTTTATATCTTTCCACGGAAAACCACACTAAACAAAATTCGTAGTACGATATATTCTCTCCTTCAACGGTTTGAGCACAAGCGGCCATCACATGCAAGCATGGCAATATTTGCAATAGCGGAATGTTGTAAGTGCAAGTACACACATTATCATGTAAAGTCACGGTAAATGCTTTTCCAAATTGATCATTCACTTGCCATTCGTTTTGATTGAATCTAACAATTCCGCAACGTCGTGCTTGTTTTGCTCTTTTAGCTAAAAGAGTTTCAACTTTTGGAGTCATTTGCATTTCAAATCCTTCGGTGTCGGAACGACGTTTCATGAAATAGTCGTTTAAACGGTAAAACGTTCGTGCTACTAAAGACTTAACCGGCAAAGCACGAGCACCTCGTAGAACTCCATTAAAACTTTCGGATACATTTGTTGTCATCCTCATAAATCGTCCACCGTTATCCTTGCATAGAGCCCAATTTTTCTCCGCACCTCGTTAGCTCTTTTCAATCCAAACATGCGCGTCTGGGGAAATGGTTCTCAAGTGGCCTCTTAATTCTTTGTACTGCAACTCATCGGTAGCACTAGCACATGAATAGAATAAATCTACAAATTTTTTTTGAGTAAATCCGGCAACTTGAAAGTTTGCTTTGAGATGCCTAGCACAAAAGCAGTGATGGTGCTCTTGAAGCCAATTTTCTAATGCTCCCGGAATGCCTTTCATTCGATCGGATATAAAAGTCAAACATCTATTGCGAACACTATGTATGAGATAATACATGCATCTAAGAAACCATTCCCAATTATCTTTTGATTAGGAGTCTACAATTGCATATGCTAATGGAAATATACCATCATTTGCATCAACTCCAGTCGCGATTAGCAACGTACCTTGATATTTGCCGTATAGATGTGTGCCATCAATGCAAAGTAACAGTCGACAATGCGCAAAACCATCAATAGAAGGACCGAATGCCCAAAAAACACTTTTGAAACGAACTTTGTCATTTGTGACTCTTTCGTTTTCAATCTTATAAATAGTTCCCGGATTATGTTTCTTAATAGTAGCTAAATATTGTGGCAGCTCAGCATATGATGTTTCTCAATCTCCAAAAACTGTCTCAAGTGCTTTCTGCAATGCTCTATACGCCTTGAAGTAGCTTATTTTGATGAAAAAAGTTTCCGACATTAAAACTTGAATCGCAGAGGGAGTGGTATTCAAATCCGACTTCACAAACGGAAGTATTTTGTTAGCAACAAATCTACTTGTCGCTTACTTGTGATTAGAATTGATGACTGAATTAACACAAGAATGATTGCCTTCATATTTGCTAATTTTCCACCTTCCCGTCAATGATTTTTTTGGGACAATAGCACGTATTCTCCACTTGCAATTGTTATCGACATTACAAATTGCAGTGTATTCTTTTTTGCGGGATTTTACAGGTTTAAAAGAGACAGAATTCTTTATAGACCACTCACTAAGTTGTTGAATAAGCACTTTCTTGGTTTGAAACTGCATTCCCACGTGAAAGCCCGAATCAACACAATCTACAGTAAATGCGTCTTTAATAGGAGCTACATTTTGAATCAATGATGCGACCATAATTTGTGCACTACATATATCATCTGTCAAAGGCATCTCAAATTTCATTTGTCCATTGTTATCATCTTCATCTTCTTGCACCAACGATGCTTCATAATTTTTGTTTTCAATCACATTACCAATTCCAAACTCAACCGGATCATTGTTAGCTTCCATATTTTCCATCCATGCCATATCATTATCCATTGATGCAATTTGCATTCTATCAATACGTGGTGAGCTACAACCTACACCATCATTTGTTGGTCTAGAGCTTGGACCACCCGCATGCACCGTAAAACTATTTAAAAAAGGATAAGATCAAAAAACTATGAATTTTAACTACTCAAATGTAAAATTTACAAACTTACTTTGTATTCATGAATGGAGGAAATATTGGACTTGGATTGCTTTGATGAGCACAACTCAGAATAGTTCCAATATTTTGAGTAGAATGTTGGTTTAAATTAGTATCAACTGCCTCTTCATAATGTCTCAGCTGCTCTTTTATTACGAATAACTCAATAACTTTCATACTAGCCGAAAACATTGCATCGACATCATCATTTACACCAATAGCAGAAGATCCAAAATCCGTCACCCACTTGCTTACTAATCGTACATTGTACTTTTGTGAATCAATTTTTGTAACCCTATACACCGTTTCCTTTAATTCATGGTAGGAGCAAAAAAATTTGATCTTTGAACCTTTTTGTTTGCCACCAACATACACCGGCGTATTATTTTCTTTTAAGTTCAACTTCCCATCAAAATAGCAAATAATAGGAATAAAATCCGACATAGTCTACAATGAAAATTTTGGAAGGCATAAGGATACTTAATTGTTAAACAAATATTAGTAACATAAGAAAGCATAAAAAACTAAACCTAGGGTTTGAATGAAATTGAGAAACATAAGAATTTGAGATAGGGTTTGAGTTTAAACTAAATCAATACCTTCAAATTGATGTGCAATAGCTGATAGAAGTAACCCAATCAATAAACCTTGTTTGTTTTGATAATTTTGGTAGATTTTAGGGTTTTTTGGAGCTAGTGAAAGAATGGTACGAATTGGTACTTTTTTTCCCCGAAATAGTAAAAACTAGAATGACAGAGAGTAGCAGAGAATAACAGGAAACGGGTTGGGCTGGACAAAATTATAACGGGCGCACTTGACAAGTGGCCCAGATATAATTTTAACTGGCGCACCCGACAAGTGCGCCCGTTATAATTTTAACGGGCGCACTTGAGAAGTGCGCCCGTTCTAATTTTAAGGGGCGCACTTGTCAAGTGCGCCCCCGATTAGTTCTTTTATAATTTTTGCCACCTCATTGCTGAGGTGGCAAAAATTAGCCTATTTCTGCTAATACTTTTTAAACTGGCCTATTTGTGCTATATGTTTTAAAAATTAGCCTATTTTGAAAATTTGTCCTATATATAATTAATGACAAAAGAATAAATGCGGGTTATTTATGTAATGTATTTATGTAAATATTAATTGTAGAAGTTGTCATTGGTTATATATGTTATTATATATCACACATATGTAATATATATAATCAATAAGAAAAGAATAAATGCGGGTTATTTATGTGATGTATTTATGTAAATATTGATAGCCCTGAATGCCTACAAAAAGGCAATGAGAATAATGAAATGCAAGGAGAAATTTGAAATATTTCATTATATAATAGTTCTATTTGTTAGTGATTTGGTGCTTTTGCTGTTTATATTAGTGGGAAATATTTGTCAATTGGTCTAACGGGTAAACCCGACCCAACATGACCCGTTTGGTTAAGCGGGTTACACGGGTCGAGTCAATCCGTTTATAAACGGGTCGGGTTAGGGTTGAGAAAAAATAACTTGTTTAATAAACTGGTTGACTTGACCCATTTATAAATCAACCTGAACTCAACTTGACCCGACCCGACACGATCCATTAACAACCCTAGCCTCATCTATTAGCGTCAACATATTACTTTTCCCACCCGATTCTTTCTATAAATAAATTACATTCATTAACTACCATTCTCACCTCATATTCAACCAATTGTACCCCTATTATTCTAATCTTTCTAATTTATTGCCTAGTTTGTCACTACCTTTCCAAGTTAGCTTATTGAGTATATCTCTATTTTGATTAATTCCTAGTGTAAAATAAACTAGGTTGATTGGTTCTATTGTGAAACAAACCCGTTCTAATTGATGATATAGGTTTTGATTGATTTCTAGCATTACCTGCAGTAGGTATTGATAAATTACTAGTTTGGTCCATGCTAGGGGTTGTTTGATTCCAAGTTTATAACTTGTCAGGCTTGTATAAAATCATTGCTTGCATTATCCTAGATTTCAAGGAAGCCATAGATAAGTATTAACTTTTATTTTTTTTATTGATTACAGTCACCACCAAAATATTATTTTAAAATGAGAAACATACTCCATATATTGTCTCAAAATATAGTATTATAAATTAAAAGAATAACTAAGCAATTTGACAAATAATTTTTTTGATTAAATTTTTTGGTGTGAAGTAATTTTTTTTTAAAGCAAAAATGTGTGATCTTCTAAAAAGAAGAGAGAGAGAGAGCGCGCGCGTGCACACACACACACACACACACACACATATATATATATGTATATTTTTGAAGATAGGTAAACTTTTATTCACACACACACACTATATATATATATATATATATATATATATATATATAACACAAATGACAATATCTGCCAACATGCTTAGCAGGTAACCAATAATATACAACCAACTCAAACTATGACTATAAGTAAAGGAGATAGATGGATGAGCTCTGGAAAAACCACCGTCCATCATACTTCAAAATCGAGTTTTGGTAAGGCCACCACTTGATAATGAAGTATATCTACCCCTAAATACTACAATAGTCACTCCAGAAAAATAGAACAATATAATAAAAGACAAGACTCTCCAGTCTTGCTCCAAAAAGCCCCTCAACGTGAAACACTAGACCTGTATACTCTCCAGAACTTATCTCCAGTATGCCCCTCAACAAAAATCAATTTACCTATATCCTGAAATAAGACTAAACAAAACGTAAGCTAACAACACACACATATATATGTTTATATATATATATACACACACACATACATACATACATATATATATATATATATATGTGAACAAAATAACAACATAGTATAAAAAGAGACAACTTTAATACACACCAAATCATATGTCAATTACATATACGGATTCTATTTTAACTAAAATGTTTTGTGATTTTTATCAACAAGTTCATATTATTTCTATCCTTGACAAGAAGTCTTCTAAACGGATTCCTAATCGTCTTATAATGAGGGTTAACCATCCAATCTAAACAAAATTATACAATCTTAATAATTAATTTATCTACAGTATGAGAAGTAGAATGAGACATTCCCTAATTTCTATCAAACCAAATAAACCAACTAATGATAGAGTAAAGTATCAAGTACATATCTATGTTTAAAATTAAAATCAAATCTAAAAATATTCCAGTAAAAATCACAATTCACAAAATTATGAGAAAAATTATAAATAAAGATTCTTAATACCA
Source organism: Allium sativum (assembly GCA_030737875.1). Lineage (NCBI taxonomy): Eukaryota > Viridiplantae > Streptophyta > Magnoliopsida > Asparagales > Amaryllidaceae > Allium > Allium sativum. Next base: position 359,258,592 of record CM060921.1, on the reverse strand, counting down.
TATTTAAAATATAGAAATTTTAATACAAGAAAAAAAGGATCAACATTTTCATCAAAACAATTGCAAAAACAACATTTAGAATCAAAATTAATATTTTTCTTTCTTAATTGCTCTTCAATATTTAATTTCTTATGAATAATCGGCCGCATATGAAATTTTGGCTTTGGGCGGGGCATTTGCCTTCCAGATAAATTTAAATTTTAGAATTGTAATGCTTGTAAAATTTAAGAACTTATACATCGATCCAGAAGAGTACTTTAGACTCTTATCAAGGCCCCAATAAATACTATCACGACCATTATCGATATGATACAATGACAGCTTAACACGCAATAGGGCAAATTGCCTAAACACTAAACCATCTAAGATATTCTCAAATGTAAATTCCCATAGAGGGTTTAAACTCTCCCTATAAACTTCCTTAACCAAGGCATTTTTAAAGCAGCAAATCTCAAATAGTTTTTTAAATTCAATTTTAAGAGGCAATCTAGAATCCAAGAATCATGCCAGAAAAATGGATTATCACCCTAATGGACTATCAAATTAATACCTAAGTTAAAAAAGTTGAAATATTTCAAAGTTGAATTCCAAAAAGAAGATAGTCTATTAGTCCAAATATAATTAGTATCAAATATAACTTTATCCCCATCATAATAAAATTTAGACATAATTTGCTTCCAAATCGCAGACACTTCAGGATTTCTACATTTCCACAACCATTTAGCTAACAAAGACGAATTAAAATTATGTAAATTGATAAACCATAGACCCTCATCCTTCTTAAGTCTACAAACAAATTCCCAATTTATTAAACACTTGTATCCTCTACGAATGTTTTCCACATTCCAAAGAAAAATACGCCTAATTCTGTCAATTTTATTGATCACCTAATTTTGGATACGACGTATAGCCATCCAACTAGTAAGAATAGCAGAAAATACGAAGTTAATAAGAACTAATCTAACATCTCTAGATAAAAATCTATTATTCCAATCAGAGAGTCTATTATTTATTTTATCAATAATAATCATCCAATCATCATGTTTGAGTTTAGAAAGTTTAATTATAAAATCCAAATAATTAAAAGGAAAACCCATTATAGGATAATTCAAAGTATTAACAACTTGATTCTCTATCTTATCTAAATCATTTAGCACCATAATAGAACTTTTATCAAAATTTATTCTGAGACCCGAAAGCATCTCAAAACCATAAAGTATAAATTTCAAGGCAATAATATGTTTAGCTAAATGAGAGGAATATAGAAGAGTACTGTCAGCAAATTGAAGAATAGATAATTCATTACTAAAAAACCCATTACCAACAAAACCTAGAACTCCATTCCCCGCCACTCTCTTTATAATCTTGGTGAATACATCAACAGCAAGATTAAACAAAAGAAGCGATAAAGGATCACCTTGTCTAAGCCACATCTTAGACTGAATTTTATTACCTACAACTCCATTAACTACTATGTTAGAGCAACCAGATTTGAGCAATAATATGATCCAATTAACCCACCTCATACTAAATCCCTTAGCTAATAAAACGTCACAAATAAAATCTCAATCAACTGAATCAATGGCCTTTTCAAAATCAATTTTCATAATATAACACGAAAAATTATTCTTACAACACAGATTGATATATACTTGGACATCAGCTACACCATCCACTATGGTCCCACCTTTAATAAACGCGGTCTGAGAACAGTCAATAAGATCATTCATCATTAGACTAAGTCTATTAGCCAAAACCTTAGTAATAATTTTAGCTGAACAATTGATTAATGAAATAGGTCTAAATTCTTTTAATTTATTAGCCCCTAATTTCTTATGAGTAAGTTTTACATTAGCAAAATTAAGTCTACTGATGTAACACCCCACCTCCGCTAGGATCATTCACAAGGGGAATGCACTAGCTTTGGTGGAGCATTATCTAGGTAAACATACACAGAAATATTACAAGACATAACATATATAAAACAGCGGAAGAAAAACCAAATTTCATTTCTTTAAAATCTAGTAAGGTCTAAAGCCGTTTACATCAAAATGCCATTAAATTCCATTACATCGAAATCTGTCTTGCAATAGTAAAGAAGCATAAAACCACAGTCATAAATCATTCCCCAAGTAAAACAGTAAAGCAGCCATAGCCAAGAAAGGTCGAAGCCATATATGATGATCTTGAAGCAGAAAGAAGTCCAAACTAAATAGTAGTGCTTCCTCCCTGAGAACCTGGGGGGGAAATGGAAGAAAAAGAGGCGAAACAAAACGGGTCAGTCATACAGACTGGTAAGTCCTAGTGACTTTCAGCATAGAAACAAGTAAAAGTAACATGACATGTATAAACTGAAAGTAAACATAAGAATGATGACAAGATAGGCAAGTTAAACTAAGATAACAAGATAAACTACGGTAACAAGATAAACTAGGGTCACAAGGAAAACTAAGATAACAAGATAAGCTACGTATAGCATCGCATGTTTAACATTCTCTGCACCAAATGTACTAGTACCCCAACCTGTATCATCCTTTCCATGTATATGTACAGTCCCATGTCGTATATCGTATGGGTTTCATCACGCATTTCCATACTACTTCAATGTAGTGCCACCATTCTTGAAATCGTTTGGACTGCCACCCCTTGTTCTGGCTGGGTTTCCTTATAATAAACTATCGCGTGTTCAACTAGGATTTATGCCACCTAGGACCACTAGGGATTATGCTACCTATTGAGCGTTTTCTAGATTCGATTAGGGTTTATGCTACCTAGGACCACTAGGGATTATGCTACCTAACGAATTCCACGTAACGATCTATTAATCGATCGACTCCCTACAAGTCCTAGCTCGTTCATGTGTCTGTGTCATACGGCCCAATCACGAAGTGTAGTTACCTGTGCTAGGTCCACCCTAGGGTGTATCAAGACCTAGGGTGCCAACCACCGACACGAATCAAGCACGCACAGTGTAAACCTACTGCTGTCCAATGCCTGCTTTTTCTGCTCCGGAGTGTGTGCACGCCCGCACTCCGTTAGAACCTACACTGGCGCCCCCACACAGATGTCGTTCTGGTCGCTTACAATCAGCCCATTAATTGTGCCCCACCCTACCTAGTTCCAGGGTACCATGATACATCTAGTGGGTTATTGCTGAAAAGGACCGCGTAACTAGGGTTTCCGTCCAGCAGGTTAAGTGTTGTCATTTAAATTCGAGACTTAGCCTGTCTACGTGTCATGTCAAATTGGCTAAGTGTTGTCGTTCAACTTCATGACTTAGCCCTACGAATCATCTGTCAAGTTGGTTAAGTATATTCAAGCGGTTCATATCTAAACCCTACCAAATCATTGTGTTCAATTGGTTAAGTATATTCAAGCGGTTCATGAATTAACCCTATCAAATCATCTTGTTAAATTGGTTAAGTATATTCAAGCGGTTCAGGACTTAACCCTATCAAGTCATCGTGTCAAATTGGTTAAGTATATTCAAGCGGTTCAGGACTTAACCCTATCAAGTCATCGTGTCAAATAGGTTAAGTATATTCAAGCGGTTCAGGACTTAACCCTATCAAGTCATCGTGTCAAATAGGTTAAGTATATTCAAGCGGTTCATGACTTAACCCTATCAAGTAATCATGTAAAATTGGTTAAGTATATTCAAGCGGTACATGACTTAACCCTATCATGTGGCATTAATTCATTAGTGCACCCCAACCTCTCACATCAGACCTGTTGTTGTGGTCACTGGATATGCCGAGCGGTTCCGGGCAGATTTACACCACAACTCAGTCTGACCTCGGGTTTCAAGTGCGATATGACCAACTACCCACATTGGATCCAATTGTTTGCAGTAACTGGAATTGCCGGGCGGTTCCTGGCAGATTTACACTGCAAACTCAACCCAACCTCGAGTTGGCCATTTTCATGTTTATTTTAATGTCATGTCCATGTTCAAGTTTCATGTCAAGTTCGTGTTAAGTTTTCAAGGCAAGTTTCATATCGAGTCGATGTCAGGTTCGTGTCCATATCCAGGTTCAAGTTATAACAGCGTTCATGTTTCAAGTTTTGCCTTTTATCAGGTTCATAATTCATGTTCATAACCAATTCATGTTTTTCCTATTCTACCCAAATCGTATTCCCATCGCACGTAAACGTGAATCGTTCCATACTACAAATAAACCCAAACCTCAGAATAAAGGGAATAACATCAAAACTATGATAGGCAAAAGAGACGAGCATAAAGCGACAAAAGGGGTTACAAGACTAGCATGACATAACTTGAGATAATTGGTTACAACATCACTGGCATAAAGGATTTCAAATATAGAAAGATAAGACGTTAGTCATGGTAAACGCTGACATAAAAGAATAGGTATGCGAAAGCAAGCCAAATACAAGGATAATGGATCCAATGGTTTCGGTGTACATAATAGCGAATAAACGAAGCAAGTCACACCATCGGTATGAGATCAAACAAACTGCAAATTCGGTATACAACATGGGTTTCAATAAACTATAATAGTCCCAGGTAATTAATCCCAATAGTCATAGTCATGGTCATAGGTAAAAAAATCACATAATTAAGAACCCTAAGCGATTAATTACAATAGTCATGGTTAATTATCCAAAATAGTTCTAGGCAATAGTCATAGCCAACTAACAGTAATAGTTTCAAAGTCATGGTCATAGATAATGGCCTTATGTTCATAATCATAGGGAATAATTCTCATAGTCAAGAGTCATAGTTGGTTAGCCACAATTGTCCTTGTCATAGTCATAGGCAACAGTCTTACGTTCACCGTCATAGGCATAGGCTTAGTCTTATTAGTCATAGGCAGTCTTATGTTCACCGTCATAGTCATTGGCATAGTCATATTAGTCATAGGCAGTCTTATGTTCTCAGTCATAGTCCATGTCCATTAACAATAGTTTCAACGTCATAGGCATGTTAAGGTTATAGACACGAGAGAGTTTGATTTACAACATGAATAGGTCCAAAGCAATATTCACGAAAGTCAAGATCCAAGACGAACAAGAATAGATACGAATCAATTACCATACATAGATCCAATTTGTAACAACCCGTATTTTCAATAATCTGTTATAACATAAATCGAGGCAGAATTTAACTCTAAAGTCTGAATCAAGGGAAACGGGCTATGCCATTGCGTTCGTCTCGGAAAAATACACGAAATAGATCTGAGTTTTCGAAAATCGGAGTCCGTATGACCTGATTAAGGCCCAACGAAGTTTTCAGAAAATTTCTAAGTAAAAAACAGATTTCAAATTCAAGTTCTAACTTGGAAATTGGGCCAGTTTGGGCCAGGCGGGAAAATTCCCGCCAGAGCACCCAAGTCGGCAGCCCTGTCGACTTGGGAGTCGACTTGGTTGGACCCAAGTCGACAACCCTGTCGACTTGGCTGTCGACTTGGTCCAGCCGGGCTGTTTAGCCTGGTGCACCATTTAGAGATTGTGTTGAGCTTGGGGGCCAGATTCGGTTTTAAGGGCTGAGATTGGAACTAGGGTTTAATCCTATGGCCTAAAACACTTGCCTAATCTATAAATAAGACCCTAAGCTAGCCCTAAATCATCATTATTCATTCATACAACTAAACTATGGCAAAATCAATCCTCTCATGGCCTCCACTCTCTTCATACAATTCCTAAATAAATTTCTAAGTGATTTTCCATGCATACAAGTGTTTTCAAACTTGTATGAGCATCATTAGCTTGCATTCAAGTCAAGTTTCTATATTTGCATCATAAAGCAAGGGTTTTTATTGATATGGAGCTTGCATTTTGGGGTTTAATTGATTGCATAAAGGCTTTCTTATATTTGCTATACTCATTTGAGTCTTCATAAGCATTGTAAGCCCTATTCTACTTTCATACTTAAACTCTAAAGTTAAATGTATGATATGCAAGTTTATATGCAAGTTTACTATGCTATGATATGCAAGTTTATCATGTTGTAATATGCAAGTTTATATGCAAGTATGTCATGTTATGATATGCAAGTTTATATGCAAGTTTACTATGCTATGATATGTAAGTTCATCATGTCATGTTATGCAAGTTTACCATGTTATGCTATGCAAGTATGCCATGTTATGATATGCAAGTATGTTTTGCAAGTTTGGGATGATCATCTTGTTCATGTTATCATGTTATGCAAGCTTATCTTGAGTATGTGAACATAAAGCTTCAAGCTTTATGCTAAAGGTTGCATTTTGGCAACATGTAAGTTATCATATCTCTTATGATAACTTGCATGTGAGGCTAAATGCGAACTTATGGCCATTTCTACATGTCATTTAGCACCATGTATCACCAATTGCCAAGTTTGGTTTTATGCATGCTTTTGGGGCCTAAAAATGTAATATGCAAGGGTATGAACACATGAACATTTCATATGCCACCATGTTAAACTTGTGGCTTCAATACCTTTATGTCATGATTATGCCAAGTTCCCTCTTTCTATCCTTTATGCGCTATTGCGATATGTAAGCGATGGGATTGCGTTTGGGGTTGGGTAAACTTAAAAAGACATAAAAACATAAGCTTGGGAATTTACCTATTAAGTTAGGTCTACCCATTGGAAATTTACCTATTAAGTTAGGTCTACCCAATTGCTTGAAAATTTGTAACATGTTTTGGAAACATGATGGACATGACACTTAGAAAAGATAAGTGTGACCAACTCGAGGTTGGGTTGGGTTGAGTTTGCAGCGTAAACCTACCCGGAACCGACCGGCTTAACTAGTTGCTACAAACAATAGGACCCAATGTGAGAAGTTGGCCATGTTGTACCTTGAACCCGAGGTTAGACCAAGTTGTGGTGTAAAGCTACCCGGACCCGCCCAGCTTAACTAGTAACCACAACAAGGTCTAATGTGAGAGGTTAAGGCGCGTTAAAATTAATTAATGCCTCGTGATTTGGGTTAAGTCATGGTCCAGTTAATACTTAACCAATTTGGGCTTGGTAGATTAATCGGGGTTAAGTCGTGAACTCATCGTTACACTTAACCAAGCTAATCCGTGATTAGCAAGAGGGTTAAACCGTACTTAACCCACTAGAAAATCCTAGCAGTGGGGGTCCACTCCAGCAGTAATCCCAAGTTTGTATCATCATGACCCTAGGGACTAGGCTAGGGTGGGGGCACGATTACTAAACTAGAGGTAAGCGACCAAAGGCGACGGCAGAGTGGTACGCCGGTGTAGTTCCGGGCGGACTTATGGTCGTGCACATAGTCCGAAGCCGGGGAAAGCATGCACGGGTACCAGTAGATCGAGACTGTGCACGCATGTTTATGGTGTCCAGGGGTTGCCACCCTAGGGCTTGATACACCCGACGGGAGACCCGGCACAGTCTGACTACAATCATGTTTGGGCCGTATTGACACCAACACGTGACGAGTTAGGCTTAGGGAGCCGATCGACTAGACCGTTTGGTTGGACCTTGTATTAGGGTCATTTCATGTTATTGGGCCAAAGCTTGGGCCAAGGGATCAATACTTGCTTATTCCAGTCATGTTAGTTTGCTCGTACACCTGTGGTGCAAAACCTTAAACCTGATTATGCGATGACACCTTTATCTACCTTGTTAGTTAATCACCATGCTAGTATGTTGTTATCCTTATGATCATACCTGCTTCTCATGCCAGTTAACTTTATCAGTTTACATTGACTGTAGTAGGGCTTACTCAGTCTTTTTGACTGACCTGTTTTCTTTCGCCTCTTTTCTTCCGTTCCCCCCCCCAGGTTCTCAAGGAGGGAATATTGGAGCTTAGCTGGATTTCTGATCGCTTGCTTGAGGGATTTTAGCTCATGTACGGTCTTGACATGAAGCTAGCTATGGTTATCACTTATTTTGGGGATAGTACTTATGTATTTCAGTTTCTTAGTAATGTTGTTTTATCTAGACTTGTGTATTTGGAAAATTGACATTATGTTGTACCAGACTTGTTTTGAAATGGTTTGAAATCTTCCGATGTTTTACTTATCTTCTTTACTCTGTTTACATATATACATATGTTCTTGTTCTGCCTTGATATATCATTATGCATGTTTACCTGATTCAAACGCCCCTCCAAAGTCAGAGTGCTTGCAAGAGCCACCCTGGCGGAGGTGGGGTGTTACATTTGGTATCAGAGCATATGGTTTACGAGAAGGAACAAAAAGGTTTTAGAAAACTTTGGAAAACTATTTTCAAAACTAAGTATAAAGTATTTTCCAAAGAAAAGTCTAGTTTATTTTAAAGGCTATTCCCCAAAAAGCCATTAGCAAAATTCCCTCGTTTTTCTCCATTCTGAATCTGTCTTTTTCTTCGTATTCAGTATGGCCGATAACTTTGCTATTCCGGAGGGAGTGCACGTACCTGTTTGGTATAGGAGACTTTTGGAGGCTAGGGCGACCGAAGCCGGCCCCGCAGATGTCCCTCCTCCTCCTCCTCCAGTAGTTAATATTCCTCCTCCTGTCGCTAATGTTCCTCCTCCTCCTGTCGCTGAGGTTCCTCTTCCTCAGCATCCTCAAGCTGACTTCGCAAAGACTTGCAAAGATTTCAAAGCAATGGGTGGCAAGAATTTTCAAGGCACTGAGACTTTTGTAGAGGCCAGAAATTGGTTGAAAGAGACTGAGGATTTATTTGCTATCTTTGGGTTAGACAATCAGAGGAAGATCTTGTTGGCGGTTTGGCTTATGAAGGATGAAGCCGCTTATTGGTGGGAAGTCACCAATGGTACTAGGCCTGTTGAGACTTGGGCCGATTTCAGGGCAAGGTTCATGCTTAAGTTTCTATCTTCTGCTGAGGAGAATCCGCAAATGGAGAGGTTCATAACTTTGAAACAAGGAGATATGTCTGTCAAAGAATATGTGAACAAGTTCAATCAGTTAGCTCGTTTTGGCTTGGATATGGTAAATACTCCTCAGAAGAAGGCTCTTTGTTTTGCTAGAGGATTGAATGAGCCGTTGCAGGGATTGGCTATGTCACATATTCCCCATGGGGCCACGTTTGAGAGCTTGGTTGATATGGCGTTACTTCAGGGAGATGTCAAGAAAGAGGTCAAGATGAATGATACTCAAGCCAAGAAGACTGATTCCCAGTGGAAAGGAAATCAGGGAAATCCAAGTGGTCAGAGCAGTCAAGGCAATCAGAACAAGAACAAGAGTCAAGGCAACAAGGGGAACAACAACAAGGGCAATAACAACAAGGGCAAGAACAACAAGGGGAAGTGCCATTATTGCGGTTCAGTTGGGAATCTTATTAAGGATTGTAAGAAGAGGAAAAGGAAGAATGGTGAATGCTTTTTCTGCGGTGAGGCTGGACATTTTAGTAAGGATTGCCCGAGGAAGCAAGGGCAAGGCCAGGGTCAGACTCAGCGTGCTGGACCTTCAGGAGGGCAAGTTCATGCTCTCAATGTCGCTCCAGTTCCCGATCGAGGTAGTATTTCTGTTGAGAGCCTTGTATATATTTCTGATTTTCCAGTTCGTACCTTGTTTGATTCTGGTGCATCGCATAGCTTTATCTCATCTGATCTTGTTGATAGTTTGCACCTTAGTACTAGCTTGGTAGATGATCCCGTCTGTGTCTCAAATCCTATTGGGGGTTCCGCCCATTTGTCTATGATATGTGGGGATTTGAGGATCTCTATACTGAGTGTAGAGTTCTTGTGCAGTGCTTATGTTCTTGGTTTTAGGGGATACGGATTGATATTGGGCATGGATTGGCTGTCCAGATATGGAGCCATCCTTGATTGTGAGCATAGGGTTGTGAGGCTCGTGACTCGCCTCGGAAACACCCTAGAAATTTCTTGTAATCCGAGAGGTCCCGTCATGTTGTGCTATCTTGAATCACTCGACTCATCAATGGAAACTCTTCAGTCTGTGAGAGTGGTTCGAGAGTATCCGGATGTTTTCGATGAAGTTAGGGGGTTGCCCCCTAAGCGAGAGATTGATTTCCGCATTTATCTGGTGGATAATGCAAAGCCGGTTTCTTTTCCCGTTCGGCACATGGCTCCGCGTGAAAGGCGGGAGCTAAGTAAGCAAGTAAAGGAGTTGCTTGAAAAGAACTTCATTAGACGAAGCATATCTGAATGGGGAGCGCCTGTGGTATTTGCTACCAAGGCAGATGGTTCTCTCCGACTTTGTGTTGACTATCGAGAGTTGAATAAGCTGACTAAGAAGAACAGACACCCGTTACCGAGGATTGATGATCTCTTTGATCAGCTTGTCGGTGCCTCTGTTTTCTCTCAGCTTGATCTTGCTACTGGATTCCATCAGCTCAGGGTAGCTGAAGATAGTATAGACAAGACTGCGTTCAGAACGCCAGATGGATTCTTCGAATGGCTTGTCATGCCGTTCGGCTTGACTAATGCACCCGCATATTTCGTGGACTTGATGAGTAGGGTGTTCAGGGAGTTCTTGAACAAGTTTGTCGTGGTCTTCGTAGATGATATTCTGATCTTCTCTAAGGATGAGGAAGAGCACGCAAGGCATCTCGTGGAGGTGATGGATACGCTTAGAGCGCATCAGTTGAAGGCCAAGTTCTCCAAGTGTCACTTTTGGAGAAGGGAAGTTAGATTCCTTGGGCATATAGTATCTAAGCAAGGCTTAGCGGTGGATCCCGCTAAGGTAGTTGTAGTGCAGGATTGGAAGACTCCAAGGAATGCAACCGAAGTGAGAAGTTTTCTAGGTCTTGCGGGTTTTTACCGGAAGTTCATCAAGGACTTCGCAAAGATATCCGCTCCTCTCACTAAATTGACGAAGAAGAATTTAGTTTTTGCTTGGAGCATAGAATGCGAGCTTGCTTTTCAGAAGCTCAAGAGAGCTCTCACATCAGCACCTGCTCTAGCTTTGCCCGATGGAGGGAAGTTATTTACAGTATACACCGATGCATGTGGCACGGGGTTAGGAGCTGTTCTTATGCAAGAAGGAAGGGTGATATGCTTTGGCGGTAGACAACTCAAAGTGCATGAGAAGAATTATCCCACTCATGACTTAGAGTTGGCAGCAATAGTATATGCACTCAAGGCTTGGCGCCATTATCTTCTGGGAGAAAGATTTGAGCTTTATACCGATCACAAGTCATTGAAGTATCTCTTTTCTCAGAAGGATCTGAATCTGAGGCAACAAAGATGGATGGAATTCTTGGCGTCCTACGATTTTGAGATAGCTTATACCCTTGGCAAGGGGAATGTGGTAGCAGATGCATTGAGTAGAAGAAGGTTGGCCCTAAGTCCTTAGAGTATGTGGCAACCTTTGATTTCTATTTGGCGGTTGAGTCGATGACCGGTTCTTTAGCATCTCTGGAACTCAGACCTACCCTTCTTGATCAAGTTGGGGCTTCGCAGAGAGAAGACCCTCAGATAGTTGAGATTATGGATAAGCTGATTCGAGGAGAGGCGTCAAGTCATCTCGCTCGATATTCTATTGATGACAAGGGTTGGCTGAGGAGAGACGGAAGGTTATGTGTTCCAATGGTAGAAGATCTAGTAAGAAGAGTTCTTGAGGAAGCGCATCGCTCTAAGTTGACTATACATCCGGGCGAAGATAAGATGTATAAAGATATGAAGCGCATTTTCTTTTGGCCTGGGATGAAGAAGGATGTAGCAGAGTTTGTCTCTAGATGTATCATTTGCCAGCAAGTTAAGGCCGAGTCGAAGAAGCCCGGTGAGCTATTGCATCCTCTAGACGTTCCACTATGGAAGTGGGAGAGTATTTCCATGGATTTTATCGATGGGCTACCAAGGTCAAGGAAAGGGAATACGAGCATTTGGGTTATTGTGGATAGACTTACGAAGAGTGCTCATTTCATTCCGGTGAAGAGCAAAAGAATCGCACCTTGGCTAGCGTCTGTATATCTTCGTGAGATTGTGAGACTACATGGAGTCCCTTCTAGTATAGTCAGTGACCGTGACCCAATCTTTACAAGTCAATTCTGGAATAGCTTGCAAGAAGCTATGGGCACGAGGTTGAATCTAAGTACGGCTTATCACCCACAGACGGACGGTCAAACCGAAAGGGTGAATAGGGTACTCGAGGATCTGTTGAGGCTTTGTATTCTGGATTTTGGTGGTACTTGGGAAGACCATCTTCCTCTTGTTGAGTTTGCATATAATAACAGTTATCAGGCAAGCATAGGGATGGCACCATTTGAAGCTTTATATGGAAGGCCGTGCAAGTCGCCTACATATTGGTGGGAGACTACAGATGAGCTTATACTTGGGCCTGATATGATCAGAGATACATCCGAGAAGGTCGAGTTGATTCGAAGACGGATGAAAGCGGCCCAAGACCGACAGAAATCCTATGCTGATAAGCGGAGAACTGATTTGGAGTTTGATGTTGGGGATATGGTTTTCGTGAAGGTTTCTCCTTTGCGGAATGTGGTCCGATTTGGAGCCGTTGGGAAGTTAGCACCGAGGTTTGTTGGACCATTCCCTATTATAGAGAGGATCGGGCAGATGGCTTATAGAGTGAAGTTGCCCGAGAAGCTTGCCGGAGTACACGATGTTTTTCACGTCTCGCATCTCCGGAAGTGTTTACATGAATCAGCAGAGGTTGTTGAGCCAAGTGTTCTGAGAGATGTGGAAGTGGAGAAAGAGGCTACCTTGAGGAGAGCTCCGATTCGTATCTTGGGGACGGAGACCAAGAAGCTAAGGAATCGAGAGGTCAAGTTGGTGAAGGTTCAATGGGGTGAAGCCGAAGAAGACGCAACTTGGGAAACCGAGGAGAAGATGCGTGGGCTTTATCCATTCCTTTTTGAGGGTACACTCTCAATCTCTTTTCTTTGTTAGCATATCTTTCTCTTTGCTATCCATGTTTATCTAGTTTATCGTGTTAATCTTGTCATGAGAACCTTAGGTAGAAACCCTTTGGATGAAACATGTGTTTGAAACATGTTATGCTTGATGGTTGCAAGTGGTTGCAAGTGTTTGCAAGTGGTTTCTCGTGGATGCATTATACACGTTAGGCACTAGATCGGCTCACACACTCCTCATATTGCATATGTACGAGTGTTTATGCTTATTCATGGATGAAAATTTTTGTGTTATCACATGGATGTTGCATATGGATGTATGTTATGTGCACAGATATAGATGTTATACATTATGTTAGGAATTGCATACATATGGATTCATTTCACTAACATAATTTGCATTGATGATATTTGCATTAGATAAGTACATATACACACACCTTTGCATATGTTCATACAACATTTAGAATCTTGTAAGGACAATGATTGCTCGTGGATGATGTTTTGAGTAGATGGATGATTGGATGGTAGGATACGTTCTTCCTAACTTGAAGATTTCGGGGACGAAATCCTTTAAGGAGGGGAGAATGCAACAACCCGTATTTTCAATAATCTGTTATAACATAAATCGAGGCAGAATTTAACTCTAAAATCTGAATCAAGGGAAACGGGCTATGCCATTGCGTTCGTCTCGGAAAAATACGCAAAATAGAGTCCGAGTTTTCGAAAATCGGAGTCCGTATGACCCGATTAAGGCCCAACGAAGTTTTCAGAAAATTTCTAAGTAAAAAACAGATTTCAAATTCAAGTTCTAACTTGGAAATTGGGCCAGTTTGGGCCAGGCGGGAAAATTCCCCCCAGAGCACCCAAGTCGACAGCCCTGTCGACTTGGGAGTCGACTTGGTTGGACCCAAGTCGACAGCCCTGTCGACTTGGCTGTCGACTTGGTCCAGCCGGGCTGTTTAGCCTGGTGCACCATTTAGAGATTGTGTTGAGCTTGGGGGCCAGATTCGGTTTTAAGGGCTGAGATTGGAACTAGGGTTTAATCCTATGGCCTAAAACACTTGCCTAATCTATAAATAAGACCCTAAGCTAGCCCTAAATCATCATTATTCATTCATACAACTAAACTATGGCAAAATCAATCCTCTCATGGCCTCCACTCTCTTCATACAATTCCTAAATAAATTTCTAAGTGATTTTCCATGCATACAAGTGTTTTCAAACTTGTATTAGCATCATTAGCTTGCATTCAAGTCAAGTTTCTATATTTGCATCATAAAGCAAGGGTTTTTATTGATTTGGAGCTTGCATTTTGGGGTTTAATTGATTGCATAAGGGCTTTCTTATATTTGCTATACTCATTTGAGTCTTCATAAGCATTGTAAGCTCTATTCTACTTTCATACTTAAACTCTAAAGTTAAATGTATGATATGCAAGTTTACTATGCTATGATATGCAAGTTTATCATGTTGTAATATGCAAGTTTATATGCAAGTATGTCATGTTATGATATGCAAGTTTATATGCAAGTTTACTATGCTATGATATGCAAGTTCATCATGTCATGTTATGCAAGTTTACCATGTTATGCTATGCAAGTATGCCATGTTATGATATGCAAGTATGTTTTGCAAGTTTGGGATGATCATCTTGTTCATGTTATCATGTTATGCAAGCTTATCTTGAGTATGTGAACATAAAGCTTCAAGCTTTATGCTAAAGGTTGCATTTTGGCAACATGTAAGTTATCATATCTCTTATGATAACTTGCATGTGAGGCTAAATGCGAACTTATGGCCATTTCTACATGTCATTTAGCACCATGTATCACCAATATGCCAAGTTTGGTTTTATGCATGCTTTTGGGGCCTAAAAATGTAATATGCAAGGGTATGAACACATGAACATTTCATATGCCACCATGTTAAACTTGTGGCTTCAATACCTTTATGTCATGATTATGCCAAGTTCCCTCTTTCTATCCTTTATGCGCTATTGCGATATGTAAGCGATGGGATTGCGTTTGGGGTTGGGTAAACTTAAAAAGACATAAAAACATAAGCTTGGGAATTTACCTATTAAGTTAGGTCTACCCATTGGGAATTTACCTATTAAGTTAGGTCTACCCAATTGCTTGAAAATTTGTAACATGTTTTGGAAACATGATGGACATGACACTTAGAAAAGATAAGTGTGACCAACTCGAGGTTGGGTTGAGTTTGCAGCGTAAACCTACCCGGAACCGACCGGCTTAACTAGTTGCTACAAACAATAGGACCCAATGTGAGAAGTTGGCCATGTTGTACCTTGAACCCGAGGTTAGACCAAGTTGTGGTGTAAAGCTACCCGGACCCGCCCGACTTAACTAGTAACCACAACAAGGTCTAATGTGAGAGGTTAAGGCGCATTAAAATTAATTAATGCCTCGTGATTAGGGTTAAGTCATGGTCCAGTTAATAATTAACCAATTTGGGCTTGGTAGATTAATCGGGGTTAAGTCGTGAACTCATCGTTACACTTAACCAAGTTAATCCATGATTAGCAAGAGGGTTAAACCGTACTTAAACCACTAGAAAATCCTAGCAATGGGGGTCCACTCCAGCAGTAATCCCAAGTTTGTATCATCATGACCCTAGGGACTAGGCTAGGGTGGGGGCACGATTACTAAACTGGAGGTAAGCGACCAAAGGCGACGGCAGAGTGGTACGCCGGTGTAGTTCCGGGCGGACTTATAGTCGTGCACATAGTCCGAAGCCGGGGAAAGCATGCACGGGTACAAGTAGATCGAGACTGTGCACGCATGTTTATGGTGTCCAGGGGTTGCCACCCTAGGGCTTGATACACCCGACGGGAGACCCGGCACAGTCTGACTACAATCATGTTTGGGCCGTATTGACACCAACACGTGACGAGTTAGGCTTAGGGAGCCGATCGACTAGACCGTTTGGTTGGACCTTGTATTAGGGTCATTTCATGTTATTGGGCCAAAGCTTGGGCCAAGGGATCAATACTTGCTTATTCCAGTCATGTTAGTTTGCTAGTACACCTGTGGTGCAAAACCTTAAACCTGATTATGCGATGACACCTTTATCTACCTTGTTAGTTAATCACCATGCTAGTATGTTGTTATCCTTATGATCATACCTGCTTCTCATGCCAGTTAACTTTATCAGTTTACATTGACTGTAGTAGGGCTTACTCAGTCTTTTTGACTGACCTGTTTTCTTTCGCCTCTTTTCTTCCGTTCCCCCCCCCAGGTTCTCAGGGAGGGAATATTGGAGCTTAGCTGGATTTCTGATCGCTTGCTTGAGGGATTTTAGCTCATGTACGGTCTTGACATGAAGCTAGCTATGGTTATCACTTATTTTGGGGATAGTACTTATGTATTTCAGTTTCTTAGTAATGTTGTTTTATCTAGACTTGTGTATTTGGAAAATTGACATTATGTTGTACCAGACTTGTTTTGAAATGGTTTGAAATCTTCCGCTGTTTTACTTATCTTCTTTACTCTGTTTACATATATACATATGTTCTTGCTCTGCCTTGATATATCATTATGCATGTTTACCTGATTCAAATGCCCCTCCAAAGTCAGAGTGCTTGCAAGAGCCACCCTGGCGGAGGTGGGGTGTTACACAATTCCAATTTACAACATGGATATTAAGTTTACAGCTTTTATCTAAAAGTAACTTGAACTTACAGTGCGTGGATCGAGAATTAGAAAGCAGAATTTGATTGTTGAATCTCTATTTGATCGATCGTGTTCTAATTGAAATCCCCCAATTTGCAAATCCCTAAGCGTGGTCTTGATGGAGAAGGAGCAGTCCTTTTTCTTCCTTTTTATCTTATTATTTTGATTATCTTAGAAGCAGCATAAGGACAGAAAGAAACGGTGTGGAGAGAATGAGGCTAGGGGGTTGTTTATATAGGGTTAGGCAGACGAATCTGGTCATAAAACGAGTCTAAATACGTCAGGATGCATCTGGTTCAAGAAGTGGGTTCGGGAGGCAGGTCGACCTCCAGGTCGACACTATGGCCGACCTGGTCCCTGGGAGGTCGACACTATGGTCGACTCCCAGGTCGACCTGGCTTATGGGCGGGAGTTTTCCCGCCCTGCCTGCTGCGGGGTTTGAAAACTCCCGCCCTGCCTGCCGCGGGGTTTGAATTCGAATTTCAAATTCGAATTTCGAGCTGTTTTTTATTCTGAAAATTCTTGAAACTTCAGAGGGTCATATCTCCCTCATCGGACTCCGATTCTCGCAAACTCGGACTCGTTTCCAAGCAGAATTTCAAGACGAACGCAATGGCGCAACTCGTTTCCCTTGATTCTTGTTTTAAAAATTCATTCTGCCTTGATTTCTAGTTTCTACATGTTATAAAAATTCGGGTTGTTACATTCTCCCCTCCTTAAAGGATTTCGTCCCCGAAATCTTCAAGTTTTAGAAGAATGTGTCCTACCATCCAATCATCCATCTACTCAATCATCAATCACAGGCATTCATTGTCCTTAAGAGATTTCTAATGCGGTATGAACATATGCAGAAAGTGTGTGTATATGTTCCTTATCTAATGCAAATGATCAGGCCTGATTGGTCTTCTTAATGCAAAATATGTTTAGTGCAATAAGTCCAACATGTATGCAAATAGTACTAGTCACATAAACACTATATGTGTGCACAAACATCCATCCATATGCATCATCCATATGATAACACATCCAATTTTATCCATAAATAAGTATAAACTCTCATGCATATGCAATATGAAAATGTGTCTGAGCCGTTCTAGTGCCTAATATGTGTTATGCAACCACGAGCAATTACTTGCGACCACTTGCAACCACTTGCAACCATCAATCATAACATGTCTCAAACACATGTTTCACCCAATTGTTCCTACCTAAAGATATAGCCGAATGATAGAAGCAAGTAAAAACTTTGTGCCCATTCGGCAATGTCAAAGCTGGAAATCTATGTCACATATATACTGAATAGGAGAAGAATTCCCTAAGCACCAGCCCAAAACCAAAAAGTTTAGTCAACCCAACGGACACCATCAAGCCCCAACATGTATTACAACCAGATGAGTCATACTCCTTATGGGGTTTGCAACAGAAATAAGATTGAGAATAGGACCGAGAGGATATACATAAAAGATAGCATGCAAGTAAGCTCTACAAGAAAAGAGGGATCAAGGATATACTCTTATGATGCGCGTATCTAGTCTTCAATCTTCTAAGTCATATTTCCTTGATCTTAATTCCATTGTGCTTTGACCATCTTTAACTTCACAATTTCGTAGTTCCTTAATTCTTGTTCCCAGAATATGAGTTGGAACTCATTCCACTGTCGTCTCTCGTTCCACTTTCGCTTATTCTCTTTCTAGTATACCCGATTTAAACATAACTGCGTACTCATGGTTTCGTGCAAGCTCTCCAAAATTCACTAGTGAATCTTGGATCTCATTCACTTACTAGAAAGTATTCCACATAAATGAATTATCTCTTGAAAATAAACAAATGCCAACCATGTTGCCAAGTGTACTTACTAAGGTAATTTTCTATAACTCATGCATAAGCGAAATGAACCATCCGCCCTAGTGGCGAACACTACTCGAGCGGATCGATAAATGTATCAAGAGATTCTAGGTAACTAAGCATGGCAGAACCCTAAGGGTGACACTAGACTTCGAGGGCATTACTGGGGCAAGTCAAGAGTCTAACTACCCTCTTTTCATATTCGAGAATGGTATCATTTTTGGATAACCACTCCATCCCTAGAATCAACCCATTGCCCAAAAGCATAAGCATTACTTCTAAACTCAGCACTTAGCATAGACATACTCAAATCCAAACAAGTCATGAATAAATGAGCCGATTCCCCACAGGATTTGAGACAAAAATGGGATCCTCTACTACGCTAGTACTAAGGTTCAAAGACTCCAACTATTGAAGCAGAAAAGGATGCGATGTATAAAAAAAAAGTTCTAACGGGATGATAGAAAAGAAAAACTAAGCCTTTAACAGAAACGTTACCACCTCTCTTAGGTACGCTAGTAGTGAGAGCATACGATTTGCCCTCTCGACGATCTTGTTCTTTGCCCTTGTCCTTGTCCTATGATACTTAACTACATGTCCCTTTTTACCATACCAACGATGTCCTTTCTTGTCATGGGTTTTATTATTTTTTTACTTTGACCTCTTCCCTTTCACCTTTTCCTCCTTCGTGGATTACGCCTTATCAACAAGTTTCTCATCCTTAGGCTTGTGTTCTTTATCCTCGTTCTTACTATCCTTTGTTGACAAGTTTCTCGAAAGCTACTTCCTTCACACGGCAACCCTACAAAGCTTGAGATAAGATTAGTCGCAAGTAAAACTACCGCGGTTACAGATGGAGGTTGGACACTACTTTGCCCTCCGACATGTGTCGCATGCCTACAAACTATGGTGAAAAAGAAAGAGAGAAGAGACTCAAGGAGAGAATCAAAAGATAGTGCATATGGCTTTGGGGAATAGCCTTTAAATAAAACAAGATTTTTCTTGAAAAATGCTTCTTTGTAAACGGTTTTGAAAATAATTTCAGAAGGTTTTAAGAAAATTTTGCCCAGTCTGGTAACCTTCTGCTCTGATACCAAATGTAAAACCCCACCTCCGCTAGGATCATTCACAAGGGGAATGCACTAGCTTTGGTGGAGCTTTATCTAGGTAAACATACACAGAAATACTACAAGATAGAACATATATAAAACAACGGAAGAAGAACCAAATTTCATTTATTTAAAATCTAGTAAGGTCTAAAGCCTTTTACATTAAAATGCCATTAAATTCCTTTACATCGAAATCTGTCTTGCATTAGTAAAGAAGCATAAATCTACAGTCATAAATCATTCCCCAAGTAAAACAGTAAAGCAGCCATAGCCAAGAAAGGTCCAAGCCATATATGATGATCTTGAAGCAGAAAGAAGTCCAAACTAAATAGTAGTGCTTCCTCCCTGAGAACCTGGGGGGGGGGGGGAATGGAAGAAAAAGAGGCGAAACAAAACGGGTCAGTCATACAGACTGGTAAGTCCTAGTGACTTTCAGCATAGAAACAAGTAAAAGTAACATGACACGTATAAACTGAAAGTAAACATAAGAATGATGACAAGATAGGCAAGTTAAACTAAGATAACAAGATAAACTACGGTAACAAGATAAACTAGGGTCACAAGGAAAACTAAGGTAACAAGATAAGCTACGTATAGCATCGCATGTTTAACATTCTCTGCACCAAATGTACTAGTACCCCAACCTGTATCATCCTTTCCATGTATATGTACAGTCCCTTGCCATATATCGTACGGGTTTCATCACGCATTTCCATACTACTTCAACGTAGTGCCACCATTCTTGAAATCGTTTGGACTGCCACCCCTTGTTCTGGCTAGGTTTCCTTATCATAAACTATTACGTGTTCAACTAAGATTTATGCCACCCAGGACCACTAGGGATTATGCTACATATTGAGCGTTTTCTAGATTCGATTAGGGTTTATGCCACCTAGGACCACTAGGGATTATGCTACCTAACAAATTCCATGTAACGATCTATTAATCGATCGGCTCCCTACAAGTCCTAGCTCATTCATGTGTCTGTGTCATACAGCCCAATCACGAAGTGTAGTTACCTGTGCTAGGTCCACCCTAGGGTGTATCAAGCCCTAGGGTGCCAACCACCGACACGAATCAAGCACGCACAGTGTAAACCTACTGGTGCCTAATGCTTGCTTTTTCGGCTCCGGAGTGTGTGCAGGCCCGCACTCCGTTAGAACCTACACTGGCGCACCCACACAACCGTCGTTTTGGTTGCTTACAATCAGCCCAGTAATCGTGCCCCACCCTGCCTAGTTCCAGGGTATCATAATACATCTAGTGGGTAACTGCTGAAAAGGATCGCGTAACTAGGGTTTCCGTCCAGCAGGTTAAGTGTTGTCATTTAAGTTCGAGACTTAACCCGTCTACGTGTCATGTCAAATTGGCTAAGTGTTGTCGTTCAATTTCATGACTTAGCCCTACGAATCATCTGTCAAGTTGGTTAAGTATATTCAAGCGGTTCATGACTTAACCCTACCAAATCATTGTGTTCAATTGGTTAAGTATATTCAAGCGGTTCATGACGTAACCCTATCAAATCATCGTGTTAAATTGGTTAAGTATACTCAAGTGGTTCATGACGTAACCCTATCAAATCATCGTGTTAAATTGGTTAAGTATACTCAAGCGGTTCAGGACTTAACCCTATCAAGTCATCGTGTCAAATTGGTTAAGTATATTCAAGCGGTTCAGGACTTAACCCTATCAAGTCATCGTGTCAAATAGGTTAAGTATATTCAAGCGGTTCAGGACTTAACCTTATCAAGTCATCGTGTCAAATAGCTTAAGTATATTCAAGCGGTTCATGACTTAACCCTATCAAGTAATCGCGTCAAATTGGTTAACTATATTCAAGTGGTACATGACTTAACCCTATCATGTGGCATTAATTCATTAGTGCACCCCAACCTCTCACATCAGACCTGTTATTGTGGTCACTGGATATGCCGGGCGGTTCCGAGCAGATTTACACCACAACTCAGTATGACCTCAGGTTTCAAGTGCGATATGACTAACTACCCACATTGGATCCTATTGTTTGCAGTAACTGGATTTGCCGGGCGGTTCCGGGTAGATTTACACTGCAAACTCAACCCAAATTCGAGTTGGCCACTTTCATGTTTATTCTAATGTCATGTCCATGTTCAAGTTTCATGTCAAGTTTTCAAGGCAAGTTTCATATCGAGTCGATGTCAGGTTCGTGTCCATATCCAGGTTCAAGTTATAACAGTGTTCATGTTTCAAGTTTTGCCTTTTATCAGTTTCATAATTCATGTTCATAACCAATTCATGTTTTGCCTATTCTACCCAAATCGTATTCCCATCGCACGTAAACGTGAATCGATCCATACTACAAATAAACCAAAACCTCAGAATAAAGGGAAAAACATCAAAACTATGATAGGCAAAAGAGACGAGCATAAAGCGATAAAAGGGGTTACAAGACTAGCAAGACGTAACTTGAGATAATTGGTTACAACATCACTAGCATAAAGGATTTCAAATCTAGCAAGATAAGACGATAGTCATGGTAAATGCTGACATAAAAGAATAGGTACGTGAAGCAAGCCAAATACAAGGATAATGGATCCAATGGTTTCGGTGTACATAATAGCGAATAAACGAAGCAAGTCACACCATCGGTATGAGATCAAACAAACTGCAAATTCGGTATACAACATGGGTTTCAATAAACTATAATAGTCCCAGGTAATTAATCCCAATAGTCATAGTCATGGTCATAGGTAAAAAATCACATAATTAAGAACCCTAAGCGATTAATTACAATAGTCATGGTTAATTATCCAAAATAGTTCTAGGCAATAGTCATAGCCAACTAACAGTAATAGTTTCAAAGTCATGGTCATAGATAATGGCCTTATGTTCATAATCATAGGGAATAATTCTCATAGTCAAGAGTCATAGTTGGTTAGCCACAATTGTCCTTGTCATAGTCATAGGCAACAGTCTTACGTTCACCGTCATCGGCATAGGCTTAGTCTTATTAGTCATAGGCAGTCTTATGTTCACCGTCATAGTCATTGGCATAGTCATATTAGTCATAGGAAGTCTTATGTTCTCAGTCATAGTCCTTGTCCATTAACAATAGTTTCAACGTCATAGGCATGTTAAGGTTGTAGACACAGAGAGTTTGATTTACAACATGAATAGGTCCAAAGCAATATTCACGAAAGTCAAGATCCAAGACGAACAAGAATAGATACGAATCAATTACCATACATAGATCCAATTCCAATTTACAACATGGATATTAAGTTTACAGCTTTTATCTAAAAGTAACTTGAACTTACAGTGCGTGGATCGAGAATTAGAAAGCAGAATTTGATTGTTGAAACTCTATTTGATCGATCGTGTTCTAATTGAAATCCCCCAATTTGCAAATCCCTAAGCGTAGTCTTGATGGAGAAGGAGCAGTCCTTTTTCTTCCTTTTTATCTTATTATTTTGATTATCTTAGAAGCAACATAAGGACAGAAAGAAATGGTGTAGAGAGAATGAGGCTAGGGGGCTGTTTATATAGGGTTAGGCAGACGAATCTGGTTAGAAAACGAGTCTAAATACGTCAGGATGCATCTGGTTCAAGAAGTGGGTTCGGGAGGCAGGTCGACCCCCAGGTCGACACTATAGTTGACCTGGTCCCTGGGAGATCGACACTATGGTCGACCGCCAGGTCGACCTGGTCTATGGGCGGGAGTTTTCCTGCTCTGCCTGCTGTGGGGTTTGAATTCGAATTTTGAGCTGTTTTTGATTCTGAAAATTCCTGAAACTTCGGAGGGTCATATCTCCCTCATACGGACTCCGATTCTCGCAAACTCGGACTTGTTTCCAAGCAGAATTTCGAGACGAACGCAATGGCGCAACCCGTTTCCCTTGATTCTTGTTATAAACTTCTTCTCTCTAGTTTCTAGTGGTGAGGAGATTAACTAGATTATTACAGACAGTTGGGTTTTGGGAGGAGAGTTTGAATGGCTGAAGTCAGGCGCAGGTTGTTTAAATTATGGTTGGAACTAGAGTATTAAGGATGAAGGTGATTTCTAATGAATTCGGGTGATGGTTTGAGGTAGTTAGGAAGGATGGTTTAAGGCAATATTGTAGGTTTTGGCTGGTGGATTTGCAAAGAAGACGACGATAAATTGGTAGAAGTTTGGAGATCCTAAGACGGGGTTTTGTGTGTCGAAATGTCCTCAATTTGTATTTGAAAATGCACATGGAAGAGTGAGTTAATGAAAATGCTTGTGATAGAAAGTTGCATGAAAGAGAAAATCAGAAATGAAAATAGAAACAGAAATGTAGCAAAAGAACAAACTTTGTTTTATAGTTTTGAGTCAAGTTTGCAGCAAATTTTGTAGGAAAATATTCGTAAAGGCAAAGTTGTAGGCTATTCATTCAGAAGGATAAAGTTGTAGGATATTGGAAAATATTGGTAAATAGAAAATTTTGCAAGATTCGTCGATCTCAATTTCAAATCTAAGGAAAATTCATCCAAAAGGATAAAGCATTAAATTTTCTAAATGAGCCCTAATTATCGTGCACTGTTTCTTGTCTTCCAATTCGATCACTCTAATCTTTTATTTTTTGATTGCATTTTTGTGCATTGTTTCCTCTTTTTTCTTCCTACGCATTTGCATGCGTTGATCTATTCTTCATTCCCATTTTCCTACTCGATTTGCAAGATTCGTCGATCTCGATTTCATGTTGAATTTCATTATGCTCAAGTTTGAATTTTTACGCTTAAGTTTTTTCTTTTCTTTCATCAGCATTTTAATTCGTTTGAAAAATTATGACAAAGTTGAGTGGTTTGTGTTCGTTTTTTATAATTAATGGCCTCTTTGGGCACTAGCAGTAGGTTTGATATCCTTTTGTGTTATTGATGGAGAAATGTTACTTTTTATTTTTGGTTCGAATGATGTTTTGGTTTTGTTCAGTAGTTATTTATATGATTTACATTACATTCGATGAAATTGTATTGGTGTGTTTAGCTAAGTTTATTTCAGGTTCTGGGTATTGGTTTATGTTTTTTTAGTATCACCTTAAATTAAATGAAAAGTATAATTATTTTTTAATTATGGAATTGTAGTTGTTATATAGTTCATATGCTTGCATTCATCATAATTTTATGAATTGAACTGCTGATTTCTAATTAAACATTCCATGATCTTTAGTTATGTGTCATTTTTGTTTTAAAATTTTCATATCAGTTTTTAGGTATCATTTTTATATTCTGCAAGTATCAGTTTTATATCTGTAGGTATAGATTTTATTTATTTCAGGTATCATGTTTAACTAACTGTTTTACCAAATATTGTTAATTTTTTAATAATTATTTTGTAGTGGTGACAATACCCTTCTTTTTTTGTTTGTGTTCATTGACAATTCTTTTAGCACTCTATTGATAGTAGATATCTCATTCTATGATTGTAAGAACCAAATATGTCGTCACTGGTCTCAATTAACTCTTCTATCCATTGAGATTAGTTATGTACTTGAGAACAAAATTATTATTATTGATATTGATTCTGGACATTCAAACTATATTTGTTTTCAATTTCATATGAAGAGTTCTTTCTTTCATTTTACAGTTAAGATGAGGAATTCTAAATTAGAGAATACTGATGATGGTTCTATTTCCGTTTCATCTAATCTTTCAATTTATTTATCATCTACCTTGTCTTTATGTTTAAATATTGTTGTACGTAGCAAAAGTTATTTGAAATATATGATGAAAAGTGGATCTAAGTTACCCATTTCTGATTTTATTGGTTTTGTTTTGGAGGAGCGAATGATTTTATAGAATTTTTGATGGGAGGTAATTAGGGAGAAGAACAAACTTTGCAAAAAAGGCTTATGGACACTAAGTTTCGGTTTAAGGAAAAATTAGGTTGAAGAAAAATGCTAAATATAATTAGCATTATATTCAGTTTTTAATCTATAAAAAAATGGTAGTTGTAACTAGCATTATTGTTGAAATTGGTGGTACGCAAATCAAAATTTTGGGCAACAAATAATCTTACATATTTTGTGGAGAGATTTGTTGTTAGATTTTATGGAGAGATTTGGTGCTAGATTTGATGAAGAGATTTTGTGCTAAATTTTATGAAGAGATTTGGTGCTAGATTTTATGGAGAGATATTGGTTGCTATATTTGTGGACATTTATTACAAGGATATTTGGTGCTTAACCAAATAGTTTTATAACATATATGAAGATATTTTGGGAGCCAAGTTTTCTTGGGCATGAAGCCAAGTTTTTCTTGGGCATGAAGCAATTCTCACTATAAAAAGGGCTAGCTAATCTCTTCATTAGGTGTGGAAAATTTGCCATTATTCTTCATTGTCTTCCTCCTCAAATTTTTAGCCATTAGATATTCTCTACCTATTTCTCAATAAGGTTATTGGTTCAAGTTGTAATTTTTTGTAACGATAGTTGAGATCATTTGTAAACAATTTTATTAGTGAATCAATAAAGAGGGTGGTTGGATGGAATATCGTGTGCTCATATTTCCGATATCATTTGTGTTGTTTTTTTTTTTCAATCAAATTCATCTTCAAGTGATTAGGTGAAAAAGATCCTATTTTTCCGGCGTTTTGTCAAACTTCCGCTGCGCACAAAACCCTAACAGTATCACAACAATTTTTGCACAACAATTTGGTATCGGAGCCATATCATCGCATAGCTTGGAGTGTTTGTTGGGTTGAAGATTGGAGATGTCGGAGATGATGACGTTTTCAAAGATGGCTATTTTAAATGGGAAGAATTGGGGTATATGGAAGCCGAAGATGGAGGACATTCTATATCTCAATGATTTGCATGATCCCATTGATGGAGATGGGGTGAAGCCCTCGAATATGGATGAGGGAAAGTGGAAGAAAATGGACAAAAAGGCTATTGCGTTGATTCACCAATATTTGGATGATTCTGTATTCCACCATGTGGCTAGTTGTGAATCCGCGAAGGCGTTGTGGGACAAATTAGTATCTTTGTATGAGTCAAGGAGGCTACAAGTAAGGCTTTTCTGGTTCGAAAGTTGGTGCAACTTCGATTGGATAAGGAGAAGTCTATTGCAGAGCATTTGAACGAGTTTCAGGATGTCATCAATCAATTGGCAAATATGAAGGTCAATTTTGATGATGAGTTGCAGGCTCTTTTGTTGATGAGTTCTCTTTCGGAAAGTTGGAAGACTTTAGTTATTTCATTGAGTAATTCCAATGCTAATGGAACTATATCTTTAGAAACGGTTCGAAGCAGTCTTTTGAATGAGGAGCTAAGGAGAAAAGGGTCGGACTTGAAATCGGTTCAAACTGAGGCGATGGTAGCAAGGGACTCGGTGAAAGACACTACACCATAATGGCCAATTGGCAACTCTTATTTTTTTCAACTGCCAACACTTATATGTGTTGTAGACTACTGACACTTATATGTATTGCGGTAGCAAAAATGTGTCACCAAAAATGTGCCAACACTTTTATGTGTTATTATGCTTGGTCACCTCTTATTTTTTAAGGGCAAAAGGGTAAGTTGCCGAACATAACCCTAATCGGATGCCCAATGCTTACTCCTCAACACTTATTCCTCCAAAGCCACGTATCTTTCCCTTTTTTGGATCTATCGTCAAAACCTTATCTTTCAGTTTCTTCATCTGCAGCGGAAAAAAACCCTCCATCGACGATAAAATCATGAAATACACAAATCGAGGTTACAAGTTTGCGAGTGATTAAAGGAGGTTCGAATTCATTGAGGAGTGCGAGTGGGCTGCCGGCTATGGTGATTTTGGGGAACACAATTATCTTTGATTTGAGGTGAGGATACTCAGGCATTCGGGTGAGATTCGGCGATTAGGAGAGTCACGGTTTAGTTCAGATTTTGTATAATCATTATTATTATTTCAGATTTTGTATAATCATTATTATTAGTTTGATAAACGTAGGTTGTTCATGAAGGCAAAGTCTAGTTGCATTTCCATTGTTCTTGACAGTTGCTTTTCGAGAATGTAGCGGCACCTTGACCGCTGATTCTACCTTTGCCTTGGATGGTGAGACCGTCTATGTACTGGAAGTCAAGCCATTTTTTCATGTATTTGCCATATATAGGGACTAAATAACTAGGACAAATTGTGCTAAGGATGCATAATTGCTAGTTTTTCTTTCTAATATCATATAAATAACATGATGTTGTATTATGGTATTTACATAGGCCAACCTGAATTCTCTGATTCTAAACATTTGACTAATTGAATTTGTTGTTGATACTTTAAAGCATTTTGATAGCAATCGCTGCACAGCTTACTGCTCCGGCATAAACAAAAAACATCTACCTCCCTTGGTTATCAACATTCTCACCTTATAATCTTTAATTTGATTTCTCTTCCATCCCAGTGGCTGAGCCTATAAATGCATAACTACTAAATATACAATTAGAGCTTTCAGGTAGCTTCTTAATCTAGTTATGAGAAACATATATTGGATCAGTTGCATAACCAGCCTTGATAACCAGGTGCACCACTTGACTCTTATGCTTACCACTTCAATAGTTATCCACTGCTACTGAATATAACCAAAGAAATGGCTGCGGTCCAAGTGCTGACAGAAGGAATTGAGCAAACTGCAGCTCTTTGCAGGTGCATTCTTAATTCTCAGTCAAGTCCGCTAACTGGTTATGTGATGAAGTAATTACTCGAATCGATAATGGATTATCAATCTTGAAGCAGATGAATCCCAGGTACATGTATATGCGATAAATCAATTAGAATGTTTATGCATTTCATAATGATGCAATAATATCCATGTATTTTAATGTATGTATTCAATAATAGTTCTTTAAGTTATGTTAGAAAGTGAGAACTCAAATACGATAACAACTTGGCTGATAACAGTACGAAGAGGAATATGAACAAAAGTGGTTGTTGATTCACTATTTGATGATAATCATCGGTGGAGGAAATATGGGGAGAAATCGATTTAGAAATGAATACAGTTTAAATTATCTGGTGAGAATAATTTTACAAAAATTCTGCAATAGCAAAGTACTATTATATAGCATTCCTATACTCAAATATAAGGTTCTTAATGCTGATTTAACCGATATTTTTATATTGGTGTATGTGTATGATCTTGGGGAAACTTAATAATGGAACAAACCGATATTCCTATACTGTAATAAAAGAGGGGTCACTTCACTTGAGCTGTCTCTTGGTCCCAAGTTTTGAAATTTTGAAATGAAGAGTTTTCAGCATTATTGCCATATATATTAAACAATACACAACTACTCTGTCTTGTATTCATATTTCAATTTATTATAGTCACACTGATTGGCGGAAAGCGCCAATATCACACCATTTGGGTAACTAAACTTAACATCCACTTCAATAAGCACCCGCACATGATTAAATCTCAGCTTATTTGAAGTTTTATTATCCATTCGTATTCTTTCCTTTAGGATCTTCCATCTTGAGTCTACTCGATCAACTAAGCTTGCTTATCTTGGCATTCCATTCACAAAAGTAGAAAAAATAATCAGTAATCATATTCGTCTTCACATTCAAAGAAGGAAAAAAAAAACAGTAATCATATTCCAAAATTTTGAATATGATTACTATTTTTTTCCTTCTTTATATGTAATGAATCTCCATACTCCAAAATTTACTTTCACTATATTGGATTTTTTTTATAAATAAGTTTGATTTTCTTTGCTTGGATGATTATTTATGGATATTATAATTACGACAAATTTTCCATGGATTCACACATTTGCTACAGTTGTAAATTTTGATAACATAATAATACATTTGAATTCCTTTTTATCATCGCTTTCCATTAGTGAGTTAATGATCATTGACAAATATATCACTAAACGTCTTTAATAATCTATAGTTATTTAGAATAAATGTATGAGTTTTCCTACTATTTATTTGGTACATTCATTCATTTTGGATGTTTATGTGGCAAGTTTAATTTTCAGTTGAAATTTTATGTTAATTTTTTTGTTATTGAACACATACCTTCCTTTAGTTTGAAATAACATTAAAGCAATATTTGATTTTTAAGCACCCACATTATTTATTATGGATTTGTTCATTATTTCATCGACTCGGTAAAGTTGTCGCTGTGGTAGCAAAGCATTAAATTGGAACTGGATTTGCATTTCATCATGGTCTTTCATACGTACATAAGAATGAAATGCTAAGTTTTCGAATATGGATATGGCATGCTCTTTGCATGTAGATACGACACTCTTTGTAAATGGGAAAAGAGTTAATCCTGCAAGAGTATGTTCTTCATGCGTGCAAGGGGAAAGGCTTGGACATACGAAAATTAGATTGCACCGAGGTTAAAACATAAACCAAGTATACACATTTAACTATATTTTTATTAAATTTTTTTTCACATTACTGAATTTCATTAAAAAATCACATTTCTTTCCGAAAGCTAACTATCAAAATTCATTTTCTATCAAGAAAGTGCAAATTACTTTACACATTTTGTTTTGCAAAAGAAAGGACCTTAATCACATAATAAATTTTATGTGAATTATAATCAGAAAAGAAACATTTATCAGTTTGACTACATACATAAGATATATGTATGTGCATACTAATACTACATCTTATTTAGGCTTCAAAGGATGTTAATTAAATATATGTGAAATTGATCAATTTCCATTATGAAATGTTTTATTAAGACAGTAAAAAAGGCTACATATATTAAAGTTATAGCTGTAC
Organism: Allium sativum; assembly: GCA_030737875.1. NCBI lineage: Eukaryota > Viridiplantae > Streptophyta > Magnoliopsida > Asparagales > Amaryllidaceae > Allium > Allium sativum. The sequence goes on along the minus strand of CM060921.1, from coordinate 359,228,467 downwards.
ACTGTCATAAGCATTGGAATAAGTGGGTGGTTGAAAATTAATTATTTTACAAATAAAACTATGATAAAATTTCAATACTGTACTCATAATATGTTTAGCAACTTTAAAAATGCAGCAATTCATGTCAGTCGAAGCTCATATTTAAGCTAGAAAGAGTAGAATTAAGGTCTAAAAATTGAAAATGACGAGTAATAATTGAAGAATGAATCGACGATTAATATGGCATAGAATTGGTAACATAATTAAGTGACTAAGTGATTTTTAGAAAGTTTTTTTATCATAAGGTTTGTGGAGGAAAAGAACCAGCACAACATACCAATGAAGCCAATAACCAAGGAAGAGGTTGAGGCAATGAAGGCATGATTCAGAGAAATCGATGCTAGGCCTGCTATAAAGGTGGCTCAGGCAAAAGCTAGAAAGAAGAGGGCGACAATGAAGCAGCTTGAGAAGGTTCGCCAAAAGTCCAACAACACCATTGCCAGTCAAACGGACATATCGGAGATGTCGAAGAAGAAGAAGAAGAAGAAAGAGTTACTTGTGGCAATGAACGGAGTTCAGGCGAGGATAGGGAAAGTGAAGAAGTTGGTAGACCATCGTATGAAGAAGGATGCGGGGACCAAAGGGTCTGGAAAACCTAGGAAAAAGGGAAAAGCTGCCAAAGCGAAGGGGCAGAAAAGACGCTGGCCCTAAACAGGGAGGCAAGATGAATCATCTTGATTGAGAGTGTATCTATGAATTTGGCCGTTAAAGTTCTATTTTTTTGGTATGTATGCAACTTCTGAACAACATTTAATCTATTATATTGATGCACTAAATTGTCGATACTGCTGCTGTTGTAGTCATTTCACCTTCGTTTTGGTGTCTATATGGCTTCACCTCTGCAACAATGCTCTACTATGTTCATTTTCCATGAAACAATCAACTAGAAAACAAGGTATGTCATCTCGCTTTTTAATGTAAATACTATATAGTGTGAAAAGTTGCTTTGCCGTGACTTTTTTTTTGTTATGTAATGTAAAATGTTTCTCTAACATGAAATGCTTCTATGTTCAAATAACCATGAAACATTTGCAGACGACCTTCATGACAAAGGAAGATTATGGAAAGGAAGCACAATGGGCTATGGCGCAAAGAACACTACATGTTCTGCAACCCCCAGATGCCGCTAACATCTTCGCGGATAAAAATAGTTGCAAAGGGCTTTCGGAAATCGCAGAGCAAGCAAAGAAAAGGGATGAAGTATAAAGGTCCGTAAATAAAAAGAATTTTTTTTGTAGTTCATATTAATTTATTCACTTTAGAGCTTGATTTTTGCTATCTAATTTTTCTAAAAAATATTTTGGACAACTAATGATATATCCTTTTCTCCATACTGCATATTCAGATTTAAGTTGAAGGTGTGTAAACTAACCCCCCAACATTTGTTGCATCGTTGAAGGCCTTTGGATAATATAGCTTATCCTTCTTTTTTCCTTTAATATTCTAACATAATTGAAGATTTGGCAACTTTTACCTGCAATATTCGTTGGATTTTCCAATTACTGTTTTCTTTTGTGAATGTTGCTTATCTTGGCATTCCATTCACAAAAGAAGGAAAAAAAGCAGTGGTTTAAGGTATGTAACATAGCAATCAAAGCGCATCAACTGGAGTCAAATGTGAGAATGATTTTCCCCTTTGGAGCTGGATTGTAGACCAGAATATGTAGTTCTGTGGCTACCACACCTTTGTCAAAGGTAGACATACAGTTTTCCTTTATAGTACAATTTTTTCAGAGCGTAGATGCCATGTTCATTTGCATATGACATTTTCTTAATGATATATATGTACTTTCTCCCAAACATATTCATTTTTTTCATCCTATACGCACTACGCTAAACTGCAGAGGAAATCCATCAAGAGGTTAACTGAAAAAAATCAAGTTGAATAATTTTTTGATCAGGAATCTTGATTTTAGAAATGCAAACATAGTGGCTGTTGAAATTAATGATTCAAATATTAGTGGAGAAGGAAAGAAATTGATTGATTGTCAATCAATTAATTGGCTTGTTTATGGAAAGGGATAAGAGGAAGATTTTTTTTGGAAGAAAAATAATTAATAGGCCAATCAATCAATTGATGAAGAAAGGGAAAGAGATTGAGACCATAATTATGCCATCCATTTATGCTCCAATCAAATCAAGGAAGATATTTATTTTTCTTCATGTCCTAGAAACTTCTATTCTTTATCTCCAAGAAATCCCTATATAATTAGGGGTCATGTTATTGTATATATAAAAAAAGGAGTAATCCACCATTAGTCTTCTCTCTATTGTAATCTGTTGTACTCATTTCTTCACTGAGAAATAAAGGTTGTTGGGTCTCCGTGGACGTAGGCAAAGCCGAACCACGTTAAAAATTGGTGTGCTCTTTCCTCTATTTTTGTTCTCTTTATAAATTTGTGCCACTTGTTTTTATTTTTGGCGTTGTTGAAATTGTTGACAGACTAGATCATTGGGTTAATTCGTATTCCGCTGCCCAAATCTCTGATTTTGCACTACAGATTGGTATCGGAGCCAGTCGTCCTGTTCAAAGACTTTTTCAACCATGTCAAATTCCGCAAAGAATAACGGTGGTAGAAGCGCTACAAATTATGGAGTTGCTAGATTTGATGGAAAGGGGGATTTTGGCACATGGAAGATGAAGATGGAAGCGGTGTTGAAGAAAGAGAGGACATTTAAAGTTGTCTCAGATCCAGAGAAATTGAAGAAATTACCACCTGAAGAGTTAGAAGAATTGGAAGAGGATGCTCTTACTACCATCCAACTTAGCCTTTCTGACGAAGTACTTAGTGAGTTTTCTCATGTGAAAACTGCTAAGGAATTGTGGGATGCTCTTCAGAGAAAGTTCTACGACAAGTCTCTCACCAACCGCATCATCTTACAGCAACAACTTTATTCTTTCAAAATGAGGCCTGGAACAGATGTATTTGCTCATATAGATGCCCTCAACACACTTGTCATGAATCTTCGAGCAGCTGATGTAAAGATTGAGGATGAGGCGCAAGCTGTTATTCTTTTATGTTCTTTGCCTGCAGAGTATAACACTTTTGTTAACTCTATGATCTATGGGCGTTCGTCTATTTGCTTGGAGGATGTGAAGACAAATTTGCATAATGAGATGTTGAGAGGAAAGTTGGCAAGCATGAGCATGGAGAATGATTCTGAAAGCCTTGTTGCACAGAGAGGAAGAAGTCAAAGTAGACCCAAATATGGTGGAGACAGAGCTAAGTCCAGATCTCGGTCAAGAGGAGCTCGGAAGGGAGTTTGTCATTATTGCAGAAAACCTGGACATTATATTGCAAATTGCCCCAAGTTGGAGAATAAAAACAAAGCTGTTCCCCAGAAGGCTTCAGCATCTACGGCGGAGAGATCAGATTCAGATAATGATCCTGGCATTTTTACAGCCTCTGCCTCTCCTATGAAGAGCACTATGTGGATTATTGACTCGGGTGCATCCTATCACATGACACCGGATAGGCACGTTTTTTCCACTTATCGTCAGTTTGATGGAGGAGAGGTTCTCATGGGAAATAATGCTGCTTGTCGCATGATTGGTATTGGAACAGTAAAAATCAGGATGTTTGATGGTGTTGTTCGCACTTTATGTGTTGTCAGGCATGTGCCTGATTTAAGGCGTAGTTTGATCTCCATTGGAGCATTGTGCAATTTTGGCTTAAAGTGTGTAATAGAAAAAGATTCATTAAAAATTACAAATGGCTCATTGATAGTGATGAAAGGGGTAAAAGCTGGAAATCTGTATTTGCTGAAGGGTACAACTGCTGTTGTGGAGTCTGCTTCAGTTATTGATTCAGTTGATTCCGATTCTACCAGATTGTGGCATTTTCGTATGGGCCACATTGGAGAGCGCAGTTTAGAAGTATTGAGAAAGCGAGGCTTGATTGACGGTGTTCATCATTCAAAACTTGACTTTTGTGAAGGATGTGTACTTGGAAAGCAGACGAAGGTTTCTTTTGGCATTGCAGAGCATAAGTCTAAAGATGTTTTAGAGTATGTTCATACTGATGTTTGGGGCCCCGCACCATGCCTATCTTATGGAGGAGCCAGGTATTTCGTTTCATTTGTTGATGATTTTTCTAGAAAAGTATGGGTTTACTTTATGAAGTCCAAAGATGAAACTTTTGATAGGTTTCAAAGTTGGAAATCTCTTGTTGAGAAGCAGTCTGGAAAGAAAGTGAAGGTTCTTCGTTCAGATAATGGTGGTGAATTCACTTCTCAAAAATTCATCAAATTTTGTGAGTCCGAGGGAATCAAAAGACACTACACCACACCAGGAGACCCTCAGTCAAATGGGGTTGCAGAGAGAATGAATCGGACTTTGTTGGAAAGAACTCGTTACTTACGGCTGACTGCAGGATTAAATAAGAGATTTTGGGCAGAAGCATTATCTACGGCGGTTTTCCTTATCAACCGCACACCTTTTACCGCCATAGATATGAAGATTCCTGAAGAAGTATGGAAGGGAGGGCCTGTATCATATTCCTTTCTCAGAGTGTTTGGTTGTCCAGCTTATGTGCATGAGAGCAAAGGGAAGTTGGATCCAAGATCGCGCAAGTGTATTTTTCTTGGTTATAAGAAAGGAATTAAGGGTTATAGGATGTGGTGTCCTGCTACCCAGAAGATTGTTACTAGCAGGCATGTTACATTTGATGAGAAGGCTATGTTGAAGGTGGAGCCTTCTTCTTCAGTTAATGATGATGTTGAGAGGACAAATTCAGAATACCAAACACAAGGCAGATCATCAGACTTTCATACAAGTAAAAATGGTGATTCAGATGACACCGTGGTTGATAGGGAAGAGATAGAAGATCAATCTCAAGGTGGAGCTCAAATTCAAACTCGACCAACGAGAGAGAAGAAAAGACCTACATGGCTTGATGATTTTGTGGGATTAAGCATTGAAGATATTGACTTTGATGACATGGCAGCTTATGCATTAAGCATATTTCATGATGAACCAAGAGACTACAAAGATGCCATTAGTTCAGTTGATAGCTCCAATTGGCTAGTAGCAATGGAGGAGGAGATTGAGTCTTTGCACAAAAATCACACTTGGGATTTAGTGCCACTTCCTTCCGGCAAGAGAGCAATTGGATGTAAATGGATCTATAAGGTGAAAGATGGCGGCAATGGTGACTTGAGGTACAAAGCAAGATTAGTGGCGAAGGGTTATGTTCAGAAGAAAGATGTGGAGTTTCATGATATTTTTTCTCCAGTCGTTAGACATACTTCCATTCGCATTCTTTTGGCATTGGTTGCTCACTTTGACATGGAGTTGGAACAACTAGATGTCAAGACAGCATTCTTGCATGGTGATCTTGAGGAGGACATTTATCTACAGCAGCCAGAAGGGTTCATTGATAGCAGCAGGCCAGGTCATGTTTGTAAACTTAACAAATCTCTTTATGGCTTAAAACAGTCTCCTAGACAGTGGTATAAGAAATTTGATAAGTTTATGATCTCACATGGTTACTCTAGAAGCTTTAAGGACCAATGTGTCTATTTTAAAAATTGTAATGATGATATCATCTATTTGTTACTTTATGTTGATGATATGTTGATAGCTTCTAAGAGTATGTCAAAAATTTCGGAGTTGAAAATGGAGCTCAGTAAGGAATTTGAGATGAAAGATTTGGGAAATGCATAAAGAATTTTGGGGATGAATATTCAGAGGGATAGAAAGCAAAGAGTTTTGAGGCTCACTCAAACTCAATACATCGAGAAAGTCCTATCTCGATTCGGTATGGAGAATGCTAAACCGGTGGCTACTCCATTAGGCTCTCAATTCAAGCTATCCAAAGATATGTGTACCACATCGGATGAAGACAAAAGGGATATGTGTAATATTCCTTATTCTAGTGCGGTTGGAAGCCTTATGTATGCTATGGTATGCACAAGGCCTGATTTAGCTCATGCAGTTGGTGTTGTTAGTCGATATATGTCTAACCCAGGTAAAGAGCATTGGCAAGCAGTGAAGTGGATACTCAGATATCTTCGTGGCACTTCTTCAGTTGGCTTGTTATATGGTGGAGTAGATGGAGACATCTCTCTTAGAGGATATTGTGATTCAGATTATGCTGGGGATAGAGATGGACGGAAGTCGGTGTCGGGCTAAGTTTTTACACTTGGCATAGGCCCGATTTCGGGGAGATCAAAGTTGCAGTCAATCGTAGCTTTGTCGTCTACTGAAGCAGAGTTAATGTCGATTGTGGAAGCAACAAAGGAAGGATTGTACTTACTTCAGTTGTTGGATGATCTTTCAATGGAGCAGCGGACAGTGGAGCTATTTTCAGATAGTCAGAGTGCGATTCATCTTGTTGAGAATCAGGCTTATAGTTCACGGACGAAGCACATTGATGTTAGAGGCTTCTTTCTTATGCTTGAGGAAGAACGAAGCAAGATCAAATTATTGAAGGTGGGTACTTCAGATAATCCTTCAGATATGATGACCAAGTCACTTCCAAAGGACAAGTTTGAGCATTGCTCAAACTTGATCAGTTTGCTTCCTGTTACTTGAGCGCCATGGGGCGCTGGGCCCAACAACTTCTATGTTGATTGTTGAAGATGAGTTAATGAAGAAAGATTGCCATATTTGAATCAAGGTGGAGTGTTGAAATTAATGATTCAAATATTAGTGGAGAAGGAAAGAAATTGATTGATTGTCAATCAATTAATTGGCTTGTTTATGGAAAGGGATAAGAGGAAGATTTTTTTTGGAAGAAAAATAATTAATAGGCCAATCAATCAATTGATGAAGAAAGGGAAAGAGATTGAGACCATAATTATGCCATCCATTTATGCTCCAATCAAATCAAGGAAGATATTTATTTTTCTTCATGTCCTAGAAACTTCTATTCTTTATCTCCAAGAAATCCCTATATAATTAGGGGTCATGTTATTGTATGAAAAAAAAGAGTAATCCACCATTAGTCTTCTCTCTATTGTAATCTGTTGTACTCATTTCTTCACTGAGAAATAAAGGTTGTTGGGTCTCCGTGGACGTAGGCAAAGCCGAACCACGTTAAAAATTGGTGTGCTGTTTCCTCTATTTTTGTTCTCTCTATAAATTTGTGCCACTTGTTTTTATTTTTGGCGTTGTTGAAATTGTTGACAGACTAGATCATTGGGTTAATTCGTATTCCGCTGCCCAAATCTCTGATTTTGCACTACAGTGGCCAAAATAATTTAAGCACCTATAGGAGTAACTGGAAATGATAAATCTTTTGTACATAGATGTGTTAGATGTTTTGATAATGCTAACTGAAGTTTTGTATTAAACATGTAAAACTGTTGAAGTGGTCTAAATAAAGAGAATTTTAAAAAAAACTTGTACTTTGAAATTGAAATTGAACTACTTCCCAATTAGCAGTATCCATGGAAAATGGAAATACTAATAAATGTAGACATCTGAGCATCAAACAACTGCAATTGAAATTGTACAAAAATAGTAAAACAGAAAGATTTGCGATTTGAATAACGAAGTAATAGAGGATACCAGTATCTTAAATGAATCAAATCCAACAACAACGTCATAGTATCACCAAGTAATTAACCAGTCGAAGCACAACAGATAATTGAATAAAATAAATGGAAGAAAAGAATGGAAAATTACAATTGACTATTGATCGAATTTTCCATTATGAGATGGCACGAAGTCGCCTACTGAGAAGGAGAAAGCAAGCCCATCGATATACTTGCCAGTTTTCTGTGAGCCGCGCAAACTCAGTTCGCCGCGCAAACTCAGTCTGCACCAAAACTGAGACATAATTGAGTTTACCGAAGCATAATTGAGTTTACTAACGCATAATTGAGTTTACTGAAGCGTAATTGAGTGCTACTTATGAACAATTACTATTTATTATTTATTAAACATTAGTGCACTTATCAAACACGTGATGTTTTCACGTAGCCTTCACAGCATTGCATCTACACACTGCTTGAATTTTTCCTCTGCCAATGCCTATACATATCATGAAAGGAGATATTAAGATATGGTCATGAAATTAGTTCTAGCAGGGACTAAGTTTCAGTTTTTAAAAATGTGTACATTTAGTCTTGTTTCCTTCTTTAAATTCACTTGCGTGTACACATCATAATAAATTTGTTTATACTAATGTTACCAAAACCAATGTCAATGAGTTTTTCAGCATAAGAGCTCAACCTAGTTGAATGACATTTCAAAATATTTTTCAATGTGTACGGTTGAAAGATAATTGTTTTGCATACATAGACTGAAGAATCCAAGGTGGTCAGCTTAGATCTTTATTTTACATGCTATTTGTTATGAGCTTTTCTAAACCATATGAATGACTAAATTAAAAAAAAAATCACATACAAATTTCATACCTTAACCCAACAATAGAAAAACAAAAACAATACAACTAAACATGAAGACACCAATCTATACTAGCTTTAGCAGGCTGATCGCTTGTTTTCTAAGATTTATTATACCCACTTCATTAACTGTATAAATGAGTTAACATTTAAGTTTGGGTTCATACAAATCACGTGCAAGTTGAGCCTCGGCTCAGTAAAAATGAGCGGTTCAGTTTGCGTCCAAACTGAGCCTCGGCTCGGTAAAACTGAGCGGCTCAGTTTGCGCTAAAGCTGAGCCTCGGCTCAGTTTTCGTGCAAACTAAGCCTCGACTCACTAAAACTGAGCAGCTCAGTTTGCGCCAAAACTAAACCAAGACTCAGTTTTGGCGCAAACTGAGCCGAGGCTCAGTTTTTGAGCAAACCGAGGCTCAGTAAAACTGAGCCTCGGTTTGCGCCAAAATTGAGCCTCGGCTCAGTTTTGCGATTCTCTTGTTATTTGTCTATTTTGGAATGATAACTTATTATTTATTAGTTTTGCAAATACACTTGTTATTTATCAGTTTTGCAATTTGTTATTTCTATAAAAATGAGTGCATTTATATTTTGTAGGCACTTATTGTCGTGCAATTAGCTCCTCTTCTTTTGTAAAGCACGTAAAGATGATGCAAGCATCAAAAGCAATTGCGACAAGAATAAAAAGGATGATTTTCGTCAATGGTCTATGGAATTACAAAATCAAGTTGCAAGTCAAGTGGCGAGTCAAGTGTCAATCCAAATCAACGATGCTCTTAAATCATTTGCTTCATCCTTTCTTACTATAGTACCGGAATTTTCGGATGGAGGCTTTGTGATATGGTCCATATTTCGCCTTTATAATATCTAAAATTCTATGTATCTTTAGTAAAACTTTGTATTGTTTTTTGTAATTTGAACTTGAAATTATGGTATTTTGAAATTGAAAGCATTATGCAAAAGTGACATTATTGAATTTGAAATATGGAAGTGTACCAAATACTTTTATTTGAATTGATATGTTGAATTATATATGTGATTGAAAATCATAAAAACATCTTATATAAGTATTAGCAATTTATGTATGCCAACATTTATAAGAGTTAGTAGGATTATGATACTGACATTTGTAAGTGTTACCATATCTTATGGTTTCAACATTTATAAGTGTTAACAATGAATATGTTTGTAACTCTTATAAGTGTTACCATATCTTATGGTTCCAACATTTATAAGTGTTAGCAATGAATATGTTTGTAACTCTTATAAGTGTTACCATATATATTATAGTTCCAACATTTATAAGTGTTAGCAATGAATATGTTTGTAACACTTATAAGTGTTAGCAGTTACTCTGTTTGTAACACTTATAAGTGCTAGCAGTTACTCTGTTCGTAACACTTATAAGTGTTACAGGAAATTCCTCACACGCCGTTGGTGTCACGTAAAAGTGTTACAGAAATTATTTGTAACACATATACTTGTTGGGAATCCACTGTTTTGGTGTAGTGAGATACAAGAAGGAAGAAGAAAGGGGCTAATGGTAAAGGTTCTTGTTATTATTGTGGTAAGGAAGGTCACAAGCGCAATGATTGCTATTCATATATACGAGACATGAAGAAGAAGAAGGCGCAAGGTGATAATAATAATGATTTGGCACAAGCAAGTTTTGCAGAAGGTACCGAAAGCGATTCTTCATGTGATGTTTACTTAGTGTTGTGGAGCCTAGGAAGATGGATTCAGGAGCCAGTTTTCACATATGCCGTGATGTGAAAAGTTTCTCTTCGTATGAGAAAAGTGTTGGCATGATAAAGACGGCCAATGGAGTAGAGCTACCAATTTGTGGAGTTGGAGCTGTTAGGTTTCGAATGGATGATGAAGTGGTGAGAGAAGTGGCCGGTGTGAGGCACATACCCACTTATTCGCATAACCTCATATCTCTCGGTCAGTTAGATCGCCGCGGTTGCACTTATGAGACTCGAGGTGGAGTTTTGAGAGTGAAGAAGGGTGATCATGTGATGATGCGAGGAGTTTTGGAGGAGGGAAACCTATATAGTTTGGTCGGTTCGGTGGTCAATAATGAAAGGCAGGTGACGGTTGAAGAACCTAGTCCACAGCAAGCTGGAGAGGTTAATATGGTCACCGCTGATGGTCCTAAGGTGGAGGATCATGGTATCGACAAGGGTCTAGATGTTGATGATGCTCGAGGGATCCCCGAGATGAAGAGATCATGTCAAGCGGAAGACGGATGTCGAGTAGTGAAATCCACAAAGACGAGATGGAGGTCTTTATGGTATTACAAATGCTTTTGAAGATCGCTAGTGGCGTGGTGCATGGATAAGGGATTATCATCATTAGTGGGGATGGTTGTAATACCACAAAGACCTCCATCTCGTCTTTGTGGATTTAACTACTCGACATTCGTCTTCCGCTTGACATGATCTCTTCATCTCCGGGATCCCTCGAGCATCATCAACATCTAGACCCTTGTCGATACCATGATCCTCCACCTTAGGACCATCAGCGGTGACCATATTAACCTCTCCACCTTGCTGTGGACTAGGTTCTTCAATCGTCACCCGCCTTTCATTATTGACCACCGAACCGACCAAACTATGTAGGTTTCCCTCCTCCAAAACTCCTCGCATCATCACATGATCACCCTTCTTCACTCTCAAAACTCCACCTCGAGTCTCATAAGTGCAACTGCAGCGATCTAACTGACCGAGAAATATGAGGTTATTCGAACAAGTGGGTATGTGCCTCATACCGGCCATTTCTCTCACCACTCCATCATGCATCGAAACCTAACAGCTCCAACTCCACAAACTGGTAGCTCTACTCCATTGGCCGTCTTTATCATGGAAACACTTTTCTCATATGAAGAGAAACTTTTCACATCACGGCATATGTGAAAACTGGCTCCTGAATCCATCTTCTTAGGCTCCACAAAACTAAGTAGAACATCACATGAAGAATCGCTTTCGGTAACCTTCTGCAAAACCTGCTTGTGTCAAATCATTATTATTATCACCTTGCGCCTTCTTCTTCTTCTTCTTCTTCATGTATCGTATATATGAATGGCAATCATTGCGCTTGTGACCTTCCTTACCACAATAATAACAAGCATCTTTACCATTAGCCCCTTTCTTCTTCCTTCTTGTATCTCACTACACCAAAACAGTGGATTCCCAACAAGTATATGTGTTACAAATAATTTCTGTAACACTTTTACGTGACACCAACGGCGTGTGAGGAATTTCCTGTAACACTTATAAGTGTTACGAACAGAGTAACTGCTAGCACTTATAAGCGTTACAAACAAAGTAACGGCTAACACTTATAAGTGTTACAAACATATTCATTGCTAACACTTATAAATGTTGGAACTATAATATATATGGTAACACTTATAAGAGTTACAAACATATTCATTGCTAACACTTATAAATGTTGGAATCATAAGATATGGTAACACTTATAAGAGTTACAAACATATTCATTGCTAACACTTATAAATGTTGGAACCATAAGATATGGTAACACTTATAAATGTCAGTATCATAATCCTACTAACTCTTATAAATGTTGGCATACATAAATTGCTAACACTTATATAACATGTTTTTATGATTTTCAATCACATATACAATTCAACATATCAATTCAAATAAAAGTATTTGGTACACTTCCATATTTCAAATTCAATAATGTCACTTTTGCATAATGCTTTCAATTTCAAAATACCATAATATCAAGTTCAAATTACAAAAAACAATACAAAGTTTTACTAAAGATACATAGAATTTTGGATATTATAAAGGCGAAACATGGACCATATCTCAAAGCCTCCATCCGAAAATTCCGGTACCATAGTAAGAAAGGATGAAGCAAATGATTTAAGAGCATCGTTGATTTGGATTGAAACTTGATTCGCCACTTGACTTGCAACTTGATTTTGTAATTCCATAGACCATTGACGAAAATCGTCCTTTTTATTCTTGCGGCAATTGCTTTTGATGCTTGCATCATCTTTACATGCTTTACGGAAGAAGAGGAGCTAATTGCACGACAATAAGTGCCTACAAAATATAAATGCACTCATTTTTACAGCAATAACAAATTGCAAAACTGATAAATAACAAGTGTATTTGCAAAACTGATAAATAACAAGTTATCATTACAAAACAGACAAATAACAAGAGAATCGCAAAACTGAGCCGAGGCTCAGTTCTGGCGCAAACCGAGGCTCAGTTTTACTGAGCCTCGGTTTGCTCAAAAACTGAGCCTCGGCTCAGTTTGCGCCAAAACTTAGTCTTGGTTCAGTTTTGGCACAAATTGAGCTGCTCAGTTTTAGTGAGCCGAGGCTTAGTTTGCACGAAAACTGAGCCGAGGCTCAGCTTTAGCGCAAACTGAGCCGCTCAGTTTTACCGAGCCGAGGCTCAGTTTGGACGCAAACTGAACCGCTCATTTTTACTGAGCCGAGGCTCAACTTGCACGTGATTTGTATGAACCCAAACTTAAATGTTAACTCATTTATATAGTTAATGAAGAGGGTATAATAAATCTTAGAAAACAAGCGATCAGTCTGCTAAAGCTAGTATAGATTGGTATCTTCATGTTTAATTGTATTGTTTTCGTTTTTCTATTGTTGGGTTAAGGTATGAAATTTTTCTGTGATTTTTTTTAAATTCAGTCATTCATATGGTTTAGAAAAGCTCATAACAAATAGCATGTAAAATAAAGATCTAAGCTGACCACCTTGGGTTCTTCAGTCTATGTATGCAAAACAATTATCTTTTAACCATACATGTTGAAAAATATTTTGAAATGGTCATTCAACTAGGTTGAGCTCTTATGCTGAAAAACTCATTGACATTGGTTTTGGTAACATTAGTATAAACAAATTTATTATGATGTGTACAGGCAAGTGAATTTAAAGAAGGAAACAAGACTAAATGTACACATTTTTAAAAACTGAAACTTAGAGCACAACCAACAATGGCTTGTTCAGTTACTAAACAAGCCACGGAGCAACTAGGTGTGGCTTGTTCACTCACCCGTGGCTGGTCTGTGGCTAGTTTTGAGCTCCTCCGTGGCTGGTTCACCCAACAGAGACTGGTTCTTATAACGGCAAACTGTTTGCCGTTATAAGATTATAACGGCAAAAACTTTGCCGTTATAAGATTATAACGGCAAAGTGTTTGCCGTTATAATCTTATAACGGCAAACAGTTTGCCGTTGTAATCACTAGCCGTTGCAACACCAACGGCTAGTTCACTTCCTCCCTATAAACCACCCTACCTCCTTCTTCTTCCTCCTCCACACAACCACTCCACCTTCCCAACTTCTTCATCAACAAAATGTCTTCGTCTGCACCCAAGCGAAGCGGGAAAAAAAACCATAAACAAGAAACTCATGTCCCAACCGCACTCGTCATCGTATGCCATGCAACGGTCAATCCAACAACAGCAACCGTTGCAGCCATCTCACGAATATGGCTACTCGCCGTATTCAAATTATCCATACCGTCCACCGTACCAACCGCTCGGTCCTCCTAATTTTCCTCCCATCCAATCGTTCGTCCCGCCACAGTTTTACCAACGACCGCCCGGGGTAGGCGTGTACGACGATCATTCGTCGTATATGTCAATGATGATGCAGACCGAGCAAAGTCAACAACCTCACCTAACTCTGCAACAGACCGAGGTTCGTGACCGCGAAGCGATGCAAAATCTGAAAAGACAGTTTTCGTATGGGTATGTCTCTCCTACTACCGAAGAAAATGTTGGGACTTCTACGGAGGAGGAGGAGGAAGATGCAAATGAGGAAGTAAATGTTACAAATTCTGAAGAATTGAATGAAGAATACGTTGCACCTATCAGTCCCGAATATAACCAAAAGAAGAAGAAGAAGGTGAAGTCTTTAAGGAGCATTTTCAGTAAACGACACCAAACCGAAGTTGAATCGGAGCCGAATCACGGAATAGAAGATATTGAGGATGATAATGCTGAAGGGGAAGATATACCAGCGGATGGAAGAAGAAAACAATGTAAGTTTACTTCCGAGCAGTACGTTTCACTTGCTAAATCGTGGATACGCATTTCACAAGACAACATTGTTGGAAATAATATGAAAGGTGAGAAATTTTGGGAAAGAGTAGCAGAGTTCTACAATTCGTTGGAAGCGAGGAATAGAACATGGGCATCACTTAGAGGCGGTTATAGAGTTATGAATGCTGCATGTCAGAACTATCTTGCAATACTGACAGCCTTGGAGAACAGACAGCAAAGCGGTGTTGCACCTTATGACATTGTAAGTACCGTAGATTACTTTGAAAAATAACTTACTATACTATGATCGATTAGTTAGAAATGACATACGCTCATACAATATCCACTTTGTGTTACAGATTGAAGAGTCACGAAAGGCCTACCAGCAAAAGTATGGTCATCCATTTAAATTTCAAGACTGTTATGAGCTTCTATCTAGGTTGCCGAAGTGGAAGAACCCCAGCAACTTTATGTTTGAGCAGCAGAACAAAGCTAGAAGGATGAACTACTCTGATTCTAGTCCAGGAAGTGGCCCGAGTTCGCAAGAAAGAAACCTTTATTTGGAAGTAGTGATGGACGACCTGTCGGCAGATCCAAGGCAATTCAGCTGGAGCAACGAGGTGCAGAGTTTGCTAGATTTATGGAAACAATGGAGAGTTCATCTAAGGCAACAAAAGAGCATAGAGCTCGATTTTCGGTGGAAAGAAACCGTAGCGACGAAGAGTTCCAAAAGGCAGTTAGGGATGATCGAGAGCTCCGCAGACAAGAACATGCGGAGAAACAAGCCATGGAAGAAAAGAAGCTGGAGGAGCAGAAAGCTTTGGCGCGAGAGAATAATTATGTTAAAATGATTACATGTGATTTTAGTAAGCTTACCCCTCTACAGCAAGAACTAGTAGCCGAGCAGATTGGAGAGTACAGAAAAAACAAAGGAAGCAGAAGCGGAAGCGTTAGTGGCTCATATATGGACTAGCTATGTATGTTGGGTTAAGTTGTAATATGATTGTGAACTGTTTGTAGTATTTATGTACTGGTGGGTGTTTATGTACTAGCTATATATGTTGGGGTGAGTTGTAATATGATTGTGACCTGTTTCTAGTATTAATGTAGTAGTTGTTGTTTATGTACGAGCTGTATATATTGGGTTGAGTTGAAATAATGATACAATCTACAATATGATTGGAAACCAGATTTATTGACTCAAGTACGCACTGATAGATAGTTCAAATGATACATAGTACACGACTACACACTGATACATAGTTCTAGTACCAACTACTGATTCCATCTATTCCTTCCTTTATGCGCCCACAAATGTTCCACCTACTGGTCACGCAATTGGAAGTGTGCAGCTTGATCTTCAATGTGTTGAACCATATCAACATATTCTTCCATTGAGTTTACATCTTTATGGGGTTTTGCATTTGAGCCCGTAAACATGTCAGGATAATTAGACTTTTGATTCTTATATCCGCCTCTTTCAGACTCCACAATCATGTTATGTATTATTATACAAGCATACATGATTTCTGAAAGCACTCTTGCATCATGAAAACGAGCAGGATTTCGTAAAATATGAAATCGGGCTTGTAAAACACCAAACGTACGTTCGATGTCCTTTCTGTAGCTAGCTACTTTTTCAGTGAAATACCTTTCTTTATCATTTGATGGAACTGTGTACCCTTGCATCAAAGTTCTCCACTTTGGGTATATTCCATCGACTAGCTAGTACCCAGTTTTGTGTTCGATATTACCAAGTTTATATGAAACATCTGTTGACAGTCCGTTAGCAAGTTCTGTGAAAAGATATGATTGTTTTGAAACATTTATATCATTCAATGAACCTGGGACTCCAAAAAAAGCATGCCAAACCCATAAATCGTCTGTAGCACTTTCTTATGTCCGGTGAACATTTCTTTCCATCCCGTTGGGCAGTTTTTCCAAGCCCAATGCATGCAATCTAAACTTCCAATCATACCTGGAAATCCTCTGGCTTCTGCCCTGCGTAGTATCCTGGTTATATCATTAGGTCCAGGCGTCCGTAGATACTCCTTCCCGAACTCTGCAACAACTGTTTTACAGAATTCTTTCAGACACTCTATTGCTGTTGATGCTGCGATTCTGAAATATTCATCCATTTGATCGCCAGATGTTCCATAGCTTAACATCCTCAACGCCGAGGTGATTTTGATGTGTGGTGACTGGCCGATTTCTTGTGCTCCGTTCAGTCTATAAGTGAAATATGGATTTGACTGGTGAAGTTTAAGATATATTTTTGAGAAAATAGCCGGACTCATACGGTAACGACGGCGGAACAAAGTTATATCAAAGGTTGGATTGTCGATGAAGTAATCCCTCATTAGTCTTTCATGTCCATCCTTGTAGTCTCTCTTATACCGTCGGTCAATCCGGCCATGCATGCTACCCCGATGGTTGCTAGTTGAGCCTTCAGCGAAATAATTGGAATACGCAACCATTGCGTGCTGTTCCAGCTCCTCCTCCGTCTCTTGCTCCACTTCTAGTTCGGAATTATCAGTTTGATTCTTCTTGTTTTTGTAGTAATGGTAGTATAGATTTGGATCCATTGCTTGCTTTTTTATAAGTTGAGTTTCGTTGTTCTCTCTAAGCGTATCCGAACAAGAGATATATATAAGCAGGGATGGTGAACTAAATATCTCTGACATAGAGTACATGTAGGCAATAATGGGTGGCAATAATGGTTCCAACATGATGGTTCTGTCATTGAGTAGTCAATTCGGATAGTTGTTGTGATGTGAAAGGTTGGCACTAAATGGTTGGCAATAATGGTTCTGTCATTGAGTACTCAATTCGGACAGTTGTTGTGATGTGAAAGGTTGGCACTAAATGGTTGCCAATAATGGTTCTGTCATTGAGTAGTCAATTCGGACAGTTGTTGTGATGTGAAAGGTTGGCACTAAATGGTTGGCAATAATGGTTGGCAGCACATAAGGGCAAGAATGGTTGGCAATAATGGTTTAGATAATATCTTTGCCATGAGTAGTCAAATTATTGTAGCCATGTTTTTGGCAATAATGGTTCCGACATGATGGTTGGGACAATAATGGTTCTGTCATTGAGTAGTCAATTCAGACATGATGGTTGGGACAATAATGGTTCCAACATGATGGTTGGGACAATAATGGTTGGGGCAATAATGGTTCCGACATGATGGTTGGCAATAATGGATCGTTATTAACGATATTCAAATGTGTAGATAATCGTTTATATTTAATTAAATAAACGTTTCGTTTTGTTAACGAAATTGCATAGCGACTATTTTAAAATTTAAAACAAACATAACTAACAATCAATGTCACGAAATCTCAAATTTTTTTCCCCCAGCAGGTAATTTTAATCTAATCGATCCGGTATATTCAGTTAAAGTTCGTATTTAAAATTACGAACTACCGTCGCGTTTCGGGCTCGTTTTAATTATATTATAAAGTATATATATAATCAAACTTCATTTTATATAATAAACTCGAACTAGAGTGGGATAAGGAGATACAACAATAAGCTCAAAGATAAAATAGTTCATACAGACACAACAACTGACGATAGTACATGCGAACTAGCTCAATCAAAGCATGCAGTAGGAATTAGTAACTTCATTAAAATGCATTTTACGTTTAGTCTTACGGGCGTCGCCTGATATTTCTGCTCATTATCACTTCGAACACGTCTATTTTCCCGTTCGAGTTTGTTACAATATGCTATTCCCCGAGGACACAAAGGTTGGTCTATCCATTCCGTGTAATTGCAACCATTTGGAAAGGCTGGGCATCGCTGAATGCGCCGACCTATATTGTTTCCCTCTGCTTGAACCACAACTTCAACCGCGTACCCGCAGTAGCAATGAACTGGATAGGAATCAACTATTTGTTCCTGCAGTGGTACACGAAAGAACTCTGCTTCCTGAGTTGACTGAGTGACAGCTTGTTCAGATGATACTTGAACAGGTGGGACTTGAGTTTCATATGGAGGTTGAACATTCAGCTGTTCGTACGGCGGTTCAGTTTGTGGTCTAATTTGGTTTAGGAACTGGAATTCGTCTTCAAGCTCCTGTAGCCTCGTTTCGTTGTACGCCTGTTCCTCGGAGTCTGTAGAAGATGACCACGAAGACATTTTCAGTGAGTTCTAATAGAAGGATGTGCTCTAAGAATGAGAACGAAGGTGTTTGAGTGCGGTAAGTTGTGACTAAGTAACATATGTACATATAGCTGCAATATTAGTTATGGTGTGAATGGTCACTAGCTACACTTTGTGATTTTCAAAGCTTGTGTAGGTAAACCAACAAAATATTGATGTAACCGGTCACTGGTACGACTGTAGGGAACACTGTAGGGAATCTGATTTTTAGTGATAAAGTGTATCGAGGACGACCCCCTGTGGCTACAGACTGAGAGTTGGACTATATTCCAATAACTCTCGACAAAGAGTGACATGACGCCACTATCACATAAAAGATGACTGCACTATGCGAACTGTGCAAGACGTGACCAGTCAATGTGCTACAGTCCGTCGACCAACTACAGATGGTTACGAAACGTTAATACATTTCAAACAACACATACAGGAACTAGAACAGCAGAACATAGTAACATCAAATAACGATACAAGTGATACGAAACAAGCAATACGATACAAGTGATAGGACGCGTAACGATACAGTACATATTAGCATAACATAAAATATTTAAATCCTAATTTAATCCACGTTGGAGTCGATAATTTGAATTACTTAGGTCGTTAACTTGATTTCGCAGCTTTCTTATTTCTTCCTCTAGTTCCAAAGCATACGTAATTGCTCGACGGGGAAAGCGATCATCTATCCACTGTCTGAACTCGCATCCGTTGTTTCGTACTGGACAAGTCTAATATCGTCGTCCAACGTCTTTTCCATGACGGACGACTAATTGCGGTGCTTCAAAACCACAAAAGCATACAATATTTGCGGATTGCACCTCGCCTTCTTCAACCGTGGCTCTTACACGAGGAATTACAAGGTTAGCCCTACGGTCATGTTGTCGTGCTGGATTGTCTTGCTGATGGCTTATTTCCATTTCATGCATTCCTGCTTTGAACTCTAATTGTCGCACCTCGTCATTGTGTCGCTCTTCCATTTCAATATACCACTCGGTTGGTTCTCTAGATGCGGACGGATTAGGATTTGATGGTCCAGAAATAAGGTCCGTGTAATTGTAAGAAGATGGATAAGAAATTGGCATGACTACGCTCTAAGTAGATGGATGGGGTTTTAGTGAAACGACATTCGATATATGTAGGAGGAGATGCAGTTACCAATGCATAAAGGAGTTTGCCGTTATAAAAATATAACGGCAAATTGTTTGCCGTTATAAAAATATAACGGCAAACTGTTTGCCGTTTTATTTTATAGCCGTTGCGCCCCAACGGCTACTTAAACGGTCGCAATCCCTCCCATTATATATCAACCTACCTCCTCCTTCTTCCACACTAACACACTACCTTTTCAACTTCAAGTTGTACAACCCAAAAAATGTCTTCTTCTACACCCAAGCGAAGCGGAAAAAAAGGTGTAAGCAAGAAACCCCTATCCCAACAGCACTCGTCGTCATATCCCTTGCAACGTACAGTCCAACCCCAACAGTATTCAAATGACGATGCTCATTCCATTTATCAAAGATCTGGAAAAGAAATTGTACTCGAAGGGAAGGTTTCCGAGCCACTAGGGACGATTGGATCCGGCCCTGTTTGCTATTGTGGTCAAGTGTCGGTCGTTGTTGTTGACGAGACCGAAACAAATGCCGGTCGTCGATTTTTCGGTTGTGAAGCCTTCAACGACCACATGAATTATCCTGATGCCATTGATTGTTGTTGCTTTAAGGAGTGGATTGACCCTCCCATTTGCGAACGTGGACGTCAGTATGCACTCGAAGCACAAGCAGAAATAAGACGCTTGAGCAAGATTAATGCCGATAAGACAAGAGATGGTCCTTTCCCTAAACCATGGTAGGTGTACGTGTTTGAATTTGATGCTGGTGTGCTCAGTTGTTGTAGTTTGTATGATTATGGTTTGGCATTTCCTTCTGTTCTACTAGTTGTCGTTGTTCCAGTTGTTTTAATTGCTCAATAGTTGTACTAGTTGTTGAAGTTTGTATGATTATGGTTTGTCAATAGTTCTACTAGTTGTCGTGATATTATAGTTGTTTTCATTCTGTCGCAAGCAGAAATAAGGCACCTGGGAACGACCCATTTTTCGTAACCATTTCGTGAATTGAAATGGTTAAAGCACTGGTGGACGACCCTTTTTTTCGTGCTGGTAGTCTCTTCCGAATTAAATGACAACAGTATACGAAATTAATAGTAATTGCCCACATTTGTTGTGATGTGACCGGACACTGTTGGGAATCTAACGTAATATCACGAGATTAATAGTACATGCCAACATTTCATGTGATGGCACCATTTTTCGTTCTGCAATGATGTGACTGGACAATGTAGAGAATCTAACATAATATCACGAGGTTAATAGTACATGCCAACATTTCATGTGATGGCACCATTTTTCGTGCTGCAATGATGTGACCGGACACTGTAGGGAATCTAACGTAATATCATGAGATTAATAGTAAATGCCAACATTTCATGTGATGGCACCATTTTTCGTGCTGCAATGATGTGACCGGACATTGTACAGAATCAACCATAATAACACGAGAACCCTGTAAATCGTATTCAAGTATGTTGAATTGTAACTGTTGGTCGTACATTGCCCTTATAAGTACTCCATATCTGATAATCCATCTCATACCTTCTACAGCTTCAAGCAGCACCGTTGTAGAGTAAAGGGAGAAAATTTATTTTCTTGTTTTCTTAAAGGTAACGTTTATTATCAACAAAATTCGTACTTCTAGTTACTCTACTAATTCTACTGATGCACAGGTTACATGGACAATTCAAAAATAAGTGATGAAGAAATGGGAAGGATTTTTGATGAGTACGAATGAAACTTAGTGAACGATAACGAAAAGGGTTTAGTTCATGATACACAAGTTGAAGAGGTGCCCGTCGCGATTCAGCATCGAGCGGTTACAGCTCCGCGTCCTTCTCCAGTAAATCAACGACCTAGTAATAGTGCTTGTAATAATTCTCCTACTCCAGATTTTTCGTCTAAGGATTTGCTGGCCCTCGTAAAATCCTATATTGAGGTTGAAAAGAGAGATGAGTTGCTAATGCAAAGTGGAGGGTGTTTAACATATGAAGAAAGATGGGCAATGATCACGAGGCTATACAACAACCATCGTTCCCGGCCCACTACACGAACATCGGTTGAAATCCAAATGGCTAATCGTCATTTTGCAGACGCTTGTGATCGGTACACAAAGATTATCGAAACTGTTGAAGACGAGAACATATTTAAAACAAATCAAGCAACATATGATTCTCGTTACCTTTTCGAGTATGGTGAGGAGTTCGTTGGTTACGAAGCGTATAAACTACGCTACAGTTGGTTGACCCGCTATGGAACTGAGTAGGCTTATGGTATTGTGATTTTATTGTTGTTTTACTGTCTATTTACTTTGCTGTTTGTGCGTAGATTATGGAGTTATCTGTAAACCTTGTTATGTTGGCGTGCTGTTTAAGAATTATCCATTTCTACACGAGAAGAGGGAAACCTTGTTCAACATCAAATTCAAACGTTATTACATTCCAAACAACACTTACAGGAACTAGAACAACAGAAGATACCGGCTCTACACAAAAACATTCTCTACACATAAATACAGTCTCTACACATAACCAAATGTAGTCTCTACACAGAAACATAATCAAAACGTACACAAAATACATCGAAAGCACATAATAGCGGTAGTCAACAAATACAGAACGCATACTCAAACAATAGGAACATACAACTGACAACTGCGAAAACGTAAAACATCGAAAGTACATAATCATGGTAGTGAACAAATACAGAACGTCTACTCAAACAACAAGAATAGACAACTATCAACTAGGAATACGTAGAACAACAAAAGTACATAACGGTGGTAATACAACAAAAGTACATAACACTGGTACTCAAAAAATGCAGAACATCTACTCCAACAGTAGGACCATACACCTAACAACTGCGAAAGTACATAAAAGTGATAGTAACTCAGTCGTCCGAGTCATCTGAATGTGTACGTGGACGTGTGCGGCGCCGATGATGTCTCTCAGCATCACGAACATCTAGAGGCTGACTCGACCCAGCACTAGACCTATGGTGGTAATACATCTGCAAGTCCTGCACTCTCTTGCGCTCTGCCTCAACCTGGGCCTCTAAATGTGCCTGACGTTGTCCTGCCTCCTCTGCAACACGACGCAGCTCACCATTATAGTAATCTAGGCTACGCCTATGCTCTACGTAACCCGTATGCCTAATCCCCATCTGCATGTCATACAGATCATGATATGATATCTGTAAAGGATCTGGATAATCTTGATGGGCCGGAGGATGAAACACGTCAACGTAACGATCTGGTCCAATGGTGGGCAATGCCATGGTCCATCCAAAATGACTGGCGGCCGCCACATGATCAGCTGCACGAAAACTCTGACTGGGCTGGGTAACATCCTCGACAACAGGTGGACGTATGCCGTGTCGTATAACAGATGGCCCTACTAAATCAATCGATGCTGCATGCGTAATCGTATCTGAGGACCTGGTGAAAAATCTACGCTAGAAGGTAAGGTAACACTCCCCGATAATAACAAAGCTCTCAGTCGTCCACCAGCCTGCTGTCCTGGCTATATCTGGCTGCTCCGTCGGGTAAATCATACACCGATAAGTATGTGGGTGTGGATCATCCGGAATAGCATCGAAGTCATACAACTGTCTCCAGCACCTCTCACCAAGATACCAATAAGCACCTAGCGCCACGGGAGAAGATATAAGTGGAAATCTCCGTCCGGCAAGCATCCTAGCAATCTGTATGATCTCAAGATCGATGGATGTACTCTGCTCAAATGGATGCCATAGAATCTGATCCCTATACATCCTCAGCTCGATCTGGTTATGGGCAACGGGAAACACATGGCATGACTCATTATCTCTGGGCCCCCGGTTGTCCGCAGTCCAAAAGCATATACGGGGGAAAAAGGTCGATGGGTCTGCAATACGGGTGATAAAATGAAAGTTCCTAGAGTACTCAAAGTACCAATACTGTAACAACTCCCAGAATCCAAATAAAGAAACCTGAGAATCAGTGATGGTGCACTGCATGTCGAGACATCTGTATAGGTATGCAAGGATAGGTGTGCCCCAATCATATAAAATCGCCCCATCGGCATTTATCTCAGCCGCGACCGCAAAAAACCCCACAGGAACGCTACTGCTCGAAGAACTAAAGAAAAGGTTACCCATAAGGTATAACACAAATAATCGAGCAAGCTCCAAGTCGTCATCAACAGAGTAGTGCTCGAGTATCCTGTCCATAGCCGCACGAATCGCGCTCACTCTAATAGCGCCTTCTGCCTGATACGACGTAGCAGAAACATCCAAATGAGGCAGTAGATCATGAACAAGTGCACGATCACGCCATCGACCATCGTCATAAGGCAGTTGGGGATAAGCACTTACTCCAATGCTAATACCAGTAAGCATGGAGAAATCAAGCGGTGTAAGTCCTAACTCACCACAAGGAAAGTGAAATGTGTGGGTGGTTTTGTACCACCGTAGAGCGATGGCCGCACACAATTGGACATCGGCATTTATAACATGGTTTATTCCTAAAATAGCAAATCGCACAATAAGATAAAATATGACTACTAAATTATCCACTTATTTCATTAAAAGGTCTATAATATTACCTAGAAAAAATTGAAATCCAAGAGCATGTAACAGTCCTGCGACCCCCTCCTTACCCGCCAAGTGTGCATGATAATATCTAAGTGTGGTCGCTAACAAACCACGTGGACGTATATTCCGCGACTGTTAACGGTTCAACAAAATGTTATACCATCTACCCAATATCTAACACTCAAAGAATACTATGTAAATAATACTAAAAATACTTACAGCCAAACTCGACTGCGTGCTAACGTGTACTTCGTCATCTGGAAGAATGCAAAAGTTGGATAGCGCAGGAAGCTTCGCGGCGCTGAGGTTCATATCCACATAGCCATCGAGTTGGCCCTCTCTAGCGGCAACTGATCCAACACCCCTACGTGCCCTGCCTGCTCGTCCGCCTCTACGCCCGCCACGTCCCCGATGGCCGCCTCCCTGTTGCACCTCTGCTTCTTCGTTCTCCATGTTTTCGGCGGCTACAAGTAAGTCTTCTATTCCGAGCACTGGCTGTTGGCCACTACCACCTTCACCACTCCCGCCGGCGCCACGATCATCGCCGTGCATGAATTTTTTGGCGAATTTTTTTAGTAATCTAGCCATATTTTCGAACTAATATCTCACACAAGCTA
This sequence comes from Allium sativum, assembly GCA_030737875.1. Lineage (NCBI taxonomy): Eukaryota > Viridiplantae > Streptophyta > Magnoliopsida > Asparagales > Amaryllidaceae > Allium > Allium sativum. The sequence continues at coordinate 359,203,565 of CM060921.1, read as the reverse complement.
GTTAATTTGGTTAAAAACTGACGGATTGGTGAATTGGTGGAGAAAATTGGGTGAAAAATGGGGGAGGAATATGGGTTTTCGGGTTTGAACAAGGAGGAAAGGGAAATGGAGCAGAGGAGGGGAGGCAGCGAGGGTTTTGGGGGGGTAACATTATAACGGCAAACATTTTGTCGTTATAATGTTATAACGGCAAAGTGTTTGCCGTTATAATATTACAACGGCAAAGACTTTGCCGTTGTAATATTATAACGGCAATATCTTTGCCGTTGTATCCCCACTCCTCAACCAGTTTGTGGCTGGTTCTCCCCTTCTGGGTGCTCGGCTCGTTGGACCAGTTTCAGAACATGAAAGAGAATAACTGAACATAACGGATGGTTGGTTATGGTCTTAGTCCCTGCTAGTACTAATTTCATGACTATATCTTAATATCTCCTTTCATGATATGTATAGGCATTGGCAGAGGTATTCAAGCGGTGTGTAGATGCAATGCTGTGAAGGCTACACGAAAACATCAAGTGTTTGATAAGTGCACTAATGTTTAATGTTTAATAAATAGTAATTGTTCATAAGTAGCACTCAATTACGCTTCGTTGAACTCAATTATGCCTTAGTAAACTCAATTATGCTTCGGTAAACTCAATTATATCTCAGTTTTGGTGCAGACTGAGTTTGCGCGGCGAACTGAGTTTGCGCGGCTCACAACAAACTGGCAAGTATATTGATGGGCTTGCTTTCTCCTTCTTAGTAGGCGACTTCGTGCCATCTCATAATGGAAAATTCGATCAATAGTCAATTGTAATTTTCCATTCTTTTCTTCCATTTATTTTATTCAATTATTTGTTGTGCTTCGACTGGTTAATTACTTGGTGATACTATGATGTTGTTGTTGGATTTGATTCATTTAAGATACCGGTATCCTCTATTACTTTGTTATTCAAATCGCAAATCTTTCTGTTTTACTATTTTTGTACAATTTCAATTGCAGTTGTTTGATGCTCAGATGTCTACATTTACTAGTATTTCCATTTTCCATGGATATTGCTAATTGGGAAGTAGTTCAATTTCAGTTTCAAAGTACAAGTTTTTTTTTTAAATTCTCTTTATTTAGACCACTTCAACGGTTTTACATGTTTAATACAAAACTTCAGTTAGCATTATCAAAAAATCTAACACTTCAACATACAAAAGATTTATCATTTCCAGTTACTCCTATAGGTGCTTAAATTATTTTGACCACTATGTTTGCATTTCTAAAATCAAGATTCTTGATCAAAAAATTATTCAACTTGATTTTTTTCAGTTAATCTCTTGATGGATTTCCTCTGCAGTTTAGCGTAGTGCGTATAGGATGAAAAAAATGAATATGTTTGGGAGAAAGTACATATATATCATTAAGAAAATGTCATATGCAAATGAACATGGCATCTACGCTCTGAAAAAATTGTACTATAAAGAAAAACTGTATGTCTACCTTTGACAAAGGTGTGGCAGCCACAGAACTACAGATTCTGGTCTACAATCCAGCTCCAAAGGGGAAAATCATTCTCACATTTGACTCCAGTTGATGTGCTTTGATTGCTATGTTACATACCTTAAACGACTGCTTTATTTCCTTCTTTTGTGAATGGAATGCCAAGATAAGCAACATTCACAAAAGAAAACAGTAATCGGAAAATCCAACGAATATTGCAGGTAAAAGTTGCCAAATCTTCAATTATGTGAGAATATTAAAGCAAAAAAGAAGGATAAGCTATATTATCCAAAGTCTTCAACGATGCAACAAATGTTGGGGGGTTAGTTTACAGACCTTCAACTTAGATCTGAATATGCACTATGGAGAAAAGGATATATCATTAGTTGTCCAAAATAATTTTTAGAAAAATTAGATAGCAAAAATCAAGCTCTAAAGTGAATAAATTAATATGAACTACAAAAAAAAAATTCTGTTTATTTACGGACCTTTATACTTCAGCCCTTTTCTTTGCTTGCTCTGCGATTGCCGAAAGCCCTTTGCAACTATTTTTATCCGTGAAGATGTTAGCGGCATCTGGGGGTTGCAGAACATGTAGTGTTCTTTGCGCCATAGCCCATTGTGCTTCCTTTCCATAATCTTCCTTTGTCATGAAGGTCGTCTGCAAATATTTCATGGTAGAGAAACATTTTACATTACATAAAAAAAAAGTCACGGCAAAGCAACTTTTCACACTATATAGTATTTACATTAAAAAGCGAGATGACATACCTTGTTTTCTAGGAGATTGTTTCATGGAAATTGAACATAGTAGAGCGTTGTTGCAGAGGTGAAGCCATATAGACAACAAAACGAAGATGAAATAACTACAACAGCAGCAGTATCGACAATTTAGTGCAACAACATAATATATTAAATGTTGTCCAGAAGTTGCAAACATACCAAAAAAATAGAACTTTAACGGAATCAAGATGATTCATCTTGCCTCCCTATTTAGGGCCAGCGTCTTTTCTGCCCCTTCTCTTTGGCAGCATTGCCCTTTTTCCCAGGTTTTCCAGACCCTTTGGTCCTCGCATCCTTCTTCATACGATGGTCTACCAACTTCTTCACTTTCCCTATCCTCGCCTGAACTCCCTTCATTGCCACAAGTAACTCTTTCTTCTTCTTCTTTGACATCTCCGTTATGTCTGTTTGACCGGCAATGGTGTTGTTGGACTTTTGGCGAACCTTCTCAAGTTGCTTCATTGTCGCCCTCTTCTTTCTAGCTTTTGCCTGGGCCACCTTTATAGCGGGCCTAGCATTGATTTCTCTGAATCATGCCTTCATTGCCTCAACCTCTTCCTTGGTTATTGGCTTCATTGGTATGTTGTGCTGGTTCTCTTCCTCCACAAACCTTATGATAAAAAACCTTTCTAAAAATCACTTAGTCACTTAATTCTGTTACCAATTCTATGCCATATTAATCGTCGATTCATTCTTCGATTATTACTCGTCATTTTCAATTTTTAGACCTTAATTCTACTCTTTCTAGCTTAAATATGAGCTTCGAATGACATGAATTGCTGCATTTTTAAAGTTGCTAAACATATTATGAGTACAGTATTGAAATTTTATCATAGTTTTATTCGTAAAATAATTAATTTTCAACCAACCACTTATTCCAATGCTTATGACAGTGTACAGCTATAACTTTAATATATGTAGCCTTTTCTACTGTCTTAGTAAAACATTTCATAATGGAAATTCAATTTCACATATATTTAATTAACATCCTTTGAAGCCTAACTAAGATGTAGTATTAGTATGCACATACATATATCTTATGTATATTATCAAACTGATAAATGTTTCTTTTCTGATTATAATTCACATAAAATTTATTATGTGATTAAGATCCTTTCTTTTTCTAATTGATTCATCGCATATACATGTTTCTGGGATTCATCTGCTTCAAGATTGATAATCCATTATCGATTCGAGTAATTACTTCATCACATAACCAGTTAGCGGACTTGACTGAGAATTAAGAATGCACCTGCAAAGAGCTGCAGTTTGCCCAAGTCCTTCTATCAGCACTTGGACCGCAGCCATTTCTTTGGTTATATTCAGTAGCAGTGGATAACTATTGAAGTGGTAAGCATAAGAGTCAAGTGGTGCACCTGATTATCAAGGCTGGTTATGCAACTGATCCAATATATGTTTCTCATAACTAGATTAAGAAGCTACCTGAAAGCTCTAATTGTATATTTAGTAGTTATGCATTTATAGGCTCAGCCACTGGGATGGAAGAGAAATCAAATTAAAGATTATAAGGTGAGAATGTTGATAACCAAGGGAGGCAGATGTTTTTTGTTTATGCCAGAGCAGTAAACTGTGTAGCGATTACTATCAAAATGCTTTAAAGTATCAACAACAAATTCAATTAGTCAAATGTTTAGAATCAGAGAATTCAGGTTGGCCTATGTAAATACCATAATACAACATCATGTTATTTATATGATATTAGAAAGAAAAATTAGCAATTATGCATCCTTAGCATAATTTGTCCTAGTTATTTAGTCCCTATATATGGCAAATACATGAAAAAATGGCTCGACTTCCAGTACATAAAAGGACTCACCATCCAAGGCAAAGGTAGAATCAGCGGTCAAGGTGCCGCCACATTCTCGAAAAGCAACTGTCAAGAACAATGGAAATGCAACTAGACTTTGCCTTCATGAACAACCTACGTTTATCAAACTAATAATAATGATTATAAAAAATCTGAAATAATAATGATGATTATACAAAATCTGAACTAAACCGTGACTCTCCTAATCGCCGAATCTCACCCGAATGCCTGAGTAACCTCACCTGAAATCAAAGATAATTCTGTTCCCCAAAATCACCATAGCCGGCAGCCCACTCGCACTCCTCAATGAATTCAAACCTCCTTCAATCACTCGTGAACTTGTAACCTCGATTTGTGTATTTCATGATTTTATCGTCGATGGAGGGTTTTTTTCCGCTGCAGATGAAGAAACCGAAAGATAAGGTTTTGACGATAGATCCAAAAAAGGGAAAGATACGTGGCTTTGGAGGAATAAGTGTTGAGAAGTAAGCGTTGATGTGAAGACCCGTTTCTTCCCCGTGAAGGAAAGGGCGGATGCTTTGAGAACAACACACAAATGAACATAGACAGAAGAACATTTCATTGTTATTACAACAATTCCATCAGATACAAGAATATACAGAGTATAAATGACTAAATTACATTCGATAAATATCAGAGATTACAATAAATTACATAGCAGCAGAAAATAATACAAAGCACAACTGAAGGTGATATACGAATACAGAGCTTTCCGGATATCATTCCAGCTGTAAACCAGGATCCTGTGAATTTAAATCTGCAAAACAAAAACTACTAGCTGCCCGTGCGGAAAATAGGGGCACCCAGAGTTTAGGTTAAAACAATAAACTCCAGGTCAGTCATGTGACTGGTGTGAGAACTAAAACAGTTATTAATATTGGTTTTAAAGTTAGGTAAATCAAGGGATCACGCCGTATAACACGGAACGGGTTTCCTCCCAAGAATACCAGTGCATAGAACAAACAGCGCAATGCTAAATAAAGAAAAATGAAGCTGTTATAAGACCCAGGTCCCATCACACAATGCAACACAAGCCGGAGGATAGGGTTTTCCCTTATAACAGCCAAAGCATTCTTGATACGTTTGAAACACGTTATTTGATACTATTATAGGTGTATAGTGTCAAAACAATTTCAATCATAAATATCAATCATAGGCGGCATAGCTACCATCTACTATGTCGCCATACTAGTTCTATAATTAAAACCGCAATACACGTATTGGAAATTGGATTTCCGTCATGAGTCGAGGCAAGGGGCAAGCTCCTCTCCGCGTTCGAGACACTCTAGCAAATGTCTCAGGACTACACACTTTGGGCAATCCTGGATCTTCAGAGCCGGTCCTCTCTTACGTTTGAGGATTATTTATTCCTGAACACACGTTTCCCGGTCCTTACAGACCTATAATCGAGGCGCCTCATTCCAACAACCACAAAGGTGAAAAGTATATAAATGTCAGGGCTGGTAAGTCACTGACACCACCAAAGCTAGAAAGAAACGTCGTGCTCTTCAGAAATATAAATTAAATGAAATAAATTATGAAATAAATTATTGTAATCTCAAATCTCAAATCTCAAATAAATTATGAAATAAATTATTGTAATCTCAAATAATTTATTTCATTTAATTTATTTCAAATCGCAAATCTTTCTGTTTTACTATTTTTATACAATTTCAATTGCAGTTGTTTGATGCTCAGATGTCTACATTTACTAGTATTTCCATTTTCCATGGATATTGCTAATTGGGAAGTAGTTCAATTTCAATTTCAAAGTACAAGTTTTTTTTTAAATTCTCTTTATTTAGACCACTTCAACGGTTTTACATGTTTAATACAAAACTTCAGTTAGCATTATCAAAACATCTAACACTTCTACATACAAAAGATTTATCATTTCCAGTTACTCCTATAGGTGCTTAAATTATTTTGACCACTATGTTTGCTTTTCTAAAATCAAGATTCTTGATCAAAAAATTATTCAACTTGATTTTTTTCAGTTAATCTCTTGATGGATTTCCTCTGCAGTTTAGCGTAGTGCGTATAGGATGAAAAAAATGAACATGTTTGGGAGAAAGTACATATATATCATTAAGAAAATGTCATATGCAAATGAACATGGCATCTACGCTCTGAAAAAATTGTACTATAAAGGAAAACTGTATGTCTACCTTTGACAAAGGTGTGGCAGCCACAGAACTACAGATTCTGGTCTACAATCCAGCTCCAAAGGGGAAAATCATTCTCACATTTGACTCCAGTTGATGTGCTTTGATTGCTATGTTACATACCTTAAACGACTGCTTTATTTCCTTCTTTTGTGAATGGAATGCCAAGATAAGCAACATTCACAAAAGAAAACAGTAATCGGAAAATCCAACGAATATTGCAGGTAAAAGTTGCCAAATCTTCAATTATGTGAGAATATTAAAGCAAAAAAGAAGGATAAGCTATATTATCCAAAGTCTTCAACGATGCAACAAATGTTGGGGGGTTAGTTTACACACCTTCAACTTAGATCTGAATATGCAGTATGGAGAAAAGGATATATCATTAGTTGTCCAAAATAATTTTTAGAAAAATTAGATAGCAAAAATCAAGCTCTAAAGTGAATAAATTAATATGAACTACAAAAAAAATTCTGTTTATTTACGAACCTTTATACTTCAGCCCTTTTCTTTGCTTGCTCTGCGATTGCCGAAAGCCCTTTGCAACTATTTTTATCCGTGAAGATGTTAGCGGCATCTGGGGGTTACAGAACATGTAGTGTTCTTTGCGCCATAGCCCATTGTGCTTCCTTTCCATAATCTTCCTTTGTCATGAAGGTCGTCTGCAAATATTTCATGGTAGAGAAACATTTTACATTACATAACAAAAAAAAAGTCACGGCAAAGCAACTTTTCACACTATATAGTATTTACATTAAAAAGCGAGATGACATACCTTGTTTTCTAGGAGATTGTTTCATGGAAATTGAACATAGTAGAGCGTTGTTGAAGAGGTGAAGCCATATAGACAACAAAACGAAGATGAAATGACTACAACAGCAGCAGTATCGACAATTTAGTGCAACAACATAATATATTAAATGTTGTCCAGAAGTTGCAAACATACCAAAAAAATAGAACTTTAACGGCCAAATTCATAGATACACTCTCAATCAAGATGATTCATCTTACCTCCCTATTTAGGGCCAGCGTCTTTTCTGCCCCTTCTCTTTGGCAGCATTGCCCTTTTTCCCAGGTTTTCCAGACCCTTTGGTCCTCGCATCCTTCTTCATACAATGGTCTACCAACTTCTTCACTTTCCCTATCCTCGCCTTAACTCCCTTCATTGCCACAAGTAACTCTTTCTTCTTCTTCTTTGACATCTCCGATATGTCTGTTTGACCGGCAATGGTGTTGTTGGACTTTTGGCGAACCTTCTCAAGTTGCTTCATTGTCGCCCTCTTCTTTCTAGCTTTTGCCTGGGCCACCTTTATAGCGGGCCTAGCATTGATTTCTCTGAATCATGCCTTCATTGCCTCAACCTCTTCCTTGGTTATTGGCTTCATTGGTATGTTGTGCTGGTTCTCTTCCTCCACAAACCTTATGATAAAAAACCTTTCTAAAAATCACTTAGTCACTTAATTCTGTTACCAATTCTATGCCATATTAATCGTCGATTCATTCTTCGATTATTACTCGTCATTTTCAATTTTTAGACCTTAATTCTACTCTTTCTAGCTTAAATATGAGCTTCGACTGACATGAATTGCTGCATTTTTAAAGTTGCTAAACATATTATGAGTACAGTATTGAAATTTTATCATAGTTTTATTCGTAAAATAAATAATTTTCAACCAACCACTTATTCCAATGCTTATGACAGTGTACAGCTATAACTTTAATATATGTAGCCTTTTCTACTGTCTTAATAAAACATTTCATAATGGAAATTCAATTTCACATATATTTAATTAACATCCTTTGAAGCCTAACTAAGATGTAGTATTAGTATGCACATACATATATCTTATGTATATTGTCAAACTGATAAATGTTTCTTTTCTGATTATAATTCACATAAAATTTATTATGTGATTAAGGTCCTTTCTTTTTCTAATTGATTCATCGCATATACATGTATCTAGGATTCATCTGCTTCAAGATTGATAATCCATTATCGATTCGAGTAATTACTTCATCACATAACTAGTTAGCGGACTTGACTGAGAATTAAGAATGCACCTGCAAAGAGCTGCAGTTTGCCCAAGTCCTTCTATCAGCACTTGGACCGCAGCCATTTCTTTGGTTATATTCAGTAGCAGTGGATAACTATTGAAGTGGTAAGCATAAGAGTCAAGTGGTGCACCTGATTATCAAGGCTGGTTATGCAACTGATCCAATATATGTTTCTCATAACTAGATTAAGAAGCTACCTGAAAGCCTTAATTGTATATTTAGTAGTTATGCATTTATAGGCTCAGCCACTGGGATGGAAGAGAAATCAAATTAAAGATTATAAGGTGAGAATGTTGATAACCAAGGGAGGCAGATGTTTTTCGTTTATGCCAGAGCAGTAAACTGTGTAGCGATTGCTATCAAAATGCTTTAAAGTATCAACAACAAATTCAATTAGTCAAATGTTTAGAATCAGAGAATTCAGGTTGGCCTATGTAAATACCATAATACAACATCATGTTATTTATATGATATTAGAAAGAAAAATTAGCAATTATGCATCCTTAGCATAATTTGTCCTAGTTATTTAGTCCCTATATATGGCAAATACATGAAAAAATGGCTCGACTTCCAGTACATAAAAGGACTCACCATCCAAGGCAAAGGTAGAATCAGCGGTCAAGGTGCCGCCACATTCTCGAAAAGCAACTGTCAAGAACAATGGAAATGCAACTAGACTTTGCCTTCATGAACAACCTACGTTTATCAAACTAATAATAATGATTATAAAAAATCTGAAATAATAATGATGATTATACAAAATCTGAACTAAACCGTGACTCTCCTAATTGCCGAATCTCACCCGAATGCCTGAGTAACCTCACCTGAAATCAAAGATAATTCTGTTCCCCAAAATCACCATAGCCGGCAGCCCACTCGCACTCCTCAATGAATTCAAACCTCCTTCAATCACTCGCGAACTTGTAACCTCGATTTGTGTATTTCATGATTTTATCGTCGATGGAGGGTTTTTTTCCGCTGCAGATGAAGAAACCGAAAGATAAGGTTTTGACGATAGATCCAAAAAAGGGAAAGATACGTTGCTTTGGAGGAATAAGTGTTGAGAAGTAAGCGTTGATGTGAAGACCCGTTTCTTCCCCGTGAAGGAAAGGGCGGATGCTTTGAGAACAACACACAAATGAACGTAGACAGAAGAACATTTCATTGTTATTACAACAATTCCATCAGATACAAGAATATACAGAGTATAAATGAATAAATTACATTCGATAAATATCAGAGATTACAATAAATTATATAGAAGCAGAAAATAATACAAAGCACAACTGAAGGTGATATACGGATACAGAGCTTTACGGATATCATTCCAGCTGTAAACCAGGATCCTGTGAATATAAATCTGCAAAACAAAAACAACTAGTTGCCCGTGTGGAAAATAGGGGCACCCAGAGTTTAGGTTAAAACAATAAACTCCAGGTCAGTCATGTGACTGGTGTGAGAACTAAAACAGTTATTAATATTGGTTTTAAAGTTAGGTAAATCAAGGGATCACGCCGTATAACACGGAACGGGTTTCCTCCCAAGAATACCAGTGCATAGAACAAACAGCGCAATGCTAAATAAAGAAAAATGAAGCTGTTATAAGACCCAGGTCCCATCACACAATGCAACACAAGCCGGAGGATAAGGTTTTCCCTTATAACAGCCAAAGCATTCTTGATACGTTTGAAACACGTTATTTGGTACTATTATAGGTGTATAGTGTCAAAACAATTTCAATCATAAATATCAATCATAGGTGGCATAGCTACCATCTACTATGTCGCCATACTAGTTCTATAATTAAAACCGCAATACACGTATTGGAAATTGGATTTCCGTCATGAGTCGAGGCAAGGGGCAAGCTCCTCTCCGCGTTCGAGACACTCTAGCAAATGTCTCAGGACTACACACTTTGGGCAATCCTGGATCTTCAGAGCCGGTCCTCTCTTACGTTTGAGGATTATTTATTCCTGAACACACGTTTCCCGGTCCTTACAGACCTATAATCGAGGCGCCTCATTCCAACAACCACAAAGGTGAAAAGTATATAAATGTCAGGGCTGGTAAGTCACTGACACCACCAAAGCTAGAAAGAAACGTCGTGCTCTTCAGAAATATAAATTAAATGAAATAAATTATGAAATAAATTATTGTAATCTCAAATCTCAAATCTCAAATAAATTATGAAATAAATTATTGTAATCTCAAATAATTTATTTCATTTAATTTATTTCAAATCGCAAATCTTTCTGTTTTACTATTTTTATACAATTTCAATTGCAGTTGTTTGATGCTCAGATGTCTACATTTACTAGTATTTCCATTTTCCATGGATATTGCTAATTGGGAAGTAGTTCAATTTCAATTTCAAAGTACAAGTTTTTTTTTAAATTCTCTTTATTTAGACCACTTCAACGGTTTTACATGTTTAATACAAAACTTCAGTTAGCATTATCAAAACATCTAACACTTCTACATACAAAAGATTTATCATTTCCAGTTACTCCTATAGGTGCTTAAATTATTTTGACCACTATGTTTGCTTTTCTAAAATCAAGATTCTTGATCAAAAAATTATTCAACTTGATTTTTTTCAGTTAATCTCTTGATGGATTTCCTCTGCAGTTTAGCGTAGTGCGTATAGGATGAAAAAAATGAACATGTTTGGGAGAAAGTACATATATATCATTAAGAAAATGTCATATGCAAATGAACATGGCATCTACGCTCTGAAAAAATTGTACTATAAAGGAAAACTGTATGTCTACCTTTGATAAGGGTGTGGCAGCCACAGAACTACAGATTCTGGTCTACAATCCAGCTCCAAAGGGGAAAATCATTCTCACATTTGACTCCAGTTGATGTGCTTTGATTGCTATGTTACATACCTTAAACGACTGCTTTATTTCCTTCTTTTGTGAATGGAATGCCAAGATAAGCAACATTCACAAAAGAAAACAGTAATCGGAAAATCCAACGAATATTGCAGGTAAAAGTTGCCAAATCTTCAATTATGCGAGAATATTAAAGCAAAAAAGAAGGATAAGCTATATTATCCAAAGTCTTCAACGATGCAACAAATGTTGGGGGGTTAGTTTACACACCTTCAACTTAGATCTGAATATGCAGTATGGAGAAAAGGATATATCATTAGTTGTCCAAAATAATTTTTAGAAAAATTAGATAGCAAAAATCAAGCTCTAAAGTGAATAAATTAATATGAACTACAAAAAAAATTCTGTTTATTTACGGACCTTTATACTTCAGCCCTTTTCTTTGCTTGCTCTGCGATTGCCGAAAGCCCTTTGCAACTATTTTTATCCGTGAAGATGTTAGCGGCATCTGGGGGTTGCAGAACATGTAGTGTTCTTTGCGCCATAGCCCATTGTGCTTCCTTTCCATAATCTTCCTTTGTCATGAAGGTCGTCTGCAAATATTTCATGGTAGAGAAACATTTTACATTACATAACAAAAAAAAAGTCACGGCAAAGCAACTTTTCACACTATATAGTATTTACATTAAAAAGCGAGATGACATACCTTGTTTTCTAGGAGATTGTTTCATGGAAATTGAACATAGTAGAGCGTTGTTGCAGAGGTGAAGCCATATAGACAACAAAACGAAGATGAAATGACTACAACAGCAGCAGTATCGACAATTTAGTGCAACAACATAATATATTAAATGTTGTCCAGAGGTTGCAAACATACCAAAAAAATAGAACTTTAATGGCCAAATTCATAGATACACTCTCAATCAAGATGATTCATCTTGCCTCCCTATTTAGGGCCAGCGTCTTTTCTGCCCCTTCTCTTTGGCAGCATTGCCCTTTTTCCCAGGTTTTCCAGACCCTTTGGTCCTCGCATCCTTCTTCATACGATGGTCTACCAACTTCTTCACTTTCCCTATCCTCTCCTGAACTCCCTTCATTGCCACAAGTAACTCTTTCTTCTTCTTCTTTGACATCTCCGATATGTCTGTTTGACCGGCAATGGTGTTGTTGGACTTTTGGCGAAGCTTCTCAAGTTGCTTCATTGTCGCCCTCTTCTTTCTAGCTTTTGCCTAGGTCACCTTTATAGCGGGCCTAGCATTGATTTCTCTGAATCATGCCTTCATTGCCTCAACCTCTTCCTTGGTTATTGGCTTCATTGGTATGTTGTGCTGGTTCTCTTCCTCCACAAACCTTATGATAAAAAAACCTTTCTAAAAATCACTTAGTCACTTAATTCTGTTACCAATTCTATGCCATATTAATCGTCGATTCATTCTTCGATTATTACTCGTCATTTTCAATTTTTAGACCTTAATTCTACTCTTTCTAACTTAAATATGAGCTTCGACTGACATGAATTGCTGCATTTTTAAAGTTGCTAAACATATTATGAGTACAGTATTGAAATTTTATCATAGTTTTATTCGTAAAATAATTAATTTTCAACCAACCACTTATTCCAATGCTTATGACAGTGTACAGCTATAACTTTAATATATGTAGCCTTTTCTACTATCTTAATAAAACTTTTCATAATGGAAATTCAATTTCACATATATTTAATTAACATCCTTTGAAGCCTAACTAAGATGTAGTATTAGTATGCACATACATATATCTATACTATACTATTAAAGCTGGGTATAACTTTGTTAGCTCTAAGACAATCCACGTGTATTAGTAAGCTCAAACGTCCTAAGATATACATAATTTCGTTCTCCTCCCCTTCATTGTTTAACCTAATTTTAATTTATGCCTATCAAATCAACTCAGAAATATCCCCCAATATTTTCACTGCGTCTGATTGTCTTCTGGCTATACTTCCTCACTCCGTCATCGATGCCTACCGCGTTTCTCAAACATCGGTCAAGCAGGTCGCCTGGAATGATTGTCGCGTTTAGGTAATCTCCATTGTCGTTTTTTCCACTACTTTATTTCTTTGTTCTTTTTGGGTGGATTTTTGAAGATCTTCAATAATTGAAACGAGTTTTATTTGTTACGAATCTCCATGGTTTTCCTGCTGTATAGATTGAAATATATAAATCTCCTCGTGTGTTTTGTTGATTAACTCCAGATATGAATGTATTTGGAAATGCAATCTTCTTTTGTTCAGATCTGTTAATTTTTTTCCTGCGCGTGATAAGTGAAAAGATACGATTCTTTGTCCATCTTTTTAGATCTATTTGTCCATACTGATATCAATGATTTTGTCTTATATTGCAGAACATCAAATTTGCAAATCGGAATCTCACAGCGCATTCAATGAATGAGGTTTCTTCGACTGTCTTAATTTCATGTAAGTAATTTATGTAATAATAAACGTAAGGTCAGAACATGATTATATTAGACTGTTCAGCACAAGAGGTGGGATGGAGACTGACATTAGCCAATTTGATTTATAATATTTGTTATTATTTAGCTTACTATGGTGTATATTGTCCATTTGCCCTTATTTTTCTCCTGATGTCTGATTTCTTCCCTATCCCGGACGTGATTTTTCAGTAGCACACTAAATGGGTAAATATCTTTTTTTTTTTTTTTTTGGTTTCGATCTATGTTTTCAGAAATAACCATTCAAATACTAGGATATTGAATTACAAGAAAAGTTATGGCCTTTTCTTTCAATCTATATTCTTTTGGTCTGTAGCTAAGTAAATGATTTTTCCTATTTAATTTCTTTTTGGTCTTTACTTTCCTTTTAAAGTTGCGTATAATAATAGGCTTTTATATTTGAATTCAATACTCATTGAGCTAATAAGAATAAATATATCGATTACATTTTCCATTATACATTATAAAGGTATTGCTAACTGTTCTACCATATCAACGCCTTGCCAACCTACTGCTAAATCAACGATTTATTTTTGAAACTTTTTATGGATAGTTCTGATGCAAACTTCAGAAGAGTTGTAGGATAGTTAACATTAGTTCAAGGTATTTATAAATTTTGAGTTGTGTCACTGATCTGCTAAGCAAACACGATATATATCAAACTGAATGTTTTTTACCCACTTAGATGATAGAACATTAATATAATATGTTACTAAGTTAATTTATTTATATATTTCATAATCAATGGTTGTAATTTGAAACATTGTATTAACCTTAACACTTCCATTTTAGATGTGTTCATTTTTGAGCAAACTCTCCCATTTTTGATGTGTTTATTTTTAAACATGTTTCTAAATACCTAACCATATTTTAGTTCATCCATATATGTCTCACTTTACAAGATAAGCTGTCCCAATGGTATCTTTTTGTCCTACTTTTGGTAAATATGTCAATACGTGCCATGTTTTTTATCTAGGAGCATAAAGCAACAAAATAAAAAAAATACAAAGTAGTCTTTGTGCAATAGCAGCAGTATTTTGGTTTGACTATATCATATTTCTGCACATTTGAAAGAAGAATATAGTCAAATGTATCTGCAAACTGATTCCATAATATTTGTATAGTAATATACGTTGTCATTAAATAAAGTTTCCAATTATATATGCAAACTGGTCCATTATTCTGCTAACGAAAACATTTCGATGTTTCCTGATTTACCAAAGATCGACGCAAACATTTTAGGTGATATCTTGATTCGCATTAAGCCCCTTCGTTTTTTTATTATTCTTTTAAGGTAATTTCAAATTTTACTCAATTTTCCATGTATAATTGCATACAAATCTGTTAATTAACTTTGTAAAGAATCACTGGCTCATTCAAACCATTGAGGCCTTTGACTTTTGATCATGGCATGGATAATTTATATATGAAACTGGGAAAGAAATCATAAATTTAATAACTGGAATAAATTATGAAAACGAAATACTAGATTACTAATCTTGATTTTGACACATTTTTTTGTGGTTAAAATGCATTATTTGTACTCAAGTATCAATAGATTGTCATTTTTCACCATATATTGTGACATTAATTAAGAATAGACAAAAAATACATTATGTATTTTAGATTTAATGTAGATTAGAAGTATCTAGATTTCATATGGTGCAACAGATTGAAGCTTTAAATAGGAAAAATCATTTACTTAGCAACAAATTGAATTACATATGGTGCAACAGATTTGAATGTGTAGGTCTGTTAACTTTAGAATTATGCAAGTGTTAATATTGTGAGCAAGATTTTTCTCCTATGAGCTTTAAAAACATTCGATATAAGTTTCATTTTTGACAAAAAATCATTATCGTAGGCAATTACATAAAGTGTACTGACAATAGGAGGAAAACAAATTAATATGGAAATGTTTGTCATATAATCCTGCGAAGTAAGGAAATCGTATGCGATTTATTTCCATGCTTTTTAAGCAATATCATAGACAATAACATAAATTTTACTGAAATTAGGAGTAGAACAAATTGATATGGAAATGTTTGTAGTAAAATCCTGTAAAGTAAGATCATATATGATTTATTTCCATGTTTTTTTGAGGTAAGACTTCCGTACGTGAAATCCCTGTATTTGTTCTGTTAATAGATTTTTTTTAATGGCATGCTTAATTTCTACGATATGTTTTTTTTTTTTGGCTTGCTTTGATACGAAGGTTGCTAATATATTTTTCAAATGCAAAAACATTTGTTCATAGTATTGTTTAAGTTAAGGTGTTTTTTTCTAATTCCAATGTAGTTTAAGTAGCGTTGATTTAATTCTATCAGAAGTTATGGTAATATCTTTCACAAGTTGCCACCTGCATGTTATAAATGTATATACAAATAGATTTTTTATATATTTTTAAGCACTTATTATATATGTTTGTTGTATTCCCTTTTAGCACATTTTTAGTCTTCTATGTTGTTAAATTATGTAAGAAAAAAAATTATATTTCAATTATAGATAGCTAGATTAATTTGTGTACACAAACAATTCAACCGAGCCATGTAAATTGAGCCAACGATATCATAGACAATAACATAAAGCGTACTGACATTAGGAGGAAAACAAATTAATATCGAAATGTTTGTAGTGTATTCCTGCAAAGTAAGGAGATCATATATGATTTATTTCCATGCTTTTTGAGGTAAGATTTCCATACATGGTATCTCTATATTTTTCCATGTTGTTAATAGATAGTTTTTTTATGGCATGCTTAACATCTACGGTATGTTTGATTTTTAGTTAATTCTTAAGCTCTAATTATATATGTTTGCTGTATTCCCTTTTAGCACATTTCCAGTCTTTTATATTGTTGAATTATGTAAGAAAAAAGTTTATATTTCAACTGTAGATAGCTTGATTAATTTTTATACACAAATAATTCAACCAAACCATGTAAATTGAGTGAACATTATCATAGACAATAACAAAAAGTGTACTGACATTAGGAGAAAAACAAATTAACATGGAAATGTTCATAGTATAATCCTGCAAAGTAAGGAGATCATTTATGATTTATTTCCATGCTTTATTAGGTATGATTTCCATACATGAAATCTCTATATGCTTATGCTGTTAATAGACGTATGGCATTTTTAATTTCTATGACATGTTTGATTTTTGTTGGCTTCCTTTGATACCAAGGTTACTAATATATTTTTAATGTGCACAAACATTTATTTATAGTAATGTTTAAATTATTGTTGTTTAGGTGTTTCTTTGATATAATTTTGACGTAATTTAAGTAGCTTTGATTTAGTTCTATTAGGAGCTATGGTAAGACGTTTCACAAGTTGTCACATGCATGTTATAAATGTATATACAAATAAATTTTTAGTTAATTCTTAGCACTCATTATATATGTTTGCTATATTCCCTTTTAGCACATTTTTTGTTTTTTTATATTGTTGATTTATGTAAGAAGAAAGTTTATATTTCAACTATAGATAGAATGATTAAATTTTATGCACAAATAATTCAACCAAGCCATGAAAATTGAATCAATTATGTACTCAATTCTTAATTAAAATTTTGAAACATGGTTTTATGGTTATAAATCGACTATCAATATTTTTTATCAAATATTGTTTGAGATACGCATTTATAATGAAATGCAACAAAAATAGGTACTCAAAATTTCATACTGTCTAACGGGCTGAGACTACATTTTTTTTTAGAACACTCACCAGAAATAGTAATAGCTTATGTAGAGAGATATTATCATAAATAACTAGGAAGGTGATGATACTGTAAATATATTTTTCCTTCTAATGCACTATAGAAAATAACATGCAATATACTTTTCATGTTTCAGCATTAAGTGCAATATCCAAAACAACAATAGCATGAATTGTACCGACATTACAAATTGATTGATTGAATAATTGATTGATTGAATTAATCTATAAAATGTTGTATTTTTTGCCTGATTGAATAATTCTTTAATGGCTCTTAACATATATGGAGCATTTCCTTCTAAATTTTAGATCCTTTTTATTTTTCCAATGAAAATGTTGACTTTTTACATGTTCTTTATTATGTTATATTGGCATAAGATTTCTTACACATTTGTACCTGCAATGTTTTACAAATTGGCACACATTAATATTTATTTAAGTTATACATACAAGTTGTCTATGGATGATGGTATAATAACCATAAACTTACCATTAACTCCATTTTTTCATGGAAATTAAGTTAGATTTGCAAACATATCCAAGCTATTTGTAAGGATGTACATTTCTATAAATATGTCGTTTACCAATTTATTTTAATACTATCCGAAATCCAAACTTTGAAGAAGTATTTGGAAGGTGCAAAATTCTATCCCATGCTACGCAATTTTTAAACAATTTTTGGGAAGTGCAATTTTTCGTAAAATGTGGAGTTATTCATGTTACACATTGATTCTTACCAAAAAATTATATAATATTTGACACAAGGACTTCTGTTACAAGCACGTTATTTAACAACCGTCATCCTCTCTATAAAGCAAAAATAGCAATAATAGAAATATCACATTTTTGGCAAATATCTTCAAATTTATCCATATACCGCAAGTAAATGATATAACCATATTAAATAGATGAAAGTAATTTTTGGTTTCAGCAAGTCGTTTAATCCTTATGCTATGTTTGTCTCACCGGGTTTTGCCACCTAGATTTGTATAGCATTTATTCAAATTGTACCAATATAAATGGAAATATCATTACTGACAGTAAATATATGACCATGATTGACTCCAATATACTTTGACAAGATTATTAATTCACTGCCTTGGCTAACCTTACAAATGTTAGCCTGATCTGATCTGTCGGTAGAACAACATTCTTTTCTTTTGATTTGTGAAATAAGTACACACTGTATCGTATTTGCTCAAGACTACCTGCTTCATATATAATCAGATCCAAATATGTATCTCATCATTTTGTATAGCCAAACAACTATAGTTTCTGTCCATTATAAGCATTTTGAAAGTTATTTATTGTACTGATAGAATTTACATCTATTTATAGTAAACTGATATATCATGTAATACTATGTATACGACTTACTGCTAAGAATATGAAACCACAATATTGTCGTTTGCTTTTGGTGGTGGTGGTATCATAATAAAATATTCATTAATGGTTCGTTAGTAGCATAAGGATGGTAATTGGAGATTGCATTTAGATTATATCGTCATCCAGGGGAAGGCTTGACCATAGATCTTGGCTGGAAGGGAAAGAGAAATTGTGAAGTAAATGCTTGGGAGGGGAGCGAAGATGGATCAGGTGAAGGCAGCAATGGAGAATGGTGTACTTGCTTTTACTGTGTCCAAGGAATAAGTGAATAAATTGATGTTAAGGCTATCAAGACCGATGGTAATATTTATTATGTCTTTTTCCTTTTCATTGTATAAGAGTTTTTTTTGTTGGTTTGGTATTGATAATTAGATATCTATTGCGTTAGGTACTATTTAATGTCTAGATGAATAAAACAACAGCTTGAATAAGTTTATCTTCACTGCTATAATTTGCACGTTACGGGCTTCTAATGTATCTAACGTTGTCATAAGCACTAAATTTCTAACAAATATGCAAAATTGCAGCTGCTAGATTATTACTGATGCATAAGTAAATATATTAATTATGTATTTATCAGATCTTAAAAATCTTTGCTTAGTTTAACTATTTATTTCTAACTTTTATAACAGAAATTTTGTCACATTGTTTCAAGTAATTTATCCAGATACTTATGATGTTTAAAAGTACCATATTACAAATTCAGACATCTCTTTGTAAATTGACTTTTTTATAATGTTCTTGAAAAAGATGCTTGAAGAAAGCATGGGAAGCATATTTAATCCTACAAGTTGCAGTCCAACACTTCAATGACAAGCAAGTAAAGAAGTGTTAACAAAATTGAGAACTGTGTCAGTTCAGAGAGACATGGGATCCATTCATGCAAGAATTTTTTAACACGTTCCAAATTGTATACAATCGACAAATCATGATGATAGAAAGGTTACAGCAGAGAAAGCTCAGACTAGGAAAAAAGCCAAAGTTGGTGAAAGCATTGAGAAGGTTATCGAGCATTATCTACCTTACGGACACTTATATTCATTACCAGCGCTTATTTCATTTCTATCAAAAGTGTACTTGCAAATTATTTATGCATACAAAATTGTTGATTGCAATGTTCGAATTTTCTCCATAAATGATAATTTGTACAAAATGCATTTATAGTTGCAGCTTATGTAGCCTGTGCAGCCTATGCAACAAAGTATGGAATAGAGTGTACATCAAATTGTAAAGTAACAACCTTTTCTAGCTTATGGACACTTATATTCGATACCCATGCTTATTTTATTTCTATCAGAAAGTGTACATGCATATATTTTATGCATACATAATTGTTAACTACAATGTTCAATTTTTTTTCCTTAAATGATAATTTGTACAAAATGCATGTAAAAGTTTACTGCAAATTTTTTTCCTACTCTTATGACGTGAAGATTTTGAATGTGCAAGCTACAATGATAGATGTCAACTCATATTTTTTTTCATGCCCAATGCCTCATTGCTTTTACTTTAAATTTTGATAGAAAGCCTTATGATGGTTCGATTGCATCTTCAAATTTCTTGCCATTTCCAAAAATTCTTTCCATTTCCATATGTGAAGCACGTCCTAAATTGTGTCTTTTTAAAATGGTTCAATCTTATTGGTGTAACCCATATGTCTTTTCATTGTTTTTTATTTCTTCTATTTTAATCTAGAAGAAAAAATGTATATATTCTTATTATGGTAATTATAACAAAATTGCAATCACTTCGTATTGGATTTATCTTCCATTTAATGTATATGAACTAAATGATTTACGCATTTGAAGAAGAAATGAAGGTCGAATTTTGAAATTGTAAATCGTTTTGCTCTTCATGAATTTGTGTGGAGGGCAGCATAGCTGAAAGTAGGCGCATAATCAGGAATACAAAGAAATGAATCAATGATACAACATAGTTGCAGGAATACAAAGAAATGATACAGCACGGTAGCAAGCCGTATAATTGTAAATATAATAAAGCAACGTATCATTATGAACTTAATGTAATTATTTCTCTTGATTCAGCTTCGATCAATTTATTTAATAGTTTAGTTTTCAGGCTGTTTGGTTTTGAAAATAATTAGCCATGAATCTAAGCCTTTGACACAGTTAAAGCCAAGGTCGGCTGGAACGCACTTGCGCATCTTTCAGATTTTTTATTTTATTAATACAAGTTAAACTAGCTAATACAAATGTTGGCTATTAAGAAATAAGTTCATTTTTGTATGTACACAGCGAACATAAAACGTTAACAGATAGTGTCTAAATTATATCTAAACTCATTTATTCTTCTTATATCCCTTCTTCTAACACAGCAGAGTCGTTCATTATCATCAATGGTAACACGTGGTATGTTGAATCCAAAAAAATGCATGTGGTACCTTGAGCAAGCGGATTTTAGAATGAAAATGTTATTTTTGCTTCAATTCATCAGTAAACACTATTTAAAACAAAAACCGTGTGCGAAGCACGGGTTCACACTAGTCTTATGTATATTGTCAAACTGATAAATGTTTCTTTTCTGATTATAATTCACATAAAATTTATTATGTGATTAAGGTCCTTTCTTTTTCTAATTGATTCATCGCATATACATGTATCTGGGATTCATCTGCTTCAAGATTGTTAATCCATTATCGATTCAAGTTACTTCATCACATAACCAGTTAGCGGACTTGACTGAGAATTAAGAATGCACCTGCAAAGAGCTGCAGTTTGCCCAAGTCCTTCTATCAGCACTTGGACCGCAGCCATTTCTTTGGTTATATTCAGTAGCAGTGGATAACTATTGAAGTGGTAAGCATAAGAGTCAAGTGGTGCACCTGATTATCAAGGCTGGTTATGCAACTGATCCAATATATGTTTCTCATAACTAGATTAAGAAGCTACCTGAAAGCTCTAATTGTATATTTAGTAGTTATGCATTTATAGGCTCAGCCACTGGGATGGAAGAGAAATCAAATTAAAGATTATAAGGTGAGAATGTTGATAACCAAGGGAGGCAGATGTTTTTTGTTTATGCCAGAGCAGTAAACTGTTTTGCGATTGCTATCAAAATGCTTTAAAGTATCAACAACAAATTCAATTAGTCAAATGTTTAGAATCAGAGAATTCAGGTTGGCCTATGTAAATACCATAATACAACATCATGTTATTTATATGATATTAGAAAGAAAAATTAGCAATTATGCATCCTAAGCATAATTTGTCCTAGTTATTTAGTCCCTATATATGGCAAATACATGAAAAAATGGCTCGACTTCCAGTACATAAAAGGACTCACCATCCAAGGCAAAGGTAGAATCAGCGGTCAAGGTGCCGCCACATTCTCGAAAAGCAACTGTCAAGAACAATGGAAATGCAACTAGACTTTGCCTTCATGAACAACCTACGTTTATCAAACTAATAATAATGATTATAAAAAATCTGAAATAATAATGATGATTATACAAAATCTGAACTAAACCGTGACTCTCCTAATCGCCGAATCTCACCCGAATGCCTGAGTAACCTCACCTGAAATCAAAGATAATTCTGTTCCCCAAAATCACCATAGCCGGCAGCCCACTCGCACTCCTCAATGAATTCAAACCTCCTTCAATCACTCGCGAACTTGTAACCTCGATTTGTGTATTTCATGATTTTATCGTCGATGGAGGGTTTTTTTCCGCTGCAGATGAAGAAACCGAAAGATAAGGTTTTGACGATAGATCCAAAAAAGGGAAAGATACGTGGCTTTGGAGGAATAAGTGTTGAGAAGTAAGCGTTGATGTGAAGACCCGTTTCTTCCCCGTGAAGGAAAGGGCGGATGCTTTGAGAACAACACACAAATGAACGTAGACAGAAGAACATTTCATTGTTATTACAACAATTCCATCAGATACAAGAATATACAGAGTATAAATGAATAAATTACATTCGATAAATATCAGAGATTACAATAAATTACATAGCAGTGGAAAATAATACAAAGCACAACTGAAGGTGATATACGGATACAGAGCTTTCCGGATATCATTCCAGTTGTAAACCAGGATCCTGTGAATATAAATCTGCAAAACAAAAACTACTAGCTGCCCGTGCGGAAAATAGGGGCACCCAGAGTTTAGGTTAAAACAATAAACTCCAGGTCAGTCATGTGACTGGTGTGAGAACTAAAACAATTATTAATATTGGTTTTAAAGTTAGGTAAATCAAGGGATCACGCCGTATAACACGGAACGGGTTTCCTCCCAAGAATACCAGTGCATAGAACAAACAGCGCAATGCTAAATAAAGAAAAATGAAGCTGTTATAAGACCCAGGTCCCATCACACAATGCAACACAAGCCGGAGGATAGGGTTTTCCCTTATAACAGCCAAAGCATTCTTGATACGTTTGAAACACGTTATTTGATACTATTATAGGTGTATAGTGTCAAAACAATTTCGATCATAAATATCAATCATAGGCGGCATAGCTACCATCTACTATGTCGCCATACTAGTTCTACAATTAAAACCGCAATACACGTATTAGAAATTGGATTTCCGTCATGAGTCGAGGCAAGGGGCAAGCTCCTCTCCGCGTTCGAGACACTCTAGCAAATGTCTCAGGACTACACACTCTGGGCAATCCTGGATCTTCAGAGCCGGTCCTCTCTTACGTTTGAGGATTATTTATTCCTGATCACACGTTTCCCGGTCCTTACAGACCTATAATCGAGGCGCCTCATTCCAACAACCACAAAGGTGAAAAGTATATAAATGTCAGGGCTGGTAAGTCACTGACACCACCAAAGCTAGAAAGAAACGTCGTGCTCTCCCTACAAACTCATACCGAGGTGTGAGGCTCGCGAATTCACGTTATACACAAAGCTGCCACGTAGGCCGTGCTTTGATCATCAACCACAAGACTCTGCTTTTCAACAAAAGCCTTGATCATTGCATCTTAGCGTGCCACACAGGCAATTCATGCCATGCGACTGATGTCCATCGATATACAACCTCGGAGCTCGTACGTCTCAGAGAAGGGCGTTAAGCAAAAGAATAAATTCTCCGCCGCCAAACAGATGTATATTTAATAGAAATCAATCAACACAGAATAAAATCCAATGTCAGACACACAATCCATTTACAAGTCCGTTCTGGGTCTGAACGAAACCGGAGGCACTTTCCTCGCATATCCATCCATCTCCAAGTACGTCTGGACGACCACCAACTATTTCCATCCTCTTGGGTGTACAGCCCAATCAGGATCATCAGTAATCATCCAAACGATGTGAAGACTTCCGGTCTTCGACCACCGTCTTCATCTTCGACATATCGTCGAATCGGTTATTCAGAATGGGTATAAACCCGGCCTTTTCAAACAACCCGCGTATATTAAAACAAATGTTACACAAACACAACATACGCCTCATTCCAATTCATTAGTCACTAACCGTAAATCAACAAGAGAACAATTTCCCAAATATTAACCCCGAAGGCCGAAACCTACATCAGATCAATACCCAGGAACCCATTCTTCTTAGCTAACCTACAGCTAGTTTCTAAATTCCACATTCTTAGGGAAAGGTTCCCATTAATTTTATCCAAGATAAATTCTTTAAAATTTATCCTTTAATCTTCCTTTGTACGTCATTTCAAACCAAATTATGGTTTTCTAAACTAGTCGAGATTAGCGAACCACACCGAAGTAATTATTTATTTTATTTCCCAATCCCAACCTATTCATCCCATGAAGCAAAACTGGTAATACTCCATATCTAACACCACGGTGTTATCGGTAAAATTAGTTACCATTTCACGTTCAAAACTAATTAAAGATTTAACTATCGCTTGGAGCAAAACTGGTGATACTCCATTCTCGCTCACTTTCTAAATTTGATAATTTTAATTATCAATTCCCATTTCAATTTAATTGCAGATTCATTAAAACTCCTTTCACTGGGTTAAAGAACTAGTGTCATTTAAAACACAGTTCACGATAAACCCAAATCACATTCTATTTATTATCGGGTTAAAGAACTAGTGTTATTTAAAACACAGTTCACGATAAACCCATGAATCAATTCTATTTAAACTCATTTCAAATCCAATTTATTTATTTAAAAATAAATGGGTATTAATTTTAGTTCAAAACTAGTTCATTTCGATAAAAATCTATTTTTATCTTTTCAAATATGGAGTTATTCATCCCAATTTTTTCCAAATCATTTCTTATGATTTTACACAAATTATTACTATTTTTAATAATTTTATCAAGGCCCGTACATTCGATTTCCATCAACGGCCATCGAACTGCACTTACAGCGACCTTTTCCAAATTTGATTTGGACGTATCTCCAAATCCAACCGTTAGATTTCAAATTTCTAATATTCGTTAGAAAGCTCTTTTCGATACGAACCCAACGGTTCCAGTTTTAGGAGAATCCGACGGTCGGATCTCCCGTAATGTCCGTTTGAAATAAATGGTCGGAATTCACGAACTGCCGCGGAGCGGCGCGTTCAATTCAGGCCATTATATTATATATATAATATATATTTCGTCGATTTCAATTTAAAACGAATTTTATAAATAGGTTTAAATTCGTTTCAAAAACAATTTCAACTTCCATTTCAATTCAAAGCAAAATTGAATTCTTCCTTATAAATTCGTTTTAAAATTCATTTCTATTCAATTCAAATTTCAATTCAATTTGAATTCATTTCAATTCGCTTTCAATTCAATTCAAATTCGTTTTCAATTCAATTCAATTTCAAAGTCGTTTTCTATTCGATTCAATTCAAATTGGTTTTCTATTCGATTCAATTCAAATTGGTTTTCTATTCGATTTGAATTCAATTCGTTTTCTATTCAATTCAATTCAATTTCGTTTTCTATTCGATTCAATTCAAATTGGTTTTCTATTCGATTCAATTCAAATTGGTTTTCTATTCGATTTGAATTCAAATTGGTTTTCTATTCGATTCAATTCAAATTGGTTTTCTATTCGATTTGAATTCAATTCGTTTTCTATTCGATTCAATTCAAATTCGTTTTCTAATCAATTTAAATCAAATTTCATTTCAAAATATTCGATTTTGAAATCACTTTTCAATATTCATTTTAAAATGAATAAAATCGATGTAAATATCGTTCACGTCAAAATGGCGTCAATCTAATCAACACGGCTTCATATATTTCTATTTTCAAATATTCTATTTCAAATATTTCTTTTTCAAATATTTCCTATTCAAATATCTCTATTTCAAATATTTCTATTTTTAAAATATTTCGTTCAACACATGACTAATCTCAACGGATGAGTACTGTCAACACATGAACCTTTATTTTATATTGATAAAGATGTAAATTTTATTATTAAAATATTTCGTTCAACACATGACTAATCTCAACGGATGAGTACGGTCAACACATGAACCTTTATTTTATATTGATAAAGATGTAAATTTTATTATTAAAATATTTCGTTCAACACATGACTAATCTCAACGGATGAGTACGGTCAACACATGAACCTTTATTTTATATTGATAAAGATGTAAATTTTATTATTAAAATATTTCGTTCAACACATGACTAATCTCAACGGATGAATACGGTCAACACATGAACCTTTATTTTATAATATTCTTTATCTTATAAATTGGAATGAGGCCCAATCAATTACCATATAATATTAATTATATGGATTTTCATACATCACACGTATATAATAGCATTGAAAAATAATCAACCATCAACCAAAGTGCACTACACTGTATAAGCATCAAATATAGATATCTAACGCTTATAACAGCCTGTCAATCAATCAATCGACATATTTAATCAATCAGGATGAGTGAACTTCAAATTTCATCCCAACACCCGTGTGGGGTTTCAAACAATCAAACACAGATTTTATTTGTGCAGTTGGGCGATGTGTAAAATTTATCGTCCCAATCAATGTCCTTCAAATAGGTGTACATAAACAAACCGTCCGGTTTGTAAATGAATATCTTATTTTATTCACTTCCACGTTTAAAATTATATTTTCAACGATAAAATATTTTATTTCAACACATGAATTTCTATTCAGTTCATTTACACGATAAAAATGATATTTTTATTTTTCTAACATATTTTAGAAAATTTCGGCGGCATAACGGCGCGATACTAGAAACGGGACGAGGCCTAGCCTTATCCCCGGTCTAGTGAAGGCCCACGCCATTCACACATCAATCAAATCCATTCCATTTCACCAAACAATTCAAACCAAATAAACTAACCAACTACACAACCAAACAATTTAACAAACAAGCCATCCATGGTCTGTGGATGACGGGTGTCGAGTGCTACTAAACACCGTCTGCATCCTAGTATATATATAACTAGAAAAAGAAATTGAAGAGTGAGAAGTTCTCACCGATAGCTATCCTACTTCACGACACTTCATTTAGAGAAATATTCGTCGTTCTCGCCTTTCGTCACTTTTGTTGCCCGTATTCACTACACATATAAAAATCACATTTTTATATTGCTATTCAATATATAAAAATCGAATTTTTACTTTGCTATTCAATATATAAAAATCGAATTTTTACTTTGCTATTCAATATATAAAAATTGAATTTTTACTTTGCTATTCAATATATAAAAATTGAATTTTTGCTTCGTTGCTATATAGATAAAAAATTCTATTTTTACATTGCTACTATATAGACAAAAATTATATTTTTACCTCCCTATTCTCTATATAAAGATTTCGCCTTTTCAAATATATCATTATAAAAATCACCTTTTTATTTTGCTACACATATAAAGATGATATTTCTAATATTCCTATCATGTAAAAATTATATTTTTATTTCTCTACATAAAAAAAATCATATTTTTACATCTTCTACATAGTAAAGATTATATTTTTAATACTTTAGAAATATAAAAATCATATTTTTATTTTTACAAATATAAAGATCATAGCTTTATCTAAGTAAAAACTGAAAATATATGTAAATAAAATAAACAACTTACTTCAATTCATTTGGGGAAGAAATCGGAAGGGAAGGCGGAGTAGAGGAGCGGGGGGGGGGGGGGGGGGGGCTTCACGTCGCAGGAAGGAGGGGGTGTCGGCTTCGGTCGGCAGCATCGTAGGGGGGCTTCGATGCGTCGATCGAGGAAAGGGGGTGCGAACAGGGGGAGGGGGTGCTGTCGCGAGGCAAATCGAGGGGGGGGGGGGTTTCGCGGTGGTTGAGGTGGAAGGGGGGGGGGTTCGGAGGTGGCGGCGATCAGCGGGCGAGGGCGGCGGTGGATGGAGCTTAGGGTTCGAACGTTTTTTTTTCCTTTTTATTTTCTGATCGAATAGGAAACAGAACCGGGGGGGGGGGGGGCAGAGAGGATGTAGGAGAGAAAGGGGGATTTTTTTAATTTATTTTATTTAATTTTTTAATTCTAAAAAGGTACTTTTATTTTCGACCTCGAAACGAGGCCCATCGCCTGTCGTCCATAGCGTTTTACCCCCATTCCGAACACAATGGGATATGTTTCATAAGACGATTCGACTATTTCGATCAGTTTCCGTCAAAATCAAAATATAAATCTATGTATTGAATTTGAACGCACATTTCAATTTACTGGGGTCACATACGAACTTTAAAAATTCTAGAAAAATATTTTCTAGCTTCTATCAACGATACGGTCCTAAAAAAACTAGTTTCGTCGAATTCTGAGACCGTTTGAAAAATAGCCAATTTCCAGTCGATTAAAATCAACTGAAACTGGTCAAACACGTTTTCCTTTGCCACGCTCACATATTGATTTGAAAAATTATGAAATTTGGAATCTAGCAATAATTTGACATCACAGATCCAACAAAACTGGTTTCGTCGAAATCCGAGGTCGTTTGCAAAATGTCCATTTTTAAGGGCCTGAATTCCATAGCGACTATTCAGAATTTTCCACTGGACATATCTTTTGATCCCTGCTATGAAATTTCGATTCTTCGGATTCGTTGGAAAGATATTATCAATTAGATCCTAATGTTTTTGGTTTCACTAAAATCCGGCTTGTTTTGCACCCGATACATTCAATTGAAGTTTGAAATCGAATTATCGAACTACCGCGCCATTTTCAATTCTATTTATAATTATATATAAATATTTATATTCTAACGACGATCCATATAACTATATACGTTCTAATTATATTCAAAATAAATTTTTCGTCGATATTATTTAAAATACTTCATTTTAAATATAGAAAATTCGCCATAATTGCCAAAATAAAAATTTTAAACTGGTTCAGAATTTCCGGGTTATTACAATCTCCCCCACTTAAAACTTTTCGTCCCCGAAAAGGAACAAAGTCGAAAGTGGTTTGATTAATCAACTCTACGTTCGATCTGGCTTCCATTCTCCAACTTTTTAGTTTCTGAGAATTTTCAAATTTTCAAAAATTTGGCTAACACCATAAATTTTCGAAAAATTTCGCCATAACCTCCCCTGCACCGGGAGCCACGGGAAAATCCCGAAATTGCCATATAGGCCTTCTGATCTCAAAAAGAAAAAGCCAAGCGGCTAGCCAATAGGCTCATATAATCATCATCACCCAAACAAAATAGTAAATTATAGTAAATATGTACCTATTTGTCGGGCAAACAAATTTTATTCTTTGGCTCTAGCCTCCTTGTTATGACCTGTTCAATGTAAGTACATGTATATGCAAGCAAATGCGACCAATTTTCAATATCGTTCAATATTTGATATAATTAGGCTAAATGGTTCAAAATTATCAAACAAATAAACATTCAACACAAACATCAATCAATTAGTGAATTAACGTTTCAAATTCATAATTTTGATTCATATACTGAAAATCATGTTTTTGATGCCAATTCACAACAATGTGTTCTAGCTATATATATAAGTTTTGGTTCTCACACCAGTCTAATGGAAATATATAGATATCACACCTTCGTCACTCGAATATAAATTCTGACGACGAGTACTCAACCATCAGAATCATCTTCGGGCCACTAGAGTATGATTCTATATCTATCCAGTATATTAAAACTTCGAATATACGTTCATGACGCGTATATGCAAAATCTTTATATACTCGATTGTCCATATTCAAAATAAATAAATAATCAAATACGTAGAATTGATTTAAATTTTCAAAAAAAATTGTTTTCATTTGAAAAAAATATACTCTTCACACTCGTTCTAGGATACTACTGATCCTATCTCTAACGAGTCATTCTAATTGGATATTACTAATCCAATATCTGATGAATTCTTTCGTATGGTTCTAATGTGCCTTGTTCTCGAGCTCTGTAAACCAAAGCTCTGATACCAAATGTGAAGACCCGTTTTTTCCCCGTGAAGGAAAGGGCGGATGCTTTGAGAACAACACACAAATGAACGCAGACAGAAGAACATTTCATTGTTATTACAACAATTCCATCAGATACAAGAATATACAGAGTATAAATGAATAAATTACATTCGATAAATATCAGAGATTACAATAAATTACATAGCAGCGGAAAATAATACAAAGCACAACTGAAGGTGATATACGGATACAGAGCTTTCCGAATATCATTCCAGCTGTAAACCAGGATCCTGTGAATATAAATCTGCAAAACCAAAACTACTAGCTGCCCGTGCGGAAAATAGGGGCACCCAGAGTTTAGGTTAAAATAACAAACTCCAGGTCAGTCATGTGACTGGTGTGAGAACTAAAAAAGTTATTAATATTGGTTTTAAAGTTAGGTAAATCAAGGGACCACGCCGTTTAACACGGAACGGGTTTCCTCCCAAGAATACCAGTGCATAGAACAAACAGCGCAATGCTAAATAAAGAAAAATGAAGCTGTTATAAGACCCAGGTCCCATCACACAATGCAACGCAAGCCGGAGGATAGGGTTTTCCCTTATAACAGCCAAAGCATGATTGATACGTTTGAAACACGTTATTTGATACTATTATAGGTGTATAGTGTCAAAACAATTCCAATCATAAATATCAATCATAGGCGGCATAACTACCGACTACTATATCGCCATACTAGTTCTACAATTAAAACCGCAATACACGTATTGGAAATTAGATTTCCGTCATGAGTCGAGGCAAGGGGCAAGCTCCTCTCCGCGTTCGAGACACTCTAGAAAATGTCTCAGGACTACACACTCTGTGCAATCCTGGATCTTCAGGGCCAGTCCTCTCTTACGTTTGAGGATTATTTATTCCTGAACACACGTTTCCCGGTCCTTACAGACCTATAATCGAGGCGCCTCATTCCAACAACCACAAAGGTGAAAATTATAAATGTCAGGGCTGGTAAGTCACTGACACCACCAAAGCTAGAAAGAAACGTCGTGCTCTCCCTGCAGTCCGTATCCCATTTTTAACTCATACCGAGGTGTGAGGCTCGCGAATTCACGTTATACACAAAGCTGCCACGTAGGCCGTGCTTTGATCATCAACCACAAGACTCTGCTTTTCAACAAAAGCCTTGATCATTGCATCTTAGCATGCCACACAGGCAATTCATGCCATGCGACTGATGTCCATCGATATACAACCTCGGAGCTCGTACGTCTCAGAGAAGGGCGTTAAGCAAAAGAATAAATTCTCCGCCGCCAAACAGATGTATATTTAATAGAAATCAATCAACACAGAATAAAATCCAATGTCAGACACACAATCCATTTACAAGTTCGTTCTGGGGCTGAACGAAACCGGAGGCACTTTCCTCGCATATCCATCCATCTCCAAGTACGTCTGGACGACCACCAACTATTTCCATCCTCTTGGGTGTACAG
Organism: Allium sativum; assembly: GCA_030737875.1. Taxonomy (NCBI): domain Eukaryota; kingdom Viridiplantae; phylum Streptophyta; class Magnoliopsida; order Asparagales; family Amaryllidaceae; genus Allium; species Allium sativum. The sequence goes on along the minus strand of CM060921.1, from coordinate 359,171,995 downwards.
CCCAATCAGGATCATCAGTAATCATCCAAACGATGTGAAGACTTCCGGTCTTCGACCACCGTCTTCATCTTCGACATATCATCGAATCTGTTATTCAGAATGGGTATAAACCCGGCCTTTCCGAACAACCCGCGTATATTAAAACAAATGTTACACAAACACAACATACGCCTCATTCCAATTCATTAGTCACTAACCGTAAATCAACAAGAGAACAATTTCCCAAATATTAACCCCGAAGGCCGAAACCCACATCAGATCAATACCCAGGAACCCATTCTTCTTAGCTAACCTACAGCTAGTTTCTAAATTCCACATTCTTAGGGAAAGGTTCCCATTAATTTTATCCAAGATAAATTCTTTAAAATTTATCCTTTAATCTTCCTTTGGATGTCGTTTCAAACCAAATTATGGTTTTCTAAACTAGTCGAGATTAGCGAACCACACCGAAGTAATTATTTATTTTATTTCCCAATCCCAACCTATTCATCTCATGAAGCAAAACTGGTAATACTCCATATCTAACACCACGGTGTTATCGGTAAAATTAATTACCATTTCACGTTCAAATCTAATTAAAGATTTAACTATCATTTGGAGCAAAACTGGTGATACTCCATTCTCGCTCACTTTCTAAATTTGATAATTTTAATTATCAATTCCCATTTCAATTTAATTGCAGATTCATTAAAACTCCTTTCACTGGGTTAAAGAACTAGTGTCATTTAAAACACAGTTCACGATAAACCCAAACACATTCTATTTATTATCGGGTTAAAGAACTAGTGTTATTTAAAACACAGTTCACGATAAACCCATGAATCAATTCTATTTAAACCCATTTCAAATCCAATTTATTTATTTAAAAATAAATGGGTTTTAATTTTAGTTCAAAACTAGTTCATTTCGATAAAAATCTATTTTTATCTTTTCAAATATGGAGTTTTTCATCCAATTTTTCCCAAATCATTTCTTATGATTCTACACAAATTATTACTATTTTTAATAATTTTATCAAGGCCCGTACAGTCGATTTCCATCTACGGCCATCGAACTGCACTTACAGCGACCTTTTTCAAATTTTATTTGGACGTATCTCCAAATCCAACCGTTAGATTTCAAATTTCTAATAGTCGTTAGAAAGCCCTTTTCGATACGAACCCAACGGTTCCGGTTTTAGGAGAATCCGACGGTCGGATCTCCCGTAATGTCCGTTTGAAATAAATGTTCGAAATTCACGAACTGCCGCGGCGCGGCGCGTTCTATTCAGGCCATTATAATATATATATAATATATATTTCGTCGATTTCTATTTAAAACAAATTTTATAAATAGGTTTAAATTCGTTTCAAAAACAATTTCAACTTCCATTTCAATTCAAAGCAAAATTGAATTCTTCCTTATAAATTCGTTTTAAAATTCATTTCTATTCAATTCAAATTTCAATTCAATTTGAATTCATTTCAATTCAATTTGAATTCATTTCAATTCGCTTTCAATTCAATTCGAATTCGTTTTCAATTCAATTCAATTTCAAAGTCGTTTTCTATTCGATTCAATTCAAATTGGTTTTCTATTCGATTCAATTCAAATTGGTTTTCTATTCGATTTGAATTCAATTCGTTTTCTATTCAATTCAATTCAAATTCGTTTTCTATTCGATTCAATTCAAATTGGTTTTCTATTCGATTCAATTCAAATTGGTTTTCTATTCGATTTGAATTCAAATTGGTTTTCTATTCGATTCAATTCAAATTGGTTTTCTATTCGATTTGAATTCAATTCGTTTTCTATGCGATTCAATTCAAATTCATTTTCTAATCAATTTAAATCAAATTTCATTTCAAAATATTCAATTTCGAAATCACTTTTCAATTTTCATTTTAAAATGAATAAAATCGATGTAAATATCGTTCACGTCAAAATGGCGTCAATCTAATCAACACGGCTTCATATATTTCTATTTTCAAATATTCTATTTCAAATATTTCTTTTTCAAATATTTCCTATTCAAATATATCTATTTCAAATATTTCTATTTTTAAAATATTTCGTTCAACAAATGACTAATTTCAACGGATGAGTACTGTCAACACATGAACCTTTATTTTATATTGATAAAGATGTAAATTTTATTATTAAAATATTTCGTTCAACACATGACTAATCTCAACGGATGAGTACGGTCAACACATGAACCTTTATTTTATATTGATAAAGATGTAAATTTTATTATTAAAATATTTCGTTCAACACATGACTAATCTCAACGGGTGAGTACGGTCAACACATGAACCTTTATTTTATAATATTCTTTATCTTCTAAATTGGAATGAGGCCCAATCAATTACCATATAATATTAATTATATGGATTTTCATACATCACACGTATATAATAGCATTGAAAAATAATCAACCATCAAACAAAGTGCACTACACTGTATAAGCATCAAATATAGATATCTAACGCTTATAACAGCCTGTCAATCAATCGATCGACATATTTAATCAATCAGGATGAGTGAACTTCAAATTTCATCCCAACACCCGTGTGGGGTTTCAAACAATCAAACACAGATTTTATTTGTGCAGTTGGGCGATGTGTAAAATTTATCGTCCCAATCAATGTCCTTCAAATAGGTGTACATAAACAAACCGTCCGGTTTGTAAATGAATATCTTATTTTATTCACTTCCATGTTAAAAATTATATTTTCAACGATAAACTAATTTGTTTCAACACATGAATTTCTATTCAGTTCATTTACACGATAAAAATGATATTTTTATTTTTCTAACATATTTTAGAAAATTTCGGCGGCATAACGGCGCAATGCTAGAAACGGGACGAGGCCTAGCCTTATCCCCGGTCTAGTGAAGGCCCACGCCATTCACACATCAATCAAATCCATTCCATTTCACCAAACAATTCAAACCAAATATATTAACCAACTACACAACCAAACAATTTAACAAACAAGCCATCCATGGTCTGTGGATGACGGGTGTCGGGTGCTACTAAACACCGTCTGCATCCTAGTATATATATATATAACTAGAAAAAGAAATTGAAGAGTGAGAAGTTCTAACCGATAGCTATCCTACTTCACGACACTTCATTTAGAGAAATCTTCGTCGTTCTCGCCTTTCGTCACTTTCGTTGCCCTTATTCACTACACATATAAAAATCACAATTTTATATTGCTATTCAATATATAAAAATCAAATTTTTACTTCGCTATTCAATATATAAAAATCGAATTTTTACTTTGCTATTCAATATATAAAAATCGAATTTTTACTTTGCTATTCAATATATAAAAATCGAATTTTTGCTTCGTTGCTATATAGATAAAAATTCTATTTTTACATTGCTACTATATAGATAAAAATTATATTTTTACCTCGCTATTCTCTATATAAAGATTTCGCCTTTTCAAATATATCATTATAAAAAATCACCTTTTTATTTTGCTACACATATAAAGATGATATTTCTAATATTCCTATCATGTAAAAATTATATTTTTAATTCTCTACATAAACAAAAATCATATTTTTACATCTTCTACATAGTAAAGATTATATTTTTAATACTTTAAAAATATAAAAATCATATTTTTATTTTTACAAATATAAAAATCATAGCTTTATCTAAGTAAAAACTGAAAATATATGTAAATAAAATAAACAACTTACTTCAATTCATTTGGGGAAGAAATCGGAAGGGAAGGCGGAGCAGAGGAGCGGCAGAGGGGGCTTCACGTCGCAGGAAGGAGGGGGGTGTCGGCTTCGGTCGGCAGCAGGGTGGGGGGGCTTCGATGCGTCGATCGAGGAAAGGAGGGTGCGAACAGGGGGAGGGGGTGCTGTCGCAAGGCAAATCGAGGGGGGGGGGTTTCGCGGTGGTCGAGGTGGAAGGGGGGTGGGTTCGGAGGTGGCGGCGATCAGCGGGCGAGGGCGGCGGTGGATGGAGCTTAGGGTTCGAACGTCTTTTTTTCCTTTTTTTTCTGATCGAATAGGAAACTGAATGGGGGGGGGGGGCAGAGAGGATGTAGGAGAGAAAGGGGGAATTTTTTTATTTAATTTTTTAATTCTAAAAAGGTACTTTTATTTTCGACCTCGAAACGAGGCCCACCGCCTGTCGTCCATAGCGTTTTACCCCCATTCCGAACACAATGGGATATGTTTCATAAGACGATTCGACTGTTTCGATCAGTTTCCGTCAAAATCAAAATATAAATCTATGTATTGAATTTGAACGCACATTTCAATTTACTGGGGTCACATACGAACTTTAAAAATTCTAGAAAAATATTTTCTAGCTTCGTATCGACGATACGGTCCTAACAAAACTAGTTTCGTCGAATTCTGAGACCGTTTGAAAAATGGCCAATTTCCAGTCGATTAAAATCAACTGAAACTGGTCAAAGACGTTTTACTTTGCCACGCTCACATATTGATTCGAAAAATTATGAAACTTGGAATCTAGCAATAATTTGACATCACGGATCCAACAAAAGTGGTTTCGTCGAAATCCGAGGTGGTTTGCAAAATGTCCATTTTTAAGGGCCTGAATTCCATAGCGACTATTCAGAATTTTCCACTGGACATATCTTTTGATCCCCGCTATGAAATTTCGAATCTTCGGATTCGTTGGAAAGATATTATCAATTAGATCCTAATGTTTTTGGTTTCAGTAAAATCCGGATTGTTTTGCACCCGGTACATTCAATTGAAGTTTGAAATCGAATTATCGAACTACCGCGCCATTTTCAATTCTATTTATAATTATATATAAATATTTATATTCTAACGATGATCCATATAACTATATACGTTCTAATTATATTCAAAATAAATTTTTCGTCGATATTATTTAAAATACTTCATTTTAAATATAGAAAATTCGCCATAATTGCCAAAATAAAAATTTTAAACTGGTTCAGAATTTCCGAGTTATTACAGTTGAGCATCCGATTAGGGTTATGTTTGGCAACTTAACCTTTTGCCCTTAGAAAATAAGAGGTGAACAAGCATAATAACATAAAAGTGTTGGCATATTTTTGGTGACACATTTTTGCTACCGCAACACATATAAGTGTCAGTAGTCTACAACACATATAAGTGTTGGCAGTTGAAAAAAATAAGATTTGCCAATTGGCCATTATGGTGTAGTATTTAAAGGAAAAGCTTCCAGAAAATCTTGATTTAATTTTTATGTTGGATCATTATCAAAGTTTAATTTTAAGTCTTTATAAAGTTTTTCTTAAGACATTTTACAGTTATTGCTAACTACGTATGGAACAAAATTTAATTTCAACAATTAAGTCGAAGGATGCAAACATTTCTATTTATTTGTTTAAGATTTATTCTAAAACTTCAAATGTGTGAATTTGAAGAAGTGCATTCTAAAACTTTGGAAATTTGTTGTATTGCAGCTGCAAACTTTTTAAAGGATAAACCGTTTGATAAGTGGGATACTTTGTTTTATGGGTAAAAAAATATGGTGAATATAGTTCTAAAGTGGCTGAAAGTTTTAATAGTTGGATTTTAGATAAAAAGAACATTACCTATTACATCATGCTTGGATGGAATTCGTGTTATAAGCATGAAACAAATGGCTAAAGGAGGGAGGAATGCTGACTGTGGAATACTATTATTTTTTCCTTCTAAGGAGCACCAGCTAGAAGTGTTGATTAAAGAAGGATGTGGATTAGATGTCTACAAGTCTTCAGAATTTGTTTTTAAATAGAAATCTCCATTCGCATCATGTTGATTATAAGGAGTGGACTTATAGTTGGAGACAATATAAAGTTACGGGATTTCCTTGTGCTCGTGCTATTAAATGCATCAATATTCAATAGATCAAAATTATGCATTTATGGCTTGTTGTACACTATTTTATTGTTGATGCTTACTGATATTCTTATGGTAATGTTGTAAATCTTATTATTGACTATGATAACCACATTGTTGATTATAGCATTGAAGACATCATTACGTCACATAGGGATAAATGTGATTCTAATAAACCTTCAACTAAAAGAAAAGGAGGGTTGACATTCTTTCAAAAAAAAAGATGTGGCATATGCAGACATCATAGTCATAACAAACATATTTTCCAGGCTTCAAAGAGGACGTGAATTTTTTTTATTTGCATTAGGATTCATATGGATTTTTGAGATTTTATGCTATTAAATTTGCAGATGTTATTACTTCGGTATATAATATGTTGGAAATATACTATTTTTAATTTTATTTTTTTGCAAGGCAAGCCGGATTATAGTGGTCGTACCACTTCTATTATATAAAAAAAGAAACAGGTGCTCTACACATGCGCAGAGCAACTATTTGGTTTGAAATGACAAGTCACTGTCTAGTACCAAAATAACAAAATATTACAAACAACATCTTAATTTAGCCTAAGAGAAAAAACTCCTCATAGAGTAAAAGAAGTCATAATCGCAATGTGATGAGCAAATCGTCTTACCAAATCGTCCACATAATTCGGGGAGTCCTTTGAAAAAATGGAGCTTCGATCCCAGGAAGTATCCTCCATCATAATTGCGTTATCCATACCAAGTTCACCTTCGTCCCATAGCTGTAAGTCACCCTCAACAGGCTGATAAAACAGACGGCGCAAATAACTAGACCCAATTAGAGTATAGAAATAGTACTCAAAATCATGACGCATACCAGTAGGTGCATGAACCCATGCTCTGTCCTCAGGAGCCCAATAGAAATCAGGAACGAGATCAAGATCATGAGAAGATATCTGACAGGTAGAATCCTCTGGCTCAGCAACCATGTCCTCAACAGGCGTTGCATCAACAATATTCTCATCATCAACAATATTTTCATCATCATCAGTAAAAACAATCTCAGACACTACTTGCTTCACTTTAGGTACCCACATCCAAATAGGAGGGCGAGGCAGTGGAATCTTATTCTGGGGGAGATTGCTTGCAACAGATGGACAAGAATCAGAGTTGTGACCAAAAGACTTACAGATTGTGCAGATATCTGGTTTTCATTTGTAACTCACTTCCACAAGAAACTCACGATTATCAATACAGACTTTAATCTGAGTAGGAAGAGGTTTATCAGGCTTAACCTCAATTAATGCCCTAGCATAGGTTAGATTCTTTCTAGCTACAGTATTGGCGTCGAAACATTTTAGTTTCCCAGTATGGCATGCCAACTAATTAAGACCTAAGAGGGTCTAAAGGGTAGAAGGAACGCAGGTAAACTGAGCCCAAACCGGAATAGACAGGACTTGCTCTCTGTCTCTATCAACAGACGGATACCATGAGGTAACAATGAAAGGCTTACCTCGAATGATAGAGGGAGCTGATTCAAGGACTCGTAGCCTTTCCTCAGGGGAGGAAAATTTGAAGTAGAATAAACCGTCAACATGTGTTAAACTCAACTTTGCTCGAATACGCCATGAATTCCTACACGCAGTTAACAAATTGAAAGTTGGCATTTTAGAATCTAGGAAGAAATCCACAATCTGATCCTTCCAGAAAATAGCAGCTTCGGAGTGTAACTCAGGGGGTGGAATGGAACCAAAAACAGTCTCAGGAATGTTGAACTCGACAGGCACATATTCACCAGCGATATTGGGTAACGAAGCAAAAAAAGAGATCCATATTAAGGGGGCCGTTTCATTGGGGGAATTCCCACAAATAGCTGGCGTGCTATCAGGTAATAAACTCAAATTGACAGCAACAGTTCCAATTCCAGCTGAAACAAGAGAAGTCTCACCTAGCAGAGGCCAAGCCGGAGAAGCTTGCGCAAGCATTAGAGACAAAGGGGACTTTCCATAGTTTAGGACTTCCGAGGACGATGAAGTTCTAACAGCAGATAGTTCAGCAATTAGGGTATTTAGAGGGTGAGACTCAGGAAGCGTGTACACTGAACGAGAAGGAGCACCTATTACTACAGCACCCGGATCGGCATCCGAATCTGACAAAAGGTCGAGGGCTTTGTTGCGACTTCCAGATATAGTCAATATGGTAGGAGACTTTGCTTTCTTTTGCTTGGCTATAGAGAGGAGGGAAGAATGGTGTTGTGGAGAGAAGGCGAAATTAGAGGCGGATGTGCGAGTAGAATAGGATTAGGAAGTCGCATAGGATGAAGGAGTCTGCCATTTAGGTTGATATAACGATGGTTTCCTATTGGAAATATACATTGATTTTTTCATTGTAATTGAATTTCGTCATTTAATTTAATTTTTTGTTGCGTTTTGTGTGTTGAATATTTATGTGTATCATGTGTTGTTTAGTATCAATTTTTAGTAATAGTGGTATCATTTTAGGCACATAGAACTAAAGATTTTTGTGTATAGTGGTAGTGTACCAATTTCAAATCCACGTTGGTATCAGTTTTATAATAATGTTGAATTGTTACAGTAAGAAGGTATCGATTTTGGCCCCCCGCTGGTATCAGTTTTGTTATATTGTTCTATTGTTTACAGTAATAAGGTATTAGTTTTGACCCTACATTGTTTTCAGTTTTGGTATAGTATTGTATTGTTTGTTTACAATAACAGGGTATCGATTTTGACCCCATATTGGTAACGGTTTTGGAAAAAACATTTAGTTGTATATAGTGACAGGGCATCGTTTTAAATAAATTTAGGTATCAATTTTGCAATAGGATTTCGTTCTATACAATAACATGGTATCATTTTTGTATGTATTTAGGTATCAATTTTAATATAAAAAATTTGACATAGTTGCACATATCATTTCTACATGTGAATAAGTACCAGTTCTATGACGTAATCATATTACATTATCATCTATCGGGTATCATATTAAGATGGAAAATTCTATTTAAACCACTGGAATTGCTGAGTTGCCCCCCTTGATTTTTAAAAAAATAGTCTGCCCCCAGTTTTGCTGAATTTCCACCCGGTTTAAAAAAAAAGTGAAAATGTCCTCCCTCGCATTCCTACTACGTGGTTTACTCACGTACCACGCAGTATGACTACGTGGTATCCTAACTAACCTCGTAGTGCCTCTACGAGGTTAGTTAGTGTACCACATAGTCACACTGCGTGGTTCATGGAGAAACCATGCAGTTGGACTACGAGGTAAGCTGAGAACATGAAAAAAAAATAACGTTAGAAGGGTAATTTCGTCAGCGAAATGTTGGATTGAAAGGGGGGCAACTCAGCAGTTTTGTGAGTTTGAATAGAATTTGCCTATTAAGATATATAACATTAACAACGTATTTTAATACCAATAACTTAACTACAAGCAAAATAAAAGAATGTCAAAATTTACAACACCTAAAAATGTATATAAGTTAGCAATATCAAATGTATACTTTTCCTGAACTACAAAAATTTCTACTTCAGCACCATAAAATCCTATGTTTCAAATTTTTTCTTTTGATGTAGGTTTGACATAAAATCAGCTAGGTCCCAGTAGTACCAAGTGTTGGCCAATATTTCACAGACTATGCTTGCTTTGTATTTAACATATCTTCTGGATGAACTTTCAATGATATTTCTAATCTGTTAAATGATATAATGAATATCATAACAAAAATCCCATAATCCAATGTGTGTAAAGGAAAAAAATAGTTGTTTGTGAAAAAAATTACACTATAAGAAGGAAATATGATTTGCCTCTGCAATGTAGAGAAGACTGAAAATGAATAATGCTGACTAAAAATAATAACTTCAATTCCAGAACATGAGCATTGTTTCAAAAAAGCAATATTTATGTTGTGTGATAAAGGATAACACTAACATGTTGGAGGCTTTTTATAACATAATATAATAACATAAAAGTGAGTGTAGATGAGTATGAGAATAGTCATAGTATACCATATGTTATAAGCAAAGATAATACTTAATGCCACAAGTATCATTCTGATGCAGTTAGTATCATGTTTATATGTACTATTAATATTGCTATCAACTTTTATTTGTGTAGGTATCAGTATTTATGTCTGCAGGTTTCTATGGGTATCAATGTTTGTACATACTGCATTTTAACACCAATAAATAATTACAGTAGTTTATAGTAAAGAAAAATACGTGTTGATGCTTGCTATACACAGTCTAATTGATGGATTCCATCTTAATTAAGCTGCGTGTCTTAAATGTTATGTTTTTTTTCATAGTTGCTGTTGTATTTCTTCAATTTCAGTTCTCTCCAAAAATATATAAATTAGTATTGATTTCTTTTAAAATTTATTTTTGATGCATATATTTTATTGTCATACAAGTGTTATAGTAGTTTTCAGACTTGGGTTGTTCTGCCTATTTGATCTCCTTAAGTCCTTAAAGTTTGAAATTCTAGATTTCATTCTCCGCATGCAAAGTCCTTAAAAGAGAAGTAATTTTTTTAAAGTTCTCAAGGGTCTGAAGTTTTTAATAAAGCCAAGGGAAAACCTAATGGTTTATCGTCGGGTACAGAGCATGCCTAAGAGTTGAAGTCTAATCTCGTACATGGGTGGGCCGACTTAGCCGTTTTCGACTTCAGATTCATTGAGTCAAGTTAAGTATGAAGGGGATGATTTATCATCGAGTATATAACATGCCTAGGGCTCTCACCGGTCCCCATACATGAGTAGCCCGACTCAACCATCCTAAGCCAGAAAACCAGAAATGAGTGCAGGGGATTGGACAGTTTTTCGTCCGCAAAGAGCATGCCTGAGGATTAAGACTTAATCCCATACAGGGTAGGTAGACTTAGCCTTCCAAAATCCTAAGTAAAATAAACAAAGAGGTTGATTAATTACACGGAGAGATGGATTATAGTTGGGTACAGAGCAAGCCTAGGGATTAATACCTAATGCATACGTGGGTGGGCTGACTTAAAATCTTCTAAAACCAGAAAACCATAAATACAATATCCATTAGGCCGAAGCCTATACAACTAGAGCCCGAAGGCTAAAAGCCAAAATCCTAGTTAATAAGGTCACATGCAAGTTGATTTACAAATATGCACTGGTTTACAAATATTATGCATTAATAATAAAAGAAAATTGTAAGAAAAAGATGCATGCAAGTTGATAAGGTTACATGCAATGGTTTAAATGAAATATTATAACAAACATGAAAAAGAGAAATAAGAAAAGAATAATTACCACCATTGTTCTAAGCCTTATTAACAAAAGCCTAAGTAGTACAGTTGGTTAGAACATGTGACTTTCAAGTGAAAGGTGCAAGGTTTGATCCTTGCTAGCACCATCACCATATTTTTGTTTTAAGGAAAACGGCTAAAATAACACATGTTCTAAAAAGAAAATATGTATAAAAGCACATATAAGGAAAATTATACATATAAGGAAGTATAGAAAAATATATGTATATATGTATTTTAAAATATATACATATATATATATATATGTGTGTGTGTGTGTGTGCAAAAATATATTTATATACAAGAGAATAGTTCAAAATAAGGCTGCAATCAAAGAAATATGGTAAGAACTAATAAATGGCATAATACTGTTTGAATTTTGAAAACGAAATGAAAGTTATGTGTATGTATAAGCGTAAAATAGTCATTAGAAGATTTGTATACATATAAGTAGATTATATGTAAATATAATATTTAAAATTAATCATAGAAAGTATAACGGGATATTAATCAAACGTTTACAAATAAAAAAATTCAAAAAGATAAACATCTGCCAAAAGAGCTCGTGGGACCCAGGGGGTCGACCCTGGGGTCGACACACCATAGGGGGTCGACCCCGGGGTCGATACCACCATAGGGGGGGTCGACTCCGGGGTCGGTACCACCCCAGATCTAGCAAGATTCATTAATGAATCTGGACTGTTTTCTTAACCACATTCGTTGCTGACTCAACGCTGCGTGTACGATAAGATCCTGAACACCCATAAATAGGCTAGCAGAGCCTAGCTTAAATCTCATATTTTCTGAGGCGACGTCTATTATCTGCCATTCTTCTTCATCCTCAAATCTCTTAAGAAAAATAGAATAATTAATTTAGGAAAATTCTGATTCAAGACCTAGAGGAAAAGAGTGAATATTAATAAAGAAGGTGTTCAGAATTCTATTCGAAGTAAGGTAAATTCTTGGATCTGATCAATTTAATTTTCCCCTCATTCTTCCTTTTTTCTTTTAGTTAAGAATTATGGATCCATGGTCACTTAAGGTCTAAATTCAGTTAGGAGAACCATGGAAAGCTAGATCTGGACCAGACTTAGGATTTAGAAAGCAATTAGGTGAGTGGATTTAAAATATACCTTTTTGATAATGGTATATTTATCGTTTGACATTCCCCGTTAATATGCAATGTAAATCTGCTAAAATGTTAAAACTTTAAATGCTGAAATGTTAATATGTTAAAATGTAAACCTATTAAAATATGTGTAACGATTATTGTTGTATACATACATGCTCTAATTACATGTTAACCTGTGACATATTATGTACTTAAACCCTTAACTGTAAAAATTGGGATAATTACATGATAAATTATTAGATTATAATAAATACATGATTGATAGTTACATGTTATTATTTTAGAATGGAGTTAATTACATGTTAGGAAGAATATGTTACATGATTATAAGTTAAAATGGAATTAACATGATATTAAGCGTGACATGTAAAAGTTGAATTACAGTAAAAATTTGGAAGAATGGACACACCTAAATTATATGGAAAATTTACAGCAAATAGAAAAGTGTAACCGCACTTAGACACGAGGTTAAATTCAACTTGTGGTAGAAGTCTGCCCGGAACCGCCCGACAAATCCAGCATCCAGAAGTTGTTAATTTAATATGAGAGGTCTAGTGCGTAAATATACATATAACGGTGTTAAGACACAAGTTTAAATTCAACTTGTGGTAGAAGTCTACCCGGAACCGCCCGGAAAATCCAACATCCACAAGTTCTTAATTTAATGTGAGAGGTCTAGTGCATAAGCATATATATATATATATATATATATATATATGAATACATGTATAAAAGGATAGAAATAAATGACATTAATTGTAATTAATGGAAATGAATGGGATTAAATGGAAGTTACAACAGTAAAAGGATTGGAATGAATGTGAATGATAATAACCTATTATAATTAATTACATTAATGAGGATGTTATACAATAGATAGGCTTGTCCTAGGGACAACTGGAAATTATAACTTAGGTTATAATAAACGATAAAGAAAATGGAATAACTTATGTAATGAGATAAGTTGTAATTAATTGTAAATTAAGTTATCTGTAAGATCAAGAACCTGAAATCTACTGATAAGGACAACTTAAGTTATATTAATGGAAAGGAAACTTACTAGTAAATCTTAGTTAAGAGAACTAAGTTAATAAGTAAAATACAACAAGTTGTAGTGACGGTGTAAGATGTAATTACGATATGGAATGAAATAAGTTATATCTAAGTGACATGTTAAACATAAAACATGTGAGTTGAGATATACTTAATTACATATTATGTAGAACATGTTATTGTAACTATGAAATAGGACAATGAATAATATAAAGAGATTGTAGGTTACAAACCTTGGATTACAATCTAGAGAATAACATTTTAGGGGCTTATTAATAAACTTAAATGGATTAAGTTATAACTGAAATTAATAAGCAAGAGGAACTTGGTAACTTGAATAAGAAATCAATATGTCCGGGAATAACCAAGTTAAATGGAAATCTGAAAGGGAGGAGCAAGCGCATAATTAAATGATTAGACATAGGGTCTAATAACGTGTTAACCTTAGGCGGTTGGACCAGTCCGTACAGAAGGTGAATAACCCAACTGGGTAGATCATCGTGATGTCATAGGACACGAGGGGAGTGCATGTCCATCTGATTATTCTGCTTGTTCTACTGATATTCTGCTGGCTCCGAAGGACTGGAAGGGGAAGCACACGACTTCTTGGGATGTGGAGGGTACTCCTGTTAGTCCTCTGTATTGTGACAACATTCTACAGTGCTCACAGAGGTTAGGTTAGCGCGTCTCAACACGATGAGTATGCCTTGATTGCCACAATAGTGGGAAATCAAAAGAGTGTAGGGTGGCATAGGTGATTCGACGATTCGTGTTTCCTTGTGACTAGGCTGGGTTACGACCACTCTTGAGTATTGAACCTTGTTCGTCTTTCATTAGTTCTCAACCTTGTTCGTCTTTAGTTCTCAACCTTGTTCATCTTTCAGTAGTTGAGGGAGGGGTCAGGTGGGACCATAGCCACTGAAAATGCAGACCTTAGCATCTGTGTATACAGATATCTGAAAAGCTCCCGACTGAGTTCTGTGTTTCTTGTATAGCCCTGCCACGGGACTCGGTGCACAGTAGAGGATATGTGTGGTTAAGACATCAAGTATGATTGATGATACGTACATAGAAAAGTCTAGATACATGCATGTCTGCTATGGGTGGTGTATCATAGACTCTAAGGCATTACACGGTGATCTGATTCGATCAAAGGTAGCAGTCTGTATGCTTACGTAGCATGGCGATGATGGTTCTATGCGGAATTTAGCATTGTTATAGAGATCTGTACATCACTCCGGCGTAGGATGAAGGACTGCGTATATTTATGTGGCGTTACGGCGGGGACCGTACGAGTGGGGTACCATGTAGAATTGCCAATATATTTAGGATGTGCGCATCATGTTTGTAAAGGATTTTTGACAAATTTTCATACATATAGGAGGTACCATTTAGGCATACATGTATTACTATGTTGTATTACACTTTGCACAAGTGCACAATGTTTGCAAAAATTATATGCACACATGATGGATGTTATGCGAGGGATTATCCATTTTACCTTTATCAAATTTCGAGGACGAAATTTCCTAAGGGTGGGAGAATGTAACACCCCGCATTTTATGACAATTACATATTTAATAGTGTATATGTGTATATATATGCATAGACATAAATATATAAAAGAAGAATAAAATAATGGTAATATATGATTGCATGTAATAAATACATGCATTGAAAAAGAAGAAAAAGATTAATGTAAATAAAAATGCAACGCATGCGTTAAAAGAAAGCAGAAATTAGTTGCATGTAGTGTAATTATGTTGCATGCACTGATTTACAAATATTATGCATTAATAATAAAAGAAAAATGTAAGAAAAAGATGCATGCAAATTGATAAGGTTGCATGCAATGGTTCAAATGAAATATTGTAACAAACATTAAAAAGAGAAATAAGAAAAGAATAATGACCTCCATTGTTCTAAGCCTTGTTAATAAAAGCCTAAATAGTCTAATTGGTTAGAACATGTGGCTTTCAAGTAAGAGGTGCAAGGTTCAATCCTCGTCATCACCATATTTTTGTTTTAAGGCAAACAGCTAAAATAACACATGTTATAAAGAGAAAATATGTATAAAAGCACATGTAAGGAAAATTATACATATAAGGCAGTATAAAAAAATATGTATATATGTATATGAAAATATATGCGTTTATATGTGTAGAAATATATATATATACAAGAGAAAAGTTCAAAATAAGGCTGCAATCGAAGAAATATGATAAGAATTAATAAACGACATAACACCGTTTGAATTTTGAAAACGAAATAAAAGTTGTGCATATATATACGCGTAAAATGATCATTAGAAGATTTGTATACATATAAGAAGATTATATGTAAATATAATATTTAAAATAAATCATAGAAGGTATAACGGGATATTAATCAAACATTTAAAAATAAAGAAAGTCAAAAAAGACAAACATCTGCCAAAATATCTTGCGGGACCCAGGGGGTCGTCCCTGGGGTCGACACCACCAAAGGGGGTTCGACCCTAGGGTCGACACATACACATGGCGGTCGACCCCACCCCAGATCTCACTATATTCATTAATGAATCTGGACGGTTTTCTTAACCACATTCGTGGCTGACTCAGCGCTGCATGTACGATAAGAACCTGAACACCTATAAATAGGCTAGCAGAGCCTAGCCTAAATCTCATATTTTCTGAGACGACGTTTATACTCTGCCATTCTTCTTCCTCCACAAATCTCCTCAGAAAAATAGAATAATTAGTTTAGGAAAATCCTAATTCAAGATCTGGAGGAAAATAATGAATATTAATAAAGAAGGTGTTCAGAATTCTAATCGAAGTAATGTAAATTCTTGGATCTGGTCAATTTAATTTTCTCCTTATTCTTCCCTTTTTCTTTTAGTTAAGAATTATGGATCCATGATTATTTAGGGTCTAAATTCAGTTAGGAGAACCACTGAATGCTAGATCTGGACCAGATTCAGGATTTAGAAAGCAATTAGGTGAGTGGATTTAAAATATACCTTTTTGATAATGGTATATTATCGTTTGACATTCCCCGTTAATATGCAATGTAAATTTGCTAGAATGTTAAAACTTTAAAATGTTGAAATGTTCATATGTTGAAATGTTAATATGTTGATATATAAACCTATTAAAATATGTGTAACGATTATTGTTGTACACATGAATGTTCTAATTACGTGTTAACCTATGACATATTATGAACTTGAAACCTTAACTGTAGAAATTGGGATAATTACATGTTAAATTATTAGATTAGAATAAATACATGACTGATAGTTACATGTTATTATTTTAGAATGAAGTTAATTACATGTTAGGAAGAACATGCGACATGATTTTAAGTTAAAATGAAATTAACATGATATTAAGTGTGACATGTAAAAATAGAATTACAGTAAAAATTTGGAAGAATGGACACACCTAAATTATATGGAAAATCTACAGTAAATAGAAAACTGTAACCGCACTTTAGACACGAGGTTAAATTCAACTTGTGATAGAATTCTGCCCGGAACCACCCAGCAAATCCAGCATCCACAAGTTGTTAATTTAATGTGATAGCTAGTGCGTAAATAAACATGTAACGGTGTTAAGACATGAGTTTAATTTAATTTATGGTAGAAGTCTGCCCGGAACCGCCCGACAAATCCAACATCCACAAGTTGTTAATTTAATGTGAGAGGTCTAGTGGATAAGCATATATATATATATATATATATATATATGTATATATCTATGTATATATATATATGAATATATGTATAAAAGGATAGAAATAAATGGCATTAATTGTAATTAATGGAAATGAATGGGATTAAATGGAAGTTACAATAGTAAAAGGATTGGAATGAATGGGGAATGATAATAACCTATTATGATTAATTACATTAATGAGAATGTTATATAATAGGTAGGCTTGTCCTAGGGACAAGTGGAATTATAACTTAGGTAATAATAAACGATAAAGAAAATGGAATAACTTATGTAATGAGATAAGTTTACTTAATTGTAAATTAAGTTATCTGTAAGATCAAGAATCTGAAATCTACTGATAAGGACAACATAAGTTATATTAATGGAAAGGAAACTTATTAGTAAACCTTAGTTATGAGAACTAAGTTAATAAGTAAAAAACAACAAGTTGTAGTGACGATGTAAGATGGAATTATGATTAAATAAGAAAGGATATGGTAAACTTACGGAATGAAATAAGTTATATCTAATCATAAACAGTAAGTGACATGCAAAAAAGAAAACATGTGAATTGAGATATAATTAATTACATATTATGTAGAACATGTTATTGTAACTATGGAATCGAACAATGAATAATATAAAGAGATTGTAGGTTACAGACCTTGGATTACAATCTATAGAATAACATGTTATGGGCTTATTAATAAACTTAAGCGGATTAAGTTATAACTGAAATTAATATGCAAGAGGAACTTGGTAACTTATATAAGAAGTCAATATGACTGGGAATAGCCAAGTTGAATGGAAATCTGAAAGGGAAGAGGAAGCACGTAACTAAATGATTAAACATAGGATCTAATAACATGTTAACCTTAGGCGCTTGGATCAGTCCGTACGTCTGAAGGTGAATAACCCAACGGGGTTGATCATCGTGGTGTCATAGGACATGAGGGGAGCGCACGTCCATCTGATTATTCTGCTTTTTCTACTTGTTGTTCTGTTGATATTCTGCTGGCTCCGAAGGACTGGAAGGGGAAGCACGCGGCTTCCTGGGACGTGGAGGGTACTCTTGGTAGTCCTCTGTGATGTGACAGTTTTCTACTGTGCTCACAGAGGTTAGGTCTGTGCGTCTCTACCCAATGAGTTTGCCTTGATTGCCACGATGGTGGGTAGTCAAAAGATTGTAGGGTGGCATAGGTGATTCGACGATCCGAGTTTCCTTTTGACTAGGCTGGGTTACGACTACTCTTGAGTACTGACAGGTCTAACCTTGGTGTTAACAAGTCGTCGGTTACCTACCATCGATAGTCAGCTTAATACGTGATGCGTGATGCGGAAAGACGGAGATATAAACCAAAAGGCCATAAACTTTTTGCTATCAAGGTTATGGGTGAGGGACATGCTAATTAGGATTTGTTGTTTGCTCTTGGGCCAGATCATTAGTTCTCAACCTTGTTCGTATTTCACCATTTGAGGGAAGGGACAGGTAGGATCATAGCCACTAAAAATGTAGACCTTAGCATCTGTGTATATAGATATCTGAAAAGCTCCCGACTGAGTTCCGTGTTTCTTGTACAGCCCTGCGACGGGACTCGGTGCACTGTACAGGATATGTGTGGTTAAGAAATCGAGTACAATTGATGATACGTACATGGGAAAGTCTACATATACGCATGTCTGCTTTGGAGGGTGTATCGTAGTCTCTAGAGCATCACACGGTGATCTGATTCGACCAAAGGTGGCAGTCTGTATGCTTACGTAGCACAGCGTTGATGGTTCTATGCGGAACGTAGCGTTGTTATGTAGAGATCTGTATGTCACTCCGGCGTAGGATGAGGGACTGCGTATATTCCTGTGGCGTTACAGCGAAGACTGTGCGAGTGGTGTCCCATGGGGTGTACCTTAATTTATGGGTAGCTACATACATATTGTGTTAGGTTAATCCACTAGGAAGTAGATGGGTACGATGTGTGTGTAAGCCTTGAGTATTGTTAACCCAAGTAACCTAATAAACAAGAAAATGTAACTGAACGGTATATGTGGAATTATCCAAGATGTGTAGTTTAAACCCAGCCAACAGAACTTGTGTTCTGACCCCCCTCCTCATAACATACTCGCAGGTTAGATTTGTAGCAGAGATATGATAGCTTTAGATACTGGTTAGGCAGTATTATTATTACGGTAAGGCTATATTTTGATTACATTATATTTTATCCATTCCGTTGTGAGATGTTTCTCTAAGCTCTGATATATTTTATATCTGTCTTTTCTGCAGGATACCAGAGCAAACCAACACGAGTTTCGATAGATTAGAATTTTGAAAAAAAAACCGGTCTGTTAGAATTCAGGTTGTTACATCTGGTATCAGAGCCTAGGTTTAGGATTCCTGTATGGATAATGAGTGAACGTATTTGTATTTTTAATAATATAAATATATTATGTATATATACACCTAGATCCATAGAGGAACCCACTAATAGAAAGAGCATAGTATGGTTAAAGATGGGATATTTTTTTGTACACTAAAAGAATGCACATGGAAATTTGAGACCCTTAGATAAAGTAGGTGGGAAGTGTACAATACACTTGGTATGGAAGAAAGGTGAATCCCATGTGTTAGTATTTCAGGTTAGTGGGCTTGGCAGTAAAACCTTATAAATTGGAAAAGGTTAAAAAGAGTAAAATGGATTAGGAACACACACACACACACACACACATATATATATATATATATATATAGGGATAGGATCAAGAGCACCCCAAATAGTGTAGCACCCCTTTAGCCCCCTAATTTCCACCACATATTCCTCATTCTCTCTCCTCCCACTAACTCTCTCTCTTCCCACTAACATAATTAAGTATAAATGAGGGGCTACAATTCGGGTGCAAATGGGGTGCCATGAAATTAGGGTGCCATAGAGCGTGCCTCACACACACACACACACACATATATATATATATATATATATATATAATAGAATTGACTTTGTGGGAGTGTCTAGGAAAGCCTAATTAAGATTGGAAACTCACTTTGAGTCTAACCCCATTGTTAAATTTTAAGAACTTGAAATTATAAAAGCTTTTGGAAGATGATTTATGGTGTTTTTAAGTTCTAATCTAAAAGTTATAGTTCTAAAATATGTAAAGAACATATTAAAAAGTACATATTGGGTTTTCAAGTAAAATGGGGTATATTTTGTAAATAGTGATTTCTTGCGAAAATTTTGTCTAAAATAAAATTCTCTCAGTAAAAGGTGCACATTATAGAGCATGCATAGCTCGCTAATTTTCTTGTTATGTTACATTTTATTGAAAACTGGAATTTTCAGTAAAGAAAGTTTTGAAATCTCTATTCTTTTGACAATTACTTTTGATAAATTGTTTAACAAGAAAATTTTGTTGGGTGGACAAAATAAGATGTAGAAATTAAGAATAGAATAAATATTTGCACCTTGTAGTAAGAAACTGAACCGACCTTGTAGGCAAGAACAAGTCGTAAACCTGATTGAGAATTAGTTGTCCTTGTCTACTCCGGTTTTCGTGATTTGAGAAAGAAATGATGATTTGCATTTTTTGAGATGACATGTTTTTAAGGTTTGGCAAAAGTAAGTTTTTATGAGGAAAATAAAGTTTGATACTTTTCACTTTTGAAAGAAAAGTGAAATGAAATAAAGGGCCAAACCCTGTTTTAAAAAGTACGGAGTATGTAAGGATTAGTGCCTATGAAAGACTAAGAAAGACAGGAAAAAGTTTTGAGGCTATGAAGTAGATAGAAAGAATTATCTTGTCTTGGAATAATGGCAAGTTCCCGTAGAATGCGTAAGCATTAAAAAGCCTAGGGTGTTGCTTGAAATGATTGTTGGTACATAGCTAGGATTAGTGGTGACTGCTAAATAGTGAAGGGATGTAAGTGTTTAGATCCTGCTAGGGTAAAACCCGTTATTACATTTCTGTTGAGATCGTTCTGCTATTTTGTTAATGTTGGGTAGTTAGGGTAACACCTAAACCGGTCATTGATCCCATGGTTTGAACTTTTCTGAGGAGGATATAGTCCTGAGATTCCTGGCTATTAATAGTAGCTATGTAGATTGTCTATTTTCCTGTTTTGGTTAAAGGACTAGAAGACTTATTTGAAACTAAACTTAGATCTGAGAATTAAGTTAAATAAGCAAAGAAAAGAGTAATGGCATATTAAAAACGGAACACCAAATTCAGTAAGATGCAAACATGACAGTTAAAGAAAGAGGGAAAATGATGAGAAAAGATGAATAATAGTAAATTTTCCCAAGATAAGTTGAAAAAGAAAATATGTAACAAAGAAAATTTTCTTATGTGGGTTGTGCTCGGATAGGAAAATAGGGAATCTTTATAAATAGTTCCATAAAATCCAAGTATGGTTGGGAAAAGGTCAAAAAAGAAAAACGGAAGATATGAAGTTTTCCGTTTTTCACCTTTTTGTAACATAACAAATCGAATTTATAAAATTATATTTTTTTGAAATTCGAAAAACAACGTTGCTTGGTCGGGTTTTGGATGCAAAAATGGGATGAGTTACGCTCTTGCACAGTAAGAGTGGGAAAACTTGGATGAAAATGTATTTTGACTTTCAAAATATTGCATTTATGTAGAATTGCCAGTATATTTAGGATGTGCACATCATGTTTTTAAAGGATTTTTGAAAAATTTGCATACATATAGGAGGTACCGCTTAGGCATTCATGTATTACTATGTTGTATTACACTTTGCACAAGTGCACAATGTTTGCAAAAATTGGATGCACACATAACGGATGGATGTTATGTGAGGGATTATCTATTTTACCCTTTTCAAATTTCGGGGATGAAATTTCCTAAGGGTGGGAGAATGTAACACCCCGCATTTTATGATAATTAAATATTTAATAGTGCATATGTGTATATATCCATAGACATAAATATATAAAAGAAGAATAAAATAATGGTAATATATGATTGCATGTAATAAATGCATGCATTGAAAAAGAAGAAAAAGATTAATGTAAATAAAAATGCAACGCATGCATTAAAAGAAAGAAGAATTTAGTTGCATGAAGTGTAATTATGTTGCATGCGTTGATTTACAAATATTATGCATTAATAATAAAAGAAAAATGTAAGAAAAAGATGCATGTAAATTGATAAGGTTACATGCAATGGTTTAAATGAAATATTGTAACAAACATGAAAAAAAAATTAAGAAAAGAATAATCACCACCATTGTTCTAAGCTTTGTTAATAAAAGCCTAAGTAGTCCAATTGGGAAGAACGTGTGGCTTTTAAGTGAGAGGTGCAAGGTTCGATCCCCGTCAGCACCATACATTTGTTTTAAGGCAAACGACTAAAATAACACATGTTTTAAAGAGAAAATATGTATAAACGCTCATACAAGGAAGTATAGAAAAATATATGTATATGAAAATATATGCGTATATATGTATATATATATATATATATATAAAAGAGAAAAGCTCAAAATAAGGCTGCAATCAAAGCAATATGGTAAGAATTAATAAACGACATAAAACCGTTTGAATTTTGAAAACTAAATAAAAGTTGTGCGTATATATATACGCGTAAAATGGTCATTAGAAGATTTGTATACATATAAGAAGATTATATGTATATATAATATTTAAAATAAATCATAAGAAGTATAACGGGATATTAATCAAATGTATAAAAATAAAAATAAAGTCAAAAAGATAAACATGTGCCAAAATATCTTGCAGGACCTACAGGGGTCGACCCTATAACCTATTATGAACTTGAACTCTTAACTGTAGAAGTTGGGATAATTATATGTTAAATTGTTAGATTAGAATAATTACATGGTTGATAGTTACATATTATTATTTTAGAATGAAGTTAATTACATGATAAGAAGGACATGCGACATGATTATAAGTTAAAATGGAATTAACATGATATTAAGCGTGACATATAAAAATAGAATTACAGTAAAAATTTGGAAGAATGGACACACCTAAATTATATGGAAAATTTACAGTAAATAGAAAACTGTAACCGCACTTAGACACAAGGTTAAATTTAACTTGTGGTAGAAGTCTGACCGGAACCGCCCGGCAAATCCAGCATCCACAAGTTGTTAATTTAATGTGAGAGGTCTAGTCCGTAAATATACTTGTAACGGTGCTAAGACACAAGGTTAAATTCAACTTGTGGTAGAAGTATGCTCGGAATCGCCCGACAAATCCAGCATCCACAAGTTGTTAATTTAATGTGAGAGGTCTAGTGCATAAGCATATATATATTGAAATTTGGTTCACTTTATTTCTACTGAAAAAACATACAAGAAAGAGGTTAGCATTCTAACCTTTACATAAGCAAAACATAACAGAAAAACTGAAATTACATGTAATAAAATCTAACTTGTAATAAACAGCTCATGATGAAGCCTACTTCCCGCTTCCGTGCAACTCTGCACCTCACACGGCTCCTCCTGAGCCAACAATCCTGAATCAAGAAAACCTCATCTCTATCTTGTGTTCATAACAGATTTCTAATCTTTGTATATTATTCAAACCAGCAGGTAAAATCTGAAGCATGCGGATGTAGATACTTCTAACTTCTTCCCATTTTTAACATTCATGTTCATTGCCTTACTGCTGCTCAATTGGCACTGAGATCATCACCAAAACCCAAAGCATAAAACCAGAAAAACAGAAAATCATTAGCAATCAAAACTGGAAGTAACTTGCAACTGATCAACCTACTTGCAAATGAATCCCAAAAAATATATGACTTCGATCAATGATCTGGTTGAAGAATCATAGACGCCTATAATTCATTCTAGTGACTAGAATCAACATCTTATTATATGGATTTCATAGCAGAAATACTAAAAATGCTACATTCCTAGATATCTATTTCTAGGCTTTGGTTGTTAAAATAGGAAGAAATTAATCAATTCAAACAGTCATACTGCTCTTGAATATGTATCTAAAATCCATCAATATAATCGGATATAAACAGCTGCAACATTAAATCCAAAGACCAGACCTCTATTAAAACTGAAAACTTCGTCTAATCATGGAGATAAACAATCACGACACTTCCATTGATTCAAATCTTATAAATCGCAAAAATATTTCTGCAATCAAAGCCAATCCATATCTTATCCAAATCTAACACAATCTTCTAATATCAAAAAACATACATACCAAATCACAAAGATGTTAAAAAACCAGAAGGTCGGTTCAAGCTCCTCTTTTCGAGCAGCTTCTGTAAATACTGCAATTAGCCCAGAGATGCGTAAATCTGAAACTAGGACCATCGAATGTTACTCGATTTATAAGAAACCAGATCTATCTAGATCTTGAACTGAATCATTTAGGGCTTAAGTCAAATAGTAAGATAAATTTTCGGATCCGAAATTAAATCTGAAAAACTATTGAAAAATGAGATCTAGGTTTTCCTGAGAAAATTGATAATACGACTTTTCAGCAAAAATACACTTTTGTTGATGGTAATCGATATGAAAATCAGATAGAAAACAGATGGAAATTAGATGGAAAACAGATGAAAATCATATAGAATTTAGATAGGACGAGAAGAAAGGAGAAACTCACGCATGAATGAAAGCAGGCGATAAGCCTGTCGCCATGGACAAGTTCTCCTTTAACTTAATTATATATATATATATATATTATATATATGAATATATGTATAAAAGGATAGAGATAAATGACATTAATTGTAATTAATTGAAATGAATGGGATTAAATGGAAGTTACAACAATAAAAGGATTGGAATGAATGGGGAATGATAATAACCTATTATAATTAATTACGTTAATGAGAATGTTATATAATAGGTAGGCTTGTCCTAGGGACAATTAGAAATTATAACTTAGGTTATAATAAACGATAAAGAAAATGGAACAACTTATGTAATGAGATAAGTTGTACTTAATTGTAAATTAATTTATCTGTAAGATTAAGAATCTAAAATCTACTGATAAGGACAACATAAGTTATAATAATGGAAAGGAAACCTATTAGTAAACCTTAGTTAAGAGAACTAAGTTAATAAGTAAACAATGACAAGTTGTACTGACGGTGTAAGATAGAATTATGATTAAATAATAAAGGATATGGTAAACTCATGCAATGAAATAAGTTATATCTAATCATAAACAATAAGTGACATGTTAAACAGAAAACATGTGAATTGAGATATACTTAATTACATATTATGTAGAACATATTATTGTAACTATGGAATCAGACAATGAATAATATAAAGAGATTGTAGATTGTAAACCTTGGATTACAATCTCGAGAGGGCTTATTAATAAACTTAAATGGATTAAGTTATAACTGAAATTAATAAGCGAGAGAAACTTGGTAACTTGAATAAGAAGTCAATATGACTGGGAATAACCAAGTTGAATGGAAATCTGAAAGTGAAGAGAAAACACGTAATTAAATGATTAGACATAGGGTCTAATAACATGTTAACCTGAGGCACATGGACCAGTCCATACGTCTGAAGGTGAATACCCCAACGGGGTTGACCATCATGGTGTCATAGGACATGAGAGGAGCGCACGTCCATCAGATTATTCTGGTTGTTCTTCCTGTTGTTCTGTTGACATTCTGTTGGCGACTCAGGACTGGAAGGGGAAGCACGCGGCTTCCTGGGACGTGGAGGGTACTCCTGGTAGTCCTCTGTGCTATGACAGTGTTCTACTATGCTCACAGAGGTTAGGTCTGTGCTTCTCTACCCGATGAGTATGCTTTGATTGCCATGATGGTGGGCAGTCAAAAGATTGTAGGGTGGCATGGGTGATTAGACGATCCGAGTTTCCTTGTGACTAGGCTAGGTTACGACCACTCTTGAGTACTGACAGGTCTAACCTAGGTGATAACAAGTTGTCGGGTACCTACCATCGATAGTCAACTTTATACATGATGTGTGATGCGGAAAGATGAAGAGCTAAACCAAAAGGTCATAGAACTTTTTCTATCAAGGCTATGGGTGAGGGACATGCCAATTAGGATTTGTTGTTTGTTGTTTTCCCTTGGGCTAGATCATTAGTTCTCAACCTTGTTCGTCTTTCACTAGTTGAGGGAGGGGTTAGGTGGGACCATAGCCACTAAAAATGCAGACCTTAGCATCTGTGTATACAGATATATGAAAAGCTCCCGACTGAGTTCCATGTTTCCTGTACAGCCCTGCCAAGGGACTCGGTACACAGTAGAGGATATGTGTGGTTAAGGCATCGAGTACGATTGACGATACATGCATGAGAAAGTCTAGATACACGCATGTCTGCTTTGGGTGGTGTATCGTAGACTCTAGGGCATCACATGGTGATCTGATTCGATCAAAGGTGGCAGTCCGTATGCTTACGTAGCATGGCGATGACGGTTTTATGCCGAACGTAGCGTTGTTATGTAGAGATCTATATACGTCATTCCGGCATAGGATGAGGGAATGCGTATATTTCTGTGGCGTTACGGCGGAGACCATGCGAGTAGGGTACCATGGGGTGTACCTTAATTTGGGGGTAGCTACATATATACTATGTTAGTTTAATCCACTGGGAAGTAGATGTGAAACACCCCACCTCCATTAAGGTCACTCACAAAGGGAATGCATTAACTTTGGCGAAGCATTTTAGGTAAAAGGCACAGATAATTTACAAGACAGACATATAAACAGTGGAAAATTGAAATCATTTCATAAATAGCATGGTTCCGTCAAAACATTACAAGCATTGTCTCAAAACCCAACTTCTAAATTATTACAATAAAACATCTATGTTGATTTAAAACTCCAAGTACATAAAGAAGCATAAAATAGTAGTAAAGCAGCATAAATCCCCAATAAAAGTGTAACCACAGCCATAGCCCAAGAAAAGAGAATCCAAGCAATATATCTACTCTCTTCAAGCTGGAAAAGGTCTGCACTAAGCTGAAGTATTCCCTCCCTATGGACCGGGGGGAACGGAAGAAAAGAAGGCGAAAGAAAACGAGTCAGACATAAGCCTGGTAAGTCCAGTGATTATTTAGCATGTAAATAGGTAAAAGGATCATGACATGAATAAACTGAACATAGGATAATACCGTAGCAATAAGATAACATAAGATAAGGCAAGATAAAATGAATATACTATCGCACTCATTTCCATTTCTCTGCACCTACTAACGAATGTTTCAACTACCATCATGTGTTCATAACAAAGTGATCCCTTTTCTGAATGGCTTCTACTCGCATGCATTTATTACTTGTGTCATTTGGCTCCGTTTGATTGTAGATACCTGTGTTGGTCCTTCCATGGGGTGTATCAATTCCTATGGTGGCAACCCAACACAAATTCAAGATGCACAGTGTATACTACTGATGTCCAGTGCCTGCTTTTTCCACTCCGGAGTACGTGCACGCCCATACTCCACCGGAACCTACACTGCTGCACCACCCGTCGCTATTTTGACCGCTTATAATCATCCCAGTAATCGTGCCCCACCCTGCCTAGTTCAGGGTACAGTGATACATCTATGTGGGTTACTACTGAAATGGGTCCCCGTTACTAGGGTTTCCTAATCAACATGTTATAATGGTTAAGTGTTCTCAAATTAACCTAACCCCACCCATCTGTTTAATTAACATGTTGTATTGATTAAGTGTTGCCTTAATTAACTTAACCCTACCATTCTTAGCTTGTCCATCCCTTAGCTTTAATTCATTCATTAAAGCACCAACCTCTCACATTAGATCTATATCGTTGCGGTCGCTGAATGTGTCGGGCGGTTCCGGGCAGTCTTACACCGCAACTCAATCTAACCTCGAGTTTTTGGGCTTAATGCACTAACCTCTTACATTAGATCTATATTGTTGCGGTCGCTGGATGTGCCAGGCAGTTCCGGGTAGTCTTACACCGCAACTCAATCTAACCTCGGGTTAGGCAGGTTCATCTTTAGCCAATTTACATATTTATCATATGTGTCCAAGTTTAGGTCTTTTTATGTCAATATTCCCCAAGTGTAGTCAGTACAAGTTTTATGCCACGTTCACTTGTTATGCCCAAAATTTACTCAATTAAAATATACCCAATTTTCCCGCGTTATACTCGCACGTACAACGAGATTCAATCTAAGTTCTGAATGAACCTAGTATTCATAAAAGAAAATAAAAAGGGGGGAAATAGAGAAGGAGCACAAGAATTGACATAAGGAAAAATAGGCGTGTAAAATTGTACCTAATTCAAGAATCATGTTTCCAATAAGCATGTTGTACATTAACAGTAAGTGTGGGCAAGCTAAGCAATTTACACTATAGGTATAAAGATTAGATAGAATTTGACTTAAGAGAATCACTAATTTTGATGTACAACATGATAAGTTCCCTTACATCAATTACAATAGCCTCATAGGCATAGGATGTACAACATGATAGGTTCCATCATATTAATCACAATAGTCTCATAGGCATGATATGTTCCAATATGTCAATCACAACAGTCTCATAGGCATGATAGGTTTCATTATGTCAATCACAACAATCTCATAGGCATGATAGGTTTCATTATGTCAATCACAATAGTCTTATAGGCATGATAGGTTTCATTATATAAATCACAATAGCCTCATAGGAATAGTCAATTCAGATTTGACAAAAGGATAAGCATGAATCAGAATTAGGCATAGTTCTAGATCCGATTATTACAGTCATGATTTCTATTAGGTATTCAAATCTGAATAATAACTGAACTTACAAAAAAAGAATGGATCTTGTATTTTGGGATCTGATTTCTGAATTTGTTAAGCTTAACCCTTGATGTAGACATTTGATTCTATAGTTTGGATTTGGTTTGGAGCTTTCTAACTTGATTTCTAGTTTAGAGAAGATGGAGGCTAGGCTAGCTTAGACATGGACAACACGATGACTTCATATAATAGGGTTATGAGGTCTAGGGTTGAGGTTTGGGGTGATTATATAGAAGTTTATGATCAATATGGGCCTTTAGATCAACCTAGGAGTCATCAAAGCCATCCAAACCCAAGAGAGCCAACCTGAACATAACACATATGCCCTAACACCTCAGAAAATCGTCACTGTCCAGATCAATTCGCGGGTGTCGACCCTACAGGGGGGTCGACACCTATGTCGACACCCCTTGGGGGGGGGGGTCGACACCCCTGAGCGAGAAATTTCCCGTTCAGCTGTTTTCTGAAGTTTTGAAATTCGAATCTGCTTTAATTATTTAATTATTAATTTAATTTAATTTTTGCTTAAACTTGAAAACTTCTAACCTCCATAACTTCTTCATATGGAGTCCGATTCACACAAACTCGGACTCTATCTCAAGCAGAATTCCGAGACGAACGAAATGGCATATACAGATATCTGAAAATGCAGACCTTAGCATCTATGCTTACAGATATCTGAATAGCTCCCGATTGAGTTCTGTGTTTCCTGTACAGCCCTGCCAAAGGACTCGGTGCACAGTAGAGTATATGTGCGGTTAAGGCATCGAGTACGATTGACAATACATACATGAGAAAGTCTAGATACACGCATGTTTGCTTTGGGTGGTGTATCATAGACTCTAGGGCATCACACGGTGATTTTATTCGATCAAAGGTGGCAGTCTGTATGCTTACGTAGCATGGCGATGACGGTTCTATGCGGAACATAGCGTTGTTATGTAGAGATCTATATGTCACTCCGGCATAGGATGAGGGACTACGTATATTTCTGTGGCGTTACGGCGGAGACTGTTCGAGTGGGGTACCATGGGGTGTACCTTAATTTGGGGGTAGCTACATATATATTATGTTAGTTTAATCCACAGGGAAGTAGATAATATGTGTGTAGGCCTTGAGTGTTGTTGACCTAGGTAGCCTAATAAACAAGAAAATGTAACTGAACGGTATATGTAGAATTATCCAAGATGTGTAGTTTAAATCCAGTCTCCAAAACTTTTGTTCTGACCCCCTCCTCCGAACATAATTGCAGGTTAGATTTGTAGCAGAGATATGATAGATTTGGATACTGGTTAGGCAGTATTATTACTACGATAAGGCTATATTTTGATTACATTACATTGTATCCATTCCGCTATGAGATGTTTTTCTAAGCTCTGATATATTTTATATCTCTGACTTCTCTGTAGGATATCAGGGCAAACCAACACGAGTTTTGATAGATTAGAATTTTGAGAAAAAAAATCGGTTTGTCGGAATTCGGGTTGTTACAATATCCACAAGCCATAAGGCCAAAATCCAAAAGTTGAAAAGCTAAAAAAACTAAAGAACCGTTTAAATAAAAAGCCAAACAACCAAAGTCTAGAGAAATCCACATCAATCGGTGATAAACCCACCCGAGCCACGTCCCAGCTTGCTCCTATTCCGAGCGTAAGCAGGAAGCTATGCCTATCCTGATACTACAGCCCGTTTCCTGACATACCGCGTCAGCTCGCCACGTCTAACGCATTCCTAAGTCATATCTCGAAGATTCCTGCAATTGTTTGGGTCGTGACCTTCCAGGTAGTGAAACAGACAATGCTTACTAGAATCAATTTTCCTTTTAGATGGCTCCCTCGCAGGGGGCTTTCTGAATGGATTAACTACGTGAACATCTAAGTAGATCTCTTTCGAAGTACGAGTAACCTCCGTGTTATAAAGGGAATTTGGGTTGACTCCACTTATTTGCATTCTGATCATTCCAAGAAGAAGACTTCCCTTCACCATAACCAGACGGTCCTTTGCCCATAATCGAATTAACCTCGAGAATTTCCTTATCGGTTCTCGCAAGAACCTATCCGCTTCGAAGTAGAATTTGTCAAGGTCCTATGGTAGATCCCACTGAAGCAATATCTTGAAATCCATCTTATCCAAAACACCAGAAACAATGGCCATCAAAACCATAAAAGGATCTGATCAATCGACCAATGCCTCCGCATTGTTAAATCTTTCTTAGAATTTTTGCAAAGTCTAACCGGACCTTTTCTTAATAGCCATCAGAGTTATCACATTCTTGGGTCGAGCAATGTGAATCCTAAATTGTTCGACGAATTTCCGAACAAACACGCTCCAGTTATCAACAATTTCACTTTCCAACTACAAAAACCACATGGCAACAATATTTATAAGGTAAAATGGGAAGCACTTTGCCATAATGTTCTCCGACACTGAAAGCACTTCCATTCAGTGAATATAACGCTTCAATTGAATTGTAGGATCCTTCCTACCATCAAAAGCCTTGAACACTGACAATTGGAAATCTGGGGGGTACTGAGAGTTTCATATATCCTGGGTAAATGGACTGCTAGTAACGCAATCCATGTCCGAAAGAGATGCTCTGCCTCGAGTATATCGTTGAATCACATGATCCTCTGACTTCCACTTTCATTTTCAAGCAAATGCCTCCAGTCGTTCAATCCCACACCAATGCCTACGGTGTCAAGTTCCGAATTAGCAATCTGTTAAGCCTTAACAAGAATATATGGCTCCATCCTAAACTAAGGTGTTGCCACTGGCACAAAACCCAATTTTTGGAACTGCGGGAGGTCATGTATTCAAACCCACATGCACCGGTGCTTGAGCCACCTTTGCAATGTTTCCAGTTCCATAACCCAAAACTTGACCGAACAAAGCCTCTTGAGCTGAACTTTCATCAAGATTTAGGGTGTTGCCCCGAGTCTGGCTGAACTGGTATTGATCTGAGGATTGGAATCGACACAGGGTTGACTTTCGGGAATTGCCTCCAAGTCCCGAGCCAACCCTTAAGGAATACTAATACTTGTTATAGGAATATTTCCTAAGCTTCATGGCCTTCCATAACCTTCGGTCCTAGCCATAAGAGCATTCATATTCACTTCTTTCCTTCAGAAATGCTCTTCTTGCATTACCATCCGTGAAGTCAAATCCTTAGTCAATCATTGATCACTCCTTCGATATCCTCTCGAGTCACATAATTCGATGAATGTACAGTAGAGAAAGCTTCCTAACTTTCCTCCATTCTCAAGCCTTCCGAACAAGCTAAGGTGATATATTTCCTTTTAACCATCCTTAGAATTCCAAATAACCCAAATCCTTAGCAATCCAAAGTTGCATGTTTCCCCTTCATAGCGCATCAAAATGTTGATGTAGGGAATTGACCAACACACGCCAACATCCGACGGGTTAATATTGTCTAAATAATACAAGCACAATTCATACATAGAGTACTGAAAAGTAAATAACACCATATTTATATTGGTTTGGCAGAAACCCCTACGTCCACTTTGATGTAACTTTCATCTTTGTCATATATTTATGATACAATCCTTCTGCACTTCTTATGTTTACAAGGTCATGAATTGGGAATAACAAGGTCCTTGCTAATTCTCTACCAAGTCCAAAAGTCTAATATGATCTTCCGATGTTTGAAAAGCCTCTATGTCCAAGAGAGTGCTCCAAATGAAGCTATACCAAAATGTGTTCAAGAATCCGGTCTAATTGCTCAGCGAGAAAGACGGGTGCCAAGATGTTGATGATGATCTCCAATAAGAAGCTCACGAGTCCGTGGAAATCTCGAAAGTCCAAGTAGCTACGTAGTGCAACAGCCAAAAAATTTGGTGGCAACAAATTTAGTTATTTAATTAGGTTCCAAGAATGGAATTTTTATGAATGATGTAATTTGACTATGAAACTTACACCATTGCATTCATGATGAGATTCTGGTCAACTTCCATGTTTGGAACTTCATGGGAAAAAGTTATTTAACGAAATCAAATGGAAAATAATTAAAAGAGAATAAATTATATACAGTAATAAGCTAATCCCCCCCCCACTGCTAGGTCAACTAGAGTGGTTGACCAGGCGGTTGACTGGGGCATTCCATCGTTAGGTCGACCAAGCGACGGCTAGTGTTTATTATATTATAATATATATTTAACAGACATATCTTTATTAAATTAAATATATCGGTCTATTGTCGTTTCTATGCCAATAAATGAAGGGCTAGAACCCCATTCTCTTATTTATATTTTTTTAGACGTAGCAGTGAAGCTCTGCCATTTGCAATCCTTAAATCTCTTCTAAAACACAAATTATAAACATATACAAATCAAATTAACAAGAATGGAGAGATTAGATTCAGATTTATGAAAATGAAATGGTTCTTTGCTTAGGTAATCTAAATTATTGAATTTCCTTCTTATTTTCTTATTTTTCTTTCAGATCTACAAATTTAAACCTTTGTTTGTAAATCCTCTTTTAAAATAAATTGTAGATCTATAGGATTTGGCAATTTTTAGCATAAAACCTGTGTCAGATTAGATTTGGATAACTTTTAGGTAAGTGGGAAATTATATACATTGTCTATAATAAACATATACAATTCGTTTGTATTGAATTTGAATTATATGTCAAAAAGTGATAGATTGTTAATTTGTATGTATCATGTATTATTGCTCACGTACTTTACATGCATGCAAGCTACTCGAACTATTTCAGCCAATGGTCAGGCTTGTTGACCGTTATTTTTTTGAAGTAGAAAGGTGGTGAATCATATTGATTCACGCCTTGATATATTAACATACGTGGAACAGTTTTCATACATACATGTACATAGCATCATATATTTACATACATCGTGGAACCCCAAAACACAGGCATATAACATCATACACACAACATAGCCTACCAAAATAAAACAATACATAACTACTACAACATTATACACATAGCATTATACCCCCAAAAAGATAAAACATGACCATCAAGCTTCGGTGCATCATGCAGTTGGACCATTCCTTCCCCTGGCTCTGTCATGCGCCTTTGCTGCAGTAGTATCTACATAACTCTAGCTGCTATTGGTGTCTGTCCATTCGAAAAAAAATGAAGAATGGTGTAAATAACTTTATTAGGCCTTCTAAACTTGAGTTCAAATTTTCTGTGGTTTCTTTCTTGCCATAGAATCCACATATATGCAAAGTTAAGAAGAACAAACAGGTGACGCTTGAGGGAATCATGTAAAATAGGGAACGTGTAATGCAAAAATGCGAACTGGTCTCTAATGTAATCATGCCATTTTAGGTCAGTGTCAAGGTAAATGTAACACCCCGTATTTCAGTTAATGCTAAGATTCACTAATTGTAGAATAAATAATCTCAAATGTGAGAATCGGGGGAAACGGGCTGCGTCATTGCGTTCGTCTCGGAAAAATACGCAGAATAGAGTCCGAAATTTCGTAAATCGGAGTCTGTATGGCCCAGTTAAGGCCCAAAGAAGTTTTCAGAAAATTCAAGGTTAAAAACAGATTTAAAATTCAGTTCTAAAACAAGTTTGGAGCCAAAAGCGGAAAGGGCGGGAAAGTTCCCGCCTACCCCGTGTCGACAGGCATGTCGACAGGGGTGTCGACAGGCATGTCGACAGGGGTGTCGACAGCCCTGTCGACAGGGGTGTCGACACAGGGTGTCGGCCCTGTTGATCTGGGCGCACCAGATCTGGTTTTTGGTTGAGTCTTGGGCTGTGTTCTAGAGATTTCCTAAATCTGACGGACCTAATCTAATCTAGGGTTAATCTAAGGGCCTAAAACACTACCTAATCCTATAAATAAGACCCCAACCCTACCCTAATTCATTCATAATTAGATCTTGTAACTAAACTATGGCAAAATGAAACTTGATCATGGCCTCCACAAATCAATGAAGAGAGTTGCAAGCTAATCAACCTCTAATCCATTCTAAGCATCTTAATCTTCTTCATTTGGAGTGCAAATTTGCTAGTGGTGAGTTTCTATCACTTTGATGATCAATTGCTAAATTAAGTAGATGAGATATGATGAGATCTATGGTTTTGCATGAGGATTAATGGGTTTTCGAGTCATATGATATGATGTGAATATGCTAATCTATGTTTAATATTAATCCTATGTTTATGCATGTTGAATATGTGAGTTTATGCAAGTTAAATATGTGAGTTTATGCATGTTGAATATGTGAGTTTATGCAAGTTGGATATGTGGGTTTATGCAAGTTAAGTATGTGGGTTTATGCAAGTTAAGTGGTGGGTTTATGCATAATAAGTAATTGATTCTATGCATGCTAAGTATGTGGTTTTATGCATGCTAAGTGTTTGGTATTATGCATAAATCATGACATGCAAGTTTACCCTTTTAAAATGTGATGCATGCATATGCAAGATGATACCTTTATATGCTATGAATATATATATATATGCATGTTTACCCTCCTTTAAGATGCAAGTCATACATGCAAGTTCAACATGTTATGTAAGTTATGTGTATGCTTATATGCAAGTTCAACATGTTATGTAAGTTATGTGTATGCTTATATGCAAGTTCAACATGTTATGCAAGTTATGTGTATGCTTATATGCAATTTCAACATGTTATGCAAGTTATGTGTATGATGTTATGTAAGTTATGTGCATGTTGTTATGCAAGTTATGTGTATGATGTGATGCAAGTTATGTGCATGATGTTATGCAAGTTATGTGTATGTTGATATGCAAGTTATGTTTATAATATTATGCAAGTTATGTGTATGATGTTATGCAAGTTAACATGTAACATGTTGTGCAAGTTCACACCTTTAAGACACATGCAAGTTCACCTTTGTATAACCTATGAACACTTATGCAAGTTGCCTTTATATATGACATATGTATGTTCATGCAAGTTGGGTTATTTAGCAATGCTAGTTGGGTTAATATTATGATGTAAGTGGACACCTTTTAACCCATGTTAATGCTAATGTATGCTAAGTGAAACCCATGTTAATTGTGAAAGAATCTTCTCTTGGAAATATGTCGTGTTAGCATAAGTACGTGGGGAAACGATGGGGTTAATAGACATGTTAATGAAATGGTGTGAAATGGCTATGATTAAGCATACCATAAAATGAATAAGCATAAGTGGGAATTTACCTATTGAGTTAGGTCTACCCCATGGGAATTTACCTATTGAGTTAGGTCTACCCATGTTATGAAAAACTTGATATTAATTAGGGATAATTAATGTGGGGGTGATTAATTAGGTGTAATTAATCGACTAAGACACGAGGTTGGACTCATTTGTAGTGTAAGACTGCCCGGACCCTACCGGCTTAACCAGTTGCTAC
Organism: Allium sativum; assembly: GCA_030737875.1. Lineage (NCBI taxonomy): Eukaryota > Viridiplantae > Streptophyta > Magnoliopsida > Asparagales > Amaryllidaceae > Allium > Allium sativum. The sequence goes on along the minus strand of CM060921.1, from coordinate 359,135,889 downwards.
AAATGTCAGCCCAATGTGAGAGGTCTTAGCCATAAATTAAATACGTGATTAAAGTAAAGACACGAGGTTAGACTCTATTATGACGTAAGACTGCCCGGACCCTACCGGCTTAACCAGTTGTCATAAAAGCCAGTCTAATGTGGGAGGTCTTTATGGGAGATCACGGTCTTAATTAATTAAGAAACACTTAACCATATTAGCATGTAGTGGGACATGAGGGGTTAAGTGGGTGCCTTGGGTGGCATGAGGAGACTAGTGGGTTGCCTTGGGTGGCAATAGAAAAATACGATTAGAATACTTAACCAAAGTGGAACATGTAATTAAACATGATTAAAGGGTTAAGTAAGTGCCATGGGTGGCATGTGAAAATACGATTAGAATACTTAACCAAAGTGGAACATGTAATTAAACATGATTAAAGGGTTAAGTAAGTGCCATGGGTGGCATGTGAAAATCTAGTGGGTACCTTGTATGACAATTAGAATATGATTAAAGGACTTAACCAAAATTTATAACATGTAAGGGGACATGGTTAAAGGGTTAAGTGGGATTCACTAGAAATAACAAGCTTAGGTGGTAGCTTGTGGGGGCCCATTTCAACCAATATCCCAAACGTATCTTTGTGGGCTCGACTCTAGTCGAGTGACGGGACACGCATATTGGGCTTGACTATAAGAGGCCACACTACAACAAAAACACCATATTACAACTTTAGTTTAACAACGGTGGAAAAAGCACTGTTGTAATAAATGTTTTTTACAACTGTCAATTTCCTAAAGTTGTAATAAACATATTTTAACAACTTTTCATTTTGTTAGTTGTAACAGATGCCTATTACAAACTTCATGTTTATAATATCTATATTTGATAACTAATTATATTAATATTTAATAATAATTAGTAATTAATAATAAACTTTGGAATCAATAATATTTATTAATAATTATCAAATAATTAATATTTATTAAGTACTAATAAACATATTTTCAACAAGTGTTGTATTTTGTCAATTGTAATAGATGTCTATTACAACCTACATTAATTTTAAATATTTGAAAGAAGTATTTGATATTTAGTACTTAATTTTTGATAAATAATAATCAAAATGTTTTTATTAGAAAATTTTATAAACTTATTTCCAGTAGTTTTATTTTCTATTTATTGTAATAAAGGCCTATTAAATATTAATAATATCTAATATTTAATAATGAATAACATTAATATTTAAGAATAATTAATAATTAATAGAAGCAATAATAAATAATAATTATTATTAAATAATTAATACTTAATAATTAGCTAATGGTAATTATTTTTTAATAGTTAATGTTAAGTGTTTAATAAATAATAATTAATAACATATGCATTATAAATTTTTAATAATTGATATTCTAAGAAGAATAAGTAATAATTAACAATAATTATTATAATAAGTAATATCTAATATTTTGATAAAAATCAATTTTCAGGAAATCCAAATTGTATTTAATATTAAATTTTATTTACTAGTTCTAACTTAAATACTTAATTCTATACCTTTTGATGAAAATTTGATTATGAACAATGAAAGATTAACGATAACAAAATATTAGCGTCAAGGGATGAAACTTAGATAGGAAAAATGAAAATTTGATTCAAACTTACGCACCATCTAATCTAAATCAAAATTTACGTGGGAAGAGCAAAATTTTAGGCGGGCGCGTCTCCTGCACCCTAAAATCAAATTCGAAATTGTTTATTTGGGCTATCTCCCCAAATTTCAAAAGAAGGTTTTCCCTCAGCAATCGGGATTAGGGCTTTTCGCCAGCCGCCTCCCCTCTTTTCTTCTGAATCTCTACTTCTCTCCCTCATTTCCTTATACCTATCTCCATATACTCAGCTATTGTCATCGTTCTTAGTCAGCTCCTTTCTCCAATTTCCTGTAACCTATTTTTTCGAAAGTTTGTTTCGCTTTTAGACCCGTCAGTAGCGATTTGAGTAGCTAATCCTCTTCAATCGTGCTACTATTTCATCGAGCCCTTGTGCTTTCCCCACCCGTCGATGCTTTTGCAATTTCCGATTAGAACCCCGTTTGAGGCAAGTTTTATCTAGGCCACAACACTACTTTTCACTCTGAATTTGGAGAAATCCTCCGATTTTATGGAGTTCGATTTTGGATCAGCGAAGCTCGACGAGCTAGGTTATTCTCGATTTAGTTTTGTGGCTACTGCTGTATGAGGTTGGCTTTGGAACTGGCTTGAGTTCTAGTAGTTGGTGTCGTGGTATACCCTGTGATTTGTAATGGAAAACTGGTATGTGATATTCATAACTCATAATTTATTCAATACATTGGTTTTTTTTATTTCAAACCGCTGCGTAGTAGAAATAGAATACCATCAGCTTGCAACAATATATGCAAAACCCAAATTTTTTATTTTTCGACTATTTTCATGTGGTTGCTATGATATAATGAACATCTTTAATGTGTAAATTTTCTATGCTTTTGAGATGAATGTGGTCGGTGAAATGAGATATCTGTGCCTCTCAACTTATCATTTCAAGTTATGGTTCTTTTGTGCACAATTGAGTCACATATCCTTTTAAGAATGAAATTTAAATATATCATTTTTGTGCTTTACAGCAACATAAGGTTAAGCTGTCACACTTTGCATTTGATTTTTATTTTTATGGTTTAGGCTATGGTTTGGTTTTTGTGCTGTTTGGCATAATTTTCTGTCATATTATGATAACTTCAATTGTATTACATAATGGAGAAGTGCTAATGGTATTTTATAGTGCAACTGTTTTCTAGTTTAAAAAAATATTGACTTATATATTTTGAGATGTAAGGACCAGCTTTGTTGGTAAGATTGTGGATTAAATACACTATATTCTTTTTTAGTTTTCTAAAATCTCACCTGACAATTGATTGTTATCGATGTTGGTTAACCATCTAATCATATCCTTCAGATTATATGAAATTTTGAAAATAAATAGCAAAATAACTTGATAGTTTGGGAGACTAATAGATCATTAAGATAACAATTTCGCATGATTTTGCCTTTATTTTCTTAGTACGTGTTTAATATAATTTTTCATGTCCTTGCTCTTGCCTGCTCATAATTGCATCGTTTAACTTTAGCATACCATATATCATAAAATTTACAAATCATTAAGTTGGATTGTTAGCACTCCTGACTGGTATTGGTCACATTACCTACATCAACTACTGCTTGATACTCCATTATTTCTATTTCTTTTCAGGTAATGCTAATATCCGAGAGGTGGAACTTACCTTTTCTTTCTTGATTACCAATTTTCTCATTAAAGGATCGACTCCAACACCTACGTCTATTGGCTAACCTTCCTAATAATTGCTTTTGCTGTTTGAAGTCTGGAAATTACCATTTCAGATTCTCTCTACGCTATATGATATGTGGTAGGGTTATGAAACAATAAACATGTGACTATTATCCTATCTCACTTATCTAAGTTTCTTCTTTTGATTCAGTACTAATTTTATATCCTATAGCCATTACTTAGTCAATTTGTTCTTCCTATTTTATTTGTTGTCTTTCTTGGCATCTTTGCTGTAATCCTCGGCCCATTCTTGTTGAATATGTATGTGCTAACGATCTACTATTCTATCATGTAGTCCAAAGGAGCAAAAGCAACTTATGAAGAACTTGTTTCAGGTGGCTTCCGAAAATAAACTAAAAGCACTTGCAGCTCAGAAGATTACAAAATTGATCACAAATGTTACAGGTGATTTGTTTTTGTGTCTATTTTTTTAAAAAACATTAAAGATTTACTCTCACACGATCACATTTGTCTACATATTCCTTCAAACAATTTTTTTTGCTTTGATTCTTGTTGAATAAAAATACCAAAAGTTGAATAAAAATATCAAGATATTTATTTGTATGTATAATTTAGCTTTGTACGTTTCATAGGTTTCAGAGGCAAACGAGCTTTGTAGATTTTAGAGGCAGTTCCTGATGTGAATAGAAGATATGAGGATAACATTAGGTGGAGGCCAATAACATTTCAGAGGCAAATGAGCTTTGTAGATTTCATAGGCAAATGAGCTTTGTAATTGGAATAAAGGCTTTCAGAGGAAAATGAGGAGGACAAATGTAATTTTATACATTTTTATGTAGTATATGATTTATAATTTGTATTATGGATAGAAAGTTGTCATTTTTATTAATGAATGGAACATGATGCCTTTAAACTTACATCTATTTCTTATGTTATTTATCTATTTATTGATGCATATATATATTCACATATAATTAGTGGATGTATTACAACTATAAAATAATAGCTGTAATAAAATATATCACAACGGTTATAAAGAGTTGTAAAAATTATAACAACAACGGTGCATAATAGTTGTAATAAAGTTTATTACAACGGTGCAAAACAGTTGTAAAATATACATATCACAACGGTGTCGCAACGGTGCAAAAAAGTTGTAAAAAAGTTCAGTTTATTACAACTTCTTAATAGACGACGGTGGCTCCACCGTTGTAAAAAGTCTTTTACAACTGTTTTCCACCGTTGTAATATGGTCAATTTGTTGTAGTGCCAAACCGGGTTAGCGGTGGCAACGCGGGACCAACGGGTTTCATATGCGTGTGTGGACCCGGGCTGGTTGGTAAGTCGTTGTTGCATCGTGTAGATATAAAGCCGTGCACCGTTGATATTATCAGGTGGCCACGTTGGGGAATGATACACCCCATCGTGGGACCAGCACGGGTATCTACGTAGGGGAGCCGATCGCTTGGGGAGTAGTGGGTACACCTATGTAGTCAGATAGGGGTACACGAAACTACTAAATTACTAAGTACACTTAGGGGGATCAACCTTTAAGTAGGAATGACTGGTGTGGTGTAGTGTAGTAATTATCCTTGGGTGAGTGGATGCGTCTTTACGGTTATCTTAGTTTATCCTAAGTCTGCCAAGCTGCTTAGTGTAGCCATTCATCCCCTGACGTTACCGTATATCAAGCTTATGTCTTCTCTGGTTACTTTAATGATTGTATTGTTAAAGTTATAGGACTCGCTCAGACTTATGTCTGACCCCGTTGTTTTTATCTTTTTCCCAACCCTCAGGTTATCAGAGTGGGCCCAGTACGAGTGGGCTTTGATCAGGCTGCTTTATTCTCTTTTGGAGCTTGGACCATAGGAGTAGAGCTCAGCTTACCCTTTCTTTTATGGCTATCAGTTCATGTATTGGGATTATGTACTTTTATTTATCAGGATGGATATTTTGTACTTGACTCTTATTATGGTTTTGTGATGTAACCAAACATGTTTTACTCTCCGCTGCAATGAAATGATGTTTTGAAATTTTCAAGTATTACTTATATCTGTCTTGTTGTAATTTTTCTGTTCTATATTCACTTAAAATACTCCACCGATGCTATGGCATTCCCTTAGAGAGTGACCATAGCGGGTGTGGGGTGTTACAGTAAACAATGCATTTATTCCAAATGTAGTAAGCGTAGTTGCATGTACAGAAAAGGTGAAGATAGTCTTCATCATCTTCGTCACAAAAAGCACAACCTCCCCCTGCATTCACTCCTTTGCACCGTAAATTACTAGATGTGTTTAGCCTGTCATGAATAACAATCCACATATGAAGCTTAACCTTCGAAGGGACCTTGAACTACCACATATATTCAAACCCCAACCACTTTTGTCCAGAGAAGTTCAACAGTTGGTATACACTTTTCACGCTAAATGAGTTTTGCTCTCCACCCAGCATCCAAATGAATTCATCTTTTTCATTGTTTAGATTAACATTTTCAAGCAAACAAAACAACCAACATAACTGTAAAAGGGTGTTGCCAGCTACTATTCTACAAAAGGATAGTCTCCATTTAAAGTTTTTAGCGTCTGCATCGTACATCTCCAATACAATGTGATGTTTGTTGTATGCTATCTCATATAACTCTGTGAACTCTATACAAAGAGGGATGGATGTTAACCAGCAATCCAGCCAAAAGGAGATATTACATCCATTTTTCACTACAATCTTGGTTCCGATCTTTATCCATTGAAAGTTACTCATGACACCTTTCCAGAAGATAGAGCAGTGCGTAAAACATCATTCCAATCAAATCTGCCATTGTAACAGGTATTAACAATCCACTCTTTCCAAAAAAATTGCTTATCGCTTATCATCGCCCAACGCCATTTGCATAGAAGAGAAGAGTTCATTTGTCGTAGATTGATGACACCGAGGCCTCCTTGATCAATCGATTTGCAAATATGTTCCCATGAAATCAAACAGCTCAACTTCTTGGTTTCTTTTTCATCAGTCCAGAAAAAATTTCTGCATATTGTGTCAATTTTGTCTATCACCCATGTAGTACATTTGTAGTAAGACAACCAGTATAGCGGAGTCGAGCTTATTGACTATTATTATATTATATTTTAATGCTTATTATGAATTGGCTGTGTAGACCTTATCTACACAACAATCCTGCTAAAAAATATAGTAAGTTTCATTTGAATATATATATATATTTATTTATTTATTTATTATCCGTCCAAGTCTATGTAAATGACATTATTATATTATATTAAATGTTTGTGTGTTTGAATATTAAGTGTTTCCTTTTCATATGAATAAATATATGGTAATAATTATCATAATAAATGGAAATCAAACGTTTGTGACCATTGTATCAATCAATACAGGAATTGTTGCTGAAATAAAAAAGGTCATAAATAGGGTAGTAAGTATTATAACCATATTTTTTGAGCAATTATTCGAATAGGATAAATATGCGTAAATGGTTACAATAAAAATTGGTATTTAGAAATAAAGGAGTGTAACTCCAATTAGGGAATAAATAAATAACAAACTTATATATATATATTCACGTAAGAATTAAATGAAAATAAATTTATAGTCATATTTGGGAGTTACAATAGTTAGATTAGAATTCAAAACGGGGCTGATACAAAAAGGTCAATTATAATAAATGTCTTATGAAAATATGATAGCTAGTGTCATAAATATGGCTTTAAATATGTTAATTTTTTCCGTAGGAAATATGGTTTCTAAAGCCAAGAGTGGATGGTAACTTGATTAATAATAATAAATGGAATAGGAAGGGGAAATTGATGGTAATTAACTGGCGTAGTAAATGCTAAGTCAAATAAGAAAACTAATAAATAAAAATCTTAGGATAACAAGTTATTGGTTTTCCTTATTTATTTCTAGTTAATCTAGAATTAATTAAGAATTAAGATTGGATTTAGTAAGATAATGATGCGAGGTCAGTTGTCTTATTCGATAGAAGTCTGCACTTTCCAGCAGTTGGATATATGTTCAACTGATGTAAGATATCATTAACCATAGGATATCATTACGATAGTTAATTGCACAGCGAGGATTATTTCCTAAAATAATGTCTATCTCAAGTGTGAGGTAACAAGTGGTTGTAAGACCCGCCTCCCGTCCCAAAAGAGGAAACCTTAGAAATGAGATAATTTATAAACTAGCCAACTTCAGGATAAAGGTATTAACTAGTTAGATCTACCCTTGAAAGGGTACTAAGTGATCTCATAACTCACCTCCCCATAAAAAAAAGTATTAAATGGCTAGTAGGTATGAGTTTGGTAACTCTTGCGTATTTCCGCTTCCTCTAGGTATCAAGTGGTTGGGTGAGAGTATGCCTTGGGAATTGGTATTAATTGCCCGTTAAAGAGGTACCTTGAGTTTACCTATCATATGGGAAGTATTAAGCGGATAGGGGATTATCTAATAAGACCATCTAAATAGTAACATGAGGGTACGCTAGGAGGGTGTTAGATGGTGTTACGCTCCTACCTAAACCTAGTATTAAGTGGCTAATTACTATCTCTCACCTTATGCAGGGGTTTTGGGTATTGGCATGAATGGCAAATGCCATAAATTAGTAGCACCTAGTAGCTACTGTCCTATAATTTATATTAGCATAGAATAAACCACCGAATAATGCATTAAGTGATCAATGAGTTCTCCTTGGGCCTTAAGTGGTCAAAAGGATCCGCCCTTATCTTATATTGATAGCGAGGTCTTAAGTGGCTATATAGATATAATTAACCTCCTTATGAAAAAATGAGTAGTTGGGAGCCCACCTTTTAATCGTTGGTAATAAGTTGAATGGTGCTTTAAAGGCTTTATTCTTATTCGTAAACATTCTATCTCAGTATTTTGATATTGTTATCTTTAGGGATACTACCATGGGTATGGTTGTTGGTCTTCACACATAAATCTTTACAAGGTCAGGCTTAAATTACTAGTATTGTTGGACATTTGTTTTGGTTCTGACCAAACGGGATACATTTGTGTATTGTAGACAGTGTTATACATTCTCTACTCACCGGGACTTGTTATGACCCCCTCCTCATAGCAACTCTTAGGTTCAACTGAGGGAAGACGGTTCATAGCAGGTGTTATGTTTAGTTCTTGGTTCTCGTTCTCTCATGCTCGATATCGATGTAGCGATATGCTTTAAGTAGTTCCCTTAGTCAGTATTAGTTATCTTATTTTGTTTCCTCTATGAGTTAGTTTTATTTTACTCTGATTATGTTCATGCTTATTAATTGCAGGTACCAGATTTGTACTCTCCGTACTTGGATGGGTTTGAGTTTCGTTTTTTGTTGAAACTTAAGCTCAGAAAAGTGTGGGGTGTTACATTTGGTATCGGAGCCTTGGTTTAGACGATCAGAGGAATTAATAAATTAGGATTAATGAGAGAACATGTTTGAATTTCTTTTATTTTTTTCTTTCGTCTTTTTTACTCGACTTTAAATTATTTTGACGAAGAGATAACCGTGGGCCTATTTGAGTAGGATAGGTTTTAAACGACTAGGAGTTAGAAATGTTTTGAGATCGAGTACTCGATCAACCCCGATTTACCATACGGCGCGTTTGGAGATCTTGTTTTGGAAGAGAACAAGGAAGACATATGGTGAATCCCATGGATTTGAGCTTGGTGACTTAAAGAAAAGCTAGTTACAATGGAGATAGTCGCGATTTCTTGTTTTTGGGTTCATTTGGATTTCCTATATATGGCCTTATTTTGATCTTGAAACAGGAAATGCACGTTAATGTGTCGTTATAGCTGAAATATAATTATGAAACATATTCATTTGTTAATTCAGATATTCTTTTGATAAAGTTAGCCGTTTGAGTCCGTAGTCTTACATATTCAGGGAGATTTCAGTTTTTGAAGCTGTTTTTGAAATAAGTAAAGGGTTTCAGAAATTTTAAAGTACAGCTTTGAAGAAATTGTTTTATAATCAAAGATTAAGTAAATAAAATAAATCTTAGAAACCAAAATCTAACTATGTTTTAGATCGTTGGATATTATATAATTTTAATAAATAATTCATTTCGGTAAAAGAAGGGAGTTGGAAATGATAAGGGATATGCCTCAGAAATTAAGAATTACCATAACCAATTTATTATGATTTTTAATATTCCTCGGGTAACTAAAATAAACTGAGAATATAAAATCTTAACAATCCATAACACAAAAAGATTTTTCCGGTTAGTAAAATAAACTGAGAATACAAATTATAAAAACAGATGTATATTATGAGACCCTCAATTTAAAATAAAAATTAATATTGAAAGGATTTCAAAGAAATCTCTTGAAAAAGAAGACAAAGGAAATTTCTATTCAGCTTGATGTATTTGATTTTGTAAATTGTTCTTGTTGTTGGTCAGCTAAGTTAGCAGAAAATACATTTTGATTTATTTTTGGTTTCTAGCTGCTTTTCTTTTCAAGAATTTGTTCGTTCTTTGATGGTCAAAGCTATTTGGAGGCGCAGGAAAATTATTTCTCGACTTGACGGATGGTGGACATCCTCACGATAATTCTGATGGAGTCGAGAAGGCGATATTATTATAATTTTATTTTTACTTTTGGTAATCAAACCAGCTCGTTGAGTCTAGGTTCAGGCCACGCCCCTGAAGGGGCTAGTGGTCAACTACCCTCCTGAATAGCGGTTGACCGCTTCCCCTCCCTGGTGCGACCCGAACCCGATTGCTGGAAATGATGTGTTTGTGTGTATATATATATATATATATATATATATATATATATATATAGTTCCAGCCAACTTTAAATCGTCTCCCTCATTTTTTTATAGCCAAAACCAATTTTCACCATTTCCCAATCCCCAAACTCAAGCCTCATTTCTTCGTTTATCCTCTTATTACCACCAAAATTATAGCACCTCAGATCTATCCCCTCCTATACTCCAGATCTTCAATTTTCTTTGTTGATTTTTACTGATTCATTCAATGGAACCTCCACGGGCTTTCGACCTCCTTCTGCGATACCTCGACCACATGCCTGAAGAGGCTGCGTGGTTTGACCATAATCCAAAGAAAATAGAGACTTACATGGAAATGAAGAATTATGAGTGTCTTCAAGGACGTCTAGTGAAGTTTGCTAATTTTTCTCAACTTCAGTTGGAAGAGTTGTTCGTCACCGCAGGTCTAGCACTGATCCTACGCCACGACACTTTCAAGCGCGAGTGTTATATGCACTGTATCGTCTATTTGACACCCAGATGGACATCAACTTAGATGAGAGTTCGAGATTGATTCGATCTGAAGTGAAGGGCACCCCTATTGAGCTTCCCAATATAGATCTAGCAGAGATTTTGGGTATTTCCGCTATTGGAGCGGAATTTGATGACAGCGAGATGACGAACCCTCAAATCCTCTCTTGCATCTTTGTAGGAGTTGTCGGTGTTTGATACACCGATAATTTGTGACGCATCGCTCGTCTAGTTGTGTGCAACATTCAGCACAACGTTATTTCCAAAACGGGAAGCCTGGGGCATATCTACCCCTTTATGAGCCGTGCCACTTTCGTTATTATTGTCAGTGTAGCCGTCAACTGGGATCATGCGTTGATGATCCATCTCTTTAAGCCTTTCGTGAGTACCTAGAGGACTTATTTCCCTTATTGTCATCTTCTTACCTATGTCTTTAGAAATTATGGGGTGACACTTCATGGGGAGCCAGCGGTCAAGAAGACCCTAGCCTCCATTGATCGTACCTCTCTCAGGAGGATGGATATCCAACTGTCAACCGCTAATGTTCCTGCACCTCTCACTCCAACTGAGCAGCAGCAACCCACCGTAGCATACCAAGAGAGCCCTCAGCTTGTCGTCCTCAAGCATATCCAGGAGGAGATCCGTGAGGTCCGAAGAGAGCAGTGCTGACAAGCGCACGAGATCAGGTGTATATCTTCCTTGCTATGTTCCTGGCGTGGACGTGGCAATGGATCGAGCTCTAATCACGGCACTCGACCTTCTCGTAGTCTGTAGGAAATATTTTTTGTATCTTGTATCATGTGTATTTTTCCCTTTCCAGCATTTTTATCCATTTTGTTGTAGTAGCTGTTGTAACTGTTAGTGATGGTTGTTCCTTTAAATCGCATGACTATGTAATGAGATTTCATTTATGTTTGTGTTTCACTCTCTGTTGTATTGAAATTAGAAGTGAAATCTCATTTTCTTATCTAACTAATAGTTGTTTTAAAGCTGGAAAGTATAGAATTCTATAGTGGAAATTTTTTAGCATAGGATAGGTTTTTGTGTTATTTTGTCACTGTTATATTTATTATTTGTCACCTATTCCTTTTGAGTTAAGATTAATTCCTGTGTTTTGTTTGTGGTTTTGGTTTTCGCACTTTTGAGCAACCGACTTCCTTCGACGTCAACACATGATTTTAAGTTTCCGCAAAATATATTTATAAAACTTCTTGCAAATGTTGTTTAAAAAGAAAAAAAATCTCTCTTTCTTTTTTTCAAATTATTTTGTCTTACTTACTTTCTTTTATCCGGTTTATAAAAACATGAATTTGGTACGGTGGTTTATGCATGTTTGAACATCTGTCTTGTATCAAAATAGACAGTTTAAATGTAGAAAAGCGCACGTTTCCAAAAAAATTGTATTTGTATGAACCTCATATAAAAAGTAAACGATACTAAAAAGGAATTTCAGATTTACATAACAAATTTTATACTGAAAATTTGCTTTTACGGAAAATTTTGATTTTATAGTCATATGTAAAAAATAAGGAAGATTTTAGATGGTTTGTTTGCACATTTTAGCGTTGCACTAGGAAGACGATGCAAAAAGACATTAACGATAACAAGAGAAGACAATTTTAGTTGTGGAAATATTATTTCCATACCTTATCAACAATGTGCACGAGTTATTAATTAACTCATTTTACATATTAGAGCTTGTCTTAAGTCACCTTTGCATCTACAATTGATGATTTTTGGAGTATTTTGGGGCAATTAAGGTAAAATTTATGTTGTGGGATGGAAATTGGAACATTTGTAAGAGAAGGGAACATTAAATATCTCTGCTTTGATTCCCTTATTCCAGCATAGGAGAAATAAATAGGAGACGATTTAGATGCTTTAACAAATTAGATGGTAGAGTCTGGATGCAAACTCGGTTACTTCTCAATTTTATTCGCAGTCGTTTGAGGGTTATGGAAGAAAATGTTTTGGGTTATGGAAGATTTTTTTTTCAAAAATTTGCACTTATATAGAACTTCCAGTATATTTTAGGATGTTTGCATAATGTTTTTAAAAATAAAATTCATACATATAGGAGATCCAATTTAGAATGCATATTTTGTGGTTGCAATTCATTATGTACACTGTGCACATGCGCAAGTCAATTACAAAAACTTGATGTGCAATAATTGGTTGTGTAGTTTAGGTTAATTAAGCGCTAGCATCACAACTTTATCAGAGGTAAAATTTCGAGACGAAAATTATTTTAAGGAGAGAAGAATGCAAAAACCTGAAATTTTGACGATAATAAATTTAGTTATTTAATTAGGTTCCAAAATGGGATTTTTACGAACGATGGAATTTAACCACAAAACTTACACCATTGCATTCATGATGGGATTCTGGTCAACTTTCGTGTTTGAAATTTCACGAATGGAGTCCATATGAAAAAGTTATGGATGAAATATAAAAATGGATGGAAAATAATTAAAAGATAATAAATTATATATAGTAATAAATTAATTTTCTCCCCCTCCTACTGCTAGGTCGACCAGAACAATCGATCGAGGTGGTCGATTGCTTAATCGACCTCTTAGTCAATGGCAGTAGGCGGTTGCTAGGATATAATATATTATAATATATATTTAACGGACAGATCTTTATTAAAGGTCTGGGGTCATTTCAGTGCCTATAAATAAAAGGCCATACCCCCATTCTCTTATTCATATTTTCTAGAGGCAGCAGCAAAGCTCTGTCATTTCCAATCCTCCGATCTCTTCTAAAACACAAATTATAATCACATACAAATCATATTTACAAGATTGGAGATATTATATTCAGATTTTTGAAAAAGAAGTGGTTCTTCGCTTAGGTAATCTAAATTATTGAATTTCCTTCTTCTTTTCCTATTTTTCTTTCAGATCTATAAATTTAAACCTTTATTTATAAAACCTTTTTTGAAATAAATTGTAGACCTGTAGGAACTGGGAATTTTTAGCCTAAAAGCAGTGTCAGATTGGATTTGGATAGCTTCTAGGTGAGTGGGAAATTATATACACTGTTTATAATAAACATATATAATTCGTTTATATTGGTTTTGAATTATATGTCTAAAAGAGAAAGATTGTTTATTTGTCAAATCTAAATTATTATGAATATTGGTCAAGTATGAATTTGTAGACCTTTCTAAGTTATCATCATATTCTTGCCTACAATTATTATTGTGTTGTTGTGGTTATTGTAAACACCTCGGATCTCGAAATCAGTCCCAGTAACTTTGTCAAACTTGTAGTTTATTCTAGATCCATAGGGTTGGGTGTTAATTTATAGTTTATGTAGTACTGATTAAAAGAATTAATAATCCTATCGTATTTGGTATTGTTTGTGATTTTACTTTATTATTGTAATTTTTTGTTTTTATTCTTTTTGTATAAAAATGTGTTATTTGACATTTACAAGGGAAATAAATAAACCAAATAAGAAGAGATGTCCAGATTCACGTATTTTTTTATGTAGTTTGCAATAGCTGTTCTAAATATAATATTAACTTATTTCCTTGCAATTTGTAATAATGTCAACTTCCATCTTTTAATAGTTTGGGCAAAATCGACAATAATTACAGTAAATAACCTTTTATAAGAATTTGAATCTTAAAACAAGATTAAACACAAAAGGGTTGTTTTGGTCGCTAGTCTAGACCAGAACATAAATAATACACAATAAGAAAATATATATTGGTAACTGCATTAACTTCGCATTTAAATATAGATACAAACATATATATATATATATAATAATTTTATTAGTCCAAATCTACATAATTGATGCTATTATATTATATCAAATGTTTGTACGATTGTGTGCTTGAATTTCAAGTGTTTCCATTTAATGGGAATAAATGTATGGTAATAATTCCCATAATGAGTTGGTAATAATTCCCACAGTGAATGAAAATTAAACATTTGTGACTGTTGTAGCAATCATCATAGGAATTCTTGCTGAAATAAAAAGGCCATAAATATGGTAGTAAATATTGTAACAATATTTATTTTGGGTAATTAATCAAATAGGCTAAATATGCCTAAATAGTTACAATAAAAAATGGTATTTAGAAATAAAGGATTGTAACTCCAATTAGGGAGTAAATAAATAGGAAACTTATATATATACACACATGCAAGAATTAAATGGACTTAAATTTATAGTAATATCTGGGAGTTACAATAGTTCAAAAAGGGGCTTAAATAGGTTAATTGATGTCTTAGGTAATATGTCCATTAGGGCCATAAGTGGAAGGTAATTTGATTTAAGTAATAATAATAAAAAGGAAAAATTAATGGGAATGGATCGGTGTAGTAAATGTTAAGTCCAATAAGGAAATTAATAAATAACATTTTAAGATAGGAATTATAGGTTTTCCTTTATTATTTCTACTTAATCTAGAATTAATAAAATTGAGAACCAAGATTGGACTTAGTAGGTTAATAATGCAGGGTTAGTTGCCTTATTTGACAAAATTCTGTGCTTTCTAACAATCAAATATATGTACAACTGATGTGAGATATAATTAACCATATGGTATCGTGATGATAGTTAATTTCTTAGCGAGGATTATTTCCTAGAATAAGATTTATCTTAGGTATGAAGTATTATGTGGTTGTAGGACATGTCTCCCGTCCCAAAGGAGGAAACCTTAGAAAGGAAACAATTTATAAAAGTAAGCCCGCTTCGAGATAGCGGTATTAAGTAGTAAGATCCACCTTTGAAAGGGTATTAAGTGATCGCATAGTTCACTTTCCCACAAAAAAGAAGTATTAAATGGCTGTTGGGTACGACTATGGTAATCCATGCATAGGTATGATTCCTCTAGGTATTAAGTGATTGGGTGAGAATCCACCTTGGGATTAAGTATTAATTGATCGTTAAGGAGGTACCATGAGTTTACTTATCCTGCGGGATGTTAAGTGGCAAGGGTATTATCTAATAAGGCCAGCTAGATAGTAACATAAAGGTCTGCCAGGAGGGTCTTAAATGGTATCGCGCTCCTACCTAAACCTGATATCAAGTACCTAGTTACTATCTCTCGCATTATGCAGGATTTTTGAGTATTGACGTGAATGACAGAAGCCTTAACTTAGTAGGACTTAGTAGTTAGTGTCCTCTAATTCATATTAGCGTAAAATAAACCACTGAATAAGATATTTAGTGATCGATAGGTCCGCCTTGGGTCTTAAGTGATCAAAAGAGTCCACCCTTATCTTATGACGATAGCAAGGTTCTATGTGGATATATAGAAATAATTAACCTCCTTATGAAAAAATGAGTAGTTGGGAGCCCACCTCTTAATCATTGGTAATTAGTTGAACGGTAGTTTAAAGGCTTCATACTTATATGTAAACGTTTTATCTTAGTATTGCGGTATAATTATCTTTGGCGATACTACCTTGGGTATCGTAATTGGTCGTCATGCGTAAATCCTTACAAGGTTAGGTTAGAATTACTAGACTTGTTAGACATACGTATTTATCCTAACCAAACATGCTACATTTTAAAATTGTACACGGTGTTATACATTTTCTACTCACTAGGACTTGTTTTTCTAACCTCCTCCTATAACAACTCTCAGATTCAGCTCATGGAAGACTGGTCTTAGCAGGTGTTCTATTTGGTTCTCGATTCTCGTTCTCTCATTCTCGATATCGACGTAGCAATATTTTTTAAGGGAGTCGCCTTAGTCAATATTAGTTTTCTTATTTTTCTTCCACTGTGAGTTAGTTTTTTTTACTCTGATTATGCTCATGCTTATTAGTCGGTATTAGTTTTATACGTGCCAGATTACGGGGATTCATATCTGAATGATTTGTATCCTAGGGTCTGTATTGATCCGGGGATCATTACCGAACCCTGAGATTAACCAATTCCCTGCTTCAACTTAATTCAAACCATCTGAACTCCAAAGAAATGTTTTATGTTGTATTTAAATCCTAGGGATATGAAATGCATGATGCAGATCCCGTGCTTTCATAGCATCAGCCAAAACCAATTCGTATCACCAATGCTTCGTACCAGGGATGCTAAACTTGTAAAATCGATCCTTAACCACATCCATCCCTTGAAAACAGGGATAACACCGACCCCTGAAACCTTGTGCAAATTATCACTATCCCAAAGCTACCTGCGGGGTACAAAAACAATAGCCATGAAAATCCCGATCCCTGGATCGGTTGTACAAATACCAATCTCGGGATCTTAACTAATTTTTCCTCTTTCGAACTTCGCAAGTTGTGTTAGGGATTGCGGAAAGGATCGTTAAGGTAAAGCAAACACTAAAGGGGGGTGAATAGTGTTTTCGGGAATCTAACAAAATCTAAAACTTATGTTATAAACTATATGAATCAAACACCACAGAATCAAACATAGATGCAAAATTAATAAAAATAAAAATGCAGAAAAGAAAGAACACACCGGATTTTATACTGTTTCGGATTGCTCCTACATGAAAAGTCGAGTGTGTATGACTTATGCAGGATCTATAATATGGCTATGCGGAATATGATAACAATATATATATATCACAAATAACTATAAATGCAGTAAAGTAAAGTAAAGTAACGACACCAAGATTTTTATACTGGTTCGGACCTCCAGTCCTACGTCCAGTCCCGAAGCTCCTCTTCGACTTTTCACTAAACAACACCCTCTCTTCACCCGGAGGAACAGGTTCACAACTACTTGATTTACGGGCTACAAGCTTACCCACTTGATTTCACGGGCTACAAGCTTACCCACTTGATTTCACGGGCTACAAGCTTACCCACTTGATTTCACGGGCTACAAGCTTACCCACTTGATTTCACGGGCTACAAGCTTACCCACAAGACGATTACAAGAGTTTGACCTTGAATGTGTTCTTTCTTCAACACTGATTAGTCAATGATTGAGTACACCCTTCCTATAATCTTATCCTCAAATATAATATGATGTTTGCAAAGATTAGGAAGTGGATTATCGTTTTGAATCACAAGTGTATAAAATATGCTTGGAGATTCAAACGATAATATAATGATTTTGAGTGCTTTTGAATGCTAAGAATAATGCAATATAGATCAGAGAATGGAGAGAAGATTCGGTAATTTGAATGAATGAAAATCGATGTATTTATAATAATCGAGAAGATGCAATTGTTGGTGAAAAGTTGCTCTCAAAAGAAGTGATTATTCTTGAGAAGAAATGGATGTAACTCTTCAAGAAAGAAGATGACTTTTCACAAAATTTCAAAAAGCTGTTGACCTATAAAAATTTATAGGTCGACATGTTTTTAGCCGTTGTAATTTAAAAACCTGTTGACCTATAAAAAAGTATAGGTCGACCTCTTTTCGACCGTTATATTTTGAAAACCTGTTGACCTATAAAAAAGTGTAGGTCGACATGTTTTTGATGATATGAATAAAAAAAGGTTTTATAAGTAATTTTTGAAAGCCAAAAAGAAGTATGATTATTTGAGGATAGATTTTAACATAAAATACTCTAAATAACCAACTTCTAACCTATGAAACCATTGAATCTTCTTTTTGTCGATCATGAAGCTTCTTCTTGTCATTAATCAAAATAAGCATTGAAACCGTTGACTCAACATTCTCCCCTTTTTGATTGATGACAATATAGCTTGATATTTTAATCTTTATTGCTATCTCCCCCTGTATATAAGCTCTGTCTCCCTTTAAACATCTACATATCCATAATCTTAGCTCCATGTCATGATTTCCATTGATCTTTATTTTGTTGTTATCAATCGAAATTCTCGTGTCTCAACATTCTCCCCCTTTTTGATTGATGACAACACCTTGGATTTTCTCCCTTTGAATATAAAGCTCCCCCTGAATTTCTGCAACATTTGTTAGTAAATAATCTTACCTTTTGATTCCTGCATTAACAAATGTTAGCACACATATACTTTTACCATATTAAGCACATATATTTTAAATAGTATATGTAAAACATTTCTCCCCCTTTGTCATCGATTAAAAAGAATAAATATCATGATAACCTCAATAATCAAGATTAGTATAATTTTAAAAAAAAAATCAGAGAGACCGGTCGACCTATGAAATCAAGGCGGTCGACCTAAAAAGTTTCGGGTTGGAGAAGGAGGTAGAAATTGTTTAAATCGGTCGACCGAAATGTTCTACCGGTCAACCCTTTTCTTGCTGAAATAGAATCGGTCGACAGGGTCTTTATCTGCGGTCGACAGCTTTATTTTCTGGTTTCACAAATTACAAACAGAAATAGAAACGGTCGACAGGAGAGAAATGGCGGTCGATAGGTATACTCTCTGATTTGAGTAATAAACAGTTTAAATATGTATCGGTCGACAGAAAAAATTGAACTGGACGACATCTTCATTGTCTGAAGCATTATAGGTGGACAGAAAAATTTGAAGCGATCGACAGGAAAAGTCTCTCGTGGAATCGATACAATATATTTTAACTTAACCGGTCGACAGGATAAATTAGGGCGGTCGACAGCTTAAAGTTCTGGAAGAATATATGCCACCATTTGTATGTTGATCGGTCGACAGGTATTATTTGGGACGGTCGACAGGTAAGAGTTCTGGAAGAAATTTGAATTAAATTTTTAGCCTAACCGGTCAATAGAGTTTTTTGGAGCGGTCGACAGGTTAATTCTCTGGTTGAAAATAAAAAAACCAAAAAAGACTAGACCGGTCGACAGCATAGAACTCGGCGGTCGACAGGTGCTGAATACTTTTGTTTTTCTGGTTTCTCTTTTAAATTTTCAAACTCCAACAACACTTATTATTATATATGCATATTTCCCCCTCTTTGTTATTGATTAAAAAGAATAAAACTCATGATAGAACAGTAATCGAATATAAGACATAATTTAAAGTACCTTCGGGAGATCATGTGCAATTTGATAAATTGAATTGTGTTTTCAAATATATTTAGAGATACCGAATAGCCTTCTCTTTGTTGTGGTGTACCTGCAAAAATTATATGACATGTATACTTTTGGTACCCACTTACTTCATTAGGGTCCAGAGGTTAGATGAAAGGTAACCATACCCAAGAGGGTCTAATGGAACCTTTAAAAACATAATTTTCATTATTAACTACTGAATCAAAATAATCATCAATATATTTTTCTCTGTTTTTCCAATTTACAGGAACCCAAATACTTATGCAATCTCTATTGATATTCCTTTTCGTAATTCTAGATTTATTATAAAATTTGCTAGTCATAGAAGTATTCGAATTTCTATAATATTTGGGTCTTGGATGTGTATTAGTACTAGCAGTGATATTCTTTTTGTACATGAAAGCATATCTAGTACTATTTCTAAGATTAGTATTATTAAATTTATTTCCAAAGTCGCTATTGACAATTTTCTTTTGAGATTTCACAACCGGTTTTGGTTTGGAATATAATAAACTAAGATTTTTCTTAGCTTCAGTTTCTTGAACTTTCTTATTTTTTCCTTTTCTTTTACCAAGATGTTTCTTGATAACTTGTTTCTTATATCCCAATCCTTGCTTGTTTGTAGCTGATTGTGAACTCTCAATAATTTTTGTTAAATTTTCTCGACCTTTGTTAAAGTTAGAAACATTTTTAGAAATGCCGTCTAACTTTGTTTGTAAACTAGCTTTTTCAAGGTCTAGAGATTTTACTTTTGCTTTAAGCTCATAATTCTCAGCAGTAAGAGTGTCATTTTTCTCTTTTTGAATTTCAATTTCTTGACTTAGAAGAGATAATTGAGAATTATTATCAGATGATGATTCTTGAACTTTTTCAAATTCCTCCTCTAATATGTTTTTTTCATCTTTTAACATATCTCGTTCTAATTCTGATTTATTCAACATTGCCTTGACTTCTTTTAATTGATGTTTTGTATCTTTAAATTTAATCATTAATTTATCATAAATATCAAGCATATCCTCAAGGGTAGGAATTTGTACCTCATCCTCTGTTGCCATAAAACATACATTTGCTTGTTCATTATCTGAGTCGCTTTCACTTTTGGATGAAGATGAATCTGAATCATCCCAAGTTACTGAGAATGCCCGTTTCTTTGACTTGTCCGTTTTGTGTTTGAACTTGTCATTTTCTGTCTTCTTCTTTTGTTCTGGACGATCATTTTGCATATGTCCCTTCTTATGACAGTTAAAGCATTCTATATTCGATGATGATGGTCTGTTTGATCCGAATTTTTTTCTGTTGTATCGACTAGCTCTTCGTTGCTTTAAGAATTTTTTGAATCCTTTTGCAATGAATGCTAGATCCTCATCTTCATAATCTGAGATGTCTTCATCAGCATGAAAAGCTACATTTTTCTTTTCTTCTTTTTGTTCTTTTCGAGCCTGCAAGTTAGCTTCATAGGACATAAGATTTCCTATCAATTCATCTGGCTTCATGGTGGAAAGATCATTAGCTTCTTCTATGGCTAATACTTTTCCTTCCCATTCATTAGTCAGTGAATGTAGGACTGTTGAAACTACATCAAAGTCAGAATATTTTTGTCCTAACCCAATAAGAGCATGATGAATAGTTTGAAATCTTGAATACATCTCATTGATTGTTTCATTTGGCTTCATTTTGAAATTTTGAAATTGACTTTTCAACAAAGCTATTTTTTCTTGTTTAACCTTGTTAGTACCTTCATGAGTGGTCTTTAGTGTTTGCCAAATTTGATAGGCAGTGGTACATATACTAACACGGTTATACTCATTTTGGTCTAATGCACAAAACAACATATTCATTGCTTTTGCATTTACAGTAGCTGCTGTTTTCTCAGCAGGAGTCCATTCTGCATACTCAGTAGTTGGATTTATTATCTCTTTCTGAGTAGCATTCCAAGCATCATAGCTAGTTGATTGCATATAAAAAGTCATACGTGTTGCCCAATAACTATAGTTTAGGCCATTAAAGAAAGGAGGTCTTTGTGTCGATTGACCTTCTGTGTAAGTGGTGTTACTTGTACTTGTGTTATTTGCCATATTACTAGAATATATCAAATAACTGTGTTATGGTTATATGATAACCTTGCTCTGATACCAATTGAAAAGTCGAGTGTGTACGACTTATGCAGGATCTATAATATGGCTATGCAGAATATGATAACAATATATATATATATATCACAAATAACTATAAATGCAGTAAAGTAAAGTAAAGTAGAGTAACGACACCAGGATTTTTATACTGGTTCGGACCTCCAGTCCTACGTCCAGTCCCGAAGCTCCTCTTCGGCTTTTCACTAAACAACACCCTCTCTTCACCCGGAGGAACAGGTTCACAACTACTTAATTTACGGGCTACAAGCTTACCCACTTGATTTCACGGGCTACAAGCTTACCCACTTGATTTCACGGGTTACAAGCTTACCCACTTGATTTCACAGGCTACAAGCTTACCCACTTGATTTCACAGGCTACAAGCTTACCCACTTGATTTCACGGGCTACAAGCTTACCCACAAGACGATTACAAGAGTTTGACCTTGAATGTGTTCTTTCTTCAACACTGATTAGTCAATGACTGAGTACACCCTTCCTATAATCTTATCCTCAAATATAATATGATGTTTGCAAAGATTAGGAAGTGGATTATCGTTTTGAATCACAAGTGTATAAAATATGCTTAGAGATTCAAACGATAATATAATGATTTTGAGTGCTTTTGAATGCTAAGAATAATGCAATATAGATCAGAGAATGGAGAGAAGATTCGGTAATTTGAATGAATGAAAATCGATGTATTTATAATAATCGAGAAGATGCAATTGTTGGTGAAAAGTTGCTCTCAAAAGAAGTGATTATTCTTGAGAAGAAATGGATGTAACTCTTCAAGAAAGAAGATGACTTTTCACAAAATTTCAAAAAGCTGTTGACCTATAAAAATTTATAGGTCGACATGTTTTTAGCTGTTGTAATTTAAAAACCTGTTGACCTATAAAAAAGTATAGGTCGACCTCTTTTCGACCGTTATATTTTGAAAACCTGTTGACCTATAAAAAAGTGTAGGTCGACATGTTTTTGATGATATGCATAAAAAAAGGTTTTATAAGTAATTTTTGAAAGCCAAAAAGAAGTATGATTATTTGAGGATAGATTTTAACATAAAATACTCTAAATAACCAACTTCTAACCTATGAAACCATTGAATCTTCTTTTTGTCGATCATGAAGCTTCTTCTTGTCATTAATCAAAATAAGCATTGATACCGTTGACTCAACACTACATTCAGTCTCACGCAACGCTGTATTGCGTAGAGTTTTATTACTATATCAATCCAATTACAACCTCCTTGATTTCACGGCTACAAGGGATACCACCGTTTCCACACACACTTGATCAAGTTATGCCCGTCCTCGATTTCACGGCTACAAGGGATACCACTGATTTTGTCTTTGATTTTACGGGGACAAGGGATACCACTGATTCCTTTACTCAACTCAAACAATTACAAACAGCCCTGTAACTCTTCAATAAAACTTGATTGAGAGAGTAGGGAGTGTAGAGAGAAGAAATTTGATCAAAACGGAATTGAATTCGACAAAGTATAAGTGTAGAAATCATAAAAATGATTAAGAATAATGGTGTAGAGAAAGAGGATGAAGTTAGAGAAGAAGAGAATAAAAATTTGAATTTAAGCTCTTTTTATAGAGTTGGAAAGGATGCCACGCTTCAGAACCGTCACAAATAATGAAAAGACACTTCCTTTCAAAATTGAAAAAATGACAGTTATATGTCGACATATGGGTTTTTGTATGTCGACATACTTATAGTGTAAAATTAATTTTTGAGCATTTTTCAAATGTTTTGTTATAAATATAATTCTGGAAATTCTTGAATTCAGATATAGTGTTTTAAATTAATATTGTAAAGTGAGAAATCATATAAAAAACATAAATATAAACTATATTAGTATATTTATAAAATTATAAAGTTTAAAACAATATAAAATGTGAAAATATAAATATATGAAACTTACCAAACTTTGAGTTTGAAAACAAAATTAAAATAAGAAAAGAGAATAGAAAGAATATAAAATAAAATAACGAGAAAATAAAATAGAGAGGATTTGAAGACAGAATTTGAAAAGTAGAATTTGAACCTGGAGTGTTATTTAGAGTCTTACATAATCTAGACTTTATAACTGTATTAATCTTGAACTCTTGAAATCGCTAATACTCACGAGTCTTGAAATTTCTCTGAACTCTGAATCTCTAATATCTTTAAACTATACAATCTTCAGTAATATGTCCTGCATATAAATCCTGTATATGTGAGTATCTGTGTGTATATATGTATATATATATATTCTATACAAAAGTGTTAGTATATATTTAATAGTCAATTAATATTAAAATAAGGTTGTTGTCATCAAAACTCCATTCTCCAACAAACTTCCTCTTTTTGATAATGACAACCTTAGTCTATAAAATATCATACTTATACATACCTGTTGATGATGACCTCTCAAATACTCCCCTTGTCTATATGAATTCTGCTATATCTATATTTTATAATTTCTCCCCCTTTGGCATTATAAAAAAGAAGTTCGAAAAAAAACTCCCCCTAAATCCTATAACTATTTAAATAATTCCTACAATAAAGTAAAGTACTCCCCCTGAATCCTAAATCTATCTATACCTTATAAAATACTCCCCCTAAATTTATGCCTATTTAATATCCTAATTCTATATAAAATTTCCCCAAAATCTATGACTACACTAGTCTAATAACCTTAATAGAAGGATAATAAAATAAGCAAACCAATCAATTCAAACAAGCAAATCAATCAAAACATGAAAATCAATCCAAACAAGCAAATCAAACAAACAATCCAAACAATTAAATCAACTAATGCATTTTTGAACCTTCAATTAATCCTTAGAAACTCTAAAAAAAACCCTGAATCTAATATAAGACTAAGCTAAACTCTTGCATCCTTAAAACCATAATAAGACTTTAATCTAGACTTAAGAAATAACTTTGATAAGATATTCTTAAAATTATGATATAAGTAAAGCAGTTTAATCCAAACAATCAATTAATTTAAGTTTTGTTGTAACAAAACCTCTATTTATCCTTAAACTTATAAAGCTCCTATCAACTACAAATTCATAAGTATATTTCTTACATACATATCAACCACTAATGAAATTCAACCACGTCAAACAATTCAATCAAATCAAGCTACACAAATCAAACAAACCAAACAAATCAATCAATCCAATTAAATCAATCAACTTGGTTAATTCAGCCAAGCCAAACAAGTCAATCAAGTTAATAAAGACAAAGTAAATATGTTATGTATTTGATTAATGATCCTATATTTCTAATTAGATAAAAACTTTTCATACTATATACTTGTTGTGTGTGGAGCTAAACTTAACATGTAATGCAGTGTGTTATGTGCAAAATTATATGAAGTGATATATTGAAAGAAATGCAACTTGGATGTGAATGATTTTAACTTGAGATGTACTCTAATAATGATGTATGATATGAAATAAGATATGTAATTATAGTATGCATAATGGTTTGGTAATTATATCTATTTAGGTAACATATATTCAAAGTAATATTTAACTATTATGCATACGCATATATATTACACATTATTTAAATTAAACAAGGATAATATATGCTAATTTCTAGACTTAAGTTAATGATAATTATGAAAGAGATTGAAAGGACAGTAAAGATAAAAGTTTTATGTTATTCATAATATATAATAAAATATTTAAAATAATTCTATTAGAAATGTGGAGTTAAATAATCTTAATAGGGTGCTTCTTTAATATAGTAAAAATTGAAGATCTTTTAAAGGAGAATATAGAATTGTATCGTATAAAGTAAACATATAGTCATAAGTGTGTATATATATAAAAAATAATTAAAAGACTTAAAATTTAATTTATTATGAAATATAAATCAATCTTTTGATACAAATCAAATTTAAATTTAAACTTTTAGAAATCAAAATATATTAATTTCTTAAGGAACCATTTATATGTTAAAACTTTAAAAAAAAAATATTCATAACAAAATTATTTTAATGAAAACTGATAATATGAAGTAATATATAAAGCTATAATTTCTTATATTTAAACTATATTTTTAAGACATAAAAATCATATATATATATATACATATATTATTTTTATACCAAAATATTAGGTTAAATATTCAAGCTTTTTATAAATCTTAATAAGAAATCAAAATAAGTATTAAGTTACAAATAATATTTGTGAAATCGTATGAATGATATATATGTTTAAACTACATATGAAAGAAAAGTAAAATTATATTTTATAACAATAAAAAATTATTTTAACTCTTATGTTAAATTAACATGTGTATATAATTTTATTAATTTATATAATTATAATATATATATATATATATAGAAACAAGATATAAGAAAATAAGTAAACATATAAAGTTAATAACTAGAATTTGAACTGGCATTTTCTAATTGAAAAGATGGAGGGAAGTTTGAAAGTTTAAACTCTTGAAATTCAAATTTTAAATTTCGTTATGTCGACATGACCATTTTTGTATGTCGACATACATATAGAAAATCAAAAGATATATTGATTTTACCTTTTGGTTTTATATTATCGATTTATTTTTCAGGTTTACCTATTTCCTGAAATAATATTAATCCTAACAAACATCCAAAATTTATTTTATTATTTTATTGATATTTGGATTTCAAAATTCAAAATTCATATTTGAATTTCAAATTTCAAGTTTGAATTTCAAGTTTGAATTTTAAATTTCAAATTTGAGTTTTAAAGTTTTAAATTTCAAATTCAAAGCAAAGCAAACAAGCAAGACAATCAAAGCATCCATTCAACCAAAAAGTTTAAAAATTAATTAAAGCATACCTGGTTTTTAGATCCTTTTCTTCGAAATTTTCTGAATTCTGAATTGGTCTTCAAGAATTTGATGATGAGATCTACTCTATTGCGACGGGCACTTTTTTTGATCAGGATAGTATATTCATTTCCTGAATTTGAACACGGCATGAGAAAGATATTGAAGATTTAGTAGATCAACCAACTTGGCGCCAAAATTTGAGTTTGAATTTGAATTTTTAATTTTTAATGAATGGATACTTCAAATACTATTTAAAGGCCCAAAAGTCATGTCTCTTCACAACCTCTTCTCTTTTTCTTCTTCTTCTCATTTTTCATTTTCAATCAAACTTTCAAGAGGCATATCTTCTTCGTTTCTTAACAGAATTGGACGAAATCAGGGCAAATCGAAGAGAAATTCAAGGAATACGTCTAGTGATAGTTTGGGGAA
The DNA here is from genome assembly GCA_030737875.1 of Allium sativum. Lineage (NCBI taxonomy): Eukaryota > Viridiplantae > Streptophyta > Magnoliopsida > Asparagales > Amaryllidaceae > Allium > Allium sativum. The sequence goes on along the minus strand of CM060921.1, from coordinate 359,109,015 downwards.
GAATTTGGATGGTATTGGGGTGTAGAAAGTCGAAACAATAAGAGATGTGCATGAAATCCCATAACAGTTTTCCAGTTTTGCATAGCCAACTTCAAATAGTCACATCTCACTCAATTTTGATCGGAATTTGACGATCTACCCATAAAATCGGCCGCGAGAACGAGAACTACAATCTGGAAATGGATATGAGACAAAATAATCTAACCTATGGATGCAATTTGAAGATAACCGTTGAAAGTTTTGGTTTCCTTTTTTCTTTGTTCACCAAAACTTTACTTGATCAACTCTTGACGGATTTTCATGAAACTAGCGGCATTCCGAACAAAATGAAGAGAAGTACAGTATTGAATCTACTTGTAGATGAGAATCAAAAGTTTCTACTTATCTGATGCTCATTTCTTTGTTGATTTACACTGTATATTTCCATTTCTTCTTGTTGATGTCTTTTCACCAATCGTCATTACTTTTCTTCAATTGTCCTTCAGAATTTGAATTCTCAACACCCATGTACACCAATTCGGAATTTGAATTTCCAATAGCCACCTTTTCAGAATTTGAATTTTCAATAGCCACCATTTTGGCATTTGAGTTACCAACAACCACTTTACCCATCTTTTCAACTTTTGAATTTTAAAAGCCATATAACACATCTTTTCCTGCAAAACAACACAACTATAGAAATAATCAAATAACTTTTCAAATAATCAAATGACTTTTCAAAATAATCAGATGACTTTTCAAAAATAACTAACTACAATTCTAAACAATAATATCATGATGGTTTTGTAACATATTCATATATCAAAATTTTCAAATTCCAAAATTTTCAAAATTTGAATTTCAAAAGATCAAATCATAGTAACTTGTTTTTTCAAAACAATTGAATGCAGACTCATCTAATACTAATGCAATACATAAATTTAAAATAATGTTTCAAAATTTGCCATTTAAATTTTTCAAAAATCAGATTATGAATTTTTGAAAAACCATGCTCTGATACCAATTGTTAGGGATTGCAGAAAGGATCGTTAAGGCAACACAACCACTAGAGGGGGGATGAATATTATTTTTGAGAATTTAACAAAAATCTAAAACTTATGTTATAAACTATATGAATCAAACACCATAGAAACAATCACATACACAAAATCACACACAGATGCAAAATAAACAGAAATAAAAATACAGAAAAGTAAAGAACACACCAGATTTTATACTGGTTCAGATTGCTCCTACATCTAGTCCCACACAACGCTGGATTGTCCAGAGTTTCATTACTATATCAAAATCCAATTGCAACCTCCTTGATTTCACGGCTATAAGGGGTACCACCGTTTCCACATACACTTGATCAAGTTTTGTCCGTCCTTGATTTCACGTCTACAAGGGATACCACTGATTCCGTCTTTGATTTTACAGCTACAAAGGATACCACTGATTCCTTTACTCAACTCAAACAATTACAAACAACCCTATAACTCTTTAATAGCACTTGATTTAGAGAGTAGAGAGTGTAGAGAGAAGAAGTTTGATTAAAACGTAATTGAATTCGCTAGAGTATAAGTGTAGAAATCATAAAAATGATTAAGAATAATGGTGTAGAGAAAGAGGATGGAGTTAGAGAAGAAAAGATATTAAAAAATTCGAATTTATGCCCTTTTTATAGAGTTTGAAAGGATGCCACGCTTCAGAACCGTCACAAGTAGTGAAAACACACTTCCTTTCAAAATAAAATAAAATGACAGTTATATCTCGACATATAGGTTTTTGTATGTTGACATACTTATAGTGTAAAATTTATTTTTGAGCAGTTTTCAAGTGTTTTGTTATAAATATAATTCTGGAAATTCATGAATTAAAATATTATGTTATAAATTAATATTATAAAGTAGGAAATCATATAAAAACATAAATATAACTATATTTATAAAATTATAAAGTTTAAAACTATATAAAATGTGAGAATATAGATATATGAAACTTATCAAACTTTGAGTTTGAAAACAAAATTAATATAAGAAAGGAGAATAGAAAGGATAGAAAATTAAATAGAGAGAAAATAAAATAGAGAGGATTTGAAGACAGAATTTGGAAACAGAATTTGAAAAGTAGAATCTAAATTTAAACCTGGAGTGCTATTTAGAGTCTTACATAATCTAGACTCTATAACTATATTAATCGTGAACACTTGAACTCTTGAAATCTTGAATACTCATGAGTCTTGAAATTTCTCTGAACTCTGAATCTCTAATACCTTTAAATTGTACAGTCATCAATAATATTTTCTGCATATAAATCCTGCATATGTGTGTGTGTATATATATATATATTCTATATAAAAGTGTTAGTATATATTTTATATTAAATTAATACTGAAATAAAGTTGTTGTCATCAAAACACCCTTCTCCAACAAGTTGCACCGATCCATATGTGTTTCCGGGAGTTGCGCCAATCTCGAAACACTTTGCCAAAATCCCGAGTTTTTCCTGAGTTCTGCGACTTTGTCTAAATGTCTTCAAACTTTCTAAAGTTTGCACTTAAGTCCCGAGCACTCTGATAGCCAAAAATCGATGTGTGACTGCCTCTTAAAAAGGCGAGTCAACATGGCTTGACATATTTCTTGGCTGTAACGACTTGTATTTTAATGAATGGATATTTAAATATTTCATTTAAACATTGATCGTTAACTATTTAGCCAATGGTTCCAAAATGTGATTTTTTGCAAACGATTGAATCATGACTTAGAACTAAGGCTGTCAATGGGTCGGGTTCAGGTCGGGTTCGGGTTGAGTTTAGGTCGTGTTAGCTTAACCCATTTATTAAATGGGTTGGTTTCGGGTTGACCTATTTATAATCGTGCGGGTTTCGGGTTTGATTCGTGTAACCCATTAAGAAAAACATTTGTATAAAAAGATGAAAACATGAAAGAAGGGTGTTGTCATCATTCACTTGTTGCAAGCTAAGATGAGAATAAAAATGTAAAAAGTTATTATTGTGGGAATAAACATGAAAATGTGAAGGAGTAAATCAGTGAAGAGGTAGAACCGCATATATTAGAATGACTGAATGAGTAGCAGCTTGGTAATTGGTAAATTAGGATAAAGCGGCAAATGGGTAGTGGACTGGGCTGGGCCTATGTTTTGTAGATTGTAGAGTAATAAAAATATGTTTTATATTAAACGGGTCATGACGGGTCAGAAACGGGTTCACGGGTCGGGTCGGGTCAACCCGTTTATTAAACGGGTCAGAGCGGGTTGACCTGAAATTGACCCATTTATAAATGGGTCGGGTCGGGTTTTTTCGTGTGGGTTACGAGTCGTGTTTCGAGTCGTGTTCGAAATTGACGGCTCTACTTAGAACCAGTTCCATTGAGTTTAGATTGTTCATTACATAGAGAATAATTATATGGCTTGCTATGTTTCAAGTTCAGACCAATTGGTAGTCAAAACGATCTTGAAATACACATAAATTATTGCTTTGAGAGCATGGTGTCGGTTACAACAAAATTTATATTTCTGGAATTGTTGTAGTGATTTGTTGTGTGCCATCAAATTTCATAGCGATCGATGAATCATTTGATTGTGTGTAATTAAAATGTGAGTCAAATTCTATAAGAAATCGTAGTTGTCTAATTCAAGTTTTAAAATCCAAATTCTGTGCATAATCGAAATTGGTCTCGAAACTAGATCCATTGTTTTCAGAATACCTTTTTACATAGATAACGATAGGTGGCACAACTCGGTTGAAGATTGCGAGTTTTGGGCCTTATTTGTGAATTAATTATTGTAATTATCCAAAACAAAGCAATTTGATTGGGCCCAACATTATTACTTCCACACCAAAACCTCATATGTAGCTTCTAGGAATTTGCCGCCTCCATTGCAAGTTAGTGTTCCCCTTCACGGTTGATTCAGAGAAAGTTAGATGTCGTGACCATTATTATCGCACTCCTTTTCGAAAATCGTTACTCCTCATACCCTCATTTTGTGATCTAAGCCTCTACAAATATGTGTATGTTTTAGAGGCAACGAAAAATGGATGGAGATTCATTTTGAATGGAGGGATAGAGCTTGGAATGATCAGGTTCATTGCAGAGTATTCAGAAGAAGGAATTTTCTAGAATAGATGGATTTCAGTTGGGTTAAGAAATAAAGCATGAACTGAAAAGAGAGGGTAGTAGGAAATGGGTTTGAATACGCGTGGATATGTGGCCTGTAGCTTGCATTTGGGAAGAAGGAATTTTGAAAGTGATTATGAAAGGTGAAATGTCACTAGGCTAATTACTTTGAATTAAATAACGTTAAACTTATATTTTATGTAACTTTTGCATACGAGGTCAGATTTGGACATCGTTTCTTCCATTGGACTCGTATTAGTAAGCTTTACGTTTTAACACTAGTCTGGGTAGACTTGAATGGATGAGATAAATTCTCAATGGAGCATCAGAGCGCATGGTTGGATTCGTCGGTGGAGCAGCGACGCTTGGCGATGAATATGAAGGCATTGCGACATTGGAGGTTGATGGAAGATCTAAAGACGAAGGATGGACTTGGCAACAAGAAGAATTTCGCGATGAATGTCGGACATTTTCACTGAAGGTGTATTCAAACAAGTTTGGTTAAATAGATGATTCGAGTAGTCTTTATCGATTACTATAGAGTAGTCAATATTTATTGTTATGGTTATTGGCTATTTTAGTCAATTTAACATCGATGACAATGCGATTTCAAGGAGCATGATATGATAGTTCGTTGGATAGTGGTTTCGACGTGATGGCTTTTCGACCAGTGGTTGTAGCATGAGGCAAGGATGTGGTACTTTGATGCATTGATTCGTTATCCAATGTAGGTGATTCCATGATGGAAAGCGGTGCCTTTGACGATAGATAGCGAGATGCATAGTTGGTATGATGGATTGAGAGGGAGCTGCTAAAGAGGAGCCATGGTAGTAGTCCTAGGATAGACTCTGTTGCAAATTGCATGTGCAAAAGGATCATCGATATACAGGTTAGACGAGTACTCAGAAGAAAGGGTAGTGAGTGTGATTCCTATTGGACCAAGTCCGGATCCTTATCTCCAGGTTTGGGAGAATATCTCTAGGTTTGGGAGATTATTTCCAGGTTCAGGATGGCATTTCACGTAGACCAAGTTCGAGTCCTTACTTTGGATGTACAACTTAGTTCTTGGTCGACTGAGTGACATGAATTCGGGTACCTGAGAACAGAGGCATTATCGTGTATCCAGTGCACTAAGTGAGTGAAGTGAGGATAAGTAACATATGATATGGTTGTTTATTTATTTTATTTATCACAATTTAGTCCTTTGATGTCACCACCCTTTCTCTACACGATGTTTATCACAGTATAGCATGTATCGATTTTTATGTGCTAACTCTGTGAATGCAAGTGAATGACATATATGATTCTTCTTACCCTTCGCGCCATATATAATTACGACTTTTACAGCTCTTTGAGATTTGTTTGTCGCTCAAACCGAACTATTGTCTGATCCAAGGTTTTATTTTTCTCTTATTACTTTTGGTGCTCATCGATGGTGCTGATAAGTAGACCAGGTGATAAGTATAAGTATTATTTTGTGTTGCACAAGTGAAATCGTATGCGGTGGCGTCTTATTTACACTTGTATTATCATTGTTTATTCTGATGTATAACACCGTGGAGTCTTGATTGTGTTACGTATTTTCAGTAGCGACAGATGATTAATTTGAGTTTATTTATCACTTGTATATACTCTATTACTACTTTGTATAAACATATGAGCTTATTTACTCCGATTATATGGTTTATATAGTTATTACTATCTCTTCGGTTTTATATTTGTGATTGATTGTTATATTTTACCTAATGCACTTTGAGATGTACGATAGGTTATGTGATTGTGCTTATATTTTGTTCCTTCCGTTCTCTTGTCTTCTATTTTATTTTGCTCTTTCTCTTCTCTCTTCCTTTCTCTTATTTCTTTCTCCTGGCAAGCGTTATACATCGACCGAATGCTTGTACATTGCATTATTGGGTTATATAAGCACCAGTGGCGAATGATGATTGTTACATTTAGTATCAAAGTCTAGGTTGCATTATTTAACCAAAGTAGTATCGAATCGAGAGTTAATATATATAAGAGAGTATGTATTTGTATATAGTCTGGTTTTTAAATCTGTATATTATTAATATGTATAGCATAGGTTGTTTTGCACACGAGTGCCATCAAAATAGTTTTCTCTATTAGCGATTGATTATTCTAACCACCCTTTTGGGACGATCTTATGAACGCAAAATATTATCAATAACTCCTTCTTTGGAGTTGAGGATCAAGAAGAATCATGGACTACTAGCCTCGATTTATATTTTATGTTTTCAGCAATGGCATAGACCATTATCTGGGATGGCCTGATATCTCTAAATTTATTATGGCACTCAAAAGCAGCGAGTTGATTATGTTATGCTATATGGACCCATATGTGTCTATGTGGCGCGAGTTTTATGGAACGAAGTCGACTGTTGTAGGGCGAGGGCTATATGGTTTTTTGCAAGGGTTTCTTTGATGATTTGGAGTTGGTTGTGGAATGAATTAGGAGTTTCCTCCAAAAGGACTCAAAGGTTGAGCTGAAATTAGTTGAGAACCTTTATTTTCGTTTTCTTACTCGAGACCAATTCTTGATTCACTCGAAGTGAATTGTATTGAATTTTTAAAAGTCGGGGAGAAGTTTGCCATTTTAGGCAACATTCCTATGTAAGGATATGTAATGGAATTCTATGTGTTATCAGAGTACGGTAATTCTCTCTGTTGTCAATCCAAAATCTAGAATTTGTGACTGGGCTGGATAGTCGACTCGAGAGGTGGTTGATTTCATTTTAAGGGAATGATAGTTAGGAGCAGTTGATCGGGAAATCCGGGTTTTCAAGCTTTGTACCCAATATAGAAGTTTGTCCTACTTCGTTGATACAAATTATGGAGACATATGTATAGATCATCGTTTTTGTTTGCCAAATGCTCCCTCAGTGAAAGGGAAGCGAACAATGTCATCACTCAATACTGTTTTCCACCAATGGCATTTCAATATGTGTTTTACTTTGACATCGAAATTTCATCGCTTCGTCTGATCTTACGTTTTGATGGATGGAGCGGGAATAATTGGTTTACTTTCTTGATTGTGACTTACTGTGTTGAAGGTCAAATAGATTATATATGCGTGTAACATCCCGTATTTGGTGGTTAGAAATTAATACTATGGGTGACTACAGCATTTATGGCGCTTAATTTCGAGCCTCGGGGTGGGGGATGCTACGGAGTAGCTAGTTAATATATGGCAGTATACATGGTCCATCAAAAACTCAAATCTCATCGAGTCATGTTTGCATGTTTATAATTTATTTGCTTATTGTTGATGTAGCGAACCGTATTCTACGTTTCAAAAATGGTAGAATATTTATACTATTTACACATGACATTGTATGGCTGTATAACTTTGGAGAATTACTAATATGGTCATTTCCTATATTCATTATTTTTGCCGAATTTTAATGTAACCATTTTACCCTCGGTAAATCTTTATTCACCCATAACTTTTGGTTGGTAAATAATTTAGACCTAAACAACATTCATTAGATTCAAATGATAGTTTTCCACTCCGTAGAGTGGTCACATAAAGAAAACGGTCTTACCGTTTGGTAGGAATGGCTGTAATAAGTTTGGGATGACTTAATTGGGCTGGTTAAGTCATTAGCAGGTGGGGCCCATTACCTATTTCGGGTTTGTTGAGTTATGGAGGCTGAAGTGATAGGAAAATTTCTCTTGTTCACTGCACGACTCCCAAGAATAGATCTGAACCTCATTAATGGCCTCCACCCTATTAAATTATCATTAATCCTTACATTAATTAGCCAAACAACCATCTTAAGTGAAGATCAAGTCAAATATACATCAAAACAGGACAAAAGCTGCTGTCACACCTTGGGATCCAAGCCAAATATTCTCTAATTTAGATCTAACACTTTTGTGGGTGATTAAGATGAATAAATAGTGTTCTTACTCGCTAATTAGAGTAAATAAACATGTAAACATCTTATAAAAACATGGAAAATGTTTATAATTCGTTATTAAGCGTATGATGACACATATATAAAATTGGTAAATTTGGACATAATTTGTGAAACCGGTAATATAAGGGATTAGAGGAATATATGCTTCTTTGGGGGTGGTTAATCTTGTTTGATTGATCTAAATGTTGATTGAGTATGTTAGGTATGTTGGGACGTTGCCTAGGAATGCTAACGACTCGAAAATTTTGGCAGTTAAAACGTGATGTCAATCAATGTTTATACTTGATATTTTAACTTAGAATTGAAAATTTATCTATTTGAATTTGGTTTTTGAATAAAATCTTTTAAGTATGAATTAAATTTTTAAATCTAACATAGCGAAGGAATGAATTTTATAGTAAAATACACAAATTTGCCTGTTCATGTCAATTTAAATTGAACATTGAATAAATCGCTATGAATTTAGCATTGTTAGAATTTTAACTAAAAATAGTAGATTTAATTCTAAAACGAATGCTATTTTTGGTTTCATAAAATTCAGACGTTTTTTGTCCCGAATTTTTAATTTTAGGGCATAAACACATAAAAACGAACGATGTTATTTTGTATACTTCGTTCTCTGCCTCTTTGTCCTTTTAGTTGCACATATACAACCATTTATCATTTTTAAAAAATAAATTCATTTAGTTAAAATTACTAAAAATGTACATATTTAAGCTTGTAAACTATTCTATCTTGAGCTGAATACTTTTGACCCTTGTTGTATTTCGTTCACCACTTGTCCATTCTTTTCTTCCTATACTCTACGTGTCCATTTTTTCTTCTGCTACTTGCTCTCCTCTTGTACATGTGTAAAAAAGAAAAATCACTTTGGAAATCATTCCAAGGTCCACGGTCATTTTACTTCAGCCAGAAAAGAAAACAAACTCCTCTACTATTTCAATTGGCCAAACTCTTTTTTGCCTAAATCAAATCCACCATCGGAAGCGCCCTTCTACCTCCTCACATTGTCGCCACAATTGCTCCGTAACCTGCAACGAAGCGCTACCCGCCTTCATCAGCCACCACCAGCAATCAAATCGTCTCTCCTCCAAATCGCAAGTCGCCATCACCCATCCCTGCTTCTCTGTCGCTCTTATATTCCTTTCACTCTCGATTTCAGGGAAAGGAGGAAACCCAATGTGCCATCCTCCAAGTTGTTAGGCACAGCATAGTAAATATGTGGAGAGATAGATAAAAGATTTAATTTTTTTTCTTAATGCTTCCTTAAGCTCTAATTGCGCTACCACTGCAAGAGCTGTTCTAATGGTTTCCATTCGAACTACTGGAGCAAATGTCTCATTAAAGTCAATTCCGGGCTGCTGCGAATATCCCTTTGCAACCAGCCGTGCTTTGTGTCTTGTTATAGAACCATATTCGCCATATTTTGTCTTATAAACCCATTTCAGGCCAATGACTTCTTTATCTTTTGGCAAGTCAACTAACTGCCATGTTTTATTTTTCTCAATGGCTGTTATTTCTTCTTTCATTGCTTCAATCCACACATCTTCTTTGCTTGCCTCTTCAAACAACTGCGGTTCACAAGAAAAAAGAACAACATTGCATGAGTCATAAATATCTTGCAAAGAACGCACCTTTCGAATAGGAGAGTCCAAGTCTTCATATTCATTTTCATCATTTGAGCCGTAATAAGGAGCATTATCTACATGGATACTTTGCTGAGAACCGTTAGGTTGTGAGCCATTATTTTGAGATCTTTTAGGCTCCATAGAATTTGATTTTTGGTAGCCATCATGATCCCACTGCCATGCTGCCATTTCATCAAAGACAACATCTCTTGAGATAATGAGTTGATCATTTTTGGGATTTAATAGCCGATATCCCTTCGACTCTTCGCTGTAACCAACAAAGACACATTTCTCTCCTTTCTTCTCAAATTTATCTTTGTTTGGGCTCTGGTTCAATGCATACGCTACACTTCCAAATACTTTCATGTGATCTACTTTGGGCTTTCTTTTATGCCAGGCTTCAAATGGTGTCATATTTCTAACAGCTTTAGTTGGCGAACAATTCAATATATAGACAGCCGTGTTGACAGCTTCAGCCCATAACTTCTTTGGCATGGATTTTCCTTCCAGCATACTTCGAGCCATTTCAAAAATTGTTCGATTTTTCCTTTCTGCAACGCCATTTTGCTGCGGTGTATATCGCACAGTAAGCTGCCTTGCAATCCCTTCTTTCTTGCAATGATTCATGAACTCGTTGTAAAAAACTCTCCTCCACGATCAGTTCGAAGAGTTTTTATTAAGTGTCCACTTTGGCGTTCTACAAGAGCTTTAAACCGTAGGAAACTTGAGAAAGCTTCTGATTTTTCACTTAAAAAATAAATCCACATCATACGAGTGTAATCATCAACAAAAAGAATGAAATATCTCTTGTTATTTAGTGAAGGAGTCCTTGTAGGACCAAAAATATCAGCATGTATCAACTCCAAAGGAGCTTTTGCTCGCCATGAAGTTTTCAGAAAAGGAAATCTATGCATTTTGCCAAAAATACAACCTTCACACACCTTATTTTCTTTCATGATGATAGGAAGTCCAATGACCATATTCTTTGATTTCAGCAAATGCAACCCCTTGTTGCTTAGGTGGCCATATCTCAAATGCCATCAATGAGACACATTAGAATTTTCAGATTTGAATGTCCAATTCTCATTTAGAGACATAAATAGGGGGAAAAATTTATTTGGAGCCATGTCAATATTTGCCACTGTTAAATTACTTTTCTTATCAATGATCTTGCAAAAATTATTATCAAAATTCACCGCATAACCTTTTTGAACAAGTTGTCCCACACTTAAGAGATTTTGTGCTAAATTTAGCACGTAAAGCATATCATGGATAAGTTTTTTACCTTTTTTAGTGTGGACTGCAATGATCCCCTTTTGCTTCAACTTTTTGCGCCTTTCCATCTTCAAGCTTTATCTCTGATGAAAAACTTGCATCAAGTTCTATAAAAATGTCTTTGTTGCCGGTCATGTGGTTGCTGCAACCACTGTCAATATACCAAGCATCTTGTGATTCATTTTCAGCAGATAAACAAGAGTAGAAAACCTGCTCTTCATTTTCTTCACTTGTAAAATTTGCTTTGTCCTTCTCTTTTTTATTTTGATACCAACAATCTCTTTGGGAATGATTAGGAATTTGACATCTCGTGCATTTGAAGTGACAATTTTCAGAATTATGATTTGATTTATTACAAATAATGCAATAAGTGGCAGAATTACCTTGCATTTTCTGCTGTTCTCGTCTTTGTTCTCCTTTGCCTTGATAATTTCTTTCGTTGCCCTTTCTTTGATTTTGATTTTGCTTCTGAAATACGCCCTTCTTTGAATTGTAATAACTTCGTTTCTTTTCTGAAAAACTGAGATTGGATTGGAATGCTTGCTCCAATGAATTTGCTGATGTTCTATTAACTCTTTGTTCATGAGCTTGAAGTGAACTCATTAGCTCATATGTTGACATCTTACCAAGGTCCTTTGATTCCTCTATTGCAGCGACGCAATGATCGAACTTTGGAGGAAGACATCTCAATATTTTCTCTACCACTTTCTTTTCTTGAATGTTATCTCCAAGGCATTGAATTTGATTTACAATTTCAGAGACTCTAGAGAAGAAATCTCTGATATTTTCAGATTCCTTCATTTGCAGGTTGTCAAAATCTCTCCATAAAGATTGAAGTTTAATGGAGATAACTTTGTCATTGCCTCGAAATTCTTTTTGCAAAACTTCCCATGCATCCTTTGCTTTTCTTTTATTGAAAATTCTTGGATAGATAGATTTACTCACTCCTCGTTTGATATACCGAAGTGCAGTTGCATCTTTCTTTTGATTTTCTTTGTACAACTTCTCTTGTGCAGCCGTCCATCTTGTAGAATCTCCATCTTCAGGTGGCTCCGGATAATCTTTTTCGATGACATCCCATAAATCATGAGAGATGAAGAAGTCCATCATCTCACTGCTCCAATAATCATAATGCTCTCCTTTGAATATTGGCACTTCACTTGGAGAGTACTTGAACATTGTAGGGACTGCTGCCATTGTTTTTGAGTGACTGATTAATGAAGTTGACAAGGCTCTAAAGTTATATATAAAAAAAATGCCAAAATGGTATCAGAGCTCAGGATTAGAGCCAATGCAAAAAATACGTATGTGCTTAACCGCCATACGTTCCCCACTCCATCCAAAATACTATGTTCACGTAGATGGCTCAAATATGCCACACGTGAAGGGGGAGTGATGAAAATAATAGTCCCACATCGGAAAATAATCAACTAAGATCCTGGATAAATACTAAGAGGCTATAGTTCACAACAACCAATTGGTTTTGTGAACAAACTATATAGCTCTCTAAAGTTATATATAAAAAATGCCAACACAAGTCAAATGCGGTTGCCTTCCCGACCACCTCCAGCAGCTTCGAACTTACCTAGGGCTGCTATTAGAGGTGAGTTTTCAGCTCACTAATTATTATATTTCAAACATTTCGACATCAATACAAACTAAAATATAATAGTTGATGCTTAGTTGTTTGTTGGTTGCCTTTTGGTTGCTGCGTGACTATGTTACATATTGATGGGGGGCTATTTCGAATACTTGTGGTCTTGATAAGATTAATACAACACTTGTCACTGTGCACTCACTGTTTCGATCCCTGTAGTTGTGTTAACTAGTTGTGACATATTGGTTTAAGACCCTTTTCACTCATGTTTCCTTCCCATTCATGCTGTTCTGTTCATCCGTTTTGGTCAGTTGCGCTAGAATCATATTAGCACTGACCATTTCCATGTCTATGAGCTGTCGTGGCTACAAACATGTCGCACCATTTATTTTCCTTTACTGGTAGAAACTCAAACACATATGGGTTCGAATATGCACCCTGCTTGCCCAGTTATTTTTTATAAAATGGATGCCACACTATCGATCTTTAATCATATGTCGTTGGGAACTATGCACAAATTTTGCTTCACATCACTGGTCAAGTGAATTTGCTATGCACATTAATCACCTGCCCTTGCTTCGTTTCAAATATGGAATGTACACCTGGGCACATATTTCTATGCTAAATTGAACTTGAGACACCTGTAAATCCACCGTTTTTCTTTGTCAGCAAATTTGGGATACATCTATTAATTCTTATCCCCGTGCACCTAGCTACACATCTTAATTTTATATACACACATTTTGTGTATGATGCCTTTTTTGTCACTTCCACAACCATGCTACTATCAATTTGTTGCTTGTTTTGTTGTTAAAACTATATGTTCATGCACTTCCATCTTTGAATTATGTTATACATATATGATGCTTGTTTACATTTCAGATACTGTTATTAAAGTATTTATAGTTCAAGTTGTTGACGGATTTCGTATAATTTAACTATATATATGTGGTAAGTGTTAATCCTTTTTTGCAATGGAAAAAAGGTACGACACCTTGTTAAACATGTCAGTCGTGCCATATTCCCTAGACTTGTAGAAAAATATTGTTGCACTATGTCTCTCATACTTTTCTGCTTGTGGGCCTGCGCGTAGGCATGTGTATTGTGCTTTTTTTTGCATTGGAACCCAATTATTACCTATTTTCCTCCCCTTGTTTTTGCCTGCATACATGGTCGGAAATGGAGATTATGAATTTATTTTGATATTAAACATTCACCTCGGTTCATGTTTTATCCTACTTGCCTTATTGTGCTATGACAAGAACACTCGTCCATGGTTCCATGACAGACTTGCCACCCTACTTGGTTTTGAAGCTTGAAATCACATGCGTTCCCATATTTAAAAAAAAAAAACTGCTCCCTTGTTTTGACGTTTGAAAACACATGTGGGTTTAATATGTATCCCGCTTATTTTTTTTTTGCAAACTGATATATATATGTATGTATGTATGTATGTATCATGTACCCTTGTCCCATGCCTTACATCCCTGCACTGTCTTGATTGTTAAGTATCTTATTTTCTGAAATGAAACACACATATAAACCTCGGCCTTCTTGGATAATCTGAAATACATCCTTGTCTTGTTTTGAAACTTGAGCCACATGCAATTGATTATGCATGACATTTTATATAGACCAAGTACATTTGACATATTTGAAATTTGTAACTTCATATACAGGTTAGGATTAACTATTAATTTTGATATTTTATTGAAGTTTATTTACTTAAATAAAGTTAATCATGACTCGAGTGTTTTGAATTTTTCACAACGCTAGGATCAGACCGAGTATTACGACCGATAAAGTTGGAGATTCGTAAAGATCTTGTCTTGGTTCGATTATTTTTTATCATTTATATGTTAATCCAAATTCATGTACTAGACCTCCGCTATATTAAATTTTGTAACTACGATAAAAATGTATTTTTATTCCACTGCGAGATATTGTATTTTATCCTATGTCTGTGGTTCTGTGATTTGGTTATGTTAAACCTTATAAGCAATATAAATTTGATGTTTCAAAACGGATTAAGTTGGTTTAATTCTTGACTTAAAATGGTCAAAAAGACAGGTCGTTACAGCTAGGATGTAAGCAAATGCCGCCGAATGACAAAATAGGATGCTTGAAATCACTTAAAAGATGCTGCAAATTCCGGTTTGACCTAGTCAAGCTAGGTTTATTGAGTCGGATCGGTATGAATTTTTATGGGGATGATAAGTAAGATTCCAAGAGGCTCTAGGCCAAGTTTCAAGTCGTATGGAGTTCCAAAGACCAAGTTATAGTGTTTACAAATCCAGATCAACTAAAGAAGGTGGCTTCGATTCAGCTAGGATCAAGTGGGAATTGGCAAAGGAATGAGGAAGGGAACAACTTCTTTCTTATGTCGTTCCGTACTTCTTTCTTATGTCGTCAAGCGTTAGAGTTATATACGTGAATGGTCAAATAACATTCACGCCGATGTCATTCTATCTCTTTAGTCAAAAAGTGAGAATTTCCACATCGAGCGACAATGAACTTAGATACTCTTCTTGCATCAGCCATGGAGTTGAGTAAGCTCGTCAATCATGAAAGCGAGGGAACGTTGTTAGGGAGTTATTCGGGCTCCTTCGTTCATGCTTTGGAATTATCCGAAATAGCCGTCATAGTATTGTTAAGTCTATCCCTCCTGCTTGGTTCCATTGAGCTCGACAATCAGGATTGCTGGATCGATTAATGAAATTGTTTCTTTTTGGAATTATGCATTCCTGTCAGTATTTTCCAGGGATTTTCTTTTGTCTTGATCGTTTCAGGAGTCAGATGACGCTTCATTCTTTGTCATGAAAACATTGAGAACATCCTTTTCAATATAGATGTCCTCTTGTTGCAGGAATTTTTCTGTCTTAGGATAGAATTTGTCAACGTTTCTGGGAAAATCTCATGGCATAAAGGTATTGATGTTTACTCTAGAGGTGAATCTGCCAAGGCAACTTGGTGGGCCTCGTTGCAGAGAGACTTTGAAGTCTGAGTTACCCAGAATATCAGATACTGCTGCTATCAACACCATAGATGGTCCAGGTTGATCTATCGATGCCACCAAGGCATCGAATTTTTTGAGGAACGAATGCAAAGTCTCGCCAAACCTTTGTTTGATTGAACTGAGTAACATGACACTCTTGGGTCAATAGGCGTGGATCTTTGAGCTGCATTTGAGATGTGCCTCCTTTGATGAAGCATTAAATAGCATTGGAAATCTGGCCTTTGTTTTTTGCGGAGTCATTGCCAATTGCCCAATTTAGCGCTGGTGCCCCTAGCATGAACTCTTAAAGTGGATGGAAGCTAGTCTCTCGTTTCTTGATTCCGCATATGTAATAGTCGTCAATCAGGCTTCTGTCTTTTGATTCTAGATGGTGATCCGTTACTCGGATGTATGCTGGTTGTTCTTGAGGAGCCATTCTTCTGGTTATAGTCTAGGATCTTGGGGAACTCCGATAATAGTAAATGTGCCTAAAGTTGGCGGATAGTCAAATATGTTGCTCGAAGCTCGTATCCCGTACTCCCCATCCACGGGGATTTTACTAAATGGTAATCATCTAGTCCACGTATTCTCTGAATTTATACTCCCTCATCAAGCTGTGAGTTGGAGTTTGATACAAAATGATTTGTTCGTGTCTAGGTCATGTTAGTCTTTGGACTCCCATCCAAGCTCTGAGATTCGGAGTCGGGTGGCGATAAAGTCAGATTATAGCTGTCTCAAATGATCTCGTTTGCCCCTTACATTAAGAAATGGGGAACTTTATGTTGAATTTGAGTTAGATTTGAAGCATTCATCTGAATTGGAGCATAGGTTGGTCGGACTCCGTTTATGTTTTCAGTGATGCTTGCGTTGCCGTCATTTTCATCCAAAATGCTGCAATCAGAAGTTGCATGCTGCAAATGTTTGGGAGGAGGTTGATTGCACCTTGTTTCATTCAAGACTACATTGCCAATCTGTCCTAGGGTACCATGTAATCTGAACTGTGTAATAGGGAGTGTGTGAGCCAAGTTCATTATCGCTTGAATTCTCACAATACTTGCTCCAGAAAGAAAGTCGTAGTTGTTCGGCCTTCCATCTATCCAAGTAAAGAAGTTATCCATCATTTTTTGTCGTTTCTGGAGAAGTTCATCTTGCCGAGAATCTGGGTTCTCAATTCAGCAATGGCACCATCCATTTCATATCTAGTCTAACATGCTGAGGGATCGTCACAAGAAGAAATCTGTTGACATCCTCCATTCCTAGCGCCTTCTGCATCCACATCCTCAACATGAAATAAATTTCTATCTTCCTTCTTCTTAGCCCTTGAGTCGGAGTATCAGGAAATTCGCTTCCTTGCAAGACAGAAGTCAAAGCAATAGCGTGTTCCCTCACCCCGGGTCTTTCAATCGGAAATTCGGTCGAGACTAGAAAATGGATGTTCACTATGCATCCATTCTTGTGGTCCTCAAGCGGCCTATCAAGATTGGGGTATAAGCTAGACATAGACATATAAGTTACGCCATTTGTAAATATTTTCAATGGTATGTCCCCAGTCCAGGGGTAATAGCACAAGACAGGTGGTGGTTAGATCAGATCCTTTTCAAATTTAGATGGAGGGAGGTGTATTCCGGATAGTCAGCGAAATCTTCAATCCATAGAAATCATGAATGCCATGATCATGTCAGATCATATTAAGACCGGGTATACATCAAGGATCCTAGGGCTTTGTTGGGTCCTTCCCAGCCACGAGTATTAAGTCGCATGACGTGTCATTGAATAATTCACTCTCAAGGCCTCTTTTTGGTCGCCGCCTTGAGTCACGTAGGATGCTTATCATTGGGCATCAACGTCAGCGTTCTGTACATGGCCCTTTTTGCTTTCTACTGGCTTGTTGTTGTTGCGAGTGCGGGCCTTGCATTCTTGACTAGTCATCCTCTGTAAATCTTCCATCAGCAAACAAAGTGGTATTCCTGCAATATCATACATTTGCAAGTTTGTTATATATTTCAATCAAACGTATTTGTAGTCAGAGAATTACTACACTAAGTAGCAAGGAATAAATTGCATCACAAATCAGATAAGGGTTTCAATTCAGTATCCCTTTAAATAAATAGTATATCATATTGCAACCATCGTAGGGTGTGATGTGTGTGTATGCTCCTAATCAATAGTGAACAAGCGGGATCGACAGTGCATTGCCCCCCATGTCCGGACATGAAGGGTTCGGGCTCAGCTTTCACTCTTGCCCCTAGTACTACGGCGGGGTAGGAGCCCTTTTATGGCATTTAATCAACATGCCTTTATACTCTCCTGTCGTATGCCCAGGATAGAGTTCGAACTCAGCTTTCAGTCTGCTCCCCGATCCTTCAGCAGGGTAGGAGTTTTTGTGGCGCCAGTCCCTAGCGCCTTTATACTCTCCCATCGAATGCCAAGGGTAGAGTGTGGTCAAGGCGGTCTTTAATCGTGGTGCACCTTCACGCCCTGTGGACGTCATCTTCCCATCTTTTATACTCTTCCTAAAGTCATAGGGTTAGAGTTATTTAGGTGAACAGTTGCATCATTCGCCCCGGCGCTCCTTCTGCACTCTATTTCCAAGAGCGGGAGTCCACCGTATCGAGTGTCGTTCTCAAACTCGGTTTTAGTCCTTACTCCACGCTTCACTCTGGCGGATGGAGTTTTTTTTCTGGGCAAGCGGTCGGATCACACTCACTGAGGCGCTACCTTATAATCCCCGATTCATGGGTAAAGGTGGCCATTTGCAATAATCAAGTCTCCCTCGTCCCGTCGACTCGTGGAATGGAGTTTGGTCGGACATTGCAGTATCGTCCTTTAAGTGCTCTCTCAAATCATGAGAGCTAGAGTCATGGATCGATTAGTCTTTAATCCTGGGGTGCCCGTCACACTCGTCCTAGGTTCATACATCTATCCAAGCTCTGAGGATTAGAGTTAGTTGGGCAAACAGTCAGAAAATGTTTGCCAAGGCTCTGCGTTCCTCTGATCAATCCATGTGAGGAGTGATTGGCACCGAACTTAGAGTACATGCATCATTCATATCGCATGAGTTAGTTATGTCAATAACTCGGGAAGCATGTAAAAGTAAATTGCATGATTGAAAAGTAAGCATATCAAGGGGCAGTGTTGCCTCCTTTATTTGGATTGATGTAATCTGGCGACGTCAAATATAGGATCGAGCCATGTAGACGGTCGAACTGCATCCATCTGAAATCGGATTCCAACTTTGAAATGCAAAAGTCGATGCATAATTATCTTTAGCTCTGCCACATATGAGCCTAGGAGTGGGTGGTCATCTCAGATCCACCTTGAGCTATACAACCTCGTTCAGGCGGAGGGCATGGCTAATAAATGAGCGGTTCAGTCAAGCTTGTCATGATATTGCTCCATAACTTTATATGCGGGCGTTAGAAGTCTGATCGGTATCAATTTCTAGGTACCTACACCATCCACACATTAATTCATCTGAGTTAATTACATCAATAAGTATTAAAGCATGCAAATATAAGAGTTATGGTTAAAGAGTAATCCTGTTAAAGGAATGATCATTCTATGCGAAAATGGCATTGCATGCTCTTTGCAGATCTATTTTGCCTCGACAATCTCTGTCGGAGATGGCTGCCAAAATCTTTAGCTGGTGATGAACGTCTTTTCAAACCGTCATGGAATGGCGAACCCGACAGTGAACCGACCTTGATTGGGGTCTTGGAGTGACAAAGGCAGTTAGGTAAATAGTGTAAGCGAATGATGAGGTTACATCTCCTTTGAATCTCCTTCTTGCCCCCCTTGCTGAGGGCAAGGATTGAGTGTTAGGATGGTAATTGGCAAGTGAACAATGAATCCATACTTATAGACACTTTTGTACTTTCCATGCTAGGAAATAGGATATTGCTACTGGTGAGACAGTCATATCTCATAAATTTGTTGATATGCCTTCGATCCTATGTCGGGGACAAGGGTTGGTGCATAGACGATCAATCAGCATTCAGGCGTAAGCGTTCTAAACCTTCAACTCGCTAACCTTCAGGCAAGGCCAAGGCAATCAGCCATGCACACTCATGATGTATCAGCTTTGAATTAGATGATGTAATCTCGAGTGATTCATGCTTAAATCTCCACTTTCCGCCAATGTCTGGGGAATGAGTTACTCGATAGATAATTGATGAAGGGAACGGAAGTGTGAATCTTCACTTTCTAATTCCAAAACATCGCTCATTAGACATTACATTCACATATATCTCCCTTCAAGCGGGAAATTAATTAGTGATTTTGTTAAATCATTATGGGTAGTGAATCGAGCAATGAGACTCGTTGATATCTATCTCGGGACAACCTTTCAAAGGAAATAACTCGAGGCATAACGAACGATGGTACGCCCTTCACTTCTCTATTGGAAACACTCCGTGCTGCAAGAAGTTTCTTAAGGGAGCTATCTATGACTCTCTTCCGAATTCGTTTTCCAATACTAGATCAACTACCGAGTGTCTCAATCGGGATCGTCTCCATCTCTTCCGGATTATCGGAACTTACTTGGTTGGCCAGATTATCCGCTTTCTGATTTTCCGTATGCGGAATATAAGATATTTTGTGATGTTCCCATCCATCCAACATCTCTTCTACCTATTCTAGGTAAGTTGCGAGTCGTAGTCCCTTCATCTGGAATTTCCTTCGAATCAATTCAACTCCAACGCCGGACTGTCGATTATTCTTTGCACCGTCCTATATAACTTCCGGATGCTAGGTTTTCATCTTTCATTTTGAGGGGAAATCTTCTTCATTTAACACATCTTCTTTGGGAACTATAAACTCAACGATGAAATCGGCTAACACTTGTTAATCCCATGCCTCCTTTACACTCCATCTCACCGGGAGGGAAAGCGTTTTTTGGGTCTCATGCCGTCTTTGTTACATAGCATATTCCATTCAGCCAAATAACAGGCTCTCCTAGTAACTTAGTTATCACATATCATTCCCACTCTAGCTTTGATTAGGGCTTTTAGCTATGGATACTAGGGCGTGATGTAAGCTCTGAATTCTGTTGGAGCTGGTTGATATAGACCATGATCAGATAAGCTTTAATACGATAGCATAGCTTGCGAGGCTTCACGTAATGTTCCTGGGTTCTGTCACAACATAAGTATGAAGAAAAAAATCTAATGATTGATTCATATTTACTTTGATATCAAGCTTTCATCTATTGACCGAGGTCGTATGGCGGTTGGTGAGCAGTCAAGTTGCTATCATCCGGGCAAGGATCCAATGATTCGATCATGGCTTGTGGTGGTCCAACTAGTACTTAATTCGAGGTACTAAAGTATATTGGTTTAACCCTTATTTAATGGAAACCAATCTTCATTGACGTAGTTGATGGCAGATAGTAATTGCAAAGGTTGGGTAAGCTCTTCGGGGAGTGAACTACAGGACATACGTCTTTCACCACACCATTCAAGTGAGGTGTAGCTTTGTAGTGATAGGATCTTTAGTTGCTTTCCAATATTCCATCATTGATAATCATGGTCGCTAAGATCATATGAATTATCTTCGGAGTAGTGCCCGGATTGTTCCATATAACCGTCATTCGGTACTCCGCCTATTGAACAGGTTTAAGTCACATAAATGAGTGGTCACTACTCGTTAGGGAGCAATATAAATTGTGTTGGTGAAATCTATACACCATCGGAGCTATGGAAGAGGAAGCAGCTATGAGACAATCGTTGTCACGTATACTGTCGTTGATAGCAAGTTGAATCTGATCGATAGCTCCTTGCATTGGCTTACTGATGTAAGTAGGCGTCATAGCTCTAGGAAGAATCCCAGTCGTTGCCATTTCATTGTCATATTATTTAACTATTCATCTAATCTTCATTGACAAGCTTTGATGATTACTGTTGGCCAAAATATATGTCGAGCCGAAGGCGAGCCGTGCTCCGAGCCAAAGGCGAGGCCGTCAGGGGTCCGTGCGCAGCGTCGTTGAGGGTCCAGGGCCCCATAGTCCCGACAGCGATCGATCTAGCTGGTTAGGTTGAAAATGTGGGCACTGCGCGATTTTTTCAATTTTGGAAGATGGAGCCTTTTCTGAAATGATCCAAAAAACGTACATTTCCCAAAAAAACTATTTCGGGTTGGATCGAAATTTGCCTTCAAGTTGCGGTTTGGGGGTACCTTCGGATCGAATTATGTTCGCATATCAAATCGAGTCATATGGATACACTCGGTTCGGATCGGGATGTAGTTGTTGGTTCGGGTCGGATGGCCTTCTTCATTATTAGCTATACGAACACTATTGCTGGATCAGATCGGAAGCCCTCCTCCAGATCGGGACGGATCCGACCCGAGAACATTCGAACGGGTTCTGGTACATATCAAGCTTTATACACGTTGATTGAGGATCGGATCAGATCCGATCCGACCCGTTCAACCTGGAGACCGATAGCAGTGACCCTCACTTGTAGGTCGAGAACATCCATTTGCTCTTCATCTGAACTGAAGACTGAAATATGCTAGAGCTGCCATTTCCAATCTTTGTCAATCATCGCTGCTACAAGGCATGCTGTTGGCTTCACATCTGGAAGTTTTCATTCTTACAAGATCATTGGAAAACAGAGAATTTGTCGGATTTCCTTATCGGACTTGGCGGTCCAATTAGTAGATTTGAGAATCCATAAACGTTGAGAATCTTCATTTCTCAGTGAAAGCTCCAAAATGTTAGACCAAAAAATGGTCCTAACACCCAATTGAATATGATTTGCGAAGAATAATAATAATCTAAAACATAGAAAATCAGGCAAAGACACGAGATTTATAGTGGTTCGGCATTAACTAGCGTACGTCCACTTCATAGTTTCTCATTTCATTCCAGAATTACAATTACAATGAATACATTCACACAATCACTCGAATATAATGAATTATTCTCTCCGAATTCATTGATTTTTATTGGAGAATAAGGTGGTTGTTGATTGAGAAATTCGGCCATGGATGTCATTAATGAATTAAGTGTTAGAACCCCCCTCAAATGATGCACTATATGTTTATTTATAGGCGTAAAATCGGTTGGGATGTGTGGCCATGTGGCAACATCATGGAGTACTTCGAAAATGATGGAGAAAGTGGGGAGCGTGGCTTCATTCGTGGGCTTACAAGTGTCAATCGGTCCGGGTAAATAGGCACAAGAATAGGTCTCCAATGAAGGGAAGTTGCGTGTTTCAGGCAGTTCGGTTAGGAGGCTTAGATCTGATCCGAACCGATGTTGTTGTACCCATCCGATCCGACCCTAGCTATTCCATCCGAACCGATCTGAGCTATCCCAATCCGATCTGATCTAAGCTCTGGTTTTAGGACATATGAGATCTTTATCCTCTAACATATGTAACCCTGATCATCTGAGTTTTGGGTGGCCTGGTCACAAAACAGGTAACATAAACATCTTATAAAAACATGGAAAATGTTTATAATTCGTTATTAAGCGTATGATGACACATATATAAAATGGGTAAATTTGGACATAATTTGTGAAATCGGTAATATAAGGGATTAGAGGAATATATGCTTCTTTGGGGTGGTTAATCTTGTTTGATTGATCTAAATGTTGATTGAGTATGTTAGATATGTTGAGACGTTGCCTAGGAATGCTAACGACTCGAAAATTTTGGCATTTAAAACGTGATGTCAATCAATGTTTGTATTTGATATTTTAACTTAGAATTGAAATATTGTCTATTTGAATTTGGTTTTTGAATAAATCTTTTAAGTATGAATTAAATTTCTAAATTTAACATAGCGAAAGAATGAATTTTATAGTAAAATACACAAGTTTGCCTGTTCATGTCAATTTAAATCGAACATTGAATAAATCGCTATGAATTTAACATTGTTAGAATTTGAATTAAAAATACTAGACTTATTCTAAGATGAACGCTATTTTTGGTTTCATCAAATTCAGACGTTTGTTGTCCCGAATTTTTAACTTTAGGGAATAAACACGTAAAAACGAACGATGTTATTTTGTATACTTCGTTCTCTAGCTCTTTGTGCTTTTAGTTGCACATAAAACCATTTATCATTTTAAAAAGTTAAATTCATTTAGCTAAAATTATTAAAAATATACGTATTTACGCTTGTAAACTATTATATTTTGAGATGAACACTTTTGACCCTTATTGTATTTCGTTCACCACTTGTCCATTCTTTTCTACCTATACTCTACGTGTCCTTTTTTTCTTCTGCTACTTGCTCTCCTCTTGTACATCTGTAAAAAAGAAAAATCACTTTGCAAAATCATTCCAAGGTCCACGGTCATTTTACTTCAGCCAGAAAAGAAAACAAACTCCTCTACTAATTCAATTGGCCAAACTCTTTTTTGCCTAAATCAAATCCACCATCGGAATCGCCCTTCTACCTCTTCACATTGTCGCCACAATTGCTCCGCAACCTGCAACGAAGTGCTACCCGCCTTCATCAGCCACCACCAGCAATCGAATCGCCTCTCCTCCAAATCGCAAGTCGCCATCACCCATCCCTGCTTCTTTGTCGCTCTTATATTCCTTTCACTCTCGATTTCAGGGAAAGGAGGAAACCCAATGTGCCATCCTCCAAGTCAAATGCGGTTGCCTTCCCGACCACCTCCAGCAGCTTCGACCTTACCTAGGGCTGCTATTAGAGGTGAGTTTTTAGCTCACTATTTATTATATTTCAAACATTTCGACATCAATACAAACTAAAATATAATAGTTGATGCTTAGTTGTTTGTTGGCTGCCTTGTGGTTGCTGCGTGACTATGTTACATATTGATGGGGGGCTATTTCGAATACTTGTGGTCTTGATAAGATTAATACAACACTTGTTACTGTGCACTCACTGTTTCGATCCCTGTAGTTGTGTTAACTAGTTGTGACATATTGGTTTAATCCCCTTTTCACTCATGTTTCCTTTCCATTCATGTTGTTCCGTTCATCCGTTTTGGTCAGTTTGGCTAGAATCATATTAGCATTGACTATTTCCATGTCTATGAGCTGTCGTGGCTACAAACATGTCGCACCATTTATTTTCCTTTACTGGTAGAAACTCAAACACATATGGGTTCGAATATGCACCCTGCTTGCCCAGTTATTTTTTATAAAATGGATGCCACACTATCGATCTTTAATCGTATGTTGTTGGGAACTATGCACAAATTTTGCTTCACATCATTGGTCAAGTGAATTTGCTATGCACATTAATCACCTACCCTTGCTTCGTTGCAAATATGGAATGTACACCTGGGCACATATACCTGTGCTAAATTGAACTTGAGACATCTGTAAATCTACCCTTTTTCTTTGTCAGCAAATTTGGGATACATCTATTAATTCTTATCCCCATGCACCTAGCTACACATCTTAATTTTATATACACACATTTTGTATATGATGCCTTTTTTGTCACTTCCACAACCATGCTACTATCAATTTGTTGCTTGTTTTGTTGTTAGAACTATATGTTCATGCACTTGCATCTTTGAATTATATTATACATATAAGATGCTTGTACATTTCAGATACTGTTATTAAAGTATTTATAGTTCAAGTTGTTGACAGATTTCGTATAATTTAACTATATATATGTGGTGAGTGTTAATCCTTTTTGCTATGGAAAAAAGGTAAGACACCTTGTTCAACATGTCAGTCGTGCCATGTTTCCTACACTTGCAGAAAAGTATTGTTGCACTATGTCTCTCATATTTTTCTACTTGTGGGCATGCGCATAGGCATGTGTATTGTGCTTTTTTTGCATTGGAACCCAATTATTACCTATTTTCCTCCCATTGTTTTTGCCTGCATACATGGTCGGAAATGGAGATTATGAATTTATTTTGATATTAAACATTCACCTCGGTTCATGTTTTATCCTACTTGCCTTATTGTGCTATGACAAGAACACTCGTCCATGGTTCCATGACAGACTTGCCACCCTACTTGGTTTTGAAGCTTGAAACCACATGCGTTCCCATATTTAAAAAAAAAACTGCTCCCTTGTTTTGAAGTTTGAAAAACACATGTGGGTTTAATATGTATCCCGCTTATTTTTTTTGCAAACTGATATATATATATATATATATATATATATATATTAATTTTATATACACACATTTTGTGTATGATGCCTTTATGGTCACTTCCACAACCATGCTACTACCAGTTTGTTGCTTTTTTGTTTTTAGAACTGTATGTTCATGCACCTGCATCTTTGAATTATATTATGCATATATGATGCTTGTACATTTTAGATACTGTTATTAAAGTATTTATACTTCAAGTTGTTGACAGATTTCGTATAATTTTTTTTTTGGCAAAGCCGACCGGTTTTTATAGTGTTCCGTAACACTTTTTATTAAAAAATTGATAAAACATGAGAGTACAGGTGATATACAAAGTACATATCAGCTGAGTCTTCCACAGAAGGAAGACGGGTACGATTTTCACAATTTCAGAATTTCAAGTTCGCATTACTTTTTAAATTACATCTTCTTTTATCCCCTGAGACTAACACCGCCCAAAGACAGACTACTAGCCATTCTCTTGCAAATTTCTTAGCATTTCCTTCTTCACACTCCGAGTTATATGATTTTTCGGTCCTGCTTTTTCCGTGGAGTTAGAATTCATTTGTTCAGTAAAGATGTCAGGTGGTCTCTCCCTATAAGCTGCAGGGGGTGCAATGTGCGAGTATGGGTTGGTCGCTTTCTCTTTGACAATTGGTGACTTTCGCATCTTCTTCTTGCCACTTGCAGTTGTTTTTTGCAAAAACGCAGACATGTTATCAAGTTGTGCAGTATGTAGTTGATCATAAACAATCCCAGAACAAAATGTATTAAAATTTTCAACCTTCTTCTATGTTTCAAGAAACTCCGGTGAGTTGACTTCCCTTTGAGCTAACTCAACTTGGAGTGCTCTCGAGATAGTCATTATGTCGGCATCTATAGTCCGAATGTGTGTGTTTATAGCATTTTAAATTGGACTCAGAGCAGTTTTATGTTCCAGTATCTGCTTCACGCTGTTAGATGAAGTGATATGTTCACTTGTTTTCTAAGGAGCTGTGTCCCTACAGTGCTTGTCAACTGAATTTATGTTATGGTTCCGTTCATCAGTGTTCTCTCTACTTTGCATCTCTTCAGGTAAAGAAAATGACATTAAATTTCCACCTCAGTTGGTCTTTCTTTTTCTTTTTCCTTGGGTGTTCAAAAGGTAGTCGACAAAATTTCATCAACTTGAGCTATGTGACTTGCGTTGGTCTCCTTCATTTTGATATCATCCTTTCTTACTTCGACTAGAGTGCTTTCTGTTATCCACTGCTTTTCATATTTGTTCTCATTTACTATGTTCACATCTCCTCCATTGTTCACATTATTACCATTATCATCCATACATTCATTTTCAATTTCCCCATCTTCTTTCTCGTAGTTTATTTTATAAGAAGACCCTACCTCATCGCAAACCGACAACAACGTGAAACGATTAGACGTTCCAATTGCATTCACAACAGGCGGAAACGCATCTACCAGGACTTGCTTACCTTTTTCTTTACCACTAGCAATGAATCTAACCGAATTCTTCCTTTTAACTACTCTGGTCCATGTGTTATCTATGTTTACTATTGCTTTTCGTGAGCGCTGGAGTACCCCTCTGGGTCTGTTATTCATTTCGGAAAATGGAACTATGGTTCTGCTCTCTTTAGTGTTCACTTGTACCATTTGTTGCTTGAATGTATTAACACGATTTCCAGCTGCTTTGTCAGTTTCCATGCTTTCCTTATCCTCTTGGATTTTGCACTTTACAGTCGAATGGCCAAAAACTTTGCACTGCGTGTATAGTTCAGGTTTCCAGAGATAATATACTTTCACTAGTTGTATTGATCCATCAAGGTTACGAACAGGAAAATTATCTGGTAAGGGAGAGTTTGCGGTTACCTCAACCATGCATTTGGCGAATTCTAGTCTGCTTAAACTCTCAGTATTGGAGTCCATACACAGAAATTTGCCCACTCTGGTTGCCATATAGCTAATACCCCGCTTCGACCATGCAATGAGTGGGATGTTAAACATTTTAATCCACACTGGGACAACAACGACGCTGTTAGCAACATTACTCAAACTTGGTTCCCATTGTTTAACAATAAAAAGTTTATTGTGGATTATGACAGGGTCAACTTCCAGAACCCAGATCCGATCTGCCAGAAAACTGGAAGAAAAAGACTGTACCATTCGATTTAAACTCAATTGTACCTTGCGCCTCCCAATGATACTTCAAATAGTTGATAACGGTAGTGTAAGGCAGTGGCATGTCAAGGAAAAACCCCACTAGATACCCGCTCCATTGTTCTACACTGGCCTGTACTATGTCATCAGTAACTACCATATTTTCCCCTTCAAATTTCAGGACGATATCGTTGACCTCGTAGTTGCCGACATTCTTTGGCTTCGCAGAGAAAAGCGTGGACCATTTTTGCTGGGGTAGAGGATCTGTAGAGGCATTAAGAGGAGGTGGTGGGACAGTCGGGTCTGAAGTGTTGGCGGAGGGAGGTGGCTCAGGAGTGGGTGGAGACGATTTTGGTGGAGGTTCAACAGGCTGATTAGGCAGCGAAAAAGAGATGATTTTTGGTGGAGGATTTTTAGTGGTGGAGGTTCAAGATTTCGTATAATTTAACTATATATATGTGGTGAGTGTTAACCTTTTTTGCTATGGAAAAAAGGTAAGACACCTTATTCAACATGTCAGTCGTGCCATGTTTCCTACACTTGCAGAAAAGTATTGTTGCACTATGTCTCTCATATTTTTCTACTTGTGGACCTACGCATAGGCATGTGTATTGTGCTTTTTTTGCATTGGAACCCAGTTAATACTTATTTTCCTCCCATTGTTTTTGCCTCCATCTTTGCTTGGCTTGCATACATGGTCGGAAATGGAGATTATGGATTTATTTTGATATTAAACATTCACCTGGATTCATGTTTTATCCTACTTGCCTTATTGTGCTATGACAAGAACGCTCGTCCATGGTTCCATGATAGACTTGCCACCCTACTTGGTTTTGAAGCTTGAAACCACATGCGTTCCCATATTTTAAAAAAAACTGCTGCCTTATTTTGAAGTTTGAAAACACATGGGGGTTTAATATGTATCCCGCTTATTTTTTGTAAACTGATATATATATATATATATATATATATATATATATATATATAAACCTTCTCCCATGCCTTACATCCCTGCACTGCCTTGACTGTTGAGTATCCTATTTTCTAAAATGAAACATACAAATAAACCTTGGCCTTCTTGGATAATCCGAAGCACATCCTTGTCTTGTTTTGAAACTTGAGCCACATGCAATTGATTATGCATGACATTTTATATAGGCCAAGTACAATTGACATATGTTTGAAATTTGTAACTTCAAATATTGGTTAGGATTAACTATTAATTTTGATTTTTTATTGAAGTTTATTTACTTAAATAAAGTTAATCATAACACGAGTGTTTTGTGTTTTTCCCAACGCTCGGGTCAGACCGAGTATTACAGCTGAAAAAATTAGAGATTCGTAAACACCTTGTCTTGGTTCAATTATTTTTTTTCATTTACACATTAGTCTAAATTCATGTACTAGACCTCCGCTATATTAAATTTTGTAACTATGATAAAAATTTATTTTTTTCTGCTGTGAGATATTGTAATTTATCCTCTGTTTGTGATTCTGTGATTTGATTATGTTAAACCTTATAAGCAATATCAATTTGTTGTTTCAAAACAATTTAAGTTGGTTTAATTACCGACTTAAATTAGTCGAAAAGGCAGGTCGTTACAGCTAGGATGTAAGAAAACACCGCCGAATGACAAAATAGGATGCTTGAAATCACTTAAAAGATGCTGTAGATTCCAGTTTGACCTGGTCGAGTCAGGTTTATAGATTTGGGTTGGCATGAATTTTTATGGGGATGACAAGTAAGGTTCCTAAAGGCTCTAGGCCAAGTTTCAAGTCGTATGGAGCTCCAAAGACCAAGTTATAGTGTTTACAAATCCAGATCAACTAAAGAAGGTGGCTTCGATTCAGCTAGGATCAAGTGGAAATTGGCAAAGGAATGAGGAAGGGAAAAGCTTCCGGTTCGATAGTCGATCCATGCCTCGATCTGATAAAATGCTCGAGTCTGGATTGACATAGTCGATCTAGATCCAAGTCCACCAAGTCCAATTCGACTAGGTCAAACCGAAGTTGGGTTAACCTTGAGAGGAATAATGGGGTGGGGTCCTAAAGGATGGTACGTAGCATGGAGCTTCTTTGTAATGACGAAGCTTCTTCGTAATGACGATCATGTTCTTCTGAAGACAGATCCAATATGACTAACCTAAGTCGAGATGCAAAGAAAGTATAAGTGGGTAGTTACCACCAAGGATCCAGATGGGAACCATTTGGGTAACTTCCAAATTGGACTTCACTGCGGAAACGTGTGCAAACAACTTGTTGGTACCCATGACTTTTGTGTGCCTTTGAGAGAGGGGGCATGTAGATGAATCAGAGCTAGGACAGTGTGGACTGATTGGCCCGGACCTAGAGTCAGGGCAGTGTGGACTAGGTAGGGTTCGGCTATAGACCAGGTTAATTGGTCATATCGATAGTTGAGCAAAGACCAGGGTAGTTGGTTCCGACATGACCTTGATGGATTGGATGACTAATGCACTGAGTGAGTGATCGTGAGGATGGATGCTATGTTTGGATGTTTGATATCACTATATCACGCGCACTTTCATTACACTCAGTATTGGGATTACCATAGATTAGAGTACATAATTATATGAGCTAACTCGTTGATGCTGGTACAAGTTAGATATGATTCTTTATGCTATGTTAAAACTCTAGTAAGTGATTGAGATTACTATCGCTCACACCAAACTTTGTCTGGCTTGGTCTTTTATGCATTGCTTCTTATTACTCTGGGTGCTCTTAAATGAGAAGACTAAAGACATGTTGATGTGATCGATTAGCTGTCTAGAGACAAGTAGGGGGCTTCCACGTATTATACATACACACACACTCACTCTTATCCCTAATTATTTCTGTTGAGCACTACTTTAGGCACAATAGTGTATTTTATGTGGAGAAAACCTTATGCAGATGTATCTATATTTGACTGTTTGATACTATGTTGTGATATGGGTCTATTCTCTGACGTTTATGATTCATTCCAGCTTATACTGTCTCGCCTTCTTTGTATCATCCTTATGTTAATATTATACTTTTTTCTGTGCACCGTGAGATATATGACAGGTTATTTAGGTTGTTTTTCTTATTTTCAACCTTGATGATTGCCTTGCATTGGTTGAACACCACCACAATGCACTACTTGGGTGTTGGTAGTGCAAGGCGGTTGTCACATTTGGTATCAGAGTTAGGTTGCGTAGTTAACCTAAGTGAGAAGTATTGGGGGAGAGTAATTATACGAGAGCATGCATTACTTTGCTTTTCAAAAGATATCTATATATACTATTAGTATATATCTAAGTATGGAGTCACATTGCACATGCACCACTTAGTAGGATTCCTTGGGAAGGTGATTAATCGTTTTCTTTACAGATTGAACAATGAGTCATTATGTGAGGAACACCGCTAGGAACTCTACTTCTAGAAATGAGGAAGGAGCAGACTCATGAGCCAATAATGCTAATACTCCTGATATGCAGACCATGTTTACTGCTTTCATGAGAGAGATGTTTAGGAATGCTCAAGAAGCTGCTCTGAATGCTAGTGGTGGTGCACTAATGCATGCGCCCAGGGCTGACTTTTCTAATCCTAGTAAGGATTTTACCAGCCTGGGTGGTAAATAGTTCTAGGGAACGGAGTCGGTTGTGGAAGTCCAGGGATCAGCTTGATACCTATGGTGCATATTCAAGGATCTTGGACTCGATGATTCCATGAAGAGGAGGTTGGCTTCCTTCAAGGTAGAGCTATGAACTGGTGTAATGCCATTAAAACTGCTAATCCCAAGGATCAGTTCACTTGGGATCAATTCAAGGCCTGTTTCTATGAGAAGTTCATTCTGGCTGCCTAGAAGTCGGAATTATTTCATAGATTTGCTGAGCTCAACCAAGGAGGTAGGACAATTACCGAATATATCACTACATTTAGCGCTTTGTCGGAAAACGAGATGTCTTTTATTGACACTTCTGAGAAGAAGAAAAAGAAGTTCATCACTATGGATGACTGCTTGGAGAGGCTTATTAGTCATATCGACGAGACTTTTGAGTCCATCATGGGAAAAGCTCTAAGATCGAAAATTCTTTAACCCAAGTCGAAGGCTGAGGTTGTTGTTGTTTCAAACAAGGAGCCAAAGCCGCAAGCAAGCAGTGGATGAAAGGAAAAGTTTCCTAATAAGAAAAAGCCCTTCCAAGCCTAGGTTGGGCAGAAGAAGAAGACCAAGAAAGTGTTAGAGTGCTATGGCTGTGGAAAGAAGGGTCACTATATCAAGGAATGCAGGTCTAAGTCGGGGTTGGGGAAGTGCTTCGATTGTGATAAGGAGGGAAACTTCAAGAAAGATTGCCCAGAAACACCAAAGGATAAGCGGTTGGTGAAAGCAAATGCTATAAGAGTTGTTCCTTCTTCATCGAATGCCCCAAGAGTGGTGGAGAAGGTAAAGGGTGTTGTTATTCAAGGTATGCTTTTAGTTTGTGATAATCTTATTCGATTTTTATTTGATACCGCAGCTTCTCATTCCTTTATATATAGTGATCCACTAGATAAGTTGGAACTGGAACCCGAAATTGTTTACCGTCCGCTAGTTTTGTGTGACGACTGCCCATAACCCCTGCACTTAACAAGGGAAACAATGTGCTGAAAGATGTGCCAGGTAGCTATGGACGATCATCGAGGTTGGTAAACACAAGCGGAACTTGTCGTATAATTCATAGCGCAAGGATAAAGTATAATAGAACATATACGACGGGCAATAATACGGAAGCGTGATTGAGCAGAATCTTAAACTTTTCCATATCACCATGAAAATATCCATACAACCTTGGATAACACTACAAGAGTCTGTACAATAAGCCTCACTACAAACACTCAGAAAATACATCAATTAGCGGAAACAACAAATGCTAGATAATAGAAAATAATACGCTAGCCTCCAGCTTGTCTTCACTCAACAGCATCGTCCTCACCAAGATCAACTACCTGTTACCTGCTACTCAGCCTGCCCATCCAACACATGGATGAACAACCCAAGGTAATAAGAGAAATATAAAACCTTGAGTCAAACAACAATCTTAATGAGTGATAAAATAGCTATCTAACATCATCAATAAAGTATATGAGAATAGGCAGATTAATCAACTAATCTACCAACATCCACCGAGAAGAACCCAAACATGTCTTCCCCACATATGACACTAGTGATAGCCTTTAAAATAGCCAGAGAAAAACATAGCAGATATAGCATAGCAATTAGTTATCTAGTGTATATCATCCTAATCGATATTAACATCCACCAAGCACAATCCCTAAAGGCCTAAACCAACATCAAATAAGCACCCAAGAGATGTCTCCTTCGATGTCGAACAATCCAAACAAGACAATACAATCAAAGCAATAAAATATACATGACTCTGGCTATCACTGCCTATCCTGCTTCAAAACCATCATTAATCGTATGACTAGCCAATCTTGCCATACGTCAAGGGTTAGTGGTTACCTCGGTTCTAGCAAAAACTCCATACCCCTTTCAACGATACTAGGACTTTCAAGATACCCAGGGAACTCGACCATACAACCGGTCTTTTAGACGTTTCTATTATTCCCCTGCTTTGTGTCTGCTAGAACCTATGATAATCTCTCAGCCTTCAATATCTCTAGTCGTCCTCTCTGACGGCTATTCACGGCTCAACCAACCTTCTTGAGCAACCATTATCCACAAACTCACAACTTTGAGTCGTCTTCACATTCGTTGCATTTCAGTGATCAACGTACACAACATTTCGAACATTCCAATATGGATTCACGTCGAAGCTACAACTACCATCGAACCAAAAATAAACTTTACTTGATCATATATTTGATGCATCATTCACCGATCCATCATTGTAGGTCCATATCTGCAGGTCCATCACTGTAGGTCCATCACTGCAGGTCCATCTCTGTAGGTCCATCACTGCAAGTCTATCATTGCAGGTCCATACTTTCCGGTCCATCAAACCTTCCAGTCAAACGTTCTAGTCAAACATTTCAGTCAAATGTTCCAGTCAAACGTTCCAGTTAAACATTCTCATTCATCGAACGTTCTGATCTATCGGCTTCCAGTCTATCAAACCTTCCAGTCCTAATCTTTCGATCCATCAAACGTTCTGATCCATCGAGCGTTCCAATCCATCAAACCTTTAGATCCATTGAACGTTCTGATCCACCAAACCTTCATGTCCATCAAACCTTCTGATCTAACGAATGTTCCGGTTCATACTTTCTACATCGTTTGTAAAATGCTATCGTTCCCAAAAACCTTACATCCATCCAAAATGCGTCTGATCCATCCAAAATGAGTCCGATCCATCCTAGAACTTCGATCTATCCATCCAAGAACTTCTGATCCATCTCAAACACCATCGATCCAAATTCAATCAATAAATTAACCATTGATTCAAGCAATAATCAAAAAACATTAAAACAACGATTCAACAAATGATAAAATCAATAAGTGGATCTAAACATAGAATTGACATATGAAATTACTGTTTAAAAATTACTAGATTAGATCCTATGGTGATTTAAATTAAAATCATACTTACATCGATTAGATCTATGCAAAAACAAATTGAAATGATGAACATAAGATCAAATAACCTATACACTTGGTTGTATCCATGTGAGAGATGCCTATCACTCACCAATTCTTCGAATTAACTTGAAATCTTTAAATTCTCAATCCGAACAGGGAAGAATATGCTTCAAACCTCATGATTTGATGCGATCACTCTTCACTTGATGTAGATCTATATTCAAACGATGTAGATCTTCTATTCTTTTATGTAGATATAGATTTTAATGGTGGAAAAGTGTATTTGATCGAGCAAGGAGAATTACGAGATCAACCAAATGAGAGAATGATGAAAGTAAACTATTATCCATGCCTTTAACCCTCTATTTATAGCCAATAGCCCCTGCCTTAATAGGCCTCCCAAATCAACCCACTAATGGCTTAGCAAACCTGTACAGAAAACGTGTGGCACTAATACAACGATTTCTTCCAAACCATTGAACCTATTCTTTAATGTGACCACTCTACGGAATTGGCATCACCATTTCCTTTCCAATGAAATCGATTTCAGCACCTGATTCGATCCCTGTCAAAAGTTATTTCCAGTACAAAACTTACAAGGGAAAATGGTCATAAATAAAATTGGTAAAAATTATGGATATGTCTCACATCCTCATAAACAACATATCAAAATATGAAAATGATCCAATGCTCAAGGAAAAAAATAAAATATTTTACGATCTTCTGATACATAAAATGCGAGTTGTTACATTCCCCTCCCCCCTTTAGGAATTTCGCCCCCGAGATTCCAAACAAGCACAAGCAATCAAAACAATTTCGCAAGCCCATAATCCACAGCAGCCAATTTATCATCCAAACTAGCAGCCATCAAACCATGTATCCATAGACTTATCCTAGCACGCGGAATTATAAAAATAACCACAACCATAATTGTGCAAGTTACAATGACGTAGGGTGACACGATATTTGTGGGTTATACCAACGAAGAGTTTTGGATGATCGCCTTCATTTTCTCTTTCGTTTCCTATGAACAATCGTCATCGTCCTCACTCCATTGCACCTTGGCTAGCTTAACTGTCTTCCTCCTAAGCTGTTTCGTGTCATTCCCCACAACACGAAGTGGCTTATGAGGCTTTTTAGCTAAGGACTCAACTTCTAGGTCTTCCTACTGTTCTGAAGATACCACCACATTCGAATTGTGTACACTCGACATCTTCTCGGGTAATTCCAATCTATACGCGAGCTTTTCGATTCGCTCGATTATCGAAGATAGTCCAACAAAACTTGGAGCTAACTTTCCTTTATTTCTGAACCAGAAAACATGTTTCAGCGGCGAAATCTTCATGAAGCCATATCGCCAACATCGAATTTCAAATCTTTTTGATGCTTATCGACGTAACTCTTCTGACGGTCTTGGGATGCTTTCACTCGTTGTCGAACGATCTCGATACAATCTGATATTTCTTTAATCATCTCACGCCCAAATATCAACTTATCTTCGGTTTCTAGCCAACATGCTGGAGAAATACATGGTCTTCCATACAACGCCTCATATGGTGTCATCCCAATGCTCGACTGGTAGCTATTATTATATGTAAACTCAACTAAATGTAGATGGTCTTCCACGATCCCCCAAAAATCCAATACATAAGCTCTTAGGAGATCTTCTAGGACTCAGTTAACCCTCTCGGTTTGACCATCATTTTGGTGATGATAAACCGTACTCAAACACAACTCGGTTCCCAAAGTCTCTTGAAATTTTTCCAAAATCCACTCATGAACAATGGATCTCGATCACTCACTATGCTCTTCGAGATACCATGGAATCGAACTATCCATTTAATATAAAGCTCAACCAACTTTGATGTTGTTCTATTCGATTTGATCGGAATGAACCTTGCACTTTTGGTCAAATGATCCAGATGACCCAAATTTCATCATTTCCAGCCCTGGTTCTAGGTATCCATAGATATCTGCTCCCACTTCCACGTAGGAACTTCCAAATGCTGAAGAAATCCACTTGGCTTCTTCTGTTCAGCTTTCACCAACTGACAGTTCATGCACTTGGAAATAAACTTTCTAGTATCCCTTTTCATCCCTTCCTGGTAGTAAGATCACTTCATATCCTTATACATCTTATTACCTCTAGGATGAATCATCAACTTCGAGTGATGACATTCCCTCAGAACCTCATCTCTCAATTCATCGACATCAGGAACAACCGGTTGTCCTTGCTTTCGAAGCCAACCTTCTTGATCGACCTCGAGCTCTTTATCCTCTGGTTTCAACTTCTGGATAAACTCGACAAGCTTTGCATCTCGCCAATCCTTTCGATAAAAGTAGGTCTTATCAATAAGCTTTCATTAAATGAAGCTTTCCTTAAGTATTTTACTACTGTTTTAGCTCCATCTACTTTACCAACATCTAATGTTCAATCAAGCTTTGTTTCATATTGATCCGCCTACTATTTCATATCAGCAATCAGAGGCACTAATTTTTTTTGTTAGTAGTGAGGAGGTCAAATCATCTCTGTTTAATCTTGATTCAACTAGTTGCAGTGGACCAGGTGGTTATAATGCTTTCTTTATACAAAAATGTTGGTCAACAGTAGGACAGGATGTTACTGAAGCAGTTCAATATTTCTTCATGGATAATAGTTTGTCTTCCTCCTTGTCTACTACTACCATAGCTTTAGTTCCAAAAATTGATAATCCACCGTTAGTTTCAGACTTTAGGCCAATTTCTTACTACAGTGTTTTTTATAAAATCATTTCCAAGATTATGGCTAACAGACTTCAGATGATTCTCCCTTCAGTAATTTCAGGCAACCAATCTTCCTTTTTACATGGTAGGAATATAAGTGATAACATCTTTATCACACAAGAATTATTGCATGGATATGATAGGAAGAATATTTCGCCAAGGTGTATGCTAATGTTAGATATAAGAAAAGCTTCTAATTCTGTTTCATGGTCGTCTATTTTGGCTACCATGTCAAGTATGAACTTCCCCAAACCATTTCTTGCTTGGGTTTATACTTGCATATCTTCTCCTTTATTTTCAGTTTCCAGAAACGGTAGATTGCATGGATATTTGAAAGGGAAACATGGAGTTAGAAAGAGAGATCCCATCTCTTTATCATTGTTATGGAATTGCTTAATTCCTTAATTCCTTAATTGTTGATCAAGTAAGAAGAAGGAAACTTGAATTGCATCCACGCTGTAAGGATCCTTTGATTACTCATTTACTGTTCGCTGGTGATTTAATTATTTTTACGAAGCCTACACATAGTCACATACAATGTATTCTGGACACTTTACAAGTTTTCTATGAAATCACTGGCTTGCAATTAAATGTAGAGAAATCTCAGATTAAAATTGCTGGGTTGCCACTACATAAGAGGAATGAGATTATTTTAAAATCTGGATTAAAAGAACTGCTTGATAATTCCTTGTATCTTGGTCTCCCTCTATTCACTGCTAGGATGTCAACAGTCAAATGCTTACCTTTATTTGAAAGAATTATTGATAAGATGAAGCAATGGCCATCATGCAAGTTGTCGCAGGCTGGGAGGCTAATCATTGTTCAATCTGTTATTATGGCAATGACAACTCATTACTCGCGACATTATATTTTACCAGTTAAGCTAATAAATATGGTAACTAGTGCAATCAATAAATTTCTATGGCATGTTGACCCGTTTGTGAAAAAGATGATACCGATTTCCTTTTCTAAACTGTGTTAAGGTAAGAAATATGGAGGACTAGGTATTATAAATTTGAAACAGTGGAATAAGGCAGCAATTTCAGGGTATATCAGTAGGTTATTCACTGATGTTGGAAGTTTATGGAAAAAATTCACTGTGAAGAATCTAATTGGAAACAAACAATTTTGGACTATGGCAACACCTTAGAATTGTTCTTGGAGTTGGAGGCACATATTGAAACTTAGAAATACTTTCTTACCTTATGTTCAATGCAATTCTGCATGATCAGGGATCTTTCTTTTTGGCATGCACCTTGGGCTGGTAAGGGTATGATTCTTAGTAATATAGTTGAATATAATTTGAGGAGAAACTGTGGTATTCCTGAATCAGCTACTGTTGATGATTTTATGCATGATGGAGTTATTACACTACCGCATTCTAGTTCAGCTATTCTAAGAAGTTTGTGGAGTGAGGTCAGTAGGAATTTTCAGTTCAGGTCTGATTTGAATATCGCTTGGATGGGTTATAGTCATTCTATCAGCTATGTGTATGGTTTATTGTGTGGTGAAAAACAGTTGTTCCTCTGGCATAAAAGAATTTGGAGTATGAAGAGTTCAGCTAAGGTCAATTTTCTTTTATGGAAAATCATGTTGAATGCTCTTAACACTAAGGATAAGCTATTTAAAGTTGGTGTTACTTCAGATGAGAAGTGTGTTCTATGTAGAGTTGAATCAGAGAGTAATATTCACTTGTTTTTTTAGTGCACTTATGTTTTTCAAATATGGAGCTGGTTATTGGCTATAGGGAATTACTACTGGCCATTGAGAGTTTCGAGAATTAAATGACATATGTTTTCAAAGCTACAAGATGGAAATCTCCTAGAAATATGTTACTGTTGAGGATGTTGAAATTTTTTTTCTATGAAATTTGCACGGAGAGGAACAGGAGGATTTTTGGTGGATCTTCTTTGAATAATAATGAACTGTTTGCAGTCGTGCACAAGAGGATCCTGAGAAATATCAATTTGAATAGTTGATAGTTCGTCTGTGTCAAGTAAAGAGGATGTGGTATGTTAATAGAGAAGAGTTTTTTTGTGTTCATTGTCATTTTGTACAGTTTTTTTCTCTTCTTTGTATAGTTGTTAGTGTTATGGTGCATTGTATTTTGTTCAACCAGTTGTAATTTTGATGTTTGTGAATAAAGTTTTAAATGCCTTTCTAAAAAAAATGATAATCTCGCCAACATTTCAGGTTCCAACTCACACAGTGGTCTAAAATCAAATCCCACCAAATACTCGAGGCTCTTCCATCATGAAAATACCAAGAGTATAGGCTATTCCAAAATCATATGATGCCAAAAACTCTAACCACCGTTGCTGCCGAAGATTCAAATCCTTTCGGAAGAAAAGATACTTCAACGACTTGTGATCTGTAAACAAATCGAATCGAACTCCCAACAGGTAATATCTCCCCATCTTCATAGCAAACACTATTGCCACTAACTCTAAATCATGAGTTGGATAATTCCTTTCATGCGACTTCAGTTGTCGACTTACATATGCCACAACTCTATCTTTCTACAACAGTACTGCTTCAAGCCCAGTACCGCATGCATCAGCCCCAATCGGAATGGTCAGAGCAGGAGCGCTCGTCAGTCTCTACTTTGGGATTTCAAAAGCTTGTCTCACTTTGCATCACATGTGAATACTTGGTTTTTCTTCGTCAATCCTTTTAACGGGGCAGCTATCTTGGAGAAACCCTAGATAAACCATCGGTAATAACCTGCCAAACCAAGGAAACTTCTCATGTCCATCGCATTCTTAGTCTATCCCAATCCTGGACTGCTTCCACCTTAGCGGGGTCATCCGCTATTCCATTTCCCGAAACAACATGGCCTAAGAACCTCACTTCACTCTTCCAGAAGTGACACTTCGAAAACTTATCCTTCGGTTGATGCTTTTGCAAGATTTCCAAAATAACTCGCAAGCACGTCTTATGCTCTTCCTCATTCCGAGAGTAAACCAAAATACCATCCATAAACACAAGCACGACCTTGTTCAACTGTTCTTTGAAAACCATATTCGTAAGATCCACAACATATGTTGGCGCGTTAGTCAATCCAAATGGCATCACCAACCATTCGAAGAAACCAGATGGTGTCCTAAAATCAGTCTTCGATACACTATCCTTTTCCACCCTCAACTGTTGGAATCCCATTGCCAAATCCATTTGGGAAAATACTTTGGTATCGTGAAGCTGATCGAACAAATCATCGATCCTCAACAATGGATACTTGTTCTTCTTGGTCACCTTGTTCTTCTCATGATAGTCCACACATAATCTCAAGGATCCGTTGGCCTTGGTTGCAAACACAACTGGTGCTCCCCATTCAGATACACTTCTCCGAATGAATCCTTTTCCCAAAAGGTCATGAACTTACACCTCTAACTCTCGCTGTTCCTTAGGCATCATTCGCCTAATAGGCATAACGATAGGTTTAGCACCCTCGACCAAATCGATTCTGAACTTAATCTTATGATGTAGCGGCAAGCCTTTGACTTCTTCAAAAGCATTCTCAAACTCTTTAGCGATCAGCACAGATGACAAGTCTTCCTATGGAATCACAAGCGAATATAAAAAGCCCACGAAGACACCATCTTCAGGCTTACGTCGAATCAAAACCTTTCGCCCTTCCACCTCCCGATTCTCATATCAAGCTTCTCGCAATTCACTCTTGCCACATACCTTTTGAGCCAATCCATGCCCAAAATGATCCTAAACCCAATGAAGTTTAAAACAAAACAATCACACACAAAAGAGCAACCATGACTCGATAACACCAGACCACGACAAAGCAAACAAAGGCTGGACGAACCCCCAACTGGATTAGTCACAACCGAAGGTTTATCTCAAATCTCAGGTTCCAAATCTAAGCGGCACACTAGCTCATTACAAATGAATGAATGAATGCGATGCTCCATTATCAAACAACACACGAACAAAAACATCTTTAACTGAAAGAGTACCTTGAACGACGACACTCTTTCCTTTCTCCTTTGTGGTAGGAGCTCTTGAAGAAGATGGTACGGCCTCCAAAGCATAAGCCTTCACAATCTGCTTACCCTTAGCTGATTCTGGACAATCATTCTTTTAATGCCCAGACTTTCCACACTTAAAGCACTTCTTCTCAGCTTTCGGATTCTTACATTCATTGGAGTAATGACCTTTCTGTTGGCAGTTAAAGAAAACCACCTCATTTTAGGTTTCTTCTTTCCATCCTTCCTTTTTGTTGTTGTTGCTTCCTCTTCTTATTGTTGTTACCACCCTGTTGTGGTTTCGAAGCTTCCTGGTTGCAACGACAACATTTTCTACTTTAGTAAACAAGGTTTCATGTTGAACTGCTTTCTCCACTATCTTCTTATATGGATTGTCAAGATGATCCACCAATGGCTTCCCAATATAGGTATCTAAACCAATAACAAACTTTTCGTTCTTTTGATAAGGAGTCTCAATGTATGAATGAGCATGCTTGGATAAAGCTTCAAAATCAGAAACATACTCCAACACCAGTTGACTATTATGCTTCAACTCCACAAACTTTTTTTAACAGAACAGACTTTTGAGTAGTAGAGATGAATTTCGTCTCAAACTTGACTCGGAACTGATCCCATGTAACCTCATCTTCTGGAGTCTCCAAAGTAACAGATGTAACAACCCTGATTTTTGGGGCCAATTTAAAATTTTAAATTTAGTCATTTTAATGAGTTTTGATATATAAAATAATCTATTTTAAATAATAATGATCACAAATTTGATTCAAATCGAAGTTAGAATGAATAATTTAATTTTAATTATAAAAGGAGTTAGAAATAGCGCTGTAGTTTGAAAAGTCAAACTTGAACTTTGACTGACCGTACAGGATGCAAAATTTAACGGATTTTAGTGAAACCAAAAATATTAGAATCTATTTAAAAATATTTTTCTAACAAATCCGAAAAATCAAAATTTCATAGCGGAAATCAAAAGTTATGCCCAGTTTAAAATTTAGAAAGGTCGCTATGAAATATATATAGGTCAAAAATGCTACTTTTTGCATATGAAGGAATTTGGACTCAAAACCACTTCCATTGAGTTCAGAATGACGTTTCTGCATTGAAAAACAGTAAACACTTATATATTTCGAGTTTTAGAAATTATTTGTTTAAAATGTATTTTTAATATTAAATATATTGGCCTTAAAAATAGTCATTTTTCAAACGACCTCTGTTTTCGACGAAACCACTTTTGTTGGAACCGGAATGTCAAATTATTGCTAGGTTTCAATTTTCAGAATTTTTCGAATTAATATGTGAGCGTGGGAAAAGAAAATGTGTTTTGACTATTTTCAGTTAAATTTGAACGCCTTAAAAATAGCCATTTTTCAAACAGTCTCAGAATTCGACGAAAATAATTTTGTTGGATTCGTATCGTCATAAGAAAGCTAAATTTTTTTTTTTTAGAATTTTCTGAGGTCGTATGTGGCCCCGGCATATTTAAATGTATGGTAGAAATTAAATTATTTATTTAATATTGCATTTTTAAATTAAAAAAAAAAAAAACGTTACCGACATCAGAATTGGAGCCCGGGACATAGCCCATCGCGTTCATAAGGCCTCAAAACGTTAAGATCGACAGTAAGCAAGCCCAAATCCGACAAAGTCCAAAAATCCACCTTTTTAGCACAAATTTCGAGATTTATTAATAAAATAATATTTAAAAATCCGGCTGAACCCTAATGCCAGCCGCCACTGCAGTTTTTAATGGCTGAAACCATTCGAATTTCAAATGCTAAGATCTCTCAATCCGTTCAACGAAAATCGACGTATCATATACCGAATCGAAGAGAATTTCAAAACCTTTCAATCCATACGGCTAAGATCGAGTTTTAAGTCACGGATTTCGAGGCAAAGCACCCCAAACCCGCCGCCTATTCAGCCCGCCGCACCCTTGTGGACCCACCGCACCCTCCACCACTTCAAGCGCCAAAACCCCTCTCCTCCCTCTTCGATTTGCCACCTTCCGATCGATTTCTAGTTGCTCCAATCTCAAGATAAATGGATCCCTAGTTTTGAACTAAATGGGTTCACAAATTGCATAAGTCACGGCTGAAAACGTTGAGGAAGATGGAGGATTAAGGTGGGTTTGACTTTTGCCTAGTTACAGTTGACTATTAATTTAATATTTAATTTGTACAAACTCTAAAATGCGATAACTTTCTCGTACGAGGTTCGTTTATCGAACCGTCAGTTGCGTTGGACTCGTCTTTCCGAGAGCTTCGCGACGGCGCAGACCGCAGCTGAAACGGAGACAGTCAAATTTCGGCCAAAATCAATGTGAGAATTTCTAATT
This sequence comes from Allium sativum, assembly GCA_030737875.1. Lineage (NCBI taxonomy): Eukaryota > Viridiplantae > Streptophyta > Magnoliopsida > Asparagales > Amaryllidaceae > Allium > Allium sativum. The sequence goes on along the minus strand of CM060921.1, from coordinate 359,065,571 downwards.
TTAATTAAATTAATTATTTTATCGCTGTTAGATAATTGTTTGTATCTTATTTAATTAGATTTGCACTGTGATGAATTGTGATTGTGGTTCTGATGAATTGGATTGTATTGTGTTGTGTTATTTTGATCTGATGAATAAAAAAAAAAAAAAAAGATTCAACTTTGGTTGTGAAATTTAAAGGATCCAACTTTGTTGTATATAATGAAAGATTGTAGCTTTGTTTATAAGAAAAGATGGTAAGATTGTTTTATAGGAATAAGGATTGTGATTTTGTCTTATCATAAAAGATGGTAGGTTTGTTATAATTAAAAAGATCTTACCTTTCTTTTTAAATAAATAAAAAAATTCCACCTTTGTTGGTTAAATAGAGAGGTCACCCTTTTCATTATGAAATTACAAGATATCATTTTTGTTTGAATGAGAAAGACAAATATAAATTCTCTTTTTGTATGTCATTAGAAATGAAACAAATTTGTTAATATATAAATTCACTTCTTATATGTCATTAGGAATGAAATGAGTCTGTTAACATATAAATTCACCTTTTACATGTCATTTGTAATGAAATGAATTTGTTAACATATAGAATTCTTTTTTTTTTTTTGTCACTAGGAATGGGAAATTTGTTAAGATATAATATTTACTTTTTATATATCATTAGAAGAAATAGAAAAATGTGATTACGCATAATATCATTCTTATATGAAATTAATATCCATAGAGATGATTAGTGTATTAAATATCATTTTTTTATGACATTTGAATACATTGAATTTGTAACATATAAAATATCATGGTTATTTGTTCGTTGAGTTAGAGTTGACGACAAACAAATATATCACTTTTCTGTTAATGTTTAGTGTTAGAAACGATGTAACATAAAAATTATATTTTATGTTGATATGAATCATGAGAAAAGAATTGACGATTTTAAAATTTCATTTTTAATAAAAGAAGAGGTTTAGACTTTGAAATGTAAATTACATTTTAATGCAATGATAAAGAAGAGATTTTGTCAAATATAAAAATATAAGAATGACAAAATATTCATTTTGTCAAATATAAAAGAAACCATTTTTGCTCGCTACTCTTTTGTTATCAAAATTTGTTCACATTCCTTTTGTCATGCTAAAGTAACAAATTTGTTCATATTTCTTTTTGGTCGATAAAAAGAAACCCTTTTTGTCAATATTTCTTTTGTCGATAAAAAGAAACATTTTGTCGCTACTTCTTCTTAATGGTAAAAAAAAGGAACATTTCTGTCGCTGATTCTTTTAACATTAAAAAGAATCATTTTTATTGTTATTTCTTTTCAATAAAAAAATCCTTTTTGTGTCAAAATAGTTTAGATAAAAGTAGACATCTTTTTAGTGTCAAAATTGATGAATTAAAGAGTTGCATTGTTTACTTACATTTTTGAAAAAAATTGAATTTAGCAGTAGCATTTTTACTTACCTTTTAGATGTAAGTAAAAGCATGTTTTGAAGAGTCATATTTTTATTTACATGTCAGATGTAAATAAAAGTATAAATTGGAATGTTTATATTTTTATCAATATTTTGATGCGGTAAAAGAGAAATGTTGATATCACATTTTTATCAATATTTCTGGTGCGATAAAAATAGCGATGTTAACATTTCATTCTTATCGTCATTTGAGTTACGATAAAATGAATACATTTCAAACTGCATTTTTGTTGCGTTTCTTTTTGTTAAATAAATAGTTCATTGTTATGCTGCATATAAAGAAGATATATTTAATTGGTAATGTCATGTATTGCATATGAAGAAAATATGTTTATTTGTTATATATTGCATATGAAATGAAATGCATGGTTAAGATCATATTTTTGTCAATGAAAAATGGTAGCGATAAAATTTACATTTTTATTATGTAAAACAAAAATATGAACTCGCATTTTAAATAGAATTTGTGTTTTATATGTAAACAAAAGTAAGAATGTGCATTGATAATAAAGATTACATTTTTATTATGTAACTTAGAATGAGAACTTGCATTGCAAATAAAAATTACATTTTTATTTGAACTAAAGTTATGATATTTGCTTTGCAAATAAAAATTACATTTTTATTTGAAACTATGATATGCAATTGGCATTGAAAATAAAAATTATATTTTTATTTGTAACTATGGTATGAAATTTGGCAAGCGAACAAAATTTACATTTTTATATGTAACTATGAATGAGAAATTGCACTGTAAATTTGAATTACATTTTTATTATGTAGTTAAGGTATGATATTACATTGTAAATTAAAATTTCATTTTTATGATGTAACTTAAGAACGGAATTTACACTGCCATTCTAAATAGTCAAGATCATTTTGGTTTTACGTTGAAAGAGATAAGAAAAAAAATTATTATTTTTGTTTGGCATTTAAAAGAATAGCAAAATTATTATTTTTGTTATATTGAATTTAAACAAACAAAAATTTATTCTTTTTGTATAGAAATGAAGTTGACACCAAAATATGCATGTTGGTTGTAATGGAAATGAAACACAAGAATTCCTATTTTTGGTTGTAATTGGAATGATACACAAAATACATTTTGTGTGTAGGATATGTATGGAAATGGAAAAATAAAAGAAACCATTGTTTTGTGTGATGATTTATTGCATAAATAAGAAGATTTGTTGTTAGGAAAATATAGTAAAAAGAAATGGATGTAGGAATTATATATAATTATATATATTAAAATCAAGCGATAAGAAATGGTTTCCAACTTATATATATATATATATATATATATATATATATATGCGAAAATTGTTTGGAAAGTCCGAGTTTATCTCATTCCAAATAATTTAAACGACGATTAAAATTCAGGATTTAAAGACGACCATAGAAGACCGACAGTCTTCACATCGAATGGACGACGACTGCTGATGTCCGTGATTGGAGTAGCTACCTTGAAGGGGCTACAGTGGTTGCCGTCCGGACGTAGTGTTGATTTGTACGGATTTGACTTTCGCTCAGACCCAGGGCATAAGTTATAAATGGATTGTGTGTCTGACGTTGTACTCCGTTAATATCATGTTATTGATTTTCTGTCTATATATAAATGATTGGTGGTGGAGAATTTATTCTTTACTTAACACCCGTTTATATATTGATGGACGATCAATAGTACGATATGGATTGACAATGTGGCACGCTAAGATGAAGATGATCAAGGCTTTGTTGAAAAACAGGCCTTGTGGTTATAACGTAACTTCGCGAGCCTCACAAACCGGTAGAGTCTAAAACGGGAGAAGGGAACGCAGGGAGAGCAGCACGTTTCTTTCTAGCTAGAAGTGGTGTTTGGGTTTTAACACGGCCCGGCATTTTACTTATGTGGATGATGGAATGAGGCGCCTCGGATAGGTCCTATAGGACCGAGAAACGTGTGTTCAGGTATAACTAATCCGCTAAGCTGTATTTACGGACCGGCCCTGCAGCTATCCAAGGGTTCTCCGCGGGGAATCCTGAGACACTAGCTAGAGTGCTTGAATCGGTAAGGAGCTCCTCTCTAGCCTTGACTCATGATGGAAACCAAAAATCCAAATACGAACCGACGAATTTGATTGTATTACTAGTATAGAGGCATAATATATGGGTACCTATGCTTCCTAGGATTGATACATTTACTTTGAAATGTTTTAAAACATATACACACTAATAATAATATCATTTTTATCGTATCAAGCATTTTTGACCATTATAAGGTAAAACCCTATCCTCCGGTTTGCGTTGCATAGTGTGATGAGACTTGGGTCTTATGATGGTTTCATTTTTCTACAAAGCATTGCGTTGTTTTGACGATTTACTTAAATTATGCACGGCAATCCATTGGAATAAAACCCGTTCCGCGTTAGCGGCATGGTCCTTGGATTTGCCTTATTACTATTAGTTATATTAGTTAAGAATTCTCACACCAGTCCCACGACTGACTCGTTGTTTGTTTCCACTTTTACAAACTCGGGTGCCCTCTTTTCCACACGAGCAGTCAAGTAGCTTTTTGCAGATATTTATCTCTTTAGCAAGATCCTGGATTGAAGCTCAAAGCTGTGTCCAGAGCATAGAAAAGTCTTCCGCTGTCTTAGTTATTTTATTTCCGTTGCACTGTATTAAAGTAATGTAAAATTATCTTCCGCTGTAAATTTATTTAATGTACTCTGATATATATTCTGTACTCTGATGTGACATTTATTATTGATGTTATAAAAGTCTGTTGTTATTGTTCTGATGTTGTTGTATTCCCAAAGTTAAAGTATTCGTGGATTTCCAACCTTTGGGTCAGACTTGTGTGGTTTATGGTCGATCCAAAGAGCGGGAATTTACGGGTCTTTACAGTTGGTATCAGAGCTTTGGTTAGCTCAAATCTTTGGGATACAACTTATTAGAACTGAACAAAAGACTCATCAGAGATTGGATTAGTAATATCCAATAAGAATACTCATTAGAGATAGGATCAGCAGTATCCTAGAATGAGGAAACTCATTAGAGATGGGGTTAGTAATGCCCTAGAATGAGTTGAGAGTAACAAGACTATAATATACATATTTGTAATTATAATCTATTTTAGAAAATATGATTTTGAATGGATAAAAGATTATATATTTGAAAGTTAATCAACTATAAAATTATTTAAACCAATAAGAGTGGAAAAATGGGGTAGGATAATTAAACACTTTTAGCTTCGTTCCTTTTCGAGGACGAAAAGTTTTTAAGTGGGGGAGACTGTAACAACTCTGAATTTTGGGGCCAATTTAAAATTTTAAATTTAGTAATTTTAATGAGTTTTGATATATAAAATAATCTATTTCAAATGATAATGATCACAAATTTGATTCAAATCGAAGTTAGAATGAATAATTTAATTTTAATTATAAAAGGAGTTAGAAATAGCACTGTAGTTTGAAAAGTCAAACTTGAACTTTGACTGACCGTACAGGATGCAAAATTTAACGGATTTTAGTGAAACCAAAAATATTAGAATCTATTTAAAAATATCTTTCTAACGAATCCGAAAAATCGAAATTTCATAGCGGGAATCAAAAGTTATGCCCAGTTTAAAATTTAGAAAGGTCGCTATGAAATATATATAGGTCAAAAATGCTACTTTTTGCATATGAAGGAATTTGGACTCGAAACTACTTCCATTGAGTTCAGAATGACGTTTCTGCATTGATAAACAGTAAACACTTATATATTTCGAGTTTCAGAAATTATTTGTTTAAAAATGTATTTTTAATATTAAATATATTGGCCTTAAAAATAGTCATTTTTCAAACGACCTCTGTTTTCGACGAATCCACTTTTGTTGGAACCGGAATGTCAAATTATTGCTAGGTTTCAATTTTCAGAATTTTTCGAATTAATATGTGAGCGTGGGAAAAGAAAATGTGTTTTGACTATTTTCAGTTAAATTCGAACGCCTTAAAAATAGCCATTTTTCAAACAGTCTCAGAATTCGACGAAAATAATTTTGTTGGATTCGTATCGTCATAAGAAAGCTAAAAATATTTTTTTTAGAATTTTCTGAGGTCGTATGTGGCCCTGGCATATTTAAATGTACGGTAGAAATTAAATTATTTATTTAATATTGCATTTTTAAATTAAAACCGAAAAAAAAACGTTACCGACATCAGAATTGGAGCCCGGGACATAGCCCATCGCGTTCAGAAGGCCTCAAAACGTTAAGATCGATAGTAAGCAGGCCCAAATCCGACAAAGTCCAAAAATCCACCTTTTTAGCACAAATTTCGAGATTTATTAATAAAATAATATTTAAAAATCGGGCTGAACCCTAATGCCAGCCGCCACTGCAGTTTTTAATGGCTGAAACCATTCGAATTTCAAATGCTAAGATCTCTCAATCCGTTCAACGAAAATCGACGTATCATATACCGAATCAAAGAGAATTTCAAGACCTTTCAATCCATACGGCTAAGATCGAGTTTTAAGTCACGGATTTCGAGGCAAAGCACCCCAAACACGCCGCCTATTCAGCCCGCCGCACCCATGTGGACCCCACCGCACCCTCCACCACTTCAAGCGCCGAAACCCCTCTCCTCCCTCTTCGATTTGCCACCTTCCGATCGATTTCTAGTTGCTCCAATCTCAAGATAAATGGATCCTTAGTTTTGAACTAAATGGGTTCACAAATTGCATAAGTCACGGCTGAAAACGTTGAGGAAGATGGAGGATTAAGGTGGGTTTGACTTTTGCCTAATTACAGTTGACTATTAATTTAATATTTAATTTGTACAAACTCTAAAATGCGATAACTTTCTCGTACGAGGTCCGTTTATCGAACCATCAGTTGCGTTGGACTCGTCTTTCCGAGTGCTTCGCGATGGCGCAGACCGCAGCTGAAACGGAGACAGTCAAATTTCGGCCAAAATCAATGTGAGAATTTCTAATTTTAATTAATTAAATTAAGTATTTTATCGCTGTTAGATAATTGTTTGTATCTTATTTAATTAGATTTGCACTGTGATGAATTGTGATTGTGGTTCTGATGAATTGGATTGTATTGTGTTGTTTAGATCTGTTGTTGTGTTATTTTGATCTGATGAATAAAAAAAAAAAAGATTCAACTTTGGTTGTGAAATTTAAAGGATCCAACTTTGTTGTATATAATGAAAGATTGTAACTTTGTTTATAAGAAAAGATGGTAAGATTGTTTTATAGGAATAAGGATTGTGATTTTGTCTTATCATAAAAGATGGTAGGTTTGTTATAATTAAAAAGATCTTACCTTTCTTTTTAAATAAATAAAAAAATTCCACCTTTGTTGGTTAAATAGAGAGGTCACCCTTTTCATTATGAAATTACAAGATATCATTTTTGTTTGAATGAGAAAGACAAATATAAATTCTCTTTTTGTATGTCATTAGAAATGAAACAAATTTGTTAATATATAAATTCACTTCTTATATGTCATTAGGAATGAAATGAGTCTGTTAACATATAAATTCACCTTTTACATGTCATTTGTAATGAAATGAATTTGTTAACATATAGATTTTTTTTTTTTTTTTTTGTCACTAGGAATGGGAAATTTGTTAAGATATAATATTTACTTTTTATATATCATTAGAAGAAATAGAAAAATGTGATTACGCATAATATCATTCTTATATGAAATTAATATCCATAGAGATGATTTGTGTATTAAATATCATTTTTTTTATGACATTTGAATACATTGAATTTGTAACATATAAAATATCATGGTTATTTGTTCGTTGAGTTAGAGTTGACGACAAACAAATATATCACTTTTCTGTTAATGTTTAGTGTTAGAAACGATGTAACATAAAAATTATATTTTATGTTGATATGAATCATGAGAAAAGAATTGACGATTTTAAAATTTCATTTTTAATAAAAGAAGAGGTTTAGACTTTGAAATGTAAATTACATTTTAATGCAATGATAAAGAAGAGATTTTGTCAAATATAAAAATATAAGAATGACAAAATATTCATTTTGTCAAATATAAAAGAAACTATTTTTGCTCGCTACTCTTTTGTTATCAAAATTTGTTCACATTCCTTTTGTCATGCTAAAGTAACAAATTTGTTCATATTTCTTTTTGGTCGATAAAAAGAAACCCTTTTTGTCAATATTTCTTTTGTCGATAAAAAGAAACATTTTGTCGCTACTTCTTCTTAATGGTAAAAAAAAGGAACATTTCTGTCGCTGATTCTTTTAATATTAAAAAGAATCATTTTTATTGTTATTTCTTTTCAATAAAAAAATCCTTTTTGTGTCATGATAGTTTAGATAAAAGTAGACACCTTTTAAGTGTCAAAATTGATGAATTAAAGAGTTGCATTGTTTACTTACATTTTTGAAAAAAATTGAATTTAGCAGTAGCATTTTTTCTTACCTTTTAGATGTAAGTAAAAGCATGTTTTGAAGAGTCATATTTTTATTTACATGTCAGATGTAAATAAAAGTATAAATTGGAATGTTTATATTTTTATCAATATTTTGATGCGGTAAAAGAGAAATGTTGATATCACATTTTTATCAATATTTCTGGTGCGATAAAAATAGCGATGTTAACATTTTATTCTTATCGTCATTTGAGTTACGATAAAATGAATACATTTCAAACTGCATTTTTGCTGCGTTTCTTTTTGTTAAATAAATAGTTCATTGTTATGCTGCATATAAAGAAGATATATTTAATTGGTAATGTCATGTATTGCATATGAAGAAAATATGTTTATTTGTTATATATTGCATATGAAATGAAATGCATGGTTAAGATCATATTTTTGTCAATGAAAAATGGTAGCGATAAAATTTACATTTTTATTATGTAAAACAAAAATATGAACTCGCATTTTAAATAGAATTTGTGTTTTATATGTAAACAAAAGTAGGAATGTGCATTGATAATAAAGATTACATTTTTATTATGTAACTTAGAATGAGAACTTGCATTGCAAATAAAAATTACATTTTTATTTGAAATAAAGTTATGATATTTGCTTTGCAAATAAAAATTACATTTTTATTTGAAACTATGATATGCAATTGGCATTGAAAATAAAAATTATATTTTTATTTGTAACTATGGTATGAAATTTGGCAAGCGAACAAAATTTACATTTTTATATGTAACTATGAATGAGAAATTGCACTGTAAATTTGAATTACATTTTTATTATGTAGTTAAGGTATGATATTACATTGTAAATTAAAATTTCATTTTTATGATGTGACTTAAGAATGGAATTTACACTGCCATTCTAAATAGTCAAGATCATTTTGGTTTTACATTGAAAGAGATAAGAAAAAAAATTATTATTTTTGTTTAGCATTTAAAAGAATAGCAAAATTATTATTTTTGTTATATTGAATTTAAACAAACAAAAATTTATTCTTTTTGTATAGAAATGAAGTTGACACCAAAATATGCATGTTGGTTGTAATGGAAATGAAACACAAGAATTCCTATTTTTGGTTGTAATTGGAATGATACACAAAATACATTTTGTGTGTAGGATATGTATGGAAATGGAAAAATAAAAGAAACCATTGTTTTGTGTGATGATTTATTGCATAAATAAGAAGATTTGTTGTTAGGAAAATATAGTAAAAAGAAATGGATGTAGGAATTATATATAATTATATATATTAAAATCAAGCGATAAGAAATGGTTTCCAACTTATATATATATATATATATATATATATATATATATATATATATATATATATATATATATATATATGCGAAAATTGTTTGGAAAGTCCGAGTTTATCTCATTCCAAATAATTTAAACGACGATTAAAATTCAAGATTTAAAGACGACCATAGAAGACCGACAGTCTTCACATCGAATGGACGACGACTGCTGATGTCCGTGATTGGAGTAGCTACCTTGAAGGGGCTACAGTGGTTGCCGTCCGGACGTAGTGTTGATTTGTACGGATTTGATTTTCGCTCAGACCCAGGGCATAAGTTATAAATGGATTGTGTGTCTGACGTTGTACTCCGTTAATATCATGTTATTGATTTTCTGTCTATATATAAATGATTGGTGGTGGAGAATTTATTCTTTACTTAACACCCGTTTATATATTGATGGACGATCAATAGTACGATATGGATTGACAATGTGGCACGCTAAGATGAAGATGATCAAAGCTTTGTTGAAAAGCAGGCCTTGTGGTTATAACGTAACTTCGCGAGCCTCACAAACCGGTAGAGTCTAAAACGGGAGAAGGGAACGCAGGGAGAGCAGCACGTTTCTTTCTAGTTAGAAGTGGTGTTTGGGTTTTAACACGGCCCGGCATTTTACTTATGTGGATGATGGAATGAGGCGCCTCGGATAGGTCCTATAGGACCGGGAAACGTGTGTTCAGGTATAACTAATCCGCTAAGCTGTATTTGCGAACCGGCCCTGCTGCTATCCAAGGGTTCTCCGCGGGGAATCCTGAGACACTAGCTAGAGTGCTCAAATCGGTAAGGAGCTCCTCTCTAGCCTTGACTCATGATGGAAACCAAAAATCCAAATACGAACCGACGAATTTGATTGTATTACTAGTACAGAGGCATAATATATGGGTACCTATGCTTCCTAGGATTGATACATTTACTTTGAATTGTTTTAAAACATATACACACTAATAATAATATCGTTTTTATTGTATCAAGCATTTTTGACCATTATAAGGTAAAACCCTATCCTCCGGTTTGCGTTGCATTGTGTGATGGGACTTGGGTCTTATGATGGTTTCATTTTTCTACAAAGCATTGCGTTGTTTTGACGATTTACTTAAATTATGCACGGCAATCCATTGGAATAAAACCCGTTCCGCGTTAGCGGCGTGGTCCTTGGATTTGCCTTATTACTATTAGTTATATTAGTTAAGAATTCTCACACCAGTCCCACGACTGACCCGTTGTTTGTTTCCACTTTTGCAAACTCGGGTGCCCTCTTTTCCACACGGGCAGTCGAGTAGCTTTTTGCAGATATTTATCTCTTTAGCAGGATCCTGGATTGAAGCTCAAAGCTGTGTCCAGAGCATAGAAAAGTCTTCCGCTGTCTTAGTTATTTTATTTCCGCTGCACTGTATTAAAGTAATGTAAAATTATCTTCCGCTGTAAATTTATTTAATGTACTCTGATATATATTATGTACTCTGATGTGACATTTATTATTGATGTTATAAAAGTCTGCTGTTATTGTTCTGATGTTGTTGTATTCCCAAAGTTAAAGTATTCGTGGATTTCCGACCTTTGGGTCAGACTTGTGTGGTTTATGGTCGATCCAAAGAGCGAGAATTTACGGGTCTTTACAACAGAGTTCCCCCAATCCATGGCTCTGGCTTGCAATTGTCTCGATACAAGTTTCCTCTTTGTTACATCATCTATACCCAAGTCTCTAAAAATTCATATACAAGCATCCAACCACCTTTAAATCTCTTCAATCGGCTCTGTCCCCTTGAACAGTTTTCTTCCCAGAGATGTGAAGTCCTTGCACAGCTTCGCGAAATCCATAGCTCTAGATACCTGCACCTAAAACACTACATCTACCGCAGCTGCATCTAGAGCGGGATCCCTCTTCGTGATCGCTGCCATCATGGCCTCAAACATAGCTGGGTAGTCTTGTACACCGCCATTTCCCCCTCTAGAAATAGTCTCTTCCCTAGCAGCGTGTCTTGATGGTCAATGACTCATTCTAAATCTACAATATAGAATGACTAGCCACTTATGAGAAAACTACTATAGAGTTCAAGCGCTATTACTATATACACTAATATATATGTAGACATCCATCATAAATCTACAAGTATGTCTCTCATACATTACTATGTCTTTGAACTTTGGCTAAAACCGATAACCAGAGCTCTGATACCAGTTGTGACGACTTCCCATAACTCACACACTTAACAAGGGAAACAATGCGTTGAAAGGCGTGCCAGGCAGCTATGGACGATCATCGAGGTAGGTAAACACAAGCAGAACCTTTTGTTTAACTCATAGCGCAAGGATAAAGTATAATAGAACATATATAATAGGAAATAATAGTGAAGCATGATTGAGCGGAATCTTAAATTTTTCCATATCACCATGAAAATATCCATACAACCATGGATAACACTATAAGAGTCTGTACAATAAGTCTCACTACAAACACTCAGAGAATACATCAAACAGCGGAAACAACAAATACTAGATAGTAGAAAATTATACGCTAGCCTCCATCTCATCATCGCACAACAGCATCGTCCTCACCAAGATCAACAACTTGTTACCTTCTAATCAGCCTACCCATCCAACACATGGATGAACAACCCAAGGTAATAAGAGGAAACATAATACCTTGAGTCAGACAACACTCTTAGTGAGCAATAAAACAACTATCTAACATCGTCAATTAAGTATGTGAGAATAGGCAGGTTAATCAACTAATCTACCAACATCAACCGAGAAGAACCTAAACATGTCGTCCCCACATACAACACTAGTGATAACCTTAACAATAGCCAGAGAAAAACATAGAAGACATAGCATAGCAATTGGTTATCAAGTGTAGACCATACTAATCGATATTAACATCCACCAAGCACAAGCCCCAAAGGCTTAACCCAACATCAGACAAGCACCCAAGAGATGTCTCCTTCGATGTCGAACAATCCACACAAGATGGTACAAGGAAAGCAATTAAACATACATGACTCTAGCTATCACTGCCTATCCTGCTTCAAAATCATCATTAATCGTATGACTGGCCAACCTTGTCATACATCAAGGGCTAATGGTAACCCCGGTTCTAGCAAATACCCCATATGCCTTTCAACAAACATAACTAGGCCTTTCAATAATACCCAGGGTACTCGACCATACAACCAGTCTTTTAGACGTCTCTATTATACCCCTGTTTTAAGTCTGCTAGAACTTATAACAATGATAATCTCTCAACTATCAATATCTCTAGTTGTCCTCTAGGATGGCTATTCACGACTCAAGCAACCTTCTTGAGCAACCATTATCCACGAACTCACAACTTTGAGTCGTCTTCACATTTGTTGCATTTCAATGATCAATGAACACTTCACAACACTTCGAACATTCCAATATGGATTCATGTCGAAGCTACAACTAGCATCAAACCAAAAACAAAATTTTCTTGATCATATGTTTGATGGATCATTGAACGATCCATCACTGCAGGTCCATCATTGTAGGTCCATCTCTGCAGTTCCATCACTACAGGTCCCTTACTGTTGGTCCATCATTGCAGGACCATGCTGCAGGTCCATCGTTGCAGATCCGAATTGCAGGTCCATAACTGCAGGTCCATACTTTCCCATCCACCAAACCTTCTGGTCAAACCTTCCGGTTAAACGTTCCGGTCAAACGTTCCAGTCAAACGTTCTGGTCAAACGTTATGGTCAAACGTTCCAATCAAACGTTCCAGTCAGACTTTCTGATCCATCACCTTCCAGACCATCTAACCTTCTAGTCCATCAAACCTTCTGATCCATCAAATGTTATGATCCATAACCTTTCAGTCCATTAAACCCGCTGATCCATCGAACATTTTGACCCATCAAACCTCCTAGTCCATCAGATCTTCTGATCCATCGAATGTTCTAGTCCATACTTTCTACAGCATTTGTAAAATGCTATTGTGTCCAGAAACCTTCCAATCCATCCAAAATGCCTTTGATCCATCCTAGAACTTCCGATCCATCTCAAACACCACCAATCCAAATTCGATCAACAAATCAACCATTGATTCAAGCAATAATGAACAAACATTAAAACAACGATTCAACAATTGATCAAATGAATAAGTGAATCTAAACATAGAATTAACATAAGTAATTACCGTTTAAAAATTACTAGATTAGATCCTATGGTGATTTGAATTAAAATCATACTTCAATTAGATCTATGCACAAATAACTTGAAACGGTGAACATAAGATCAAATAACTCATATACTTTAGTGAATCCGTGTGAAAGATGCATATCACTCACCAAATCTTTGAATTAATTCGAAATCGCTAAATTCTCAATTCAGACAGCGAAGAATATGCTTCAAACCTCTTGATTTGAAGCGATTTCTCTTCACTTGACGTAGATCTAGCTTCAAACGAGTAGATCTTCGATTCTCTTATGTAGATCTAGATTTTAATGGTTGGGTGTATTTGATTGAGCAAGGAGAATCATGAGCTCAACTAAATGAGAGAATAAAGAAGGTAAACTATTCTCCATATCTCTAACCCCTTATTTATAGCCAACAGCCCTTGACTTAATGGGCATCCCAAATCAGCCCACTAATGGGTTAGTAAACCTGTACAGAAAACATGTAGCACTATAACAGCGATTCTCTGAACCAAATCTTTAATGTGACCACTCTATGGAATTTGCATCATCATTTCCTTTCCAATGAAATCGAGCTCAGCACATGATTCGATCCCAGTCAAAAGTTATGCCCTATACAAAATTAACAGGGGCAAAATGATCATAAATAAAATTGGTAAAAATTATGGACATGTCTCACATCCCCATAAACAACATGTCAAAGTATGAGAATGATCCAACCCTTAGGGAATAAGATAAAATATTTTATGATCCTCCGATACGTAAAATGCGGGCTGTTACATTTTGACAAACTCGTTTGGTGGCACTACTAGCCTTTGCATGATTAGTCGTGGGTTGGTCTTATCGAGTCATTGAAGCATTTTTGTTCGTGACTGATTTTTTTCTTTAATGGGTTGGTATTATCCTTGGAGTCAATTGGCTCCAGATACATGTGGTAATGGTGGACTGTGAGAGGTCTTCGATGACCATTGGGGAAAATGATAGGCAGAGTGTGGTGTTGGGCTATCAATTGGTAGTGAGGTGATGGATAGTTTTCTGTGTTCCCTCAACATTTTGCACGATGAGTTATTGAGTGTGCCTATTGCTAGCGAATATACGGACATCTTCGAGGTGGTTATTGGACTTCCACCACACACAGAGATTGAGTTTCGTATTGATTTAGTGAAAGACATCAAACCTATAGTAATGCCTCTTTGACAGATGTCACCAAGGGGGCAACAAGAGCTCAAGGTGCAAGGGAGTTATCTCTTGAGGAAGGGATTTAAGCGGAAGAGTATCTCTGAGTTAGGAGCACCAGTGTTCTTTACTACAAAGGAAGAAGATTCTCTTCGTTTATGTGTAGACTACCGTGAGATGAACAAGGTAACGAGGAAGAATAAGTATCCACTTCCGCGAATTGATGATTTGTTTGATCGGTTAATGGTGTGCAGATAGTTTCCAAGTTAGACCTTGCGATAGGACTCCATCAGCTACGAGTAGCCAATAAGAGTGTGTCTAAAATGGCATTTTGATGCCATATGATTTTTGTGAGTGGTTGGAATGCCGTTCGGATTGACCAACCCACCACTTATTTTATGGATCTCAAAATCGTATTTTTAGGGATCAATTAAATAAGTTTATACTTATTTTTTTGATGATATTTTGGTCTACTCTCAGGTTGTGGAAGAACACGAGGAACACTTGAGGAGTGTAGTGGAGGCGTTGAGGAAACACTGGCTGGAAGCTAAATTTTCTAAATGTCACTTCTGAAGGAAATTAATGGGGTTCTTGGGCCATGTTGTTTTAGAAATGGTGTTGTCGTAGACCTTTCAAATATAGAAATAGGACATGATTGGATTACACCTAATAATGCAAACTATGTGAGGAGCTTCTTGGATTAGCTGCGTATTACTGAATGTTTATCCAAGATTTGTCCAAGATATATAGCAGCACCGTTGACTCAATTAACTAAAAGGAATCAAGATTTCTTCTAGGATGCAAGATGTGAGCACATGTTTGTGAGTCTAAAGGAAATGTTGATGTATGCTCTAATATTCGTTATCCCGAAGGGAAATGAACATATGATGGTATACATAAATGCTTGTGGTACCAGGTTAGGTGCGATGTTGATGCATGGGGTAAGGTTGTCTCTTATGCGAATCGACAACTAAAACCTCACGAAAAGAGGTGCCCCGCTCATGATTTAGAGTTGGTAGTGATAGTGGTCGTGTTGAAGATGTGGAGACATTATCTATTGGGAGAGAGATTCAAAGTGTTCACTGACCATAAGTCATTGAAGCATCTATTCTCTCAAAAGGATTTAAACCTCCGTCGGCACTGGTGGTTGGAGTTTCTTAACTTTATATGATTTTAACATCGCATACAACTCGGGAAAGGGTAATGCAGTTGCTGATGCATTAAGTAGGATACATGCCAGTTTGGGGGCTATACTTATAGAATGGAAGCAGCTAGAGTATACTGCTGGTTATGACATCGGGTCCAGATATGAGTTGGAACCAGAATTGTTAGCAAGATTAACGATCATACCTACTTTGATCGAACAGATTTGTTCTGACCAGAAGAGTGGTCCTACATTGTTGGAGATCATTACCAAAGTAGAGACCGGTATTGATATTCAGAATATAAGAGTGTATGGACTCGACCGAAATGGTTTTCTTTGAAAGTATGGACGATTGGTTATACCCAATGTCGATGGTTGAGGGATGAAATACTTTGAGAGTGTCATCAATCAAAGTTGACTATAATTCTGGTTCAATAAGATGTACTGTGACAGGAAACAAACCTACTATTAGGAAGGTATGAACTAGGATGTTGAGACATTTCTCTAAGTTAAAAATTGCTAGTTAGTTAAGGCCGAACAAAAGAAGCCTAGCGGTTCGCTACAACCAATTGAAGTTCTCGAGTGGAAAGGAGACCAAGTCTCAATGGATTTCATTGATGAGTTGTCAAGGTCCATGGCTGGTGTAACAGCCCGCATTTTACATATCAGAAGATCGTAAAATATTTTTATTTTATTCCTTAAGGGTTGGATCATTCTCATATTTTGATAGGTTGCTTATGGGGATGTGAGACATGTCCATAATTTTTACCGATTTTGTTTGTGACCATTTTTCCCCTATTAGTCTTGTACAGGGCATAACTTTTGACTCAAGTCGAGTCAGAGGGTGAGACCTGTGCCATTGGAAATGAGTTAATGGTTGTCTTTCCGTAGAGCGGTTACATTAAAGATTTGGCTTAGCAGTTTGGGAGAAATCGTTGTTTTAAGGTTTTTCAGTTGGTTGTCCAGATTTGGTAAGCCATAATGGGCTGAATTGGAGAGGCCCATTAGTGGGCTGATGGGAGGGTATAAATAGGGGGCGAGGGATATAGGTAATGGTTTAGTTTTTCATTTCCTTATTGGGTGGTCTTGTGCTCCTTCTTCCACTAACACCTTTCCACCATTAAAAATCCAAATCCAAGGAGAGAAATCATAGATCTACACCATTGGAGGCTAGATCTATAAAAGTTAGAGTTCATCAGATCAAAGAGATTGGCGCGAGGTGCTTGCTGTCCGGATTCCCATTTCATTGATTTTAGCTTGTTTTGGCAAATCGGTGAGTGATTTACATCTCTCACATGAATGCAATGAAGTATATGAGTGTTTGTGCATGTTTCTCATTAAATTTAAGTGCTTTACCATTGATTTACACCATTATATGTCTATTTTCATATGCATCACCCTATGATCTAATTTAGCAAGTTTTACCCGCTAATTTCATGTCATTTCACATGTTTATGTTAGTTAGATCTCTCATTTTGATCATATGTTCAATTAAACGGTTTTAGATGATATTTACATCATTTTTGTGGTAATCGTCATATTCATGTTGTTAGCAATGTTACATGTTTATGATTGTGTTTGATGACTTTGGTTGAGTCGGTTTCGCCGGATTCGTCGTTTGACGAAGTTTTGGTTGAAATTGGAGTAGAATTGGAGATGTGCAGGAAGTGGATCGGGTCGGTCTCAAATCCTGTCGTGGAGAACAAGTTAGAACGGGTCGGACAGTGGAGCTGATCGGGTAAGGCAATGTCTGGTCGGGTCGGTCCATTCAAGATGAGTCAGGTCGATTCAGAAGTTGAGGTGATGAAGGGGTGACCGGATCGGGTCAGTCATGTTGGTGATCAGATCAGGTCGGTCATGTTGAGGTAGCCGGATTGGGTCGGTCATGTTCCAGAAGGGGGTAATCGGATTGGGTCGGTCGAATTTGAAGTCAGGACGGGACTGGGTCGGGTAGGCCTAGTCTGGGTTGGGTCGGTCTGAAGGGGCTAATCGGTCTTGTTTTTAGCAGCACTTTTAAAACGCTATGGTTGATAGTGATGATGCTATGGTTTGTTTCCAATAGGGTCATAGAAGTACGTTTTTCGGGTATGACTTGGATTTGAAGAAAAGAACTTGAAAAAAAAAATCGGGGGCAACCCCTCGAACCCTAACCGCAGCGCAGTGATGTAACCGGCTCGGTGATGGTGTAACTTCGAAAAGAATTCAAGTGGGAATATTCGAAGTGTTGGAAGGTGTACGTTGATCGGTATAGAACATCGAATGAGGTGACAACTCAAAGGTCGTGAGTTGGTGGATAATGGTTGCTCGAGAAGGTTTCTTAAGCTATGAAAAGTCGTCTAGTTGGATGACTAGAGATGAGAAAGCCGAGAGATTGTCGTTGTCATAAGTTCTAGTAGGCTCAAAGCAAAAGTACGATAGGGGCACCCAAAAGACCGATTGTTGGTCGAGTACCTTGGGTATCGTTGAAAGGCCTTGTTGTCAAGCTTGGACATACATACGTATCGTTGAAAGGCATATGGAGTTTATGCTAGAGCCGAGGTTACCATTAGCCCTTGACACATGGCAAGGTTGGTCGTCATACGATTAACGATGATTTCAAAGCTGGATTGGCGGTGATAGCCAGAGTTTGTCATGATTGATTAGTTGCTTTGTTTGAACCATCTCATGTAGATCGTCCAACGTCGAAGGAGATGTTCCTTGGGTGCTTGTCTGATATTGGTTTAGGCTTTTGGGCTTATGCTTGAGGGGTGTTGAGTTTGATTAGGATGGTTTACATGAGATCTATAATTTGGATGTCGTGAGTGCTTGGCCATGATTGAATGGGTTTTCTGGTTTCCATGGTTGTATGATTGAATTGTTAAAGTAAAGTCTATCACTGTCCGATGTGGGGAAGATAAGATTGAGTTCTTCTCTGGTGGTGTGGGTAGATTAGTATGTTTATCTATCCATTCTCATATACTTTACTGTTGAAGTTTGTTAGCTGTTTTATTGCTCACTAAGATTGTTGTCTGACTCAAGTTTTATGTTTCCCTCTTATTACCTTGGGCTGTTCATCCGATTGTTGGATGGGCAGAGTAAGTAGTAGGTGACAGCTGATGCCTTAGTGGGAACGGTGACACTGATCAATGGCGAGCAGGAGGCTGGCGTACTATCTTTACTACTATCTAATAATTGGATTTTCGGTGTTTGCTATTTCTCTGAGTACTGTAGTGAGGCAAATTATGCAGACACTATTGTTGTTATCCGCGTGTATGGGGAATACTTTCTAGTTGTTATGAAAGTTTAGTGTTTTCTACTTCACTATCACTACTTGTTGTATAATTTCTATTATATTTTATCCTTACGCTGTGAGTTTACGACAGGTTTCGCTTATATACCATAACTTGGTGATCGTCCATAGCTGCCTGACACACCCTTCAGCACATTATTTCTCTTGTATAGTGCGGGGGCTATGGGCGGTCGTCACAGCTGGGTATGACAATATTTGGGTCATTGCGATCGATTAACCAAGAGCGCTAGGTTTTTACCCATCAAGTAAAATAAAACGGCAGCCAAGCTAGCAGATTTATATGTGAAATGGGTTATGTGTTTCCATTGAGTACCAAAAGGCATAGTGAGTGACCGAGATCCATTATTTACTAGTGGATTCAGGAAGAGCTTACAATAAGCTTTGGATCTAAATTACATGTTACTGTCGCCTACCATCCTCAAACTGATGGTCAGACTGAAAGGGTGAATCACATATTGGAGGATCTCTTGAGTGCTTATATCCTAGATTTTGGAGGTTCGCGGGATGACCATCTTCATTTGGTTGAGTTTTCATATAATAATAGCTATCGGTCAAGCATTGGCATGACTACGCAACGAAGATTTATATAGGAGCTCGAGCAAGGGTCCTTGATGTTGGTTGGAGGCATGTGAGAAACTGATACTTGATCTGGATATGGTTAGAGAAACTTCAAAGAAGATTGAAATTACTCTACAATGGATGATGTTTGCTCAGGATAGGCAAAAGAGTTATGCCAATAAAAGACAGAGAGACTTGGAATTCTCCATTAGTGATTTGTTATTTGCTAAGATTTCTTCTTTGATAAATGCAATTAGGTTTAGTAGTAAGGGAAAGTGTGACACTCCACGTCCGTTAATGTCACTCATAAGAGAAAACATTAAGTTTCGTGAAGCGTAATAGATAAACAGTATAGAAAATTTACAAGACAAATATAAAATAAGCAGCGAAAAATTTCAACTTTATTATTAAAAGTAAAACGTAGTCTCAACAGGTTACAACAAAACCAGTTACATCAAATATGACTCATAAAAACATCTCATAAAACAAACAACGGAGTACATAAAATCAGATCTCTTGCCATAAGCCATAATAGAATAGAGAGAAAGTAGCAAACGATATATTTCAAGAAATCCAAGTCCAAGCTATATGAGAAAGTCCTAGTCATTGTTGAGTGCTTCCACTCTGAGAAACTAGGGGGAGGGAAAGAAGAAAGAAACGAAAGAAAAAGGTCAGACATAAAGTATGGCGAGTTCCAGTGATTTTCAAATATGTATAAAATAGGAATGCCGAGACAGTTAAACAAGACTGGATGGAAAGGTACACCGTCATGTAAGGTAAACTAAACTTAAACAGAACAACAGGATAAACAGGAATAAACTAAGATCGAGTAATGCTTCACATTTATATCCTAAATATGTATGTCTGCAACAATACTAGTATAACAGGTTTAACAGGATTAGGTATTTAACCTAATTACATAGCAGTAGGATTAACAGCAGAATTAAACAACAGAATTAGGTGTACCCTAAATACATAACCATATTAGGTGTTAACCTAATTACACAATAGTAAAATTAGGTGTACCCTAATTACTACCCATGTGATTAGCTCCCTATGACGTAAATACCATGTGTCAGCCCTGGCAGTAGGGTGTATCACTCCCTAACCCAGCAACTATATGACACAGACCTATTCACTGGTGTTACAACGTCTTGTCTTCTCTAATCGAATCCATGCACGCTCATGACTCCGTTGGAACGCTCTCATACCCACCTTCCCTATGTGAACCTCTTACTATCCAGTTCAGTAAAGCGTGCCCTGGCACCTACCTATTGGGAGGCCTCGTCTAACAAAATATCAACAGGGATACTGACTGATATGTGTACAGCAGATTGACACAAGACAAAACCTTTAAGCTTGTTCCCCCGAAACTAGGATTTAGGAGTCCCAAAAATCCGATACAACAACAGAACGAGGGGCCTCCTAGCTTATTAATACTCATGTTTAACCTAGCAGGTTTAGGTTAAGCATGGTTGTAATATTACATGTCCTTATGTGTGTACAAACCTTCCCCAAAATACCTGTCTAGATGTATACAATTTCTACGGCATGTCAGTTTATTAACCTACATTTGGTACTTACAATATTCTAACATGTCATTTAATGTCTGTTTAAGTCAAATCTGACATGTCAATATATGCATATTGTTCATCAACTATGTTCCCAATTTACAACATGTGAAGGTTTATGCATATTATCCATTTACAAAAAGTATATACACATTATCCCTTTTAATCAGTTTACAACAAGTCTAAACATGTGTATACTATCCCTTTTCCCAAAATATGATTAATCAGCCCCAATTTAATAGCATGCATAAATTCTTCTTTTTATATCATTCCTTATTTCCCCAATTTTACGCACACTCTAATTGGGTATAGCCTAGGCTTCCAAATGCCTAGGCTTAGCGTGAAATCAAAAGGGAAAACAGAGGAAGAAGAATAGAATCAATCATATAGGCAGATGGGCAAGATTAGAAATAAATATAAACATGGAAAAGGAAGATAGATACATATAGCTTGTTAATTATCCAACATCAAAGGCATATGTTTAACTTATCATAACGGCATAGTTGATTAACAGTGATAAACATGTATAACATTTATCTTACAAACACTGTAAATCCTAACCCTATTTTATTTAACTGTCATGTTATAGTCTAGGAATTTAAATCTGAAAATGATATGGAACTCACAGTGGGTCTTGGTGAAGAAGAGATAAAATCTCTTATATATATAATAATATGTCGTTGAAAAGTCCAATTCAAGTTGTATGTATGCAAGTCCTGAATGTTATCACTGTAGATATAAGTCTCAATAGTGTTCCCCCATTGTATTTTTATACTTTAAGAATAATTTCATAGTGGCAGAAGATATGAAGAAATGGTGTGTATTAGAATGGGAGAGGCTATCTATTTATAGATTCACATAGTCAACCTATTCTAAGGTTTTAATCTTAATTGTACACGCAGTGCTGAGTTAGCAACGAATATAGCCCGAAAAACAGCCCAGATTCACAGAACGAACCTACCCAGATCGGTAGTGTTTCGACCCACCAACCCGTGGGGTCGACCCGACCGACCTTGGATCGACCCATGGGTCAACCTAGGGAGTATGTGGGTCGTCCCACAATGGTCTGGTTTCCCGCTTCTTTTCCCACTCGCCTCGTTTTTAATTTTTGTGAATTATATTTATATAAATGACCCTTGTATGTATACAAAATTCTATTGTGCCCATAATTTCTTCATACGCTTTCTGTTTTATGCCTATCTGAACCAGAATTCCGAGACGAACGCAGCGGTAATGCCGGTTTCAATTAATTCTGAATATGTAATTAAGTTATACCCAATTTATCATCTTAGTGTATGGTAAAGGTGTATTAAATTTTGGGGTGTTACATTCTCCTATACTTAAAGGATTTCGTCCCCGAAATCTCCAAATTAAGAAGAATGCTACTATCTTAACAACCATCTACAACCATTTACTCGTCCATCATCCACAGGCATCCATAGTCCTCAAGAATTTCTAGTGCTTGTATGAACGTATGCAACAATGTTGTGTGTTTATATCCTTACACTAATGCGAAAATCGGACGGGAGACTGATTCAGTTGACCTCCTTAATGCAATATATGTTTGTGCCATGAGTCCAAAATGTGTGCAAATAATCTTAGTATAACATATGAACTCTATATGTGTGCAAAATCATTCATCAAAATGCGACATCCATATGATGATACACCCATTTCCATTCGTAGAAAACTAAAATGCACACATATCCATATGCAATATGCAAGTGATTGAGCCAATCTAGTGCCTAGTGTGTGTATATGCATCTACGAGCAACCACTAGCAAACACTTGCATCCACTTGCAACCATCAATCATAACATGTTTCAAACACATGTTTCCAACCATTGGATACTACCTAAGGATCGAAAGGTTTGAATGGTAGGATAAATAAACTTGAATGGTAGAAACAATGAAAAGTAAAAGCTAGGAAAAAATTTAAGAACGTACTTTCAAAAATAAAGGGATAAGAAGCGCGAATCCTATCTTCGGGTTCCCACATTGCATCTTTGCGATCTTTTCCCCATTGTACATTTACCAATCTGATTTCCTTATTCCATGGCTTCTTGATTTATGTTCCAAGGATATGAGTAGGAACACTTCTCTCTGATGCTTCCTTCTCAACTTCCATGCTTTCAAATATGCTCGGGTCTACTATCTCTGCCATATCATGGAGATATTTCCTTAAGTGGGAAACATGAAACACATCATGTACACCAGCCAGTCTGTCCGGTAGCTTAATCCTATAAGCCATCTAACCTATCCTCCCCGCTATAGGGAACGACCCTACAAATCTCGATGCCAGCTTCCCTACTGAGCTGAAGCAAACTACATTCCTTAGCGGTGATAGTTTAATGAAGACCATATCTCCCACTTTGAATTCCAACTTGGTCCTCCTTTTATCAGCATAAGATTTATGTCTGTCCTGAGTGGCTTTCATTCTTCGGCGGATAAGATCAATCTTCTAGGAGGTGTCTCGAATCATCTCCATTCCAAGTAGAAGTCTATCCATAGATTCCCATCAACAAGTCACTGATCTACGAGGTCGCCCATATAATGCTTCGAAGGGTGCCATTCCTATGCTCGATTGGTAACTATTGTTATAGGCGAATTCCACCAATGGGAGATGCTCCTCCCAAGTCCCTCCAAAATCTAGGATACACAGTCTTAGAAGATCCTCAATAACTTTATTCACCTTCTCAGTCTGTCCATCTGTCTGAGGGTGGTATGATGTGCTCAAACGTAGCTGTGTACCTAACACCTCTTGTAAACTCATCCAAAATTCACTAGTAAAGATGGGGTCGTGGTCTCTTACTATGTTGGAAGTCAACCCATGCAATCGAACTATCTCTCGAATATATACTAACGCTAACCAAGCCGCCGTCCTCGTACTCTTTACATGAATACAATGAGCGCTCTTCGTTAGTCTATCCACTATCACCCATATGCTCCTATTGCCCTTCCTTGATCGGAGAAATCCATCGATGAAATCCATAAAGACGCTCTCCCACTTCCATTGTGGGATGTCTAATGGCTGAAGTAATTTTCCTGGTTTCTTTTGTTCAATTTTATTCGTTGGCATGTCAAGCATTGAGCTACAAATTCCGCCACATCCTTCTTCATGCCAGTTCAAAAGAAAACCCTATTCATGTCTCGATACATTTTGTCTCCGCCAGGATGGATAGTCACCCGAGAATGATGTGCTCCCTCTAGCACTTGAGCAATTCCCCAACCCTAGGGATACATAGCCTTCCATCTTGTCTTAGACACCCATTCTCATCCATGGTATATCTAGCAAGGTGACTAGAAGTCTCTCCTCTACCAAGCCTGTCCATGATTTCTGAAATTTGCAGGTCCTCCCGCTGCATATATCCAAGTCACTCCAATAAAGTGGGTCGCACCTCTAATGATGCTAACAATCCCAATGTAAAATCCATAGACGGCGTTAAATCAAAGGTCGAGATGTACTCCATGCTTTGCCTTTCTACGAATAAAGGACTCAAAGTCATCCTCTGCCTACTCAATTCGTCCGCCACTACATTATCCTTTCCTGGGGTATAAGCTGTATAGAAGTCGTAAGACGCTAGGAACTCCGTCCATCGTTGCTACCTTAGGTTGAGATCCTTCTATGGGAACATGTATTTGAGCGAATTATGATCTCTATATAGCTCAAATTTCTCTCCAATAAGATAGTGCCGCCAAGACTTCAATGCGAACACTATTGCAGCCAACTCTAGATCATGGGTAGGACAGTTCTACTCATGAACCCTCAACTGTCTGCTTTCACAGCATACTACCCTTCCCTCTTGCATCAGAACGACACCAAGCCCTGTGCCATATGCATTTTGTGTAGACTGTGAACATCTTGCCTCCATCTGGAAGAGTCATAACTGGGGCTGTTGTCAAAGCCCTTTTCAATCTCTTAAAGGCATACTCACAATCAATGCTCTATGAAAAAGCCAAGTTCTTTTTCGTCAATCGGGTGAGTGGGGCCAATACCCTTGCAAAGTCCTTGATAAACTTTCTATAGCAGCCCGCCAACCCTAGGAAACTTCTCACCTCTATCGCATTCTTTGGAGCTCTCCAATCTTGAAACGTGACAACTTTAGTAGGGACCACTGCTACCTCGTCCTTGGAGACCACATTCCCTAGGAACCTTACTTCCTTTCTTTAAAAGCGACACTCAAAAAAATTTGCCTTGAAGTGATGAGACTAGAGAGTGCTTAGAACCTCCCTAAAGTGTTGGGCATTCTCCTGCTCATTCTATGAGAAGACCAGAATGTCAGCCACAAAGACCACCACAAACTTGTTCAGAAAATCCCTAAACATTTCATTCATCAAGTCCACAAAATAGGCGGGTGCATTGGTTAGCCCAAAAGGCATAAACAACTATTCAAAGAAACCATAAGGAGTACTGAATGCAGTCTTATCTATGTTGTCCTATGCCACCCTTAACTGATGAAATCCCCTGGCCAAATCCATCTACGAGAAAACTGATGCATCTACTAACTGATCAAACAGGTTGTCAATTCTCGGTAATGGGTGCATATTCTTCTTAGTGAGCCTATAATCCACACATAAACGAAGTGAGCTGTCTGTCTTAGTCGCAAAGACGATTGGAGCTCCCCACTTTGAGATGCTTTGCTTAATAAAACCTTTCTCGAATAGCTTCCCTACTATCTTGTTAAGCTCCCTCCTCTCTCTGGGATCCATGTGGTGCACTGGT
The DNA here is from genome assembly GCA_030737875.1 of Allium sativum. Classification (NCBI taxonomy): domain Eukaryota; kingdom Viridiplantae; phylum Streptophyta; class Magnoliopsida; order Asparagales; family Amaryllidaceae; genus Allium; species Allium sativum. The sequence goes on along the minus strand of CM060921.1, from coordinate 359,039,743 downwards.
AGAGCAACTGGCTTCGCATTGTCTACCAAGTAAATTCGAAAATCTATTTCTTGCCTTGGAGAAAACCCATTAACCTCCTCAAACACATTCGAATATTCTCTGACTATGGGTACAGACTGTAAATCATCAATAAAAGTATCAAGTGATTCTAGAAAACTGAGCATCACGGACCCCCGTGGATCATAGGAAATTTAGAGAGTTCTACCATAATAAGTAAGAAGTATAACTACTCTCTTTTAACAATCAAGAATGGCACCATACGTAGCTAGCCAGTCCATGCCTAAAATCAAACCATAGCCTATAAAGCCTAGCACATATGCGTCGCATTCAAACTCGACGCCAAAGACAGAAATTTTCAAACTCCTACATATCATGGATAAATGAGCCGATGCTCCTATGGGGTTTGAGACTACTACATGATCAAAAATTATACTAGTATTAAGGTGCAGACTATCTACTATAGAACTGGATATAAACGAATGTGAAGCGCCAGAATCAAGTAGGGTTCTAATATGATAGCTAAAAAGGGAAACCAAACCTTTAACCATGACTTTCCAACCTCGATCAGGTCCACTAGACTCTAAAGAATGTACCTGTCTAGAAGTTCCTGACCCTTGTCCTTACTTGCTAGGGCATTGCTTACTGAAGTGTCCCACTTGTTCGCAATTAAAGAAGGCTTTCTTCGTCTTTCTGCTGTCCTTCACAAAATGACCCATAGCTTCGCAACCATAACACTTGATATCTTTCTTGATCTAAGTCTTATCAGGCTTTCCACCTTTCTTTTGATTTTCTTTTCTGGGCCACCATTTATGTTTCTCGCCATTGGACTGTGTCTCTTCAGTCTTACTGTCTTTCATTTCCTCCTTGCCATCTTCGTGCATAAGAGCCATGTCAACCAGCCTTCCAAACGCGCCCCCATAGATATATGAGATAAAGCAAGTCCTTGGAGAGGTTGATTCAACCCTCTTGCAAATCTAAGCACCTTCTTGTAGGGAGCATTCACCAAGTCCAGTCCAAATCTTGCTTGTTGATTGAACTTGTTCTCATAATCCTTACCGGACATGTCCCCTTGTTTCAAAGCCAAGAATCTTTCCATCTGTAATCCCTCTTCTGCCTGAGATACAAATTTCATCTCGAATCTCTGCATGAAATCATCCCAAGTAGCTACTGGTTGTCCTGCTTGCATTACTTCCCACTAGTAAGAAGCTTCATCCTTTAGTTGTCATGTGACCAACGATATCTTCCTTTTGTCATTGATCTCAGAAAGGCCAAACACGTTCTCCTACCATAGCGCATAAGTCTTCACACAATTTACAAAAGTTATCTTCTTGTGGAGGTAGAGCAATAGCGGCTGCAGCTGGGGGTGGTGCATCTACTTGACCTACGGCAGGTGTCGTAGCCATAAGATACCTACAGAACCATGTCGGTAGCACAATTCTCTCGGGAAGGTTAGGTGCCTTAGAAATGCTGAATAGAAAAGAAAAAGGATTCAATAAGAGAACGAGAGAATATTGACTATGGCCTGAGGGGATATGTTTTTCAAAAACAGTTTTTTTTAAAATACTTCTCTTTTGAAAACGGTTTTAATTTTTTTTTCCTCTAATCTTGTAACCTTCAGCTCCGATACCAAATGTGACACCCCACGTCCGTTAATGTCACTCATAAGAGAATGCATTAAGTTTTGTGAGGCATAATAGGTAAACAACACATAAAATTTACAAGATAAATATAAAATAAGCAGCGAAAAATTTCACTTTCACTATTAAAAGTAAAACTCGGTCTAAACAGATTACAACAAAACCAATCACATCAAATTTATCTCATAAAATCATCTCATAAAACAAACATCAAAGTACATAAAATCATATCCCTTGCCATAAGCCATAATAGAATAGAAAGCAAGTAGGAAACAATACATCTCAAGAAATCCAAGTTCAAGCTATAAGAGAAAGTCCTAGTCACCTTGAGTGCTTTCACTCTAAGGACTAAGGCGGGAAGAGAAAGAAAGAAGCGAAAGAAAAAGGGTCAGACATAAAGTCTGGCATGTTCCGTTATTTTCAAATATGCATAAAATAGAAATGCCAAGACAGGTAAATAAGACTGGATGAGAAAGGTATACTATCATATAAGTTAAACTAAACTTAAATAGAACAATAGGAAAAACAAGAATAACATGAATAAACTATGATCGAATAATGCCTCACATTTATATCCTAAACAGGTATGTCTACACCAATACTAGTATAATAGGTTTAACAGGATTAGGTATTTAACCTAATTACATATTAGCAGGATCAACAGCAAAATTAAACAATAGGATTAGGCATACCCTAATTACATAACTATATTAGATGTTAACCTAATTACACAACAGCAGGATTAGGTGTACCATAATTACTACCCATGTGTTCGGCTCCCTATTACGTAAATACCATGTGCCATCCCTAACAGTAGGGTGTACCACTCCCTAACCAAACAACTATATGACACAGGTCAATTTATTTGTGTTACAACGACTTGTCTTCCCTAGTCGGACCCATGCACCTCATAACTCCGCCGAAACGCGCCGATACCCACCTTCCCCATTGAACCTCTTACTATCCAGTTCATAAAGTGAAACACCCCACCTCCATTAAGGTCACTCACAAAGGGAATGCCTTAACTTTGGTGGAGGTTTATAAGTAAAAGTCACAAAAAAACACAAGACAGATATAAACACAAATATTTTAAACAGCGGAAAACAAACAGGCTTTTATTTCATCAATATGTGTTCATACAAAACATTTCCATAATTGTCTCAAAATACTTCCAACATTACAACCTCATTACTGTATTGATTATTAAAGAAGCATAAAACATAAATAAAGTAACAAAAATCCCCATAGTGATATCCAAAGCCATAATCCGAGCAAAAGAGATCCAAACCATACATCTACGGTCTTGAAGCTTGCAAAGAGTCTGACTAAGCTGGGTTGTTTCCTCCCTACGGACCGGGGAGGGGGGAGGGGAATGAAAGAAAAGAAGACGAAAAGAAAATAGAGTCAGACATAAAGCCTGAGTAAATCTAGTGACTCTTCAGTATGTGAATAAGAAAAACAGCATGATAGAAATAAACTGAAAACAGGAAAGTATCATAAGCTAAGGAAGTGCAGTTTAGAATCGAATGTACTATTGCACCCACACTATATCTCTGCACCTACTTGAGCTTATTCTAACTGGCACCCCATGCTGAGGGTGAAGTGATCCCCATTTTCTAAAGATCGGTTCCTACTCGCATAAACATATGTGTCATACGGCCCCCAAGAATTGTAGATACCTATGCTGGTCCCATCCTGGGGTGTATCAAGACCCATGGTGGCGACCCCGACACAATTCTAGAATACATAGGTTATACTACTGGTGCCCTAGTGCCCTGTTTGTTTGCTCCGGAGTGTGTGCACGCCCGCACCCCGTTAGAACCTACACTGTGCACCCACCGCCGTCGTTTTTGACCGCTTACAATCAGCCCAGTAATCGTGCCCCACCCTGCCTAGTTTCCGGGTACCATGATACCTAACTTGGGTTACTGCTGAAACGGGTCCCTCGTTACTAGGGTTTTCTAGTCAAACATGTTAAGTGGTTAAGTGTCTGTATTTACCTAACCTCACCCATCAATTCTGGTTAACATGTTGAATTTGGTTAAGTGTTTTTAGTTGACTTAACCCTACCATCTGTCCTAAGCCTCTTAAAGCACCGACCACTCACATTAGACAGATATTGCTATGGTTACTGGATGTGCCGGTCGGTTCCGGGCAGGTTTACACCGTAGCTCAGTCTAGCCTCGGGTCCTTATTGGGCTCAATGCTTAACCACCCACATTGGATAGGTATTGTTGTGACTACTAGACATCCGGGCGGGTTCGGGCAGGTTTACGTCACAACTCAATCCAACCTCGGGTTAAGCATACCGTGTTTTCTAAATTTACATATTTTATCACTTCTCAATTTTATATGTAAATGTCATGTCCTTTATTCTTGGGTATAACAATTCATACCTCTTAGGTGTCATTGTCGTTGGCATGTGCCAAACATGCCAACATATATTTTTCATATTTTACACCCAACGTTATTACTCCCGTTTGTATGTTCGCAACATTATAACAAATGTTGGGCTCGACACAATTCAGCCCAACTTTATAAACGCGAGAAAAGGGGAAATCAAGAACATGTAATATTTTACAATACATAAAGGTGTGTGGCGCATGAACTTGTAATTTAGCGATTCAACTAACATAAATAATGGGTCATGTGAACTTGCATTCAAATAGGCATATAACTAAATAGGTTTCACATAAAATGGAATATTTAAACTTATACAAACTTGGGTTTAAACATGTTTAACTTGGCATAATGTCAACCACAAAACTAACATGTTGTATATTCACCAAAATATCCAATTTGAACATCTAATCATGTAGCCTATTTCAACATGAACTTTCATAATTTATGTAACCCAAATGGTACTTAATGTAGATCCAATTATACTTGCAAATAAACATAAGAATGTGTTCCTAGATTTTGAGCCACGTAGGCATAAAAGGTCTCAAATCTAGAACATGTTTACATAAGCCTTAATTTAGACTTAGAGAATGTATATAGTCCATGCCATAGACATAAACATAAAGGGATCAAATTCTAGTTTTTGCCACAAACTTGCAAGTGCCATTATTTTCATATACAATTGTCCAATAGGCTTGCATCAATCAATTTAGGCCACAAATATCAATACACAAGTCATGACAGAATCATTACAATACACAAAATTTATATCATTATTATACAATAACACAATTCTATTTTCATTTACATCGAATCACGTCACAACTTTATTCATATTCTGAAAGATCACTATACTTACAACGAATGCAGAATCTTGAATTCTGGATTCTGAGTTCTGAAATTGAGATGCGTTCCGTTAAGTTGATTAATTTGATTAAGCTTTAGTTCTCTTCTTAATTTGATTCGTCCCTAAGCTCCTTTCTCTTGACGGCTACGCTCAATTCCTTCCCGGCAGCATGACGACTCCAATCTTATTTTTTTGTGTGAATTTTAGTTGAGACTTAGGGTATATATATAGATTTTTAGATTGTTTTGAGCCGTCAGATGAAGACAGGGGGAATCTAGACCATACAAAGTTCAAAGAGCCAATCAAGAGGTGACATGTCAGCCCCAATGACACACCGAGCCACATAAATTCGAGCCAGAGCCAGACCCAGCCAGGCAGGTCGACTGGCAGGTCGACACCCAGGTCGGCACTATGGACGACCTGAGGTGACCAGGTCGACACCATGGTCGACCCTATGGTCGACCTGGTCCCTGGGCGGGAATTTTCCCGCCCAGCCCAGTTTGAGCTTATTTTTTGAATTTTGAACTTGAAACCGAGCTGTTTGAATTTTAAATTTTATTCTGAAACTTCCGAAGGTCATAACTCCTTCATACGGAGTCCGATTCACGCAAACTCGGAACTCTATCTCAAGCAGAATTCCGAGACGAACGCAATGGAATAACCCGTTTCCCTTAATTCTTTCATTTAGAATTAATTACACTTTAATTTGTGAAGATTAGTGTTATAGAATTCACGAGGTGTTACATTCTCCCCCTCTTAAAAGGATTTCGTCCCCGAAATCTTCAAGTTAGGAAGAATGTATATCCTACCATCCAACCGTCCATCTACTCAACCAAAAAACATAGACATCCACTGTCCTTAAAAGACTTCTAATGCTTCATGATCATATGCATAGTGTGTGTACATGTCCTTATCTAATGCAGAAATCAGGCGGTCTACTAATTCAGTTGACCTCCTTAATGCGAATCATGTAAGTGTCATGAATCCATTATGTATGCAAATTTGTCCTTACTCATAATTCTACATGAATGCGCAACCATCAATACAAATGCGACATCCATATGACAACATATCAAGTTTCAACCACATACAAATATGAATACATATATGCATATGCAGTATGAAGTGACTAAGCCGATCAAAAACCTAGGGTGTGTGTGTGTATGCATCCACGAGCAACCACTAGCAATCACTAGCAACCATTTGCATCCATCATCCATAACATGTTTTCAAATACATGTTTGCATCCATTTGTTTTCTACCTAAGGAGTTAGGAAAAGGACCGAGGAGATATACCTAAAAAGATAGATAAAGCATAACTTAAGGAAAAAGAGAGATCAAAGATGTACCCTCAAAAAGAAAAGGGTTGGCCGCGCGTATTCTATCCTCAGTTTCCCAAGTCGCGTCTTCCTCGGCGTCGCTCCACTGAACCTTAACGAGCTTCACTTCGTGGTTGCGTAGCTTTTTGATTTTAGTTCCTACGATTCGAGTTGGAACTCTCCTCATAGTTGCTTCGCGTTCCACTTGCTTGGCTCCGCCACTTCTGCTGATTCATGTAGACAGTTTCGTAGATGAGAAACGTGAAAGACGTTGTGAATTCCAGCCAATCTTTCAGGCAGATCTACTCTACAAGCCATTTTCCCAATCTTCTCGATGATAGGGAACGATCCTACAAATCTTGGTGCTAGCTTTCCTGCGGATCCAAAGCGAACGACGTTCCCTAAAGGGGATACCTTAAGGAAAACCCTGTCCCCAACCTCAAACTCAAGGTCGGTCCTTCTTTTGTCGGCGTAGGATTTCTGTCTGTCTTGGGCAGTCTTCATTCTCCTTCGTATCAAGTCCACTTTTTCTGAAGTCTCTCTAATCATGTCTGGCCCAAGTATAATCTTGTCAGTGGACTCCCACCAACAAGTTGGTGATCGACAAGGTCTTCCATACAAAGCTTCGAAGGGCGCCATACCGATGGTGGCTTGGTAACTGTTGTTATAGGCGAATTCCACTAAAGGAAGGTGATCCTCCCAAGTTCCTCCGAAGTCAAGAACGCGCAGTCTTAGAAGATCTTCTAGTACTCTACTCACCCTTTCTGTCTGACCATCAGTTTGGGGGTGATAGGCCGTGCTCAAACATAACTGTGTGCCGATAGCTTCTTGCAGACTCCGCCAAAATTCGCTCATGAAGATGGGGTCTCTGTCACTCACTATGCTGGAGGGTATTCCATGGAGTTGAACTATTTCCTTGAGATAAAGAGAAGCTAGTGACGAAGCAGTTCTTCTACTCTTGATAGGTATGAAGTGGGCGCTTTTAGTAAGCCTGTCCACTATTACCCAAATGCTAGTATTGTCTCTTCTTGACCTAGGCAACCCGTCAATGAAGTCCATTGAAATGCTATCCCACTTCCATTGCGGGACTTCTAGAGGATGAAGCAGTCCTCCAGGTTTCTTTTGTTCCACCTTGACCTGTTGGCATGTCACGCATTTAGAAACGAAATCTTCCGCGTCCTTCTTCATGCCGCTCCAAAAGAAAGCTCTCTTTACGTCCTTGTACATCCAATCTCCACCTGGGTGTATTGTCATCTTGGAATGATGTGCCTCCTCGAGAACCTTCTTCACTAAATCCCTAGCTTGTGGGACATATAGTCTTCCATCTCGCCTTAGCCAACCCTTATCATCGATGGAATATCTATTGAGGTGACTGGAAGTTTCACCCCTAATTAGTTTATCAATCACATCCACAAGTTGTGGGTCTTCTCGTTGTGCGGCCCCTATCGAGTCTAAAAGAGTGGGACGTACTTCTAGGGATGCCAATAAACCAGGTACAAAATCCGAGGAGGGCCTAAAGTCAAAACCGGTTATATACTCCAAGCTTTGCCTTTCTACAAAGAGAGGGCTTAAGGTCAGTTTCTTTCGGCTCAACGCATCTGCTACTACGTTTCCTTTGCCGGGAGTATAGGAAATTTCAAAATCATACGAGGCAAGAAACTCCATCCACATTTGCTGCCTCAAGTTAAGATCCTTCTGTAAGAAGAGATATCTCAATGATTTATGGTCAGTGTATAATTCGAACTTCTCACCTAGGAGATAATGGCGCCAAGACTTAAGCGCAAAGACGATGGCGGCCAACTCAAGATCGTGGGTTGGGTAGTTCTTTTCATGCACTTTCAATTGCCTTCCACCATAAGCCACTACCCTCCCTTCTTGCATCAAAACAACGCCTAGCCCCGTCCCGCATGCATCTGTGTATACTGTGAACATCTTGCTTCCATCTGGCAGAGTCAGAACTGGGGCTGTTGTAAGAGCCCTTTTCAAGCGTTGGAAAGCAAACTCGCAATCCAAGTCCCAAGCGAACGCTAGATTCTTCTTTGTTAGCCTTGTCAGTGGAGCTGAGATTTTTGCAAAATTCCTAATGAACTTACGGTAGAAACCCGCCAGCTCTAGAAAACTTCTGACTTCAGTTGCGTTCTTTGGTGCCTTCCAATCTTGCACCGCAACTACTTTCGCGAGGTCCACGACCAACCCTTCTTTGGGCACCACATGCCCAAGAAACCTTACTTCTTCTCTCCAAAAGTGGCATTTGGAAATTTTTGCCTTCAGCTGATGTGCTCGGAGAGTATCCATGATTTCTTTCAGATGTTGATCATGCTCTTCTTCATTCTTTAAGAAGATCAAAATATCGTCTATGAAGACAACCACAAATTTGTTGAGGAATTCTCTGAACACTCTGCTCATTAGGTCTACGAAATAAGCGGGTGTGTTTGTCAAGCCGAAAGGCATGACAAGCCACTCGAAGAAACCGTCTGGGGTTCTGAACGCCGTTTTATCAATGCTGTCTTCAGCTACTCTTAGCTGATGGAACCCAGTTGCCAGATCAAGTTGGGAGAAGACCGACGCGCCTACAAGATGATCAAACAAATCGTCGATTTGGGGAAGAGGGTGCCTATTTTTCTTGGTCAATTTGTTTAACTCCCTATAGTCGACACAAAGGCGAAGCGAACCGTCCGCTTTGGTTGCGAACACCACTAGAGCACCCCATTCCGAAATGCTCCGTCTAATGAACCCTTTTCGAAAAGTTCTTTAACCTGCTTACTGAGCTCCTTTCTCTCCTTTGGAGCCATGTGTCTAACAGATAAAGCTACAGGCTTTGCATTATCCACAAGATATATGCGTAAGTCTATTTTCTGCCTCGGAGGTAAGCCGTTCACCTCCTCAAAGACATCCGGATATTCCTGGACTACTCTAATTGACTGCAAATTCTCATCAGAAGCATCAAGCGACTCTAGATAACTAAGCATAACAGCATTCAAGGGATTACAAGAAATTTCTAGAGTGTTACCAAGCCGAGTCAAGAGTCTAACTACTCTTTTCTCACAATCAAGAATGGCACCATTACTGGATAACCAGTCCATGCCTAAGATCAAACCATATCCCGAGAAGCTCAAAACAAAGGCATTACAACTAAACTCAACGCTGAGAATAGAGATTTTCAAACCCAAACAAACCATTGACAAGTAAGCAGAGCCCCCAATTGGATTTGAAACTACTAAGGGATCCTCTACCATACTAGTGTCTAGATGCAGAGATTCTACTAAGGCAGATGAAATAAAGGAGTGTGATGCGCCAGAGTCAAAAAGTGTGCGAACTGGATGATCATAAAGATAGACTACACTTTCTACAGAAATATTACTACCTCGTTCCTGTAGAGGTGCCAGCAGTGCATGAACTTGACTCCCTAAAGTGGATCCAGCCTTCTGTCCCTGCCCTCGCTTCTTTGGGCAGTCCTTAGCCAAGTGTCCAGTTTCGCCACAACTGAAGCAACCACCATTCATCTTTGCCTTCTTCTTTCTACAATCCTTGACTATATGCCCAACAATGCCACAGAAATAACATTTCCTTTTCTCACGTGTCTTGTTATTATTGTTGTGGTCCTTTCCTCCTTGACCATTATCCGTCTTCTTGTTCTGCGATTCTTCCGCTTGCTGTTTCACGTAGAGGAGGAGGAGTAAAAGCATCTGCAGTTGGGGAGTAAGGACCTCAGACATGCTGAAACAGAAAGGAAAGATTCAAAATGAAGGATAGAGAGAGACAGTGCACATGGCTTTGGGGGATTATGCCTTTTTTTTAAAATATAACATTTTTTTCTTGAAAAATGCTTCTTTAAACTTCCTTTTGAAAACAATTTCAAAAAAAAAAATTATCTTATCTGGTAAACCTATGCTCTAATACCAAGTGAAACGCCCCACCTCCATTAAGGTCATTCACAAAGGGAATGCCTTAACTTTGGTGGAGGTTTATAAGTAAAAGTCACAGATAAACACAAGACAGATATAAACACAAATATTTTAAACAGCGGAAAACAAACAGGCTTTTATTTCATCAATACGTGTTCATACAAAACATTTCCATAATTATCTCAAAATACTTCCAACATTACAACCTCATTACTGTCTTGATTATTAAAGAAGCATAAAACATAAATAAAATAACAAAAATCCCCATAGTGATATCCAAAGCCATAATCCGAGCAAAAGAGATCCAAACCATACATCTACGGTCTTGAAGCTTGCAAAGAGTCTGACTAAGCTGGGTTGTTTCCTCCCTGTGGACCTTGGGGGGGGGGGACGAAAGAAAAGAAGACGAAAATAAAATAGAGTCAGACATAAAGCCTGAGTAAATCTAGTGACTCTTCAGTATGTGAATAAGAAAAGGGCATGATAGATATAAACTGAAAACAGGAAAGTATCACAAGCTAAGGAAGTGTAGTTTAGAATCGAATGTACTATCGCACCCACACTATATCTCTGCACCTACTTGAGCTTATTCTAACTGGCACCCCGTGCTGAGGGTGAAGTGATCCCCATTTTCTAAAGATCGGCTCCTACTCGCATAAATATATGTGTCATACGGCCCCTAAGAATTGTAGATACCTATGCTGGTCCCACCCTGGGGTGTATCAAGACCCATGGTGGCGGCCCCGACACAATTCTAAAATACATAGGTTATACTACTGGTGCCCCAGTTCCTTGTTTGTCTGCTCCGGAGTGTGTGCACGCCCGCACCCCGTTAGAACCTACACTATGCACCCACTGCAGTCTTTTTGACCGCTTACAATCAGCCCAGTAATCGTGCCCCACCATACCTAGTTTCAGGGTACCATGATACCTAACTTGGGTTACCGCTGAAACGGGTCCCTCGTTACTAGGGTTTTCTAGTCAAACATGTTAAGTGGTTAAGTGTCTGTATTTACCTAACCTCACCCATCAATTCTTGTTAACATGTTGAATTTGGTTAAGTGTTTTTAGTTGACTTAACCCTACCATCTGTCCTTAGCCTCTTAAAGCACCGACCACTCACATTAGACAGATATTGCTATGGTTACTGGATGTGCCGGTCGGTTCCGGGCAGGTTTACACCGTAGCTCAGTCTAACCTCGGGTCCTTATTGGGCTCAATGCTTAACCACACACATTGGATAGGTATTGTTGTGACTACTGGACAGCCGGGCGGGTCCGGGCAGGTTTACGTCACAACTCAATCCAACCTCGGGTTAAGCATACCGTGTTTTCTAAATTTACATATTTGATCACTTCTCAATTTTATATGTAAATGTCATGTCCTTTATTTTTGGGTATAACAATTCATACCGCTTAAATGTCATTGTCGTTGGCATGTGCCAAACATGCCAACATATATTTTTCATGTTTTACACCCAATGTTATTACCCCCGTTTGTACGTTCGGAACATTATAACAAATGTTGGGCTCGACACAATTCAGCCCAACTTTACAAACGCGAGAAAAGGGGAAATCAAGAACATGTAATATTTTACAATACATAAAGGTGTGTGGCACATGAACTTGTAATTTAGCGATTCAACTAACATAAATAATGGGTCATGTGAACTTGCATTCAAATAGGCATATAACTAAATAGGTGTCACATAAAATGACATATTTAGACTTATACAAACTTGGGTTTAAACATGTTTAACTTGGCATAATGTCAACCACAAAACTAACATGTTGTATATTCACCAAAATATCCAATTTGAACATCTAATCATATAGCCTATTTCAACATGAACTTGCATAGTTTATGTAACCCAAACGGTACTTAACATAGATCCAATTATACTTGCAAATAAACATAAGAATGTTTTCCTAGATTTTGAGTCATGTAGGCATAAAAGGTCTCAAATCTAGAACATGTTTACATAAGCCTTAATTTAGACTTAGAGAATGTATATAGTCCATGCCATAGACATAAACATAAAGGGATCAAATTCTAGTTTTTGCCACAAACTTGCAAGTGCCATTATTTTCATATACAATTGTCCAATAGGCTTGCATCAATCAATTTAGGCCACAAATATCAATACACAAGTCATGACAGAATCATTACAATACACAGAATTTATATCATTATTATACAATAACACAATTCTATTTTCATTTACATCGAATCACGTCACAGTTTTATTCATATTCTGAAAGATCACTATACTTACAACGAATGCAGAATCTTGAATTCTGGATTCAGAGTTCTGAAATTGAGATGCGTTCTATTGCGTTGATTAATTTGATTAAGCTTTAGTTCTCTTCTTAATTTGATTCGTCCCTAAGCTCCTTTCCCTTGACGGCTACGCTCAATTCCTTCCCGGCAGCATGACGACTCCAATCTTATTTTTTTGTGTGAATTTTAGTTGAGACTTAGGGTGTATATATAGATTTTTAGATTGTTTTGAGACGTCAGATGAAGACATGAGGATTCTAGACCATACAAAGTCCAAAGTGCCAATCAAGAGGTGACATGTCAGCCCCAATGACACACCGAGCCATAGAAATTCGAGCCAGAGCCAGACCTAGCCAGCCAGGTCGACCGGGTAGGTCGACACTATGGTCGACCTGGGGTGACCAGGTCGACACCATGGTCGACCCTATGGTCGACCTGGTCCCTGGGTGGGAATTTTCCCGTCCAGCCCAGTTTGAGCTTATTTTTCGAATTTTGAACTTGAAGCCGAGCTGTTTGAATTTTAAATTTTATTCTGAAACTTCTGAAGGTCATAACTCCTTCATACGAAGTCCAATTCACGCAAACTCGGACTCTATCTCAAGCAGTATTCCGAGACGAATGCAATGGTGTAACCCGTTTCCCTTAATTCTTTCATTTAGAATTAATTACACTTTAATTTGTGAAGCTTAGTGTTATAGAATTCACGGGGTGTTACACAAAGCATACCCTGTCCCTTACCTAGTGCGAGGCCCCGTCTAACAAAATACAAACAGGAATACTGATTGATACGGGTTCCAAACAGCAGATTGACACAAGCCAAACTCCTAAGGTTGTGCCCTCAAAACTAGGATTTTAGAGTCTCCCAAACCTAATACAACAACAGAACAAGGGACCTCTTAGCTTATTAATATTTATGTTTAACCTAGCAGGTTTTTGTTTACTAATAAGTGTGGTTGTAATATTACATATCCTTATGTGTGTACAGCCCTTCCCCAAAACACCTTCCCAGATGTAATTTCTACACCGTGTCTGTTTATCAACCTACATCTGGTACTTACGATATTCTAACATATCATTTACTTAGTGTTTGTATTAAGTCAAATCTAACATGTCCAATATATGTATACTATTCATCAACTATGTTCTCAATTTACAACATGTACATGTTTATGCACATTATCCATTCATAGCAATTATATACACATTATCCATTTTTATCAGTTTACAGCAAGTCTAAACATGTGTATATTATCCCTTTTCCCAAATTATAATTAATCAGTCCCAATTTAATAACATGCCTAAATTCCTCTTTTTATATCATTTCTTATTGCCCTAATTATACGCACACTCTAATCGGGTATAGCCTAGGCTTCCAAAGGCTTAGCGTAAAACAAAAAAGGAAAATAGCGGAAGAGGAATACAATCAATCAAACAGGCATATATGCAAGACTAGAAATAAACACAAACATACAAACAGGGAAAAGGAAGATAGATACATATAACTTGTTAATTATCCAACAACAAAGGCATATGCTTAAATTATTATAACAACATTGGTGATTAATAGTGATAAACATGTATAGCATTTATCTTACAAACACTATAAATCCTAACCCAATTTTATTTAACTGTCATGTTATAGTTTGAGAAATCAAATCTGAAAATGACAGCGAACTCATAGTGGGTCTTGGTGAAGAAGATATTAAATCTCTTATATATATATAATATAACAATATGCCATAGAAAAGTCCAATCCAATTTGTATGTATGCAAGTCCTGAATGTTGTCTCTGTAGATCTAATCTCGGTAGCATTTCCCCATTGTATGTTTATATTTTAGAATAATTTCATAGAGGCAGAAGATATGAAGAAATGGTGTGTATTGGAATAAAAGAAGTTACCTATTTATAGATTCACAGAGTTAACCTCAGCCTTTAGATTCTAGGATTTAATCTTAACCGTACACACAGTGCTGAGTCAGCAACGAATATATCCCAAAAAACAGACCTGATTCATAGAACGAATCTACCTAGATTGGTAGTGGGTCGACCATAGGGTCGACCCAGTCGACCTTGGGTCGAGCCATTGGTCGACCCAAACCGTATGTGGGTCGTCCTACAATGGTTTGATTTTCGGCTTCTTTTCGCGCTCGCCTCATTTTGAATTTTTTTGAATTATATATATATTACCCTTATATGTATACAAACTTTTAGTGCCCATAAATTCTTCATACATTATTCGTTTATGCAAACTTGGGTCTCTGAACCAGAATTCTGAGACAAACGTAACAGTAATGCCAGTTTCACTTAATTCTGAATATTTAATTAAATTGTACCAAATTTATCATCATAATGTATGGTTATAGTGTATTAAATTTTTGGGGTGTTACAAAAAGTTGGCACCGAGGTTTGTTGGTCCATTTCCATTCCTTGAGCGGGTTGAAAATATGGCATATAGAGTTAAGCTACCTCAAATGATGGATGAGGTACACAATGTGTTCCATGTTTCCCATTTGAGAATGTTTGTGCACGATCCCAATGAAACTATCACACTAAATCAATTAGATGATTTTGAAGTGAAACCAGTAGCTACTATACCCGTAAACCTATTTGTATCATTGGACAAATATGAAACGGCTTAGAAGAAAAGTAGTGAAGCTTATCAAGGTTCTATGGTGTGAAAGTGAGAGTGATTACACTTGGGAGACCAAGGAGTGCATGGGTATCACTCCTAATGTTTCATTAGTGATTTCACCGGCCTTCTCGTTTAGAATCCCACATGCTAGAATAAGCGTAAATTGATATGCTGTCATTTTTGCCATGTGTATTTGATTGCTTGTACACAATTGATAGGTGTATGGGGTAAATTTGTTGTTTAAGGAATTTCGAGAGCAAAATTTCTAAAGGGAGAAAGAATGTAACAACCCATATTCTATGTATTGGAAGATTGTAGAATATTTATGTTATTTACACATTAGGTCATGTGATTGTATAATTTTGGAAAATGACTAACAGGGGCATTTACTATCTTCATTATTTTTGTTGAATTTTAATGTGACAATTTTACCCTTGATGAATCTTGTTTCAACCATAACATTTGACTGGAAAACAAATTTAGACTTGAAACCACTTCCATTGAATTCATACGATGGTTTCTCATACCACAGAGTGGTCATAATAAGCAAACAGACTTGCCATTTGGGAGGAATAGCTGAAACAAGGTCAGGATGGCTTAATTGGGTTGGTTAGGTCAGTGGCAGGTGAGGCCCACAGCCCATTTCGTGTTTGATGACTTGTGAGGGATGAAGTGGTAGGAGAATCTTCTCCTATTCACCTTACCACTC
The DNA here is from genome assembly GCA_030737875.1 of Allium sativum. NCBI lineage: Eukaryota > Viridiplantae > Streptophyta > Magnoliopsida > Asparagales > Amaryllidaceae > Allium > Allium sativum. Next base: position 359,024,013 of record CM060921.1, on the reverse strand, counting down.
CCAAGGATAGATCTAAACCCCATTAATGTCCTTCACCCTCTTAAATTATGATTAATCCTTACTTTAATTAGCCAAACAACCACCTTAAGTGAAGATCGAGTCAAATCAAACATCGAAATAACACAGGAGCTGCTTTAACTTCTTGGGATCCAAACCAAATATTCTCTAATTTGGACCTAACATTTTTATTAATGATTGAGGTGAGTAAATAGTGTTCTTACTCCTTAGGGTAGAATAACATGTAAACACCTTATAAAAATATGAAAAATGCTTATAATTCATTATCAATCATACGATGAAATGTATACAAGTTTGGGTTGATTTGGAGATGATTTTTGAAAACCGAATTTTAAAGGGTTAAAGTAATATATGCTTCTTTGGGGTGTTTAATCTTGTTTGATTGATCTAAATGTTTCTTGAATATGTTTGGTATGCTGAGACATTGCCTTGGAATTTTATGATGGATGCAAATGCCGTCGAATGCCGAAATAGGATGCTTGAAATTACTTAAAAGATGCTGCAGATTCCTCTTTGATCATGCCCAGATTTACCTAGTCGAGCAGGGTCAGTAGAGTTGGATCAACATGAATTTTTGTGGAGATGACAAGGAAGGTTCAGAAGGATCTAGGCCAAGTTTCAAGTCATATGGAGTTCCAAAGACCAATTTATGATGCTTAAAAATCCGGTTCAACTAAAGAAGGTAGCTTTATTTCGGTTAGGATCAACTGGGAATTGGCAAAGGGACAAGGGAGGGAAAAGTTTTCGGTTCGATGGTTAAACCAGGCTTCGACTCAACAAAATGATTGAGTCTGAATCAACAGATTCAATCCTGGTCCGGGTCAACCAAGACTGGATTGATCAAATTCAAATCGACATAATCGATCTGGATATGGTAACCAAAGTGCGGTTCAACTAGCTCTAACTTTCATTGGGACAACCCAGAGAGGAATAAGGGGTAGGGTCTTGAAGATTGGTATGCAGTGTGGCTCTTCTTCATAACGACGATCACGTTCTTATGAAGACGAACTCCAATACGAATGACTTACGTCCCAGATGCAAAGAAAGTATAAGTGGGCAGTTACCACCAAGGATTGAGATGGGAACCATTGGGGTAACTTCCAAGTTGGACTTTGCTGCGAATGTGTGCAAAGGAGTTATTGGTAGTGACGACTTTAGTGCGTCTTGGAGAAAAGGGGCATGTAGACGAATCAGAGGCAGGGCATTGTGGACTAATTGGCACATATCCTAGATCCAGGGAAGTGTTGACTAATTGGCTTATATCCCAGAGGCAGGGAAATGTGGACTAGGTAGAGTTATCGACTATAGGCTAGGGAATTTGGTCATCACAATAGTTGAGCAGAGACCAGGGCATTTGGTCCTGATATGACCCCGATGGATCAGATGACTAAAGGGCCATTTAGCGCTATGGAGACCTGCTTGGGGTAGGTATTAAGTGGGTGATCAACCTTTAGAGGTATTAAGTGATTAGGACTTTCCCATTTTCTTATGGATTTATCCTAATGAGTATGGGCAGTAGTCATAGCACCCTCCCTTATGAGGTATTAGGTGATCGATGGGTCTGCCTCCCACAATAGAATACTAAATGGTCACACGTTTTTGTTTAGGTAAATCTCTAGGGGTTTCCACTTTCCTGTTAGTAAAGTGACTTGATAATTGTCTTCCTTGGGATACGCGTTATATACTGCCTCACATGTAGGAACTGCCTACCTATAAGAAGTATTAGTGGCTAAGAGGTTACCGATAATGCCATCTAGATAGGGATGAGGGGTCCACTTGTATAAGATAGTAAATGGTGAGAGATCACCTGCGTTCCAAGTATTAAGTGGCGACATTCTATCTCCTGCATTATGTTATGAGGTGTAGTTATGGTGTCTTCTTGGAATTAGGTATTAAGTGGTTGGATTCGCGATTGGATATTAAGTGATCAAAGGATTCGCCTTGGTATTAAGTGATCATAGGTTCCACCTCCTTTCAATATATATATATGTACACACACACACATATACATATATATATATATATATATATATATATATGTGTGTGTGTGTGTGTGTGTGTGTGTATACATTAATAGCAGACGTAATTAATGTTTATGCCTTAGACATATCCTTGATAATATTCATGCTTCCAAAATATTGTTAAATGAGTTAAAGTTAAAATTTTATTCACTAGAACTTATTGTTCTGACCCTTCCTTTAAACAACACAGGTTAGGTAGGATGCCCTTAGAGGAAAAGTTGGAGGACAGAGGCCATGACGTTGGCGGCAGTAAACTTTTAGCTTTTATTGTTGTTATGTGTGTAATCAACAATGATATTTATGATGTGCCTCATTGTTATGACCCTGTGACAACTATTGTATTTGACATCTTTATTCTAGTTTTATGAAATGGGAACATTATTTATTTACTATTACATTGTAAATTAGATTGTCATTTGTAAGCAATATTGTAACGACCCGTATTCTACGTATCGGAGGATTGCAGAACATTTGTTTTATTTTCATACAGAGTCATATGGTCGTGTAACTTTGGAAAACGACTATTGTGGTCATTTCCCACATTCACGATTTTTGCCGGATTCAAAATGGCCATTTTACCCCTTACTAATCTTGTTTCGACTATAACTTTTGATTGGTAAGGAGTTTTGACCTGAAATCACTTCACTTGGATTTGGATGATGGTTTCCCATTCCATAGAGTAGTCACATTAATCAAACAAACTTACCATTTAGGAGATATGGTTGAAATAATATTTGAAAGATGGAAAAACAACCTAATTGGGCTTAATTAGTGATTAACAGCTAGGCCCATAACCTAATTCGGGATTAGGGTTATGGGAGGGATGAAGGGAGTTAGAGAATGATCTCCTATCATTTTTCTAGCCACCACAAACCTTTCTCAAACCCTATTCATGGCTTCCATCTTCCAAATCTCTCTCTAATCACTTTCTAATCACTAATCAAATTTATGTTAAATCAAACTGGGTTAACACCAGATTCGAGGCAGAGCTGCTGCACCACATTTGAATCCGAGCCAAATCAGTAAAAGTTCCAGGTCTATCATTTATTATTGGCTGAGGTGAGTGATTTGCATGTTTATACACTAATTAGTGCTAATTAGGGGTGATTAGTGAAAATTAGCGAAATTATATATCTAAAAATTATGGAAAATATGCATAAATTCTAAGATCATATTTTATGTCACATATATGAAATTGGGTTGATTTGGATTTATTTGTTAATCCCGAAATTTAGATGATTAATGGGGAAAATCATGGATTTGGGTATGTTTGATCTAAATTAACATATGAAATCATTGTTTTGATGTCTTTGGTTGATTCTACATGTTACTACTACTGTTTGGTATGTCTTATGATTGCATTGGAAAGTTATAACGGTTGAAAATGCCATCATTTGGAGAGATTAGCTTGATGGAAACACTGCAGGATTTCAATTCGGGATGATGACCCCCAAGGTAAACATGAACCGCCATGGTGACCACAAGCCGAATTGTGATGGTGACCCTCTAGGGTGACCACGACCTTATGGTGACCACGAACCCAGGATGACCACGACCCTATGGTAACCACGACCCCAGGGTGACCACGACCCTATGGTGACCACGACCCCAGGGTGACAACAACCTTTATGGTGACTACGACCCTATGGTGACCACGACCCCAGGGTGACCACGACCCTATGGTGATCATGAGCCAATGGTGATCACGAGTCGATGATTACCACGAACCGAGTCGTGATGGTGACCCCGAACCGAACCGGATTTGAGGTTCTACCATGCGATGACGATCATGAACTCTTCTGAAGATCAACTCCAATTCGACGAAAACCTGAGATGAAAAGGAAGTCCAAGAGGAAAGTTATCGCTCAAGATCCAGATGAGAACCAACGAGTTAACTTCAAGAGTTGGCTTTGTTGCGGGACGTGTGCAAAGAAGTTATCGGTTTCTATAACTTTGGTTCACCATTGAGAGATGGGGCACATAGACGAACCAGATCCAGGGCATGTGGACTGGTTGGCCCGTATCTCAGAGTCAGGGCAGTGTGGACTGGGCAGGATTATTGACTATAGACCAGGGCGGTGTGGTCATAGCAATAGTTGTACGAACTCCAGGGAAGTGTGGGCCCGTCATGGCCCCAATGGATTTGGTGATCAAAGCGGTGGATATCGTATGCTTTACGCACTAAATGAGAGATGTGAGGATGATTGCTATGTTTGATGTTTGCTATCACCACGACACACACACTTCTATTTTATACTCTATGTTAGTGTTACCTTAGAGTACTGTACATCTTGTTGTGCTAACTCTTTGGTTGCAGGTCCAGGTCAGGTATGATTATTTATACCTGTTATTGCTTTATTTTGTTATATATAATTGCTATCGCTCACACCAGACTTTCGTCTGATCCAGGATTTTATGTCTCTTCTTATTACTCTAGGTGCTCCTAAAAGAGCAGACTAGAGGCAGGTTAGGTGGTTATGCATGAGTAGCTGTCCGGAGACGAGCAAGAGGCTTACACGTACTATATATATATTATCCCTGTGTTGTTCCCGGTCACTGCTTCGGGCATTAGTAGTGTACCTCTTTTATTTCCTTTAGAGACGGTATTTTAAAGTTGTAATAATTGGATATGAATCTGTATTTTGGTTTACGCTACTCTGATGGATATGGTTTAATTTTCAGCTTATGTACTATCTCGCCATTTTATATCAAGTTATGTTATTATTGTATTTTATTCCATGTGTTGTAAGATATACTACAAGTTCTTTGGTAATCATTGTTTCTACCCTTTTGGAGATCATTCTGTGCTAGTCGAGCATTGGCACAACACACTTCGGGAAAATGTCTTATTGGTACAGGGTTGTCGTCACACTTAGTATCAGAGTCTAGGTCGCATAGTTTAAACTAAGGGAAGTCAAGGGGAGATAGTATACGTACAGGAGAGTGCGTACTTGTGATATTTTGGTTTTCAAAGACTATATATATACAATAAGTATATCTAAGGATGAAGTCGCACTTCACTGGCACCACTAAGGAGATGGTTAATCGTTTTCTCTTTACAGATTGAATGATGAGTAGAAATACGAGGAGTACGGTGAGGAACTCTGCACCAGGAGTTGAAGAGCGAGCGGGTTCAAGGACAAATAATGGGAATGTCCCTGATATGAGGACGATGTTCATTGCCTTCATGCGAGAGGTGCTTTGGGATTCTCAGGGAGCAGTTCCTAATGCTGCTAACGGTGGTGGTGTAGTAGTGCAGGCGCCTAGAGCCGATTTCTCCAAGCTTAGCAAGGATTATACTAGTCTTGGTGGGAAGTTGTTCCATGGAACAGAATCAGATACAAAAGTCCAGGATTGGCTTGATAGTTGTGAGTGTATCTTCAAGGATTTGGGGATCGATGATGAAATGAAGAGAAAGCTAGCATCGCGTCAGCTTCACGGATGGGCAATGAATTGGCGGAATACTGTTAAAGAGTCTACTCTTGACGATCAAATTACTTGGAATCAGTTTAAGACTCGCTTCAGTGACAAGTTTATTCTAGCTGCACAGAAATCAGAATTGTTCAGGAAGTTTCTGGAGCTTAAGCAGAATGGTAAGGCAGTCTCGGAATATATTGCTGAATTCGATACCTTATCGAAATATGGATTATCGCTTATCGATACTGCCAAGAAGCAGAACGAGAAGTTCATAACTGGCCTAAATGAGTACTTGGGGGAAAGACTTATAAACCATATCGATAAGACTTTCGAATCTGTTGTAAGGAAAGCATTGAGATCGGAGAGCCTTTACACTAAGCCGAAAATTGAGGTCGCTGTTACATCTACAGAGGAGCCAGAGTCGTTGGCAAGCGATGGGGATAATAAGAAGTTCCAGAATAAGAGAAAACAGAACCAAACCGAGGATGGTCAGAAAAAGAAGAATAAGAAAGATATCGAATGTTTTGGCTGCGGTAAGAAAGGCCACTATATCAGAGATTGTCGAGCGAATCCGGGGGAAGAAGTGCTTCAGCTGTGACCAAGTGGGACATTTCAAGAATAAACGTCCACAATCCCCTAAGGAGAAGCAGATCATGAAAGCATATGCTTTCAACGTCGTTCCTTCTTCGTAGAATGCCCCCAACTGCGACGGAGAAGGGAAAGGGTGTCGTTATTGAAGGTATGCTTTCTATTTATGATGTTCCTATTCGAGTATTGTTTGATACCAGGGTTTCTCATTCCTTCGTATCTAGTGACCGGGTAAATAGGTTGGGATTGGAACCCGAGATAGTCGATAAACCTTTAGTTGTGACGAATCCGGTCGGTGATTTGACTAGCCTTTGTATGAATTGTCATAATTTAGTCTTATCAAGTCATGGATGTATGTTTTCTTGGGATTGCTTTGTTTTAAACTTTACTGGGTTTGGCATTATTTCAGGAGTCGATTGGCTCAAAAGGTATTTGGTGGTAGTAGATTGTGAGGGGTCTTCGGCGACCATTAGAGCGGATGATGGGCGGAGGGTGGTATTGGGTTGCCTACCTAGTGAGGGGGTGATGGCTAGTTTTCTAAATTCCCTCGACATCCTACATGATGAGTTATCAGATATACCTATTGCTGGAGAGTATCCGGACATCTTTGAGGAAGTGACCGGACTTCCACCACATCGAGTGATCGAGTTTCGGATTGATTTAGTGAAGATGCCAAATCTATAGTGATTCCTCTTTGTCGTATGGCGCCAAGGGGGCAGCGAGAGCTCGAAGTGCAAGTAGGCAATCTTTTGATAAAGGGATTTATCCGAAGGAGTGTTTCCGAGTGGGGAGCACCAGTTGTGTTTGCTACTAAGGCCGATGGTTCCCTTCGCTTATGTGTAGACAACCGCGAGTTGAACAAGGTGATTAGGAACAATAAGTATCCTCTTCCACGGATAAATGATTTGTTTGACCAACTAAATGGAGCTAGAGTGTTCTCCCAGTTAGATCTCGCAACAGGATTTCAGCAGCTCCGAGTAGCAGTTGAGAGTATACCTAAAACGACATTTTGAACGCCGTCTGGATTCTGTGAGTGGTTGGTCATGCCATTCGGGTTGACCAATGCACCCGCAAATTTTGTGAATCTTATGAATAGGGTTTTCAAGGATCAATTAAATATGTTTGTTCTTGTGTTCGTGGATGATATCTTGGCTTACTCAAGGACAGAGGAAGAACACAAGGAATATTTGAAGGTAGTGATGGAGGTGTTGAGGAAACACCAATTGAAAGCAAAATTTTCTAAGTGTCACTTCTGGAGGAGGGATGTGAGATTCTTGGGCCATGTTTTTCAGCGAATGTATTGTTGTGGACCCTACAAAGGTGGCTACGATGCGATATTAGTCTCCACCTAAGAATGCAACAGATGTGAGAAGTTTCTTGGGATTAGCTGGATATTATCGTAAGTTTATACAAGACTTCTCCAAGATAGTGGCACCGTTAACTCAATTGACGAAGAAGAATCAAGCTTTTCTTTGGGACAAAAAGCGCGAGAATGCATTTAAGAGTCTAAAAGAGAAGTTGACGTGTGCACCAGTGTTAGTTATTCCTAAACGAAGAGATGACGGTATACACGGATGCCTGTCGTAGCAGAGTAGGTGATGTATTGATGCAAGGAGGTAGGGTTGTGGATTATGCTAGTCGGCAATTGAAACCACATGAGAAAAGATATCCTACTCATGATTTGGAATTGGCAGCGATCGTGTTCGCGTTGAAGATGTGGAGACACTATCTCTTGGGAGAAAGATTCGAGTTGTTTACCAATCATAAGTCATTAAAGTATCTTTTCTCTCAAAAAGATTTAAATCTTCATCAACAGAGATGGTTAGAGTTCTTGGCTTCATATGATTTCAATATCGCAAACACATCCGAGAAGGGAAATGCGGTAGCTGATGCATTGAGTAGGAGAAATGCCAATTTGGGGGCTATGTTTCTGGAATGGAAGCAACTGGAGTGTATTGCGGGATATGATTTCAAACCTAAGTGCGAATTGGATCCGGAGATGTTAGCAAGTTTTACGATTAGACCGACTTCGATTGAGCGGATCGGTTCCAGTTAAAGGGACGATCCTAACCTATTGGAAATCATCTCCAATGTAGAGATGGGTATCAACGGTGAGGAAATGAACAAGTATGGACTTGATCGAGAGGGATGGCTTCAGAAGAATGGGAGACTGATTGTACCCAACATTAGTGGACTAAGAGATGAAGTACTTAGAGAGTGTCATCACTCGAAACTGACTATACATCCTGATGGTAACAAAATGTATCGAGACATGGAAGCAGACCTACTACTTGGAAGGGATGAAGAAAGATGTTGGAAAGTTTATATCCAAGTGCATGAATTGCCAGTTAGTTAAAGCCGAGCAAAAGAAGCAATGGTCTGTTACAACCATTGGAAATTCCCGAATGGAAATAGGAATAAGTCTCGATGGATTTCATCGATGGTTACCAAGGACTAGATTAGGTCATGATAGTATTTGGGTGATTGTGGATCGATTGACCAAAAGTGCATGGTTTATACCGGTCAAGTCGAATAGAACGGCAGCTAAGTTAGCGGAACTGTATATGAAGTGGGTAGTGAGATTTCATGGAGTACCTAAAGGTATTTTGAGTGAATGAGATCCATTATTTACTAGTGGGTTTTGGAAGAGCTTACAAGAGGCTTTAGGGTCAGAACTACATCTCAGTACCGCGTACCATCCTCGAACCGACAGTCAAACAGAGAGGGTGAAACATGTATTAGAGGATCTCTTGAGAGTTTGTATATGGAATTTTGGGGGGTCATGGGATGGTGATTTGCATTTGGCTGAGTTCGCAGATAATAATAGTTATCAGTCCAATATTAGTATGGCTCCATTTGAAGCTTTGTATGGAAAACCATGCAACTCACCATCATGTTGGTTGGAAACCGATGAGAAATTTATGCTTGGGCCAGATGTAATATGAGAAACTTCAGATAAGATCAAGGTTATTTGATAGCGAATGAAGGTTGCCCAAGATAGGCAGAAGAGTTATGCTGGTAAAAGACAAAGAGATTTGAAATTCTCCATTGGTGATTTTGTATTCGTCAAGATTTCTCCGTTGAAGAGTGTGATTCGATTTGGTAGGAGAGTTAAGTTAGTACCAAGGTTTATTGGTCCATTTCCAGTTCTCGAGCAAGTTGGGAATTTAGCGTATAAAGTTTGATTACCTGACAAGATGGCGGGAGTGCACAACGTATTTCATGTTTCTCATTTAAGGAAGTTCGTGCACGATTCTGATATAACTATTTCACCAGATCAGTTGGATGATATCGAGGTAGAATCCGAGGTAGTTGGAAACCGCAAACCGGTTGAGAATGACTGTACTTGGGAAACCGAGTAAAACATAAGGAAGTTATATCCAGAGCTCTTTACCTAGTAAGATTTTAATCGCGATATAGTTATTCCCTTGTTAATAAACTGCATGCTAGGACATGCTTGTTATGTTTATTATATATGTTTGATTGTTTGTAAATGGTTGATAGGCATGCAGAACACTATTGTATGTTTTCTTGGTTAAGAAATTTCGGGGGCGAAATTTCTTAAGGGGAGAGAGTGTAACGCCCGTATTCTACATATCGGAGGATCGTATAATATTTGTTTTATTTTCATACGAAGACATTTGGTTGTGTAACTTTGGGAAATGACTATTAGGGTCATTTCCCACATTCACGATTTTTGCTGGATTCAAAATGACCATTTTGCCCCTGGCGAATTTTGTTTCGCCATAACTTTTGATTGGTAAGGAGTTTTGACCTGAAAACACTTCCATTGGATTTGGATAATGGTTTCCCATTCCGTAGAGTGGTCACAATAATCAAACTGACCTAGGGAGATATGGCTGAAATAAGATTTAAAAGATAGAAAAGCAGCCTAATTGTGCTTAATTAAGTGATTAGCAGCTAGACCCATAACCCAATTCGGGATTAGGGTTATGGGAGGGCTGAAAGGAGTTGGAGAATGATCTTCTTTCATTTTTCTAGCCACCAAAAACCTTTCTCAAACCCTAATCATGGCTTCCATCTTCCAAATATCTCTCTAATCACAAATTAATCAAATTTACATTAAATCAAGCCAGATTAACACCAAATTCAAGGTAAAACTGCTGCACCACATTTGAAACCGAGCCAAATCAGTAAAAGTTTCAGATCTATCATTTATTATTGGCTAAGTGAGTGATTTGCATGTTTATGCACTAATTAGTGTTAATTAGGGGTGGTTAGTGAAAATTAGCGAAATTATACACCCGAAAATTATGGAAAATATGCATAAATTCTAAGACTACATTTTATGTCACATATATGAAATTGGGCTGATTTTGATTTATTTTGTTAATCCCGAAATTTAGGGATTAAGGGGGAAAATCATGGATTTGGGGTCTGTTCTTAATTAACATATGAAATCATTGTTTTGATGTTTTGGTTAATTCTACATGTTACTACTGTTGTTTGGTATGTCTTATAATTGCATAGGAAAGTTATAATGGTTGAAAACGCCGTTGTTTGGCGAAATTAGCTTGCAGGAAAAATTGCAGGGTTTTGATTCATGATGGTGACCACTAAGTGACCACGAACCGCCATGGTGACCACATGCCGAATCGTGATGTTGACCCCTAGGGTGACCACGACCCCAGGGTGACCACGACCCTACGGTGACCACGACCCCAGGGTGACCATGACCCTATGGTGAACACGACCCCTATGGTGACCACGACCCCATGGTGACCACGACCCCTATGGTGACCACGAGCCATGGTGATCACGAGCCGATGATAACCCCGAACCGAACCGGATTTGAGCTTCTACCATGCGATGACGACCGTGAACTCTTCTGAAGATCAACTCTAATTGGACCAAAACCCGAGATGCAAAGGAAGTCCAAGCGGAAAGTTATCGCTCAGGATCCAGATGAGAACCAATGAGTTAACTTCAAGAGTTGGGATTTGCTGCGGGACGTGTGCAAAGGAGTTATCAATTTCTATAACTTTGGTTCACTATTGAGAGAGGGGGCATGTAGACGAACCAAAGCCAGGGCGGCGTAGACTGGTTGACCCGTGCGCTAGAGTCATGGCGGTGTGGACTGGGAGGGTTATTGACTATAGACCAGGGCAGTGTGGTCATAGCAATAGTTGTATGGAGTCCAGGGCGGTGTGGACCTGTCATGGCCCCAATGGATTTGGTGATCAAAGCGGTGTATATTGTATGCTTTACGCACTGAGTGAGAGAAGTGAGGATGATTGCTATGTTTGATGTTTGCTATCATCATGACACGCACACTTCCATTTTACACTCTATCTTAGTGTTACCTTAGAGTATTGTACATCTTGTTGTGCTAACTCTTTGGTTGCAGGTCCAGGTCAGGTATGATTATTTATACATGTTTTTGCTTTATTTTGTTATATAGAATTGCTATCGCTCACACCGGACTTTCATCTGACCCAGAGTTTTATGTCTCTTCTTATTACTCTGGATGCTCCTAAACAAGCAGACTAGAGGCAGGTTAGGTGGTTATGCACGAGTTGTTGTCCGGAAATGAGCAGGAGGCTTCCATATACTATATATATATTCTCTCTGTGTTGTTGCTGGTCACTGCTTGGGGCATTAGTAGTGTACCTCTTTTATTTCTTTTAGAGACAGTATTTTAAAGCCGTAATAATTGGATATGAAGCTATATTTTGGTTTCCGCTACTTTGATGTATATGGTTTAGTTTGCAGCTTATGTACTGTCTCGCCTGTTTTATATCAAGTTATGTTATTATTGTATTTTATTTCATGCACTGTGAGACATACTACAGGTTCTTGGGTAATCATTGTTTCTATCCTTTTGGCGATCATTCTGTGCTAGTGGGGTATTTGCACAACGCATTTCGATAAAATATATGATTGGTACGGGGTGGCCGTCACAAATATCCTTGATTAATAAACTGCAGAATGAGGTAATGCAGAATAACATCTAAGTGCACCAGAACGGGTAAGCTTTCTCTGTGCATATATCATCTATTTATTTAATGTTCATCTTTTGTTATCTCGATGTATATCTACAATTTCATTTGGATTTTAATCTAATTGATGAGAAGTTGGCGTTGATTTATCTAATACCATGCGTTTTGAATCATCAAGGTTGCTAGTAGGAGTGCTTTTCTACACAAAGAAAGAATATATTGCTCAAGATGTATCACTTCTCTAATGCTGCAATTTCCTTGGTTAGCCCCTTTGTTGGCTATAGTTATGATAGAGCAAAATTTTGTTCAGCATTGGTATAGATAAAGGCTTACTTAATTAAAAATTAGGTAGTCATTCGAAATGAAAATGGATACCTTGAGCATAGACCTTTCACCCAAAGAGTCTTTGCTAGATGAGTTATTCCTTAATGTTGTTTCAAGCAATTCACTTGTACTTGATCCTTTAGATGTCTAATTATATTATTGTTTTGTTTGTAGCGTTTTTAATATAATATGAGTATGGTAAGTTTAATATAATATGATAAGTTTGGTAATACAGATAATCTAATTGCTTTGTTTTGTAGTACATATATGATATATAAAAGGAGTATAAAAATGTCAAAATTTTCTTTACTAAAAACACACTTTTACGTTGCTTCATGTAAATAACAAATATTCAAACTATTTTCTAATATGTATGCCTTCATAGCCTCACCATGCTATATTGACCACACATTCAATTTTTTATTTTTACAAAAGAAGTTCAAAAGTTATGCATAAATTATGGTGTTGTTGGGACTTTTATGTGAGCTCGAGCAGTCACTTGATCTTTATCAGAATTTTTCCTACATGTCTTTAATTAGCAAGGCCCGGTCCATTAGCTAATGATATGTTGGATGAAATTCCCGAGCCAAATCGATTAGCAAATATGTGACTTCTCAAGATGTTGATTTTGGTAAAACATCAAAATAATAAATTTATCAGAATTTGGACTTTACCAGAAACTTGATAAAAATGTATTTAGGATTAACCTAGGCTTCGTTGTGGAAGTATATATTTATCAGAATCTTTATTGGAACCCCATGATTGATGTCAAATGATTCTTAAATGGTGAACTTGTGTAGTGAAGAATTTCAACTCACAGCCGCTCAAATCAAATCCTCAAACACAGCGGAAGACGAGATCGTGGTAAACTTGCAAAAACAACAAATCAATATCTCAAAATTATCTCAACGCAATCTAAAAATCAATCACAGTCACCAAACAAGAGTAATCATAGAGCAATAATGAAAAGTAAATCGCACAGCGGTTTATAATAGTTCCACTAACGTCTTGTTAGTATATGTCCACTTTAAGAGAGAACATTTATTATATATCAATATAAGAGTATAAATGATTGATTATAATGATCTAATTCACCAGGAAACAAATGTTTTTTCAGAGATGAGAATTGAAGAAGATTACGATTGCCAAAAGTAAGGGCAAGCAATATTCGGTTAGAACCAAATTAACGGATCGAACCAGTTTATTTTAGTCGATTAGGTTCAATTTTCACAACACCAAAACAGGAAATTCCTAACAAGAGTATTTTTTCAATACTAACACTCATTTGCCGTTATAATGTAACAACGCACAAACTCGTTACAATCGTTTAAAGTATCGTTATAAAACGAGCAAGAATATATTATAACTATTTTGGACCGTTACGAAATTTAATGAAAATAACAACCGAGGGGCAAACGTGGAAACCATTAAACATTTAACCCTTCTCACGCTCCCGTTACCTCACCACAGCCGCCTCTTCCCAAAATTTTCACGAAATAGAAGCGGGAAATCATCGTACGCCATATCAAAGCGGGAATCGAAAGGAAAACGTCTCAAATCGGAATCGAAGAATCGAAAGCGAAGCTTTTTCTTCAAAGATTTTACCTGTTGATTATCACGGAGGAGGTAAGGGAAAACAAAGGTACTGCGATTTCTGATTGATGATTAATGGATGCGATTTATGATTATAATCCTTATCATCGTTTTACTATAACAAGCGTTTGGTCTGAAGATCATTTGTTTATTATAAATTTAAATGATTAATGGATGCGATTGTTAAGCTAAGTATAATATCTGTGTGTAAGTGTTGATTGTTATATCACAGTATCTATTTTAATCAAACTGCTGCTACACATCGTAGATGGTTTAGTGTAGATGGGAGAGGAGTCCACACTTGTCCATGACCTATCATACTGAAGTCAGAAGTAGTTATGAACACAATATCTGTAAGGAATATGTCATATGTTCCAAACATGAAATTTAACACTAGAATAGACGTGTAATTAGTATTAATTTCAACCAAAACTTAAGAAACATAATTGTAGGTGAATCCTACAGTTTACTGTCCATGTAGTAGATTTAGAACTTATATATATACTAATAAAGTAATATGATGGACAATCACTATAAGTCTACATAAAAGTTGGTCTATGTAAATATGGAGCAAATTACCCATGTTGGAGTCATGTAATATTTAAGCAAAAGGAGACATCAACTCATATATGTGTGTTGTTGCATGACAACATTACTATTACTATTACACTAACCTGAACTTTAACGAAAGCCTCAGGCACTCGAGCCTTGTCATTAGGCTGAATATCCTGTGCCTCGATCACATTAACCCTGAGATACCAAAGCTTAGGGGACACATAGACCTTAGACCTTATATTATAAATGCCTTCTCCCTGCACTAAAGCTGCATCTGCATGCCATGCTTCCAGAAAAGCTTCGTCTGCCTGAGTTCCCATCCAGACAGCAAGCATTATCTCACCTCTGACTTTCCCATCTCCACGCCTGTCCTCCAGCCTGTACCACTGTGGGGCCAGTGGGCTGTCTGTTGGGACCCTTGTAGGTACTTCATGTAGGTCAAAGGGCACTTTGCCTATGTAATCGTCTCTTGACACTATTTCTTTGTCTTTTACGTACACTTCTAGGGTCGATGATTGTATTCTGTCTTTCGAGAAGGGGAACACCTTGTTTGATAATAATTTCAGTTACTTTTCAGTTTATTTCCTCAATAGGTGATAAATATATACATTAAGAGAATGTAGAATTCTATATATAAACCCATTCAGGGGAAGGAAAAAAAAACATATTGTAGGCTTTCAAATTTATTGCAGAAACAGATTTGGTATTTACCTAATCTAAAATTGTACTTGAACACTTCAAAATGCACTAGTGCAATTTCAAAAGTTGTACTTAAGCATTTTAGATAAGGCGCACGTTCAATTTCAGTTTCATTATCTATCGAAATCATTTTAATTTGCAAACTTTGAAACTGTGCACAGTAAGATTAAAATTGAACTGATATATTTTCTAAGTGCTAAGATACAAATTTTATTCTGTTGAATACCAAATCTCTTTCTAGAATTTAGCAAGCCTGTTGTTAAAATTAGTTTTCTATGAGCTCATATACGTAAAAATTATCCATTTTTTTTCTATATCCCCAATACTGCATTCAAGCATCCAAAATGACACCAAGAGATTAATTTTGAAATTTGCTTGCAGGGAGTAAATTTTGTGAATGATAGCATGATATTTGGCTATTGGGGCTTATTGTTAAAGACACTTCATATCTTGTTAAATGGCCCTCTTTTTTGGGAAGATTTCAAAATCGGAGGACTGAAAATGTGTGTGTAATTGCATATGCATATGCAGAACCGTCCTATTGATTTGAAATCATGAATAAATTTCATTACCGTTCAACTCCTTAGAAGAATATCTCTGTTATTCAAAATCTACAAAGTAGATAAGGTTATGGACAAACAGAACTACTTTGTAATAATATAACTTATTAGCAAGTTTATTGATTTAAGTTCACTTCATAATGGGAAAAAAATAGTGAAATAAAACTGGACAAACCTGGTTCCATTCTGGATTGGTTTTCTTCTCAAAATGCTTGGTAGTTCCCTTGTAGTTACCAAGCTTAACTTCAACATAAGGATCACAGCTTGCCGTCAAAGCATTGATAGGCAGATCCCAGGTTTGGTTTTGTGTCTTTAAGCTTGTAATCTTCTGACTTTGCTTGACTCATTTTTCCTTATCTTTTCTTGATTATAATGTGTTGAATTCGAATGAGCGAAAGTTGTTATCCCAATTGATTAGTCTTCATAAATGGAAGAGAATATATTTGATGTGAATAGATATATGAAAGTGAATGGTATATTTAAAAGATGAAAGTGGAGGGAATATTAGACTTTGTGAATTTATATATTGAAAACCACTGTGTAGTTTGTTTACAGCATAATTGAGTACAAGTAAATATGACAGGTTAAAAAAATAGGATAAATGGAACTCATATTGATCACTATTCATAAAAAATCTCAACCAAAACAAACCTGATATATTTAACCTTTCATTGCAAATTAAACAACCCAGCAACCTAAATGTATTATATAAAAAATTGTATACATTTTGAACGCTGTTTACGTTATTAAAGCATTACTTATAATAATGACATGATAATAATGACATGATAATAATGACATGATATATACAGTAGGGTTAAGTACAAAAGCTATATGATAGGGTGTTGGTGTTCTTTGGCTGTTTTTTTCTTTAGTTTTTGGTGCTACAACTTGTTATTTCCGTCTTCTAGTTGACAAGTGAAGCCTCTATTGCGCTGTAAGTGAGATGCAATGAGTTGTTTGGGGGTATTTCTATGTCAAGTTGTCTGTTGCTTAGCTAGAATAGATGTGGAAATCTACAATTGTTTGTTTAGGTTATTGTAAAGTTGTAATGTATTACTCGGTTTGTTTACCAAAATCTATGTCAAGATTCCACTTATAATGTTTTTCAATAATTTGGACATATATATTTCATTATGTATTTTTATTCCGGTCATTATTAGAAATGACACTGATAATCATTATTTTCGTAATAAATTAGGTGATCCACGAGCTTTGACTAATGTCAGACCCTACTTCAAGAGAGTGGATTAGAATTCGACATAGAAATACTACCGAATATATTCAAGGTGTTCGATATTTTATGAATTTCGTGAAGCTTCATTCACCGCCTGATTTTGAAGTGTGCAGTTGTCCATGTATAAAGTGTAGAAATTCTAAAAAATTGCCTTTTGAAATAGTTGAGAAGCACTTAATTCTTTATGGTATGGATCCAACATACGATGAATGGTTTTTTCATGGAGAACGAAATGACAATGAAGCAACGATCAATCCTACACTCCATGTTGTCAATGAAGATTCAATCGCTCATCAATTTCAAGAGGAAAACCCTATAGAAGGCGGTCTTGAAAACCTTGTTGATGATGCGTATGGTTTATATCACGGTGCCCAAACATCTTATGGTGGAAACCATGAGAAGTACAATGAATACAAAAGAAAAGCAAGTGAAAAATTGTATTCGTCTTGTGAAGATGGTCTTACAACATTAAGTGTTCTTATAGAGCTTCATGGCTTGAAAAAAGAATTTAATTGGTCAGGAAACAGTATGACTGAGTTGTTGAAGCGGTTGAAACTATGGCTTCCAAAGGAAAATACCTTACCCGATAAGTATTCTACAATGAAAAGAATGCTAAAAGATCTAGGAATGAATGTAAAAGGAATACATGCTTGTGAAAATGATTGCATATTATTTTGGAAGGGGTACGAGGATGCATTAGAATGTCCGCATTGTAGTACTTCAAGATTTAAAGTTAAAGAACACGGAAAAAAAATCGAAGTCACAAAACAACCAAGA
The DNA here is from genome assembly GCA_030737875.1 of Allium sativum. Lineage (NCBI taxonomy): Eukaryota > Viridiplantae > Streptophyta > Magnoliopsida > Asparagales > Amaryllidaceae > Allium > Allium sativum. The sequence goes on along the minus strand of CM060921.1, from coordinate 359,006,264 downwards.
AAGGTTTTGAAATATTTTCCCATTATTCCTAGATTAACTAGGTTGTACACCGTACCATGGATTGCTCGAAAAATGTTATGGCATAGTGAAGCAAACCCTTCTTGGGACTTTATGCGTCATCCTATTGATTCAGCTGAATGGAGATCGCTTAAAAATAGATGGTCGGATTTTGCTATAGATGGAAGAAATGTTTGGCTTGGCATAGCAACCGATGGATTTAATCCAAGTGGAGTTCAATCTAATAGTTATAGTTGTTGGCCCGTGTACATGTTTTCCTATAATTTTCCTTCTTCATTATGTATGAAACCCGAGTTTCAAATGTTGTGTTTGTTGATTCCTGGACCTAAAGCACTAAGCCAAGATATTGATGTATACTTAGAACCTCTCCTAGATGAGTTGAAGCAACTTTGGATAGGAGTGCCTGCATTTGACATGAATAAGAAAGAGCAATTTACTTTGAGAGCAATGCTTTTATGGGGAATCCATGACCTACCAGCATTTGGAAATTTATCTGGTTGTGTGACACATGGTTACAAAGCATGTCCGATTTGTGCTACAGAGACCGAGTCAGAGCGTATTGGTAATAAGATTACCTATACAAAGTATAGAAGATTTTTGAATCATGATCATCCATATAGAGAATTGAAACATGGATGGTATAGAGATGTAGAGCATAAGGAACCTCCCACACGATTGGTAGGATCAATGCTTTTGGAAAAACTTGCTCATATCAAATATGTACCGGGTAAAAAAAAATTAATATAAAACGTAAAGAATTTGATGATGAGGATGATGATCATTTTGTAAATGAGAATGACGATGAAGAAAGAACAGCTTGGTATAAGAAATCGATTCTTTTTACCTTAGAGTATTGGAGTAGTCACAAAGTGCGACATACGATTGATGTGATGCATACTGAAAAGAACGTAGCGGAGCATCTTATCAACTTGCTTTTTGGTAAGAAATATAATTCTAAGTTTGCATTTGATAAGACTTACAAAAATCAATGTTGTAAGGTCTTAAAAGATGCAAAGCTTCCATCATGCTTCTCAACAAAGATAGGCAATTTAGTTAGCACTCAACCACCTGCTTTGAGCATTAGAAAATCATATGATTATCATATTATTATTCAATATTTTCTTCCAATCATGGTTCAACATGCCTATCCAAAGTGTCGTGACTTAAGACGTGCGATTTTGCAAGTATGCTTATACTTCAAAATTATTTGTTCGAAGGTTTTAGTTCGAGATCATGTTCAAGCTGCTAAAGATATGATTTCTGAGGCGTTATGTGTGTTGGTCCACTACTTTCCTGCTGACTTCTTTGATATAAGCATACATCTAATGGTGCATTTGGCCGATCAAGCATTACTTTGTGGACCTGTAAATTATATATGGATGTACCCGTTTGAGAGGTGCGTTGTAGCTTTATAAAATTACTTATTTTATCTTTAAAAAAATATATAAAATGACATATTCTTTGTTTCTTGAGTAGAGCTATGAAAGAGTGCAAGAATATACCAAGTAATAAGCGATATGTGGAAGGATCAATTTCCGAAGCATATCTTGTTTCAGAATCGATTAGATATGCAATGGAATATATGCCAAATTCACGTATGGGTAATCATAGTGCTAAGCAAGCTCCATTTTTGGATGAGAATGACGATGATATATACGAACGTTCAATTATGGAAGGCAAAACTATCAAGTTGTCTGGCGTACAACGTTTGCAGATTCGAAGATGGATACTTTTTAGAATTGACATACCAGATCTGGATGATTATTATAGGTTTGTATTATTCTCGTTGTACACTTCGTAAGTTATAACATTATATTTATTAAAAATATTACTTATAATTTGTAGCGAGTATCGTTTGTCCGTAGAAAATGCTCAACGTGACCAAAAAAGACTGCAGACAAAAGCGGAAGTGATAATACAGTCTGAATTTATTGATTGGTTGCACAATAAGGTTTGTCAGATATGGTTCCTATTTCTTAGTTTAATAATATATAAAAATGATGTTTAATGTATTTTAGTCGATTTAACAGCTAATTGAAGAAAAATGCATGGATTCAATGTTATGGCGTTATGTTAATGGACCGCAATGGGAAGCTAGAACTCACCTTAAGTATAGAATCAATGGTTACGTATTCTCTCCACAACATTATGATAACAAACTGTCAACGCAAAATAGCGGTGTTTGCATGAATGCGATTACAACATTTGTTGCAAGTGCGAAAGATTTAAATCCCACGGATGATGATACTACGTGGTATGGTGTTATCAAAGAGATTATTGAAGTTGATTATTATGAAACTCAACATGTAGTTTTCTACTGTGATTGGTTCAATGTAGCAGACAAATCAAGTGGTTGTAAGATTTGTACCGACTCTAATTTGTTAATGGTAAATCTAAAAAAAAATGAAAAGCAGTAGCGGGGAATATGATGAACCTGCCATTTTATCGTCCGAAGCAAGTCAAGTCTTCTACATAAGCGATATGCATGATGCGGATTGGTCCATCATACAACACTCTCCTAAGCGCATGACAGACAGCATAGATGATTATGAGACGCCAACTGACTTTCAATCTATTTTAAAGGAGCAACCTAACTTAACTACATTGTTGAAGTGTATTAGAGCGAAATAAACATGCTTGATTGGTTTACTTGTTTCCATGTGTATTGATGTTATTATATGCTTGGGAATGCTTCTTTTTGTTGAATATTTCGATGTTATTACAGTAGTCTTGAATGCATCATATTAATGCTATCACTTACTCTTTTTGTGTGGTATTGATATCTTTTACAAATATGACCTAGTGTAAACAATAAATGAGCATGAATTTAGATTTTGTTATTTTACTAATGTTTTCCTTTTAACCTTCACATTTGCTTTTATGTTTTAATATACATTCAACGTTTGTAAAGTATTTGCATGTAGATATTTTTGCTTACTGTTGTTGTGAACTTGGATGCATTACCATCCAATATGTATGCAGACATTGTTTATGAATAAATTTTACAAAAATTGCAAGTTCATAATATAATTTTAACTTTAATATTATAAATTTGAAAAAGGGTATTATCAAATGGCCTTAAAAACCCCGATGAGTCGAGCTTAGAATATCACATGGATCCAGAATGGACTCGGATTTTAATTGTAATCGGGGTTGGGTCTGTTTTTTTTGATACTTGTATTCTGCTTACTGCTCTTTTATTATTTTTGTTTTCTATTTAAAAAATGCAGATATGTCTATGCACTTTCTATTTAAAAAATGCAGATATGTCTATACACATTCACCGTTTGTAATGTATTGGCATTGTAGATGTCAGGCAGTTGTAATCCTACATCATTACATACAAATGACACTGAGGAAGATGATGTTCCTCCTCCTCCTTCAAATAAAAAGTATTCAATACTTGTGGATTTGGAAGGTGCAAAAGGTAGTGATGCGAAGAAGTGGGCCTCTCGTTCTGGCGTTTGGATTCGTGCTCTCGTTCCCGTTGGATACGAAGGATGGAATGATGTAGACAAAGTTTTCAAAGATAACGTATGGAAGGCACTAATGGTACGTAGCTATTTATTTGTAGTATATTTAAATGTCTATTCTTAGTTCATGTTTACTGATATGTGTGGATATGCTAGCAACAGATCATTCAGATATTTTTGTAGTATATTACATACCTGCAGATGTACATTTTCTATATGAATTAAACCAAACAAGCTAGGCAACATTACCTACCTGCAAGAACACATTGTTGTCTATCATTTTAGGTTCATGTTCTATTTATTTACTTCTCAAGTATTCAACAGAATTTTACTGTTGATATGAATGCTCATGATGTCTTAAGAGGCCCAACTTCTAAGATATTAACAGTGCTTGCACTTGCTGAGTATATAAAAATGATAGAGAGCTTAAATATTAGTTTTGGGTATAAACTTTAGTCTGAAATATAGTAATCTGGGGTATGGAAACATTCATGGAGCTCGAACTGATCGTCTAAAACACAAGTATATACTATTTGTGAATAATATATTTTCTATTAGCTAACCATAAAATTTCCATTTGATTCAGGGATTTATTAACAAATTCTGAAATAGAGTAGCTAGTTGTAGTATCTTAATTCTTTGATGATTGTATTTGGTAATAGTTTGATATAAAATATGGACTGAGGTATTTATATTTGAGGTAACTATATTGGCAACCCATACATTGATTCTCGTTATCAAGTATATACTATGATTCTCGTTATCAAACAAATGAATCGCCATTTATATACTTGACTAAAAAACACCTGCATTAAAATATGTGATCTATTTATCAAGTGTTATAGCTTAAAAACACTTGCTTTTATGCTATATATGCTAAAATTTTGTTTTTGTTTCAACAGAAAGAGTTTGACTTGAATATCGACCCTATGGTAGCTAGACCAATATTGGAGAAGAGATTTTTGCAACGTTATCGAACTTTCAAGTCAACAGTACGTAATAGATTCCTCAAAAAAGATGGAGCTCTCATACCCAAACAAGTTGCACTTAACAGTCGTCCTGATGACATTGATAAAGTGTGGTGGCAGAGGTTTGTTGATATCGAATATAGTGATAAGAAAAAGAAACAATGTAAGACAAATTCCGGAAATAAAGGCAAAAGCACTTTGACCCATACATTGGGAAGAAAACCTTATCTTAAAGTATATGAAGAATTGGTATGTAAAAGATTTTTCTATATTAATATTTCAATAACAAAAATATATTTCATGAAATTTTCAAATGCAGGTGGCGGAGAATCCAGGACGGAAGGTCACGCGCACAATGGTATGGAAAGTGGCTCATACAAGTAGAAAAACGAGGAAGGTGATTCCATGTGCTACCGAGAAATTTGTAAGTAATTCACAGTTTTGAATCTTATTTTAAAACTTTGATTTTGATCATGAATATTTATATGTTAAATTGTCATGTTAAAAAGATAGATTAGGAGTCTTATTTAAATTAACGTTTACTCCTCTAATTGATCAAATATTTATTTCTCTTTGTTATGCTTAGCTGTGAACCTTTAAACTAGTCACCACAATATATAGTAAATTCCATTTCTGTGGAATGACATGTATTACAGATATATTTCATCGTCCACAATCGATCAAAGATCCATCAAAATAACATCAAAGTCCTAATTTTAACATCACTACCATCGTCATCCTCACTAATGTTATTTGCTGCATAGTCAAAATATTTATAATAATGCAATACAAAAATGCCAACTAAGCCCATAACCACTAAAACAAACAATAATATGGAATTTCGTCCGTAAAGAGAGAATATTGTCTGATAACTTTTTAACTAAACAAATTATACTTCGAATATAAGAAATTCCAGTTAAAAAACAGCGACACTGAAAAAAAACTAAAAAAAAAAATTGATATTAGAGAGTTGCCTATTCTGACTTGTGATCAGTTTTGCAAATATGGCTGAACATGGTGGTTTCAGTCATTTAAAACCTCGTATAAAGGAACCGAACATCTGGACTTTCATTCGATGAAGATATAAATCATGGAAAAAGAAGCATGCATTATAATAGGAATTTATATTACATTGATTGAGACAGAATAAAAAATTCTAACATCTATGAGCAGTGTTCTATCTTAAATCAAATTTATAATGTATCAAAAATAATTTTTGTATAGTTCAGGCTAAAATTATCGCACAACAGTGATAACTCCCCAAATGATGAAAGTTTTTCAGTTGTATGCTGATGCAAAATCTTTGTCACCACTTCTTTTCCTTGCTCTTCCTAACTCATAGTTTGATGTTTAGTAAGAGTTCATGTAAATGGATGATATCGAAGCACATATATGCAGAAAAAAGGCTTCAAAATAAACGGTAATATAAAATTTCGTGCATGTACAACCTTTAGGACTGATACTACTAAAAATTCCGGTTTGACAATTCCGGTGTTTCTTTTAATAAATACGCAATTTCGTTTTAACGCCATTCCTGAATTCTTCGCTATTCAAAACATTTTGAATACAAATAGTTAGATTAATAATTATTACCAACCTTTATTTAAAATGAACAAGAATTTAATCCTTCAGAGTATTTAAATTCTAACCTGAAATCAACCTGCTCAAAAGATTAGTTTCAAATCATTTTTTTAATCATTGTCATATAATACTTACTGGATCCAGAGGCAAATATATAATATATGATGAAAAATTATGCCAAACTGCATTCTTTCATAAAAATATAATAATATATAGGTTTAATCAATCTTTATCAAACTTTATGTATATGTCATAAGTTAAACTTTAAAATGCATTTTACTAAATTTTGGACAAAACGATATAAAGACAGAAGCTCAATAAACCAAGTGCAATTAAATATGTTATAAAGTTTCGTTGTACCAGTATATGGCATTCACTGTTTGCATAAACCGGTACACACGTGAGCACCTGATCACCAAAATATCACAAAAGCAAACTCCACTCTGAAAATGCATCTTCCACAAAGCAGATCTGGTTTTTTGCGCAAAATAAAATCAAAAATGGAGTACGAAGCAAATCGAGAAAGAATCAAAAATGGATATATGGCTACCGCTTTTCTTTTCATTTTAACATCTTTTTCATGCTTTAGGCCGGAACCCGGATTTTAGCCGTAATTCCGTTCCGGTGCTGGCCGGAACCGGAACGAGATGGACGGAATTCCGTGGTTCCGGCCGGATTCTCAAACCATGATATGTACAGATATTTATATGAATTACCCGTAGATTGCGAAGACAACTCTCCATTCAAATAACATAAATGTAATCGCCTTCTCCTCTCTGCACATGAATTAAGGTAATACAGAAAACACCTGTACATACAATAAAAATGAACAACAGATTGGTGTGAAAACACTTGTATATATGCACAGTTAGCACACGTGAAAATAGGTATATAACAAATATCAGGCTACATGAAAAAGGAAATAAACTTAATATATATGAATATACAATAGTAACAATCTTAGCAAAGTTGTTGCTGCATAAGCTATATATGTATCAAAATCATTATATTTGAAAACCCATAAAACAATTTCCAGCTACCGTCATGAGAAATTAGCTGAACACCCAAATCAATATATATTCATTATAGTACTTACCAAATTCTATATTATATGTCGGATAATATTCTACCTTATACGTTTGCATTGCAGGTGAACTTCCCATATGGTCAATAAATAATTGTTTATTCTGAACCTTCAAATACTAAAAACTTGAATTATACGCATGTAGCATAAACCTTATCTATTTGGTAACCTTCTGTAGCATAAACCTTATCTTGATATCTTATTTATATAAGTCAGATTAATCTTATCATTAAGATTATCTTGCATGTTATTCCTCCACGATATTGATGATCTAACTTACCCATTAACATCAGGTATATCTTCTCAAACCTCTCATTTGTTTCCTTTTAATCTGTATGTGCATTGTCGGGAAGTCAGGCTCTTTTTGACTGGTCTCGGAATCAAAATTATTATTGCTATCTGCTGCACAATGTTATACCCTACAGCGTAGATATTGAAATCTAATGGTATTAACAAATGCTAGTATGATAGCAACATATGAATGAAATGATGATTATACGACAACAAAAGTAGTTGACATGTGAACTTTATTAAAGATATATACTTGATGCAGCCTCGTATATGCCATTCACATGAGTGGTGGATGAAATACCCTTCTGTCAACATGGTATGATTACAAATGTGGTGTCAATACTAATTAATACCATGTCCTACTTTCAGATTTATAAATATTGGCCCCAGAGCATGACAAATTTGTTATCTTAAATCAATTTTCGAAAATGTCAGCTGGAATACAAAAATTTGTTGCAATAAATGTATCCCCTGTTAAGTACTATCCTATTTTTAAATCATCACACAGAATCAAATAAAATGGATAGGTTTTTGAGGAACTGTTGGTGCTTTGGTTATTAATGGAACATGGTAGAATCAAAGATAATCCTCAGCAATTTTTTTGTTCTAATGAAAGTGGATGCTGGTTGTGTACAAATAGGAACATGTACAAATAAATTTTAGATTGAAATCTCGTAGTGAACCCGGGTAATTATCATAAAAATATATGTATGAATGACTAAGCCACTAATGTAACTGTAGCCCTTCTAAGATGGTCAAGTATAGGTTTTGAATGGTTGTTATTATATGATAGTGGAAATATATAGTCCAGAAAGAAGTAAAGATAGCAATAAATAGAAACTATCAAATGTCCAAAGGAGTTACTGAAATATATGGTGACGATTGGTTTATAATAGCTAAGAAACCGTGGGAACATTTAATTCTTGTTCTTGTGGAAATATAAGCTGTTTTTTTGTTGTCTCGCCATGGTTCTTGATAAAAGCTGTTTTTTTTAACCAATAATTGTTCTTTATAAAAGCTGTTTTTTGTGGAAATATAAGCTGTTTTTTTTTTTTAAACCAATAATTGTTCTTGATATAGCTAAGAAGTAAGATGGTACTAGAAGGTAGAAATTTCGGTTGCTATTGTTGTTTTAGAGCTAGACTGTGTTTACAACTCTTGTCTGAGCGTAGAAGTGGCTATTTTTTTTAAAATCGGAATTAAGAACAGGCAATCTTTTCTTGGGCGCACAGCACCATTTTAATTTTTGTTATTTGGGTATTACATCAAGTCTGTTAATGCAAGTCTGTTAATGCAAGTCATCCAACTCAAGTCTGTCAATGCAAGTCTGTCAATGCAAGTCTGTGTTTACAACTCTTGTCTGAGCGTAGAAGTAACTCTGTCAATGCAAGTCATCCAACTCTGCTAATACATCAACTCACTTTAATTTTTGTTATTTGGGTATTATGCAGGCGCTAGTTGAAGCAGCAGAGGAAAGACAAAAGGAAGGTCTCAATGACAACAATGAAAGTAGAAGTTTTGAAGATTTTGAGAACGATCCCATTGCTGAAGTGTTTGGAAATGAGAAAAGAAAAAGCTATTGTCGTGCAGTTAGCTCTTCATCGACTATAAAACAAGTGAAGCTTACACAAGCAGCAAAAGCAATAGCCAATTTCAAGGAAGACGAAGATAGAAAGTGGAAAACAAAGATGGAAAACAACCAAGAGAGACTAGCTGAACAATATACATCAATGAATTCAGTTATGATGAATATGCAACAAACTTTATCACAATTTATGAATCAGTTTGGAGGGAATGTGGGATCAAGAAATGAAGTAGCTTCTAACAACCAGCATGAGAGTTCTAGAGCTAGCTTGGGTGTTCAATCCAATGGTGCTATTGGATCTTCCACAAGAGATAGACAGTCTGTAGTCTTATTGTCAGAAGAGTTGAAAGAGGTTGCTAAAGGCCATCTTGGGACACAGAAAAGATGCCATCATAGAGAGGTGATGCATGGGGAAAGAGTTGCATGGGTGGAGAAAGTGTTTGATCCAGAAGCACCTATTTATGAAGCACCACAAAATGGTAATTACAAGCTATTTGATATTATTGATGGAGGTTTTGTTATTTGGCCTGAATGTCGTATTCGCTATTTGTAGGATCTAGAATTTATTTCAAAGTTATGTTAGAAGCTGTAATATTTTGATTTCATACTCTTTGGTTATGTATGATGAACTTATGAAATTTCGAATTTTTCTTCAATTTGTTATCAAATATTTGTGCAATTTAAGGTATATGCTTTAGATGTGTAATCGTTTATTATTATTGAAATTCTGTAATTTTTGATGTGTGTGTGTGTGTGTGTATATATATATATACACACCTGCTGTATTATAGTAGACAAATATGTAGTGAATGCTAGCAGGAAGGCAGTAATATATTGGTTGGTAATTGTAACGAACATATTCGTTGCTAGTGAAGCAATTTATAACGAATATATTCGTTGCAAATGAATGTATACTAGTCGCAACTGAATATAATTATAACGAGCATATTCGTTGCAAACGAAGATATTTACAACGAACATTCTCGTTACAATCCATATCGGGAACACCTACCCGAGTACATTTAGTAACGAAATTTACTCGTTACAAAACGATGGTATTAATAACGAACTATTTCGTTATTAAATTTCATCTTCCCAACGAAACAATCCGTTAGTAAGTTATAATGTTAATAACGAGTATTGGCCGTTACGAATATTTATAACGACATTCCCCACGCCTGTTCCGCTCACGACTGTATTTGTTATAAATTTACATTGTAACGACTGTGTTCGTTACAAATACACTGTTTTGGTGTTGTGTTTGAAACTAAATTGGTTTGTAAAAAAAATTATTTGATATTTTGTTTAACCAAATTAATTGAACTTTTATTGTATACCTAATTTTATGTTGTTATAGCACTTTAAATAATTTATTTAGCAATAGAATACAAATGTATTTGTTAAAAATAAGTAACATTTTATTGTAAACATAAATTTTAGTGGATAAAATCGCTCCAAGTATAAATTTAAGTTTGAATTTGAGTGAACTAAGCATTTGAATAATAACATATCCTTCAAGTTTGGTTAAAACGATTACCGACCAAATTAACCAAAATTATTTCGGTTTGGTTTGGTTCGGTTTTGAAAATTTTCGGTTTCAATTCATTTGAAACTTTTTACCTCAAAACCAACCGAATGCTCACCCTAGCTAAAACGCTAATTAGAATAAACCTAGGTCAATCTCTTGATTAATCCCTTTATCCAATTTGGAATAAGAAAATAGCTTATATAGAGAGAGACTAATATTTGGCAAATACTCATATTGCCCTTTAAGCCTTCACAAATCAGTCTGTAGAGTCTACAATGCCAAATAACCTAGAAGTCGCCTCGAAAGTCTGTCCCGTGTGATCAGACGTCTATCTATAGGCTCGGGAAAACTTTCCTGCACAGCTCGGACGTCTGTCACAATAGCTTAGACATTAGTCTACTTCACTGCTTGAGCACAAATGTTTGTTCAAAATGACAGACGTCGGTCGTAACTCTCTGGTTGCACGTCATTTATGCTCACATGTCTGTCACATTGACTGATACGTCTGTCCCCCATTCTACTGAAACACGTTGCACCTTTTCATCCATAATTTTCTCCTACGAGCTCCAATTTGCTGACCGTCTTCTTTGTTACAAAGCTAGTTCAACCACTTCAATTCCAATTATATAGTATCACAAAATTTAATAATTTGCACTCAAGTAAGTTTAATTTTTTTAAATGGTAAATATATACTCGGCAAAAATTTGTATTCAAAGAACCATACAGACGTTATCAGTTACAAACTAATATTAATGCAAAGTTCACAAGATAAAGTATTAAATTGATTATGGAGACAACTTAATTTTTTGGAAGCTTGATTTCTAATTTCCATACATCTAAAATTTCAGTAAGTAACTGAGGTTAAATACTCCTTCATTGCGCCTCTTGGCTCAATTCAGTCTTAGGTTCACACTTCACAGCTTAACAACAACATATTTAAAGGCATCCCTCTTAACCCTTACTAACACCATAGAAAATATAAACTGAGTTTAAAATTTGTTTTTCTAGATAGTTTTTTTTTTTTTATATATTCTTTAAATACATTACAGGAAACTATAATTCATAGGTAATTTGGACAGATGAATATTGTTGGAAAAATTATAGGTAGGGCGTTCAGCAAAGGATGAAAAAAGAAAAGGATACAACACAATAATAATTAGGCATGATAAAGGAAAAAAGTCTGGATAAAAATATATCAGTGTCTGCAAAAGTTATCTTGTGTCAAAATGTAGAATGGCAGAATACTGTGATGAGTGCTTATTTGCTCATATCTTTGATTTCATGCCTTATTATAATCCCAAATACACACAAAAAAAATGTTCACATATGTGACCATAAATAAAAAAGGCATTCATGCTAGCATCGTACAGATTATGCCTGAGAATGATTAATAGTCGTTATGCATGATGCCATTTTAGCTTTAAGTTTAACTAGGAGGACTTGCTTGTAGACATGTTTCTCAAGAGAAATGAAACGATCATGTCTTTGGGAGGATGCAAAAAAAATTCAAATATATGAAGTAACGTAATCCAAATATATACACGAACTTGAGATAATTACAGTGCGTGAGAGAGAAATAGAGAGTCATGACGTGCTGTCTCCCTCAATATTGAAGATAAAAACTATCTAGCTATATATTATGGTCAATACTTTGACGTAGGTTATATTATAACCTAATCGTTAACTCTCTGGGCTTAGTTGTTATTGTACAAATGGGCATAACTTTTGGCCTACAAACAATTAGTCGTTGCTTCTTACATCTATAAATAGAAACATATGTAATCTAAACATTAACAATAAAACAGATTACAACTTTTACATTTTATTCTCTCTTTACATTCAACTCTCTCGCAAATTACTCCATTCAATCCAAATCTTGATTTGGTATCAGAGCACGCAGCTTAACAACATTACTTCTAAATCTTGAATTTGCGTTATGGGTCCTTGGGTCTAATATCCATCAGATTATTTCTTCATCACTTGGATATTTGAACTCATTAGAGAAAACTCTCTTCATCTGAGTTTAGAGATATATCGATTATCAATTGTGTCGTGCCCAACTTTACAGTGTCTGTATCAATTGTCAACTGTAAACCTCTAACAGAAAATCATCCACTCCAGAGTCGATCAAGAAAATCAAAAGGACATCTACAGGCAAGAGGTTTCTCTCAAGAATTTCTATTCTTATCACACACTTTCTGTGTTTTTCGTCATCGAAAACCTTCAAGATTGCAAAAGCATTTTAATCTTAATACTAAACTACAGAGTTTTGATTTTACCTGTTCTTGATCCTGTTTTTCCATCATGGTCAATCCAACAACATCCGAAGGAGAAGATTCTGCATCTTCCAGTATTGACAACTCGTCACATGCCACTGAACAACTCATAGACCACCATTATTCCTCAAAGCCAACTCATCACCGTCAAGCTTGATGAGAATAACTATCTTCTTTGGAAACTTCAAGTTGAAACTGCTATACAAGCCTGCGGTATCGATGGTTATATCAATGGAACCTTGCCAACACCTCCCCAATTTACCACTGACAAAGATAACAAAATTGTTAGTAAAGAATATTATATTCAATTTCATAGGCAAGAAAGACTGATCAGCACATGGTTGCTATCCTCAGTTAGCCCAAATCTGTTATCACAAGTAATCAATTGTAAAACCACAAATGATATATGGGTCACTATTGAAAAGAATTTCAATGCTCAATCATTAGCTAAATCTCTCAATTATAAAAGACGATTACAAAATTGTAGGAAAGAAAATCTTAGCATGAGAGAGTATATTGCCAAAGTCAAGAACTTATGTGATATGCTTCTTGCATCTGGCAGCAAGATAGATGAATCTGAACAAATCTTATCCTTACTGAATGGCTTGCGAAAATGAGTATGAAGCCACAATTGATGTTCTAACCTCACAAAAAGTAACACTACCCCTTAATGATGTGTACTCAATTCTTCTCTCACATGAAGCAAGAATAGATATCAAGAACACACCTGATTTAGAATATTCATTAAATTTAGCTGTTAATAACAGAGGCAGGGGACATTCCTACAGAGGAAATAACCCAAATCAGAGAAGAGGCTACCCTAACCATAGAAGGGGAAAGGGTAGATGGAATCTAATAACAAATCAAAGTGCCAAATATGTGAAAAAGTTGGGCATGCTACATTCAAATATTATTTCAGATATAACTCTGTATTTGTACCTAATTAGAATGACAACAACCAATGAAATACTAACTCAAATGTTAACATGAAACACTCTCAAAATGACACATCTACCTCCATTGATAACAACAAAAATAATAGCCAAGGTGAAAGCTCAAGGGAAGATAATGTTCAACATGACAATTGGTACCCCGATTCAAGGGCAACCAACCACATGACATGCACTCTTGACAATCTCAATCAAGGAAACAGGGAGTATAGAGGTAAATAGTGTATAAGCATGGGAAGTGGTAAGTGTATCAATATTACTCTTGCTGATAGTACTATTATCATTGGAAAACGACAACTATATTTATAAAATCTTCTTAGGGTGCCAAAAATAACTAAGAACATTCTCAATGAAAATAATATTGCCTGCAATGATGTTTCTTTACCCTATGTTTGTACCTACCGCCAAATGGGGAAAAAATCATAAATTACCATTCAATGATTCCTTAACAAAGTACACTAAACCATTTGATCTTGTGGCTATAAATTTATGGGTTCCTGCCCCAATACACACTGACTATGGTTATAAATATTATGTGTCTTTTGTGGATGCATATACACGATACACTTGGATATATTTCCTGAAATTCAAGTCTGACACTCATGATACTATTATTAGATTCATGAATATGATTGAAAAAAAAATGATACTAGTGTTAAAATCGTATAATCAGATGGAGGATATGAATATAAAACCTTGGACAATTTCTTTAAATCTAAAGGCATTATTCATAGAACAACCTGTCCATAAACATCTGAGCAAAATGGATTGGTTGAAAGAAAACATCAACATATAGTAGAATCTGGTCTAACTTTGTTAGCACATGCTTCCTTACCTATCAAATTTTGGTCAGAATCATTCAATACTGTTGTGTATCTGATAAACAGAATGCCAACAACAGCATTGAATGACATAAGTCCTCTAGAAATGCTATACAAATCCAAACCATATTACTTAAGTCTAAAGACATTTGGTTGTCTAAGTTTTCCTTATCTCAGGCCTTACAACTCAAATAAATTGAATTTCAAGTCTAAACCCTGTACATTTCTAGGTTATGCAGTTAGAGAGAAAGGCTGTAAGTGTATAAATGAAAATGGGAGTATCTTTGTCAGTAGACACGTTAAATTTAATGAACATGTTTTCCCATATAACAAAAGAGATATCAAAACTTCAAATAAAGTCTATAACAGCAAGGTTGATATACCTGACATTCCAATTTACACTAATATTTTTCCATCCTCTAATAATGGAAAGGCTGCTGATGCTCGGCCTGTCAATGATATAACTGGTGATCAGCATATTACTGACAATAGCGAGCCACCCAGCCATGCCAGTTCAGTGCCTGCAAACAGTGAAAACAGTAATGATTTTAGCTAAAGCTCTCAAAACACATCCGCAAGATCATAAGAACATGAAACCATCTTACCAGAGGATGCAAGCAATTTTGTTCACGATGCAAGTAGTCTACCTGCAGCTATAGGTCACCCAGTGATGACCAGAGAAAAAAGTGGGATATTCAAGCCAAAGATGTATATTGCCACTACCAGTGATGATGAGCCATGAAGCTTTGAACAAGCAGTCCAAAGCAAGTAGTGGAAAGTAGCCATGGATGAGGAGTTCAGTGCACTCATCAAAAATAGTACATGGGGTTAGTCTCAGAACCAGATAATAATAACTTGATTGGATGCAAGTGGACCTATAAAGTTAAGAGAAACACTGATGGCACAATAAATAAATATAAAGCAAGACCCGTTGCTAAAGGATACACACAGGAATATGGATTTGACTACAATGAGATTTTCTCTCATGTAGTCAAACCTGCTACCATAAGACTAATATTTACCATTGAATTAAATAATTAATGTAATATAATACACCTTGATGTGAATAATGCATTCTTAAATGGAGTTTTGTAGGAAGAAATTTACATGACACAGCCATAAGGGTACTCAAAACAAGCAGACCATGTACGCAAGCTGAAGAAGGCAATATATGGACTGAAACAGTCCCCAAGGATCTGGTTTGAGAGACTAAGATCAACCCTAACATCTTTGAGTTATCAATACGCAAAATCAGACAACTCTCTTTTCTTTAAAATTAATGATAATATTGTCACCTATATCCTAATATATGTTGATGACCTTATTGTTACGGGCAACAATAGTGCTGAAATAAAGAAGCTATCTCAATATTTAAACAAAGAATTCTCCATCAAGGATCTTGGAGAAGTATCATACTTTTTGGGGATAGAAGTTCAAAGAAAATCAAAGACTGAAATATCAATGTGTCAAAAGAAATACGTTACTGAGTTGCTAATGAAAACCAACATGAGTGAAGGAAAAGCTCAACCAACCCCAATGATTTCAAATCAACAATACTTTAAAAACAGGGGAGAATCCATGAATACCATTAAATAGTATAGAAGTATTATGAGTTCTTTACAATATCAACCATAACACGACTCGATATTTCATTCAGTGTTAACAAAGTTTCTCAATTTCTACAGGCACCTAATGAGGAACACTGGAAAGCCGTAAAGAGGATTCTAAGTTATCTAAAAGGCACAATTGACTTCGGCCTAACATTCAGAGGGAGAAAAGAGCTGAGCATTACAGGGTACACATATTCAGACTGGGCAGCAGACCCAAACGACTGAAAATCCGTAACTGGGTACTACATCGACGTTGGCAACAACCTAATCTCACAGAGCTCTAAGAAACAAATTACTGTTTCTAAGTCAAGCGCTGAAGCAAAATACAGGAATATTTCAAGTGCAACTGATGAAATAATATGGCTACAATCTATACTGAAAGAGCTAAAGCTTCTACACAACTTAAAAGCAACTATCTGGTGTGACAATCAAAGCTCAATATATATGTCTGCTAATCCTATTCAACACGCTCGCACTAAACATATAGAGATTGATATTTACTTTGTAATAGAACAAGTTAAAGATGGAAAACTTCAAGTCAATTTCATACCATCTTACCATCAGAAGGCTGATATCCTCACAAAGGCACTATCGGCAAAGAATCACACCAGACTTCATGACGAGTTAAAGATCTAGAGGCAACACACTCATGAATCTCCAACAAGTACACATCTCCAGCCCTCGTTACCATCAATTAAGGAATCACGACCCAGATCCAGCCACGAAAGCCCTAAATTGAGCGATTCGCAAGTCATCAAAGTCCTCAACAAGAAATCGAAGCCAAATTATCCCAAGTTTGCTTCATGCTAGTTCTTCGAGGCTAATTGGAGCTCTGAAATCATAGATTTTATCTTCTCAAAGCAAATCTGGCGTTTGTATCCCAAACCCTAGAATTGAGAAGGGGTATTGAAGATAAAAGTTGTCGGCTATATATATTATGGTCAATACTTTGTACATAGGTTATATTATAACCTAAACATTAAATTTCTGGGCTTTGTTATTATTGTACAAATGGGCTCAAGTTTTGGCCCACAAATAATTAGTCGTTGCTTTTTACATCTATAAATAGAAGCATATATAATCTAAACTTTATCAATAAAATAGATTACAAATTTTACATTTTATTCTCTCTTTACATTCATCTGCCTCGCAAATTACTCCATTCAATCCAAATCTTGATTCTCAACTTTGTTTTGAAGCATGTAAAGCCTTCAATGCTTTGCACTCGAATGGAAGTACTGAAGAAAGCTCATGTGCATGAAGGTTCCAAGAAAAACTACCAAAATTATCACTAGCCGAATAAATTTTATTCTATTTTTCACAGGAATCACATGAAGCACCAGAGCATACTCATAGGTAAGGCACACAAAGCACATAATTTGTAGGTAAAGTACATAAAGCTATAAAGTGCTTTGCTAGTAATTTCTTATGATTTTTCCAATAATTGTATGTTGCATTCCCATGGATTTTATTTAGCAGAATTGAGAGTGGGAATGTTGAATGTTGTTTCTGGATTTAGTGGAATGGCAGGTGCTTCTCTTTGCAGCCACGTGAACATCAATAAGGTACATTGTTTTATAGTAACCTACTACACTACTAACATTCAACTAGGTTTATGTATTGTAGACTGTTTTGTTATGAATAAGGTGGTTCATATCAAATTAGAACATCCTTTTTTTCTTGATAATAAGATCTAGTAATTGATTAAGAACTGTTATTTAATTGTGATGGTTTATGTTTTTCTTTTTTGACTTCTATATTCTGCATGAAACCTAGTTTCTATTTTCGTAGTATAGTAGTTGAAAGTATGACAATTGTATTTGTTGCTAGCATTCAATGGGTCAACTGTAACACCCCGTATGTTAAATAACTTGTTATAACATAAATCAGAGCAGAATTAAATTTAATATTCTGAATCAGGGGAAACGGGCTGTGCCATTGCGTTCGTCTCGGAAAAATACGCGAAATAGAGTCCGAGTTTTCGTAAATCGGAGTCCGTATGACCAAGTTATGGCCCGTCAAAGTTTCACGAAAAATCAAAAACGAAAACTGCTCATGTTTTGATGCCCGGGATGAGTTTTGGGCTGTTTTTTTTGGGCCCTAAATGGTTCCTACACTTGACTTCTTCCCCAAGACATGCTTTAAAGGCTAGGATTGGTTCTAGGGTATATCCTATGGTCCTAAAACATCTAACTAATCTATATATACACCCTAATACCCCCCTTATCCTTACCAAAAATAGATCTAAGGCCATTATGCCACCACTTAGAAAATTGGAGAGCCTCCACTAAAAATCCTAAGAGGGTTTGCAAGCTAATCTACATCTTCTTCTACTTAATCATTGGGATTTGCTTCATTTAACTTGCTAATCTTGTTTTGGTGAGCTTCTATCCCCTTAATAATCAATTATTGAATTGATTATGATAAGATGTGATAAAGTATGGCTATGTTTGTGGATCCATATATTTATGCAAGCTTGATGTAGTGAATATTATGTGTTTTGCAAGTTATATGCCTTATGTCATGCAAGTTTCATAATATGTAATCATGATATTTTTATGCAAGTTGTTTCATGATGTTTATGATGCAAAACACTAAGTGAATATGGATCCATTATGCAAACATGTTATGCAAGTATGTGAGTACTTATGCAAGTCATGTATATGCTTATATGCATGTTTAACATCTTATGCAAGTATATGAATGTTTATGCAAGTTATGTATATGTTGAAATGCAAGTTTAACATAATATGCAAGCCTATGCAAGTATGTGAATGTTTATGCAAGTTATGTATATGTTGAAATGCAAGTTTAACATAATATGCAAGCCTATGCAAGTATGTGAATGTTTATGCAAGTTATGTATATGTTGAAATGCAAGTTTAACATAATATGCAAGCCTATGCAAGTATGTGAATGTTTACGCAAGTTATGTATATGTTGAAATGCAAGTTTAACATGATATGCAAGCTTATGCAAGTATATGAATGCTTATGCAAGTATGTGAGTGCTTATGCAAGTTAAGTATATGCTAAAATGCAAGTTCTACATGTTATGCAAATCACATGTATGATGATATGTAAGTTCATATGCAACATGTTATGCAAATCACATGTTTGATGATATGTAAGTTCATATGCAACATGTTATGTAAGACACATGTTTGATAATATGCAAGTTTGGGTTGAATATAGTTGGGTTAATATATGCTCATATATGCAAGTTGACATCCTCTTAACCCATGACAAAGTTGTATGCTAAACCCATGATAGTTGTGATGGATCTTCCCCTTTATTATGTCATGAAATGAGAACGATTTACGTGGGGAAACGATGGGGTTGGTAAATATGTTAATTAAAGCATGGTTGGGTATGATTAAGCATACCATAAAAATAAATTACCATAAGTGGGAATTTACCTATTGAGTTAGGTCTACCCCATGGGAATTTACCTATTGAGTTAGGTCTACCCATGTTATGGAAAACTTGATATTAATTAGGAATAATTAATATGGGGGTGATTAATTAGGTGTAATTAATCGACTAAGACACGAGGTTGGACTCATTTGTAGTGTAAAACTGCCCGGACCCGACCGGCTTAACCAGTTGCTACAAATGTCAGCCCAATGTGAGAGGTCTTAGCCATAAATTAAATACGTGATTAAGGTAAAGACACGAGGTTAGACTCTGTTATGACGTAAGACTGCCCGGACTCTACCGGCTTAACCAGGCGGTCATAACAGCCAGTCTAATGTGGGAGGTCTTTATGGGAGATCACGGTCTTAATTAATTAAGAAACACTTAACCATATTAGCATGTAGTGGGACATGAGGGGTTAAGTGGGTGCCTTGGGTGGCATATAGTAACTAGTGGGGGTGCCTTGGGTGGCATGAGGAAACTAGTGGGTTGCCTTGGGTGGCAATAGAAAATACGATAAGAATACTTAACCAAAGTGGAACATGTAACTAAACATGATTAAAGGGTTAAGTAAGTGCCTTGGGTGGCATGGGGAAATCAAGTAAGTGCCTTGGGTGGCATGTGGGAATCAAGTAAGTGCCTTGGGTGGCATGTGGGAATCAAGTAAGTGCCTTGGGTGGCATGCGAAAATCTAGTGGGTGCCTTAAGGGGCAATTGTAATATAATTGACTGACTTAACCAAACCTTAACATGTAAGGGGGCATGATTATAAAAAGGGGTTAAGTGGGATGCACTAGATAAAATGACAAGCTTAAGTAGTAGCTTGTGGGGGGGCCATTTCAACCAATATCCCAAACGTATCTTTGTGGGCTCGACCCATGTCGAGTGACGGGACACGCATATTGGGCTTGATTATAAGAGGCCAAAACGGGGTAGCGGTGGCAACGCAAGTCCAACGGGTTTCATATGCGTGTGTGGGCCCGGGCTGGTAGATAAGCCGTTGTTGCATCGTGTAGATATAAAGCCGTGCACCGTTGATAGTATTGGGTAGCCACTTTAGGGGAGTGATACACCCCGCTGTGGGACCAGCACGGGTATCTACGTTAGGGAGCCGATCGCTTGGGGTAGTGGGGTACACCTAGTAGAGATAGGGGCAGACGGCACCTATGTAGTCAACTAGGGTACAGGAAACTACTGGTTATATCTATCTTTGATATCCTTGGGTGGGATCAACCTTTGAGTAGGAGTGACTGGTGTGGTGCGGTTAGTAATTATCCTTGGGTGGGTAGATGCGTCTTTACGGTTATCTTAGTTCGTCCTGTGTTCGTGGGCAACTTAGTGTAGTCATTATCCCCAAAGATACCATACCGAGTTCATATCATACCCTAATTACTTTAATAATTGTATTATTAAGGAGATAGGGTTCACTCAGGCTTATGTCTGACCCCCGTTGTTTTTATCTTTTTCCTTCAGGTCCTCAGGTTGGGCCTAGTGCTAGTGGGCTTTGATCAGTTTGCTTTATCTATCTCTTGGAGCTTGGACCGTAGATGTAGAGCTCAGCTTATCTTATCTTTTCTGTTATGGCTATTTGTTATGAGTAGTGGGATTATGTACTTATTTTATTCAGGATGGATATTTTGTACTTGACTCTTGTTATGGTTTTATGATGTAACCAAACATGTTTTACTTTCCGCTGCTATGAGATGATGTTTTAAATTTTCAAGTATTACATTATATCTGTCTTGTTGTAATTTTACTGTTCTATACTCACTAAAAATACTCCATCGATGCTATGGCATTCCCTTAGTGAGTGACTATAGCGGGTGTGGGGTGTTACACGTGGTATCAGAGCTTAAGGTTACCAGAACAGATAAAATTTTTAGAAAAACTATTTTCTAAGAATATTTTTGAAAGGAGTATTTTCGAAAACATGTCTTTTAAGAGAAAAGTTTTTGAAAGAAAAGCATAATCCCCAATAGCCATATCTATATCTTTCGAATTCTCCATTTTGAATCTCTTCCTCTCTCTCATTTTGAGTTTCCCCTCCGCGTATAGATGATCTTTCTAAGATGGATAAGGATGGAAAACCACTTCAAGGGACTCAGACGTAAATCTGGTTAGAAGTTGGTTCAAGAAGAGAGGAAGGCTCAAATAGTTGTTTGGTTAATGAAGGGTGAAACCTCATTGGTGGGAGGTTGTGAGTGGAGAATAGGGAAGAGGAAGGCTAGTAGTTATCCTTTTGAGAGGAATAGGACACGTTATTAGGATTGTCCAAAGAAGCAAGGGCAAGGTATGGAATCTTCTGGGGGGTAATTGTATTCCCTCACGACTAAGGTACCAGATGGGGATAAGACCGTCTAGGTTGGAATTTGGATTTCTTTATTATCCGATTCAAACTTTATTTGATCCTGATATATCGAGTTCGTTTATCTCACCATTGATAGTTGAGTCACTGCACTTAGACACCAGTTTGGTTGATGATCCCTTATTTGTTTCAAACCCAATTGGGCTCCATGGTGTGGTTGGGTTTGAAAGTTTTTATACTTAGCATTGAGTTTAGATGTGATGCTTGTTGGGCTTCACGGGCTATGGGTTAGTTCTGGGCATGGACTGGTTATCCAGTAGGGGTGCCGTTTTTGATTTTGGAGGGAGAGTTGTTAGGCTTATGGGCCGCTTGGGTAACACTCTCGAGATCTCTTGTAATCCCATAGAATCTGTTATGCTAAGTTATCTAGAATCGCTTGACATGTTGGTCTAGAATTTGTGATTTGTTAGAGCGGTCCGGGAATACCCGGATGTGTATAAGGAGGTGAAGGGCTTACCTCCGGAGCTGGAAATTGACTCCCAAATATATCTGGTGGGTAAGGCTAAACCAGTGTCTTGGCCAGTGTGCCACGTGGCTCCTCGTGAGAGGAGGGAACTCGATAAGTAAGTAGGCGATTTGCTTGAGAAGGGGTTCATAAGACGAAGTATATCGGAGTGGGGCGCTCCAGTAGTTTTTGCCACGAAGGCGGATGGGTCCCTCAGACTTTGTGTAGGCTAAAGAGAGCTAAATAAACTCACAAAGAAGAATAGACACCCATTGTCGAGGATTGATGATCTCTTTGATCAGTTAGTGGGCGCCTCAGTATTTTCGCAGTTGGACTTAGCCACGGGATTTCATCAGTTGAGAGTGGCTGAGGATAGTACAGAGAAGACTGCCTTTAGGACTCCGGATGATTTTTTTTATGAGTGGCTGGTGATGCCATTGGGTTTGACGAACGCCCCCGTATACTTTGATGATTTGATAAGAAGGGTGTTCAAGGAGTACCTAAATAAGTTGTGATGGTCTTTGTGGATGACATCTTGGTCTTTTCTAGGAGCAAAGCCAGTTAGGGAAAAACGGTGGTTTTGGAATAAGACTGGCGGGGACATCCAGGGTTGGACAAGGGGCTTAATTATTTAGCCGTTTTTACTAGTATCATCTCACGTAGGTCGTCTGAATTCGAAGGAGGTATCCCTTGGGTGTTTGTCTGATATTGGTTTAGGCCTTTGGGGCTTGCATTTGGGGGATGTCGAGTTCGACTAAGGTGGTCTGCGTGAGAGATGGATAGTTGTGATGATTTTGCATGGGAGAATATCCTGATTTTCTCTAGAAGTGGAGAAAAGCATGCCTTACATCTTAGGGAAGTGTTGGAGACTCTTTGAGCGCATTGTCTTAAGACAACAAAGGTGGATGGAATTCTTAGCATCCTATGAGTTTGAGATAGCGTATACCCCTGGCAAGGGTAACGTGGTGGCAGACACCTTGAGCAGAAAAAGGCTGTCTTTGAGTCCATTGTTCGTGGAATGGCGAAGCTTGGAGTTTAATTCTATGATTGACTTTAGACCTTCCGTTGACTTTGTACCCGGTTTGCTAGCCTCCTTGGAGGTTAGGCCTACTCTTTTGGGGCGGATTGGCGAGGCACAGCGAGACGACCCACAGTTGGTTGAGTTAGTAGAGAAGCTCATAAGGGGGGAGTCGTCCAGCCATTTGAGTAGGTACACCCTAGATGGTAAGGGGTGGTTGCGTAGAGACGGTAGACTTTGTGAACCGCAAGACGAGGGTCTGAGGAAGGCTATACTTGATGATGCACATCGTTCGAGGATGACCATACATCCCGGTGGGGATAAGATGTACCAAGACATGAGGCGAGTTTTCTTTTGGGCCGGTATGAAGAAAGATGTGGCCGAGTATGTTGCTAGATGCTTGGTGTGCCAACAAGTAAAAGCAGAGCAAAAGAAGCCAGGTGGGTTGCTTCATCCTTTGGAAGTTCCGATATGGAAGTGGGATAGTGTCTCGATGGACTTCGTTGATGGTTTACCGAGATCGAGGAAGGGCAATACAGGAATTTGGGTCGTGGTTGATAGACTTACTAAGAGCGTCCATTTCATACCCGTAAAGAGTAAGAGGACTGCTCCATGGCTTGCTTCAGTCTATGTTCGAGAGATAGTTCGATTGCATGGGGTACCTTCCAGCATAGTGAGTGATCGAGATCCTATCTTCACTAGTGAGTTTTGGAAGAGTTTACAGGAGGCGGTGGGGACTCAGTTGTGTTTGAGCACCGCATATCATCCTCAGACAGACGGCCAGACCGAGAGGGTGAACCGTGTTTTGGAAGACCTTTTGAGGCTTTGTATCTTGGATTTTGGAGGTACATGGGAAGAGCATCTTCCTTTGGTGGAGTTTGCATATAACAACAGCTTCCAGTCTAGTATTGGCATGGCACCTTTTGAAGCTCTTTATGGAAGGCCTTGTCGATCACCTACATGTTGGTGGGAATCTACGGATAAGATCTTGCTAGGGCCCGATATGGTTAGAGAGACTTCAGAGAAGGTTGATTTGATTCGAAGAAGGATGAAAGCAGCGCAAGACAGACAGAAATCTTATGCAGATAAGAGGAGGACTGATCTTGAGTTTGAAGTTGGGGACATGGTTTTTGTCAAAGTGTCTCCATTACGGAATGTTGTTCGCTTTGGATCCGCTGGGAAGTTAGCACCGAGGTTTGTAGGACCGTTTCCTGTCAAGGAAAGAATTGGACGGATGGCATATAGGGTGGAGTTGCCAGACAGACTTAGTGGTATACATGATGTTTTCCATGTGTCACATTTGAGGAAGTGCCTACATGAGACCGCAGAGGTGGTAGAGCCGAGCTTGCTTAGAGAAGTGGAAGTAGAGCGTGATGCGACGATTCGACGAGCTCCTACTCGCATCCTTGGGTCAGAGATTAAGAAGTTGAGAAACAGAGAGGTTCAGCTAGTCAAAGTGCAATGGGGAGATGACGAGAGCAATGCTACTTGGGAGACGGAAGCGAAGATGCGTTCTTTGTACCCTTTTCTTTTCGAGAGTATGTTCTTTAACTTCTCCTTTATTGCCTATCTTGTACTTATCTTGTCCTTAGTATGTCCTCTCGTTAGCACCTTTGACCTTTTAGATAGGGTAAACCTATGGTTGAAACATGTGTTTGAGACATGTTATGATTGATGGATGCAAGTGGATGCAAGTGTTTGCTAGTGGTTGCTCGTGGATGCATATACACACACTTTAGGCACTAGATCGGCTCAATCACTTCATATTGCATATTGCATATAAATGTGTGTAGGTAGCTATATTAATGGATGTATGATGGTTGTGCTATCATATGGATGATGCATTTATTCGGTGAATGATTGTGCACGCATGTAGAAATAGTATGTGTCGATAGGGTTCTTTCGCATACATATTGGATGCATGGCACTATCATGGTTTGCATTAAGGAGGTCAACTGAATCAGTAGACCGCCTGATTTTGCATTAGATAGGGAACATATACACACACTTTTTGCATATGTTCATACAACATTAGAAACTTTAAGGACAATGGATGCCAGTGTTTGATGGTTGAGTAGATGGTTGTTTGGTTGGTAGGATACGTTCTTCTTGACTTAGAGATTTCGGGGACGAAATCCTTTAAGTAGGGGAGAATGTAACACCCCGTATGTTAAATAACTTGTTATAACATAAATCAGAGCAGAATTAAATTTAATATTCTGAATCAGGGGAAACGGGCTGTGCCATTGCGTTCGTCTCGGAAAAATACGCGAAATAGAGTCCGAGTTTTCGTAAATCGGAGTCCGTATGACCAAGTTATGGCCCGTCAAAGTTTCACGAAAAATCAAAAACGAAAACTGCTCATGTTTTGATGCCCGGGATGAGTTTTGGGCTGTTTTTTTTGGGCCCTAAATGGTTCCTACACTTGACTTCTTCCCCAAGACATGCTTTAAAGGCTAGGATTGGTTCTAGGGTATATCCTATGGTCCTAAAACATCTAACTAATCTATATATACACCCTAATACCCCCCTTATCCTTACCAAAAATAGATCTAAGGCCATTATGCCACCACTTAGAAAATTGGAGAGCCTCCACTAAAAATCCTAAGAGGGTTTGCAAGCTAATCTACATCTTCTTCTACTTAATCATTGGGATTTGCTTCATTTAACTTGCTAATCTTGTTTTGGTGAGCTTCTATCCCCTTAATAATCAATTATTGAATTGATTATGATAAGATGTGATAAAGTATGGCTATGTTTGTGGATCCATATATTTATGCAAGCTTGATGTAGTGAATATTATGTGTTTTGCAAGTTATATGCCTTATGTCATGCAAGTTTCATAATATGTAATCATGATATTTTTATGCAAGTTGTTTCATGATGTTTATGATGCAAAACACTAAGTGAATATGGATCCATTATGCAAACATGTTATGCAAGTATGTGAGTACTTATGCAAGTCATGTATATGCTTATATGCATGTTTAACATCTTATGCAAGTATATGAATGTTTATGCAAGTTATGTATATGTTGAAATGCAAGTTTAACATAATATGCAAGCCTATGCAAGTATGTGAATGTTTATGCAAGTTATGTATATGTTGAAATGCAAGTTTAACATAATATGCAAGCCTATGCAAGTATGTGAATGTTTATGCAAGTTATGTATATGTTGAAATGCAAGTTTAACATAATATGCAAGCCTATGCAAGTATGTGAATGTTTACGCAAGTTATGTATATGTTGAAATGCAAGTTTAACATGATATGCAAGCTTATGCAAGTATATGAATGCTTATGCAAGTATGTGAGTGCTTATGCAAGTTAAGTATATGCTAAAATGCAAGTTCTACATGTTATGCAAATCACATGTATGATGATATGTAAGTTCATATGCAACATGTTATGCAAATCACATGTTTGATGATATGTAAGTTCATATGCAACATGTTATGTAAGACACATGTTTGATAATATGCAAGTTTGGGTTGAATATAGTTGGGTTAATATATGCTCATATATGCAAGTTGACATCCTCTTAACCCATGACAAAGTTGTATGCTAAACCCATGATAGTTGTGATGGATCTTCCCCTTTATTATGTCATGAAATGAGAACGATTTACGTGGGGAAACGATGGGGTTGGTAAATATGTTAATTAAAGCATGGTTGGGTATGATTAAGCATACCATAAAAATAAATTACCATAAGTGGGAATTTACCTATTGAGTTAGGTCTACCCCATGGGAATTTACCTATTGAGTTAGGTCTACCCATGTTATGGAAAACTTGATATTAATTAGGAATAATTAATATGGGGGTGATTAATTAGGTGTAATTAATCGACTAAGACACGAGGTTGGACTCATTTGTAGTGTAAAACTGCCCGGACCCGACCGGCTTAACCAGTTGCTACAAATGTCAGCCCAATGTGAGAGGTCTTAGCCATAAATTAAATACGTGATTAAGGTAAAGACACGAGGTTAGACTCTGTTATGACGTAAGACTGCCCGGACTCTACCGGCTTAACCAGGCGGTCATAACATCCAGTCTAATGTGGGAGGTCTTTATGGGAGATCACGGTCTTAATTAATTAAGAAACACTTAACCATATTAGCATGTAGTGGGACATGAGGGGTTAAGTGGGTGCCTTGGGTGGCATATAGTAACTAGTGGGGGTGCCTTGGGTGGCATGAGGAAACTAGTGGGTTGCCTTGGGTGGCAATAGAAAATACGATAAGAATACTTAACCAAAGTGGAACATGTAACTAAACATGATTAAAGGGTTAAGTAAGTGCCTTGGGTGGCATGGGGAAATCAAGTAAGTGCCTTGGGTGGCATGTGGGAATCAAGTAAGTGCCTTGGGTGGCATGTGGGAATCAAGTAAGTGCCTTGGGTGGCATGCGAAAATCTAGTGGGTGCCTTAAGGGGCAATTGTAATATAATTGACTGACTTAACCAAACCTTAACATGTAAGGGGGCATGATTATAAAAAGGGGTTAAGTGGGATGCACTATATAAAATGACAAGCTTAAGTAGTAGCTTGTGGGGGGGCCATTTCAACCAATATCCCAAACGTATCTTTGTGGGCTCGACCCATGTCGAGTGACGGGACACGCATATTGGGCTTGATTATAAGAGGCCAAAACGGGGTAGCGGTGGCAACGCAAGTCCAACGGGTTTCATATGCGTGTGTGGGCCCGGGCTGGTAGATAAGCCATTGTTGCATCGTGTAGATATAAAGCCGTGCACCGTTGATAGTATTGGGTAGCCACTTTAGGGGAGTGATACACCCCGCTGTGGGACCAGCACGGGTATCTACGTTAGGGAGCCGATCGCTTGGGGTAGTGGGGTACACCTAGTAGAGATAGGGGCAGACGGCACCTATGTAGTCAACTAGGGTACAGGAAACTACTGGTTATATCTATCTTTGATATCCTTGGGTGGGATCAACCTTTGAGTAGGAGTGACTGGTGTGGTGCGGTTAGTAATTATCCTTGGGTGGGTAGATGCGTCTTTACAGTTATCTTAGTTCGTCCTGTGTTCGTGGGCAACTTAGTGTAGTCATTATCCCCAAAGATACCATACCGAGTTCATATCATACCCTAATTACTTTAATAATTGTATTATTAAGGAGATAGGGTTCACTCAGGCTTATGTCTGACCCCCGTTGTTTTTATCTTTTTCCTTCAGGTCCTCAGGTTGGGCCTAGTGCTAGTGGGCTTTGATCAGTTTGCTTTATCTATCTCTTGGAGCTTGGACCGTAGATGTAGAGCTCAGCTTATCTTATCTTTTCTGTTATGGCTATTTGTTATGAGTAGTGGGATTATGTACTTATTTTATTCAGGATGGATATTTTGTACTTGACTCTTGTTATGGTTTTATGATGTAACCAAACATGTTTTACTTTCCGCTGCTATGAGATGATGTTTTAAATTTTCAAGTATTACATTATATCTGTCTTGTTGTAATTTTACTGTTCTATACTCACTAAAAATACTCCACCGATGCTATGGCATTCCCTTAGTGAGTGACTATAGCGGGTGTGGGGTGTTACATCAACATAAACAGAAAAGATGACACTTTGAATAGAAGAAACCTAAAACCAACAACATTTGGACCTAGGAGGAAAATTTCCAACCAGAGTTCTAGATGATGCTGATGTTGATCAATCTGTAGAACTTGCCCATTTTGCTCCATTGTTTAACAGTTCCAATATTTTATTGTGAAAATAAGGCTCAGGTCCCTAAAACTTATTAAAATAGATGTCACATCCCTTTTATGTTTCATTTGTAAACCCGCCCCCTATTTTTTCTTATGCATCCTTCTTTTTAGGGACTTCCGCCTCCTGCTTACAAACCTTCCGCGTCCTTCGTTTTTTGCAAAAAAAATGCAGCACTTATTAAAAAAAAATCTAAAATATGAAAATATTCTCGGCAGTCCACGGGAAAAAAAAATTTGCATACACATATGCAACTTATGCCTATAGCTGCATACGTGTATGCAAATGTTACGTACGTTGTTTTCTTTTGAAAATCTGGATCAAAAATTGCATACAGCTATGAAAAAATTTGAAATTTTTGCACATATATACGCATGTATTTGGATGAAGAAAACTTAAATGAAATTTAAGCTGTGAATTATTGCACACTTTTCTACAAGAATAATGCAATACGTGCACAGATGTATGCAAGTAAATCAACAAAGATGCACGAAGTTGGAAACGTGCATGTATATATGCAGGAAAAAGTAGATTTGTGCATACGAAAATGCATTTAACTGCATGTTCGTTGTTTTTTCTGTTTTTTTTTTTTTTTGGGTTTTTAGGCCTTGTTTCATTGCTTTTTTATATGAATTTTTCAGAGTTTACGTGTTTTAATTAATTATGAATTTACATTTTTTTATTTTTTAGTGAATTTTTGAAAAATTGGGACTAAATTTACATTAAGTTTATGACTGGATGTGAGCCTAATTTAAAACCTTAACAGGGACCTAAAAAAACGCACCCTATTTTATTTGCATAACTAATTGCTTTGGGTTACATTATTGCATGCTATACTGAAATATATGTTAAACAATACATTTAGCTGATTTTTATGTTAAAAACAATTGTTTCAGTTAGGAAATTGAGGTCGCGGTAGGCTATGAAACAAGGAGGTGATGTTCCAGTTGATTGTATGAAGCTGTAGTGTTGTTGGCATAAAAAGATACGAATTACATTGTGGCTTAGCTCGCTGGGGATTGCAGGAACTGTAGGCATAATGCAGGCTTACACGACATCAGCTGCACAAGGACTGAGAAGGTTTGCCCACTGCCTGAACTGCAATTGTCTTGTCCAGGCTTCACTACAACTCCACTTGATGATATTAATTTGAACTAACATATGGTGTATCGATATGTTGTTCCAGAGCTTGATTTCATTGTATAACTTTTTTTTTTGGTAAGAATGGTCCCAATAGCTTGTTATATATAGAGTTGAAATTTTGGTACGATTAGAGCATTCCCAGCAACTAGTGTGAATTCGAGTGGGGAATACATTTTTAGAGCAATAATACCCCATTCCAGCAGTGGGTGGGGGGACACTGGACAATTTTTTTCTATTTAAAGATCCTTAAACGGTTTTCTGAAATAGGAATATAATGTGAAGGACAAAAAAACCAAAAAAATTGCCCAAAAGGACAAGAGGGAAAAAACTTGCCCAAAAGGACAATTTGTATTGCAAAGTGGAAAAACATGGGACCCCCCTGAATTTCACCATTTGCACTAAAAGTTGTCTTTTTGGGCGAGTTTTTTGCCTATTGTCCTTTTGGGCAAATTTTTTGGTGAGTTTGTCCTTGTGACAAAAATCCCCTTTCTGAAAATCGTTTAAGGCTTAAATGGTTTTCAGAAAACTGTTTATGGTAAAACTAAACAAAGAAAGCACTATATGGTTATCAGAAAACCGTATAACATTGCCACTCTAAATTCGCAAATGGCGACTCTTTTCATTTTCAATTCTTTCCTAAGCTCGTCCCGCAACTGCTGGAGCTTGAGTTCCCCCTTTTCTTCCCTATTTCATTCCAATCCCACACTACTGGAAGTGCTCTTAGACAACATGGGTTTGATGATGTTTTGTTAATCAATATATATTAAATTGGTTCCTACACAAAATTAAATAAAACATGCAGTGTGCTAGTGGTTAAGCTTGAATCAGGTTGCATATGCAGTCTCTATAGGGATGTTATGCATTGAAATATTAAAGTAATCCATTTGTGTTCCAAACTGAATATATATTGTACTCAAACTTGATGACTTTAGCTATAAAGGTTAGACTAAAGTGTGAGTTTCTATGATTAAAAAGATGACAATCAAATATTCCAGTCACAACTGATCTTATTCAAAATTGACAGCCATTTCATCTTTCTTATTGTTAGGAGGGAGAAGTGAATTTTTCTCTTTTGTCTTTGTTAGCCTACTTTGTGAACTAGGCTATACAAAGAGCAAATAGTGAGAAAGACACTAACCGGTTCGGATCGGAGGAAAGTAGCGCCGGAGGTAAGTAGAGATCAAAGACGCAGAAATCACATCGGATCGGATCAGAGAGATATGTCAGCAATATCAAAGGATAGCGAGTGGCCTCATCGGTTCGGAGTGGAGAAGCATGTCAGCAACAGAAGATAGCCAGTGGTCTCAACGGGTCAGATCGGAGGCAGCCGATCCAAACCGCTTCCTCTGAGTCTGTGACCGTTGCTACACACGCTCCCTGAAGACTCGGACCAAGCACGATTATTTCTCCCACGATCTCCCACCAAATCAATGCGCTATCATCATTTGGAAGCCTCCAAACCCAACTCATATGGGATGGGTGCCACGCAATTCCGAACCAGAGCCACTTCGAAGAGATTTTTCACCTATAAATACACCATCTAGAGGCATTTGAAAGGATCTTTTGGAAAATTCTCAGTTCTAACTTTCCCCATAGCCGAATTCTACAATCATACTCAGATAAAAATCATCTCTTAGAGTCTATTTTTGAGAGATTTAAGTGAGTTTATGCATTGTAATTGTGAAGTTGAGTGAGAATCATTGTTGTATTTGTACCTAAATCATCAATTAAAAGAAAACAAAGTAGACGTAGGCTCTTTAACGCCGAAGCACTATAAATCGTGTGTTCTTTGTTGCTTTTTGATTCTATTTCATTGAAATCATAACTAATTTGGGTGTTAGAACCAATTTTTGGTCTAACATTTTGGTGCTTTCACCGAGAACCTTTCGAATTCTCAGCCTTTTCGGGATTATCATTCTACTATTTGGACCTTCAAGTTCAAAGAAGTTAATCCCTTCTCTCTGACATCTTTTAGTACTTGTTGACTAACCTTTGAAGAATCAAGCGTTATGGCTGAGACCAAAGGAAAAGAAGTGCAAGGCGTTAGGGGAAATGATTCCAGAGACGATCAACAAGTTATCGTGTTAACAAGGTCACGCGCTCAAAGCTCTGGAGCAGATCACTCCAATCAGGAGGATCTGAACGGGATCATAGGTGCCGATCCGAACCAAGTGGAAGGAACCGATCTGATGAGGTCGGGGCACACACTCTCTCCATCCGAACCGCCCCGACCAGGATGCTATGAACCGATCCGATCCGAACCAGAATGAAGCTGGAACTTCTACTCGAGTTCCCTCCAACGCTCCGATTCCAGCCACGATGACCAATGTTCAGCCTGATCCATCTGCACCCATTACTCAGGGAGATTTTTCACGATTTATTGACATGCTTCAGAGCACTAAAGAAGCATTGGAAGCCCAAAGGCGTGACAACCTTCACATGCAGGAAAACATGATCACTATGGGTAGAGAACTATATGAGCTACGGAGGCAGAAGTCTCCTTCCCCGACACGCCGTCTTACTATAGATGATTCGTTTTGTTTGGAGGAGGAACGCCCTCGCGAGAGGAGGCCACTTGAACGACCTCAGAACCTTGATCAATTGACTTTTGGGTCTTCGGGATCTCGAGAAGACGCTGCTCGTGCATTGGGCCCTGATGACCCGAGCCTACAACAGCGCATGTTGCTACCCATGTGTGGATCTCACGTCTTATCCAGAGATCCTAATATTACCAACCCCATGCAGCAACAGCTTCTCCAACCTCTACCTCCTGAGATCGACCGGGAGCACAGTGAGCAGCGTAGAGCAGCTGCCGCCAGAAATAGGAGTTTGTCCCCTGACTAAGAACCCAGAGGTAATCCGAACATCCGATCAAGAGAGCCTGTGCAGACATTAACAAATGTCGATGTATGGGCAATGGTGCGCAAGATCATGTCCGAGAGCCGGCATTATACTAATGAAGATTGGGGCATTGAACAAAGTCATACCCCCTTCACAGATGACATACTGAATTTCCAGTTCGCCCGGCGATTCAACTTGCCTCAGATGGATCGATATTCAGGAAGAACAGACCCAGTGCAGCATTTGATGAGATATGCATGGTTCATGAATGCGGCAGCAGCCCCGGACGCCGTAAAATGCAAAGCTTTTCCAATCTATCTGGAAGATGTAGCTTTGATGTGGTTCACTCGACTCCCTCCTCGGTCGGTATCAAATTTCACAGAATTGAGTGAGCGTTTTATGAATCAGTTTCAACTCCATGCCTAAAAGTCCAAGACTGTTATAGAATTATCATGAATTAAACAGGCCCCAGGAGAATCGTTGAAGTCATATTTGGATCGCTTCAACCTGGCCATCACCGAAGTTAGTGATCCCCATGAGCCCACTATCCTGATGGCCTTGATAGAAGGGTTAGATCCTGATACAGAGTTCGGGGATTACTTGGCTGGAAAACCACCTCCTACTAGAGAACTGTTCTATGAAAAGGCTAATGTCCGCTTAAGGCGAGAAGAAGCTAATACAAATCGAAAGAGAAAGTCCGAAGGTACCTCTAAGGAGGGTGTCCAGAGTAACGTTGCTGTGAAACAATCTGGTGACAGTTCAGGGAAGGTGGAAGTAAATGTTGGCAACCAGAGTGGTGGTAATAGCAACAGAAATGGGAACAGCAATAGAAGGAACAGAAACCGAGGGAATAGATCTAATAAAAGACCTAGATTCCAGACTTTTGAAAATTACACGCCGTTAAATGATACGTTGGAGAACATTTATTTAGATACATACAACATATTGCAGTACAAAAAACCGCCACCCAGAGATTCTACAGAGAAAGAGATTGAAAGAGGTATGTTTTGCTTGTTTCATGGTACAAATGGTCATTCCACCAATGAGTGTCGTCATTTGAGGGATATCGTTGAAAAATTGCTGCGAGAAGGGAAGTTGGATGAGTACAAGGCCGCCCCAAGGGACAGGGGGCAAGAGGGACAAGCCTCGAACCAAGACCAGCCTGCTTCAAAACCCACAGCTCAGCAAAAAGCTAAGAGGATCGTCATTAACTCTATTATAGGCGGACCTCACCCAGTTGGTCGTATTTTTAAAGTAATGGACCAGTACGTCAACGCCGCCAAGCATTTTGAAGTAGGAGAATGTAGTAGCCTTGGAGACGTCACCCCAATAAAACAACAAAAAACAATGTCAGATGATGTCGTGTTCCGCAATAGAGATGATTCTGGAGCTCAATCTCCAACTGACGATCCACTAGTGATTACCACGACAATTGGCCTCGCTCTAGTCCATAAAGTGTTAGTGGACAACGGAAGCTCGATCAATATCCTCTTCAAGAAAACTTTCAAACAAATGAGGCTCGAAGCAAAGGACTTAAAGCCATGTCAAGGATGGATACATGGCTTCAACGGAGCATCTACAACTCCGATGGGCTTTGTGGAGTTACCAGTCACGCTAGGACAGGGAGATCGCCAGAGAGTAAGAATCCTGCCATTTGTAGTTTTGGATTTGGAGTCACCTTACAATGCCTTCCTAGGCCGACCGGCCCTTGCCGAATTTAGGGCATGTTTTGCGCCTTGGTGCTTGCTACTTAAATTCTCGACTGACTCAGGAGTTGGGACGATGAGGGGCGACCAAGCTACAGGACGAGCTTATTACGTGGCAGAGTTAAAGATGTTAATGAAAGGGTTGAATATAGATGCTAAGGATGATTCCACCCCTCCAAAGGAGGCCTCAGCATAGCAAGTGGGGGTCCTGCCCCAAGAGAGTCACCCTCAAACGTGCTCGAGGACATAGATCCCATAGAGGATAGAGAACTCGGGGACAGGAAGGCAACTCCCAACGAAATAACAATCGATGTACCTATTGATGAAGCAGATCCAACAAAAGTACTAAAGATCGGCTCGTAACTGGATCCAGTTAGAGCAAGGGAATTGGCTGATTTTTTAAAGGCAAATCTGGACGTGTTTGCCTGGACTCACGCTGACATGTGTGGGATTTCGCCTACCATCATGAGCCACTCTTTGTGTATTAATCCAAAGCACCCACCAGTCAAGCAGAAGAGATGGATGTTGGGCCCAGAGCGGTCGGCAGCTTTGAAAGAAGAAGTAGAGAAATTAAAAGGTAATGGATTCATTAAGGATTCGAAATATCCCGACTAGATATCGAATCCTGTCCTGGTCAAAAAGTCAAACGAGAAGTGGAGAACATGCATCGGCTTTTCTGATTTGAACAAGGCTTGCCCGAAGGATAGCTTTCCTCTTCCCAGAATTGATCAACTAGTAGATTCAACTGCCGGGCATGAACTTTTATCCTTTATGGACGCTTATTCCGGATACAATCAAATTCCCATGCACATAACAGACCAAGAGCATACAAGCTTTATTACAGACTTGGGATTGTATTGCTACGTCGTAATGCCACTTGGGTTAAAAAATGCGGGAGCCACGTATCAGCGCCTAGTCAATCGCATGTTTTACAATCAAATTGGGAAAACCATGGAAGTTTACGTAGATGATATGCTCATGAAATCCAAACAATCTCCCGATCATATGAAGGACTTAGCAGAAATGTTCGGCATACTACGAAGCTATGGGATGAAGTTGAATCCCTTGAAGTGTTCTTTTGGCGTAGCATCGGGCAAGTTCCTTGGCTTCATCGTGAGCTCCAGAGGAATTGAAATCAATCCAGAACAAATAGCAGCAATCCGTAATATAAAGGAGCCGCGAAAGATTAAGGATGTTCAGAGCTTAGCTGGGAAGGTTGCAGCAATGGGCAGGTTCATCTCCAAAGCAACAGACAAGTGTGTACCTTTCTTCGATCTCATAAAGCGGGGAAAGCGAAACTTTGAATGGACTCACGACTATGTAGAGGCGTTCCAGAATTTATTAGACTTCTTGGAAAAGCCTCCAATATTATCAAAGCCTGTGGAACATGAGGATTTGTTCGTCTACTTGGAAGTATCATCTCATGCCGTCAGCGCAGCATTGGTACGTGAAGAGGATAAAGTCCAGAAACCTGTGTATTACGAATGCAAAAAACTGGCTGCTGCAGAACATAACTATCCGAAGATAGAGAAGCTTGCTTATAGCCTCCTGATTGCTTCTCGCAAGCTTCACCACTATTTTCAGGCACACCCGATAATTGTATATACCGATCAACCTTTGAGACAAGTGCTGCAGAAACCCGAAGCATCGGGGCGGTTACTCAAATGGAATATCGAGCCGAGTCAATTTGATTTGACCTTTCAGCCTCTAAGATCAATAAGGGGGCAGGCATTGGCTGACTTTATAGCTGAATTTACAATTCCTGAAGAGGAAACGGTGGGTGACAAGGTAGTTGCTTTGGATCGAGAATTAGAGCTTAGTCCGTGGAAATTATATACAGATGGGGCCAAGAATGATAGAAAGTCCAGCGCCGGAGTTGTTTTAATAACTCCTGAAGGACGATCTATCTACTATGCATTACGGTTAGAATTCACTGCTACTAACAACGATTCCGAGTATGAAGCCCTGATTGCCGGGCTGAAACTCGTCAAAGATTTGGGAGTGAAGACACTAGATATATATTGCGACTCCAAGATAGTTGTATGTCAAGTTCGGGAAGAATTTGCTGCTAAAGGACTCGAGTTATCACTTATCTCAAAAAGGTAAAGGAGTTATTGGAAGGTTTGGATCATTATAGCATAACACACATTCCGAGAGCGGAAAATCAGAAAGCAGATTGACTGGCGAAGCTAGCTAGTTCTGGTAATCTTAAAGAAACCGAAATGGTTCCGATAGAGGTGTTGGGTTCACCAAGTTTTAACCTAATGGAAACAGAGCTAGCCTTGGAAGTCGAACCAGAAAGAGAATCCTGGATGACATCAATTAAGAATTTTCTCAAAAATGGAACCCTCCCGTTGAAAAAGAGAGAAAGACGAGCTGTAAGACGTAAGGCCACAAGATACGTTTTACAAGACGACGTCCTTTATCGTCAAGGGTTTTCAATGCCCCTGCTACGGTGTATCGTACACGACGACATCAAACGTGTACTGCAAGAGGTGCATGAAGGTGAGTGTGGAGATCACACTGGGGGCCAAACCCTAGCAAAGAAAGTGTTACGGTACGGATATTTCTGGCCTACCGCGAACAAAGATGCGGCTGATTATTCACGACGCTGCGATAGATGTCAAAGATATGCCAAAGTTCCCAGAGTGCCTCCGACTCAGCTTAAGTCAATGGTAAGTTCGTGGCCGTTTGCCATGTGGGGAATTGACATTATTGGAGTGCTACCTATTGCCATAGGAGGAGCTAAGTACGCGATCGTTGCCGTGGACTACTTCACAAAATAGGTGGAAGCTGAACCTCTAACAACCATCACGGCAAGGAAGGTGATCAGTTTTGTGGTCAGAAACATTATTTTTCGATTTGGGATTCCGAAGACCATCATAACCGATAATGGGACGCAATTTGACAGAATCGAGTTCAAAAACTTCTGCCATAAATATAAGATTGATAAACGATACACTGCAGTGGCTCACCTGCAGTCAAATGGCCAGGTCGAAGCCGTAAATAAAGTCATTAAATCAATTCTAAAGAAGCGGTTGGAGCAGGCCAAAGCTAAATGGGTAGATGAGTTGCCACTAGCTTTATGGACCTACAGGACGACCTTTAAGATGGCTACCGGCCATACTCCCAATTCACTTTCCTTTGGGTCAGAAGCAGTGATCCCGGTAGAATTAGAAGTCCCTTCTCATTGAGTTGCGTACTATGACTCAATGACGAATAAAGCACTCCTCCTAGAATCTCTTAATATGATTGAAGAAAAAAGAGATGAAGCCAACTTGCGTGCCTCAAGGCATCGACATCAAGTGGTACGTTATTATGATCGGAAAGTTCGCCTCAAAACCGTTGAACCAGGAGACCTAATACTGAAACGAGTCTTCCCGCCTTCGACCCAATTGGGTCCAAAATGGGAAGGGCCATATACCATCCAATGGAAGCTTAATACAGGAGCATTCAAGCTAACGACCGTGGACGGTGAGGAGATTCCCAGAGCCTGGAACGCTCAGCACCTACGACGTTATCTGAGCTAAATATGAAATGTCATTTCTTTTGTTTTCGTAAGCTATGTAAAAAGGCAGGACTTGTCTTAAAAAATATGTTTATGTGAACAAAGGATTATAAAGTGGATGTAGGCTATGACTTAGCCGAATCTACGGTGGCAGCCTTATCCTTTTCTCCTTGAGCCTTCTCCGCGGATTTTGCTCCGGTGGTGGTTCCCTGAGGCACGTTAGTCTTCTCGGTCGGTTCAACACCTACAGAATGAGAAGCAACAGTTATCAACTCAGGAGAAAATAAAGGATCCTTCATCGATTGCCCAATTATGTGATGAAAAGTGGAGATAGCTTTGACAAATTGGGGTGAAAAGGTAGAAATACCTTCCGATGATTTCTCAGCTGGAGTGACTGCCGTCTCTGACGCCGTCTCGGGTATGGGGGATAAAAGAGATGCCTAAGGGATCCCCATGTTTTCTGGGCCATATCCCTCAACTTCAGAAGTTTCAGCGACAGTTGAAGAATAACCAGCCTTAGAGATATTCTTTTGTTTGGCCATCCGCTTCTCCTCCTCCATAGCAGCAGCGATGAGGCGACGCCCCCCGTCCAAACGTGCCGGCTCATCATCTTTTAGATATTTTTCCATAAGCTTGTCTTCGTCGACGGAGTCTACCTTGATTTCCTCTTTCTCCCATTCGATAATTTAGCTCAATACGTGAACCAAGGTAGTCGGATAATCTTCAATCCAAGAGATGTTTCGGCGACGAATTATATGCACGAAGAATTCGATCAGTAATTCGCCTATACCATGCACTTCCTCCTGGGCCTCTGACAGCTGCTTGCGGGTCTCTTCGGCGGACTTAATAACACTTTCCACATTACCCTCCGCCAGGGCAACCCTATTCTCAGCCTCCATCAACTTGGAAGCCAAGTCAGCATTTCTCTTCTCCAATTCAGAATTATTTCTCGCTAACTCGGCTTTTTCTCGCTCAAGAGCATTGAGCAAGTTGCATTTCGGCGTTATCTGACTTAGCATCTTCTGCTTGCTTTTTCAACTCCAAGCGCTCTTGGCTATGAGATTATAGCAAGTCATGATAACGCTTCTGTAGCTTTTCAAATTGCTATTTAAAATTGGTAGCGTCTCGTTGAGCGATAGCTAGTTGGGCCTATGTGTCCTCGAGGTCCTTCTCCAAATTTTTCAAGGTTTTTGCGTCGGCGTATGCAGTCTTTTTCATCGAGTTAATATCTGTAATTAATGTT
Organism: Allium sativum; assembly: GCA_030737875.1. Classification (NCBI taxonomy): domain Eukaryota; kingdom Viridiplantae; phylum Streptophyta; class Magnoliopsida; order Asparagales; family Amaryllidaceae; genus Allium; species Allium sativum. Next base: position 358,966,668 of record CM060921.1, on the reverse strand, counting down.
CGAATGATTCTGGAGAGGTTACGTGAATACTTGAACATCTCCGAATATTGTTTTTCGACTACGTCAATCTTTGCTTTGGCCCCGTCTGCCCACCTCGAGGAAATAGGCTCGAGAGTAGGTAAGAAAGTCAGGTTTTCAAAATAGTCGTCAGGGAACTGCTTCTACAGATATGCCCGCTTAACTTTAGCTTCAGCATCCAATGGTGGAGGTGCGCAGTATGTTAGCTCAGTATCCTTATGTTTAGTGGGCACGATGGCCGCATCACCCTTCTAGGCTGCTTATCAGAAACTTTATGCTTGCCCCATGAGTCGGCATCTTTCGGCGGGCTCCTTTCCCGACTGCGTTTGTCTTGAGGAGAAGTTTGATCTTTGGGCTGCGATGTATCTTCTCCTCGACGACCCTGGTAGCTTTTGTATCGGTCCGGATCCGACCGGACGGGGGAGCGAGAGTGCGAGGTGCGCGACTGATAAGAATCGTGAGGCCTTCTGTCCTCTCTACCCCGGCTTTTGCAGCGATCATGCTCGACATCGGAAGGGGGTCTAATCATGCTGCGACGTATTTTCCTGACGTCATAGTAAGGGCGAGACATTGTACCTACGCAACAATGTAAGTGAAATTCAGAATCAGTATTCTCACGAGAAATAAGTGCTGTGAAGTGTGGTGCTATTGTGTTAAGTGCATCCTAAGTGGTGTTCCCCCCGACAAGCCCGAGTCTGAAGCCAAGCCAGCGCGAGTGGGCTCTTTGTCCTTAACAGGAGTAGTCTCCTCTGAAGAAGTAAAAACTAAAGGATTTGTGCCAAAATCCTCTGAAGTATAGATAGTTTCAGGTAGGGGGAGATCTCCTAAACCCTGAAATGTAGGATCATCGGTAGTAGGGGCATCTCCTTGGGAAGCGTCTATTGGCAGTTCTTTAGGAGATAGTGATCTCTCAGGAGAAATAGCATCCCCAAGGATGATGTACCCTTCTCGATGCTTTTTGGCTATGTTGGCCAGCTCACCGTCTTCGGTTGAAGATGGAGAAGGTGAAGTCCGAAGGGGTATTCTTGGACTTTTCGAGCCCTCGCCCGTTTCAGGAATTATGTCCACTAGGGGGATGTATACATATGGACCCGACCCATGACCTTTGATACGGGTAATGGACAATAGTCCGTGATGATGGAGGTATTCATCCTTAAGGACTTCATCGATGGTGAGAAATTTTTGATCGCCATTGAGGAGCCGATGCATCCAATCAAAGTACACTTGACTCGATATTTGTTTTGGATTATCAACTGCAAACAAAAAGAAAGCGGATTAATGTGTTGGCTTGAACATTCAAAGTTGAGATCTAGAAAATCAATGCTTTACTTGATTTTGTCCATCTCCTGGAAATCTCGGCTGTTGCCTTATATAAAACCATTCTAGCTTGGAATCGCCGGCCATGCTGCTAAATGGAGCTGAAATGATTTTCCTTTTTGGGACTGATTCGAAGTAAGGGAAGGAAGGAGTTTCCCGAGTCCGATGCTTGAAATTATAAAAAAAGTGGACGTCGTCAAAAGTGAGCTCTGTACCTAAAATCTCTCGGTATGCTATATATAAAGTATATAAGTAAGTATATGAGTTGGGATGTAACTGCATGGGGGCAATCCGCATCTGTCTCAGAAAGTCGACAACAAAAGGCGGAAATGGTGGAATAGCCCCCAACCATACACATCAATCGGGTAATTGCCATAAATCCTTCTGGGGGATTGTGAGGACGGTCGGTTTTCGAAGGTACCAGGGTATCCCTTTTCAATATCCCGTGCTTTAAACATATGCGAACAAGTCTTTCGTCGTCAATCGTTGATTCAACAGAGTCTATGGGTGACTCCAGGATAATAGCAGACTCAAACTCATCAGGAGCTCGATTATCTCCTATCCCTCCTTCCTCCTCATAGCCCAAAGAAACTTCACTATCAGAAGGTGTTTCATCGTTATGTGTCCCTACCTCATAATTTGGGCCCTCATCGTCCCATTCAGGGTCTGAAGAAGAAGAAATGTCATCAATTGTAACTTTCTCGGAGGTTCCCGCAATTTCCATCTTTTTTGCTAACCTAGATGAACATCTCTCGGCCATGATCACTAGACTATTGAAGAAACAATAGAAAAGATTAGAGTAAAATTGCCCGTGTCCCCCGTGTGTGTATGTGAGCTAAAGCGTGTGCTACGTGTAACAAAAATGCAAAGCGAACACATGAAAGCATGGTATGAAGATTCAAAGAAATAATAATGTTTCAGAATAAGTTCTGGATGTTTGTTATGTTCGTAAGGCGTTATCCTAACTGTTCATCAAGTTGAAGGTTATGCCAAGCATTGATTAAGATAGTTGGATAAGTTCTCGTGCATTGAGTTGGACTGTTTCGGTTCGGTTCGGGCATGTGCATTGGGATCGGATCAGGGGGGGAAGCGATGTTTCAATTTGAAGCGGATATACACCCAGTAATTAGAACAGGATCGATTCGGATGTAGGCCACCGGATCGGTTCGGGTTGATTTGAATAATAATGCCTCTTTTCCTCCGTCTTTTACTCCGATCCGACCCAATCTAGTAGTCTTTGCTTCCCTTTCTTTTTGATTTCTTTTGCTCCGACCCGATCCGACCTTGTAAACATCTTTTCTGATCCTTTCTTTTGCTCCGACCCGATCCAACCTTGTAAACGTCTTTTCTGATTCTTTCTTTTGCTCCAACACGATCCGACCTTGTAAACATCTTTTCTGATTCTTTCTTTTGCTCTGACCCGATCCGTTCTTGCAAACATCTTCCCTTTCCTTCATTCCAACGTTTCTTCACCCGAACCGATCCCAGTTCCTCTCCTCTTCTTCATCTTCCCCATTTTCCACCTCGCCTAACCCATACCGTACCCAACTCCATTTCACAAATCCCTATTGAGTCCAAGCACTTACGTGCTCAAATGTACTGTAGAACCCAAATTCTTCCTCTCAACGCCTCGAGGTGGTGACAAGAGCCACCAACGACGACGGCGAAGAGAGAGAGAGGGCGGCGACGTTGGAATTAAACGCGCACATGTTCAAATCATCCAGTTTTACCACAAATTTAAATCGAAAACAATTACTGCAAAGTGATTCGAGATATTAAACCTACCTAGTTGTTTAATTTAAGGAAGAACGAGAGAGTTTCGGGGTTTTTGGAGTTTTTGGGTTTCGATGCAGAATCAGTTTATGCAGAGTGATAAAAGAAGAAGAGGAAGAAGAAGACGAGAGGGATACTTATATGAAATTAAGGTGACCACTCGTATTCCCGTTCAGACCGGAAGTCAGGCCCACTCGTGCATTACGGCCTGTTATCCCACTGATGAGCAGTACAAAAGGGGAATCCATTCGGATCAGAGTCCGAACCGAAGAAGATTATACACATGGACTTGTCGTGCAGGATGAATTTGAGGGAAAGTAAAGAAAAAGCTCACTTAGAAGAATCACTGGATATTAAAAGAAGCTCTTAAAATTGTTTGAGAAGAAAGCAATTCATATGGATTGTGGATATATATATATATATACATATAAGCAGCAAAAGCCACGACATGATGAAGCGACACAACATTACAAGTAAATGGAGGCGATCATTCAATGGTTCTAATTCAAAGAATGTTTCGTAAACTGCTTCAAAGCACACTATATCTTAAATAAGAGTGTACTTCGAGGGGGCAAAATGTTAGCCTACTTTGTGAACTAGGCTACACAAAGAGCAAATAGTGAGAAAGACACTAATTGTTTCGGATCGGAGGAAAGTAGCGCCGGAGGAAAGTAGCGCCGGAGGTAAGTAGAGATCAAAGACGCAGAAATCACATCGGATCGGATCGGAGAGATACGCCAGCAATACCAAAGGATAGCGAATGGCCTCATCGGTTCGGAGCGGAGAAGCACGTCAGCAACAGAAGATAGCCAGTGGTCTCAACAGGTCGGATCGGAGGCAGCCGATCTGAACCGCTTCCCCTGAGTCTGTGACCGTTGCTGCACACGCTCCCTAAAGACTCGGACCAAGCATGACTATTTCTCCCACGAACTCCCACCAAATCAATGCGCTGTCATCATCTGGAAGCCTCCGAACCCGACTCGTATGGGATGGGTGCCACGCAATTCCGAACCGGAGCCACTTCGAAGAGATTTTTCACCTATACATACACCATCTAGAGGCATTTGAAAGGATCTTTTGGAAAATTCTCAGTTCTAACTTTCTCCATAGCCGAATTCTACATTCATACTCGGATCAAAATCATCTCTTAAAGTCTATTTTTGAGATATTTAAGTGAGTTTATGCATTGTAATTGTGAAGTTGAGTGAGAATCATTGCTGTTTTGTACCCAAATCATCAATTAAAAGAAAACAAAGTGGACGTAGGCTCTTTAATGCCGAACCACTATAAATCGTGTGTTCTTTTTTGCTTTTTGATTCTATTTCATTGAAATCATAACTAATTTGGGTGTTAGAACCAATTTTTGGTCTAACAGTCTTTATCATTTTTTATTGTTGTTTTTTTCATGCAAACCTATACTAGTCATTTCACACGCTCTTATTTCAACTGTAACTATTGACTTGTCATGACCATGAATGGTGATTGATGACCACCCAAGCACCTGTTGATATAGCTTGAATAAGCTACAAAAGATTGCATTTTAGAATAAACTTGTCACTTAGGCCATCTTCAACAATTTCACCATCCAAAATTACATTCTCACCAATTATAATTTGTAATTTTAAATTTCCCTCAACATAATATGGGTCTAACGCCTTTTGAATAGCTGCCTAAGCTCCAGGGATCCGATCAAAGGAAAAAAACTTCAGGAACATGTTGAACATACGCCTGAGCTCAGGCGCCTTTTCAACTGGCGCTTGAAGCTTATATTTTTATATATAAACACACACACAAACATGCACTGTTTGATCAGGCGCTCCACCCCGGGCGACTGTTCAACCAGCGTCTCGTCTGATTTTGTTTTGGTAACCTAAAACGCTGAATTTTTGATTGATTAGAAAATATACACTCTGTTGAAGAGAAAAATGAGAGAGAGAGAGAGAGTATGTGTGTGTGTATTACATATTTGTAATTTTTGGTCTTCATTGGAGATGTTCTTAGTCCATTGTGTTTGACATAATGAACTTATTAACTATTTGCAATACGATTTGAATGTTACTGGAAAAGGAATCTTCCATTCACTTATTAACTATTAACTCACATATTATCATTCATTTTTCATCAAAAGCAATACTACCTTATCAAAAAGCAAGTATATGTTGAATTTGTAATTAATTGCATTTCCCGCATACAAATTTTACAATATTCTCACAATCGAACAACTACATAATCTCATTCTTATTTTTGTAAGTATTTCATGTCAAATTCTTATTGTTGTTTGTTGAATTTGTCTACAGGCAATTGGCTGTTATGAAGTGAAGGCTAGCGACAACAAAGAATTATTGTTAATCAAGCAATGAATATGACTTTATTTGTTATATATGTTATGCTATTTTGATTGTACTATTTGTGTAAACTTATTTGTAAATGCTCGACTTATTTTAATGAAAAACTTATTTTATGTAAACTTGTTTGTTTGAATATGATAATTATGTGATTAATTGTTGGTTTGAATATTATATACTCGATCATTAGTTTTGATATGAATACTTGTTGTATAATAGGAAAGATAAAATGTTGTGAAAATATTATAGTAGCATAAAAAACGCTATAGAAAATAAAAAGGAAATGTGCACGTACCACTTTTGTTGACACACTTTTTGGTAAAAGCTGACACACATGGAATTTTTGGATAGCATCGCGCTCAGGCACTGAGAAAATCGTCAACAAACAAGAAGCGGTTTGGTCGAATTCACATCATCAACATAAATAGGTCTGATCCTATCAGACGACCTCTTTTGGGCCCAAAAACAATAATTACAAAGCTAAGCTCTCTAACTCTTGTAGCCCTCTGAGTTAGCTTGAGGTTGAGCTTTTGTTTGGCTCAATCGGACTTATGGTTTGAAAGTTATGCCCGTTTTCGTGAACGCATGTAGAGGTATCGATTGGCAATCACTTGGATGAAGTGATGAAACATTAGAAAGTTCAGAATATGGACCGGATCGTGGGAACCAGACATCGGCTTGCCCCCACTCCTCGGTTCGTGAAGCCTCCTCACCTCGTGGAGCATCCTGGATCGTGGAGCGTATGTTGATCACGACCCGTTCGTGGTCAACATATGGACCACGACTCGCTCGCAGATTCATCATCCCAGCTTCTCACTCCACCTTGCAATCGACTCGGTTCGTGACTCGCCCCTAGACCATGACCCGGTCGTGGGGCAGATAGGGGTCACGAACCGCCTGTACCATAACATCAACAGCACTCAATTTTGACCTGTTCTCAAGGCTACTCCTTCTCCTACTTTCCCGGATCGGGTGCCACGTACCCCATCACGAACCAATCAACCCAGAAGTCCTCCTATAACTATAAATACACCTCTACATGGAATTTTAAGGGGATTCTCTCGGACTTTTGGCTAAGGCCTTTCTCCTACATCTCTACGGCTTCCACCATTGCTGAGTGCAAGGATTTTGCATCTTCTTACATCTAAATTCTACTCTTGTAATCTCAACTAAACACACGGATTGTGTGTCTGCTGTAACTAATTCTTGTAATCTGTCAGTATGACAATAAGATTATAAAGTGGGCGTAGGCTATATCTACAGCCGAACCACTATAAACACTTCGTGTGTCTCCTCTTATTTATCATTTTCTGCATTCTGTGATCCGTGATCTGCATTTGGGTGTTAGTGCCATTTTTTGGTCTAACAACTTTGGTTTCCTTTTAAAGGCGGTGCTAAAAAAACATTTTGTAAGATTTTAGAAATTCTACAATATGTTTATTTTTGATAGCGTTTGCTTCAACGCAACTAGAACTTCCAGACTTTTAATTTCATGTCATACCGTAGTGTTTATCGAAACGCTACTAAAAGCATTAGTAACGTTTTTTCACTGTTACTAAAAGTCTTTTCTAATGTAGTGTAACTATTTGAAAGAAAGGCAACTTGTGCAATAGTTAATGGATGGTGCGTAGAGATGTACATAACTCATACTCAACCCGACTTAACCCACCAATCTGATCCAACTCACATAAACCCAACACATTCTAGTTTGAATTGGATATGGGTTACAAATTGTAACTCATACTATATACTAGTAAGATGTGATATTTGTTCAACCCAACTCTACATTAAAAAAACTAATTTAACCTGAATCCATTATAAACTAGAACAATCAAAATTTAGAATAACGTTTATGTATTCAGATTAAAAATACGAAAAAACATTGCAATCCAAAATAGACCAAAAAAACATACTCAACGTCAGTCCAAAACATATAGGACTGGCTAAGAGCTTTTAAAGAGAATTTTACTGTATTTTGAAATGAAATTCTGACATATGCGATCAATAATTTCATGCGATGTTCTTTATAGTGAAATTCCAATATATTACGTGTTTTGGTGAATTGGTTATATTTAATACATTAGGCCAGCTAAAGTTTGATATTTTAGGCTGAATATTTTAATCTTATATTTTTATTTATTCCTTATGTTCTCATTTTTGTATTACATTCATGTAGTCTAACCCAACCTAACAAAACCTAATCTACCCCATACACAGACCCAACCCATAAACACCTATATATAGAGCCATATATAAGTTGAACTACCTTTAAGTCATAGATGTATGCGTTAGTTGAAGTATTTGGTCCAGTTTGACTCAACTCATAATTTGTGCAGCCCTAATGGTGTGATATCATTGACCGAGATTTGGGAATATGCTCAAGCATATTTGGTAGAAGTGTTACGAAGAGGCTGGAAACAAAGGTCACATTAAAGGGCTAGATCATTGGTCAATTTGCATGAAAATGACGAAAGAAGTTATAGTTTTCAATTATACGAAATTTGTTTTCAATTGCACAGTCTTTTACATAAATGAAAATGATAACCATTTTTTGGTAAGTTATCCTTGAAACTAATTATTCAGAGTTTTAGTGCCTAAAGCATATTAACATGTATTGAGAAACATTTTGAATGAAAATGCTTAAATAGAAATCTATAGACAATCATAAAGTTGATGATGGAAAATATTCAAAGTGCAAAATTTGGTACAATCTACATAGTACCAAATAGCCCGAAAAAGGGTACTCAAGGGTAAGAGGCAAAGTATAGAAACCGCACAAAAGGATCATTTAAAGTATGGTTTTTATGGTAATAGTTATCATTACCATTTTGCAGATATCGTCATTGTAACAACCCAAACCCTTACGTGCTAAAATCCAAGTCCATTGAAGTTCGAGTTGGGTGTTTAGTATCGTGTAAATAAGCACAGATAAATATATCAAAGCTCAAGCAAATGACTCACATCGATAATGATTAAAATATAATAGTAAATAAATACTCACAAAGGAGATGATACTTTCTAAACCAAGTGCCTTTAACTGAAAACATTTGCCTGCTATATAACTTGCGGGTTGTTGTGAGGAGGGGGCTTAGAACTAATGTTGTCTTTGGTAGGCCTTTCATAGTAGCCTTAGCCCTGCTTAAGAGGTAGGCCCTTCATGGACAGCCTTAGCCCCGCTTCGTTTTCTTTAGTTTGTGCCTTATTCATTTATCTAGGTTCACTCCCTTCAGAGGGGGTGGGATGAATTTTTTTAAGGTTTCGACTTTGGAGGCGACATGCTTGGGTTTGGCTTTCTGCGCTTTAGATTTGGAGCTAGTTGAGATTGGGTCTTTCCCGCCTAACATATAGGGTTGGAGTTGGCTGACTGAATTGGAGTTTGCTTGATTGACTTTTGAAGCTGTCGTTGGACTAGTTTGGGTCTTTTTAGTTTGGATGTGAGGGATGAAGCTTGGTGAGGATAGTGGCTTTGGTGACTGGGTCCAAGTTGTGCTTTTTCGAACTCTTTTTATTGCTCCGACATGTCTTATAATACTTTTTCGTCTTTGAGGCTGTGTCGTCTTGTTTATGTTATTTTTTTGACCGGTTGTATTCTTTGTGATTTGTTGAGTAGGTCGCCTTATTGGGGTTTGGTCTTGTTCTTTCGTTTTGTTTTTAGGCTCAATTTTTTTGTTTGGCTAAGAGTTCTCCGTGCGTTCTCTTGGTCAGTTTTGTGAGCCACTGAAGAAAGACCTCTCCACTTTTGATATAGATTTCCTTTTTTGTAAAAAAAATTTATGTTCTATTGATCAAAAGGTTATATACTTTTAAACATAATATTACAAGTACTATTTATTACCATATTTATTATATTATATTTATTCGGATTACTCTCCTCTCATCTCTATGCATAAGTCACACCCATCTACTCCTCATTAGACCTGACCTAATAAACAATATAGATATATAGTCGTATGTCTTTTGATCGCCTCGGTCCTAAGTACTACCCATAGTACATTACATATCCTCCTCTCTAGGATCCTATATTCTCGCCATGAGAGTGTTGAAACTACATCTGCAAAGGTCTGCCAATAATTCCTACAATACAGAACTCTTCCATCGAATCGGAAAACGTGTAAACTATTGTACCAATCCACTTTTCTGCACGGTTTTCACCGATAATTAAAGCGACTCAAACCGTTCATAAAGACGGATCGTTAGGGATACTTACACATATGCACAAAAGTAAAAGAATTTTTCTGTTATCATTACAATAATATTACATCAGAGTTACAAGAGATATCAGAGTACAACAGAAACAAAGCAGAAAGAAATACAAATATACTCCCAATGGAAGGAAATTAATCTAAAATATAGCTCTAGCTCCAATCCTAGATCTAGCTATGAGGAATAAATTTGCAAACCAAACTAGTAACTACCCGTTTGGAAAACTATGGGCACCCAGAGTTTACGTGTAAGAAAAATAAACTCCAGGTCTGCAACGACCCGCATTCTACGCATCGAAGGATCGTAGAATATTTCTTTCTTTCTCATGCAAAGTCGTATAGCCAAGTAACTTTGGGATACAACTATTAGGGTTATTTCCCATGTTCATGATTTTTGTCGATTTTTAAATGACTGTTTTGCCCCTAGCTGATCTTGTTTCGGCCATAACTTTTGATTGGTAAGGAGTTTTGACCTAAACCATTTCCATTAGATTCGGATGATGGTTCATCTTTCCTTAGAGTGGTCACATTAGCCAAACGGACTCACCGTTTGGGAGATATGTCTGAAACAAGGATTAGAAGGTGAAAAACAACTTAACCGGGCCTAATTAGGATGATTAGAAAGAGGGCCCATAACCCATTTCGGGATTAGGGTTAGGGGAGGGATGAGATGAGTTAGTAAATCAGTTTTTGTTTCATTTCTTAGCCGCCACTTACAACCTTTGAACCCTAGCAATGACCTCCACTTGCTAAAACACCCCAAATCACCTGATAATCGCTAATTAAGCCAAATCTACCTCAAATCAAATAGGATTAGCACAAAAATCAAGGTAGAGCTGCTGGAGTGTATTGGAATCCAAACCATTTCGTCCAAAAGTTTCATATCTGAGTTTATTTGTGGCTAAGATGAGTGATTAGCATTGTTTTTACACTAATTATGGTAGGGGTAATTAGTGTTAATTTGCGAATTTATGTATTAACAAATTCTGGAAAAATGTTTAGGAAATACAAAATATTATTTTAGGGATCTGGTAGAAATTTGGTTTAATTTGGTTAAGTTTTGCTAATCCTATCATTAAATTTTCTTAAACATGCTTAAGGGGAAAATAAGGATTTTGGGTATGTTTAATCTGTTTTGACATATCAAATTGTTGTTTTGGTGTTTATGGTTGATTATCTATGTTGCTATGACTGTATGGTATGCTTTGTGATTGATTAGAAAAGTTAGAATGGTCGAAAACACTGTCGTATAGCGTAAAACAGCTGCTGGAAAAGTTGCAGGAAATGTGCAGGGTTTCGGATCGGATCGGGTTATGGGGCTCGGGTCGGATCTGAGAACTGAGCAGAGAAACCGAACCGGATCGGAATCTAGCACAAGAAGAAAAGCATGGTAAAAAGGAAGGCCACCTACTTCGTACTGGAGCTTTGCATGGAGGTCGGATCGGATCAAAGCTAGGGAGGGGAATTGGATCAACATGAGAGAAGCTGGAAAAGAAGGAGCCGAGCAGCATATGAAAAGTTGAACCAAACCGCATGGAGTAGATGAACCCGATCCGAACCGAGGGAAGAGGATTGAGCCAAAACTAAACGGCGAACTTGAGCACCACATACCGAACCGAGTAAACTGAACCGAGTAAACCGAACTGAACTGGGTTTGGACTTTCACTACTACTATATGGCGACTCTTCTGAAGACCAACTCCAATTCGACCAAAACCCGAGATGCAAAGGTAGTCCAAATGAGAGGTTGTAACTCAGGATCCAGATGGGAACCAACGAGTCAACTTCATGATTGGGTTTTGTTGCGGGACGTGTGCAAAGGGGTTATCGACGTCTATAACTTTGGTTCACCACTGAGAGACGGATATTGGCTACGGATCAGTGCATGAAGTCATCAGTGTTTCATGGGGGCAAAGTGATCGTAGTAAGGCTATGAGCCAGTGTAGTGGAGTTGTTATGACTCCATGGGGCAGAGTGGACATAGCAAAGGATTAGTGGCTATCGATCAGTGCAGTGGAGTCACTGTGACTCCATGGGGCAGAGTGATCATAGCAAAGGTTTTAGGTGGTCAAAGCGGTGGATATCGTATGCTTTATGCACCGAGTGAGAGACGTGAGGATGGTTGTTATGCTTGATTATTTGACATCACTATGACATGCACACCCCACCCCCATATCTGTACGCTATATGTTAGTGTCACCTTAGAGTATTGTGCATCTTGTTGTGCTAACTCTTTGGTTGCAGGTCCAGGTTCAGGTATGGTTTAATATACCTGTTATTGTTCTGTTTCGCTGCTTATTGCTCATACCATACTTTTGTCTGACCCAAAGTTTTATGTCTCTTCTTATTAGTCTGGGTGCTCTTAAACGGGCAGACTAGAGACAGGTCAGGTGACTATGCATGAGTAGCTGTGCTGGAGACGAGCAGAAGGCTTCCACGTATGATATATATAGATATTCTTCCTGTGGCGCTGTTGGTCACTACTTTGGGCATTAGTAGTGTACCTTCCTTATTTTACTTTAGAGACCATTTTAAAAGTTGTAATAATGATGATGTGGAACATAAGCTGTATTTGGATTTTCCGCTGCTATGATGGTTTAGTCTTCAGCTTATGCACTGTCTCGCCTGTTTTATGTCAAGTACATTATTATTATATTTTATTCCATGCTCTGTGAGACATTCTACAGGTTCCTTGCTAGTTCAAATTCCCTTCTTTCCTTTCTTTGGCGACCGTTCCGTGCTGATTGGACACCAACACAGTGCACTTTCTTTGAAATGTCGGCTGGTGCGGGGCGGGCTATCACATTTGATATCAGAGCTCTATGTTGCATTGTTAACCTAGGAAAAGACACCAGGGAGAGATAATACGTATATGAGAGCGCGTATTTGTGATATTTAGGTTTTCAAAAGTTATATATATATATATACTATTAGTATATTTAAGGATGAAGTCGCATTGCACTGGCACCACTAAAGAGATGGTTAATCGTTTTCTCTTTACAGATTGAACGATGAGCCGATATACTAGGGGTACGGGTAGAGGAGCTAATAATGGGAATACTCCTGATATGAGGACGATGTTCACTGACCTCATGTGAGAGATGCTTAGGGATGTTCAGAGGGTAGGTCCTAATGCTACAAATGGTAGTGGTGCAGTGGTGTAGGCGCCTAGGGCCGATTTCGCCAAGCTATGCAAGGATTACACTAGTCTTGGTGAAAAGTCGTTCCATGGAACGAAATCGGCTACAGAAGTTCGGGATTGGTTGGATAGCTGTGAGTGTATCGAAGACTTGGGTATCGAGGATGCGACAAAGAGAAAGCTAGCATCCCATCAGCTGTAAGGACGGGTGATGAATTGGTGGAATGCTATCAAGGCAGCTACTGCAGAGGATCAAGTTACATGGTATCAGTTTAAGGCCCGATTCAGTGATAAGTTTATCCCAACTGCTCAGAAATCAGAATTGTTTAGGAAGGTCTTGGAACTTAAGCAGAATGGTAGAGCAGTCTCGGAGTATATTGCTGAGTTCGATACTTTATCGAAGTATGGATTATCTCTTATTGACACTCCCGAGAAGAAGAATGAGAAGTTCATAATAGGCTTAGATCAGTACTTGGGGAAAAGTCTTATTAACCACATCGATGAGACGTTTGAATCGATTGTGGGGAAAGCATTAAGGTCAGAGAGCCTTTATACTAAACCCAAGACTGAAGTCGTTGTCGCATCTGCAGAGGGGCCAAAGCTGCAAGCAAGCGGTGGAGGCAAGAATAATTCTCAGAATAAAAGGAAGCAGAGTCAGAACCAAGATAAGGATGGTCAGAAAAAGAGCAAGAAATATGTTGAGTGCTTTAGCTGTGGCAAGAAGGGTCATTATGCAAAAGAATGTCAAGCAAAGCCATCGGATAGGAAGTGCTTCAACTGTGGCCAAGTGGGACATCACAAGGATAAGTGTCCGCAACCCCCTAAAGAAAAGCAGATTGTGAAAGCATATGCTATCAATGCTGTTCCTTCTTCGTCGAATGCCCCAACTGCGGCGGAGAAAGGAAAGAATGTCATCATTCAAGGTATGCTTTCTGTTTATGATGTTCCTGTTTGAGTATTATTTGATACCGGAGCTTCCTGTTCCTTCATATCTAGTGAACTGGTAGATAGGTTGGGATTGGAACGCGAGATAGTCGATAGACCTTTAGCGGTGACGAACCCGATAGGTGGTTCGACTAGCCTTAGCATGATTTGTCGTAATGTGGTCTTATCGAGTCATGGATGATGTTTGTTTGTGATTGCATTGTTTTGGGCTTTACTGGGTTTGGCATTATTTTGGGAGTCGATTGGCTCCAAAGGTACGGGGTGGTGGTAGACTGTGAGGGCTTTTTGGTAACAGTTAGAGTGGACGATGGGCGGAGGGTAGTGTTTGGTGGTCTACCTACTGATGAGGCAATGGCTAGTTTTCTAAATCCCCTCGGTATCCCGCATGATGAGTTGTCAGATGTGCCCATGGCTGGCCAGTATCTGGACGTCTTCGAGGAAGTGACGGGACTTCCACCACACCGAGAGATTGAGTTCCGTATTGATTTAGTGAAAGATGCCAGACCTATAGTGATGCCACTTCGTCGTATGGCACCAAGGGAGCAACGAGAGCTCAGGGTCCAAGTAAGTGATCTATTGAAGAAGGGATTTATCAGAAGAAGTGTTTCTGAGTGGGGAGTACTAGTTGTGTTTGCTACCAAGGCATATGGTTCCCTTCGATTGTGTGTGGACTACCGCGAGTTGAATAAGGTGACGAGGAAGAATAAGTATCCTCTACCGCAGATAGATGATTTGTTTGATCAGTTAAGTGGCGCGAGAGAGTTCTTCCAGTAGGATCTCGCGACAGGTTTTCATCATCTTAGGGTGGAAGATGAGAGTATAGCTAAAACGGCTTTCGGACGCCGTTTGGATTCTATGAGTGGTTGGACATGCCATTCGGGTTGACCAATGCACCAGCATATTTTATGGATCTTATGAATAGGGTATTCAGGGATCAATTGAATAATTTTGTTATTGTGTTCATAGACGATATCTTGGTTTATTCGAGGATAGAGGAAGAACACAAGTAACATCTGAGGATAGTGATGGAAGTGTTGAGAAAACACCAATTGAAAGCAAAGTTTTCTAAATGTCACTTCTGGAGGAGGGAAGTAACACTACAACAAAAAAATCTTTTCGCAACAGGCGATATCCGTTGCAGTAGACCTATTGCAACAGGCCTGCGCCTGTTGGTATAGCCGAAGTTGCAAAAAGTCTGCAACATTTTCTGCCTGTTGCAATAAGATGTTGCGGTATACTTTTTTGCAACGATCTTTTGCTGTTACAACAGGTTATTTTGCAACAGTATATGCCTGTTGCAACAGATCCACAAATCTATAAAAAAAAAAATATTACAACTTATAGATATTACATATTAAATGTATTCGTTTTAGCAATAGTGTATATCACAAAATGAATAAACAAATAAAATTTTTATTTTAACAAAGTTTTAATAGTACAAACAATTACAACAAAATTTCTACAATTTTCATACACCATTCATGTATAACAATTTCTTCTCTCACACAACATATTTTTTTCTAATAGAGTGTATTCTAATCATATTTCTACTCTATCATACATATATTATAACAAGAGAACAAATATCATCAGGTCACTAGAACAAATCTTCATTTCACACTCCAAGTTTGCTGTCGATCATGAACATCATGATACTTAACAGTTGCTGCTTTGATTTATAGCCAGGTACTTAAACATGCCTCAGTATTCGAACAAAGGTGCAAACCTGATAAAATTTTTGTTGTGATGGTTGGCAAAGCAAGCTATAATCATGCGTACACCAATCAAGAATCCTGCTTCTCCTTAGTAGCTTGTGTTGCTGCATTGGCAACATCTGGAACCGTGGTAATCTCTTTCAGTCTCTTTTTCATCTTATCGAGCTCCAGCATCTTGGTGACGTCATTGTCAGGATTCATCTATTAACCAAAATAAATAAAGCGTTATGTTCCTCGCTTTTATAACTGTCAATTATACAATTCATCTATTGACCAAAATGATAACCCAGTCATGTAGTAACATAAGTCCAAATATTACAAGGTACTATTATGGATACAAACACCTATCAACTCTAAGGCTTATTTGAAGGATATATGATGAATGAGAATAATCAATAATTTAATCATCGTTGGCAAAAAGGTGCCCTTTCTTCCATTGCTGGCAATATAAGAATAAGGCATGCATTAGTTTATTTAATGATTTTATAACAGCTATTTTACAATTCTGGATTTCGAATGACATGGCCTGTTGCATTCTACTACAGCTAATATGCATGACTTCATAGTATGAAATGACAACCAAATAATACGGTGAAAGTGAAATAGTTGAAATATTGCATGCAGTAGTACCTGAGCAATCTGACGGTTTTTGTTCATCATTAGAGTTATTAAGAACACCCAGCTTTGCACTGGCGGCAGACTCAGTCTGTGACGGCAAGGAATTCCGCTCGATCCGAATCAGTCGTTAAACCGATCTAGACCGTTCGAAACCCCTGATCGTTTTGAGAACAGGACAAATCAGGACGCAGACGGAAGAACATTTCATTGCTATTACAACAATTCCATCAGATACAAGAATATACAGAGTATAATTGAATAAATTACATTCGATAAATATCAGAGATTACAATAAATTACATAGCAGCGGAAAAATAATACAAAGCACAACTACAAGTAATACACGGATACAGAGCTTTTCGAGCATCGTTCTAGCTGTAAATCAGGATCCTGTGAATATAAATCTGCAAAACCAAAACTACTA
Source organism: Allium sativum (assembly GCA_030737875.1). Lineage (NCBI taxonomy): Eukaryota > Viridiplantae > Streptophyta > Magnoliopsida > Asparagales > Amaryllidaceae > Allium > Allium sativum. The sequence goes on along the minus strand of CM060921.1, from coordinate 358,950,173 downwards.
GCTGCCCGTGCGGAAAATAGGGGCACCCAGAGTTTAGGTTAAAACAATAAACTCCAGGTCAGTCATGTGACTGGTGTGAGAACTAAAACAGTTATTTAAAACTTTACTTTAAAAGAGAGTAATTCAAGGGACCACGCCGTATAACACGGAACGGGTTTCCTTCCAAGAATACCAGTGCATAGAATAAACAACGCAATATTTTTTTTTTTTGAAAAATGAAGCTATTATAAGACCCAGGTCCCATCACACAATGCAACGCAAGCCGGAGGATAGGGTTTTCCCTTATAATAGCCAAACATGCTTGGTACATTTAAAACAAATCATTTGATACTATTATAAGTGTATAGTGTCAAAACAATTTCAATCACAAACATAAATCATAGACGGCATGGGTACCATATATCATGTCGCCATACTAGTTCTACAATTAAAACCACAATACACGTATTGGAAATTGGATTTTCGTCATGAGTCGAGGCAAGGGGCAAGCTCCTCTCCGCTTTGAGACACTCTAGCAAATGCCTCAGGACTACACACTCTGGGTAACCCTGGGATCCTCCAAGACTGGTCCTCTCTTACGTTTGAGGATTAGTTATTCCTGAACACACGTTTCCCGGCCCTGTAGGACCTATAATCGAGGCGCCTCGCATCCAAACCACAAAGGTGAAAAATATATAAATGTCAGGGCTGGTAGGTCACTGACACCACCCATAGCTAGAAAGAAACGTCGTGCACTCCTTGGGTCCTCATCCCGTTTTTGACTCATACCGAGGTGTAAGGCTCGCGAATCTACGCTATACACAAAGCTGCCACATAGGCCGTGCTTTGATCATCAACCACAAGACTTTGCTTTTCAACAGAAGCCTTGATCCATGCAACTCAGCGTGCCACACAGGCAATTCATGCCATGCGATTGATATTTATCGATATATAACCTCTAACCTCGTACGTCTCAGAGAAGGGCGTTATGCAAGAGAATAAATTCTCTGCCGCCAAACAGATATATATTTAACAGAAATCAATCAACACAGAATAAAATCCAATGTCAGACACACAATCCATTTACAAGTTTGTTCTGGGTCTGAACGAAACCGGAGGCACTTTCCTCGCATATCCATCGATCTCCAAGTACGTCGGGACGACCACCAACTATTTCCATCCTCTTGGGTGTACAGCCCAATCAGGATCGTCAGTAATTATCCAAACGATGTGAAGACTTCCGGTCTTCAGCCACCGTCTTCATCTTCGACTTATCGTCGAATCAGTTATTCAGAATGGGTATAAACCCGGCCTTTCCGAACAACCCGCGTATATTAAAAACAAATGTTACACAAACACAACATACGCCTCATTCCAATTCATTAGTCACTAACCGTAAATCAGTAAGAGAGCAATTCCCCAAATATTAACCCCGAAGGCCGAAACCAACATCAGATCAATACTCAGGAAACCATTCTTCTTAGCTAACCTACAGCTAGTTTCTAAATTTCATATTCTTAGGGAAAGGTTCCCATTAATTTTATCCAAGATAAATTCTTTAAAATTTATCCTTTGATCTTCCTTTGGATGTCATTTCAAACCAAATTATGGTTTTTCAAACAAGTCGAGATAAGCGAACCACACCGAAGTAATTATTTATTTTATTTTCCAATCCCAACCTATTCATCCCATGAAGCAAAACTGGTAATACTCCATATCTAACACCGTGGTGTTATCGGTAAAATTAATTACCATTTCACGTTCAAATCTAATTAAAGATTTAACTATCGCTTTGGAGCAAAACTGGTAATACTCCATCCTCGCTCACTTTCTAAATTTGATAATTTAAATTATCAATTCCCCATTTCAATTTAATTGCAGATTCATTAAAACTCCTTTTACTGGGTTAAAGAACTAGTGTTATTTAAAACACAGTTCACGATAAACCCATGAATCGATTCTATTTAAACCCATTTCAAATCCAATTTATTTATTTAAAAATAAATGTGTTTTAATTTTAGTTCAAAACTAATTCATTTCGATAAGAATCTATTTTTACCTTTTCAAATATGGAGTTTTTCATCCTAATTTTTCCCAAATCATTTCTTATGATTTTACACAAATTATTGATACTTTTAATAATTTTATCAAGGCCCGTACAGTCGATTTCCAACAACGACCATCGAACTGCACCTATAGCGACCTTTTTCGAATTTGATTTGGACGTATCTCCAAATCCAACCGTTATATTTCAAATTTCTAATATTCGTTAGGAAGCTCTTTTCGATACGAACCCAACGGTTCCGGTTTTAGGAGAATCCGCCGGTCGGATCTCCCGTGATGTCCGTTTGAAGTTAATGGTCGAAATTCGCGAACTGCCGCGGCGCGGCGCGTTCTATTCAGGCCATTATATATATAATATATATATATATTATATATATTTCATCGATTTCTATTTAGAACGAATTTTATAAATAGTTTTGAATTCGTTCCAAAACAATTTCAACCTTTATTTCAAATTCAAATCAAAATTGAATTTTTTTTCCTTATAAATTCATTTTAAAATTCATTTCTATTCAATTCAAATTTCAATTCAATTTGAATTTATTTCAATTCGTTTTCAATTCAATTCGAATTCGTTTTCAATTCAATTCGAATTCGTTTTCAATTCAATTCGAATTCAATTCATTTTCTATTCAAAATCAAATTCAATTCATTTTCTATTCAAATCAAATTCAATTCATTTTCTATTCAATTCATTTTCTATTCAATTCATTTTCTATTCAATTCAAATTGGTTTTCTACTCGATTCAATTCAAATTGGTATTCTATTCGATTCAATTCAAATTGGTTTTCTATTCGATTCAATTTGAATTTCTTTTCTATTCAATTTATAAAAACGAATATAATCGATATAAATATCGTTCGCGTCAAAATAGCGCATCTCTAATCAACACGGCTTTATATATTTCAATAATTCTGTTATTCTTTTCAACAAATAAATATTTCGTTCAACACATGATTAATCTCAACGGATGAGTATGGTCAACACATGAATTTTTATTTTATAATATACTTTATTTTCTAAATTGGAATGAGGCCCAATTAATTACCATATAGCGTTAACTATATGGATTCCATACAACACATGTATACAATAGCAACGATAAATAATCAACCATCATCCAAAGTGCACTACACTGTATAAGCATCAAATATAAATCTCTAACGCTTATAACAGCCTGTCAATCAATCGATCAACATACAACTAATTATTGGGATTAGTGTATGCCGTATTTTATCCCAATACCCGTGTGGGGTTTCAAATCAACAAACACTGATTTTATTTGTGCAGTTGGGCGATGTGTAAATTTTATCGTCCCAATCAAAGTCCTTCAAATAGGTGTACATAAACAAACCGTCTGGTTTGTAAATGAATATTTATTTATTCACATTCACGTTAAAATTTATATTTTTAACGATAAAATATTTTATTTCAACATATGAATTTCTATTCAGTTCATTTATTAAATAAAATGATATCTTTATTTTTTCTAATTTATTTTAGAAAATTTCGGCGGCATAACGGCACGATACTAGAAACGGGACAAGGCCTAGCCTTATCCCCGGTCTAGTGAAGGCCCACGCCATTCACACATCAATCAAATCCATTCCATTTCACCAAACAATTCAATTCAGACCAAATAATCTAACCAACTACACAACCAAACAATTAAACAAACAAGCCATCCATGGTCTGTGGATGACGGGTGTCGGGTGCTACTAAACACCGTCTGCATCCTAGTATATATATATATATATATATATATATATATATATATAACTAGAAAAGAAATTGAAGAGTGAGAAATTCTCACCGAAAGCTATCCAATATCACGACTCTTCATTTATAGAAATCTTCGTCGTTCTCGCCTTTTTGTCACCTTCGTTGCCCTTATTCTCTACATATGTAAAAATCGAATTTTTACTTCGCTATTCAATATATAAAAATCGAATTTTTACTACGCTATTCAATATATAAAAATCGAATTTTTACTATGCTATTCAATATATAAAAATCGAAATTTTACTATGCTATTCAATATATAAAAATCGAATTTTTACTATGCTATTCAATATATAAAAATCGAATTTTTACTATGCTATTCAATATATAAAAATCGAATTTTTACTACGCTATTCAATATATAAAAATCGAATTTTTACTACGCTATTCAATATATAAAAATCGAATTTTTACTACGCTATTCAATATATAAAAATCGAATTTTTACTATGCTATTCAATATATAAAAATCGAATTTTTACTATGCTGTTCAATATATAAAAATCGAATTTTTACTATGCTGTTCAATATATAAAAATCGAATTTTTACTATGCTATTCAATATATAAAAATCGAATTTTTACTATGCTATTCAATATATAAAATCGAATTTTTATATCGTTAACCTCAATTTGTAAAAATAGAAATTTTATCGCTACTACTCTAATGTCGACATAGAAATTTTATTCTTCATCGTATAAAAATACCGCCTTTTCAATATGAAAAATATCGCCTTTTCAATATTAAAAATATATCTTTTCCATTGTTAAAAATTTGACCTTTCTATTATTAAAAATTCTAACTTTTCCTTTATGAAAATTCTAACTTTTCCTTTATGAAAATCCTAACTTTTCCTATTTAAAAATACTAACTTTCTAATTTAAAAATCCTAACTTTCTAATTTAAAATTCCTAACTTTCTAAAATCGAATTTAAAGTAAAAGCAGAAAAGGAAAAAAAGAAAAAGAATAAAATAAAGTAAAAATAAAAACTTACAGATGAAAACTAGAGAGAGGGGGGGTGTCTGCGATCAATCGGGGGGAGGGGGGCGGCGGCGGGCTCCCCCCGGTCTTCCTCTTTCTTTTTCTTTTTTTTATTTTGTTTTTCTGATTTTGATTTTTAACGGGGGGGCCAGATAAAGGAAGGAGAGAGAGAGAGAAAACTTTAATTTATTATTTAATTATTTTATTTTCCACCAAAAAGCAACTTTTATTTTCGACCTCAAAACGAGGCCCACCGCCTGTCGTCCATAGCGTTTTACCCCCATTCCGAACACAATGGGATATGTATCATAGGCTGATTTGATCGTTTCGATCAGTTTCCATCAAAATCAACATATAACTCTATGTATGGAATTTGAATGCGCATTTCAATTTACTGGGGCCACATACTAACTCGAAAAATTACAGAAAAATATTTTCTAGCTTCGTATTGACGATACGGTCCTAACAAAACTAGTTTCGTCAAATTCTGAGATCGTTGGAAAAATGGTCATTTTCCAGTCGATTAAAATCAACTAAAATTGGTTAAACGCGTTTTCCTTCGCCACGCTCACATATTGATTCGAAAAATTATGAAATTTGGAACCTAGCAATAATTTGACATCACGGATCCAACAAAAGTGGTTTCGTCGAAATCCGAGGTCGTTTGCAAAATGTCCATTTTTCTAAGGGCCGAAATTCCATAGCGACTATTCTGAAATTTCAACTGGACATATCTTTTTATCCCCGCTATGAAATTTCGATTGTTCGGATTCGTTGGAAAGATATTCTAAAATTGATCCTAATGTTTTTGGTTTCACTAAAATCCGGATTGTTTTGCACCCGGTACATTCAATTGAAGTTTGAAATCGAATTATCGAACTACCGCGCCATTTTCAATTCCCTTTATAATTATATATAATTATTTATATTCTAACGGCGACGTATATAATATATACGTTCGAATTATATTCAAAATAAATTTCTTGTCGATATTATTTAAAATAATTCATTTTAAATATTCAAAATTCGCTAAAATTGCCAAAATAAAAATTTTAAACTGGCCCAGATTTTCGGGTTGTTACACAGTCAGCACTCGAAAAAAAAAACACCAACGTATGCTAAAAAAAAACATGTGAAACAACTTCAAATGTGATGTAATTTACAAAATTGTATCACTATCCCTTTTTCAGATTCAAAGATTTGAGTGATTTCATAAATCAAATGACAACACTCTAGCTATTATCATCTACTATACTACAACCGAAGTTTATAAAAACAGTGAAAAGAACAACTAATCACAAACAATACCTCAAAAATGAAGCAGAAAAAGGCGAATCAAATCGGGAAGAATCAGTAGAGATCCGAGTAGCATTGACAGGCCCGAGAATGACTCGTGGCCCGGACAGCAATGCAACGCCACCACTGCATGACTTTCCCGACTATTAGCAAAAACCAGGCATTCACATTCTGCTTCACACAGACAATCTCACAAAGGCCTCACATACACACACAAAATGCATCCAAAGCATGCTAAAAGCAGTATACAACCACAAAAGGCTGACTAGTAAAGCTCTCTCCATGTTGGGGAGCACTGTCGAGAAATAGCATGACCAACATCACCAAAAATACCACTCAGACAACCCAGAATGAATCAGAATCATACCAATTGAGAGAAAAAGAATCAAACATAGGAATAAAACAAAAGCCATACAAGGAATGAACTCATATATTACATCAAAACAAACGGGAAAATTGCTCAACTGTGACAACCAAGCCTCGCCACTTGTAGACAGTTTCGATATGAGGCTCAGCTATGGCAAGCATACTCGAGATGTGCTAAGAAATCTTCCATCTCCCTTGTAAATATCATTAAGCCTAAGCTCGAATTAGGTCGAAACGAAAAGTAGATCCGAGCGATAAATAGGGTTGGAGCGAAATGGGGGAACGAAATAAAAACAAACCCCATTGTGAAATGAGCGATAAATTCACAGATCTGAATGAAAGAAATAATTGAAATAGGGGAATGATGGCAAAGATGAAGTGAGCTCGTTCTAAGATTACTGGCGGCGAAAGAGAGCTGTTATTTGGTAAAGTGCGATTTAGGGTTTCAAAGACTGGTTCAAACGGGAAATAAATAAAAAGAAGCGGAATGAAATATTTGAGAGCCCGCCATTCCAATTTTTGTTGACCACCTGAATGAAATATTTGGTTCAAACGGGAAATGTTGCTTGGCTAATTTTATTGGAATTACGTGACAAACACTGAATATTTTGCACTAATAAGAAATTTTGAATTTTATGATATCATCAAGCAAAAACAAACCATAATGAGTACTGAGATTTGAAATGTAAAGTTTTTACTGTTGGATTTTGAACTTTTTTAAACACCTTTAATTTTTCTAAATTTTGAATATTTTATTAACTTTTTTTACAATTTTTTTTTGAAATTCATGAAATATCAATATTTTATCAATAATTCAAAACTATCCTTTTAAGAATATTAAGTATAATAGTTAATTTTAGTTATTGGTAGATACTAAATAATAAATATTACTTTTTAATTGTTAAATATTACTGTTAAAATGTTGTATTCTACCGAAGACATGTTGTACAGATATGTACTACCGTCAAACTACCCAATTTCAAGAAGAAATATTTGGTTGTCATTTATAATTATTAAATATTTACAACAATTAAAATTAGTCGTTTGTTATGCATCTCTATTACAGTTGACTAAATTAATACGTACCATATTTCAAATTATTAATTAATAATAGTTAATTATTTAATAGTAATTTTTAAAAAGTTAATCATTAAAAGCTACTTCTTATTTATTATTATTTAATATTTATTTATTTATTTTATTATTTTTAAAATGTTAAATATTATTTGTTAATTATTAATTATTATTATTTAATTATCAGTCATTAATATCACTTTATAATACTTAAATTTTATTATTAATTAATAGTTATTAAATATTAATTTTAATTATTATATAATTACTACTAGTTAATCATTTAATAGTAGCTATTTAAAATTAATTATTAAAAGTTAATCATTAAAAGCTGATACTTATGTTTAATAGTATGTTTTTCGCAACTAGCTTTACCAGTTGTAAATAAATACAGTTATTGCAAGTGGCGAAAATAGTTGCTAAAGATATTTGTTCGCAACTGGCTTGGGAGCGCAGTTGCAAATAATATGTTTTTTTGCAACTGCTACAAAAGCACAGTTGCTAAAAGTAGGTTTTTGCAACAGGAATGGAAGCGCAGTTGCTAAAAATATGCTTTTTGCAACAGAAAGGAAAGGCCTGTTGCTAAATCTCATTTATTGCAACTGCTATAATAGGTCTGTTGCTAAATATCATTTACTGCAACTGTCATGTGTCGCCTATTGCAAATAGTTAGTTGCAATACGGTATTTTTATTGTAGTGTAAGATTCTTAGGCCATGTTGTTTCAGAGAAGAAGTAAGATTCTTAGTCCATGTTGTTTCAGAGAATGGTATTGTCGTGGGCCCTGCAAAGGTGGCTACAGTACAAGATTGGTCTACACCCAAGAGTGCAACAGACGTAAGAAGTTTCTTGGGATTGGCTAGATATTATCATAAGTTTATCCAAGACTTCTCCGAGGTAGCGGCACTGTTGACTCAGTTGACCAAGAAAAATAAAGCTTTCATCTGGGACGAAATGTGCGAGAATGCATTCAAGAGTCTAAAGGAAAAGTTTTCATGTGCACCAGTGTTAGTCATTCCTAAAGGGAATGAAGAGATGACGGTATACACAGATACATGTGGTACCGTACTAGGTGTTGCATTGATGCAAGGAGGTAGGGTTGTATCTTATGCTAGTCGGCAACTGAAACTGCATGAGAAAAGGTATTCTACCCATGATTTGGAATTGGTAGCGATCGTGTTCGCATTGAAGATGTGGAGACGTTATCTCTTGGGAGAAAGATTCAAGTTGTTTACCGATCATAAATTGTCAAAGTATCTTTTCTCTCAGAAGGATCTAAATCTCCGATAGCAAAGATGGTTAGAATTCTTGGCTTCGATATCGCATATACACCAGGAAAGGGCAATGCGGTAGCTGATGCGTTGAGTAGAAGACACGCCAGTTTAGGGGCTATGTTTCTAGAATGGAAGAAAATGGAGTACATCGCTGGGTATGATTTCAGACCAAAGTGTGAATTTGATCCAGAAGTATTAGCAAGTTTGACGATCAGACCCACTTTGATTGAACGAATTGGTTCTAGTCAAAGGGACGATCCTAACTTATTAGAAATCATCTCCAAGTTAGAGATAGGTATTGATAGGGAGATGGACAAGTATGGGCTTGATCGAGATGGATGGCTTAGAAAGAATGGAAGACTAGTTGTGCCCAATGTCAATGGATTGAGAGATGAAGTTCTTAGAGAATGTCACCACTCATAACTGACTATACATTCTGGTGGTAACAAAATGTATCGACACATGAAGCAGACTTATTACTGGGAAGGGATGAAAAGAAACGTTGGGAAGTGTATATCCAAATGCATGAACTGCCAGTTGGTTAAAGCTAAGCAAAAGAAACCTAGTGGTTTGTTACAACCATTAGAAGTCCCAGAATGGAAATGGGAACAAGTCTCAATGGATTTCATTGATGGGCTACCAAGAACTAGATCGGGCCATGATAGCATTTGGGTAATTGTGGACCGATTGACTAAGAGTGCAAGGTTTATACCCATCAAGTCGAATAGAACAGCAGCTAAGTTAGCAAAACTGTATATGAAGTGGGTAGTGAGATTTCATGGAGTACCAAAAAGCATTGTGAGTGACCGAGACCCGTTGTTTACTAGTGGGTTTTGGAAGAGCGTACAAGAGGCTCTAGGGTCAGAATTATATCTCAGTACCACGTACCATCCTCAAACCGAAGGTCAGACAGAGAGGGTGAATCGAGTATTAGAGGATCTCTTGAGAGCTTGCATATTGGATTTTGGTGGATCATGGGATGACCATTTGTATCTAATAGAGTTTGCATATAATAATAGTTATCAATCCAGTATTGGTATGGCTCCATATGAAGCTTTGTACGGAAGACCGTGCAACTCACCGTCATGTTGGTTAGAAACCGGTGAGAAATTTGTGCTTGGGCCAGATGTGATAAGAGAAACCTCGGATAAGATCAAGGTTATCCGACAACGAATGAAGGCTGCTCAAGATAGGCAGAAAAGTTATGCTGAGGAGAAGAGATTTAAAATTCTCCATTAGCGATTCGGTGTTTGTCAAGATTTCTCCATTAAAGAATGTTACTCGATTTGGAAGGAGAAGAAAACTGGCACCAAGATTTGTTGGTCCATTCCCAATCCTCGAGCAAGTTGGGAATTTGGCATATAAAGTTGAATTACCAGAGAAGATAGCAGGAGTTCATAACGTATTTCATGTTTCCTAGTTATGGAAATTTGTGCATGACCCCGATATGACTATTTCACCTAATCAGTTGGATGATATTGAAGTAGAACCCGAGGCGGTTGGGGATCGCAAGCCGATTCGTATTATCGAGCACGATACGAAGCAACTTCGAAGGAAAGCGGCGGATCTAGTTAAAGTTCAGTGGGGCAAGAATGAGAATGACTGTACTTGGGAGACAGAGGAGAGCATTAGGAAAACGTATCCAAAATTCTTTGCCTGGTAAGATTTTAATTGCGACTTAGTTTTCCGCATGCTAGGATAGACTTGCTTGTTTTTTTTTTGTATGTTTGATTATTGTGAATGGTTGGTAGGCGTGCGGGATCCTTTGCATGTTTCTCAGTTAAGGAATTTCGAGGGCGAAATTTCTTAAGGGGGGAGAATGTCCCGCATTCTACGCATCGAAGGATCGTAGAATATTTATATCTTTCTCATGCAAAGTCGTATAGCCATGTAACTTTGAGAGACGACTATTGGGTTCATTTCCCATGTTCATGATTTTTGTCGATTTTTAAATGACCGTTTTGCCCCTAGTTGATCTTGTTTCGGCTGTAACTTTTGATTGGTAAGGAGTTTTGACCTGAAATCACTTCCATTAGACCCGGATGATGGTTTACCTTTCCCTAGAGTGGTCACATTAGCCAAACGGACTCACCGAGGAGATATGGTTGAAACAAGGGTTAGAAGGTGAAAAATAGCTTAACTGGGCCTAATTAGGGTAATTAGCAAGAGGGCCCATAACCTATTTCAGGATTAGGGTTATGGGAGGGCTGAGATGAGTTTGTAAATTAGTTTTTATTTCATTTCTTAGCCGCCACTTACAACCTTTGAACCCTAGCAATGGCCTTCACTTGCTAAAACACCCCAAATCACCTTCTAATCGCTAATTAAGCCAAATCTACATCAAAATCAAAGCGGATTAGCACAAAAATCGAGGAAGAGCTGCTGGAATGTATTGGAATCCGAACCATTTTATCCAAAAGTTTCAGATTTGAGTTTATTTGTGGCTAAGGTGAGTGATTAGCAATGTTTTTACACTAATTATGTTTAATTAGGGGTAATTAGTGTTAATTAGCGAATTTATGATTAATAAATTCTGGAAAAATGTTTAGAAAATCTAAAATATTATTTTAGGGCTTCGGTAGAAATTTGGTTAAGTTTTTCTAATCTATCGTTAGATTGGCTTAAACATGTTTAAGGGGAAAATATGGATTTTGGGTATGTTTAATCCGTTTTGACATATCAAATTGTTGTTTTGGTGTTTATGGTTGATTCTCTATGTTGCTATGACTGTATGGTATGCTTTGTGATTGATTAGAAAAGTTAGAATGGTCGAAAACGTCGTCTTTGGCGTAAAACAGTCATTGGAAAAGTTGCAGGAAATGTACAGGGTTTCGGATCGGATCGGGTTACGGGGCTCGGGTCGGATCGGAGAACTGAGCAGAGAAACCGAATCGGATCGGAACCTAGCACAATAAGAAAAGCATGGTAAAAAGAAAGGCCACCTACATTGAGTTGGAGTTGGGATCGTACTAGAGCTTGGCGTGGAGGTCGGATCAGATCGAAGCTAGGGAGCGGGATTGGATTAACGTGAGAGAAGCTGGAAAAGAAGAAGCCGAGCCGCATGTGAAAAGTTGAACCGAACCGCATGGAGGAGATGAACTCAAACCGAACGGAGGGAATAGGATTGATCCAAAACGAAACGGGGAACTTGAGCATCACATACCGAACCGAACCGAACCGAGTAAACCAAATGAGAGGTTGTAACTCAGGATCCAGATGGGAACCAACGAGTCAACTTTATGATTGGGCTTTGTTGCGGGACGTGTGCAAAGGGGTTATCGACGTCTATAGCTCTAGTTCACCACTGAGAGACAGATATTGTCTACGGATCAGTGCAGTGAAGTCAGCATGGCTGCATGGGGCAGAGTGATCGTAGGAAGGCTATGAGCCAGTGCAGTGGAGTTGTTATGACTCCATGGGGCAGAGTGGACATAACAAAGGATTAGTGGCTATGGATCAGTGCAGTGGAGTCACTGTGACTCCATGGGTCAGAGTGATCATAGCAAAGGGTTTAGGTGGTCAAAGCAGTGGATATCATATGCTTTACGCACCGAGTGATAGATGTGAGGATGGTTGTTATGCTTGATTGTTTGACATCACTATGACATGCACACCCCACCCCCGTATCTATACACCATATGTTAGTGTCACCTTAAAGTATTGTCTCAAAATAATGAACAGATCCTCGAAGATAACGAACAGATCCTCAGTTTCTTTCGGCCAGTTCCTTGCTTTTACGAATGATTCAGTTCCCTTGAAATCCTTTCCACCCATGGCCTTAAAGTCTCTACAAATCATTGAGAAAGAATTTGCACGACGAGGAGGAGGAGGAACCGCTGCAGCTGAAGGAGGAGGAATATCTGTTGGGCCTGCGTCGTTGGCCCTAGCCTCTAAGTACCTCCTGAACCAGCCAGGTATCGATACACCCTCTGGAAGGTTAAGATTCCCAGACATGCTGAAACGAAAAAGAAAAGATTCAAAACGAAGGATCGAAAGATAGTGCATATGGCTTTGGGGATTATGCCTTTTTTAAATTTAAAACAACACGTTTTCTTGTAAAATGCTTCTTTATATATCTTTTTGAAAATAGTTTTCAAAAACTCTTATCTGATCTGGTAAACCTTTGCTTTGATACCAAGTGAAACATCCCACCTCCATTAAGGTCACTCCCAAAGGGAATGCCTTAACTTTGGTGGAGGGTTATAGGTACAAGACACAGAAAAATTTACAAGACAGATAAATTTTAGCAGCGAAATTCAAATATTTATTGCATACATAGTTCAATACAAAAGCATTACATCAAATTGTCTCAAAACAACTTCCAAAACATTACACCATAATTTCTGTCTTGATTATTTAATAAAGAAGCATAAACCCTTAATAAAACTGCATAAATCCCCAAGTGTAGTGTCCAAAAGCCATAGCCAAGGTGAGAGAGTCCCAATCATACATCTACTTTCTTTAAGCTTGCAAAGAGTTTGACTAAACTGGAGTATTTCCTCCCTGTGGACCTAGGGGGAAGAAACGGAAGAAAAGAAGGCGAGAGAAAACGGGTTAGACAATAAGTCTGGTAAGTTCAGTGATTACTAGTATTTAAACAAGTAAAGGGATCATGACAGTAATAACAAAACATAGGACAATACCCTAATATAAGACAAGATAAGTTGAACATGTGACCGCACCCATTACTATAATCTCTGCACCTACTTAACCTTTGGTTCAATCAGCCCCACGTGTTCATAACAAACGATCCCCTTAATGATTGGCTCCTACTCGCATGCATTCATATCCTGTGTCATTCGGCCCCGCTTGACTATAGATACCTGTGTTGGTCCCACCATGGGGTGTATAAGTCCCTCTGGTGGCAACCCGACATGATTCAAGATGCATAGTGTATACTACTGATGCCCAGTGCCTACTTTTTCCACTCCGGATTACGTGCATGCACATACTCCATTGGAACCTACACTGGCGCACCGCCGGCGTTTTTGATCGCTTATAATCAGCCCAGTAATCGTGCCCCACCCTGCCTAGTTTCAGGGTACCATGATACATCTATGTGGGTTACTGCTGAAATGGGTCCCCGTTACTAGGGTTTTCTAATCAACATGTTTATTTGGTTAAGTGTCCAAGTTTACCTAACCCCACCCATCTGTTTAGTTAACATGTTGAATCAGTTAAGTGTTTCCCTAATTGACTTAACCCTACCAATCCTGACTTAGCTTTAATTTATTCATTAAAGCACCAACCACTCACATTAGACAGGTCCAGTTATGGTCACTGGATATGCCGGTCGGTTCCGGGCAGATTTACACCACAACTCAGTCTAACCACGGTTTTTTTTTGGGCTTGATGCACTAACCACCTACATTAGACAGGTCTTGTTGTGGTCACTAGATATGTCGGTCGGTTCCGGGCAGATTTACACCACAACTCAGTCTAATCTCGGGTTACATATTCGTGTTTTCTAAATTCACATATTTTCTATATATGTCTAAATTCATTATTTAAATTAATTTTAATTTAATCATGCCATAATTATCCTTTGATTATGCTCACAATAATTGGTATATCAAATATACCATTTTATGAACAAATCTATGCCATGAATTTTTCATATTTTCCCATCGCTACCCCCGTGGAACTTACGCATGAATCACATAAAATGTTGGGCTAGTAAATTAGCCCAAACCCATAAACAAAAAGGGGTAATAAACAAGGGACATGAAACAAACATAAAATAGCATACATTTAACTTATCATGTGTTACTTGGCATAGAAGTATCATTAACTTAATTAAACGGTTAAAGGTGAACTTGTGACTAAGTTGGGTCTAATTGTCATGTGAACTTGATAAAGGTCTAGCATGGACGTTTAACATATAAACACAATTTTAAACCACAGCCTAGCATATTAACTTCTGTATTCCAAAACATAAGAAAGCTACTATAAACATATTTAAATCACAACTTAGCATGATAACTTATGTGTGTTAAACATAAGAGGGCTATTATAAACATTCTTAAATCACAACTTAGCATGATAACTTATGTGTGTTAAACATAAGAGAGCTACAAATCCAACCTTGCAATATAAATAGATTCATCTTAACATGGCTCTAAATATACATGGATGTTGATCTAACATGTAAGCATGTGCTTTAGATCATAAATTTGCAAGTAACCACCAAATTATAACATGACATGTTTCACCATTCGGTTGGCATAATAGACCCATTACCCAATCATAATAGATTCCAATAACATTCAATATGGTATGTTCACCATCACAAACATATAGACATGATCAATCGCAATGGTAATTTAAGATAAATAAGGATCAAACTTTATTTATCTTATACATAAGCATTATCCTATATTCAAATTACAACATGTCATGATTTCAATTAAAAGAACGTTTAAATCTATATAATAACCAACTTACAAACTATAAAAAAATTCTTGATTTCTGAAATCTGAATTCTGAAATTGGTAAGCTTGCATTTGATGTAAATCGTTGAATTTGATTACTTTAATTTGATTTTGATTCAGGTTTTTATCTTGTCTTTGAATTGGTGACCGCTACTCCAAGTTCTCTATTGATGGCATGATAGTTCCAGGATTATTTTTTTGTGATTTTTAGGTTTGAGCATTGGGTTGTTTATATAAAATTTCAATTTAATTTGAGCCGTCGGATGATCCGAGGATTAACCATAACCATTCAGTCAGGATAGGGTGACACCTCAGCCCTAATAACTTATCTAGGAGTCAGAAAGGACTCAGCAATGACTCACGGTATGGATCCGATCACACCAGAAGCTATGCAGGCTTTCTGCTCGGCCAGGGCGCACTTGGCAGGTGCGCCAGTGCCACTTTTGTACTGGCGCACTTCCCAAGTGCGCCAGTGCATTTTTTTTCTCTTCTGGTTTTCTGCTTTAACTTCGTTCGTTCATATCTCCTTCAAACGGTGTCCGTTTTACGCAAACTCGGACTCTATCTCAAGCAGAATCCCGAGACGAATGCAATGGCATAACCTGTATCCCTTAATTCTCACATTTGGAATTAAATATTCTTTAATTCGTTACTATAACGTTAAAAGAAAATACGGGGTGTTACAACCCACACCCGTATCTGTACACCATATGTTAGTGTCACCTTAGAGTATTGTGCATCTTGTTGTGATAACTCTTTGGTTGCAGGTCCAGATTTAGTTATGGTTTAATATACCTATTATTGTTCTGTTTTACTGCTTATCGCTCATAACAGACTTTTGTCTGACCCACAGTTTTATGTCTCTTCTTATTACTCTGGGTGCTCTTAAATAGGTAGACTAGAGATAGGTCGGGTGACTATGCACGAGTAGCTGTGTCGAAGACGAGCAGGAGGCTTCCACGTATGATATATATATATATATATATATATATATATATATATATTCTCCCTGTGTTGCTGCTGGTCACTACTTTGGGCATTAATAGTATACCTTCCTTATTTGACTTTAGAGACCATTTTTAAAAGTTGTAATAACAATGATGTGGAACATAAGCTATATTTAGATTTTCCACTGCTATGTTGGTTTAGTTTCCAGCTTATGCACTGTCTCGCCTGTTTTATGTCAAGTACGTTATTATTATATTTTATTTCATGCGCTGTGAGATATTCTACAGGTTCCTTGCTAGTTCAAATTCCCTTCTTTCCTTTCTTTGGCGACCGTCCCGTGCTGATTGGACATCGGGACAGCGCACTTTCATTGAAATGTTGGCTGGTGCGGGGTGGGCCATTACAAGGTCAGTCATGGGACTAGTGTTAGAACTCAAAACAGTTGTTTTTAAAAAAAAAATTAAAGTTAGGTAATTCACAGGACCACGCCGCTAAACACGAAATGGCTTTACTCCATGTGAATACAAGTGCATAGAAATTCGCAATGACTTTTTGAAAAAGGAAAAAAGGTCTTGCGGTGCACAAACAATGCAAACACACACATGGGCTAGGTTTCTCCCTATGATAGTCAAAAATGCTTAGATACGTGAAAATACTCTTTCATATTATTATTAGTGTATAGTGTAAAAACAATTCCGCAAGTAAATGTATTAATCATGGCCAGCATAATGCCCCATCCCATCATAATGACATATTCCTGCCAGTAACCAATCGGCTATACAACTAAAAACTGTACGGACCTGTAGTGGAGATTGAGTTTCCAACAAATGACTAGGCGAAGGAACTCCTTACCTTGAACATCTCTAGAGGGATGTTCGAGGATCAACAGTGATGCTCCTCATGCTGCACAAGGGCAGGTTATCCCTTACTGGATAACTTACAGTATGCTTAAGTATGTCACCTCTCGGTCCTTACCAACCTTTAACCAGGTACCCGCCAACAACAACCACAAAACTAAAATGTTTTCCATATAGGTTAATGCTTGGGCTCCATACCATGTTACACCTTTTCTCTAGAAGGAGAAAACTAACCCATAAGCCTGCTGCATTTCTTCCTGTTTTAGCCATTTCCAAGGTGTGAGCTTGTCAAAGCCAAGATATACGCAAAGCCATGCTTCAATAAGTCATGCTTTGATTATTAATAACTCATCACTTAAGTATGCCACATTGTCCATTCACCACGCATAACTCATATCTATCAATATATAACCACTAAACTCATATGTCTCAGAGAAGGGTTTTGAGCTAAAAGAATAAATTCTCCGCCACCAAACAAATATATTAATAAAGATTAGTGCTATGCAGTCAATTACAATGTCAGACACACAATTTGTACAAGCTTATTATGGGTCTGAACGAAACCAAAATCCAAAAAATTTCCAAATACATCCAAACCTCATGCCACTTATAATCTCGTATTGGGTGATCGGCTCAACCGAGACATCAACAATCAATCCAAACGATGTGAAGATCCCCAGTCTTCAATTGTCATCGCCAATGCCTTCAATTTCTCCATAACATCGTATTATTTCTAGGAACGGTTTTTGGACATAAATCTGGTCCCAGTCTTTCCAAATAATAAGAGCAATTTTAAAAACACAATTATGTTTCACACATGATTTCAACCAAATCTCCTCCAATAATTGGTTAATCAAAACCTCTTGTAGATTCATTCTTAAGTTATTCCCAAATCCTTTCATTCGATAAATTATTATTCAAAACTCAGTTATTTTGAAAATCCTTAATTCATATTTCAAAATTTCAATCACAATTCCCACTTTTAAATGGATTACCCAAAATTCAATTCTTAAATCTTAATTAAAATATTATGGCTATTTCCAAATTCCTTGCTTTTAAATTCCTCAAATCAAAGATTTTATTGAATCGCCACTTAAAATATGAAGTTCCATAACTCAATATCGTCAGGTTTTCAAGAATGATATTATTGAAGATATCATTCACAACAAAACCTAAATAATCGATATTGAACAAAAGTTACATAGAAATTGTATCTACTTATATTTGATACCAATTCTCATAAATCAACGAATACTATAAACGGAATAACGGTAAGTATCTTCCAAATTCGTCAGATAGTATCGTTACACTACAAATTTTATATCAAATATTCAGAGAATATTTCTATCCAACTTATCTCCATTAATCTCTTATCCAACTCATACTATAAGCAGAATAATGATAAACTACCTTCCAAATTCCTCAAAAAGTATGAGTTATCACCTACAGAATTAATAACAAGCATCCGAAGATTAATAATCTCCAACCATGTCCAATTTATATATAATTGGAAAACCCTTTTAATATTGAATAAATCAATTTAAATTCCATATAAAATATTTTTAATAATTTTGAACCTTCAAAATATTTCACATATCTTTTAATAATGATTACTTATACTTTGGAAAATAATTTATGGGTAAAAAAAACTTTAAAACAGATTGTTTTCAAAGAAGCGTTACAACATCATTTTATAAAAACGTTACAAAACAGTTATATTGGCTAATTTGATCAAAACGACCTTTCTACTATTCAAAACTAGAATTTTCCAATTCGAGTCTCTTTTAAATAACTTATAATGATTTCACAAAAAAAAATCCATATTTTTTAAAATATTAAAATAATTATTTAGAGATACGGTTGACAGACTGTAATTACGCCGACGTTTTTCAAAACAATTTTGCACATAACTTGAAAAATACATTTCGAAACTTGAAATTTTCTTTTTCACTCGAAAACCAATGTTATTTGAAAGCAAATTTTTTTTCATTTCTCCAAGATCTGATTTAAAATTCACAAGTTACAACCGTTCAAAGTTATTGATCGAAATTCACGAACTATCGCTACGCGGCTAGTCCATTCAGACCAAATAGCGTCGTATAGTTAAAGTTGTCTGAATTACTTTTCAAATGATTATAAACATTTACAAATATATATAAATACATTTGAAAATGATATTTCAAATATTCGACTTCAAATTCAATTTTAGTTTAAAACTGAATAATATTACTATAATAATAAAATAATATTATTTTCCAAAAATTAGTTCGGTTGACTTTAAAATTTGCAGAAGCTCATAAGAAAATAATATATGACCATTTACGAAATTGGTTTGAATTAAAACATTTTCTAGATAGGAAAACCAAACTTCACTTTTTCAAACAAAACCAATTTCAACGATTTAAAATCTATACCTTATTTGACATCAAAAACTTTTTTAAATAAATGTTCACTTTTACGAAAATTGTTCATATACGTTTCCACTTCATTTCCAAACTATTTCAAGTTTAAAAGTTGAAATTAAATTTCGAAACAAATTTTCAATATTATAATAATACAATATTGTTTATAGTTCCAACTGCAGAGGAGATTCAACGATTACCAATGCAGTACAATAATTGCAGTGTCATAGTGTGTCACACAACATTAACAATCCTTTAAACATCCGTAGCAAACATTATCAACATTATTAAAAATGTGCACAAGCGTTATAAATGCCTTAATAGTGCGTTTGTGTGTTCTAATCTTCGCAACCATCATCCATCAAATAATCATAAACCATTATCCATCCATAAACAGATTAACTAACAACACTAGTTAGTTATAATTTTATTAATCTTCACTAATTTATTTTCACTAAAACTAGTATATAAATTTAGGAGTTCTCACCCTTATAGCTTTACAATTCTTCGGTAGGCGAGCGTAGCGGGCATCGTTGAGAAAACTTTGCTTGCACCGTTACGTTGATTGAGTATGTATGCGTATATATACACGTGTGTATATATATATAATTCTTTTTTCCAAAGGGGAGGCCGAACTTGGTGATGTGGAGGTGAGGTCCATGGCAAGAGAAGGAGGCGGACTGAGCTGCTGGTGGGGACTACGGTGTCGGAGGGAGGTGGCGTGGGGTGGAGGCCGACATGAGGGAGGGAGAAGGCCGAAAATAGTTGGAAGGAGGTAGGGTTTGGAGGTGGGTGGCGGACCTGCAAGCAAGGGGGAGATGGTCGGAACTTAGGGCTGGTGGTGATGACAAAGCTAACGTGGGAGGGGAGGGAAGAAAATGGAGAGGAGATGGTGTGAAACTGAAGAGTGTATGTTCCTCTTAATATAGCCTTGGAGTGAGGGCATTTTGGTAATTTCTCCATGGACCCATGTCCTCCTTAGACAACCATGAACATGCAAGGAGACACATATGCATGTCTCCTATTACCATGGGCACGCGCAAAAACCATGTGTATAAGCCATGGTTTTCCTTATAGCAACACAATAGCCACGCTTATAAGCGATACTAATTCGCAACGCCTCTCAACCGTTACTAATTTGTTCACCGTTTATTCATTTAAACATCGACGATTAATTCAATAAAATATGACAATAGTTAACTATTATTAACAAAAATTGATGATGTTTTATTTAACAAATTAAATTATAAATTACGTTTTAATAAACATTACTTAATAAATATAATTTGACAAAAGGTTACTTAAAGATAATTTTATTAATTAAACATTAACGATTATTATTATCAAATGTTAACAACTTATTTAAATAATTATTATTATTGTATTATACATATATATATATATATATTTCATTCATTTAAAAACATATTTATTTAATTAATTTAGGAAAGAACCATTTAAAAATAGTTTTATAAATATGTATTGGAATATCTTGTTATAGCAAAACTTGTTAAATCCTTACTAAAAATTATACCATCATACTTTGAAAAAAAAATCATTATTCAAAATATCATCAAAACAAATTTATATTTATTATAATTATTTCAAATCAACATTTAAATTATATTAAATTCATTATACATGCAGAAAATTCAAAATATATCGGAAAAATTAAGTTTTGAATTTATTAAAAATTCCGGATTGTTAAATTCACTCCCTTTAAATCTTTTCGTCCCCGAAAAGGAAACGAAGTTGCTTATCCAATTAAATTTGGAAAACTCTTCTAAATTTAACAAATAAAATGTAGGGTAGAATATATATATATATATATATATATATATATATATATATATATATATGTGAATCTATAACAGAACAGAATTGTCGTTGTTAACCGCTGAACGTATCATAGTAATATCATGCCTGAGTACATCCATATCCGGGTACAGAAAATGATGCAATCATCCAACCTGAGTACGTACTACATATTTAAGGTAGTCTATGTCGAAACAACAAAAAGTATACCTATATGCAGTTACTAGTCCCAAAAACATGTCCTAGCCCAAAACATCTTAGTGCAACTAAGCACTTAAGATAACTATATACAATATCTACAAAGTACATCTCTCTCAATCTAACTAATCCTTCGACATATCTGACCCACCATCGGATGGTCCAGATAAAGTAACCTCCTCTAGCTCCTCGTCAATGAAATCCTCATCAATCATCTCTATCTCATTATCTGCCAAATACCCTTTGTCGTCTATGACTACCCCAATACCCTCGACATCTTGGTTTTCCTCCATAATAATCTTTGCATCTTTTTCATCAGATAACTCACAGGCTAAGTCCCATTCGGGTCCCTCATCTCGTGTATCTTCTCCATCAGCTCCTTATCTCTCTCATCTAAGACTTCCTGGTGTATCGCGTCAAGCAGAACATCATTAAATCCTGAGGGTATCTCAATACCAAAGTAAGTTGTGGTCTTTTCTTTAGTCATCTAGTCTAGTATCATTGAACCTAGGGCTATATCCTGGTATATCCCGATGTCTCCATCCAGCTTGGAGGTACATCCTTGCCTATATCCATCATATTATAATCCCTAACAGGAACGTCTACTTCCTATACATCATGGTCAAAATCAAGTCCCATGTTGCTATGTGGTACTCCATCTGATCCTCAGTAGGTATGGAATCCTCAATCTAAATAATCTCATGCTCACTAGAAAAAAGGTCGACTGAATGTTTGTTACTAGAGTCGCCACTAGATATATCTATAATCTGATTCTCTGAGTTAAGACCCCGAGCTACTATCATCGTTACATGAGAGGAACTGGAACAAGTATTGTCTAGCACTCAAGTGCCTATGACCTGAAAAATAAGAAAAAATCTTAGAGTTAAGAGTCATTCTACTACTAATAATTTTATCATTATGAACTTATTATTTATTTCAATTTATAACCATATTAATTTGTTTTGTTTAGAGGAGAATTACTGTGACACCCCACGTCTGTTAATGTCACTCACAAAGGGAATGCATTAAGTTTCGTGAAGCGTTATAGGTAAACAGGCACATAATATTACAAGACAGATATAAGTAAGATAGCAGCGGAAATTCAAATTTTTATTTCAAACACAAATCATACATCATGGTCCAAAATACCATAAGTCACAAAAACCATTAAAATAATATAACTTCTGTCTTGTACCATCAGAGTACATAAATATAAAAAGTATAACATAATTCCCCAAGAAAAAGAGCTAAGCCATAGCAGAGATAAGAACTTGAGTCATATTTTGAAAGCAGCTCTAGCAAGATGATAACTGAGTCCTGAATAAGCCTGAGTATTTCCTCCCTAAGAACTGGGGGGAACGGAAGAAAGAAGAGGAAACCAAAGGGTTAGACAAGGAATCTGGCGAGTCTAGTTACTTTTAGAAAGTAAATAAATAAAAGTAGCATGAGAAGCATATAAAGTGGATAAGAGAGATCATTATATAAATGGAAGGTGTGACAAGATAGACATGATCAGGTGTATACGCTTCTTTAATGATTACTCTGCACTATAACTAGTATAACCAGAATGAGATGATTCCTTGCACTATAAGGTGGTAGACTTAGGCATACGTCTAAATGTACCCTAACTACTACCTTAATCGATCGGCTCCCTACTCCGTAGATACTCTGTGCCGGCCCCACTTTAGGATGTATCACATCCTAAAGTGGCAACCCCTCACTGATATGCACAACCCCATATCAACAGGTGTCACGGTCGTCTTATCCCCTTCTTCCCGGCTCATGCACACACATAGCCCGGTCGATTTACGCCACGTCATAGAAATTTACCATAGATCCAATAGTTAAAATTGGATCTAACACAAATAAGGTCAAGATCCACATCATAGAATGTTGCAATAGATCCAACAAGATAAAGATTTAGATCAATAGATAAAAATAGATCTAACACACGTAAGGTCAAGATCCACATCATAGAATGCCACAAAAGTTATAATTGATCCAACAAGATAGAGATTTAGATCCAAGTTATACATAATTTAGGACGTCATATGTTCGCAATTTACAATGGATCCAATATAATATAGGCACATGAACAAATCCAAACTATTGTCATATCACGTTTACTTTTATGTATTTAAATCTAAAAGCAACTAGGAAATCACAGAATTTGGATAAGAAGATAGAACTAGAAAAGATTGGATCTTGAATCTCCAATTGATTTGCTTTAGTTGAAGAAGATAACGGATCCCGATCAGTTCAGATACTGACAGAGTTTGGCCACCATGAATTCTCAATAAAGAAAATAGGAGAAATGGACATGTATTAATAGCTGCCAGCCCCCTAAAACCGACTGCCACGTCAGCCCTAGGGGTTTCGACACCCCTGTGGGTGGGTCGACCCTAGTGTAGACACCCCTTAAGGGGGGTCAACCCCGGTGTCGACACCCCTCTAGGGGGGTCGACCCCCTAGAGTGGGAAAACTGCTGCCACTTTTTTATTTTTCAAATTCGAACCGGTTTGGATAAGATTCTGAATCATCTCCGAATCATGTGTATATATATAATCTTTCTACACGTATACAAATTTAAAACCCTCATAACTTCTTCATACGATATTCGTTTTACGCAAATCAAATGTCTATCTTGACCAGAATTTCGAGAAGGACGCAATGGCGCAGTCTGTTTTCCTTAATTCTGAATATTAAATTAATTAGTATTTAATTTATCCTCTTTTAGTGTCGTTAAAAATACGGTTTGTTACATTCTCCCCTATTCAAAGGATTTCGTCCCCGAAATCTCTAAGTTGAGAAGAATGCATATCCTACCATCCACCACCCATCTACTCATCCATCAACTACTGACATCCATTGTCCTTAAAGACTTCTAATGCTTATATGAATATACGCAGAGGTGTGTGTATATGTCTCAATACTAATGTGAAGATCAGGCGGTCTACTGATTCAGTTGACCTCCTTAATGCAATGTATGTTAGTGCCATGAATCCAATATGTATGCAAATAAGCCTATTATAACATGTAAGTTCTATATGTTTTCACACTCATTCGTCCAAATGCAACATCCATATGCTAACACATTCATTTCTATCCATGAAGAAAAGAAAATGCACACACATACATATGCAGTATGAGAGTGATTGAGCTGATCTAGTGCCTAATGTGTGTGTATATGTGTCCACAGGCAGCCACTAGAAAACACTTGCATCCACTTGCATCCATCAAACATAGCATGTCTCAAACACATGTTTACATCCATACGATTCCTATGTAAAGGTCGTAAAATACTATGGATAAGATGTATTCAAATGATAGAAACAAGCACAGATAAAACTTTAAAAAAAGGAGTTAAGAACATACCCTAAAAAAGGAAAGGTTATTAAGCACGAATCTTGTCTTCGGTCTCCCAAGTCGCATCCTCTGGGTTATCTCTCTATTGACCCTTTAGCAACTTGATCTCTTTATTGTGTAGCTTCTTAACTTCTGATCCAAGGATACGGGAAGGAACCCGCCTGACTGTCGCCTCCCATTCCACTTCCATTTCCTTTAATATACTTGCCTCAACAACTTCCGCGATGTCATGTAGCACTTTCGCAGATGGGAAACGTGGAAAACATCATGTACACTAGATAGATTTTCTGGGAGCTTTACCCTATATGCCATCTAGCCAATCCTTTCGGTTATGGGAAATGGTCCTACAAACCTAGGTGCCAACTTCCCTACTGACCCAAAGCAAACCACATTCCTTAAAGGTGATACATTGATAAAAACTAAGTCTTCCACTTCAAATTCGATGTCTGTCCTTCTCTTGTCTGCATAGGACTTTTGCCTATCTTGAGCTGTCTTCATCCGCTGTCGAATGAGGTCAATCTTTTCAGACGTTTCCCTAACCATATCTGGTCCAAGTAATAATCTTTCTGTAAATTCCCACCAATAAGTTGGTGACCTACAGGGTCGTCCATATAATGCTTCGAAGGGTGCCATACCGATGCTGGATTGATAACTATTGTTAGAGGCAAACTCTACTAAACGAAGGTGCTCTTCCCAAGCCCCTCCGAAGTCTAGGATACACGGCCTCAAAAGATCCTCTAGAATTCTGTTCACCCTCTCCGTCTGTCCATCGGTCTGAGGATGATAAGAAGTGCTCAAACACAACTGTTTAGCTAATGCTTATTGCAAGCTCCTCCAAAATTCACTGAAAAAGATGGGGTCTTGATCACTTAAGATGCTGGAAGGTACTCCATGAAGACGAACTATCTCACGAACCAAAATTGATGCCAACCATGATGTCATCCTCTTACTCTGAACTAGAATAAAGTGAACGCTCTTAGTGAGTCTATCTACCACAACGCAGATACTAGTGTTGCCTTTCTTCGATCTAGGCAAACCATCTATGAAATCCATAGAGACGCTCTCCCATTTCCACTGAGGAACCTTCAAAGGATGAAGTAAACCACCAGGCTTCTTTTTCTCAGTTTTAACTTGCTGGCAAACTAAACATTGAGAAACAAACTCTGCCACATCTTTCTTCATCCCAGCCCAAAAGAAAACCCTTTTCATGTCTCTGTACATCTTATCACCGCCTGTATGAATAGTCATCTTATAATGGTGGTCTTCTTCTAGGGCTGCCTTTATCAAGCTTCCAGTTTGAGGAACGCAGAGCCTTCCATCTCATCGCAACCACCCCTTTTCATCTATGGCCTATCTGTTGAGGTGACTAGAAGTCTCCCCTTTTCTGATCCTTTCCATGATGTCTAAAATCTATGGGTTACCTTGTTGCAAAGCTCCTATCTGATCCATAAGGGTTGGTCGTATCTCCAAGGATGCAAACAAATCAGGTAAAATCTCGATGGAGGGTCTAAAATCAAAAGCTGATATGAACTCCAAGCTCTTCCTCTCCACAAACATAGGACTTAATGCCATCCTCTTCATACTTAGTGTGTCTGCTACCACATTACCCTTGCCAGGGGTATAAGCAATCTCAAAATCATAAGAAGCTAGGAACTCCATCCAATGTTGTTGCCTTAAATCGAGATCCTTCTACGAGAAAAGATACTTGAGAGATTTATGATCGATGTATAACTCGAACTTCTCTCCAAATAAATAATGGTGCCATATCTTAAGCGCGAATATTATGGCAGCTAGCTCCAGATCATTGGTGGGGTAGTTCTTCTCATGAACTCTCAACTGTCTACCCTCAATACATGCTACTTTCCCTTCTTGCATCAGAACCGCACCAAGCTCTGTACCACATGCATCAGTGTAAACGGTAAACACCTTACTTCCATCAGGCAAGGTCAAGACTGGGGCAGTTGTCAGAGCCCTCTTCAGTCGTTGGAAAGCAACGTTACAATCTATGTCCCATGCAAATGCCAAGTTCTTCTTTAGAGGCCTGTTGAATGGGCCTGATATCTTTGCGAAGTCCTTAATGAACTTCCTATAGTAACCTGCCAACCCAAGAAAGCTTCTCACCTCGGTTGCATTTTTAGGAATCTACCAATCTTCCACTGCAACCACCTTTATGGGATCTACAACTATCCCTTCTTTGGAGACGTCCTAAGAATCTTACCTCTTTTCTCCAAAAATGGCATTTGGAGAACTTCGCCTTAAGCTGATGCACACGGAGAGTCTTCAAGACTTCTCTCAAATGTAGGGCATGCTCTTCTTCGCTTTTGGAGAAGATCAAAATATCATTAACAAAGACCACGACAAATTTGTTTAGAAACTCCCGAAACACCCTACTCATCAAATCAACAAAATAGGAGGGTACATTCATCAACCCAAAAGGCATAACTAGCCATTCGAAGAAACCATCCGGAGTTCTAAAAGCGATTTTATCTATGCTGTCCTCGGCCACCCTCAACTGATGGAACCCTATGGCCAAGTCTAACTGAGAAAATACCGAGGCACCAACAAGCTGATCAAATAAATCATCAATCCTCGGGAGCGGTTGCCTATTCTTCTTAGTGAGTTTATTCAACTCTCTATAGTTAACACACAAACGAAGCGAACCATCCGCCTTAGTTGCGAATACAACTGGAACACCCATTCAGATATGCTTCATCTAATAAACCCCTTCTCAAGTAGCTCCCCTACTTGCTTACTCAGCACCCTCCTTTACCTTGGTGCCATATGGTGCACTGGTAATGCAACTGGCTTAGCATTGTCTACTTGATATATACGCAAATCGATCTCGTGCCTCTGAGGTAAGCCCCATACCACATCAAAAACATTAAAATAATGCCATACTACTGTAATAGATTGCAGATCATCGATAGATGCATCAAGAGACTCTTGAAACTAAGCATAACCGACCCTTATGGGTCACAAGAAATCTCGAGGGTCCTTCCGTGACAAGTCAGAAGTCTGACGACCCTCCTCTCACAACCTAGAATGGCACCATACGTGTTAAGCCAATCCATTCCTAGAATCAACCCATAGCCCATGAACCCGAGCATGTAGGAGTCACACTCATACTCGACGCCTAACATAAATATTTTCAAACCTCGACAAATCATAGATAGATGAGCTGAACCGCCAATGGGGTTTGAAACAACTACGGGATCCACTACCATACTAGTAATTAAGTGCAGAGATTCAACCACAAAACTAGATATAAATGAATGTGAAGCTCCCAAATCAAAAAGTGTTCTAATAGGATGGTTTGAAAGAGAAATTAAACCTTCCACAGAAATTTTTCCACCTCTATCAGGAGCACTGATCGCGAGATCATGCACCTGCCCTCCAGAAGTTCCTACTCTTTGACCTTATCCCTGCGATCCCTGTTTCTTCGGGCACTCCCTAGCAAAGTGTCCTACCTCTCCACAATGGTAGTTCTTCCTTCGCTTACAATCTTTGACCAAGTGACCCTCTTTCCCACAATTGTGACATTTTCTCTTATCCTAGCCCTTGTCATTCTTTCCACCTTTCATTTGTTGTTGTTGTTGCCTCTTCTTGGGTCACACCTTCTTATTTTGCGATGTATTCTCAGCCTATACTTCCTTCTTTTCTCCCTTGTCTTCCTTATGCATTAGGGCTATATCGACAAGCTTTTCAAAAGTGGCTTCCATTGGAATATGGGACATGGCTAACCCATGAAGGAGTTCATTTAGCCCTTTAGCAAACCGCAACGCCTTCTTGTGCGGAGTATCTACCAATTCTGGCTCGAACCTTGCTAGCTGGTTGAATTTGTTCACATATTCTTTCATCGTCAAGTTCCGTTGTCTGAGTGCCAAGAACCTCTCCATCTGCATGCTTTTCTCAGCTTGGGAAATAAACTTTATTTCAAAATCTTCCCAAGTTTCCACCGGAAGTCCAGCTTGGGTAACTTTCCACCAAAATGAAGCTTCGTCTTTTAGTAGCCAAGCGGCCAACTAAACCTTCCTTCTCCCCTCTACTTCAAAGATTACAAACAAGTTCTCGGTCTCCTTGAGCCAATTCCATGCTTCTACGAATGTCTCGTTCCTATGGAATGGCTTCCCTCCCATTGCACGGAAGTCTTTGCAGATCTTAGCGAAATCATCCTCTCTTGGAGAGGGAGGAGGAGGAATGACTGGTGCAGCTGGGGGAGGAACGTTTCCTTGGCCCTCGGCAGGCGTCGTGGCCTCCAAATACCTACGGAACCATCCAGGTATCGTGACGCCCTCCGGGATATTAGGAATGTTTGTTTCCCCAGACATGCTGAAAAGAAAATGGGAAGAGATTAAGACAAAGGACCGAAGGATATTACATATGGCTTCTTGGGGAATGTCTTTCAAAACAGACTTTTCTTTTTGAAAATGCTTTCTTTTAAAACCTTTTTGAAAATAATTTTCAAAAACTTTTATCTAATCTGGTAACCTTCAGCTCTGATACCAAGTGTGACGCATCACGTCCGTTAATGTCACTCACAAAGGGAATGCATTAAGTTTCGTAAAGCGTTATAGGTAAAGAGACACAGAATATTACAAGACAGATATAAATAAGATAACAGCGGAAATTCAAATTTTTATTTCAAACAAAAATCGTACATTGTGGTCTAAAATACCATAAGTCACAAAAACTATTACAATAATACAACTTCTGTCTTGTACCATCAGAGTATATAAATATAAAAAGCATAACATAATTCCCTAAGAAAAAGAGCTAAGTCATAGCAGAGATAAGAACTTGTGTCATACTTCGAAAGCAGCTCTAGCAAGATGATAACTGAGTCCTGAATAAGCCTGAGTGTTTCCTCCCTGAGAACCTAGGGGGAACGGAAGAAAGAAGAGGAAACAAAAAGGCCAGACATGAAGTATGGCGAGTCTAGTTACTTTTAGCAAGTAAATAATAAAAGTAGCATGACAGGCATATAAAGTGGATAAGACAAATCACAACATAAATGGCAGGTGTGGCAAGGTAGACAAGATAAGGTGTATACGCTTCTCTAATGATTACTCTGCACTATTACTAGTATAACCAGAATGAGATGATCCCTTCCACTATAAGGTGGTAGACTTAGGCAAATGTCCAAATGTACCCTAATTGATTGGCTCCCTACTCTGTAGATACTCTATGCCAGCCTACAGTAGGATGTATCACGTCCTAAAGTGGCAACCCCTCGCTGATATGCACAGCCCCATATCTATAGGTGTTATGGTCGTCTTATCCCCTTCTGCCCGGCTCATGCACGCACATGGACCGGTTGGTTTGCGCCGCCCACACCGTCCTCCATGTTTGGATCCCTTACAATCAATCCAGTAAGCATGCTCCTTCTCTGACCTAGTACAAAGTACATGTTTTGCTACCTACACCGGGTTATTGGATGAAACAGATCCCACATAATATGATACAAGCTCTCCCCTTTATCTTGTATCCCCCACTAGGTTTTCTTTGACTATGTATACCACTAGGTGTAATTAATTACATAACCCTATCATTTCTACAATTTATGTTTACCCTAAAAGGTGTCTTTAACTACATGACTTTATTATTCCAACCGGTCATGTATACCACTAGGTGTCTTTAATTACATTAACTTATTAGGTTAAGTTGTGGGCCTATATGTGAATATTATCCACCCCCTCCAGATTTGCTTAACCCTTCCACTATCCAACCAATTTTACTTAACACTAATCTTTAGTTCACAATCATAAAATCCCTATGGATTGTATTTGGTTAAGTAGTCCAATTTACTACCATGTCCATTTATGGTTTATAATGGGCTAAAACTCCCACATTAGGCCTACAACTTGTGGATGCTGGATATGCCGCTCGGGTCCGGGGGGTCTTATTCCACAAGTTGGGCCTAACCTCGTGTCATAGCCTGATTCGTATTTGTGCACTTAGACCTCTCACATTAGGTTTAACATTAGTGGCTGCTGGATATGCCGGTCGGGTCCGGGAAGACTTCCACCACTAATGCAACCTAACCGCGTGTCATAAGTGCAATTACAATGTCTAATTGTAATTATTAGACATTTCATTCTTATCCAATTCTTACCTATGTCTTTATAGGTAATTATGTCCCCACTTTCCCAACTTGAATTATATGTCCATTCATATAAACATTATTTAAATTATGCCAATTCCAACCCTTTTTCCCCCGTTCCCTAACTAACGCATTCGCATATATCTGGCGGCATCTAGGCTAGAAAGCAGCCTAGTTATACACAATAAAAAGGGAAAAGTGATGGGAATATGAGAAAGGTGATTGTTTTGGCATAAACATAAACTTGCATGGTGATAAGGTGGATATATAAACATAAATCTGATGAACTTGTGGCAGTTAATTGACTCTAACATAACTATGATGTCATAATAAGCATAATAAGATATAAATTAACAATTTAGATGTCCAACTGGTTTATATCTAATATGATAAGCACAAGGTGACAAAATAGACCTGATTAGCAATTTAGATGTCCACATAATTCAGATCTAATAGTTAAAGTTAGATCTAACACAAATAAGGTCAAGATCCACATCATAGAATGTTACAATAGATCCAACAAGATAGAGATTTAGATCAATAGTTAAAAATAGATCTAACACATGTAAGGTCAAGATCCACATCATAGAATGCCACAAAAGTTACAATTGATCCAACAAGATAGAGATTTAAATCCAAGTTATACACAATTGAGGATGTCATATGTTCGCAATTTACAATGGATCCAATATAATATAGGCACATAAACAAATCCAAACTATTGTCATATCACGTTTACTTTTATATATTTAAATCTAAAAGCAACTAGGAACTCACAGAGTTTGGATAAGAAGATAGAATTAGAAAAGACTGGATCTTGAATTTCCAATTGATTTGCTTTATTTGAAGAAGATAACGGATCCAGATCAGTTCAGATACCGGCAGAGTTTGGCCACTATGAATTCTCAATGAAGAAAATAGGAGAAATGGACACGTTTTATTTTTCTCAATGAAGAAAATAGGAGAGATCGACCCCCTGAGCAGGAAAACTGCCGCCACTTTTTATTTTTCAAATTTGAATCGGTTTGGATAAGATTCTGACTCATCTCTGATTCATGTGTATATATATAATCTTTCTGCGCGCATACAAATTTAAAACCCTCATAACTTCTTCATACTATGTCCGTTTTACGCAAACCAAATGTCTATCTTGACCAAAATTTCGAGACGGACGCAATGGCACAGTCCATTTTCCTTATTCCTGAATATAAAATTAATTATTATTTAATTTATCCTCTTTTAGTGTCGTTAAAAATACGTGGTGTTAGAATTACTAATACCTTAACAAATTTAACCCAAATTAATATCTTAGCATGAATTCTAAAATATTTCAAAATGTATTGGTCCTAAAACCTAATCTATTTTATGTGAAAAGACGCTCTCTCAAATATAGTACTCTAGAAACTCATTCTAGGGCATTACTAATCCTGTCTCTAATGAGTTCATTATTAGGGGATATTACTAATCCCAACTCTGATGAGTCCTTTCTCTTTTGTTTAAAAGAGTCATGCCCCCAATGCTTTGTATAAACTAAAGCTCTGATACCAAAATGTAACGACCTGCCTTTTTGCATGGTATTCACCAGTAATTAAACCGACTCAAACCGTTCATAAAGACGGATTATTAGGGGAACTTACCCATTTGCACAAAAGTAAAAGAACTTTTTCATTATCATTACAATAATATTACATCAGGGTTACAAAAAATATTAGAGTACAACAGAAACACAGTGGAAAGAAATAATAATATACTCCTAGCGAAAGGAAAATGATCCAAAATATAGCTCTAGCTCCAATCCTGAAACCATCTCCAGGGACTAAATCTGCAAATCATACTACTAGCTTCTTAAGTGGAAAATTATAGGTACCGATAATTTAGGTGTAGGAACAATAAACTCCAGATCAATCATTAGACTGGAGTGAGAACTCAAAATAATTATTTTTAGGATTTATTTTAAAGTTAGGCAATTCACCGGATCATGCCGCTAAACACGAAACGAGTTTACTCTATGTGAATACCAATGCATAGAATTTCGCAATGACTTTTTGAAAAATGAAACTATCATAAGGTCTCATAGAGCACATACAATTCAAACGTATGCATGGGCGAGGTTTATCCTTATGATATTCAAAATTGATTTGATATGCGGAAATTATCTTTCATATTATTATTAGTACATAGTGTGAAAAACAATTTCGCAAGTAAATGTGTTAATCATAGCCAACAAAATTCCCGATCCCATTATATTAAAATATACCTTCCAGTAACTAGCAGGCTATATAACTAAAAACCTTACGAACTCGTAGTGGAGATTGGGTTTCCAACAAATGACCAAGCGAAGGAACTTCCTTACCGAATTGAATTTGAACACCTCTAGAGGGATGTTTGAGGATCAACACTGATGTTCTTTAGGCTACACAGGGTTGGGTTATCCCTTACTGAATAACTTAGAGTACACTTGAGTATGTCACCTCTTAGCCGTTACCAACCTTTAACTGGGTACCCGCCAACAACAACTACAAAAGTAGATGTTTTCCATACAGGTTAATACCTGGACTCCATACCATGGTACACCTTTTATCTAGTAGGAGACAACACGCTGATAAGACTGCTGCATTTCAACCTGTTTTAGCAATTTACGGGGTGTGAGGCTTGTAAGGCCACGATATACAATTTATTTATAATTAGAAAACCCTTATAATGTTAAATAAAACAATTCAAATTCCATATGAAATATTTTTAATAATTTTGAACCTTCAAAACATTTCATAATTTTTTAAAAATGATTACTTAATAGTTCGAAAAATAGTGTGGAGGTAAAAAAATTAAAACAGATTGTTTTAAAAGAAGCCTTACAACAATATTTCAAATACATTACAAAATAGTTATTTGGCTAATTTGATGAAAACAACCTTTATATTACCCAAAGCTAAAAAAATTCCAATTTAAATCGCTTTTAAAAATTTTATAATGATTTTAAAAAAAAAATCCATATTCGTTAAATAATTAAAATAACTATTTACAGTTACGGTCGACGAGGTGCACTTAAAACGACCTTTTTCAAAATTGTTTTGA
Organism: Allium sativum; assembly: GCA_030737875.1. Taxonomy (NCBI): domain Eukaryota; kingdom Viridiplantae; phylum Streptophyta; class Magnoliopsida; order Asparagales; family Amaryllidaceae; genus Allium; species Allium sativum. The sequence continues at coordinate 358,916,164 of CM060921.1, read as the reverse complement.
ACAGAAATTGAAAACTACATATCAAAACTTAAAAATTTTCCTTTTCACTTGAAAACCAATGTTATTTGAGTCTTTCATTTTGCTGACATCCAATTTAAAATGCTAAAGTTGCAACCATTTAAAGGTATTGGTCGAAATTTGTGAACTATCGCTGCGCGACTAGTCCTATTTAGACTAAATGGCGTCGTATAATTAAAATTTGTCCGAATTACTTTTTAGATAATTATAAACATTTATAAATATATATAAATTCATTGAAATGATATTTCAAATATTTGACTTCAAATTCAATTTTATTTTAAAATTGAATAATATTACTACATAAACAAATAATGTTATTTTCCAAATATTAGTCCGATTGACTTCAAAATTTGCAGAAGCTCATAAGAAAATAATATAAGACCATTTACGAAATCGGTTTGAAGTAAAACATTTTCTAAATAGGAAAACCAAACTTTAGTCTCTTAAAACAAAATCGATTTCAATGACCTAAAACCAATAGAAAACTTATTTAAATAGATGTTCACTTTTCAGAAAATTGTTCATATACATTTCCTGTAACAACCCGGATTTTCAGAACTAATTTAAAATTTTTATTTTAGTTATTTTAATGGATTTTGAAGATATAAAATGATTATTTTAGATAATAACGACTAATAAATTATTTAAATTGAAGTTAGAACATATAAATTTATTTTAATTATAAAACAAGCCTACAATGGCGCGTAGTTTGAAAATTCGATTTTAAATTTCAATTGAAGTACAGGATTCAAAATAAATCGGATTCTAGTAAAACTAGAAATATTTGAATCTGTTTAATAATATCTTTCTATTGAAGGTGAAAAAATTAGATTTCATAATATAAATTGAAAGTTATGTCCAGTTTAAAATTTAAAATAGTTGTTATGGAATTTAATATATTTTTATATTATATATAGCCCTTAAAAATAGCCATTTTGCAAACGACCTCCATTTTCAATGAACCAACTTCTATTGGATCTGGAATGTCAACTTATTGCTAGATTTCAAATTTCATAATTTTTGGAATTGACATGTGAGTGTGGTGAATTTAAACGTGTTTGGTCAGTTCAGTTTGAATATAATCGACTGGAAAATGGCCATTTCCCAAACGGTCTCCAAATTCGATGAAATTAGTTTTGTTAGGACTGTATCATCCAAACATAGTTAGATTTACTTTTCGGTGATTTTTGGAGTCAGTACATGATCCAGGTAGATTAAAATGTGCGTTCAAATTCAATATATATTAATTTACATTTCAATTTTGATAATAACCGATCGAAACAGTCGAACTGGCTTACAAAACATATTCCATTGTGTCTGAAATGGCGGTATTTAGATAGGAGCGATAGTCGTTGGGTTTGATTTGGAGTTCGTGGCAAAAACTGGTATTATTGGAATTAAAAATAATAAAATATTATATTATATATATCGGCCAATCACGTTTTTTCTCCATAAAACCCTAATTTTCAACACCCCGCCTCTAGTAGCGATAAACAGCGAAAAACCTCGATTTTGAATCCCCAAATCCCATCCAATCTAGAGCGAATTATATCTGGAAATCAAAACAAAAACTGAAACACATCTTTAGCTTGTTAAGCCATATGGATGAGATCTGAAATCATTTGATGGTTAGTGAGATTTGAGGGTCCAAATACGCAGCGTTGGAGGCGAGTTTTAGCACTGGAGAGGGGGCCGAGTTGGTCACTACTGCTGCCGGTGGTGGAGCGTTGGATGGGCGATAGGGTGTTGGCGGCCGATCAGTTCCAGGAGGCTCGAAGTTCGTGCGGCGTGGTGAGAACTGAGGGAGCAGGGTTCGATTTTTCAGCCTGAAGTTTTGTACGGGGGGAAAGATGAAGATGAGGGGTTAAGTTAAATTTTAATTAATTTATTTATTTAATTTCTAGTTCAAATGTTTAATGTATAAATTGCCATAACTCGTTCATTTTAAATTAGAATGGAACGAAACAACTTGCCTTGGAACCGTGGTGAAAACACTACAATATGGAGCTGACTAGAACCAAAACAAGCACGTTGAAATTTAAAGCAAATTTGAATCAAAACAGTGTTAAAACAATTGCCAAATAAAAAGTGATGGAGCGGAACCCAGCGTAAGAACTCTTTCTCACTCAAATTTATTTATAGCTAAATATATACTAGGTTGCAGACGGGGCTTAGAAGCCCCCGACACTATTTATTTGTACAAACCTAAGTTGTTTGTTTGGATTATATTGGGAAAATTGATTGTATTGTGGTTATTAGTTGTCTTGTGGTTTTGTGATTGATTAAATTGATTGTGTATGGCGCGAGCCAGTATCAGGAGAGGGGTAATGCTAGACATTACTCCGGTTTTAATATCGCATCGTTGTAATGTCGGAATTTTCTGAAATAAATATTATACATTAAAAATATAATTTTTAGTGTGTATATGAACTGTATAAAATATTCATATGTTAAATAAAATGTTTGAACAATAAAAATATCATTTTTATTGAGTGTATGAACTATTAAAAATATTCAGGTGTTGAAATAAATATTTTATCATTAAAAATATAATTTTTAATGTATATATGAACGGCATAAAATTCTCCTCAAATGAAAATAAATATTCATTTACAAAGTGGACGATTTGTTTATGTACACACATTTAACTGCAATGATTGGGACGATATATTTTACACATCGCCGAACTGCACAAATAATATTCAGTATTTGTTGATTGAAACCCCATACAGGTGTTGGGATGATATTTGACGTACACTAATCCTAATTGTTAATTTGTATGTCAATCGATTGGTTGATAGACTGTTGTAAGCGCTAATTATTTACATTTAATGCTTATGCAGTTGTGTAATGCACTCAGGATAATGGTTGATTGTGTATCATCATTGCTATGTACATTTGATGTATGAAATCCATATAAACAAAATATATGGTAATTGATTGGGTCTGATTCCAATTCAGGAAGAACAAATATTTTAAAATAATATTCAATAAAGGATTAAAATGTGAATTTGATGTCCGATTTTGGATGGGTCCGAAAATATTGAAATGTGTGAAGCCGTATTGATTCGATTTACACCATTTTTAACGTGAACGATATTTATATCGATTTTATTCATTTTTATAATGAATATCGAAAAGGAAATGATTTCAAAATCAGATATTTTGAAAACATTATCATTTAAATATTATAATGATAAGGAGTATTCAATTTTTTTTAAAAATTGAATGAAAGTGGGAATCGTTTTAAAACGAATTTATAAACGATTCATAAAATATGTTTTAAATGGAAATCGATGAAATATATATTATATATATAATGGCTTGAATCGAATGGCTGCGCCGCGACCATTCGCGAATTTCGGTCATTGACTTAGAATTGAAATTATGGGAGATCCGACCGTCGGATTCTCCTGAAACCAAAACCGTTGGGTTCAAATATAAGAGATTTGAAATTTAATGGTTGGATTTGGAATTATGTCCAAATCAAATTTGGAAAAGGTCGCTATGGATGCAGTTCGGTGGCCATTATTGGAAACCGACTATATGGGCCTTGATAAAATTATTAAAAGTATTAATAATTTGTGTAAAACCATAATAAATGATTTGGAAAGAACTGGAATGAAAAATACCATATTTTAAAATATAAAAATATATTTTTATCTAAATGAACTAGTTATTGACTAGATTAGAAATCCAATAATTTTTAAATAAATAAATTTGATTTGTGAATGGTTTTGATCTAACCCGGAATTTCCAATATATAAATTGGAATGGATTTGAATAGAAATCGTCTTCGGGAGATTTCGATATTGGATTATGCGACTTTATGGATATTGTGGAGGAATTTGGAAGATAGATATATATCGTTATTCCCCATACGATATATGTTGATTTTAGAATTTGATATTAAATATAAGCCGGTATAATTTCTGTTTAGAGCCTTATATTTAATACCAAAGTGGATTTTGGGTTTGTTAGCCCTCTTTTTGGCAAGAGTCCCAACGGGCTGAACCGAAGCCCAAAGCGCGACTAACCGAGCTACAGAAAGCACCATAAGCTAATAAGGTCGCCTAAGTCACCAGTCGACCTATCTCCCGCACGAACAGAAGAAGGCCCACTCCTTCAAAGGGTCGCACTCTCAAGCTGAAGATCTCCATTCCAGATGTCTCGCCTTGACCAATTATCTCGCCTTGGCCGATTATCTCAGAATAGTTTGGAAACCACCTACCGTCACCGAATATCCCGACTTTTGAGGCAATGGATACGGTCAAACCATATCCGGACAAAGCTCAACTTTTGATATGCCTTCCAGTGGACGCCACGTCTGCCACAGAATCCGAGGGCACTATTTATGAACATTTGAACCCATAAGCAGCCGAAAATCCGAACAATCATCGGAAGCCACATGTCCGAGCTTTCCCGAAATGGCCGGATAATATTGCAGCAGCCCAAGCCATTATTTTCACCTATAAATACCTCTAAACCTAAATAGGAAAGGGATCGGTTTTTCTTTGGCAAAGATAGCTTCCATAAGCTTTTCACCATTACTCTTATCCATCATCATTCTCTTTCTCTTCTTCAATTAGAAAAAGCATTGTATTTGTAATCCAAAAAAGATATATGACATATAAAGTGGACGTAGGCACTGACTTTGCCGAACCACTATAAAAATTCTGCGTGTGCTCTTCCCTTTTTTCTTATTGCTTTCTGCATTCTTTATCTTATATCGTGTGTTGCTCACGCGACTGGGGGTTGGCCGTCATTAGTGACCAACTTTTGACGTCAACACTTTGGCGCGCCAGGAAGGTGAAGCGCACCGATACGGCCATCGAGCCTCTGCTTGTTTCAGATCATGGCGAACAAACGAAAGAAAGATGCAACATCCTCTCGTCCCTCGGGCACCTACGCAACCGAGACAGATGCTGCGGAACTAAGTCACGAAGCTTCCTCTCATGACGATCAGCCTCAATTTCTTACCCGGGACGACCTGGATAAAATTATGACCGAGTTCCGAGATCGCATGGCATCTCAGGGCAAACACCTCGAATAACAACAACAGTCGATGGAGCACCTTCTCGGTCAACTGGGTGCGGGGTTGAACACTTCAACATCAATTCCTCCACCAAACGAAGCTGGAGCGATGACTGATCTTCGGTCTGCACAGAATCAGGCCACTGATCGGCCTACACCTTTATTTCATCCTGGTGTGGTCCCACCAACCAATGCTTCACAGCCAGGAGTATCGCTTCCAGCGACCAGCGCAGTTATGGCAGCAGAATCTCAGGAGGCGGGCAATCATGATCTAGGTCGTCTGGCAAATATTCCTCCGCTCCTTGGAACATCTCGACCTGTCGGATCAGTCGAGCTACCACCGGGTCCCTCAGCATCAATGTCATGCCCATTACAACCTGGGATCTTACCACAGACCAGTCTAACCACTCTTCCCCTTCAACCAAGAGCTGGTGCAGCCTTCCCTTCGAACGAGGACAACCAGCCCGTTGCACCGACCCTCGCAACAGCGGAAGGGAATGTTACCGTAGACCCTCCTAACCTCGCTTCAAACGGGGGCAATCTTGGGCTCCGAACATCACATGCTATGCTAGATCGGCCAGGACCCTCGGGACTGGGAATGGGTCGACACACAACTCATCTGGTTCCAGAGGGGCCATTCTCCCCAGAACCAATCGCCAGATCTCACCTTCCCTCACACCTTCACTCAAGTCTCGGCGGTCGAGCCCAGCCAACGGTCACCCTTCCGAGCATGCTTTTGCCAAATCCTCGAACAGAATTTCCTCAGGATGCAGAATTAAGTTCATGGCAATGACTCCTTGGAGATGGGAGCCATCTTGCAAGCATTATCCGACGCTTCACTCGGGGCAATTCTTCGCAGCAAGACATAGACAATGTCAATCGCAGCCCCTTCACCAGAGAAATCAGAAATTATCGGAATCCTCCAGACTTCAGGTTTCCGGCTATCGAGCCATACAACGGTCTCACTGACCCGACCATTCATCTCATGCGATACATGCGACATATGGAAGTACTTGGCGCATCGACCGGTTTCATGGCTAAGTGCTTCCCTCTCTTTCTCACAGATATAACCGGTATGTGGTTTCGGCAGCTCACAACAGAGTTGATCAGCAGCTGGAACACCCTGGTCACCCGTTTCATCGAGCAATTCCGAGTGCACATCTCTCGACCGAAAAGTGTCATGTTCCTGTCTACCATCAAACAGCGATCCAGAGAGACGCTAAGATCCTTCCTCGAAAGATTCAACGCGGCCGTAGCATCAGTTGATCGGCCCGAGCCATCAATGGAACTTATGGCCGCCATCGCAGGAGTTCAAAATCGATCGGAATTCTCCATCTCTCTAACTCGAGATCCTCCCAAGGACATCGATGACTTTTATTCTGAAGCCGAGCGATTCCTCCGACAAGAAGATGCCAACCTGGAAATGGAGAGCCTTGAAGTTCTGGTAGCCAAACAACAAGGTCCATTCGAGGGCAACGGCCAGAATAAAGGAAGAGGAAAAGCTCCAGAGAACAACGAGTGCCATGTTCGGCCTTGGAGTGAAAACAAATACGATCGCTACACTGAGCTCAATTCCCCCTTGCCCGATATCTATCTCGATATGCGCGAGTCCTTTCCCACTCCAAAATCGCCTCGACGAGAGCCGACCCAGATGGAACTCGACTCTGGCAGGCATTGTATATTCCACAACGTAGATGGACATAATACAAATGACTGCCGACATCTGCGCGACCTCATCGAAGGACAGGTCAGAAAAGGGGAACTCGCTGAATATGTTAAAAATCGCGCCTCGTCCATGCCACCGCGATCCTCTACCCAAGCTCCTCAGGCTGGTCCGCGAGCTCCTCGAAATGGAAGGGACCCTGAGACTAGCACCCGCGGCATTATTATAAATTAGAATTTGTTTTTTCTCTTAATGCATTTCTTTTTAGTAATAAAGGCACCTCGATGTACCCGTATATAGAGTTAGGACTTAGCTCTAAGACATGTTCCGGGATTGATGGTGGCCCTCTTTGAATTTCTTTGTTTCTTGTTATGAATTTCCTTTAGCATACGTGAATTGTCTAAAGATCTCTAAGCCGGGCATGGGAATTGCCCGCCCTTTCTTTATATATACCACATGGTTAGCACGAACGCTTACCATCCGCTTAAACCCCTTTAGACAAGGGAGACTCTGTTTTAAACATACTCTTCCTCATGAAATACTTATAACTCGTAGAAAATACTAACCTAAAATGAGTTGAGCATAAAAAAAACAATTGCACTAAGCCGAGTATGTTTAATGCTCGCCACTTTCGTAAGCCGAACCAGGTTAGCGTTCGCCACCAAGCCGAGTATGTTTAATGCTCGCCACTTTTGTAAACCGAACCAGATTAGCGTTCGCCACCAAGCCGAGTATGGTTAATACTCGCCACCAAGCCATACATGGTTAATGTCTGCCATCCTCTAAGCCAAGTGAACTAAAATGCTCGACCCAAACTCTGTTTTGTTTTATATTCACAGGAATCCTTATGCACAAGATAGTTACCGCATCGGCCTTAATACGGATCCCCGATAACTGTCGGTTTTCTAGCCTTAATACGACCTAGAACGGTCGTCGGATTTCTGGCTTTAATACAGTATCGGGACCGTCGGTTTTCTGGCCTAAATATGGTTTGGCATAACCATCACAAATCGAGCGTTTGTGCTCCGGCTCAGGTTTCAAAACACACCTCCCTCTACCGATGAAGATATATTCTAAGGGGCAAAGTGTTAGCCCTCTTTTTGGCAAGAGTCCCAACGGGCTGAACCGAAGCCCAAAGCGCGACTAACCGAGCTACAGAAAGCACCACAAGATAATAAGGTCGCCTAAGTCACCAGTCGACCTATCTCCCGCACGAACAGAAGAAGGCCCGCTCCTTCAAAGGGTCGCACTCTCAAGCTGAAGATCTTCCTTCCAGATATCTCGCCTTGACTGATTATCTCGCCTTGACCGATTATCTCGCCTTGGCCGATTATCTCGGAATAGTTTGGAAACCACCTACCGTCACCGAATATCCCGACTTTTGAGGCAATGGATACGGTCAAACCATATCCGGACAAAGCTCAACTTTTGATATGCCTTCCAGTGGACGCCACGTCTGCCACAGAATCCAAGGGCACTATTTATGAACATTTGAACCCATCAGCAGCCGAAAGTCCGGCCAATCATCGGAAGCCACGTGTCCGAGCTTTCCCGGAATGGCCGGATAATATTGCAGCAGCCTAAACCATTATTTTCACCTATAAATACCTCTAAACCTAAAGAGGAAAGGGATCGGTTTTTCTTTGGCAAAGATAGCTTCCGTAAGCTTTTCACCATTACTCTTCTCCATCATCATTCTCTTTCTCTTCTTCAATTAGAAAAAGCATTGTATTTGTAATCCAAAAAAGATATATGACATATAAAGTGGACATAGGCACTGAATTTGCCGAACCAGTATAAAAATTCTGTGTGTGCTCTTCCCTTTTTTCTTATTGCTTTCTGCATTCTTTATCTTATATCGTGTGTTGCTCACGCGAATAGGGGTTGGCCGTCATTAGTGACCAACTTTTGACGTCAACAGGGTTTGTCGTGAATGGTGTCTTCGGTAACACTGTTCTTAAACCTCGTATGAAAATAATAAATCTTTTAATTAAGATTATTAGAGTTTCTAGTTATATTTAGTAACTGGAATAAAATGGAATGTGAATTGGGCTTATTGTGAACTGTGCTTTTAATGACATTTGTTCTTTAACCCGATTAATAGTGAAATGTGATTTGGAATTTATAAATCTTTTATTAAGATTTAATGGAAATTTTCCAAAGTAAAGTTTCCCAATTTAATATATTAAATTGGAATTGAATGGAATTCGATTTAGTAATAATCGAGATGTTCTTCTGTGGTGGAAGACTATTAATATATATATGGAATTTAAAAGGCTTTTGATGTTATTCCATTTATATTATTAGTCGGATATAGAAATTGATATCGATTATGTATATCGATCTGTTTTCGGTAAAGATTCCACGGTTAATGGAATGTAATTTTGGGTTTATCGTGAACTGTGTTTTTGTAACAACCCGGAATTTTGGAACCAATTCAAAATTTTATTTTAAGGAAACTTTGTTAGAAAGTGCATCAGAGTTGCGCAGCGGAAGCGTGGTGGGCCCATAATCTATAGGTCCCAGGATCGAAACCTGGCTCTGATACCAACTGTAATGGCACGGATTTCGCCCGGACCCAATCGATCGCAAAATCGACTAAGACCGTTCAAAACCCAAACACGTTAACTCTGGGAATACAACACATTAGAACAACAACAACAGACTTTTATAAACATTACAATAATGTTACATCAGAGTACAGAATATCATAGTACATTGAATAAAATTATAGCGGAAGATAAATTTACATGAATTTAATACAATACACAGCGGAAGACTTTCTATGCTCTGGACACAGCTTTAGGCTTCCATCCAGAATCCTGCTCAAAAGATAAATATCTATAAAAAGCTACTCGACTGCCCGTGTGGAAAAGAGGGCACCCGAGTTTGCAAAGTGAAACAAACTACGAGTCAATCATGGGACTGGTATGAGAATTCTTAACTAATATAACTAATAGCAATAAGGAAAATCCAAGGACAACGCCGCTAATGCGGAACAAGTTTTATTCCAAGGGATTGTCGGTGCATAAATTAAAGTACGTTAAACAACGCAATGCTTTTTAGAAAAATGAAACCATCATAAGACTCAAGTCCCATCACACAATGCAACGCAAACCAGAGGATAGAGTTTTACCTTATAATGGTCAAAAATGCTTGATACGTTAAAAATGGATTTGATATTATTGTTAGTGTGTATATGTTTCAAAAACATTTCAAAGTAAATATATCAATCCTAGGAAGCATATCTACCACATACTATGCCTCCATACTAGTAATACAATCAAGTCCGTAGAGTCGTATTGGGAATTGGGTTTCCATCATGAGTCAAGGCTAGGAACGATCTCCTTACCGATTCGAGACACTCTAGCTAATGTCACAGGATCCCCCGCAGTGAACCCTTGGATCCTGCAGGGCCGGTCCGCACATACGATTTTGCGGATTAGTTATTCCTGAACACACGTTTCCCGATCCTATAGGACCAATATCCGAGGCGCCTCATTCCATCGTCCACATAAGTAAAATGTCGGGCCGTGTAAAACCCAAACACCACTTCTATCTAGAAAGAAACGTGCTGCTCTCCCTGCGTTCCCTTGCTCCGTTTTAGACTCAACCGGGGTGTGAGGCTCGTGAAGCTACGTTATACACAAAGCTACGCCTAAACAGGTCGTTCTTTGATCATCAACCACATGGCCTGCTTTTCAACAAAAGCCTTGATCATTTGCATCTTGGCGTGCCACATTGACAATTCACGCGATGCGATCGACAACCATCAATATATAAGAGGCTGTTAAGCAAGAGAATAAATTCTCCACCACCAAACAATTATATATTAAATAGAAATCAATTAAATACATGAAATGCATTCCAACGTCAGACACGCATCCATTTACAAGTTCGTTCTGGGTCTGAACGAAACCGGAGGCACCTTATTCCTTGCATATCCGAACAAATCAACAAGTAGTCTGGAAGGCCACCATTGTAGCCCCTTCAGAGCTCTGGTTAGCTCAAATCTTTGGGGTACAACTCGTTGGAACTAAACAAAAGACTCATCAGAGATTGGATTAGTAATATCCAATAAGAATACTCATTAGAGATAGGATCAGCAGTATTCTAGAATGAGAAAACTCATTAGAGATGGGGTTAGTAATACCCTAGAATGAGTTGAGAGTGCCCAGTTTATAAATAACGTATTTTTGATTATATATATAATCCGATCTTAGAAAATATAATTTTATATATATAAAAGTATATATATATTTGATAAGTCAATCAACAAATAAAATTATTGAAACCAATAAAAGAAGGAAAATTTAGTTGATAAATAAAACGACCTTTAGCTTCGTTCCTTTTCGAGAACGAAAAGATTTTAAGTGGGGGAGATTGTAACAACCCAGAATTTTGGAACCAATTTAAAATTTTGTTTTAAGGGAACTTTGTTAGAAAATGCATCAGAGTTGCTCAGCGGAAGCGTGGTGGGCCCATAACCTACAGGTCCCAGGATCGAAACTTGGCTCTGATACCAACTGTAACGGCACGGATTTCGCTCGGACCCAATCGATCGCAAAATCGACTAAGACCATTCAAAAACCCGAACACGTTAACTCTGGGAATATAAAACATTAGAACAACAGCAACAGAATTTTATAAACATTACAATAATGTTACATCAGAGTACAGAATATCATAGTACATTGAATAAAATTACAGCGGAAGATAAATTTACATGAATTTAATACAATACACAGCGGAAGACTTTCTATGCTCTGGACACAGCTTTAGGCTTCCATCCAGAATCCTGCTCAAAAGATAAATATCTGTAAAAAGCTACTCGACTGCCCATGTGGAAAAGAGGGCACCCGAGTTTGCAAAGTGTAACAAACTACGAGTCAGTCATGGGACTGGTATGAGAATTCTTAACTAATATAACTAATAGTAATAAGGAAAATCCAAGGACCATGCTGCTAATGTGGAACGGGTTTTATTCCAAGGGATTATCGGTGCATAATTTAAAGTAAATCGTTAAACAACGCAATGCTTTTTAGAAAAATAAAACCATCATAAGACTCAAGTCCCATCACACAATGCAACGCAAACCAGAGGATAGAGTTTTATCTTATAATGGTCAAAAATGCTTGATTCGTTAAAAATAGATTTGATATTATTATTAGTGTGTATATGTTTCAAAAACATTTCAAAGTAAATATATCAATCCTAGGAAGCATAGCTACCATATACTATGCCTCCATACTAGTAATACAATCAAGTCCGTAGAGTCGTATTGGGAATTGGGTTTCCATCATGAGTCAAGTCTAGGAACGATCTCCTTACCGATTCGAGACACTCTAGCTAATATCTCAGGATCCCCCGCAGTGAACCCTTGGATCCTGCAGGGCCGGTCCACATATACGATTTTGCGGATTAGTTATTCCTGAACACACGTTTCCCGGTCCTATAAGACCTAATATCCGAGGCGCCTCATTCCATTATCCACATAAGTAAAATGTCGGGCCGTGTAAAACCCAAACACCACTTCTATCTAGAAAGAAATGTGCTGCTCTCTCTGCGTTCCCTTGCTCCGTTTTAGACTCAACCGGGGTGTGAGGCTCGTGAAGCTACGTTATACACAAAGCTACGAATAAACAGGTCGTGCTTGGATCATCAACCACAAGGCCTGCTTTTCAACAAAAGCCTTCATCATTTGCATCTTGGTGTGCCACATTGACAATTCACGCCATGCGATCGACAACCATCAATATATAAGAGGGTGTTAAGCAAGAGAATAAATTCTTCGCCACCAAACAATTATATATTAAATAGAAATCAATTAAATACATGAAATGAATTCCAACGTCAGACACACATCCATTGACGCCCATGAATGGAGTAGCTTCCTTGAAGGGGCTACAATGGTGGCCGTCCAGACTACTTGTTGATTTGTTCGGATATGCGAGGAATAAGATGCCTCCGGTTTCGTTCAGACCCAGAACAGACTTGTAAATGGATGCGCGTCTGACGTTGGAATTCATTTCATATATTTAATTGATTTCTATTTAATATTTAATTGTTTGGTGTCGGAGAATTTATTCTCTTGCTTAACACCCTCTTATAAATTGATGGTTGTCAATCGCATGGCGTGAATTGTCAATGTGGCACGTCAAGATGCAAATGATCAAGGCTTTTGTTGAAAAGCAGGCCTTGTGGTTGATGATCAAAGCACGACCTGTTTAGGCGTAGCTTTGTGTATAACATAGCTTCATGAGCCTCACACCCGGTTGAGTCTAAAACGGAGCAAGGGAACGCAGGGAGAGCAGCACGTTTCTTTTTAGCTAGAAGTGGTGTTTGGGTTTTACACGACCCGAAATTTTACTTATGTGGATGATGGAATGAGGCGCCTCGGATATTAGGTCCTATAGGACCGGGAAACGTGTGTTCAAGAATAACTAATCCGCAAAATCGTATGTGCAGACCGACCCTACAGGATCCAGGGGTTCATTACGGGGGATCCTGAGACATTAGCTAGAGTGTCTTGAATCGGTAAGGAGATCATTCCTAGCCTTGACTCATGATGGAAACCCAATTCCCAATACGACTATACGGACTTGATTGTATTACTAGTATGGAGGCATAATATATGGTAGCTATGCTTCCTAGGATTGGTATATTTACTTTGAAATGTTTTTGAAACATATACACACTAACGATAATATCAAATCTGTTTTTAACGTATCAAGCATTTTTTACCATTATAAGGTAAAACTCTATCCTTTGGTTTGCGTTGCATTGTGTGTTGGGACTTGAGTCTTATGATGGTTTCATTTTTCTAAAAAGCATTGTGTTGTTTAACAATTTACTTTAATTTATGCACCGATATTCCCCTGGAATAAAACCCGTTCCACGTTAGCGACATGGTCCTTGGATTTGCCTTATTGCTATTAGTTATATTAGTTAAGAATTCTCATACCAGTCTCATGACTGACTCGTAGTTTGTTTCACTTTGCAAACTCGGGTGCCCTCTTTTCCACACGGGTAGTCGAGTAGCTTTTTGCAGATATTTATCTTTTGAGCAGGATTCTGAATGGAAGCCTAAAGCTGTGTCCAGAGCATAGAAAGTCTTCCGTTGTGTATTGTATTAAATTCATGTAAATTTATCTTCTGTTGTAATTTTATTTAATGTACTATGATATTTTGTACTCTGATGTAACATTATTGTAATGTTTATAAAAGTCTGTTGTTGTTGTTCTAATGTGTTGTATTCCCAGAGTTAACGTGTTCGGGTTTTGAACGGTCTTAGTCGATTTGGAGATCGATTGGGTCCGAGCAAAATCCGTGCCTTTACAGTTTTAAACGACATTAGTTCTTTAACCCAGTTAAAGACAGAATTACATGTCTAACATTGTATTTCGAACCGTATTGTTGATCTCTGCTAAATATATATTTGTTTAGTGGCGAAGAATTTATTCTCTTGCTTAGCACCCTTATCTGAGACGTACGAGCTTAAAGGTTATATATTGGCAGAAATCAATGGTATGGTGTAGATTGTCGATGCCGCATGTTTGATTTCCCAAAATTAAATAATCATTAATAATAATTGTCGGAAGATTAAAACTAAGTGGAGTTTTAATGAATCATTAATTAGATTAAAATGTGAATGTGATAATTTAAATTATCAAATTTGGGAATGATTAGTAATGGAGTACCACCAGTATTTACTCCAGGCGATGGTTAAATCTTTAATTAGATTTGAATGTGAAATGGTAATTAATTTTACCGATAACACAGTGGGTGTTAGATATGGAGTACTAACAGTTTTTCTTAATGGGATGAATAAGTTGGGATTGGAAAATAAAATAAATGATTAATTCGGTAAGGATCGATAATCCTTACTAGTTAATAAAATCTTTGAAATTGATATTCTAAGGAAGATTAAAGAATAAATTTAAAAGAATTTATCTTTGATAAAATTAATGGGAACCTTTCCATAAAGATGTGAACATTTGAATAAAAGAATATTATGGATTGGAATGAGGCGTATGTTGTGTTTTTATAGCACTTGATTATAAGATACGTGAATTATTCAAAAATGTCGGGTTTATACCCATTCTGAATAATTGATTCGACGGTAAGTCGATAATGAAGACGGTGGTTGAAGACCGGAGTTCTTCACATCGTTTCGATGATTATTGATATTTTGATTGGGCTGTACACCCAAGACAAGGTAATAAGTGGTGATCGTCCAGACGTACTTGGAGATCGACCGGATATGCGAGGACCTATCTCTTGTATTGGACATATAGGATGAGGAGTAAGGTGCCTCTGGTTTCGTTCAAACCCAGAACGGACTGGTAAATGGATGTGTGTCTGACGTTGGATTTTATTCTGTGTTGATTGATCTCTATTAAATATATATCTGTTTGGTGGCGGAGAATTTATTCTCTTGCTTAACACTCTTCTCTGAGATTTATGAGCTTAGAGGTTATATATTGATAGACATCAGTTGCATGGCATGAATTGTCAGTGTGGCATGCTGAGATGCAAGTGATCAAGGATTCTGTTGAAAAGCAGAGCCTTGTGGTTGATGATCAAAGCACAGCTTTAAAAAGCATAGCTTTGTGTATAACGTTAATTTGCGAGCCTCACACCCCGGTATAAACAAGAAACGGGAGAGGACCGCAGGGAGAACATGCGTTTCTTTCTAGTTAGGAGTGGTGTCATGGTATAGAGCCCAGACATTTTACTCATATGGATGTTGCATATTTTTTGATGGACAGCGAGGTGCCTTGGATATATCGGTCACTACGGGCCGATGGATGATATGGTCGACATACTGACCATTACGCCCAATATGGCGGGGAGACGTATTGTTCCGGAATAACCAATCCACAAACATAAGAGTGGACCGTCCCTGAAGATCCAAGGTGCAGTTGCGGCTGTATCCTGGGACATGGTAGGCTAGATTGTCTCGAATTCGGTAAGAACGATCCCTTGCCTTGGTTCATAATGGAAATCCAACTTCCAATACAACATCATGCGGTTTTGACGGTAGAACTAGCATGGAGACATGATATATGGTACCCATGCCTTCTATGATTGATACATTTATATTTTAAGTTGTTTTTAACACTATGCACTTATAATAGTATCAAATGGTTTGTTTCAAATCGTATCAAGCATGTTTGGCTATTATAAGGGAAAACTCCTCTGGCTTGTGTTGCATTGTGTGATGGGACCTGAGTCTTACAATAGCTTCATTTCCCCAAAAAGCATTACGGTGTTTGTTTTATGCACTAGTATTCTTGGGAGAAAATCTGTTCCGTGTTATACGGCGTGGTCCCTTGATTTACCAATTTTTAATGTAAAGTTTTAAATAACTGTTTTAGTTCTCACACCAGTCCGATGATTGACCTAGAGTTTATTGTTTTAACCTATACTCTAGGTGCCCCTATTTTCGACATGGGCAGCTAGTAGTTTTGGGTTTTGCAAATCTCTATTTCACAGGATCCTGAATTTACAGTTGGATCTATATTCGGAAAGCTTTGTATCCGTATATTTCTTTCAGCTGTGTTATGTATTGTTTTTCCACTGCTATGTAATGTAATTTAAATCTCTGATATTTTTCTGATGTACATTATTTATTCATACTCTGTTATATTCTTGTATTCTGATGTAAATTGTTGAAATAGCAATTAAATGTTCTATCGTCTTATTCTGAATTGTCGTGTTCTCAACTCTGTTTGGGCTTTCCCTTATGGGTGAGTTTGGGTCGTTTCATCTTGGTATCAGAGCTCTGGTTTACAGAGCTCAAGGACAAGACACATTAGAACCAAACGAAAGAATTCATCAGAAATTGGATTAGTAATATCCAATGAGAATAACTCGTTAGAGATGAGATCAGTAGTATCCTAGAATGAGTTATAAGAGTGTTATTTTTAAAATAAAAATGAAAATGAATTTTGTTTTGAAATTATAAATCTTATTATACGTATTTGAATATTTTATTTTAAATTGATATGGACTATCGAGTATATGAAGATTTTGCATATACGCCTAGCTAGCATGTGTATGAAGTCTTAAATATACTGAACGGATATAGAATCATGCTCTAGACGCCCAAGGATAATTCTGGTGATGTCCGGACATCATCAGGATTTATGTTCGAATTTCGAAAGTGTGATATCTATATATTTCCAATTGACTGGTGTGAGAACCAAAATCTAGATAGGGTTATTGTTGTGATTTGGCCTTAAAAATGTGATTTTTGAATATATATATTGAAGTTATGCATTTGAAAACTTAATTAGCTAATTGATTGTTGATTGTGATGTTTGATTATTAGTTTAACTAATAAAAATATTGGAATGATAATTAATTTAACCAATATGTAAATGAAAGGTAAATTTAGCCAAATTGAATTTATTACTGAACTAAATTGAAAATTTGTTAGAATTGCATATATTTACATGTATATAATTAAACAGGTCATAGCATGTAAGCTAAGAAGAGGAATAAAATAGTATGCCTGACAAATAGGTACATGTTTATTATTTTCTTCGGTTTTGATGATTTTATGAACAGATTGGTTAGTCGCTTGGCTTTTTTATTTATTTTGGATTGATGAGGGCCCTGTGAGACTAGTTGTGGTTTTAAAGGTCTCCCCATACAAAGGAGATTATGGCAAAAAAATTCGAAAATTTAGGGTGTTAGCCAAATTTTTGAAGAATTTCAAAATTCTTAGAAACTGAAAAGTTGAAGAATGAAAGTTGAGTTGGTTAGTTAAACAACTTTCAGCTCCGTTCCTTTTCGAGGATGAACAGATTTTAAGTGGGGGAGATTGTAACAACCCGGATTTTCAAAACTAATTTAAAATTTTATATTAGCTATTTTAATAGATTTTGAGGATTTAAAATGATTATTTTAGATAATAACGACAAATAATTTATTTAAATCGAAGTTAGAATGCATAAATTTATTTTAATTATAAAAACGAGCTTGAAATGGCGTAGTAGTTTGAAAATTCGATTTTAAATTTCAATTGAATGTACAGGATTCAAAATAAATTGGATTTCAGTAAAACCAGGAATATTTGAATCTGTTTAATAATATCTTTCTAATGAAGGTGAAAAATTCAGATTTCATAATATAAATTGAAATTTATGTCCAGTTTAAAATTTAAAATAGTCGCTATGGAATTTAATATATTTTTATATTATATATAGCCCTTAAAAATAGCCATTTTGCAAATGACCTCCGTTTTCGATGAAACCACTTTTGTTGGATCCGGAATGTCAACTTATTGTTATGTTTCAAATTTCATAATTTTTGGAATTGATATGTGAGCGTGGTGAATTTAAACGTGTTTGGTCAGTTAAGTTTGAATTTTGATCGACTGGAAAATGGCCATTTTTCAAACGGTCTCCAAATTCGAAGAAATTAGTTTTGTTAGGACTGTATCGTCAAAGCATAGCTAGATTTATTTTTCGGTGATTTTTGGAGTCAGTATGTGACCCCGGTAAATTAAAATGTGCCTTCAAATTCAATATATATTAATTTATATTTCAATTTGGATAAAAACTGATCGAAACAATCGAATTGGCTTACGAAACATATTCCATTGTGTTAGAAATGGGGGTATCTAGTTAGGGGTGACAGCCATTGGGTTTGATCTGGAATTCGTGGCAAAAACTGGTATTATTGGAATTAAAAATAATAAAAATATAATATTATATATATCGGCCAATCATTTTTTTCTCTATAAAATCCTAATTTTCAACACCCCGCCATCAGCAGCGATAAACGGCCGAAACCCTTGATTTTGAATCCCTAAATCACATCCAATCTAGAGAGAATTATGTATGGAAATCAAAACACATCTTTAGCTCGTTAAAACCATACAGATGAGATCTGAAATCATTTGGTGGTTAGTGAGATTTGGGGGTCCAAATACGCAACGTTGGAAGCGTGTTTTAGCGCTGAAGGGGGGCCGAGTTGGCTGCTATTACTGGCAGTGGTGGTGCGTTGGATGGGCGATGGGGTGGCGGCGGCCAATCTGTTCCAGGGCGCTCCAAGTTCGTGCGGCGTGGTGAGAATTGAGGGAGCAGGGTTCGATTTTTCAGCCTGAAGTTTTGACCGAGGGGGAGGGGAGATGAAGATGAGGGGTCAAGTTAAATTTTGATTAATTAATTAATTTAATTTCTAGTTTAAATGTCTAGCGTATAAATTTCCATAACTCGTTCATTTTAAATTAGAATGGAACGAAACAACTTGCATTGGAACCGTGGTGAAAAGCACTACAACATGGAACTGACCAAAACCAAAACGGAGCATGTTGAAATTTAAGGCAAATTTGAATTAGAACACTGTTAAAATCATCGCCAAATAAGGAATGATGAAGTGGAGCCCAACATGAGAACTTTTTCTCACTTAAATTTATTTATAGTTAAATATATATTAGGTTGCAGATGGGGCTTAGAAGCCCCTGGCACTATTTATTTGTACAAACCAAAGTTGTTTGTTTGGATTGTATTGGGAAAATTGACTGTATTGTAGTTATGAGTTGTCTTGTGGTTTTTTGATTGATTGGATTGATTGTGTATGGCATGAGCCAGTATCAGGAGAGGGGTAATGCTAGACATTACTCCAGTTTTAATATCGTGCCGTTATAATGTCGAAATTTTCTGAAATAAGTATTATTCATTAAAATATAATTTTTAATGTGTATATGAACTATATAAAATATTATTTTGTTGAATAAAATGTTTGAACAATAAAAATATCATTTTTATTGAATGCATGAACTATTAAAAATATTCATGTGTTGAAATAAATATTTTATCCTTAAAAATATAATTTTTAACGTATATATGAATGGCATAAAATTCTCCTGAAATGGAAATAAATATTTATTAACAAAGCGGACGATTTGCTTAGTACACACATTTAACTGACATTGATTGGGATGATAACACATTTCCCAACTGCACAAATAGTATTCAGTATTTATTGATTGAAACCTCACACGGGTGTTGGGATGATATTTGACGTACAATAATCCTAATTGTTTAGTTGTATGTCAATCGATTGGTTGACAGACTGTTGTAAGCATTAATTATTTATATTTAATGGTAATGCAGTTGTGTAATGCACTCTAGATGATGGTTAACTGTGTATCATTATTGTTATGTACATGTGATGTATGAAATCCATATAAATAAAATATATTGTGACACCCCATGTCCATTAATGTCACTCTATATAGAATGCAATAAGTTTCGTGAAGCGTTAGGTAAATAAGAACATATATCACAATACAGACATGTAAAATAGAAGCAGAATTAAAATTTTTATTTAAATCAAAACATCATGGTCTCAAATACTGAGTTTACATCATAATTTTGAAGTAACCAATTACATTAATAACCTGTCTTGCCAAAAATATCAGAGTACAAAAGCATAAAACCATATTTCCCATGCGAGGCCATACGAGAGTTGACAAGAAGTCATAGTGGTACATCAATATCCAAAATCCAAGCTAAGTTGAAAGAATCCAAATCAACTCTAAGCACTTCCACCATGAGAACCTGCGCGCGCGGGGGGGGGGGGGGGGGGGGCGGAAGAGAGAGAAGAGGAAACAAAAGGGTCAGCCATAAAGTCTGGCGAGTCCAGTTACTTTTAAATATAAATAAATAAAAGTATCGTGACAGGTATATAAAAACTGGAAGAACAAGACAACAATAACAAGGACAAGTGTGAACTGAGCAAGATAAGTTTGAACAGAGTATATTGCGCTTCTTAAATGTGTTTCTCTGCACCGTACCAATACTAGTATATCAGAAACAGAATGATCCCTACCCATACCGTTCCATTACATTATCTTGATTATTAGTTTACTTGGGTTAATAGCACTCAAGAGTTATACGCGCATCGTACCCATTTACTTTCCCATGGATTAACCTAATACAGTATGTAGCCATCACTCAATATTGAGATACACCCCATGGTACCCTACTCGCACGGTCTCCACCGTAATGAACGCAGTCCCTCATCCTACGCCGGAGTGACGTACAGATCCCTATATAACAATGTTACGTTCTGCATAAATCTGTCGTTACTATGCTCCATAAGTGTACGGACTGCCGCCTTCGATCGAATCATATTTCATTTCAGTGTAATGCCCTCAAGTTTACAATACACTACCTAGAGTCGATATGCATGTATCTAGACTGTCCCACGTACATACCATTAATTGTAGCTCGATACCTCAACTGCACATCCTCTAATCTACACCGAGTTCCATGATAGGGCGATACAAGAAACATGGAACTCAGTCGGGAGCTTTTCCATATCTGTATAGGGCTGCCTTTAAAAGCCTCAAAATACAGATATTCCTAGGGTCTGTTTTCACTATGGCTATGGCCCCACCTCGGCCCCTCCTTCAACTAGTAAAGACTACAAGAGCTAAACGACTGCCCCTAATAACAAACAATCTAAACATCCATTTGGCGTCTTCCCTCAACCACCCGTACCCCGATAGTGAAAGGTGAAATGGTCTGTTGGTTTTAGCTCTAGTCATTTCGCATCCCACTGGCTGCCGATGACGGGTATCCGACGATCTACTATCCTTGTTAGTCATGACCCTTTGCCTCCTGGTTGAGGCAACCGCCGAATCACCCTTGTGTCACCGCGTCACAGCATTCTGACTGCATAGCTACTTTTGCAGTCAAGGGCCACCCAACTAGTAGTTACGCGCAGACCCAACCTCTGCAAGCACAGCCTAAAACATCTGCCACCACACAGAGGACTACTAGGAGAACCTTACGTACCTTAGGAAGCCGCGTGCTTTCCCTTCCAGTCCTTCGGAGCCATCAGAACAATCCGATGAATATGTTCTCCTCCTCGTACCTTATACCACCACGATGATCTACCTCGTTGGCTTATTCACCCTTAAACGTGTGGACTGGTCTAAGCGCCTCACTTTAATATGTTGTTAGACCCTATGTCTAAACATTCTTTTACGCGCTTGCCTTACCTCATCAGGTTTTCATTTAACTTGGTTATTCTCATTCATATTGAATTCTTAATCCGGTTAACAAGTTCCTTTTGCTTATTAATTTTGGTTATAAAACTTAATCCATTTAAGCTCATTAATAAGTCCACAACATGTTATTCTCTAGATTGTGGCCCAAGGTCTGTAATCCACAATCCCTTTAGTATTCTTGCTTGGATACATCATTATAATAACATATTCTATTTAATATGTTACTAAGTATATCTCAATTCACATATTTTCTAATTAACATGTCACTTACCATTTATGATTAAATACAACTTATTTCATTTTACAAGTTTTCCTCATTCTTTCTCATTTAATCATAATTCCATCTTATCATTATCTACTTATTGACTTAGTTCTCTTAACTAAGGTTTACTAATAAATTTCCTTTCCATAAATAAAACTTATGTTGTCCACATTCGTGGATTTCATATTCTTGTTCCTGTAAATAACTTAATTTAAAATTAAGTACAGCTTATCCCCTTACATAAGCTAGTCTCCCTTTTTCATTTATTATAAGCTACGTTATAATTTCCACTTGTCCCTAGGACAAGCCTAAACATCTTATCTTTTCTGTTCATACATGTTAATGCCCCAGACCTCTCACATTAAGTCAACCACTTGTGGATGCTAGATATGTCGGGCGGCTTCGGGAAGACTTCAACCACAAGTTTAGACTTAACCTCGTGTCATGGTGTTGTTATGCATTAGACTCCTCACATTAGATTAACCACTTGTGATCTCTGGATATGTCGGGCGGCTCAGGGCAGACTTATACCACAAGTGCAATCTACCCTCGTGTCTAAGCGTTACTACGGTTTCATTATTTTAGGCATATTCATATTAATGAATTTCCCTATTCCAAATACATATTTTCATGCCCCTTTTTAATTCATATTTCATTATGCACAATAGGCCCCTTTTCCCAAGTCACGAATCAAGATATATATATATAATGCTCAAATCTGTATTCACATATATTTGCTAATTTATGTCCCTAGTTCATATTCACATATTCCAGTATAAGTTATGCCCAAATTCATATTCGCACATATTCTAATTTACGCCCAAATTATATTTTACATATGTTCCAATTTACGCCAAATCATATTTTACATATGTTCCAATTTACACCCAAATCATATTTTACATATGACCCAATTTATGCCAAATCATATTTTCTAATGTATGCCTAAATTCATATTCACATTATCCAACACGATATATGCCTCCAAATCCATATTCGTGCATTTCCAAATTTTATGCCCAAATTTATATTCATATTTTCCAATATAAATTATGCCCTAAAATTATGTCTTTCCCAATCGTGCCCAATTTCGCACGTTCGCATATTTCAGCGTTAGGCCTAGGCTCGAAGGTAGCCTGGCTATAAAAATAAAAACAGAAAATTGGGAGAGAAAGGAATCAGAATAGGCATAATAACGAATCAATAATATAATGGTAGAAATAGGCATAAAAACTGAATAGGCGTATTATGACAAAATTAGACATGGTGACGATATAAACATATAAGAACAGATCTGATGAATAGTAGAACTGATTAGGCACCGATTCATTATATACATCTCAAGTTTACTATTTAAATATTTAGATTTAAAAATAACATGAACTCACAGTGAATAGATCTAAGAAAATGGATCCAAATTACTGTGAAGAACAGATTGGATTTGTTGTTGTAGCAATTGTTGAATTTGTATAATCTTTGCTGAATTGGATTTAAAGAAGAAAAGGCCATTCAATTTACATTGCAGTGGAGCTTCGCCATCGCCGCCATTTTTTTAGATGAATAAAACCTAGGTTTAGGGTCCTTTATATAGCCTAGAACCAAGGAGTGTAGCTCCGAAATCGGTCCAAGTTCAGAAAAATGTATTCTGCCCAGATCTGTAGGGGGTCGACCCTCCTTCATAGGTGTCGACCCCTGGGTCGACCCCGTTGTTGACCACAAAGAGCCTGGGTCGACCCGGCGGGGACTCGGGTCGACCTCATATGGTCGGCCTTTCCGTATTTCGTGCGCCGGATTTTTGGATTTCTGATTTTTGAATATTTTTGAATTTATATGTATATATATCTTCCTTATATGCATATAAACTTCAAACCTTAATAACTTCTTCATACGGAGTCCGTTTTAAGCAAACTTGGTGTCTATCTGGACCAGAATTCCGAGACGAACGAAATGGCGCAGTCCATTTTACTTAATTCTGAATATTTAATTAAGTTTTACTTAATTCATTGTTAATAGTGTATTTTACATTAATTATTCTTTAATTCATCATCTTTAGTGTCTTTAAAATTTTGGGGTGTTACATTCTCCCCTACTCAAAGGATTTCGTCCCCGAAATCTCTAAGTTAAGAAGAACGTATATCCTTATATCCAAGAATCATACATTCATCTAGCAATCACAGGCATCCATTGTCCTTAAGGAATTTCTAATGCTTTTATGAACATATGCAATAGTGTGTGTATATACCTGTAAACTAATGCGGAAGATCAGGCGGTCTACTGATTCAGTTGACCTCCTTAATGCAATGTATGTTTGTGCCATGCAACCAAAATGTATGCAAATCATCCTAATCCATGTAAGTTCTATATGTGTGCGCAATCATCCATCTAAATTCAATGTCAATGTAATAATACACCCATTTTCATCAATAAAAAATTAAATTGTACACACATCCATATGCAACATGTAAGTGATTGAGCCGATCTAGTGCCTAATGTGTGTGAATATGCAACCACAAGCAATCACTAGAAAACATTTGCAACCATCAAACATAACATGTCGCAAGCACATATTTACATTCATTAGTTTTCTACCTAAAGACTCGATCGATAGGAGATACTCAGACGATAGATATAAGTATTAATTCGAAGCTTGGAAAAAGAAGTTAAGAACATATTCTCGAAAAGGAAAGGATATAAAGCATGAATCTTGTCTTCAGCCTCCCAAATAGAGTTCTCGCGGCCCTTTCCTCATTGCACTCTTATTAGCTTCACTTCTTTGTTGCACAATTTCTTAACCTCCGATCCAAGTATGCAAGTCGGAACTCGTCCAATCGTTGCTTCCTTCTCTACTTTCACTTCCTCTTGCAAGTTTTGCTCCTCTATCTTGAACTCATACATTTTATCACCGCTTGAATGAATAGTCATATTAGAATGATGGGCTTCCTCAAGGGTTGTCTTCAATAGGTTTCCCATCCCGATATGATTCACCTATCAAACCACTTCTCATGTAGCCCCCCTACTTGCTTACAAAGTTCTCTCTTTTGTTTTAGGAGTCACATGTCGCACAGTAAATGCAACTGACTTTGCATTTTCCACCAAGTATATGCGAAAACCAATCTCGTGCCTCGGGGGTAAACCCCGAATCTCATCAAAACATCAGGATACTCACAACTATTGGTGCTAATCGCAATTATTCGATAGATATATCAAGAGGTTCTAGGAGACTAAGCATGACAGACCCTTTTGGGGTCATAAGAAATCTTGAGAGTCTTTCCATGGCAAGTCAGAAGTCTAACGACCCTCCTCTCACAATCTAGAACGACTCCATATATGGTTAACCAATCCACCCCTAAAATCAAACCATATCTTATGAAATCAAAAACATATGCATCGCAATCAAACTCGACGCCTAACACAGAGATTTTCAAAACTCGACAAATCATCGATAAATGAGTTGTACCTCCAATGGTGTTTGAGACAATAACGAGATCCAAAATCATACAAGTACCTAGGTGCAGAGACTCATTTAAAGGATCAGATATAAAAGAATGTGAAGCGCCAGAAAAAGAATCCCAACAGAATGATCAGAAATAGAAATCAAACCTTCGATGGAAACTTTCCTACCCCTATCCTGTCCTCTAGCTATAAGAACATTAGCTTGCCCTCTAGAAGTTCCTGCCCTCTGGCCTTGTCCTCGTCTCTTTGGGCACTCCTTAATAAGGTGTCCCGCCTTACCAAAGTGGTAACAAATGTCTTTCCCCTTTCTGCAATCCTTTTTCAGATGACCCACCATTCCGTAATTATGGTATTTCCTCTTTTTTCTTTCATCTTTGGATTGTGCTCCTTTGCCCCAACTCCCTTATTCTCCTTTTTACCATCCTTGTGCAACATGCAAATAAGTCTCTTGAAATATGCCCCTATCGCATGGAAATCATTACGAGGCTTGAGAGAAAATAAGCCGTAGGTGAAACCACTACGACTACAGATGGAGGTTGGTCACTTCTTTGCCCTTCGACATGTACCATAGTTTTAACATGCCCGCGGAATCATACCGAAATGGGGATACCCTTTCGAGAAGAAACGGTTCCCCAAACAAAAAGGAAAAAGAATCAAACGAAGAATCGAGAAGGTAGTTGTGGCTTTGGAAATATGCTTTTCAAAAACAGACTTTTTATTTTAAAATACTTTGTTTTAGAGACCCTTTTTTAAAACCATTTTCAAAATATTTCATCTGATCTTATAACCATATGCTCTGATACCAAATGTGACACCACACGTCCATTAATGTCACTCTATATAGAATGCATTAAGTTTCGTGAAGCGTTATAGGTAAATAAGAACATAATATCACAAGACAAACATGTAAAACAGTAGAAAAATTAAAAAAATTATTTAAATCAAAACATCATGGTCCCAAATACTGAGTTTACATCATAAGTTTGAAGTAACCAATTACATTAATAATCTATCTTGCCAAAAATATCAGAGTACAAAAGCATAAAACCATATTTCCCATGCGAAGCCATAAGAGAGTTGTCAAGAAGCCAAAGCGGTACATCAATATCCAAAATCCAAGCTAAGCTGAAAGAATCCAAATCAACTCTAAGCACTTCCACCCTGAGAACCTGGGCGAGGTGATGAAAGAGAGAGAAGAGGAAACAAAAAGAGTCAGACATAAAGTTTGGCGAGTCCAGTTACTTTTAAATATAAATAAATATAAGTATCATGATAGGTATATAAAAACTGGAAGAACAAGATAACAATAACAAGGACAATTGTGAAATGAGCAAGATAAGTTTGAACAAAGTATATTGCGCTTCTTAAATGTGTTTCTCTGCACCGTACCAATACTAGTATATCAGAAACAGAATGATCCCTACCAATACTGTTTCATTACATTTTCTTGATTATTAGTTACTTGGGTTAATAACACTCAATATTTATATGTGCATCGTACCCATTTACTTTTCCATGGATTAACCTAATTCAATATTTGTAGCTATCTCTCAATTAATATTGAGATACACTCCATGGTACCCAATCGCATGGTCTCCATCGTAATGAACGCAGTCCCTCATCCTACGCCAGAGTGACGTACAGATCCTTATATAACAATGTTATGTTCCACATAAATCCGTCGTTACTATGCTATGTAAGTGTACGGACTGCCACCTTCGATCGAATCAGATTTCATTCGAGAGTAATGCGCTAAAGTCTATGATACACCACCCAAAGCCGATATGCATGTATCTAGACTGTCCCACGTACAAACCGTTAATTGTAGCTCGATGCCTCAATCGCACGTCCTCTTATGTGCATCGAGTTCCATGATAGGGCGGTACAAGAAACACGAAACTCAGTCGGGAGCTTTTCCATATCTGTATAGGGTCGCCTTTAAAAGCCTCGAAATACAGATATTCCTAAGGTTTGTTTTCACAATGGCTATGGCCCCTCCCTTAACTAGTAAAGACTGCAAGAGCTAAACGATTGTCCCTAATAACAAACAATTTAAACATCCATTTGACGTCTTCCCTCAACCACCCGTACCCCGATAGTGAAAGGTGAAATGGTCTGTTGGTTTTAGCTATAGTCTTTTCGAATCCCACTGGCTTCCTATGACGGGTATCCGACGATCTACTATCCTTTTTGGTCATGACCCTTCACCTCCTAGTTGTGGTAATCGCCAAATCACCCTGGTGTCACCGCGTTACAACATTCTGACTGCATAGCTACTTCTACAGTCAAGGCCCACCCACCTAGTAGTTACATGCAGACCCAACCTCTGCGAGCACAGCATAAAACATCTACCACCATACAGAGGACTACTAAGAGCACCTTATGTATCTCATGAAGTCGCGTGCTTCCCCTTCCAGTCCTTTGGAGCCGTCAGAACAATCCGATGAATGTGCGCTCCTGCTCGTGCCTTATAACACCAGGATGATCTACCTCGTTGGGTTATTCAACCTTAAACGTGTGGACTGGTCCAAGCGCCACACTTTAATTTGTTGTTAGACCCTATGTCTGAACATTCTTTTATGCACTTGCCTTACCTCATCAGATTTTTATTTAACTTGGTTATTCTCATTCATATTGAATTCTTAATCAAGTTACTAAGTTCCTTTTGCTTATTAATTTTGGTTATAAAACTTAACCCATTTAAGCTCATTAATCAGCCCACAACATGTTATTCTCTGGATTGTGGCCCAAGGTCTGTAATCCACACTCTCTTTAGTATTCTTGCTTGGCTACATCATTACAATAACATGTTCTAATTAATATGTTATTAAGTATATCTCAATTCACATGTTTCCTAATTAACATGTCACTTACCATTTATGATTAAATACAATTTATTTCATTTTACAAGTTTTACTCATTCTTTCTCATTTAATCATAATTCCATCTTATCATTATCTACTTATTGACTTAGTTCTCTTAACTAAGGTTTACTAATAAGTTTCCTTTCCATAAATAAAACTTTTGTTGTCCTCATCCGTAGATTTCATATTCTTATTCTTGTAAATAACTTAATTTAAAATTAAGTACACGTTATCCCCTTACATAAGTTAGTTTCCCTTTTTCATTTATTATAACCTAAGTTATAATTTCCACTTGTCCCTAGGACAATCCTAGACATCTTATCTTTTATGTTCATACATGTTAATGCCCCAGACCACTCACATTAAGTTAACCACTTGTGGATGCTGGATATGTCGAGCGGCTCCGGGCAGATTTAAACCACAAGTTTAGACTTAACCTCGTGTCATGGTGCTATTATGCATTAGACCCTTCAATTAGATTAACCACTAGTTGTCGCTGGATATGTCAGGCGGCTCCGGGCAGAGTTATACCACAAGTGCAATCTAATCTCATTTCTAAGCGCTACTACGGTTCCATTATTTTAGGCATATTCATATTAATAAATTTTCTTATTCCAAATATAAATTTTCATTCCCCTTTTTAATTCATATTTCATTATGCACAATATGCACCTTTTCCCAAGTCATAAATCAAGATATATATTATATTATGCCCAAATCCGTATTCACATATATTTTCTAATTTATGTCCCTAGTTCATATTCGCATATTTCAGTACAAGTTATACCCAAATTCATATTCGCATATATTCCAATTTACGCCCAAATCATATTTAGCATATGTTCCAATTTACGCCCAAATCATATTTTACATATGTCCCAATTTATGCCGAATCATATTTTCCAATGTATGCCTAAATTCATATTCACATTATCCAACACGATATATGCCTCCAAATCCATATTCGTTCATTTCCAAATTTTATACCCAAATTTATATTCATATTTTCCATTACAAATTATTCCCTAAAATTATGTCTTTCCCAATCATCCCCAATTTCGCACATTCGCATATTTCAGCGCTAGGCCTAGGCTTGAAGGTAGCATGGCTATAAAAATAAAAAGGGAAAAGAGGGAGAGAAAAGAATAAGAACAGGCATAATAACGAATCAATAATATAATGGTAGAAATAGTCATAAAAACTGAATAGGCATATTATGACAAAATTAGACATGGTGACGATATAAACATATAAGAACAGATTTGATGAATATCTCATAGTAGAACTGATTAAGCATCGATTCAAGATCCAATTTTTATATACATATCGAAAATACTATTTAAATTTTGATCTAAAAATAACATGAACTCACAGTGAATAGATTTAAGAAAATGGATCCGAATTAATGTGAAGAACACGTTGGATTTGTTGTTGTAGCACTTGTTGAATTTGTATAATCTTTGCTGAATTGGATTTGGAGAAGAAAAGGCCATTCAATTTACATTGCAGCAAAGCTCCTCCATCGCCACCATTTTTTTTAGATGAATAAAACCTAGGTTTAGGGTCCTTTATATAGCCTAAAACCAATGAATCTAGCTCTGAAATCGGCCCAATCTCATAAAAACGTATTTTGCCCAGATCTACAGAGGGGTCGACCCTCCTTCATGGGCGTCAACACCAAAGAGCTTGGGCCGAACCGGCGGGGTCTTAGGTCAACCTCATATGGTCGGCCTTTCTGTGTTTCGCACGCCAGATTTTCGTATTTCTGATTTTTGAATACTTTTGAATTTATATGTATGTATATCTTTCTTATATGCATACAAACTTCAAACCTTAATAACTTCTTCATACGGAGTCCGTTTTACGCAAACTTGATGTCTATCTTGACTAGAGTTCGGAGACGGACGAAATGACATGGTCTGTTTTACTTAATTCTGAATATTTAATTAAGTTTTCTTAATTCATTCTTAACAGTGTATTTCACATTAATTATTCTTTAATTCATCATCTTTAGTGTCATTAAAATTTCGGGGTGTTATATATATGGTAATTGATTGGGACTGATTCCAATTCAGAAAGAACGAATGTTAGATCCAAAATTGGCTCTAACACCCAAAGTAGTAAAGATCCTAATGAAATGAAAACTAAAACGAAGAGAACACACAATTTATACTGGTTCGGCGTAAAATAGCCTACGTCCACTTTTCTTCTTTTTTGATTGATGTCTTGATTGTGAGTACAACAATGATTTTCACTCAATTCTCACTCATTTCATACATTGATTCACTCAATTTCTTTTGCAATATGACTTGAAAGATGATTGTAGACTGAATAAGCTGATGAAATTCGGGTTGCAATGGAGTTTTAGTTCTGAAAGTGCCAAAAGATCCCTTCAAATGCCTCTGGATGGAGTATTTATAGGTGTAAAATCCTCTTGGAACCGGATCGGTTCGGGTCCACATGGCCTTCATCCCGCCACTTTCGGGTTCAGATGGATTCTAGTGAGGACAACACATCTGGTTAGTGGCCATCGTGGGTAGAACGTGTGTGTAACCGTCCCGATTCTTAAGGAGAATGTGTGGGTGAAGCTGCTGACATCCTGGGCTCGGATCGGATAGACTATTAAATGGGGTTTGGATCGGCCTTGCTGCTTCCGATCCGGTCCGGTCTGCATCCCTTCCTTCATCGCTTTGTGTTGGTTTGTCTCTGCCTAAAGAAGACCTGGTCCGATCCGAATGTTTGTCAGAGTGTTCTTCATTATTTGATTCTTTAACTTTGTGTAGCCTAGTTCATAAAGTAGGATAACATTTTGCCCCCTCAAGAGATGCTTCTATCGAAGAGCGTGCCTTGACATCATCTGTTCATTGGTCTTCGAATTTGAATCGTTAAAAGGTCACTTCCATTGACGTATAGGGATGTGCTGCTTCAGAAAGTCGTATCTTTTGTTGTCTATATATACATCACGAAGCGTGTGGATTACTTCCTTCATTTTTAACAAATTTAAGAACTCTTCTTGATTTCCGGCGGTCCCTCCAGGTAATCTTTCTCTTTATTTTCCTTTGAATTAATTTGCATGCCAAGTTATTGCGTTTAATCCCATTTGGATCGGGTCCCGATCCGAACAGCCTTCCCTCTTTTATCGTTCGATACTGGGTTTGCAGGCCAGAATTGATTGGTGGGCATGTACTCCGATCCGAGCGGGAAAAAGGATGGGAATACGTGTGGTCACCATAAAAATGTATATAAATCCGCCATCTACCTCATTCCTCCTTCCTTTTGCTGCCCCGTTTATCATTCCCTACATCGAAACCGTAGCTTTCAACAAAGGACTTCACAAAACTTTAAAACTCTTCTCGTTAGTCTCCAAATCAAATCCGTAGGTAGGTTAAAACTTCAATTCGCCTTCGTAATAACTGATTTTAGTTACGATTGGCAGTCCATTTGAACGATTTGGGCATGGGGTTTGCCCAGCTTAGACATCGTGGCCCCTTCTTCCCCCGTCGTCGTCGTTGGTGGCTTCGCCATCATCTCGAGGTGTTGGGAGATGGGATTAGGATTTATTGTTGGATATTTGAGCATACAAATGCTCGGTATTGATTGGGGTTTTTTGGTCATGGAGTTGGAATTGGTGTCAGTTGAGTAAGATGGAAGATGGAGAAGAAGAGGAGGAGGAGAGGAGCTGGGATCGGTTCGGGTGGAGAAACATTGAAGTGAAGGGAAAAGTGAGAAGTTTATGTGACCGGATCAGATCGAAGTAAAAAGGTAAAGAGGGGAAAGGAAGTTCACTTGACCGGGTTGGGTCGGAGTGAGAAACAAGAAGGAAGAGAGGCATGGGTGTTTACGTCAATCCGGACTGCCCCGAATGTCTGCCTCCAAACCAATCCGATTTCACTTAATAGGGTGAATGTCTGCTTCAGACCAAAGCATGGCTTTGCCTCCTGATCCGATCCCAACACATACACCCAAACCGAACCGAAGCAGACCATCTTAATGCACAAGAATTTGTCCAATTGGCTAAATCAATGTTTGACATAACCTTCAACTTAAAGAACAGTTAGAATAATGCCTTACAAACATAAACGAACATCAAGGACTATTCTGTACATTACTGATTTATTGAATCTTTGCATCACGCTCTCATGTGTTTACCTTGCATCTTTTGCACACGTAGCATACACTTTAGTTCACGCACACACACGGGGGGGATACGGGGTATCTCACTCTATCTTATGTTATTGCTTCTTCAGTAGTCTAGTGATCATGGAAGAGAGACGTTGGTCTAGGTTAGCAGAGCAGAGAGAAACTGCGGAAACTTATAAGAGATTCACTCTTGATGATATATCCTCTCCCTCAGACCCTGAGTGGGATGATGAGGGCCCAGATTATGAAGTAGAAGCACATAATAGTGAAATAACTTCCGATAGTGAAGCTTCTCTTGGCGATGAAGAGGAAGGAGGAATAGGAGATAATCGAGCTCCTGATGAGTTTGAGTCTGCCATTATATTGGAGTTACCCAAAGATTCTGTTGAATCGACGATTGATGACGATAGACTTGTTCGAATATGTCTAAAACATGGGATACTGAAAAGAGATACCATGGTACCATCGAAAACAGATCGCCCCCACAATCCTCCGGAAGGATTTATGGCAGTTACTCGGTTAATGTGTATGGTAGGGGCTATTCCACCGTTTCCGCCTTTTGTTGTTGATTTTCTGAGACAGATGCGGATTGCCCCCATGCAGTTACATCCCAACTCTTATGCTTATTTATACACCTTATATATAGCATACAGAGAGGTTTTAGGTATAGAGCCTACTTTCGATGACGTCCACTTTTTTTATAATTTCAAGCATCGAACTCAAGAGACTCCTTCCTTCTCCTATTTTGAATCAGTCCCAAAAAGGAAAATTATTTCAGCTCCATTTAGCAGCAAGGCTGGTGATTCTAAGCTCGAATGGTTTTATATCAGGCAACAGCCAGGGTGCGCCAGGAGATGGACCAAAAGTAAAGCACCGATTTTCTAGATCTCAATTTTGAATGTTCATTCCAACACATTAACTTGCTTTCTTTTTTATTCGCAGTTGAAAATCCAAAACAAATATCGGATCAACTGTACTTTGATCGTTTGCATCGACTTCTCAATGGCGATCAAAAGTTTCTAATCATCAACGAAGTTCTTAAGGATGAGTATCTCCATCATCACGGGTTACTATCCATTACCCATAGCATAGTTCATGGGACGGGTCCATATGTGTACATACCCCCAGTAGACATTATTCCTGAAACGGGCGAGGGCTCGAAAGGTCCAACAATACCTCTTCAGACTTCACCTTCTCCACTTAGGACGACGAGTTAGCCAACACAGCTGAAAAGCACAGAGAAGGGTATACCGTCCTTGATGATGCTATTTCTCGTGAGAAGTCAACGTCCCCTAAAGAGCTGCCAACAGACGCTTCTCAAGGAGATGCCCCTACTACTGACGATTCCACATTTCAGGGTATAGGAGATCTCCCCCTTCCTGAAACCATCTATACTTCAAAGGACTTTGGCACAAATCCTTTAACTTTCACTTCTTCAGAGTAGACTACTCCTGTGAAGGCCAAAGAGCCCACTCACACTAGTCTGGCTTCATACTCGGCTTTGTCGGGGGGAACATCACTTAGGATGCACTTAACACCTTAGCACCACACATCACAACACTCACTTTTTATGTGAACACTGATTCTGAATTCCACTTACATTGTTGTGTAGGTAAAATGTCTCGCCCTTATTACGATGTCAGGAAAATGCGTCGTAGCATGTCTAGACCTCCTTCCGATATTGAGCATGATCACCGTGAGAGCCGGGGCAGAGATGACAGAAGGCTTCATGATTCCTATCGACCACATACCTCGCGTTCTCGTTCCCCCATCCGGTCAGATCCGGATAGATATAAGAGCTACCAGATTCGTCGAGGGGAAGATACATCATAGCCTAAAGATCGAACTTCTCCTCAAGATAAACACAGTCGGGAAAAAAGTCCACCGAAATATACCAACTCACGAGACAAACACAAGGTTTTTGAGAAGCGATCTGGAAAGGGTGATACAGCCATCGTCCCGACTAAGCGAAAAGACGTTGAACCAACATACTGCAAACCTCCACCACTGGATGTTGAGTCCAAAGTTAAGCTGGCATATCTGGAGAAGCAGTTCCCAAATCATTACTTTGAGAATCTGACTTTTTTACCTGCACTTGAGCCTATTTCCTCAAAGTGGGCATATGAGGCTAAAGCGAAGATTGATGCAGTCGAGAAGCAATACTCGGAGATGTTCAAATATTCACACAATCTCTCCAGAATTATTCGGACTTTAATTACATATGTTAATTTGATGAAAAAGACTGCGGATGTCGATGTGAAGGCCTTGAAAATTTTGGAAAAGGACCTAGAAGACACAAAGGCTCAACTCTCTGTCACTCAACGAGATGCCAACAACTTCAAACAGAAATTTGAGGAGTTACAGAAGCGTTATCATGACTTGTTGGAAACTCATAGTCAAGAGCGTTTGGAGTTGAAGAAACAAGCGGAAGACGCTAAGTCGGAGAATATAAAAATGCAACTGGCTTATAATACTCTTGAGCAAGAAAAAGCCAAGTTAGCGAGAAAAAATGCTGAACTGGAGAAACGAAACACTGACTTGGAGTCCAAGTTAATAGAAGCCGAGAATAGGCTTGCCCTGGCTGAGGGGAATGTGGATAACGTTATTAAGTCTGCTGAAGAGACCCGTAAACAGCTATCAGAGGCTCAGGAAGAAGTGCACGGTTTCGGCGAATTACTGATTGAATTCTTCGCGCACATTATTCGTCGCCGAAACATCTCTTGGATTAAAGATTATCCAGCTACCTTAGTTCACGTATGGAGTCAAATCATCGAATGGGAGAAAGGGAAACTTAAGGTAGATTTCGTTGATGAAAATAAACTTATGGAGAAGTATCTAAGAGATGATGAACCGGCACGCCTGGCTGAGGGGTGTCGCCTCATTGCCGCAGCTATGAAGGAGGAGAAGCGGATGGCCAAACAAAAGAATATCCCCGAGGCTGGTTCTTCTTCCGCTACCGCTGAAACTACTGAAGTCGAGGGATATGATCCCGAGAACCTGGGAATTCCTCAGGTGTCTCTTTTTTCTCCTATACCCGAATCAACGTCAGAGACGGTAGTTACTCCGATTGAGAGACCATTGGAAGGTATTTCTACCTTTTCACCTCAATTTGTCTAGGCCGTCTCCACCTTTCATCACATAATTGGGCAATCAATGGAGGATCCTTTATTTTCTCCTCAGTTGATAACTATTGCTTCTCATTCTGTAGGTGTTGAACCGACCGAGAAGACTGATATGCATCAGGGAACCAACACTGGGGAAAAATCTGTAGAAAAGACTCAAGGAGAAAATGATAAGGCTACCATTGTTGAGTCAGGAGGGGGAGCTGAACTGTCTAAGGCCGACACTTCTCATGATGACGAGATGATAGATGCCTTAAAAGACGACGGTGGTAATGGGGGGGCATGAAGAAGATCCTGATGTGGCTATAATTGGGGATTCAAAAAGTGTCGATGACATCACTTTAACTGAAATGAAAGCCGAACAAGACAAACGTATGTAGCTTAAAGTTGAAGACATGAACCCCGAAAGCCTTAAGCCCCTTGCAGTGGTGGATCCTGGATCAAGGTTAGTCGTTAAGCTTTCAACTAGGCCTATTACAGAAGAGCTTGCTAAAAAATCTTCCCTTGATTCCAGTGTTCCGACTCCTGGGAAAAAAATCAATCGATTCTAGCACTTCGACTACAGTGAAGAAAAGGCCAAAGTGCATTATGACTGATGCTGAAAAACAGGCTAGGGATGCTCATAAGGCTACCAAAAAATCCAAGTCTACTCCAAAGCGCAAGTGATGAAGTGCTTTCTTTTATTTTGATACTCAATTGGTCCGCAATTGTTGCAGCGAGTGCGGCCCTCGCATCTTTTGCTTGGTTTCCTTGTACAAACTCACATGTTTGTAAATAAAAATAGTTTGTTTCCTGCAATGTCTGATAGTTGTTAGTTTAGTACTTAGGTGAAAATGTAAAAGCATGTCACATTACAGTTATATAATGAAGTCATTGTTGAGGGGAATATGTGTATACATATATGCCCCCAGTCAATCTTGGATAACTGAGCAAGAATTATTCAAGATTGATTAAATTCAAAATCCAATTGTACCCGATTCTCTGACAGGGCCATATTCCTTTCGTCATTGATGCTTATTCTTTCCAGCATCTTTATACTCTCTTGTCTCATAACCAGGTTAGAGTATCGTTGAGGCGGTCTCTCATCTGGGTGCACCTTCACGCCTCAAGGGACGTCATCTTCCCGTCCTTTATACTCTCTCTCGATTCTTGAGAGTTAGAGTTAAGAATGTCGTCTTCCCATTCTTTTGCATTCTATCATGCAAGCGGCCATTTGGTTCGCTCCTGCACATAAGTTATTTCCAACTTTCCAGATTTAATTTACTATTTCGTATTTCATGGTCATGATAGAATGATTGTCAAATATGTAGATAATGCAGGAAAACAATTGACACATGATATTTTATAGTGATTCAGCTAAGTCATAGCCTACATCCACTTCATAATCCTTTGTTTATATAAACAGACTTTTTAAGGCAAGTCGTGCCTTTTTACACAGCTTATAAAAACAAAAAGGAAGACATTTCATATTTAGCTCAGATATCGTCGTAAGTGCTGAGCATTCTAAGCTATGGGAATCTCTTCACCGTCCACGGTCGTTAGCTTGAATGCTCCTGTATCAAGCTTCCGTTGGATGGTGTATGGCCCTTCCCATTTTGGACCCAATTGGGCCAAAGATGGGAAGACTCGTTTCAATACTATATCTCATGGTTCAAAGGTTTTGAAGCGAACTTTCCGG
The DNA here is from genome assembly GCA_030737875.1 of Allium sativum. Classification (NCBI taxonomy): domain Eukaryota; kingdom Viridiplantae; phylum Streptophyta; class Magnoliopsida; order Asparagales; family Amaryllidaceae; genus Allium; species Allium sativum. The sequence continues at coordinate 358,878,893 of CM060921.1, read as the reverse complement.
TCATAATAACGTGCTACTTGGTGTCGATGTCTCGAGGCACGTAAGTCTGCTTCGTCTCTTTTTTCTTCAGTCATATCAAGAGACTCTAAGAGGAGTGTCCTATTTGTCATTGGATCATAATACGCGACTCGATGAGAAGGGACTTCCAATTCTACCGGAATCACTGCTTCTGATCCAAAGGAAAGTGAATAGGGAGTATGGCCGGTAGCCATCTTAAAGGTTGTCCTGTAGGCCCATAAAGCTAGTGGCATCTCGTCTACCCATCTGGCTTTGGCCCGCTCCAACCACTTCTTCAGAATAGATTTAATGACCTTGTTTATGGCTTCGACCTGGACATTTGACTGCGGGTGAGCTACTGCACTGTATCGTTTATCAATCTTGTATTTCTGGCAGAAGTTTCTGAACTCGATGCTGTCGAACTGCGTCCCATTATCAGTTGTGGTGGTCTTTTGCTATCCCAAATCGACAAATAATGTTTCTAACCAAAAAATTGATCACCTTCCCGGCCGTTTTGGTTGTTAAGGGTTCATCTTCCACCCATTTTGTGAAAAAGTCCACAGCAACGATTGCGTACTTAGCTCCTCCTCTGGCAATAGGTAACACCCCAATAATGTCAATTCCCCACATGGCAAACGACCATGGGCTTACCATCGACTTGAGCAGAGTCGAAGGCGCTCTGGGAAATTTGGCAAATCTTTGACATCTGTCGCAGCGTCGTGAATAATCAGCCATGTCTTTATTCATGGTAGGCCAGAAATATCCATACTGTAATACTTTCTTTGCTATGGTTTGGCCCCCGGTGTGGTCTCCGCACTCACCTTCATGTACTTCTTGCAGTACACGTTTAATGTCGTCACGTGCGATACACCATAGTAGGGGCATTGAAAACCCTTGGCGATGAAGGACGTCGTCCTGTAAAACGTATCTTGCAACCCTACGTCTTACAGCTCGTCTTTCGCTCTTTTTCAATGGAAGGGTTCCATTCATGAGAAAATTCTTGATCGATATCATCTAGGATTCTCTCTGGTTCGACTTCCAAGGCTAGTTCCGCTTCCATTAGGTCGAAACTCGGTGATTCCAGAACCTCTATTGGAACCATTTCAGTTTCTTTTGGATTATCAGAACCTGCCAGCTTTGCCAGTCGATCTACTTTCTGGTTTTCCATTCTTGGAATGTGCTTTATGCTGTAATGCTCCAAACTTCCCAACAACTCCTTTACCTTTTTGAGATAAGTAATGAGTCGAGGTCCTTCAGTAGTAAATTCTTCCCGAACCTGGCATACAACTATCTTAGAATCACAATATATATCTAATGTCTTCACTCCCAATTCTTTGGCGAGTTTAAGCCCGACAATCAGGGCTTCATACTCGGAATCGTTGTTAGTAGCAGCGAACTCTAATCGTAATGCATAGTAAATAGATCGTCCTTCAGGAGTTATCAAAACAACTACGGCGTTGGACTTTCGATCATTTTTGGCTCCGTCCATATATAGCTTCCACGGACTAAGCTCTAACTCTTGGTCCACAATAACTACCTTGTCACCCACCGTTTCCTCTTCAGGAACTGTAAATTCAGCTATAAAGTCAGCCAATGCCTGCCCCCTTATTGATCTTCTTGGCTGAAAATTCAAATCAAATTGACTCAGTTCGATGTTCCATTTAAGTAACTGTCCCGATGCCTTGGGTTTTTGTAACACTTGTCTCAAAGGTTGATCGGTATATACAACTATTGGGTGAGCCGGAAAATAATGGCGAAGTTTATAGGAAGCAATCAGGAGGCTATAACAAAGCTTTTCTATCTTCGGATAATTACGTTCCGCAGCAGCTAGCTTTTTGCTCACGTAATATACAGGCTTCTAGACTTTATCCTCTTCACGTACTAATGCCGTATTGACGGCGTAAGTTGATACCGCTAAATAGACGAACTAATCCTCATGTTCCATGAGTTTTGATAATATTGGAGGCTTTTCTAAGAAGTCTAATAGATTCTGGAATGCCTCCACACAATCGGGGGTCCACTCAAAATTCCTCTTTCCTCGTTTTATGAGATCGAAGAAAGGTACACATCTATCTGTAGCTTTGGAGATAAATCTACTCAATGCAGCAACTTTTCCGGCCAAGCTTTGAACGTCTTTGATCTTGCATGGTTCTTTAATATCCCTTATTGCTACTATTCGGTTAGGATTTATCTCAATTCCTCGAGAACTCAAAATAAACCCAAGGAATTTTCTAGATGCAACCCCAAACGAACATTCTAGGGGGTTTAACTTCATTCCATACCTTCGAAGAATATCAAACATTTCAGCTAAGTCCCTTGTATGGTCATAAGATTGCTTAGACTTCACGAGCATATCATCCACGTAAACCTCCATGGTTTTCCCGATTTGATTATAAAACATGCGGTTGATAAGGCGTTGGTACATGGCTCCTGCATTCTTTAACCCAAATGGCATTACCACATAACAATACAACCCCAAGTTTGTGATGAAGCTTGTATGCTCTACATCTAGTATGTGCATGGGAATTTGATTGTACCCAAAATAGGAGTCCATAAAGGATAAAAGCTCGTGCCCGGCCGTCGAATCTACTAGCTAATCAATTATGGAGAGAGGAAAGCTATCCTTCGGGCAAGCCTTGTTCAAATCAGAAAAGTCGATACATGTTCGCCACTTCCCGTTTGACTTTTTGACCAGGACCGGATTCGATATCCAGTCGGGATATTTCGAATCCTTAATGAATCCATTATCTTTTAATTTCTCTACCTCTTCTTTTAAAGCTGCTGACCGCTCTGGGCCTAACATCCGTCTATTCTGTTTGACTGGTGGGTGCTTTGGTTTAATACAAAGAGTGGCTCATGATGGCAGGCGAGATCCCACACATGTCAGCGTGAGTCCAGGCAAACACATCCAGATTTGCCTTTAAAAAGTCAGCCAACTCTTTTGCTCGGATTGGATCTAGCTGCGAGCCGATCTTTAGTACTTTTGTCGAATTTGTCTCATCAATAGGTATTTCTACTGTTATTTCGTTGGGAGTCGCCCTCCTATCCTCGGATTCTCCATCCTCTCTGGGATCTATATCCTCGAGCACATCTGAGGGCGACTCTCTTGGGGCAGGACCCCTTAATTGCTATGCGGAGCTCTCCTTTGGAGGGGCAGAATCATCCTTAGTTTCTATATTCAACCCCTTCATTAGCATCTTTAACTCTATCATGTAACAAGCTCGTCCCGTAGCTTGGTCGCCCCTCATCATCCCAATTCCTGAGTCAGTCGGGAATTTAAGCAGCAAGCACCAAGGTGCAATACATGCCCTAAACTCGGCAAGGGCCGGTCGGCCTAGGAAGGCATTGTAAGGTGACTCCACATCCAAAACTATAAACGGCAGGATCATCACTCTCTGGCGATCTCCCTGCCCTAATGTGACCGGTAATTCCACAATGCCCATCAGAGTCGTCGACGCTCCGTTCAAGCCACGTATCCATATTTCGCATGGCTTTAAATCTTTTTCTTCGAGTCTCATTTATTCGAAAGTTTTCATGAAGAGGATATTGACTGAGCTCCCGTTATCCACTAACACTTTATGGACTAAAGCAGGGCCAATTGTCGTGGTAATCACTAGTGGATCGTCAGTTGGAGATTGAACTCCGAAATCATCTCTACTGCGGAATACGATGTCGTCTGACATCATCTTTTGTTGTTTTACTAGATTAATGTCTTCGAGGCTACTATATTCTCCTACCTCAAAATGCTTGGCGGCGTTGACGTACTGATCCATTGCTTTAAAACTACGACCAACTAGGTGAGGTCCTCCTATGATAGTATTAATAACGATTCCCTTACCTTTCTGCTGGGCTGTGGGTTTTGAAGTAGGCTGGTTTTGGTCCGGGGCTTGTCCCCTTTGCCCCCTGTCCCTTGGGACGACCTTGTACTCGTCTAACTTCCCTTCCCGCAGCAATCTTTCGACTATATCTCTCAAATGACGGCATTCATTAGTGAAATGACTATGGGTTCCATGGAACAAACAAAACTTTCCAGTTGCTATTTCTGTTGCTATTACCCCCACTCTTGTTGCCAACGTTTACTTCAACCTTCCCTGAACTGTCACCAGATTGTTTCACAGAAACGTTACTATGAACACCTTCCCTCAAGGCCCCTTTGGACTTTCTCTTCCGTTTTGCATGAGCTTCTTCTCGCCTTAAGTGGATATTAGCTTTTTCATAGAACAATTCTCTAGTAGGAGGCGGTTTCCCAGACAAGTAATCCCCAAATTCTATGTCAGGGTCTGCCCCTTCTATCAAGGCCATCAGGATAGTGGGCTCATGAGGATCACTAACTTCGGTGACGGCAAGGTTGAAGCGATCTAAATATGACTTCAAAGATTCTCCTGGGGCCTGTTTGATCCGTGACAACTCTATGACGCTCTTGGACTTTCGGGCATGAAGTCGAAATTGATTCATGAAGCGCTCACTTAGTTCTGTGAAGTTTGATATAGACCGAGGGGGGAGTCGGGGTGAACCACATTAACGCCACGTCTTTAAGATAAATTGGAAAGGCTTTGCATTTTACAGCATCTGGAGCTATTGCAGCATTCATGAACCATGCATATCTTATCAGATGCTGCCCTGGATCCGTTCTTCCTGAATATCGATCCATCTGAGGCAAGTTGAATTGCCGAGGGAACTAGAAGTCCAATATATCATCCGTGAAGGGGGTATGACTTCGCTCAATGCCCCAATCTTCATTAGTATACCGTCAGCTCTCGGACATAATCTGGCGCACCATTACCCATACATCGGCATTTGTTAATGTCTGCACAGGTTCTCTAGGTCTGATGCTCGGATTACCCCTAGGTTCCTGATTAGGGGATAACCTCCTGTTTCTAGCGGCAGCTGCTCTACACTACTCTTTGTGCTCCCGGTCGATCTCAGGAGGTAGAGGTTGAAGAAGCTACTGCTGCGTAGGGTTGGTAATATTAGGTTCCCTGGGTAGGACGTGGGATCCACACATGGGTAACAACATAGGCTATTGTAGGCTTGGGTCATCAGGCCCCAATACACGAGCGACGTCTTCTCGGGATCCTAAAGATCCAAAAGTTAACTGATCGAGGTTTTGAGGTCGCTCAAGAGGCCTTCTCTCACGAGGGCGTCCCTCGTCTGAGGAAGATGAATCATCTGTAGCAAGGCAGCATGTCGGGGAAGGAGTCTTCTACCTCCGGAGCTCCTGGAGTTCTCTACCCATAGTGATCATGTTTTCCTGCATGCGAAGGCTGTCATGCCTTTGAGCTTCCTTAGTACTCTGGAGCATGTCAAGAAAGCATGAAAAATCTCCCTGTGTGATAGGTGCAGATGGATCAGGATGGACACTAGTCAGCGTGGTTGGAATTGGAGCGTTGGTGGGAGCTCGAGTAGAAGTTCCAGCTTCATTCTGGTTCGGATCGGATCGGAGTGCAGTGGCCTAGCCAGAGCGGTTCGGATGGGGAGAATGTGTGCCTTCAACTTCATTAAACCGGATCAAATCAGGGTTTTCCACCTGGTTCGGACCCTCCTGATCGGAGTGGTCTGCTCCAGAGCCTTGAGCGCGCGACCTCGTTAGCACGATGGCTTGTTGATCTTCTCTAGCATCGTTTCCCCTAGCACCTTGCACTTCTTTTCCTTTTATCTTGGCCATAATACTCGATTCTTCAACAGTTAGTCAACAAGTACTTAAAGATGTCAGAAACAGAGGATTAATTTCTTTGAACTTGAGGGTCCAAATAGTAGAATGATAATCCCAAAAAGCTGAGAATTCGAAGATTTCTCAGTGAAAGCACCAAAATGTTAGATCCAAAATTGGCTCTAACACCCAAACTAGTAAAGATTCTAATGAAATGAAAACTAAAACGAAGAGAACACACAATTTATAGCGATTCGGCGTAAAATAGCCTACGTCCACTTTTCTTCTTTTTTGATTGATGCCTTGAGTGCGAGTACAACAATGATTTTCACTCAATTCTCACTCATTTCATACATTGATTCACTCAATTTCTTTTGCAATATGACTTGAAAGATGATTATAGACTGAATAAGCTGATGAAATTCGGGTTGCAATGGAGTTTTAGTTCTGAAAGTGCCAAAAGAACCCTTCAAATGCCTCTGGATGGAGTATTTATAGGTGTAAAATCCTCCTGGAACTGGATCGGTTCGGGTCCACATGGCCTTCATCCCGCCACTTTCGGGTTCGGATGGATTCTATTGAGGACAACATATCTGGTTAGTGGCCATCGTGGCCAGAACGTGTGTGTAACCGTCCCGATTCTTAAGGAGAACGTGTGGGTGAAGCTGCTGACATCCTAGGCTCCGATCGGATAGACTATTAAATGGGGTTCGGATCGGCCTTGCTGCTTCTGATCCGGTCGGTCTGCATCCCTTCCTTCATCACTTTGTGTTTGTTTGTCTCTGCCCAAAGAAGACCCGGTCCGATCCGAATGTTTGTCGGAGTGTTCTTCATTATTTGATTCTTTAACTTTGTGTAGCCTAGTTCACAAAGTACGCTAACAACGAATATTTTAAAATAACAAATATTTTAAAATAATATCCAGTAAAGGATTAAAATGTGAATTTGATGTCCGATTTTGGATTGGCACGAAAATATTGAAATGTGTGAAGCCTTGTTGATTAGATTTGCGTCATTTTAACGCGAACAATATTTATATCGATTTTATTCATTTTTATAATGAATATCGGAAAGGAAATGATTTCAAAGTCAGATATTTTCAAAATATTATCATTTAAATATTATAATGATAAGGAGTATTCAATTTTGATTTTAAATTGAAATGAAAGTAGGAATCGTTTTAAAACGAATTTGTAATCGATTTATAAAATACAATTTAAATGAAAATCGATGAAATATAAATAATACGAGTGGAAACCTGTGCGATGCACGGAAGCATAAACTTTCGAGTGTTGTAGTTTGCATTTATGAATAAGCGGTGAGAACATATCATATAATAGCAAAATATATAATGTAAGTGATATATGTATGTGTTAGGATTCTACTATAAAAACTAAATTTTATATCAAGAAGTAAATGATGCATGTATAAGGAGTAGGTACAGCTTGCACGTAGTGTAAACAGTATCAAATTTTATGTATCTCTATTGGGTTAATGAAAAGATATATGTACGAAATGATGAATTAAACAACCATATATGTGTTAATCTGCATTTATTGAACACAATAAAGATAGAAATATGAGTACGGTCAACTGTCTCAACATAAAATCTATGTTGCATAGGCACTCATCCCAAATAATTAGACTTGTTTTTCGTAGAAGTTCTGCTGCCATAGAATGTTTTATTAATACATCTATTTCTTTATTGTTATTTTTCAAACTTGTTAAATTATGGGTTTCAATTAATTCTTTTTTTGTTAACATCTTTTCAATATGAACACGTGTAAACATTTAATATTCATTGATATTACAATGATTGGTGATAATTTTATAGGATGCTATTTGCACAAAATTTACTTTTGTACATTTGGTTCACCAAGATTTAAGCAGTATGTAATGTAAATTTAGTGTGTTGCTCATTTATAATATGTAACTCGATCTTCTTGCTTTAGATTACAATTGTCTATTGAATCAAAAATTGTAATACCATTTACTGTTCTACTAAAAAAAATGCATTAACCAAAAATGAATTTGAAGTTGATTTGCAGGTAGTCAGTTACCCATGAGATTGAAATTGTTTCATACTGACTTAATGCAAAATTAACAAAGCTTTTTATAGAAAACAATCCATAATTATGCCTAATTTTCACATTATTTCTTAAATGTGAATGCAATTACTTTACTATTGATCATTTAAAACTGCAAGAAATAACAAATATCATATGGAAATAAAATAAAGTTAAGGAGATTTAACGTCATCAGGCAATGATGTGAAGGAAATATAATACAGTATTAGTAACATATAATTTAGCTGCATTTGGCTATAACAAAAGATAGTATTCTTTTATATAAATAATTGAAAAAGGAGTAAAAGTTACCTTCGATGGTACTCTTGTCAAAAAATTAATATATTCATGAATAACGTAATTTCATAATCGTTTTCAAAATGCTAACTAATGTACATTTTTATGAACTGAAACTCTAAAAATAAATTGATTATTGCAAGGATAAAAGGCAATGGTATGTTACCATAGAACAATGATATGTTAAAGAAACATGGTGAAATTAAGGGAAAGCCAATCTTAAGGAATAACTTATTTAAGGAAATCTAACACAAGGATACGTGATAAAATATTCAAATATAGTATACTATAATTTGCATTATGACAGTAAGAAGATGCAAGATTTTGAGTACAGGGAAGAATAATCAACTATTAATGCTATAAACCTTTTGTGCAGAAAATTACTATAGTTTGGCGTTACCTGATTGAAAATAGAAAAATTGAGTAATATAACTAAAATGATGCCAACAAATCACTATGGTAGCTGAATCAATTAAAAAATTCAATGGATACAGAGAAAATATGCTAAATTTTCCGTTGTCAGCTAGATTTGTTGAAACTTCAATAGTTATCTATCCTACACAAAAAAAAGAGCATAAAAACAATGTTTATGTGTATATTAGTTGTCTATTGCGTTTCTTACTTAAGCATATGGAAAATATGCAACATTTCTTTATTTCCTTCACTAAACATCAACTAAGCAAATTAATTTGGAAAACATTAACTTGAGGCAAGGAAAATGTGATAAAAGGATATCAAACTTTACTTTTATTAACTCAAAGATGATTTGTATAATGAAGGATCAGCAATGACAACTGTTAAAGGTCTATGTGACCAAATTCAATTGTATATAATTGTTTCAATCACTAAATTCTAATATGGTCCATAAGATTCAAATCAAAATCAATTAAGAAAATTCACTGGTTATGCAGAAAAGATGCTAAATTTGTCATGATAAACTAATTTTCTTAAAACTTTGTCTATACTGCACCATAAAAAGGTCATAAAATAAAAATTAAAACCCAACCCATATGATACACACAGCAAGCTTTCAGAATTAATCAAAACATTAGAATGATAAAGAGATACTCATATTATAATGATGAAGAGAATTAATCACTAAATTAATCTGTATACGTATAGAAGGCATATAGGTTAGTACTCATATCAATACAACTTATTTGTCGCCGGACATTGAGACATAAACAATGATAAAGATAATTTTACTCGTTCAATATCTGTTACATTTGGGCAGTCTCACTATTTCAATATCTAATTTGTTTATTCAATTTTTGCATTTCAAGAAAGTCTAGTCCAGTTGAAGTGTAGAATAATAAGATGCTTATCATGTATTAAAAAATTGAGCTATGACAAAATATTTAAAACTACATGATATGAAGTATGTGTTATTATGAATATAATAGTTGTTTGGATATAGCTGTTATGGATAACACTATTGTGTCAACTAATATACGAATTTGTTCACTGATACCTACATTTCTTCATAAATGGAATTTTGAACATTACACATTTTTATAGAATAGTTTGGAAAGATTTTGAATGGAAATGTGACATGAAAAGGCATATTTATGTTGTAAATGAGCTGTAATATAATTATTGAATTATATATTTAATTGCAGTTAATATGTATTTTACCATGAATGTTTACATGATACATTTCTTTTAGTGTATATGCTGCAAGTAGAGTGTACATATTGAAATCATGCATATCTGATGTTTAATATTTAATTTTTCATGTTTTTTTTTGAACGTAAGGGTAGTTCAATATTAATAAGCAATGGGTTCACATAGTTTCTTTTTTTATATACCTTACAATAACGGATGCACTGTATAAATATAAAATTAACATTATGCTTTATTTGTTAACATTTGTCAAAAAGAAAAAAGGTTAGATGAGAGCTGATTTTAGTGGGTCAAAAATCCATGTCATATTATAATTTATGGTATTATAGTTTTACCGAATCATGCAATTATTTTACATTAAAGTCAAATATAAATTACTGGCCACAATTTGTCACCATAAATATGAGTGTCCATGAGATTGCTTAATATAAAAATAGTGGGTAAGCAAATATGTCAACCAATATTTAATTTATTTCCTGGTATCCAAATCTCTTCCCATATTCAAACAATTAAAGAATGTGAAAGTGGGAGAGCAAAGTTACTGATACGCGTGTTAACTAAATATAAGGTAAATGCGGATGAGGTGGCAATCAAAATATCAAGGGATGTGTTTAAATTAGGACGGTGGCGGGATTAAATCTGAACCACTCTTTGTCTTGTTGTTTGTCCAAGGGGGGAATTTTATTATATAGATATATATATTACATATATTTAATGGCCGGAATAGAACGCGCCGCGCCGTGACCATTCGCGAATTTCAGCCATTGACTTCGAATTGACATTACAGAAGATCTGACCGTCAGATTCTCCTAAAATCAAAACCATTGGGTTCGTATCAAAAAGAGATTTCCAAATAATATTATAGATTTGAAATCTAACGGTTGGATTTGGAATTATATCCGAATCAAATTTGGAAAAGGTCGCTATGGATGTAGTTCGGTGGCCGTTATTGGAAACCGACTGTACGGGCCTTGATAAAATTATTAAAAATATTAATAATTTGTGTAAAATCATAATAAATGATTTGGAAAGAATTAGGAAGAAAAATTCCATATTGTAAAAGATAAAAACATATTTTTATCTAAATGAACAAGTTATTAACTTTATTTCAAATCCAATAATTTTTAAATAAATAAATTGGATTTGTGAATGGTTTTGATCTAACCAAGAATTTCCAATACATAAATTGGAATGGATTTGAATAGAAATCATCTTCAGGAGATTTCGATATTGGATTCCGTGACTATATGGATAATGTGGAGGAATTTGGAAGATAGATATATATCGTTATTCCCCATACGATATGTGTTAGTTTCTGAATTTGACATTGAATATAAGTCGCTATAATTTCTGTTTAGAGCCTTATATTTAATATCAAAGTGGATTTTTGGTTTGTCGTGAATGGTGTCTTAAGTAACACTGTTCTTAAACCCCGTATGAAAAGAATAAATCTTTTAATTAAGATTATTAGAGTTTCCATTTATATTTAGTAATTAGAATAAAATGGAATGTGAATTGGGTTTATTGTGAACTGTGCTTTTAATGACATTCGTTCTTTAACCCGATTAACAGTGAAATATGATTTGGAATTAATAAATCTTTATTAAGATTTAATGGAAATTTTCCAAAGTAAAGTTTTCCAATTTAATATATTAAATTGGAATGGAATGGAATTCGATTTGGTAATAATCGAGATGTGCTTCTGTGGTGGAAGACTATTAATATATATAGAATTTAAAAGGCTTTGTTGTTATTCTATTTATATTATTAGTCAGATATGGAAATTGTTATTGATTTTATATATATATATATATATATATATATATATATATATCGATCTGTTTTCCGTGAAGATTCCATGGTTAATGAAATGTGATTTTGGGTTTATCGTGATCTGTGTTTTAAACGACATTAGTTCTTTAACCCAGTTAGAGACAGGATTACACATCTAACATTGCATTTCGAACCGTATTGTTGATCTCTGCTAAATATATATCTGTTTGGTGGCAGATAGTTTATTCTCTTGCTTAACACCAATCTCTGAGACGTATGAGCTTAGAGGTTATATATCGACAGAAATCAATGGTCGGTGTAGATTGTAGATGCGGCATGTTTGATTTCCCAAAGTTAAATAATTATAAATAATGATTGTTGGAAGATTAAAACTAAGTGGAGTTTTAATGAATCATTAATTAGATTAAAATGTGAATGTGATAATTTAAATTATCAAATTTGGGAAATGATTAGGAATGGAGTACCACCAGTATTTACTCCAAGCGATAGTTAAATCTTTAATTAGATTTGAACGTGAAATGGTAATTAGTTTTACCAATAACACAACAGGTGTTAGATATGAAGTACTACCAGTTTTGCTTCATGGGATGAATAGGTTGGGATTGTAAAATAAAATAAATGATTAATTCGGTAAGGATCAATAATCCCGAGTAGTTAATAAAATCTTTGAAATTGATATCCAAAGGAAGATTGAAGAATAAATTTAAAAGAATTTATCTTTGATAAAATTAATGGGAACCTTTCCTTAAAGATGTGAATATTTGAATAAAAGAATATTCTAGATTGGAATGAGGTGTATGTTGTGTTTTTATAGCACTTGATTATAATATACATGAATTATTCGGCAGGCCGGTTTTATACCCATTCTAAATAATTGATTCGACGATAAGTCGATGATGAAGACGGTGGTTGAAGACCGAAGTTCTTTACATCGTTTGGATGATTACTGATGTCTTGATTGGGCTGTACACTCAAGCTAAGGTAATAAGTGGTGATCGTCCAGATGTACTTGGAGATCGACCGGATATTTGTAGGACCTCTCTCCTGTATTGGACATATGGGACGATGAATAAGGTGCCTCCGGTTTTGTTCATATCCAGAATGGACTAGTAAATGGATGTGTGTCTGACATTGGATTTTATTCTGTGTTGATTGATCTCTATTAAATATAAATCTGTTATGTGGCAGAGAATTTATTTCTTGCTTAACACCCTTCTCTAAGATGTACGAGTTTAGAGGTCATATATTGATAGATATCAATTGCTTAACACCTTGGTATGAACCAGAAACGGGAGAGGACTGCAGGGAGAACATGCGTTTCTTTCTAGCTAGGAGTGGTGTCATGGTATGGAGCCCAGACATTTTACTCATGTGGATGTTGCATATTATTTGATGGATAGCGAGGCGCCTCAGATATATCAGTCACTATGGGGCCGATGGATGATATGGTTGACAAACTAACCATTACGCCCCATAGGATGGGGAAACGTATTGTTCAGTAATAACCAATCCACAAACGTAAGAGTGGACCGGCCCTGAAGATCCAAGGTGCAGTTGCAGCTGTAGCCTGGGACATGGTAGGCTAGATTGTCTCGAATTCGGTAAGGACGATCCCTTGCCTTGGTTCATGATGGAAATCCAACTTCCAATACGACATCGTGCGGTTTTGATTGTAGAACTAGTATGGCGACATGATATATGGTACCTATGCTGTCTATGATTGATACATTTATATTTGAAGTTGTTTTTAACACACTATGCGCTTATAATAGTATCAAATGATTTATTTTAAATCGTACCAAGCATGTTTGGCTATTATAAGGGAAAACTCTATCCTCCGGCTTGTCTTGCATTGTGTGATGGGACCTGAGTTTTATAATAGCTTCATTTCTCCAAAAAGCATTACGCTGTTTGTTTTATGCACTAGTATTCTTGGGAGAAAACTCATTCCATGTTATACGGCGTGATCCCTTGATTTACCAAATTTTGATGTAAAGTTTTAAATAACTGCTTCAGTTCTCACACCAGTCCGATGACTGGCCTGGAGTTTATTGTTTTAACCTAAACTCTAGGTGCCCCTATTTTCAACACGGGCAACTAGTAGTTTTGCGTTTTGTAGATCTCTATTTTACAGGATCCTGGATTTACAGCTGGATCTATATTCGGAAAGCTTTGTATCCGTATATTTCTTTCGGTTGTGTTATGTATTATTTTTCCACTGCTATGTAATTTAAATCTCTAATATTATTCTGACGTATATTATTTATTCATATTCTGTTATATTCTTATACTCTGATGTAAATTGTTGAAATAGCAATGAAATGTTCTGTTGTTTGTATTCCGATTTATCGTGTTCTCAACTCTATCTGGGCTTTCCCTTACGGGCGAGTTTGGGTCGTTTCATTTCCACTTCATTTCCAAACTATTTCAAACTTGAAATTAAATTTTCAAACAAAATTTTCAATATTATAATAATATAATATTGTTTGCGATTCCAACTACGAAGGAGATTCAACTGATTACCAATGCCATACCATAATTGCAGTGTCATAGTGTGTCAACAACATTAACGATCATTTAAACATCCATAGCAACCATTATCAACATTACTAAAGAAATAATAACTATGCACAAGCATTATAACATTAACGCATAATAGTTTGTTCTAATCTACGCAGCCATCATCCATCAAACAATCATCTAACCAAATTAATTAACAATACCTGTTAATTACAATTTAATTAATCTTCGCTAATTTATTTTCATTAAAACTAGTATATAAATTTAGGAGTTATCACCCTTATAGCTTTCCAATTCTTCGGTAGGTGAGCCTAGTGGGGACCGTATAGCAGAACTTCGCTTGCACAATGCAATGACCCGGATTTTAGTAAGAAATATTTAATGGATATTAAATATTTAAAATGATTTACTTTAAGAAATAATGACTTGAAATTTATATAACTCGAGTTCAAACAAGTTTTAATGTATAATTTATAATATAATTAAAAACGAGCTTGTAATGTCGCGTTAATTCGTAATATTACGTTTTGAACTTTAAATGATTGTATAGAACTCAGTATAAGTCAAAATTTGTTGAAACAAGAAACATTAGGATCTATTTAACTATATCTTTCTAACGAATGTGAAAATTGGAGATTTCATTGTATAGATCGTAAGTTATGTCCAAATAAAATTTCCAAATAGTCGCTACGGAACTAATATCTTATCGATTTATCAAATATATAAATAGGGTTTTTATATATAAAATGAATGTCGTTTAACTCAGAATTAGTAAATATTAAATTGGAAGTTATAAACAATCCCATTAGGATATATATCGATAATAACAATTAGTTTATTATTAATTGAATAGTTTTGAAATTAAATAATATTATAATAGCCATTTTGCAGAGACCTCCATTTTCGACGAAACTAATTTTGTTGGATCCAAAGTAGTAAATTATTGTGAGATTCCAAATTTCGGGCCATTACAGTTGTTACCAAAGTTTTGGCTTATTTAAATCTTTGGGGTACGAATCGTTTGAATAGAATGAAAGAACTCATCAGAGATAAGGTTAGTAATATCCTATAAGAGTGACTCATTAGAGATAGGGTTAGTAATACCCTAGAATGAGTTTGAAGAGTATTATATATAAAAATGAACTTAGTTTTGAAAGATTATAATTTATAATAATAGTTTGAGTGTTTATTTGACGTTAAAAATTGGACTTTCGAGTATAAGAAGATTTTGTACATACTCCTTGCAAACGTATATCCGAAGTCTCAAATATACTAGACAGACATCGAATCACATTCTAGTCGCTTGAGGATGATTCTGGTGATTGTTGCAGCATCATCAGTATTTATTTTTGCGTTTCAAAAGTGGGATGACTATATAATTCAAATTGAAACGTCGAGATATTCTTAGATTAATTAAAATGGTTTAAGCTTTAAATTTAAGTAATATAAGTTAAATAGATTGGAAGTGTAATAACCCGGAAAATACGAGCCAATTTAAAATTTTTAAATTGATTGTTTCAAAGGAATTTGAACAATTGAAATAGAATATTTCAATAAAATAGTAAGTTAAGAATAGTGAGTCAGTTTGAAAATTTGAATTCAAACTTTGACCGACTGTGCAGGGTGGAAAATATAACGGATTTTAGCGAAACCAAAAATATTTAAATCTGTTAGTTAATACCTTTCTAACGAATCTGAAAAATCGAAGTTTCATAACGGGAATCAAAAGTTATGGCCGAATGAATTTTCAGAAGAGTCGGTATATAGAATATATAGCCCTGGAAAATTGATATTTTGCATACGACCTCGGAATTCGACGAAACCACTTTTGTTGGGTCCGGGATGTCAAACTATTGCTAGGTTTCAAATTTCATAATTTTTGAAGCTAGTATGTGAGCATGGCAAAAGAAAATGTGTTTGGTCGATTTTTGTTAAATTGGATCGACCAGAAAATGGCCATTTTTCAAACGACCTCAGAATTCGACGAAACTGGTTTTGTTGGGACCGTAGCGTCAAAACATAGCTAGATTTATTTTTCTGGAATTTTTCAAATCAGTTTGTGGCCCTGGCAAATTGAAATGTGCGTTCAGAGTTAAAAATTAAATGTTTTATACTTTAATTTGAAAAATAACTGACTGTAACAGTCGAATTGGCCTACGAAACATATCCCATTGTGTCCGGAATGGGGGTATTTAGCTGGGGGCGACAGTCGTTGGGTTTAAAAAGGAGTTCGTTTAAGAAAACACTATTTAAAAATTTTAATATAGTCTCGGCCAATCATATTTTTCCATTCATAATTAAAAAAAAATAACAGAAACCCCCCCCCCCCCCCCCCCGACCCCGACTTCGACGGCGAAAAGCCTTCGTCACCTTCCCAGGCGATTTCCGATCGCCACGGCCAGAATTAGCCCCTCCTCCAGATCAACTTTTTGTAGTTCTCCCTCCCCTCTTCAAATCCATATAAGGAGCTCCCCCTATCGTCGCCTCTCCGCCGAGATATCCACCTCCAAACTTCCGACCTTCAAGCCGCCGCCGCCGCCGTTCTGCGCCACCGAGTCCAACCAAACCACCGCGCGCCTGTAGCTCTCACGAAGCTCTTCCACCTCCAACTTCCTGATCGTCCCCTCGTGTCCCGGTTCTCGCGAAAACCGCAAACCTAGTTTTGAAGCTTTCTGAAAGTGCGTTTTTCTTTGATCTTTACACTTTGAAAAATCATATCTTTTTGGTGTGTTGACGAAATTCGATGAAACAGGAAACATCGAGACCGTAAGGAAGCTCTCTACCCAATAGAAGAAGCTGCGGATTTTTCTGACATCGTATCGATTTTTAGCGCTCAGAAAACCAAGGTGAGAAATCTAAATTAACGTGAAATTGAATGGAAAATGTCGTGTATAATTTATATAAGCGAAATATAAATTACATACGTGTTGTATACCTCATGTACATGCGTAGTGTAAGCTATATGAGCGAAGTATGAATTTTTACATGCATAGAATAATTGATATATGTGTTGAAATGCAAGTGAAATATAGCAAATATATATTATATATGTATATATATATATACTCCCTGTAACACCCCGCGAATTCTATAACTGTGAAATTCATAAATTAAAGTATAATTAATTTGAAATCAAAGAACTAAGGGAAACGGGATACGCCATTGCGTTCGTCTCGGAAAAATACGCGAAATAGAGTCCGAGTTTTCGGAAAACGGAGTCCGTATGAAGAAGATATGGCCTTCGGAAGTTTCTGAATTAAATTTAAAATTCAAACAGAATAAAATAACTCAGAAAAATCAAGTTTAAATTCCAAAGTGGGGCCCAATGGGCCAGGGCGGAAAAACACCCGCCTGACGCACCCAGGTCGACTGGGCTATCGACCTGGTCTAACCAGGTCGACAGGGCTGTCGACAGGGCTGTCGACAGGCATGTCGACCTGGTCCAGAGCTAGGTCGAGCCCAGTCTAACCTGGCTGGCCTATTCTCTGTTGGTCGATTTTCTGTGGTCTGCTTTGTCATTAGGGCTAGGTGGCAGGCTCTAATTGGTCTCTCCTTAGGATGAATGGCTACGATCAATCCAAGCAACATCAATGGCCCTAATCGGTTCATTACCCCTATAAAAACAACCCTAGACTAACCCTAATCTATTCATTCAAAAATAAGAACAAAGCCGCCATGTTGCTGAGGAACGACTAAGGGTAGCCACCAAATTGGAGAGAAGATTAGGAGGCAAATTCTAAGGCATAAAGCAACTCAATCAAATCAAACCGCATCTTCAAATTCCTAAATTTGAGAATTCGCCACACCATTGTAAGTAGAGTATTACTTTGGTATGAACAAATAACTGTGTTGGTTTGTATACTTGGTTGTGGTAATAAACAATTCATAATTTGTGCGTTACTATGATTCTTATCGATTTGGGAATTATGTTATTCATTATAAAGAACTACATGCGGTAGTTCTATGCAAGTATACGTTTGGAATATTCGCAAATTATGTAATCCATGTTGAAGCTACATGTATGTAGTTGATTAATTGAAATTCATGCAAGTTTGGGGTTTTGCTACTATGCCATCATGATGTATATTTTTGTGCATAAATCATTTTGTAAGTAATTGGAACAAGTTTGGTTGTTATAGTTCATATGAAACTATGTTGAAATTTTGGCACCATGATCTATGTGTTAAGTCATGCTTTTGTACTAGAAAACCTATTTGCAAACTTATGAATATGACTAAGCTATGATTGATATTTTGCATAATTAAGTCTATATTGTTTACAAGAATCATATGATGACATATGTGGTACATAGCTAGGTTAGATTCAAAATCCCTTTTTGCAAGTTTACATGACTAAAGTAAAAATCATGATTTCATGTTAGAAATATTTATGCCATGGTTATGTGAACAAATTTAATTATACTTTTGTATTAGTCACAAAAGTAGACACCTTTGTAAACATGTTGTAGTCTTATGAACATGATTTGCTTATGTTTGACATTATGCCTAAATAAAAATATAGGTTCATGTTGTAGTTATGACTATGTGTCAATAGTGATATTCTTATCTCAACTACAAGTCTACATGCTTTGATTCATGTCACCTATGCTTTATGACCAAAGTATATGTTACCACTATGCAAGTACACCAGTTTCTATTTTGTATTTCCAACGTCATATTGCAAGTTCATGCGCTCACCTTCCCCTTTTTGTGTATGTAATCACGCTTTAAGCCTCCCCTTTTCGCATGGCTAAGTTGGGCTTTAAAAGGCTAAGCCCAATATATATATAATAAACGGACGTGTAAAACGGGGGAAAATAACGTTGGGTTAAAATTACTAATGAATGAAAATATAAAATAGAAGGGCCCAAATTCAAGTATGGGTTGGGCCCATGATTGGTGTAACCTTTGCACCATTAACTTAATAATTGGCCGCAAATATTTACATATAAGAAAATAAAGAAGAAAGACAAAATATGTAGAACATACGATGTGTTTAACCCGAGGTTGGATTGAGTTGTGATGTAAACCTGCCCGGAACCGCCCGGCTGTCCAGTAGTCACAAAAATACCTATCCAATGTGGGAGGTTAAACATGGAGCCCAATAAGGACCCGAGGTTAGACTGAGTTGTGGCGTAAGACTGCCCGGAACCAACCGGCAACAGGCAGCCACAACAATACCTGTCTAATGTGAGAGGTCAGGGCCTTAATAAGACAATTAAGGCTGAGTCAGGATTGTTAGGATTAAGTGAACTAAAGACTTAATCAAAATGGAACATGCTAATCTAAACGGACTGGTGGGGGTTAGGTTAGGAAACACTTAACCAACTTAGCATGTTGGCTAGAGATAGAAAATCTAGTAACGGGGGACCCTTTTCAGCAGTAACCCTAGAAGGTGTATCAGGATACCCTGAAACTAGGCAGGGTGGGGCATGATTACTGGGCTGATTGTAAGAGGTCAAATCGACGGCGGTGGTGTAGCAGTGTAGGTTCTAACGGGGTACGGGCGTGCACACACTCCGGCGCAGAAAAATAAGGCACTGGACACCAGTAGCATACCTGTGCATTCTAAGGTTGTGTCGGGCCGCCACCATGGGACTTGATACACCCCATGGTGGGACCAGCATAGGTAACTACAACATCGGGGGCCGTAAGACACATGAACTATGCGAGTAGGAGCCGATCATCATTGAATGGGTCACATCACCCTGATCATGGCGTGCCAGTTGGGAACTAGTTTATATGGGTTCAGAGATTAACATGGGGTACGATAGTATATTCGACCCTAGGCAACTTAACCAAGTTTATAGTGCTTGCCCACTTCTTATTTATACTTATCATACCTAGTTCTTTATTCATAGACAAAATAGTACTAGACTTATTCAGGCTTTATGTCTGACTCTGCTTTTCTTTCGTCTTCTTTTCTTCCGTTTCCCCCCCCCCCCCCAGGTCCACAGGGAGGGAACACAGCAGCTTGACCAGCCTTAACACCCAGATTGAAGAAGAGAAATGTATTGCTTGGACTTTTTCGCTTTGAACTATGGCTTTGGACAATCACTATGGGGGCTCTTGCAGTTTATCTATGTTTTATTTATGCTTCTTTAATAATGTAATCAAGACAGATTATGAAGGAGTTATGTTATGTTTTTGGAAAGGATGTAAGACAATCATGGTGATGTTTTGTAACACGTATTTGCCCTTTATGAAATAAAAGTTGTGTTTTTCCGCTGTTTACAAATATGTGTTCTTATATCTGTCTTGTATCTCTGTGACTTATACTTAAAAACCTCCACCAAAATTAGGGCATTCCCTTTGAGAGTGACCCTAACGGAGGTGGGGTGTTTCACTTGGTATCAGAGCATAGGTTTACCAGATAAGATAAAAAGTTTTGAAAATTTTATTTTCAAAAAAAAAAAGGAAATTTAAAGAAGCATTTTTAAAAGAAAAATATTATTTTATTTTAAAAAGGCAAAGTCCACTCCCTAAAGACATAGGTACTATCTCTTATCCTTCGTTTTGAATCTATCCTTTTTGTCTCAGCATGTCCGAAGATCTTAACTTGCCAGAAGGGGTGCCAATACCTGGTTGGTTTAGACGGTTCTTAGAAGCAAGGGCCACTCAGCCAGGTCCTACCATTCCTCCTCCCCCAACTGCCGGAAATCATCCAGCTGCAGCGGCACCTTTTCCTCCCCCTCCTCCTCGGGGAAACACTTTTGCTAAGATATGTAAAGATTTTAAAGCTATGGGAGGAAGGGATTTCCATGGAACTGAGTCCTTCGTGGCAGCTAGAAATTGGCTGAAAGAAACGGAGGACCTATTCATCATCTTTGAGGTAGAGGATAGACAAAAAGTACAATTGGCAGTATGGCTATTGAAGGGCGAGGCTTCCTACTGGTGGGAAGTCACTAATGCTGAAAGACCAGTGGAGACATGGGAGGACTTTAGGGCAAGGTTTGAGACTAAATTTCTCTCAGATGCGGAAAGAAGTTTGCAGTTGGAAAAATTCTTATTTCTTAAGCAAGGGGACAAGACAGTCAGAGAGTATGTGAATCAGTTCGATGAGCTGGCTAGGTTTGGGCTTGACCTAGTCAACACCCCGCACAAGAAGGCTCTCCGTTTCGTCAAAGGGTTGAATGAGCCATTACACAGTTTGGCCATGACCCATATACCCATGGGAGCCACGTATGAAAGATTGGTGCAAATGGCATTGCTGAATGAAGAGGATAAGGGCAAGAAGGAGACAAAGGCAGAAAGCTCTCAAGGGAAGAAAGAGGGTTTGCAGCCTAAGAAGACAGACTTTAAGAAGGGTGGGAAAGGCAACAAAGAGAAGAGGAAGTGTAATTTCTGTGGCAAAGTGGGGCACTTAGTAAAGGACTGCCGGAAAAAGAAGGCCAAGGAGAATGGTGGGTGCTTTTCTTGCGGTGAGACAGGCCACAGGGCTAAGGACTGCCCAAAGAAACGAGGACAGGGACAGAGGGCTGGATCCACCCCAGGGGCACAGGTTCATGTGCTGGAAGCGCCACCTCTGCAACAGCGAGGTATAAATACTTCTGTAGAAAGTGTAGTTTATCTTTATGATCACCCCGTTCGCACTTTATTTGATTCTGGCACATCACACTCCTTTATCTCGTCTGCTTTAGTAGAATCTCTGCACCTAAAAACTAGTATGGTAGAGGACCCCTTAATTGTTTCAAACCCAATTGGGGGCCCAGCTCATTTGTCTATGATCTGTGTGGGATTGAAAATTTCTATTCTAAGCGTAGAATTTCAATGTAGTGCCTTTGTTTTGGGCTTTTCGGGTTATGGTTTGATTTTGGGTATGGATTGGCTATCCAGTAATGGGGCCATCCTTGATTGTGAGAAAAGGGTTGTTAGGCTCCTAACCCAGCTCGGTAATACTTTGGAAATTTCTTGTAATCCCTCGTATGCGGTTATGCTTAGTTATCTTGAATCGCTAGATGCCTCTGTTGAAAATTTGCAATCAGTTAGAGTGGTCCGGGAATATCCGGATGTCTTCGAAGAGGTGAAGGGCTTGCCTCCGAAGTGGGAAATAGACTTCCGTATATATCTTGTAGATAATGCAAAGCCCGTTGCGTTGCCCGTTAGACACATGGCTCCACGAGAAAGGAAAGAGCTCAGTAAACAGATTAAAGAGCTTCTAGAAAAGGGGTTCATTAAGAGGAGCATTTCAGAATGGGGCGCTCCAGTGGTGTTCGCTACAAAGGCGGATGGTTCACTCCGTCTATGTGTTGACTATAGGGAGCTCAACAAGCTAACGAAAAAGAATAGGCACCCTCTCCCTAGAATTGACGATTTATTTGACCAGCTTGTAGGAGCGTCTGTTTTCTCCCAACTCGATTTAGCAACCGGTTTTCATCAGCTAAGGGTGGCTGAAGATAGCATCGATAAAACGGCGTTCAGAACCCCAGACGGTTTCTTTGAATGGCTTGTCATGCCTTTCGGCTTGACAAATGCACCTGCTTACTTCGTGGACCTAATGAGTAGGGTATTTAGAGATTTCCTCAACAAATTCGTAGTGGTCTTCGTAGATGATATCCTTATCTTCTCAAAGAGTGAAGAGGAACATGCTCAGCACTTAAGGGCAATCATGGAAACTTTGCGAGTCCATCAACTAAAAGCCAAATTCTCCAAATGCCACTTTTGGAGAGAAGAGGTGAGGTTCCTTGGGCACATAGTATCCAAACAAGGGTTAGCGGTGGACCCTGCTAAGGTAGTGGCGGTACCGGATTGGAAGACACCAAGGAATGCGACTGAGGTCCGAAGCTTTCTAGGACTAGCGGGTTTCTATCGAAAGTTCATAAGGGATTTTGCGAAAATCTCAGCTCCGCTCACGAAATTGACTAAGAAGAATCTAGTGTTCAATTGGGACTTGGATTGCGAGTTTGCTTTCCAACGACTGGAAAGGGCTCTCACAACAGCCCCAGTTTTGACGCTGCCAGATGGGAGCAAGATGTTCACTGTTTATACGGATGCATGTGGGACAGGGCTAGGCGCCGTCTTAATGCAAGAAGGAAGGGTAGTAGCTTATGGCGGGAGGCAGTTGAAAGTGCACGAAAAGAACTACCCAACCCACGATCTTGAGTTAGCCGCCATCGTCTTTGCACTCAAGTCTTGGCGACACTATCTCCTAGGTGAGAAGTTCGAACTTTACACTGACCATAAATCGTTGAAATATCTTTTCTCGCAGAAGGATCTTAACTTGAGGCAACAAAGATGGATGGAGTTTCTTGCCTCGTACGATTTCGAAATCTCCTACACTCCGGGCAAAGGCAACGTAGTGGCAGACGCGTTGAGCCGAAAGAAAGTGACCCTAAGCCCGTTGTTTGTTGAAAGACAAAGCCTAGAGTTTATAGCCAGCTTCGACTTTAGGCCTTCCTCCGATTTCGTACCGGGCTTGTTAGCATCTCTCGAAGTGCGCCCAACTTTAGTGGATTCAGTAGGGACAGCACAACGCGAAGACCCTCAGCTTGTGGAAATAATTGATAGGCTAATTAGGGGTGAAACTTCAAGTCACCTCAACAGATACTCCATTGACGATAAGGGGTTGCTAAGGCGAGACGGAAGACTATGCGTCCCACAGACAAAAGATTTAGTAAAGAAGGTTCTAGAGGAAGCACATCACTCCAAGATGACGATACACCCAGGCGGAGATAAAATGTACAAAGACATAAAAAGGACTTTCTTCTGGAACGGCATGAAAAAGGACGTGGCAGAGTTCGTTTCTAAGTGCATGGTGTGCCAACAGGTTAAGGCGGAACAGAAAAAGCCTGGCGGACTGCTACATCCTCTGGAGGTCCCGCAGTGGAAGTGGGATAGCATCTCAATGGACTTCATCGATGGGCTGCCTAGGTCTAGGAGAGGCAACACTAGCATTTGGGTAATAGTGGATAGGCTTACTAAAGGCGCCAACTTTTTACCTGTCAAAAGTAAAAGAACTACCTCATCCCTAGCATCACTTTACCTCAAGGAAATCGTTCGACTCCATGGAATACCATCTAGCATTGTTAGTGACCGAGACCCCATCTTCACCAGTGAGTTTTGGCGGAGTCTGCAAGAAGCAGTAGGAACGCAGCTATGCTTGAGCACAGCCTATCATCCCCAAACCGACGGCCAAACAGAGAGAGTGAACAGAGTTTTGGAAGACCTTTTAAGGCTATGCGTCCTTGACTTCGGAGGGACATGGGAAGACCACCTTCCTTTGGTGGAATTTGCCTACAACAACAGCTATCAAGCAACCATCGGAATGGCGCCCTTCGAAGCTTTATATGGAAGACCGTGCCGATCGCCCACTTGTTGGTGGGAGTCCACGGATAAGCTCATACTTGGACCAGATATGATCCGAGAGACCTCAGAGAAAGTAGACTTAATACGAAGAAGGATGAAGACGGCCCAAGACAGACAAAAGTCCTATGCCGACAAGAGAAGGACCGACCTTGAATTTGAAGTTGGAGACAGAGTTTTTCTCAAGGTATCACCGCTAAGGAACGTTGTTAGTTTTGGAACCACAGGAAAACTAGCACCAAGGTTCGTAGGGCCATTCCCTATCATCGAGAAAATTGGGAAAATGGCCTATAGATTAGAGCTACCCGAGAAGTTGGCCGGAATCCACAACGTTTTTCACGTTTCACATCTCCGAAAATGTCTGCATGAGTCTGCTGAAGTGGTAGAGCCAAATATCCTCGAAGAGGCCGAAGTGGAACGCGAAGCAACCATAAGGAAAGTTCCAGCCCGCATCTTAGGAACGGAAGTGAGGAAGTTACGCAACCGCGAAGTCAAACTCGTCAAAGTTCAGTGGAGCGACGCCGAGGGAGACGCGACTTGGGAAACTGAAGCTAGAATACGCACTGCCTACCCTTTTATGTTCGAGGGTACATCCTTGATCTTTCATTTTCCTTAAGTTGCGCTTTTATCTATCTTTTTAGGTATATTTCCTCGACCTTATCTTTTAGGTAGAATCTTTTTGGATGGAAACATGTAGTTGAAACATGTTATGTATGATGGTTGCAAGTGGTTGCAAGTGGTTGCTAGTGGTTGCTCGTGGTTGCATATACACACACAATCTAGGTTTTAGATCGGCTCAGTCACTTCATGTTGCATATGCATATATGTTTGCCTTCGTCTATGGTTGAACATTAATGTGTTGTCATGTGGATGTTGCATGTGTATTGAATGATTGTGCACTCATGTAGGATCAAGAATAGGAAAATTTGCATACATAATTGATTCATGGCACTTACATAATTCGCATTAAGGAGGTCAACTGAATCAGTAGACCGCCTGATTTTGCATTAGATAAGTTCATGTACACACACACTTTGCATATGATCATGAAGCATTATAAGTCTTTTAAGGACAATGAATGCTCGTGTTTGATGGATGAGTAGATGGATGATTGGATGTTAGGACATACATTCCTCCTAACTTGAAGATTTCGGGGACGAAATCCTTTTAAGTGGGAGAGAATGTAACACCCCGCGAATTCTATAACTGTGAAATTCATAAATTAAAGTATAATTAATTTGAAATCAAAGAACTAAGGGAAACGGGATACGCCATTGCGTTCGTCTCGGAA
The DNA here is from genome assembly GCA_030737875.1 of Allium sativum. Lineage (NCBI taxonomy): Eukaryota > Viridiplantae > Streptophyta > Magnoliopsida > Asparagales > Amaryllidaceae > Allium > Allium sativum. Next base: position 358,853,354 of record CM060921.1, on the reverse strand, counting down.
AAATACGCGAAATAGAGTCCGAGTTTTCGGAAAACGGAGTCCGTATGAAGAAGATATGGCCTTCGGAAGTTTCTGAATTAAATTTAAAATTCAAACAGAATAAAATAACTCAGAAAAATCAAGTTTAAATTCCAAAGTGGGGCCCAATGGGCCAGGGCGGAAAAACACCCGCCTGACGCACCCAGGTCGACTGGGCTGTCGACCTGGTCTAACCAGGTCGACAGGGCTGTCGACAGGCATGTCGACCTGGTCCAGAGCCAGGTCGAGCCCAGTCTAACTTGGCTGGCCTATTCTCTGTTGGTCGATTTTCTGTGGTCTGCTTTGTCATTAGGGCTAGGTGGCAGGCTCTAATTGGTCTCTCCTTAGGATGAATGGCTACGATCAATCCAAGCAACATCAATGGCCCTAATCAGTTCATTACCCCTATAAAAACAACCCTAGACTAACCCTAATCTATTCATTCAAAAATAAGAACAAAGCCGCCATGTTGCTGAGGAACGACTAGGGGTAGCCACCAAATTGGAGAGAAGATTAGGAGGCAAATTCTAAGGCATAAAGCAACTCAATCAAATCAAACCGCATCTTCAAATTCCTAAATTTGAGAATTCGCCACACCATTGTAAGTAGATTATTACTTTGGTATGAACAAATAACTGTGTTGGTTTGTATACTTGGTTGTGGTAATAAACAATTCATAATTTGTGCGTTACTATGATTCTTATCGATTTGGGAATTATGTTATTCATTATAAAGAACTACATGCGGTAGTTCTATGCAAGTATACGTTTGGAATATTCGCAAATTATGTAATCCATGTTGAAGCTACATGTATGTAGTTGATTAATTGAAATTCATGCAAGTTTGGGGTTTTGCTACTATGCCATCATGATGTATATTTTTGTGCATAAATCATTTTGTAAGTAATTGGAACAAGTTTGGTTGTTATAGTTCATATGAAACTATGTTGAAATTTTGGCACCATGATCTATGTATTAAGTCATGCTTTTGTACTAGAAAACCTATTTGCAAACTTATGAATATGACTAAGCTATGATTGATATTTTGCATAATTAAGTCTATATTGTTTACAAGAATCATATGATGACATATGTGGTACATAGCTAGGTTAGATTCAAAATCCCTTTTTGCAAGTTTACATGACTAAAGTAAAAATCATGATTTCATGTTAGAAATATTTATGCCATGGTTATGTGAACAAATTTAATTATACTTTTGTATTAGTCACAAAAGTAGACACCTTTGTAAACATGTTGTAGTCTTATGAACATGATTTGCTTATGTTTGACATTATGCCTAAATAAAAATATAGGTTCATGTTGTAGTTATGACTATGTGTCAATAGTGATATTCTTATCTCAACTACAAGTCTACATGCTTTGATTCATGTCACCTATGCTTTATGACCAAAGTATATGTTACCACTATGCAAGTACACCAGTTTCTATTTTGTATTTCCAACGTCATATTGCAAGTTCATGCGCTCACCTTCCCCTTTTTGTGTATGTAATCACGCTTTAAGCCTCCCCTTTTCGCATGGCTAAGTTGGGCTTTAAAAGGCTAAGCCCAATATATATATAATAAACGGACGTGTAAAACGGGGGAAAATAACGTTGGGTTAAAATTACTAATGAATGAAAATATAAAATAGAAGGGCCCAAATTCAAGTATGGGTTGGGCCCATGATTGGTGTAACCTTTGCACCATTAACTTAATAATTGGCCGCAAATATTTACATATAAGAAAATAAAGAAGAAAGACAAAATATGTAGAACATACGATGTGTTTAACCCGAGGTTGGATTGAGTTGTGATGTAAACCTGCCCGGAACCGCCCGGCTGTCCAGTAGTCACAACAATACCTATCCAATGTGGGAGGTTAAACATGGAGCCCAATAAGGACCCGAGGTTAGACTGAGTTGTGGCGTAAGACTGCCCGGAACCAACCGGCAACAGGCAACCACAACAATACATGTCTAATGTGAGAGGTCAGGGCCTTAATAAGACAATTAAGGCTGAGTCAGGATTGTTAGGATTAAGTGAACTAAAGACTTAATCAAAATGGAACATGCTAATCTAAACGGACTGGTGGGGGTTAGGTTAGGAAACACTTAACCAACTTAGCATGTTGGCTAGAGATAGAAAACCTAGTAACGGGGGACCCTTTTCAGCAGTAACCCTAGAAGGTGTATCAGGATACCCTGAAACTAGGCAGGGTGGGGCACGATTACTGGGCTGATTGTAAGAGGTCAAATCGACCGCGGTGGTGTTGCAGTGTAGGTTCTAACGGGGTACGGGCGTGCACACACTCCGGCGCAGAAAAATAAGGCACTGGACACCAGTAGCATACCTGTGCATTCTAAGGCTGTGTCGGGCCGCCACCATGGGACTTGATACACCCCATGGTGGGACCAGCATAGGTAACTACAACATCGGGGGCCGTAAGACACATGAACTATGCGAGTAGGAGCCGATCATCATTGAATGGGTCACATCACCCTGATCATGGGGTGCCAGTTGGGAACTAGTTTATATGGGTTCAGAGATTAACATGGGGTACGATAGTATATTCGACCCTAGGCAACTTAACCAAGTTTATAGTGCTTGCCCACTTCTTGTTTATACTTATCATACCCAGTTCTTTATTCATAGACAAAATAGTACTAGACTTACTCAGGCTTTATGTCTGACTCTGCTTTTCTTTCGTCTTCTTTTCTTCCGTTTCCTCCCCCCCCCCCCAGATCCACAGGGAGGGAACACAGCAGCTTGACCAGCCTTAACACCCAGCTTGAAGAAGAGAAATGTATTGCTTGGACTTTTTCGCTTTGAACTATGGCTTTGGACAATCACTATGGGGGCTCTTGCAGTTTATCTATGTTTTATTTATGCTTCTTTAATAATGTAATCAAGACAGATTATGAAGGAGTTATGTTATGTTTTTGGAAAGGATGTAAGACAATCATGGTGATGTTTTGTAACACGTATTTGCCCTTTATGAAATAAAAGTTGTGTTTTTCCGCTGTTTACAAATATGTGTTCTTATATCTGTCTTGTATCTCTGTGACTTATACTTAAAAACCTCCACCAAAATTAGGGCATTCCCTTTGAGAGTGACCCTAACGGAGGTGGGGTGTTTCACTCCCCTCGTCCACAAACCATGGACGATATTTATTGTGGTGAATTGGTGTGAAATATTGGGTGAAAAATACGAATGGTTGAATAATTGTTTGTGGTTGATATTGTTTGGTTGTGGTTGAAAAATACCCATTGGTGATTGAAATGAATTGAAAATATTTGTGGAAATAAAAATAAACATGCCGCCTACATGCGAATTAGATGCATGAATCCCCATTGTCAAAAACCGCGAGGTTATAAGGTAGAGCGAGGAGCCGTACTAGGGACGGTGCCGGTTTTAACTACCCTGCCGTTATGCTGCCGAAATTTTGAATAATCTTTGTGTGTTAGAATTATTTTCATATGTTGATATTATTTTCATGCATAGAAATTAAAGTCATATATTGAAACTATGTTCATGTGTGGAAATTGTTCATGTGTTGAAAAGTGTTGTGTGAAAATAAAATTCATTCGTGGATGAGTGAAGTGTTTAAACAACAAAAATCATATTTATATATATATATATATATGAAGTATGAAAAATATTCGCCTTATATAAATAATTTCAATCATAAAAATCTCATCTTTCTAATATGAACAACATAAGTAAATTGTCCATGTGTGGAAATACTCATTTGTTGAGAAGTATGTGTAGTGGAAAAGTTCATGTGTTGGATAAAAAGATTGAACAATAAAAATTACATTTTTATTGAAACTATGAAGTGTTGAAACCATACATTGGTTGAATAAATATTTTAAATGATAAAAATATCCTTTTTATCATATGTGTGATATGCTAAAGATATGCGGACGTTGAAACAAATATTTGTGATAGAAATATTATTTTTAACATGCATAGGAACTAAATAAAATAGTCATGTGTTGAAATCTATTTTAGTTCACCAAAATTATCATCTTTGAAATATGAAGTGTTAAAAATATCCACTTGTTCAAATAAACGTGCATGAGTTGAAATATACATTAACTAGCTAATGATATGATTTTAGCCTATGCATGCGATATTAGAATGAATGGTGTTTTTAAACCAAAGCAAATCAAATATGAAATTGAATGGAAAATGATAAATGTTAGAAATTGTATATATGTACATGCATATCTATTGAACAGGTTAAAGCAAAAGGGGCTAGAGAAGAGAAATAGAATTTTGTGCCCGACAAATAGGTACACATTTACCGCTTTGTTTGGGTGATGATTTTATGAGCCTGTTGGCTAGCCGCTTGGCTTTTTCTTTTTCTTTTTGATATGAGACGCCCGTGTGGCTATTTGGGAATTTTCCCAGACCCTCTCGTACAAAGGAGGTTATGGCGAATTTTTCCAAAAATTAAAGGCGTTAGTAAAATAATTGAAGTGGAAACGATATAGGAATTTTTGAATGAACTATATTTATATAAATATATAAATATAAATATAATTAAATTAAATCGAATAACGACGCTGCAGTTCGTAAATTGAAATCGTAACTTCAAATGGTTAGTGTGGAAGATCCGACCGTCGGATTCTCCCAAAACTGGAACCGTTGGATTCGTTTTGAAATGACCTTCCTAATAATGTAAAATTCGTGAAGATCCAACGGTTAGATTTTCAGATATGTGTAAAACAAAATTAGTGAAAAGCAGCGCCAGTGCATCGACACGACCTGAAACGTCGTTTAATTAAATATGGCCGTTTTAAATTAAATAAAAATGTCGATATATCGCTATAAAATACTATGGACGGTATAGAGTGGAAATAAACCAATTTTGTTGTGTTTGCTTGATATGTGATGGTTGAATGTATTTGACATGAAAATTATAACTAAATAACTGAAATGTGAATGTTCAATGGTCCAACCATGTGATTAATGGATTTGAAAATCTAAATATACGTGGGTTATTTGAAAAGGCCGAGTTTATCTCATTTCGAATAATCGATCGACGTTGAGAAGTCGAAGAGTCGAAGATGACTGAAGACCGACGATCTCCACATTGGATGGATGGGCGCTACTGATACTCGTGACTGGAGTAGCTACCATGAAGGAATTGAAGTAGTAGCCGTCCAAACATACTGTTGATTGTACGGATATGCGAGGAATTGGTGCCTCCGGTTTCGTTCAGACCCAGAACGGACTTGTAAATGGACTGTGTGTCTGACATTGGATTTTGTTCTGTGTTGATTGATCTCTGTTAAATATATATCTGTTTGGCGGTGGAGAATTTATTCTCTTGCTTAACGCCCTTCTCTGAGACGTACGAGCTCAGAGGTTATACATTGACAGAAATCAGTCGCGTGGAGTGGATTGCCTGTGTGGCACGCCTAAGTGGCATATGATCAAGGCTTCTGTTGCAAAGCAAAGTCTTATGGTTGATGATCAAAGCATGGTCTGTGTGACGTAGCTTTGTGTATAACGTGAATTCGCGAGCCTCACACCCCGGTATGAGTCAAAAACGGGAGAAGGACCCAAGGAGTGCATGACGTTTCTTTCTAGCTATGGTGGTGTCAGTGACCTCCCAGCCCTGACATTTATATCTACTTTTCACCTGTGTGGTTGTTGGAATGTGAGGCGCCTCGATTATAGGTCTGTAAGGACCGGGAAACGTGTGTTCAGGAATTGCCAATCCTCAAAAGTAAGAGAGGACCGGCCTTGGAGGATCCAGGGGATTGCTGTGTGCAGTCCCGAGGCATTTGCTAGAGTGTCTCGAATCGGAGAGGAGCTTGCCCCTTGCCTCGACTCATGAAGGAATCCAATTTCCAATACGAAATATGCGGTTGTGATTGTATTACTAGTATGGCGACATAGTGGTATGGGTCATTTATGCCGCCTATGATTGATATTTATGATTGAAATCGCTTTTGAAACATATATGCACTAGTAATAATATCAAACACTTTTGTTTTATACGTATGAAGCATTTTTGGCCATTATAAGGGAAAACTCTATCCTCCGGCTTGTGTTGCATTGTGTGATGGGACCTGAGTCTTATAATGGCTTCATTTTATAAAAAGCATTGCGTTGATTTAATCATTTACTTTATTTCATGCACTAGCACTCATTGGAGTAAACCCGTTCCGCGAAAGTGGCGTGGTCCTTTGATTTGCCTTATTATTGTTGTTAATAAGTTGAGTAGATTTCTCATACCAGTCCCATGACTGACTCGTAGTTTGTTTCACCTTGCAAACTCGGGTGCCCTCATTTTCACACGGGCAGCCTAGTTACAGGTTTCTGACGCACCTTTTGGCTCATGGCGAGGCTTGACTACACCGTGCTGACTTGGATTTTCTCCGCCATTATTGTATCTATATTATGATTCGGCCACTGGCGATGTAGACTGATATTCCTTTTGTGTACTCTTTATGTATGATTCCGTCTCTGGCGATGGTGACTGATTATGTATCATTATGCACTAAGTTGTATCCTGTACTGTGCTTCTCTGATGTGATGATATCTATATGATTCCGCTGTCATATGTGTGTAAATTATTCTATTTTCTGTTTATGCTATTATCTGTGATCTGCTAATGATGATTAATGTGTTATATTCCAATGATTATCCTTAACACCGTGTCACGGGGTTTTGGGATCGTCACAGGAAGGATAATAATGAACCAAACGAGTTAAAATTTAACTTAAGTGGAGTTAAATAAAATAGAAATTGGACTGATAAAACAAATACAAGAGTGGAAAATAAGTTATGATGAGTCAAATTTAAAGTTAGTGTTGAATTGAATAGGAAAATAGTTGAAATTGAGAGATATATATATATATATATATATACATGTATATCCATTAGACAGGCTATTATATGGAAGCTAAAAAGAGGAATAAAAATTGTATGCCCGACATAAAGGTACATACTTACTGTATTGATTGGGTTTGATGATTTTATAAGCCGATTGGCTTTTGGATTTTCTTATTGATTGATGAGGGCCTAGAGAGGCGAGTTGTGGTTTTACTGATAGGGCTATACAAAGGTGGTTATGGCGAAAATTTTCGAAAATTTAAGGCATTAGCCAAATTTTGAGGAATTAGGAAAGTTCTTAGAGACTGAAAAATCGGTGAACTAGAGTTAGTTAGAACGAAGGCTTAGTTGGTTAAGTAAACAACCTTCAGTTCCAACTTCGATTTCGGTGAAGAAATCTTTTTTAAGTGAGGGAGAATGTAAGGACCCGGATTTTAGTAAGAAATATTTAATGGATATTAAATATTTAAAATGATTTATTTTAAGAAACAACGTCTTGAAATTCATATAACTCGTATTAAAACATGTTTAAACGTAGAATTTATAATATAATAGAAAAACGAGCTCGTAACGTCGCGGTAGTTCGTAATATTACGTTTTGAACTATAATTATTGCACATAACTCGATATAAGTCAGAATTTGTTGAAAGAAGAAACGTTAGGATCAATTTAACTATATCTTTCTAACGAGTGTGAAAATTTGATATTTTGTAGTATAGATTTTAAGTTATGTACAAATCAAATTTCCAAATAGTCGCTGTGGAATTAGTTAATATTTTACCGATTTATTAAACATAAATAGAGTTTTTATATATAAAATGAATGTCGTTTAACTTAGGATTACTAAATATTGAATTGGAAGTTATAAACAATCCCATTAGGATATGTATACGATAATAATAATTAGTTTATTATTAATTTGAATAGTTTTGAAATTAAATAATATTACATAGGCCTTAAAATAGCCATTTCACAAAGGACCTCCATTTTCGATGAAACCAATTTTGTTGGATCCGAAATAGTAAATTATTATACGATTCCAAATTTCGGGTCATTACAGTTATGTTGATTGAGTACGTATGTGTATATATACACATGTATATATATAATTTTTTTTCAAAGGGGAGGCCGAACTTGACAATGTGGAGGTAGGGTCCATGGCAAGGGGAGGAGGCGAACTGGACTGCTGGTGGGGAGGAGCTGGGTGGGGCTTACGGTGCCTGAGGGATGTGGCATGGGTAAAGGCCGGCGTGAGGGAGGGAGAAGGCCGAAAATAGGTGGAAGGAGGTGGGGTTTGGAGGTGGGTGTAAGGACCGCCGAAAATATTTTTTGATTCCAAATTTTATACAGTAAGAAGCTTTCTTAGTCTACTTAATTATCACAAAAAGAAAACCTCAAAATCATTTATCAATTTAATATATATATATAATACAACAATACAAGACATTTTTAACATATCCATTTTAGGCAAATTTTTAACTGACTTTGCATCTAGTTTTCAGGTACGCAAACAATCGAATTGGAAAAAGTGGCCGAAATTTGTAGGCCTTTGAGTTAGCTTTCCAGATTGATAAAGAAATACAAATTTCATCAAGAATTGAGGAAGTTATGGTCAAAATACCAAACGTCATTTCAGGGGTTCAATACCAATCATCCATCCTTAAATTTCACAACTTTTCTTCAAATTATGAAATGAATACATATTCTCAAAATAGTTTTTCTCACCTTAGAATTGTAGTTTGAACTTGTTTTCCTCTTTATCTTATCTTGTTTTTTTTTTTTTTTTGTTAATGCATGAAAGGAAGTGAACGTTTCCACAATTTATATAGCATTTCTTTAGGCTAGTTTGATAATTTGGTTTTGGATACTTTTCCACCTTTTCCTCATGCAAGCTTTAGGATGTAGACATGCCTCCTTAGGTGTCTTTAGAAGTTTTTATACATGTACACCTAATGTGTCTTTATCTTATTTAATCTTAAGACATGTGTGCCATTCATTTAATGACACATGTCCTTATCATTTTAAGCCATTTTTCATATTCTAGAATATATATACATATATCATTTGTATTTTATTTATATGATATGTACACACATATGTGTTCTTCGATTGTTACTACATACACATGATGTTCTAACAACTTTTAACAAGTAAAACGTCGTTTATCGACAAAACTGTTTTCGGTCACATTATCGATATTTCTTCGAACTACTTATCATTGTAAACAAAAATTCAACACGTTTTCTCCTAATTAATTATTATTTACAAAGGGATTTAATAAAGGTTATAAAACCATTTTTATAAAATTACATCCAAGATTTAAATATTAAATAATCTTGATATTTAAATATTTACTGCCCGGAGTTTCAGGTTGTTACAAGGTGGGTCACCGCCAGTCTTGGTCCTTTTCCTTCCAAAGTCACTTCCGCTTCTTCCTCCTCTGTGCCTCACAGGGGTGATGGACTCATGAGATACCGATGCACGCTTTCAACCATCGTCCTCACTGCTTGTGATCACCGTTACCTCCCCAAGCGGGATACATTACAATGGTTTAGGAGGGATGACGGAAGTAAGGGCCAGCACAGCCTTAGTACGCTCTTGATCTTTCTGGGTCTCCAGTTTCTCTCTCTTCTTAGCCTCCCGTGCAGACTTCCAATAAGCTAGCTTTTTGTCTTTAAGCTGCACCTATGCATCCGCCCTAAGCTTTATGAATGTCTCCTCGGCTCTCTTATTGGCATCCTCAGCAGCTTTCTCCTTCATAGGCTCCTCGTTAGCCCTTTCCTTCTCGGCCTCATCAGCAGCTTTCTTTATCGCTATCTCGGCATCGGCTTTCCCCTCGGCATCCAGCCTAGCCTTCGCTTGATCCTCGTATAGGGCTGCCTCTTCTTCTTTTCTTTTTTCCTCCTGCTCCTCGGATTTTCCAACCATCTTGGCCTTTTGAGCTTCCACCATGTCGTTCATCGTCTGCACATTCGCATCCACCGGACCGGTCACACGAATAATCTTCCCGTCCATCACCTCTCCTTCCTTAAGAAGATCCTTGTAAAGGCTCGATGTTAAGTCCACATATAAAAATATATCCATGTGTCCTCCTCCCTCTCCAAATTGTATTTCCTGTAGTTCCAATCCAGACTCAGACGTTTGGGGAAGTACGGGGCCAAAGCCCGTTATCATTTCCACTCCATAGGGTGCGGCACAACAAAGAAGAAGGCTAATCAGTCTCTTTTGACTCAGTGTTTCTATCTCTTTCAAGCGTTCACGATAATGAGACTTTAGCTCCAGAAACATGCGACACGGGGTAAATAGGCAAAGCGTTCATTGTTGTGGCAAGAGAGGAGTCCTACGGTCCAAGCTCCGGGAAATCAGGGTGGTACTCAATTGTAACGTAAGTTGAAAACATAGGACCACTGACTGTGGTGGATAGCGTAGCTTGTGGCTGGTAAGAACTCCCCTCTGCAAACTCGGGAGTGACAATCACACTCTCGGTAGGAACAAACTTCCCATTTTTGGCAACAAGCTCCGCCATCCTCGCCCTCTCGGCATCCTCCTACAACAATCCCCTCCCTTGCTCCGGTATCTTGCATTCCTGCTTAGTCAAAAGTTCCACCATGAGTTAGTTTTCGTCTAGCGCCTCCACCCGTCGCAACCGAGCCTCAAACGGTACCAACCTCTCCCATGTCTGAGCCATCACTCGAAGGTAGTCCCTACCCACGAGATTCCTCGAAACCTCAAAGCCTTGACAAACATACCCCGGATAGGCTCCTCTAGTTATTCTTCCACCCTAGCCTCAGTGTCCTCGATCTCTTCCCTAAGTCTCGCCACCTATCTTTTGGTGCTCAGACTTTAGCACATACTGCGAGCTCAGTACATCTTTATTGCTGGCCTCGACCTCCTTTTTCTCCTTCCTAACCACCTCCAGCTATCTCCTTGGCTAATCATTCTCCCTATGCAACCTCTAAAGCCCCTCAATCTCGCCTTTCAGACTCTCGTTCTCCTTCACTAAGCCCTTATTGTCCTTTTGGAATTGGTGCGATTTCTCGTTTTCTTTAGACAAGTGGACATTCACCTCCGTCAGCTCAGAGTTTTCCTTCTTCAAACGAGCATTTTCCATCGACACCGAGGCCACGGTATCTTTAAAAGTTGAAGCAACGTGCTTTGAATCCCTCTCCAGCTTCTCATACTTCTCCTTCAGCTCGCCTGTTTCGACGATAGAAGATAGCATATAAATATGCTGCTTGAATACGTAGAAATAGATACAACTTCAAAAATATGTCATATGTAAAGACTCTTCCTGATCCCAAAGTCAGCTACTCATCCTTGACCTCCTGTTTTAAGTTGGCAATCTCAATGTTCTTGTTGTTGATGAGCTCGGAAAGGTGCCTGGAATATTTGTAGTACTCATTGCATTAGTAATAAGCAGTGTGCACCTGCTGCCACACCATTTCTCTGTCCTACCGAAGAATTGGATTAATATCCGAAAGCCATTTTATCTCATCAAAATAATGCTTAGGGAATTTCTCTTTCAGCAGGGCCTTTCTTTCTTCTATGCCGAGCTCTGAAGCTTCGGGTGCCTCGGGCAACTGCCCCTTCTTCTTCGAAACGACCTTCTCCTTTTTGTCGGTATGTGTCAACTCCTTTCCTTTAGGGGGAAGCGACCGACTCTGCAGGTGGAACATTATAAGGGATTGTTGAAGAGGCCTTCCTGGTGCCCACAGAAATATATCTCGCATCCTCCCCAAATGACCAAGTATACGGTAGAGGAGATACAGAACACCGATGCCTTTCTGTGTGAAGATATTCGCTACCACGGTCACGGGAGTGCTGAGGTTCATCACCTAAACTAGCGTCTCTTTAAATTCTTCGAGGAAAGCACCCCTCGAAGGCCGGTAACTCCCGGACCTATAACCGCGGCCTCGACCTCCTCTAGCCATTTCACCTGCCAAGGGAACAGATTCAAGATGAGACTCGAACACCTTTGCATACAAACAAATGTTGTGTCATGTAGTGTTTATGAACTTGTGTCTAAAGTGTTCCCTCAACTGACCAAATGAGTGATCTCCCCCGCGGCTAGAGCTAATTCCTCCATACTCGTGGTACTAGGCCAAGGAAACGTAGTAAGCAAGAGCGTGTTAAGTTAATCAAACATCCCCTCCTTTTCAAGTAAGACGGTGGTCTCAGTGGGATTTATCGGAGACTACGACCTAGTCCACACTTCTGTCCCAGCCTCACCTACCCCAGGCAGGGCAGGAGCAGCCGACGGACCCTCTTCCCTAGCAACCGCCTCCTCATTATCGGTATCACCCCCACCGACTTCCTCCTGAATCTTCACAGCCTTGTGCGGCTCAGACCCGATAGGGGATGCTTTCCAATTTCTGCTCGGGGAGCCTGCTTCTTTTCCAGTCTCCATTTTCTTTCTACCCCCGACAAAGGCCGGCCTGATTATTGCACGATCAGCAAGAAGCAGTTTCGCATGACGAAGTCGGTCCTGATTCAAAACAGTCTCGGTAGAAGATCCTTGGCTGGGATAGCCAGCAAAGACTCGAAACATTGCTGTTATACTGTGTCTGTGTGCGCAGCGGGATTCCCCGTCACACAAGAACAAAGTTAGTGCTAAGCTATCGGCTTGACGGTTTTCAAACTCAAAGCAATTGGGAGTACTTACTTCCATCCAACCATCTCCTAGCAAACCCAGGAGGACAGCGCACGAAGAACCAACCATGCTTGGACACGCTTAACTTGCTCGACTTTCCATCAAAGAACTTGGAGCTAGACAGAGCTTTCAGGAAATACTGAGAGGGTGCGGCATTGGCCCTCCTCTTCAACTGAAAAATATACTGGATGTCCTCTCCGGTGTGTTCTCGCTATCAGGTACTCCCTGTAGAAAATGTAGGTACATAAAAGGGAAGCGTACACATACGGATGGAGCTACGACGTAGCAAGGAGAAAGTAGTGCAGTATATCCCGAATGAAGTTGTTAGCCGGGGGCACGCACCCAGAAATGCATGCCTGTTCCAGGCAATGTACCCTTCCGGTGGTGCGTGAGCCCTATCATTCTTTCCGAGTGCGCGAACATCTCTTTAGGGAATACCAAACATCACCATACGCCTCGCCGCTGTCTCAGTCATATGCGATGGCACCGAATCCAGCGGGTTCTCAAGTATAACCACTCCCGCCATCATATCCGGCCCCACCAACGTGCTTCCCTTGATGATATTTACGTGCTCTTTCTCTTCTTGCTCACCCCCAGTCATTCCAAGCCTTCTTGGCTCCGGTAACTCCATCCAATGCTCGGCCGACGGTTGTTGTCCTTCCGGCTGCACCCCACGATCGGGCGCTTTCTGCGAACCTATCGGTTCAGAAGGAGTGGACTCTTCGGAGGTCTAAAGCTCGTTGCCCCCTAAGCTAGCATCGCTATTTGAACTGGATGGGGACGACAAATGATGCGAAGCTTCGGCTTCCAGAATCTGTTGTGATTTAGACCTTGTTTCCATCGCCAGCTATACTTTCAATATACTCGCGTAAGACATTACATTGTATAACCTGTACCCCTCGTGTTGGTGTAAAATAACATGTATATGCAGTGCAGTGCTATGCTAATACAATTACAGCTTAAAAACTTGGGACACGACGAAGATCACAAGCCTCTGAGACTGTAACCATCGTCGTCATCAACCTGTGCCACCAAATTCGCATCGAGTCGCAACTACGTTACTACTAAAGATGAAAAAGCACGTTCAACAATTCGATAGTTCGGTCAGAGTCCAATTATATGCTCTAATCCTATATGTCAGGCTAAGTTGTCAAATAATGGCTAACGTAAGCTTCAGCTCAATCGTATAAACATCACGAAAGCAATGTGAATCCTGGGGTAAGGAGCTGAAGATTCGAAGTCTCAAAAAAGAAGCACCACGCGTCTCAAAAAGCGGGACTCGGAGCCCTTAGGAACTGAGAGCTTTATACCCCAATTTGGGATACGGAATTTCGTGCCCCTCTAGGGATACGAAATTTCGTATCCCTAAGGGGTACGAAATTCGGTGTCCCTAACAAAGGGGTACCAATTTTATCTCTTCAAGTCCCAAAGCTTTGGCCCCCCTCCACCGCTCCATATCTCCTCATCCGATACGAGTTTACTACTCCCCCTGTTCTCTTCTTCTCCAAACTCCTTCTCCCTACACCTCCTCCTTTCCCAATTCTCCCTTCTCACCAATCAACAATCCGAGCACCCGCGCCTTGCCCAGATCAAAACCCCGAAGGACGACCTCAATTTCGAACTAGAAGATCGATCTTAAGCCCCACGAACTCCAATTTGGAGCTCGAAGGCACGATCGGCTTCGAAACCATCTCGAGACCTACCTCGAGATTCGTCCGAGCACCATGGTCGTGCTCAAGCTGAAGTTCAACCCCACATCAATGTCCAAAATCAATGTTGGTTCATTTCAAAGTACTCGAGGTTCTCGATCCAAATTTTTTATGTCACAAAATCAGGCAACGTAAAATAAGAATGGAAGATTGGGATGGTTGCTCAAATTTATAGAGGAAGAAGTGGTTTGGGCTCGGCCAAGTGGCGATTCGTATCCCACGACGGGCTACGAAATCTCGTAATCCCAGTGGGATATGAAATTCCATACCCCACTGGGACATCAGATTTCGTACCCCTACGTAGGGTTACGTGATATCGTGTCCCGTATGTGCGGTACAAAAAAAAAGGTGTGTATAGAAATATATATATATATATATATATATATATGCATACTTATACATCACTCATATATATATGTGTGTGTGTGCACGTTTATACATACATATGCATGTATATACATATGACATATATGTGAGCACGAATGATATATGCATAACGACGTTGTGGACACACACACTTTCCACATGTGAATCCCCTTGTTCCAAACGATCGAACACTTGCCATCATACACTCACATATATACACATTTACATGTGTACATGCATTGCATTTCATTTTCACCTTTCGTCGCATCACGTAAAACCATGTGAAAACATGTGAGCATATGCGCGACGCCAAGTCAATCACCACTTGTTTACTTTGTAATGTAGCGAGAGTCGACAACTAACGTTTGTATTCATGAGTTAACAGGAATTAGAGGATTCAACAAAAATAATTCTTTCAACTCAAAGCACATCATGCCGAGACAAGACGTACTTTGGGAGGGCAAATGTTAATCGGCCTTTTTGTCCGGTCCCCAAAAGTACACCAGACACGTTCGACTCAACACATCATGTGGCGTTAAAGCCCGAACAGTCGCCAAAAAGCCAAGGATACAAGCTTAGAAGAAGTAATGCGAGCAAGAGTCTCACAACTCCTCAAAAACATGCCTGAATTACATTTTTGTACCCCTCACATACTAAAGGTTTCGAAGCCCTGTGGTTCGACTCCCCCTACTTCGAATTTCGGATCCCACGAATCCCTCACCTACCATTAGCCTCGACTCCCTCCTCTCAAATGCTTCGTACCTGAAGTATCGACTCCCTCCTCTCACTAAAAGCTTCGACTCCCTCACCTCCACAACGTTTCGGATCCCTCAAGCAGCAGTACTTTCGTCTCCCTCGGCCCCCCTAACATTTTGACTCCCACGACGCCACCAAACTTCAGAACCCGCACCTAACACAGGCAATGTATCCCTTGGGATACGAGTTCGTATCCCTTTTATAGGGATACGAACGACTCGTATCCCCTGCGGATATGGAAGGGGACTCGTATCCCAAAAGAGGGATACAAATTCTTCTGGACGTGCTAAGGGGGAGTCGAAATTTCTGATGTCGCCTCCCAGGGATACGAAAATCTGCAGCATGGTCCTTTAATCCTACCTACTTCCACCTAACCCTTCAACTATAAATACCCCCTTACTCACACTTCAAAGGGGTGAGATCTTTACTGATTTGACTTCTCTTGAGAGCTCCAAGAACTCATTAATGGTAGCCTAATGCATGAGGAAGAAGAAGCACAAAATTCACTTTTTCCTAAGACGCAAATACGACAACTATGACCCCAAATTACTCGGGAATACTTGTAATTAAATTCCTAGATGATTTTCATAGCTTATAACCCATTATTGTGAATAAAATATCTATAAAATCCTTCAAAGTGGACGTCGCCCCCCCCCCCCCCCCCCACCAGGCCGAACCACTATAAATAACGGAGAACCTTTGGATATTACGTCATTTTTTGTTGTCATCGTGCATGTATATATATATATATATATATATATATATATATATATATATATACACACATACATATACATATATATATATACATTTCATTCATTTAAAAACGTATTTATTTAATTTAGAAAAGAACCCATTTAGAAAAAGTTTTATAAATATGTATTGGAAGATCTTGTTATAACAAAACTTGTTAAATCCTTGCTAAAAATTATACCAACATATTTTGACAAAAATCATTATTTAAAATATCATTTAAACACATTTATATTTATATAATTATTTCAAATCCATATTTAAATTATATTAAATCCATTTTATATCCAGAAAATTCAAATTATATCCCAAAAATTTAAGTTTTAAATTAATTAAAAAAATTGGATCGTCGTAACTACATCCGCAATGGACCACTCCAATGCCTACATTATAGATATCCAAAATGGACTTCCCCGCCATGCCTACGTTATGGACATGCACATAATCATTCCATTTACATTCCTGAGGCCATGGGTGTCACTAATGCACTCTTTGTATGAAACTCAATCGGGGATTTACAGTGATTATGGTATGTCCCTTTATTAACGCAGCTATGGCGTCACGGGTTAATGGTCTTGCCCTAAAGAAACTAAAGCAAGCATGTGGTTTTGCCACCTCAATCCAGCGTTCCGGTAGGGGAAGATCACCGTCCTATAAAAGTTTAACCCAAGCTCTTCCCCGTGCTCGCTACTGACTGATAATGACCGATACTCGGGCGGCTAATATCCTTCAAATAGGCACCAAACCTGGAGTCGCACGAATATGCAAATCACTTGTCAGCCTTTAGACTCCCCTGAAGTAGTTAAGGCATTCCCTCTTGATGAGCCCTACCCGCCTTCAATGGACTGCCCATATGCCTACATCGGAAGGTCATCCTATGGTATCCCCCACATCTCGTTGAAGCCACTTATTTACCCAAGCCAAGAAATTCTGGTAAGACCTCCTCTACTCTAAAGATCTATGATGGGCCGTCCATGATTTTCTACATCAAGATTTCCATCAAGCAGCTCTAAACGTGACTTATGAAGTTGTCGATGTAACCTCACCCTTTATTAGACCCTATGTCTAATCCTTTTCTTATGCGTTTAGCTTATCTTTTACTTCCTTTGCTGACTTTATTCTTTTATTATGATATTTAATTCTCTTTTAGGTTCTTCATTGTTACATGATAGTCTTAGTCCGAAAACTGTACCTATCTATCATAAACTCTTATCATATTATTTTCTTTTCCTTTTTTATCTAGTGAAAAATAGTGTGAAGAACAAAATTAGAGAAAAATTTAGGCATAAGGATAAGAGTTCAATAATTTAGGCTGAAGGACACTTTGTAGCGTAAAATAGAAAATGATGGTGGTCCCCTGAATTCCTTGATTTACACTAAAAAATGTCCTTGTGACTAAATTTCTAGCCTCTTGTCCTTATACCTAAATTTTTCTCTAATTTTGTTCTTGTGCCCAAAAACCCCTTTTACCTACATGTTTTAAAGAAAGATATTCATTCATTTCTTTATTTTCCTTTACATTTTTACCGCTCGGTCTTTTCTTTTTCTTCGGCTTATCAAGTATTCAAAATGATTGTTGCCCTTCTCTTTTTACATTCATATTGATTGTTATACTTTTACTTTTCTTACTACTATTGTAAGTCTTATTCTTATGGGGCTAGTCATGTTCTAGTGGGTTGGTTGTTGATCATGCTTATTAGAAATTTATTTTCATATTTACTACAAAATAATTTGTTATGCAGTAATTCGTAATTACAAGACATCTTTCTTTTCTTTTCTTTTTTGTTAGGTAGTGCAAAATAGAGTAACACCTCTAGTTTGTACCAATCCTTCTTCTATCAGCTTTATCCTTGTAATTGTGTTCATTGCTTCTTTCTAAAACTTGTAGTATGGAAATCTATTTTTTCTCACCAACCAAAATATAACTAACTTTCCAAATCAGATTATATTAAATTCCCTTTTTATTTCATTTTACGTATCTGACACTAATATTATATATTTTCTCATCTTTAGGCTTATGCCCCTTTTTCCTTCATTTTAAGCCCAAACTTACCAACGTGTTTAGATTTATTATCCTTACATAACTTTTACATCTAAATCTAACGCCTTTAAGATATATAATTTAACGTGTATAACTTAAATAAACTAATTTTTGTAATTAGCTTAAACATGACAGCGTCCATTTTAGTGATCAATACGAGAATCCAAAGATGTCATATATCATCATCATAAAAATATATAATTTAATCCACTCACTTGTAAAAGCACTCCACATCTCAAATTTGATCCATTTTCAATCCTATTATCCATAATCTTTCTTTTTGTAATTCTTTTATGGAACCATAAACAGGAATATATATGGATCTATAAATCTTGATCTAAATAATATAATTTAACTAAACATGAAAATCAAGTCTAAAATCTTACCGCATACGAGCAATCCATTTTGAAAGGCCTTTATCCTAAATCTATAATCTCTTCCTCCAATTTGTGAATCAAAAGGCCTAATTTAGATTATATATTTTCTAAAGAATTAGAGGGAAAAAAAAGTGACAACGCTTCGGCATCCATTCAGAATAAAATGAGTTTAGAGGCTAGTCTTGCACATTTATTTATAGTAGTTCAAAAAACTGCAGCTTTCGTCTGATTAAAAACGGATTAAATATGTTTGAACGTACGTTGGCCACACTAACGCGTCTTTGACCCACGTTCTGGTTGACCTAACCCATTGGACGGTCGATCGCCAAGTCGACTTGACCCCACTGAAGGTCGAATCGAGTGGGTCAAGATGTGTTTATAAAAATGTTTGGCCTCGTTTTAAATTATAATGTTAAGTATGTAACTTAATCCATCTTTAATTTCCATTTATTCATTGATTTGTTTCCATTTTTGACATGCGTTAGATTTCTGAATTCAAACGTATGCTTGTTTTTGGAATTCCCACTTATGTATATTTGTAAAATAAATATATATATGCACGCGTTTATACACATGATTATTCTTCGATACTGAACTTGAATTTCAATAACTTAAACTCCGTTCAAAATGTATTATATATGTAAATTGATTAGAAAATCGTTGCAAACGCAATGGTAATCCTCGATTGTAAATTTCAACAATTCAAGAAACGTTTGTTTTATTTGTTTAATAATTAAATCATATTAATTATTTATTCTGAAAAGTTGTGAAGTGTTGTTGTTGCACCATTTTTAATGGTAACCCGAAACTACTTACCGTTAGTGTTACTAATCGACTGTTATACTGATAACTTATAGTTATAACACTGGTAATGATAAATTACTGTTTATCCATCAAAGCTTTTACTTTGACATGTTTTTTTTACACTGTAATGCATTTTCATCATACTAGGGGTGTAAATCGGTCGTATTGGAATGGGTGGAGGTATGTTCAGTTTTCGTCCTGAAGAAAATCGAACCAAACACGAACCAGACAAAAAATTTCTTTGGACAAATTTTGTTGCCATAATTCTTGTTTTAAATAAAACCGGGTGGACACGGACACGAACGGACCCAGTCGGACAAGTCTATTTATGTCACATTTTATACTTTTTATGCATTTTGTCTCAACTATACAGCGAATTATATGGAATTCAGACGAACTCGAATGAACACGGACTGAATGTGATTTTTTTCTCGTACAAATTTTATTGTCCTAACTCGTGTTCTAAATGAGAATCGGACGGATTCGGACGGACGTATTTCGGTCACGGACACGAATGAACGTCGGACATTCGTATAAAATTTACAGCCCTACATCATACTACACGTGCAGTGTAGTTAATAAAAGACCTAACTGAGAAAGAAAAGAAGTGTATTTGAAATTATTTCATCTATTATTGAACTAAATTTGATTATTTAATTGATTCTAAATGAATATAATAAACTATATCAAATGAACATACATGTATTTTAAATTAACAAGTAAAACTGCCGCTACATTGCAGTTACATTGACGAAATGATAATGGTATACTAATGGTAAATTTTCCGTTATTATAATAATCTTAATTTAGAGTTGTTAAGGAAATGGAAAACCACGCATTTTGCGACGATCTTATTTACCATGAGCCACACCATGTTACCTCAGTAAATTTTGTAACTGCTTACATCAAGAGGAGCCACACGATCATGCCTGCCAAACTAAAAGGTACGAAATCGATTGGTAAACGGTTTGTTGTAGCTTATCTTAGTTCTACTATTTTATGTTATTCCAAAGAACAACCCTTTTTGTTTTGTTTTTGTGGTTGCAAAAATTTATGTTCTATCAATGTAACATCCCTGTATTTTGAAATTGTGACGTTGGCGTCTTACATTTAGCACCTTGCTTTGTTTCTCATGAAAGAAACTGAATAAAACAATAACATCACGCCACCATTAAGAAAACGAACAAATAAAATTGGAAAAAAAAAAAAAAAAAAAAAAAAAAGGAACAGTAAAACAGCATGTTGTTACACTCCTTCCATTTGCTTGCCATAAACCTCCTTTCATTCACGAATTGACAAAAAATCAGTCAAATAAAAGTCCCCAACTACTGCTATCTCACAAATAAAAGCACAGCTTTCATCAGTCTCATAATTATGGTATATACATTTTAACTAATATACAGCCAAAACGAAACAAAGTCTAAAAAGAGCAAGGTAAGGTATCCAACTGACATATGTTACATGCAATAAAATAAATCAAACCGAAGTTCCATCATATCAATTAGCAACAAAATGGTACCTGGAATCAACATAGCTCTCAACGTCCCACAAGAAAGAACCAAAGGTAGCAGCCTCCAAAATCAGCCTTTTAAGCCCACCAAAACTGATCTTTACCACCTCATCCTTCGAGGTGTCGATACTGCCTTCAGGAGTAATAACAATCTCAGGCCTTCCAAACAAGGCTTCCGTATGCTTCTCGATGATACTAAAAGCCTCTCTCGACCTTATAGTTGCGTAGCTCTGAAGCGTTTCGGTGTCAAACGACATCACATAGGTACGCAGCTTACACGGCTTGATCTTATCGGCAAAGCCATCGGCACCAAAGGAGGAGGAAGCTTCAGCTTCGGAAGCTTCCGGATGCATCGTTCCGACAAAAGGACGAGATTCGTCCGGCATGGACGGTTTAACAGCGGTGGTGGTGGTGGTGTCTTCCTGACCTTGGCTTCCTCCCCATGGAAGGGTCTTCATTGACTTTTCGAGCTGGAACCTTTGGTCTACTCGTTTGAGAAAGTAACCGTACATTATGGAGGCCGCGTACACTTGCCCGACTCTGAGCTTGCTTATTGGAGCGATGACGGTTTTGTTATCGTCCAAGTGCTTCCCTAAAATGAGGGAAAGGTGGTTTTTTATCATTTCGTATGCTTCGGATGAGTGGAGGCTGGCAAGCTTTTCTTCATTGGATTCGAAGTGGGTAAGTGGTGCGTTTGATGATGTGGATAGAGATGGCACTAATGAGACGTCCGCTTCTACAAACTTTTGGACTACTAAGGTGTATAGTATCTCTTCTAGAGCTCTTTTCCTATCGTTTGCTTTCACCTCAGCAATCCTCCTAAAAATGTATATGTTCAATGGTGTAAATTACATATACTCCAACATTTTAATGCAATTTATGATACATTCATTCAAAGCATTTCGAAGTATAATGAAATGTACATGTTCAATGGTGCATTTTGAAGTATGTCCACATATATATTTAAAATTAAGGATTTCTTTGGAAGAATGCTAATGAGCAACTCTGTGAGCTTGAAAAAGCCATTTAACATAATACACGAAAAGAAAGTGAATAAACAAAACATAATTATTGAAGTTAAATAATAACAAATGAATTGCAAAATGTTTGTGGGAATCTTGAAACTTAGGGTATCAGGTATAATTAACATAGAAATAGATGTAGTGGTAGCTTGAGAATAATGTTGTATGCGAAAGATATCATTGAATTGAATAAAATTAGTTCAAACAAAAATAGATATGCCATACTGATATTCAAATCTAAAAGGCCAATGGTTACAAGTTGCAGCTGATGCGCAATGCCGAAAACCACTTTGCTGTTTTACTTATTTTCTGGTTCATCATATATGGCAACACATCATGACCACAGTAAAAAAAAAAAAAAAAAAAAAAAAAAAAAAAAAAAAAAAAACCCTCTTTTTGATAAAATGATTTTATACATCAAATTATCAACTTCCCTAAACATCCAAAATACCAAAGAATGGTTTAAAAAATATATTATAAGAATGTATTACAAAAGCGCAATCAAACTTTTTCTAAATGATCATTCAATTCTACGGAGGGTGATTGTCACTATTTGACAGAAAACTTCACTTGGTAATTAACATCACATTCAAACAAATCTAAAACATTTTGATTAATCCATCTTGAGCAGAATGAACTGCGATTTAGTTATTAGAATAGAACCAAATATGTTTTTATCAGTATTTGATATACATGATATGAAAGTGGTTATCAAAGATTTTTTTCCCATGCCACAAAGTGTAATAACGATGTAAAAATAGAGCATCTTACCTGTATAAGACAAGATCAGTGCCAGCAGCAGCAGGGTCTTCTTTTGATTTTTCTGTTTCACGGTCAATTTGAAGCTGTTCTAGTTGTTGATCAACAGCAGCAGGAATGAGATGAGGATGACTGTAGAGTATCTGAGACAAAAATTGACCAACTGGTGATTCCAGTTGAAGTGGAGCAATAGGAGATGAAGGATTTGAAGCATCGGAAGAATCCGAAGATGAAGTTGATTCTCCTCTGACTGAGAAAATTCTTCTTGATGTTGAGAGAGATAAGCTTCTCTGTCTACGATTGGATAGTGAAAACGCACATCGGCCCTGGTTGCAAACAAAATATAGTGCACGTTAAAAAGGAAAATGTCAAGAGGGAAAGCATTGCAAAATACACAATTTATTAGTTCCCGGCTTATTTGGGAATGAACTAAAGTAGGACAAAAATAACTGTTTAAATTTGTGACACTAACATCACAACTTAAGAGGAAAAAGTTGCAATGCAGGGAAGAGAATTTGACTAATGAAAATTCCAAACCTCGCTTAACTGGAAAATCAGATCTGTTTTGCTGTGTAAATATATGAAGTGGGTTACTGGGGATGTCTGGGATTGTATATGTAAACTAAGACCTAGGCTCTGTTAGAAAAAAAAGTGAAGGATATTGCAGAGAAAAATTATATCACCTTTTGAAAACATGTTTTCTCCAAACACAATACAAACGATTGTAATAAAACATCAACGTTATTTGAGTTCAATTAACTGTCTGGTGATCGAATGAAAATCTTGTTTATACTGGTATTTACCAATTACCAGTAAGAGTCATATCTGCATTATTTTGTGTACCAACATTACTAGTTATTTTTAGAAATAATTATCCAAGTAAACAAATAATGTACTGAAGTGGTAATTCTTAGAAAGGACTCCACCATCTTAGTAAAAAGAACTTTTTTTTTTTTTTTTTTTAGTTCTTACTGTTTCAAATCTCAATTCAGATCGGGACTCAACCTTTACAATTAATTTTACATTCTGATCAAATTTTAATTAAAATAGCAACATAGAAAAGCATTAAACTTACATTAACATATTTAATATATGTATTCAATGGATCTCCACAGACAACAAAGATGAACATGAATCATACTACAGACTTTTGGATAGTGAACTGGCTTAAGCATTGACTGAGTATAGTTATGGTGCCGACAATGAGGAAGTCTTGTCCGCTCCTGATTAGGACAGATCCTTCATTTTCTCACTTCGATGTCCTGGCTATTTCCCTGAGATTATTGGTTGGTTCAGCCATTGAGCTGGGGTTCAGGTCGCCTTACCCTTTTGAGCTTCAGCATTGGATTTCTTTATATTTTGTTTTGATGTTATATCTTGTTGGTGTCATCTGATTTAATTAGTTATACTATGTTTTAGTTTACTATATTGTCAGGCCTGTTGGCAGTTATTTTGCGATGCAGGCCTCATGGCCTAGATCACCATACACACGCACGCGCGCGCGCACACACACATATGTGTGTGTGTGGGAAAATCTACTTAAACACAAAATTTTGACACAAATTGAGAAACACAAATTCTCAATTAGATCCAACATGAAGACAAATTGATCCAACAGTCGAGATTTTGTATCCCCTGATTTGTGTCAAATATTTGTGTTCAAATAGTCGCCCCCTAGACACACACATACAACGACGAAACCAGGATTTTTGTTTGCGTTGGGCAGAGTAGTACACAGAGAGTTCTTGATGGAAATCAAAACGAAAAAGAAGTGTTTTCATTGTGGCATGTCAGATCATTGGGTAAGAGATTGCAGAGATCCGATTGTCTGCCTTAAATGTAGAAATGTGTTACTAGTACATCAAAACAGAAATCAAACACTTATAAACTCGTCTCACAAGTTTATAAATCAAATTTCCACTATTTTGAAATCAGTATTAGCTAATTTTAGCAATAAGTATGTAGTAATCAATTTACAACAACAACATTATACTATCTGAAGAAAATGACATAACGTTGAAACACGGAAAGATAATAGAATGTTGTATATAAATATACAAATAAACCCAAAAAAAAAAAAAAAAAAAAAAAAAAAAAAAAAAAAAGAAATCTACTATGAAAGAAATTTCGTCTGAGCTGTGAATTCCTTTTTAGGTGTTCACTGCCATTTATTTCAAAAAAATATTCAAATATATACCAAAAGTTTGAAACCCATCAAAGTGCTTTAGTACATGTCAAATAGTTGCATGATACTGATAATTGTATAAACTTACACACAAAATAAATAGCTCAAAATTACACCGGGTACTAAACAATCTATTCAAGTGGTGATTTATGGACTTCGCGAAAATCAAATTCATCTAAAATCACTATGCCATAAAGACTTTTAGCAATCTCTCTTTCATAATATATTATCATGTGATTTCCCAGTAAATCATCCTCGGTCTTATTATGAAGTGGTGTCTTAATCAACATCAGTGCTGAAAAAATTCGTTTTATTTGTAACAGTATTACAAGAGTAAACATAACACAAATCGGTCTCTGAACCAAAAAAGAAAAAAAAAAAAAAAAAAAAAAAAAACTTTCGCCTTTTTCTAATATAACCAACAAAACGATTTCATATTATTCAAAAATTTCTCACAGATCATCAATTTTCAAACTGCAAAGAAGAGTTTTCATAATCTACTGAGTTTTTCGAACAGGAATTTCAGGATGGTGCTTGCGTTTTCCATTTCCAACTTAGTTCTTCTTTCTGTGTACGCATTTTTTCTAGGCTGCTGCTGAGAGTTTTCGTTTTGCTTTTTTTTTTTTTTTTCTTTTGGTTTCTACTAAAATCTTGGGTAGGGCAACTGCCCACCCCACCCTACCTATTGACTCGTCACTGCGCACATGCACGCGCGCACGCACGCACACACACACACACACACACACACACACACACACACACACACACACACATATATATATATATATATATATATATATGATCCTTGGATCGTACATCCTATGTCCAAAAAAAAGATCGTGCATCCTATGTCATTTTTTTTTACTTATTCACAGTTTTAATTATAATGTTTTCAAAAACAAAATAGAAATGTAATATGAGAGAAAATTGATAATATCTAGAATCATGTAAAATCATTTTCCTATATATGGCTCCGCTTTGCCAACATTAAGTTAGTCGTAATATACTGATTTCTTAACCATTGTTCAGTTTTGCAAAATAATACGTTTAATCTGTATATGGAAAACTGGAAAAATACAAATGTTTGCAGAAATAGGCAACAACTATAAAATTTGTTTTTCCAGTTACACTTGACAGAACGAAGAATAGTGGACAAGTCAATTTTTCAGGGAGAATGACTGGATATGCTCCCGAGAATATGATTGCTGTATTCATGCAGGTGAACACATGCGAACGCACAAAGTCGTTCAATTACGGATAAGCGTTTGGTTGGTTTGGTTTATCCGATGATGAAAATTGTTAAACCAAATAAAAATCAATAAAAATGAAAGCCAAACCAAAAGCAACCATGTTAAGTTTGGTTGGTTATCCAATTTAATCGGAGTAAAAATGTTACACTTTATGTTTGGAATATTCACAGTAATTTGAAATAAATTAAAAATATATGATTAATGTATTCTTATTTATGATTCTTAACCATTTTAAAAGTAATTTTGTCGTATATATGATGATTAAAATTTGCTTGAATAACTAAACTAACCTAAAATAATTAATATAACATCGACAATTTTGAAAATATATAAACGAATGGTTAATTTGGTTAAACCAATAACCAAACTAAACATATTTTCGAGCCGATTATAAACCGATCTAATTTCAAAACCAAACAAAAACGACCAAAATAATTTATTTTGGTTGGTTTATTTGGTTTAACCAAATAATGTTCACCCCTAGTGCAATATGATTTAAATATCGTTTAATATAAACAAAACCTGCAAAGTTACATTGGACTTGCAAATCCTAACATAAACCCTAATTATTAATTTTATTAAAGAAGATGATGAAACAGCTGGTTGAACAAAGACTCCTGACCAGAAAATATCCTTCTCCAGATCAGAATATTTAAACAATACCTTTCTCAAGTTATATTATGGTTATAATCATAGGTTCCAATTCTATATTATTTGTTTATAGTTAAATAAGCTAGCTGTATGAACTCAACTCATAAGTATAAGCGCTGAAACCATAATAAAACAGCTTATTATCGTACCATTTTGCAATTCAACACGTTTTCGTCATGGCCTATGAATTAATAAAGCAATATCGAAGTCTAGTTTGCTCTCTAATTATAAGTTGACCTTCCATACGGATAAACTGATAGTCTTAATTCCGAGATTTTACAAAATAAAATAAAAATATACCTTCAAAAAGCTGCTGACAGGAATCGATACCGGAGATCCAGATCTAAAATCTGAAAATTTGAGAGAAACTGAGGCAGACTGAAACATTGTTGCAGCATCCATTATTGAAATTAAGAATTGGACAAAAAAAAAAATAGAGAATAGAAGAGCTTCGACAAAAATTGGGATTGGATTCGGGAGAGTGGTTATAAAATGAAGATAAAATAAATGCAATGTAATTTTTTAGTTATAAACCGGAAAATATCTAATTTAGGAACGAAGAGAGCCGGGGTACGGTTTTTATAAGAAAGCCGCAGAGACATGTATGTAGGTTATGCGTTATTGACCCTGAGAGTGCTATAAAATTACAACATGTGCCATTTTATATGTCAAACCTCTGCGTCCTGCAAATTCAGCATTCTAGAAATTTCTGAAGTTCAGTTGTAGGATCATTCCAACCGAGGTTGGTTTGAGATGCAACCAACTAAAACTGTTATGAAAACGGTAAATTTAACATTATCATATGTCATTACCATTCGATCGATAGCCATTTTTGATTGAAATCGGTATATCAGTTAAAATGGTATGCTAAAGGTAAATTTATCATTTTTAATAGTAAATTATCGGTAACGTTTCTTCAATACCAACGGTAACGGTAATTTTACCAATCAATTTAAAACATATGTAAATTAATCTAATATGTTATATTACATGCATTTAAAACTAAATAAATTATTAAATTTAGTTCAATACTAAGGTGAAATAATTCAAAGTATACTTATTTTCTTTTTCATTTATGTTTTTTTATTAACCAACACTATATATAGTATAATAAAGATGCACTATGTAAAAGAAAAAAGAAAAAAAAATGTCAATATATAAACTTTGATGGGTAAACCTATGCAGTTAAAGCCCCGATAAATCCTTGCAAAATCCCCGCTGTAGCCCGTAGCTGTTAGAATTTGTGATACAATATTTACATTTGTAGAAGATTAGAAATGTATTATTGATTATGGTGATAGAATATTTCCAATAAGAGAAGATTTGTGAAATATTGTTAATTTGAGTAATGTAATATTTCCAACTGCAGAAGATTTGGAAGAAATCAGAAATTTATTGCATTTTTTGCAAAATTAGGTAAAGCAATAAATTACCTACATAAGTGGAAGGATTTGAAGAAGGATTCTTTTTGGGATAGTGAAGTAAGGAATTAATTCCCTAATTGGTTGGTTAAACAAAGAAGTCTATCAGGAGAATTGGAGAATTAATTGGGCATAAATCAATTACTTCAACTCCAAACATTAATCCTTATATAAGGATAGAGATTAGGTGAATGTATTATCATCTCTAAAAGTTCTTCCTCCCTACTATCAGTCATGCAATTTTTTCTTATTGAGAAAAAGTAATAAAATCTCCTCTCACCAAGTGGACATACACTAACAAGACGTTAGTGGAACCACTATAAACCTCTTGTGTTATTACTTTTATTGCTTGATCAGTGATTGCTTTACTGGTGACTATCTGTTGTTTGTTTTGCCTCACCATCAATCCGTTCCTATTCTCTTTTTTTTTTTTTTTTTTTTTGCAACAATTGGTATCAGGGCAACTAGGTTGATTGAGAAAGAGTGTTAGGCATTATGGCAGGAGATAACGAGAATTCATCAATTGTATCAAGGTCATATGTCAAAGGTGTTGTATATAACGGTGTTGTATACACAATTATATGATTTTTTGTTTGATGATAACAACCAAATATTTATTATTTGAAATGTGTTTGTTACTGTACTGTTCTATATATACATCAAAGACAGGAATATAATATTTATATTTAAATAGAATACGACTGTACAGACATTCATATATTCATATAGTTATTTATTTAAATATAATATTTTATTTCAATATCAAACAGTACAAATTTTATACTCCACTATTTGTACATCTCTATATTACATTTCATGTCATATCAGATTTCATACACAAAACTCCTCGCTATATCACTCATCACTCAGATATATATATATATATATATATATATATATATATATATATATACAGACTCATATTCACACTCATATACATTTTCGTATATTCTTATACAGACACTTTCACTGTTATACACATTGACACTGCTTAAATCTTCTGTCTTCTGTCTTCATAGCATTCTTCAGTCGGTCCAGTCTTCATACCTGTCATATGCAGAAACACACACACAGTATATGGAACATAAATAATATTCAAAATTCATGCAAATATAAATTTTATTTTTTAAATTTTATTTGCCTCAGTTTTCTGGTGTGTTTCTCATCATTTTTCACGACTTTATCTGATTCATCTGTGTCTAGGCAGCTAGTTTATATATGAACAGAGATAGAAAAAATCTTTCTGATGGCTGCATATACACACGTGTATAGATATACACGTGTGCACTGCTACGCTAATTAGTATGCATCTGAGGAGTAGCCACAAGGACCATCTCAACTCAGTGCATATGAATATAGTCGAGAGTGTGCTCAGTCAACGACAAAATTCAAAATGGTCGAGCACAAGAGAATACAAGTACAAAGCATGCCATGGTTTCAGCATGATCACAACATATGGCAGTAGGTGAGCAATATCAAGACAAACAAACACAAATGTACAAAATCTACATGAGTGTCACAATGATACATGGCCAGAATATACATAGGTCTGCATGAACATTGGTGTAGCACTCAGAGAATGGGATTAGTGATAACAACAAAGTGCAATAAGTCAGAATAGCAGTCAGCACGAATAATATACATGATTGTATATAAGCTTGCATGGTACAACATAGTGGAAAGCATCAACAATGAAATAATGCAGCAATACATAACTGTATTGATCAAACACAGCTCAAGACAGTGTGACAAAGCAACCCAGATCAGCACAAAATCAAGTTTTTTTTTTTTTGGCATGAACAACATGAGGTAATCAAGTGGTACAAATGCATGGGGAAGCTATAGCTTGTACATGGCAGTTACAAAGGGACAACCCATGCAAAAGACAAGTACCATATATATATATATATATATATATATATATATATGACAGTATGGCAGTTTCATATGTGCATAGTGGAACACAAGACAACAACATCAAAGTGAATGGCACAAACAGTTCAGTGCAACAGTATATGGCAGCCTCACAAATGAAGCTACAACATACACATGTGCATCAGCAAGAAACATGTCTCAGTACACAAGCATATGGAAGCTACAATGGTCAAGCACGATGGTGAGACAAGGGTGGTTCATGGCAGTCCAAATACAAGTGTTCATTCAGCAATACATGGAAGGTACACAGCATGTTTCAAGCAAGAGTTCAGTTCATGTTTACAAATGGAATGCAATGATAGCATGATGAAATGGCAAACAATCATATACACACATGGTGCACAAAATTATGCAGTGTGCATGCATACAAGTGACATGTTCATGACAGGATCATCATGTGTTGACAGTTATGATGAAACAAGTTCAAAATGTGCACAATTTCAAATATGTGTACAAGCATGCTTATTAGGTTTACAATCAGATGTTAATCAGCTTTTTGTTTTTAAAAACTATTTCCAATTTTACAGCAATCAATTTTGACAATGGCTAAAAGAAGCAGGTGATAATCCTTCATCATTTTTGGCACAAAATAATCCGATTTCTTTCCAGAATTGCATAAGTCAGTGTAAGGAAATTTACTTTATGTAAATCAAGCATCATGTTTCAAGAAGGGCCAAAATTTAATATGTTTCCAGATTTATAAATAAACATACATGTTGTATGCTCAGAAAATCACAAAGAGAAAATCAAGGAAACAGTTTAAATGAAAACAATTTCGGCATCTCATATATGGCAAGGTGTTTCATTTCATTCAAACCGCAAATCAAAAAGAGGAAACTCGCAAATCAGGGACAAATCATTCAACAAAATCGGGCTAAGTCATTTATCAAGAAATCAGAGATTAGGGTTTCTAAATTAGCCTATAAGTTTCACACCAATTCATCATCGGCAAGGAGATCGAAAACACATAAAATAAATTCAAGGAAATCAAAGAAAAATCCAGAAAACTCACATCGGTTTTCGATCACAGAACCAAAACCTCAAATCAGTGACAAGAGAGAGCCAAGCATCATTCGTTCGAACTTCAGAGATCAATTCCAGAGACAACTGATTGAATTTGGGGATAAAGGAAACCCTAGCATTTTTCACAGCCGCCATTTCTAATTTCCAAGGAGGAAAGTGATCGGGTCAAAAGGGTGCAACGCATATCAACAATAGGCCGACCAATTCCTTAAGGGCTTAATTTTCAAAAAGGACTTAGTTTTCTTCTTTAAAGCCTAGGGTTTTATTTTTAGATTTAAATTTGTATTTGTTTTTTAATTTCATTGTAAACCATTCTGAATCAGTAGAGTCTATAAAATCTAGGAGGTTTCAGTCAGGGTGTTGACTGACAGTTGACAGAGTCTGTAAAATCTGGGTTACTAGTTACGGGGTTGTAATCAGGGGAAATCTGATCAAGAGGATATCGGTTAGTCTAGGGTTTTGAGCGTAGGGTTAGAATAGGAGCAGGGTTTGCAAGTGTACATGGTCTTGTATGCGGGATCTGTTCTGTCACCTAGTAGAAACCTTAGGAATGCAGCAGTAGGCAGGATTTTGCTGAAGCTGGGTATCTCTGTGTGTTATTTCCTTTTTGCTTTTATTTCTACTGTATTCTATGATCTGTTTTTTATTTAATATCTTGTGAGATTTTTTAACTCAGCGAAAAACTGTGATAAACCGTATTCACCCCCCCTCTAGGGTTAATCTAGATCCAACAAAAGGGACATATATGGAAGCAGGATCTCAGTTAGCAACAGAAAGATGGAATAGGGATAAAGACTTCGAGAAGTGGCAATGGAGGATGAAAGCTGTTCTGGTGAGAAACAATGTTCATCATGTGGTGTTTGCTCCTGAGGAGTTGACGGATGATATTTCAGCCATGGAAAGGAAGGAGATGGAACGATGGGCGTTTACTACTTTACAATTGCCAATGGAAGAAAATGTCATTTTAGAGATTAGCGGTGAGACCATTGCTAAGGACAATTGGACCAAGCTGGAAAAAATCTATTTAACAACCGTCTGATTTTGCTGAAGACGTTTTTCACCATGCGGATGGGAGATGGTACTTCAGTGAAGGCACATCTAAGCTTCTTTGATGATCTCGTGATGAAGATGAAGACTGTTGACTTGAAAGTGGATGAGGAGCAAATAGCAATGATTCTTTTGTGTTCTCTTCTGGAGCGATACACATGTTTCACTAATAGTCTTATCTATGACAGAGATACATTAACAGTAGATGATGTGAAGGCAGGTCTTCTATCTGAGGATTTGAGGGATCAGATGAAGGGGTTGAGTGAAGGTAGAGGAGGAAGTAGTACGGAAGCCTTATTAGCTGGTATGGAGAGAGGGGAGAAGAAGAAAAAAATAAAGTCAAGAGATGGGAAGCACTGTACTTGGAGAGTCAAGGGTTGGAGCCTACAGTTCTCGTGGGAAAATGTCAAAGCTCGGCATACGAGAAGGGACTTTGAGTTTCTGCATAGGCAGAATATGATCAAAGGGGAAAGCTTCAACAAGGTGGGATTTTGCCAAGAGGATGTGCTAGATAAGTGGAAGAAGGGATCGTATGAAGTTGGTCAGAGATCAAAGAAGAAAACAGTGGATATGCATAAGTCTTTGAAGACTGCTAAGTTCGGGCGTTGCTCGAACTGGAATCACTTATCGAAATGCTAGGTGCCACATGGTCGCACGATGTGGGGAGAGGGTTGAGATGGTTCATGAGACATTTTTTTTCATGGTGAAGATTGATAGGTCTTACTTGAAGGGGTTACTTTGTTGGCAAGCGGCGGCGCTGACGGAGTTTGTTAACAAAGTGCAATGGGTGATGGCCATGCCGAAGCTCGCTGGGGGAAGTAACCATGGTGTATTATCCGAGAAGATGCTTAGAGTAAGAGGATGTAGGCGGAGTTGGTACACTTTCAAGGAAATATAGTATCAAGGTGGACATTGTTAGAATTTGTGATACAATATTTCCATTTGCAGAAGATTAGGAAGATATTATTGATTATGGTGATAGAATATTTCCAATTAGAGAAGATTTGGGAAATATTTTTAATTTGAGTAATATAATATTTCCAACTATAGAAGATTTGGAAGATATTAGAAATTTATTGCATCTTTGGCAAAATTAGGCGGGGCAATAAATTACCTACATAAGTGGAAGGATTTGAAGAAGGTTTCTTTTTGGGATAGTGAAGTAAGGAATTAATTCCCTAATTGGTTGGTTAAACAAGGAAGCCTATCAGGAGAATTGGAGAATTAATTAGGCATTGATTTATATCATAAATCAATTACTTCAACCCCAAGCATTAATCCTTATATAAGGATAGGGATTAGGTGAATGTATTATCATCTCAAATAATATGAGGTGTATCATCACTAAAAGTTCTTCTTCTTCCCTACTATCGGTCTTGTAATTTTTCTTATTGAGAAAAGTAATAAAATCTCCTCTCCCCAACTGGACGTACACCAATAAGCCGTTAGTGAGACCACTATAAACCTCTTGTGTTATTTCTTTCATTGCTAGATCTGTGATTGTTTTGCTGGTGACTATCTATTGTTTGTTTTGCCTCACCATCAATCCATTTCTATTCGTTTTTTTCCACAACAGTAACGCTCTCCGGCCGCTACGCTATTTCAATTTAGCGCCGATGAATAGTAGCTTCACTTAAAGCCCTGCTATTTTCCGCTTCATCTGCTAAGTCAACGCTATTTAGAACTCACATTAACAATATTAATATGCAAAGGATGATTTGACTAATTATCTTTTAAAATAGATCAAAAAAGTTAATGTAAAGAACTAATTTTAAGTCATAAGTACCTTATATAAGATAGAAATCTGCAGTATTCCTCGAATCTAGTGTGCATAACCTTGATATTTTTTGATTTTTTATATAATATTAATTAATATTCATTTTTTCTACACAAATGATGTTAGCATGATAATTAATTAATTTTAGTTATATAGTTTTACATCTTATTAACATTTTTGCACCTCCACTATATCCCCGCCATTTCCTCGCTTTATTCCCGCCACAGCTTTTTTACACCTCTACCGCTGTAGAACCTCTGAGCGTTTTAATTGCATATGGGTAAACGGTAGTTTACCATTACCGGTCTAACGGTTACCAGATTATCGGTATACCAGTTGATTGGTAACGGTAATGGTAAGCAATTTTGATTTACCAGTAAAAATGGTACGGTAACCGTTAGGTGTGGCTCGCATTAGAATGGAGTGGGTGCGTGGATTGGACAAGACAATTGTCCTACATCGCGGAATATTAAGGAAGATCGTGGTATATATATGGCGTTGGTGGCATGTAACATTGGGGTTCCTTTTGTTACAATAAGTGCTTACCAATACTAGATTATATGCTCGATGGGTGGCGATGGGGGACGTTCAATCGGGACGCCGGCATAGGAGTCTTCGACCATTGACGCCAATTAGACACGTTGAAGCGCGTACGAGCGGAAGGTACGCAGGGAATGCCGAAACTCAATATGGTATCACAGCTCCATAGTTCGAGGGGGGCGGTATGTGTAGCATGACCGAAGCATGGCTCCAAAGGGGATTGAGCATGGGATGCTCATCAAGGTGGAGATACAATGGTACAAGCAGCCTGACACCACTGCTTATGAGAACTCGGGGTATCAGCCTGACCAACTGTGAAGAGGACTCAAGGTGTAACTCCAAAGATGACTCGAGCAATGCTCGCCAAGGTGGAGATTGTTGGGTGTGGCTCGCATTGGAATGGAGTGGGTGCGTGGATTGGACAGGCCAATTGTCCCACATCGCAGAATTTTAAGAAAGATCGTGGTATATATATGGTGTTGGTGGCATGTAACAGTGGGGATTCCTTTTGTTACAATAAGTGCTTGCCAATACCAGATCATATGCTCGACGGGTGGCAACGGTGGGCGTTCAATCGGGACGCCGGCATAGGAGTCTTCGACCGTTGACGCCAACTAGACATAGTAAAGCGCGTACGAGCGGAAGGTACGCAGAGAATGCCAAAACTCAATGGTAACATTATTTGCTAAATTTTAACGGTAACTATTAGCATAACAACCCTACAACCAACCCAAACAGGGGTCGGTTGTAGGGGTGAGCATTAATTCGTTGAAACCAATTAAACGAGTTAAACCAATGAAGTTTGGTCGGTTTGGCTTGGTTTTGTAAGTTAATTGATTGGTTTTTATTTTTATTTTTACATTACTTCGGTTTATTAGTTGGGTTCAGTTTTTAATATTTAAAAACTGAACCAACCAATTAAACCAAATTCATAATTTTATTTATTTTAAAGTTAAAACTTTACTGCTAGCAATGCTATTATTCACAACATTTTCATAATAATTTATTTTTTCAAAGGTTCATATTAACGTTTTTAGAAGAAGAGTTTGTTTTCTAAAATACTTGCATTATACGAACTCAATTTGCTGTTTTAATTCTTTGTTATATCTACAATTAGAAGATTCATTTCATTTTAGGATCAACCAGATAAACCAACCAAACCGAAACCAAATATTATCGGTTCGGTTAGTTTTGGTTTCAAAAAATATTTGTTTGGTTTTGTTCGATTTATGTTTTTCGAATGGTTATTTTGGTTTTAATATTTTTGACCGGTTTTAAATCGAACCAATCATTTGTTCACCCCTAGTCGATTGCACTAATTTGGATTGTTTTGGCAACTCTGAAGGTTGGCAAATCAACCATGTTAGCCGATGAACAGAGCCGACTAACAGGTTTAATTAATAAAAAAAATTGCTTCAGTATGCTAAAAGGTAGAATGTTGAGACAATTTTTTTTTTAAATATTATATTTCTTTAACTGATTAAAGTTTTTTTTTTGTTGGGGGCAGGTTGGAGGTCAACCGGGTTGGAATTGACCATTCTCAATCCACCCCGTTGGGAGTGCCCTAAGGGCTCTTTCTAGCAAATCTAAAAAGCCAGATATTATGCCAGAGAATAGGCCTGAATTCTTCTGAACCGTTGTATAATACAATCCCCGTTGAATTCAACTATTGGATGCCTGATTTTACCTTTTGCGTTGGTTCTATTTCGGGGCCTCTAACAACTTTCAACTCCCTTTTACCATTTGAAATCACTTCTTTAATTTACAAACTTCATTAATGACCAATCAACAGAACGTTCCTGTCGATTTGCAACCTTTACCACCAAAAAAATTATGAAATAAAAGCACATGCAACCACCGAGATTTTTGCGTTTATGACGCATATATAATGAGAACTACATTTCTCTAATAAAATAGTTTCCATACATTATTAGATGCACATGAGCGCTTGCATGTACGTCAGCTTCATTTGACTTTTAAGGTCAATATACAATTCTTAAATTTACATGACATAAAACTAAATTTTAAACAAACAAAAAAATTATAGTATGTGTGTGTACAGGGGATAACTATTTGGACATAAAATTAGACATAAATTGAGAAACATAGAGTCCTAGCCGTTGGATCATCTTGTCTCAATATGAAGAGAGGAAAATCAAGGGAGATTCATTGTGTCATCAATTGTGTCTAAATAGATTTTCATATATATATATATACATATATATATATATATGAGTGTATGTGTGTGTAACATATAAAAGGAAACACAAATATTGTACCAGATAAACGATCAAGATTATTTCTTGAAATACACTTTGTAGCTGACCATGATCTTACTAGTTGGGAGAAAGAAATAAAAATGGCTATCACAAATCCAACTACAAATAGCATAAAGTTCTTGAGGACTTATGCACAAAATAAATTTGTTAAAATGCTCAATTAATAGAAGATCAACAAATGATTTTGGATAATATCTGAAATATACCCATTTCTCCATAAGACAACAGGTAGAAGTTAAGTATATCATATACCATTGTTGAGATTTTTACAAATACAGAGGCAAATAAAAAGTTTATACACTATTGTTTTTTCAATGAATCTAGTTTTGGTATGTATATTCCTCATGGGAGGAAATCGTTCCTAAAATAAATGAGCATGGACAAAATCCTAAATATGGGAATAAGGATATTATACATATGAAATGGCTAAATGGCTACGAAAAAGGTTCTAGGCAAAGATTATATTGTTACGGATACCATATAACAAATACAAACTGTAGTCTCATATATGAAAATAGAAAAGGAACCAACAGAAATTGCAGAAATAAATCTCAGGCCTAAAGCATCCTTTGGGGTTATCACAATAAAAGAACCTCTGAAAGGAAAAATGATCCGGTTAGGATCGATTCCACAAACTACTCCTCTAAAGGTACAAAATCCAATCCTTATTTTCTTAGAGACTTTCAACAAAGAAATTCAACTTCTCCAATTTTCAAAATAACAAAATGTTGCTACATATAAAAGGATATATTGTCTTCTGACACAAATATCTACACACACGAAATTCCTAGAATAAAAATAAATCGTGAAATAGTGAAAAATCTAAATATTCCGCGTACAAAACAGTCTGACTGTAAAAACTTCTTGATAGACTATAGAAGTACAATTGTCGAATATATGCCTCTTGCAAGTCCCAAATTATCCTAGTATATATATTTGGTCCATGAAAATTTTACCTTGGATCTAATATTTACTAAATTAAGGATTTATAAAAGATTTTTATATTGAAGGGTGGAATCATACAAAATTACCAGAGCCTCATAGTTATACTACAGATTATTTTACAAAAGTGCTTAACACAGATTTGCATCTAGGTATCACTACAATCCCCTTCATTTTGGTAATGATATGATAGATCTACCCAGACATATCAAAAGGTCAGAGCATATAATTTTGATGTAGGCTTTCTAGAATGGATTGAGCAAATAGGGTTTGTAGATAAATCTACCCCAAAAATGCATGAATGACAAAAGTATGAAAATTTTAAAGTATATGTTGTTGGAATTGAATAAATTTATGAGAATAATTCATTGTTAGTGTTGCGTTAGTTCTGGTATTCTCAATTAATAAGGATAAGTTATAGGTGATAAGGATTGACATAATTACCATTAATGATATTTAACATCATTAATGATATACTTATCAATAGGCCACATTAATTTTTGCTTTGATTGTCCTAGTTTCTCTTTTTTGTTAGTTTGTTGTAAGGCTATTTACAAGCCATTTTCTATTTCAGTTTAAAGTATCAGAAAATATCCTCCTAGAAATTTGCAAGTATTGTTTTTACAATGTGGTATCAGAGCCCTCTCAAAAGGGATCTGAAGGAGTGAAATACAAGTGAGAAAGTGTGCAAGAGTGAGCAAAGAAAAAACGAGTGAGAAATGGATGCTGAATCTAGTAATTTTAGTTTTCCATGTATGCCAAAATTTGATGGAGATTATTATCATTGGAGTTTACTCATGGAGAATATGTTGTGTTCAAAAGAGTATTGGAGTGTGATTCAACCAGGCTACAAAGAACCTGGATCTGATGAAGTGCTATTGGCAGCACAATAGAAGAATTTGGAGGAAGCAAAGCTGAAGGACTTGAGGGCAAAGAATTATTTGTTTCAGTTCATTGACAAGTCTATTCTGAAAACAATCACGCAAAAGGTGACGACAAAGCAACTTTGGGATTCCATGAAAGTCAAGTATCAAGGTAATGATATAGTAAAGTGTGCTCAATTGCACAGGCTGAGAAGGGTGTTTGAAACGCTGGAGATGAAGACGGGAGAGACAGTGACAGATTATTTTGGAAGAGTCATGGTCACAGCTAATGATATGAGAAATTGTGGAGAGAATATGGAGGATCTGAAGATAGTTGAGAAAATTCTTTGAACATTGATGGAGAATTTCAATTATGTCGTGTGTTCAATTGAGGAG
The DNA here is from genome assembly GCA_030737875.1 of Allium sativum. Taxonomy (NCBI): domain Eukaryota; kingdom Viridiplantae; phylum Streptophyta; class Magnoliopsida; order Asparagales; family Amaryllidaceae; genus Allium; species Allium sativum. Next base: position 358,814,431 of record CM060921.1, on the reverse strand, counting down.
TCGAAGGATATCGACAAGATTTCTGTTGATGAATTACACAGCTCGATGCTCGTACACGAGCAGAAGATACAGCGAAAGAGACCTAAAGAACAAGTACTCAAAGTCGAGTACGATTACAATCCTGGACGAGAATGAGGAAGAGGTAATGTTGGAGGAGATGGTGGTAGTGCTTCAAGAGGAACATGAAGATGAAGAACAGGTCTTAACAAAGCCAATATTGAGTGTTTCAACTGCCATAGGTTAGGACACTGTCAATATGAATGTCCGATGGCTGAAAAGGGAGTAAATTATGTTGAATTTAATGAAGAAGAAGCGTTACTTCTGATGGCACATGAAGAGATTAAAGAACATGAACATAAAGGAATATGGTTTTTCGATTCGGGTTGCTCTAATCACATTACTGGAAACAGGGAGTGGTTTATAGAGTTTGATGAGAGTTTCAGACACGCTGTTATACTAGGAAATAGCTCAAAAAATGGATGTTCCAGGAAAAGGAAATATCAAATTTGAGATTCAAGGGGTGACTCTAACTTAAGTGATGTATTCTTTGTTCCAAATTTAACAAATAATCTACTGAGTATTGGGCAATTGCAAGAGAAAGGTGTGGATTTTTTAATCAGCAAAGGAGTGTGTAAGATGTTTCATCCAAAAAGAGGCTTGATTGTGAACACTAGAATGTCTGCAAACCATATGTTAAGCCGGTCAGAGTACATATCTGAAGATTGAAAAATGATAAAACGGCGTATTTGTGGCACAAACGCTATGGACATTTAAATAATACATTTATTCGGATTATGCATGAAAAACATCTTGTGAAAGGGCTGCCTCAAATGAAATTAGTCTCGAAAGTTTGTGAAGTGTGCAACATTGGAAAACAACATCGTGAAGTCATATCCAAGAAGGGTCAATGGAGAGCAACAAAAAGTTTACATCTCATTCACGCAGACTTGCGCGGTCATATATCTTCAGTGTCTCACAGTGGAAATAGGTACATCTTTCTTCTGATTGATGACTTTAGTCGCAAGACCTGGATATATCTTATCTCAGAGAAAAATGAAGCGTTTGAAGCTTTCAAGGCATTCAAAAGTTTTGTGGAAAAGGAAGCAGGAACTAGTATATGCTGTTTAAGGACAGATAGGGGAGGAGAGTTCACCTCAAACATTTTCAATCAATTCTGTGTGGAACACGGGATTAGGAGACAATTAACTGCAGCTTATACGCCACAACAAAACGGTGTTGCCGAGATAAAAAAATCGCATTATAATGAATATGGTTTGATGTTTGCTCATAGAGAAGAATATTCCAAAGGGTTTTTGGCCTGAGGCTGCAAAATGGACATGTCATGTCCTAAATAGAAGTGCAACAAGTGCAATAAAAGATATGGTGCAGTAGAATGTTGGAGTGGGATCAAACCTAATGTGAGCTATTTCAGAATCTTTGGCTGCATTTGTCATGTGCATGTTCCTAAGCAATGAAGAGTCAAGCTTGATAACAGGAGCCGCAAGTGTGTTTTTATTGGAGTGAGTGAAGAATCCAAAGCATATTGACTTTATGATCCAATCTTAAAAGAAGTGGTCATAAGTCGAGATGTAGTATTTGAGGAAGAAGGAAAATGGAATTGGAATATAGAAGAAAATAACTCCAATGACATTCTGGACTGGGAAGAAGAAAATCCAATCGGAGAGGGAGACGCAGAAGAAGTTAAAGATGGTGAAAGATGAGATGCGGGAGAAGATCAGCCTATTAATGAAGAAAATGCAGTAAATTCTCCACCACCAGAGATTCAGCAGAAAAGAAATAAGAGACAACCAACATGGATGCAAGATTACGAGAACTGTGAAAGGATCTCAGATGAAGAGGCTGAAGCAGAAATGGGGATGGCGTTATTTCTGTCTCATGATGATCCAATGAAATTTGCAGAGGCAAGTAAAGAAGAAAAATGGATGGATGGAATCAGAAGTGAGATTCAATCCATCGAGAAAAACAAAATTCGGGATCTTGTAAACTTGCCAGTAGATGTGAAAAAGCATATTGATGTGAGGTATCACTATGTACGTAATCTTACAAATCAAGAAGTTGTGAAGTTGGTGTTTTGTGAAAAGGAGAATTGCAGACATCATGATGAAACCGGTGAAGTTAGAGACTTTCATCAAGCTGAGAAGTCTTCTGGGAATGCAAGCACAAGGAGTTTAAACTGGATGTTAGCATAACATGTTCAGTTTAAGGGAGGGATTTGTTGGAATTGAATAAATTTATGAGAATAAGTCATTGTTACTGTTGCGTTAGTTTTGGTAGTTTCGGTTAATAAGGCTAAGTTATAGGTGATAAGAATTGACATACTTATCATTAATGATATCCTTATCAATAGGCCACATTAATTTTTGCTTTGATTGTTCTGGTTTCTCTTTTTTGTTAGTTTGTTGTAAGGCTATTTAAAAGCCATTTTCTATTTCAGTTTAAAGTATCAGAAAATATACTCCTAGAAATTTGTAAGTATTGTTTTTACATATGTAATCGGAGTAACTTAAAGTGGGAAAAAGCAGATGATAAAAATTTCAAGCTATATGCTAAGTGCCTGTTACAAAAATCTATATATCCAAAAAAATGGAAGAGTTTGGATTAGGATATAAAACTTTTGACATATTTCGTCCAAGACCTAATATGGTGAATAATTTAGAAGACTCCAAACAAAGCCTTGAGAAGAAGACAAAGAAGAATCTCTCCATAATGATAAAGAAGATTTGACAAAAGTGATAGAAACTAACCGCACCGAAGAAATTTTTAAAAAGAAAAGTACATACGTGGTGGGGACAAAAATAAAAGTATGTAAGAAAGAAACTACTTTATATTAAATAATGTAGATTATGTGTGAGTGGATAATATATTACTCCAAGTATCTATCTCTGTAATAAGTTTGAGTTGTCAGTTATTATGTATAACTATTTGTTTGGTCTTGAGTGTTTGTACCTATATAATGGCTTGAAGTGCTTGTAAGAATGCAGAGAATTGCATTGAAGTAAGAAGTTAATATTGGAATAAAAATATTTAATAAGAAGTTCTTTTGCAAAGATTTTTCCCTTTTAATGGTATATTTGACAGAAATAAAACAAGGCTAAAAAAATGAAGCATGAAAAGAAGAAAAGTGAAGAGGCAAAGGTATGATTATTGTTTATTTATCTCCTTAAGTTTGATGAAAAGCGATGATGTGATGTTCATGTTTTATAACCTCTGAAATAAATCTATTATGTTGTTTAATTCAAAAGACGTAAACTCGTTTCTAAACTAAGTACGTGCTTAGATGTGTAGTCATAAAGGCATTAATCGTTTAGGGGAAGTAATTTCCAGAGTGACAAGGTGAGAATTTACAACAAATAGATTTGTTTTATGTTTGATAAAACCAGACATAGGTACTTGCTTGAAAGGTTGAAGGATATATAGAATAATATCGTAATTATGTCCGCTTTACTTAATATTCCTTGATTCATGTCTTGCTTCCCAAATTTAATTTATATCAAAAAATTATTTACATGGCAATAATAATTTACTGTAAAGAGAAATGGCGACTCTGTCTAACTCTCTTATTCTCCATCCAAATTCTTAGACAAGAGAAAATTTAAATCTCAATTCTGATAATAGATTGACATATCCTTCTGACTTCAAACCTGTAAAGCAACATGCAAGGCGTATTTCTTCTTCATTACAAAGCAAGGCTAAGTGTCCAGATCTGAATTCAAAACTTGAATTTCCATATTTTTCTTCGAAATATCAAGTACATGCTTCTTTGGTCAATTATTTTCAACCTAAATCACAGTTAAATGCTTTTAAGGAAAATAGATCGCACCAAAATGCCATTCAACTTTCTTATTTTGAACCGTTGGTGAAGGATAATCAAAGATTAACGTTAACCAGTGAAGATTTAATCTTCCACGAGAGATAAGTGGTCAAATTCTATAGTTTTTTATGTCTATGGTAGTAGGCCACATTATAATTACCTAAAAGATTACATTGATAGATCTTGGAACTTGAAAGGTAGTTTTAATCTGTTTACTAGAGAAAATGGTTTTTCCATCATTAAGTGTGAGCTATCCTATGACTATGACAAAATTCTTGAGTTTGGACCCTATTATTATGGTAAACGATTGATATTTATGAAAAAATATGAGAATTTGGAATGAAATTATCAAGAGAATTTCTAAACTCTATTCCTATATGGGTTAAATTTCCCAATTTAGATTTGGATTTTTGGTCAGTTGAAGCCATTAGTAGGATAGCCTTAATTTTGGGTGTACCTATAAGATTAGACAGTGTCACACAAGACTTATCTCGTATTTCTTGTGCTAGAATATTAGTAGAGGTTAGTATTGACTTTAAATTCCCTGAGAAGATCCCAGTTCATTATTATAATGGGGATGTAATATGGCAAAATGTGATATATGAATGAGTTCCTTCAGTGTGTTCAAACTATAAAGTGTTTGGACATTCAAATGTGACATGCAAGTATAATAGGGTTTGGATTCCTAAGTGTTACCCTCAGAAGGATATTAGAATGGATGTGGATGAGGTATTGTATAGTCAAGATAAACAGGTGAATTTAGATGTGGAAAACAGAATTTATCTGAGAATTCTCCTTTAGATGGTGAGATTAATGTCAATGATAAGCAACAGCTAATCAAATCAGGAATCTCTAATGCAGGTTTTAAACCAATTATTGATAAGGAAAAACATCAACATAGTGCAGCTGGTCCTCCTAAAAAGTCTGAGGTAATTCCGAATAATAATTTGTTTATGCAGGATTTTAGTGAAAATCCAAAAATTGAAAGTAATAATTCGGGTTTGAATGAGACTAATGATGCTATGAAGGCTACAACATACATTGAAGATAGGGTCCATTTTTCACAGGTCCCTATTAAGTTTCAAAATTAGGCTCACATCCGTTCCAACTTTTCATGTAAGTTAGGTCCCTATTTTTTGAAAATAGGTAAAAAAAAAATATAAAAAAATTATGAAAATTCATTATTAAATAAAACATGTTCACGCCAAAAAATTCAAGTGGAAAAACAATCGAAAACCACGTCAAAACCCAAAATAACACAAAACCAACGAAATAGCAGGTTTGTGCATCAAAAGATGCACCTATTCATAAATAGTTGCATACATTTATGCTAATATTTCAGTGTTGCGCCCAAACTGCAATATAAATGCATACATGTATGCAGCTAAACTGCATTACACGCATCCTTTTATGTATATATTCAAATTTGGTTTGTTCTTTCAAGCATTCGCCATTTTCAGACATTGTTGCACACATTTATGCTCTTGTACAGAATAAATGCGTGCATTCATGCGTATATTCACAAGCCGTCGTCCCTTTTAAATTTTTTGCACACATGCATGCATATATACAGAATAGTTGCATTCATGTATGCAACTTTTCGTTACGCGTGAATCTCAGTTCAACTTTGTATGCATAAATGTATGCAGTTATTTGCTAATAGTTGCATACATGTATGCGTATATTGGTCTAGATTTTCAACATAAATACAGTATATGAATATATGCATACATGTATGCTACTATAAGCAATAGTTGCACAGAAGTATGCAACTTTTTTTTTTTCAATTTGCGTGGACTCCTGGGATTATTTCCAGATTTTAATTTTTTATTTTTATGCATGAGCGCATTTTCTTTATGCAAAAATGGAAAAGGCGGAAGTGGGCTAGAGGAGCAGGCGAAGGGACCAAAATTTTTGGGCAGCACATGATTTTAGGGACCGGATTTATAAAAAAAGAAGGGGGACGTGGCATGAGTTAAGTTTGTTTTTAGGGATGTGTCCCTAATTTTCACTTGAACATAATGTGGATCTACAAGTAAATGATGAACTATATTACAGGGATATTGTCATTGATGAATCTGATAGCTCTTCTAGCAGCTTCAAAAGGAGGAGAACAAAATACAAGAATAATATGTTAAAAGAAGGAAACAATGTCTTGTATGAGGACCCTTTGGAGGAAGATAATCCTGAGTGGGTTAAGGTGGTTTCACAATATCAGGAAAGGTCAAAATCTAAGAAGGTTAAAGAAGAAGGATACTCCCCTGGTGGTGTTACGAAAGGAGGAATTTCGAAGAAGCAACTTGTTAGTGGCTGTTGGAGTTGGGGGTTGAAGTTCGTTTAGTTGTGGCTGTCTTTGCTTGGTTTTTTTGGTTTTTTTTTGTGTTGCTGCATCTTAGTGCTTTTCATATTATTGTTGTATATTCTCGTGGCTTATGCCTTTGTTGTGGGTAATTTTTTTGGGCTTTTCGGCTTTGCTTTATGAAGTGATGATTAGTTATGGGTTTTGATGTTGCAGCTTTTGCGTGGTATTTTAGAAGCTTTCTCATTTTGGATTTCTGGGGTTAGTGGTAAGCTAGTTATGTTTGTTGTTTGAAGTCTTTTGTTGTGCTTTTAGTGTCTTGCCGGTGGTGGCATGTGTTTGTCAGGTGTTTTTCTTTGGATCAAGCTATTTTATTTTTGTTAGTTTGTATATTATTTGTTCTAGGTTGTTGTTATTTGCTTACAGCTTGATCCTGCTTTGTAATTTGCTATATGTAATATAAGTACCCTCTTGTTCAAAAAGAAATATTTAGAAAAAAAATTATAATCTTTTAATGAAATATTTAAATTATTATTTAGAAGAAGATTTTATAACTAAAATTATTTATGTCCTAAAGTACACAAATTTAAACCAGAAAGACCGATATATTATTGCAAACATATTTAAACAACAGTGTACTACTGAGCTAATAAATATATATATATGATTTAGCAATAAATCTATTTAATGTGGTAAACGAGATCAATTACATAAGTATAACAAAATCTAAAAGTATAACCTTAACACCAAGATTCCTAGAACAATTTCATAAAGAAAGGATGAATTTTATAATACAACAAGACCAAAGAGATAATGAATATGATTTTGACATAGATATTTATCATGACTAGTGAAAATTCAATAGGACAGAAATACTATAGGAGTCTAAGTTTAAAATTAGAAGACTCTGATAGTGTAATTAGAATTAGATTCCTAATTTCGGACTAAGACATTCACTTAGTGCACCCTTTGAATAAAAGCCTGCAAGTTGCCACTAAGGTAGTTCAAGAACAAATATTAATTATATATAAACAAATATACAATCAATTATTTACTATACTATCTTTTTTCGGTTCGGAGCCTATGATCCATGAATAAATATAAAAATATATGTTAAATCAAACATATAAAACTTTCGAGTATTTAAATCCAGAAATTAACAATTCTATCAAAAGGATTATAATACTAGATAAACATAAACATATTTTCTATTTAAAAGATATTTTTTTAACATGTATTACATTCAAAATCAAAACAATTAAATAGCAATATAGATTTAATAATAAATTAGGAGATTCTCTCCAATGGTATAATAATAAATTTATAAATTAATCAAACTCATTTTTAAAACATGACTTCAAGAAATAAAAAGCTACAACAAATTCAAGATAATCAAGATTATAAAAAAAATTCACTGCAAAAAATAGATGAATTTGATATTACAATAATAAAGTTAACAAAAAAGTTTAAGTCTATAAATTTTAAAAGCTTTCACAATAAACAAGATATAATTTCCTTAAAACAAATAATAGAAGAAAATAAACGTAAAGAAATTGAGATACAGTCAAAGGACTTGATTTTACAAATTAGAAATTGATTGCAAATAAATAAAAGACATTTTCAGTAGAATACCAAAAAACTGAGCAAATGTTACAAGAAATTAAATACATACAGCTAAATTTAAATGGGTTATGATAATAAATGGTATACGGAAGCCATATCATATGTCAATAAGGTACACATGCAGAGTGAAAATTTATCAATAGGATATAAAAAAGTTACTTTTACACGTAAAGGAGATAATGCATTATATCTAGCGTATAATACTATCATTGTTATGCTAACACATGTACATGACAGATTAAGTCTAATGGACAAACAAATAATAAGTTTGTATAAATCAACTCAAGAAAAAGATAATGATATTAACCAACTAACAGAAAGAATATCAAATTTAAACAAAGGACCAGTTGAACCAAATATTGCAAAGAAAACGAGAATAAAAAATTTAATGTACAAAAAATTAGACAAGATAAATTGAATATAATATCATTTACTAGAGCATGTAGGACTATTATGGATAAACCCTCAGAAAGTTATAATTTATCTTCAAACATGTGGATAGACAATATGTTAAGAAGATCTATGAGCTCACAATTTCAATCAAAAGAAATTATATATATATATAGTGATTTAGAAGAATTTTCAAATAATCAACTAAATATTCTAAATCAAGAGAATAATATAGAAAAGGAATATTTAATATAATTACTTTATTATACAGACATCACAGAGAATAAATTTTATCAGAGTGTGATGGGAACCAACAAGCAATAAACTTAATTTCTACAGAAGCAATCAAATAATTAAAAATATAAAACAAAATTAATCCACTTAGGATTAATAGTCATAGGAGTAAGAGGATTAGTAAGACAAAAATAGAAACTAAATTACTCACTGTGTTAGAAGATGATAGACACAAAGACCTAGATAGAGGAATATTTGAACCAATAAACGTGGAAATGAATAACAAAATAGGTATTATCTATATTTCACCAAATTTTACTATTACACTATTAGATTTCTATAAAAACATAAAAATATTTATACAAACAAAGAATTTGAAAATTTTAATAAGAGAAATATTTTACTATATATAACATTTTTAGGAAGATGTATGACAAAGTATACACCTTAAATCAAAATAAAACTAAATGAGGTAATAAAATCACTAACTTCAACATGAATAACTTTCTTAAACCTAGTGGAAATAGACTCTTCAATTTTAGTAGGACCTGAATGGACCATACAAAATACAAATAAAAGTACACATACTTTAAAACAAAATGATGTGGCAGCATATAAAAATCTTAATGAATCTATATCTTTGGGATTCAAAGATTATAGACCATCGAACTAACAAGAAAATGATACTGATGATGAATCGGCTTCAAAATTATGAAGGAATTTGTAATGGATAAAATTATATATCCGAAATAATTAGGTATAAGTCTTCTTGAACCTACCGAGTTGTTTGAAATAGAACAACTCAAATAAACAATCAAATTAATCAAGACACATTTATCGAAATTGATGAAGACCAAAATATTAGGGCTAAAACAATACATCAATTGGACATATTTTTGGAAAAATTCTAAAAATTATATTTGAACAAACCACAGAATCACTAAATATAGAACTTAGTGAATATACTGAACAAATAGATTTAATGAAAGGACAAGAAAAAAGTTCAATAGTAACTTATCTTGATAAACTTCCAGAAACTAAGACCTATCCCTTAGGACATCTACTAGACAAAATGTAAACCATTATACAAATGAAAATAGAAATTTAAGAACAACAGGTAAAAGGTTACCAATGTAAATAACCTTTTTTGGAACAAACTCAGTAATTCTCAATGTAACTAAATGCCATCCTCAATTTTTAGATGCTTACCTAGAACAATGGATTGCTGTGATAGCCAGAGAGTATTTAGCTAAACACCCAAACATAAATTCAGAAAAGAATATGGTAAGAATTGCCAAAAATTGTTTAGGCGACGTTGTTAATGGCATGTGGAAAGCATACAAATCTAATTTCCTCGATGAAATAGCCTCCTTGTTAGCTCAAGGAAGGAATATTTTTAATTTTGATTATTTAGTACATAGAATAATAACACATAGAGAAGCTAATACAGGATTAACATTAAGACAATAAGAAGATATGGAGGACTTTGAACAAATCCAATTACTTGGTTGGAAACATATAAAGAAAAATCTTAAATGAATTTCTATATTATGCAACAACTTTTGGAAATTATTATTCAAAAGAATTTGGTAACAGACTATTCTCTAAATTTCCAGGAGACTTAGGAAAGGAAATTTGTAAATCATGGAATAATATGTATGCTACCATTCCCAAAACATATGACAATATAAGAATTTATTTTAAAACTCGTTAAAACAAAAGAATTGAGTTTACAAAAGAATTTTGATTTTAAAACTTAACATATTTTTAAAAAGGAATTTCAAATTCAACACATTTAAAAGAAACATCTTAAAGAATATTTAATGATTAATCTAGATTAATTAAAATATTTCAGTTTCAACATGAATGCTTGATCATAGTAATAAAAATAATAAAATTTATTGTTTTACTTCAAAAAGGTGAAAGTTGTGTAACACATATCATATATAAACAACAACAACAATAATAATAGCTATAGTTTATTTATTTTGGTGGATTCATCGTATATTGTATAATAAAGTTATATGTTTAACACTAGAAGTTTAAGTATTATATTTTATAAAATTATCATATGCAATGCACATGTTATATGCTAGTAACATGTATTACACATTATTATATCATACATTACATCTTCTCATTTTAGTCTATCAGCAAGGTCAACAGTGTTGGCTAAGTGGAGTTTATCAGCGGATACGATAACATAGTACTTATCCAATCTTCACGGTAGGAACCATCCGCCAGAAAAGGGCTTTATACGTGAACGTGGCTGAAAGCATCCACATTTTGGATCTAACTGCTGTTCCACAAAAGTTTTTTTACACAAAGTGGAAGGTTATATTAAAAATAATGCTTAGAGTACACATTGTTGGATCATCTTCTTAACCCCAAGCGTTTAAGCTGTACATAATGAATAAATCCAAATTTTGGATCATTTTTTGCCTTTGCACGCAAACCGAAAAATGAATAAAATTAGCGAAAGCAGCAACAAGCTTGCCAATTGTCCTAACCGAAGCAAATGGTAACTTGTACTAAAAACGAAGTAAAGCATTTAACCATTGTTAGGACATGTAGCCCTTGACATACAAATTTGAAACCGATATATTTCTTTTAAATGTGTTAATTTTATTTTGCTTATTACTGTGAGCAAGCATTCATATTGAATTTTACAAAAAAAAATATGTTTACAAAAGAATCTTTATTTAAAACTTGTTAAAACAATTCCGAGACTTGTAAACATTTAAACATAATATAAGCAAATAATAACACTGGTTAATCATTTTAGAGTATGGTTTTTGAAAATAATAAAATATTTAACATATAAAACTATAAATTATAATATAAGTTAAATTTTAAAAATATAACTTTAGATTAAGGCTAAAACTTTGAAATTTAAAAACAATAATGAATTACAAAGATAACAAAGATTTATAATTTAAAAAAATGAAATATTTAGAAATAAAAAAATAGCTATTCAAAATAATTTTGATTCAGAGGCTAAAATATAAAAAAAAACTGGGAAAAGGAAATCTGAAAAACAATTTTGAAAGTTCGTGGGTTCCATCCCATTAGAGCAGGTCGTGGGTTACATCCCATTATAAAACAAGAAGGTGGATTCCATCCCATAATTAAAATCTGAATAAAGATGTTAGTGTTATTATGAAGTTTTAACATAAATCTAGACTCTATTACTTATCTTGAACTCTTGATACTTATAAGCCTTCGGTCTTGAGTTCATCATCCTTGTAATCTTTAGTCTTGAATATTTATATTGTACAGTCTTGATACTCAATATCTGTTTATAAATATCTTGCATGTACATATATAACTCAACCTAAAATGTTAATGTGCATATTTTATAATAGGTTATAGAGTTATTGTCATCAAATCCATCATCTCAGGAACTAACAGCACTATGCCGAGATTGTTATAGGAAATGTGTTGACCAAAGGATTAAGTAATGGAAATGGAAGAAGGTTGGTGAAGAGGTGTTATCTATCTATATTTCTTTCTAGTTTTCCTATTTTATCTGATTTAGGAGCATTTCATTCTTTTAACTTTGATTCACTAATTGGGGAATGGTTTCATAGGGCCATAGCCATGCTGATACGAGACAGGCCATGTAGGGCATTTATATTGTAGGCCTAACATAGTTGTCCTTTACAGATATAGTAAATCCTCACATGTGCATTAGTAGCACTAATTGATTATTTACACTTAGACACTCTCCTAGACCCATTAGTAGTTTCTTAAAACCTAAAGGAGGGTGGCTTGGCTATTTATGACGAGTCAAGGTTTAAAACTGGAGATTCTATATACAACGGATGTTTGGGGTATTTTTGGTTATGGGTTGGTTGTGGAACTAGACAGGTTGTTCATATATTCGGTTATTTCGGATTTTGACACTAGTAGTAGAGTTTGATTGGGATGATTATGTTTTGAGATTTTCGAGATAGGAAAATTTGGATGATAGACTATTTAGCTATGTTTGGGCTATTTTGACTGCAAGAGGGTAGTTGATATGTTAGGATAGGCAGTGGATAACTCTTGAGATTTCTTGCTACCCGAAGGGTTAGTCATGTTGATTCTCCTATTTTCCTTAGTGCATCTTTTAGGAGATATCGATCTGATTCCCATTATACTAGATTTTTCGAATATTGGAAGAGGTTAGAAGGTTACCTCCTAGAAGAGAGATTGATTTTTGGATTTATATTTATGACAACGCTAAAACTATAGCATTACTAGGAAATCACATATACCTATGGTAGAAGCTTTTCTAAATATAAAGTGATGCTTATAGCATTACTATGTGTGGACTGATTTGGAGTTCAGGCAAGTTAGTTATATGATGAGACATCTTAGATGTTGAGAGGAGGATAATTACAAGAAATATGCATAGTAAATGTACCCTAGGATTGACTTGTGAAGAATCAGTTGAAATGGATTATTTTACTCATTAGACCTATCTTTAGGTAGATTGAGTTCAGTGTCAGTGATAGGAGTTTTCCGCATGTACTTTGAGGAAGCTATTGGACTTCAACCTCAACAGAAAGATTTTGGGAAAAACGGATTAAGCAACTTTTGAAATAGATTGGTGAGAGCAAGTATTTTTGGATGAGAGGCATCATTTATCTTTGTTTATAAAGATGGATAGTTCATTTGGCTCTGTAGTGGTCATAAGTAAATTGTTTTAGTAGAACCATTATTGTCCACCCCATGTAGATGGTTTTTTTACTATTATTTAGAGGGAGCCAGATCTTACCATAACAATATTTCTTTGCTAGTTATTTCCACCAAGATTTGGGTAGTGGAGAAGATAAGATATGGAGTTGTTCATAGAACATCCGATTGATTTTAAGAGTAGTTGCCATATCTTTTGGACTAGCTTGCGCCTAAACCTTGTTATTGACTTATGTGGTAGGGTGTTCAGTGAGATTTTGGTGTAAGTTGGTAGGGGTCTATGTAGATGACATGTTGTTCTAAACAAATGATAGCACTGGGTAAATTTGTTGTTTAGTTGAGGAATTCAGTACCTTATAATCCCATGAACCCAAGACCAAGTTGTCTAAGGATTGCTTTTGGAAGGTACGTAGTTTTCTTGATTAGTAAATTACTATAAAAAGGTTTTCGAATTTTTTTCCAAGATACAGATTCCCTTGACCTACCTCGCCAAGGGAAGTTTAGCTTTTGTGGATAAAAATTTGGAGATTATTTTTTAAGTGTTTTGATTAATACATTAGTAAGAGGAACTACAAAAGTAGTTATTTTGGAATACTATCTATTAACCAACATTTTGCTCTGGTTACCAGAAGTAGTATAGGCTCACACGACTCGACCTATCGCATGGTTCAATGGTCCAGAAGTGTTGCCAACATCCTTGGGAATCAAGCTAAGGCATCGCCGCGCAAGAATAGTCATCGCAGTTCGTCATGCTACTCTCAAACTGTACAAGCCTCAAGCCAAATTTGCGCACTCAGAGCAGTGTAGACATATCGAGCAAATCAAGGTTCTAGCACCAGAAGACTCGAGTCGGGGCCCTGGCATAATGTCGCATCCTTCGAATGCGAGATTCATCAGCATTGATGATCGCTATCCCAGCACGTGTCGACCACCGCCAAAATCTCGCACAACATGCACCGATCGGTTCCAGAATCCATCCTTGGCTCCACCCATGACTCACTTCGCATCCGTGCCTCGCGCCACCATGCCTCGCATCCGTGCTTCGCATCCATGCTTCACATCCATGCTTTATGTTTGCGCCTCACATAACCGTGCTTTGCACCCATGCCACACACAATATGCCTCACAGCACCGTGTCTCGCTTCACGATGCTCCACATCACCTGTGTTGACACACTTTTGGTCAAATCTGTCACATGTCAGCAACATCATCAGAAAACACAAAGTGATTCAGTCGAAGTCGCGATCTAAACATAAAAGTGGCCAGAAACCCTTTTAGACGACCTCTTTTGGGCCCAAAAACGTCAGTTACGGTGCTTCATATTGTAACTCTTGTTGCCCTTCGAGTTAGCTTCAGGTACAACTTCCGTTTGGCCTAACGGCCTTATGGTTTGAAAGTTATGCCCGTTTCCGTGAACGCATGTCGATCGCTCAAGATCATCGGATCACCTCAGCACAGCGAACCCAGAATTCGGCAAGTGGGCCTTTGCTTTTCATATCTCGTATTACTCAGGAAGAATACGAATTTTGTATCCCCCAGAGGGATACGAAATTTTTATCCCATATCCCCCTGAAGGGATACAAATTTCGTATCCCCTGGAGGGATACAGAATTTGTACCCTCAGGAAGGATACGAATTTCGTATCCCCCAGAGGGATACAAAATTTGTATCCTGTATCCCCTTGGAGGGAGGGATATGAAATTCGTATCTTGTATCCTGTATCCTGCAGAGGGATACAAAATTCATACCCCTAAGGAAGGATACAAATTTCATATCCCCCAGAAGGATACAAAATTCGTATCTCGTATCCCCCAGGAGGGATACGAATTTCATATCCCCCATAGGGATACGAAATTTGTACCCCTCGGGTGGGATACGAAATTTCCCTGCACTTCATAAAGGGACCCGAAATTCTACTGTGTGGGACACATATCCTACCTACTCCCACCTCACCCTTCCGCTCAAAATATCCCCTCACTTCCAACATAAAAAGGGTTGGTTCAAGCTCTCCTCCAAGCTTTAATGACTTCCTAAGAAGATATTCTTCCCAAAGCCTCCTAAACAGCTTCCTTCATCATACAAGGAAGAAGATACATATGCTTGGACTCATGAGCATACTCTTGAAGGTTTAACCATACTTTTCGACATTAAACCACCTTTGGACTCCTTGAAGCTCTCAAGCACCATTAATGGTTTCTCTCTTCCTCTTCATGACCAATGGGCATAGAATGGTCCACTAAAACATTGCACACACATTTTCCATCCACTTTCAGACATCTACAAAGACCTTTACACTACCTTTGGATATTCCCGAATCTCCCAGACATTTTGGCTAAGTCAACACCTTTTCCACTCAACAAATAAGAAGAAGGCCTCCGAACCTTCTAACTCCGTCCGCTCCTCCCTGTGCATCCCACGGGACCCCCGGACATCCTTTGGACCTCAGATTCACGACATCCTCCAGACCTCGGCAACTCCCGACGCTTTCCGAACCTCTGACCTTTCTGATGCATTCCAAACATCGGCACCTCTCGAATCTTGGCAACTTCCCGACACGCTTCGGACTACGGAAACTCCTTGACTACTCCTCTTAGCATGGAATCTCGACAACCAGGACTAATATGACATCGTTAATTATTGTATTCATTTGTAATGATGTATTCCATTGTACTTTAACAATAGTGAAATAAAATCAGCGAAGCCTTCAAAGTGGATGTAGGTTTGATCCGAACCACTATAAATTACTATGTCTTTTACTTTCCAACACATTATTACTGCATCTCCCATACTTTTCCGCTTTGGACATTTTATTTTAAATTTTTGGAACACTCGGATGTTGACGACAATTTTAGACGTCAATACTACCATGAGTTTTTCAGTTAGACCATAAGAGTGTTACCTTTTATGAGAAAGATTTGAAACTTTAGTGATTATAGATGTTGATTTGTTGTTCCCTATGAGGAACTAGAACTTAAGACGATAAAGATTAATTAAGTTCAAGCGTCCAATGATTTTTGGTTTTTCTTGTGCTATGGGTAAAATAAGGAAGTAGTTGATGTTGAATTCTTGGCTTTCTAGTATAAGAATTATTAGGACGGGGGCATTGGGAATATATGTAGCTTTTATGGAAATACATTGTAGTGTGTTGTGGTAAGATATCTAAGAATGAAAAAGAACCAAAACTAGGTCTAGGCATAACAATAAGAACCTGAAAAGATTTAACTCAAAAATATATCTTGAAATTTTGAAAGGATATGAGGATGAATTTCACTATTAGTTACGCACAATGATCGAGAATTTTGGTGTTCATCAAGGTTACATTATTTGGGCATGAGATAAGGATCCTATAAATTCCATTCAAATAAAAAGTAACTTATAGGGATAAGTTAACAGGTAACTATAGGAATCAGATTGATAATATAGTTCTTTATATGACCACCAAATTTAACTAACCAATAAGTTTGGCTAGTATATAAATGATTGAATATATATATATATATAAGGATACAAAAATTTCAAATGGTTTAATGACAGGGTGAATAATTGTGTTTCAAGAAAAGACTTTTTAAGAAGTGTACTTTAAGGAAGAAAAAAGTAACTTAAGGTCCACTTTGAGTCTAACCCCCCCTCCCATATACGGACATGGATATGTATATGGTATCAAAGTAGAATTTTTATATGCTAGTATCTTTTGTTATGAAATTCATATTTTTGGAAATTTCATGAAAATGACTACATATATACATTTCAGAAAGAAATTAGTGTGTAGCTCTGTGAATATTAAGTTTTCTTACTGAGTTATTTCAATAAGAATTAACAAGAACAAAATTGAGTTTTGAATATATATATATATATTATGTTTAAAAAGAAGTACGTCCTTATAGGGTTGGATAATATAAGTGGGACAAATAGAGGAATACAAGACAGTAAAGATAAACACTTGAAATTAGAATATAGATATGGTAAAAGTGACTCTACTTGGAAGGCAGAATAGGCTCTATAATTTTAAAACCAAGTCGTGACAACAACTTAGCCATATTAAACTAGTTCAGAGTTGTAACGACCTAGATTTTTATATAAGAATATTTAATTTATTTAAGTATTTAAAACAATTAACAACTTGAAATTTATTTAAGTAAGAATTTAATGTAAAATCAATATTATGAGAATATCAAATTTAAATTCCGAATTAGTTTATTTTGAAGCTATATAAAATTTCATTTGAATATATACGATGATAATAATTTATTTTCAAGGGATTTGATTGTTTTGAAATCGATTTCTATTTTAGCGGTATAATTTGACACTTGAAAATAACCATTTTTCAAATGATTTCAGATTTCGATGAAATTAGTTCTATCAAAACTGGAAAGTTAAATTATTGTAGGATTTCAATTTTCATATCAATTAGAGTTGTTATGTAAGTGTGCGTAATATAAATGCATATCGAAAATTGATTTGAAATTAATAATAACTTATAATTTGGATTTCATAAGAACTACTAAAAAATAATCAAATTGGCTTCCAAAACATATTCCATTGTGTTCAGAATATGGGTATCTAGCCAGGAACAATAATCGTTAGAGTTCATTCAATTTTCAGTGCCTAACGTGAATATTTTAATAATAAACTAAGCCTGTAAATTGTCTCAAACACCGAACCCTAACCCTTACGCTTCTAACCAGCCATCACCCTTAGATTTAATGGCCGAAAATTGTCCATCTTTCTTCCTTGATCTCTCCAAATCTAATCATTCTTAGAAAATTCTTCAACATAAAAGTTGTAGATATCTTCAACGTCTTCAAATCATATTGTTGGATCATCAATTGGATCATCGAGGCGACGGAGATCTGGTTTTGAATGAAGGTGAACAGTTGCTGTATTTTCGTGTTTTCTGGTTGATCGAGGCGATTTCAGGTGAAGCTGCCAACTGAAGAGTTATCGAGGACGTTGAGGTGGAGGTGCAGATGAAGTTTGGCAATCTATGGTGGCGTGTGGCGGCCTGAGGGTCGATTTGAATGGATTCTGTTCGAATTGGGTTTTCCAGCGATCAGCGAAGCTAGGGGGCATGGGTTTCTAGGCGATGGACCTGCTTTGGATGACAGAAGCGATGGAGCGGTTGGCTTAGTGTCCGGTTGGCTTGAGGTAGCGCGGTAGTGGCTCAAACGAGGGGACCAAATTCTGTTTCATACAGGAAGTCACGACCATGATTATACAAGGGTTAATTTAATTAACCTAGGTAATTTGTTTAATTATCATAATTAGTTAAGTATATTGTATCATAAATCGATGTTAAAATTATAAAATGTATAACTAATTCAAATGTTATCAGAATTAGATGAGATGAATTGTGATGGAATCATAATGACGAATACCATGCAATGGAACTGGAATTGGAGTGTTTGGAGCTAGTAGGAATTTTTATTTAAATTAAACGTCGATTTGATTTAATGTAGAAACTTATCAGAATTTTGATAACTAAATCACAGTGAGAACTCTTTTGATTATATTTGAAATATTTATTATTGTAAGAACTCTTTCGATTAAGTTTGGAACATTTATTATAATCATAAATCTAATTATATATTGGTTACTTTTGTGGTTGCTTCATGGTTGATTTGGATGTTATTCCAGCTGTTTTTTATTATTCATATAAGAATAAGTGTTAATTATTGTAACACTTATATTATCAATACTGTTATATGGATAAATGGCTGTTGTGACTGTTATTGTAATTTTTCACACATTACACCCACATATATGGAAGTTATTTGGATATTGGTTAAGTCTTTTTCCATTTGGATAATATGAATGAATATTACATTCTTTTAAGTGAAATAAGGCTAAAAACAGAAGTTGGAATTTTATATCTGAAACTGGACAGTAATGAAATTAAAGTGTTATTGAACAACTTTTTTAAAGGTGGAAACAATTTTGAAAGAGTTTTGATTTGAAAATGGTTTATTCAAATTTAAAATCGATTTTTAATAGTAAATTCTAAATGAATTTGCGTTAGCTATATAAACAATATTTTAAATTCAAATTGATTTTTGCTTAATCTTATATAACATTTAGTTTGAATTCTGCAATGTTTGGATTTCAAAAGATTAAATTTTGAAAAATAAAATAAAAATATATTATTAAAATATTCAATTTTGGAAAATGATTTCAACTTGAAGTTTAAATTTCGTAATGATGTTTTAAATTAAGTTTGTTATATTTAAAATGATTATAAAAACATATTTGAAGTGGATCGGACAAATTTTAATTCAAAATTATAATATGGTATGAATAAAGCTAGCTGCGCTGCAGTAGATTGCGAATTTTGACCACAAACTTCAAACGACTATAATTAATGCAATTTAAACTGAATTTACCTAAAACAGAAAACATTTGCTTTCTAATGATAATTGTTTTCAAATAGAAAAAGAATCTTGGATTTCAAATTATAAATTTTCAATTATGTCCAAAATAAGTTTTAAATGAAATCATGGGTTTGCGGTTCCATGACCGAAATTGGAAGTTGATATTAACGGCTTTATAAAAATTATTAAAAATATGAAAAAATTATGATAAATCATATTGAATATTTCTAAAGTGATTTGGGTAAGAAATATGAAGTTTTAAACTATAATTTGATTTTGGGGTTTTTTGGGTCTAACTAATGATTATTGTAATAACAATGTTTTGATATTTAATTTCAATGGAGTTAAGTTTTCCAATTTTTATTTTATTGGTTTTGGTTGGAAATAATCATCGAATATTTGGTATTAATTCCGCAGATAAAACTCATACTATTCGAGGAATTCAAAAGGTGGATGTACCGTTATTTTTGGCTTATAGTATCTGTTGAATATGGGAATTGATATTGAATATGAGTTGATATGATTTCTATCTAAATCTAATATTTAATATCAACTGGTTTTGAGTTGTTGTAATAACATCATCCTTAACCCAACAAGTTTACGTTATTTGGTTTACCAAATATTAGTGTTGTTTTAAAACATATGCTTTGATAAATCTTTTGATTAGGGTAAAAGTTTTTCAAATTTAGATATTTTGGATAGATATAATCCTCAACTATTTAATATTGAATTCCATTATTTAGACATATACTATTTGAAGAATTTTAAAGATATTTATATCGTTATTCCACTTATGTTATGAGAATTGGTATTGAATATAAGATGATATCATTTCTATTTAGATCTTATGTTTAATATCAATTGGTCTTGGGTATGTTGTGAATGGTGTCTTAAATAACGTCATTCTTTAACCCAACTAAAATTAAGTTATGGTTTAGAATTTAAAAAGGATTAAGATCTTTTAAAGGCTAATTAAGATTAATACTTAATGATATTGATTTAGAGACGAGTTTTTAAAAGGAAAGCAAAGATATATAGAACTGATGAATCTTGATAAAGAGTTAATGAATGATTATTAAGATTTTTGATGCTTTGATTATCTTCAATTTAAAAAGATAAGTTTTAAAGCGGAAATTATGAAATAAATTTTTGGAATGGGAATTTTAAAAGGAACTTGGGTAAGATAAATCTTGGTTTAAAGATTTAAGGAATGATTATTAAAATTAACAAGGCTTAATCATTAGTAAGTTTTTTTCTTCAAATAAGGACTTTGTTAAAGGATAAGAAATGGAGAGCTATTTTAAGAAGGTATTAATTAACCAATCTAAGTGGAAAGATACTTAGCAAATCATGTATTTTTATATGGTTTTAAAAAAACGCTCATTATTCGAAAAGACCGGGATCAGATTTCTATCCGAAAACCATTTCGAATAATGATACAGCGAAATGGAGCAAATAAAGATATTGAAGACGATGGTTAAAGACTGGGAATCTTCATATCGAAAAGACTGCTTGTTGAAGCCTTGGGTAGCTTCCATTATGAGGTTATATATTATAGTAGTCCGGACATTTTTGGAGAATTTTCAGATTAGCAAGGGCTTCTCTCCTTTATTGGATGATGAATAAAGCGCTTTCGGTTTCGTTCAATCCCAAAACATACTAGTATGGGTTTGTGTCTGACATTGTATTTTGTAATGTAATGGTTTATCTTTACTAAACATATTTCTGTTTGTCGCAGAGAACATGTTCTCTTATTTTACACCCTTCGTTGAGACGTACGAGCTCAAAGATGATATGTTTAGTGAATATCAATTATGAAATGACAGTGTGACATGCTAAGTGATTGATCCATTGATGATAAAAGCATGACTTTCTGATAAAGCGTAGCTTTGTGTAATGAGACATCGACAAGCCTCACCTCCCAGAAATGGCCACAACAGGAAAAGATGCATTAAGGTTATGGGTGTGTCGTTTCCTTGTATATAAGAAGTTTACCATGGTATGGAGTCCGGGTATTACTTATGTGCAACTTCTACTTATGTGAATTTTGATGACAAGGGCGCCCGATTAAAGGTTGGTGACGACCGGGAGATGGCGTATTCAAGCGTGCACTAAGTTATCCAGTTAAGGGATAACCCAATCCGGTTAAGGGATAACCCGACCTTATGGTGGCAGAGAGTCAGTTGGTTCTCGGGACATCCCTCTAGAGGTGCACCCATCGGGTATGGAAGTTCCTTAGCCTAGTCATTTGTTGGAAATCCATTCTCAACTATGATCCCATACGGTTTTAGTTGTATACCTATATATCAACATAATAGGATGAGGTATTATGCTGGCTAGGATCGATATATTTACTTGCGAAATGAATTTCACATTATACACTAGTAATAATATTAGAGAATTTTCACGTATCAAGATCTTTTATTATCGTAAGGAGAAACCTCGTCCATGTGTGTGTTTGCGTTATGTGTGCGTATGCCGTGAGACCTTATAGTAGCTTCATTTTCTAAAAAGGATTAAGAATTTTATGCACTTGTATTCATAAGGGAATACCCCTTTCCGTGTTTATATGGCGTGGTCTTATGATTTACCTCACTTTGAAATAAACATAATTGTTTTTAAGTTCTCTCACCAGTCTCATGACTGACTTGGAGTTTATTTTTCTTCCACCTAAGCTCTGAGTGCCCATATTGTTCCATATGGTAGCCTAGTAGTTAAGGTTTCCAAATAATTTTGGATTCATTTTATAAGGAAGGTGCCGGTTTAGACTGGAGCTATATTTGAAGCATTTGTATTCTTTCGTTGTACTTTAGTATTTCCGCTGTAAATTAAATGTACTCTAATACATTTTATTGTAACTCTGATGTAAAATATTATTGCATTAATAATATTTTGTTTTGTTTCCGTTTTAATGTGTAACTACCCCTAACAATTTGTCTTTGAGAACGTTTTGAGTTGGTTAAACTACCGACTTGAAGCAGTCAAAAAGCAGGTTATTACAAAGTGGTATTAGAGCTTTGGTTTATACAAACCTTATGGGGTAGGACTCTTTAGTGCTGAAAACTCATCAGAGATAGGAATAGTAATATCCTAGGGTTAGTAACTCATTAGAGATAGGGTTAGTAATGCCCTAGAATGAGTTTGAGGGTTATATATGAGAGGCCGTATTTGCAATATAAAATTGGTTTTGAAAGGAAATATTTTAAATGTACAAAGAAATGTTTTGGAAAATGTAGATATAATTAGGTATATATATATATTATGGCATGCATAATAAATTAAAGATCAAGTTTAAATATAAGTGTTTTCTAATTAAGATTTCACATGGTGCAACAATTAACCTTCCCCAAACTAATTATATAAACAAATCTAAAAGCAAATGTTTTGTGAATTCAATGTGACTAAAAGATATTTGACGATATAAAGAAGGTCTTGGGATTTTTGATAGATTATATTTTGAATATGAAAAAAGATTTTGAAATTATATAAGGTTAGATATATATACTAAATTTGCTAAATAATTAAGATTGTTAAAATTTTGAGTATAAGCATTTATATCAATTCTAATTGTCCATATATAGTTGTAATTAGTGTTTATTAACTAGTTAGAATAAACAATCCAGGTATAAAAAGATTGGTAAATTTAATAAGGCAAGAACATGGTTAAAAGAATATTGTATTAGGGAAAATGATTAAGATAATTTGAACTTTAAATTTAACTTGTGCAAGTTAAATAGATTGAAATGGTAAAAGTGAATCAAAAAGAATTAGAATTTAATTTAAGTGAAGTTAAATAGATATTGGATTGGATTTGAAATAATATTGAGTGGAATTGAATATAGGAAAATTTGGGTAGTAAATGATTTTATAACTTGGTTATGAATTGGATTGGAAATTTCAACTTTCCAAAAATTGAATTTTCTAAGTCAGATTTGAAAACTTAGCTAAACTTTCATTATAACCATATTCAGTTAGGGGTTATACTTTATTAATTATACAAAGTTTAAAACATCATTTAAAATTTAATTAAAAACAAGCTCGTCATGAAGTAGCAATTCGTAATTTAGCGATTTGAACTTCAATTGAGTATATAGAATTCAATATAAGTCGGAATTTTTTAAAACAACAATCTTCCAAATCTTTCGAATTATGGTTTCCTAGTCGAAATGAAAATTCGGAATTTCATATGATTTTGAGTTATGTTAAAAATTAAATTTCCAGAAAAATCGCGGTGTGGTAATTTATAAATTATAACGATTTATTAAATAAAATGGAAGTATTCTTTTAGGAAATTAAATTATGTAGATTATAATTGAAAAGTGGAATGGTCGTACTAATATAGAATGGTTCGATATTTCGTGAAGAATGGAAAATAAATAAGACTAAATCATATTAAATTAAAGGAAATAAGTTAAAAACTTCGAAATAAAAATCCAGACTTGAATTATTTAATAAATATGAACTCATGTGAAGTGTCCAGTCTCAAGTCAGTAAATTTTTGAAAAGTTTATAAGGTTGAAGCATTTTTTCTACCTTAGCAATTTCGAGGAAAATTTTCTTTTATAGGGGGAGAATGTAATGGTCCAAAATTTTATGTAAGAATATTTAATTTATTTTAATATTTAGAATGATTAATTTTAAGATTTAACGACTTGAAATTTATTTAAGTAAAAATTTAAACGTTAAATCACTCAAAAATGGTAATATCAAACTTAAAATCCGAATTATTTTATTTTGAAGCTATATAAAATTATATTTGAATATATAATGATAATAATTTACTTTCAAGGGATTTTATTGCTTTGAAATCGATTTAAATTTTATTGATTTAATTTAACACTTGAAAATAGCCATTTTTCAAAACGATCTTGGATTTTGACAAAATAAGTTTTATTTGATTCAGAATGTTAAATCATTGTAAGATTTCAATTTTCGTATCAACTGGAGTTGTTACATGAGCATGAATAATATAAACGCATATGAAAATCGATTTGAAATCAATAATAATTTATAATTTGATTTTGAGAATAATTGTTAAAATCAATCGAATTAGCTTCCGAAACATGTTCCATTATGTTTGAAATATGGGTATTGAGATAGGAATGACAGTCGTTGCACTTCATTTTAGAGTTCGTTAAATTTTAAATGCCTAACATAAATATTTTAATAATAAACTCGGCCTATAAATTGTCTTAAAACCCAAGCCCTAACCTTTGCTCTTCTAACCAACTGCCACCCTTAGATTTAATGGTAAAAAATTATTCATCTTTCTTACTTAATCAATCATAATCCATTCATTTTCAGAAAAATTCTTCAACATCAAAATTATTGACCTCTTCAAATCGATACGATTGGATTATCGGTCGGATCATTGAGGAGTTGTATATCTGGTTTTGAGCAAAGGCAAGAAATTTTCGTATTTTCATGTTTTCTGTTTGGCCAAGGCGATTTCATTCAAAGGTATAAATTGGAGTGTTGTCTAGAACGTTGAGCTGAAGGTACCGATGAAGTTTGGCGATCTATGGTGGTGTGTGGTGGCTGGGGGTCTATTTGAACGAATTCCATTCGAATTGGGTTTTCCGGTGATCAACAAGCTAAGGGGCACAGGTTTCCAGGTGTTGGACCTGCTCTGGATGGCGAAGGCGATAAAATGGCTAGCATGGCATCCGGTTGGCCTGAGGTGGCGCGGTGGTGGTTCAGACAAGGGGAGCAAGTTCAGTTCGTATTAGAAATCACGACCGTGATTATACACAGGATAATTTAATTAAGCTAGGTAATTAGTCTAATTACTGTAATTAGTTAAGTGTATATATACATATATATTACCTTAAATCGATGTTAAAATTATAAAATGCATAACTTGTTCAAATGTTATCAAAATTAGATAAGACAAATTGCGATGGAATCTTAGTGATGAATACTACACGATGGAACTAGAATCGGAGTGTTTGAAGCTAGTTGGATTTTTTGTTTAAATTAAATATCTGTTTAATTTAATTAAAAAGCTTGTTAGTATTTTGACAACTAAATCTTGGTGATAACTCTTTTGATTATATTTGGAATACTTATTATTGTAAGAACTCTTTTGATTAAGTTTGGAAAATTTTCTATAATCATAAATCGGATTATATATTGGTTTCTTTGTGGTTGCTTCTTAGTTGATTTTGATATTATTATAGTTATTTTTTTATTATTCTTATACACGAATAAGCATTAATTGTTGTAACGCTTATATTATTAATACTACGATATGGACGAATGGTTGTTGGGACTATTATTGTGATTGTTCAAACATTTCATCTACATGTGTATACAAGTTATTTGGTTATTGGTTAAGTCTCGTTCCATTTGGATAGTATGAATGTATATTTTATTCATTTAAGTGAAATAAGACGTATAAACGAAAGTTGGAATTTTATATCCAAAACTGGACAGTAATGAAGTTAAAGTGTTTTTGAACAACTTTTTAAAGGTGGAAACAATTTTAAAGCATTTTGATTTGAAAATGGTTTGTTCAGATTTAAAACCTATTTTTAATAGTAAATTTAAAATTGAATTTGAGTTAGCTATATAAATGATGTTTTAAATTCAAATTAATTGTTCTATTAATCTTATATAATGTTTAATTTGATTTCTTCAAAGTTTGGATTTTAAAAGGATAAATTTGAAAAATAATAATTTTTATTAATATTATTAAAATATTCAATTTCGGAAAATGACCCAATTTGAAGTTTAAATTTGGAAATGATGATTGAAATCAAGTTTATATATGTTTAAAAACTTTATAAAAATATTTTTGAAGTGGACCAGACAAATTGTAATTCAAAATTATAATGTGGTATGAATAGAGCTAGTTACGCTACGCAGCTCGCGAATTTCAACCATAAACATCTAGCGATTATAATTAATGTAAAATGATCTTGATTTAGAGATGGGTTTCTAAAAGGAAAGCTAAGATATAAAGAACTAATGAATCTTGATAAAGAGTTAATGAATGATTATTAAGTTTTTTCAAGCTTAATTGTCTTTGATTTAAAAAATATGTTTTAAAGAGGAAATTATGAATTGAATTTTTGGAATGTGAATTTTAAAAGGAACCTTGGGTAAGATAAATATTGGTTAAAGATTTAAGGAATGGTTAATAAAATTAACAAGGCTTAATCATTAACAAATTTTTCAAATGAGGATTTTGTTAAAGGACAAAAATGTAGAACTATTTTAAGAAGGTTTTAATAAACCAATCTAAGTGGAAAGAGACTTGGCAATTCCTGTATTTCCATATGGTTTTAAAATAACGCTCGTTATTCAAACGGTCCGGGATCAAATTTCTATCCAAAAACCATTTCGGATAATGATACGATGAAAAGGGAAATAATGATATTGTAGACAATGGTTGAAGATGGGGAATCTTCACATTGAAAGGACTGCTTGTTGATGCCTCGGGAAGCTCCCATTATGAGGTTATATATAGAAGTGGTCTAGACGTATTTGGAGAATTTCCGGATTTGCAATGTCTTCTCTCTTTTGGACCAGAAATAAAGCACATTTAGTTTTGTGCAGTCTCAGAACGAACTTGTATGCATGTGTATCTGACATTGTATATTGTAAAGTAATTGTTGATCTTTACTAAACATATTTCTGTTGGTGGCGGAGAATATGTTCTCTTAGCTTAACACCCTTCTTTGAGACGTACGAGCTCAAAGGTAATATGGTTCGTGATTATCAGTCATATGTTATGAAATGATAGTGTGGCTTGTTAAGTGATTGAGCTATTGATGATCAAAGCATGGCTTTCAGATAAAGCATAGCATTGTGTAACAAGAGTTCGGAAGGCCTCATATCTCGAAAATGGCCAAAATAGGAAAAGATGCAGCAAGGTTATGGATGTGTCGTTTCCTTATAGATAAATAGTGTACCATGGTATAGAGCCCGGGTATTACTTATGTGGCAACTTCTTCTTATGTGAATGTTGATGACGCAAGCACCTGGTTAAAGGATGGTAACGATCTGGAGATGACATATTCAGGCGTGATCTAAGTTTTCCAGTTAAGGGATAACCCGGATTTGTGTTAGTAGAGAGGTGGTTGGTTCTCGGGACATCCCTCTAAAGGTATACCCATTGAATAATATGTTCCTTAGCCTGGTCATTTGTTGGAAATTCATTCTCCACTGCGAGCCTGTACGTTGTATACCTATATGTCAACATAATAGGATGGGCTATTATGCTGGTTAGGATTGGCACATTTACTTACGTAATGATTTTTCGCACTATGCACCAGTAATAACAACAGAGGATTTTCATGTATCAAGCATTTTTTTTGTTATCATAAGAAGAAACCTCGCTCATGTATGTGTTTGCATTGTGTTTGTGACGCGAGACCTTATAGTAACTCATTTTCTAAAAAGCATTGCAATTTTTCTACACTGGTATTCATAAGGGAAAAACTCATTCCGTGTTTATATGGCGTGGTCACATGATTTTCACTACTTTAAAATAAACATAATTGTTTTTAAGTTCTCACACCAGTTCTACGATTGACCTAGAGTTTATTATTCTTGTATCTAAACTCCGAGTGCCCATATTTTTTCACACAGACAGCTTAGTTGTTAAGGTTTCCAGATAGTTTTGGTTTTGTTTTATAGCGCCGATGCTGGTTTAGATTAGAGCTATATTTGGAGCATTTGTATTCTTCAGCTGTTCTTTAGTATTTCCACTATATATTAAATGCACTCTGATATATTTTATCGTAACTCAGATGTAAATATTGTTATATCAAAAAAAGTTCATTTTGTTTCTATTCTAATTTGTAACTACCCTTAACAATCTGTCTTTTAGACCGTTTTGAACTGGTTTAACCACTGACTTGAAGCATTCAAAAAAGCAGGTCATTACAGAGCGGTATCAGAGCTTTGGTTTGTACAAAGCTTATGGGGGTTTGACTCATTAATGAGGAAAACTCATTAGAGCTAGGATTAGTAACATCCTACGATGAGTAACTCATTAGAAATAGGGTAAGTAATGCTCTAGAATGAGTTTGAGAGTTATATATGAGAGGGCCTATTTGCAATATAAAATTGATTTTGAAAGGTAATATTTTTAATATATATATATGTAATGTTTTGGAAAATATAGATATAATTAACCATATATATTATGACATGGATAACAAATTAAAGTTCAAGTTTTAATATAAGTGTTTTGTGATTAATATTTCACATGGTACAACAATTAATCTTCCCCAAACTAGTTAGATAAACAAATCTAAGCGCTTTGTGAATTCAATTTGACTATAAGATATTTGTCGATATAAAATAAGTCTTGGAATTTTTGATAGATTATATTTTGAATATGAAAAAGATTTTGAAATTATATATGGTCTAACTTGGATAAATAATTAAGATTGTAAGTAATTTGAATATGAACATCTTTAATCTAAATGTGAAATTCTAATTGTTCATACAGAGTTGTAATTAGCATTGATTAACTAGTTTGAATAAATAATCCAAGTATAAAATGCTTTATAAATTTAATACGGCTAAGAAATTGGTTAAAAGAATGTTGTATTTTGGAAAATAATTAAGATAATTTAA
This sequence comes from Allium sativum, assembly GCA_030737875.1. NCBI lineage: Eukaryota > Viridiplantae > Streptophyta > Magnoliopsida > Asparagales > Amaryllidaceae > Allium > Allium sativum. The sequence goes on along the minus strand of CM060921.1, from coordinate 358,785,417 downwards.
ACTTTAATTTTAACCTATGCAAGTTAAATTGATTGAAATGGTAAAAGGGAATCAAAATGAATTAAAATTTAGCTTAAGTGGAGTTAAACAGGAATTGGATTGGATTTGAATTAATATCATATGGAGTTAAATATAGGAAAAAATTAGTAGTAAATGATTTTATAACTTGGTTCTGAATTGGATGGGAAATTTTAACTGTCAAAAATCAAAATTTTCAAGTCAGATTTGAAAATCTAGCTAAGTTTTCATTATAACCATGTTCTCTTAGGTGTTATAATTTATTAATTAAACGAAGTTTGAGCATAATTTAAAATTTAATTAAAACGAGCTCGTCATGCAGTGGAAGTTCGTAATTTGACAATTTTAACTTCAACTAAGTACTTATAATTTAATATAAGACGGAATTCTTTAAAACAAGAATCTTTCGGATTTGAATTATACTTTCCTAGTGGAAAAGAAAAATCGAAATTTAATCTCATAAATTTTGATTTATATAAAAAATCAAATATCTAATAAAATGTGTTATGGCAATTTATAAATTATAACGATTTAATAAATAAAATGGAAGGATTTTTATAGAAATATATTATGTCGCTTATAAATTGAAAAGTGGAATGGTAAGACAAATATAAAATGATTCAATATTTTGGTGAAGAATGGGAAATAAATTGGGCTAAGTCGGATTGAATTGAAGGAAATAAGTTTAAAACTTAGAAATAAAAACACATACTTGAATTATTAAATAAGCATGAACTCATGTGAAGTGTCAGGTTTCCACTAAGTAAAATTTTGAAAAGTTAATAAGAGCATTTTTCCTGCCTTAGCAATTCTGAGGACGAAATTCTTTTAAGGGGAAAGAATGTTACTACCTTGATTTCTGTATAATAAAATTTAATTTATTTAAAAATTTAAAATGATTAATTTTAAGATTTAACGATTTGTAATTTATTTAAGCAAGAATTTAAACGTTAAATCACTTAAAAGCGCAAATATCAAATTTAAAATCCAAATTAGTTTATTTTGAAGCTATATAAAATTCTATTTGAATATGTATGATGACAATAATTTATTTTCAAGGGATTTGGCTGTTTTGAAATCAATTTAGTTTAACACTTGAAAATAACCATTTTTCAAACGATCTAGCATTTCGACGAAATCAGTTATATCGGATCCAGAATGTTAAATCATTATAAGACTTCAATTTTCATAACAATCATAGTTGTTATGTGAGCGTGCGTGATATAAACGCATATCGATTTGAGATATTAATAACTTATTTTTTAATTTTAAGAATAACTGCTAAAAATAATGAATTAACTTCCGAAACATGTTCCATTGTGTTCGAAATATGGGTATTTAGCTTGGCACAACAGTTTTTGCACTTCGTTTGGAGTTCGTGAAATTTTCAATGTCTAACGTAAATATTTTAATAGTAAACTAAGCCTGTAAATTGTCTCAAAACCCAAACCCTAACCGTTACTCCTTTAACCAACCGCCACCCTTAGATTTAATGGCCGAAAATTATTTATCTTTCTTCCTTAATCTCTCCAAATCCATTCATTTTCAGCTTCAACATCAATGTTGCAGATCTCTTCAACCTCTTCAAATGCATATGATTGGATCAGCGAGGCAGCGTAGATCTGGTTTCGAATGAAGACGAGCAATTTTAGTGTTTTCTGGTCGGCTGAGGCAATTTCAGATGAAGATGTCAACAAGAGAGTTGTCAAGGACATTCACGTGGAGGTGTTGATGATGTTTAGCGATCTATGGTGGCGTGGGGGGACAAGGGGTCGATTTGAACGGATTCCGTTCGAATTGGATATTCTAGCGATCGACGAAGTTAGGGGAACGGGTTTCCAGGCAATCGACCATGATTATACAAGGGTTTCGTACTGGAAGTCACAACCGTGATTATACAAGGGTTAATTTAATTGACCTAGGTAATTAGCCTAATTACTTTAATTAGTTAAGTATATATTATCTTAAATCGATGTTAAAATTATAAAATGTATAACTTGTTCGAATGTTATCATAATTGGATGAGACAAACTGCGATGGAACCATAGCGATGAATAATATGCAATGGAACAGGAATTGGAGTGTTTAGAGCTAGCTAGAATTTTTCTTTAAATTAAACGTCTATTTAATTCAATCGAAAAACTTATTAATATTTTGACAACTAAATCTTGGTGAAAAATCTTTTAATTATATTTGGAATATTTGTTATTGTGAGAATTCATTTTATTAAGTTTGAAAATTTTGTTATAATCATAAATATGTGTATATATTGGTTGCTTTGTGGTTCTTGTGGTTGCTTAATAGTTGATTTATGTTATTATAGTTTTTCTTGTTATTCTTATATGAATAAGCGTTAATTGTTGTAACGCTTATATTATCAATAATGTGACATGGATGAATGGTTGTTGTGGCTATTATTGTGGTTGTTCACACATTACACCCACACATAATGAAGTTATTTGGGTATTGGTTATGTCTTGTTCCATTTGAATAATATGAATGAATGTTTTAGTCATTTAAGTGCAACAAGGCGTAAAATTGGAGGTTGGAATTTTATATTTGAGACTAGACAGTAATGAAATTAAAGTGTTTTTGAACAAATTTTGTAAAGCGGATCAATTTTGAAGGAGTTTTGATTTATAAATGGTTTGTTCAAATTTAAAATCGATTTTTAATAGTAAATTCTAAATTGAATTTGAGTCAGCTATATAAACGATGTTTTAAATTCAAACTGATTATTCCGTTAATCTCATCTTATTTTTAGTCCGATTTCTACAAAGTTTGGATTTCAAAAGATGAAATTTTGAAAAATAATTACATTAGATTAATATTATATTGTTAAAATATTCAATTTTGGATCGTGATTTCAATTTGAAGTTTAAGTTTGGAAATGATGTCTAAAATTAAGTTTGTATATGTTTAAAAAGATTATTAAAATGTTTGAATTGGATCGGAAAATTTTTAATTCAAAATTATGATATGGTCTGAATAGTGCTAGCGGCGCTGTGGTTGAAACACCCCACCTTCGTTAGGTCACTCACAAAGGGAATGCATTAACTTTGGTGAAGCATTTTGGGTTAAAGACACAGATAATTTACAAGACAAACATATAAACAGCGGAAAACTGAAATCATTTCATAAATTACGTGGTTCAGTCAAAACATTACAAGCATTGTCTCAAAACCCAACTTCCAAATTATTACAATAAAATATCTATCTTGATTTAAAATTCCAAGTACATAAAGAAGCATAAAACAGTAGTAAAGCAGCATGAATCCCCAATAAAAGTGTAACCACAACCATAGCCCAAAAAAAGAGAATCCAAGCAATACATCTACTCTCTTCAAGCTGGAAAAGGTCTGCACTAATCTGAAGTATTTCCTCCCTGCGGACCTTGGGGGGGGGGGAACGGAAGAAAAGAAGGCAAAAGAAACGGGTTAGACATAAGCCTGATAAGTCCAGTGACTATTCAACATGTAAACTGGTAAGAGGATCATGACATGAATAAACTGAACATAGGACAATACCATATAAATTAGATAACATAAGATAAAATAAGATAAACTGAATATACTATCACACTCATTTCCATTTCTCTGCACTTACTAACGAATGTTTCAACTACCATCATGTGTTCATAACAAAGTGACCCCTTTTTCGATCGGCTTCTACTCGCATGCATTTATTACATGTGTCATTCGGCCTCGCTTGATTGTAGATACATGTGCTGGTCCCGCCATAGGGGGTATCAATTCCTTTGGTAGCAACCCGACACAAATTCTAGATGCACAGTGTATACTACTGATGCCCAGTGCCTGCTTTATCCACTCCGGAGTACGTGCACGCCCATACTCCGCCGGAATCTACACTGCTGCACCACCCGCCGCTATTTTGACCGCTTATAATCAGCCCAGTAATCGTGCCCCACCCTGCCTAGTTCAGGGTATCGTGATACATCTATGTGGGGTTACTGCTGAAATGGGTCCCCGTTATTAAGGTTTCCTAATCAACATGTTATAACGGTTAAGTGTTTTCAAATTAACCAAACTCACCCATCTGTTTAACTAACATATTGTATTGGTTAAGTGTTGCCTTAATTAACTTAACCCTACCATTCTTAGCCTATCTACTCCTTAGCTTTAATTTATTCATTAAAGCACCAACCACTCATATTAGATCTATATTGTTGCGGTCGATGGATGTGCCGGGCGGTTCCGGGCAATCTTACACCGCAACTCAATATAACCTCGGGTTTTTGGGCTTAATGCACTAACCACTCACATTAGATCTATATTGTTGCGGTCGCTGGATGTGCCAGGCGGTTCCGGGTAGTCTTACACCGCAACTCAATCTAACCTCGGGGTAGGCATGTTCATCTTTAGCCAATTTTACATATTTTTCATATGTATCCTTGTTTAGGTCTTTCTATACCAATATTCCCAATTGTATTCAACACAAGTTTTATGCCACATTCACATGCTATGCCCAAATTTTACTCAATTTAATTATACTCAATTTTCCCACGTTATAATCGCACGTACGACGAGATTCAATCTAAGCTCCGGATGAACTTAGTATCCACAAAAGAAAGTAAAAAGGAAAAAATAGAGAAGGAGCATAAGAATTGACATAAGGAAAAATAGGCATGTAAAGATATACCCAATTCAACAATCATGTTTCAACAGGCTTGTTTATATTAATAATAAGTGTGGACAAGCTAGACAATTTACACCATAGGTATAAATATTATATATAATTAGACTTAATAGAATCGCTAACATGATAAGTCCCATTAAATCAATCACAATAGTCACATAGGCATAGGATGTACAACATGATAAGTCCCATTATATAAATCACAATAGTCTCATAGGCATAGGATGTACAACATGATAGGTTCCATCATATCAATCACAACAATCTCATAGGCATGATAGGTTCCATTATGTCAATCCAACAGTCTCATAGGCATGATAGGTTTCATTATGACAGTCACAATAGTCTCATAGGCATGATATGTGTCATTACATCAATCATAATAGTCTCATAGGCATAGGCAATTCAGATTTGACAAAAGGATAGGCATGAATCAGAATTAGGCATCATTCTAGATCCGATTATTACAGTCATGATTTCTATTAGGAGTTTAAATCTAAATAATAACTGAACTTACAGAAAAAGGACGGATCCTGTATTCTGGGATCTGATTTATGAATTTGTTAAGCTATCCTTTGATGTAGACGTTTGATTCTCTAGTTTGGATTTTTTGGAGCTTTCTGACTTGACTTTTAATTTGGAGAAGATGGAGGCTATGCTAGCTTAGGGTGGACAACATGACGTCTTCATAGAATGAGATTGTGAGGTCTAGGGTTGAGGTTTGGGGTGATTATATAGAAGTCTAGGATTAATTCTAACCTTTAGATTGGTCTAGGAAAAATCAGAGCCATTAAACCAAAGAGATGTGTCATCCAGCCAACCGCAGCACGACACATAAGCCCTAATACCTCAAAAATTAGTCATCGACCAATCAGAGAAGGCCACATCAGCTTAGGGCTACAAAAATTCATCACAGAAAGTGGATCTCAAAGGGGTCGACTCCCTACATGGGGGATCGACACCTATGCCGACACCCTTATAGGGGGTCGACAGCTATTTCGACTCCTCCTGGGGGGAGGGGGGTCGACACCCTTGAGCGGGAAATTTCCCGCTCAGCTGTTTAGCCGATTTTCGAATTTTAAACTATTTTCTGACTTTTAATTTAATTTCTATTTTTACTTGAAATCTTTTGAACTCCATAACTTCTTCATACAGAGTCCGATTCATGCACACTCGGACTCTAACTCAAGCAGATTTCCGAGATGAACGCAATGGCATAACCTGTTTCCCTTAATTCTTCTTCTAAAAATTAAGTGTTCTTAGATTTGTTAATTTTAATATTCACAGAAAATACAGGGTGCTACATTCTCCCCTCTTTAAAGGATTTCGTCCCTAAAATCTCTAAGTTAAGAAAAATACATCCTAACATCCAACATCTATCTACTCAACCATCAATCACAGGCATCCATTGTCCTTTAAAAGATTTCTAATGCTTTCATGATCATATGCATAGTGTGTGGATATGTCCTTATCTAATGCAAAATCAGGCGGTCTACTGATTCAATTGACCTCCTTGATGCGAATCATGTCAATGCCATAAGTCCATTATGTATGCAATTATTCCTAATCATACTTTCTACATGAGTGCACAATCATTCATACAAGTGCAACGTCCATATGATAACACATCAAGTTTCAATCCATATATAAATACATATATGCATATGCAGTATGAAAGTGACTGAGTCGGTCTAGTACCTAGTGTGTGTGTGTATATGCATCCACGAGCAACCACTAACAACCATCTACAACCACTCGCAGCCATCAATCATAACATGTTTTCAAATACATGTTTACATCCATTGGTTTCTACCTAAGGATTAAGAATAGGACCAAGGAGATATACTTAAGAGATAGATACAAGCATGCATAAACTTATGGAAAAAGAGATCAAGAATGTACCCTCAAAAAGATAAGGGTAGGTTGCGTGTATCTTGTCCTCAGTCTCCCACGTCGCGTCTTCTTCAGTGTTACTCCACTGTACTTTAACTAGCTTGACCTCACGATTGCTTAGCTTTTTAGCTTCTGTACCCAAGATATGAGTTGGAACTCTTCTCACCGTCGCTTCTCATTTCACTTCTAATTCCTCTAGTATGCTTATTTCCACAACTTCTGCCGACTCATGTAAGCACTTTCGTAGATGAGAGACATGAAAGACATTATGTACTCCAGCCAATCTTTCGGGCAGCTCTACTTTGTAAGCCATCTTCCCAATCCTTTCAATGATAGGAAATGGCCCTACAAATCTTGGTGCCAATTTTCCTATGGACCCAAAGCGAACGACATTCTTTAAAGGAGGTACTTTAAGAAAAACTCTGTCTCCAACCTCAAACTCAAGGTCGGTCCTTCTTTTATCGGCGTAGGACTTCTGTCTATCTTGTGCGGTCTTCATTCGTCTTCGTATCAAGTCCACCTTCTCTGAAGTTTCTCTGATCATGTCAGGTCCAAGTACAAGCTTGTCTGTGACTCCCACCAACAAGTTGATGATCGACACAGTCTTCCATATAAAGCCTCAAAGGGTGTCATTCCTATGGTGGCTTGGTAGCTATTGTTGTAGGTGAATTCCACCAAAGGAAGGTGATCCTCCTATGCTCCCCCTAAATCAAGAATGCACGATCTCAAGAGATCTTCTAATACTCTGTTCACTCTTTCCGTCTGACCATCAGTTTGAGGGTGATAAGCAGTGCTTAAGCATAGCTGTATGCCTACAGCCTCTTGCTAACTCTTCCAAAACTCGCTCGTAAAGATAGGATCTCGATCACTTACTATGCTGGAGGGTATTCCATGCAGCCGAACCACCTCTTTAAGATAAATGGATGCTAATGATGAGGCAGTCCTCCTACTTTTAAAGTTCGCGCTTTTAGTAAGCCTGTCCACTATTACCCAAATACTAGTATTGCCCCTTCTTGACCTAGGAAACCCATCAATAAAGTCCATCGAAATGCCATCCCATTTCCACTATGGGACCTCAAGAGGATGAAGCAGACCACTAGGCTTCTTCTTCTCTACCTTGACTTGTTGGCATATAAAGTATTTAGAGACAAACTCAGCTACGTCCTTCTTCATGCCATTCCAGAAGAAAACCCTTTTTATGTCTTTATACATTTTGTCCCCACCTGGATGTATGGTCAACTTAGAATGGTGTGCTTCTTCGAGAACGGTTTTCACCAAATCCCTTGCTTGTGGGACGCATAGTCTTCCATCCCGTCTCAACCAACCCTTATCATCGATGGAGTATCTATTGAGGTGACAAGAAGTCTCACCTCTATTCAGCTTATCCATCACATCAACTAGCCGAGGGTCTTCACGTTGCGCGGTTCCTATTGAGTCCAAAAGAGTAGGACGCACCTCTAGCGATGCTAACGAACCAGGTACAAATTCAAAGGAGGGTCTAAAGTCAAAGTTTGCTATGTACTCCAAGCTTTGCCTTTCTACAAAGAGAGGACTTAAGGTCAGCTTTTTCCTACTTAAGGCGTCTGCTACCACATTGCCATTGCCAGGGGTATAAGTAATCTCAAATTCATATGAGGCAAGAAATTCCATCCACCTTTGTTGTCTTAAGTTAAGATCTTTTTGTGAGAAAAGGTACTTTAATGATTTATGGTCAGTAAACAATTCAAACCTTTCTCCTAGCAGGTAATGACTCCATGACTTAAGAGCGAAAACAATGGCAGCTAGCTCTGAATCATGAGTTGGGTAGTGTTTTTCGTGTACCTTCGACTGCCTTCCCCCATACTATGCCCTCTTGCATCAAGACAACGCCCAATCCTGTACTGCATGCGTCTGTGTATACAGTAAACATCTTACTTCCATCAGGCAAAGTTAGAACTGGGGCTGTTGTCAGAGCCCTTTTCAGTCATTGGAAAGCAATGTCAAAATCCAAATCCTAGGCAAAAATTAGGTTCTTCTTCGTCAACCTAGTAAGTGGGGCTGAGATCTTCGCAAAGTCCTTAACGAACTTTCTGTAAAAGCCCGCCAGCCCGAGAAAACTCCGTACTTCGGTTGCATTCCGTGGAATCTTCCAATCTTGCACCACAGCTACTTTTGCGGGATTCATAGCTATTCCCTCTTCGGACACCACATGTCCAAAAAACCGTACTTCTTCTCTCCAAAAATGGCATTTGGAGAATTTTGCTTTCAGCTGATGTGCACGAATAGTATCCATGACTTCCCTTAAATGCAAAGCATGTTCTTCCTCACTTTTTGATAAAATCAAAATATCGTCCACGAAGACCACTACAAATTTATTAAGGAACTCTCTGAACACCTTACTTATCAAGTCAACGAAGTAGGAGGGTGCGTTTGTCAAGCTGAAAGGCATGACAATCCATTCGAGAAAAACCATCCGGGGTCCTGAACGCAGTCTTATCTATGCTGTCTTCAGCCACTCTTAGCTGATGAAATTCGATGGCCAGATCTAGTTGGGAGAAAACCGAGGCACCTACGGGCTGGTCGAACAAGTCGTCTATTCTAGGAAGTGGGTGCCTATTCTTCTTGGTCAACTTGTTTATCTCCTTATAGTCCACGCACAGGAGAAGTGAACCATCCGCTTTGGTTGCAAACACCACTGGAGCACCCCATTCAGAAATACTACACCTTATGAACCCCTTTTCAAGCAACTCTTTAACTTGCTTGCTAAGCTCTTTCCTTTCCCTTGGAGCCATGTGTATAACAGGTAAAGCAACAGGTTTTGCATTATCGACAAGGTATATGCGAAAGTCTATCTCTCGCTTCGGAGGTAATCCCTTCACCTCTTCAAAGACATCCGAATTTTCACGGACTACTCTAACAGATTGCAAGTTTTCAACAGACGCATCAAGAGATTCTAGATTTCTAAGCATAACATAGCTCATGGGATTACAAGAGATTTCGAGAGTGTTACCGAGGCAAGTCATAAGTCTAACTACTCTCTTTTCACAATCAAGGATGACACCATTACTAGATAACCAATCCATGCCTAGAATCAATCCATAGCCCGTGAAGCCCAAAACATAAGCATTACATCTAAACCCAATGCTTAGTATAGAAATTTCCAAATCCAAGAAAATCATTAATAAATAAGCCGAGCCCCCATTCGGATTTGAAGCAACCGTGGGATCCTCTACTATACTGGTATCTAGGTGCAGAGATTCAACTAAATCAGTAGATATAAAAGAGTGCGATGCGCCAGAATCAAAAGGAGTACGAACTGGATGATCAGAAAGATAAACTAAACTCTCAATAGAAATATTTCTATCTCTTTTTTGCGGAGGTGCAATGAGAGCGTGGATCTGCACTCCAGAAGTAGATCCAGTCCTCTGCCCTTGCCTTTTTGGGCAATCCTTAGCCATAGGTCCTGTCTCGCCGCATTGAAAGCAACCACTCATCTTCCTCTTCTTCTTCCTGCAGTCTTTAATTAGATGACCGGGTATGCCACAAAATTTACCCTTCCTCTTGTCACGGGGTTTGTTATTCTTCCCGTCTTTCTTGGAATCCATCTTCTTATTCTATGATCCCTCCACTTTCTTATCTAGAGGTTCTTCCACCTTTGCCTCTTTCTTTCCATCCTTATCTTCCTCCTGTAAAAGTGCCATATCCACCAGTCTCTCGAAAGTCGCACCCATAGGTATATGGGATATAGCTAGGCTGTGCAGTGGCTCATTTAACCCTTTAACAAACCGGAGAGCCTTTTTATGTGGAGTGTTTACTAACTCCAGTCCGAATCTAGCCAGTTGGTTGAATTGGTTGACGTATTCCTTAACCGATAGGCTTCCTTGTTTGAGTGCTAAGAACTTCTCCATTTGTAGGCTTCATTCAGCTTGCGAGAGGAAATTCATTTCAAATCTCCTTCTGAAATCCTCCCAAGTTTCAACTGGTCTCTCAGCATTAGTAACTTCCCACCAGTAAGAGGTTTCGTCCTTAAGTAACCATACAACCAATTGTATCTTCTGCCTATCGTCCACTTCGAAGATAACAAACAAATCTTCTGTTTCCTTGAGCCAGTTTCTTGCTTCCACAAATGCTCAGTCCCATTAAAGTTCTTTCTGCCCATAGCTCGAAAGTCTCTACATATCTTCGAGAAAGCATTCACAGCGGAGGAGGAGGAGCTGCTGCAGCTGGGGGAGGAGGAACGTCTGCTGGGCCTGTGTTTTTAGCCCTAGCTTCCAGATACCTTCTGAACTAGCCAGGTATCGGTACGTCCTTAGGAAGATTAAGATCCCCAGACATGCTGAAATGAAAAGAAAAGGTTCAAAACAAAGGATAGAAAGATAGTGCATCTGGCTTTAGGGATTATGCCTTTAAAATAAACTAACACTTTTCTTGAAAATGCTTCTTTAAATTTCTTTTTGAAAAATAGTTTTCAAAAACTTTTACCTAATCTGGTAAACCATCACTCTGATACCAAGTGAAAGACCCCACCTCCGTTAAGGTCACTCACAAAGGGAATGCATTAACATTGGTGAAGCAAGTTAGGTAAAAGACACAGGTAATTTACAAGAAAGACATATAAACAGCGGAAAACTGAAATCATTTCATAAATAACATGGTTCAGTCAAAACATTACAAACATTGTCTCAAAACCAAAATTCCAAATTATTACAATAAAACATCTGTCTTGATTTAAAACTCCAATTACATAAAGAAGCATAAAACAGTAGTAAAGCACCATGAATCTCCAATAAAAGTGTAACCACAGCCAAAGCCCAAGAAAAGAGAATCCAAGCAATACATCTACTCTCTTCAAGATGGAAAAGGTCTGCACTAAGTTAAAGTATTCCCTCCCTACGGACCTGGGGTGGGGGGGAACGGAAGAAAACAAGGCAAAAGAAAACGGATTAGACATAAGCCTGGTAAGTCCAGTGACTATTCAGCATGTAAACAGGTAAGAGGAACATGACATGAATAAGCTGAACATAGGACAATACCATAGAAATAAGAATAACATAAGATATAATAAGATAAACAGAATATACTATCGCACTCATTTCCATTTCTCTGCACCTACTAACGAATGTTTCAACTACCATAATGTGTTTATAACAAAGTGATCCCTTTTTCGATCGGCTTCTACTCGCATGCATTTATTACATGTGTCATTTGGCCCCGCTTGATTGTAGATACCTGTGCTGGTCCCGCCATAGGGTGTATCAATTCCTAGGGTAGCAACCCAACACAAATTCTAGATGCACATTGTATACTACTAATGCCCAGTGCCTGCTTTATCCACTCTGGAGTACGTGCACGCCCATACTCCGCCGAAACCAACACTGCTGCCTCACCCGTCACTATTTTGACTGCTTATAATCAGCCCAGTAATCGTGCCCCACCTTGCCTAGTTCAGGGAACCGTGATACATCTATGTGGGTTACTGCTGAAATGGGTCCCCATTACTAAGGTTTCCTAATCAACATGTTATAACGGTTAAGTGTTCTCAAATTAACCTAACCCACCCATCTGTTTAACTAACATGTTGTATTGGTTAAGTGTTGCCTTAATTTACTTAACCCTACCATTCTTAGCCTATCTGTTCCTTAGCTTTAATTCATTCATTAAAGCATCAACCTCTCACATTAGATCTATATTGTTGCGGTCGCTGGATGTGCCGGGCGGTTCCGGGCTGTCTTACACCGCAACTCAATTTAACCTCAGGTTTTTGGGCTTAATGCGCTAACCTTTCACATTAGATTTATATTGTTGCGGTCGCTGGATGTGCCGGGCGGTTTCAGGCAGTCTTAGACCGCAACTCAATCTAACCTCGGGTTAGGCATGTTCATCTTTAGTCAATTTTACATATTAGTCATATGTGTCCTTGTTTAGGTCTTTTTATGCCAATATTCCCAATTGTAGTCAGTACAAGTTTTATGCCACATTCACATGTTATGCCCAAATTTTACTCAATTTAATTATATTCAATTTTCCCATGTTATAATCGCACGTACGATGAGATTCAATCTAAATTCCGGATGAACTTAGTATCCACAAAAGAAAGTAAAAAGGGAAAAATAGAGAAGGAGCATAAGAATCGACATAAGGAAAAATAGGCATGTAAAGATATACCCAATTCAAGAATCATGTTTCAACAGGCATGTTGTACATTAATAATAAGCGTGGACAAGCTAGACAATTTACACCATAGGTATAAGTATTAGATAGAATTTGAATTAAGAGAATCATTAACATGATAAGTCCCATTAAATCAATCACAATAGTCTCATAGGCATAGGATGTACAACATGATAAGTCCCATTATATAAATCACAATAGTCTCATAGGCATAGGATGTACAACATGATGGGTTTATTATATCAATCACAACAATATCATAGGCATGATAGGTTCTATTATGTAAATCCACAGTCTCATAGGCATGATAGCTTTCATTATGACAGTCATAATAGTCTCATAGGCATGATAGCTTTCATTATGACAGTCATAATAGTCTCATAGGCATGATAAGTGTCATTACATCAATCATAATAGTCTCATAGGCATAGGCAATTCAGATTTGACAAAAGGATAGGCATGAATCAGAATTAGGCATCGTTCTATATCTGACTATTACAATCATGATTTCTATTAGGTATTTAAATCTAAATAATAACTGAACTTACAGAAAAAGGACGGATCTTGTATTCTGGGATCTGATTTTTGAATTTGTTAAGCTATTCTTTGTTGTAGACGTTTGATTCTCTAGTTTGGATTTTGTTTTGGAGCTTACTAACTTGATTTCTAATTCGGAGAAGATGGAGGCTATGCTAGCTTAGGGATGGATAGCATGGCGGCTTCATAGAATGAGACTGTGAGGTCTAGGTTTGAGCTTTGGGGTGATTAGATAGAAGCCTAGGATTAATTCTAGCCTTTAGATTAGTCTAGGAAAAATCAAAGCCATCAAACCAAAGAGATGTGTCATCTAGCCATCCATAGCACGACACATAAGCCCTAATACCTCAGAAATTAGTCATCGGCCAATCAGAGAAGGCCATATCAGCTTAGGGCTATAAAAATTCGTCACAGGAAGTGGATCTCAAAGGGGTCGACTCCCTACAGGGGGGTTGACACCTATGTCGACACCCCTATAGGGGGGTCGACACCCATGTCAACTCCCCTTGGGGGGGTCGACACCTATGTCGACTCCCCCGGGGGGGTCGACACCCCTGAGCAGGAAATTTCCTGCTCAGCTGTTTTGGCCAATTTTCGAACATTAAACTATTTTCTGACTTTTAATTTAATTTCTGCTTTTACTTGAAATCTTCTGAACTTCATAACTTCTTCATACGGAGTCCGATTCACGCAATCTCGGACTCTATCTCAAGAAGATTTCCGAGAGAAACGCAATGGCATAACCCGTTTCCCTTAATTTTTCTTCTAAAAATTAAGTGTTCTTAGATTTGTTAATTTTAATATTCATAGAAAATACGCGGTGTTACAGTGGTAGTTCACAAGTTTCAACTATACACTTCAAATGATTATAATTAATGTAATTTAAATCGGATTTACCTAAAGTGAAAAATGTTTGCTTTCTAATGATAATAGTTTTCAAATGGATAAAGAAATTTTGAATTTCAAATTATAGATTTTCAATTATATCCAAAATAAGTTTTAAATAAAATCGCAGTTTTGCAGTTCCATGACCGAAATTGGAAATATAGATATAAACGACTAAATAAAAATTATTGAAAATATGGAAAAATTATGATAAATCATAATAAATAATTTTAAAGTGATTTGGGTAAGAAATATGAAGTTTTGAATTGTAATTTATTTTGGGGTTTCTTCGGCCTAACTAAAGATTAATGTAATAACGATGTTTTCGAAATCTAATTTCAATGGGCTAAAGTTTTCCAATTTCTAATTTATTGGATTTGATTGGAAATAATCTTTGACTACTTGGTATTAATTTTATAGATAAAACTTGTAATATTCGAGGAATTCAAAAGGTCGATGTATCGTTATTCCGCTTATAGTATCCATTGAATATGAGAGTTGATATTGCATATGAGCTGATACAATTTCTATCTAAATCTTATATTTAATATAACCTGTTTTGGATTGTTTTGGACGATGTCTTTAATAATATCATCCTTAACCTAGCAAGTTTAAGTTATTTAGTTTTTACCAAATATAAATCTTGTTTTAAAAGATATGTTTCGATAAATCTTTTGATTAAGGTAAAAGTTTTCCAAATTGAAGCAAATTGGATTTGAATATAAATAATCCTCGGGTTTTTGATATTGAATTCCATTGTTTAGATGTATAATATTTGAGGAATTTGAAAGATATTTATATCGTTATTCCACTTGTAGTATTCGTTGGTTACGTGAATTGGTATTGAATATAAGCTGTTGTCATTTCTATTTAGATCTTGTGTAACACCCCGTGTATTCTATAACTGTGGAATTAACAAATTAAAGTATAATTAATTTGAAATCAAAGAACTAAGGGAAACGGGATAAGCCATGGCGTTCGTCTCGGAAAAATACGCGAAATAGAGTCCGAGTTTTCGAAAAACGGAGTCCGTATGAAGAAGTTACGGCCTTCGGAAGTTTCTGAATTAAGTTTAAAATTCGAACAGAATAAAACAGTTTAAAAATTAAAACCGGGCCCAATTGGCCAAGGCGGGAAAACTCCCGCCTAAGACACCCAGGTCGACTGAGCTGTCGACCTGGTCTAACCAGGTCGACAGGGCTGTCGACCTGGTCCAGACCCAGGTCGAACCCAGTCCACCCTGGCTGGCCTATTCTATGTTGGTCGATTTTCTGTGGTCTGCTTTGTCATTAGGGCTAGGTGGCAGGCTCTAATTGGTCCCTCTTGCGAATGAATGGCTACGATCAATCCAAGCGACATCAATGGTCCTAATCAGTTTATAACCTCTATAAAATGACCCTAGACTCTACCTAGGTTTCTTACACAATTCTCTAGCCTCCATTGCTCTCTTCTTCTAATTAAAAATAAAAATGGCGTCTCTGCTCTGCTGGAATTAAAACTAGAAGATAATCAACATCAGCCTAAGCAACTCAATTCAAACTAGAGATTAAAGTTCTGCAAAGATTCTACAACAAGTTAAAGTTCTTTCTTTAATCCAATCAAGGCAAGTACAGTTATTCTCCGCTATAAACGTTAATTATAATTTTGATATGCATTTAAAACTGAGTTTGAGGTTGTATATATATATTCTCTTCTGTTGGATCTGTTTTCTGTGACTGTTCTGTATTCCTTTCTTCTTTTCTGTTTCTATAGCCAGGCTACCACGAGCCTGTGCCCAATCTCATAAAGAGATTAACGTATGAACGCAAAATTTGGGACAATTAATGAATGATGCGAAATTTGACAAGACTGAATTGAATGTATGACTTTAGGTCTGAGGCATAAAATATATTGGACATGTGACTTGGGATTGGATGCATAAATTTGACGATGAACATATAATTTATATATGTTGTATGCATAGTTATGTTGTAATTTAGATCTGTAATTTATTAGAAAAAAAAAGATGAGCATATGTTATAAACTAGTTTTAGACCTATGCATATTCTGTGATAAAAGAAGAAGAGGAACCACTGTAAGATTACATATGATTTGAGACTTTGGACAAAATGCATATAAAAGTCAAGATTTGATTTTTAGAAGATATGATTTAAAGATTTAGATTTTTGGGTATAGTTTGCATAATGATTCATGACTTAAAAAGAAGAAGATATGGAAGCTTAGGTGTAAAAGATTTACATTAATTAGGATATCTATTATTGTGATTACACCTAAATAGGGATTTTTGGATATATGGCATGCATTGGAATTAATGGTTATATCTGGTATAATTTATATGTGAATCTGCTGTAAAATGCTAGTTTAACAAAAAAAAATTGGAACATATGTTATAGGGTAAATTATGTCCATATTCTGCGCTATGTAAATGTATGCAAACATGGAAGTATATGATCATATTGTGAATCATGACATTATTTAGGCATATGAACTTAGGCCTAATTTATGTTTAGGCAAGGCATGTAAATAGAACCTTTAGAAATATTAAATTTGCTAAATCTGCTAATTTGTCTAGTTGCCTAAACTACTAGTTTTGTTATATTGCCTAGACTGCTAATTAGATTGAAATGCCTAATCTGTTAAATTGGTCGGTTGAAATGCCTAACCTATTATATGCCAAAATCGGCTAAGTTGCTAAATCTGTTAAATCCGTTAAGTCATATAAAATCTGTTATCTGCTATGTTGATATAATCATCCTGTTATTGATATAATCTGAATTGGCATATATATTGGGCACGCGCATAAACGGTAAATTATTAATTAATTGGCCGCAAAGATAAACATGGCTAACTCGAGGTTAGAATGAGTTTGCGGCGTAAATCTGCCCGGAACCGCCCGGCACATCCAGTGGCCGCAAACAATAATGTGAGAAGTTAGTCATAACATGCGTAAGACACGAGGTTAGGTCTGGCTTGTGGCAGAAGTCTGCCCGGAACCGCCCGGCATATCCAGCGGCCACAAGCTACCGACCTAATGTGAGAGGTCTATGCATTAATAATTAATTAATGCCAATCTAAGATAAGAATGACGTCTAAAACGTATTGGGGAAAAATAGGGTTAACCAAAGGGATTAATAAATATAGTAAAACCCGTCCATGAATCTGTAGGCCCAAAACAAAGTTAGACAAATCTGAAAAATCTGTACATCTGACCTGTTAGTCTGAAAACTTGTTTTGTGAATTAGTAAACCTGAATTCTGTATGTCTGAACTTGTAAACAAGTTAATCTGAAATCTGTTAGTCTGGGGACACAAGGTTAGGAGGGGAAATTACTTGTGTCATCTGTTGTTTGGGACCCATATTAGTCAATACCCTTTCTGGTATCAAAACTTTGACCCAACAGTAGGTAGGGTCCAGGCACGCTTACTGAACTAATTATAAGTGGTTCATTCTGATAATGGCGAGGGGTGTTGATGGTGCGTTCCAACCGGGTCATGTGCGTGCATGGATCCCGGTCTGCCTCTGAGGATGTAAGACGCCGTGACATCTGTAAATAGGTCTGTGCCAATTGGTTGTCACTTTAGGGAGTGATACACCCTACTGTGGGGCCGACACAGGATATTTATGTATTAGGGAGCCGATCGCTTGGGGTAGGGTTTTAGGGTACACTTAGTTCTGTCTGTTTCTGTTGGTACCGTCTGTTTCTGTTGGGTGGTAACACCTGTCTGTTTCTGTGTGGTACCGTCTGTTCGGGTGGTAAAGGCCCATTACTAGTGTACACCTAATTCCACATTCTGTTTCCATAGGGATAAATCTGTTTCTTCTTCTGTCTGTTTCTGATCGGGTAGTAAAGGCCCATTATTAGCATTCTGTTTTCTGTTAAAGTATTCTGTACCCGTTCCTGCTTCAATTTAGACATTAGGGTGACACCTAATTCTGCTATACTAGTATTAGTGCAGAGAAGTGTAAAACAATAGTTTATATCATTCTGTTTTTCTGTTATATCTGCTACACCTGTTATAGTTATCTCACATCCAGTTTTATGTTCATGTCATATTATTATTATCTGTTCATATGCTGAAAGTCACTGGACTTGCCAGACTTTTTGTCTGACCCTTGTTGTTTCGCCTCCTTTCTTCCGTTTCCCCGCCCCCCGGGTTATCCAAGGAGGGAAATACTTTAGCTTGATCCGGATTTCTCTTTGCTTGAAGTGCTTAAAGTATGGCTTGGCTCTGTATAGCTTCCGTTCCATGGGGATTATGATTTTAAACTATGCATTTTGAAGGCTTTTGTACAAGACTGATATTTGTACTTGAATTCTGAGATTTGAAAGGATGTAACCATATTGATTTCTGTTTCTACTGTAATAAAGTTAAAATTTTTCAAGTACTGTTTTATCTGTCTTGTAAGTTTCTGTTCTGTTTACTAAAATACTCCACCAAAGTTAAGGCATTCCCTTGGTGAGTGACCTTAACGGAGGTGGGGTGTTACACTTGGTATCAGAGCTGAAGGTTACCAGATTGGGTAAAGTTTTTGAAAACTATTTTCAAAAAGGTTTTAAAATGAAGTATTTTCAAAAATTAAAGCTTATTTTGAAAAACATGATCCCCAAGAGCCATATATCTTTCTTTCAGTCCTTTTTGTATTGAACCTTTCCTTTTTCGTTTCAGCATGTCTGAAGCATCTAAGATACCAGAGGGTGTCCATGTACCCGGTTGGTTTCGTCAATATCTTGAGGCTAGGACCGCCGCTGCAGGTCCAGCAAATGATCCCCCTCCTCCACCCCCTCCTCGTGCAATTGCTTTCTCAAAGATCTGTAGAGATTTTAGGGCCATGGGTGGGAAGGATTTCAAAGGAACTGAATCATTCGTAGAAGCAAGGAATTGGCTCAAAGAAACTGAGGATCTATTCGTTATCTTCGAGGTGGACGATAGGCAGAAGGTACAGTTGGCAGTATGGCTGCTCAAAGACGAAGCTTCCTACTGGTGGGAAGTCACTAACGCCGAGAGGCCGGTTGAGACATGGATGGATTTCAGAACAAGGTTTGAGACAAAATTCCTCTCGCAAGCTGAACGAAGTTTACAACTGGAAAAGTTCTTATCTCTTAAGCAAGGAAGTATGACGGTCAAGGAATACGTCAACCAGTTCAACCAACTAGGTAGGTTCAGATTGGATTTAGTCAACACTCAGCATAAAAAGGCTCTCCGCCTTGTTAAAGGATTGAATGAGCCACTGCACAGCCTAGCCATGACCCATGTACCCATGGGAGCAACTTACGAGAAATTGGTGGATATGGCACTACTGCACGAGGAAGACAAGGGCCCGAAAGAGACAAAGAAGGAAGAACCACAGAATAAGAAAGCGGGGCCCAAAAAGGAAATACAAAAGAAGGATGAGAAGTCTGAAGATAAGAAGGGGAAAAGTGCTTTACTTGTGGGAGCTCAACTCATCTGAACAAGGATTGCAGAAAAAGGAAGGGCGCTTGCTTCAACTGTGGGGAGATGGGACACTTCACTAGGGACTGCCCAAAGAGACGAGGACAAGGAGGGCAGGCGAACACTCTTGAGGCTAGTGGCTAGGATAGAAATAGGAAAATTTCTATAGTAGGTTTAATTTATTTATTTATCTGATTATGAAGTCAAGACTTTTTCTCTGATTCTGGTATTTTGATTTTGTAATCGATACTCTGCACTTTAATACTAGTATTATTTCTGAATTCCGCTGTAGACTCAGACCCATAAGGGTTATGGATCATCTGTTTGGGACTGGGGTTTGAGGGATATCTGTGTTAGGCGTCAAGTATGACGCATACATTCTGAGTTTTCGTGGGGTATCAATTTGATGTTGGTTCCGGTCTTTGGGGCCGATACTTAGGACCCATGTCTAATGGGAACCAAATTTTCGTTCTATCTGTACTCGCTTCCATCATTCGACTGTATCCTATCGATCGAATCTTCGAACTTTAGGTAGAAACTAATGGGTGTAAACATGTGTTTGATACATGTTATGTTTGATGGTTGCAAGTGGATGCAAGTGGTTGCTAGTGGTTGCCCGTGGATGCATATACACACACTAGGCACTAGATCGGCTCGAAAAACACTCTCATACTGCATATGGATGGGTGAGCATTTTTCAATTCTTGTGGATGCAAAATGGTTGATTCAGCACATGGATGTTGCATTTGAGTGAATGGTTGTGCACTCATATAGAAATAATATATCATCAGAATTCTATTGCATACATGTTGGACTCATGGCACTGACATAATTCGCATTAAGGAGGTCAACTGAATCAGTAGACCGCCTGATCTTTGCATTAGATAAGGAACATATACACACACTTTTGCATATGTTCATACAACATTAGAAGTTTTCTAAGGACAATGGATGCTTGTGGATGATGGTTGAGTAGATGGGTGATTGGATGGTAGGACACATTCTTCTTAACTTGAAGATTTCGGGGACGAAATCCTTTTAAGTGGGGGAGAATGTAACACCCCGTGTATTCTATAACTGTGGAATTAACAAATTAAAGTATAATTAATTTGAAATCAAAGAACTAAGGGAAACGGGATACGCCATGGCGTTCGTCTCGGAAAAATACGCGAAATAGAGTCCGAGTTTTCGAAAAACGGAGTCCGTATGAAGAAGTTACGGCCTTCGGAAATTTCTGAATTAAGTTTAAAATTCGAACAGAATAAAACAGTTTAAAAATTAAAACCGGGCCCAATTGGCCAAGGCGGGAAAACTCCCGCCTAAGACACCCAGGTCGACTGGGCTGTCGACCTGGTCTAACCAGGTCGACAGGGCTGTCGACAGGGTTGTCGACCTGGTCCAGACCCAGGTCGAACCCAGTCCACCCTGGCTGGCCTATTCTATGTTGGTCGATTTTCTGTGGTCTGCTTTGTCATTAGGGCTAGGTGGCAGGCTCTAATTGGTCCCTCTTGCGAATGAATGGCTACGATCAATCCAAGCGACATCAATGGTCCTAATCAGTTTATAACCTCTATAAAATGACCCTAGACTCTACCTAGGTTTCTTACACAATTCTCTAGCCTCCATTTCTCTCTTCTTCTAATTAAAAATAAAAATGGCGTCTCTGCTCTGCTGGAATTAAAACTAGAAGATAATCAACATCAGCCTAAGCAACTCAATTCAAACTAGAGATTAAAGTTCTGCAAAGATTCTACAACAAGTTAAAGTTCTTTCTTTAATCCAATCAAGGCAAGTACAGTTATTCTCCGCTATAAACGTTAATTATAATTTTGATATGCATTTAAAACTGAGTTTGAGGTTGTATATATATATTCTCTTCTGTTGGATCTGTTTTCTGTGACTGTTCTGTATTCCTTTCTTCTTTTCTGTTTCTATAGCCAGGCTACCACGAGCCTGTGCCCAATCTCATAAAGAGATTAACGTATGAACGCAAAATTTGGGACAATTAATGAATGATGCGAAATTTGACAAGACTGAATTGAATGTATGACTTTAGGTCTGAGGCATAAAATATATTGGACATGTGACTTGGGATTGGATGCATAAATTTGACGATGAACATATAATTTATATATGTTGTATGCATAGTTATGTTGTAATTTAGATCTGTAATTTATTAGAAAAAAAAAGATGAGCATATGTTATAAACTAGTTTTAGACCTATGCATATTCTGTGATAAAAGAAGAAGAGGAACCACTGTAAGATTACATATGATTTGAGACTTTGGACAAAATGCATATAAAAGTCAAGATTTGATTTTTAGAAGATATGATTTAAAGATTTAGATTTTTGGGTATAGTTTGCATAATGATTCATGACTTAAAAAGAAGATATGGAAGCTTAGGTGTAAAAGATTTGCATTAATTAGGATATCTATTATTGTGATTACACTTAAATAGGGATTTTTGGATATATGGCATGCATTGGAATTAATAGTTATATCTGGTATAATTTATATGTGAATCTGCTGTAAAATGCTAGTTTAACAAAAAAAATTGGAACATATGTTATAGGGTAAATTATGTCCATATTCTGCGCTATGTAAATGTATGCAAACATGGAAGTATATGATCATATTGTGAATCATGACATTATTTAGGCATATGAACTTAGACCTAATTTATGTTTAGGCAAGGCATGTAAATAGAACCTTTAGAAATATTAAATTTGCTAAATCTGCTAATTTGTCTAGTTGCCTAAACTACTAGTTTTGTTATATTGCCTAGACTGCTAATTAGATTGAAATGCCTAATCTGTTAAATTGGTCGGTTGAAATGCCTAACCTATTATATGCCAAAATCGGCTAAGTTGCTAAATCTGTTAAATCCGTTAAGTCATATAAAATCTGTTATCTGTTATGTTGATATAATCATCCTGTTATTGATATAATCTGAATTGGCATATATATTGGGCACGCGCATAAACGGTAAATTATTAATTAATTGGCCGCAAAGATAAACATGGCTAACTCGAGGTTAGAATGAGTTTGCGGCGTAAATCTGCCCGGAACCGCCCGGCACATCCAGTGGCCGCAAACAATAGGTTCTAATGTGAGAAGTTAGTCATAACATGCGTAAGACACGAGGTTAGGTCTGGCTTGTGGCAGAAGTCTGCCCGGAACCGCCCGACATATCCAGCGGCCACAAGCTACCGACCTAATGTGAGAGGTCTGTGCATTAATAATTAATTAATGCAAATCTAAGATAAGAATGACGTCTAAAACGTATTGGGGAAAAATAGGGTTAAACCAAAGGGATTAATAAATATAGTAAAACCCGTCCATGAATCTGTAGGCCCAATACAAAGTTAGACAAATCTGAAAAATCTGTACATCTGACCTGTTAGTCTGAAAACTTGTTTTGTGAATTAGTAAACCTGAATTCTATATGTCTGAACTTGTAAACAAGTTAATCTGAAATCTGTTAGTCTGGGGACACAAGGTTAGGAGGGGAAATTACTTATGTCATCTGTTGTTTGGGACCCATATTAGTCAGTAACCCTTTCTGGTATCAAAACTTTGACCCAACAGTAGGTAGGGTCCGGGCACGCTTACTGAACTAATTATAAGTGGTTCATTCTGATAATGGCGAGGGGTGTTGATGGTGCGTTCCAACCGGGTCATGTGCGTGCATGGATCCCGGTCTGCCTCTGAGGATGTAAGACGCCGTGACATCTGTAAATAGGTCTGTGCCAATTGGTTGTCACTTTAGGGAGTGACACACCCTACTGTGGGGCCGACACAGGATATTTATGTATTAGGGAGCCGATCGCTTGGGGTAGGGTTTTAGGGTACACTTAGTTCTGTCTGTTTCTGTTGGTACCGTCTGTTTCTGTTGGGTGGTAACACCTGTCTGTTTCTGTGTGGTACCGTCTGTTCGGGTGGTAAAGGCCCATTACTAGTGTACACCTAATTCCACATTCTGTTTCCATAGGGATAAATCTGTTTCTTCTTCTGTCTGTTTCTGATCGGGTAGTAAAGGCCCATTATTAGCATTCTGTTTTCTGTTAAAGTATTCTGTACCCGTTCCTGCTTCAATTTAGACATTAGGGTGACACCTAATTCTGCTATACTAGTATTAGTGCAGAGAAGTGTAAAACAATAGTTTATATCATTCTGTTTTTCTGTTATATCTGCTACACCTGTTATAGTTATCTCACATCCAGTTTTATGTTCATGTCATATTATTATTATCTGTTCATATGCTGAAAGTCACTGGACTTGCCAGACTTTTTGTCTGACCCTTGTTGTTTCGCCTCCTTTCTTCCGTTTCCCCCCCAGGTTATCCAAGAAGGGAAATACTTTAGCTTGATCCGGATTTCTCTTTGCATGAAGTGCTTAAAGTATGGCTTGGATCTGTATAGCTTCCGTTCCATGGGGATTATGATTTTAAACTATGCATTTTGAAGGCTTTTGTACAATACTGATATTTGTACTTGAATTCTGAGATTTGAAAGGATGTAACCATATTGATTTCTGTTTCTACTGTAATAAAGTTAAAATTTTTCAAGTACTGTTTTATCTGTCTTGTAAGTTTCTGTTCTGTTTACTAAAATACTCCACCAAAGTTAAGGCATTCCCTTGGTGAGTGACCTTAACGGAGGTGGGGTGTTACATCTTGGGTTTAAAATCAATTGGTTTTGGGTTTATTGTGAATGGTGTCTTAAATAACATCATTCTTTAACCCAACTAAAATTAAGTCATGATTTGGAATTTAAAATGGGTTAAGATTTTTTAAAGGCTAATTAAGACTGATGCTTAATGATCTTGATTTAGAGATGGGTTTTTAAAAGGAAAGCTAAGACATAAAGAACTAATGAATCTTGACAAAGAGTTAATGAGTGATTGTTAAGATTTTTTAAGCTTAATTATCTTTGATTTAAAAAGATATGTTTTAAAAAGAAAATTATGAAATGAGTTTTTGGAATGTGAATTTTAAAAGGAACCTTAGGTAAGATAAATCCTGGTTTAAAGATCTAAGAAATAGTTATTAAAATTAACATGGCTTAATCATTAACAAGTTTTTTTTTTCAAATGAGGACTTTGTTAAAGGATAAGAAATGGAGAGCTGTTTTAAGAAGGTTTTAGTTAACCAATCTAAGTGGAAAGAGACTTATCAAATCATGCTTGTACACAGCTCATTATTGGAAAAGACCGAGATTAGATTTCTATCCGAAAACTATTTCGAATAATGATATAGTGAAATGGAGAAAATAAGGGTACTGAAGATGGTGGTTGACGACTGGGAATCTTCACATCAAAAGAACTTCTTGTTGATGCCTCGGGTTGCTCCCATTATGAGTTTTTATATAGCTGTGGTTCAGACCTATTTGGATAATTTTTGGATTTGCAAGGGATTCTCTCCTTTATTGGACGAGGAATAAAGTGCCTTTGGTTTCATTCAGTCACAGAACAAATTTGTATGGATGTGTGTATGACATTGTGTTTTGTAATGTAATGGTTTATCTTTACTAAACATATTTCTGTTGGTGGCGAAGAATATGTTCTCTTAGCTTAACACCCTTCTTTGAGACATATGAGCTCAAAGGTGATATGGTTAGTGATTAAGTTATATGTTATGAAATGATAGTGTGGCATGCTAAGTGATTGAGCTATCGATGATCAAAGCATGGCTTTCGGATAAAAATAGCTTTGTGTAATGAGTCTTCGACAAGCCTCACACCCCGGAAATGGCCAAAACAGGAAAAGATGCAGCAAGGTTATGGGTGTGTCGTTTCCTTCTAGATAAATAGTATCCCATGGTATGGAGCCTAGGTATTACTTATGTGGAAACTTCTACTTATGTAGATGTTGATGACGCGGGAGTCTGGTTAAAGGTTGGTAACAACCGGGAGATAACATACTCAGGCGTGCTCTAAGGTATCCAGTTAAGGGATAACCCGACCTTGTAACTAGAGAACCGGTTGTTTCTCGGGGCATCCCTCTTGCGGTGTACCCATCGAATAAGGAAGTTCCTTAGCTTGGTCATTTGTTGAAAATACATTCTCCATACACGCCCATACAGTTTTAGATATATACCTATATGTCAACATAATAGGATGGGGTATTATGCTTGCTAGGACTGATATATTTACTTGCGAAATGATTTTTCACACTATGCACTAGTAATAATATCAGAGAATTTCCGTGTGTTAAGCATTTTTGGTTATCATAAGGAGAAAACTTGTCCATGTGTGCATTTGCATTGTGTGTGTGCCGCGAGACCTTATGTTAGCTTCATTTTCTAAAAAGCATTGCAAATTTTATACATTGGTTTTTATAAAGGAAAAACCTATTTCATGTTTATATGGCATGGTCTTATGATTTATCACACTTTAAAATAAACATAACTATTTTTAAATTCTCACACCAGTCCCATGACTGACCTGGAGTTTATTGTTCTTCCACCTAAACTCTAGATGCCCATATTTTTTCACACAGGCAGCTTATATTTTAGGTTTGCAGATAGTTTTAAAGTCATTTTATAGAACAGGTGCTGGTTTAAATTAGAGCAATATTTGGAGCACTTGTATTCTCCCATTGTACTTTGACTGCTATATATTAAATGTACTCTAATATATTTTATTGTAACTTTGATATAAAATATTATCCTATTAATAAAATTTCTATTTGTTTTTTTAATGCGTAATGTAACATCCCGCATTTTTAAGATAATAAAAAAAGAATAACTTATTTAAATATTAAGAATTAAGTGAAACGGACTGTGCCATTGCGTTCGTCTCGGAATTCTGGTCAAAATAGACACCTGGTTTGCGTAAAACAGAAAAAGAATGAAGAAGTTATGAGCATCAGAAGTTTATGTATATATAAGGAACTTATATGCATATATATTTTATCTAGAAAATCAAAACACGAATCGGGAAAACAGAGCGGGAATTTTTCCTATTAGGGGTCGACCCACCTAAAGTGGGGTCTACCCATGGTCGACCCCACCGCAGATATGATGCAGATTCTGGAGCGTGAATGTGGATTGTTTTTGGTCTAAATTCGTTGCTGAACACCTATAATTAAGTCTGTAGAGCTTACCCTAAACCTCATATTCTTGAGGCTACGTTGAAGCTCTGCTGTTTCTCCTCTTCCTTAAGTTCTCTTCAGAAATATAAATTATTAGTTAGGAATATTTTAAATCAAGATCTGGAGGAAAGAGATTGATGTTCATAAAAGATGTTCAGAATTATGTGAAAAGTAAGGTACTTTCTAAGATCCGATCTATTCAATTTTCCTGCTTGTTCTTTTCCTTTCTATTTTAGTAAAAATAGTCAATCCATCGTTGTTAGGTTCTGAATCCAATTAGTGGAAAACCATGGAAGATTAGATCTGGACCAGATCCAAGATTTGGTTACGAGGTGAGTGGATTTAAGCTATAGCATTTTAGATAATAATACGTTATCGTTTAAAACATTCCCCGTTATTATATGTGAAATTGCCACAATAATTAAGAACTACTGTTATATCAAGTTGAGATGTTAATATGAATAATTAAAATGTTGAATCAGTTAAAGTGTTGGAATGATTACAAGTTGAAAAACGAACTTGTTAGAATATAGGTAATGACTACTATTGTTATAATTACATGATTCACTTGTGGCATATTATTGAGTAAATGACATGTTAACCTATTAGATTTGAACAATTACCCGATTAAATGTTTACATGTCAAAATAGAACTAAACACACATTAAAAAGGACATGCGCCATAATATATAGGCATACTTTGTTGACATGTAAATTAGATTACAATGAAAAGATAACATGCCTAAAATTTACAGTAAATAAGAAATTGTAATGCGCTTAGACACGAGGTTAGATTACACTTGTGGTAGAAGGCTGCCCGGACCTGCTGGGCATATCCAGCATCCATAAGTGGTAAATCTAATGTGAGGGGTCTAAGTGCATAAATAAAACATGTAATGGTGCTAATACACGAGGTTAAGTCAATTTGTGGTAGAAGTCTGCCCAGATCCGCCCGGCAAATCCAGCGTTCACAAGTGTAGGCTTAGTGTGAGAGGTCTAGTGCATATATATATACACACACATATATATATGTATGTATACAAAAAGATATGAATAAATGGAAATGATAGTAATTAAATACCTAACTCGGAAAATAAGAAAGGAAGGGATGTAATGGACTAAGTTAGTGCGATGCGAACGAAAAGTGATGTATTTCCCTAAATGACCTATTTCTGAGAACGTGGTTTCAAGTAAGCCACAATAAATAAAGTAATAAAAAGGAAAGAAATTACTTGCCAGCACGGATTTTGATGGGAATATGTTATGAAAATAGATCACTGATTCCTTTTATAAATCAATCTGATAAGGTGAAAAAGTGTTTTCCTTAATAAAATAAGGAACATAAATTATAGTGAATGAAGAATAATGGGTTACAACAGTAAATGGTTTAAACGGGGAATGATAATTACCTATTATAAATAAATTACATTAATGAGAATGTTGTACAATACGTAGACTTTTCCTAAGGACAAGAGAAGATTATAACTTAGTTTATAATAAACTAGTAAGTAATGGGATAACTAGTGAAATGAGGTAAGGGACACTTAATTATAAATTAAGTGATCACTAAATGGGGAAAACCTGAAACCAGTTGAGAAAAGGGGGAAAATTTATGAAATATGAGAGGTTGTGCTTAATTATAAATTAAGTAATTTGTAGACTTTGAAGTCTGAAACCCGTTGATAAGAATAACATGTTTAGACTTGTCCTAGGGACAAAAGGGAATTATAACATAGGTTATAATAAATGGGTAGAGAAACTTATTAATGGGCCTTAGTTAAGAGAACAAGTTAATAAGTAAACAAGTTGTAGTAACGGTGTAAGATGGAATTATGATTAAATGAGAAAGAATGATGAAAACTTATGAAATAAGTTATATTTAATCATAAATAATGACTGACATGTTAGACAAGAAAACATGTGAATTGAGATATACTTAATTACATATTAAGTTAACATGTTATTGTAACGATAAAATCAAACAATAATATAAAGGGATTGTGAATTGCAGATATTGGGCCACAATCTGGAGAATAATATGTTGTGGGCTTATTAATAAACATAAATGGGTTTAGTTATATAACCAAAGTTAATAAGCAAGAGGAACTTGGTAACTTGATTAAGAATTTAATATGAATGGGAATAACCAAGTTGAATGGAAAACTGACGAGGTAAGGCAAGTGCGTAAAAGAATGTTAGACACAGGGACTGCATATTAAAGTGAGGCGCTTGTACCAGTCCGCATGTTTGAGGGTGAATAACCCAACGGGGTAGATCATCGGGGTGTTATAAGGCAAGAGGGGAGCGCACATTCATTTGATTATTCTGTCGGCTCCGAAGGACTAGAAAGGGAAGCACGTGGCTTCCTGAGATACGTAAGGTGCTCCTAGTAGTCCTCTGTGCGGTGGCTGATGTTCAGGCTGTGCTCGCAGAGGTTGGGTCTGCGTGTAACTACTAGGTGGGTGGGCCTTGACTGCAAATGTAGCTTTGCTATTAGAATGCTGTGACACGGTGACACCAGGGTGATTCGGCGGTTGCCTCAATGGGGAGGCGAAATGTCACAACCAATAAGGATAGTAGATCGTCGGATACCCGTCATCGGCAGCCATGGAATGCGAAAAGACTAGAGCTAAAACCAATAGACCATTCACCTTTCACTATCGAGGTATGTTGGTTGAGGGAAGACGCTAACTGGATGTTTAGATTGTTTGTTAAGGGCCAGTCGGTTAGCTCTTGTAGTCTTTACTAGTTGAGGGAGGGGCCGAGGTAGGGCCATAGCCACCATGAAAAACATACCCAAGGGATATCTGTATTAGGAGGATCTTTAAGACGGACCTGTACAGATATGGAAAAGCTCCTAACCAAGTTCCGTGTTTCTTGTATAGCCCTGCCACGGAACTCGGTGCACATTAGAGGACGTGCGATTAAGGCATCGAGCTACAATTGACGATACGTATGTGGGACATTCTAGATACATGCATGTCAGCTCTGGGTGGTGTATCGTAGACATGAGGGCATTAGTCCGGTATGAAATCTGATTCGATCGACGATGACAGTCCATACGCTTATGAAGCGTAGTAATGACAGATATATGCGGAACGTAATATTGTTATGTAGAGATCCGTATGTTACCCGACGTAGGATGAGGGACTGCATTCATTTCTGCGGCATTACGGTGGTGACCGTTCGAGTGGTGTACCATGGGGTGTACCTCAGTATTGAGGGGTAGCTACATATATACTATATTAGGTTAATCCACTGGGAAGTAAACGGGTATGACATGTGTGCAAGCCTTGAGTGCTATTAACCCAAGTAGCCTAATAAATTAGAAAATATGATTGAATGATATATATAAAGGATTATCCAAAGTGTATAATTTAAATTCAGTCACCAGAACTTGTGTTCTGACCCCTCCTCATCACATTCTCGCAAGTTAGATTTGTGGCAGAGACATGATAGCCTTGGATACTGGTTAGGCAGTATTATTAATACGGTAAAGCTATATTTTGATTATATTATATTTTTTCCATTCCACTGTGAGATGTTTTCTGAGCTCTGACATATTTTATGTCTTTATCTTTTCTACAGGATACCAGAGAACAACAAATTGAGTTTCGATAGATTGGAATTTTTGAAAGAAAAAAAATCGGCTTGTCAGAATTCGGGTTGTTACATCTGATATCAGAGCTTAGGTTTAGGATTCCTGTATAAATAGTGAGTGAACATATTTGCATTAATAAAATATAAATATACCTAGATCCATAGAGTAACCCACTAAACAGAAAGAGCATAATATAGTAAGAAATAGGATGTTTTTTTTGTACACTAAAGGAATGAATATGGAAATCCGTGACCCTTAGGTAATTTAGGTGAAGAGTGTACAATATACTTTGTATGGAAGGAAAGTGAATCCCATATGATTAGTATCTTGGGTTAATAGGCTTGAGAACCTTATAAATTGGAAAAGATTGAACAGAGAAAAAATGGATTAGGAATATATATAGTTGAGAGAATTAGCCTTGGGGAGTGTCTAGGAATGACTAAAAAAAATTAGAAACCCGCTTTGAGTCTAACCCCATTGTTGACTTTTAAGTACTTGAAACTGTAAAAGTTATGGTAAAATGGTTATGGTGTTTTCAAGTTTTAATCTTAAAAGTTATAGTTTTAAATATGTAAAACACACATATTGAGTTTTAAAGCAAGATGTGGTATATTTTGTAAATAGTGATTTCTTGTGAAAATTTTGTTTAAAGTAAATTTCTCTTAGTAAATGGTGCATATTATAGAGCATGTATAGCTCGCTAGTTTTCTTGTTATATTACATGTAAGGATTTAAAAGCAAAACTTAGAAAGTATTGCATTTTGTTCTCAGTAAAGAAAGATTTGAAATCTCTATTCTTGTGACAATCCTTTTTGATAAATTATTTGATAAGATAATTTTGTTGGGTGGACAAAATAAGTTATAGAAATTAACAATAGAGTAGATGGTTGCACCTTGTAGTAAGAGACTGAGCTGACCTTATAGGTAAGAACAAGTTATATACCCGATTGAGTAATAGTTGTCCTTATCTACTCCAGTTTTTGTGATTTGAAAAAAAAAATTTGATTTACAATTTTTTTTATGACATGTTTTTATGGTTTGGCAAAAGAAAGTTTTCATGAGGAAAATAAAGTTTTGACACTCTTAATTTTTGGGAGAAAAATTGAATAAAAAGAGCCAAACCATGTTTTAAAAAGTATGGAGTAGGTGAGGAATAGTGCCTAGGGAAGATGGGGAAAGATTTGAGGCTATGAAGTATGCGTAAGCATTGAAAAGCCTAGTGTGTTGCTTGAAATGATTGCTGGTACACAACTAGGACTAGCGGTGACTACTAGATAGTAAAAAGGGCAAGTAAGTGTTTAGGTCCCGTTGCGAATTTTCTTGTTAGGGGTAAAAACCATTACTGCATTTCTGTTAGGATCGTTGTGTTATTTTGTTCTTGTTGGATAGCTAGGGTAACACCTAAGCATGTCGTGGATCCCATGATTTGTACTTTCCTGTCTGAAGGGGATATAGTCCCGAGATTTTTGGCCCCTAGTAGTAGCTGTGTAGGGTGTCAGTTTTCCTGTTTTAGTTGAAAGACTAGAAGACTTATCTAAATTTAAAAATAGATTGGATAATTAAATAAGCTAACAAAAGAGAAATGGTATTATTAAAAAGGAAACAACAAATTCAGTAAAGCAACAAACATGATAAGTTATGAGAAAAGATGGATAAAGAAAAGAGAATCAGTGACAGAATTTTTTTTCTTATGTGGGCTACGTTGGATAGGAAAATAGGGAATCTTTATAGAATAGTTACATCAAATCCAAGTACGATTGGAAAAAGGTTGAAAAGAAAAACGGAAGATGTGAAATTTTCCGTTTTCCACCTTTTTGTAACATAAGAAATCGAAATTAGAAAATTAGATTTTTCTGAAATTCGAAAAATAAAGTTGATTGGTATGATTTTGGTTGCAACAATTGAACGAACTATGCACTTGCCCAGTAAGAGTGTAGGAAAATTTGGATGAAAATATATTTTGATTTTCAAAATATTGCACTCATGTAAAACTGCCAGTATATTTATGATGTCAGCATCATGTTTTTAAAAGGATTTTTGAGTAATTTGCATACACATGAAGGTACCGCTTAGGCATACATGCATTATTATGTTGTATTTCTCTTTGCACAAGTGCACAATGGTTGAAAAAATTGGATGCACACATGAAGGATGGATATTATGCGAGTAGTTATTAGATTTTACCTTTATCAAATTTCGAGGACGAAATTTCCTAAGGGTGGGAGAATGTGACACCAAAACAAGAATAACTTAATTAAATATTCAAAATTAAGTGAAACAGACTGCGCCATTGCGTTCGTCTCGGAATTCTGGACAAAATAGACACCTGGTTTGCATAAAATGGATAACGTATTAAGAAGTTATGAGCATCAGAAGTTCATATACATATAAGGAACTTATATGTATATATATTAAATAAATTTATCCAGAAAATCAAAACACGGAGGGGGAAAATGGAGCGGGAATTTCGCATGTTGGGGGTCGACCCATGGGTCGACCCACGTGAAGTGGGGTCTACCCTGTGGTCGACCCTACCGCAGATATGATGCAGATTCTGGAGTGTGAATGTAGACTGTTTTCTAGTCTAAATTCGTTGTTGAATGCCTATAAATAAGTCTATAGAGCTTACCCTAAACCTCATATTCTTGAGGCTACGTTGAAGCTCTACTATTTCTCCTCTTCCTTAAGATCTCTTCAGAAATATAAATTATTAGTTAGGAATATTTTAAATCAAGATCTGGAGGAAAGAGATTGATGTTTATAAAAGATGTTCAGAATTATGTGAAAATAAGGTACTTTCTAAGATCCGATCTATTCAATTTTCCTACTCTTTCTTTTCCTTTCTATTTTAGTAAAAATAGTCAATCCATCGTTGTTAGGTTCTGAATCCAATTAGGGGAAAACTATGGAAGATTAGATCTGGACCAAATCCAAGATTTGGAAAGCTTACGAGGTGAGTGGATTTATGCTATAGCATTTTAGATAATAATATGTTATCATTTAAAACATTCCCCATTATTATATGTGAAATTGCCAGAATAATTAAGAACTACTGTTATAACAAGTTGAGATGTTAATATGAATAATTAATGTGTTGAATCAGTTAAAGTGTTGGAATGATTACATGTTGAAAAACAAACTTGTTAGAATATGGGTAATGACTACTGTTGTTATAGTTACATGATTCACTTGTGGCATATTATTGAGTAAATGACATGTTAACCTCTTAGATTTGAACAATTACCCGATTAAATGCTTACATGTCAAAATAAAATTAAACACACATTAAAAAAGGATAGGCGCCCTAATATATAGGCATAAGTTGATGATATGTAAATTAGATTACAGTAAAAAAGATAACATGCCTAAAATTTACAGTAAATAAGAAACTGTAACGTGCTTAGACACGAGGTTAGATTACACTTGTGGTAGAAGTCTGCCCGGATCCGCCCGGCATATCCAACATCCACAAGTGGTAAATCTAGTGTGAGAGGTCTAAATGCATAAATAAAAGATGTAACGGTGCTAAGACACGAGGTTAAGTCAACTTGTGGTAGAAGTCTGCCCGAACCAGCCCGTCAAATCCAGCGTCCACAAGTGTAGGCTTAATGTGAGAGGTCTAGTGAATATATATATATATATATATATATATATATACGTATATAACAAGATATGAATAAATGGAAATGATAGTAACTAAATGTCTAACTTTTAAAATAAGGAAGGAAGGGATGTAATGGACTGAGTTAGTGCGATGCGAAGGAAAAGTGATGTATTTCCCTAAATGACCTATTTCTGAGAATGTGGTTGCAAGTAAGCCATAGTAAATAAATTAAGAAAATGGAAAGAAATTACTTGCCATCACGGATTTAGATGGGAATACTTATGAAAATAAATCACTGATTCCTTCTATAAATCAAATTGATAGTGTTTTCCTTAATAAAATAAAATAACATATATTATAGTGAATGAAGAATAATGGGTTACAATAGTAAATGGTTTAAAGGGGAATGATAATAACCTATTATAAATAAATTACATTAATGAGAATGTTGTATAATAGGTAGACTTGTCTTAGGGACAAGTGAAGATTATAACTTAGGTTATAATAAACTAGTAAGGAAATGGGATAACTAGTGAAATGAGGTAAGGGCCACTTAATTGTAAATTAAGTAATAAGTAAATGGGGGAAACCTGAAACCAATTGAGAAAAGGGGGAAAATTTATCAAATATAAGTGGTTGTACTTAATTATAAATTAAGTAATCTGTAAACTTGGAAGTCTGAAACCCGCTGATAAGAATAACATGTTTAGACTTATCCTAGGGACAAGAGGAAATTATAACATATGTTACAATAAATGGGTAGAGAAACTTATTAATGGGCCTTAGTTAAGAGAACTAAGTTAATAAGTAAACAAGTTGTAGTAACGGTCTAAGATGGAATTATGATTAAATGGGAAAGAATGAGGAAAACTTATGAAATAAGTTATACTTAATCATAAATAATGACTGACATGTTAAACAAGAAAACATGTGAATTGAGATATACTTAATTACATATTAAGTATAACATGCTGTTGTAAGGATAAAATCAAACAAGAATATAAATGGATTGTGAATTACAGATCTTGGGCCACAATCTAGAGAATAATATGTTGTATGCTTATTAATAAACTTAAATGGGGTAAGTTATAACACCGAAATTAATAAGCAAGCAGAACTTGGTAACTTGATTATGAATTCAATATGAATGGGAATAAACAAGTTGAATGGAAAACTGATAAGTTAAGGCTAGCGCGTAATAGAATGTTAGACATAGGGTCTAACAACATATTAAAGTGAGGCGCTTGGACCAGTTTGCACATTTGAGGGTGAATAACCCAACGGGGTAGATCATCGGGGTGTTATAAGGCACGAGGGGAGCACAAATTCATTTGATTATTCTGTTAGCTTTGAAGGGCTGGAAGGGGAAACGAGGCTTCTTAAGATAAGTAAGGTGCTCCTGGTAGTCCTCTGTGTGGTGGTAGATGTTTAGGCTGTGTTCGTAGAGGTTGGGTCTGAGCGTAACTACCAGGTGGGTGGACCTTGACTGCAAATGTAGCTTTGCAGTCAGAATGCCGTGACGCGGTGACACCAGGGTGATTCGGCGGTTGCCTCATAGGGGAGGCGAAGGGTCACGAACAACAAGGATAGCAGATCGTCGGATGCCCGTCATTGGCATCCAGTGGGATGCGAAAAACTAGAGCTAAAACCAATAGACCATCCACCTTTCACTATCGAGGTACGGTGGTTGAGAGAAGATGCCAACTGGATGTTTAGGCTGTTTGTTAAGGGCCAGTCATTTAGCTCTTGTAGTCTTTACTAGTTGAGGGAGGGGACGAGGTGGGGCCACGACCACCATGAAAAACAGACTCGAGGGATATCTGTATTAGGAGGCTCTTTAAGACGGGCCTGTACAGATATGGAAAAGCTCCCGACCAAGTTCAGTGTTTCTTGTATAGACCGGCCACGAAACTTGGTGCACATTAGAGGACGTGCGAT
This sequence comes from Allium sativum, assembly GCA_030737875.1. Taxonomy (NCBI): domain Eukaryota; kingdom Viridiplantae; phylum Streptophyta; class Magnoliopsida; order Asparagales; family Amaryllidaceae; genus Allium; species Allium sativum. The sequence goes on along the minus strand of CM060921.1, from coordinate 358,749,609 downwards.
TAAGGCATCGAGGTACAATTGACAATAGTATGTGGGACAGTCTAGATACATGCATGTCGGCTCTAAGTGGTGTATCGTTGACTTGAGGCCATTACTCTGGTATGGAATCTGATTTGATCGACGATGGCAGTCCGTACGCTTATGAAGTGTAGTAATGACAGATATATGTGGAACGTAATATTGTTATGTAGAGATCCATATGTCACTCCGACGTAGGATGAGGGACATCGTTCATTTCTGTGGCATTACGGTGGAGACCGTGCGAGTGGGGTACCATGGGGTGTACCTCGGTATTGAGGGGTAGCTACATATATACTATATTAGGTTAATCCACTGGGAAGTAAATGGGTATGACGTGTGTGTAAGCCTTGAGTGTTGTTAAACCAAGTAACCTAATAAATTAGAAAACGTGATTGAACGGTATATGTAGGATTATCCAAAGTGTATATTTTAAATCCAGTCACCAGAACTTGTTTTCTAACCCCCTCCTCATCACATACTCGCAGGTTAGATTTGTAGCAGAGATATGATAGCCTTGGATACTAGTTAGGCAGTATTATTTATACGGTAAGGATATATTTTGATTATATTATATTTATCCATTCCGCTGTGAGATATTTTCCAAGCTCTGACATACTTTATGTCTTTGTCTTTTCTGCAGAATACCAGAGCTCAACAACTTGAGTTTCGATAGATTGGAATTTTTGAAAAAAAAAAAATCGTTTGTTAGAATTCGGGTTGTAACATGTAACTACCCCTAATAGTCTGTCTTTGAGAACATTTTGAGTTGGTTTAACTACTGACTTGAAGCAGTCAAAAAGCCTGGTCGTTACCAAAGTAGATTCAAAAGGGGTAAAAAGGAAACAAATGGAAAACTTTGAAGATAAATGGGTTAACTTACTTGAAAGATTTCTTTCTAAAGTATATATGATTAGTAAGAAGGTAGAGCTCTCTAATGGATTTGTTTAGAATGACCATGAAGTTATAAATGAAACCACTCAGGTTAGTAGTCTAAAGAAAAAGTACGAGTCACTAGCAAGTCATCATGTGATGAGGCACTATTAAATGCAGCTATAATATTTTCAATCTAATAGGGAGCATTTCCGGTTATAGCAACTTAGATCTCTTTAGAGAATTCAATTTTCTTATCTATGTGTTTTTGAAAAACATTCTTTATATATTCTACCATCAGAATTTTCCTTTAATTAGGATGTTTCATATTGGGAAGGTAGATCTTAGTATTAAGCCTATGGATTGTTGGACTGATTGTAAAAATGTTACCATTACATGTTTGTGTGATGTAAGTGATTGCAAGTATTTGCTAGTGGATTCAATGGACGCATAACACGCACTAGGCACTATTAGAGATAGACTAACTAGGATACTAAGTATATGCATTTGGATGTGTTTGCATTTTTACTTAATTTCCATGGTTGTAATAAGTGGATGTTATCATATGATTGTTGCATATGGATAATGATTGTATGACGCATATAAAACTATTTGTTATCATTAAGATATTTGCATATATTTTGATGCATGACATGGACATTTTTACATAAAAAGAAGGTCGGCTGAATTAGTAAACTGGCTAATGATTTACATTTATTATACAATATATCATAACTACGTAAATTGCATTAGAAAAATTAAGATAACAGATGATATTTCGTCCTTCGAGATTTTGGGGACAAAATATTTTAAGAAGGGGGGAATGTAAAGTAATAGTTGCAATATTGTCAGAATTTAGCTACAAGAGTTGCACGATCGGGTGCATGGCATTTTTTAGTGAATTTCCATATTTCGTTCATTCGAAGTGGAGTTAGAACGAAGAAGTTATGGAGAAAACAAAATTATATATATATATATATATGTGTGTGTGTGTGTGTGTGTGTGTGTGTGTGGAGGGGGGTTGCCCAATAGAGGGTAAGGTCAGTCTAGTCGAAAGCTGGGTGAAAATTTATCTCAGTAATGTGTTATGGCGAATGTTTTTATTAAAGGATTGACGTAGCATGTTTTTTTGTGCTAGTTTTGAATGTTTTGCCGACGCAACAAGTTCCTATTGGGTGCATGAAGTAGCTGGCCTAGATTTAGTCTTGAAATTCAACGGCCTAAGGTTCCTAGTCTAACCTATGAATAGACCCATATAACTAGATAATTCTTCATAACACAATATCTTACCCCTGGGTTGTCTCTTTTTGAGACGGACCTGACCTGAGTTTTTTCGAGAAAAAGATTTATTAAAATATTTATATATATATATATATATACACACGTACACCTTTTGGAGGCAAGATATATAGAGGCCACTGAGGAACGCTTTGGACCATGGGTGAGCTTGTAGTTATTTTAGATTTTCGGTAATATAAGAAAATAGGGTTTATAATAGTCGTAAAATTTTATATTGGTTTTCTTGCAGTTTTCCTATAGTTTTTATTAGTTTTCTGTTAGTTAGTGTTTTCTATAAGTCATTTTCTGTAATTTACTTTTTACATTCTTTTTCAATCTTTTTCTTATAGTTTTATTTTATTTAAGTACTATAAAACATTCTTTCAGTCTTTTTCCCTCTTTCTATGTTTATTGCCTGTCAGTTATTTTATAGTTTCTAACCTATTGGTTGTTTTGCCTAAAATATTGTTAGATATGTAAATTTTAGTATTTTGACTGCTGATGTAATACTTTTTATTTTGTGCACGGAAGAATAAAATAAAATAAAAATTGTGCCAATATGGATTAAATATATGGGGCTAAATTTACAAAAAAAATGTGCATAAAATATTGATATGTAATTAAAAGAGTTTGGACTAAAATAGGCAAATTAATGTGGATTTTTCATTAAATTATAACAAGGGTTGTAATTAGAAAAGACAGAACATATTTGCAAAAGCAAATTTATGGTGTAAAACGTGAATTTTTGGAGAACTGCTTAAGGATGCTCTAATGGCGGATCATCTTTCTTTCAAAATTCCTATTCCTTCCAAATATCATCCTCGTTTTCTTCCCCGCTCATCCTCTGCTCCATCTGATCATCGTCCTCTTCCTTCAACTCTTAGCTCCTCATCCTTTCGCCCTGCCCCTCATCGTCCTTTCCTTCGCCCTCATTCTACGTCTCTTGTGTCTAAACCTCAATCATTTTCTGTTCGTTCTAATCCATTATTATCTTCTTGTTCATTGAATGTTGCTTCCCATCACTTATCTTCTCAGGCCAAATCCTCTGGTCATCTTGTAAACCATGCTTTCAATCCTCCTCCCCATTAGGTTGTCATAATCACGTTTCCCCTCTGTCAGATAATCATTCTGATCTTCCAGCTAAATCTTATGCCGAGATTGCGTCTACTAAACCACTCATTGATCCGAAACCCATCCAAAAAAAGAGAAGAAACCCATCACTGCAGTTTAAATCGATTTGTCGTAATATCAATTTCCCGAAGTCGAAGTGATGTTGCCTTCATTGTGCAAGTAAGCGACACGTGGTGAGAGATTGTAGGGACCCGAAGATTTGTTATTATTGCGGTTTGTTTGGATATTCATGTCCACGCTATCCATCTAAAAAGAAAGATCACAGCACTTGCGGTTTTGTGCGAAAAGGTGTTACTTGGAAAAATGACTCTGAAGTTCGGTGGGTCGCGCGTACATCTATTCGCTATGATCAAACATCCCCTCAAGCATCGCTCTTCCATCAGTCACCATATCAACCACTCATCTCCTCTTAAAACCCTTCCATATCCCATTTTACCACCCAATTCTGAAAACATGAATCACTTTTTAATGGAGGATTCTTCACTTTACATCGTAGGCACTGCTCTCACTGGTCACTGGAGCATTGAGACGCTTTATTACTCTCTTTCGGAAGTGGGCTTATTTAGATCATGAATCACTTTTTAATGGAGGATTCTTCACTTTACATTGTGTTTGCTCGAATAGTCACACACGCGATCATGCACTTCTGTTGAAGATAATTACCAAACCTGGAGCAGCTATGTTCCTTGAACCATGGTCAGAGATTGAACGTGAAACATCACCACCATTAGAAATCGAATCTTGGGTTTGTGTGGATGGCTTTCCGAAATTTTTAAGGTGCAACGCTTCTGCAGTAAGAGAAATTTTGAAACAAATGGGAAAGGTTTTGGCTTTAGATGATTGTGAATAGGCTCATTTAGATCACCAAACTCTTCTTGTTAAGCTTCAATTTTATGAAGGTATTGGATTGCGTAGTACCTATGCTGCAAATATTAATGGTAAGATTCATCTTCTCAAGGTGAAATGTTATACCCATGAGTATCCTAGAACTTGACCTAAAACATTATTCATTGGTAACGTTGAAGAGCAGGTTGTCCCTTGTATTCATGAAAATGCCCCGTGATCGAGTTCTAATAAACGTTTTGATGTGATGCTCAATGAGATTGCACTACTCCATCCTCAGCGTTCATTATCTCATGAAGTGGAACAACAGGTCAACGCTGATGAGGTTATAGTGCATGATTAGCCAAATAATCTAGTCAAGCAAGCTAATTATTATGTTGTGGAGCATCATGTCAATGTTGATGATGTTAAGGCGCCTAATCAGCTCAATATCCAGGACATGCAGGTTGATGCTCCTCTGCCTTTAGTTTTGCCAGAACTTGCAATGATTCCTCTTCCCTCTGTGATTTCGCAAGTAGCTGCTCAACCATATTTTACTCAACCGACATCATTTCATGAACAACCTGGTTCCACACAGCTAGCTCTGTCGCTTCAATAAATTTCTCCTCTACGTGATGCAACTTCTTAGATTGGCATGGATTTTGGTTGGCCTCAATATCTCTCTCTAGTGATTGTTCGTCGTAGTATAAGGTACAATAGAACTTAAGCTTGCCCTGAAGGTTCGAGTAGCTTCTTTACTCTTATTATTTTTTTCATCTGTTAATAAGAGTTTGAATAGAAGTATTTCACGTTGCATGAGTGTGAGTTTGCATGATGCACACTATATAGCTATGCAAGAACTCGAACTGGAAGCCTTGCCAAAAAAAGAACTCGAATTGGAACATATAAATAATTCCCAATGAATCTTGTCTCTCGGAATGTTAGGGGTTTGGGGACCCATTTAAATGTCATGCAATCAATTTACTAATGTTCCCTTTTCATGTTGATATCCTCTTTTTGCAAGAAACAAAATTACATGTTAATGCAATTAATACAAAAGGAGGTCAGATAACAGCTTGGAATGAATCAAATTGATCACTATGTTGGTCATTTTCTAATGTTTCAGCTTTACGTGTTGCCTTTTGTCATAACCCCTCTAATATAACATATTTCTTTACAAACATATACGGTCCCCAAGATGTGCATGAAAGAATTCATTTGGTCTGATTGTTGGACTGTTGCCTCAAATTTCATGGGTCTATGGGTTATGGGGGTGGTTTTAATACAACAAGGTTAGCGGAGGGTAGAAATTATGGCAACATTTCTCTTGATCCTGATGCCTTCAACTCGTTCATTATTTATTGTACTTTAATAGAACCTCCCATAGTAATTGTTTCTACACATGATCAAATCACAGAACTGTGCCATCCCTTGCTAAACTCGATCGTTTTCTTTACAATGGTGCATGGGATGACCAACATCCTTTCACTATGGCTCATGGTCTTGCCACTTTATTATCTGACCATTTTCCCATCCTCCTTAATTCTAATGTTCTATCCATCATTAAGCACCCTTTCAAATTTGAACGTCTTTAGCTTCTTTAACCATCATTTAATGATTTTGTTCATATTGCATGGATTTAACCCACTAATTCTCTATCAGCCATTCATCAGGTGGTGCTGAAACTTAGGTCATTGAGAAAAATCGTTAAACCATATGCTAAATCTATATTGCACTCTCTTCATTCACGTATCTCTGCCATTCAAAATGAAATTCTGGACCTAAACATTCATGAGGAATCACGTCCCTTATTTGACATGGAAAAACAATATATATGAGCTAGAAAGTGAGTTAGAAAGACTTTTGAAACCAGGAGGAGATTGGTTGAAAGCAAAGATCAAAGGCAAAATGGATCGATGAAGACGATAGAAATACTTCTTATTTTCATCATATGGAAAATGGTCGTCGTCGATCAACCTACATAGCGGATATTAATCACAATGTCACAACTTGTTTCTGATCATGATGATTTTTTTATCTCTTTTTTGTCTATTATCGTTTTGTAATGGGTAGTTCTCCTCCTCCAATGCCCATGGTTGACTGGAATCTTCTGTATCCTAATCCAGCTCCAATTTATATTGATCATTCGTTTACTAAAAATGAAATTTGGGCTGCTCTTAATGATATGGCAGATGATAAATCTCCCAGGCCAGATGGGTTTGGGCCCATTTTCTTTAAACATTTTTGGGCTTTGGTTAAACAAGACAATCTTAACATGTGTTTGGAATTTCAGTATGATCCATCAACTATTGCTCATATCAATTATGATAATATCATCCTCCTTCCAAAATCCCTTAGTTCCAATACTTTATCTTCTTTTCGTCCCATCAGCCTCCTCAACACCACCTTCAAAATTATCACCAAGGTCCTCGCTAATTGCCTCCAAGCTGTCATTGCACCGTTGGTTGGGCTTGAGCAATCAGCTTTTATCCTTGGTCGCAACATTTTGATTGTATTGCTGCCACTTAGGAAGTTATCACTTTTTGTCATTTCACTTTGTTGTCAGGTTTTCTTATTAAACTTGGTTTCTCAAAAGCCTTTGATTCCGTCAGTTGTCCTTTCATCCTTGACTTAATGAAGCATCTTGGCTTCTCTGATAAGTGGTGTACTTGGATTGAAAATATTCTCACCAACAGCTTTTATTCTGTATCATTAATGGTAAGTCTGGTGGGATTTTCAAATCTAAGCGTGGTTTGAGGCAAGGGGATCCTTTATCTTTACTTATTTTTGTGCCCATTGCTAATGTTTTAATCAGTTGGTCAAGAAAGAAATTTCTAATGACTTCTTAGCTGGTATTTCTTCCTTGATTCAAATCTTGTTGTATCGAATTTGCAGTTCGCTGATGATACCATCATCTTCTCATCTCCTGATCCCGAGCACGTTCATTTCCTTAAGGTTCTTTTGTATACTTTTGAACTTTTATTTGGGATTTAAATTAATTTCAGTAAAATATCCATTGTCATGCTTTAGTCCCTGTGTTTCTGCTAATCTTAATTGTTCGATTGTTAGCTTTCATATAAAATATCTTGGCATTCCCCTTAGACCAACAAAACTTATCAAAGTGGATTGGTTTCCTCTCATTACCAATACAGAATGTAGGCTTGCTACTTGGAAGGCTAATTCCCTCTCATCGATGGGTCGTTTGGTGCTTGTTAAATCTGTTTTTTCATCTATTCCCACATATTGGATGTCATTCCACAAACTTCCTTGATGGGTTATTAACAAAATTGATTTGATCAGATGTTCCTTTCTTTGGAATGGAGGTAAGATGAGGAGATTCATAAATTGGCATACAGTTTGTTTACATCGTAATCAGGCTGGGCTTGGAGTTACTAATTTAGCCTACTTTAATTCTGCTTTTCTCTCTAAATGGATTTGGCGTCTTGTTTCACCTGGCAATGTCATTTGGACAGATTGGATCTTGGCCCGTCACCTTTCCTTTAACCCTCACTTTGTTCTTTATTTCCCTCCTAATGCGAGAATTTTCCCTTTCTTGGTTGCTATTCTTTCCACTATTCCTCGTATTAACAATCTATTTCATGTTTCTTTGGGTAATGGAATCAACTATCTATTTTCGCACAATATTTGACATAATCAGTTCCCATTATCACATTTGTTTCCTGCTATTTTCTCTCTTCTTCCTCAATCGGGACTATTTACCGATGTTATCTTGGGCCTCGACCCAATTGGTCTTATTCCTAATTCTTTGTTCGATGTTCCCGCCTTCATAGAGCTCCTAGCAGTTACTAACCTTCTTTTACACACTCATAATTCCAATTCTCCTGATCGTTATATATGGGCATTGTCTCCATTGAAAGGGTTTTCAGTAGCTTCATGCTATCATTACCTGAACCATTCTGGTCATGACTACTCGTTTGCCAGACTCTGGAAGTGTCACTTATCACCTAAAATCCTCTTCTTCCAATGGTTCTTATTCATGAAAGAATCAATACACGTATGAGATTGTTTCATCGCAACTTAGTCTCTAATCCTATTTGTGTATTATGTGATATGCATGATGAATCTATTCAACCCCTATACTTTGACTGCGAATTCACTTATCCAATTTGGGTTGCATCAAGCATTCATCTGTTGGGTTTCATACCAATTATAACATCTACATTTGATCATTGGAAGTACACCCCAGTTGATTACAATATGGATGCTTTTATTGCAATTTATTATTGATGTGTATGGAAGGAAAGAAACGCAAGGGTTTTTAATAGGAAAACATGTGATATTGCGGGAGTTTGCAGATGCATTGATTACATTTTTCATACATGGTCAGGTTCGAGTGCTGCTCAATTTAGATTTGCTTTTCCATAAACTCAGAGCCCCACAGAGTCGGTTAGAAGCACCAGCACTAGTTTAATAGGCTTCTGCTGTTAGCTTTCGTATCTAGGCTCTGGTGTTAATTATGTTTACTCATGTATTTAGTATTTTCTATGTTATGGTGTTCTCTATGTAAGATTTCTACTGTTGTATTTTGTCCACCAGTTGGGCTTGTTAACTTGTTAACTATATTATATATATTATATAAATTGATCGCTGTGTAGTACCACGCTACACATCCGTTTTCTAAACATTATGATAAATTTTATAAATGCATAGAGATCATAACAGATGCTTCGGCTTATTTGCAAATAAAATTACAACACAAAGGTTATAGTTAAATAAAACGATGGAAATGCTTAAAATTGACATAAGTTTAAAACCGAGGTTAACTTTAATAAACATGTAGTAGTTATGACCGTTCCGACATCACAAGGCTGATTTTGGAAAATAAGCAACATAAGTTAATATGTACATACTAGTTGTGGTTCGTTCCGGCATCATAGGAGATGATTGGGGGAAATAAGTGACCAACGGATAAGGCTCGGATCAAGGGGGATTTGGAATGAGGAACAAATTAGAATATTTTTTTGCAAGTGTTAACACTTTTTGGTTTGGTTCCCAAAAGTACATAAGACACGCTCGACTCAACGCATCGCATGGAGCTAAAGCCGAGAGGGACGCCTAGGAGCGAAGGAAATAGGTTAAAGAGGGATTGCGCCAACAAAGACCTCACAGCACCCCTAACATATTTCCAAACCAAGGCTTTGAATCCCTAGGGTCGCAAACCTGAATCTCAAGCCCCCAAGCTCCCGTGCATATAGTCTTCATGTCCCTCGGGGCATGAACTTCGTACCCCTCGAGGTGTGAATTTCACACCCCTAAGGGTATGAAATTCGCACCCAGCTGGGTGCGAAATTCGTACCCCTTGGGGTGAGAATTTCGTACCCCCAAGGGGTACTAAATTAGTGCCCTGTGGGGTACGAATTTCGTACCCCCGAAGGGTGCGAATTCCGTACCCAGTAGAAATTCATACCCAATGGGGTACGAAATTCGCAATCCCCTGGGATGCGAATTTCGCACCCCACAGGGTGCGAAATTCGCACCTCGAGGGGGGGGGTTCAAAATATGTGCATGTGTGTGGGTCAAGTGCGAAATTCTGGGTGTGGTCCCCTTTTTCTACCTACTCCTACCTAACCTCTCTCATAAAAAAAAACCCTGGGCCTAACACTTCAAAGAAGTTGGAATTCTATTACTTGGGACCTTTAGAGAGCTTCATGAGCCTCTTTAATGGCATCTCCACTGAGGAAGAAGAAGAAGGACTAAATTGTCTTTTTCCCACATACTTTTCAAATGATGATTATGACTCCATATAACTCGAAAGTGAATGTAATGTGATATCATGAGATAGTCTCAACCTAGTAATCGTTGGAGATAAATAATATTCCAACGACTCTTCAAAGTGGACGTAGGCTTCACCTGAGGCCGAACCACTATAAATTTCTCGTGTTATTTACAACTTTTCGCCATTATTTACACGGCCAAATTACTAATTCCTAGTAATTGGAATCTTGGGTGTTTACGACATATTTTGCCATCAACATTCGGTGCTTTCACTGAGAAAACTTGGTTTTGCACCTTTGTCACACCTTATCATCTCAAATTCGACGAGCTTTAGGTTCCTTGGCTAAAACTAACGCCGAATCTGCTCACGATGGGAAAGCGACTAAAGAACGCAATAGTCAGCTCTTCAGCCGCAGCCAGAACATCACAACAGCCTCAGTCGGCGGATATCCCGACCACTAATGAAAACATCCCTCCTATTGTGGACCCCGAAGTGCCTGCAACACAAGCTCAGATGCGCGTGCTTAATGAAAAATATGAGAACACAATGGTCGAGCTCAATCAAGCATTTAGGAATAACATCGATCTTATGCGACAACTTTAAGAAAGTCAGCTGTAACACGCCGTAAATTTAAAATGCGACATAAGAGATAATTAAAGAATAATTAATTATTAAAAGTAGAATTAATAAAACGTGTTACGCCATTGCGTTCGTCTCGGAATTCTGCTTGAGATAGAGTCCGAGTTTGCACAAAACGGATACCGTATGAAGAAGATATGGACGAACGAAGTTAGGCAGAAAATTCGGAAGTCGGCCAGAATGCACTAGCGCACTTCACAAGTGTGCTAGTACAAAAATGCAGTGTGCCCATACCGATCCAGCACACAATTCTGGAGTGTTCTGTGATGATATGTCTTCTTCTGAGTGGCTGAATGATGTGTATTTGAGCTGGGTGGTTCTGATGGACCCCAAGTTCATCTAAGGGCTCTAAATAATCGTAGACATCTATGTATACGTAGCTAAACCTAAACCCTAACATCATAACCCTAAAACTATGGTGCCGTCATGATGTTCGTCTACAAGCTAGCCTAGCCTCCTTCATCCTCTCTAAACTAGAAAATTAAATCCAAACTAGTAATCGATTAAGAAGAACATTAAATCAAACGTCTACATCAAAGGATAGCTTTTCAAATTCAGAAATCAGATCCCAGAAATCAAGATCTGTCCTTTTTCTATAAGTTCAGTTATTGTTCCGATTTAAACACCTAATAAGAAATCATGACAGTAATAACTGGATCTAGAACTATGCCTACTTCTATTCGTGCCTATCCTTTTGTGAATTCTGAATTTCTTATGCCTACTGGACTGTTGTGACTGACATAGAAAAGCCTATCATGCCTATTGGACTGTTGTGACTGGCATAGAAAAACCTATCATACCTATTGGACTATTGAGACTGACATAAAAAAACCTATCATACCTATTGGACTATTGAGATTGACATAGAAAAGCCTATTATGCTTATTGGACTATTGTGACTGACATAGAAAACCTATCATTCCTATTGGACTGTTGTGACTTATATGATGAAACCTATCATGTTATACATCCTATGCCTTTGAGACTATTGGAACTAAAACATTTGAACCTATCATGTTGTATTAAATTTGTGGCTCTTCTATGTACATTGAATTACATGCTAAGTTATGTTCATATATTTTAGATCCAAGTTAGTACCCTTGTTTAAGATCTATATAAGCTCATGCTTATACAATTAGACATATGCTAGTTCGCATGTTAATTGGATCTAATTTAAATGCAAGATTACGTTCATGTTCTTGATTAAGTTTATGTCGTTCTATCCCAAATTTATACTACGCATGTTGATCTATATTGTTTATGCCTGTTGAAATATTACATATCCCTTTCTTTTCCCTTTTGTTCATAAGTTAGGCTAATTCGCGAGCCTAACATTATATGTGAATTATGCGAACGAATAACGGGGGAGACGTTGGGGAAAAATATTTAACTACATGCTATTGGCATAGATTGGATCATAGTCATGTAAATGATTAGTAGCATGAAATGGTAGAATTTGTATACCTAGAATTATGGTCATAATTTAGAGGGTAAATGGGGCATGACTTGAATTGACAAAATGGTGGGTAATTTACATCTAAACAGTAAATATGTAAATTATTTAAAAGATGAATATACCTAACCCGAGGTTAGATTGAGTTACGGTGTAAGACTGCCCGGAACCTCCCAGCACATCCAGCAACCATAACAATATAGATATAATGTGAGAGGTTAGCGCATTAAGTCCCAAAACCCGAGGTTAGATTGAGTTGCGGTGTAAGACTGCCCGGAACCACCCGGCACATCCAGCGACCGCAACAATATAGATCTAATGTTAGGGGTTGGTGCTTTAATGAATAAATTAAAGCTAAGAAACCTAAGAGTGGTAGGGCTAAGTTAACCAAAGCAACACTTAACCAATATAATATGATGTGTGATAGGGTTAAGTAACACAAGAGGGCAACACTTAACCAATATAACATGACAAGTGGTAGGGTTAAGTAACACAAGAGGGCAACACTTAACTAATGTAACATGACAAGTGGTAGGGTTAAGTAACACAAGAAGGCAACACTTAACCAATGTAACATGACAAGTGGGTAAGTTAAGTTAACTCGACTAGATTGACGACACTTAACCAATATAACATGATGAACGAGTGAGGTTAAGTTAATGGGTAACACTTAACCAATATAATATGATGAATGAACAAGGTTAACTTAATAGAAAACACTTAACCAATTACAACATGATGAATGAGAAGGGTTAAGTTAATAAGAAACACTTAACCAACATGGCATGGCGTGTAGATGAGTTAAGTTAACTTGAATGGATGGATAACACTTAGCCAATTTGGGGGGTATACGAATAGACCCTAGAAAACCCTAGTAACGGGGACCCATTTCAGCAGTAATCCACATAGATGTATCACGGTACCCTGAATTAGGCAGGTTGGGGCACGATTACTGTGCTGATTATAAGTGGTCAAAATAGCGACAGGGGTGCAACAGTGTAGTTCTGACTAAGTATGGGCCTTCATGTGCTCCGGAGTGGAAAAGAAGGCACTGGGCATCAGTAGTAAACATTGTGCATCTAAAATTTGTGTCAGGTTGCTATCATAGGTATTGATACACCTTATGGTGGGACCAACATAGGGTATCTACACGCAAGAGAGGGCCGATTGACACAGACACAAGGAAAACTAATACAAGTAGGGAGCCGATCGATAGGGTAGTAAGGGTACATCTAACATCTTCATGACAAGTAGGCTGATTGAGGTAAGATCCTCATACTAGATGTACACCTGAAGGCTACCACAATTGCGGGATTGGGTTCACCTTATTTTATAACGCATGATACTAGTTGGGACACTAGTAGGGGATACAGATCCTTTTTCACAAGATACTAGTTGGGACGCTAGTAGGGATTACAAATCATTCTATAAAAGACACTAGTTAGGATGTTAGTTGGGTGGTGCATAGAAAATGGGAAACCAGAAAAAGAACCGAAGTGCATTCAGTGTATCTTACCTTGTCATATCCAACGATCAGCATTTATTGTCTTGCTATGCTTATTATCATGGTTATGTCTAGTATTCAGTTTATTCATTTCATAGTCCTTTTTCCTGTTTACATAATGAAAAATCACCGGACTTACCAGACTTATGTCTGACCCATTTTCTTTTGCCTTCTTTTCTTTCGTTTCCCCCCCAGGTTCACAGGGAGGGAATACTACCACTTAGCTCAGTTTTCTTCCCAAGCTCGAAGATAGACGATGTATTGCTATGGACTCTCTTTTCCACAGCTATGGCTGGCTCATGCTTTATTGGGGAGTATCATTGTCATTTTATGCTTCTTTATTTTGGTAAACATGACAGATGCTTTGTCGTAATGGGTATTGGAAGACAATATTTATACAAGTCGTTTTATCAAGCTACTGTTCATCAATAAAGTAAAGTTTTATTTATTTTCCACTGTTTAAATTTTGTCTGTTTTGTAATTTATCTTTTCTATACACTTATAATGCACCACCGAAGTTAATGCATTCCCTTTGTGAGTGACCTTAATGGAGGTGGGGTGTTACCCATGGTATCAGAGCTAATGGTTACCAGATCAGAAATTTAAAAAATATTTTTGAAAAAGAAGTTTTAAAGAAGCATTTTCAAAAGAAAAGTTGTAGCACCCCATAATTTTAAAACGGGACAAAATAGATGATTAAAGAATAATTAATTATTAAAAGAATAATTAGATGAAACGGGTTATGCCATTGCGTTCATCTCGGAATTCTGCTTGAGATAGAGTCCGAGTTTGCACAAAACGGATACCGTACGAAGAAGATATGGACGAACGAAGTTAGGCAGAAAAACCGGAAGTCGACCAAAATGCACTGGCGCACTTCACAAGTTTGCCAGTACAAAAATGCACTGGCGCACCTGCCAAGTGCGCCCATACTAATCTAGCACAGAATTCTGGAGTGTTCTGTGATGATGTGTCTTTTTCTGAGTGGCTGGATGATGTGTATTTGAGTTGGGTGATTCTTATGGACTCCTAGTTCATCTAAAGGCTCTAAATAGTCCTAAACTTCTATAAAAACACTCCTAAACCCTCAACCATAATCACACTAATTCATACCAAGAGCCGCCATGTCGTCAATGGTAAACCTAGAGTAGCCACCGTTCTCTTTCAACTCAAAAGCAAGAATCAAAATCAAATCTAAATTTAAATTAGAATGACAATTAGTCTACATCAAAGGCGAGCAATTCAGTTTCAGAATATAGATCCCAGAAAAACAAGACTGTTCTTTTGTTAGTGAGTAGTATTTCTTTCACAATATAATTAATAAATTAGTTATGATGGGTTGTAATTGGATTATGAGAACATGTATGTTGAATCATGTGATGTTATTGTCTGTTTGTGAACATATGACAGTTTTGTTATTGTATGTTGGTAGATCTATTTATATCTACAATTATATATTTTTAATTTGATTCATATGTATGCAAGTTTGGGATGTTAAAACATATGTATATGAATTTTATGCAAGTTTGGGATGTTAAATCATATGCTAGTTTATGAATTTAATGCAAGTTTGGGATATTAAAACATATGTGAATCCTATGCAAGTTTGTAGGTGGATTATACACAAGTTCATATGTGAATCATATAGATACATATGCTAGTTTATGTGACATTGATTTACATGTTTAGATCCATATGCAAGTTCACATCTTTATGTTTAGATCCATATGCAAGTTCACATCTTTATGTGTAAATCCATATGCAAGTTCACATCTTTATGTTTAGATCTATATTTAGATACATGGCAGTACATAGTTATGAAAATTTATGCTCTATATTCTCATTGCCTATGCTAGTTTTGTATGTGAATCATATGCTAGTTTGAATGAAATTCATATGCAAGTTATAGGCAAACCATATCCATATATGCAAGTTCACGATTACATGTTTAGATCTACATTTAGCTCCGTGATAGTTATGCAAATTTATGTATTGCCTATGCAAGTTATTGGCTATGCAAACTTGTGTCACAATTCTTAGATCTGTTTTGTGTGTTATGCAAGTTGTGATGTTGCTTTTCTTTTTATAAATTAGACTATTTGCGAGTCTAACAAATGTCATATTAAAATGTACGAATAGCGCGAGGACAATGGAAAAATATTAAATATTAATATTGTGAATTGGCATATAATAGCCTTAAAAAGGCATATAATTAATTTGAGACATTAATTGGCCTAATTTATATGCATAGTAATTATGGACATAACTTAAGTGACAATTATGGACATGGATTAAAATTGGAAGTTATTGGCAATTTAAAATAGGGATATTAATTCAAATCGGGGTTGAATAATAATAACTGCCTAAGACACGAGGTTAGACTCGTTTGTGGTGTAACACTGCTCGGACCCGCCTGGAAAATCCAGCAACCACAAACGGTAGTCTAATGTGAGAGGTCAAAGGCATAAATTAAATGAGTAATAAAGGCCTAAGACATGAAGTTAGACTCATTTATGGTGTAAAACTGCCCGGAACCGCCCGACAAATCCAGCAACCACAAACGGTAGTCTAATGTGAGAGGTCAAAGGCATAAATTAAATGATGCTCAGACACGAGGTTAAGTCTGGCTTGTGGCGGAAGTCTGCCCGGAACCGCCCGGCATATCCAGCGGCCACAAGCAATCGACTTAATGTGAGAGGTCTGTGCATTAACAATTAATTAATGCTGATCAAAGACAAATATGAATGACAAACAGAAGATTTGGTTGAGTGATTGATTATCTGAGTACCAATCTGATGTTGATTTTGGTCTTCGGGGTTGATACTTAGGGAGTTACTCTCTTAACCAATGCAGCTGTGAACTAAGATGTAATTAATCATAAATTAAGTAAAACATGATAAGCGGATAGGGTTAAGGCCAACTTAACCAATAATATATAAGTGGGTAGGTTTAAGACCAGCTTAACCAATAATATATAAGTGGATAGGGTTAAGACCAGCTTAACCAATAATATATAAGTGGATAGGGTTAAGACCAGCTTAACCGATAATATATAAGTTGGTAAGGGTTAAGACCAGCTTAACCAATAATATATATATTAATATGATAAGTGGATAGGGTTAAGACAAACTTAACCAATAATATATATTGATCTGATAGAGTTAAGACAAACTTAACCAATAATACATATTGATCTGATAAGTGGATAGAGTTAAGACCAACTTAACCAATAAGATATAAGTGGATGCGGTTAAGACCAGCTTAACCAATAATATATTGATCTGATAAGCGGATAGTGTTAAGACAAGCTTAACCAATAACACATGTTGATATGTTAAGTACGTAACATGGGTGACATGTGGGGTATAATTATAAACACTTAACCAAGTTGAAACATGTAAGAAGACATGAGTAAGAAGGGGTTAAGTGGGAAATTCTAGTGGGGACCAAGCATAGGTGGAAAGCTTGTGTCAAGCATAAGGGACCCTTTTCAAACCAATAACCCATTAAGTATCTTTGTGAGATCGAGTTAGATCAAGGACGGGACACGCTTACTGGGTTTGATTGTAAGAGGTCAAAACGGGTTAATGGTGGCAACGCAAGTCCAATGGGTTCATATGCGTGTGTGGGCCCGGGCTGGTAAGTAAGAAGTTGTTGCATCATGTAGATATAAGCTGTGCATCTTTAGTGGTATCGGGTTGCCACTTTGGGGTGTGATACACCCCACTGTGGGACCAGCACGGGTATCTACGAGTTAGGGAGCCGATCGAATGGGGAAGGCAGTGGGTACGAGTAGCGGAGATAGGAGCAGACGGCACCTAAGAAGACAGCTAGGAGTATAACTACCATATTATGAATAAAAATTGTAATTAGAATGGGGAGGGTAATGGGTACAACTAGTGGAGACAGGGGCAGGCGGCACCTGTGAAGACTGCTAGGGGTACACGAAACTACCATTATTATTGTTTTGTTCAGCGGGTGGGATCAACTTTTAGGGTGACTAGTAATGGTGCGGTGTAATTAGCATTGGTGCAGTATAGTGATTATTCTATAGTGACTAGGAGCGAGATTAACGCCAGAATATTCCTCTTGTTTGTTTTGCCTTGCCCACTTGTTTCATAGTCATTCCTTGTTTTACCAGTTTATGCCTTATCCTAATTACTTTAATAATTGTATTGTTAAAGTTATGGTACTCGCCAGACTTCATGTCTGACCCCCTTTGTTTTTGCCTCTTTTCTTCCTCCCCCCAAGGTTCTCAGGGTGGGACTAGTACTAGTGGAGCTTGATCTTGGATCTCTTTCTCTCTCTCTTTGTAGTGCTTGGATTGCTGAAAGTAAAGTTCAGATTATCTCTTTTATGGCTACTTATGTTGGGGCTATGCTTTTTTACTTTATGTACTCTGAAAACAATTTGTCAAGATGGATATTAAGTGTACTTGGTTTATGAAGTTGTTGTAATCAAACTATTTCTCCATTGCAAAAAAAGTTGTTTTAATTTTTTCAAGTACCAATATATTTATATGTCTTGTTATATTCTGTTCTATACACTAATAATACTCCATAAAAGTTAATGCAATCCCTTGAGAGTGACATTAATGGACGTGGGGTGTTACAAAAGTTTTGTTTTAAAGGCATATTCCCCAAAGCCATATGCACTATCTTTTGATTCCCTGTTTGAACCTTGTTTCCTTCTTTCCTGAGTCTCTGGGGCTCCTGACTTTCTAGGAGGTATCCTCATCGCGACATGGTCCCGTAGGCTTGATGAGACTACAACACCTGCCAAAGGGCGAAGAAGTGCTCAACTTCCATCTATAGCCGCAGTAGTTTCACCTACGGCTGATTTTTCTTTCAAAGCTTTGTAGGTTGCCGTGCGATGGAGGTAGTTTCGAGAAACTTGTCAACAAGCTACACAAGGATAATAAGGATAAGAATAAGGGATTTTGGGATAAGGAGCACAAGCCCAAGGATAAGAAGCTTGTCGATACGACTTAATCCTCGCAGAAGGAGAAAGGTGAAAAGAAAGAGGCCAAAGTGGAAGAATCACAAACAAGGATTGGAATGTAAGAAGGGTGAAAGAAACAATAGATTCCGCGATAAGAGGAAGTGTCTTTTTTGTGGTATAGCGGGTTATTTAATTGTAGGAAGAAGAAGACAGGTTGTTGTTTTTAGTATGGTGAAGTAGGGCATCTTATCAAGGATTGCCGAAGGACAAGGACAACGACAAAGGGCATAATCTTCTAACGGGCAATTGCATGCTCTCACTGCTAGTGTACCAAAGAGAGGTAGGAACATTTCTGTTGAGAGTTTAGTTTTTCTTTTCAATCATCTTGTTAGAACTTTGTTTGATTTTGGCGCTTCACATTCTTTTCTATCTGCTTCCATAGTTGAGTCTCTACACCTTAGTACTTGTATAGTAGAGGATCCCATTATTGTCTCAAATACGATTGGTGGTTCGGCTCGTTCATCTATGATTTGTTTGGATTTGGGAATATCTATACTAAGCGCTGAGTTTAGATGTAATGCTTACGTTTTTTGTTTCATGGGCTATGGTTTGATTCTAGGGATGGATTGGTTATCTAGTAATGGTGTCGTTCTCAATTGTGAAAGGAGGGTAGTTAGACTTTTGACTCGCCTCGGTAGTACCCTCGAAATCTCGTGTAACCCTAAGGGTTCTGTCATGCTTAGTTACCTAGAATCTCTTAATACATCTGTTGATAATTTGCAATTTGTTCAAGTAGTCCATGAGTATCCCGATATCTTTGATGAAGTGAAGGGTTTACCCCTAAAATGTGAAATAGATTTCCGCATATACTTGGTTGATAATGCCAACCCAGTTGCATTACCTGTACGACACATGGGTCCTAGGGAGAGGAAGGAGCTCAGCAAGCAAGTTAAAGAGTTGCTTGAGAAGGGGTTTATTTGGCGAAGTATTTTTGAATGGGGTGCTCCAGTAGTGTTCGCTACTAAGGTGGATGGTTCACTTCGCTTATGCGTGGATTATAGAGAATTAAACAAGCCGGCTAAAGAAAAAATAGGCACCCACTTCAAAGAATAGACGATTTGTTTGACCAGCTTGTAGGTGCGTCTGTTTTCTCCCAACTAGATTTGGTTATAGGGTTTTATCAGCTAAGAATAGCTGAGGATAGCATAGACAAGTCTGCTTTGAGGACCCCTGATGGTTTCTTCGAGTAGCTCGTCATGCCTTTCGGTTTGACGAATGCACCCGCTTATTTTGTTGACTTAATGAGTAGGGTGTTTAGGGAGTTCCTTAATAAGTTTGGTCTTCATGGGCGATATCTTGATTTTCTCAAAGAACGAGGGAGAATATGCTTTACATTTAAGAGAAGTCATGGATACACTTCGAGCACATCAACTTAAGACGAAGTTCTCCAAAATGTCATTTTTGGAGAGAAGAAGTAAGGTTTCTAGGACATGTGGCATCCAAAAAAGGGATAGCAGTAAATCCCGCAAAAGTAGTTGCGGTGCAAGACTGAAAGGTCCAAAGGAATGCAACAGAAGTAAAAAAGCTTTCTTGGACCAGCGGGTTAATATAGGAAGTTCATTAAGAACTTTGCAAAGGTATTAACCCCACGTACTGGATTAACGAAGAAGAATCTAACCTTTGCTCGGGATATTGATTGTGATGTCACTTTCCAACGATCGAAGAGGGCTCTTACAATGGCCCCAATTTTTACTTTTACCTTACGGTAGTAAACGATTTATGGTATATACGGATGCATGCAGCACTGGACTAGGCGCCATTTTGATGTTAGAAGGAAGGGTAAGGTTGTAGCGGATGCCGTAAGAAGAAAAAAGTTGACTTCAAGTCCTCTTTATGTGAAAAGGAAAAGTTCAGAATACATATCAACCTTTGATTTTAAAACCTTCGGTTAAGTTAGTGATTGGCATCTCTAGGAGTAAGATCTACTCTTTTGGATCAAATAGGGACTTCACAAAGAAAAGACTCTCAAATAGTTGACGCAATGAATAAGTTAAGTAGAGAAGAAACCTCTAATCACCTTAATAAATACACTTGGTAGCATGGTTAGCATCTGTTTATTTTCAAGAGATAGTTCTTCTACATGGAATACCCTCTAGTGAATTTTAAAGGCCCTTTTGAGGAAATGTTAGCATGACACAGTAGAAGTTGTAGTGCTGAGTATACTAGAAGGAGAAGGGTTGGAACGAGAGGCGACAATGTAATGAGTTCCAACTCATATTTTGGAAACAGAAATTAAGAAGCTACGCAATCGTGAAGTTAAGACAGTCAGAGCACAATGGGCTGAAGCTCAAGAAGATGCGACTTAGAAGGCTGAGGACTAGATATGCGCATCATACCATTTTAAGGGTATATCCTTGATCTCTCTTTTTACTGTAAAGTTTATCTGCATGCTAGTCTTTATTTTTTAAGTATATCCTCTCGGTCCTATCCTCGATCCTTAGGTAGAAGCCAATGGATGTAAACATGTGTTTGAGACATGTTATGTTTGGTGGATGCAAGTGGATGTAAGTGTTTGCTAGTGGTTGCTCATGGATGCATATACACACATATTAGGCACTAGATAGGCTCCATCACTTCCATATTGCATATGCATGAGTGGATTGAGTGGATTTTTATATACATGGATTGAAACTTGAGGTGATATCATATGGATGATACATTTGATTGTATAGTTATGCACTCATATAGAAATGAAATGTATCAATAGGGTTCTTTTGCATACATAATGGACACATGGCACTATCATGAATTGCATTAAGGAGGTTAACTGAATCAGTAGACCGCCTGATTTTGCATTTGGGTAAGGACATATACACACACTATGCATATGTTCGTGAAAAACATTAGAAACCTTTTTAAGGACAATGGATGCCTGTGATTGAATGGTTGAGTAGATGGATGTTAGATGGTAGGATATACATTCTTCTTAACCTGAAGATTTCGGGAATGAAATCCTTTAAGTAGGGGGAGTGTAACACCCTGTAATTTTAAAACGGGACATAAGAGATAATTAAAGAATAATTAATTATCAAAAGAAGAATTAGATAAAACGGGTTATGACATTGCATTCATCTCGTAATTCTGCTTGAGATAGAGTCCGAGTTTGCGTAAAACAGATACCGTATGAAGAAGATATGGACGAACGAAGTTAGGCAGAAAAATCGGAAGTCGACCAGAATGCACTGGCGCACTTCACAAGTGCGCCAATACAAAAATGCACTGGCGCACCTGCCAAGTGCGCCCATATCGATCCAGCACACAATTCTGGAGGTTCTGTGATGATATGTCTTCTTCTGAGTGGTCGGATGATGTATATATGAGCTGGGTGGTTCTGATGGACTCCTAGTTCATCTAAGGGCTCTAAATAATCATAGACATCTATATATACGCAGCTAAACCTAAACCTTATCATCATAACCCTAAAACTATTGTGCTGTCATGATGTTCGTCTACAAGCTAGCCTAGCCTCCTTCATACTCTCCAAACTGGAAAATCAAATCCAAACTAGTAATCGATTAAGAAGAATAACAAATCAAACGTCTACATCAAAGGATAGCTTTTCAAATTCAGAAATCAGATCCCAGAAATCAAGATCCGTCCTTTTTCTGTAAGTTCAATTATTGTTCCGATTTAAACACCTAATAAGAAATCATGGCTGTAATAATTAGATCTAGAACTATGCTACTTCTATTCGTGCCTATCCTTTTGTGAATTCTGAATTTCTTATGCCTATTGGACTGTTATGACTGACAAAGAAAAGCCTATCATGCCTATTGGACTGTTGTGACTAGCATAGAAAAACCTATCATACCTATTGGACTGTTGAGACTGACATAGAAAAGCCTATCATGCTTATTGGACTGCTGTGACTGACATAGAAAACCTATCATGCCTATCTATTGGACTGTTGTGACTTATATGATGAAACCTATCATGTTATACATCCTATGCCTTTGAGACTATTGGGACTGATACATTTGAACCTATCATGTTGTTTTAAATTTGTGGTTCTTTTATGTACATTGAATTACATGCTAAGTTATGTTCATACATGTTAGATCTAAGCTAGTACCCATGTTTAAGATCTATAAAAGTTCATGCTTATACAATTAGACCTATGCTAGTTCGCATGTTAATTGGATCTAATTTAAATGCAAGATTATGTTCATGTGCTTGATTAAGTTTATGTCGTTCCATCCCAAATTTATACTACGCATGTTGATCTATATTGTTTATGCCTATCGAAATATTACATGTCCCTTTCATTTCCCTTTTGTTCATAAGTTAGGCTAATTTGCGAGCCTAATGTTCTATGTGAATTTTGCGAACGAATAACGGGGGAGATGATGGGGAAAAATATTTAACTACATGCTATTGGCATAGATTGGCTCATAATCATGTAAATGATTAGTAGCATGAAATGGTAGAATTTGTATACCTAGAATTATGGACATAATTTAGAGGGTAAATGGGGCATGACTTGAACGAACAACACTGGTGGATAATTTACATATAAACAGTAAATATGTAAATTAATTAAAAGATGAATATGTCTAACCGGAGGTTAGATTGAGTTACGTGTAAGACTGTCGGGAAACGCCCGGCACATCCAGCAACCGTAACAATATAGATCTAATGTGAGAGATTAGCGCATTAAGCCCAAAAACCCGAGGTTAGATTGAGTTGCGGTGTAGACTACCCGGAACCGCCCGACACATCCAGCAACCGCAACAATATATATCTAATGTGAGAGGTTGGTGCTTTAATGAATAAATTAAAGCTAAGAAACAGATAGGATAAGAGTGGTAGGGCTAAGTTAATCAAAGCAACACTTAACCAATATAACATGATGTGTGATAGGGTTAAGTAACACAAGAGGGCAACACTTAACCAATGTAACATGACAAGTGGTAGGGTTAAGTAACACAAGAGGGCAACACTTAACCAATGTAACATGACAAGTGGTAGGGTTAATTAACACAAAAAGGCAACACTTAACCAATGTAACATGACAAGTGGGTAGGTTAAGTTAACTCGACTAGATTGACGGCACTTAACCAATATAACATGATGAACGAGTGGGGTTAAGTTAATGGGTAACACTTAACCAATATAATATGATGAATGAATAGGGCTAAGTTAATAGAAAACACTTAACCTATTACAACATGATGAATGAGAAGGGTTAAGTTAATAAGAAACACTTGAC
This sequence comes from Allium sativum, assembly GCA_030737875.1. NCBI lineage: Eukaryota > Viridiplantae > Streptophyta > Magnoliopsida > Asparagales > Amaryllidaceae > Allium > Allium sativum. Next base: position 358,725,944 of record CM060921.1, on the reverse strand, counting down.
CAACATGACATGGCGTGTGGATGGGTTAAGTTAACCTTAACGGATGGATAACACTTAGCCAATTTGGGGGGTATACGAATAGACCCTAGAAAACCCTAGTAACGGGGACCCATTTCAGCAGTAACCCACATAGATGTATCACAGTACCCTGAACTAGGCAGGGTGGGGCACGATTACTGGGCTGATTATAAGCAGTCAAAATAGCGGCAGGGGGTGCAACAGTGTAGTTCCGACACAGTATGGGCGTGCATGTGCTCTAGAGTGGAAAAGCAGGCATTGGGCATCAGTAGTATACACTATGCATCTAGAATTTGTGTCGGGTTGCTATCATAGGGATTGATACACCTTATGGTAGGACCAGCACATGGTATCTACATGCAAGAGAGGGCCGATTGACACACACACAAGGAAAATTAATACAAGTAGGGACCCGATCGATAGGGTAGTAAGGGTACATCTAACATCTTCATGGCAAGTAGGCTGATTGAGGTAAGATCCTCATACTAGATGTACACCTGAAGGCTACCACAATTGCGGCGTTTGGATCGCCTTATTTTATAACACAGGATACTAGTTGGGACATTAGTAGGGGATACAGATCCTTTTTCATAGGATACTAGTTGGGACACTTGTAGGGATTACGAATCATTCTATAAAAGGCACTAGTTAGGATGTTAGTTGGGTGGTGCAGAGAAAATGGGAAATCAGAGAAAGAACTGAAGCGCATTCAGTGTATCTTACCTTGTCATATCTAACGATCATCATTTGTTGTCTTGCTATGATTATTATCATGGTTATGTCTAGTATTCAGTTTATTCATGTCATGATCCTTTTACCTGTTTACATGCTGAATAATCACTGGACTTATCGGACTTATGTCTGACCTGTTTTCTTTCGCCTTCTTTTCTTCCATTTCCCCCCATGTTCACAGGGAGTGAATACTACCACTTAGCTCAGTTTTCTTCCCAAGCTCGAAGATAGACGATGTATTGCTTTGGAATCCATTTTCCACTGCTATGGCTGGCTCATGCTTTATTGGGGAATATCATTGTCATTTTATGCTTCTTTATTTTGTTAAACAAGACAGATGCTTTGTTGTAATGGGTATTGGAAGGCAATCTTTGAACAAGACATTTTTTCAAGCTGTTGTTCATCAATAAAGTAAAGTTTTATTTATTTTCCGCTATTTAAATTTTGTCTGTTTTGTAATTTATCTGTTCTATACACTTATGACGCTCCACCGAAGTTAATGCATTCCCTTTGTGAGTGACCTTAATGGAGGTGGGGTGTTACATCAGCGCATCGTCAGTCGACTTCAGCTAGCTCGGAACAACGCTCGACCTCGACCAACTGTCTCAGAAGCTTCCTCTTCCGATTCAAGGGGGCTGCATCAAAGAAGGAGGTTTAGTCTCATCAACAACATCACCGTCTGCACCAACGCCCTCGACAATGGTAATGGCAACAATAATGGCTACGCCAGCGGCAATGGAAACTGCAATGGCGACTGAACTACGGTCACATATAGCGAGGGGGCACAATACCGAGATTGCTCTCGCTTGATCATCAATGACGGACAGGGTCCGACCAACCAACCCTTTCCTCGACAAAACCCAACGATCGCCAATCACGATGATGGACCTGCTCGCGCTCCTCTAGAACAAGATCCACATCAACTAGCTCCACCTCATCATCCACACCAGGACCCGATAACAGATGTCGAGGACATGGAAGAAGATGACCCGGACATTCGTCATAGAGGGTGCCCTCGCAACAGAACTCCTGAACCTCGCCAAAATCCGTGGATCCCGATGACGGATCCCCATTCAACTAATCTTCCCGACATGGTCCGGAGGATCATGAGGGAAATGTGAGGGAGCGTACATGATTCATGAGAGGTACGCTTTAGGCGTAACCCCTTTACAAGAAGGGTAAACGGAGCCGAGTGGTCGCGACGCTTCAGCATGCCACAGATGCTGCTCTACGATGGCACAACCGATCCTTTTACCTTCCTAAATCGATATGAATGGAAAATGGACACGAGCTGGGGCAACGACCTGGTCAAATGCCAGCGCTTTCCAGTATTCTTATCAGGAACCACTTTGTTATGGTTCTCTCGCCTCCCACTTGATTCCATTAACAACTTCGGCCAGTTAGCAATAGAGTTGCTCAAGCAATTCAAGGTGCATATCCTGATTCCAAAGAACGCTCTCACTCTGTCTAACCTATACCAAGGACCCGCTAAGTCGCTCAAAAGCTACCTCTCTCGGTTCAACATCGCCCTCGCTGAGGTCAAGGATCTAGACCCTCGCACCGTACTCTTTCAGTTAGCGAAAGGTGTCCTTCCTAATTCGGGGCATGGATCGATTGGAAGCAGCCAAAAATCCTCGATGCTTTCTACGAAAAGGCGGGGCAGTACTTATGCTAAGAGGAAGCAAAACGGAATCGGCTCTCTGAAACAAGTCACCCCAACGACCCTCAAGCAGACGCCGCAAATAACGACCTCAGGGGAAAACAAGTCGGAGAGCCCTTTGATCAGAACAAGGGGGCAGGTCCCTACAAGAAAAGACCAGACAATGGTAGGCAAGGTGGCCGAAATAACGGTCAGGCCCCGACTGAGCCGAGGATAACCGGCCCTTACTGCGCCTTCGAGACCTACACCCCGCTGAATGAAGACTTAGAAACAATTTACTTGGAGACATGCAACACATTGCCATACAAGAAGCCGCAGACCAGAGTATCAACCGACCTCGAGAAAAATACTGTAAGGTACTACCGATACCACGATGTGTAGCACCAATTAATGTTGCTAGCTTAAGCACGCAATCGAGAAGCTTATCCATGAGAAACGACTCGAGCAATACGTCCAAGAACCCTTTCCACCCGAGGCAAATTCAAAACTTCCGGCGCCAGCACCACAGGCACCCTTCAAGGCGGCCCCAGGTCCATTTAACCCGTGGCGAGGGATCATGATTAACACTATCTATGGTGGAACTCATCCCACCTGCGGTGGATCATGATTAACCCGTGGCGAGGGATCATGGAAGAATATGTGAGCTCCATCAAGCATGCTACTTATGAGGCCTGCTCCACTCCAAACGAATCCATCTCAGCCAAGCTTCAAAAATCCATGCGGGACGTCATTGTCTTCCGCGAAAGAGATTATGTGGGAATAGAGATTCCGACCACCGATCCTCTACTTATCACAACTCGGATCGGCGCCGCTTCCGTCCAAAGAGTATTGATCAACTCGAGAAGCTCGATCAACAACATTTCCAAAGCTGCTTATGACCAGTTGAAATTGGAAACGAAAGATTTAAAACCATGTTATGCCATGATCCACAGCTTCAACAGAGCTTTTGGTTTTTCGGTTGGAATCATCAACATACCCATCGAACTTGGGGACGAGGACCGAAGTCGAGCCCGAGTCATCACCTTTGTGGTTATTGACATCGTCTCCCCATACAACGTCTTCTATGGATGCCCTTTCCTTATATAAATTCGGAATTGCATGTCACCATGATCCCTCGTAATGAAATTCCTGACGGAAAACAAAACTGGAACAGTTAAAGGCGACCAATCTAATGCCAGAAAATGTTATGCATTAGAATGGAAGGATGCGAGCAATAAGGATAAGGGTAGGACCATACCCATGCCTTCATGCGCCAAGATTATCTCCGTATAGCAATCAGCGGCGTCTGGGCCTTGGCTCAGGCGCCATTGTCGTCCTTTCGATGACCTCGATCCAAGGAAGGACGAAGAGCTCGAATACGAGAGGACTACTCCAGTTGAACCTACAATGGACGTTCCAGTCAATCCTGACGATCCACCAAGGGTGCTAAAGATAGGATCACAACTCCATCTCGTAATATAAAAAAAGATCTTGTGAATTTCTTGAAGGCTAAATTGGACGTGTTCGCGTGGACTCACTCTGACATGAGAGGCATCAACCCAGCGGTCGCTTGCCATTGTCTATGTATCGATCCCACAATGCCTCCAGTCAAGCAGAAACGCCAATCTAGGACCCGAAACGTCCAAAGAATTCGACGAAGAGGTAGACCGTCTACTCAACAACAACTTCATTCGTGAGCCGACAACTTGGAATGGGTCTCCAATCCAGTCCTGGCCAAAAAGCCAATGGTAAATGGCGAACATGTGTCGACTTCTCCGACTTAAACAAGGCATGTCCCAAGGACAACTTTCCACTCCCGAAGATCGACCGGTTTGTTGATTCAACTGCAAGATACCACCTATAATCTTTCATGGATGTCTATTCAGGCTACAATCGGATTCCGATGAATCTTCGCGACCAGGATCTTACCTCCTTCATAACTAACCTTGGACTTTACTGTTATCACGTCATGGCCTTTGGCCTCAAGAATGCCGGCGCCACTTATCAGCGAATGGTTAATCGACTCTTTAAAAACGAAATTAGGAAATACATGGAAGTGTACGTGGATGATATGCTGGTGAAATATAAAGCGTCAAGTTACCATGTGCGTGACCTCTCTGAAATGTTCGAAGTCCTTCGCCAGTACGACATGAAACTCAAACCCTTGAAGTGCTCCTTGGGCTTCGCTTCAGGAAAATTCTATGGTTTCATCGTCAACTTCCGGGGCATCGAAGCTAATCCAGAAAAAATCCAAGCTATTCGAGATATCCAAATCCCCCAAAACATCAAAGATGTCCAAAGTTTAGACGGAATGGTCGTCGCTTTAAGTCGATTCATCTCTAAGGCCACTGACAAGTGCAATCCTTTCTTCGATTTACTTCGAAAGAGAAATGCAACTTCGACTGGACCCCAAAATGCATTTCCGCATTTGAGGACCTTCTGAATCACTTAGAGTGGCTACCTATCTTATCTAAGCCTGCGGACTATGAAGGCTAATACGTTTATTTGGCTGTTTTCGTGCAGGAAATCAGCTCGGTGCTGGTGCGCATCGAAAACCGTGTCCGATGACCCATCTACTACATCAGCAAACAACTGACGAGGGCAAAAAATAATTATCCGAAGCTGGAAAAGCTGAAATTCTGCTTATTGATTTCCTCTTGGAAGCTTCGACCGTAGTTCTAATCTCATCCCATAAAGGTTTACACCGACCAGCCACTACGACCGGTCCTACAGCGACCCGAGGCGTATGGGCAGCTATTAAAGTGGAGTATGGAACTAAGTCAGTTTGAGATAACATTTATCCCTTGCTGAGCCATCCTCGGACAAGCTCTCGATGATTTCATAGTAGAATTCACTACTCCCGAGGAGACTCCTACAGAGTACACTGAAACTCCCGACACTCAATGGAAATTGTTTGAGGATGGGTCCTCCAATAGAAAATGCTTTGGGGCCAGAGTCGTGCTCTTCACTCTCGAAGAACGCCCGATATACTATGCGTTAAAACTAAACTTCCATGCTACCAACAATGATGCGGAGTATGAGGCCTTGACTGCCAGACTTAGAATTGCGATCGAACTCAAACTAAAGATCATCCAAATATTCTCCGATTCACAACTCATCATGCGCCTGGTACAAGGAGAATATCAAGCTAAAGGGGAACGACTCGCTTTATATTTAGCCCAGGTTTAGGAATTGCTCACAAACCTCGACTACTTTGTCATCACGCATATTCCCCGAGAGAAAAATGAAAAAGCAGATTCTCTAGCCAAACTGGCCAGCTCCGAGGATTCGCAACTTTTGGTGTTCGCCCCAGTTGAAGTACTCAGCTCCCCAAGTATCAAGCAAACACAAACCGAGACGGTCATGAACGCCGAATCCGAACCTGAATCTTGGATGACATCAATCAAGAATTACCTGCAACATGAGACCCTTCTGGGATGATACAAAGAAAGACGAGCGCTCACCCGCCAATCAGCTCGTTACCTTCTTATGGATGGTGTGCTCTGCCTCAGTGGTTTCTTTGTTCCATTGCTCAGACACGTAGCCCATGACGACGCCATCCAAGTGATAACTAATGTACATGAAGGTGAGTGCGGCGTCACTACTATGGGGCAAACCCTGGCAAGAAAAATACTCAGACATGGTTATTGTTGGTCTACATTCAATCGAGACACCACAGACTATGCTCGCAAGTGCGGTAAGTGCCAGCGCTTCTCAAAGATCTTGAGAGCCCCGCATATAGAGCTGACACATATGATCAGCAGATGGCTATTCGCCATATGGGGAATCGACATCATTGGAACTCTTCCAATGGTCAGAGGTGGGGCACGGTACACTGTCGTCACAATTGATTATTTTACCAAATGGACAGAGGCAGAAGCTATCACCACAATCACCACCAAGAAGATGATCAACTTCATTATCTTTAACATCATTACCCGATATAGGGTCACTCAAGCTATCATTTTCGACAACGGCACTCAGTTCGAGAGCGTTGAATTCAAAGCCTTCTGTCAGCGGCTCAACATCGAAAAAAGATTCTCGGTGGTGGCTCATCCCATAGCCAACGAGCAAGTCAAGGTGTTTAACAAGGTCATTAAATCCATCATTAAGAATCGTATGGAAAAGGCCAGGGACATGTGGGCAGACGAGCTTCCTCTAGCTCTATAGGCCTACCGAACCACCCACAATACGGCAACCGGACACACTTCTTTTGCCCTTGCAGACGGATTCGAAGCCATCATCCCATCAAGCTCAAGCTTCAATCTCATAGAGTTACCTATTACGATCCAAAGACAAACCCGGACATACTTTTGGAGTCACTCGACTTGATACAGGAAAAAGGAACGAAGCTGATCTCCGAGCTGCCGCCCAGCGGCAACGAGTAGCTCGGTACTTCAATTCCAGGGTCCGCCATAAGGACCTTAACATTGGCGACCTCGTATTAAAATGGGTTTTTCCTCCACCAATAGGCCTCGCTCCTTGTTAGGAAGGCCCGTACTCCATAAAACAAAAGCTTAGCGATGGAACTTTCAAACTTGCAACTGTGGACGAAGCTGAATTCCCAAGGGCATGGAACATTGAACATCTCCGCCGCTACTTTACATAAATTAGCACACAGTTGTTTATGCTTTCCAATTGTGTTTTGTTTTCTAGCAATTCAAGGCATTGTAAAGGCTATTACCACCAAATTTATTAGTAGAAATGATGTTCAACTTCCCATCTCTTTTTTATGTTTACTCCGTGCATGACACGTTTGACTTCTCCTGATAGCCAGCTTACATGCAAACATTCGATAGCTGTATCGGCACCTCGAGCACGGAAGTCGGTACTGCCATCCAGACCTCGAGGAAACATCGAGGCCAAACAACACTGGCTACGACCGGCACCCGGAGCACGGGAGTTGGCAACACTACTCGAGTCGTCGGCCCGTGGCGTGACCGACTGTAAATAACCACTAACTCGAACCTCAGTCCCGCACCGAGACCAAGGATAAATCGTTCTGCGCCCAAGTCCCAAGCAACTTGGGGTCACCAAACCGCCAACTAAAAGTGATGCAAATTTCTCACCTGGCTACGGGTGCCGCTCGAATCTAGGCGCAACACCAAGACTGTCCTTAAATCGTTTCTTCTCCGAAGCTCTCAAGGCTAAGGGGCAGCCTATGGCTACGATCGGACCGTACGGGCTGATGATCCTGGCTTGTCTTCTCGGTGACTAAACGACGCCTGCGCTCGTCGTAATCCAATGAGAGACGGGAGATCCACCCATAAGACTACATAATGTCCTATGCCTTCGCTCCACTTGGGATTAACCCCGGGCAACCCAAAACAGACGCTTAGCCTAGTTTCGTAAACTACGGGTTTCCTGAGCTAAGGGAAACTTACTGAAGCCAGCGCTCTATCTCACTCCTCTGGAATAATTAACCCAGAGCATGGCCCTCGATCGCTTTTGTGTTAAGTATAATGATAATTACACTTATGCAATACATGACGCTGGAAAACATAAGAAGGACATCCGAACACTCGACACAAATTGAGATCTTTAATAATTTATATTCCATTTCCACACACACACATTTAACCGACTACATGTCTGACATCTTTCTTTTCTAATGACAGGGTGTACATGAAAACCACACCATGTCTTGAAAAACCAAAAGCGTGGGTCGTACTTGCATAAACCATCGCCCTGCATAACCAAAATAACGGTAACTTCTACTTAAGTTGCTTACACTAATCGTGCCTTTTATCTTATGCTTTTCCTATGCAGATTTGGCACTCGATGGTTCATCGCCCACGCCGGGCCTCTTCTTCCTTGATCAGCTCCTTCCTTCTCGACCCTTTTGAGGAGTACCCGACTCATGAGAAGCCGAGAGGCGCCTCACATCTGCACCATCGCCCCTTGAGATGTCTGTGACATCAGTAAGGGCAGTGTGTGACATTGGCCTGGGTACGCTCCCGGTAGCAAGGGCTATTACACATCACTCTTCCTTGGGATTTCCTTGGCTTCTCCTCCCCTTCTCCTTAGCCTCCCGGGAAGCCCGTCGATCAACCAACTTATGGGACTTATGCTCATGACATTGTCAACCTTGGGTTTCTCGGAGGTTTCGATGGCCCTCCGATGGGCTTCGTCATCCTCCCTTTTCTCCTGGGCCTCGTCATTAACCCTCTTCTTTGCTGCCTCCTCATCAGCTTTCCTCTGCTCAGCCGTCTCACTGGTGCTTCTCTCAGCCTCATGTCTGGTCTTCATTAGGACATGTTGTCTGATAGCCTCGTCCTTCCTGCCCTTTTCCTCCGTCTCCTCGCACTTGGCCACCATCCGGCCCTTTAATCTATACATCAGGTCTGCCATGGAAGGCACACCAGCCTCCACTAGACCTCTGGCATGGACGCTTTGTCCATCAACCAACTCTCCTTCCTTGATAAGGCCCTTATAAAGGCTGTACATTATCCTTATATCCGAGTAGGTGTCCAATCAATCGCCGCCTTCTCCAAATAATAGGGGTAGAGCCCATTGTCATGGTCGATCCAGGAATGGCTGCACAGTAAAAAAACAACCTTTTAGTCCACAAATTCGGTAATCATGTCATCCTCCGGGATACATGGTAAATGGAATTTACCTCCAGTTAAGGATAGTATAGGAAAGGTGTGAAGCATGCTCTTCATGGCAGATAAGGTAAATCTGGTCTCTCCTAGCCCCGGACACTTAGGGTTGTACTCAGTCAAAGCCCGAGCCGAGGCTGCAGGATCGCTTTCCATTACGGATTCAGGGGCTGGTGGCCGATAAGGGCTTCCCTCTCAAAAGGTATCCGCTACCACCACACTCTCAGTCATGGCATACTTCCCCCTTTCAGTAGCAAGCTTCGCCATCCTCTCTCTCTCTCTCTCTCTCAGCGTCCTTTAGCAGCATTTTCTTCCCTTCCTCTAATTTTTCGCGCTCCTCGCCAGTCAGGAGATCAATCACAAGTTGGCGTTCATCCAAAGTGCTCACATCCACTTAACACAAATAAGCTTCATATGAGACCAACCTCTCCCAGGTTTGAGCCAATTCACGGGAATAATCATCGACCCATGAAAGTCCATAGAATCTCAAAACCTTAACATACATATTTTTGATATCTTCCTCAAAGGACGATTCCACCCAAAATTCTGTATTCTCCAACTGCTCCCTCAATTGTTCCACTTCATCAAATGTTCGACTTTCAGTCCATCGACCATGCTTAACACATCTCTGTTGCTGGCCTCTGTGTCTTCCTTCGCCTTCCTCATCTCCTCAAGCTGCCTTTTTAGACCGTCATTCTCCGCTCTCAAAGCATTGTTATCATTTTGGAGTTGGGTGACTCTTGCGTTGCCCCTCTCCAGATCGGCATATGCTTTCTCCACCTTGGCATTCTCCCTCTTTAGGGTCGTGTTCTCGGTGGTGAGGTCAGCTACGGTCTCCGCAAAAAAGAACGGGAATGCTCAGCCTCCCTCTTCATTATCTCGTACGCATGCTTCATCTCTGATGCGACAATGAGACCCAAGAGTTCATGTTCAAAGGCATAGGAATGAGCAACAAGATGTCTACGATACTAAAACTAAACTCACCTATTTCTATGTTCAAATTGTCGTCCACTCGGCGTAAATGGTCAACACCTGGTTGGTGAATTCTAAATTTTTCCTCCTGATCAGCTTCGATAGATGAAAAGAATAGGCGGTAAGCTCGTTGGCCAAGTGATATGCGACCATCACGTGCATCTAGATCTCCCCGGAGTCCCTAGCAGGAGGTGAACAGAGATCAGGAAGGACCACCAGCTCATCGAAGTAGTGTCTAGGTAAGGTCTTTTTCAACCATGACCTCCGTTCCTCCTCGGAAAGCTCTTGTCGCTCAGATTCCGCTAACTCTTGCGCCCTACTTACAGTCGTCCTCTCTGGTCTTGGTTGGTCGAGTGGAGACTCCCTCCCTTTAATAGTTGAAATAGGATCCAAGGGTGTTATATGCAAAGGAGCTACATAAGACGGATGCCGGGAACCTCCAAAGTTAAGACGAGAGTCTTCCTCAGACACCCGAATTGGAGGAGGAGGAGGAGGGGTCGGAGATCGCCGAGATCGATCCCTAACTTGGTGTTCACTACCACGATCCGACGGGGGTGGAATGCCATACAAGCTAGTTCCTCTTCTAAAGCCCTCGAAGAAAGGGTTCCTAGCGCGCCGACGGTCTCTATATCAATAACCTCGTCCTTCGCGCCCTTGTTCCATTACACCTGTCAAAGGAGCAATTCAAAGTCAGACAATCAGCGCTTTCGAATAGATCATTATGCTATGCAGTGTTTGTGAGTGTATGCCCTAAGTGTTCTCTCGACAGACCAGATTGTGGCTTGCTCGAAGGACTCAACCCCTCCGCAACAAGAGATATCTCTTCCATGCTTGTTGCACCCGGCCACGGAGATAGTTCTAGATCAAGTTCATTAAGCTCATCAAATTGGCCCTCGTCCTCGAGCGAGGTGGCGGTCTTAGAGGGAGTCGGTGGAGACATTGGTATGCCTGACGCCCTGACCCTCGCCTCTCCTGACAGAGGCGGGACGTGGGCACTCAATAGACCCTCGTCTCCAGCCAGGCCTCCTCTTCGCGAGCCCCATCTCCACCGACATCCCCCTGAAACATGACAGCCTTTTTTGGCTTAAGCCCAGTAGTGGGAAACTTTCTTTCCTGGGCCGGAGCCACAGAACATTTCACCACCTTCTCTTTCGGTACACTGCTCACAACTGCTGGCCTGATTATAGCTCGATCGTCCGAAAGCATGCCGGCGTGGCGAAGACACTCCTGACTTGTCATTGTGTCGGTATTGCGAAACTCTATTGGGATCGCTCGTAGGGAATTAAGGCGTTGCTGGTACTCCTTGCCGATAAGTGCCTTTGGAACTTTACGAAAAGAAGCGAAGTTCAAAAGTACTCACTCCCTTCTATCCATCTCCTCGCAAAGTCAGGAGGGCGACGCACAAAGAGCCACTCGTATTTGAACACTGATGGCCTAGGCCACTTCCCGACAAAGAATTTTGTGCAGATGACGCTTCCAGGAGCCATTGGGATGGCGATGTGCTGACTGTTCTTCTAAGATGGAAAAAATATCTAATGTCCTCTCCGGTGGGTTCCAAATGCAAATACTCACGATAGAGAACAAAAATTCCTAGGAGTGAAGCATAAGAGTTCGGATGTATTTGCGATGGTGCAAGGCGGAAATAACATAACATGTCCCGAATAAAGTCATTAGTCGGGGGCATGCACCCAAAAAAAAGCTTGCCTGTTCCAATCAATAAAACCCTCGGGCGGCACGTGATCCCTACCACCCTCCCCTGGGGCACAGACAACATCCTTCGGTATATGGAACCGCAACGCCATTTTCCTAACTGTTGTAGCATCCATGCGCGACAATACTAAGTCTACCGGGTTTTCCAAGATAACCGGATCAGGCAGCATATCCGGGGTCACCTGATCCTCCGTTGCGTTCCCACTCATAATGTCAACATTCTCGACCTCCGCATGTATGACCGGAGAATGTTGTCCCTCGGTTCGTTTTCCATGTTCGAACACTTCGGATGAACTGGCTGTTTGAGAAGGAATGGTTCCTTCAGTAGTCTCAAGATTGCTGCTAGTCGAGGTACCACTATTGTTAGAGTCAGGCGTATGTGACGAGGGCATGGAAGCCTCGGCTTTTAGGGTCTTTCCGGTTTTTGATCTTGTCAACATTGCTAGTTATAGTTTAACACGCCAGTGTAAGACATTGCAGAAAAGTAACCTATGCCCCTTGTGTTGGTGATAACTAACATGTGTGTGCAACGTTATGTAAATTCAAGCTACACAAAGAAAGTTTGAAACAATTTAATAGTTTAGTCTCTGTTCGAGTGTATATGCTATCATATGTGAAAGATTCAAATTCATGTCTGCACAATTATCGGCATATGCGTTGGAACAATCGCGCAAGTGTACAAGTGATATATAAATCCAAAGGCGGGTAGTTGGGAGATCGAAGTCCTGGACAAGAGAAGAATTACCCCGCCAAGGCGCTACGCGAAACAGTTGGGCCAGTGACAAACCCAAACCCTGCAATAGGCTCGAAAAACTTAAACTCGTTTCAGGGTTCGATAGTTCGAACCTCGTTCAGGGTTTGAAAGTTCGAATCCCTATCAGGGTTCGTGGAATTCAAAACCGACCAGGGTACGAAGATTCGAGCTTCCCCAGGGTTCGAGAACGAACCCACAAAGGTTCGAAAATTCAAACCCCCTTCAGGGTTTGGAAATTCGAACCCGCCAAGGTTTACAGATTCAAACCCATTTTGGGGTTCCGAAATTCGAACCTGTGAAGGGTCGAAAATTTGAACCCCTTTTGGGGTTCGGAAATTCGAACCCGCAAGGGTTCGAACTTTCAAAGCTCCTCCAGGGTTTGAAGTTTCTGACCCAGTTCAGGTCTTCGCCTCTCTCCTCTGCGCCGCGACACTCCGACCAAGCCTTGACGCTTCGACCTCCTTCCTCCTCTTTTCTCGACCCCAAGCATTACCTGAGTCCGATTCGAAATTATAAGGACGTAGGACTTTGGAGCTTTAAATCAATGGTGGTCAGTGAAAGAAATAATGGAAGAGAAAAAATGAAGAGGGGGCTATTTATAATAAAAAGGGAAATGTCCCTTAGCATTTCCAATGATTCGAACCCCTCGAGTTCAAAATTTCAAACCTCAAGGGTTCGAAATTTTGAACCTCCAAGGTTCGAAATTTTGCACCCCTAGGGTACGAAATTTGCAAAATTTCAAACCCCTGGGCGCGAAATTTCGTACCCATTGGATTTGAAATATCGTGCTATATATATAAAAATTTCTGAACTACTACGATGACCATACGCTCATGTACACATATTCCATACGCATGCATACCGACCACCGCAAACGCACGGGGGCGATGCACTGCGAATACTAGCGACGTAAGCACGTTGCCGCACCAACAATAGCTCACTTGCAATTCCACAGCAAACGAGCCAGACAACTAACATCTATTTTTCTTCAGCATACAGTTTGAGCCAACAACTTGACTACTATCTCATGCAATGCAAAGCACATCATGTCAAGACAAGATGTACTTTGGGGGGAATGTTAATCGGCTTTTTGGTCTGGTTCCCAAAAGTACATAAGACACGCTCGATTCAATGCATCGCATAGAGCTAAATTTGAGAGGGACGCCTAGGAGCGAAGGAAACAGGTTGAAGATGGATCACGCCAACGAAGACCTCACAACACCCCTAACATATTTCTAAACCAAGGCCTCGAATCCCTAGAATTCGCGAACCCGAATCTCGAGCCCCCAAGCACCCATGCATATAGTCTTCGCGCCCCTCAGGGCACGAACTTCGTACCCCTTGGGGTGCGAATTTCGCACACCTAATAGGTACGAAATTCGCACCCAGCAGGGTACGAAATTCAAATACCTTGGGTACGAATTTCGCACCCCTAGGGTGTACAAAATTCGTCCCAACGGGGTACGAATTTCGCAATCCAGTGGGGTTCGAAATATGTGCACTCGTGTGGGTCAGGTGCGAAATTCTGGGTGTGGTCCCCTATTTCTACCTACTCCTACCTAACCTCTCTCTTATAAATACTCCTGGGCCTCATAGTTCAAAGAAGTTGGAATTCTATCACCTAGGACCTTTAGAGAGCTTCAAGAGCCTCTTTAATGGTGTCTCCTCTTTGAGGAAGAAGAAGGATTAAATTGTCTTTTCCCCAAATACTTTTGCGTATGATGATTATGACTCCATATAACTCAAAAGTGAATGTAATGAGATATCATGAGATAGTCTCAACCTTGTAATCCTTGTGATAAATAATATTCCAATGACTCTTCAAAGTGGACGTAGGCCTCTCTCGAGGCCGAACCACTATAAATCTCTCGTGTTATTTACCGCTTTCCACCATTATTTACACGACCAAATTACTAATTCCTAGTAATTGGAATCTTGGGTGTTTACGACATTTGTCGTCGACAACAAGGATTCGAGCCGACAACATTCCCTTTTAGGTTTATAGCTGATGGTCTCACAATTGATGGTGGTGAAGGCTGGGCATGCTTATGCTAACTAGGGTAAATAAGGGATCAACAGAGAGATGCCCATGTGTAGATGCATTCCAATGGTGCTATGAGTGTGCATGTGCATCGACGAGGAAAAATAAGTCACTACTGCATCCAACAACGTTTATCATATGTCTTTACTGATAGGTCAAGTCGGATAAAACCTGAGGTCCATAGTGATATAAACCACCATGTAAGATGGTAAATTAATAGCCGATTGGCAGGTTATATTAGGAACTTACCTGAATCATGTTCATCAGGTTCATTAATTGAAAAAGTGAAAACAATCAAGCAGATCTTTACTTGTATAGTTCAAGTATATTTCCTTGTACATCGCTCCCGTACGTTCATCTTTTTGTAGTCATACACAGACATTTACCCTGTCTGCAAGCATATCTTTCCTTATAACACAATTATGCTAGTAATTACATCACTTGTAACAACCTGGCTTTTTGACCGCCTCAAGTCGGTAATTAAACCGACTCAAGCCGTTCAAAACGACAGATTGTTATTGCTTATGAAATTGAAATACAAATCATCACAGAATCACAGACACAAATACAGAATATCTCACAACGAAAATAAATTTTACACAATAAAACAATATTTACTTAAATTTAAATGATATCAGAGTATTGAAATAAATATAGATACAACGAAAGACTGAATACAAAATCATACTCATATATCAGTAGAGACGACATAACTGAATATGAACTAATAGATGGATGATTGGATCTCCAATGAATCTCGCGCTCTAAAAGATATATCTCCAAGTTGAAATACTCAGTCCGACCCAAGCATTTTGCAAGAAATAAGACAAATAAAATACCCGAGTTAGGACTAACATTCTTATATGAGTGAATTAACTCAAGTGACATGTCAAAATGGAATGCATTAGTAACTTAAAGGATGGTTGGGATTCCCATCCCTTAAGGATCCGTGAAAATAATACATATAGTATAATACGCTATTATAATAGTGTTTATTTAGTAAATTAAATATCAAAATAGCGTAAGCGGGATTACCATGATTAACCTTACACCATTTATAATACCGTAGTCTATACAGTATCGTAAACCCATCTTAACCCGATGGCATCAGAGGGCACTCCATAGGTACGATACAAATCAAAATCGTAAGGGGCTCGATAAGGATAATATGACAAGGCACATGAGGAATACCCATGGTAGGATTCTACCGGATTATGGCCCCCGGCCCGGTGGTAGCGCATAGTAGAAACTACCACCCACCTCGAACAACACTCCTAAAATCAAAAAGGGTGCACCCAAATCTGCCACAATAGTAATAGAGATGGTATCGAAGAAGCGTGTCCGATCAGAGGTGTGGCCTCCATTAACCCGGGTATGGCTCCAGTTTTAGTCATTTTAATTATAAGCCGAAGGTCAAGGCTAATCCATCAGCGTTCTCTTTCTTTAAATCCAGTAATCACCTCAATACCATCCTACTTCATTCTGGAACTCCACCACGTGCAAAGTTGTTAAAGTGGTATCGGTATTGGCAGAGAGTATGACATCTACCAACTCGGGCCTCTTTAACAACCAAATGTTTACATTTTTCACACCGTGGTCATTAAATTTGAAATCATGTTTCTGAGTATCGCAAATCAATTTATTTCCAGTATTGCCCAAAATCGATTTATCAAATAATTTAATATTGATTTGGTTAGGATTTCAAATTCGACATTTACAGATGTTCCTTGTCAGCTATTTGAGTTTAGATTTCAATTTTTCACAAATCCCAATTTCTTGAATTCTATATTTTTATTCACTTCCAATACCATACGAGTTTGGATTTCACTTTTATTCGAAATATCATTTTCACCTGAAATCCACATTCTAATTCTTCGAATTCAGTAGCTCGGATTGGACATGAATTTATCTAAATTTATAAAATATTCTTAAAATAGTGTAATATATTAATTTTTAAGACAATATATATATATATACTTATGAAAATAATTGTAAAATGGCATAAAATCAATAGTATGAAATCTTTAATTGTTGAAATATAAGTCATATATTAAAAATACGCTTGGAAAGGATATATAGTTCTAGTTTATATAAAAAGTTATAAAGTAGTTGTGAAATAGTTGTAAAATCATATAGTTAAAACAGTTTAAGTTTATTTGTTAAAGAAATAGTTTTAAAACCCAGTAATGTTCAAAATTTACTTTGATGAAAAATATAATTTGATCCAAATACCATGATAAAATTCGATCCAATCCTTATTTCTAGAATTCAAATCAATTTCCTCGAATTCAAATTTCATCTTGAAATTGGAATATTTCCAAATCCTTATTCCAACTTGGATTTAACTACGCTTCCGATTTTAGCTAATAACTAAAATTATGAAATCACCTCGGCGATTAATCACGGAGTCATTCTTTAAATCACTATTTAATAAATTCAAATCTTACTATTATTCCCATTCAAAATCCCATACCAACTTCTTTACATCATATTTGTTCCTTTAAGGTAATTCCAACGTAACATTCACTGTAAGTTCATAAAATTAATCAAATCAATTCCCAATAGGTCGAAGTAGGAATTTGGTAAACTTAAAGAGAACTCATTATTTAAGAAACCAAACAATATAAATTCTGCAAATCTATACGGAATCGGTTCCATAAAATCTTATTTACCTCAATCCAACTTTAAATATAAAGCTTTACAAAACACTTCAACCTTTATTCACAAAATGGCTTAACTTCACCAATTAAGTTATTTCAACAAAAATATTCTCTTTAAACGAAATTTAAATTGCGTTGTATCCTTTCAAGTTAAATTTATAAAATTTTCTACATCAATCTTTATAAAATGGAAATGCGGTAAAACTTAAAAACCCAAATCCTTTAGCTAAAATATTTTATGGAATTAAGTATTTTAGCTAACATAAATCCATATATAAAGAACCACATTAAAAAATCTTGTTTTAAAATAAATGAATTCAAATATTTAAATTTAAATGTCATAATTTAAAACAAGATTAAGACTCAATTTGAGAAAAAAAATTCCAACATTTCCTTGATTCAAATTTTTTATCTCAAAACCTATTTACAAAATCGATACGTACTTGTAACCCTTTAAAATAATTTTTTATTGACTACGGCGTCCGTATATAATTTTCTAGTATCACTTAAGTCCGTTTTAAAGGAAAATTCGAATCCCAGGTATATATCATTTCAACCCGCGTCCCAAATCGATTCGAATATACAGTTGTTTGGGTATGTATCATTTCAACCCGTAATGATTTTCTAATCTATAAGGAACTTG
The DNA here is from genome assembly GCA_030737875.1 of Allium sativum. Taxonomy (NCBI): domain Eukaryota; kingdom Viridiplantae; phylum Streptophyta; class Magnoliopsida; order Asparagales; family Amaryllidaceae; genus Allium; species Allium sativum. Next base: position 358,708,173 of record CM060921.1, on the reverse strand, counting down.
CAGGGTGAGAACAATAAGATTTTGTAATCTATAAGGAACTTGTAGGGTGAGAACAATAAGCGTAGCATATAACATCACACCATGTTGTGTCATATGAGATAATGGTGTGTGTCGCATGTGCACAAACATGAAGCAAACAATTTCTAGAGCAACCCAACATTTCATTCAATATCTCAAATATTTAATTCACTCAATAATTAGTTAGTCTATGAGTGAGGAAACTCACGTTCGGGGTGAGGAAGACGACATGGACTGACAGCAAAACTGGAGCGAACGCGTTATCCAACATAATGGCTTCAATCGTTTTGTATACACATGCACATAAGTACATGTGCACATATTTTTTTTTAAATTTCTCAATAATGACGAGACCCAATTCGACTATGAACCCTACCCAATTTTTAGTGAATTCCAAATCAACCTCAATCAAACTATATTCATATATATTCTAATTTATAAAAATTTAATTATTAACAAAGGCAGTTTAAGAAGTATACCAAGGCTTAATGACAGATCAAGAAGGTGAAACAGTGAATCTAGACTCAATCTTGACCCTAATACTAATCCTTAAACCCATGAAACCACCTTTTAAGCATTCTGTCGAACATCAGTCATTCATTGCAACGAACTCGAGCAGCTTGAGTTATTCGTGGTGGTGTCGCCTGACATGCATTTTGGTTCGAACTGCAAGCAACTGTGGATGGCTCAAATCCAGATGTGGGGAGTAGCATTGCGGAGGTCGAGGGAAGCAAAAGAGTTTGCGAAAGGAACTGCAAGGCAAATCGATAGAAAAGTTGGGCTATAGGAGTGATTTCAAGCCTTTCAATGAAGTAGGGGAGCCAACACCGATCGTCGATTGCGGTTTGGATCTAGAGGGTCGTACGACGGTGCCTGGCCTGGGATACTTACGTGAAAATGGACGGAAGAGCCTTTGGCTACATGCACGTGACTAGCTCGGAAGATGAAAAAGGGTGACGGCTAGTGCACTGGTAGTGGTCGGCAACGCTTTCGGTTAGAGCCGAGGCCATGGGCAAAGCTGAAGAAACAAAAACAGCGGAGGAAGCTTTTCCCCTTTCTGCGTATTTTGGTTTCAATAAGAAATAAGGAAAGAAGGAAGGAGGAACGTTATTTGATTGAGGAGGGCATTCGGATTTAATCCCCCTTTTCCCCTTTTTTGACCAACGTTTGTTTGAGATATAGGGAAAAAGCAGTAGTCGAATATATGGAGAAAGGGGATGGAACCAGTGACAGACATAAACGAACATGTGGTTACGTTTCTCTGCTCAAGAAAATTTCAAAATCATAGTGCACTATCATGAAATTTTTATAACTGACAGAGGGAGATTTGAAAATCATGTACACTGTTTTGGAATCTTTTCATTACTAACAGGGCAAGAGTTGAGCTGCTGGCATATCGTTAACAAGATATTTTCAAATTTTGGCTAAAACTAAACGATGGCTGAACAAGGAAAGAGTTCGAACGTTGCTGGATAAAAGGGTACGGTTGAATGAAAATTACCAGTGGACGTTGGTTACTTATTTTATCATGTCATAAATTCAACTATGTTGTTTATGCACTTTTAGATTTCAAAAAAAATTATTAATTGATTAGGTAAATTTAATTTGGACGATATTACACATAATTCGCTACCCATAATCGCTTCTTCATTTTAATCCAATTGAACGTGTATTTATTCCACAAATTATTTCTTTGTTTTTATTACATCAACTATATTACAAAGATTTCCCTTTTGAAATAAAATTTTCTTTTGACGTTTTACTTGAAACAAAATCAGTTACTGTTTAAAATAAAATTTACAAGTTACATAATATCTTAAAATCAAATTCTAAATGAATTTAAATGTTCTGGTTCTCAAATTAGAATGAATTATATTTTCAAATTATTTAAATAAATCAAACCTTGTAGTATTATCATTTGTTCTTATAACGTTCATATCAACACAACAAAAGAATTCCAACGTTAAATCCCGATTTCGCTAATGAATTCAAATTAGTTAATAACGTTTCTTTAACAACGTTCATATTAAGGTAACAAAAGAATTACATGTTAAGTCCAAATTAGTAAACCTCGTCAATTTGGAAAAATGTTTACATTGAAATAAATAATAATTCTTATTTAAAAGAAAATTCCATTAGATAACATTTCAAATTCTATGTCGAAATCGAAATCTAAACATTTATTTTAAAGTTAATCTTAATTAAATTTATAATTAAAATGTCAAAATTACCGGTTGTTACATTCTCCCCCACTTTGCGCTTTTCCTACTCGAAAAGGAAACGTCTATAAAATCAATTCAACATATATATATTTGCAAATACGTTTACTTAGTTTAAAACTACTTTGAAAGAAAAATAAGTTATAGAATTTAAAGCTTAATTTTTTTTCTAATAGCCGAAATTACGGAAAATTTGGGAAGCACCTCCTTTGTACGGCTTGCTCGGAAAATTTCCAAACACAATATATATCAATATACATTTCATCCACATGATGAGGTATCCCAATATAGGGGACATAAAACAAAATCAACCGAAATGCGATATGTAAACCGAGATATGTACCTTATTTAACGTTTTAAAGCGAATTCGCTTATTGTTATTTTTCTTAGCATTTTGGACCCTAGCAGCTCCGTAAGCAATGTGCGCCATTGCCACCTGCTAAGATACTCCAAATATGGTAAGAATCAAACATATTAATAGTAAAATGAGTGTGTGTGTGTACAATGAACAATATATCATAACTTACTTAGCATTTTAGACAAAATAGAAATGAACAAATGCATGTACATAACCGCATGCAAAAATATAACAATTAAAATAGCATTTGTCAATGAAATCAAAGGTGCGTATAATTTTTATCAATAAGCAATATATGTTTTCTCTCGTCATATCCTTCATTTGACCTTTTCTTTATAACCATGCTCATCGTTTTCCTCCCCTTTTCATTTTTTTTTCAATGTTCATTTTATTCACTTCTAAATTGAAGATGCATGATACATCACAAAATGCGAACGGTTCCAAACAATCAAATATACAATTCATTTTACATATAACCTACAATAAGTTTGGCAAAATTGATGCTTATCTCGATTCATGTCCACATATCATGCATATATGTCATTTAGTTGGTTACGATTTTTTTAGGCTTATGTCACTCTTCTTAACTTACTTATTTTTATTATTTCATCCAATAACATTATATAATTCAAAAATTTATGCTACATGTTCCATTTTTCTTTCTTTCTCATACTTGGTTTATTGTTCAAGCTCTTTTTTCTTTTTTTTTTCCTTCTTTCTTTTCATTTTATTTCATGCACATATTTAAGTATGTATCCCACTTTTGCCATATTGATCTTACTTATCGCAAAGGCTGTTAAATGGTTTCTCTTCCATTTTGAGTACATGTTTAATTTGTTCATCTTTAAATAATTTATTTGCTTCAAGTTATTTGATCTTGTATAATGACCAAAATCTAAATATGGTGTGATATTCTCAAACATATCGTTAACAAAATAAATTTCCACTTATTAGCATTTCAAAATGTCTTCTTATTATTTAATAAAAGCGACAGTTTTGTTAAATTCCAATACTGATGAAAAATATTTTAAGACGTAGGTTGGTTTCCATTTTTCTTATTAAATTTTATTGCACACTCTAGTCTAGATTTAGTATTTATAGTTCTATTAATAGCGACTTCATTGATTTAAAACCAATATTCCAAAGTCAAAATCGAATTTTCTCATATATTCACATTTAAAGTTTAAGTATTAATTTGACGTCTTTATTGGAGCTATATATTTATCTCACTTCCGAAGCTTAAAATAAATTTTGGTGATGCTGTAATCATCGCCAAATTTATTTCCAAGCGACTATAGTGATTCTATAGCTATCTAACACATATAGAATTTAGTACATCCTTTAGCTAGGCGTATGTCCAAAACCCTTCATGTACTCGATAGTCCAATTTTGACGTTAACAAACTATTTGAAATCCTCCTCTTTAGAATAAACACAATTTCTATATGCAGATTTTATGTCAAAATAACATATTTGGTTGTAATCGTTTATTTATAATCCTATCATTCTTAAATAGAGAATTTATAAAAAAATCTTTTCATTTTCCTTCCTCTTAAAACATATATCATACAAGATTTCTATAAGCGTCTTTAGGTTTTAACACATATTATTTATATTATCTTAAAACTTACAATGCAAATCATAAAAGGTGTTATTCTCGACATATTTTATAGGACCTTTCCTCATATTTTCCAAACACATATTTTCCCAAAACCTTACATTTAGTGTTTGCTTGCTTATAAAATATAGAAATATTTACCTAGGTCAACACCATAAAGTCCCTGCTTCATATAAGAAAATTATAGTTCAAAGAATACTCATATTACACCCATTTGTGAAGTTGTATTATTTTTCACGATCATTGTGAATTCAGTCAAATCATTTATTCCCCTGAAATTTACGAGTTCTACTTACGTTATCATAACTTATGGGTCCACACGTATTCTATTCAATGAGTTTTTCCTTAATATAGTGTTACAAATTTATATAACCCATTACCATTGGATTGTCAATTTACTTAGATATAAGTCAATACTTTGGAATTTCAATCCAGTTTGTTCAATACAACCCAGTGTATAACACTTAGTTATTCATTCAAGTTTTATTTTGAATACTTATTCCTTAGTTTTATTTGGTTTGAGCTAAGTTGGAGTTATAAGTCAGTAGTTGAACGCATGAAGCAAATCAAAAAATTTATCACATATAAGCTAAATGAATTAAGAGAGATTTGGTATGTCAAGAGCGATTAATTCTAAATTTGAACACGGCACGATCAAGACTAAAAATCGGAAATCCTAACTTAAGAGTGATCCAGCGAAGGGACGAATTCGAAGGGAGGAGATTTAACTGAGGATATATTTTAAAACAAGGCTATAATTCCAAATTTTTACATCTATAGAAAAATCCTTTTTAAAATCTTTTAAAAATTGCTTAATTTTTTTTTTCATTTTTCCAAAATACGCTCTCTCGACCATAATTCCAAAATGATTTCACTCATTCTAGAATATTTTTACCCCATCTCTAATGAGTGTTTCAACTTCATAAACTAAGCTTTGATCAACCAAAGCTCTGATACCACGTTGTAACGACCTGCCTTTTTGACCATCTCAAGTCAATAATTAAACCGACTCAAGCCATTCAAAACGACAGATTGTTATTTCTTATGTAGTTGAAATACAAATCCTCGTAGAATCACAGACACAAAATACATAATATCTCACAGCGGAAATAAAATTTACACAATAATAAAAAATCTTCTAAATTTACATGATATCAAAGTATAGAAATAAATATAGATGCAGTGAAAGACTAAATACAAAATCATACTCATATACCAGCAGAGACGACATAACTGAATATGATCTAATAGATGGACGAGTGGATCTCCAACGAATCTCACGCTCTAAAAGATATATCTCCAAGATGAAATAATCGGTCTGATCTGAGCATTTTGCAAGAAATAAGACAAACAAAATACCCGATTTAGGACTAACATTCTCATATTAGTGAATTAACTCAAGTGACATGTCAAAATGGGATGCATCGGTAACTTAAAAGATAGTTGGGATTCCCATCCCTTAAGGATCCATGAAACTAATACGTACAGTATAATACGCTATTATAATAGTGTCTATTTAGTAAAGTAAATATCAAAATAGCGTAAGCGGGATTACCATAATTACCCTTACACCATTTATAATACCGTAGCCTATACAGTATCGTAAACCCACCATAACCGGATGGCATCAGAGGGCACTCCATAGGTACGATACTAATAAAAATCGTAGTGGGCTCGATAAGGATAATATGACATGGTATATGAGGAATATCCACGGTAGGATTATACCGGATTGCGACCCCCGGGCCGGTCGTATCACATAGCAGCAACTACCTCCCACCTCGAACAACGCTCCCAAAATCAAAAAGGGTGCACCCAAATCAATCACAACAATAATTGAGATGGTATCGAAGCAGCGTGTCCGATCAGAGGTGTGGCCTCCATTAACCCGGGTATGGCTCCTGTTTTAATCATTTTAATTATGAGCCGGAGGTCAAGGCTAATCCATCAGTGTTCTCTTTCTTTAAATCTAGTAATCGCCTCCACACCATCCTACTTCATTTTGGAACTCCACCACGTGCACATTTGTTAAAGTGGTATTGGTATTGGCAGAGAGTACGACATCTACCGACTCCAGTCTCTTTAGCAACCGAACGTTTACATTTTTCACACCGTGATCATTAAATTTGAAATCATATTTCTGAGTATCAGAAATCGATTTATTTTCAGTATTGCCCAAAATCGATTTATCAAATAATTTAATATAGATTTGGTTGGGATTTCAAATTTGACATTTACAGATGTTCCTTGTCAGCTATTTGAGTTTAGATTTCAATTTTTCACAAATCCCAATTTCTTGAAATCTTTATTTTTAATCATTTTCAATACCATACGAGTTTGGATTTCATTTTTATTTGAAATATCATTTTCACCTGAAATCCTCATTCTAATTCTTCAGATTCAGTAGCTCGGATAGGACATGAATTTTTCTAAATTTATAAAATATTCTTAAAACAGTAAAATAGTGTAATATATTAATTTTGAAAACTATATATATATATACACTTATGAAAATAATTGTAAAATGGCATAAAATCAATATTATGAAATCTTTAATTGCTGAAATGGTCATAAGTCATATATTGAAAATATGCTTGGAAAGGATATATTGTTCTAGTGTATATAGATAGTTATAAAGTAGTTGTGAAATAGTTATAAAATCATATAGTTAAAATAGCTTAATTTTATTTGTTAAAGAAATAGTTTGAAAACAAAGTAGTGTTCAAAATTTACTTTGATGAAAAATATAATTTTATCTAAATAGCACGATAAAATTCGATCCAACCCTTATTTCCAAAATTCAAATCAATTTCCTCGAATTCAAATTTCGTCTCAAATGGGAGTATTTCCAAATCCTTATTCCAAGTTGGATTTAACTACGCTTCCGAGTTTAGTTAATAACTAAATTTGCGAAATCACTTCGGCGATTAATCACTGAGTCATTCTTTAAATCGCTATTTAATAAATTCAAATCTTACAATTGTTCCCATTCAAAATTCCATATCAACTGCTTTAAATCATATTTTTCCTTTAAGGTAATTCCAATGTAACGTTCACTGTAAGTTCATAAAATTAATCAAATCAATTCCCAATAGGTCTAAGTAGGATTTTGGTAACCTTAAAGAGAACTAATTATTTAAGAAACCAAACAACTTAAAATCTGCAAATCTATACGGAATCGGTTTCATAAAATCATGTTTACCTCAATCCAACTTTAAATATAAATCTTTACAAAGCACTTCAAACGCCTTTATTCACAACATGGCTTAACTTCACCAATTAATTTATTTCAACGGAAATATTCTATTTGAACAATATTTAAATTGCGTTGTATTCTTTTAAGTTAAATTTATAAAATTTTCTACATTGATCTTTATAAAATGGAAATGCAGTAAAACTTAAGAACCCAAATCCTTTAGTTAAAATATTTTATGGAATTAGGTATTTTAGCTAACATAAATCTGTATATTAATAAAAATCAACCACATTAAAAAATCTTATTTTAAAACACATGAATTCATATATTTAAATTTAAATGTCATAATTTAAAACAAGATTAAGATTAAATTTGAGAAATCTTTTCCAACATTTCTTTGGTTCAAAATTTTCATTTCAAAATCCATTTAAAAAATCGATACATACTTGTAACCCTCTAAAATAGATTTTTATTGACCACGACATTTGTATATTTTTTATCATATGGTCAAGTGATACAGATATGTATCATTTCAATTCGTTTTAAAGGAAAATTCGAATCCTGGATATATATCATTCAACCCGCATCCTAAATCGATTCGAATATACAGTTGTCCGGGTATGTATTATTTCAACCCATAATGGTTTTCAAATCTATAAGGAACTTGCAGGGATATAACAATAAGCATAGCATATCACATCAATATTGTGCCATATGAGATAACGGTGTGTTGCACGTGCACAAACACGAAGCAAACAATTTCGAGAGCAACCTAACATTTCATTCATCAACTCAAATACTTAATCACTTAATAATTAGTTAGTCTATGAGTAAGGAAACTCATGTTCGGGGTGAAGAAGAAGACATGGACTGACAACAAAGCTGGAGATAACGCGTTATCCAACATAATGGCTTCAATTGATTTATATACACATGAACGTAGGTACATGTGTACATAAAAAATTTGAAATTTCTCAAGCATGATGAGATCTAATTCGACTATGAACCCTACTCAGTTTTTAGTGAATTCCAAATCAACCTCAATCAAATTATATTCATATATATTCTAAATTATAAAAATTTAATTATTAACAAAGGCAGTTTAAGAAGTATACTAAGGCTTTGTGACAGATTAGGAAGGCAAAACAGTGAATCCAGACTCAATCTTAACCCTAATATTCAGCCTTAAACCCATGCAATAGCCTTTCAGACATTCTGTCGAATATCAGTCGTGCATTGCAACGAACTCGAGCAGCTTGAGTTATCTGTGGTGGTGATGTCTGGCATGCATTCAGGTTCGAACTGCAAGCAACTATGGATAGCTCGGATCTGGTTGTGGGGTGTAGCATCACGGAGGTCGAGGTAAGCAAAAGAGTTTGCGACATGAACTGTAAGGCAAACTGATGGAAAAATTGGGCTACAGGAGTGATTTCAAGTCTTTTAATGAAGTAGGGGAACCAACACCGATCGTCAGTTGCGGTTTGGATCTGGAGGGTCGTACGGCGGTGCTTGGCCTAGGATACTTACGTGAAAATGGACGGAAGATCCTTTGGCTACATGTGCGTGACTAGCCAGGAAGAGGAAAAAGGGCGACGGCTAGGGCACTGGTAGTGGTCGGCAGCATTTTTGGTTGGAGCTGAGGCTATGGGCAAAGTTGAAGAAACAAAACCAGCAGAGGAAGCTTTTCCCCATTCTGCGTATTTTGGTTTCAAGAAGAAATAAGGAAAGAAGGAAGGAGGAACTTATTTGATTGAGGAGGGCATTCAGATTTAATCCCCCTTTCCCCTGCTTTTTATCAACGTTTGTTTGAGATATAGGGAAAAGGCAGTAGTTGAATATAAGGAGAAAGGGGGTGGAACCAGTGACAGACATAAACGAACGCGTGATTACGTTTCACTGCTCAAGAAGATTTCAAAATCTTAGTGCACTGTTACGAAACATTTATAATTGACAGAGGGAGATTTGAAAATCCTGTACACTGTTTTGCAATCTTTGCATTACTGACAGGGCAAGATTTGAGCTGCTACCATATCTTTAACAAGATATTTTCAGATTTTGGCTAGAACTAAACGGTGGTTAAACAAGGAAAGAGTTCTAACGTTGCTGGATAAAAAGGTACGGTTGAACGAACATTACCAATGGACGTTGGTTACTAATTTTATCATGTCATAAATTCAACAATGTTGTTTATGCACTCTTAAATATCAAATATATTTATTAATCGATTAGATAAATTTAATTCGGACTATATTACACATAATTCGCTACCCATAACCGCTTCTTCATTTTAATCCAATTGAATGTACATTTATTCCACAAATTATTTCTTTGTTTTTATTGCATCAACTATATTACAAAGATTTCCTTTTGAAATAATTTTTTCTTTTGGCGTTTTACTTGAAACAAAATCAGTTACTGTTTAAATTAAAATTTCCAAGTTACATTATATCTTAAAACCAATTCTAAATGAATTTAAATGTTCCAGTTCTCAAATTAGAATGAATTGTATTTTCAAATTATTTAAATAAATCCAACCTTATTGTATTATCATTTGTTCTTATAATGTTCATATCAACACAACAAAAGAATTCCAATGTTAAATCCTGATTTTGCTAATAAGTTCAAATTAGTTAATAACTTTTCTTTAACAACATTCATATTAAGGTAAAAAAAGAATACATGTTAAGTCCAAATTAATAAACCTCGTGAATTTGGAAAAATGTTTACATTAAAATAAATATACAAAGACTTCTTATTTAAAAGAAAATTCCATTAGATAACATTTCGAATTCTATGTCGAAATCGAAGTCTAAACATATATTTTAAAGTTAATCTTAATTAAATTTATAATTAAAACATCAAAATTATTTGTTTGTTATATCACTCATTAGATTTCATGTCTGACCTACTCCTTTTTTGTTGTTGTTTGCTTTCTCCAAGTAGGCTCATAGACCAGAGATTGATTGGTACTAGTAGCTTGAGAGGATTAATGTCAAAAGATCCTACTTTCCTTCTATTTGATTTACTAAATTCTGTGGCAGATTATTTATCATGGTATAGATTTGTACTTGAGAGGGAAAATGTATTAATGTATACTCTGATTTGAGCTGATATTATGTAAGACATATGTTTTGTATTAAAACTTACCATGTGTGAAGTATTGTTTGGTAATAAAATGTTATTGAAAAATAAATGTTTCCGCTGTTTTTATTTCATATCTTGTGAATCTTAGTCTCTAGTCTTAGTTCTGTTATACCTAAAATGCTCTGCATTCCGTAGTGTGACATCTTAACGGAGTAACAAGAGGTGTGGGGTGTTTCAAGATGCGGATCGGTCTTTTGGATCTGATTTTTTATAATCAGATTGCGGGATATGGTAAAACCTGGGTCGGATTAGGGCTTTCTGTCAATCAATTGCTGTAGGTCGATCGATCATATACCTAAATAGCCATAAATACTGAAATAACCAATTTCTTTGACCTGAATATAGGATAGAGCACGTAATGACCCGCATTTTACGTATCGTATAATCGTTGAATAATTTTATTCAGTTCTCTAGAGATTGAATCATTCTCAGACTTTAAGATGTCGTTCATGGGGATGGGAGATGACCGTGATTTTTATCAATTTTGTTTGTGACCATTTTGCCCTTGACTTAACTGTTTGGTCTATAACTTTTGATAGGAGTCAAATCATGCATTGAGATCAATTTCGTTGGATCGGAATGGTGGTTTACAATTCCGTAGAGTGGCCACATGAAGGATTTAGTTCAGCGGTTTGGGAGGAATCATTGTTTTAAGTTTCAGCTGCTGTTTAGGTAGATTGGTCAACAACTAATGGGCTGATAAGCTAGACCCATAGACCTACGGCCAGCGGATATAAATAATGGGACTTGGAGAGAAAACTAGGATTAGTCTCTTCATCTTAAGTTTAGGTTGTGCATTTGTGATTCTCTGGTTCAATCTAAAACCTTATTTCTCTGTTCTTTTCATTCAAATTCATAGTAGATTGAATCTGGAGAATAAATCATCATCAAGGAAGGTTAGATCACACAATATTGCATCCAATTCAGGGGGTTTCAGCGTTGTTCAGATCTGATCTCATTGAATCTTCATCAAATCTAGAAATTGGAGAGTGATGGATATCTCTCACACAGAAGCTACGGATTGTATGTGTAAATTAGGATCATATTCATACGTTTCATGTTAAAATCACCTTAGATCTTATCAAGTAGGTTTAATTCAGATTTAGAAACCCTTGGAAACCTAATTTGATCATATTAACCGGATAATTGCTAGATTAATCACAGTGTGCATATGCTTAGATCCAAATCATGTTAGATCTATGTTAATTTCACATATATATGTTAATATCATCCCAAATTGATTCATGAAAGTCTATTTCAGATCTAAGTATGTTCATATGCTCTAAAATAACCTTTTAAACTAGGAATTCATGTATTAATCATGATTTTATGTATGTTTAGATCTACAATTTTAATTGTTTGATTGTTATATTGTGCTTTGATGATTTGAGTTTGATTATATGATCATGTACTGTAGTATCGTTGTTTGATTTTTTGAATTGATTGTATTGCTTGAGTTGTTTATTAGAATTGGTTGATGTACATCTCAGGATTGGAGAAGAGAGCAAATCGGAGGTTCAAATTATCGGATTCATATGAAACATGGCAGAGGCGATCTAGGAGACAAGAGACTAAAGCTGTAACGACCTGCATTCTATGTATCGTAGGATCATAGAATATTTATTTTATTTTCATACGAAGTCATATGGTCATGTAACTTTGGGAAAGGACTATTGGGGTCATTTCCCACATTCACGTTTTTTTCCGAATTTAAAATGACCGTTTTGCCCCTGTAGAATCTTGTTTCGCCTATAACTTTTGATTGGTAAGGAGTTTTGACCTGAAACCACTTCCATTGGATTCAGATGATGGTTTCCCATTCAATAGAGTGGTCACATAAATCTAACGAACCTACGTTTGGGAGATATGGCTGAAATAAGATTTGATGATGGAAAAACGGCCAAATGGGGCTTAATAGGTTGATTAACAGCTAGGCCCATTATCCACTTCGAGATTAGGGTTATGGGAGGACTGAAAGGAGTTGGAGAATCATCTCCTTTCATTTTTCTAGCCACCACAAACCTTTCTTTAATCCTAATCAGGGCTTCCATCTTCCAAATCTCTCTCTGGTCACTTTCTAATCACTAGCTGATCAAATTTACAGCAAATCAAGCCGAATTAGCACCAAATTCAAGGTAGAGCTTCTGCACCACATTGGGATCCGAGCCAAATCAGTAAAAGTTTCAGATCTAACATTTTTTTGGCTAAGGTGAGTGATTTGCTTGTTTATACACTAATTATGGCTAATTAGGGGTGATTAATGATACTTAGTAAAAAAAATTATACATCTAAAATTTTTAGAAAAATATATGAAAATTCTAAAATTATATTTTATGTTGCTAGTATGAATTTGGATTAAGTTTGCTAGTCCTATAGTTAGACATGGTTAAAGGGAAAATCACATGGTTAAGGGGGAAAAAAGGTTTTGGGTATGTTTGATCTAATTTAACATATGAAATCATTGTTTTGATGTTTTTCATTGATTCTACATGTTACTACCGTTGTTTGATATGTTTTGTGATTGCATTGGAAAGTTAGAATGGTTGAAAACGCCGTTGTTTGGTGAAATTAGCATGTTGGAAAATAGTAGGGTTTCGGCTCCTGATGGTGGCTAAGATCACGAACCGCCTTGACCAGAAGGGTCACGAACTGCCTTGACCAGGAGGGTCACGAACCATCATGATCCCATGGTGACCAAAACCCCAGGGCGACCATGACCCCATGGTGACCACGCCCCCGGGGTGACCATGACCCTATGGTGACTACAAGCGATGGTGATCACAAGCCGATGATGACCGCGAACTGAGCCGTGATGGAAACCCCGAACCGAACTGGATTTGAGCTTCCATTACGTGACGACGATCGTGAACTCTTCTGAAGAGCGACTCCAATTAGACCAAAACCCGAGATGCAAAGGAAGTCCAAGTGGGAAATTATCGCTTAGAATTCAGATGGGAACCAACGAGAAAACTTCTAGAGTTGGGCTTTATTGCGGGACGTATGCAAAGGAGTTATCGATATATATAACTTTGATACACAGTTGAGAGTGGGGGCATGTAGACGAACCATAGCCAGGGATGTGTGGACTGGGATTCCCATAACCTAGAGCCAGGCCTTTGTAGACTGGGTAGGGTTATAGATTATAGACTAGGGCAGTAGGGTTATAGCAATAGTTGTACGGAATTGGACTCCGTCATGGCCCCAAATGGATTCGATGATCAAAGCAGTGGATATCGTATGCTTTAGCACTGAGTGAGAGATGTGAGGATGATTGCTATGTTTGATGTTTGTTATCACCATGACACTCACACTTCCATTTTACACTCTATGTTAGTGTTTACCTTAGAGTATTGTGCATCTTGTTGTGCTAACTCTTTGGTTGCATGTCCAGGTCTGGTATGATTATTTATACCTATTATTGCTTTATTTAATGATATAGATTTGTTGTCGCTTACACCTGCTTTCGTATGATCTAGAGTTTTATGTCTCTTCTTATTACTTTGGGTGCTCCTAAACAAGCAGACCAGAGGCAGGTTAGGTGGTTATGCACGAGTAGCTGTCCGAGTAGGAGGCTTCCACGTACTATACATATATTTTTCCTATGTTGTTGCTGGTCACGGCTTTGGGCATTAGTAGTGTACTTCTTTATTTCCTTTTGGAGATAATATTTTGGAGTTGTAATAATTGGATATAAAGTTGTATTTTGGATTCCTCTACTCTAATGGATATGGTTTAGTTTTCAGCTTATGTATTGTCTCTCCTGTTTTATATCAAGTTATGTTATTATTTATTTTATTCCATGCGCTGTGAGATATACTACAGGTTCTTGGTGATTCATAGTTTCAACCCTTTTGACGATAGTCCCGTGCTTGTCGGGCATTGGCACAACGCATTTAAGGGAAATGTCGGCTGATACGGGGCGGCCGTCACTCTTAGTATCAGAGCATTGGTTGCGTAGTTTAATCTAGAGAAAGACATCAAGGAGAGATGGTATACGTATATGAGAGCACATATTTGTGATATTTTGGTTTTCAAAAACTATATATATATACTATTAGTATATCTAAGGATGAAGTCACACTGCACTGGCACCACTAAGGAGATGGTTAATCGTTTTCTCTTTACAGATTGAACAATGAGCCAGAATACGAGGAGCACGGTGAGGAAACCCACATCGGGAGTTGAAGAGGGAGCTGTTTCAGGGGCCAACAATGGGAATGTCCCTGATAAAAGGATGATGTTTACTGCCTTCATGTGAGAGATGCTTAGGGATGCTCAAGGGGCAGTTCCTAATGCTGCTAACGGTGGTGGTGAAGTAGTGCAAGCGCCTAGAGCCGATTTCTCCAAGCTCAGCAAGGATTATACTAGTCTTGGTGGGAAGTTGTCCCATGGAACAGAGTCCCCTACGAAGGTTCAAGATTGGCTTGATAGTTGTGAGTGCATCTTCGAGGAACTGGGGATCGATAATGCAATGAAGAGAAAGTTAAAATCGCGTCAACATCAAGGACGGGCTATGAACTGGTGGAATGTCATTAAAATGGTACTCCCGAGGATCAAATTACTTGGAATCAGTTTAAGACTTGCTTCAGCGATAGGTTTATTCCAGCTTCTCAGAAATCAGAATTGTTTAGGAAATTATTGGAACTTAAGCAGAATGGTAGGGCAGTCTCAAAATATATTGCTGAATTTGGTACCTTATCAAAATATGGATTATATCTTATTGATACTGCCAAGAAGAAGAACGAGAAGTTCATAACTGGCATAGACGTGTACTTTGGGGAAGGATTTATAAACCATATCGATGAGACATTTGAATCGATTATGGGAAAGATATTGAGATCAGAGAGCCTTTACCCTAAGACGAATACCGAGGTCGCTATTACATCTACAGAGGAGCCGAAACCGTGGGAAAGCGATGAAGGCAATAAGTATTCCCAGAATAAGGGAAAAAAGAACCAAACCAAGGATGGTCAGAAAAAGAAGAATAAGAAAGATATCGAGTGCTTTAGCTATGGCAAGAAGGGCAACTATGCCAGAGATTGTCGAGCAAAGTCAGGGGAAAGGAAGTGCTTCAATAGTGGCTAAGTGGGACATCTCAAGAATGAATGTCTGCAACCCCCTAGGGAGAAGCAGATCGTGAAAGCATATGCTATCAACGTTGTTCCTTCCTCATTGAATGCCCCAATTGCGGTGGAGAAGGGAAAGGGTATCGTTATTCAAGGTATTCTTTTCATTTATGATGTTCCTGTTCAAGTATTATTTGATACCGGGGCTTCCTATTCCTTCGTATCTAGTGACCTGGTAGATAGGTTAGGATTGGAACCCGAGATTGTCGATAGACCATTAGTTATGACAAACCCGATTGGTGGTTCGACTAGCCTTTGTATGATTTGTCGTAATTTGGTCTTATCGAGTCATGGATGTATGTTTACTTGTGATTGCTTTATATTGGGCTTTACTGGGTTTGGCATTATTTTGAGAGTCAATTGGCTCTAAAGGTATAGGGTGGTGGTAGACTGTGAGGGGTCTTCAGTGACCATTTGAGTGGATGATGGGCAGAGGGTGGTATTGGGTTACTTACCTAGTGATGGGGTAATGGTTAGTTTTTTAAATTCCCTCGACATCCCGCATGATGAGTTATCAGATGTGCCTATTGCTGGAGAGTTTCCGGACATCATTGAGGGAGTGATCGAACTTCCACCACACCGAGAGATTGAGTTTTAGATTGATTTAGTGAAAGATGCAAGACATATAGTGATGCCACTTCATCATATGGCGCCAAGGGAGAAGCGAGAGCTTGAAGTGCAAGTTGGTGATCTTTTGAGTGCAAGTAGGTAATCTTTTGAAGATGGGATTTATCTGAAGAAGTGTTTCCGAATGGGAGCGTCAGTTTTATTTGCTACTAAGACCGATGGTTCCCTTCGCTTATGTGTGGACTACCACGACTTGAACAAGATGAGTAGGAAGAATAAGTATCCTCTTCCATGGATAGATGATTTGTTTGATCAACTAGATGGAGCAAGGGAGTTCTCCTAGTTGGATCTCACGACAGGATTTCATCAGCTCTGAGTAGCAGCTGGAAGTATACCGAAAACGACATTTCGGATGCCGTCTAGATTCTATGAGTGGTTCGTCATGCCATTCGTGTAGACTAATGCACCTGAATATTTTGTAAATCCTATGAATAGGATTTTCTGGGATCAATTAAATAAGTTTTTTCTTGTGTTCATGGACGATATCTTAGTTTACTGGAGGACAGAGGAAGAACACAAGGAACATATGAGGACAGTGATGGACGTGTTGAGGAAACACCAATTGAAAGCGAAATTTTCTAAATGTCACTTCTGGAGGAGTGAAGTGAGATTCTTAGGTCATGTTGTTCAAGAGAATGGTATTGTCGTGGATCCTGCGAAGTTGGCAACAGTGCAAGATTGGTCTACGCCCAAGAATGCAATAGACGTGAGAAGTTTCTTGGGGTTAGCGGGATATTATCGTAAGTTTATCCCAGACTTCTCCAAGATAGCAGCACCGTTAACTCAGTTGACCAAGAAGAATCAAGATTTTTCTTGGGATGAAAGGTGTGAGAATGCATTTAAAACCTAAAAGAGAAGTTAACGTATGCACCAGTTTTAGTTATTCCTAAGGGGAACGAAGAGATGACAATATACACGGATGCATGTGGTACCGGACTAGGTGATGTACTGATGCAAGGAGGTAGGGTTGTGGCTTATGCTATTCGGCAACTAAAACCACAGGAGAAAAGATATCCTACCCATGATTTGGAATTGGCAGCGATCGCGTTGACGTGAAAGATGTGGAGACACTGTATCTTGGGAGAAAGATTCGAGTTGTTTACCGATCATAAGTCATTAAAGTATATTTAATCTCAAAAGGATTTAAATCTTCGTCAGTAGAGATGGTTAGAGTTTTTGGCTTCATATGATTTCAATACTGCATACACACCTAGGAAGGGCAATGCGGTGGCTGATGCACTGAGAAGGTGACATGCCAATTTGGGGGCTATGTTTCTGGAATGGAAGCAACTAGAGTACATCGTGTGATATGATTTCAGAACTAAGTGCGTGAATTGCCAATTTGTTAAAGCAGAGAAAAAAAGCCTATTGGTCTATAACAACAGTTGGAAATTCCCGAATGGAAATGAGAACAAGTCTCAATGGATTTCATTGATGGTTTACCAAGGACAAGATCGGGTCATGATAGTATTTGGGTGATTGTGGATCGATTGACCAAAAATGCACAACGTATTTCATGTTTCTCAGTTAACGAAGTTCGTGCACAATTCTGATATGACTATTTCACTAGATCAGTCGGATGATATCGAGATAGAACCCGAGGCAATTGGAAACCGCAGACTGATTCGTATTGTCGGACACGAAACGAAACAAGTTCGAAGGAAGGCGGTGAAACTGGTTAAGGTCCAGTGGGGTGATAATAAGAATGACTGCACTTAGGAAACTGAAGAGAGCATAAGGAAGTCATATCCAGAGCTCTTTACCTGGTAAGATTTTAATCGCGATATAGTTATTCCCTTATTAGTAAACCACATGCTAGGATAGGCTTGTTATGTTATTATGTATGTTTGATTGTTTGTAAATGGCTGATAGGCATATGGGGGCACCATTGTATGTTTTCTTTGTTAAGGAATTTCGGGGGCGAAAATTCTTAAGGGGGAAAGTGTAATGACCCGTATTCTACGTATCAGAGGATTGTAAAATATTTATTTTATTTTCAAACTAAGTCGTATGGTCGTGTAACTTTGGAAAACAACTATTGGGGTCATTTCCCACATTCACAATTTTTGCTAAATTTTAAATGATCGTTTTATCCCTGACAAATCTTTTTTCGCCTATAACTTCTGATCGGTAAGGATTTTTGAACTGAAACCAGTTCCATTGGATTCAGATGATTGTTTCTCATTCCGTAGAGTGGTCACATTACTCAAACAGACTTACCATTTGGGAGATATGGCTGAAATAAGATTTGAAGATGGAAAAACAGTCTAATTGGGTTTAATAAGGTGATTAGTGGCTAGGCCCATAACCCATTTTGGGGCTAAGGTTACGGAGGGCTGAAAGGAGTTGGAGAGTCATCTCCTTTCATGTTTCTACCTGCCACGAACCTTTTCTAACCCTAATCATGTCTTCCATCTTCCAAATCTCTCTCTAATCACTAATTTGTCAAATCTGTAACAAATCAACCTGAATTAGCACCAAATTCAAGGTAGAGTTGCTGCACCACATTGGGATCCGAGCCAAATTAGTAAAAGTTTCATATTTAACATTTATTTTTGGCTAAGGTGAGTGATTTGTGTGTTTATACACTAATTATGGCTAAGTAGAAGTGATTAGTGATAATTAGCAAAATTATACATCTAAAAATTCTGGAAAAATATGTGAAAATTCTAAAATCATATTTTATGTCATTGGTATGAATTTGGGTTAATTTGGATTAAGTTTGGTAATCTTATAGTTAGACATGGTTAAGGGGAAAATCACATGGTTAAGGGGAAAATCATGGTTTTTGGTATGTTTGATCTAAATTAACATATGAAATCATTATTTTGATGTTTTGGTTGATTATACATGTTGCTTCTTCTGTTTGGTATGTTTTGTGATTGCATAGGAAATTTAGAATGGTTGAAAATGCCATCGTTTGGCGAAATTAGCTTACTGGAAAAGCTACAGGGTTTCGGTTCCTGATGGTGGCCAAGGTTATAGACCGCCTTGACCAGGAGGGTCACAAACCGCCTTGACCTAGAGGGTCACGAACCGCCTTGACTAGGGGAGTTACGAACCGCCTTGACTAGGAGGGTCACGAACCATCATGACCTCATGGTGACCACGACCCCAGGGCGACCATGACCCCATAGTGATCACGACCCCAGGGTGACCATGACCCCATGGTGTCCACGACCCCATGGTGACCATGACCCTGTGATGACCACAAGCGATGGTGATCACGAGCCGATGATGACACTGAACCAAGCCGTGATGGTGACCCCGAACCAAACTGGATTTGAGCTTTTACCATGTGACGACGATCGTGAACTCTTCTGAAGACCAACTCCAATTAGACCAAAACTTGAGATGCAAAGGAAGTCCAAGTGTGAAGTTATCGCTTAGGATCCATATGGGAACCAACGAATTAACTTCTAGAGTTGGGCTTTGTTGCGGGACGTGCGAAAAGGAGTTAACGATATCTATAACATTGGTTCACCGTTGGGAGAGGGGGCATGTAGACGAACCAGAGCCAAGGATGTGTGGACTGGTTGGCCCATAACCTAGAGCCAGGGCTCTTTGGATAGGGTAGGGTTATTAACTATAGATCAGGGCAGTGTGGTATAGCGATAGTAGTACGGAGTCGGACTCCTTTATGGCCCCAAACGGATTCGGTGATCAAAGCGGTGGATATCATATGCTTTACGCACTGAGTGAGAGATGTGAGGATGATTGCTATGTTTGATGTTTGCTATCACCATGACACTCACACTTCCATTTTACACTCTATGTTAGTGTTTACCTTAGAGTATTGTGCATCTTATTGTGCTAACTCTTTGGTTATAGGTCCAGGTCTGGTATGATTATTTACACCTGTAATTGCTTTATTTAGTGATATAGAATTGCTATCACTCACATCAGACATTCGTCTGACCCAGAGTTTTATATCTCTTCTTATTACTCTGGGTGCTCCTAAATGAGTCGGACTAGAGGCCGGTTAGGTGGTTATGCACGAGTAGCTGTCCGGAGATGAGCTCACAATTGAAGCACCATCCATCTTTGAGTTGCACATCAATCATCTAAAGTCCATTTCAATCCAAACTTCACCAGCAACCTCCAGAAGCCACTACAATCTAGCTCCCCAAAAATAAAATCCACACGGCCTCCCTATATGGGTCGGTGCTGACCCACACTTAGCTAATTTTGGCTAAATGGTTGGCCCGTATCCATTCTCGCCTCGATCACACGGTTAGGTGGTTACCTCTTTATTTCCTTTTAGAGACAGTATTTTGGGGTTGTAATAATTTGATATAAAGTTGTATTTTGGATTCCGCTATTCTGATGGATATGGTTTAGTTTTCAACTTATGTATTGTCTCGCCTATTTTATGTCAAGTTATGTTATTACTATATTTTATTCTATGCTGTGAGATATACTACAGGTTTTTGGTGATTCATCATTTCAACCCTTTTAACAATCGTCCCGTGCTAGTTGGGCATTGGCATAGTGCATTTCGGGGAAATGTCGGCTGGTACGGGGAGGCCGTCATAGGAGCATAGAAGTTTTGGTGCACAAATGAGCTAAGTGCATGGGTCGGCACCGACCCATGGTGGAGGGTCGAATGGCGATTATTGGGAAATTTTCATGACATTTGAAGTTGG
The DNA here is from genome assembly GCA_030737875.1 of Allium sativum. NCBI lineage: Eukaryota > Viridiplantae > Streptophyta > Magnoliopsida > Asparagales > Amaryllidaceae > Allium > Allium sativum. The sequence goes on along the minus strand of CM060921.1, from coordinate 358,687,222 downwards.
CTTGTGATGGGTCGAAGGCTGATTGCTCGATATATGAATGGACCGGCAGAAGCTACAACATGAACGTCGAAACGACTGGAGATTGGAGTGGGAGAATGTGATCGAGGCGAGAATGGATACGGGCCAACCATTTAGCCAAAATTAGCTAAGTGTGGGTCAGCACCGACCCATATAGGGAGGCCGTGTGGATTTTATTTTTGGGGAGCTAGATTGTAGTGGCTTCTGGAGGTTGCTGGTGAAGTTTGGATTGAAATGGACTTTAGATGATTGATGTGCAACTCAAAGATGGATGGTGCTTCAATTGTGAGCTCGCAATTGTGAGCTCGCATTGGAGTGGTCGGATTTGGATTGATGTGAAAATGGTCGTGATTCGATATAACCAGTATGATGGTGGATTGATAGAATGGGAGTCAGTCAAGAATGATAATGGAATGGTTCGAGAAATGGACTGAGTAGCCGAAATGAAAGGCTCGATAGATTTGATGTGCCAAGGAATCCTTGGTTATCGAAGTGGTCTAGCAGACTCAAAGCATAGGTATCGTGGGGACGACCATTAGGATCATATTCCAGAAGATTGCATACCCTGGGCAGTCATGATGGGCAAAGTTGTTGAGAACGGAAAAGACAAATGTACAAGTCACGATGGCAAATGATAGTTTGGGTAGAACCGGGGTTTTCAATTAGCCCTTTTGATCGTTGAAATACAAATTCGATAACTGATGGATTACAGTCGTAAATGGTGGTAACTAGGATATTGGATGCTATGGTTGATTTTGTGTTTTACTTTCTGTTTTATTTCCCTCTTTTCTATGGGTAGGTCATCACCGTAGGTTGTCAAAGAGAAGCGGGATTAGGAATTATCCTTTCCTATTTCTGGTGTGACATGTGATAAATGGTTTTCACATGTTAGCTTGATGGTTGCGGGGCAGATCGGACAGCTGATCAGTCTATACTCATATTGTCATATGTATATGTTGTTAGCTATTTTGTCGCTCACTAAGATTGTTGCCTGACTCAAGGTATCATGTTTCCCTCTTATTACCTTGGGATGTTCATTAATGCTTATTGGAAAGCACACTGGGATATCAGGTAGCAAGTTTGATGGTACACTGATGATGTGCTAAGACGAGCTGGAGGCTTATGTATTATATGCTATCTACTATATTACTCATGCTTTTCTTCTTTCGTTGTTTATTGAGGGACTTTTGTTACTATGAGGAATGCAGTGAGACATGTTGTATACAGATATCCGTGTATGGAAATGTATTGTACTCGAGATTCTATGGATTTATGGAAATTTGATTCTGTGTTCATTTGAGCTTCATTACTTTGCCATGTTGTCTATTTTATTATTATATATTGTCCATGCACTGTGAGTTACACGATTGGTTCTGTTTACAAACTATTCTTCTTTGATGATGGTCCCATATCGTCCTGGCATGTCATACCACTCACTTCTTCTTAGTTCTGTCTGGGTGGTATGGGGAAGTCATCACATTTGGTATCAGAGCTTTGGCTAATCGATTTTACCCAAAGTTCACAATTGTACTAGCGTATTAGAAGCATATTTGTAGTTTTTAATGGATGATTACTATATTATAATGTAAATATATAGTATAGTAGGTTAGTAAGAACTTGGACACCAATGTAGCCTTTCTCTAATGTAAATGAATCATTCTCGTTTCAAATAGAGAATGAGTCGACGAATTTCGAGAAATGCTGCTAGGGATGAGTCTGCTGCTGGAGGGGTAGGCGAAGGTAGCCAGTCGGGAGCTACAATTACAATGCCCAATTATCATGCTATGTTCGAATCTATGATGACAATGATCATGGGGAGGATTCCCACTCCAAAAGCGATAGTAGAGTGTGGTGTTCTGCTGAAGGCACCTAGGGTTGATTCTAAGATGCGACAAAGACATTATTCATCTTCGGATAAAGAGGATTACTTGAGGAGAAGCATAGCTTTGGAGAAACTTCAAAAAGGAGTTAAAGAACGAGAAGAGAAGGTCAGTACTACTAGGGATATGGCTTTTAAATATAGGAATGAGTCTACTAAGGAAAATTCTACCAGTGCCGACGCTACAAAAGGACCCAAGCCTTGACGGAGTAATGGAAGTAAGGATAACCATATGGAAAGAAAGAAGCAAAATCAATATAAACCCAATGGAAAGAGAAAGTAACCACGGCAAGGAAGAAATGACCAAAAGAGGCCTAAGAAGAGGCTACTTGTTTTAACTACCAAGAGAAGGGCCATTATGCAAGTGATTGTAAGAATCCAAAGATGGAGGAATGATTTCATTGTGGTAGGCTTGGGCATAAGATGAAGGACTATCCAGATCTTCTTAAGGATAAGCAATTGGTGGAAGCATGTATTTTGGAAGCTATTTCGATTTCTTATCATATTCCAACCCGGATCTAGGAAAATGCATTGTCGTTTTAGGTACTCCCTCTATTAAAAATGTCTCAAGTCGAGATTTTTTTGAAAATCTTTCATCCTTGTTGAGCTTGTTCATACGATAGGATTAGAACCTGAAATCGTTGATAGACCATTGGCCATGACTAATCCTGTAACTGATTCATCAAGTCTTTGTATGCTTTGTCGTGGTCTTGTTTTATCGAGTCATGGTTGCTCTTTTATGTGTGATTGTTTTTTTTTCAATTTCGCTAGGTTTAGGATTATTTTGGATATGGATTGGCTCAAGAGGTATGCGGTTATTATGGATTGCGAGAAGCTTGAGGTGACAATTGGGAATGTGGAAGGGCGAATGATGATGATACGTTGTATACCATAAAATGGGATTTTTCTTAGTTTTTTATTCGTTTGTGATTCCACGGGATGGGTTGTCTTCTATGCCAATTGTACAAGATATTTCTAATGTGTTTGACGAGGTCGGAGGGTTGCCGCTACAGTGAGATATCAAGTTTAGAATCGATTTGGTTGATGGAACCAGACAAATGGTTATATCCCTTAGGCGAATGGCGCCTAAGGAACAACGAGAGTCAGAGGTGCAAGTGAACGATCTTTTGAGTGAGGGATTCATTCGGAGAAGTGCAACCAAGTGGGGTGCACCAGTTGTGTTTGCAACCAAGGCCGATGGATTGTTGCGATTATGTGTGGATTATCATGAGCTGAATAAGTTGACTAAGAAGAACAAGTACCCTTTTGCTGAGAATCAATGACTTGTTTGATTGGTTTTACGAAGCCAAGGTGTTTTCGTAAATTGACTTGGCAATAGGATTTCACCAACTGAGAGTGGCTAGCGATATTGCGCCAAAGACTGCTTTGAGGACACTATCCGGATTTTATGAGTGGTTGATTTGCCGTTCGGATTGACTAACGTGCCAGCATATTTTGTGGATCTTATGGATCAAGTTTTCAGATATCAGTTGAACAAGTTTGTGCTTGTGTTGGTGGGAAGACATTTTGGTGTACTCAAAGGAAGAAGTAAAGTTCTTAGGTCATGTCGTATCGGTAAAAGGAATAGCAGTATATCCCGCTAAGGTGGAAGCAATATAAGATTGGGATCAACCCAAGAATCCAACGGTCGTTAGGTGTTTCCTTAGTTTAGCTAGATATTATCAAGGATTTCTCTAAGAAAGTTGCACCATTAACCAGATCGACAAAGAAGAATCAAATCTTTGCGAGGAATACGAAATGTGAGCAAGCGTTTAGAATTCTGAAAGGAAGATTGACGAGTGCTCCTGTTTTGAATAAGGTGATAACAGTATATATCGATGTGTGTGGCACTGGACTAGGAGCAGTGCTAATGCACGAAACGAATTACCTGACTCACGATTTAGAGTTAGTGACAACAATGTTTACTTTGAAGATTTGGAGGAATTATTCATTGAAAGTTATATAGCGAGTTGTTCATGGATTGTAAGTTGTTGAAGTACCTTTCTCCTAAAAGGATTTCGATCTTCGGCAGCAGCGATAGTTCGAGTTTTAGCATCATATGATTTTGGAATAGCCTATACTCCAGGAAAGGTAATGCAGTGGCTGATATGTTAAGTCGAAGACATGCAAGTTTGGGAGCCATGTTCACAGAATGGAAGCAACTCGAGTATTTGACCAGATTTGATTTTAGGCCTCATTGTGAATTAGAACCCGAGGTGTTGGCAAGCTTGTCGATTAAGTCGACTCTCATCGAAAGTATTAGTGAAAGCCAAAAGCGAGACGATAAGCTTGTGCAAATCATTTGAAGGGTAGAGATGAGAGTAGAACCAAAGGAGATAATGGATTTCGAAGTCGATCGAGATGGTTGGCTTCGTAGGAATGAACGACTGATTATTCCAGATATAGATGGATTGAGAGATAAATTTTATATCATAGGGTATGAAAGGATAAAGGTCGAACAGGAGGAGCCGAGTGGATTGTTCAACCATTAGGAGTTCTGACATAGAAGTGGGAGCAAGTACCGATGGATTACTTAGGACAAGGGCTGGAAATGATATTATTTGGGTTATCATGGACTGTTTGACCGAAAGCGCAAGGTTTCAGATCAATTAGGACAACATGGAAGTTAGCTGAGTTAAATCTTGAATGAAAAGTTCGATTCTATGGAACTTCGAAAACTATAGATTAATAATCTAGACCCGTTGGTCACTAGAGGATTTTTGGAAGAATTTACAAGAGACATTAGGAATCGAGTTTTGTATGAATATGGCTTATCATCCCCCGAACGGATGGTCAGGCCAAAAATCAATTGTGTGTTGAAGGATCAATCAAATTTGGTCGAGTTTACCAACCGAGTATTGAAATAGGCACCGTTAGAGGTGTTGTATGGTAGACCGTGAAGTTCTCCATCGTGTTGGTTAGGAACTGATAAGAAATTAGAATTTGGGCCTGAAATGGTAAGAGAAACGATGGATTATAATGGAATCCTTTGACTACAAATGAAGATAGCTCGGAATCGTCCCAAAAGTTATACCAATAAGTAACGTAAAGATTTGGAGCTCTCCATTGGGGATATGGTATTCGTTAAGATGTCACCCCTGCAGAATATAGTTTGTGTTTGGAAGAAAGAAAAGTTAGTGCCAAGGTCTGTTAGTCCAGTTCTGAGCGCCAAGCATGTTGGAAATCTTGCTTATAGATTGTATTTATCTGAGAAGATGGATATCATGCACAATGTGTTTCATATAACACGAATCGAATGTCGTGATATCATCAGATTAGTATGAAGATTTAGGAAACAAATAGGAAGTTTCTAGGACTCGTAAGCCGCCTCATATCATCAGAAAATAACATGGAGCAGCTTAAGAAATTGATTGTTAAGCTAGTCAAGGTACAATGGGGCAAGGACGATGGCGATTGCACATGAGAAATGGAAGAGAGTATGAAGTCGACCCACCTAGAACACTTCGAGTGATGTGTCCTATGTATTATATCTTACTTGTACCATTTTATCTTATGCTATTAGAATTCCATATGCTAGGATAGGAATTTGGTTGCATGAATGATTAGATGCAAGTTTGGACGGTAAGTTGGTTACTCGTGGATGGTAAGCATGCAGGATGTTTTGTTTGCTCGTGTTTACTTGGAATTTTGGGGGAGAAATTTCTAAAGGAGAAAGAATGTAACGATTCGTATTTTACCTAACGTATACTAGTAGAATAATTTTATTCAGTTCGCTAGAAATCAGACCATTCTCAGATTTTAGGATGTCGTTCATGGGGATGCGAGACATGTCCACGATTTTTACAAAATTTGTTTGTGAACATTTTTGCATTGAGTTTACTGTTTGGGCCATAACTTTTGATAGAGGTCGAATCAGGTGCTAAGATCGATTCATTTAGATCGGAATGGTGGTTTGCAATTCTGTAGAGTAGCCACATAAATGATTTTGTTTACAGTTTGAGAGGAATCATTATTTTAAGTTTCATCTGCTGTTTAGGCAGATTGGTCAGCAGCTAATGGGATGATTAGCGAAACCCATTAGACCTATGGCCATATGATATAAATAGGGGGACTTGGAGAGAGAACTAGGGTTACTCTCTTCATTCTAATTTTAGATTGGGCATCTGTGATTCTCCACTTCATTCTAAAACCTTTTTTCTCCATTCCTTCCATTCAAATTCATAGCAGATTGCACCTAGAGAATATACCATCATTAAGGAAGGTTAGATCACATCAAACTGCATCCAATTCAATGGGGTTTCAGTGCTATTTAGATCTGATCTCATTGATTCTTCATCAAATCTAGAAATTGGTGAGTGATATATCTCTCTCACACAGAAGCTACGGATTGTATGCGTAAATTAGGATCTTACTCATATGTTTCATATTCAAATCACCTTAAATATGAAATTGTAGGTTTAATTAAGATTTAGAAACCCCTGGAAACCTAATTTGATCATATTAACTGGATAATTGCTATATTAATCACGACATGCACATGCTTAGATCCAAATCATGTTAGATCTATGTTAATTTCACCCATATATGTTAATATTATCCTAAATCGATTCATGAAAGTCTATTTTAGATCTAAGTATGTTCATATGCTCTAAACTAACCTGTTAAACTAGGAATTCATATATTAGTCATCATTTTAGGTATGTTTAGATCTACAATTTTAATTCCTTGATTGTTATATTGTGTTTTGATGGTTTGAGTTTGATTGTATCATCATGTACTATTGTATCGTTGTTTGATTTGTTTGAACTGATTGTATTACTTAAGTTGTTTATTAGAATTGTTTGTCGTACATCTTAGGATTGGAGAACAGAGCAAATCAGAGGTTCAAATTATTGGATTCATATGAAACATGGCAAAAGCAATCCATGGGACGAGAGATTGGAGCATATAAGTTTTTGTGCACAAATGAGCTAAGTGCATGAGTCGACACCGACCCATGGTGGAGGGTTGAATGGCGATGGTTGGGAAATTTTCATGACATTTGGAGTTGGTTTGTGATGGGTCGAAGGCTGATTGCTCGATATATGAATGGACCTGCAGAAGCTACAACACGAACGTCGAAACGATTGGAGATTAGAGCAGAAGAATATGATCAAGGCGAGAATGGATACGGGCCTACCACTTAGCCAAAATTGGCTATGTGAATGGGTCGGCACCGACCTATATAGGGAGGCCGTGTGGATTTGATTTTGGGGGAGCTAGAATGTAGTGGGTTCTGTTGGTTGTTGGTGAAGTTTGAATTGAACTGACTTCAGATGATTGATGTGCAACTCAAAGATGGATGGTGCTTTGATTGTGAGCTCGTGTTGGAGTGGTCGGAGCCGAATTGATGTGAAACTTGTCGTGATTCGATATACAATCCATTATGATGGTGGATTGACAGAATGGGAGTCAATCAAGAATGATAATGGAATGGTTCGAGAAATGGACTGAGTCGCCGAAGTGAAAGGCTTGACAGATTCGATGTGCTAAGGAATCATCGGTTATCAAATTATTTTAGCGGACTAAAAGATGGGGTATCGTAAGGACGCCCATTAGGATCATATTCGATAAGATTGTGTACCATGGGCAGTCATGGTGGCCCTTGTAATCGAGAATGGAAAAGACAAACATACGAGTCACGATGTAATATGGTAGTTTGGCTAGAACCGAAGTTTTCCATTACCTTTTTTATTGTTGAAATGCAAATTCGATAATTGATGGATTCACGGCTTTAGACAGTGTTAGCTAGGATATTGGATGCTATGGTTGATTGTTTGTTTTACTTCTCTGGTTTATTTCTCTCTTTTCTTTAGGTAGGATATCACCGTATGTTGTCAAAGAGAAGCGGGATTGGGAATTGTCCTTTCCTATTTCTGGCATTACACGTGATGAATGGTTTTCACATGTTAGCTTTATGTTTGATGGGAAGATCGGGAAGTTGATCAGCCTATACCCATACTGTCCTATGTATCTGTTGTTAGCTATTTTATCGCTCATTAAGATTGTTGTCTAACTCAAGGTTTTATGTTTCCCTTTTATTACCGTGGATTGTTCATCAATATATATTGGTGAGCAGACTGGGATAGCAGGTAGTAGGTTTGGTGGTGACGCTGATGATGTGCGAAGACGAGCTGGAGGCTTACGTATTATATGTTATCTACTATATTACTAGTGTTTTTCTTCTTTCGCTGTTTATTGAGGGACTTTTGTTACTCTGAGGGATGTAGTGAGGCATGTTGATACAATGATTCATGTATGGAAATGTATTGTATTAGAGATTCTGTGGGTTTATGGAAATTTGATTCTCTGTTCAGTTGGGCTTCATTACTATGTCCTGTTTTATATTTTATTGTCATATATTATCCATGCGCTGTGAGTTATATGATAGGGTCTGTTTTCAAAATCTTGTTCTTTGATGATTGTCCTATATCGTCTTGGCACGTCATACCGTGCACTTCTTAATTCTTTGTAGTAGGTATAGGGGTTCGTCATAGAGCATAAAATTGAAGTGTGAAGACATGTCTGAATTATTGATTCCAAACTTCGTTTTTCGACCAAACCTTCAACGGAAATCCACGCTTCAATCTGATTATTGGACAAATGGTAAGCGAATCGTCCCAGGTTTAAACTTAATCTTGTAATCATGTTCTTAAGTGTTTAATTCTAAACTACATGAGCACGCATGACGCTGCACATTCCATGTTAGTTTATACTAATATGGGGATACAGGTTAACCGCGCTAACTGTGATTATTCACAAGTACAGTAATTCATAGGCACTAGGAGTTTAAGACAACTCAAAGGCTTGCAGGCACTAATATTAGACTAAAAAGTAAAGTCATTCATTAGATAAGTCAAGCATTCATCTAGTAACCATTTATTTTTTGGAGAGTGTATCCCATCCCAGCAACTGGATTGGGATGAGCTGTTTAATTAGGCAGAGCAACTTAAAGAGTAGCCATCAGTAGATCAACCCGATAGTGAACTAAATTCTGAGGTAGGCTTGTAGCATGCAAAAATGGGCACATAAGAGGCTTTGGAAGATGTAATGATCTTAGAGAATCCACGAGATTCGGTTGCATCCAAGATTGATGAAGTGATGTTGGTGATAATATGCATACAGTATGGTATACCACCGAAATATTGGGACTCCTGGATGGGATAGTAGAGCTGATGAACACCCCAAAGTGCTTACTTCTTGTGATAGATATATGCGCTAAATCAGATGCATGCTCCCTTTCTTCCCATACTTTCCAGAAATGTTTTACTCTATGTGATTAGCGCCAACATAGCTCCATCCGAATAGCTATGCCTTCCTACTTGGAACTTACATTTTATGTGGAGAACTTGGGTCGTGAGTCGACCATAGAAGACATTCGATACTTATAATGTTTCAAGCATCGGAGAGGAATCCCATCACTCAGTACTTGGAAGCTCTACCAAATAGCCAATCATCCTTAGGGAATTGAATAAGGTCATCAACTTTAAGCACTATTGTTTTTATGTGCAATGTCCACCCGGGATAGTGAGGCGATGGAAAGAAGGAAGTAAGTGTGAAAACACTCATTTTTGCAATTTCAAATTAATCAACTTGTAAGCTCTAGACCACTACAACAAAACAGTCCTTTTACAATGGGCAAAAACCATTGTGATATGCTTTCCACAACGGGCATATGCCCATCTTAATATGCATCATCGTAATAGCTCTTAACTATTTGACAACGGGCAAGGACTGTTGTAAAGGACCGTTGTAATAACTTGCTCTATCACGTGCAATGACTCTATGACAATGGTTATAAACCCGTTGTAATAGCTAATGAATTACAAGCGGCTTTTGCCTGTTGTAATATAGTATATAACAACGGTTTTTGCCCGTTGCGAAATAAATGCAGATTTAAATATAATTACTATGATATACATCCATAATAATAATGAATATTTTAACATGCAATAAATATTGTAATGCAACAATCAAAATAACATAATAACACATACTAAAAGACGAAAGCAAGAGTCATATAATTCCAACACATTTCAAAAAGTTCGATAATTTTACACTCCAAAAGGCTAGATAAGTTTACATTCCAAAAGGTTAGATACGTTACGTCAACATAGTTCTAACATAAATTACATAACTAGTTTCATAAGTACCTACACTAGCCCAAGGAAACATAATCTTTGTGCCATGTGACGGTAGATCTAATGGCATGTTTAATAATGGACATCTCCGAATTTGGCCTAAACAAAAAAGCTTCTGGTTCCACCTCTCCATTCACACATATCTTCCAAATATCAGCTCCAATCTTTCTAAAATGCAATAAAGCATCAGGATCAGTACTTGCTATTGTCCCCTCTACAACTATGTTTTTCTCCCAACCCAATAGCTTGCACTTTTTTTTACCAAATCGTCCAGAGTAACCCGATCTTTTTGATCTTGAGTCTGCATATTGTTACTAGCACGGTGTGACTGCAAAAAAAAAAGTTACCAAATGTAGAGAGATTATATTATTATGCACCATTTAGAACTTATTATACAACATTTAAGTCTTGCATTGTTGTAACCTTACAGCATTGCACTAAATTGGAAGTGTACAAAAAGTTAACTGTTTTATTCCCAACTTTTGTACATATATCACCAGATATTATTATACAACATTTGAGTATATTATAACTTCAAGTCATCTTGAGCGGCAAGGTAGAGCAGAGGATACAAGTGAGAACTACAATAATTAAGTTCAGAAGCAATTATCAACTGTTTATGATTTATGAAACAATTCTATAAGCAATTCTGATAAAACATTTCTACTTAGAATTCAAATTAGACCCAAACATTTTAAGCAACTTAGAAGCTATGTTATAGAACTACCTAAAAAAAGTTTCAACATAAGCCATCACCAAAAAGAATCTTAAATCTTAATAGCGAAATAAATTTAATTGAAAAAAAAAACTTACTATAACACAATGGTAGAGCCTGCACTCCCAAAGTTGTGTTTCATCTGTATCAAGCAACTTAGAAGCCATCGCCAAAAAGATTCCAATTTGGACTTTTTGTTTCCTGCTCAGATTATGTAATACAAGTCATCTTGACCCATAGACTAGCAAAGAAAAATACATGTAATTATTAATTGATGACGTCGCAAGACTGTGCATTAATACTGAAATCAAATTTTCATAATGTTTAGGATGGCTCAGTAATAACGAAATCATATTTGTAATAACATACCTGGTCTAGCTGAAATCCATGTTTATGTATATTTTCTTTCATTTGTAAAAGCAGCATAGTTGGTAATGTTATTTCAATGGAAGGCAACCCATTTCCCTTGAATGATTCCCAACTTAGCCCAGATCTGGGTCTTCCAGTGAACATGCTATGATTTTTGTTGGTAATGCTGCTGTAACACATCAAGCAAAAGGAACAATAAGAGAAACCATGGGGTTTTGCCTGGGACTATACATAAAACCCATACAAGAAAAAACAAACATATTGCACAAGTTAAATTGTAACCAAATTAGACCAAGATTGCATCACATAAATTAATAAATGTTATAATGGCTATCAATTTAGAAATGCATAGAATAAGAGTTATATGTGGCTTCCAATCAGTCAAAACAAATGTAATTTAAAAAATTCATAAAAATACTGTTATTTAACTAATTTAATAGGGAAGAGTTCCTGAATGTTGATTATGGTCGAATGAAGTAATTAAAATAAGTAATGCACTGCTAAATAATATCTGTAACAAAAGTGGAAAAAAACTTACAGCATCTTCGGTAGAGATGATTCTTTCCTTACCAGTACCTGCAGCCAAGATCCCACCCTCTCTAGGGCAGTCTAAATCGGTCTCCCCTCCATTTTCAGTTGGCTTTGTTTTAAACTTATAAGTTGGCAACGCTTCAATCGACTCAGTGGTAGCTCCTCTAGTCTGTCCATATCCTCTCGTAGGCCCACTATAGAAATAATGCATGGCAAACAGCAGCAAATCATAGCACACAGAATAAATGGCATGGCATATCCAATGCAGCTAAATGTGAGAAACACTATACATAGCCTGAGAAAGGCAAAAGGAACATGGTTATGTTTACGCTGATTTAAATCATATGCTCAGCTCAGATGAAACCAGGATAGGGTATTCGTCATGGGTTGAAAGTTGTAGCTGGAAATATTTGGATACAATAACAAGGAAGTGATGAGGAACTCATACATATGTGTATAAATTTGGAGCATCAGAGGAAGAAGAGTGTCCGCCAAATACCCACACGTTTCCAACAACAAACCATACTGCAAAAAAATAGTACAATGCCATTTTAAATTGGTTGACAAATGCCACAAACCTATAACACATATTTCATCATTAGATCAAAAGAAAAATTTGCTAGTTACTGCAGATGTGCAAATGCAATAATATCGTAAGCAGTGAATATGAAAAAGCTTGGAATCAGTGATTTATTTCACAGTTGTAGGCAAGGCTGCTCTCCTATATACTTGCTTACATGACACACCACCATCAGCACAGAAGAAAATTGTTGCATTAATAAACTGGAATATAATGCGAATAACATAATTTATGTTTAACTTCACGTATGCTAAACTAAGGTATCCTAAAATGCCAATAAGCATCATTTCAGCCCAACACCATCTTGCCTCATGACATCTCAAAACGTGCTTAAACACGTTTTATTATGATTAACATCATTGCTAGCTAGTAAGTTGCACGTGCCGACATGCGTACATATAATAGCTAATTGTACTTACTTTTTATTTATAAGGATGTGCTCTAAATGCCAAAGCTTTGACGATCACAACCCATTTATTTCAAATGTTTTGTTGGTGGTGTTGGATGTAAACTAAGAATGAAATTCCGTTGATGGATAGTTGGAAAGCGATGATGGTGAGTGCCACGAACCGATTGTGTGATTCCGTTGATGAGTCATCACGAAGGTATACCATTTAAGGCATTTTAGAAATTTCTAAAGGACACTGGAAAATTCTAGTAATTGAATGTTCGATAGTAGAGATTATTAGCTTTCCTCACAAGTGATAGCATAAAAGACTAATTTACGATGTTTTATGCACTTATAGATGAATGTTATGCCAGGAAAATATGACTAAATAGGCATATGTTTACTTCAAATTTCGATATCTCGGTATCGGTCCCGATTTTGATGTTTTGTCAGTTTAGGAATTTTCCACCTAATTCATTAACTAGGTAAGTCCTAAATATTTATTTGACGGGTTTGGACAGTAAGAAAATTGTTTTGATGGAATAAACACCGCTTAACAGTACATAATTCAGTCTGTTGTTCATCTAAATGCACACCGAATCCAAATGGAATTACAAAGAAAAGGTTTAGAATCAGACAAACAAACCAAATAAAATAGGAATACCACCATGGCCTCAAAATGATTTTGATTTTGCTTACACTTCTCACGAACTGTAGTTCAAGCTAAGGTTTTAGTATACAGAGATTCATTGATATCTTTTGTCAATAAAGATATATTGTATTAGTGTCAAATCATAATACTAAGATAAAACTTCTTATTTTTTACTCGATGGATATTGGCGAGTACAACGTGCATGTTAGTAGTGGTTGGATTGATCTGTCAATTCCATTGCGTTATTGATACACAGAAGTAATCCTTTTGAAAATAGTTCGCTATATGGAAACAACATTAAGGACAAAAAGGAATTACTTTTTTCGCTAAGAAAATACACTCTCAAATATAATTACATGTAGTAGATAACTAATTGCAAAATAGATGCATCATATCCTCATAAATAAGAAACAGTTTCGGCTGTTCAAGGAACAATATTTTTTTGAGTGATAAACGACAACAAAATTGGTAAACTAGTTGATATAACTATGGATATTTTTCATTAAACTACAACAAGTGATTACACAATAAATCAAAAATTCGTAAAACAGGGTTAACAATGATCAACATGGTAATATTACTATAAATTTGGTACTAAATATAGGACGGTCAAAATTGAATTTTTCAAGGGAGAAAAAATGTAATAAAAAAGTGAAGATCAATATATGGGCGGATAAACAATTAATACCTATATGGTAATACCTGCGCGTTATTTTGTTTGAGCAGCACAGAAACTTTAATGTAGAATGCCCCAGTTTCGCATATAGCAATGGGAAATTGAGTTTGCAATCGACAGAAATCAAACAGAGATTGTCATCTAATCCGCCCATTGGTGCTGCAAGTATAGGTCGCGCCGTTGAATTTCATTGTTGGGTTGGTTGAACGGAAAAGGGGATGATAGTAGACGAAGAGGAATAAGCATCAAGGTCGTGTGTGGGAGATTTAGAGATGTAATTTTGTTGGTACCGAATCAAAAAAAGAAATTTGATTTGCAATTTTTGGTATTAGGGTTTGGTGGCAATGGATCTGTATGTGGGAGAAGGCAATGGAGGCGGTTATCATTTCAGTGGAAAAATAAGCGGAGAAGAATACAAAGTGCGGTAATGTAGAGATGTCATTGCCGTTGGTTTTATTACACCTGTATTGAGTATGATTTGTAAAATTTTGATTTATTAAATATTAAATTTTAAGAAATAAATACTTCCACTTTATTGTAAAAGATTATTTTTATAGTATCTCTCTTGTTTTCAAGTAAATACATATCATTTATTAATTATTAATTATTTGTCATAATTTTTAGTTATCGCTTTTGAATTATTCAATAGTAACCTTTAATTATCAATTATTTACTGCTACATAATCAATATAAAATACTAAATATTAATTGAAAATTATTTAATAGTAATATTTAATCCTATAATCATTAGTACTTAATTATATTTATTAATTATCTAATATAATTAATAAATATTAATTGTAATTTTGAACTAAATCGAGCAAATTAAAATTTTACAATTAATTTATTTGAAATAATTTTTTATTTTAATGAAATTTGCAATATAATTCATGTAATTCAAAATATTAAATGCATATTACACAATTAAAAATAAATGATCAATTAAATAGAAATTAGTTGAATTAAAAATCATGAACTAAATAACCCTGAAGTGCTTTTCTTAAATATCTTATTCGTAGCTAGCTGGAAACTTATACTTCATTCACCCATCGTTCATGCCTAAATGTATATAGCAAACATTAAAAAAACATGTTGATTCGATCCTTTCATATGGCGAAGATTCTCTCGAAAACTTTTACAAAGTCATTCAATTTGTATAGTAGTAAATTAGTTATTAATGATTAATTATTAAATATTAGTAAATAATAAATATTAGCGACATATGATTAATATAATATTATTAATGATTAATAAATATTAGTAGCATATGATTAATATAATAAATATTATTAGTAATGTAATATTATAGTTAGTAATTATTAATGATAAATTATAGTTAATAACGTATGACTAATATATATAATATTATTAATGGTAAATTATTAAATATGAATAAATAATAAATTAATTTTAAGAAAGCATTATGATAATTAATTAATTATGATAGAAAATTCACATCAGACATTCATTATAATGATTACAACAGGCATTTTGGCCATTTTGTAAAATTGACACTTATTGCAACAGTCATTTTTTACCCGCTGTGAAATTGACATCTATTACAACGGGCATTTTGTGAACATTGTAAAATTGACATCTATTACAATGGGCCAGAAAGAACCATTGTAATAGAGTCCTATTACAACGGGCTTTTGTTGCCTGTTGTAAAAAAGACATTGTACAGGGCATCTATTACAACAGGCCTTACATGACCGTTGTGATAGCCCTCTATTACAACGGGCAGCCAATGCCAGTTGTAAAAATGAGGTTGTAATAGACTATTTTTGTTGTAGTGGACTAACATGAAATTTGAATCATATAGGAAATCCTCCAAGACCAACCGATGAAGAGTACTTGAATAGATTTTTAGTGCTAAAATAGTATATATGCGATATTGGAATGCAAAGACTCTAATTTTGGACTATCTCGTGCATATTCTGGATTTATTACATGAGGGTCACCCAGTCGGTTATGGAGATGATGAGGAAAAAGAGGTTGAAAAGAGTGAAGTTAGAGGAGAAGGATCAGGCAATATGCCCCTTGTCATGCTTCATGGCATGTCCCCAATTTACGAGGGACTCGACGGGGATCAAGAGGAAATTGAAGATCAAAATACGGCTAATAAAAGAGGATCCTGGAAGAGGAGATGATCTACCACAAATTTTGGTTACTTCTGTGACAACCGAGACTTAGATAAGCGAGGCTACAAGATCAACGTCCCTTGCAACAACAACTAAGAAAACGTGTAGATGGAATGGCAGTTTAAGGATCTGGACATGTTACCGCTAGAAACACCATCCTTTGGTTTTGGTAATGTTAATTTCGAGAGCCTTCTTCCCAGATCATAAATAGCTTTGGTACCTTCATGCGATTGGGAGACAACTCCCTCAAGCAAGCTGAAAACTAGTCCGTGGGGATAATAATAAGACATACACTAATAAGAATTGCACGACACAACCCTTACCTATCCATTGATTGATTGTCTTTAACTCAAGTTTTGTTTTATGTAGGAACAATGGTTCGATCGGGAGATAAGGACATAGATAGAAAGCAAGACAGAGATAGAGGTAGAGGAGGAATCGAGAAAAAGATAAAGGTAAGAAGGCCCTTGCTTAGTACAGTGTGATATAACAGAACATTCTTCGATGATGTCAATGGGCATTATACTCGCCGAAAGCGCAAGTATGACAATAAGGATAGCAACCGCTGAAGAAAAGAATACCCCTATCCCATGGCCTTCTCCAATTGGCACTTTAAGAGTGAATCTGATAGAATTGGTGTTTCAAGGATTACATGACCATCTACAGTGCCTTGTCCTCTCCTCCCGCTAGATAGGTTCCCCATCTACCTCTGCTCGGGGATACTAGCCAAGACCAACGTAGCAGAGGCTCAAAGATAGTTAAAAAGTCATCACGGAAAGAGAAGAGGAAGAATGGATAGAGAAAGAGACTGTGTAATGGACCGAATTTCCGTACTCTTTGAGTTGACTAATAACACCATATGTCCAACCCAAATTGCATAGAAATACGAATCATTATTAGAAAGAAGTTAGGGGATGAGAAACAGGAAGAAAGAAATATTAAAATAGAAGAAAATGAAGAACACAAACTCACAGTGGAACGAATAAAATATATCAGATAACATAACCTTTTAATTGAAATTCAGTAACTTTATATACAAACCATCATCACAATACAACAACTATTTCAGGAACAGTTATAAACACCTGTTTCCAGATGCGAACATAGTATACAGCGGAAAAATATGATAGTCTATAACTAACTGATGAAGCCTCCTGCTTCAAGCTCCTCCAAGTGAACCTGTAAAATCCTAACTACTTCACTGCCCGTACAAATTTAGGCACACAAGAGGTTAGGGTAAAACAGAACAAAATAAACTCTGGGTCAGTCATGGAACTGGTGTAAGTAAACTCCAACCATTTGTTTAAGTTTTAAAAATATTTTCGAAAGAAATGATAATCGTAAGACCGATCCACACATAAACACAGATGGTTTTAGCTTACGATAACCAAAATATTTTTGATATCAAATCCAGTGATATTATAGTAGTATCTAAATCAAATAAATATCAATCTATGGAACGCTTGCATCTCACGCTCCATATATAATATAAAATCAAAAAACTGTAGGACGCTTACTGGAGGTTGGATTCCGACTATGATAAGGTATGGAACCACCTTACGATCAGTGTACTCTAGAGAGGATACATTGGGGTTCAACAAGAACATCTTGCAACACGGCCACACATGGATGACCACTCATTTAATTTGAGTGTATCGAGCCTATTATCACCAACGGTTGTGATCAACAATTGTTACCGGAAGCATACAATAGCGAATAGAATAAGAAGCAAATGGAATTTCTCTGGATCAGGTGATAATACCCCTAATGGGAATGACCCACTTGGCCATGTTGCCTGCCCGATTTCTGTCATTGCCCGGGCGATGAGGCTTGAGGTCACGATTATCCTTTTAGAACATCTTGCCACCATTTACTTTGAATGTCACATCATCAGACGTTCGTCCATATACATTGTCCTAGGACTGGACAAACCGAAGGAACCATTCTATTAGTCCATCTTGGGTAATTTTTACCAAGGATTAATAGAACAACCCATGCACTTAACTCCGTCTTCGATCATCTTCAGCATGAGTTGATTCGTAACAATTTTGCCCATACAGAGTGGTTTGCAAATAATAAATCTAATCTCGGTTTCTCCGTATCGACAATGGAGGTGTAAAATAAATAAAACCTTGATAGTCGGTGATTTAACTGTCAAAGGAACATCCATACAATCAACAATCCGATTTCCAAATGGAAATTCTATCGATCAATCATCAACAAACACTGGCCCTTTCTAAATTAATTATGTTAACCAGCCTTTTGGTCTGGTTCCCAAAAGTACGCAGGACACGCTCCACTCAACATATTGTGCGATATTACAGCCCAGAGGTGTTGCCAGTACCGAAAGACTTAAGTCTGGCCACCAACAGAATGTCGCATCCCTCGAATGCGACCTCCATCAGTATCCGTTCGCAGCCAAGCCAAAGGCGAGCCATTCTCCAAGCCGAAGGCGTGCTGCCCAGCAGGTCCGAGCGCAGCGCCGGCGGGAGTCCAGGGCCCCACTGTGGGCACCGCCCGATTCATCCAATTTCCGCCAACAAGTGTGTTTTCCGGAATCACCAGATCGACTTAAAGTCAGGATTTAGCCAACAACATCCACGAACCTCCCCGCTCCTCCAACCATTGTCAAACAAAGGCCTCGCAGTACAAACCGTTCCCGAGCCGAGGCCTCAAATCCTAAAGGAATCACATGTCTCGAAGCGTCCAAACCTGCGGTCCACACGCACCTCCAAAAGACTTCGCACCCAGCGGGAGCGAAATTTCGCACCCACGACCGGGTGCGAAATTTTGCACCCATGCCTGGGTTCGAAATTTCGAACCCAATGGGCTCAAAATTTCGAACCCAGCAAGAGCGAAATCTCGCACCCCTGCCTGGATGGGCTCGAAATATCGAACCCAGTGGGTGAAAAATTTCGTACCCCTGCCTAGGTGCGAAATTTCGAACCCATTCGCGGGTTCGAAATTTTGAGGCACGTAGGTGGTGAGCTCGAATTTCTTGCATGTGGTCCCTATTTCTACCTACTCCTACCTAACCCCTACCTAACCACTTCCTATAAATACCCCATAGCCTCACACTTCAAAGGGGTTGGATTTTCTTCACTTGAGACCTTCCTAGAGCTTCATGAGCCTCATTAATGGCATCTCCTATTTGAGGAAGAAGGAGAATTAAATATTCTTTTTCCAAAATACCTAGCATATGGCAATTATAAAAGTGAATGTAATAAGCATGGCTCTACCTTGTAATTCTTGAGTGATTAATAAAAGTTCAACATCCTTCCAAAGCGGACGTAGGCCTAATCTGCAGCCGAACCACTATAAATTCTTGTGTCTTTTACCGCTTTCTCTTACTTAGTCTTGCGACCAAATTAACTATTCCTAGTAATTGGAATCTTTGGTGTTTACGACATTTTTTGTCGTCAACAAATTCCTTATTATATTATCATTCCCAATTCTCGTTTCTCATCTTTCGTATCCTTTCAAAGCTCTATTTTTTCTCTCGATTCTTGGAAAAACATTTCCGATATAATAATTTCTTTATTCAAGAAAATATATCTTATTCTAGTAGGAAAACATTTCTATATATTCACGAATCCTTATTTTCTATATTCAGTAAATATACCTTATTAATATCGGAAAATATTTCCATCTTCCATTTCTTAATTCCTCGTTGACCAATTCATTTCATTTTCTATGAGTAGAAAATATCTCTCATTTTACTTGGGGAAAACATTTCAAAAAAAATCCTTTAAATTAACGTGAGTTATAAAACATCGTTATTATAACTCAAATCATTAATCATTTATTAACTAACCATATTGCTAACCAATCTTCACTATCGAACCTTAATCATACCTCCATCAATCGTGAAATCAATCGAGTTGGGGTATAATTACCTCTCAGACCTTAACTAAACAACATTCTCAATTTTGAAATAGTCAAAGCTCACAAATTCAAAAAAAACATCGCTTATGCGACTCTCAGATTCAATCTAAGGTTCCATTTATTTACGGAAAAACATTAATTATAATGGTAGCGTTATAATCGCTGTTTCTATCTATTTGATTTATAAAACATTTATTATAATGGTAGCATTGAAATCGCTATTTAGATTTATAAAACATTTATTATAACGGTAGTGTTATAATTGTTGTTTCCAAATATTTGGTTTATAAAAATATATAACTTGAACTTATTAATTTCAATAAATAAATTAATAAGTAAATAAATAAATAATTAAATATGATTCAAACAGAAAGGAAAAATAATTACTTCCTTAAATTCGATATAATCGAATTCCAGTTAATAACTTTCTCTCCAATAATCTATATTCGATTTATATTCTGAGCTTCAGAATTTATCTACCATTTCAGGTTAATTCTAATTCCTAATTTCACTTTTGAATTTATCCTTTCCACATCATTACCAAATTCCTTTATAACCATTCCAGTCTATGAAACGTTATTACATTTTATTTTATATTCTGAATTTTGAACTAAAACTTATCGTTTTCTTTTAAAACGATTACCCATTTCCCTTTTCATTCAATTTCCAATCTGGAATCTAAATTTCCTTTAGAGATATTTCATTTCCATAAATATTTTCTTTAAACCATTCACTTAAATCGTGAATTTTTTTTACATATGGTTTGATTTCATACTTATGAACATATCTTAAACCCAAATTTTATTTATAACTACTGTTCAGAATTTTTCATACAAGCCTCGTCTCTTTTTATTTCAATCATTTAAAATCTCGTTTAAATTTCCTTAATAATAGCTAAGTTTAAATCTCATTTCAAATATTGGCTTCAAAACCAATTTCCACCTTTTTCATACAAATTCAAATTCAAATTTATATTTTAATTTATCCAACGATAAATAATTCACTTAATTTATACTGTCATTTATTAACAACTTCTTGTTTTCTCCATTTACATGTTTTTTAATTTCTTATCTATTCGAAATTACATTTCTATTTTTGAAAATAAATTTCCTTTTTTAAACTCAAATTCCATTTTCTATATTTGAAATTACTTTATGGTATTTAAATACCAAAATTCTAGGGCCAGCGATATTTAAACACAACAAGATCAATTGCAGTTAATATATCATAGCATATGTCACAATCAATGCAAACACAATAATATAAATATTGAGGAATCCACTTGGATCCGTCCAACCTGTTTTCCTACATCCACAGATGTTAATCAACATCAATTATATTAATTTCACATCAATATGAAACATTATAGCAAACAGAATTAATAATCAATCAATGATATAACTATATCAACCATTTCAACCAAACAACCATCAAAAAGTATAAAATTACTATAAATAACTTTAATATTCGTTTATATAAAAATATAAACGAGCCAGAGTTAGTGCGTTTACTCACATTGTTCTGTAGTTGACGATGCTGCCTTTGTTTCGTTTTAAAATGAAACGGACATTTGATCTTTTCTACGAAATACTGGTAGCTCCGGTATCAACCACATCAGTGCTACTGCGAAGATTTCGTTGTTGCGATTCCAACGTGATGTGGTTTTTCGTTCGATTCTGATAATCATAAGAATAAGGAATTTATGTTACAAGTTATAATTTAAATTAATATAATTCTTGATAACCATCCTTTAATTACTCAATTACCGATTTTAAATCTCTAAACCTTGTGATTTGTTTTGAAAATTTGTGTGCTCTACTACGTCAAAGATAAGTCCACCAACCAGAACTGCACTGTTTAACCCAAAAATCATCTCTTCTTTCAGAATGGCGATATGTTAACTAATTATATGTTTACACCCTTAATTACTGATTAGAACCTGTAATCATGCTTTTCTTCCGCTTTAGTCTTCTCCTCATCATATACCCGTTCCCCTTAAATTCTTACTCCATACCCAAACCTTCACAAGTCCACAGCCATCCACGAAGTCATGCTAGAACACCTCGTTCTTTCTCTTTACTCACAATATATAATACTAAAAACTTATATACTAATTACCATGGCTAATTAAAATAAATCATGCTAATCATCTTCACCCCAAAGCTCCAGCCGCACCTGTCCCGATGAACAATAGCTCTTCCATTCTTGAAATAATTTGGTTCCAGTAAACCCTATTCCACAAAAACATGATCTTCCAATGAACTGTTCTCTACCATTCTTCACAAATTCGAACACATTGTGACTGCCATGACCCTCTTCTTTGCGAGCTGACCTTCGCTGTCCCCTTTTACTTCAGCTCCGCACCATCCCCAGCCAAAAGTAGCACTATAAATATATGCTAAAATCCGTCCAAAAATCACCACAATGTGCTATTCCTCAAGCTAAGCCCAAAAATAATAACAAAATCGTGAATTAGCACTACAAACACCCAAAAATTACAAACCCTAGGTTGTTATGAACAGTCGAACTCGAGTCCTGGAACACCATACTGACTACACCCGCCTCTCTCATTATCCAAGGCTTCAGTAGAACCTCATGCTTGCTGCGTTTATTCACACAAGATGCAAAAACTAATTTGTTTTTGATTTGTTTTTTTCTTTTTCTTTTTCTTTTTCTTTTTCTGTTGTTTGATTTCGTATTTGCGGTTTTATTTTTGGGCTTGAGAATGATAAAGAAAATACGCAGTATTTAAAGAAGCAACAGCTTGGAGGCCACGACATTGAGATTTTGCTTGGCACGCATGCAGTATGGTGGCTTGGCATGCACGGGTCTTGGAAAACTGGAGAACACGGTTGAATAGCCTAGGTGTTATGTTTGGACGATTAGCAGTCAGGGTTTAAGAATAACCGTTCGAATTGAAATTTTATGTGAAATTCGCAAATATATTTGATAATATTCCTTTGGGTCAATTAACTAGTTTAATCATAAGTATATATGTTGCTTTAAAATTGATGTATACAATAGTGTTTTCAATTGAATAGTATAACTGTTTTATGTAAAGCTCATATAGAATATTATAAATATTTATATAATACCCCGCTACAAAAATCTTGCTCACCTACGAACTGTTATGGACGAAAATAAAAATACAATCATGTCGAGCAGTGTGTCACGATTCCATAAGTATAATAAAATAGACAAGACAACTTATATTGCGCAATTCTAGAGTGCTGATATAGGGTGTAAATTGCGTTAAACAAAATAGCTGTTTATTTCCAATTTAAAAATTACAGTAAAATTCTATAACTTAAATTAACCCACATCACAAAAATCTTGTAATAATTATTTGTTTTGGATTTTATATAAATTAGTTCTCATTAAAATCCGACATTGTTTGGAAATCTAATCAATATAATATAAATTGATTCCAAAATAAAAAAATCTGTTAATATAAAATGTTAATATCAAATATATATATGAACAG
Source organism: Allium sativum (assembly GCA_030737875.1). Taxonomy (NCBI): domain Eukaryota; kingdom Viridiplantae; phylum Streptophyta; class Magnoliopsida; order Asparagales; family Amaryllidaceae; genus Allium; species Allium sativum. Next base: position 358,663,763 of record CM060921.1, on the reverse strand, counting down.
AATATACACATAGCTTCAATATAATCTTATATTGGATCTTAAACTCGATATTTTCATTTTCAAGTTAAACGATATTCAGTATATTATAAATCCCTTTTATTTATTTTATATAATAAATCGTTATATTTTTAATAATGAATCCCGTAGCAACTATTTGAAAATTTGATTTGGACATATCTCACAACATATTAGACAAAATCTCGATTTTTCACTTTCATTAGAGTAATATAATCAAACAAGTCTGAACGTTTCTTGTCTCAAAGAAATCTGACTTATATTGGATCTTGTACGTCCATTTGGAGTTTAAATCATAAATTACGAACTACCGCGACTATTTCGAGCTCGTTTTTAAATTTAAATAAAATTTAATATGTTCACCATTCGTTTAATAATTAAATTTGCTATTATAATCAATTATATTATTCATTTCAACATTTAATACAATTTAAATGTTCTGAATTTAATGCCCAAAAATCTGGGTCGTTACATTCCTTCCCCCTTAAAAGAATTTCATCCCCGAAATTACTAAGGTAGGAAAAGTGTCAGAAACCCAATTATACTAAGTTAAAAATCCTTTGTTTTACTTCTTAACTTCAGTTTCAGCTGAACTAATTTATTTCAATTAAAATATTAATTTATTCTTACCGATGAAAATTTTCAAAAATTCTAAAACCTTAAATTTCGAAAAAATTCGGCAGCATCTCCTCTATACCGCTCAATCAGTACAACCACAACTCACCTATCTAGGTGTCTCCAATTCAAAATAAAATCAAAAATCCAAGTGGCTTGCCAACTAAGCCTCCCAAATCATCAAACCCAAGTAATACCATAAACACGTACCTTTTGTATGATCATAAATTTTATTTCTTGTATTAGCTTCCATTTGATGCCTACTCAACATATCCATTCCAATTGATTTCTAAACAATTAAACTCTTGGTTTTCTAATTCAAATCAACTCTATGATTAGTTCACTTCCATTCTATCAATTCAAATCTGATTACTATTTAAGTCAACCCACTTAGTATTCTTGAATCCAAATTTATCACGATTCAATTTCAATTAACAACATCCAATATATATTCAACTTGCCTATTCAAAAGTCGAAATCATATTAATAATTCGAATCACAACATTTTTCTTTGTTTAATTTCATTCGAAATTATATCTATTCCAATCCAATTATGTCTAACATAAGTTAAATTTCAATTCATTTGATACATTTTTACCATTTCAATCTATTCAAATTATACAAGTTAAATTTTAATTTCAGAATTCAAATTTCCGGGTTTTATTTCAAATTAGTTTGAAATAATATATATTTATATACATATATTTATAATCAACTCAATTCAAAACATCTGATTTTCTAAAACATCTTGTCCTTTTCAAACAAATTTTTCATTCCCAAATTACTATGGTAGCAATCAGTCACTCAGAAACTTGAAAATGAATACTGATAATGTCGCGATCTATTATCAGAATTATTTTCTCCCCACTGAAGTGATTTCAGTGCTTAATCCCTTTAAAAACCCATTTAAACCATTCTTATTCAAAAATACTTTACAGTAATGTTATATTACCTTATAATATTTCAGAAAATATTTTCTAAACACCTGGGATTTAAATTCCAATTCTGGTTTGAACTTAATCCTGGTTTATCTCATTGGTATACAATATCCGCATACAAATTATATAACCATTTCAATATTTCATAATTCCATTTGATTGTAATAACAATCAACACATTCATATATAATAACTCAAAAATTATTACTTTTATATCAAAATAAATTTTGGGCAAAATTATTTCATTTACCCATTATAAAACAATACTGTATCGAAATTGCTTTGTTCGAGAGTTTAGAAACACCTATCGATACAATTGTACATTCTATATCGACCAGAATTCATAAACCAGTCAACACAATATAAAATAATTTGTATATCAAATATTCAAATACGCGCTCATATATATACACTCAAAATCAACCTAGGGTATTACTAACCCAATTTTTATTGAGTTACGCCACAAAGCCAAGATTACTACTCAACCTTCAGCTTTGATACCAAATGTAATGGCTCAAATTTCCGTACTCTTTGAGTCGACTAATAACACCATACGTCCAACCCAAATTGCACAGAAATACGAATCATTATTAGAAAGAAGTTAGGGTATGAGAAATAGAAGGAAAGAAATATTAGAATAGAAGAAAACGAGGATCATAAACTCATAGCGGAACGAATAAAATATATTAGATAACATAAACTTTGAATTGCAATTCAGCAACTTTATATACATACCATCATCAGAGCACAACAGCTATTTCTGGAACATTTATAAACACCTGTTTCCATATGCGAACATAATACATAGTGGAAAAATATGATAGTCTATAGCTAACGGATCAAGCCTCCTGCTTCAAGCTCCTCCAAGTGAACCTGTAAAATCCTGACTACTTGACTGCCCATACAAATTTGGGCACTCAAGAGTTTAGGGTAAAACAAAACAAAATAAACTCTGGGTCAGTCATAGGACAGGTGTGAGTAAACTCCAACTATTTGTTTAACTTTTAAAAATCCTTTCAAAAGAAATGATAATCGCAAGACCGATCCACACATAAACAAAGATGGTTTTTACCTTACGATAACCAAAATATTTTTGATATCAAATCCAATGATATTATAATAGTGTCTAAATCAAATAAATAGCAATCTGGAGGAATGCTTGCATCTCATGCTCCATATATAATATAAAATCAAAAACCGTAGGGCACTTATTAGAGATTGGATTCTGACTATGATAAGGTATGGAACCACCTTCTGATCAATGTACTCTCGAGGGAATACACTAGGGTTCAACAAGAACATCTTGCAATCTAGCCACACATGGCTAACCACTCATTTAACTTCAGTGTATCGAGCATATTATCACCAACGGTTGTGATTAGCAACCATTACTGAAAGCATAAAACAATGAATAGAATAATAAGAAAATGAAAATTCTCTATATTAGGTGATAATACTCCTAATGGGAATGACCCACTTAGTCATGCTGCCTGCCCGATTTCTGTCATTTCCCAGGTGATGAGGCTTGAGGTCACAATTATCCTTTTAGAACATCTTACCACCATTTACTTTGAATGCCATGTCGTCAAACATTCGTCCATATACGTTGTCCTGGGACTGGACAAACCTAAGGCACTATTCAATTAATCCATCTTGGGCAATTTCTACCTAGGATTAATAGAACAACCCTTGCACTTAACTCCATCTTCAACCATATTCAGCATGAGTTGATTTGTAACGCTTTTGCCCATACACAATGGTTTTCAGATAATAAATATGATCCCAGTCTCTCCATATTGACAACGGAGGTATAAATAACTAAAACTTTGATAGTCAGTGATTTAACTATCAAAGGAACATCCATACAATCAACGGTCCTATTTCCAAATGTAAATTCTATTGATCAATCATCAAACAACACTAGCCCCTTTCTAAATTAATTCCTTATTATATTATCATTTCCAATTCCCATTTCCCACTATTTTCTCTCTTGATTCTTGGAAAAACATTTCCAATATTATAATTTCTTTATTCGAGAAAATATCTCTTATTCCAGTAAGAAAATATTTCTATATATTCACAAATCCTTATTTTCTATATTCAAGAAACATACCTTATTAATATCAGAAAATATTTCCATCTTCCATTTCTTAATTCCTCCAGACCAATTTATTTCATTTCGGTGCATAGAAAATATCTCTCATTTTATTTGGGGAAAACCATTCAAAAAAATCCTTTAAAATAACACGATGTTATAAAACATCGTTATTATAACTCAAATCATTAATCATTTATTAACTAACAATATTGCTAGCCAATCTTCACTATCGAACCATAGCCAATCCTCCATCAATCATGAAGTCAATCAAGTTGGGGTATAATTACCTCTCAGACCTTAATTGAACAAATTCTCAATTTTGAAATAGTCAAAGTTCTCAACTTCAAAAAAACATCGCTCATGTGACTCTCAGATTCAATCTAAGGTCCATTTCTTTTATGGAAAAACAATGATTATAACGGTTGCGTTATAATCATTGTTTCCAACTATTTGATTTATAAAACATTTATTATAATGGTAGCATTAAAATCGCTATTTATATTTATAAAATATTTATCATAACGGTAGTCTTATAATCGTTATTTCCAAATATTTGGTTTATAAAAATATAAGTTGCACTTATTAATTTCAATAAATAAATTAATAAGTAAATAATTAAATAATTAAATTTGATTCAAACGAAAAGTAAAAATAACTACTTCCCTAAATTCGATATAATCGAATTCCAATAAATAACTTTCTCTCGAATAATCTATATTTGATTTATATTCCGAACTTTAGAATTTATCTACCATTTCAGGTTAATTCAAATTCCTAATTTCACTTTTGAATTTATCCTTTCCAAATTATTTCCAAATTCCTTAATAAACATTCCAGTCTGTGAAACATTATTGCACTTTATTTTATATTCTGAATTTTGAACTAAAACTTAGCGTTTTCTTTTAAAATGATTACCCATTTCCCTTTTCATTCAATTTCCAATCTGGATTCATATTTCAAATCTAAATTTTCTTTAGAGATATTTCATTTGCATAAATATTTTCTTTAAACCATTCTCTTAAATCATGATTTTTTTTCATATACTGTTTGATTTCATACATATAAACATATCTTAAACCCAAATTTTATTTATAACTTCTATTCATACAAGCCTCATCTCTTTTTATTTCAATCGTTTGAAATCTCGTTTAAATTTCCTTAATAATAGCTAAATTCAAATCGAATTTCAAATACTAGCTTCAAAACCAATTTTCACCTTTTTCATATAAATTCAAATTTATATTTAAATTTATCCAATGATAAATAATTCACTTAATGTATACTCTCGTTTATAAACAACTTCTTGTTTACTCCATTAGCATGTTTTTAATTTCAACTCTATTCGAAATTACATTTCTATTTTTGAAAATAAATTTCCTTTTTTTAAACTCAAATTCCATTTTCTATATTCGAAAATATTTTACGTTATTTAAGTACCAAAATTCTAGGGCCAGTGATATTTAAACACAACAAGATCAATCACGGTTAATATATCACAGCATATGTCACAGTCAATGCAAACACAATAATATAATATTGAGGAATCCAATTGGATCCCTCCAACCTGTTTTCCTTCATCCACAGATGTTAATCAACTCAATTATATTAATTTCACATCAATATGAAATATTATAGCAAACAGAATTAACAATCAATCAATGATATAACTATATCAACCATTTCAACCAAACAACCGTCACACAGTATAAAATTACTATAAATAAATTTAATACTCGTTTATATAAAAATATAAACGAGCCAGAGTTAGTGAGTTTACTCACATTGTTCTGTAGTTGAAGATGCTACTTTTGTTTCATTTTAGAATGAAACGGACATTCGATCTTTTCTACGAAATATTGGTAGCTCCGGTATCAACAACCTTAGTGCTACTGCGAAGATTTCGTTGTTGCGATTCCAACGTGATTTGGTTTTTCGTTCAATTATGCTAATCACAAGAATAAGGAATTTATGTTACAAGTTATAATTTAAATTAAATTAATGTAATTCTTAATCACCATCCTTTATTTACTCAATTGCCGATTTTAAATCTCTAAACCTCGTGATTTGTTTTGAAAACTTGCGTGCTCTATTGCGTCAAAGATAAGTCCACCAACCAGAACTGCACTGTTTAACCTACAAATCGTCTCTTCTTTCAGAATGGCGATATGTTAATTAATTATATGTTTACACCCTTAATTACGGATTAGAACCTACAATCATGCTTTTCTTCTGCTTTAGTCTTCTCCCCAGCATATGCCTGTTTCCCTTAAATTCTTACTCCATACTCAAACCTTCACAAGTCCGCAGCCATCCACGAAGTCATGCCATCACACCTCATTCTTTCTCTTTGCTCAACAATATATAATAATAAAAACTTATATGCTAATTACAATGGTTAATTAAAATAGCTCATGCTAATCATCTTCACCTCAAAGCTCCAACCGCACCTGTCCTGATGAACAATACCTCTTCCATTCTTGAAATAATTTGGTTTTGGTAAACCCCATTCCACCAAAACATGATATTCCAATGAACTGTTCTCCACCATTCTTCACAAATTCGAACACACTGTGACCGCCATGACCCTCCTTTTTGCGAGCACAGCTTCTCCATCCCCATTTACTTCAGCTCCGCACCATCCCTATCCAAAAGTGGTGAAATAAATATATGCTAAATCCGTCCAAAAATCACCACAATGTGTTATTCCTCAAGCTAAGCCCAAAACAATAACAAATTCACGAATTAGCGCTGCAAACACCCAAAAATTACAAACCCTAGGTTGTTATAAACAGTCGAACTCGAGTCCTGGAACACCATACTGACTATACCTACCTCTTTCATTGTCCAGGGCTTCGGCAAAACCTCATGATTGCTACGTTTATTCACACAGGATGCGAAAACTAATTTGTTTTTGAATTATTTTTTTCCTTTTTTTCTTTTTTCTGTTGTTTGATTTCGTATTTGCGGTTTTGTTTTCGGGCTTGAGAACGATAAAGAAAGTACGCAAAAGTAGCAATAGCTTGGAGGCCATGGCGTTGAGGTTTTGCTTGGCATGCACGCAGTATGGTAGCTTGGCGCGCATGGGTCTTGGAAAACTGGAGAACATAGTTGAATAACGTGGGTGTTACGCTGCTTTTGGAAGATTAGCAGTCAGGTTTTTAGAATAACCATGCGAATTGAACTTTTATGTGAAATTCGCAGATATATTTGATAATTTTCTTTTGGGTTGATTAATTAGTTTAATCATAAGTGTATACGTTGCTTTTTAAACTTGATGTATACAGTAGTGTTTTCTATTGAATAGTATAACTATTTTATATAATGCTCATGTAGAAATAATATAAATATTTATATATTACCTTGCTAAAAAAATCTCGCTCGCCTACAAACTATTATGGACGAAAATAAAAATACAATCGTGTCGAGCAGTGTGCCACAATTCCAAAAGTATAATAAAATAGACAAAATAACTTATATTGCGCAATTCTAAAGTGCTAATATAGGTTGTAAATTGCGTTAAACAAAAGAGCTGCTTATTTCCAATTAAAAAATTAGAGTAAAATTCTGTAAATTAAATTAACCCTACGTCTCAAAAATTTTGTAATAATTATCTATTTTGGATTTTATAAAAAATAGCTTTCGTTAAAATCCGACATTGTTTGGAAATCTAATCGATATAATATAAATCGATTCCAAAATAAATAAATCTATTAATAATAAAATATTATTATCAAATATATATGAATAAAATATACACATAGCTTCAAAATAATCTTATATTGGATCTTAAACTAGATATTTCCATTTTCAAGTTAAACGATATTCAATATATTATAAATCCCTTTTATTATTTTATATAATAAATCGTTATATTTTTAATAACGAATTTCGTTGCGACTATTTGAAAATTTGATTTGGACCTATCTCACAATATATAAGACGAAATCTCAATTTTTCACTTTCATTAGAAAAATATAATCAAATAGGTTTGAACATTTCTTGTTTCAAAGAAATCCAACTTATATTGGATCTTGTACATCCATTTGAAGTTTAAATCATAAATTAAGAACTACCGTGACTAGTTCGAGCTCGATTTTAAATTTAAATAAAATTTAATATGTTTACCATTCGTTTAATAATGAAATTCGCTATTATAATCCATTATATTATTCCAGTTCAACATTTAATACAATTTAAATGTTCTGAATTTAATGTCCAAAAATCTGGGTCGTTACAGCCTGAGTTGGCCCTCATTGCTCTGGAATAAAAAGAACACCTTATGCAGTCATTCCCAAGGTTATATTTTGATGAACTACTGTTTATGCTATAATGCACCCAATCCCGGGACATATTGATAAAGAAACTTGTGATTGAGTATTCGACGCTTACAATCAATACAGGATTACTATAGGTTATACAAAGAAGCTATCTGATTTATTAAAGAAGAAAAATGCGAAGATATTCAGTTTAAATCTGAAGGGTAGAATAGATCAAGGCAAGATGAAAGCGGCGAAAGCCAAAATCAATAGTTTGAAAAATCAATTGGAGACAGCCAATAAAAAGGCGATTGACGTGGCTGAGGTATTGACTATAGACAAAGATATATTTAAGGATGAGTTAGCCTCCCACTCCTTCAGGATAGCAAGCTTTTAGAAAGATAACAAAATTCTTACTACGAAGAATTAGTGGCTGAAGAAACACCATGCGGAAACTAAAAGATTAAAAAAGGAAACCAAGGAGCTAAAAAAGTAAAGAACAACTAGTAAGATCGAATTAAAAGCAGCACGAAAAGCCAAAGTGGCAGCAAAGGAGTCGATTAAGGTCATGCTCGATTAAGATGATGATGCTTGAAAAGTCGTTGAAGCCAAGCTTGATGACTTAGATCCCAAGCTCAAGAGTTCAAAATCAAAATTAAATAAAAACTTTACTATATGATCCTGAGACTCTATGCTACGGATATCGACTACCGCGATCTAACATTATAAGTAACCATGAAAAGATTTTTTTTCTTTGATTCGAGAACGATTCCTGAATGACGAGGCCACTATCAGTGATGTTGAGTAAGTTGATGAAGAAGCATTGGCAACTACGTATATGAGGGATACGAGCATCGGAATTTGGAAAAGGGGAGACACTGATTGGAAGAAGAAGCATAGACATAGGTAGAGGCAACGACTATGAAGAAAGGAAAATCAGTTATGATTGACAGTGTTATCATGTCTCACACCACCGGTCCGGTGGACCAATCATTGAGTCATGTGAGTGTTTCCCAGTCCCCGGTCGTTCTGCCTGTAGCTCCAAGTGTGCCTTCTCAACCGATCGTCACTGATTTTGGGTACAACCTTGAGAATCTTGTCTTGGGCACTATACCTTTCTTATCCCCAATTCTTGAAGGCAAGCTTCCATGGAAGGCATAAAACATGAAGTTGAAGGCATATATACTCTCTACAGCTTCTGAGAAGATGATCAAGGCTTGTGAAGAAGCTGTTTGGCTTTCGGCCGAGTCATTGGAGAACAAAAGACGACTAATCCTACTTCGTCTTCATGATGCAGATATAGTTGGAATGCAAATCCCTGCCGCCATCCAACGATCCTAACTTGTGGTGTGACACCCTACATCCTTTAATGTCACTCTTTATCAGAATGCATTAAGTTCCGTGAAGCGTTATAGGTAAACAGAAAAAGAATATCACAAGACAGATATAAAATAGAAGCATAAATTTAAAACTTCATTGTTTTGTAGAAAAACATTGTAGTCTCAAAACTAGTTACAAAACCAGGAATAAAATATTGAAACCGAGTACATCAAAACAAAAACATCTGTCTTGCGCTAAAAACCATCAGAGTACAGAAATGTAAAATCATAATCCCCTATAATAGCCATAATAAAGTAGACAAGTAGTCAAAGCGACACATAAAAGTAGATCCAAATCCAAGCAGAAACAGAAGAGAGAATCCTAATCAGGCCTGAGCGTTCCCACCCTGAGAACCTAAGGGGGAAGGAAGAGAGAGAAAAGGAAACAAAACGGGTCAGACATAAAGTCTGATGAGTCCAGTGACTTTTAACATATAAAGAAGTAAAGGCATCATGGCAGATATATAAACTGGATGAGAGATAATAGTATCATATAACAGTATAAACAGACTGAACAGGATAAGTAGAATAAACAGAGTAGATTTATGCTTCTTAACACATTTCTCTACACCAATACTAGTATATCAGATTATGACAGGATTAGGTGTCCCCTAATTACTTAACAAAAACATAATGGTAGGATTAGGTGTACACTAGTAATGGATTTTTACCCCCAAACAGAAATAACAGGCACCTCAAAAGAAATAACGGGTGTTACCCCAAATAGAAATAACAGGTACCTTAACAAAAACAGAAAGGACTAGACGTACCTTAATTACTACACCTAACCGACCAGCTCCCTAACTTGTAAATACCTTATGTCGTCCCCATTATAGGGTGTATTACTTCCTAACGTGGCTACCTACAAAAAAACACAGACCTACTTACTGGTGCTACAACGGCTTATTTCCCCCCTACAGACCGGACTCATGCACACATGACTTCGTTGGAATGCACACGTATACAACCCCTTTCAGATGAACCTCTTACAGTCAGTTAATTATGCATACCCTGACCCCTACTGGTGTGGGGTCCCCGTTTAATACTATAATGAGTTACTGACTGATATGGGTCCCACGCAACAAATAACACAAGTCAAACCCCTAAACTTGTGTCCCCCAATTACTAGGATTTTTAACAGGTTAAGCCTACAAATTAACAGATTCCCCTAACCCCTATAGATTAACAGGTTGAGTTTCATAGGTTAACAGGTTTATATAAACCCAACAAAAAGGTTTATTTAACCCTAACATATAAAACATGTTTACTTAACCCCAATAGATTAAACAGGTTTACATAACTCCAACAGATTAAATAGATTTTCATAACCTCAACAGATTAGATAGGTTTACTGGTTACTAACAGTTTTATTAACATGTTCCGCTTAATCTATAAATTAAGCCTACATATTTATATGCCTCAAATCTCAAGTCATAATTCACGGTATAAGATATGCCCTAAATTTTAGTCATACTTCACAGTATAGGTTATGCCCCCAAATTCTAGTCATGATTAGTAGTACAAAATATGCCCCCAAATTATCATTCCTAATCATTCCCAAATTATCCCAATTTCGTTCGTACACATGTTTCTGCGATATTGGCCTAGGCTCAAAGGTAGCGTAGGCTATAAAAATAAAAAGGGAATGAGAGAGAGAGAGAGAGAAGAACAGAAATAGGCATATAATAATAGAAATAGGCATATGATAGCAGAAATATGCATATCAGAAATAGGCATATAAAAACTGAATAGCGGATCAGCTGTACATAAGAATACATGTAATAATAAAACTGTTTAGGTATGAATCAGATTCCTAACAGGCATAGGTTCAGATCCAGGTTTATAAACATGTCAGGGTTACTGTTAAATTTTTATATCTAAAAGTAACATGAAATCACAGAGATTGGATCTACGCACAAGAAATCTTTCTGATATATGTATAGGCTGATGTTTGAAGAAGATAGTCTAATTCAATCCAAGCTGAGGTAGTGTCTCATTGTCTCCATTGTTTTAGGTGTAGGAAAACAATAGAAATGTTGTCCTTTATATAGGCTATCCTCCACGAACCCAGATTACAATTTCATCCAAATTTGGAAAAATGTATCGTGCTAGATCGGGGATAGGTAGACCCAACCCCACCTGGGTCGACCCACCTGGACATGGGTCGACCCAACCCAAGCGTGGGTCGCTTTATCCCGGTTCGGATCTCACCTACTTTTCCCACTTAGTTTTTCAATGTTTGAATTTCTATTTCGAATTATATATACATATAAGTCTCTTATATGTATACAAACTTCTAAGCTTCATATCTTCCTCGTACGATGTCCGTTTTACGCAAACTCAGAATTTATCCTAAGCAGAATTCCAAGAAGAACATTTTTCCTAACATCCATCAACCATCTACTCATCCACCAATCAAAGGCATCCATTGTCCTTAAGTGATTTGTAATGCTTATATGAACATATGCAAAGGTGTATGTATATGTCACTATGCTAATGCGAAAATCAGGCGGTCTACTGATTCAGTCGACTTCCTTAATGCAATATATGTTAGTGCTATGAATCCAAGATGTATGAAAATATCCTAGTGTATCATGTAAATGCTACATGTGTGCACAATCATCCATCCAAATGCAACAACTATATAATGATACATCCACTTCCATCCACTAAAAAGAAAATTGCACACACATCCGTATAAGTATGAGAGTGCTTTGAGCCGATCTAGTGCCTACTGTATGTATATGCATCCATGAGCAACCACTAGCAAACACTTGCATCCATCAAAACATAACATGTCTCAAACACATGTTTACATCCATTAGTTTCCTACCTAAAGGTCGAAGATTCGATCGATAGGATATACTCAAATGACAGAAGCAAGTACGAATAAAAGCTTGGAAAAAGAAGTTAAGAATCATACCCTTGAAAAGAAAAGGGTATGAAGCACGAATCTTGTCTTCAGTCTCCCAAGTTGCATCCTTTTTGCCTTCACCCCATTGTACTTTCATCAACTTAGCCTCTCTGTTGCATTGCTTCTTAACCTCTGATCTAAGTATACGGGTAGGAAGTCGTCTAACTGTCGCCTCCCTTTCTACCTCTCTTCCTCAAGCAAGCTCGGCTCAACAATCTCTGCTATATCGTCCAGACATTTCCGCAAATGAGAAACGTGGAAAACATCATGAACACCCCCCAATTTCTCTGGTAGTCTCATCTTATAGGCCATTCAACCTATCCTTTCCAATATGGGAAATGGCCCTACAAACCTTGGCGCCAATTTCCCTACAGATCCAAAGCGAACCACATTCCTTAAAGGTGATACTTTGATGAAAACCATGTCTCCCACCTTAAACTCAATATCAGTCCTTCTCTTATCTGCATAGGACTTCTTCCTGTCCTGAGCTGTCTTCATGCTTCGGCGGATAAGATCAATCCTTTCTGAAGTCTCTCTAATCATCTCAAGTCCAAGTAGAAGCCTATCTCTAGACTCCCACCAACAAGTCGATGATCTGCAAGGTCGTCTGTATAGTGCCTCGAAGGGTGCTATGCCTATACTAGCATGGTAACTGTTATTGTAGGAGAACTCACCAACGGGAAATGCTCCTCCCAAGTCCCTCTGAAGTCTAGGATACACAGCCTCAAAAGATCCTCAAGAACTTTATTCGCCCTCTCAGTTTTCCCATCGGTCTGAGGGTGATATGTGGTGCTCAAACATAACTGTGTACCTAATGCCTCTTGCAAGATTTTCCAGAACTCACTGGTGAAACTGGAGTCACGATCACTCACTATGCTAGAAGGTACTCCATGTAGATGGACTATCTCACAAAGATAAACGGACGCTAACCATGCTAACGTTCTCTTACTATTAGCATGAATGAAATGAGCGCTCTTAGTAAGTCTGTCTACTTTAACCCAGATATTGGTGTTGTCTTTCCTCGATCTAGGAAAACCATCAATGAAATCCATAGAAATGCTCTCCTACTTCCACTATGGGACCTCCAAAGGATGAAACAAACCGTCGGGCTTCCTTTGTTTAGCTTTAACTTGCTGGAAAACTAAATGTCGAGAGACAAACTCCGCTACATTTTTCTTCATCCTAGCCCAAAAGAAACCCTCTTCATATCTCTGTACCTCTTATCACCGCATGGATGGATAGTCATTCTAGAATGATGGGCTTCCTCAAGGATTGTCTTTAATAGATTTCCATCTCAGGGAATACAAAGCCTCTCATCCCTTCGTAGCCACCCTTTATTATCCATGGAATATATACTAAGGTGACTAGAAGTCTCCCCTCTACCGAGTCTATCTAAGATGTTTGCTATCGGTGGTTCCTCTCACTTCAAAGATCCTATCTAATCCATAAGAGTAGGTTGCACCTCTAAGGATGCCAACAAACCAGGTGTAAGATCCGTAGATGGCCTAAAATTGAAGGTCGATATGTACTCTAGACTCCGCCTCTCTACGAATAGAGGACTCAAAGTCATCCTCTGCCTACTCAACGTGTCCGCCACCACATTACCCTCGCCAGGGGTATAAGCAATCTCAAAATCATAAGACGCTAGGAACTCCATCCATCTCTGTTGTCTCAAATTGAGATCCTTGTGCGAGAACATATACGTGAGAGATTTATGATCCGTGTACAACTCGAACCTCTCCCCAAGCAGATAATGCCGCCAATTCTTAAGCGAGAACACTATAGCAGCCAATTCCAAATCATGGGTAGTGTAGTTCTTCTCATGAACTCTCAACTGTCTACCACCGTACTATACTACCCGTCCCTCTTATAGCAAGACGGCACCAAGCTCTGTACCACATATACCAGTGTACACAATGAACACTTTGTTTCCATCAGGAAAAGTCAAAACTGGGGTTGTTGTCAGAGCCCTCTTCAATCTCTAAAAAGCATCCTCATGGTCAATGCTCTAAGAAAAGGTCGGATTCTTCTTCGTCGGTCTGGTGAGTGAGGCTGATATCTTTGCAAAGTCCTTAATAAACTTCCAATAATAGCCCGATAAACCGAGAAAACTCCTCACTCCATTGAATTCTTTGGAACCTTCCAATCTTGAACTGCAATTACTTTCGCGGGATCCATTGCTATCCCATCCTTGGAGACCACATGCCCTAGAAACCTAACTTTCTCTCTCCAAAAGTGACATTTGGAGAACTTTGCCTTAAGCTGGTGTGCTCGGAGAGTCCTCAAAACCTCCCCTAAATGTAGGGCTTGCTCTTCCTTGCTCTTCGAGAAAATCAGAATGTCATCCACAAAGACCACAACGAACTTGTTTAGAAACTCCCTGAACACCCTACTCATCATATCCACAAAATATGCGAGTGCATTCGTCAACCAAAAAGGCATGACTAGCCACTCAAAAAAACCATCTGGAGTTATGAAAGTGGTCTTGTCTATACTGTCCTCGACCGCCCTCAACTGGTGAACTCCCGTGGCCAAGTCTAATTGAGAGAAAATCAATGCGCCAACAAGCTGGTCAAATAGATCGTCAATCCTCGGAAATGTGTGCCTATTTTTCTTGGTAAGCATATTATCTCCCTGTAGTCTACACATAGATGAAGTGAACCATCTTCCTTGGTAGCAAAGACGACTGGAGCACCCCATTCTGATATACTTCGCCTAATAAACCCATTCTCAAGTAGCATCCCTACTTGCTTGCTATGCTGCTATCTTTCCCTGGGAGCCATGTGGCGCACAGGCAATGCGACTGACTTCGCATTATCCACCAAGTATATTTAGAAATCAATCTCATGTCCAGAAGGTAAGCCCCTAACCTCATCTAAAACATCTGGATACTCATAAACTACTGGCACAGATCGCAAATCATTAACCGAATCATCAAATGATTATAGGGAACTAAGCATGACAGACCCTTTTGGGTCAAAGGAAATCTCGAGAGTCCTTCTTTGGCAAGTCAAAAGTCTAACGACCCTCCTATCACAGTCTAGAATGGCACCATACATGGCTAGCCAATCTATCCCTAGAATCAAACCATATCCCATAAAACCAAGCACATATGCATCGCACTCAAACTCGGTGCCCAACATAGATATCCGTAAACCCCGACATATCATAGACAGATGAGTCGTGCCCCCAATGGGGTTTGAGACAATAGCGGGATCAAAAACAATATTAGTACTGAGGTGCAGAGACTCAACAACAGAATCAGATATAAAAGAGTGAGAAGCGCCAGAATCAAAAAGAGTCCTAATTGGATGATCGGAAAGAGAAATCAAAGCTTCAACATAAACTTTCCTACCTATGTTCGGTACACTGGCCTCAAGAGCATGCACCTGCCCTCCGGAAGGTCCTGCCCTTTGGCCCTGTCCTTGCCTCTTTAGGGAATCCTTAGTATAGTGTCCGACTTTACCACAGTTGAAGCAAGCATTCTTCATTTTTCTGCAATCTTTGACCAAATGACCCAAGCTCCCACAACCATGACATTTCTTCTTGCCTTGATCTTTGTCGTTCTTTCCATCCTTCTTTTGTTGTTCTTTCTTGGGCCACACTTTCTTGTTTTGCGCCTCATCGGTCTTAGCCTCCTTTTTCTCATCCTTACCATCTTTGTGCATCAATACCATATCAACCAATCTCTCAAAAGTTGCCCCTATCGGAATGAGAGATAATGCCAATGCTTGAAGAGGTTGATTTAATCCTATTGCAAACCTTAAAGCTTTCTTGTGCAGGGTATTCACCATCTCTAGACTAAACTTTGCCAACTGATTGAACTTATTGACATACTCTTTGACATACATGCTTCCTTGCTTAAGTGCCAGAAACCTCTCCATCTGCATACTCTCTTATGCTTGAGAGAGAGCCTCGAATCCCTATTGGAAATCATCCCAAATATCAACCGATGCCCTGCTTGCGTCACTTCCCACCTGAACGAAGCCTCATCCTTAAGCTTCCATGCAACCAACTGTATCTTCCTGTGGTCGTCAACCTCAAAAAGCCCAAACAAGTTTTATGTCTCTTTTAGCCAATTCCATGCTTCCACGAAGTTCTCAGGTCCCAGAATGGCTTTCCTCCCACAACATAGAAGTCCTTGCATATCTTAGTGAAATTATCCGCTCACGGAGGAGGAGGAACAATGGATGCAGTTGGGGGAGGAGCGTCTCCTTGGTCTCAAGATATCTACGGAACCAAGCCAGTTTTTGAATGCCCTCGGGAAGACTCGGTTCCCCAGACATGCTAAAAGAAACGAAAAAGGGATTCAAACAGAAAATCGAAAGATATTTTATGTGGCTTTTGGGAATACGTTTTTCAAAAACAGACTTTTCTTTGTAAATAATATCTTTTAGAAACCTTTTGAAAACAATTTTCAAAATCTTTTACTTGATCTTGTAACCTTCAGGTCCGATACCAAATGTGACACCCCACGTCCATTAATATCACTCTTTATCAGAATGCATTAAGTTCTGTGAAGCGTTATAGGTAAATAAAAACAGAATATCACAAGACAGAATAAAATAGCAACGGAAATTTAAAACTTCATTATTTTGCAGAAAAACATCGTAGTCTCAAAACTAGTTATAACATCAGGCATGAAATACTAAAATTGAATACATCAAAACAAAATATCTGTCTTTGCGCTAAAAACCATCAGAGTACAGAAATGTAAAATCATGATCCCCAATAATAGCCATAATAAAGTAGACAAGTAGTCAAAGCGATACATAAAAGCAGATACAAATCCAAGCACAAACAGAAGAGAGATTCCTAATCAGGCCTGCGCGTTTGCACCCTGAGAACCTGGGGGGAAGGAAGAGAGAGAAACGGAAACAAAAGGGGCCAGACATAAAGTCTGGCAAGTCCAGTGACTTTTAGCATATAAAGAAGTAAAAGCATCATGACAGACATATAAACTGGATGAGAGATAATATAATCATAAAACAGGTATGAACAGACTGAACATGATAAGCAAAATAAACAAAGTAGATTTATGCTTCTCAAATACTTTTCTTTGCACCAATGCTAGTATATTATATTATGACAGGATTAGATGTCCCCTTAATTACTTAACCGAAACAAAATGATCCCAACAAAAACATAATGGTAGGATTAGGTGTACACTAGTAATGGGTTTTTTCCCTAAACATAAATAACAGGCACCTCAACAGAAATAATGGGTGTTACCCCAAAAAGAAATAATAGGTACCTCAACAGAAACAGGCAGGACTAAATATACCCTAATTACTACCCCAAGCGATCGACTACCTAACTTGTAAATACCCTATGTCATCCCTACAGTAAGGTGTATTACTTCCTAAAGTGGTAACCTACTAAAGGACACAGACCTATTTACTGGTGCTACAGCGGATTATCCCCCCTACAGACCGGACACATGCACGCACATGACTCCGTTGGAATGCGCCCGTATACACTCCCTTTTAGATGAACCTCTTACAATTAGTTCAGTAAGCATGCCATGGCCCCTACCTAGTGTAGAGTCCCCATTTTATACTAGAATGAGTTACTGACTGATATAGGTCCCATATAGCAGATGAAACAAGTCAAACCCCTAAACTTGTGTCCCTCAATTACTAGGATTTTTAATAGGTTAAGCCTACAAATTAACAGATTCTCCTAACCCCCATAGAGTAACCGGTTAAGTTTCACAGTTAACAGGTTCATATAACCCGAACATATTAAAAAGTTTTATTTAACCCCAACAGATAAAACAGGTTTACTTAACCCTAATAGATTAAACAGGTTTACATAACCCCAATAGATTAAACAGATCTACATAACCCCAACATATTAAACAGGTTTATAGGTTACTAACAGTTTTATTAACATGTTCCGCTTAATCTATAAATTAGGCCTACAGATTTATACCCCAAATCTCAAGTCATAATTCATGGTATAATATATTCCCCAAATTTTAGTTATACTTCACAGTATAGGTTATGCCTCCAAATTCTAGTATGATTCGTAGTACAAGACATTCCCCCAAATTATCCCAATTTCGTTCATACGCATGATTTTGTGATATAGGCCTAGGCTTGAAGGTAGCCTAGGCTATAAAAATAAAAAGGGAATGAGTGAGAGAAGGACAGAAATATGCATATAATAACAGAAATAGGCATATGATAGCAGAAATAGGCATATAAGAACTGAACAGTGGATCAGGTGTAATAAGAATCAGATTCCTAACTTGCATAGGTTCAGATCTAGGTTTATAAACATGTCAGGTTTACTGTTAAATTATATATATAAGTAACATGAACTCACAGGGCTTGGATCTAAGCACAAGAAATCATTCTGATGTATGTATAGGCTGACGTTTGAAGAAGATAGTCTGATTCAATCCAAGCTGAGGCAGCATCTCATTGTCTCCATTGTTTTAGGTGTAGGAAAATAATATAAATGTGTTCCTTTATATAGATTATCCTCCATAAATCCAGTTAACAATTTCATCCAGATTTAGAAAAATGTATCATGCCAGATCAGGGATGGGTCGACCCACCTGGCCATGGGTCGACCCATAGTTCGACCCAACCCAAGCGTGGGTTTCCCCATCCCGGTTCGGATCTCACCTAATTTTACCGCTTACTTTTTTGAACTGTTTTGAATTTCTGCTTTGAATTATATGTACATATAAGTATATGTATACAAACTTCTAAGCTTCATATCTTTCTCATACGATGTTCGTTTTACGCAAACTCGGAGTCTATCCTAAGCAGAATTCCGAGACAAATGCTATGGTATAGTCTGTTTTTCTTAATTCCCAATATTTAATTATCGTTTAGTTTATTGTTATAATGTCCTTTAAAATGATGGGGTGTTACATATGCTTCCTTCATGCTTCCAGTTGAAGCGTCAATAAAAGAAGTCATCTAGGACGATGGTACATTGAAGAAGCTAATGAAAATGGATTCAGGGACCCTAAAATTTTTGGGTTGAATCTTGAGTAAGGGAAGATTGACCCTTGTAGGGAAGATGATTTAGAACAGATTCTTGCAAAAATGATCAAGGCTGTCAAGGAAGAGTAAAGGGAGAAGACGAAGAGGAAGGCAGAGAAAAAGCTGAGATGGTGCAGGAAATATAAGAAAGAGTTGTATTTGATCCTAAGCCTTTAAAAGAAATTCGTCCCAATGGCGACGAAGTTACGAAAATATCGTACGATGTTGAGGAGCTATTCGATCCAGATTCAACTAAGAAATTTAAAATGAAGCTCTTTCCTAAACCAACTCTGACTAAAGGGAAGAAAAGACAAAGCTTCATTGAAGGTTGTAGAAAGAATAGGTAGAGAAGTGACAGGAAAGAGAATTACCAACATAAAGCTATAAAACAAAAGGAAAGAAGTAGGGAGATTGCTTGAATTGGCCTTTTCGGGTTGTAAATATGTTTCCATATTTCTAGCCGAGTATTGTGCAGTTACAACCTTTTCTTTTGAGTATCTTTCGATAACACTTGTATGGGAATTTGTTGTATTGTGAATAAAAGTTCATTTCCTTTAATTTTCATGTGAATTTTATCTAAGTGTTTGAGCTTTCGTGCGCTTTCCATTAACAGTACTTGTGCATTGTAATTTGCCGCTACACTTAAAATTGGATTAATTGTTCGAGACTTCACTCTCAAGATCTCTTTTGGTAGTGAACTCAACTCATGTGAAGTTCGAAGTTGTCGATTCCATCTTGAGACCTCCTTTTAGTCGCTGATCTCGAGTCGTGTGGAATTCGGAGTCGAGGGATCCACTTTCAGAGCCTCCTTTTTTTTATTGGTCCTAAGTCGTGTGGAACCTAGAGTTGTAGGGATTCACTCTTGGGATCTCCTTTCGGTTCTTGGTCCTAAGCTATTGCAAACCCTATAGTTAGGCATCGTGGTCATCCCTTTATACTCACCCGTCTTTCGTTTGGGTTCGAGTTATGAACGTTGTTTGTTAATCCTTTATACTCTTATATCGTTTGTTCAGGTTATAGTTGGCTAAGTGAATGATCAGTGTCACATTCACTTAGGCTTGAGTGGTTGTCCCCAAATCCCGATACTAAGGGTTAGTGGTTAGACTCGATTAATGAGCGCCCTGGATTGTTTACACTCAGCCTCATCGTTTATCTAGGAATCGAGTTAGCTTGTGGGTGGTCGGAACACACCTATTGATTGGAGTCCGCTGATGGATTTAGAACGATGAATCGATGCCAAGCTTTAAGGCATCACATTCGACGTGTTGCGCTCATGCATGAAAGTCGATCGTGTCACAACTCACATGCTACGCATAGTGGAAAATTCTCGGAAGTGCGATTCGATGAGCAAATGAACGAATCATATTCGACTCTAGTCACACATCACCCGATAGTTTGGAATTTGAATCGAAGGATAAATTCCTAAGTCATGCCATACCCGTCAGACTCGTGGTTTATTTGGCGAACGGGAAGGTAAGTCAATGGATAAACTCCTAAATGTTCCAAAGCATAGATAGGTCGTGTTGCACCTGTCTAACCTGTATCCTTGCCCCCAGCATAAGAGGTGAACAAGAATGCCAAATGACTTGATTGCACTCGTTGTAATAACCTTAATGAACCACGAATGGATGGCAAAGGCTTATATCTTTACCTACATATTTCACATAAAGTTATGTCCAAGTCGGTTATGTCAACAACTCAAACAGTATTCGAAAATAAGGTCTGAAATCAAGCGGTTTACTGAAATGAAACAAGTAACAAATTCAACTGAAATTCAAATGAAACAAAATAAACATGTGGCATCGCATGTCTAAGCCACTTATTCCTGATGCAAATTTGCCAAGGTGAAAATCGATACATGTGGAGCTAGTCTACAACCAAGGACCTCCTTAGCTGCCTTTTTGGAGGCATTGGAAGGATTTAGAACTTCATTTGGAGGAGCATGTTTGTACTTGTTAAGTTTTCTATAATGAATTAGTTTTTCGATTGCATCCCTTAAGCGACAGAAGTCTCTAGTATCGTGATCGCATATTTAGTGATATATGTAGTATTTCTAGATTCTTTTGCATTTTACGTTGATTATATAGGATTTGGATTTCCGTACTAGAGAGTATTGCAGGTTTCCAAATAGATTTTTTTGATGGAAGTGTTGAGTGGAGTTGTCGTATGATTGAAATCTCGGTGATTTTTGGAGTCTTTATTTTCAATATGATTACCTCTGTTATTACTTCCTAGAGCAGGTTTATTCTAGGCATCAGGAGTGGCCTTATGGGAACTCTCACTAGGTTGCTTTAATGCGACACCGCTTAGTGCATTATCCTATTGAAGTTTATGGGGATAGCCCTATGTAGCTCGGTCCCTACATGCTTCTTCTTAGTGTAGGTCATGGTTGGCTTTCTCGTAGAATCTCTCCAAAGTTTTGGGAGGCTTTCGATCAAGACAATTTCGGAATTTAATTTCAAGATGAATGTATTTGATGAAGCTGAAGGACAATGACGCTGATACCAAGTTGTAACATCCCACTTTTCCATACAATTTAAGCCGACATTTAACTACCACAGTCAACCCAAATTATATAGAAAAGCAGAAAGTTAAGAGAAAGAAATTAGAGGATGAGAGAAAAAGAAAGAAAAATTAGAATAGAAGAAAGAAGAAGAACATCAGAATCTCACAGCGGAACGAATAATATATATAACAGTATATCTTTGTACAAATGAAAATCTTTTATACATACCAATCTTCAGAGTACAACATATATCAGATACAACGGAATAACCAATGTTGAAACCTCCTGCTTCCAGCCCTTGGAACTCCAAGCGAAAACTAATATGGAAATATGTTCGGCCTGGCCCAAGCACATTTTGAAGCAAAGCAAAATGTGACGATCCCAAAACCCCATGACACGGTGTTAAGGATAATCATTGGAATATAACACATTAATCATCATTAGCAGATCACAGATTATAGCATAAACAGAAAATAGAATAATTTACACACATATGACAGCGGAATCATATAGATATCATCACATCAGAGAAGCACAGTACAGGATACAACTTAGTGCATAATGATGCATAATCAGTCACCATCGCCTGAGGCGAAATCATACATAAAGAGTACACAAAACAATTATCAGTCTACATCGCCGATGGAGGAATCATAATATAGATACAATAATGGCGGAGAAAATCCAAGTTAGCACGGTGTAGCCAAGCCTCGCCATGAGCCAAAAGGTGCGTCAGAAACCTGTAACTAGGCTGCCCGTGTGAAAATGAGGGCACCAGAGTTTGCAAGGTGAAACAAACTACGAGTCAGTCATGGGACTGGTATGAGAAATCTACATAACTTATTATCAACAATAATAAGGCAAATCAAAGGACCACGCCACTTTCGCGGAACGGGTTTACTCCAATGAGTGTTAGTGCATGAAATAAAGTAAATGATTAAATCATCGCAATGCTTTTTATAAAATGAAGCCATTATAAGACTCAGGTCCCATCACACAATGCAACGCAAGCCGGAGGATAGAGTTTTTACCTTATAATGGCAAAAAATACTTCATACGAATTAAAAAAAAAGTGTTTGATATTATTACTAGTGCATATATGTTTCAAAAGCGATTTCAATCATAAATATCAATCATAGGCGGCATAAATGACCCATACCACTATGTCGCCATACTAGTAATACAATCACGTCCGCATATTTCGTATTGGAAATTGGGTTCCTTCATGAGTCGAGGCAAGGGGCAAGCTCCTCTCCGATTCGAGACACTCTAGCAAATACCTAGGGACCGCACACAGCAATCCCTGGATCCTCCAAGGTCAGTCCTCTTTTACTTTTGAGGATTGGCAATTCCTGAACACACGTTTCCCGGTCCTTACAGACCTATAATCGAGGCGCCTCGTATTCCAACAACCACACAGGTGAAAAGTAGATATAAATGTCAGGGCTGGGAGGTCACTGACACCACCATAGCTAGAAAGAAACGTCGTGCACTCCTTTGGTCCTTCTCCCGTTTTTGACTCATATCGGGGTGTGAGGCTCGCAAATTCACGTTATACACAAAGCTACATCACACAGACCATGCTTTGATCATCAACCACAAGACTTTGCTTTGCAACAGAAGCCTTGATCATATGCCACTTAGGCGTGCCACACAGGCAATCCACTCCATGCGACTGATTTCTATCAATACCTAACCTCTGAGCTCGTACGTCTCAGAGAAGGGCGTTAAGCAAGAGAATAAATTCTCCGCCGCCAAACAGATATATCTTTAACAGAGATCAATCAACACAGAACAAAATCCAATGTCAGACACACAGTCCATTTACAAGTCCGTTCTGGGTCTGAACGAAACCGGAGGCACCATTCCTCGCATATCTGTACAATCAACAGTATGTTTGGATGGCTACTACTTCAGTTCCTTCATGGTAGCTACTCCAATCACGAGCATCAGTAGCGCCCATCCATCCAATGTGAAGATCGTCGGTCTTCATCCATCTTCGACTCTTCGACTTCTCAACGTCGATCGATTATTTAAAATAAGATGAACTCGGCCTTTTCAAATAATCCACGTATATTTAGATTTTCAAATCAATTTATTACCTGGTTGGACTATTTAACATTCACATTTCAGTTCTTTGGTTATAATTCTCATGTTAAATACATTCACCATCACGTAACAAGCAAACACAACAAAATTGGTTTATTTCCCACTCTATATTGTCTATAGTATTTTATAACGATATATCGCCATTTTTATTTATTTAAAACGACCATATTTAATTAAACGACAATTCAGGCCATGCCGATGCACTGGCGTTGTTTTTCACTAAATTTGTTTTACACATATCTGAAAATCTATTCGTTGGATCTTCACAAAATTTATATCATTAGGAAGGTCATTTCAAAACGAATCCAACGGTTTCAGTTTCAGGAAAATCCGACGGTCGGATCTTCCACACTAGCCATTTGAAGTTACGATTTCAATTTACGAACTACAACGTCGTTATTCGATTTAATTTAATTATATTTATATATATAAATATAATCGTTTCTGGCGCTGTTTTTCTTCAGATTTGAATTAAACATTTCAGACAATCCAACCGTCGGACCTTCACAAATTTCGTGTCGTTGGAAAGATATTTCCAAGGCAAACCCAATGGTTGTGGTTTCGGGAAAATCCAATGGTCGGATTTCCCACACTAGTCTTTTGAAATCACGGTTTCAAAACATGAACTGCACGGCCACGTTTCGTTTTAATTTTATTTATATTTATATATTTATATAAATATAGTTCATTCAAAAATTCCTATATCGTTTCCACTTCAAATATTTCACTAACGCCTTTAAATTTTGGAAAATTTCGCCATAACCTCATTTGTACGGGAGGGGCTGGGAAAATTCCCAAATAGCCACACGGGCGTCTCATGTCAAAAAGAAAAAGAAAAGGCCAAGCGGCTAGCCAACATGCTCATAAAATCATCACCCAAACAAAACAGTAAATGTGTACCTATTTGTCGGGCACAAAATTTTATTCCTCTTCTCTAGCCCCTTTGCTATAACCTGTTCAATAGATATGCATGTACATATATACAATTCCTATCACTTATCATTTTCCATTCAACTTCATATTTGATTTACTTTGGTTTAAAAACACCATTCATTCTAATGTTGCATGCATAGGCTAAAATCATATCATTAGCTAATTAATGTATATTTCAACTCATGCACATTTATTTGAATAAGTGGCTATTTTTAACACTTCACATTTCAAAGATGATAATTTTGGCGAACTAAAATAGATTTCAACACATGACTATTTTATTTAGTTCCTATGCATGTTAAAAATAATATTTCTTCACAAATATTTATTTCAACGTCCGCATATCTTTAGCATATCACATATATGATAAAAATGATATTTTTATCATTTAAAATATTCATTCGACAAATGGATGTTTTCAACACTTCATAGTTTCAATAAAAATGTAATTTTTATTGTTCGATCTTTTTATTCAACACATGAACTTTTCCACTACACACACTTCTTAACACATGAGCATTTCCACACATGGATATTTTATTTATGATGTTCATATAAGAAAGATAGAATTTTTATTGTTGAAACTATTTATATATATATATAAGGCGAATATTTTCCATACTTCATATATATTATAAAAATGTGATTTTTATTGTTTAAACACTTCATTCATTCACAAATGAATTTAATTTTCACACATCACTTTTCAACACATGAACATTTCCACACATGGATATAGTTTCAACATATGACTTTAATTTCAACGCATGAAAATAATTTCAACATATGAAAATTATTCTAACACATAAAGATTATTCAAAATTTCGGCAGCATAACGACAGGGTAGTTAAAACCGGCACCGTCCCTAGTACGGCTCCTCGCTCTACCTTAAAACCTCGCGGTTTTTGACAATGGGGATTCATGCATCTAATTCGCATGCAGGCGGCATGTTTTATTTTTATTTCCACAAATATTTCCAATTCATTTCAATCACCAATGGGTATTTTTCAACCACAACCAAACAATATCAACCACAAACAATTATTCAACCATTCGTATTTTTCATCCAATATTTCACACCAATTCACCATAATAAATATCGCCCATGGTTTGTGGACAAGGGGAGTATATATATATATATATATATATAATATTATTGCTATATTTCACTTGCATTTCAACACATATATCAATTATTCTATGCATGTAAAATTCATACTTCGCTTATATAGGTTACACTACTCATGTACATGAGGTATACAACACGTGTGTAATTTATATTTCGCTCATATAATTTATACACGACATTTTCCATTCAAATTCATTTAATTTTGATTTCTCACATTGGTTTTCGGAGTGCTAAAAATCGTAGATGATTCAGAAAAATCTGCGGCTTCTTCTATGTGGTAGAGAGCTTCCTTGCGGTCCCGATGTTTCCTGTTTCATCGAATTTCGTCAACACACTAAAAAGATATGATTTTTCAAAGTGCAAACATCAAAAAGAACTCACCTTTCACGATGGTTCAAAACTAGGTTTGCGGTTTTCGCGAGAACCGAGGCACGAGGGGATGATCGGCGGGTTGGACGTGGAAGAGGGAGGAGAGGGCTACAAGCGCGCGGTGGTTGGAGGCGACTCGGTGGGGCATAGACCTCGCGGCGGCGGCTGGAAGGTCAGGATTTCGGAGGGAGATGTCTCGACATAGGAGCAACGATAGGGGGAGCTCCTGATATGGATTTGAAGAGGGGAAGGTGAACTACAAAAAGTTGAACTGGGGGAGGGGCTGATTCGGGCTGTGGCGATCGGAAATCGCCAGGGAAGGGAGGAAGGTGGTTACGTCAATGTCGAAGGGGGGGTCGGGGTTTTCTGATATTTTTTTTTTATTATGAATGGAGAAATATGATTGGTCGAAGGTTTTATTAAATTTTTAAATAGTGTTTTCTCAACCGAACTCCTTTCCAAACCCAACGACTGTCGCCCCTAGCTAAATACCACCATCTCGGACACAATGGGATATATTTCGTTGGCCAATTCGACGGTTACAGCCAGTTATTCTTTAAATTAAAGTATAAAACATTTAATTTTAACTTTGAACGTACATTTCAGTTTGCCAGGGCCTCAAACTGATTCGAAAAATTCCAGAAAAATAAATCTAGCTATGTTTTGACGCTACGGTCCCAACAAAACTGATTTTGTCTAATTCTGAGATCGTTTGAAAAATGGCCATTTTCTGGTCGATCCAATTAAACAGAAATTGACCAAACACATTTTCTTTTGCCACGCTCACATACTAGCTTCAAAAATTATGAAATTTGAAACCTAGCAATAGTTTGACATCCCGGACCCAACAAAAGTGGTTTCGTCGAATTCCGAGGTCGTATGCAAAATATCAATTTTCCAGGGCTATATATTCTATATAGCGACCATTCTGAAAATTCATTCGGCCATAACTTTTGATTCCCGTTATGAAACTTCGATTTTTCAGATTCGTTAGAAAGGTATTGATAAACAGATTTAGATATTTTTGGTTTCGCTAAAATCCGTTATATTCTCCACCCTGCACAGTCAGTCAAAGTTAGAATTCAAATTTTCAAACTGACTCACTATTTCTAATTCACTATTTTATTGAAATATTCTATTTCAGTTGTTCAAATTCCTTTGAAATCACCAATTTAAAATTTTTAAATTGGCTCGTATTTTCCGGGTTATTACACAAGAACACTCGGATCGGTCTGGAATACTTTCAGTGATAAATTCATAACAATAAACAATCGAGTTAACATTAGAAATCCTTTATCAAAGAAAAGGATAATAGTAAGACCAGTCCACACATAAATACAGACGGTTTTTACCTTACTATAACCCAATTTTTTTTTGAAAACAATATTATTATGATATTATAATAGTGTCTATCAAATCACAAATAAATAGCCATCTAGCGAAATGCTTGCATCTCACGCTCCACATATATAGTATACAATCAAAACCGCGGGTGCTTGTTGGAGATTGGATTCCGATTATGACATGGTATGGAACCACCTACCGATAGTGTATCTCTAGAGGGGAATACACTGGGTTCAATAAGAACATCTTACAACCCGGCCCACACATGACCGACCACTCATTTCGCTTGAGTGTATCGAATGCATATCACCAACATTTGGGAGCTACCTACCGTTTCCCGAAAAGGACAGCATCGAAATAGATTAAAGAAGTAAGCAGATTTTCTCTAGATAGGTGATTATACATCCCAATGGAAGCGACCCACATAGCCATGCTGCCTGCCCGATTTTTGTTATTTCCCAGTTGATGAGGCTTGAGGTTATAATATTTTGAACATCCGACAACAATTCACTTTGAATGTTACATTGTCATATCCGCCAGATTTCACTAATTGACATCCACAAATATACACAAGCCATTAAGCTAAGAGATGTTGTCTTCTCTGCTACCAATAGTAATACGCTTGAGGAAATCAATGTTTGGAAATACTCTGTCAAACACTCATCCATACAAGTCATCCAAAAATAGGATAAACCAAAAGCACCCTCTTACCACATCCAAGGAATCTCCCTATTAATCAGTAGCGAGTAGTCCTTGCAATCCACAGATTTCAACCATGACAGAACCACAATATATCTCTGGCTGTAGACCAGAGATTATAAGTAGTTCTTCCATTTTATGAATATCAACGATCTTCAATTTCTCCATCTTTATTCCATGCAAGTTATATTGAATTTAATGTTGATTCGAAGTGGTTTTGGGTCTAGTTCCCATCCTGGACTCTTTGAAACAACACGTCAAAAGGTCCAATAAAATATTCATTGATAGTTTGGTGTTTTAACTATGTCAAAATAGTATGGTCAAGTATATTGGCAGCTCAGATCTTCAATGTTCATTAAAACCCTTTATCAAATCATTGAAAATCATTTCATAGCTTTAAAGTCGATTACATTTACATATCTTGACAATACCTCTCCTTTATTTCACACTCCATTTGATTCTCCTTTAATTCTGAAAATATTGTTATATTTTCATCAATCCTTTATTTCCTTAACTTTGGAAAAGTCAATATATTAATATATCGTTAACTGATAGTAAAATCCAATTACAAATTCTTATGCGAGCATGCTTTCTTATTAAAAGTCAATGGCCTTAGTTCACTTCCACTTATGGAAATTAGCTTAAATTCCAAACGTTTATTTCCATTTCCAAATTAATAAAACTCTTCCATAATTTCTTATTATTTTAAATAAGTATACTTTACTCGTATTATCCCCGTTATATGGAAAACAGTGCTATATAAATAGCCTATTGTTATAAATAATACTTTATAATTCAACTCGGCTAAACCATATTTATTTGCCCCTTGTTTAAATTCCAAACTCATTATATTAAATTATATTTCAATCCTTGCCAATGAATTGCAAATGTTTTACGAAAATAATAACTGTTTTGAAACTCCTTTACTGCTACAAACTAATATCATTCTTCGATAATAGTGAAATCGATCAAATTGGGGTATTTTATTTACCTCTCCGACCTTAATCGACAATATTCTTATCTCAGAGTAGATAGAAGTTCGCAACTTAAAACCCACATTCTTATAATATCGATCAGATCTTATTTTCTGTTTAAACTATGGTTTTATCGACCATATTCTTACTTTTTAAAATCTCAGTGGACTATAACCATTTTACTTTATTAAGTAAATCATTTCTAAATACTAACTTTTTGCTTCAAAATTCCAGTATACTATTCTATCCATACTTGGATCCGTTTACTAATACTTTATCCCAAAAACTATTTTAACATCATTAAGAACTAATAGTTGGATTTTATAACCAAAATCCTTTTATTAGCTTCTTAACCAATCGATAAGTATTTCCATTTGCATTCTTACACATTCTCTCTTTTATCATAACTCGAATATAAAATAGACTATTTATTTAAAACTCTAATTCTTTTATAACTCCTTTATGGAGTTTGGATCATAAGTTACTTTCAAATTTTACTACATCTTGTTATATGTTCAATTACTATCTTAAATGAATTCTATTTAAAAATGTAATACTTATAATTAACCTCGATGTTTACTGAAGTAAAACTCTACCATTTTCATTAACCGAAATAGGTTAGTAACCTTCTCTAGTAAGTTATTAATATAATAGTTTATTTTATAAATAATAAGTTATCCAATAATCACCTTAAATGTACTTAAATAAAGGTTAATAGCTTTTTATAAATAATCATTAAGTTTGATTAATTATCCACTGAAACTATTCTTTATTAAGTTCATTAAAAATATTATTAACTTAAACAGAGACTAATTCAGTTTTTCCTTTTGGAAACAACTATTCGAGATGATTAACTTTCTGATTAACCTCAGATTCCTTTATGTATTCAAACACATGGTTCATTATACCTTTAATTTTTTTTGTTAAAACCAAGATATAGATTTTAACTTATTTAAACTTCTATTTGAATAATTAAAATAAAACTTGAAATTTCGATTCAGTTGCACAAATAAATTTTGTAACTTAAAAATACGTCAATTTGCCTGACGTTGAATTATTATCTCGAAACGATGGGTTTAGACCATCCGCTGCCAATTACTTAATCAATACTGCGTATTGATTAAAACACGACAATTTGGTTCAATAATCAACATCCATTCAATTATCGATATCTAACAAGTTATAATAATATAAATTGGAACAACCAATTCATAATTAACAACAATTAATTTGAGGAATCTGATTGGATTCCTCCAACTGTTCTTCCCTGCACAACAATTTATAATATTGGTTATCACGAACATATGAAATTAGAATTTATAATATAACGCAGACAAACAATCAACCAATAAACAAATATAAATCATCCATTGCATCTAATCAACCAATTTTATGATAAATATTAATAATATGAATTTAACACATCACAGTATTTTAGAAGTGTGAGAATTAACTCACCATTTCTGTTTCCGACGATGTTACATCATTTTATATAGTTTCAAATTAACATTTGAAACTATATAAAATTCCCATGGCCTCAGAATCACTTCATTCCAGCTCATATACTTCGGCATCGTTATTACGAACCCATCGGCACTACTTTCGTCAAATTCTGAAATGAACGTGCAGATTATACATTTTCAAATATTCATTATAAATTAACAAACAAAATACAAATAACTTTTTCTGTAATGACCCAAGGATTTTCTGCCTCGAAAATCAACATAAATACATTTACCGTACCTCATGCAAACCTTCCAAACACCGAAAACACCGGAATGTTTATAGAAAGAAGTTAGAGGGTGAGATAAGAAAGAAAGAAATATTAGAATAGAAGAAGAAGAAGGACCAACACAACACAGAATCAGAGTCTCAAATCGTAGCGGAACAAAAATATAATATAGAAATAAACCTTTATTGAGAGCTTTAAATAAAACTTACAATCATTAGAGTACATTAACAGATCTGGATAGTTATAATAACCTGTCCTCAAATACAGTCACATAGTGGAATAAATACTAGATATTATATGTCTGAACACTTCTAGCTCGTTTCTGGACTTCACAGCATCTGATAACCTGGACCTGTACAACCTGGTCGAACCCGAGCATTACAAAACATTGAATAGTAAACCAGAGTGAGAAAACTCGCAAACTTTTAATTGGAATCATCCAACTTGATTTTAAAGTTCAAAATCTTTTCGAAAGAAAAGGATAATAGTAAGACCAAATCCCCACATAAATACATACAGTTTTTACCTTACGATAACCCAAATCATTTTTGAAATCAATATATTTTCTGGTACTATAATAGTGTCCAGATATAAGTAAATAACAATCTAGCGGAACGCTTGCATCTCACGCTCTATATATATAGTATACAATCAAAACCGCGAGCGCTTATTGGAGATTTGATTCTGACAATGACAGAGTATGGAACCACCTGCCGATGGTGTATTTCTAAACGGGAATACACTGGGTTCAACAAGAACGTCTTGCAACTCGGCCTGCACATGACCTACCACTCATTTCGCTTGAGTGCATCGAATTTATATCACCAACGGTTGGGCTCAAACCACCGTTTCTCAAAAAGGGTCAGCATCGAAATAGATTAAAGAAGGAAATGGAATTTCTCTAGACAGGTGATTCTACACCCTAATGGGAGCGACCCACTTGCAGCCTGCCCGATTTTTGTCATTTCCCGGTTAATGAGGCTTGAGGTCAGGATTATCTTTAGAACATCTGGCCACCATTCACTTTTAATGCCACATTGTCAGATCCACTGGATATCACTGATTGACATCCACAAAAATACTCTAGTTGTTAAGGTAAGAGAACCATCGTCCTCCGCACCAACTATGGTACGTTTGAAGAAACCAACGTATGCGATTCCTTTGGAAATACTATATCAGACATCCGCACATACAAGTTGTGATACCCCACGTCCGTTAATGTCACTCTATATAGAATGCATTAAGTTTCGTGAAGCGTTATAGGTAAATAAGAACATAATATCACAAGACAGACATGTAAAATAGCAGCGGAATTAAAAAGTTTATTTAAATCAAAACATCATGGTCCTAAATACTGAGTTTACATCATAAGTTTGAAATAACCAATTACATTAATAATCTGCTAAAAATATCAGGGTACAAAAGCATAAAATCACATTTCCCTTGCGAACCCATAAGAGAGTTGACAAGAAGTCAAAGCGGTAAATCAATATCCAAAATCCAAGCTAAGCTGAAAGAATCCAAATCAACACTAAGCACTTCCACCCCAAGAACCTGGGGGGAAAACGGAAGAGAGAGAGGAGAAAACAAAAAGAGTCAGACATAAATTCTGGCGAGTCCAGTTACTTTTAAATATAAATAATTAAAGTTATCATGGAAGGTATATAAAGATTGGAAGAACAAGATAACAATAACAAGGACAAGTGTGAACTGAGCAAGATAAGTTTGAACAGAATATATTGCGCTTCTTAAATACGTTTCTCTGCACCGCACCAATACTAGTATCTCTGAAACAAAATGATCCCTACAAATATTGTTCCATTACATTTTCTTGATTTTTAGGTTACTTGGGTTAACGACACTCAACGCTTATATACACGTCATACTTATTTACTTCCTAATGGATTAGCCTAATATGGTATATATGTATCTACCTCTCAATACTGAGGTACACCCCATGGTATCTCACTCGCACGGTCTCCCTCGTAATACCATAGAAAAGTACGCAGCCCCTCATCCTCCATCGGAGTGAGGTACGGATCTATATATAACAATGTTACATTCTGCATATATCAGTCATTACTGTGCTACATAAACGTACGGACTGCCACTATCGATCGAATCAGATTTCATTCTAAAGTAATGCCCTCAAGTCTACGATACATCACCCAGAGTAGTCATGCATGTATCTAGACTGTCCCACGTATGTACTGTAATTGTAGCTCGATGCCTCAATCACACGTCCACTAATGTGCACCGAGTTCCGTGGTAGGGCGATACAAGAAACACAGAACTCGGTCGGGAGCTTTTCCATATCTGTACAGGCCCGTCTTTAAGAGCCACTACAGATATTACTAGGGTCTGTTTTCATGGTGGCTATGGCCCCACCCTGGCCCCTCCCTCAACTAGTAAAGACTACAAGAGCTAAATGATTGCCCCTAAAGAAAACAATCTAAACATCCATTTGGCGTCTTCCCTCAACCACCGTACCCGATAGTGAAGGGTGAATAGTTTATTGGTTTTAGCTCTAGTCTTTCCGCATCCTACTGGCCGCCGATGACGGGTATCCGATGATCTACTATCCTTGTTGGTCGTTACCCTTTGCCTCTTTGATGAGGCAATCGCTGAATCACTCTGGTGTCACTGCGTCACAGCATTCTGATTGCATAGCTAATTCTGCAATTAATGCCCACCCAACTAGTAGTTACGCGCAGACGCAACCTCTGCCAGCACAGCCTAAAACATTTGCCACCACACAGAGGACTACTAGGAGCACCTTACATACCTCAGGAAGCTGCGTGCTTCCCCTTCCAGTCCTTCGGAGCCATCAGAATAATCAGATGAATGTGCGCTCCCCCGCGTGCCTTATAACACCACGATGATCTACCATGTTGGGTTATTCACCCTTAAATATATGGACTGGTCCAAGCGCCTCGCTTTGATATGTTGTTAGACCCTATGTCTAAACTTTCTTTTACGCGCTTGCCTTACCTCATTAGGTTTTCATTTAACTTGGTTATTCTCATTCATATTGAATTCTTAATCAATTTACCAGGTTCCTCCTGCTTATTAATTTTGGTTATAAAACTTAACCCATTTAAACTCATTAATAAGCCCATAACATGTTAATTCTAGATTGTGGCCTAAGGTCTGTAATCCACAATCTCTTTAGTATTCTTGTTTGGCAACCTCATTACAATAATATGTTCTACTTAATATGTTATTAAGTATATCTCAATTCACACATTTCCTAATTAATATGTCACTTACCATTTATGATTAAATACAACTTATTTCATTTTATAAGTTTTCCTCATTCTTTCTCATTTAATCATAATTCCATCTTATCATTGTCTACTTATAAATGTAGTTCTCTTAACTAAGGTTTACTAATAAGTTTCCTTTCCATATATAAAACTTATGTTGTCCTCATCCGTAGATTTCAGATTCTTGTTCTTATAAATAACTTAATTTAAAATTAAGTATAGCTTATCCCCTTACATAAGTTAGTCTATTTCCTTTTTCATTTATTATAACCTAAGTTATAATTTCCACTTGTCCCTAGGACAAGCCTAAACATCTTATCTTTTCTGTTCATACATGTTAACGCCCTAAACCACTCACATTAAGTCAACCACTTGTGGATGTTGGATATGTCGGGCAACTCCGGGCAGACTTAAACCACAAGTTTGGACTTAACCTCGTGTCATGGTGCTGTTATGCATTAGACCCCTCACATTAGATTAACCACTTGTGGTCGCTGGATATGCCAGGCGGCTCCGGGAAGACTTATACCACAAATGCAATCTAACCTTGTGCCTAAGCATTATCACGGTTCCATCATTTTAGGCATATTCATATTAATAAATTTCCTTATTCCAAATATAGATTTTCATGCCCCTTTTTAATTCATATTTCAGTATGCACAATATGCCCCTTTTCCCAAGTCATAAATCAAGATATATACATTATGCCTAAATCCGTATTCACATGTTTGCTAATTATGTCCCTAGTTCATATTCACATATTTCAGCACAAGTTATGCCCAAATTCATATTCACATATATTCCAATTTATGTCCAAATCATATGCCAAATCCTATTTTACATATGTTCCAACTTACGCCCAAATCATATGCCAAATCATATTTTACATATGTTCCAATTTACACCTAAATCATATGCCAAAACCTATTTTACATATGTTCCAATTTACGCCCAAATCATATGCCAAAACATATTTTACATATGTTCCAATTTACGCCCCAAATCATATTTTCCAATATATGCCTAAATTCATATTCATTATCCAACACGATATATATCCCCAAATCCATATTCGTACATTTCCCAATTTTATGCCCAAATTTATATTCCCATATATTCCAATTTATATTCATATATTCCAATACCAATTATGCCTTTCCCAATCATTCCGAATTTCTCACGTTCGCATATTTCAACGTTAGACCTAGGCTCGAAGGTTGCCTGGCTATATAAAAATAAAAGAGAAAAGAGGAAAGAAGAAAATCAAAACCGACATAGTGATGAATCAATAATAAACTGACAGAAATAGCATAAAACTGGATAGATATATTATGACAAGATTTAACATGGTGGCGGTATGAACATATAAAGGCAGATACGATAATTTTATCATAATAGAACTTGTTTAGGCATAGATCCAATATCAATTTCTATATACAATTGATGATTAACAATTAAATATTTAGATCTAAAAATAACATGAACTCACAGTGAATAGATCTAAGGAAATGGATCCAAATTACTACGAAGAACGCGTTGGATTTGTTGTTGTAGCAATCGTTGAATTTGTATAATCTTTGCTAAATTGGATTTGGAGAAGAAAATGCCATTCAATTTATGTTACAGTAGAGCTCGCCATCGCTACCATTTATTTTAGATGCATAAAACCAAGGTTTAGGGTCCTTTTTATAACCTAGAAGCAACGAACCAAGCCACGAACAAGTCCACATTCGAAATCAGAATTCTTCCCAGATCGAGGGGGGGGGGGGGGGGTCGACCCCCCTTTATGGGTGTCGACCCCAGGGTCGACGCTTTCCTTGTTTGCACCCCGGATTTTCTGGATTTGAATTTTTGAATTATGTTTTAATTTTTATATATATATATATATATTCTCCTTATATGCATACAAACTTCAAACCTTAATAACTTCTTTATACAAAGTTTGTTTTACGCAAACTTGGTGTCTATCTTGACCAGAATTCCGAGACGACCGCAATGGCGTGGTTTGTTTTACTTAATTCTAAATATTTAATTAAGTTTTCCTTAATTCATTGTTAACAGTATATTTCACATTAATTATTCTTTAATCCATCGTCTTTAGTGTCGTTAAAATTTCGGGGTGTTACATTCTCCCCTACTCAAAAGATTTCGTCCCCGAAATCTCTAAGTTAACAAAAACATATATCCTAACTCCAACAATCATACATTCATCTAGAAATCACAGGCATTCACTGTCCTTAAGGGATTTCTAATGCTTTTATGAACATATGCAATAGTGTGTGTATATGTCCATAAACTAATGTGAAAGATCAGGCGGTTTACTTATTCATTTGACCTCCTTAATGCAATGTATGTCTGTGTCATGCAACCAAAATATATGCAAATCACCTAATCCATGTAAATTCTATATGTGTGCACAATCATCCATCCAAATGCAACATCAATGTAACGATATACTGATTTTCATCCATAAAAATTTAAAATGTGCACACATCTATATGCAATATGTAAGTGATTGAGCCGATCTAGTGCCTATTGTGTGTGTATATGCATCCATGGGCAATCACTAGCAAACACTTGCATCCATCAAACATAACATGTCTCAAACACATGTTTACATTCATTAGTTTTCTACCTAAAAACTTGATCGATAGGAGATATTCAAACAATAGATACAAGTATTAATTCGAAGCTTGGAAAAAGAAGTTAAGAACATATTCTCGAAAAGGAAAGGATATGAAGCGTGAATCTTGTCTTAAATCTCCCAAGTAGCGTTCTCGTGGCCCTTTCCCCGTTGCACACTTACTAGCTTCACTTTTTTGTTGCACAATTTCTTAACCTCTGATCCAAGTATGCAAGTCGGAACTTGTCCAGTTATTGCTTCCTTTTCTACTTTCACTTCCTCTCGCAAGTTTGTCTCCACTACCTTATAACCTCTTGAATGAGTAGTCATCTTATAATGATGGGCTTCCTCAATGATTGTCATCAATAGGTTTCCCATCCCAATATGATTCACCTATCAAGCCTCTTCTCAAGTAGCTCCCCCATTTTCTTACAAATTTCCCTCCTTTCTTTTAGGAGTCACATGT
Source organism: Allium sativum (assembly GCA_030737875.1). Lineage (NCBI taxonomy): Eukaryota > Viridiplantae > Streptophyta > Magnoliopsida > Asparagales > Amaryllidaceae > Allium > Allium sativum. The sequence goes on along the minus strand of CM060921.1, from coordinate 358,626,397 downwards.
CGCACATGCAACGCAACTGGCTTTGCATTATCCACCAAGTATATGCGGAAACCAATCTCGTGCCTCGGGGGTAAACCCCGAACCTCATCAAAACATCAGGATACTCACAACTATCGGTACAAATCACAAATCTTCGATAGATATATCAAGCGGTTCTAGGAGACTAAGCATGACAGACCCTTTTGGGGTCATAAGAAATCTCGAGAGTCTTTCCATGGAAAGTCAGAAGTCTAACGACCCTCCTCTCATAATCTAGAATGGCTCCATGTATGGTTAACCAATCGATCCCTAGAATAAAATTGCATCTTATGAAATCAAGAACATATGCCTCGCAATCAAACTCGATGCCTAACATAGAGATTCTCAAACCCCGACAAATCATCGATAAATGACCCGTACCTCCAATAGGGTTTGAGACAGTAATGGGATCCAAAATCATACTAGTATCTAGGTGCAGAGACTCAACTAAAGGATCAGATATAAAAGAATGTGAAAAGCCAGAAAAATAATCCCAACAGGATAATCAGAAATAGAAATCAAACCTTCGATGGAAACTTTCCTACCTTATCCTATCCTCCAGCTATGAGAACATTAGCTTGCCCTCTAGAAGTTCCTGCCCTCTAGTCTTGTTCTTGTCTCTTTGGGCACTCCTTAATAAGGTGTCCCGCCTTACCAAAGTGGTAACAAACATATTTCCTCTTTCTGCAATCCTTTTTTCAGAGGACCCACCATTCCGTAATTATGGTATTTCCTCTTTTCTTCTTTCATCTTTGGTCTGTGCTCCTTAGCCTCAACTCCATTATTCTCCTATTTACCATCCTTGTGCAACATGATAACAAGTCTCTTGAATGCTGCTCCCATCGCATGGAAATCCTTAGCCGCACGGAAATCCTTACGATGCTTGAGAGAAAATAAGCCGCAAGCGAAACTACTGTAGCTACAGATGAAGGTTGGGCACTTCTTTGCCCTTCGACATGTATCATAGTTTTAACATGCCTACGGAACCATGCCGAAATGGGGATACCCTTTCATGAAAAAACAGTTTTTCGAACAAAAAGGAAACAGAATCAAGCGGAGAATCGAGAAGATATTTATTGCTTTGGGAAATATGCTTTTCAAAAACAGACTTTTCATTTTAAAATACTTTGTTTTTGAGACCTTTTTGAAAACCATTTTCAAAATATTTTATCTGATCTTATAACCATATGCTCTAATACCAAATATGACACCCCACGTCCTTAATGTCACTCTATATGGAATGCATTAAGTTTCGTGAAGCATTATAGGTAAATAAGAACATAATATCACAAGATAGACATGTAAAATAGCAGCGGAATTAAAAACTATATTTAATTCAAAACATCATGGTCCCAAATACTGAGTTTACATAATAAGTTTGAAATAACCAATTACATTAATAATCCATCTTGCCAAAAATATCAGAGCACAAAAGTATAAAATCATATTTCCCTTGCGAAGCTATAAGAGAGTTGACAAGAAGTCAAAGCGGTAAATCAATATCCAAAATCCAAGATAAGCTGAAAGAATCCTAATCAGCTCTAAGCACTTCCACCCTGAGAACCTGGGAGGGAAACGGAAGAGAGAGAGGAGGAAACAAAAAGGGTAAAACATAAAGTCTAGCGAGTCCAGTGACTTTTAAACATAAATATGTAAGACTACCATGGCAGGTATATAAAGACTGGAAGAACAAGATAACAATAACAAGGACACGTGTGAACTGAGCAAGATAAGTTTGAACAGAATATACTGCGCTTCATAAATATGTTTCTCTGCACCGTACCAATACTAGTATCTCTGAAACAGAATGATCCTTACAAATACCGTTCCATTACATTTTCTTGATTTTTAGGTTACCTTGGTTAATGGCACTAAATGCTTATACACACGCCATACCCGTTTACTTCCTAGTGGATTAACCTAATATGGTATATATGTAGCTAACTCTCAATACTGAGGTACACCCCATGGTATCCACTTGCACGGTCTCCCTCGTAATACCACAGAAAAGTATGCAGTCCCTCATCCTACGCCGGAGTGAAGTACAGATCTCTATATAACAATGTTACGTTCCGCATATATCTGTCATTACTATGCTACGTAAAAGTACAGACGGCCACCATCGATCGAATTAGATTTCATTTCGGAGTAATGCCTTCAAGTCTACGATAAATTATGCAGAGTAGTCATGCATGTATCTAGATGTCCCACGTTTGTAATGTAATTGTAGCTCGATGCCTCAATCGCATGTCCTCTAATATGCACCGAGTTCTGTGGTAGGGCGATACAAGAAACACAGAACTCGGTCGGGTGCTTTTCCATATCTGTACAGGTCCGTCTTTAAGAGCCTCTACATATATTCCTAGGGCCTATTTTCACGAGGGCTATGGCCCCACCCCGGCCCCTCCCTCAACTAGTAAAGAATACAAGAGCTAAACGACTGCCCCTAAAGAAAATAATCTAAACATCCATTTGGCATCTTCCCTCAACAACTGTACCCTGATAGTGAAGAGTGAACGATTTATTAGTTTTAGCTCTAGTCTTTCCGCATCCCACTGGCTGTCGATGATGGGTATCCGACAATCTACTATCCTTGTTGGTTGTGACCCTTCGCCTCCTCGTTGAGGCAACCGCCGAATCACCCTGGTGTCACAGCATCACAACAATCTACTACATAGTTACTCCTGCAGTTAAGGCCCACCCACCTAGTAGTTACGCACATACCCAACCTCTGCAAGCACAGCCTAAAACATCTGCCACCACACATAGGACTACTAGGAGCACATTACGTGCCTCAAGAAGCCGCATGCTTCCCCTTCCAGTCCTTCGGAGCCGTTAGAACAACTAGACGAATGTGCGCTCCCCTTCGTACCTTATAACACCACGATGATCTACCCCGATGGGTTATTCACTCTTAAACGTGTGGACTGGTCCAAGCGCCTCACTTTAATATGTTGTTAGACCCTATGTCTAAACATTCTTTTATGTGCTTGCCTTACCTCATTAGGTTTTCATTTAACTTGGTTATTCACATTCATCTTGAATTCTTAATCAAGTTGCCAAGTTTCACTTGCTTATTAATTTTGGTTAAAAAACATAACTCGTTTAAGCTTATTGGTAAGCCCACAACATGTTATTCTCTAGATTGTGGCCCAAGATCTGTAATCCACGATCTCTTTAGTATTCTTGCTTGGCTACATAATTACAATAACATGTTCTACTTAATATGTTATTAAGTATATCTCATTTCACATGCTTCCTAATCAACATGTCACTTACCATTTATGATTAAATACAACTTATTTCATTTTACAAGTTTTCCTCATTCTTTCTCATTTAATCATAATTTCATCTTATAATTATCTGCTTATTAGCTTAGTTCTCTTAACTAAGGTTTATTAATAAGTTTCCTTTCCATATATAAAACTTATGTTGTCCTCATCCATAGATTCCAGATTCATGTTCTTGAAAATAACTTAATTTGAAATTAAGTACAGCTTATCCCCATACATAAGTTAGTCTATTCCCTTTTTCATTTATTATAACCTAACTTATAATTTCCACTTGTCCCTAGGACAAGCCTAAACATCTTATCTTTTTTGTTCATACATGTTAACGCCCCAGTCCTCTCACATTAAGTCAACCACTTGTGGATGCTGGATATGTCGGGCAGCTCCGGGCATACTTAAACCACAAGTTTGGACTTAACCTCATGTCATGGTGCTGTTATGCATTAGACCCCCACATTAGATTAACCATTTGTGGTCGCTGGATATGCCGGACGGCATCAGGCAGACTTATACCACAAGTGCAATCTAACCTCGTGTCTAAGCGTTACTATGGTTCCATTATTTTAGGCATATTCATATTAATAAATTTCCCTATTCCAAATATAGTTTTTCGTGCCCCTTTTTAATTTATATTTCATTATGCACAATATGCCCTTTTTCCCAAGTCATAAATCAAGATATATATATATATATATATTATGCCCAAATCCATATTCACATATTTGCCAATTTATGTCCCTAGTTCATATTCACATATTTCAGCACAAGTTAAGACCAAATTCATATTCACATATATTCCAATTTATGCCCAAATCATATGCCAAATCCTATTTTACATATGTTCCAATTTATGCCCAAATCATATACCAAATCATATTTTACATATATTCCAATTTACACCCAAACCATATGCCAAATCCTATTTTACATATGTTCCAATTTACGCCCAAATCATATGCAAAATCATATTTTACATATGTTCCAATTTACGCCCAAATCATATTTTCCAATATATGCCTAAATTCATATTCACATTATCCAACACGGTATATATTCCCAAATCCATGTTCGTATATTTCCAAATTTTATGTCCAAATTTATATTCATATATATTCCAATTTATATTCATATTTTCCAATACCAATTATGCCCCAAATTATGTCTTTCCCAATTGTTCCCAATTTCTCGTGTTCGCATATTTCAGCATTAGACCTAGGCTCGAAGGTAGCCTGACTATATGAAAATAAAAGGGAAAAGTGGGAAAGAAGAGAATCAAAACTGGCATAGTGACGAAGCAATAATAAACTGATAGAAATAGGCATAAAACTGGATAGATATATTATGACAAGATTTAACGTGGTGGCGGTATGAACATTTAAAGGCAGATCTGATAATTATGTCATAATAGAACTTGTTTAGGCATAGATCCAATATCCAATTTCCATATAAAATTTATGATTATCAATTAAATATTTAGATCTAAAAATAACATGAACTCATAGTGAATAGATCTAAGGAAATGGATCCAAATTATTGCGAAGAACATGTTGAATTTGTTGTTGTATCAATTGTTGAATTTGTATAATCTTTGTTGAATTGGATTTGGAGAAGAAAAGGCCATTCAATTTACGTTACAGCAGAGCTCCGCCATCGCTTCCATTTTTTTATATGCATAAAACCTAGGTTTAAGGTCCTTTTTATAGCCTAGAAGCAACGAACCAAGCCACGAACAAGTCCACATTCGAAATCTGAATTCTGCCCAGATTTAAGGGGGGTCGACACCCAAGAGCCTGGGTTGACCCAGCAGGGTCTCGGGTCGACACCAAACGGTCGGCCCTTTCCCAGTTTGCACGCCGGATTTTCTGGTTTTGAATTTTTGAATTCTGGTTTAATCTATATATATATATTCTCCTTATATGCATACAAACTTCAAACCTTAATAACTTCTTTATACGAAGTCCGCTTTACGCAAACTTGGTTTCTATCTTGACCAGAATTCCGAGACGGATGCAATGGCATGGTCCGTTTTACTTAATTCTTAATATTTAATTAAGTTTTCGTTAATTCATTGTTAATAGTGTATTTTACATTAATTATTCTTTAATTCATCATCTTTAGTGTCGCTAAAATTTCGGGGTGTTACACAAGTCATCCAGGAATAGGATGAACCGAAGGCACCCTCCTACCACATCCAATATAGGAATCACCCCATGAATTAGTAGCGAGTAGTCCTTGAAATCTGTAGATTCCAACCACGATAGAATCATAGTGTATCTCGGGTCGCTAAGCCAGAGATTATAAGTAATCCTTCCGCTTATAAAGGTCCACGGTCTTCGATGCTCCATCTTCAATCAACATCTTCCACGTATTTGCCAGTTCGGAATGGTTTTCGAATATAATTCGATCTCGATCTTTCTGTACCAACAATCGTATGGTCAGATTTGATAGTCTATGATTTAACTATCAAATAAATAATCGTGAGATTAATTTAGGTTTAATAGTTCAGTACTCGGCATTACTTGCCCTTTTTAATTAACATAATTACGAATGGTAAATTTAAAACACTAAAATCTTTAAATATTACAAATATAGTTTTTACTTTCTCATTTAACATAAGATTTATTTTCAAAACTATTTATTTCCATAATTAGGAAACAATTCTATAATCATACCAAATTTCTATTTTATTTTCATCTTCACATAAATCTCCTTTGTAACTTCCTTAACTTGGGAAATATTATATATATATATATATTTTCGAACCTTCTCATTTTCTTTACCTTTGAAATTACATTATATATTCTCAAATCCCGCTTATTTTCGTTACTTTGGAAATCTCAATATACGTTCTCAATCTTACGATTAACATTGTGTTATTATTTCACATCTGGAAATAATAAATTATTCTTAATCCCTTTCCCATTACAAACTAATATTATCCTTAGATAATTTTGAAGTCATTCAAGTTGGGGTATTTATTTACCTCTCAGACCTTGATCAACAATGTTCATATCTTAAGATAAATATGAGTTGTAACTCAAAAACCGATATTTATTCTAATACCAAATTCATCTCATTTAACTATTTTATTTATAATGTGTTTTATAAAACTTCTTACTTTTGAAAATATCCTTCTCGAGTATAACTATTATTTCTTAATTCATTGCTTAAGTAATTACCTACTAAAATATTACCCTTTAAAATTTTAAATTCCTTAAACCAACATATTTATCAACACGGAATTGTATTACGAAATCCTTCACTAGCTTCTTTATCAAATTCACTTTTGAACAATCCCATCTTCTAATCCATTCAACATTTCTGTTTTAAATATCTTATTTCAACTTCCCCAATTTACTTAATTTCATTATTAAGTGACGTTAATTAACGCTTTAACATGCCATCTTCTTTTTATAAACTTCGCTTATAAAAATTCTGGTTTAATATAAAACCCTTTTATCTCAGTTTCCTTTTGACTTAATCCAAATATTAAGTAAACATTATTTAGGCTATCGTATACACTAAAAGTCCCTTTTATAACAACTCGAGTTTCATATTAAACATGTCCATAAACTTCTTTCACAATTCAGTTACAGCTAAACTCAAATTATTATTTAAAATAGTAATTTACTTCATCATTAACTACTGTAAAAGTAGTTAACTTCCTTATTGAATGAATAATTAGTAATTTCTTTTAAAAATCTTATTAAAATTAATAACAAATATTTGTTAAATTATATCATTGGATTAATTCAGAACAATTTAATTCAATAACCATTCCCAGTTAAAACAGTCGACTTAGTCCACTCAAATACGGTTATCTCGTTACCCGGTTCCACATAGTCCTCACTTTAAATTAATTAATAATACAACTAATTTAAATAATTCCATTTAATTGTTTTTTAAAACAATTATTCAGATCTTAACCGTTGGTTTAATTTTATACCCTCTTGCTTATAAATCTGATAAATAACAGAATTTGCTTTGTAAAATCATTTAATAATTAAATGTAAACTTAAATAATAAATATTTATTTCCTTTTATTCGAAATAATAGATTTAAAAAATCTATTTTTAGTTATAAAATAAATTTTATTACTTCATTTCATCGATTTACCTGACGGTAAATCCATATTTGGAAAACAATTGATTATAGGCCATATAGTGATGATTACTCAACCAATATTACTCAATGGTTAAGGCGAAACAAATGTTGGTCAACATTCAACAACTAAATCAATCATCTAATCCGAACAGTTCATATAATGATAATATGAAAATAAACAACATTAAATATATTTGAGGAATCCCGTTGGATCCCTCCAACCTGTTCTTCCCTGTATTCAAATGGGTTAACTCAGATAAAATCGTTTAATTCAATATATCGGTATAAATTGAATTATCAACCAATTTATTCCGCACAACTATAACAATTCAAACAGTTCATTAAATCAAACACGTTTATTTTATAACATGACCAATAAGGTAAGTTACCTTAATTGTAACCATTCGTTAAATAACGATTTGGGTTTCACTGAAATTAAACAACCATTTAATTCCATAGGTTCAGACGATATAGGAATATATTTTTAGCAAACAACAAAAAGTCAACCAATAGCAATCATAACACACAAAATAAAAATCTAACTTATATAAAATATAAATGGAGAGAACTGAGTGAGTTTAGCTCACCTTGATTTGATTTGTTGTTTAAACGGCCTGTTTTCAGTTAAATTAAACAAATGTTTAATTTAACAGAAAAGTCCAGTTGATTCCAATCGCCTCCAGCTTTGTTCTAAAATGTAGATCTCGTCGACGTGAGTCCAAAGGATCCTAGTTCGTCCAATTCTGATCACATTTGGATTAGTTATTAATATTTACATTTAATACGATTTAATTATTAACTTAATTCAACACCTTAATTAAATAATAAATTCAACTACGTTATTAACAGATAATTGGGCTCGATTCTTTTGCTCCTCGTCTGTTTCCTAGTACCTTAACAGGCGCTTGCACAAATTCATGTTCAGAGTATACAAATTCAATTCGGTTAACTAACCCCCTTTCTTTTTTTTATAGTAAAACTAAATACTTCAATTACTTGAAATTAAGTAAGAAGATCCACTTACAGCTGATTTCAAACCCTGGCCTGATTATATTTTCACCGCCCTTATTTCTGACTCCATCCGCAGCGAACTAATTTCATTAATCATTTTTTTTAGTCTAAATTAACATTAAGAATGGAATAATCACGTTGACCAGGGCCCAAATCCGTTTTACTATTCCAGCTTCTCTGGTTTGTTGTGCCCCAAGACCAAAGAGCCTGTAACAAAAATCACGTTTTAGACAATAGGATTTAACTGGTAATTAATTATTTAATACATACATTAACCTAAATATATTTGTGTTATTAAGATATGTGGCTGGCCCCTTCGTTGTTTTCTTGCTTTCAATTCGAACACGTCTTCATTCACGATCCAGAACCCTGCTCTCATCTTCACGCTGTCCCAAAACTTGACCGCCGACCCTCAATTCCTCCAAGAGAGGTCAATAGGTGACCACCAGAACATGCCCCACAAGCTCCTCTACCGGAGTCGTACGCTTCGATGAACCTGACTTCACCATGTTTCAGAAATCGTTGTTCGATTTGTGAGACTTCGTGGCCAATTTCTGGTTGGCACACAAACCCAAATCCGGTCAAACTCAATCCACGAGCATATCTCGTTGAGCCAAACAACAATGCTGAACAAAGTTTTGTGAATGAGTCAAAGGATTTCGAGAAAGAAAGGGAGTAGATCGAAACATTTTGGCCGTTAAAACAAGGTGGAGGGGGCATTGTATTTGTTTGACTACGCAGAACTAATTGACCGAAATTAGGGTTTTACTTTGGGTATATATTGACGTGGGTTATTATTTAATTAATATAGAAACTTAAGGGTGAAGTATCACGTAAAACTAACCACAGTCGATTCCTGTTTTTCGATAACAATGCTAATCCTAGCATAAAAAATATTCTAGACCCGATGGATAGGTTTCGTCAAATTCCGAGGTCGTTTGTGAAAAGTCCTTTCTAATTATCGATGAAAAATCAAGCGTTTAAATTCCCTATAATTTTAAAAAGAATCAAAAAAATTTGAAACCTTGACATTTTACTAGAACTCTTCCTTACGAATCCAATGAAATATATTTCGTTCAAATCGGAGTTCATTTGGCCAGTCGTTTATTCATTTAAAGTTACCCATGTCTGAATTGATCAAAATAATAGAATTGATTAAGGCGTTTATCATTGCCACGATCAAACGTTAAGTCCGATTGACACGAAAATTGAAATCTTACAATAATTAATTAATATGAATCCAACGGCACCAGTTTCGTCACATTCGGAGACTATTTCCCGGTACGCTATTTATATATGCACCGCAACGCTATTTTGGACACCAAATTACCCGGTCTTCAATAATAATAAACTATATATCTGTCCTGACTCTAAACGTCGATACGAACTCAACGAAACTAGTTTCGTGGCTTGACTCGATCGTCTGCTCAAGTTATACAAAAAAAATGCAATAATTTAACATTACGGTTCCAATGAAACTTATTTCATTGAAAACAGACTATATTTGCAAAATGGTTATTTTTAACTCATATAAAATATCGAATAAATATAAATAAATTCCCAAATAATTCAATTAAATAATAATAAATTATTATTATCGTAAATATCCAAATAGAGTATATCTATAGCTTCAAATATAAATTATACAACTCGATATCATCAAATTCAAGTTAAACGATATCCAAATTATATTAAAACAATATAAATATAATAAATAAACGTTATAATTTAATAACGATTTCCATAGAGACTATTTTAAAATTTGAATTGGACATAACTAACAATCTATAACACGAAATCTGGATTTCCCTCTTCCATATGAAAACTATAATCAACAAGATTCCAACGTTTCTTGTTTCGCAGAAATTCGACTTAAAACGGATCTTATATATTCAATCGAAGTTGAAAAACTCAATATTATGAACTACTGTGCTATTTCAAGCTCATTTTATATTATAAATAAATTTAACGTTTAAACGTCGCTTTAAATAAACGAATTCAATATTAAAAATACATTAATAATTCAAATTAAATATTCAAATTAAAAAAACTGAAAAATCTGGATCGTTACACACTTGGTCTGGACTTTCCACCTCTATCAAGGCGTTATTCAAGTGTTTCAGGAAGCTTTTGAGCAATTCTCCAGATCTCTGGAAGTTGTCGAAGATGGACATAATGTATTTGGATCTAATGGTATGCATAAGGAATTACTCCACCAATTTCCTAGCAAACCGATTGAAGGAAGATACGGTTTTTTGCTGAAGCCCAAAGAACCATTATAAAGCCACACGCCTTCAAGGAACACAGAAAACACCTGAACTTCACAACGTCGATGTCACGAGCTGAGTCCATATGCTACTCCTATTGATTAAAGAATCATTGAGGATTGTACTTTCCTGAGTATACCGCGAATCGTGGCATTTTAAATCGTTGGGGCCATTCAGAGTTCAAAATAGCATTAGTGAAAGGGTTACGCCTCGTACCAATTTCGTAGTCATTGTTGACGTAACCTTGTGACTCTCTCATGATCCTACAAACCATGTCGGTGAAGTTAGAAGTCGGATCTCCGCTGGATTCTATCGGTCACGATTTAACTCTGGAATGTATTCCCTACGACGTCTCCTTGATGGAAAATCTTCGTTATCAAGTTGGATAACATTTTCAGGCTGATTCCGTGAAGGATAGGTAGGATCCACTTGGTTCTTTTTAGCAGCTGGAAGTCCAGAGACCAAGTTTTGGATTACAGCGGTGTGAAACAGCCTGTTAGATGGTTCGGTTTTAGCTCCATGAGTGAAATCAATACAAAACTAGGAACAATGGCATTGATTTTCTCCCTCTGTGGTGGTGGCTTTCGCGCCGTCTTGGGATATCCTTCTCCTTTGGTTTTGATCGCTGTTGAGGGAGTCAGATGAGGAACTTTCAAAAGTACAGTTTTTAGGAGCTCAAGCGCTCGTTCTTCCCTTAAAATGACTAATATCCCTTCGATCAGATCGTTGCAGCTGTTGCATGAATTCAAGGTTCTGCTGGTTGAGTTGGCTTATCTAGTTTCTTCATGACAGAATGCATCTCGACGTGAGTAATCGAAGAGAAGGGATTGGATGAAGTGGTCACGTTGATTATGACAAGAGCATTAGGATCAACATTGTCAGAAGGATGTCGATAGATCGATGCCTCTTCATGATCAGCATTAGAAGGTCCAACGACTTGAGAGATTTTCTTTTGCACCATGGTTTCAAGCTTCGTAGGTAGGTCTAGCGGAGATTTGAGAAGGCTCAGAAACTTGAATGACAGAAAGATAAAAAAAACTTAGTTTTTTTTATTTCTCAGTAAAAGCACCAGAATGTTGATACCGAATTTGATACAACACCCAATGGGTTCAACGTATACCTAAGCTAAATGAATGCAAAAAGAGGAATATAATAAGAATGCAATAGAAAAGAGACAACGATTTATAGTGATTCAACGCTGATTCACCTACGTCCACTTTGAAGGTTTGTTCACCTTAATTTTGAAATTCAAGGTTATAAGTGCTCGTATCGGTAAGAGTCCAAAAAATATGGTGCAAAGTAAACAAATGTAAAAATAGATCCATTTTTCGTCTAGGCAACAAGTATTTATAGACGTAGGTAGGCCAGAAGAGTCTTAAGACTATTAGAGAAGGTCGCAAAAAGCCCAGACCCAAAAATAGCTAAGTGAAGAATCGGGTCTGATCCCCACCGACCCCTGTAAATTGTCTTGTGGGGGCTCATGATCTCTATCGTGGATCCCTCATGTTGCCTTAAGTTGTTCTATGAAGTTTGATCTCGCTTGGACTTGTAGTTTGTGAATTATGATCATTTGATCGTTACAGTAGTGTTATTCTACCGGTTCGTCCCAAAGTTGTATCAATCCCTCTTTAATGGTTTTGCTGATCCCTCTGTTCTCGGATGTTGTTCTGATGAGCTAAAGTGATCGTCGTCGTAGGATGTTATCCGAACATGATCTCTTGGGCTTAGTATGTCTCTGGATCCGTTAACCTTTGTTAATCATCAAGTCATGTCAATCCGAACTACTTCTAATGCTCGGACCAATAGGTCAGGGTAACAGATACAATTTTTTATTTAGGATTAACAGATTGGCATGTAAAATTGACAAATGAATATTTTTTTTACTTAGCTCGTTATTCATCAACGCTTGAAGTGACACATTGCTGATCTGCGCTACATTCCAAAAGTAATAGGTTGGAACGTTGGAAAAACGGAATGATCTAAAATAGACAGAGATACCGTTTATCTGTCAAATGTTGCTATATTGCAATTAAGCTGAAAATACAAGGGTAGAATCGAACTTCATCGGCCAAATTACAAATTCCAAGTTCAGAACAGAAGGCAGATGCGTGTTGCATTTCCTCAGGCCCAAGCAGACATTGAATTGAGTTCACAGAATTCTTTTGTGGTCTGCATTTGCATCTCGATTCCTCTTGAGATTTCACCCCCCTTGCAAAATTCCAAAACAGAAGTAATACAAACATACACGATTCACACTGTATTTTGCATGAGTAACCATAGCCACAATTATGCAAATTGAAAGCTTGTGCCAATTTGCTCCTACACATAGTCTAGCATTTTGACGGTCAAAAATATTTGGCAAAATACACACACAATAAATGAAAAATAAAAAAGGGATAAAAATTGGAATAATTCAACCTCTGTGTATTCCATTTCATAACAGAGCACAGAACTATCAAGGAAACAGACACAAGATACAAAAAGGAGACTTAAAATTATTGTTGAACCTACATGTGGTTAAAATAATCCAATAATCGTTTAGTGAACAAAGCATGATCTCTACAAACATAAAAGCTCCTGTATATAAAAACAAAACAGTTTACCATGACCTTTACCAACTATGCAGTAGTATTTTTTAGGTTTTCAACTACCTTTAATTAAAAAAATAAAATAAAGAAAAAGATTTCAAACTCCCTCAATTTTGTAAAAAATCAAAATAATTGATCTAAATTCTTTCACCTCCCCGAGGCATCATTGCTAAATGGAGGAACAATGCTAACATCAGTACTGCTGCTATATTCAGTTCCAACCTGGTTTAAGTTTTCAAGCAATCGAGGAACATCATGGCCAAAAGCATACATATTTTCAATGGGGTCGTTAGAAGGATACCATTTCTCAACTATAGATGTGAGGGTGCTGACTGCATGGCTCATGTTGGGTCTAGAGTGAGGGTCACGGGCACAACAGTGGCCAGCAAGTTCGCTTACCGTTTTAACACTAGCATACGTCTCTGCATTTTCAATGTCGATGGAAGGGTCGACTAATTTAGGCAAATTATCCATGTCCAGTAACATTCTGCGGAACCAAGTAACTAAATGCGAGTTTTCATCCGGTATACTTTCATCCAGAGCCTTTTTGCCTGTAACCAGTTCCATCAGAATCACTCCGTAGCTGAAAACATCTGATTTGGCAGTTACTCGACCGGTTACTGCAACAATTAGAGTTTAGTTAGTGTAAATCGCAGAAATATATATACTCAGCCAAGTTTTTTTAGCACACCGGCCCTGTTCAAGATTCTGCAATAAAGGCCTTTGTTATTATTATTTCTGGACTGGGCCATACACCAAGGTCCAACCACCAACATTTTGTTTATGGCCATATATAAATATTGAAACAATGAGATATAAAATTATGTATTGCATATGTGATGCATATGTGCTAACATGACGCCGACTACAATTTATATATAAAAGCATATAGAACTTGTTCATTTGTTGCATAACATATATATTCTAACCACATGAGGAATCTTATAAGTTCTAAATATGGTTTATGTTTACATTGCTTCAATCACTATTATTCCTTTAGAGGTAGTTTCACTCCAGATCCCTGGAGAAATATTTGTAGAATGATTTGGTGTAGTTTGGCTGACCCTGTACTATTGCTTCATCCTACTCTCATCTTACGGTGTGAACTAGTCTCCCTTCAAATAATATGTTTAGAGTAGCAATGTTGCTGGTATATGCTGGTTTACAATTCAAAGCAAAATTTACATGTCTTATAGAGAGTGAGTTAGTATAATCCATACGTTTAGAAGATTAAACCTTGCTTCACACTGAAAACATTTCACGATAGGGAAACTCAATTGGCATTTTACATGCATGAAATTGGGTGGTTTCTATACGAGTAAAAGCGCCTAAAATCTGTTAAAGAAAAGTTCTGGAAAAGAATTTAAAAAATTCAGCAAGTCGTCCATCCAAGTCAACAGGAATACCAATAAAAAAGAATACATGTACAAGACCACTCAACCATAGAGATGGATGTGGTTTGGTTCAGTCCAGTACTCCAGCTTGAAGATCAAACCGTTTCCACACCGCTTCAAACGTCTAATCTGAAATGCAAACTAAGATAATACTCTTCGATACGGTTCGGCTTTAGGTTAAGTTTAATAAAAATATGGTTTGGTTTTGGTCCAGTCCAGTTGTAACCCGTATTACATGTGCTAAACATGCTTAATGATTTTTATTGAATAAATCAATGGAACTTTAACCTGCAAGCAGTCTGCCACTTCTCTTACATCATATTTGTGTTAAAAAGTACAATTTCGTACCTTTCTTCCATTCACCTCGAAATTCA
This sequence comes from Allium sativum, assembly GCA_030737875.1. Lineage (NCBI taxonomy): Eukaryota > Viridiplantae > Streptophyta > Magnoliopsida > Asparagales > Amaryllidaceae > Allium > Allium sativum. The sequence goes on along the minus strand of CM060921.1, from coordinate 358,611,351 downwards.
TCAAAATCTCCTCAAATCTCAAAGTATACAAGGATTACTAGTCAGATTACTTCTATCAGCTTATTCGATATCAATTTGAAGGTATCATTCTAATTTAAACTCGAACCCTAGCAAGGTTGTCAAACTCGAGTTCTCACCAAGGAGCGCTCGGGTATACAAAAATCGTAAATCGTGGGATCGTAACACAAAGCGTAAGTTCCCACAAAATGAAAATTAAAAATAAAATTTCAAGTTTCAACAAAACAGCCATGAGCCATAGCATAATATTTTCATTAATCATTAGTTCATAATAAAACATAACATAAACTGAATAATAGATGCTGATTAGCTGAATAATCATTGAACTGAATTAGCTGAGTCGACGATTAGTTTCACGAGAAAATTTAGGGCTCAGCAGCGTCGATTCGAATTTTTGATATTTCTCGAGGCAGCTCCTCGCACGATGGAAGAATTGAAGTCGAATTGGAGAAATCGAAGTCGAATTGGAGAAATCGAAGAAGAATTTGAAGCGGTCTTTGCTCGAAGATTACACGTTTTCACGATTTTTAGCGTCGCTTTGAACGAGTTTACCAATTTCCGTTCTTTCAACCGCGGTTTCTCGCTGAGCTGGGACAAACGCGTGAAATCGAACGATTTCACGTGTTTTAGCGCGAGTTCGACAACACTGAACCCTAGCTCAATTTTTAGGTATTTTCATATTTTATTTTTCACAGATCTACTCTTTCATTCTTGTGCTTTATTACATAATTAGTATTTGTTTAGCAATTGATTGTTCTAAAATTAAACATATTTTTCTTTTCAGAAGCATGTTGGATTTCATCTCAATTATTTGCTACTTTGATGGAAAATTGACTATGAAAGGAAACAATACGTCGGTATTCATTGATGGTAAACAAAAGGGTTCAAAGGTTATTTTTTTTTGCTCCTATCATGAACTAAAAGAAACAGTGTACAGAGTTATAAAAATCTATGAAGTCAAGGGGCACGCCTAGGCGCACTAGGTGGGCTTTTTTAGACTTCAAGGCGCACCTGTGAGCGAAGCGCAAAAAAAAAACAAAAAAACCCCAAAGCGCAAAAATGCCCAAGCCATAAAAAAATGCGCTTTTTTGTACAAAATGAAATGTTTTTTTTTAGCCCCAAACGGTTTTTTCACTACTTATTTTGGTATATGACGTGAACTTATGAAGTTTTATTTTTAAATTGCAAACTTATGCTATATTTTGTTGTTAAAAGGCTGAAAACTGCATTACAAATGCAGAAAACTGCATACAAATGCAGAAAATTTATGTTAAATTGCAATCTTACGTTATATTTTGTTGTTAAAAGTAGGGCTGTTATGGTAATGGTAACCGCTACCGATACATGAGAATCATTACCGTACCAGTACTACTGGTAAATCAAAAATAGCTACCGATTATTTACCGTTACCAATGGTAAAATATTCATTGGTATACCAATAAACTGGTATACCGTTGGCTGGTAATGGGAAATTTACCAGTACAACAAACATTCAAATTTTGTCGCACTAAAATTTGAAAAAAGAAGAAACAATTATCTTGATTTTTTTTATTACTCTATGATATTCATATTAGTATTACGACATGTTTTAGTTGACATCTAAGTATTTCTTATTCTATCACAGCTTGTTTACAATAATATGAGATAATAACATTTATAATCTCAAACTTTGAGCCTAACAAAACTTAAAAAGCATCATCATCATAAATAATACTACAAAATCTTTTTAAAAACCACGATGCATCGTTAAAATTGTCTATGGTTAAGGTTTGATCTAATAGTGAAAAATAAATTTAATATGATTGGTAAATTTACCATTACCACTAGTTTTGACTTTTCTTTACCGCTATATTTACTGTTAACAATGGTAAATTTACCGTTACCATACCGATAACATTGGTAAACCAAAATGGCTCGATTTTTTTTATCAATTACTTGGTATTGGTATGGTACTGGTAAATTTACCATTACCATAATATCCCTAGTTAAAAGGCTGAAAACTGCATTAAAATGCACAAAACTGTATGAAAATGCAGAAAGCGTTAAAAAGCAGAAAACTGCATAAAAAATGTAGTAGATTTTGTTTTTTGGCAGCATGAAAAAGACGCAAGTAAGGCGCAAGGCATCGCCTTGACTACATAGACAAAAATTGATTCAGAAGAGTATGATGTAAAATTAGTAAGTAAGTGAATAATGAATTCTGAATCTTCTGCTACCGATGGAAATGATGATGAAGATGCCGATGCTATGTTTTTTGTTAATATGAAAGTTATTGAATTATTAGTAATAAACGATAACTTGAGAGTTGAGACATTTTGAAGAGGCAATTGCTACTAGTTTGAACCAACATTCTACTCAAATTCTTGGTACTGTTCCGATTTATCCTTATCAGAACAAACCAAGTTCAGTATTTCCTACATGTGTGAATCAAAAATAAGTAATTTGTTAAGATATTTACATTTGAGTAGTTGAAATTTATAGTGTTTTGATCTCATATTCTTTTTTCCACGGTTTTATGGTGCATCCGGATGATTCAAGCTCTAGACCTGCAAATGATCGATTTTTACACTCCATACCTTCAAATGCTACAGAGGTTGGTATCTCTTTCAACAATGATGATGCAGGCCGTAGTTCACTGGATATAGATAGCATGCAAGTTGCTTCAATGGATAGTGATATGTCTTGAATGGATAAAATGAAAGTTAACAATGATGCTCTAGAGCTTGAAATTGATCATGAGAAAGAAAACGAAAATAATGAAGCATCTCTGGGGGAAGAAGATGATGGTAACGATGAACATATTAAATTTGATATGTCTTTGACAGATGATATATGTAGTGCGGAAATTATGGTGGCATCGTTGATTGAAAATGTTACTCCTATTAGAGACGTGTTTACCGTAGATTGTGTTGATTCTGGATTTCAAATGGGAATGCAATTTTAAACAAAGGAAATACCCGTTCAACAGTTAAGTGAGTGGTTGCTACTGAAGAATACATGCAACTATCTTTAAAAAATCACTGATGGGTTGTGGTGAACTAGAAAATACGATGGTAATCATACTTGTCTTAATCCGGTTATTAATTTAAAACATAAACAAGCTACAATTAGATTTATTGCTAATTAAATAATTTCCTTTGTGAAATCGGATTTGAATATCACTCTTTCTGGGATTCAAGTTTTAATGTCGAAAACCTTTTTTTAATCAAAATCAACTACTTCAAGGCGTATAGCATAGCGTAAGCGTAAAGCACTTGAGAGAGTTTTTGGAGATTGAGAAACATCATATGCTAAGTTACCACAATATTTAGCTACTATTAGAAAACATAAACCGGGAACAGTTTTCAACTCAAAATCCCTAGAACTCCAAAATTTCTAAATTTGCCATCCAACATCTATTGCAATAATTTCTTCATCAAATTTGCTAGAAAATGAAAGGATTGTCATCATCTTCTTATATTAGAGGTAAAATCTTCATTAAAATTTAGTTTGTATATTGAAATTTTAATTGTTTAATCTTCATTAAATCTTCATTTCTTATAGAGCTGGCACCCGGTCCTGTGAATGCAAGTGGTCTGTATCTTCAAAGTGAGCATCGAAGTAATAATAGGGACTTGATAAAGGTTTTTTTTACAAACATTTTTACTTGCATTTCAAAGTGAGCATCGAAGCAATGATATTGGATATATTATTATTTTTTTACTTTCGATCATTTTTGAATGTGTAGAGCGATGAGCCAGTTGAGTTTCATGATCAATCAGGCAAATTAAAATTCATCACGTCTAATACTCCAAGAGTTTGACTTGCATTACAAAGAGACGGATTAAGGAAAATATCTAGATTGGGCTTTTTCAAAATAGATCATGCGCTGGTTATTTCATTAATAGATAGATGGAGACCAAAGACTTCACCTTCCATTTTCCTACTAGTGAAATTACCATCAAATTAGCAGATGTTAGTTGTCTTCTAGGTGTTACAGTAGAAGGAAATCATGTTACTATTAGACAGCTAAGTAATTACGAAGATATTTTACCAAAAGTGTTTAGGTGTGGTTTCACCTTGAAGTGAGATAAGAGGTGCAGCCTTTAAGCTGACTTGGTTTCGCGATATGTTTGCAAATGAACCATCATCTAATGATTCGCATGTAAAAATTAAATATCATGCAAGGGTTGTTTTTCTACATTTGATATCTTGTCATCTAATACCTGATCATTCTAAATGACGACTAACTTTTTTTGTTATTGTTTTTGCGAAATTTGGATGAATATGCACGATATTTTTGGGGAAGTGCTATATTGGCAACATTATATAACGAGTTAACAAATGTTGCACTCATGAAATCCAAATCGACAGCTGATCTATCGCTTTTACAAGTATAACATGAATAGTTATAATTGTTATACACTCATATGTAACATGTAATTCTTCTGTATTCAAATTTTCGACTGATTTTACAGCTTTGATCATGCACACATCTTCCCATTCGTCGTTCAAATGTGACTTCATCCATACAGATTGACAAGACATTGCATTATAGTGCAAGGTAGTTATTTTACAAATATATTCACACATTTGTTTTTTTTTATACAAATAAAAATATAAATGTATAACTATTTATATAAGTGGTTTGGTTTAAGGAGTTGGACTGAGTCTCCAAAACAGGCGACCACTCACTATCGTGACCAGCTCGATATGTTAACAGATGAAACTATCATATGAAATCCCGTACACACAGGATGTGCTCGTCAATCTTCCATAAATATGTTTAAGTGAGAAGTATAGTTGACTTTGTAAGACACCTATCATATGCATGCGAGATGTAGAGATGTATAATTTAATCGAGTGATGTGACAATTTGGTCTTCATCAACACATACCTCATCCATGCGAACCAAAGCCAGATTTGGAGTTTGTTATCATTCAGTAGAACGATAGACATAACTGTATTGTACACCAACAGATTCTTACCATTTCTATTTCAAGTTACACGACTTGGTATTGGTTGATTACTCGAAGATTCATTGTTGCAGATCAGAGTTCTCACGAACAAGCATGCCCCGCTTGTTCACCGCTTGAGCGAGATGTGTTAAACATTCACATTAGCATTATTATTTTCAGTTTATTGGCTTAAATTGTTCGTTCACTTGAATTATGTTTCTATTTTTGAATAAATAATACTATTTGTAGGACGATGTACTAGAGACGATAGGAAGAGAGTTAGAGAATATTGCACAAGGTAGAGTACTCGAGCAAGAAGTCTAACTACAGTATCTTGATTTCAAGAAACTTATTGACATGCTCCTTTTTAGTAATCGATTAGCATGCCCAAGACATTCTAAGCGAAGAACTAAAAGATGGTATGATACACAACAATTGCAACCAGCTAGACCTTCTCAACCCCCACCTACTCAAGAGGATCCAACTCAACCCTGATTATTCTTACATTTAGTTTAATATTAGTGCGCTTTCGTAATCAAACTACAACTTCTAACTTTATGCGAATGTAATCGAATTTTAATTATGCTATGTTTGAATATGTTTAATGAAAATTTTATTTGTTGGCTTTTATGTAGACAAACATTTATTTTTATCTATATTTTATGCATTTGGATTTCTGATTTTGTGTATGAATGTATATTGAAGGTTGTTGTCCAGGTTTTGGACCTGAGGTTTACATTGACGCAACTTTCAAGTGCGTTAGTATAAATTTTAAGGGTCGCATTTCACAAATACGCCAATATTTTGTTTTTTGAAACAATGGCCAATACTTGGCTTTGTGAATATCTTAGACTTTTTATGAACAGCTACCTAACCTACAACAACAATCAAGCCATTAATCACAAACATGTTGGGCTTAGCTAGAGATGGAACCTAAATCCAAAAGGCAAAATCAACATAAAGGTAATAATAACAACAAGAGATTTAAAGATGAAAGCATATATCAAGACAATATAAATTTAAAATGATTAAACAAATAATTATGAATAAATAAAAAACCATGATGTTGCTACTACTGCTGCTGATGATAATAATAGTACTAGACTAAAATACCGAAGACCAACACAACTCCTTGTATCCTTAATTATATCCTTCTACATTTGTCCTATCACCTAAACTAATAACACTTCTTAAACCAACCAAAAACACAAGGGTCTGGTACATGGATTGCTAACTTCCATGTGCTCATGTTCGACACCAGCTCTTCCGATGTATTCCAAGTACTCAAGTCTTTTTTTACTACATCCTCCCATATGATATGTGCACTGTCAAAGATACCATATGATCGCTGCTCTACTCAGTTCTGGCTATAGTTTCATAAGTATGGTTGTTTGGAAACTAAAACCCAGAAAGAGGTTTGATGCCATTAAAAGATAATTTTACCAAGTCTGTCAGCATGCCATGTGGTCAGTTTCTTGTGGTGGAATAAAAAGTAATTTTACCAAGTTTGTACAGGCGAACTGCTAACCTCTTAAAATGTCCCTGATCTGTTAGTACAGCTAATGAAAAAAAATACAAATTAATTTATGGTATCGCATATAATAACTATATCAAATTGAGCAGTCTCTTTGTATATTCTTCGCCAAAACATAACAGCTTATCTGAAAGAGGCTTTCTAGTGCCAACTGCCATTGTAAACATACAGCTTGCATCTATACATGTCCACTTGGTTAAAATAACATGGTCCCTGTATAACCATAATCTCATGATCCTTTTTCCTAATGAATGAACTATAACACCTCTTTTAAGTTCCTATTAACGTTTTGAGTGTCCTCTACCCCCCCCCCCCCCCCCCAACAAACCACACCCACTCTGTAAATCTACTAATTGTAATTTAAATCTATTAACATGATATTTTATTTATTTGTAGTTCTTTGTGAAAACGGTTAATAAAATGCTTCATTAGTAAATTTATTACGATTTTTTTTGACTAAATCCACGAATCTTTAATTTAAAAAATTATTTACATGAACCAAAATGAAATATAAAAAACTAGTAATAATAAAGAAAGTATCAATGATATATGAACGAACCAGATCATCCTTTAGTGCTTTTATAGTTTTGTGAAAAAAGAATAAAAGGCGTAACTGAAATGACTTGTAGTGCATAATGAAAATGGCAAGTAATCAAAACAAATAATTAAATTACACACGCAAACTCATAACGTATATAAAAGCTTAGGCTATGATTGGTTTGCCATTTTTAGTTGTGGGTTCTCATCTGTACATGCGCACAATGCATGTATATTGTGAAAGCTTACCAATTTAAAAAACAAAGTTCACACAAAACAGAGAAATCTTGTGTGTTTTTTTTTTTTTCTCCATGTTTAGGGACATAACAAAAGCACGAGCAAGAGAAACACAAAATTCAAAATGAAATCAAACAGGTCCTTAAATTCGAGAAACCCCTCAAGCACATATTTCATTCTAGAAATATTGTAATGGTTTTGCTTACAAGGATAGCACTAACTTCTATGTCAGTCATTGCTCTGTTTAGCAACTATATTGTATTGAACTCTGCATTTTGCACAACAAAAATATCATTTTATCTCTTTCAGTCTCATCGCATTGGTGAAACAATGTACCTGATGGTATACTAAGAGAGTCTTAATGCTGTTTAGAAGAAGGTTACACAATTTAAATAATGTCAAGTGTACTCAAATCGAATGTGAGAACAAATGTGAATGTTTCTAGAATGCACAACTCCAAAAACATATCACCAATCAACTACTGGGACAAGATTTTTAGTAATAATTGACATCAATTGTTTTCTGACCATGTGGGATGATCTACCATTTTAGCTTGCACAATATGCACTCTCATAACAACTTCAGTTTGGGGGCAATCCATTTGCAAAAGGGAAATAATTTAGTTCTTAGTTTAATCATTTATGAGACAGGGAAAATTTGGAGATAAATACAAGCTCAAACCAATTCGTTTACCTATGATGCACATTTACAGCATTCATACTGTTTTGACTGAGATCCTTTACTCGAAAGATTAGATTAAGGATACCCCTATCCCACATGGATGACAACACTTTAAATTGAAGTGCACATATTTTGTGAAAAAACCCAGTGTGATGGTCCATGTATACACAGAGTGTATCCTGCTATGGTTTTTCACTCAGCTCAATGCCTGATTTCTAAGAACTCTTTAGTCAGTTATTTCTACATCTTATTTAAGCTCATAAACTTTGTTTCAGAATAAATTCTGTTACAAAAGACGATAGGTTTTATGTTTGAAAAGAATAATCAAAACTATTTACTATTAGTTATCTTCATCACAAAAAAATCATACCAATCAATAGCATTTGTACAACAAATTCTAAACGATTTTATAGCAAGCTTTTGACTTAAACTTGTGACTAGACAACTATGTATTTGTGTTTCAATTAAATGTATATTTTCTGAGTTTTGATGCTATATTTCTTGCAAAAAGATTAGTATCATTTAATTATAATTATCATGCTCAATTGGTAGTACTAATATCCATTTACTTACCCCAATTGAGTTAGCAAGTGGGACATAGACTTTTAAAAAATTAAAATAAAATAAAATAAACCAAGTAACCAAATTCAACCACCAAATAGCAAGGGCCTACGTGAGATCAAAAACTTGAATAAGTCGTATTTTCTCATTTTTAACCCATGGTGGGACCAATGGATTAAAACATGCATACTATCTAGTATCCATATATCAATGTCAAAAAACGAAAGCGTAGAAGAGGGCTTTTTTTGGGCTCGTGAGGCAAGGCGTTAGCCTCAAATCGTTGAGGCATAAATTTTTCAAGTAGATATTAAGGAGTAAGTTATTGTTGCTTTGTTATAATTAAACTTTGATTAATACAAAAAAGTTAACGATTGATCATATAAAACTGTTACAATATCAACACTCAACTTTAAAGAGCTCGAGCCTAATCATTCTTTTCATAAAAGTATACAAATATTTAGAACTATAAATATATAAAATTTAAGCACATATACACATGCATGCACATGTAAATGATTCAATCTTATCAAGAATCATTATTCAATTTTCAACAATGGTATGTCCTTTTTTTATTTTCTTCCTTTTCTGTATGTCTAAGGTTTTTTTTCTTTCTAAAATTTCAATAAAAATCTCAATCTCTCTCTCTCTCTCTCTCTCTCTCACATCTTTAAGTTTTGTTATTATTTGTTTTCCACTAAATAATTGAAAATTTGCAACTCTGTAAGTGCAAACATTTGCAACTAGAGAGAGAAATCTTGAGTCGCATGCCTCAGCAATTTGGGGCACATGAAACGGATTTTTGTACACTTCATATGCCTAACTTATTGAGGTGTAAGTCTTTTCTTAGAGGTTTAAAAAAACTTGTTGGGAAAGCATCAAGGCATTTTATATTTTATTTCCTGAAAGCAAGCGAGCCAGTATTGAGGCAGTTTTTTAAAACAATGGTATATATATTATTACATATCAACATATATATTATATGGCATACAATTTAACACAATTATATACATGAGTACATTGATAAGTTATAATTATATATACCAATTTATATAAATATATTACACATTAAGTGTGTGTGTGTATCAACACACACACAATAATATATTGGCATTATGATTTCCAAATCACTAGCAAAAATGTATTTAAAGTAAGGTTCGCTAGTAAATAAATTTGGAAAAGTCTATTTGGACATTAATTGATGATACAAAATTTGAAACACAAATTGTGGATCATTGGATCTCCCACTGAATTCCAGCTTTCATGTAAAGACATACAAATCCAATGGTGCACAATTTGTGTATTTAATTTTGTGTCATCAATTTGTGTTCAATTAGCCGCTTCCAATAAATTTTATCAAAAAAATTAAATACAATATTTTATTAACACATACATACATACATATAATGTTTTATTAAAATCAACAGTTACATTAAATATAAAAACCTCCATTTTAAATTTACATAAAGAATTTGAAAGCCCAACATTACACTAACTTTTCAAAATGATACAGTAGTCTAATTAAGTGGAGCTATACTTAACATAACTAAAATATAATATATGACTGTGTGTGCATACATATTAATTTACATGTATATTGACTTGCTAATATTTATACATTTGTTAACAAACAAAATAATTAATTAATGGCTATGGATTCGCCTAAGTTTCTGAAACTCAGGTAAGTCATTTTGTTTGCTGACTCCATTGGGGTAGCAACAAGATATAATGACAGTTTCTGGCTAAGACACATGGTTTTTGGCATTTGTTTTTTCCTCGGTAATGATGCAATAAAAGTAAATCAGAACAACCGGCCGGCCTTATCTTTTTACAACCCACCAAGATTGTACGAGGGCATGAGCCGGCCCTATCTCATTATAATTGACCAGAATGGTATGAGAGCATTAATCATTATGCAACAAATAGTTTTGCATATGTAGGATAAACAAACCTGTCCTGAATCATAGAAACCAAGTTTCGAAGTAAAATCATGTTGCAAGAAATTTACATGCATATTCAAGGGTGGGATAACCAAAAATGCTTAAATATTCTTAAAAACGTTCTCTAATATATGTTTTACCTTAATTTTATTTCAACGGCAATTCATGCTGCTGGTCACAATTATTCCCTCAATATGAAACAAAAAAAAAAAAAAAGTAAATCGGCTAGGGTAATCAACTAGCTTGATCTTGATCAGGCCAGTTTTATCTCTTTACAATCCACTAGTAGGATGGCATGAGAGCATTAATCATCATGCGACGATAAACTTCACATGTATTGAATAAATAAACCTGTTCTAAATCATAAAAACCAATTACATAAAAAAGGCAAGCCTACGTTATCCCTTGATGAAGAAATGCAACATGTATTGCTAGGATTTATAGAATCCACTATTGGCGATGATTTCGAAGTCTCACAGTGTTAACCATCATGTAAAAGTAACATATTTAGGCAGCAGCATAATAACTTAAGAGAAAAACAAGAGGACAAACTCATATCATATCTCCTTACAAGGCAACTAATTAATTTATTATATAACAGAAAGCAGACAAAGTTTATTTAATAATATTAGTTGAGCTAGTCAAAGAGACAATATCAAAGTACCATGAGTCATGACACACTGGGAGTTTGTTGTTTAACTAATTAAATATACATGCAATACTGTGTCTTCGTGCAGTGTAATCAAATGAGCATAGGGCATACATTCATAGATTTGTTGCATTTAACCATGGATATGCGATGTAGTTCAAGTAAACCATACATATTTAGGCAGCTGCATTGAGATGGTTATATAGTTATTGAATTTAAATAAAACCAAACGTATTTGGTGTAGTTCCAGTTTGCAACCCTTGATATTTCATCAAAACCAAACCAAGTTAGATTTGTGCCTAACAACAGCTAATTAAAATAGACAAGCCCGCATATATTTCATTATCACATATGCTGTAACTAATAAATGATCATAATCAAAGATTATAATAAAATTACCTGCATATTCGGGAGCGAGGTAACCAAAAGTGCCCGCGAGCCTTGTGGCAACTGAAACATTTTTCCCATCTGGTGCAAGCCTCACTAATCCAAAATCTGCAACTTTAGCTCTCATATCATCTCCAAGAAGTATATTAGACGGCTTCAAATCTCTATGTATAAAGCTTTCATTCATCAAGCTATGCAAATACTCCACTCCCCTAGCCACATCCAAACTAATGCTCAATCTTATGCTCCAATCTAAAGGTTTAGCACTACGCTTAGCCCAGTCAAACAGATGCTCGCTAAGAGTGCCTTGGGACATGTACTCATAAACTAGAATTTTCTCGTAGTCTTCTAGACAGTATCCAAGTAAAGAGACTAAATGCCTATGTCGAACTTTAGTTAGTATTGATATTTCAGATTTGAACTCGTTCAGCCCTGTTGATCCAATTGCACCCGCCTCCATTCTTTTTACAGCAACTATTTTACCATCTGGATACACTCCTTTATACACCGTACCAAACCCCCCACGACCCAATATATTTTCTGCATCGAAATTATTGGTCACGTCTCGTAGAACCTGAATCGATATAGCTAAATTCACAGGCTCACCGAGAACTTGAACATCAACAGGTCCACTGTATGTTTGGCTGGTGCCTTTGCCTCCACTGAGACCCCCGGCTGATATATCACCATCAGAACCAGGAAGTGGAGGGTGAGTAACTGTGCTACGACGTTTGAGCTTTTTCTTCTTCATGTAGTAGACAGTTACAATAATTGCTATAGTGATTACAACCAAAACCCCAATTATGCTTCCTACAATAACTCCAATATTTTTCCTGCTGTCCGTAGTTGAGCTAGGTGTATTTTGGCCTGGAGAAGGCGGTTCTTTCCCAATATTAGGATTACCACTTGTAATCACCTGAACTTTGTTGCTAAAATTAGGTATGAATCCTGAAAGATTATTGTTTGAAACATCAAGTAGCGTAAGCTTCTTCAAATTAACAAGTTCAGGTGGTATAGGTCCGGAAATTTTGTTGTTGGATAGATCCAACTTCTGAAGAGATCCAAGCTTTTGGAAATCTTGTGAAATAGAGCCTGTCAAATTCATCTTTGCAAAATCCACTCTAGTAATATTCCCACTCGGATCGCAAGTAATCCCCATCCAGCCAGCACAAGGATTGTTATCCTTCCAACTTTCTGCCAGATTATAAGGATAACCGAAATTACTCACAATATTTAACAAAATAGTCACTCTCTCATCACATGGATCATTCTTAGGAAGACAAAACCGTTCTGTACTGGTTATCATATCCAATGCAACACTATCACTGAACTTGGGCTGCTGTCCTTGTAACAAATTGTTGGTCAAGTTAACGATCTTAAGCGACTGCAATGATGTAAGTGAACTAGGCACAATACCCGTAAGTTTGTTCTCCCTCAAATTCAATTTCTGCAAAACACTATCTTTTGGGAAATCCGGTATAGGACCCGTAAAATCATTCATTTGCAAAGAAATCTCTTCCAAATTGTCTATTCTGGAAATCACATCAATTCTCCCGATCATCTTACACCCATTCAGCCACAGCACCCTCATGCTTGAATTCGCCAAACTGCTAGGCAGCCCATGCCCAGAAAAATCATTCAATCCCAAATTTACAGTATGGAGAGCAGAAAATCCCGAGAAGAAGTCTGGCAGACCACCGGCCACATTGGCGCTACTTGCTGAGAAATTCTCCAGCGAAGCGCTGCCACTCAAACCAGCAGGAATCTCCCACTGCTTAAAAGGGTTTCCATCCATGTACACTTCCCTCAAACTGGTCATTCCATCGAAGAAATCATCAGGCACTGAATCAAAAGAGTTATCATTGAGGTACACAGCCTGTAATTCAGACAAACCATTGAGAGAGGGCAGAGGACCGCTAATGTTGGAGGACGGAAATTCGAGGCGGACCAAGGAGGAAAGGTTACGGATTTGGGGAGGAAGGGAGCCTGATAGTTTCTTGCCGTCATGGAGCTGAATGGCAGTGATCTTACCGTCGTAACACTGGACTCCGGTCCACGAGGCACAGGGGTCGGACGTGGACCATTTAAGGACAACGTCCGCGGATATAGATTTGGCAAGGATTTGCATGACGCTGGCGTCGTTTGCATCGGTGACGGGAGAAGATGTTGGGAGAAAGTGGAAGATGAAGAGGGCGGTAAGGATGGAGATAAAAGACATGGCTGGGAGATCACTGCATCGCAAGGATTAGGGTTTTGGAGAATGTAAGAGAAGGGTGGCGTGAGTGTTGGCATTGAAATTTAAGCATAGGAAGAACAATTATGGAAAGGCGTTGTGATCAAGAGAAAGCGTGTACAAGGTTTCGCCTAAATCAGGGAAAAGGCAATCGGACAAAATAAAAGTTTGAATTGTTAAAGCTGGCTTTGTGTTAGCACTAGCTTACACAAAAAATCCAGTCGAACAAAACTAAAAATAAAAGTTCGAAAGGTTAACGCTGGCTTTGTATTTTTGAGTTTTAAAGTTAAACTGCAAAACGTAAAGTGGGAAAATGACACAAGGACGGACTTTGAAAATTAAATAAACCGAAAAACATCCAGTTTTATTTCTACATTGTTAAATAATTAAAACAAAAGAATTTCTTGTTCCCTCCTTTATTTTAGGAATTATCTCTTTTCTGCTTAATTCTCTTTTGATACTTATTGTTTGAATATTTTAATTATCAATTATATTATATTATTTAACTAAACATCTCATCGTTTTATAGTATGATATGTACATATATATTTAAAACTTGTGTATAATTATTTATAAATAATTCATCGGTTAACTTCTAACAGTTTATATTCAGATCCATATATTTATATTAATTACATAATACAAAATTTAAGTTGTTTACATAAACTTAGTTAGCTAATATTTCTAATAGATATTAAAAAACGATAATTCAATGCTTATACGACTATTGTACTAATAAAAATGATAACTTTTTTTATTTATTTAATTGTAATATATAAATCACACAAAACAATAATAACAAGTTTAATGATAATTGAATAAAAAATTAAACTTGTTTTTAATTCAATTGCAATATATAAATCACACAAAATAACAATAACAAGTTTACTGTAAAAAATTAAACTTGTTATTGTTGTTTGGGGTTTTAGTCTCAAAGACAAAATAAACAAAAAATTGTTCCATAAGGACGCAGAGGTAAAAATTTATTAATAAGGACAAATTTTAGTGTAAAAGGAGGAAATCAGGGGGTCACTGTAATTCCACACCCTTTACATTAAAATTTGTTCTTATGGACAAAATTTTAGCCTCTTGTCCTTATGGAACAATTGTTTGTTCATTTTGTCCTTTCGGGTATTTTCCTGTATTTAAAATTACCACAACTATTTACAAAGGGGTAATTAGGGAGAAGGACAAACTTTGCAACATAGGCTGAAGTAAACCGAGTTTTATTTTTAGTCTGAAGGACAAACTTTGAACCAAAATTAAGTTGAAAGAAAATGCTAAATGTAACTAGCATTATATTCAGTTTTTTACACTATACGAAAATGCTAGTTGTAACTAGCATTATTCGGTTTTACACTTCACAAAATGCTAGTTATATTTAGTATTTTTCTTTAGTCTAATTTTTTTTCAAAGTTTGTCCTTCTGCCTAAAAATAAAATTTGGTGTCCTTCAGGCTGAATTTTCTTCAAAGTTTGTCCTTATGCTATTTTCCACTTTTTTGCAAAACCCATCTCACTTTCTCCTATGATTTACATTTCACTCCATATTTATAAAACAATTATAAAGTGTTCAACTTGAAATAATAAGTTAAATGCAATTAAGCGATATTCATTAGTTCAGTCACTAATGACAATATGAAATTTTCAATAATATAAATCATACCCCTATCGATAAAAGTTGCATTTTCATTAAACTAAAACACATAAGTCACATGACATATAGTATAACATAAACAATAAGGAATTTTTGTAAAAAACACTCTATAATTTTGTAATACATAGATTTTCTTTCTTAGAAATGTGTTTAAGAAATACTATTATTTTTAGTTCCAATTAACCTGTAAATAATATAGTAAAAACAAAAAATATTTTTTCATCTGCAAAAAAATTGCACTTTATCAAAGAAAATTCAAAAGAAAATTATTTTCAAATATGTGAGATTAAGTGGAAATTTAACTTTTGAGATAAAACAAAAAATAATAGCAAAAAATTATCAGAAAATATCAATAGATTCGTCTTGCATTACAAAATTATATTTATTTACAGCAAAAACTTTAATTTTATAATTCCTACAACCTGCTATTGAACTATCTCGGTTCTCTTCTAATAATTTATATTTGACTTCATATGTTAGAGTTAATCAAGAATCTTAAAACTATAATCAAACTTAGTAAACTATTAATTGTTGATGTGACAAATAAATCATAAATATATGAAATTTCAATATTTGTACAATATTCAAATTAACAAAAAAGGGTATAAAATTCATTTGGATATACAAATACATTGGTCACATAGCATGGTCATATATATATAAGCAATGATTGCAAATTTTATTCATGATTCTTCCATATCGATACATTAATGCATTATATTGTACAATTCCTATTTTAGCTAAAGTACCTATATTCTAAACTTTCTACGGTTACTTACAAATCTCACCTCAATGTCACGTTATTTTGTACATTTACATCAATATTTTTTTAATTAACCATGTAATCTTTTTTTTAAATTTATCAGAATAAATTTAATTGATAAATATTTACTAATCCATCTAATAAATCCTTAAATGTGACGGATTCAGTTTGTATATCACATTAATGTTAAAAAAGCAATTAAATAGATATTTCATTTAAGTATAAAAGTATATAGTTCAATTATCATAGATATTTTACATCGATAACATTACCAAAATTAATTTATTATTCATTTATCTCGATAAATTTATATTCATTCTTGAATTCTTTTTTTTACTTTAGATATCCATATTTTGACATTTTATAATTGTGTACAGCTTCATCGACTATTTCCTATCATGTTTAGATCCATGTATTTAAATTGTTTACGAAATCTCAAATTTAAAGAATAATCTATGTATCAGTCTTATATGTATACGTACACTTATTCATAAAAACAACAACAAATTTTTTGTGTTTAACTATATAGATATATAAATTAATTTCATATATATATATATGTGTGTGTGTGTGTGTGTGTGTGTGTGTGTGTGTGTCTGTGTATGTGTGTGTGCTAAATTTGGTGATACAAAATCACAAATTGATTAGAACAAATTTGTAAAGAATGGAAAGTAAATATTTTTATAATGGGATTGCATTAATTGCATTTAATGAGGTAGAGAAATAAATGAAGGGATTAATTTCTTCCATCTATGCTAAAGAAATGGATTGATTTACTTCCTATGTTTGCACATTTGTTGTTATGCTAATTTGCCTCCATTATATTATTACCATATGTTGGTAATTTAATTGATGACTCACATAGATTTGCACTGGCTATATATTGAGGGGTAGACTTTAGTGTAAACCCATCCTGGCCTGGAGCCAGTGATCCCCAATGGTGTCTCTTCTTGTTATACCTGATTGAGGTTTAGATATGTAAACTCTTATTTTGTAATCATTTGTAATTCTCTCATGTGGAATAAAATCTCTTTCTGTTGGACTGGACGTACACTATCTCGAGGATAGTGGAACCAGTATAAATATTGTGTCTCTTTGTTTTTCTGCTATAGTTATTTACTATTTTGTTGATGTAATAGAATAATTGCTATCAGATTAGATTGGTGTTCAATTGGAAAATCAAGATCCTGCTTATTGTTCTTCCGCAAAGGCGTAATTATTGCATAACAGATTGGTATCAGAGTAAGGCGATTTGTTTTAAATTGTGCGTCAATTATTTCTACAAAGGATGGTAGATTCAGTGGTGATTATGCTATTACTATTTTGGGAGAAACGGAAGACTTTGGCGGAGGAGATTTTGTTGAGAGCGAAGAGCGTTCCAATCTGAGAACTTTGACGTGATATGGAGTTACTGTGTTGAAGGGGCTATGGATTTGGGAAGTTTTGATCATGTTTCTGACAGGGGTCTTCATGTTGATGATGCTCGAGGGATCCATGATGATCAGGAAAGGAGCTCAGGTCAAGTGATAAACGGGTGTCGAGACAGAGACCATTGTGGTTTAGACAGGGGTCTTCACGTTGATGATGCTCGAGGGATCCAGAGTGATCAAGGAAGGAGCTCAGATCAAGTGGTAGACGGGTGTCGATGTGTATTGCAAGCATTTTTAGATCGTTGGTCTATGCGTGGTGCAGCTCATGGTGGTAGATGCATCTTTTGCAGGCGGTGTGTGAAGCTTGTAATGATTTTGATTAAGTGGTAGGAAAGAGATTTTTTTGGCGATTGAGAGAATTATTTTTGACCTTGGCGGTGTTGAGATTACTTTGTTGTCTGCCTTCTTTGTTATTTTGGATATTTGCAACATTTTGTTGGCGGGCGGGGACATAGTATGAGTTCGTTAACAATTGTGTGATGGGGGGTGGCTTTGCTGGAACCCATTTGGTAAATATTCATTTTTTGGTGTATCTCGTTGTGAGATTTTGATTGAAGGTGGAGTTCTATTGAAGAGTTTTATGTTGTGAAGAGAATTTAATTGGAGATGGGGTGTTGCAGATATGTGATTTTGCATCAAGGTGGAGTGCTAAATTTGGTGATACAAAATCACAAATTGATTGGAACAAATTTGTAAAGAATGGAAAGTAAACATTTTTATAATGGGATTGCATTAATTGCATTTAATGAGGTAGAGAAATAAATGAAGGGATTAATTTCTTCCATCTATGCTAAAGAAATGGATTGATTTACTTCCTATGTTTGCACATTTGTTGTTATGCTAATTTGCCTCCATTATATTATTACCATATGTTGGTAATTTAATTGATGACTAACATAGATTTGCACTGGCTATATATTGAGGGGTAGACTTTAGTGTAAACCCATCCTGGCCTGGAGCCAGTGATCCCCAATGGTGTCTCTTCTTGTTAAACCCGATTGAGGTTTGGATATGTAAACTCTTATTTTGTAATCTTTTGTAATTCTCTCATGTGGAATAAAATCTCTCTCTTTGGACTGGACGTACACTATCTCGAGGATAGTGGAACCAGTATAAATATTGTGTCTCTTTGTTTTTCTGCTATAGTTATTTACTATTTTGTTGATGTAATAGAATAATTGCTATCAGATTAGATTGGTGTTCAATTGGCAAATCAAGATCCTGCTTATTGTTCTTCCACAAAGGCGCAATTATTGCATAACAGTGTGCGTGTGTGTGTACGCGTGCGTGTGTGCGTGCGTGCGTGCGTGTGTGTGTGTGTGTGTGTGTGTGTGTGTGTGTGTGTGTTTATTTATCTCGAAAGGCAAGCAATTTTATCTCCCCATTTACAAGTTTATAAAATTGATGAATACAAACTAAATGACTCAATTACAAGACAATAATGCTCACTGCAGAATTCAAATATACAACAACACTTTATAGCATCACTATACAATATATACATTATCATGCACAAAAACAAAAGCCTAAACGTTTCCAAAATCCTACTTTCCATCTTATCTGTTATCAGATCTAAAACTCCTCAAAAAGCTTCTACGAATAACAATGGATAACTCATTTGTATTAAGCTCTCCACGACCAAATGCTCTTCTATTCCTTTCAACCCATAACTCATAAATAAATTTCTTCAAAAGCCTTAACAGTATCTTTGATCTATCATTCCTCCACCTAGTAGCTTTAAAAAAATTATACCACTCCGTTTTACTATCACTAGAAGGTCTATGGAAGTATCTATTGGTTAATAACCTCATCTAAACCTGAAAGGCATAATTTCATTCAAACCACAAATGTACTTTTGTTTCCACTGCAGTCTTACACGGTAAACAAATGCTGTCAGGTAATAATCCAATACTATGAAGTTTATCCTTTGTATTGATCACATTGGCCATGATCTTCCACAAAAGTAGATTCTCCTTAGCCGAGCTGCACTTACTCCAAATCCTTTTAGCACATGGAAATACTTGTTTTTCTCCTTGCAAAAGAGAATAAACATGTTTGATGGAGTGAGATCTATCCTTCCATAATAAATTGTTTTCTCCACTTACACTAAACACTTCAGAGATTTTAGCCCAAAATTTTCTTAGAACGGTTGAACTAGTGTTAGGCAGTACCATCTTTCCATCCTGTAGATATACCAGATTGCCTTCTCAAATTATAATCAATAATAGAACTCAGAATCAAACATGGCCTTGCCCATGGAGCATTCCAAAAAGACAAATTCTTTATGACCTTATAGTTACACTAAATATATGGTAAAAAGGTATTTCTTAAATTCAAAATATTTCGCCAACTCCAACTAGAATTTTGTGGCACATCCATCGTCAAGAAATGCTTTTTACCAATTAATTCCTCTTTACCCACTTTGACCATAAGCAGTCTTCAGGAGAAAAGAGTTTATCAAAGTAAGATGAGATAATTGCCTTGTTCCAAAGATATAAGTTTGTTATTCCTAATCCTCCATGAATCTTATCATCAAATAATTTGCTGAATGAGATTGGAATCATTTTCTTTGAAAAAGGATCATCGTGCCATAATAATATATTGAATTTGTACATGAACAATAATAACAATAATAACAATGTGAATTTGTAAATTAACTATAACCAATTATGTACACAAATAATAAATTTATCACACACAACATAAGAAATTCTATTTTTAACTTAAAATAACTCCACATTAAAATCTCTGTAACCTTTGTATAGAATCCTTTTCAATTTATTCAAATTATTTACTATTAAGTCAATATATTTTAACTAATTACATAATTTCAAATTTAACATATATATAAAAAAATAAGCTTAATAATATTTGTTAATTTATCTAAAGTATTTATAATACGTTAATTTCAGCTAGAATACTTGCTAATAGTAATAGTAAGAATAATAAAATTATTGTTTTCCTTTAAAGAAATATAAATTGCAAACACATATCATGTATAAACATCAATAACAATAATTATATTATATTTATTTTGCCGAATTAACGTGTGTTGTATAATAAAGTTTGAATTTTAACATTAAAATTTTAAAATCTATATTTTATAACATTATCGTGTGCAACGCACATGTTACACCTAATTACATTGAATGACAGTACTAAATAAAATTAGCATTTGTACAGTATAAATTAAATATATTATACATTAGTTATAACTAGCATTTTTGTACAGTGTACAAACTGAATATAATGCTAGTTACATTTAGCATTTTCCTTCAGTCTAATTTTTCTCAAATTTTTTATCTTCATACTACAAATAAAATTTGATGTCCTTCAACCTAATTTTTCTCAAAGTATGAAAGAATGATGGAGGATGAAAGGAATGTGCAGAGATGAAACTTGTGCAGTTAAAGCACTTAGCGGTTTTATATCAGTGGATGTGCAAAAAAGTGCAGCAGGGATAAAGCGGAGAAATAACGGGATATAGTAGAGATGTAAAAAGGTTCATTATATGTAAAACCAAATATTTGAAAATTAATTGATTATCTTTCTCACATTATATGTGTACGGAAAACAAATATTAATTAATTTAATAATCAAGGAATATTATAGTTATGCATGTTAAATTTGATCAGTGTAACTGACTGTTACCCTATATATTAGGCACGTATACCTTAAATTTAGCCTTTTATGCTAAATTTATTGAATATTTTACAAAAGAGAACTAGACTTTGGGCACTAAAAAGCCTTGATTTAGCGGATGCAGCGGAAATAGTTAGGCTAAAAGCAGATCTATTGTTCATCAATGCTAAACTGAAATAGCGTAGCGGTTGAAGAGCGTTATGAGCAATAGCGGGGATGTTGTGAGGCTTTAGCGGCGCTTTAATTGCATAGGATAAAACGAAGATGGAAAGATGAATTATCCATCATCCTTCTATTATTCTTCAATGCACAAAAGATGGAAAGATGCTTTGTATGTAAATTTCGTTTTCTAAAACTATCATTTTTCATGATATAGATGCAACGTTTGCACCTTTGTATGCGTAAAAATCCAAATTAAAAACAGCAAAGTGTACATACCTTAAAGGTCTGCTTGTTTTCATTTTGGATTTTTTTTTCAACTTCGACTAATAAATTCCAAGAAAATGAGAAAAATATTTACATTTATAAGTCAATGTGAAGATCAATAGGCACCGGGAGAGTAATTGTTTTGGATACTTTTTTTTGTCCCCAAAACACGAAAAGCAAAATAAACTTATTCTCTATTTTATATGTTAATTTCATTTTCTAAAATTGTTTGTTTTTTAACAATACAAATGATGAACGCACTTTTGTGTATATAAAAACTAAAAATAATAAACTAAACGAGGCCTAATTAGTTCTTTCTCATTCATATTAATATTCTACCTACAATAAAATAATGCACTACGACATCTCCAAAGGTTTATATCATTGGATATTACATTTTGTTTAATTTCGAGGATCAAATGTTATTTGGCAAGCACCTCGTCTTCAAGCTTGAACAAGCACCTGAAGACGAAGCACTTGTTAAATAAGCATCCATTTTATTTGGGAGTTTGTTGAACAAATATCGATGCCCAAGAGCCTTAGGTGCTTTCCTCTTAATTTTCTTCTTTCTGCGCTTCCTTTTTCAATTTTAATTTTCCGTTGTTATCCACCTATAAGTTAAAATGCTACCACGGTTCATTAAAACTACAAGATGGAATGACGAATAGCCAACCGATATCATTGTTGATGCAATTCGTATCATTTCAGATGCTTCTGTGACTACAAATGATCCATATACTTACACAGACTGCATTCGACGATGACACATTGACTGAATGTAGTGTTAGCGATACATTTTTTTTAAAACAAGTGATTATTAAATAAACATGTCTATCACAAACTATGCATGTTATTGGTTTACTTGATTTACTGTTAACTTTAGATTATTACTTATATAGATATAGATCGATCACGTAACCATACACGGTAGTTGACATGTATGCATCACTAAGCATTTTTTGACATTATCATAGCCTTTTAGGACTAGGATTTAAGACTAGGACTAGCATTTGCATATGTCAACTGTTGTATAATAGAGTTTCTTATTGGGGTATACTACTAATAAATTTCGGATCAGGAGATTAGGTTAACAACACGCTATTACATCTACATGTTTACAAATGTATATAATAGACTACATGGAGGCTAAGAAGATGCATACTCCAATAATACACGTCATTTTATTATATATGTTTAGTTCTATATTTTTTTTCAAACAATAAGGGCACGATTAGACTTAAATAGATAGCTAGATATAAAGGTGAGCGTTCGGTCGGTTTGGTTGGTTTTAAGGTTAAAAAAACTAAAACCGAATTGAAACCGAAATTTTTTCAAACCGAACCAAACCAAATTAATTTTGATTAATTCGGTCGGTAACCGATTTAACCAAAATTAAAGGATGTATTTAAATGATGAATTCACTCAAAATAAAACATAAATTTATGTTTGAAGAAATTTTATATAGTAAGTTTTATGTTTATAGTAGAATTTGACATATTAACAACACATGCCTTTGTATTTTATCATTAAACTAATTATTTAAAGTACTACAACACCATAAAATTAGATAATAAATTAAAAGCTCGGTAAATTTGTAACACCCCACCTCCGCTAGGGTCACTCACAAAGGGAATGCTCTAGTTTTGGAGGAGCGTTATCGAGGTAAACAATCACAGAATTATTACAAGACAGAACATAAATAAAACAGCGGAAGATTCAAAAGCTAAATTTCATTACTTTCAAAAAGAGTCAAAACCTTTTACATCAAATAGCCAAGGTCATTACTTTCCATTACAATAAATTCTGTCTTGCATAAATAAAGAAGCATAAACTTGAAACAACAAAAGGAGCTTAATTCCCAAAGGTAGCAGAAATGCAGCCATAGCATAGCTCAAGATCAAACCGTACATGAGTTGAACCGAAAGCAAGTGAAATCCAAGATAAGTGCTAGAGTTTCCTCCCTGAGAACCTGGGGGGGGGGGGGGACGGAAGAAAAAGAGGCGAAAGAAAACGGGTCAGTCATAAAGACTGGTAAGTCCAAGTGACTTTCAGCATAAAAACAGATAAAGGTAACATGACATGTATAAACTGAAAGCAAACATAAGAATGCTGTCAAGATGGGCAAGATAGACTAAGATAACATGATAAATCAAGTATAGCATCACATATTCAAGGTTCACTGCATCAACTGTACTAGAATCCCAAACCCATGTCTTATATAAATCATGAAATAATCCCTTGGCCCAATATCATGAAATGACCCATTTCTAGGTCCAACGAAACGATCCCCTAGTCGATCGGCTCCCTACAAGTTCTAACTCGTCATGTGTCTGTATCATACGGCCCTATCACGAATGTAGTCACCTGTGCTAGGTCCACCATAGGGTGTATCAAGCCCTATGGTGCCAACCACCGACACGAATGAAACATGCACAGATAAACCTACTGATGCCCAATGCCTGCTTTTTCAACTCCGGACCACGTGCACGACCATAGCCCGCCTGAACCTACACTGGCGCACCAACACAGCCGTCGTTCTGGTCGCTTACAATCAGCCCAGTAATCGTGTCCCACCCTGCCTAGTTCCAGGGTACCATGATACATCTAGTGGGTTAATGCTGAAACGGACCGCGTAACTAAGGTTTCCATGCAATAGGTTAAGTGTTATCATTTAAACCCGTAACTTAACCCTTATTAGTCTAGCATGTCAAGTTGGTTAAGTGTTGTCATTCAAGTTCGTGACTTAACCCGCCTACGTGTCATGTCAAATTGGCTAAGTGTTGTCGTTCAAGTTCATGACTTAGCCCTACGAATCATGTGTAAAGTTGGTTAAGTGTTGTCGTTCATGTTCATGACTTAACCCTATCATGTGGCATTAATTCATTAATGCACCCCAACCTCTCACATCAGACCTGTTGTTGTGGTCACTGGATATGCCGGGCGGTTCCGGGCAGAATTACACCACAACTCAGTCTGACCTCGGGTTTTCAAGTGCGATATGACCAACTACCCACATTGGATCCTATTGTTTGCAATAACTGGATTTGTCGGGCGGTTCCGGACAGAATTACACTGCAAACTCAACCCAACCTCGAGTTGGCCATTTTCAAGTTCATTCTAGTGTCATGTCCATGTTCAAATTTTCATGTCAAGTTCGTGTAAAGTTTCAAGGCAAGTTTCATGCCAACATCCATATTCAAGTTATAACAATATTCATGTCAAGTTTCATGGCGAGTTTCATACCAAGTTTCCTATAATTACCAATTTTTTCGAACGTTTCCCCGTCTAAATATTAGGCTAACAACCTTAGCCTAATTTTCTATTCGCGTGATTTTTGACATATAATATTAGGCTAAAAACTTAGCCTAATTTAACGTACACAAAATTTGCATAAAGCGATTCATTAGCATAAACATGACATAGGTGTAAACTTGGCATTCTCGGTATAGTCAATATGAACACCATAGGTGTGTACTTGCAAAATAATCAACATGAATATCATAGGTGTGAACTTGCAACGTATACTAAACCAACATACATATATGTGAATTTGCAACATAGACTAAATCAACTTACATATATGTGAACTTGTAAATCAATCATGAATATATGAATAAGTGTGAACTTGAAATATGACATAGGTTTAACATATACACATAAACATGTAGATCTAACATTTGGTCACATATGTGATATGATTTCACAACCTAAAACTTGCATAACATGATAAACTACACAACTTGTCATAACGGGTTATACTCTAAGTTCATATACATATGAATAGACTTATTCATTAATTCCCAATTCAACATGGTGATAGAATAGAACCACATGCATAGATCAACATAATAAACATTGCTCTATTATCAATTTATTTCCAAGGCGTGACCTAACTGAATAAATTGATTAAAACATCGCAGGCACAACATTATGAACATGAAAAAGGTTTGAATAATAATCTAGATTCAAGAACACGGATAAATCTAACTCAAATAGAAAAATCCCCAAAATCAAGACAAATAAAGAAAATAGGTCTGAATAGAAAATCAATCTTAGATCCAATTTCATAGTCATAATCCTATGCAATAACCTCATAGGTGATTAGCCACAATTGTCCTTGCCATAGTTATAGGCAATAGTCTTATATTCACAGTCATAGGCATAGGCATAGTCTTATGTTCACCGTCATAGTCATAGGCATAGGCATAGTCTTATGTTCACAGTCATAGGCATAGTTATGGTCTTATGTTCACAGTCATAGGCGTAGTCATAGTCTTATGTTCACAGTCATAGGCATAGTCATAGTTTTATGTTCACAGTCATAGGCGCTGTCATAGTCTTATGCCATTAACAATAGTTTCAACGTCATAGACAATATTCCCAATAGTTAAGATCCAAGAAGAAAACAAGAATAGATATGAATCATACATAAATCAATTCCAATTTAACATGCCCATATTAGATTTATAGTTTTTATCTAAAAGTAACTGGAACTTACAGATCGTGGTCTAAGAAATTTAGATGCAGAAGTCAAGTCTAGAAATTTGTCGTAGAAAGTTGCGGTGTCGCTGGCCTATTCTCTTGAATTGTTATAGAAGCGTTGATCTTTGATTTGAATCGAGTTTGAATGCTTAAGCTTTAATTTAGAGGTGGCGGCCATGGTTCAAGGGGTAAATTAGCAGCATAGCAGTGTAAGAATGATGTGTATGAATTAGGCTTGGTCTTAGGATGTATTTATAGGGGTAGCAACTAGTTTAGGCCCTTAGATTAACCCTAGAATCAATTCGGACCATCAAAACACGTCTCAGGCTTCAAAAATGGGTTCTGTGTCAAAACAAGCCGACCAGGTCGACCTGTAAGGGGGGAGGTCGACCATATGGTCGACCTGGGGGGAGGGGGGTGGGTAGGTCGACCCTAAGGTCGACCACATGGTCGACTTGACCCCCAGGTTGACCTGCCTGGTTTGAAATTTGCTGAATCTTCTATAGGCCATAACTTCTTCATCCGGACTCCGATTTTCGAAAACTCAAACTCTATTTCATGCAGAATTCCGAGACGAACGCAATGGCGTAACCTGTTTCTCTTAATTCTTATTTTAAAATTTAATTCTGCCTTGATTTATGGTTTTAACATGTTATTAAGATACGGTTTGTTACATTCTCCCCTCATTAAAGGATTTCATCCCCGAAATCTTCAAGTTAGGAAGAATGGATCCTATCATCCAATCAACCGTCTACTCAACCATCATCCACACACAACCATTGTCCTTAAAAGATTTCTAATGCTATATGAACATATGCAGAAAGTGTGTGTATATGTTCCTTATCTAATGCAAATGATCAGGCCTGATTGATCTTCCTAATGCAAAATATGTTTAGTGCCATGAATCCAACATGTATGCAAATAGTCCTAGTCACATAAACACTATATGTGTGCACAAACATCCATCCATATGCAACATCCACATGATAACACATTCAATTTCATCCATAAAAAAGTATACACACTCATGCATATGCAATATGAAAATGTGTCTGAGTCGATCTAGTGCTTAATGTGTGTTATGCAACCACGAGCAACCACTTGCGACCACTTGCAACCATTTGCAAATATCAACCATAACATGCTTTAATCACATGTTTACATCCAAAAGGGTTCTACCTAAAGTTCTCAAGATAGGATTGAGAAGATAAGCAAGACAAAACGAAGCATATAGGAGAAGAAGTTAAAGATGTACCCCCAGAAGGTCCTTCTTGTGGGGCTTGCCCTTGCTTCTTAGGGCAGTTCTTGCTGATATGTCCAGTTTCACCACACTGAAAGCATGCTCCCATCTTCATCTTCTTCTTTCTACAATCCTGGACTATATGCCCCTCAATACCACAGAAGTTGCATTTTCTTTTCTCACGTGTCTTGTTATCATTATTGTTGTTGTTGTTCTTGTCTCCTTTCTTGGAAGTCTTTCTTCTTGTTCTGAGACTCATGCGCCTTAACTTATCATTCATACCTTCCCTATGTAACATGTTAACAACCCTCACGGAAACTATCTCCATCGTACGGAAAATCCTCTACGAAGCTAGAAAGAAGATTAGCCGTAGGTAAAAACTACTGCGACTACAGATGGAGAAAAGAAAGGAAAAGAGATTCAAATGAGGAAACAAAGGATGGTGCTAATGGATTTTGGGGAACAGCCTTTAAATAAAACAAAACTTTTCTTGAAAAATGCTTTTTTGTAAACGGTTTTGAAAAGAGTTTTAGAAAGTTTTTAAAAACTTTTGCCCAGTCTGGTAACCTTCTGCTCTGATACCAAATGTAACACCCCACCTCCGCTAGGGTCACTCACAAAGGGAATGCACTAGTTTTGGAGGAGCATTATCGAGGTAAACAATCACAGAATTATTACAAGACAGAACATAAATAAAACAGCGGAAGATTCAAAAGCTAAATTTCATTACTTTCAAAAATAGTCAAAACCTTTTACATCAAATAGCTAAGGTCATTATTTTCCATTACAATAAATTCTGTCATGCATAAATAAAGAAGCATAAACTTGAAACAACAAAAGGAGCTTAATTCCCAAAGGTAGCAGAAATGCAGCCATAGCATAACTCAATATCAAACCGTACATGAGTTGAACCGAAAGCAAGTGAAATCCAAGCTAAGTGCTAGAGTTTCCTCCCTGAGAACCTGGGGGGGGGGGGGGACGGAAGAAAAAGAGGCAAAAGAAAACGGGTCAGTCATAAAGACTGGTAAGTCCAAGTGACTTTCAGCATAAAAACAGATAAACGTAACATGACATGTATAAACTGAAAGTAAACATAAGAATGCTGTCAAGATGGGCAAGGTAGACTAAGATAACATGATAAATCAAGTATAGCATCACATATTCAAGGTTCGCTGCATCAACTGTACTAGAATCCCAAACCCATGTCTTATATAAATCATGAAATAATCCCTTGGCCCAATATCATGAAATGACCCATTTCTAGGTCCAACGAAACGATCCCCTAGTCGATCGGCTCCCTACAAGTTCTAACTCGTCATGTGTCTGTATCATACGGCCCTATCACGAATGTAGTCACCTGTGCTAGGTCCACCATAGGGTGTATCAAGCCCTATGGTGCCAACCACCGACACGAATGAAACATGCACAGATAAACCTACTGATGCCCAATGCCTGCTTTTTCAACTCCGGACCACGTGCACGACCATAGCCCGCCTGAACCTACACTGGCGCACCAACACAGCCGTCGTTCTGGTCGCTTACAATCAGCCCAGTAATCGTGTCCCACCCTGCCTAGTTTCAGGGTACCATGATACATCTAGTGGGTAATGCTGAAACGGACCGCGTAACTAAGGTTTCCGTGCAATAGGTTAAGTGTTATCATTTAAACCCGTGACTTAACCCTTATTAGTCTAGCATGTCAAGTTGGTTAAGTGTTGTCATTCAAGTTCGTGACTTAACCCGCCTACATGTCATGTCAAATTGGCTAAGTGTTGTCGTTCAAGTTCATGACTTAGCCCTACGAATCAAGTGTCAAGTTGGTTAAGTGTTGTCTTTCATGTTCATGACTTAACCCTATCATGTGGCATTAATTCATTAATGCACCCCAACCTCTCACATCAGACCTGTTGTTGTGGTCACTGGATATGTCGGGCGGTTCTGGGCAGAATTACACCACAACTCAGTCTGACCTCGGGTTTTCAAGTGCGATATGACCAACTACCCACGTGGATCCTATTGTTTGCAGTAATTGGATTTGTCGGGCGGTTCCGGGCAGAATTACAATGCAAACTCAACCCAACCTCGAGTTGGCCATTTTCACGTTCATTCTAGTGTCATGTCCATGTTCAAATTTTCATGTCAAGTTCGTGTAAAGTTTCAAGGCATGTTTCATGCCCACATCCAGATTCAAGTTATAACAATGTTCATGTCAAGTTTCATGGCGAGTTTCATACCAAGTTTCCTATAATTACCAATTTTTCCCAATGTTACCCCGTCTAAATATTAAGCTAACAACCTTAGCCTAATTTCCGTCCGCATGATTTTTGACATATAATATCAGGCTAAAAACTTAGCCTAATTTAACGTACACAAAATTTGCATAAAGCGATTCATTAGCATAAACATGACATAGGTGTAAACTTGGCATTCTCAGTATAGTCAATATGAACACCATAGGTGTGTACTTGCAAAATAATCAACACGAATATCATAGGTGTGAACTTGCAATGTAGACTGAACCAACATACATATATGTGAATTTGCAACATAGACTAAATCAACTTACATATATGTGAACTTGCAAATCAATCACGAACATATGAATAAGTGTGAACTTGAAATATGACATAGGTTTAACATATACACATAAACATGTAGATCTAACATTTGGTCACATATGTGATATGAATTCACAACCTAAAACTTGCATAACATGATAAACTACACAACTTGTCATAACGGGTTATACTCCAAGTTCATATACATATGAATAGACTTATTCATTTATTCCCAATTGAACATGATGATAGAATAGAACCACATGCATTGATCAATATAATAAACATTGCTCTATTATCAATTTATTTCCAAGGCATGACCTAACTGAATAAATTGATTAGAACTTCGCAGGCATAACATTATGAACATGAAAAAGGTTTGAATAATAATCTAGATTCAAGAACACGGATAGATCTAACTTACATAGAAAAATCCCCAGAATCAAGACAAATAAAGAAAATAGGTCTGAATAGAAAATCAAGCTTAGATCCAATTTCATAGTCATAATCCTAGGCAATAACCTCATAGGTGATTAGCCACAATTGTCCTTGTCATACTTATAGGCAATAGTCTTATATTCACAGTCATAGGCATAGTCTTATGTTCACCGTCATAGTCATAGGCATATGCATAGTCTTATGTTCACAGTCATAGGCATAGTCATAGTCTTATGTTCACAGTCATAGGCGTAGTCATAGTCTTATGCCATTAACAATAGTTTCAACATCGTAGACAATATTCCCAATAGTCAAGATCCAAGAAGAAAACAAGAATAGATATGAATCATACATAAATCAATTCCAATTTAACATGCCCATATTAGATTTATAGTTTTTATCTAAAAGTAACTGGAACTTACAGATCGTGGTCTAAGAAATTTAGATGCAGAAGTCAAGTCTAGAAATTTGTCGTAGAACGTTGCGGTGTCACTGACCTATTCTCTTGAATTGTTGTAGAAGCGTTGATCTTTGATTTGAATCGAGTTTGAATGCTTAAGCTTTAATTTGGAGGCGGCGGCCATGGTTCAAGGGGTAAATTAGCAGCATAGTAGTGTAAGAATGATTTGTATGAATTAGGCTTGGTCTTAGGATGTATTTATAGGGGTAGCAGCTAGTTTAGGCCCTTAGATTAACCCTAGAATCAATCCGGACCATCAAAACACGTCTCAGGCTTCAAAAATGGGTTCTGGTCAAAACAGGCCGACCAGGTCGACTTGTAAGGGGAGGAGGTCGGCTATATGGTCGACCTGGGAGGGTAGGTCGACCCTAAGGTCGACCACATGGTCGACCTGACCCCCAGGTCGACCTGCCTGGTCTGAAATTTGCTGAATCTTCTACAGGCCATAACTTCTTCATCCGTACTCCGATTTCCGAAAACTCGGACTCTATTTCATGCACAATTCCGAGACGAACGCAATGGCGTAACCCGTTTCCCTTGATTCTTATTTTAAAATTTAATTCTGCCTTGATTTATGGTTTTAAAATGTTATTAAGATATGGGTTGTTACATAATTCAGTTAAATCGATAACTAAAAAAACATATTTTACAAACCAATTTAGTTTTAAAATCGAACCATCCCGACCGAAATGAATCGGTTTGTTCGATTAATAAGATTTCAACTGAATATTGCTCACCCCTAGCTGGATAAATGGATGTGCATAGACTTCATATTTATGATTATTACTATCATCCTTATATATTTATACGCTACAATAGTCTTAACAGATGTTGGTTTTGGTACATTCTCCCTTTTGGGTACTATGGTCATGCGATCAACATGTATTCACGACTTGTTAATGAAGCGAACATTGCTCCATACATTTACTTCTCAAAATTATGTCGTTGGGAGAATGCTCATGTGCACATGATGCATGTGGGATGCATAATAAGTTAATGTAGGCTAGACAATCATTAGATATGATACGACAAAGCAGTATTATCATTCATCCCTGGTACGAGTATATCCAGTTTATGTGGCCCGACTAAGAACATTAGTTTCTAGTATTCTATTTTGAGACATAGGGTTTAGATTCGAGTCTTGTATGTCCTTTTATTTGGTATTTAGGAAAGCGGTGCTCATTGTAGTTTTATCGTATAATCTGTGTTTCCTCTCATCCTCTGCCATAAGATATTATGTATGTATCTATTCACGTTGGACTGGTTTATATTATTGGTTTGAGGGCCAGAGGATAAGTAGACGATATGTTTTTTCCTATACTTAGAAATTTCGATGCATATTGCACTCGAGTAGCGACACATGCTTGCTCATTTCTGGTTACATGTGAGGTTTAAGCTATAGTCATATTGGCATGTTTATCTTTTTCGGTCAAGCATCATTACCACCATCCATGTAACAACTCGCAAATTTAAATGTTCTAAATATAGTGTTAACTAAAATTTAACTTTAGAATTTAAAATTTGAGTTATTTCGAATGAATTGATTTGACTTTTGAATGTAAGATTTAAATATTTGCATTTGATTTATAAATAGAATTAAAATGATAAGTTATATTCAAAATTTATGTTGATTCAGAAAAAATATGAAATTGATTTATAATGAACGTAGATCCTCAAGATTTAACATTTTCTTATAGAATTCATCTAAACAACTATATAATATAAACATAAAAGTTCGCTCGCTCCGCTTGAATTGATTTTTGAAGATTGATTTGCGGCAGTGACAACCGATAAATCATAAATAACAATAAAATTTAATATTTGAAATTTTATATTTGAGATGCATCTAATTAGACATAACAAAGGAATGAAATTTCGTGGAAAAATACGCAAGCTCATTCCGTTTTCGTTAATTTAATTAATCCATTTAATAAATCACTACAAATAAAATGTATCAGAAATTTAGGTGAATCGGGTTTGAAAATACTAGACTATATTTTGAAGAGGACGTCATTTTTCGTTTTGCCAAATTCGGACAATCATTGGTCCGTAATAGTGATTTTGTATTAAAAACGCATATATTGAACAATGTTTATTATCTTATTTGTATTTTTATGTTCTTCCACTGGGGTACAGTGGCACATGTAAAATTTAACATCGTATTTCAATATATATATATAAATACATACATACATACATATACATATATATATATATATACAAATATATATATATATATATGTATATATACAAAGAAATTTATTTAACAAAATTGAAATGTTTACATTTGTGAGATTTTAGAATGAATTAAACGTAGGTGATTTTGATTTCCTCGCTTATAAATAACACTCAGTCAATTTGAACATATGCCCGTAGTTTGCTGAAATTTTCAGCTCCTTGCTTCTTCCCTTTTTGTGTTTCCCATCATCATTTTCCTCCCGAGAAAACTTCTCCATTTCACTGGTAGACAATTTGAGATTAAGATTTAAAGTTATGTAAAAATATATAAACTAAAAAAGAAAGAATGTTATAATCCTTCTTCTTCCATTCCTACTATTATCACCGATATCATCTCACCGCCTCCCATCTTGTGTAACACACATAAATTTCAACAAATAGTTGTTCAGTAATACAATAAACAATCATTTCATCAAACATCTAGAAAAATTGAAGAGCAAGTTTCTGACCGATCATCTGAGGACATTACTGATGATCAAAGGAAACCAAGAAGAGAAGATAAATAAGAGGAAACAATTTCGAAGCAGCAAACTTACATAATAAAAGTTGCTCATGTGTACGTGTACAAATTGTGTACTAAAAAATAAAAGCCCAGCTATAATAATTATTATATAAACTTGTAACGGCTGGTTACACTGAGTCAATGAACCAGCATGTATAAATAAGAGGACAACCAGTCATAATGGGTACGATTGAATTAAGAAACAAAGTTCACTTACATTATTTCTTCTCGGCTATGTTTTCTCTCTTGTAATTCTCTCTGTTGTTTTTCTGTCTTCACCTCCTTCTTATTTCTATTTTTTCTGAAATACTCCTCCAATATTCTCCTGAAAATTCATTCTGTATCTTCACCACCTTCACACTATTTTCTCCTGCAAGTATTCAGTGATCTTCTCTGGTGCATGACCCCTTTCTTGTTATCAATTACATTCCTATTTCAGTTATATATACTAGGTCTCAATCCCAAAAGCAAAAGGAGGCTAACATAATGGTATCAAAGCCATGCAATGAGCATTCATCAGACCCTCATTCGAGTGATCCTTCCACATTCATAATCGAAGATAGCAACCAGGAAGCCTCCTCCTTTGATTCAATAACTTCCGAAGGTATGTCACAGCTAGATAGGTGGCAAAAACAAGAACTGTTAAACAACCAACACACCTTATCTTTCAAGAAACTCGAAAGAAGGATGCAAGATTTATCAAACAATAATCAAGAAGTACATGAAAGGATAGATAACCTACAAGAATCAATGGAGAATTCCTTCTCAAAAAAAATTCTAAGTTAAAGGAAATGAAGATTAACCGAACTGTTGAACAAATCAGATTTGATAAATCACACTATACTTCCTGTTCAGCAACCCAAATCCAATGTACATGTACCCAATCAAAGGCCACCAATTATTCCTCGACAATATCAGTTTGCAATGGACAACTCCCCTTCAAGGAACTCTGAAATCATGCCTAAAAAAATACAAAGGTCAAAATAAAATTGGACTTTCCTATATTTAATGGGGAAGATAGAGTGATTGATTGACTTAGGCAAGTAGATCAATTCTTCAGATTTAACAACACTTATATGCAACAATGGGTTCACATATGCTCCTATCACATCAGAAAGGAGGCTTTGCAGTGGTTCTACAGATATTCACATAACATAACAGATTATGACCATTAACCGACTTTCTACAAGGCCATTTAGGTAAGATTTAATATTGATGAATTTGAAAGGCCATATGACACATTTACATCTTTAAAAAAAACCACATTAGTCGAGTTATGTCAATCAATTCGAACAATTATAAGGGATTATAGAAACTATTACTCCCATTCATTTGTTACAAAGTTTTTAGGGGGATTAAGGGTAGAAATTAAATATCATGTAGTTGCTGCTAAACGTCAAGATTTTGATGAGGCTGTTTCTTATGCAAAAACTTTTGAAGCCAAATGGCTCTTTAAAAATGTAAATAAAAAGAAACCGTCTTCTTTTAATTCCGCCAAATATGCCGAAAATTCTGGGGCCAAATCTTTTCCTCAAAATAGTGATAGTTTTTCAATGATCAAGAAACTTACCCCTCAAGAACTATCTTAAAAGAAAAAAAACCTTTGTTATGGATTCGATGAGAAATGTTTTGCTGGCCACAAATGTAAAAATATACAAGTATTTATAATAAAAGGTGTTATAGACTTTGATTCTGATATGAATTCCGATGAATTAAATTTGGAACATATAAGCTTAATTGATGAAAACATTCCTAAGTATATGATAAAGCCCTATTTTCAATTTCCTTTAATGCATTATTAGGGATTCCTACTCTTCATACAATTAAAATAAAGGGCTATGTCAATAATAAAACAGTTATATTGCTCATGGATTTTGGTTCTACTCACAGTTTTATTGATAACACTTTAGCACATAAATTATGCCTAAAAAACAAACAAACCAAAGCTTATGATGTTTAGGTTGCAAATGGTCAGAAGCTATCAGGTAATGGAATCCGTTCACAAGTATTACTTACTTATCAAGGCTGCAAGATGCCTATTGATTTACTTTTATTGCCTATGGAAGGGTGTGGCATTGTTTTAGGAATTCAATGGATGAGGGAATTTAATGAAATTTGCTTTAATTTCAACAATTTGCAAGTTAGATTTAAATACAAAGGCAAGGAATATATGTGGCAAGGGATAACTTATTCAACTCTTGAGCCACTAATTGACAAAAATATTGGAGACCAATGTTGCATCCCTTGAATTTATGATACTATCAAAAATAATACATTTCATAGTGAAAACAATATTTACCCCCAAATTCAAAACTTCTTGATAATTTTAATCCTATTGTTGTACCGCTACAATCTCTTTGATATCGTGACCATCACATTCCACTACTTCAAGGATCTGAAAAAGGATTGAAAGAAGGCTATGCAGCGGTATAGGATCGTGTAGTATGGAGAATAGGATATAATATCTATATAGCAGAGTAGAAAGCAGTAAATCACACAGTCGATTTATACTGGTTCGGACCACTGTCCTACGTCCAGTCCCAGACTCACTTCTGGTATTTCACTAACACTAAAACCCTCATTTCACCCGAAGGAATAGGTTCACAATTACCCGAACCACTGAACGAGATTTCTTGCCTCAACCACTGAAGAGGTCTTCACTAATACAGAATAATTGTTGACTCTTTTGTTTTCTTAATAACACAGATTGTCGAATATTAAGTACACCCTTCCTATAGCCTTTCCTTGATGATAATTGTGAAGTACGTGAAGGAATATGGAAGTTAAAAGGTCTCAAATATGAAAGTAGATAGTTTTTAGAATTCAGAGAGCTTTGAGAATATAAGATAGAATGAAAGTAAGAATTGGTGATTGAAACAATTAATCAACCCTCTATTTATAATATATCAAAAGATACAACTGATCATGAAAGGTTTTGATGAAGAAAAATGGTTGTGACTCTTTATAAAAGTTGCAACCTTTCAGAATCAGATGTCTGAGAATAATTTTCAGATGTCTGTTTATAGTTTGAATTTTAAAGTCGAAAGGAAACCGCACGTTTCTGACTAAATTCAGACGTCTGAAATATATGAAACAGACGTCTGAATATTGTCTTTTGAAAACAATCTGTCTCAGCAAACAAACGTCTGAGATTTTGAGACCATACGCCTG
This sequence comes from Allium sativum, assembly GCA_030737875.1. Classification (NCBI taxonomy): domain Eukaryota; kingdom Viridiplantae; phylum Streptophyta; class Magnoliopsida; order Asparagales; family Amaryllidaceae; genus Allium; species Allium sativum. The sequence continues at coordinate 358,574,634 of CM060921.1, read as the reverse complement.
TTTTCTGTTATCAGACTATTCCTTGCTTAATTTATATAAGAAAAGCTATATACATATAAAATGTGTGTGTAATATCATCAAGGAAGACTTTAACATTAATATCTAAGACTAACAGACCTTTATAACATATTTATTCTTCATTTATTGTGTTCTTGAATCTGTTTGTCAAATGGCTTCCTGCAAAACAAGGTTAGATAATAATATGTACGTTTATGTATAGTTGTCATAGTCAAAACGCTATGTAGTGGGATGTAGCATTCTCCCCCTTTTTGACTAATGACAACTATATAAACTCCCCCTATCAATATGCACGTTATATAACATGTTTCTCCCCCTTTGTCATTCGACAAAAAGGAATACTTATAAGAGATGTTAAGTATACACACAACACACAGAAAAACATACGTAGAAACAAATAATTAAACAAAGAGTAGCATACCACCGTAACATAAGTAGCACATACGGAAGGTTTGTGCGAAGTAGTACCAAAAAATATTACAAACCATGGAAATATTCGGAGAGAATCAAAAGACTAAAGCAAAATACTAAAGCAAGATACTAATGCTAGAAGTCTTACGAACCATGCTTACCAATCTTCCGAAGTAGACCCAAGAACAGTCGTTCCACCATCTTTAGGAGAGCCTTCCTCTGAGTCTGGAACTTCGGCAGAGCTTGAAGACCATTGGAACGGAGCAGGTGCTTGAGCTTGAGTCGAAGAAGTACCAGTGCACGAAACCTTTTCCCAAATCTTATTCAAGAAACCTTTGATGGACTCAAACTTCTTGGTTGTTTGTTTATGATAATTTCTTATTTCTTTTTGAAGTTTGGCTTGATTTTGAGATAGCAATAGGACGGCTTGCTTGGTAGATGTTTCGGAAGAAATGACCTGAATATCATTATCGTCTTCTTGTTGTCTAGTTTGGCGCCGATGAGACGGTTCAGGAATGATAGATTCAGGATTGGCAGCAACATGTTCTTTCCAAGTGTCAAAAGACATAAATCCTAAGGTAGGAGGATTTTGAGGAATGTCCATTAGCTTTAAAGTTTTAGGACCTATTTCTTTGATGGATAAGGATGGAATGTTATTGGGTATGTTTACGTCACAAGCTTCAAGAATTCTAGTAATGTAGGCACCATAGTGTAGAGTTTTGTACTTTCGCTTGTACGTGATGTCAACCCATTCGTCCATTATAATTTTGACCCAGTTAATTTGTTTGTTTGAATATAAAGCATATAGAGCTTGAAAATCCCTTTTGTACACTTTTTCATAGCTCCCTGTTCGTGGTTGAATAGTGCGTACAAGTATACGGTTAAGTAGGCGAGCTTGTGGACGAAGATGAGTGGAGGTAAGTTGTCTCATGTTAATCAGATCGTCGGAAAGAAATTGATGAGAAACTTCATCACGCGTATCCATATCAACTTCAATTGTATAAATGTCTAACCCTTGCCATGAACATTCTAAGATTTGTCCTAAGCGTTGCATGGTTATAAGGACATGTTTTCCACATACCCATGACCAAATTGTATCATTTTTAACATGGGGTTTTGTATGGTCAAGGTTTAGGTTTGCTAAGAACCATTTGACTAAGAGAGGATAGATTTTAACATTGTTTTTGTTGTAATCAACCAGAGATTCAAAATGAAAGTGTCTAGCATAGTGAAGGAGACGGTAATTAGAGAAAGCATCAAACTTAACAAATGCACCTTCAAAAAATTTCCAATCTTTCATAGCCTTGTATCTAGCTTTTGCCGTGTCATCCCAAAGCCATCGTTGAATCATCTCTTCAGAGGGTGGAAGAGATTCTTCCTCTCGTGTTTGTTTTCCTCTACGTGCCATTATTTTGATGTTGGAGAGTAGTAAAAGTTTGAGGTTAAAAAAAAATGATTTGGGGGCTAGGGTTATGTGGAATTGGTAAAAGATAGTAAACGGTGGATGAAAAAAAATGAAAGGTTGTGATGGAGTTGAAAAGTCAAGCATCGGTTAAAATCCTGATTGACCCGATTCAGACGTCTGAATAAAATGAAACAGACGTCTGTTTTCGGATGTAATCAAGACTGAAAAGAAATAGTACAAAATATGGTGTTTTCAGACGTCGGAATTTTTTATCTAGACGTTTGAATCTGGAGGGGAAATTTTTACTTAGTAGATAACAGACGTCTGAATTTTTTTGGCAGACGTCTGTTTTGGAGGAAATTTTACCCCGAAAGAAAATAGTGTATTTTAGGCGTATTTCAGACGTCTGATATTTTGTAAACAGACGTCTGACTTTAAAGGGGAAATTATATTTCATACTGTAATCAGACTATTCCTTGCTTAATTTATATAAGAAAAGCTATATACATATAAAATGTGTGTGTGTGATCATCAAGGAAGACTTTAACATTAATATCTAAGACTAACAGACCTTTATAACATATTTATTCTTCATTTATTGTGTTCTTGAATCTGTTTGTCAAATGGCTTCCTGCAAAACAAGATTAGATAATAATATGTACGTTTATGTATAGTTGTCATAGTCAAAACGCTATGTAGCGGGATGTAACAAGGATTGCTCTTGAAGATTATGTATAAATTATAGGAGTTTGAATAAACAAACAATCAAAGATAAATTTTTCATACCACTCGTTGATGATTTACTGAATGAGCTATATGGTTCAAAAAAATTCACTAAACCAGATTTAACATTAGGATATCATCAGATCAGGGTGAATGAAGGGGACATTCATAAAACAACATTTAGAATACATGAGGGCCATTATGAGTTTTTAGTTATGCCATTTGGTTTATCTAATGCACCATCAACCTTTCAAGCATTAATGAATTCAATTTTCAATAAAGTGTTTTTAAGGCCATTTATTTTTGTTTTTTGATGATATCCTCATTAACAATAAAACCTGGGAAGAACACCTATCTATAACATTCCAGATTTTACAAGACAACAAATTAATAATTAAACTTTCAAAATGTTCTTTTTGCAGAAATTCAGTTACAATATTTAGGGCATGTTATTTCTGAAAAATGATATTCTGTTGATAAAGAAAAAACAAAAGTTGTTTTGGAGTGGCCACAACCTCACAATTTTAAAGGTTTAAGAGTATTTCTGGGATTATCAGGGTCACTACGACAAAATAGCAATATTACAATATTTGCAACTAGCACAATTTGGCAGTTGTAATAAACGTAATTCTGCAATTCCATTTGCCTAGCACTTGTAAACTGTCTAAGTAACAACCTCGTACTTTGCCTGAGTAAAAAAAATTCGCTTTCCCTCCGCTTTTTGCTTTTAACCGTTCACTAGGTTAGTCCCCGTGCGATGCACGGCTGAAAAAATATACTTCAGATTAACATCTTTAGAAATATACATATAAATAATATATTATTTTTAAAATAATTATTTTCAATAATAATTTAAATTAATTTATTTTATATTTATTTTAGGTTACACGTACAATTCAAAGGTAAATCGATAATAACTATTTGAATGCATGAAGATTACATAGATATTATTGGTGTTAAATACATTAAAATAAAAAGGCTAAGATATAATAAAATTGACTTGTGAAATATTTTCAAAGGATAAAGCAGTGAATGGCTCTAATATTAGTATAGTCCTAAAGTATAGTCCCGTGCAGTTGCACGGCTGCCTTTAATGAAACATCCAACAAATACTATACCAAATAAATTGAATGTCAAATATTGCTTCGGCTTAGATTACAATTGGAAGAAATGAAGAAAATTGGAAACAGTCTCATTTCAGTCTAACATCCATGCAGTACCGTGCCAAATAATTGGCACATTGCACATTGTTTTTTAAGTTGAGAACATAAAAGATTTTAAGTTGCGCAGTCACCAACGTGAATTGCACCCGTGCAGATGCATGGTTATAAAAAATATATTTTTGTGTTGATATTTTTAAAAATATAGATATAAATAATTGTAGGTGCATGATTACATGCTAATGGATCAATACTAAAAATTATTATTGTGATGTTATGATATATTATTTTTACTATAATTATTTTCGATTATGATTTAAATTAATGAAAAAAAAAATATTCATGTATATTCGAGTCATATTTGAATCATGGCCACTTCAGATTGAGTTCAATATTTTTAGTTAGGGTTTTGTAAAACGAAAATTAATCCATTTCATATTTAGTTTTTTGGACATATAACTATTTGCTATATATTATAAATTTATTAAGTACTTTTTTCTTTTGAACAGTTATATCATTATATCATTGTTATAGTAAGATATGAGCCATTTTCGCATTCAATCATTAGAAATATAATAAATTACATTATACTTTTACATTAGGAAAATCGGTTAAGAGTTAAAGCTACCGTCCAGATCCTGCTAAATAAGTTGAAGACACTGAATGGATCATTGTCTACAGTAATTTGGACATATCCTTTTTTATTTGAATTTGATTCAAACTTCTTCTTCTTTTTTTTTTCATGCTTCTGTTGGAAAAACTCCTATTTTTGTGGTTTATTTCATAAACTATAATGTTATATATGCAACTTTTTTAATGTAATTAATCCCATAGCAGATAAATTTGCTGTCTGTATTGGTCTACCAAAGAGTTTGAAGGGCATTGTTTGACATGAAGGAGAAAATAAGATTGCTGATATTGAATTCCCCTTTCCGAGGATGATTTGAGGAAACAAATAATGAGTGTATTCTTTGACCTCTTGGTGTAATTTTATTATTTTTGCTCCTCTGTTTATGTTCTCATATTCAAGCAAAGTACATCGTTATGGTAAAGATTCATTTGGATCCACTAAAATAAATCATTTTTTTCTTTTTGGCTTTTTAAAGCTTAACAAAAAAGCTTGTGAATAATAATAGAGCCAATGAATGAAACAAACACAGTCAATAAATAAAACAAAGACAATAAAACTACAGTCAATAAATGAAACATACACAGAATTTCATCATGTTCCCTTTTGCACATGATCCTATTAACATACTGTGTGAACAAAATTAAGTACATTCCGCATTATCCATGAAAATACAGCCACTACACAATTAGATTTCATCAAAGAGAGCAACGATGTCTGGAGTTTAAATTAAAAAACAGGTAAAAGGACACGATAAGTGGAATATAAAATACATACACTCAGCATTATGTGATAATTTCTGCTCATATTGGTTCCCCACAGCAACACGTCCCCCACAACAATTGTAGCAAAACGTTAGCCCAGCAGCATCCAAAATCATAAAATAATCCCAACCCAAAGCCAATACTCCTTCAACAGAAAGCATAATTTGAAGCCCAACTCTAAGTCCAATACGATCGCTTAACTGGCCATTCTTCTATTATATTGGTTGATGATCCCAATTAATTACGAAGTGGTCTTTATTCTTCAACTTATTGCCACAATTGTTATATTACAAAACATTCCTAAAAGAAAAAAGTCCATCCAATGATAAGCACATAGAAACAAAGATACAAATAACTATAGTAAAAGATACAGCAAGATTTGGACAATATCATAGAAACCAACTTATATACAATGGCTCCTTGCCATGATAAAACATGCAAATATAGGTTTTAAAAAACCTGCAGCTAACAGACATATCTCATCCTTGGGCAAAAAACTCAATTGAAACTCCACCTTCTCCAAATAGAACTTCTTTAATCAATTGAAACAAAGCTATGCATATTTAATATACTTCATTTAAAGAAATTACAGGTAAACAATATAACGAAAACATTATATGTGATTATATATACTAATATAATTTCAGACCAACCACAATATCACTGCAATTCAACTTGCTATTTATAACATTATATGTGATTGTATATAAGGTAATGCTTTGAAAGAGCAAACTCCACATGTTCCTGTAGGATAAGCGAACATTTTATAGTTCTTTAAACACTTAGCATGCATTGAGGCATTATAGATTCTTCTTCCGATCAAACACTTAGCATCAAAAATAGTGTCAACAGACTTTATAGCGTCAATTGATGAAACAATAAAAAAGGGAATTTAAACCAAACATGGCACTCCTAAAATTATGTACTTCACATGTTTCCCTACCTAGAATAGGAGTTTTCGTAAACATTGAGATAACCCCTAATGGTAGGAAATAAAAAGTCAGTAAAAATAGCAGTTGATGAACATAATTTTATAATCAAAATGATAAATTCATAGGACATATTGCTGAAAATTTGAATTAATGTTAATTATAGTATAAACTCTTTATTGATTTACAAAATTATGACAACAAAAGTATCGGTATTGATGTGTATAAATATGAATCCTTTTTCGCATGACAAAAATATATCACTAATAAAATATTTGTTTTACCTAATGTATATTTGAGATTTGAATCAACCCGAACCCTGAATAATGGTTTTTCTGCTCATTGCAATGTTTGCATCATTCATAATCCCGTTGATGTTTAATACTTCACCATTTTGAGCTATGCATCTGCAGGAAAACTAAAAAAGATATTACCAAGAAAAATAAAGGAATTACATAATTCTGAAAAAAAGTCAAAGCATTCGATTTTTTTTTAAACAATCCTATGCAACTAAATTGTTCTGCGTTTAGAAAGGCATGAAAGAACAACAAATTTGGATTATGGTTTAGCTAAAACTGTTTTAAAGATTTCCATCGAAAAACCACAAAAAATAAAAAATGCGCAAAACAAATAAATCAATGGAAAATCGTTGTATATAAAACTGATTGCAGGAAGAGAGAAAACGAAGATGTACAAAATATGGTTGAAAATTTTATTCTAACGGCTGCAGTTCAACTATTACCTTTTGATATAAATTTAACCTTAGGTTTACTCTTTTCGAAATTTATTTATAATGTCTGAACTCCGAGAAGATATGAAATGCTAATATTGAATGAAAAAATAAAATACCTAAGTATTTTACTGAATTAAAACACAGAAACAAGGTATAAAAATATTTCTATTCAAGGAATGGTGCGATTGAAATTTTAGCATATGTACCGAATTTCCTTTTTTGTTTACAAAAACAAAACAAAAAAATAATCCAAATTAAGATTTAAACTTTATTCACACAAACCAGCCAATATTTAACCTTTTAAAGACATTACAAACCCAAAGACGAAGAAGGCTCCGTTTGCTGCAATCAATAAGATTAGCATATGTTATGTCTTTAAGTTTCTCCGTCCAAAATCCCACAATTCAACCTATGTCAAACTTTAATTTTAGTGGTTTTATTTTTGAATGTCCAACATGAATGTATTAGTAGTTGTGTGATGGACTGATTGTAATTTAAACCTGAGGAACTTTTAGTGATCGTGGCAGTCTTTGTAATTTGCAAGGAAGAAATGGTTAGGAAGATAAAATGAAAAAAATGGTGCTAGCTGATATGAAAAATGAGAGGAAACCTACTATGGAGAAGCAAACCTTTAAAAAAAGACCCACTTTTGTGTCAAAATAAAATCGGTGGAAACCATTAAAAATAAGTTACTTGTAGAAGATAAGAATTCAAGTGAAAGGAAAGCAAAGAAAGACAGAATCAGTTTCAATAGTGTATACATAGATGGTTTTTATTAAATAAATTAATTAGAATAAGCTCACCGACAAATTGCAGATGTAGTTTATATTAAAATTGAGTTTATATTAAAATTAAATATGTGTGTATTTGATAATGTAAAGGAAAAAAAGGAACAACACAAAGGATTTTAACTAAATGATCCAACTTTTTAATTTTTGGGAAAACGGTTGAACTTTATATAAATGGATTTATATATATTTTAGGTTTAACAACAATAAAAATATAATTAATACTATGCCCTCATAGTTCCAAATTCATTAAGCACTGATTCTGTGGCTTAAGGCCTAAAAAGTTATATATGAAACCACACAAAACTATTTAGCTAATTCTTATAAACTGTCTTGGTCTCTTGTACACAAAGCTACCATTTTGTATTCTGTGCATATTTTCCATTAGGTTAGCTTTATAGCTTTTCGTTCTTTATGTATCATTTATTGACTTTATGTTTGCAAAAGATTTGCATTCATAAACCTGTTTAACTAAAAAAAATGGTTCATTAATCTTTATTTTTGAAATCTGAACACAAAGTGACTTAACTAACATATAAATCAGTTCTCATTAAATGTGATATCCAAATTGTTGAGCCATTAACATTTTGCTTGCATATATTTACCTCCACATTTTTTTATCATTCAAAGTGGATGGTACAAAATTGTTGAAATATCATTAAACTATGTCAAACCTTGAACAAAAGAACATCCGTGAATCAGTTCAAACCAACTATCTCCTTATAAGTTTCAAATTCAGAAGATAATTTGATATTCTTTTGTAGCTGAACTTTGAAATATGTATAATTTTCCAGTATGCAATGAAACAACAAAACTGAATCATAATTTAATCTAAAATGAAAATCATAATAGCAATTCTCCATATCCAATCTTATCCATCAAGATTAGAGTGACTAAGGAAAAAATAAAAATAATACCTGATATAAGATATTGAAACATGCATCATCCCTTCAAATGAATGTAGCTGTATAGCCAGGTCATCTACACTTTTAGATAGTATTAAGAAACTCCAATGGTACCTTCATCTTAAAAGCAAACCTATTTCTGTCAGTAGTAAAAATGTGAAACTAATTTAAAAATATAATTATATCTGAATCAACAAAGTCGAATGTTATTTAAGGAATGTTACCTCTCAAATACCTAGTTTAAGTTTCGTTTCTCCTCATAAAACAATATATCTGAATCAACAAACTCGAATTTCCTGTAAAAATTATATAGGATTAAATAAATTTCAATGCACAAATCGGATGAACTACAAAATCGTTTAAACCAACTGAATTATAAAATATATGTGAAATAACTCAGTATGTTATTTTTCACATTCTTTACATGAAAAAGATTCTTAAATGCCAATAAAAAAATAGTGAGGTTTAATCTTGCTAGGAAAACAAATAAATATACCACGTTCACTTACTTGAATAAATTCTTTGAGTAGGCCCTTGACAGTGAACTGAATGAATTCTTCGAGTAGGTCTAGGCAATATCATCTTCGAAGTAGGCAGCTCTTATCTTCCCCACTCCTTTTAACCAACGAACCCTAAAAAACCCACAAAACGCCTAATCAGAATTCTAGGATGAACTCAAAATTCAAGGATGAAGAACTTATTGCTGTTGTCAACAGCTTTGGCAGCGTACTCGACCAGTAAGATGCGACCGTCCAACAGATCTGAAGCTGCATCTTAGACTCCAGCTTCGCCAGTTCATCGGGACCCTAAATGCAAGATTGGAAATTGAAGAGAATGGGGAATAAGAATGGATACAAAATTATTTGGAACATTGAATGAGAAAGGAGGACGTGAAGAAAATGAAGATCTGGATGGGAAAAATTTGAGGAAGCGAAATGATAGAAGCGGGTTCGACAATCAATAAAAAGACGGCCCTCATTTTTGGAGAAAAATCTAGAGGCTTGTGAGCCTTGTGGAAAGTAGTAAACCGTAATAATTATACCGTATGACAACGGGAAGCCTTGTTGTGTTGGAAATTAAAAACCGTGTCTCGGAAATCAAATTTTTCTTTTTTTAATGGCTGAAACAGCTTTTGATTATTAGTTAGATTTCCAAAACGTAGGTGTTTATATGTGTTTTATTAAAAAATGGTTGTATGCCTTGGAAACTAAGCCCAATAATGATTATAGGTATTTTTTATTTTTATATTAATAAAAAAGGCTGTACGCCTTGGAAAATGAACCCAACATTTTTTTAATTGTTGGAAAGAGTGGACCCAGCATTATGGAGGGAATTTTGGAGCGCGTGTGTCTTTGAGGACGGGATTGAAAGGAATTTTTTTTGTATTTGGTTGTGTGGAGGAAAAAATAGTCAGTTTTGGACGGAACGTTGACATTATATTGTAAGGGGCTGTTCTTTGGCTCAAAACGGGTCCGTTAGCCAACGGACGCGTCCGACGCGTCCGTTGGCCAACGACTCAGCTTTGAGCCGTTGGCACACCTCCCCCATTCCCCTACCCTTATAAATCCTCCCCCCACTCATCTACTCCTCACTCACCTTCTTCCAACTCACCTTCTTCCACTCTTTCTTACAATGGAGAATCCATTCCCAAATGATGGTGATTCCGATTCAGACGCTTTAGAGGATATCATCCTAATTGGAGCGTACTTACGTGGTCGCCGAAGCGAAATAGGACGCCGGATTCATACCTCGACGTATACCGGATTGATGTGGATAGACGACATACTTAACGGTCATCAGACAAGATGTCAAAGGCAGTTTCGTATGAAACGGTTATGTTTTCTTTCGTTATGCGATAGGCTGGAAAGTTGCGGATTGACCACTTCAGAAAATGTTACTGTTCGAGAAGCGGTTGTGATATTTTTATGGACTATTGCTACCGCTAATTCGAACAGACAAGTGGCTGAAAGATTTCAAAGGTCAGGTTGCACAATCTTTCATTATTTTCATGCTGTTTTGAATGCCGTCCTAGTATTATCTACCGCTATTATAAAACAGGGTGATCCTCAATTTAACTCAATTCCTGCTGAAATTAGCAATGATAACCGTTACTATCCGTACTTTAAAAACTGTATTGGTGCAATAGACGGCACACATGTTATGGCACACTTACCTTCAAATCGAATTGTTCACTATATCGGACGAAAATGATACGTTACACAGAATATTTTGGCTGTATGCTCGTTCGATTTACTATTTACGTATGATGTATCTGGATGGGAAGGTACTGCACACGACAGTAGAATTTTTAATTCTGTGGTGAATGACAGAAGTTCCAATTTTCCTCATCCTCCTCCTGGCCAGTATTATGTTGTGGATTCCGGTTTTCCACTTACAACTGGGTATATACCACCATATCGAAGTGTTAGATATCACATCCCCCAGTTTCAATGACCACAAATTAACCGAAATCCCATAATGAAAATTTTAATTTCTACCATTCTAGTTTACGTATGACAATTGAGAGGACATTCGGAATATGGAAAAAGAAATTTGTTATACTCAGAAATATGTCAACCTACAAGTTCACAGCTCAAACAAAAATTGTTGTTGCTACGATGGCTATACACAATTATATACGCAAATACAATATGGGTGATCCAGATTTTATGGCTTATGATGATGATCCAAATCTTATTCCAGAAGAGTACGAATAAGAATACGCCGACGTGCGAAACATAGGCAATAATGACCAAGCACCGGCTCAACGCTATCAGGCAGCGCTGATATGGCAGTGCGTCGCGATCACATAAGAGACGAGCTTGTTGCAGCAGGATTGCACTAATAGATTTCTGCAACGTATCACTTTATCTACTGTTTTCTTATTTCTGCAATGTATCCCTTTATCTACTGTTTTTTTTATTTCTGCAATATATTCCTTTAGCTGCTTTTTTTGTATTTCTGCAATGTATCACTTTCTGTACTGTTTTTATGTAATGAACTGTTATGTTTTGTTAACTGTGTTATTCTGCAATAATTACAATGTTATGTTTTAATATGGTCGGCTAGCTACTATTCTCCGTTATAATACTCCGCTCAAATTTTTCACCTTGCAAAGAACACACCCTAAGGTTTTATTCCGCGGTTTCCTAGATAAAACCCTAAATCAAATCGCCATCCTCACAATCAAATTGCACGCTCTTTGTTCAGAAAAACTTCTGCTCGCCGCTTTCTTCCATTGCTGGTCGTTCGTCGCTCGCAGCACGCTAGTAGCCTCTGTTGTACGTCGCTCACTACAATATCTCTTCGTTATTCAGAAAATGGAAATAAAAAAAGCTGGAATCCAGAAACCCTAGCTCTTCGTTATCCATTGCTGAAATTGCAACCTAGATAATCAAATCATTCTGCATTTCTTAATTACTATAAGTTTGTTATTATTGCGTTGAGTTATTACTGTTTATGTTTTCCACCTTTGATTCTATAAATCAGTAAGGTAGAACACATTCTATCGTCCTGATGTAAATTAGAGAAGTTATTCTTCATTTGTTACAATTTTTTATGTTTCCCATATATTTTTGTTTTCTACAGTTTTTACAGAAAGTTTAAAGAGTTTCTAAACTAATGAAAGTATAACAAAGAAACAAATTTGGAGAGTGACATATAAGAACTGTAAACTACACATCGAAATTGTTTAAGTTTTTAGCCTATTCACTTACATAAAACATTGATGACTGGTAGAGTTTTTATTAGTTTACAACATGGGATGCGCATAGATTATGATTTATTATGCTATTGGTGTTGATGGTTTGCTGGAAAGTGACAAAATGGACCTCTTCATGTTTGTACAAATTTCGGAGGTTTTTTCTAGTAGATTTTTTTTTATAGGGATCTGAATTATTGAACCTTTGAGGAATAAGAACCTAATTTGAACCAAATGTGTTTTTTGCAGCTCAAACCTAGAAAATATAAATATACACGTATTATAATGTCAATTGACCAATTCTTTATTTGATACACTCTTCATATTTTTAAATTTAGTAGAACTAACTTGGATTCCATCTGTTCCCGCTGCTAAAATGTTCACAGACATCATCAAGGCGATCGTTATAGATTTTTGTTGGACATTGCTTCACGATTACCCGTTGATACCTTTGGTTTAAGGAAAACTAGAGAATGTTCCACATTTCTAGCACCTCTTCTGATAATCTAACCTATATTGTTGCATTATTCCTTTGTAACTTATGTTAGCAACTAAATCATGTTAAATATTTGTATTGGGCCATAAACCAAAAATTCTTAACAATTTCTGTTAGTCGGTCGGTATAGTCGAATGGAACTTTCTCCACCTAACTGCGATGCCTTAAACGTCCTTTGTCATGGGGAAAGGAAATTGGGATTCAAAGTTCAAACACAGCCGTCGGGGGTGAAAAAAACATCGTCCAGTGTGAAAGGTTCAACATTTTGCTATAAACAGGAATGCTTGTATATCCAAGATAAACAACCGAATCGCAGCCAAAATGATATCAGCCATCAAATAATGCAAAACCCCTATTGTGCAGTTTCGAGTGTTACTTATTTTGGGTAAAGTAGAAAAATTCTACTATAAAATTCATGAAATGGTATAAACAATAGAAAATTGCCTTTCAAAACATCAAATGCTACGTGTCAAAGTCAATGAGAACATGTAGTGGCGGTAGGTAGCACAAGTCAACCTTTATATCATTTACTTATTTTTGGGTACTCAGAGTTTATGACCAAAGAAATGAATTTATAATCTCAAACAGAGTACAATTCTAACCATTTCTGGTTAGGTTTGTATTATACCATGATAACCTTGATTGGTTCCTCTTTTGGGACTTTTGTTGTTTGTAAATATCTGAACTTGAACATCAAAATTACAGGCTGTCTTGCAAATTCCAAAAAGTACATATCATTGCTTAGCCAATTTGGAAAATGGTGATGTGAAAAGAGAAACCAAAAACTAAAAACTAGAAATTATTTTTTTCCTCGTTCACATATTTTTAACGGGTGTTTTGGATTATGTTTCTCTTTGTGTTGCATTGATTAAAGTGATTTGCATCAGCACCTTACCTTTTGCTCTTTGATTTGATTATTATTACTTTAGCACTTGATTTAAGTTAATGCTATTAGAAGCGGATATATCAAATTGCATCATCTTAATTTGAGAATTTCAATATCAATCCCACATATATAATAGTTCCATACGTCAGGGCAGCTGAAATTTAAGTAGAATTCATCCAATTGTACGATTCTAGTCTTGACTATATATGAAAATCAAAATGCTATCAGAGAAACCTGAAAATGCTATTATAATGAACTCTTTTGCTATCAACTTTGTTCCTGTTAAGGATTTACTCAGACAACACACCCGTTAACAATAACTGTAGATACTATGACATCCCCTTCCTATCCCAAAGCCTTTTCTTATCTTCATGGTAAGTGTAAGTGCGGTATAACATGGATTAATTAATTAGAAATATCTTTCTGTCCAGTGATTTTTTTTGTAGGTAAAAAAAAGTACATATATGAAATATTTATGAACAAATTTCATATTTAAGGAATGAAACTACAAAAGTGGATTCGAATCTCTATTGTTCAGACTATACTACATAAATCCAGAGTAAAAGCTATTACGAATAATTAACTAAATTTAGAACGACTGAGTTAATTAGTTTTTCAAAGCAATCTTTTATTAGACACTATTAATATTTCTGCAACTAACATATACATATTTAAATAAAGTGGTACATATTTAATTTGTTTTTTCAAGCTTAGTTTCATTTTATTAGTTTCTCACGATGAAGGTTTGATCATATAAAATAGCTATTATTGTGTTCGAACAACTTGAGAAATACCGAGCTCTATCTGAATTTTGATATTCGAACAATATTCTAAATTGAGCATATTCCTGTAATTGGTTTCGATCAATTCAGCATAAGCAAGGAAACTGAATTTGAAATATTGAGCTTCTTTTTCTGATTCAGTATTTTTTGTTAAGATTGTCAATACAGTGAAACACTTTGTATTATAAATAAGCACATTATTTTTTAGGTTGAACTATATCAGTATTGTTGTAGTATATATATAATATGTTGTGTTTACAATATAACATACTGCACTGTTCGTCCAAAAGGGAATCATAAAAACTTACTCCATGTTCAATTTTTAGCATTTGTACAAACATGAATTCCCATTTATTATATTAAGGAATATTATATTTTATCTATCGATGGCTTATCCAAGTAACCAGATAACCGGTTAGTTTTGAAGTTGATGCTCATTTGACAAGTACCTAAAAATAGATTGTGGGTCACTTAGCTATAAATGAAATTTTTTTATACAGTTTAAAAATAATTGTAATAAAGAAGCAATACAGTTTTGGAAGTTTAAGTGGGGGTAAGGGAAAAAAAAATTATACTCGGACTAAAACTTTGGTAAAGCAGGGCAAAATGAAAAATAAATTTAACTTCTTAAATTTACCATTTTAATAAAGAAGCAATACACAAAAAAATTATGCTTTTGAAATAATTCATCATTTGCTTAGGGAAGTTTTGTTTTTTTCATTTTTTTTCCATGACTATATTTAAATAAGCAGGAAAATTGTTCAATCCTTTTTGAATAACAACAGTTGAGAAAAGAGAATTTGTTTCTGCTGTAAAATCTATTCAACTCTACAAAAATGTGAAAACAATTAACATTGTCATTTCTTCCATTGATCTTATTTTCACATATAAATTGTTAAAAGATTGGAATTTGTGATCAACAAGAAGTTTGACTTAGAAAGTTGCATCTCCTATTTAGAAAGTTTAAGAACTAAAATTGTTTCAAAACAGAGAATAAAAGAATCATCGTTTTTGTGTCTATAAGCTAAGAATAACTTTGATAATTTGAGCAACTTTGCCACCCTTAGTTAGCAGCTTGAACTTTGGAAATTGAATAATTTAAGTGCTTGATTGTGTAACATCTCTGACAAAGGCTGTAAACCATATTTGCCTCCTTTTGCAATTTTTGATTATTTGGGTATTCACAAGTTGATTATAAATAGAATTGTTTACTACCTCACTCTAAGCTTTACAAACTTTAGAGAAATTTCTTTTTTCCTTCTCCAGTGCTTTGATCTTGTTTTGACTGCTTTTAGCTTTTAAATGAATGTTAACTTTGGGCTTCCTTAGTGTTGAACTTTGTAATTGTACTCCACTACATCTTTGTATTCCTGCAAACTTCATCAGTGTTTACTGGTTTCTTTTGCATATGCGCCCAGTTGGATCCACAGAAGATATGGATAAAACATGGGTTAATCTACCACGGTTTTGGGGTTGCACCAGTTCAGTTCGGAGCTTGTATGTGCAGTTCAAAGAAAGTACGTGAAATGGAAAATCAAATTTCTATCTTGCAGGCCAAAATGAGAGAGCTCTCTAATTTGTTCATGGTTGTAAGTTATTATCGATTCAATATATTAACAGTAATTGATATGTAGTTAAATATTTATTTGTGCATGTCTATTTTTTTAACAGAATATCAATGGAAAACAAAATGTAAAGGAAGAAGCGATGACTCCACATGGTAATACGCCATAGGTATTCTTATTTTTTTTAATCTTTTTGTTAGTTTCAAAGATAGCACATCTTCTAGTGATATGAATACCATGTCTAGGCCTTACCTAGGTGTTGTCATTTCAGTAATTTTGATATTAACCTTTGGCTGTGCAGTCAAAGATCTATTTTTTTTAGATAATTCTACACATATATTATGGTTTAGCTATAAATAATCATATGTTTATTCACTATATTACATGCCTAAAATGGAAATAACATATTAAATCACTCATAACATATTAAGTTTGGACGTTGATGAAGCATGGTAAATGGTCATAAAGTCGAACATGTATACATCTAGATGAAATCCCACTTCATGATCGTTTTGAAGTGATGTGCTTCACGGTGTATATTATGTTTCTTCTTAAATATCATATCAATTAGCCATCTAGATTAGTCTCAATCCGAAAGACTATTGCACAACATTGCATAATCTTATACATACATAATGTTAAAAGATTCGTCTAGTTAATGGGTTTAGGTTGTCACCATGCTTCTTTCCATGGTGGCACCCACATTCTGCTTAAGGATTTCGAGGCAAAGAGGAGCATCACGTTATTCCCCATTATTCCATTCCTGTGAACTTCATTTATGTTTTGGTTTCACCTTTACTTTTCTTCAAAGCATATTTAAGGCGTATGTTTGCAAAAGTATTTAGCTATGAGTTTAGGAGGGAAAAAGGAACCAAAAAACAGAGTTGAGGCGTGGTAGTGATGAGACTGGTGCAACAGTTTGGTAGAGGTAATGAGTTGCAGGTTGAATGGTAAGGGCAGGAGATGTTGAATTGATTATTGAGGTGATGAGCTCTTGTAGTGACGAGTTTCAGTGAAGGTAGAGGGGCGTAGTGGAATGGTGTCACTTTCTGGTCGCTGATGGAGGTAGTTCAGGTTGTTTGAGGTGTGGTTTGGAAGAGGAAATGAGTGTGCTAGAGCTATATTCTTGTGTAGGTGCTAGTTAAATTTGACTGACTGGTGATGTATAAATAGGAATAAAAGCTCTTCATAGGTTCAAGTTCGACATCATAGACCTCATCGATCGATTTTTTTCATGTGTAGGCACTTTCTGCTGTCAGTGGGATGGAATTTGATGTGAATATAACAATATGAATTTCAGTTCCATAGCATGTAGATAAATATCAATATTATTTATTTTGTTATTTAAATGTTCCAGGTCCTCAATGATGAGCATAAATGGTTACGTAAATGTCCAGATGATGATCTCTTTGCGCTAGCTCTCAGAATGGGATGACATTGTGAATTCTTGTAATATGGTAATATCAACAGTATTGTTGGTCTACTGGCTTGTTTAGTGCAGATTCTGTCTACCACTAACACATGAAATATAATGTAGTATTAATCAACATAATGAACTATGTTTACATAGGCTAAGAACTACAAGCAGTATTCCCAAACCTGATTTCATGCTTTCTTTTTCTTGTTGTACTTGTTCTCAATATTGTTTTAAAATCATCAATAAGGGTCAGAATTCATGTCAGGTAAAAAATGTCAATGTTTTTGCATTGTAAGCGGTTGGATCTGAGTTTTGTCCTAAATCCTTGGTAATATTTTTCTTTAAGGAACATTATTTAGATAGGGATCCTAGTCAAATGGCCCAATCTCATCTCCATGTACAGTGACGAGTCTTGTCATTGGATTTTGGTTTTTTATTGTGAATACTTAAAATGAACTTGGTTAATCGTTGAATAAACGTGCAATGCATATATAAAAAAAAAAATGTCACTAAGCAAGAAAATCAATCAGTTGTAGTAACGGTTTGTGATCGTTTAGCCGTGTATCCAGTTTTTTCTTGTTCCAACAATGTATCCACCAATCCAAGCATTTTGAAAATGGCTTGCTATTATATGTCTTCTATAATTTTGATTGCTAACATGGTTAATTGCTTGTGGTTTTTTTTACAGGCTTACTTCACATATCTGTGCTGTTGGGCAAGCGGTGGGAAGACTGTTTATTGGCATAAGGAGTGTATCTCTTCTGATTAGTATGTATATGTACTTTTATTTTATTAATACATGTTTCAGATCTAGTTATGTTTTGTAATAGAGTAATGAATTCAAAAATGGTGTAAACTTATATTGTTTTTTATTATTATAAACGCAAATGGTTTGTGTTGTTTCGAGTAATTGAAATGATTGTGGTTATTTCTGATGAAATATTAGTTTTAGTTATAATATTATGAAATTTATGCCTAATAGCGTCTATAATTTGCTGTAATTGTCATTATTAATTGCAATAGATCCTTACTTTTACAAGCAACTGTAAACTGCTAGCAGAACTAATAAAAACAGTTATTGAGATAATAATTACAACTGTTAAATATAGTTGTAAATAAGTTTTTTGTAACCGCTAAAAACTGTTGCCGAACGATCTTATAATAACAGCTAACAGTAGTTGCGATAAGATTAGTTACAACTGGAAGCAACAGTTGTAAAGGAGTTTTGCAATAGCCAAAACCAGCTGTTACTTTTACAATTGTCGAAAGTAGTTGTAAAATAGTATTTTTACAACTGTCGTAAACACTTGTAAAATATTCTGCTTTATTACAACTACAGATATAAAGACTGGCGGATGTCAGTTGTAATAAACTTATTGCAACTGTTTTTACCAATTGTAAAAATGTATTTTTGTTGTGGGTATTATAGAAAATTCATTAAAGGATATGGCATTATAGCAAAACCCTTAACTTCAATGTTTAAAAAAGATAGTTTTCAGTGGACACAAGAAGCAACAGATGCTTTCTATAAACTGAAATCATGTTTTATAAATCCTTCTATGTTTTCTATGCCTAATTTTAATAAAGACTTTATAATTGAGTGTGCTGCAAGTGATTCAAGTTTGATGTAGTATTACTTCAAGACAATAAACCAATAGCTTACATCAGTCAAGCTCTTCAAGAAAGAAACACCCATATATCAACATATAAGAAAGAGCTACTTGCACTGATCCATGCAACAAAAAAAATGTTCTCAATACTTACTTGGCAGAAGGTTTATCATTCGAACAGATCACCAAAGCTTGCAACACCTTATCTCACAAAAATTAACTATTGAAATTCAAGGAAAGTGGCTTGCGAAATCACATGGTTATGACTATCAAGTTGAATATAAACAGGGGAAGCAGAATATTATTGCAAACAGCCTGTCAAGAATGCATGAACAAACTGAAATTCTTGCCATCTCATTAGTCCATGCAGATTGGATAAAAGAACTCAAAAGTGAATTAAATCAAAGCCTATTTTATGCTATTAAAAAGGACAAGATTACCCAAGGAGATTTTCCATCATAAATACATAAAATTGTTGATGATCTAATTTTATCCTATATGAATTTCACTCTTCTCCCCTAGGTGGCCATGCTGGAGTAAAGAAGACACTGAAGAAAATCAGAAATGTATTCTATTGGAAACATATGAAGAAATCAATGGAACAATATATTAAAAACTATAACACTTGCCAATGAGCAAAATCAGAAAACATCTCTTCACCAAGGCTTCTTCGACCACTACCTATCCCTACCCAAGCCTGGACTGATATTTCAATGGATTTTATTACCCATCTACCTAAAAGCAATAATCCTACAACTATATACATGGTAGTGGACATGCTGTCTAAATATGAACATTTTCTCCCTTTGCATCACTCATACACAGCAAACAAGTGGCTCAGGTTAACTTTGATGGTATATTTAAAGTATATGACATGCCTCAAACAATAGTTAGTGATTGAGACTCAATTTTCTTAAGCAAATTATGGACATAGCTTTTTTCATTGCAAGGGTATTCTCTAAAATATAGCTCGGCATATCACCCACAAACAGATGGCCAAACTGAAATTACAAATAAAATTCTGGAAAGCTACTTACGATGCTTTGTATTCCATCAACCAAATGAGTGGACTAAATGGATAATATTGGCAGAATTTTAGTTCAATACAACATGGAAAGAGTCCACAAAACTAGCATCCTATGAAGTACTCTATGGTAAGCAGCCTCCAACTTTACTATCTTACATTCTGACACTGCAAAAGCCGAATAAGTCGAACAACATTTGTTCTCTAGAGATATCATATTACAGTTCCTCAAAGATAGTTTATTACTTGCTCAAGATCGAATGAAAAAGTTTGCTGATAAGAAAAGAACAAATAGGTCATACAATGTTAATAACTAGGTATATCTTAGGATATAACTCTATAGGCAAATATCTACAAGCAAATCGAAGACTACAAAACTATCACCAAAATACTGTGGACCATATAAAATTAACCAGAAAATTGGTGAAGTTGCTTATGAATTGGAATTGCCCCCCTTCTTCACAAATTCATCCAGTTTTTCATATCAGTCATCTTAAGAAGAAGTTGGGCTCATCCATTACAATTCAAAATGATTTGCCATCATTTGTTGAAGAAATTGTTGAGGAACTAGAAAAAATAACTGAGAAAAGACTGATACCTCGTAATAACAAGCCTGTGGTTCAAGTTTTAATCCAAAGGGGAAAAAAGCCTTTAATTGAAGCAACATGGGAAGATTATTGGGACATTATCAAGCGATTTCCTACACTAGACCTTGAGACAAAGTCTGCTTTTAATGGGGGGAGAATTGTAACACACAAAAATTTCAACAAATAATTGATCAGCAATACAATAAACAATCATTTCATCAAACATTTAGAAAACTTGAAGTGCAAGTTGCTAACCAATAGTCTAACTATCTAAGGACAATACTGATGATCAATGGAAACCAAGAAGAGAAGAGAAACAGGAGAAAACGACTTCGAAGCAACAAACTTAAAGAACAAAAGTTGTGCATGGTGTACGTGTACAAACTGTGTACTAAAGAATAAAAGCCCAGGTACAGTAATTATTATATAAGCTTGTAACAACTAGTAATTATTATATGCCAGACTGGGTCAATGAACTTGCATGTATAAATAAGAGGATAACTAGTCATAAGGGGTACGATTGAATTAAGCAATAAAGTTCACTTACACTATTTCTTTTCGGCTATCACTACACCAAAACATGGGATTCCCAACAAGTATAGGTGTTACAAATAATTTCTGTAACACTTTTAAGTGTCACCAACGGCCTGTGAGGAATTTCCTGTAACACTTACAAGTGTTACAAACAGAGTAACTACTAACACTTATAAGTGTTACAAACATATTCATTGCTAACACTTATAAGTGTTACAAACGTATTCATTGCTAACACTTATAAATGTTGGAACTATAAGATGTGGTAACACTTATAAGAGTTACAAACATATTCATTGCTAACACTTATAAATGTTGGAACCATAAGATATGGTAACACTTATAAGAGTTACAAGCATATTCATTGCTAACACTTATAAATGTCAGTATCATAATCCTACTAACTCCTATAAATGTTGGCATACATAAATTGCTAACACTTATATATCATGTTTTTATGATTTTCAATCACATATATAGTTCAACATATAAATTCAAATAAAAGTATTTGATACACTTTCATATTTCAAATTCAATAATGTCACTTTTGCATAATGCTTCCAATTTCAAAATACCATAATATCAAGTTCAAATTACAAAAAACAATACAAATTTTTACTAAAGATACATAGAATTTTAGAAATTATGAAGGTGAAACATGGACCATATCACAAAGCCTCCATCCGAAAACATATTTGCTTTCCTGTTGCCATTACATTCCAAATTCTGTTTTTTTTCCTCCTCCACAAGTGCCTACAAAATATAAATGCATTCATTTTTACAGAAATAAAAAATTGCAAAACTAATAAATAACAAGTGTATTTGCAAAACTGATAAATAACAAGTTATTATTCCAAAACTGACAAATAACAACTGAATTGCAAAACTGATAAATTCAATATAAGATTTGAGCCTCGGCCCAGTTTTAGCTTGCCTTAGTTTGCGCAAACTGAGCCAAGGCTCAGTTTTTGTGAAAACTGAGCCGCTCAGTTATGGCAAAAACTGAACCTCGGCTTAGTAAAACTAAGAAGCTCAGTTTGCGCGAAAACCGAGCCCGCTCAGTTTTGGCAAAAACTGAGCCGAGGCTGCAAACAGCAATGGACACAATGCTCTTAGGTTTGCATACACACAACAGTAGTGAAGACATCATTTCAATGTGTTGTACGCATTAGATATGTTGTACGCATTAGATGTGTTGTACACATTAGATGGAAACACAAGCAAAATGGAACATGAAATTTTAATGTTTTAAGTTCTTCCAAATAATGATGAATACATCATTTCATGCAATCTAAAGTGTGGAATTGGGATGATATAAGATGTTGTGATAGGTAATATTTACTGGAAATAAATATTTGTTTGTGTTCAATGTTTGGGTTCAATTATGGATAGTGGAATTTGGGATCTGTCCCTTATTATCAACTCAATACAGAGAAATTTCTTATCACAATGCACCTAGTTGTTGATACAACAATCAATGATTATTGTATTATTGTTTAAATACCTAGTTGATTTGGGATCTGTCCCTAGGTTCAGATCCCAAATTCCACTATCCATAATTGAAATCTAGTAGTTGATAAATAGATCAATAATAAGGGACAGATCCCAAATTCCACTATCCCTAGGTTCAGTGGCACCTTGATTTTACTAATCAATGATTATTGTATTAATGTTTAAATTCTTATTGTCATTTTAATCATAATGCAGTTTACTTCACTAGAATATTAAACACCTCATCTATATCATTGAAAGTGTTATTGAAGTATTTTAATACCATTGAAAGTGTACCTTAAGCCAGTTGTTAATCTTGCTCCTGTAGCCGGTTGCCAAAACTATGACATCAAAACAGTGAAATTTTCCATCAGAAAATGTTGCAACGTTGCCTTCTATGCTTTTCAGAGAATGCAATACCTGCGTTTTGTTGAACTTTCATAAATGGTGCATGCTTCAGATGTTTATATTTGATTAATAACAATATGTATAAACGTTTAAGGAAACCTGGATTTCTCCTGTCTTTATTTTCTGAAACGTTCCAGGGTCCATAACAGGATAAACCGGATTATTTTCTTTATGATGAAAGAGTCCATGGGCTGGCTTCCGAATGCATAACTTTGACGTATCACCATACTTCAAATAACAAAGAAAAAGCACAATCTTATCAATAGCCTTCAGCGAGAAATACTTCATGAGCCTTAAGTAAAACAGCCATGTGTATCTCGACACTATGTGCATCTGCATTCACAAAACACACGTCGTCTCTTGGGAATTTATTACAAATAGAGAAATAAATTGCAAGACTTATACATGTTCATGATGGGATAAATGATAAGGGAGTATTTGCAGTCAAATTTGTTTGCTCTATATTAAAAAAATTCGAGCAATATTGATGGGATAAAGAAAACACGATACTATGTTGTTCAAATTGTAACAACTCGCAAAAATTGCAAGCAATGCAAGAAATAACGTCCTATCAAATCATGAGTAAATGTAGTGCAGAACTTACAACTGAATTGAGTATCAGATACTAGAAACAGTAATTATATTCCTTTTCCATTGCATTACATGCATATAATGGATACGTATAATTTGGTTCAATTTGCTATAACGAATTCTGAAGGGAAAATAATGTATAACTGCAAGAAGTACATGTAAGTAAGTAAAATCAAAATTAAAATTCTCAGAAACTGAATTTTATCCATTTAGATTTCATATCCCACTGGTAGAGCCTCATGTTTTCCATATTTTTTTTCAGTTTCAAAGCCTCAATAAAGAATTACCGTTGACTAGGTAACACAAGAAACAGTTATATTTCAAATATTTAATATAAATGGTTTAAATTTGACGGTATTTTCTTATAAAGATTTTAGGTGAAAACAGAAGGAATATATAACGTTAAATCCCTCTTGCGAATAATTCATAAAGTAATCTCTTCCTCATTAAATTCAGATATATTTTGACCATAGTAGCTACTAACCGTCATTAAAAGCAAAACAAAATGCTAAAGATTGAAATTTCCAGAAGTGTGAAAAATTTAAGAATTCCAAATGTGAGATAAAACAAAGTGAGACCATTATGAGTATGGATATTATCAAACTCAGAAATAAGATTTAGATTTTGCTGTCATGTACAAAGTCTAAGCAAAGCATTTCTTTACCAATCATTTAAAAACAAATGAACTAACCTGGAATATGTACAACATGGCATGTTAGAAGAATTGCATACTTAATTTATGGAGACGTTTCCTTTTATTATTCATTATACAGCACTGAATTTATATTATATTAAATTTGTATCCTATAAATGTCGTAGAAATCAAGCACATAATGCAATTAAATTGTATAATAGAATAATGAACTTAACATAGTACTAATTTACTGTTCTTTGTAATAACTTTTGGTCAGATGCTCCATTTGTTCCCTTGGAGACGTTGCATAGAAACTACATGGGAAATACACAGCTTACTAATAAACTTAAGATCCATTGAAAACACACTCACACAGACAGTAAGAAACTACAAAGGAAGCTATAACAGAACTGCAAGAATACACCAAAATTAACATTTTTGAACAAAATATATACCAGGATATGAAACGAATCAGCAAAAGTAAGATTTTGAGAAGCTACGAAACTAAGGGACTTGCAAGCGACGGCAGTGTAATAGATAGACAATATATCGAGATTCGAAAAGATGGTTGATGGCAGGATAGATCTACCAAAAAATCAGACATACTCTCCAGTGTGCTAACATGATAACTTTCTGGTCATGGCACATAGTGGGATCAGTGTGCTAACATATTACTGTGTCGCATGAAGATTCTTCATCATGTAACAATGTGGTCCAAAAAGTCTTATGTATTCATAAGAAAATTTTGAAATGATATAAAATAAAGAAGATAAATTATAGTCATAAAAAATTTCACATGAAGATTCTTCATCATGTAACAATGTGGTCTGGAGAGTCTTGTGAATTCATAAGAAGATATGAAATGATAGTTAAAATGCTAAGCTTGGAAAGTTTATATCATTCATTCAACATATTCACTCAACTAAATTACCTTGTTTAGCCAAAACTGGTATTAAATTTAGCTAAAAAAATTGTAGCGGCCCGCAAATCCGTGCTATCGGAGTTGACTAAATACAACACACGTCCAACCCAAATAACACAGAAATACGACTCATTATTAGAAAGAAGTTAGAGGATGAGAAATAGAAAGAAAGAAATATTAGAATAGAAGAAAAACGAAGATCACAACTCACAGCGGAACGAATAAAATATATTATATAACATAAGCTTTGAAATACAAATCTGTTTTGTACATATATACATACCATCATCAGAGTACACATAACATTTGATCCAGCGGAAGTAACTCTAAATAACTAACGTTGAAGCCTCCAGCTTCAAGCTCCTCCAAGTGTATCTGTAAAAGCCTGAAACACTTGACTGCCCGTACAAATTTGGGCACCCAAGAGTTTAGGAAAAACAAAACAAAATAAACTCTGGGTCAGTCATGGGACTGGTGTGAGTAAACTCCAACCACTTGTTTAACTTTAGAAATCCTTTCAAAGGAAAGATAATAGTAAGACCAGCCCACACATAAACACGGACGGTTTTTATCTTACTATAACCCAAAACACTTTGATATCAAATCCAATGATATTATAATAATGTCTACATCAAGTAAATAATCAAGTAGCAGAACGCTTGCATCTCACGCTCCACATATATAGTATAAAATCAAAAACCGCATGGCGCTTATTGGAGATTGGATTTCCAACATGACAAGGTATGGGACCACCTTCCGATGATGTATCTCTAGAGGCGAATACACCTGGGTTCAACAAGAACATCTTGCAACCCGGCCCACACATGACCGACCACTCATTTCGCTTGAGTGTATCGAATGTATATCACCAACGGTTGGACTCAAACCACCGTTTCCCGAATGGGCAGAATCGATAGATTTAGAAACAAAAGGAATTTCTCTAGATAGGTGATTATACACCCTAATGGGTGCGACCCACATAGCCATGCTGCCTGCCCGATTTTTGTCCTTTCCCGGTTTGTTGAGGCCTGAGGCTACGCATACTTACCATCCATTGATAGCACAATCACTTTGAATGCCACATCGTCAGATCCGTTGATCACTAGTTGAATTTGCACAAATATTCTGGATATTATGCTAAGGGATAAATCCGTTGCAACCATATATATTCATACAGACCAACCCATTTGATCATTGGAAATACTCTGTCAGACATTCGTCCATATACGTTCGTTCTGGGACTGAACGAAACCGAAGGCACTATTTCTATTACTAGAAAAGCCCTTGCACTTCACTCCGTCTTCAATATATTCAGCATACTTGGTTCGCAACGCTTATGCAGATACGGAGTGGTTCTTCGGATAATAATCCAACCGGTCTCTCCATATTGACAACGAGGGTCAAAACTTCGATAGTCTGTGATTTAACTATCGAATAAAAACAAGTGTTCATCCAAACATATCAAACAAATCACTGGGCCCTTTAATTAATTATTTCCTTAATTAAATCTCTTCTCTATTTTCTCAATCAATATTTGTTAGCCAAATATTTTCAATAATCATTCTTGGCTCTTATGCCATTTGGAAAACGTTTCCAAATATTAACTTCTTTTATTTCTATATATTAGAAAATATCTCTATTTGCAATTGAAACAATTCCAATCACTTATCTCTATCCCTTTTTGTTTACAACATTCGATTCTTATATTCACTTTACTCTCGAATTCAATACGTCGATATAATGATTTCAAATTATCAAAATATCTTAAAAATATTCTAACTCCTTAAATTTCCGGAAAATTTCGCCATAACCTCCCCTGTATCGGGAGCATCGGGAAATTTCAAATAGCTTCCCGGTATCTTCCAATCTCAAAAAGAAAAAGAAAAAGCCAAGCGGCTTGCCGATACGGCGCATAAAACTCATATATGAATTTGAACATGTACCTTTTGTCGAGCACATTATTTATATACCTGCATTATCCTTGTCCCATACCTGTCTCCTGTATGTCTATACCTGTCCAATGTATTTCAATTTCATACTCTCGTTTGACTCAATTCGTTAAAGTAATTCTTTAACTAACTATCTGCCTATCTCGCTTGTATATTTGAATATAACACGTTTTCAAATATATTTCCACTTACTTATCAATCAATTGAATTCAAATTCCAATTTTAGTTCTATATTCGATTTCGAATATATATTTACAATCCCAAATTTCACTTTTCAAAGTTCGATTTTAGTTCAAACTCAATTAACTAATTCTTCTTTAGTTAATTCTATTCAATAATCAAAAATATGATTATTATTTCAAAAATCATCTTCTTTACTTCACTTGAGTCCATATTTATTTTCTAACTCAAGTCTAGATTTTTAAATGAAAATCCGGATTTTTTTATTTGCTTAAAAATCCCAATATTTATATATAAAATCCATTATGGTTTATAATGGTTTCTGGCGCTGCATTTTTGAAATTTTGATTTTGACATAACTCAAAATCTATACGACGAAATTCAGATTTTTCTCTTCCATTAGAAAACTATTATCGAATCGGTCCTGACGTTTTTCGTTTCAAAGAAATCCGACTTCAATTGAGTCCTGTATACTCGATTGAAGTTCGAATTGCCAATTTACGAACTGCAGCGCTGCGGCGAGTTCGTTTTAATTATATTTATATATATAAACTTTTTAAACTTCTTAAAAATGAATTCAACTTCGTTTTAACCTTATTTGAATTCCTATATTCAAATTCTAGACTTGAATTCATCTGAATTCTCTTATTCAAACTTTATACTTAAATTCCATTTGAACTTTCTATATTCCCATTTCTATATTTGAATTCTATTGAAGTTCAAATATTCAAACTCTTTTTTTAAATTTCTATATTCAAAATTCCATAGTTTTTAAACCCATTTGAATTTCATATTCAAATTCCATAGATCAAATTCGATTTGAATTCAATTTGAATCTCTTATATTCAAATTCCATTTTCCTTTTCCATTTGAATTCTAATATTCAAATTCATCTCCAACCCCATTTGAATTCTAATATTCAAACTCATTATTAACGCCATTTGAATTTTTTTCATTCAAATCCATTTGAATTCCCTTGAATTCAATTTCCATTTCAAAACCATTTGGATTTCCTATTTTGAAACCCTATTTGAAATTCTATTTCCAATTCTACTTTGAAAATCTTATTTCAAAGTTTATTTCCAATTTTATTTTGAAATCTCATATTCAAATTTCTATTCGAATTTACTAATTCAATTCCCTGTTCAACATTCAATACTCGAATTCCCATTTCAAATCTCTATTCAAATTTCATATTTGAATTCCAATTCAAATCTCTATTCAAATTTCACATTTGAATTCTTCTTTTGAAATTCTATATTTCAATTTAATTCTTCTTTGAAATTCTATATTTCAAATTACATTTCTTTTATTTGAAATTCCATTTTTGAATTTCCTTTATCCCAATCTCATTTGAATTCCTTTGAATTCAAATCCTATTTCAATTCCCTTGAATTCAAATCCCATATTTAAATTCCTTTGAATTCAAGTTCTATATTTGAATTCCTTTTTGAATTTCTATAGTCAAAATTCTCTTTCAATTATATTTAAATTCGAATGTCATTGCAATTCTATCTTTGAAAATTCTATTTTCAAAGTCTATTTCAAATTCTCTTTTGAAAATTCTGTTTTGAAATTCTATTTCAAATTCTATTTGGAAATTCTATTTCAAATTCTCTATATTCAAACACCATTTGAAAGTTCTATATCCAAATCCACTTTGGATTCTCTATTTGAATTCTAAATTCAAATTTCCATTTCCTTTTCTATTATTCAAATTCTATATTTAAGTTTCCCTTTTGAATCATATTTTCAAAAACACTTGTATTTCTATTTCTGAATTATCAAATGATAATTCTTTTCACTTCATTTATAACTTCGTTATAAAAGAACTATTTTTAAACCCCGCTAAAAAAAAAGACTACTTGTTTTATTTTTAAACAAGTTTATACTTTATTTCCATTTAAAATTCAAATTCTATTTAAAAATAGAATTTTCTCTTTAAATCTCAAATACTCTTCCCACGATATTTTTAAATATCATTACTTAAGCCCAGTGATATTTAAACACACAAAGCAACAAATTATTTATTTTTCTAACACATCATATATAACAATATATACACAAACAAATAAACAAACAGATAATATATTTTTGAGGAATCCAGTTGGATTCCTCCAACCTGTTTTCCTGCATCCACAGATGTTAGCACATAAATAATACCCATTCTGCTTCGTGGCAGAATATCGCGGTATAGAAGGTCATCCACTAATCATAGCGTGGGGCGTATAGGGTAATCATCCGCTATAAAACTGCGGGCATCCGCTAATGAGACTGCGGGAATCCAACCAATCAATCAACCCAATATATATATATAATAGCCTAAATAACTAATATATATATAAAACAACCAGAAAGCATTCACACAAGCAACAAACAATTATTTTTAATGAAATAAAAATAATTCTAAAGGTGAGTGAGATTTACTCACCAGGATTTCATTGTTCGATCCATTCTGATCCAACTGATTTTAGAATTTCCAATCCAACATCCAATAGTATTTTCCGCAACTATATTCTAAGGAACTGGCTTCTCGATTTAATTACCTTGTATAAATTTAAATTTTGCATTTATCAGACATACGGATTATATCGACTAATAGGATTAAAGGTAACTTAATTTGATTTTTAACTTACTTTAAATTAATTACTTATGTGTTAACTAAATTCCAACCAAAATCTTAACTCATTACTTTACAAATTTTATTTCTAACTAACTAATCCCTTTATATAAAAAAATCCTAATCACTTTATAAATTAACTAAATTTAACAACCGTTATTAACTTGCAAATTAGAATTAAATTAAATAAGTTATATTACCTTAATTACTTCTTTCTCCTCGGCATTTCACCAAGCACTTCTCCTTCAATCTCGGAAACTGCCCCTCACAGTCGCAATCCCCATTCGAACTCCTCTGCCTATCCCCCTAAATCGTCACCAGAAAAACCGAACTCCTCCAGATTCACCTAAAGGCTCTGCTCCTATCACGAACGTCTACTGACCATCACGAGGTGCTCCGCTGTCGAACCCCAAAAGACCATCGCGATTTATGAGCATCGCGACTTCAAGTTCGTGCCACAAACCGCAAGGTCGATCTACCCAAAACCCTCGACGACGTCCTCCAGAACCTTAGTCTTGGTCAACTCGCTAAATCTCGACAGCGAACATCAACCTGAGCATCGCGATAGTTAGATGAGTGTCGCACCACCCTTCTGTCCTAAGAACTCGCGATGATCCAATTGATTTTGAATTGAGAAGCTCGGCCATTTTATTTGAGGGTTTTCGGATGATTCTCAGAAGAAATGAAAGTGAAAGGAACAAGGGTGTATTGCGATGCATATATAGGCGATAAGGGGAACAGATAATGTAGCTCGAGGAAGAAAGTAATCCGACCATTTAAATTTCTGGTTTTACTTTGTCGGAGAGGAAGAGGGCAAATTTTTCAGCTCAAGGAAGAGGAATAGGTCTGCGATGTAAACGATATAGGTCGGCTGAAAAACACTGATTTGAATTTTTATTTAATTAGATAACTAAAATATCCCGAGGTACTCTTATTCGAAAATCAGAACCGCTATTTTAACGCAACCATTGTTATTTCAACAGTTTAACACTATTCTGAACTAACCGAATATATTTTATATTTAATTTAAACGTATATAGAATAATTATTTTATAAGATATTAAATTATTAAATTTATAAACAATAAATTTCTCGATAATATATCATTACCATTATCGATTACATTCACATAAAATTTCTATTTATTATCTGAACTGTTTTGATTCAATTCTAACTTCGAATTCAATATATCTCGTATTACGGTAATTAAATCTATAATTCAATATGAAAATCGATTTATATTATCAGCTCTATATTTAAAATAATATTAAATATTTAAAATAAACTGTTCAAAAATCTGGGTCGTTACATTCTTTCCCCCTTAAAATAATTTCGTCCTCGAAATTGCTAAGATAGGAAAAAGGGTACAAATCTATTAATTTTCAACATCTCACTTATGTTGAAACTCAACTCCTCATATTTCTATGACTTTATTTTCAACCAAAACTTTTGGTCTTCTTCCTTCAATTCGAATGATTTATGATCAATCCATTTATCCAATCTATATTCCATTAAACCTATTCAAATTGATTTTAATCAATTCATTCACTTCGACCCATTTAACTTGTTTAAGTTAAATTTTAATTCCAGAATTCAAATCCTTGGGTTTCTTTTCGAATTCTTTTGAAATCCTATAAATATATACATATATTTATTTTCATCTTAATTCAAAACATTTGAATTTTTAAACCACTTGTTTTTTTTCAAACAAATTTCCATCAAAACTTTTCTAAGGTAGCAATCCATCACTTAGAAACTCGGAAATGAACACTGAGGATGTTGCAATCATCATCAGAATTATTTCCCAGCCACTGAAGTGAGTTCAGTGCTTTATTATTTCAAAATCCATCTAAAATGATTTTCTTTCAAATCCTTCTAAAACAAATCTATATTATTTTAATATACTTTGAAAAATAAATTTCAACTTCCCAGGATTTTGAATCCTTAATTCTGGTTTGAATTTAACTCTAATTTATCTCATTTGTATATTTAATCCCTATACAAATGCTATTTTGGTTATACATAACCATTTTAATTTTATAATCTCATTTGATTATAAAATCAACATCCAACACATCCATATAATAATTCTAGAAAATTATTCTTCTATATCAAAATAGAATCTTGGGTAAAATTATTTCATTTACCCTCTTTAAAACAATATTATGTCGATTCTTCTGTCCAAGTGTTTACAAACTCCTATCGACGTCGTGGCGTCCCACGATTCGACCAGAATTCATAAACCACTCAACAGACCAGCCAACACAATATAAAACAATTTTTTATATCAATTAACAAATACGCTCTCTCGTATCTATACACTCAACTCATTCTAGGGTACTACTGACCCTATCTCTAATGAGCACATGCCACACAAGCCTAGGTGTTCGCTCAACCTAAGCTCTGATACCAACTGTAAAGGCCCGCAAATCCGTGCTATCGGAGTTGACTAAATACAACACACGTCCAACCCAAATAACACAGAAATACGACTCATTATTAGAAAGAAGTTAGAGGATGAGAAATAGAAAGAAAGAAATATTAGAATAGAAGAAAAACGAAGATCACAACTCACAGCGGAACGAATAAAATATATTATATAACATAAGCTTTGAAATACAAATCTGTTTTGTACATATATACATACCATCATCAGAGTACACATAACATTTGATCCAGCGGAAGTAACTCTAAATAACTAACGTTGAAGCCTCCAGCTTCAAGCTCCTCCAAGTGTATCTGTAAAAGCCTGAAACACTTGACTGCCCGTACAAATTTGGGCACCCAAGAGTTTAGGAAAAACAAAACAAAATAAACTCTGGGTCAGTCATGGGACTGGTGTGAGTAAACTCCAACCACTTGTTTAACTTTAGAAATCCTTTCAAAGGAAAGATAATAGTAAGACCAGCCCACACATAAACACGGACGGTTTTTATCTTACTATAACCCAAAACACTTTGATATCAAATCCAATGATATTATAATAATGTCTACATCAAGTAAATAATCAAGTAGCAGAACGCTTGCATCTCACGCTCCACATATATAGTATAAAATCAAAAACCGCATGGCGCTTATTGGAGATTGGATTTCCAACATGACAAGGTATGGGACCACCTTCCGATGATGTATCTCTAGAGGCGAATACACCTGGGTTCAACAAGAACATCTTGCAACCCGGCCCACACATGACCGACCACTCATTTCGCTTGAGTGTATCGAATGTATATCACCAACGGTTGGACTCAAACCACCGTTTCCCGAATGGGCAGAATCGATAGATTTAGAAACAAAAGGAATTTCTCTAGATAGGTGATTATACACCTTAATGGGTGCGACCCACATAGCCATGCTGCCTGCCCGATTTTTGTCCTTTCTCGGTTTGTTGAGGCCTGAGGCTACGCATACTTACCATCCATTGATAGCACAATCACTTTGAATGCCACATCGTCAGATCCGTTGATCACTAGTTGAATTTGCACAAATATTCTGGATATTATGCTAAGGGATAAATCCGTTGCAACCATATATATTCATACAGACCAACCCATTTGATCATTGGAAATACTCTGTCAGACATTCGTCCATATACGTTCGTTCTGGGACTGAACGAAACCGAAGGCATTATTTCTATTACTAGAAAAGCCCTTGCACTTCACTCCGTCTTCAATATATTCAGCATACTTGGTTCGCAACGCTTATGCCGATACGGAGTGGTTCTTCGGATAATAATCCAACCGGTCTCTCCATATTGACAACGAGGGTCAAAACTTCGATAGTCTGTGATTTAACTATCGAATAAAAACAAGTGTTCATCCAAACATATCAAACAAATCACTGGGCCCTTTAATTAATTATTTCCTTAATTAAATCTCTTCTCTATTTTCTCAATCAATATTTGTTAGCCAAATATTTTCAATAATCATTCTTGGCTCTTATGCCATTTGGAAAACGTTTCCAAATATTAACTTCTTTTATTTCTATATATTAGAAAATATCTCTATTTGCAATTGAAACAATTCCAATCACTTATCTCTATCCCTTTTTGTTTACAACATTCGATTCTTATATTCACTTTACTCTCGAATTCAATACGTCGATATAATGATTTCAAATTATCAAAATATCTTAAAAATATTCTAACTCCTTAAATTTCCGGAAAATTTCGCCATAACCTCCCCTGTATCGGGAGCATCGGGAAATTTCAAATAGCTTCCCGGTATCTTCCAATCTCAAAAAGAAAAAGAAAAAGCCAAGCGGCTTGCCGATACGGCGCATAAAACTCATATATGAATTTGAACATGTACCTTTTGTCGAGCACATTATTTATATACCTGCATTATCCTTGTCCCATACCTGTCTCCTGTATGTCTATACCTGTCCAATGTATTTCAATTTCATACTCTCGTTTGACTCAATTCGTTAAAGTAATTCTTTAACTAACTATCTGCCTATCTCGCTTGTATATTTGAATATAACACGTTTTCAAATATATTTCCACTTACTTATCAATCAATTGAATTCAAATTCCAATTTTAGTTCTATATTCGATTTCGAATATATATTTACAATCCCAAATTTCACTTTTCAAAGTTCGATTTTAGTTCAAACTCAATTAACTAATTCTTCTTTAGTTAATTCTATTCAATAATCAAAAATATGATTATTATTTCAAAAATCATCTTCTTTACTTCACTTGAGTCCATATTTATTTTCTAACTCAAGTCTAGATTTTTAAATGAAAATCCGGATTTTTTTATTTGCTTAAAAATCCCAATATTTATATATAAAATCCATTATGGTTTATAATGGTTTCTGGCGCTGCATTTTTGAAATTTTGATTTTGACATAACTCAAAATCTATACGACGAAATTCAGATTTTTCTCTTCCATTAGAAAACTATTATCGAATCGGTCCTGACGTTTTTCGTTTCAAAGAAATCCGACTTCAATTGAGTCCTGTATACTCGATTGAAGTTCGAATTGCCAATTTACGAACTGCAGCGCTGCGGCGAGTTCGTTTTAATTATATTTATATATATAAACTTTTTAAACTTCTTAAAAATGAATTCAACTTCGTTTTAACCTTATTTGAATTCCTATATTCAAATTCTAGACTTGAATTCATCTGAATTCTCTTATTCAAACTTTATACTTAAATTCCATTTGAACTTTCTATATTCCCATTTCTATATTTGAATTCTATTGAAGTTCAAATATTCAAACTCTTTTTTTAAATTTCTATATTCAAAATTCCATAGTTTTTAAACCCATTTGAATTTCATATTCAAATTCCATAGATCAAATTCGATTTGAATTCAATTTGAATCTCTTATATTCAAATTCCATTTTCCTTTTCCATTTGAATTCTAATATTCAAATTCATCTCCAACCCCATTTGAATTCTAATATTCAAACTCATTATTAACGCCATTTGAATTTTTTTCATTCAAATCCATTTGAATTCCCTTGAATTCAATTTCCATTTCAAAACCATTTGGATTTCCTATTTTGAAACCCTATTTGAAATTCTATTTCCAATTCTACTTTGAAAATCTTATTTCAAAGTTTATTTCCAATTTTATTTTGAAATCTCATATTCAAATTTCTATTCGAATTTACTAATTCAATTCCCTGTTCAACATTCAATACTCGAATTCCCATTTCAAATCTCTATTCAAATTTCATATTTGAATTCCAATTCAAATCTCTATTCAAATTTCACATTTGAATTCTTCTTTTGAAATTCTATATTTCAATTTAATTCTTCTTTGAAATTCTATATTTCAAATTACATTTCTTTTATTTGAAATTCCATTTTTGAATTTCCTTTATCCCAATCTCATTTGAATTCCTTTGAATTCAAATCCTATTTCAATTCCCTTGAATTCAAATCCCATATTTAAATTCCTTTGAATTCAAGTTCTATATTTGAATTCCTTTTTGAATTTCTATAGTCAAAATTCTCTTTCAATTATATTTAAATTCGAATGTCATTGCAATTCTATCTTTGAAAATTCTATTTTCAAAGTCTATTTCAAATTCTCTTTTGAAAATTCTGTTTTGAAATTCTATTTCAAATTCTATTTGGAAATTCTATTTCAAATTCTCTATATTCAAACACCATTTGAAAGTTCTATATCCGAATCCACTTTGGATTCTCTATTTGAATTCTAAATTCAAATTTCCATTTCCTTTTCTATTATTCAAATTCTATATTTAAGTTTCCCTTTTGAATCATATTTTCAAAAACACTTGTATTTCTATTTCTGAATTATCAAATGATAATTCTTTTCACTTCATTTATAACTTCGTTATAAAAGAACTATTTTTAAACCCCGCTAAAAAAAAAGACTACTTGTTTTATTTTTAAACAAGTTTATACTTTATTTCCATTTAAAATTCAAATTCTATTTAAAAATAGAATTTTCTCTTTAAATCTCAAATACTCTTCCCACGATATTTTTAAATATCATTACTTAAGCCCAGTGATATTTAAACACACAAAGCAACAAATTATTTATTTTTCTAACACATCATATATAACAATATATACGCAAACAAATAAACAAACAGATAATATATTTTTGAGGAATCCAGTTGGATTCCTCCAACCTGTTTTCCTGCATCCACAGATGTTAGCACATAAATAATACCCATTCTGCTTCGTGGCAGAATATCGCGGTATAGAAGGTCATCCACTAATCATAGCGTGGGGCGTATAGGGTAATCATCCGCTATAAAACTGCGGGCATCCGCTAATGAGACTGCGGGAATCCAACCAATCAATCAACCCAATATATATATATATATAATAGCCTAAATAACTAATATATATATAAAACAACCAGAAAGCATTCACACAAGCAACAAACAATTATTTTTAATGAAATAAAAATAATTCTAAAGGTGAGTGAGATTTACTCACCAGGATTTCATTGTTCGATCCATTCTGATCCAACTGATTTTAGAATTTCCAATCCAACATCCAATAGTATTTTCCGCAACTATATTCTAAGGAACTGGCTTCTCGATTTAATTACCTTGTATAAATTTAAATTTTGCATTTATCAGACATACGGATTATATCGACTAATAGGATTAAAGGTAACTTAATTTGATTTTTAACTTACTTTAAATTAATTACTTATGTGTTAACTAAATTCCAACCAAAATCTTAACTCATTACTTTACAAATTTTATTTCTAACTAACTAATCCCTTTATATAAAAAAATCCTAATCACTTTATAAATTAACTAAATTTAACAACCGTTATTAACTTGCAAATTAGAATTAAATTAAATAAGTTATATTACCTTAATTACTTCTTTCTCCTCGGCATTTCACCAAGCACTTCTCCTTCAATCTCGGAAACTGCCCCTCACAGTCGCAATCCCCATTCGAACTCCTCTGCCTATCCCCCTAAATCGTCACCAGAAAAACCGAACTCCTCCAGATTCACCTAAAGGCTCTGCTCCTATCACGAACGTCTACTGACCATCACGAGGTGCTCCGCTGTCGAACCCCAAAAGACCATCGCGATTTATGAGCATCGCGACTTCAAGTTCGTGCCACAAACCGCAAGGTCGATCTACCCAAAACCCTCGACGACGTCCTCCAGAACCTTAGTCTTGGTCAACTCGCTAAATCTCGACAGCGAACATCAACCTGAGCATCGCGATAGTTAGATGAGTGTCGCACCACCCTTCTGTCCTAAGAACTCGCGATGATCCAATTGATTTTGAATTGAGAAGCTCGGCCATTTTATTTGAGGGTTTTCGGATGATTCTCAGAAGAAATGAAAGTGAAAGGAACAAGGGTGTATTGCGATGCATATATAGGCGATAAGGGGAACAGATAATGTAGCTCGAGGAAGAAAGTAATCCGACCATTTAAATTTCTGGTTTTACTTTGTCGGAGAGGAAGAGGGCAAATTTTTCAGCTCAAGGAAGAGGAATAGGTCTGCGATGTAAACGATATAGGTCGGCTGAAAAACACTGATTTGAATTTTTATTTAATTAGATAACTAAAATATCCCGAGGTACTCTTATTCGAAAATCAGAACCGCTATTTTAACGCAACCATTGTTATTTCAACAGTTTAACACTATTCTGAACTAACCGAATATATTTTATATTTAATTTAAACGTATATAGAATAATTATTTTATAAGATATTAAATTATTAAATTTATAAACAATAAATTTCTCGATAATATATCATTACCATTATCGATTACATTCACATAAAATTTCTATTTATTATCTGAACCGTTTTGATTCAATTCTAACTTCGAATTCAATATATCTCGTATTACGGTAATTAAATCTATAATTCAATATGAAAATCGATTTATATTATCAGCTCTATATTTAAAATAATATTAAATATTTAAAATAAACTGTTCAAAAATCTGGGTCGTTACAAAAATCACCCATTTATATTCATTGCAGATAAAAGCAAATTGTTAAACATGACTAAACATCTATGATAAGCAGGTACCACAAAGCCAAGTGTCAGATGGAATATTTTGCAACAATCCCACAAGAAAATCCAGAATTCCAAGGTGTCAACTAAGACCTCATGCCATGGTTGAATCATTATCCAAAGGTATTTTATAAAGTGTAATCACATGTATAAGCATATTTCTGAATCAATCATTAGCCAAAGGTTTTTACCGACACATCAGTGCATATTTTAAACTGAGCCGAGAATAAGAAACTATTTACTTGGTATATTGCTACAACTGCAACAGGTGATAAGTTTTCAGAAACTGAGCCCTTCCGGCTCGG
Source organism: Allium sativum (assembly GCA_030737875.1). Lineage (NCBI taxonomy): Eukaryota > Viridiplantae > Streptophyta > Magnoliopsida > Asparagales > Amaryllidaceae > Allium > Allium sativum. The sequence continues at coordinate 358,535,981 of CM060921.1, read as the reverse complement.
TTCTGAGCTGAACCTTCCAGGTTCAGTTTCGAATCCGAAACTGAGACGGATAGGCTCAGTACTGAGCCGGGAAGGCAAGTTTCTAAAAACTGGCCAGTCCAGGCTCAGTTTTCAGAAACTGAGCCTTTCCGTCTCAGTTTCGAATCCGAAACTGAGCCGGAAAGTGGCTCAGTTTAGAACTGAACCCTCCTGACTCAGTTTCGAATCCGAAACTGAGACAGATAGGCTCAGTTCGAATTCAAATTATTGATTTGATTTTACTAAATTGTCTTCTATCTACGTTTACATGCACTTATAGAATCAGACAACAAATAGGTCTCGAGCAATAGTGCGTTATATAAGCTCAAGATAGTTCAGATTAATTTTTGTATGGCTTAGGATTTCGTATATGGACAGAATTTTGAATGCGACACTTCAGTATTATAAACTACGGAAAATTCAAAAGTGACAAGCGTTGATGTTTTTTCTATATTGGGCCTTTTAATTAGAAAAGGAACTATCAAATTCGAACTGATAAATCAAAAGTCATGCCTATATTTTTGTTAGGCGCATCCTTTTTAGTACACAAATGTACAACGGAACTTAAGTTTATATAAACACCGACAGATGAGTAGAGTTGCATACTTCAGCTTGTTTAAACTGAAAAGGAAAGAATAAGGTAGAATACTAAAATGATGCTCCTCCATAATGCAGACCATCTTCGAGGCATACATCTTTGCTAGGTAAATAGCGCATAAAGTACATACCTGCTCTGGTGTTTCAATCATATCCCTTCCATTGCAAATCATATCAAATCCACCCTGATTGAGTAAGAACCGTGGTTTCAAAGACTTAAAAAAACCAAATGCATGCATTCTGATTTCGCGTGGAGGTAATCAGTCTGATATGAATTACAATGAAAGAAATTTCAGTAAGGCAACAAAGAAATCGATCCCTTCCCTCCACTTCTGGTACTAAAAACATTACATTCACCAAAATTTATTGATGTTGCAATGAATCTCAAGCTTTTAAGCTTTTTTAACATAGGACTTTTTGCTTATGCTTTATTTTACAGTGAATCATGTTTATTATAAAAGTATATTATAATATATTGATCAATGTAAAAGAAATCAAGAAATAAAGGGTTTGCCCCCATACCTGAGTTGAGAAAGATTTTCATTATGAAACCTTAAGGTTTAAAAAAAGTGTGAAATCTTCAGTGAGATGTCTAGCATTTATATTGCAAAAAGGTAATGAAGGAAGGTATATAGTTAATACTAAAAGATCTTGGATTGTTGTATCATGTTGGTTTTATTTTTGATCTAAATACGTTTTAATTTGAAAAAGAAAAAAAAAATCCAACACAGAAATGAAATGTTTGGTCTTTTTATTTCTAAAACATGCACACACAAAAAAGCTGTACAAATGTATGATTCCAGAAGCAATCAGAAGGGCTTGCCTTAAGGTTTTTAGTAATAGTATGTTTAAAAATTAGGGTCATAGTTCAATGCACTGTTGTTAAGTAGAACCTATCAGGTTAATTCTGATTCAGTTACTCCTCCCTTTCATTTATTTAAAGCTTTTTAGCATATGAACTGAATAGCTTTACGTTTAATTTAATGGTAAATTAAGTTTACTATGAAAGACTTAAATATGAATTAATTTGAAGAAAAAATTACTCAATGATAACAACCAACACTCCACCCTAAATCTGTGATCAACAAAGCACCACAAAATTTCATATGCAATCAACACTCCATAAATCACAAGGGTAACTCCACCCTAAACCCGTGATCAACAAAGCACCACAAAATTTCATAAACAAGACCCTTTAATCTCAAACGAAAGCTTCAAGATCCCTTTACTAAAAATTACTCAATGACTAATCTATGCAATGATTTTCGCTGCCATCCACCATTAAACACACGTCAGATAAGAAATCAATATGAAGGTACTCAGGGAAACTAGATGAAATCGACTTTTTAACCTAATATCGTATAGTCCAAACACAACGAAAGTGAAATAGATTTTTTTTACCTATTATCGTGATTCCTAGAAGCCCCAGTTCGAAGTCGAGGATTGAGAAACGAGTTGCGAAGACCCAATTCCTAGAAGTCGTGATTCCTAGAAGCCCCAATTCGAAGTAATGGAGAGAGGATTTGAGAGGATTCGAAGTAATGGAGAGAGGATTAGCTAATCGCTGGTATAAGTTCTTCGAATTCCATTTTTTATTTGCTTATGATGCGGCCGTGAAAGGAATAAGTGTTCTGGAATAAGCGTTGAGGTACATTGTTAGCCGATTAGGGTTATGTATGATTACTTTACCCTTAGAAAAGAGGAGTTGACTAGGCCTATCAACACATACAAGTGTTAGCATATTTTTGGTGACACATTTTTGCTATAGCAACACAAATTAGTGTCGCTAGTCTACAACACATATAAGTGTTGGCAGTTGAAAAAAATAAGAGTTGCCAAATGGCCATTATGGTGTAGTGTATGTTTTCTCTCTTGTAATTCTCTCTGTTGTTCTTCTGTCTTCGCCTCCTTCTTATTTCTATTTTTTCTGAAATACTCCTCCAATCTTCTTTTGAAAATTCATTCTGTATCTTCACAACCTTCACACTATTTTCTTCTGCAAGTATTCTGTGATCTTCTCCAGTGCATCACCCCTTTCTTATTAGCAGTTGCATTGCTATTTCAGTTATGAATACTAGATCTCAAGCCCAAAAGCAAAAGGAGGCTAACATATTGTCTTCACCGCCTCCATCATCGGAGACTGCCAACTCCGACCATCATCAGCTGCGTCGACCTCCACCCATCTCCTCCCCGCAGCCTTGCACTTTTCCCCTTCTCAAGTACTCACCCGAAAAAAAAACCGACAACCGCCTCCTCCGCAACCATTCATCAACATCCATCGTGTTAGTTTGCCGTCATCGCCCAGTAACTCTCCGACCAACTAGAGTTCGAACACCTCTTTTTTGCCACCACTCTACAGCAAACCTGAGTCTATCTTCAAACCCTTGCAAATCCCAACTCCGACCGGAGCACCTGCCTCCGCTTTGACACGCTTCACCGCGTAGCCTTTTTACACCAGCACCACCCAGACCAACCCACCGTCTCTGGTCGAGAATACGCAGCCACAAAATTTCCACCTTCCTTGCAGGAACGCTGCACCCATTTAACTCCTAACTTCATCATCGCCTCTAGTTTCCACCACCTGTAACACCACCAACCCACGTCAACAAATCCTCACCTCCCCTTTGACTGGTCATGAACCACTCTCTGGTCGAGCCTCATTGTTTCAGACCCAAGCCTTGGGTCCTTTTTGCAAAGAGTTTAGGTTCCTATTTTGTGACACAAATATATTGTGTTAGTTTAAGTTTTTTGCATGCATGTTGAACTGGAGATACTGGGCAACGGAGTTTGCATTTGTAGTTTGAGGAAATGAAATTATTGTTGGGTTAGAAGTAGGTTGTGCATAGAGTCATGGTGTATAGTTGAAGGTGCTAGGTCGTACAGTGATTTTGGTTGAGAGAAAAATTTATGCCATGCTCTGTAGTGGAAAAAAAAGAGGAGATTTCCAAGTTTGGAATTTGCAAACTGGGAATCGATGTATCAAGTTTTGATTTAATGGATTCATAGAAATTTATGGTGTTGATTTTGTAATTGTCGTGGAAAGATTGGATCGTTCGTGGTTGGGTTTGTTAATTCACTCGAGTTGCAGTCGTGTCTTCACTCGTGTCCGTTTAAAAGTTGTTACCGTCTGAATAACCACGGAAGGTGAGTTTCTTACGACTATTATTTTGATTAAGTAAATTAACACTAGTATGGTGCCACATGTTGTGTTAGAATTTATTTTGGAAATTCAGGAATTGTTTGTTATATGATTTGTGCACATATGACATACTCACTCTCAATATATGGCACGAAACTGTTTAGTGGCTGTTATGACATGTGCTGATTTTGTGTGAGATATTGTTTGAAATTGTTCTCGCAAGTTCCCGTAGATTTATGATAATCATGATGGGTTGAAAAGATATATACCAGAATGATCACATGGATTGTTGAGACTAAACTAAAATTTATTTAAGATTTAAATTTTGATTTCAAAAGTAAAGATTATTCGTGGTCAAGGATAAAATAATATGTTTTGGAAATTTGAATTTAAAAAAAATCAATGTTTTGCACATGTTTATAAATATTAGATTTTCAAATATAATATTATTTAGTTAAATTATATATGAATAAAAATTGTAATTGAGCTTTGTAGGATAGAATAAATAATATAAGCAAGGAATGTATTGTATCAATATAGATTTTATAAATGAAATATTTATCACTTAATAAAATACATAATTAAGTGTTAAGAAATTTGAATGGGTTTAAATTTAGCATAGATTTATTTAAAATTTAATGCATAGAATTGTTATTTACACTCCAAGTATTGTTAAGGGGGGTCAATTTAAAACGAAAATAGAATTTGTTAAAGGGAGTATCAATGCAAAGAGCACCCCATTAAAAAATAAAGATTATTTCGCCAAATTAGCCTTCTTTACAATAATCCTTTTTTAGTTGTTAGTTAAAAAAGATACGGTATATTAGTCGAACTACATCATATTTTTATACCAGATTATCAATAATCTCATTTTTCAATATGCATCTGATCAGATGAAAATATATCATTCATAGCAAATTAATATGCATATATTGAACATTTTTTTATACGGTATCCTATCGTAGAATTTGTCGATACACCTCATTTCCCTAAACGATCATTTTTTTTGCAAATAATTTAGGGATTTTGTTTTTTTGCATTTGAAATTGATTGGGATTTGGGATGGTAACTGATGTTATTATCAGGGTAAAATGGAAATGTAAAAAATTATGTACGTGACCCCCCTAACATTATTTTTATGATTGAAGTCTTTTTAAAATTTAATCCCTCTTTAATAGTATTTGGAGTGTCAATAACAACACCCATAACTTTATTACAGTATGTTTCGAAGAATAAAGTCGAGTTCAAGAGTTGATATAATAATTTAAGTTATGATATCATGGATAGTTTAATTCAGTTTTAAGCGGAACTTGATCACTCGACTTTTGTTACTAAACAAAGTGAATAGTGAAGTTAAAACCAGGTTCGAAGGATGCATAAAGTTAGTATTTGAAAATTTATCTAAGCGATAAAAGTAATGGAATTCATTAAGTTGAAATTTGGTTTAAGAATATATGACTCGTAAATATATGGTTGATTTTGTATGTAAACTTAGTGATTCGATCTTATGAGAACAAATGAATTTAATTATTTCAATTAAGTTAAATTCAAGATGTGTTGAAGTTAATAGCTTGAAGTTGAATTAAAAATCTAATTGTATGGAATTCAAGATGTGTACCAAAAATTGGAAACCGATTTCGCTTAAAATCATAAGGGGATTGTTAACGACACCTCCGTTTTGGTTAAGGGGAGACATTTTGTTAAGGGGACACCGATGTTTAAAAATTTGTTAAGGGGCAACACCAGTTATACTTTTAAGGGACAGAAATAACCATACTGTACTTCAATGCTCGCGCTCGAACCAGAAAAAAACGGTAAGAGTATATCGTTTTTATTTTATAAAAACGGTAGCATTAGAACATATTTCTATCTCTATAACAAACTTAACAAAAACAATGTAAACGGTTATACTCTACCATGTTTGCACATTAAAAACGGTGACTCGCGACCGAATTTCACCACGTCGTGCTTCTTATTCAGCTTAAGGGTAATTTGGTCTAAAAGTATTATATTGTTAAGGGGGGTTAAGTATGTATTGTACGCCCCTTAACAAAATTTAAAAACTTAAAATTTGTGTCCCTCTTAACCAAAAGGGGGGGTCATTAACATTCCCCAATCAAAGGACAAAAAGCTTCCACTTTCACTTCTATGGCGACTGGGTGAAACCCTTCTCCTTTCTATATCCTTTTCTCCTCTCGCTATCGTTTTTCCTTCGTTCGCCTTATTTTTTTTTCACACCCTCCCTCTTCCTCTCTCCGTCTTAAGCCTCCTGACCATCTTTCGTCGTGGTGGCAAAGTATTGCTTTTTCCCCTTTCCAGATCTACGCCTTTTGCATTCTCCTTGGTACGACTCGCGCATACCCTTAACCTTTATCTCAAATCTGTTGTTGCTAACCCTAAATCGTAAACCTTTATCTCAAATCTGTTGTTGCTATCCCTAAATCCTAAGATTCAATACGCGGTGTTTTCTTGCCTTCCCTTTAGCTGATCTGGCGACTTTTGTTTGAGCCTCTCGCGACTTCTTGATCTGCTTTTCTACTGGCAAACGGTCACTTAGCATCACTCGAGCACGCACCATAAAGAAGACCTTTAGTTGGTGAGTACCCGACTGTCTCTACGATCTGGTTTTTAATGTGTCAGTGTGGGTTTTGTTCTTGTTGGTCATACTCAACTTTTTGTCTGATTTTCGACTACTGAGTTGTGTTGAGACTTGTTGGACTTGTGTTAGTGTACATCAATGTTGTGGATGCCCTTTTAGATTTGAGTGTGTTTTGTGTGGTTGCTTGCTTGTTGATGGATATTTGGATTTGTCACCGTTGACCTCTTTTGGTTAACTATCGACTATGTTTAGTGAGTTGTTGTGTAGAGCTCGGTGAGTTCCCCTAGTCTTCAGTTATGTGATTGTGCTGCTGCTGTTTTCTGTAATAGCTTTCAATCGTGCCTTTGTGCTTAAGATTGTTTATCAACCTAAGGAGTGAGATATTGTAAATTAGTGACTATTGGCTGCTTTGTTTGTTGAGTTGTACTTGTTAACGCAAGGTTTGTGCGTTGTGTGACTGCCTCAGCATCTTGTAATGTAAGGGTGTGTTCTTTGCAAGTTTAAGCGGAGTATTTAAGCGGAGAATTTGAGCGGAGAATAGTAGTTAGCGGACGATCTGTTCTTCGGTTTAAGCGGAGTATTTAAGCGGAGAATTTAAGCGGAGTATTTTATTTATATTTGTAATTTAACTAATTACAGATTAAAACATAACATTATAATTATTACAGAAATACACAGTTAACAAAACATAACAGTTCGTTACATAAAAACAGTACAGAAAGTGATACATTGCAGAAATACAAATAAAAGAGCTAAAGGGATACATTGCAGAAATAAGAAAACAGTAGATAAAGTGATACATTGCAGAACAAATAAAACAGTAGATAAAGTGATACATTGCAGAAATCTATTAGTGCAATCCTGCTGCAACAAGCTCGTCTCTTATCTGATCGCGACGCACTGCCATATCAGCGCTGCCTTGATAGCGTTGAGCCGGTGCTAGGTCATTATTGCCTATGTTTCGCACGTCGTTGTATTCTTGTTCGTACTCATCTGGAATTTTATTTGGATCATCGTCATACGCCATAAAATCAGGATCTCCCATATTGTATTTGCGTATATAATTGTGTATAGCCATCGTAGCAACAACAATTTTTGTTTGAGCTGGGAACTTGTAGGTTGACATATTTCGGAGTATAACAAATTTCTTTTTCCATATTCCGAATGTCCTCTCAATTGCCATGCGTAAACTTGAATGGTAGAAATTAAAAATTTCATTATGGGATTTTGGTTGATTTGTGGTCATACGAAACTGGGGGATGTGATATCTAACATTTCGATATGGTGGTATATCCGCAACGTTCCAGCCTATCACATAACGAAAGAAAACATAACCGTTTCATACGAAACTGCCTTTGACATCTTGTCTGATGACCGTTAAGTATGTCGTCTATCCACATCAATCCGGTAAACGTCGACGTATGAATCCGGCGTCCTACTTCGTTTCGGCGACCATGTAAGTACGCTCCAATTAGGACGATATCCTCTAAAGCGTCTGAATCGGAATCACCATCACTTGGAAATGGATTCTCCATTGTAAGAAAAAGTGGAAGAAGGGGAGTTGGAAGAAGGTGTGTGGGAAGTAGAAGAGCGGGGAGATCATATATAAGGGTTGGGGATTGGGGAGGGGCTCAAATTGGAGCCGTTGTGCTCCGACGCGTCGGACGCGTCGGAGCCCAACGGCTCCAATTTGAGCCGTTGGGCAAACGGTCCTTAATGGACCATTTCTCAACGGACGCGTCCGACGCCTCGAACGCGTCGGACGCGTCCGCTGAGAGTATGGTCCGTTAAGGACCAAAGAACAACCCTTAAGTGTTTTTTTGTTTTCTAGCTTGATTATCACCCTACATAGCGGATTATTTCTTAGGCTAGGAAAATGTTTATAGCTGATAGAAAGTCCGTCTATCCACTGTATTATTTTGTATCCATTATTTGTTGTAGTGAGAAAAATATTACAGGTCACTTTAAAAACCTGTTGGCCTTGCCGAAAAATATAATTGTATGAATTATCAAGTTAGGATAACATGGTCTTAAGGATATGATGCTTGAAGATTTAATGATGCGATTTACTGATGAATGGGAATCTGGACTGGAAATGAGGAATGAGTCAAATTTTGGAATAATGATACATGGTTCAGATTGGATTATTTTATTTGAACTATGTTACATTTTATTATGCGTACTAAGCTATTTTTCTTAAACTAATCTTTTTTTACTGTTGTTTCCATAACTATTTCATAATCGTTCAGTTTCAACTATTTTATTTACTAAAAACTTTATAACTATTTTTAAATAAAACTATTTCAATAAAATTATTTTCTATTAAATTTAAATTGTAGTTACATTAAATATTTTGGATTTAATTATTCTAATAAATTTTATTATGTTAAACAAGTATAGTTCTAATCCGAGCTACTAAGCCCGCGGTGAGAAAAATTAGATTTCAACTTATATGATGTTGGTGATATGGAACCGGAAACTAGGACTTGTATTCATAAGGAATATTTGTTAATATAGAGATAAAATCTGAAAATTGAATTCAATACAGAATGGTTTGAAATATTGAATGTAAATAAAAAACTTGAAGTTCGAACTTACTAAGTTAAGTTAAACTTCGTTGAGGATATGATGATGACATTTAATGAAAAAAAGTGATATGAATTCACTAAGCGAATATTACGAACCAAATATAGGTTGACTAGCGTATTAAATTGATTTGAATAAAGTGAGACATGAAATTTCCATGGATTTTACTAGATGAAACCCAATATCCTTTTGTTATTGCGCACTTTTATGAGCATGTTAATTGAGTTAATTTACTTATATGAGAATAATTGTCTTAACTCGAGTGTATTGTTTCTTTTGACATTGTGATCGGGTCAGACCGAGTTTTACATCTTGAGATTCACATTTGACGGAGCTGGGGATTTTTAAGACCTCATTCCTGTCCATCATTTATATCATTTGTATATGAACTTAGAAGTTGACTTCCGTCGTATTCATTATTGTAACTATGTTGTAATCATAAAAATTATTCTGTAGTTAGAAATTGTACCATTCTGTGTCTTTGATTCTGTTAAACCGCATAAGCAATAACAATCTGCTATTTTGAACGATTTGAGTTTATTTAATTACTAACTTGAAGCGGTCGAAAGGCAGGTAGTTACGTTTGTGATATCAAAGCTTTGTTTTGATAAAAACCATAGCTTAGGGGGTTTAAGACCCATTAGAAATAGGGTAGTAATACGCTAGAATCAGTAGAATCTTCACCAGAATCACTCTTGAGAGATCACATTTTGAAACATTTAATTTCACTTTTACCACATGCGGTTAAACATCTATTTCGATGAATTATTTTTCATCAAAACATGGACATAATAGTCCAGAGCATTTAAAGCATTCCTCTTTTAAAGCTCTAGATTTTAATTATATATTTATTTATCTTTAATTTGGTTCAGTTATAGACTACGAGTCATAGTTGTATTAAACTCAAAACTTACGTGAACCAAACTAAAAAATATAGTGACCAAATGTTTGTAAAAGCCACTAAACAGAGAAATATACACAAAAAATTAAAAGATAGATTCAAAATTTTAACCATTTATTGCGTATGTTTTATGAATCTGAGCAAAATTAGAATTCAACGTCCACATCATGTTAGTAATGCTAGTAAAATATAAGAATATCGAAGGAAGTGTATAGTAGATAATTATTTAAGTATAAGTATTGGAGAGCGTGTTGTTGTGCGAATAATTGCACAAATTGCTCCAATGCCCAGTATGTTGCGCAAAATATTGGTTTGATTTGCACAAACTTCAAAATTGCACAGTAGAATACAAAAGGCGCAGGAGAAATATAAAAAATAAGATCTAGCTTGTCAATTAATTATCAATCGCCAACTCAATGAAAATTAATCACCAAACAAAACAAAATAGAAGGAGAGTTGAAGACACAAAGATTTAACGTGGTTCGGCTATGCCTACGTCCACAGACCCAAAAAATATTCATTATTTCACTGAAGAAAGAGAGTACAAAAGAGAGCTAGAGAGATTACAAAATTATAGGTAGCAAATTAGAGAGACTGCCCTATAATGACAAATTGAATCATCAATTTCTTCAAGACTTGTTGCACTCAAAACCCCTAATTGATTGACTGCAGAAATTAGGGTATACTGAAGAAGAAGATAATGGTGGATGCTCTCTCACTTTCGTGCTCCATAAATATGAAGATATAAATAGGCTTCAGGATGAAAGGTTGCTTAGAGATGAAGAAATTAATTTCTTGATTGTCTTTAAACCTTTCCAATGTCCAGGATTTAATTGCAGTGCAAATGGAAAGTGAAGATCTTTGTTTCCATATGTTTCCTTCCTTACTTGATTCTCCAAGCCAATCATTTATCTTTTCATATTACAAAATAAATTAATATACATCTTTCCCCATTTATAAATCCATTGATTGATTAATTGATTATGTAACCAACTTGTTTCCTGTCAAAATGCTCTCTTAAATATTTCCTCTTATAACATAATTGACTGATTGAATCAATTAATTACTTTCTTTCTTATCAAATATTTGAATTAAAAATATTCAACACTCCACCTTGATTCAAATATGACAATCTCTCTTTATCACGAAATCTCAACAAATTATTGAGTCTATAGCATCAAGCTCAGTGTGAACTAGTTTGGGCTATATTGCCCAAACAAAGCTTCCAAATCTTTCCCAAGCATACGTAAGACAGAAAATACCAAAAATTCTTCAGAAAATCCGATGAAGGAGACAAACTTATATATACGGAAATCTGAGAGACTAATGGAGACTTCATAGCGCACTTCAACTTCTTCATCCTACTCGAGGACATACTCAAAATTATCTACTTCAATCTCCTTTTAAAGAATTTTACTCGACTTCATCAAGTCTACCTTATCAAACTCAACACCAAGCTTCGTGCAACGAATAACATAAGAAGTTAAATTATCACCTCTACTATGCTCACAAACAAGACCAACATGAGCAAAAGGCCTTAACCGCGACCGAGCTCCACCTAGAGTCTGAATTGTTAGGGATTACGGAAAGGATCGTTAAGGCAAAACAAATACTAGAAAGGGGGGGGGGGGGAGTGAATAGTGTTTTTGAGAATTTAAACAAAATCTAAGACTTATGTGATAAACTATATGAATCAAACACCATAGAAACAATCACAGACACAGAATCAAACACAGATGCAAAATAAACAGAAATAAAAATGCAGAAAAGGAAAGAACACACCGAATTTTATACTGCTTCAGATTGCTCCTACGTCTAGTCCCGCACAACACTGGATTGCACAAAGTTTTATTACTGTATCAATATCCAATTACACCCCTTGATTTCACGGTTACAAGGTTAACACCGCTTCCGTTCCTTAATTTCACGGCAATAAGGAAAACACCGATTCCGTTCCTTGATTTCACGGCTACAAGGAAAACACCGATTCCCAAATACTTCCCAAACAATTACAATAGTCCTATAACTCTTCAATAGCACTTAATTTAGAGAGTAATGGTAGAGTGTGTAGAAAGAAGAAGATTAGTGAAAATTGAATTGAATTTGGCAGAGTATAGGTGTAGGAATCATAAAAATGATAAGAAATAATGGTGTAATGAAAGATACTGAAAGTGGAGAAGGAGTGATTAAAAATTCGAAATCAAGCCCTTTTTATAGTGTGTGAAAGGTTGCAATGCTCCAGAACCGTCACAAATAGTGAAAAGACACTTCCTTGCAAATTTGAAATAATGACAGTTATATGTCGACACATACCTAGTACAAAATAACTTTTTGAGCATTTTTCAAGTGTTTTGATATAAATATAATTTTGGAAATTCTTTAATTAAAATATAGTGTTATAAATTAATATTATAAAGTAGGAAATCATATGAAAACATAAATATAAACTATATAACCATATTTATAAAATTATAAAGTTTAAAACTATATAAATATAAAGTATAAATATATAAAACTTATAAAACTTGAGTTTGAAAACAAAAGTAAAGTAAGAAAGGAAAATAGAAAATAAAATAGAGAGGATTGAAGATAAAATTTGAAAACAGAATTTGAAAAATAGAATTTGAATTTGAACCTGGAGTGCTATTTGGAGTCTTACATAATCTAGACTCTATAACTATATTACTCTTGAAATCTTGAATACTCATGAGTCTTGAAATATCTCTGAATTCTGAATCTTTTATATCTTTTAAAATTGTACAGTCTTCAGTAATATTTCCTGTATATAAATCATGCATATATATATATATATATATGTATATGTGTGTGTGTGTGTGTATTCTAGACAAAAACGTTAGTATATATTTAATAATCAATTAATATTGAAATAAGGTTGTTGTCATCAAAACTCCATTCTCCAACATTCTCCTCCTTTTTGATGATGACGACCTTAGTTTATAAAATATCATACTTGTATATACCTGTTGATGATGATCCTTCAAATACTCCCCCTGTCTACATGAATCCTATATACTATGTCTATATTTTATAATTTCTCCCCCTTTGGCATTATCAAAAAGAAATTCTAAAATAACTCCCCCTTAATCTAAATAAAACAAATAAGAAATTAAGTAACTAATTCTATTATGATATTCTCCCTTAATCTATAACTAATTCAAAGTAGACTACTCCTCCTAAGTAAAATATTCCGTTTAATAATTATTATAATCCCCTTAATCTTATATCCATATTATTTTATGTTTATAGAGTTATAACTAATTATAACACTTATCTTATAAACATAAACAGTTATTGCATTAAACTTGAGTTTGTACAATACACGAATTTATACAAGCACGATTCACTGTAAGAACTCAAAGAAACGAAAATCAAACAAAACCTTAAACACTAATTATTTTTGACAATGAGAGATTTGTGAATTGGACAATTTGGATAATGAAGACAAAATTCCTCATTCCTTTCAGTCACATTCCCATTTTGGTCGAATAAGACCTCTCCTACACATACAACCTTATCGTCTTCTTCCGTATTCATTGGTTGAGTCTCTTGATGTTCTTCCTCCTCCATCATTTCTTCTTCCTCTTTTGTTTCTTCCTCCTCTTCCATGGCTTGATTATCATCGTCGATGATAATCAGATTAGCCTGATTATCCATTATTAATTTAAGTAGACTCCATACTACTTTCTCTTGCCTGTTTTGCTCTTGACTCATCCTAGTCTGTAGTACTTGTATTTCAACCATCATTTGCATAACATACTCCATCTTTTCCTCGATTTTGATAACCCGAGATAACATAGATCGTTGAAAAGGACCCTCGGATGGTACAATGTGCGAATCGAAGTTGATTTGGGTGTTTAGATTAGTGGAGGCCATTTTATATTTTAATTTATAGTTTTTACAGAGAAGAGAAATAAAAGTGAAGAAGAAAAGTCAAAGTAGAAGGTTTAAATAATTAATATAACTAACTTTTGGTGGGAATTAAATTTAAAATTCTGGCAGTTATATGTTGACATATGAATAAATGTATGTCGACATACTTTAGTTTTAAATTTTATTTTTATGATTTCTTATGTTATTTTTATATATATTATAGTATATTTAATTATTCTAACTCATTTAGTGAACATATGCTTAATTCTCTTCTATATTTAGTGAATGTTGCTTCGTTTAATGGTTTTGTTAATATATCCGCTATTTGTTTATCTGTTTCTATAAGTTCGAGTGAAATTTTCTCTTTACTTACATTATCTCTTAGAAAATGATATCATATATCGATATGTTTAGTTCTTGAATGATGAGTTGGATTTTTTGAAATATTTATAGCACTTGTATTATCGTAGTATATTGGAGATTTATTTATTTTTAATCCAAAATCATTTAATGTTTGTTGCATATATATTACTTGTGAACAAGCCAAAGCAGCAGAGATATATTATGCTTTAATTGTTGACAAAGATGTAGTATTCTGCTTTTTACTGAACCACAAGACTAGTGAATGTCCTAAGAAGTGACATGTTCCACTAGTACTTTTGTGATCGGATTTACGTCCTGCGTAGTCTGTGTCACAGTAAGAAACTAAATCGAATGAATCATCCTTAGGGTAAAATAATCGAAAATCCGATGTATGTTTTACATACCTTTGAATACGTTTTACGACTTTTAAATGTGTTTCCTTAGGTTGCGATTGATATCTTGCACAGAGACATACGCTGTGCATTATATCTGGTTTACTAGCAGTTATATATAATAACGATCCTATCATCCCTTTGTATAATTTTTTATCCACATCTTTAGATGTATCATCTTTACTTAATGCTATATTAGTCGCCATAGGTGTTGGTCTTCCATTTGTTGTTGTTAGATTATATTTATTAATTAGATCTCTTGCGTATTTTTCTTGATTAATAAATATTCCATTCTTTAATTGACGAATTTGCAATCCTAGAAAGAATGATAGTTCTCCCATATGACTCATTTCAAATTCTTTAATCATAATATCTGAAAATTCTTTATTCATCTTATCGTTTGTCAATCCGAAAATTATATCGTCAACACATATTTGTACTAATTGAATATCTTTATTATTTTTCTTAATAAACTGAGTATTACCTAATTTTCCTATTTCAAAGTTTGATTGTAATAAATAATTTCTTAATCTATAGTACCAAGTCCTAGGAGCCCGTTTTAATCCATATAACGCTTTCTTTAACTTGTATATGTGATTTGGTAATTTTTCATCTTCAAATAGATGTGGTTGCTCTACATATACGTCTTCCTTAACAAATCCATTTAGAAAAGAACTTTTGACATCCATTTGATATAATTTGAAATTATTATGGTTCTCAAAGCTAGTAAAATCCTAATAGCTTCTAGTCTTGCTATGGGGGCAAAAGTTTCATCGTAATCTATTCCTTCTTCTTGAGTATAACCTTGTGCTACTAATCATGCTTTATTTCTTACGACCTCATCGAGTTCATTCATTTTATTTTTATAAACCCATTTGGTTCCTATTATAGTTTTATTTTCTGGATTAGGAACAAGTTCCCGTACATCATTCCTAGTAAACTGATTCAGTTCTTCTTGCGTAGCAAGTATCCATGAATCATCGGAAGATACCTCCTCTGGATTTTTTGGTTTAATAGTTGAAATAAATGCAGTATTACTCATATTATATAATTGATTGCGAGTTCTCACAACAGATTCAGTATCTCCTAAGATATTTTATGCTAGATGATCTCTAAGTAATCTAATTCTTTTATTTGGTTGATTATCTTCATGATATATTCCATTAACCTCATTTTCACAATCATCTTCATTGTTTTGAGTTATACTTTTATAGTTTTCGTCGAAAGATACGTTTGTTTCTTCTATGGTATTGGTTTGACTATTGAAAACTCTATATGCCTTACTTCTTTCTGAATATCCAATAAATTTTCCTTTATTGGATTTCGAGTCAAACTAGTCTAAATTATCTCTTGTATATAGTATAAAACATTTACTTCCAAATATTTTAAAATATGATACTTTCGGTTTCTTGTTATACAGAAGTTCATATGGGGTTTTATTTGTCAAAGGTCTAATTGAAATTCTATTAATAATATAACAAGCTGTTGAAACTGCCTCAGCCCAAAAATTTCTTAGTAAATTACTATAAGATAACATAGTTCTTGTACATTCTTGTATCGTCCTATTTTTACGTTCAACTACTCCATTTTGTTGAGGGGTTCTCGGAATTGAAAAATTATGGGTTATTCCTTTTTTATTGCAATATTTTTCAAAATTTTCATTTTCGAATTCTCCTCCATGATCACTACGTATTGTTTTAATTTTTAGTGATAATAAATTTTGAATTCTTTCAGAAAAAGCTTTAAATTGATCAAAAACATCACTTTTATTTTTAAGAAACAAAGTCCAAGTAAATCTAGAAAAATCGTCGACTATTACATAAACATATTTATTATGGTTTATCGATTGAACTTGTGATGGACCAAATAAATCCTTGTGTATTAACTCTAATAGTTTTGATGTAGTGATTTCCTCTTTTGATTTAAATGAACTTTTCTTTAATTTTTCGAGTTGACAAACATCACATAAGTTGTTAACTTTAAATTTCATTTTGGGTAATCCTCTGATTGAATGTAATTTAGAAATCCTAGAGATGTGTTTGAAATTTATATGACCAAATCTCTTATGCCAAATACAGGGGTTACTTGTATTGGCCATAAGACAGAGGTTATCGCTGGAAATTTTCATACTAAATATATAGATATTTTTCTTTCTATCTCCTTCGAATATAACTTTTGAATTCCTATCTTCTATAAAACATTTATTCTTTTCAATGTTTATTTTATAACCTTTATCGCAAAGTTGACTTATACTTAGCAAGTTGTGTTTTAAATTCTTAACTAATAAATCATCAGAAATAGTAGGAGTTTCAGAATCACCAACATTGACGATTCCAATAATATCCTTTAGAGTTATCTCCGAAGTTCACCATTCCACCATCTTCATATTTAAGATTATTGTGTAGTTCTGGATTTCCCTTCATATGTCTCGAACAACCACTATCTATTATCCATTTGTCCTTTTTCATTTCCATCAATTGCTTTCCAGAATTTGAATTCTCAACAGCCATATAACACACCAGTTCGGGATTTGAATTTCTCTTTTCAGAATTTGAATTTCTAAAAAGCCACTTTGCCTATCTTTTCAACTTCTGAATTTTCAAAAGTCATAGAATGCATCTTTTCCTGAATCGAATAATATTTCCGTAGATCACATGCCTTTTCGACATGATTATATGCAGACCCTTTCAACATTGATACAATGCATGAATTGACACTAGTATTAACCAAAATTCCAAAATTTGCCATTTAGAATTTTTCAAAAATCAGATTATGAACATTTTGAAAGACCTTGCTCTGATATCAGTTGTTAGGGATTGCGGAAAGGATCGTTAAGGAAAAACAAACACTAGAGGGGGATGAATAGTGTTTTTGAGAATTTAAACAAAATCTAAGACTTATGTGATAAACTATATGAATCAAACACCAAAAAAACAATCACAGACACAGAATCAAATACATATACAAAATAAACAGAAATAAAAATGCAGAAAAGGAAAAAACACAAAGGATTTTATACTAGTTTAGATTTCTCCTACGTCCAGTCCCGCACAACGCTGGATTACATAGAGTTTTATTACTATATCAATATCCAATTACACCCCTTAATTTTACGGCTATAAGGAAAACAAGATTCCCAAATACTTCCCAAACAATTACACAGCCCTATAACTCTTCAATAGAACTTGATTCGGAGAGTAACGAGTGTAGAGAGAAGAAGATTAGTGAAAACAGAATTGAATTCGGCAGAGTATAGGTTAGGAATCATAAAAATGATAAGAAATAATTGTGTAATGAAAGAGAGTGAAAGTGGAGAGTGATTAAAAATTCGAAAACAAGCCTTTTCTATAGTGCGTGAAAGGTTGCAACGCTCCAGAACCGTCACAAATAGTGAAAAGACACTTCCTTTCAAATTTGAAAAAAATGACAATTATATGTCGACATGGTGTTTTCTATATGTCGACATATACTTAGTACAAAATAAATTTTTAAGCATTTTTCAAGTGTTTTGATATAAATATAATTCTGGAAATTCTTGAATTAAATTATAGTGTTATAAATTAATATTATAAAAATCATATGAAAACATAAATATAAACTATATAAACACATTTATAAAATTATAAAGTTTAAAACTATATAAATATAAAGTATAAATATATAAAACTTGAGTTTGAAAACAAATTAAAGTAAAAAAGAAAAATAGAAAACAAAATAGAGAGGATTGAAGAAAGAATTTGAAAACATAATTTGAAATTTGAAAACATAATTTGAATTTGAACCTGGAGTGTTATTTAGAGTCTTACATAGTCTATACTCTATAAATATATTACTCATGAACTCTTGAAATCTTGAATATTCTTAATTCTTGAAATTTCTCTGAATTCTGAATCTCTAATTTCTTTTAAAACTGTACAGTCTTCAGTAATATTTCCTGTATATAAATCCTGCATACATGTGTATATATATATTCTAGACAAAAGTGTTAGTATATATTTTATAATCAATTAATATTGAAATAAGGTTGTTGTCATCAAAACACCATTCTCCTACATTAATATATGAAATATTCTCATCAACCATGGTACCATAGAAAATACCGCTTTCTCTTCGAATATGGGAACAATCTGATGACTCCAAACGTGTTTGAAAATCTTTGGTCCTCCTAACGTCATCACTTGATAGAGGATCCACCTTCGGTAAAGACCTCTCATCAACTATCGCATACCTGCAAGTCACAATTATCTTAGCTGTTTTGCACCACAACCTATACTTCTTCATTCCTTCTTCATAGCCTAACAAAATGTGATTGCTTCCTCTAGGCTTCAACTTATCATGTCTCTCATCTTCTAAATAAGTTGAACAACCAAACACTTTAAGAAATGAATAATCAACCGGCTCTTTTTTCCATACTTCTTTTGGGATCTTCATATCTATGACAATAGAAGGTGTACGGTTGGTGAGAAGTACTACCATAGATATCGCTTCTGCCCAAAATCCCTCTTCTAGACCAGCACTCAGTCTCGAGCTTATAGCTCTTTTCCATAATATCTGACACATGCTCTCCGCCACTCTAAAAGAATGCGACTTCGTAGAAAAATATCTAAATACGTGCTCGAACGCACAATAGTTAGTGAATTCCTTCGACGCAAATTCAATGCTATTGTCAACTCTAAGAACTCTCAGCTGCTTTCCCGACTTCTTTTCAACTAAGGTTTTGCACTTCCGAAGTTGGGCAAATATTTCGACTTTGGCCTTTAAGAAATATACCCGGACCATACGTGAGAAAACATCCACGAATAAGACGAAGAAACTGGCTCCACCTAAAGATGCAATTGGGGTAGGTCCCCACACATAAGAATGAACATACTCTAGAAACTCTGTAGATCTGGTTCTTCCAACATCGAATGTGACATGCTTCTTCTTTCCGAAAGAACAATCTCCACAAGAGCTAGGCTTTGGTTGGGAATCACCAGCAATTAACCCACGCTTCTTCAATACTTCAAAATTCTCCTCACCAACATGACCTAAACGAAGATGCATAACTGAGTAGAATCTGGAACATTAGAATTAGTAGAAACTACCGAATCTCCCAAGACTGTCTCTCCACGAAGCACATAAATATCATCGACTCACACCCGTTTCGTCACTACTAAGAAACCCTTCGTCACTCTTAAATTCTCTCCATCTATTATTATCCTCATACCAAGGCTAGTCAAAGCTCCAACTGGAAACAAACTCTTATGTATCATCGGAACATGTCTAACATCCGTGATAGTTCTAATAACACCATCATTCATATTAAACCTCACACTTTCAACGCCCACAATTTGACAAGATGTATCATTCTCCAAATGAACTGCTCAGCCATTAATCTTCTCATAACCAACAAAAGAACTCCTATCTGGCGTCATATGACAAGAGGCTCCAGAATTAATCACCCAACTTGTAATCACTAAAGGTGAAATACTGGCTGAAAATAATGATGTATCACTATCACATCTGATCTAACTATTGCCAGAATTGAAGTTTTCTCTTTCTTCTCTCCCTTCTTTTTAAGAGCTGAAAATTTTCATATGCAATGTACTTTCTTCTTACAATGATAACAAGCATCTCTTCTAGAACCCAAGAAGTAGGACCTATGCATATCTCCTCCAAGGCGCTTATGCATCTTATCTCTTTCTCTAAGTGAATGAAGTTGTTGCTGAAGAACATCGTCATTTGTCTTCACTTTGACCTTCCATGTCCCAAAAACATCTCTTCTAAAAAATTTGGTGACGCCATAACTTTTTATACCACTACTAAAAAAATTAGCCATTGCTAACTAATCCAGAACAAGACAGCTAGCTCTGATAACAAACTGTTGTGCGAATAATTGCACAATTTTCTCTAATGCTCAATATGTTGTACAAAATATTGGTTTGATTTGCACAAACTTCAAAATTGCACAGCGGAATACAAAAGGTGTAGGAGCAATACAAAAAAAAGATGATCTAGCTTGTCAATTAATTATCAACCGTCAACTCAATGAAATTAATCACCAAACAAAACAAAATAGAAGAAGAGTAGAAGACACAAATATTTAACGTGGTTTGTCTATGCCTACATCCACGGACCCAACAACTATTATTTATTTCACTAAAGAAAGAGAGTACAAAAGAGTGCAAGAGAGATTACAAAATTATAGGTAGCAAATTGGAGAGACTACCCTATAATGAAAAATTGAATCATCAATTTCTTCAAAGACTTGTTGCACTCAGAACCCCTAATTGATTGACTGTAGAAATTAGGGTATACTGAAGAAGAGGATAATGGTGGATGCTCTCTCACTTTCATGCTCCACAAATATGAAGATGTAAATAGGCTTCAGGATGAAAGGTTGCTTGGAGATGAAGAAATTAATTTCTTGATTGTCTTCAAATCTTTCCAAATGTCCATGATTTAATTGCAGTGTAAATGGAAAGTGAAGATCTTGGTTTCCATATGTTTCCTTCCTTGCTTGATTCTCCAAGCCAATCATTTATTTTTTCATATTACAAAATCAATTAATATACATTTTTCCCTATTTACAAATGCATTGATTGATTAATTGATTATGTAATCAATTTGTTCCCTATCAAAATATTCTCTCAAATATTTCCTCTTATAACATAGTTGATTGATTGAATCAATTAATTACTTTCTTTCTTATCAAATGACAAATATTCAATACTCCACCTTGATTCAAATATAACAATCTCTCTTTATCACGAAATCTCAAAAAATTGTTCATTCTACACAATCAAGCTCAATGTGAACTTGTTTGGGGAATATTGCCCATATAGAGCTTCCAAATCTTTCCCAAGCCTAAGAAATATAGAAAATACCTAAAATTCTTCAGAAAATCCGATGAAGGAGACAAACTTGTAGATACAAAAATATGAGAGACTAATGGAGACTTCATAGCGCACTTCATCTTCTCCACTTACATTGAGTGAGGACATACTCAAGATTATCTACTTCAACCTACTTTTCAAGAATTTTACTCAACTTCATTAAGTCTACCTTATCAAACTCAACACCAAGCTCCACGCAACGAATAGCATAAGAAGTTAAACTATCACCTCTACTATGCCCACAAACAAGACCAATAGGAGCAAAAGGCCTTAACTGCGACTGAGCTCCACCTAGAGTCTGAATATATGAAATCTTCTCATCAACCATGGTACCATAGAAAATACCGCTTTCTCTCCGAATATGGAAACAATCTGATGACTCCAAACGTGTTTGGAAATTTTGTGTCCTCCTAACGTCATCACTTGATAGAGGCTCCACCTTCAATAAGGACCTCTCATCAAATATCGCATACCTGCTAGTCACAATTCTCTTAGTTGTTTTGCAACACAACCTATACTTCTTCATTCCTTCTCCATAGCCTAACAAAATATGCTTGCTTCCTCTGGGCTTCAGCTTATCATATATGTTATCCTCTAAATAAGTTGAACAACCAAACACTTTAAGGAATGAATAATCCACAAGCTCCTTTTTCCGTACTTCTTATGGGATCTTCATATCTATGTAAATAGAAGGTGTACGATTGATGAGAAATACTGCCATAGATATCGCTTCTGCCCAAAATCCCTCTTATAGACCAGCAGTCAGTCTCAAGCTCACAGCTCTTTTCCACAATATCTCACACATGCTCTCCGCCACTCCTAAAGAATGCGACTTTGTAGAAAAATCTCTAAATACATGCTCTGATGCACAATAGTTAGTGAATTCTTATGACGCAAATTCACTACTGTTGTCAACTCTAAGAACTCTCGGCTGCTCTCCCGACTTCTTTTCAACTAAGGTTTTCCACTTCCGATATTGGGCAAATATTTCGTCTTTGGCCTTTAAGAAATAGACCTAGACCTTACGTGAGAAATCATCTAGAAATAAGATGAAGAAACTGACCCCACCTAAAGATGCAATTGGGGTGGGTTCTCACACATAAGAATGAACATACTCTAGAAATTCTGCAGCTTTAGGTCTTTCAACATCAAATGTGACACGCTTCTTCTTTCCGAAAGAACAATCTCCACAAGTGCTAGGCTTTAATTGATAATCACTAGAAATTAACCTATGCTTCTTCAATACTTCAAAATTCTCCTCATCAACATGACCTAAACGAAGACATAATAACTGAGTAGAATCTGGAATACTAGAATCAGTAGAAACTACTGAATCTCCCAAGATTGTCTCTCAATGAAGCATATAAATATCATCGACTCGCATTCATCACAACCAAGGAACCTGTCACCACTTTTAAATTCTCTCTATCTATTATTATCCTCATACCAAGTCTACTCAAAGCTCCAACTGAAAACAAACTCTTATACAACATCGGAACATGTCTAACATCTGTGATAGTTCTAATGACACCATCATGCATCTTAAACCTCACACTTCCAATGCCCACAATATGACAAGATGTTTCATTCTCCAAATGAACTGCTCCGCCATCAATCTTCTCATAACTGACAAAACAGCTCCTATCTGGCGTTATATGACAAGAGGCTCCAGAATCAATCACCCAACTTGTAATCTCTAAAGGTTAAATATTGGCTGAAAATAATGATATATCACTATCACATCTATATGCATCAGATCTAAATGTTTCCAGAATTGTAGCTTTCTCCTTCTTCTCTCTCTTCTTTTTAAGAGCTGAACTATTTCGTATGAAATGTCTCTTCTTCTTACAATAATAACAAGCACCTCTTCTAGAACCTAAGAAGTAGGACCTATGCATATCTCCTCCAAGGCGCTTCTACATCTTATCTCTTTCTCTAAGTGAATGAAGTTGTTGCTGAAGAACATCATTATTAGTCTTCACCTTGACCTTCCATATCCCTAAAACATCTCTTCTAAAAAAATTGGTGATGCCATAATTTTTTATACCACTACTAAAAGAATTAGCCATTGCTACTTAATCCAGAACAAGATAGCTAGCTCTGATACCCAACTGTTGTGCGAATAATTGCACAAATTTCTCCAATGCCTAATATGTTGCGAAAAATATTGGTTTGATTTGCACAAACTTCAAAATTGCACAACGGAATACAAAAGGCGCAGGAGCAATACGAAAGAAGATGATCTAGCTTGTCAATTAATTATCAACCGCTAACTCAATGAAAATTAACCACCAAACAAAACAAAATAGAAGAAGAGTAGAAGTCACAAAGATTTAACGTGATTTAGCTATGCCTACGTCCACGGACCTAACAAGTATTCTTTATTTTACTAAATAAAGAGAGTACAAAAGAGAGCAAGAGATATTACAAAATTATAGGTAGTAAATTGGAGAGACTATCCTATAATGACAAATTGAATCATCAATTTCTTCAAAGACTTTTTGTACTCAAAACCCCTAATTGAATGACTGCAAAAATTAGTGTATACTGAAGAAGAGGATAATGGTGGATGCTCTCTCACTTTCATGCTCCACAAATATGAAGATATAAATAGGCTTTAGAGTGAAAGGTTGCTTGGAGATAAAGAAATTAATTTCTTGATTGTCTTCAAACCTTTTCAAATGTCCATGATTTAATTGCAGTGTAAATGGAAAGTGAAGATCTTTGTTTCCATTTGTTTCCTTCTTTAGTTGATTCTCCAAGCCAATCATTTATCTCTTCATAATACAAAATCAATTAATATACATCTTTCCCAATTTATAAAACCATTGATTGATTAATTATTATTTAATCAATTTGTTCCCTATCAAAATATTCTCTCAAATATTTCCTCTTACAACATAATTGATTGAATCAATTAATTACTTTCTTTCTCTCTTATCAATTATTTGAATCACAAATATTCAACATGTGTGTCACTAAATGTTCATGTATGCAAAAATGACCAATATTTTTGCAGTAGATGCAAATATTGGATATCTTTAATACTATGTGTGCCCTTTTCAATTTCCAAAAAAATTATCTAACATATAGAGAATAATGCGCATGTACAATAAGTTAAGTTGCGGCAATTTTTTGTCAATAACGTGGTTTGTATCTACAATCTGATACGTGATTTTGTTTGGTTTAGCACCATAATCAGATTAGTTATTTGGTAAAGCCACAAAAGTACACTAATACTAATCACAATACATTTATGTCTATTGTTCGAATTATATTTCTTACTGCAATAATGTTTCCCATCAATACTTTTTGAAAAAAATAGAATACATCAGATTTGCATGTCTATATATCTTTCATTTGAAGCATTCTATAAGTGGTATAATTATACATAAATAAATAGTGTGCAAATTTCATGGGCTAAAGCATTAATATTTGTATATATTAAGAAAATATTATTGTAATCTGTTGGTATTTACATAAGTAATTATTAATATGACTTTAGTTTATGATGACTTTATATATATTCGCATCCCAACTTATTATTCTTTAATTATAATGATAATATGACTTTATTTTATGTTATATGTACTCAATTTTCCTTTCTTTCACATGAAAAGTGCAGGAGGTATACATTTTTTATGTGCCTTTTAGTTTGGCATGAATTATTTGTTAGCTAATAAGGCATTTTGCTAACTGTTTGTATCTGCACACGTTCAACTAATATATGTTGGTCGCTACATATATGTTTTAAAGTTCACATATGCTGTAAAATCAGGTTAAAAAATATAGACTGAAGGGGAGAAGATATGTATGCAGTGGTAATTGATACTGACAGAAACATGCAAACCTCAAATTTTTTGACTAAAAGTTCACTAAAACGCGTGGCAAAATTATTCTCGAATGTAGATCATTAAGATATGAATGTTTAAAATAATGACCAATAGTAACAAACTAACAATAATATCAATTTTTGTTGTGAACCCTGTTAGTAATAGGCTAAGATGATGATTATTTTATCTCATAGTAAAGGCTAGTGTGGATTAGATGGTTGATCCGTTAGCCAAACAAATACAGATTTCTCATGTTAATCGGACCGACTACCAACTCATGGATATTTTTAAAGATGGCTTTGTGAGTCAACATTATATTTAAACCTTTTGATTATTTTCATTTGTGATCAAGCTTATTATGTTATACATAAATGTTCTTGCAGGTGAGTCTTGACTTAAAACAGAGATGCCAAAGATGACCTAATTCTTCCTATTGATAATAGATCTCCTTGGCTATGTTAATTGTTTTTCCTTTATTTATGATTTGGATTATAAGTTTGATTACCTACTAATCATAATTCGACTTAATTCACTCCTTCGTAAACCTAATAAACATAGTGATTGTGCCAAACATCAACATTCGTGTAGTTAAATGTCATACCTATTTCTTTATTTTTAAGGATACACCTATTGATTATACACACACACACGCGTATATGTATGTGTGCGTGTATGTAACCTCTATGACTGTATATTCAAGGTACACTGATTTTTCTCTTAACATGTAAAGTAAGAGTAATCAATACAAGCTATTTAGGGAATACTGTGATGATCAAAATGATTGTGATATCTTCGAATATAATATATCTCAATAACCTAAAGCAAGGACCCTGTAGGATTTGGAGTTTGATTGATTTGATCTTTTGATTAGTTTTGTTACAAGCTATTAGAGTTAATCAAGTAGCATTAGGCCCATTTTCGATTTTATTACCCAGTACACAGAGCGTGAAAATGATTGTTACAGTTTGTAAACGTAATGGTTCACATGTTTGTTTCATTCCCATTGCTTAACACTTATATTAGAGAATTCTTTAGCACACCATTTCTATGCTATTAATTACAACCATTTCTATTACTTTGCTATTTATTTTTGTTTTTCGCTGTTGTGAGCATTTTTGTATGGATGAAACACAAAACTAGAAATGTTAAACCAACCAGAGTGAGTCTTCAGTTTCACTATTTCCTAGCTTCCGATGTGTTAAAATTTATGAATGCGTCTTGTAACTTTCAGGTTCCTGGGTTATTAAAGATTAGACACATTGGCTAAACTATCATTAAGTGCAATAGTTTTTGCACTCTTTTAGGTGCCATAAGTTTAATAAGCTACGAAAAATCTTATTGAATAAGCAGTAACTTCTTTTCTTCTATAAGAGTGTTTTTGATAGAAGAATAATAATTATCATTTATCTTCCTACTTTCTCAGCCTTTTTTGACATTATCTTATGGTGGTGTCTGTGTTTCTTGTTTTTGGAACAATAATTTATGTTAGCATCACAACTGGAAATATGCCTGAGTTACTATGTTTCTGAAGGCAAGTAATATGAGGGTGATGTGCTTTCCACAGGTAAGCTTGTCACTGGAATCAGTTACTTTTTGCCACCCTGTATTTCAAAATTTAACGGTTATTGACGCGGTAACGAAATTTGGTATAAATGTTGTGTTGAACTTTTCCTTTTTGTATATGTCCTGAAAGACAACGGTTGATATTAATTTATGCTGATTCTCTATAAACAACCATTCTTCTTACTATTTTTTATATATTATAAAATCATCGGAGCATGTATGTACCAGATTTAATAATGTGAGCTCACCATTTGCATTTTTTCTTTTCAAAACGTCATTTTCCAACGCATTAGAAACCATCACTCATTGGATTCTACTTAATATCAAAACAAATGGGATATCTGAATTTATTTTCGATATTTTGAGATTTGTTGTTGCAGACTGAAGGAGTTGAGAATGCTAAGGATTACGTAATTTTGATCAATAGAGAAGGATTTCTATAGATTTATGAAATTCAGAGATAAACAATATTGGATCTAGATTAACCCTAGACCGGGGGGGGGGGGTGAATAGGGTTTATTGGATTTTTTATGAGATATTAAAATTATTACAGCACAGATTGCAGTAGAGAAAAATAAATGCAGGAAATAAATAACACAGATTTTACCCAACTTCAGCAAACCCTGCCTACTGCTGCATTACCAAGATTTCTACTAGGTATAAAAACAGGTCCCACTTACAAAACCCTATAAACCCACAAACCCTGCTCCTGCTCTAATCCTACACTCAAAACCCTGGGCTGATCTTTATCCCCAATATCAGATTTTCCTCGAATTACAAACCCTAACTCGTAAACCCTAGTTATAAACCCTATAACTAGTAACCTTAGTTTTACAGAAACTAGAAAACCGAAGGACGATTCACAAAAGAAAATAAAGCAATACAATATAAAATAAAACCCAAAAAACCCTTAAGCCCTTAAAAAATATCGGCCTCCCTTATTTCTTTGAAATGTCTCGGCTTCACAAAAATATCGGTCGATCTAAAGATTAGGGTTTCCCCTTCCCAAATCAATTCGCGGTTTCAATTCTCGATGTTTGTCCTCTGGTGATTCTTTTGGTGCTCTTGGTTATTGATTTGGGCTTTTGCTATTGATCGAAACTCCAAAATCAAATTGTGAGTATTCTGAATTTTTGATTTCGAACTAGTGTTTCTTGGTTTCGATGGAGGCCTGTGATGAATTGGTGTAGTATTTATAGGTTTATAAAACCCTAATACATACTATGATTTCACCCAAAATAACTTGCTTTGATTTGTTGCGTGTTTGTTGACTTGCCTGATTTGTTGCCTTGATTTGGATTGATTTCCATGGCTTTAAATTACTTGCGTGATTTCTGGAAATAATCGAATTATCTTCTTAGAAACTTGATTTGTGAATTATACCTGTGCCAAAAATAATTGCTTGATACATTCGGCTTTGAATTTCTGAAAATAAATAAAATTGTTTTCTGCCCGAAAATAATTCTGATTTCTGGAATGCACCTGATTTAGATTATTCCTTAAAATGATTCTCGAAATATTTGTAGCCATGATTTCACACTTGCCAAACCAGCTAGAATTGATTTTCGAAAATGCTTGGAAAAATTCTTTTCGAAGAAGTGATTTTTTAGAAATAGATAAAATTGTTCTTGCCGAGATTTTTCCCACTGTAAATCTGATGAATAGATTGTAGAAATTGACTTGCCAATTTTTTTTGTCCCATGAATGCAAGATACATGATCTTATGGAATTCCTGGAATCAAATTAAATTGTTCTTGCCTATTTTGCTTCATTCGAAAACTGGAAAAAAAATCTTGGAAAGATTAAATTCGTTCCACAAAAAAGATTGTTGTCCAATCTCTTTTAAAAAAACTATTGCTATGGAATTGAACTGCAGCTATATTTTCACTACATGTTTACCGAATCTGATTCTTGTCCGTTCTAGCCATTGTTGTCTTGCCAAACATTTGCTTGTGCATGCATGTATATTTGAGTACATATATGTGTACATTTCGTATGTGCATTTGCACTATTGCTCTGTCTTGCACATGTGTATGTTCACATGTTAACAGTGGCTTGTGCATTTCCCATACTCGTGTAAGCATGTATTTGAGCTGCTCGACTTTCAACCGTCTTATGTATTCTTCGCTTGGTTCTGTAGAGCCTTGTACTTGAATATCAATGCACATGCACTTGCCATATACAGCTGCACTGCCATATGAATAGTTCAACCATGCTTGCCTGTTACTGATCATTGTTGTACTCTGCATATCCCATTATGTCCAGTCCTTATTGCACCTTTCTGTAACGAATGAGAATTTTTGACTCTGAAAATCGACACACATCACATGTCGACTATTCAAACATCGAAAATACCAGAACGTTAATAGAAAGAAATTAGAGGGTGAGAATATATAAGATAGAAAATTATCATAGAAGAAGAAGAACAACAACAACAGAATCAGAGTAACACGAACCTAACAGCGGAACGAATAAAATATACTATATAACATAACTTTGAAATACAAATCTGTACTTGAATATACATATCATTATCAAAGTACAACACTTACAACACAGCGGAAATAAACAATTGCTATAAAATCCTGAAGCCTCCTGCTCCAAGCTCGCAATATATATGTAAAATCCCGACTACTTGACTGCCCGTATAAATTTGGGCACCCAAGAGTTTAGGGAGAACAAAACAAAATAAACTCCGGGTCAGTCATGGGACTGGTATGAGTAAACAATTTAAAACAGTTTGAGAAATAAACGATATCTCATAAGACCACGCCGTATAACACGGAACGGGTTTTTCCCTTATGAGAATCCAATACACTTGATTTAACATTCAAAATCCTTTTGAAAGAAACGATAATCTTTATATCAAACTCTTTTGATATTATAATAGTGTCTATCAACCACAACTAAATAATCATCTAGCAGAACGCTTTCATCTCAGGTTCCACATACATAATATATAATTAAAATCTGCGGGCGCTTATTGGGTAATGGATTCCAACAGGCAAGGTATGGGACCACCTTCCGACAGTGTATCTCTATAGTGGAATACACCGGGTTCAACAAGAACATCTTGTAACCTAGGCTGAACATGACTGGTCACTCATTTCGCTTGAGTGTGCCGAATGTATTATCACCAACGGTTGGGATCAGCAACTGTTTCTCGAAAGGGACAACATCGAAATAGATTATATAAGTAAATCGAATTTCTCTAGATCAGGTGACAATACACCCTAATTGGAAGCTAACCACTTAGCCATGCAGCCTACCCGATTTTATACCATTTCCTAGTTGTGAGGCTAGAGGTCATAACGTATAGATCACACCTTTATTTACTTTGAATGTCACATTGGCATACCCGCCAAATCACAAATTGATTTCCCTAAAAATACCACGGGTATACAACTAAGAGAAACGAATTCCTCTGCCACAAAATGCAAATACGTTTGAAGAGATCAACTTATGCGATCTATTAAATATACTCTGTTAGACATTCTTCTATACAGGTCGTCCTTAGACTGGACAAACCGAAGTTACTATTCTGTAAACCCATCTTAGGCAATTTCTACCTAGGATTTGCCAGAAAAGCCCTTGCATAAACTCCGTATTTAATTATCTTCATCATATTTGATTCGCAACGCTAATGCCGATACAGAGTGGTTTTCAGATAATAAATCTGATCCCGGTCTCTCCGTATCGACGAAGGAAAAATGGTCAAAACTTTGATAATCGGTTATTTGACTATCAAAGGAAAACATCCATACACACAACGATCTTATTTCTAAATGGAAATTTTATCGATCAATCAACATTTATCCCTTTAAATTGATTTTAATTAATTTATCCATTTCCCTATTTTCCATATATTTCTTGAAACCCGTTTAGCCACTCACTTTCCTTGGAAAAACGTATCCACCTATTATAACTATTTATTTTCTATATTCTAAAAAATATTTCATTTTAACCAATGGAAAACATCCTCATATATATATACACACACGCACAGCTTCTATATTTAGGAACTTAC
Source organism: Allium sativum (assembly GCA_030737875.1). Lineage (NCBI taxonomy): Eukaryota > Viridiplantae > Streptophyta > Magnoliopsida > Asparagales > Amaryllidaceae > Allium > Allium sativum. Next base: position 358,505,197 of record CM060921.1, on the reverse strand, counting down.
GTTATTAACTTGGAAAGACATTTCCATATTTACTCCAATTTCTTATTTTTTATATTAGAAAACATTTTTGATTCTTATTTGGAAAACATTTCCAAAACTCCTTTATTGGATTTAAATAGATGTCTAAATAAAACATCGCTATGCCAACTCAAACCATTACACTCATTAACTAAATTCACTTAACCAATCTTCCCTATCAAACCTTAACCATTCCTTAGTTCAAAATGAAGTCAATGAAGTTGGGGTATAATTACCTTTCAGACCTTAACTGAACAACATCTTTAACCTCGAAATAAACAAAGTTCACCTTTTAAATCTTTAACAAACTTCCTTACGTAACTCGCAGATTCTATTTACGAATCCACTTCTTTTACAAAAATCATTTGATTATATCAATGTGTTATAAGCCCATGCTTCTGAAATATAATAACTTAAATATAACCTGTATTTATTAATTTGGAAAATAAACAAACAACTAATTTATTAATGAATAAATAAATCTTGATTTAAAAACGGAAAGTAAATAGTACTTTCCTACATTTGATATAGTCGAATCCCAATTTATAATTCTCTCTCGAATAATCTCTATTCGATAATTCTCTTTCAGATAAACTATATTCGACAATCTCTCTTCGAATAACTTATATTCGATTAACTCTATTCGAATAACTAATATTCGATTAACTCTATTTGAATAACAAATATTCGATTAACTCTGTTCGAATAACTAATATTCGATTAACTCTATTTGAATAACTAATATTCGATAACTCTATTCAAATAACTTATTTTATTTTAACTCTATTTCCTATCTCATTCAAATTCCCATTTGAATTCCTATTTCAAAACCCAATTTTCCTTATAAATGTTTTAATTTATAAAATATGCATTTTAATCCATTATCCACATCGAATGTGAAAATTGTTTCTTTTATATAATCAATCAGTTTGATTTTTCCTTTAAATATAATATCCCATTTCCAAATTCTATTTATAGACTATTCATAAAAATCTTATTTATAACTCCTTTAAAATTGCTACGTTCACATTTGATTTCAAATATCAGTGTTATAACTGATTTTACTTCTCTATATAAATCTCAGATTTATATATTCCATTTATCAAATGATAAATATTTTATTTAATTTATAAAATATTATTTATAAATTAATCTTCTCACTTTATTTGTTAAAACAGATTCTATTTAAAATCTACTTTAAATAAATCTTCCCATAATTCTTTTATATCTCGCCAATTCCCCTTAATCAATATCATGTTACACCCGTGTGCGAAGCACAAGTCTAAACCTCCCAAATGAAGAATTCTCTTTCTATAATCCTATAAATTTCCCAAAATATTATATTTACTCCATATACTCACTTATTTTCCTCTTAATACCTTCATTCAGTATTTATACCAAAAACGGCCTTTTAAAACATTCATGTACTGACAATAATCTTATACGGAAGTTCTTATTTAATTTTCCAAATAATTCCTTTTATAAAATTCTATTCATTTTCTAAATATTTCCTTTTATTAAATTCTATTCATTTAACAAATAATTCCTTTTATATAATCCGTTGATTTTATAAAATACTTAAATTGAATATCGACTTAATTATTTCCTTTTATATATTCCAATATCACTTATGGTATTTACAATACCAAATAAAAAGGATCAATCATCATCCAACACACATAATCAATAACGGGTTATATATCACGTAATATCTCACAATATATGAAAAACAGTATTATAAATATTGAGGAATCCAGTTGGATCCCTCCAACCTATTTCCCTGCATCCACAGATGTTAAACAATATAAATAACATCAATTTCGTTTCAATATGAAGTATTCTGATAAATAGAATCAATATTTGATTAACGATATATATATATATATATCGTTATCGATATTCTCAACTAATTAATTAGCAGTTCATCCAAAAAGTAAACACACAGCAATCAACCAACGTTTATCAATTCTAAAAGTACATTATAAAAATATAAATTGTGCAAAGTTAATGAGATTTACTCACATTAGTCGGTTATCGTTAAATAATGATAAGCGATCTTCGATTCAGATCAGACAATTTATTTCACTATAAATTGTAACGAGCTCCAATTCACTCCCAGTCTGTTCCAAGGTGTAGCCCTCGTCCATAAGATCCCAACGAATCATGTTTCGCTGAATTTGGATAACGTATGATAAAGTTATAACATTTAAAATTCAATATGTTATTAACTTTTTAATTTAACTTGATCTTTATTGTATATTATAATTGGGCCTTTCACCTTTATATTTTTTTTCTTTGGCCCACGATCAAACAAAAACTGTTTGGCCTATGTTCAAACAAATACTGACCCGTATTAACTTCTTCTTCCCCATTTAAAGAAACGCGAGCTGCAGGTTGCGCTTCCTCCACCATGTCTGAATATTCCAGAGCTCCCATTCCTATTTGTTCATGCAAATAAAAACAACAGCCACCATGACTTTCCACTTCGCCTCAACTCCTCCACGGTGTGACCTACCACGTCGAACTCGATGTTGTATATAATATCTCGACCTGTAGCCGAAAATAACCCCACCAGCGTCGCTTCTTCTCACCATTCAAATCGACAATAAAACCCCTCTACCCTGACAACATCGCGAAAGGCAGCGCACCCTCACAAATCGCGATCCCAGTAATAGTTACACGTTTGCTTTTGCAAATAGTTCGCCATATTGACTTAAAACCGTTAATCTAAACTTGCTGAACCCTACCCGTGTACCCCTTCAAGCTATGAAACGTCAGCTATACTCCTTTTCATTCCCATACCCAAACATCAGAGTTCGAGTTCCATTCCATGATCGTGATACTGCCGAGTTCACATGTTGTCTAGGGAGAGTATCGACATTATTTGATGCCATCCGCCACCAGGGCTTCGCTAGAGGTGCGCCTCACCTCTCCAAGCACCGCGCTACCTATCATATCACCCAGAACTTCCCATTCGCTCCAGTAACATTCAAACTCCCTCCACTCGCCATCACTGCTTCACATACATCTTTCCACAATCACATAACACTCCATACTGCACATGTCGTCCTTCCATACACACAGCAGCCAATCCGTTCCCCCAGTACAAATCCCCAAGCTCCAAACACGTCAAAACCCATGACATTTGTTCCAGAAAAATGAGCATGTTTTAAGGATTTTAGAAATATATATTGTGTGATTTTTAGAAGAGTACATAATTTTCTTTCTTCGATTTATATATTAATATTTTCCTGTTTGAAGATCACGCTTTTTCTTTCAGTTTGCTGAAAAACAAAAGAATAATGAAGGTCTCCCGATGTATTTATAATATATGGAGACTTAGCAGTGAAGTAATAGGGTTGTAGATTTGCAGGCTTGTTATAAATGTTGATTAGCCAATACATAGGGTACGAGACTTAGGGGGCAAGTAATACAAACGCATTTTACTGCGTGATGGACATCCATAGTAGTTGCAGAGATATTATAAGTGCAAAACCTATGTAATGACCCGGAAAAAAATGCGATCTTGGTTATCCGATATACAACACATATCGAACATCCAAGGATCGAAAATACCGGTAGTTAATGGAAGAAATTAGAGGGTGAGGAAAGATAAGATAGAAACTTAGAATAGAAGAAGAAGAAGAACACAACATCAGAGTAACACGAACCTCACAGCGGAACGAAACAACATATAATAGATAACATATCCTTGAAATCAAATCATTATATGTATACAATAACATTATCAGAGTACAACACTTACAACACAGCGGAAATAACCTATAGCTATATAATCCTGAAGCGTCCTGCTCCAGCTCTTCAAGTATCTGTAAATCCCGACTACTTGACTGCCCGTACAAAATTGGGCACCCAAGAGTTTAGGGAAAACAAAACAAAATAAACTCCGGGCCAGTCATGGGACTGGTATGAGTAAAACAGTTTAAAACAGTTTGAACAAGTAAACGATATCTCATAAGACCAGGTCGTATAACGGAACGGGTTTTTCCCTTATGAGAATCCAAAATATCTTTATATCAAAAACCTTTTGATATTATAATAATGTCTATCAACCAAAATATAATAATCATCTAGCAGAAACGCTTTCATCTCACGTTCTACATATATAGTATACAATCAAAACCGCAAGCACGTACTGGGTAATGGATTTCCAACTATGACAAGGTATGGAACCACCTTTCGCTAGTGTACCTCTAGAGAGGAATACACTGGGTTCAACAAGAACATCTTGCAACCCGGCCACACATGACCGACCACTCATTTCGCTTGAGTGTATCGAATGTATATCACCAACGGTTGGGATCATCAACCGTTTCCCGAATGGGACAGCATCAACAATAGATTTTTAGAAGTAAATAAAACTCTAGATCAGTTGATTATAAACCGTAATAGATGCGACCTACATAGCCATGCTACCTGCCCGATTTCTGTCATTTACCGGTTGATGAGGCTTGAGGTTACGCTTTATCATCATATCCGATTCACTTCGAATGCCACATTGTCAGATCCATCAAAAATCACTAATTTGATGTCTACAACCATACATTACGTGTCAGCTAAAAGATGTTTCCTTCTCCGCTTCCACTCTTGGTACGGTTGAAGAAATCAATGTACATGACCTTTCTGGAAATACTCTGTCAGACATTCATCCATACAAGTCATCCAGGAACAGGATGAACCGAAGGTACTATTCAGTACATCCATCTTAGGCACTGTTATCTAAGACTTATACAATAGCCCTTGCACCTTACTCCATCTTCAATTATCTTTGGCACATATGATTCGCAATGCTTATGCCAATACAGAGTGGTTCTTTGGATAATAATCCAACCGGTCTCTCCATATTAACAACGTTAAAATGGTCAAAACTTTGATAGTCTATGATTTAACTATCAAAGAAAAACACGTGTGCAAATAATGATATTATTTCCAAATGGAAATTCTATCAATCAATCATCAATCATATATATATATATATTTCCTTATTTTCTAGGTTTAGAAAATATACGTTAACGCTGGAAATTTTTTCCATAACTTATTTACATATCACTATCATTTCACAACTATCAGTCCCTGACTGTAAACTAGTAGGAGAACAATTCTCCAAGTATAAACCCCGAAGGCCGAAACCAACATCAGATCGATACTCAGAAAACTATTCGACTTAACTAATCTCTAGTCAGTTTCTAATCTTGTTTAACTCTATTTCTTTTAACTATGTTCGATTAACTTCTTTTGAATAACTATGTTCAATTGACTCCTTTTTGATGACTCTATTTGATAACTCTAATCGACTAACTCTTTTCTATCTTGTAAATTTCCTTTTATAATCCTATTTATTTTCCCAATAAATATTCCTTTATTCTATTTATTTATCAAATAAATATTCCTTTATTCTATTTATTTATCAAATAAATATTCCTTCATTCTACTTATTTACTTTCTACGTAAATATCTTTCTTTATACTTCTATTTACTTCATAAATAAATATCGTTTTACACTTCTATTTACTTGCTAAGTAAATAATCGTTTTATAAAATTCTTTGATTTTATAATTATTCCCTTTCTAAATATCTCATATTTATAAATATTCCAGTTTATAAATATTTTATTTTCAATATTGTAACACCCCGTGTATTCTATAACAGTAAAATTCACAAATTAAAGTATAATTAATTTCAAATCAAAGAATTGAGGGAAACGGGATACGCCATTGCGTTCGTCTCGAAATTCTGCTTGAGATAGAGTTCGAGTTTGCGTAAAACGGACTCCGTATGAGGGAGTTATGGCCTCCGGAAGTTTCAGAATTCAGTTTAAAATTCAAACAGACGAAAACAGCTCAGAAAAACAAGTTTAAAATTCAAAAATCGGGCCCAATTGGCCAGGGCGGGAAAATTCCCGCCCAAGGCACGTGTCGACTGCCAAGTCGACACGGTGTTGACTAGGGTGTCTACCTGGCCCCTGAGCCAGGTCGAACCCAGCCCACCCTGGCTGGCCTAGTCTGTGTTTGGTCGATTTTCCGAGCTTTGCCTTGTCACTAGGGCTAGGTGTCAGCTCTTGGTTGGTCTCTCCTTTGAACGAACAGCTATTATTAAACCAAGCTCCATCGATGGTCTAAATCAACTCACAAACTCTATAAAAAGGACCTACGACTAACCCTAATTCACACAAACTAAAATGGAGATGAAACCGTCATGCTGCTGAGGAGAGACTAAGGATAGCCGTCAGAAATTGGGAGACAATTAGGAGATAATTCAAAGCTTAAAGCAACGTCAAATCAATCAAAACAACGCCTACAACAAAGGATAGCATCTCCAAATTCAGAATTCAGATTCCTGAATTGAAGATTCGTCATACGTTGTAAGTAGAGTGCTATTCCGATGCGAATAATTAATTGCGTTTGATTTGTGTAAAATGCGAAATGGAATTGTGGCGATAATAATCTATATTTGTATGTTATTTTGATTCTAACGATTTGGGAATGTTATGGTATACGATTGGATATTTGCAAGTATGTGATTTGTGTTGGAAATAAACAACGAAATGGAATTGTGGCGATAATAATCTATACTTGTATGTTATTTTGATTCTAAACGATTTGGAAATGCTATGGTATACGATTGGATTCATACAAGTATATGATTTATGTTGACAACCATATGTTGTGGAATTTTAATTGGAATTCATGCAAGTATATGATTTGTTGTTATGCTAATAAGATGTACATACTTTTATGATCACTTTTAGTGTGTAATTGGACTAGGCTAAGTACTATGATTTATATGAATCTATGTTGAAATTGGCAAATCATACTTTTGAGTTAAAAACAAAAGTAAGCACCTTTATGAACATGACTAAACTATGTTTGGTATTATGCCTAGTTGAAACATGTTTTAGGCCTAAGTTGTTATCAAAACCATATGGTGATATATGTGACACAATTAAGTTAGATTTACATCCCAATTGCAAGTTTACAATGATTCATGTTTAAGTATTATTTATGCCATGATTACATGAATAGAATAATTCATGTTTAAGTATTATTTATGCCATGATTATATGAATAGAACGATTCATGTTTAAGTATTGTTTATGCCATAATCATATGAATAGAATGATTCATGTTAAAGTATTGTTTATGCCATGATTATATGAATAGAATGATTCATTTTTAAGTATTGTTTATGCCATAATTATATGTTGTTACAATTGCAAGTTCACATGTGCCTACTTTATGTTAATTGAATCGTTCGTTGCAAGTTCATGCGTTCACACTCCCCTTTTTCATGTTACCTTATAAACACCATGTTATAAGCCTCCCCTTTTCATATGGCTAAATTGGGTTTAAATATTAAACCCAACACACCTTACATTGTAGCGAACGTGTAAAACGGGGGTAATGACGTTTGGGTTAAAATATAGAACATATGTGTTGGCTTGTTTGACGCATGCCAACAACCTTGAAAAACAATTAAGTGGCATAAATAAATTTTAATCAATAAAGATGAATTTGAATAACGGGCCGCAAATATTTACATATAAAAAGAAAAGAGACAAAATATGTAAATGTAGAAAATACGATGTGTTTAACCCGAGGTTGGATTGAGTTGTGATGTAAACCTGCCCGGAACCGCCCGGCTGTCCAGTAGTCACAACAATACCTATCCAATGTGGGTGGTTAAACACGGAGCCCAATAAGGACCCGAGGTTAGACTGAGTTGTGGCGTAAGACTGCCCGGACCCAACCGGCAACAGGCAGCCACAACAATACCTGTCTAATGTGAGAGGTCGAGGCTTTAATAAGACAATTAAGGCTGAGTCAGGATTGATAGGATTAAGTAAATTATATTAATACTTAATCAAAATGGAACATGCTAAACTATACAGACTGATTGGGGGTTAGGTTTATAAAACACTTAACCAACTTAGCATGTTGGCTAGAAATAGAAAACCTAGTAGCGGGGGACCCTTTTCAGCAGTAACCCTACAAGGTGTATCAGGATACCCTGAACTAGGCAGGGTGGGGCACGATTACTGGGCCGACTGTAAGAGGTCAAATCGACGGCGGTGGTGCAGCAGTGTAGGTTCTAACGGGGTGCGGGCGTGCACACACTCCGGCACAGAAAAATAAGGTACTGGGCACCAGTAGCATACCTGTGCATTCTAGAATTGTGTCGGGCCGCCACCATGGGACTTGATACACCCCATGGTGGGACCAGCATAGGTAACTACAACATCGGGGGCCGTAAGACACATGTAACTATGCGAGTAGGAGCCGATCATCAGAAATGGATCACTTCACCCTGATTATGGGGTGCCTGTTGGGAACTAGTTTATATGGGTACAGAGATTAATATAGGGTACGATAGTATATTCGACCCTAGACAACTTAACTTAGTTTATGGTGCTTTCCCATTTCCAGTTTATACCTATCATACCCAGTTCTTTATTCATAGACTGAATAGTCCTAGACTTACTCAGGCTTTATGCCTGACTCTACTTTTCTTTCGTTTCCCCCCCAGGTCCACAAGGAGGGAATACCGCAGCTTGACCAGATTTCACATCCAGCTTGAAGAGAAAGAATGTATTGCTTGGATCTTTTCCGTTTTGGACTATGGCTTTGGGCAGCAATTATGGGACTTTTGCAGTTTATTTATGTTTTCTTTATGCTTCTTTAATAATGTAATCAAGACAGTTATGAAGATGTTATGTTTTTGGAAGAATTGTAAGACAAGTATGGTATGTTTTTGTGAACACGTATTTTGATGAAATAAAAGATGTTTGTTGTTTTTCCGCTGTTCAAAAATATGTGTTCTTATATCTGTCTTGTATATCTGTGACTTATACTTATAAACCTCCACCAAAATTAGGGCATTCCCCTTGAGAGTGACCCTAACGGAGGTGGGGTGTTTCACTTGGTATCAGAGCATAGGTTTACCAGATAAGATAAAAAGTTTTGAAAATTTATTTTCAAAAGAAAATTTAAAGAAGCATTTTTAAAAGATAAAATATTATATTTTAAAAAGGCAAAGTCCCCCAAAGCCATAGGTACTATCTCTTATCCTTCGTTTTGAATCTATCCTTTTTGTTTCAGCATGTCCGAAGAACTTAACTTGCCAGAGGGTGTACCAATACCTGGTTGGTTTAGACGGTTCTTAGAAGCAAGGGCCACTCAGCCAGGTCCTACCGTTCCTCCTCCCCCAGCTGCAGGAAATCATCCAGCTGCAGCATCACCTTTTCCTCCACCTCCTCCGCAGGGAAACACTTTTGCTAAGATATGTAAAGATTTTAAAGCTATGGGAGGAAAAGATTTTCATGGAACAGAGTCCTTCGTGGCAGCTAAAAATTGGCTGAAAGAAACCGAGGACTTATTCGTCATCTTTGAGGTAGAAGATAGGCAGAAAGTACAACTGGCAGTATGGCTACTAAAAGGTGAGGCTTCCTACTGGTGGGAAGTCACCAATGCAGAAAGAACAGTGGAAACATGGGAGGACTTTAGGGCAAGGTTTGAGGCTAAATTTCTCTCAGACGCGGAAAGGAGTTTGCAGTTGGAAAATTTCTTATTTCTTAAGCAAGGGAACAAGACAGTCAAAGAGCATATTAATCAGTTCGATGAGCTAGCTAGGTTCGGACTGGACCTAGTCAACACCCCGCACAAGAAGGCTCTCCGTTTTGTCAAAGGGTTGAATGAGCCATTACACAGTTTGGCCATGACCCATATACCCATGGGAGCTACATATGAAAGGCTAGTACATATGGCATTGCTGAACGAAGAGGATAAGGGCAAGAAGGAGACAAAGGCAGAAAGCTCTCAAGGGAAGAAAGAGGGTTTACAGCCTAAGAAGACAGACTTTAAGAAGGGCGGGAAAGACAACAAAGAGAAGAGGAAGTGTAATTTCTGTGGCAAAGTGGGGCACTTAGTAAAAGATTGCCGGAAAAAGAAGGCCAAGATGAATGGCGGGTGCTTTTCTTGCGGTGAGACAGGCCACATGGCAAAGGACTGCCCAAAGAAACGAGGACAGGGGCAGAGGGCTGGATCCACCTCAGGGGCACAGGTTCATGTTCTAGAAGCGCCACCTCTGCAACAACGAGGTATAAATACTTCTGTAGAAAGTGTAGTTTATCTTTTTGATCACCCCGTTCGCACTTTATTTGATTCTGGCGCATCACACTCCTTTATCTCGACTGCTTTAGTAGAATCTCTGCACCTAAAAACTAGTATGGTAGAGGACCCCTTAATTGTTTCAAACCCAATTGGGGGCCCAACTCATTTGTCTATGATCTGTTTGGGATTGAAAATTTCTATTCTAAGCGTAGAATTTAAATGTAGTGCCTTTGTTTTGGGCTTTTCGGGATATGGTTTGATTTTGGGCATGGATTGGCTATCCAGTAATGGGGACATCCTTGATTGTGAGAAAAGGGTTGTTAGGCTCCTGACCCAGCTCGGCAACACTTTGGAAATTTCTTGTAATCCCTCATATGCGGTTATGCTTAGTTATCTTGAATCGCTAGATGCCTTTGTTGAAAATTTGCAATCAGTTAGAGTGGTCCGGGAATATCCGGATGTCTTCGAAGAGGTGAAGGGCTTGCCTCCGAAGCGGGAGATAGACTTCCGCATATATCTTGTAGATAATGCAAAGCCCGTTGCGTTGCCCGTTAGACACATGGCTCCACGGGAAAGGAAAGAGCTCAGTAAACAGATTAAAGAGCTTCTAGAGAAGGGGTTCATTAGGAGGAGCATTTCAGAATGGGGCGCTCCAGTGGTGTTTGCTACAAAGGCGGATTGTTCACTCTGTCTATGTGTTGACTATAGGGAGCTCAACAAGCTAACGAAAAAGAATAGGAACCCTCTCCCCAGAATTGACGATCTGTTTGATCAACTTGTAGGAGCGTCTGTCTTCTCCCAACTCGATTTAGCGACCGGTTTTCATCAGCTAAGGGTGGCTGAAGATAGCATCGATAAAACGACATTCAGAACCCCAGATGGCTTCTTTGAATGGCTTGTCATGCCTTTCAGCTTGACAAACACACCTGCTTACTTCGTGGACCTAATGAGTAGGGTATTCAGAGATTTCCTCAATAAGTTCGTAGTGGTCTTCGTAGACGATATCCTTATCTTCTCAAAGAGTGAAGAGGAACACGCTCAGCACTTGAGGGCAATCATGGAAACTCTGTGAGTCCATCAGCTAAAAGCCAAATTTTCCAAATGCCACTTTTGGAGAGAAGAAGTGAGGTTCCTTGGGCACATAGTATCCAAAGAAGGGTTAGCTGTGGACCCTGCTAAGGTAGTAGCGGTACAGGATTGGAAGACACCAAGGAATGCAACTGAGGTCCGAAGTTTTCTAGGACTGGCAGGTTTCTATCGAAAGTTCATAAGGGATTTTGCGAAAATCTCAGCTCCGCTCACAAAGTTGACCAAGAAGAATCTAGTGTTCAATTGGGACTTGGATTGCGAGTTTGCTTTCCAGCGACTGAAAAGGGCTCTTACAACAGCCCCAGTTTTAACGTTGCCAGACGGAAGCAAGATGTTCACAGTTTATACAGATGCATGTGGGACAGGGCTAGGCGCTGTCTTAATGCAAGAAGGGAGGGTAGTAGCTTATGGCGGGAGACAATTGAAAGTGCATGAAAAGAACTACCCGACCCACGATCTTGAGTTAGCCGCCATCGTCTTTGCACTCAAGTCTTGGCGACACTATCTCCTAGGTGAGAAGTTCGAACTTTACACTGATCATAAATCGTTGAAATACCTTTTCTCACAGAAGGACCTTAACTTGAGGCAATAGAGATGGATGGAGTTTCTTGCCTCGTATAATTTCGGGATCTCCTACACTCCAGGCAAAGGCAACGTAGTGGCAGACGCGTTGAGCCGAAAGAAACTGACCCTAAGCCCGCTGTTTGTTGAAAGACAAAGCCTAGAGTTTATAGCCAGTTTTGACTTTAGGCCCTCCTCCGATTTTGTACCAGGCTTGCTGGCATCTCTCGAAGTACGCCCGACTTTAGTGGACTCAATAGGGACAGCACAACGCGAAGACCCTCAGCTTGTGGAAACGATTGATAGGCTAATTAGGGGTGAGACTTCAAGTCACCTCAACAGATACTCCATCGACGATAAGGGTTGGCTAAGGCGAGACGGAAGACTATGCGTCCCACAGACAAGGGATTTAGTAAAGGAGGTTCTCAAGGAAGCACATCACTCCAAGATGACGATACACCCAGGCGGGGGTAAAATGTACAAGGACATAAAGAGAACTTTCTTTTGGAACGGCATGAAGAAGGACGTGGCAGATTTCGTTTCTAAGTGTATGGTGTGCCAACAGGTTAAAGCGGAACAGAAAAAGCCTGGCGGTCTGCTCCATCCTCAAGAGGTCCTGCTGTGGAAGTGGGATAGCATCTCAATGGACTTCATCGATGGGCTGCCTAGGTCTAGGAGAGGCAACACTAGCATTTGGGTAATAGTGGATAGGCTTACTAAAAGCGCCCACTTTTTGCCTGTCAAAAGTAAAAGAACTGCCTCATCCCTAGCATCTCTTTACCTCAAGGAAATCGTTCGACTCCATGGAATACCATCCAGCATTGTTAGTGACCGAGACCCTATCTTCACAAGTGAGTTTTGGCGGAGTCTGCAAGAAGCGGTAGGCACACAGTTATGCTTGAGCACAGCCTATCATCCCCAAACCGATGGCCAAACAGAAAGAGTGAACAGAGTTTTGGAGGACCTTTTAAGACTGTGCGTCCTTGACTTCGGAGGGACATGGGAAGACCACCTTCCTTTGGTGGAATTTGCCTACAACAACAGCTATCAAGCAACCATCGGAATGGCACCCTTCGAAGCTTTATATGGAAGACCGTGCCGATCACCCACTTGTTGGTGGGAGACTACTGATAAGCTCATACTTGGACCAGATATGATCCGAGAGACTTCAGAGAAAGTAGACTTAATACGAAGAAGGATGAAGACGGCCCAAGACAGACAAAAGTCCTACGCCGACAAGAGGAGGACCGACCTTAAATTTGAGGTTGGGGACAGAGTTTTTCTTAAGGTATCTCCGCTAAGGAACGTTGTTCGTTTTGGAACCACAGGAAAGCTAGCACCAAGGTTCGTAGGGCCATTCCCTATCATCGAGAAAATTGGGAAAATGGCCTATAGATTAGAGCTACCCGGAAAATTGGCCAGATTTCACAACGCCTTTCACGTTTCACATCTCCGAAAATGTCTACATGAGTCTGCTGAAGTGGTAGAGCCAAATATCCTAGAAGAAGCTGAAGTGGAATGCGAAGCAACCGTGAGGAAAGTTCCAACCCGCATATTAGGAACGGAAGTAAAGAAGCTATGCAACCGCGAGGTCAAGCTCGTCAAAGTTGAGTGGAGCGACGCCGAAGAAGATGCAACTTGGGAAACTGAAGCTAGAATACACGCAGCCTACCCTTTTCTTTTCGAGGGTACATCTTTGATCTTTCCTTTTTCCTTAAGTTGCGCTTTTATCTATCTTTTTAGGTATATTTCCTCGACCTTATCTTTTAGGTAGAAACCCTTTGGATGAAAACATGTAATTGAAACATGTTATGGATGATGGTTGCAAGTGGTTGCAAGTGGTTGCTAGTGGTTGCTCGTGGTTGCATATATACACACAATCTAGGTTTTAGATCGGCTCAGTCACTTCATATTGCATATGCATAAATGTATTTATATTCGTATATGGTTGAAATTTAATGTGTTGTCATATGGATGTTGCATTTGTATGAATGATTGTGCACTCATGTAGAAGCATGAATAGGAGAATTTGCATACAAAATGGATTCATGGCACTTACATAATTTGCATTAAGGAGGTCAACTGAATCAGTAGACCGCCTGATTTTGCATTAGATAAGTACATGTACACACATACACTTCGCATATGATCATGAAGCATTAGAAGTCTTTTAAGGACAATGGATGCTCGTGTTTGATGGATGAGTAGATGGATGTTTGGATGTTAGGATATACATTCTTCCTGAACTTGAAGATTTCGGGGACGAAATCCTTTTAAGTGGGGGAGAATGTAACATCCCGTGTATTCTATAACAGTAAAATTCACAAATTAAAGTATAATTAATTTCAAATCAAAGAATTAAGGGAAACGGGATACGCCATTGCGTTCGTCTTGAAATTCTGCTTGAGATAGAGTCCGAGTTTGCGTAAAGCGGACTCCGTATGAGGGAGTTATGGCCTCCGGAAGTTTCAGAATTCAGTTTAAAATTCAAACAGACGAAAACAGCTCAGAAAAACAAGTATAAAATTCAAAAATCGGGCCCAATTGGCCAGAGCGGGAAAATTCCCGCCCAAGGCACCCAGGTCGACTTGGCAGTCGACCTGGGGCTAGCCAGGTCGACTGGGCAGTCGACCTGGGTAATCCGTGTCGACTGCCAAGTCGACATGGTGTCGACTGGGGTGTCGACCTGGCCCCTGAGCCAGGTCGAACCCAGCCCACCCTGGCTGGCCTAGTCTGTGTTTGGCTGATTTTCTGAGCCTTGCCTTGTCACTAGGGCTAGGTGTCAGCTCCTGGTTGGTCTCTCCTTTGAACGAACGGCTATTATTAAACCAAGCTCCATCGACGGTCTAAATCAACTCACAAACTCTATAAAAAGGACCTAGGACTAACCCTAATTCACACAAACTAAAATGGAGATGAGACCGTCATGCTGCTGAGGAGAGACTAAGGATAGCCGTCAAAAATTGGGAGACAATTAGGAGATAATTCAAAGCTTAAAGCAACGTCAAATCAATCAAAACAACGCCTACAACAAAGGATAGCATCTCCAAATTCAGAATTCAGATTCCTGAATTGAAGATTCGTCATACGTTGTAAGTAGAGTGCTATTCCGATGTGAATAATTAATTGCGTTTTATTTGTGTAAAATGCGAAATGGAATTGTGGCAATAATAATCTATATTTGTATGTTATTTTGATTCTAACGATTTGGGAATGTTATGGTATACGATTGGATATTTGCAAGTATGTGATTTGCGTTGGAAATAAAAAACGAAATGGAATTGTGGCGATAATAATCTATACATGTATGTTATTTTGATTCTAAACGATTTGGAAATGCTATGGTATACGATTGGATTCATACAAGTATATGATTTATGTTGACAACCATATGTTGTGGAATTTTAATTGGAATTCATGCAAGTATATGATTCGTTGTTATGCTAATAAGATGTACATACTTTTATGATCACTTTTAGTGTGTAATTGGACTAGGCTAAGTACTATGATTTATATGAATCTATGTTGAAATTGGAAAATCATACTTTTGTGTTAAAAACAAAAGTAAGCACCTTTATGAACATGACTAAACTATGTTTGGTATTATGCCTAGTTGAAACATGTTTTAGGCCTAAGTTGTTATCAAAACCATATGGTGATATATGTGACACAATTAAGTTAGATTTACATCCCAATTGCAAGTTTACAATGATTCATGTTTAAGTATTATTTATGCCATGATTACATGAATAGAATGATTCATGTTTAAGTATTATTTATGCCATGATTATATGAATAGAACGATTCATGTTTAAGTATTGTTTATGCCATAATCATATGAATAGAATGATTCATGTTAAAGTATTGTTTATGCCATGATTATATGAATAGAATGATTCATGTTTAAGTATTGTTTATGCCATAATTATATGCTGTTACAATTGCAAGTTCACATGTGCCTACTTTATGTTAATTGAATCGTTCGTTGCAAGTTCATGCGTTCACAGTCCCCTTTTTCATGTTACCTTATAAACACCATGTTATAAGCCCCCCCTTTTCATATGGCTAAATTGGGTTTAAATATTAAACCCAACACACCTTACATTGTAGCGATTGTGTAAAACGGGGGTAATGACGTTTGTGTTAAAATATAGAACATATGTGTTGGCATGTTTGACGCATGCCAACAACCTTGAAAAACAATTAAGTGGCATAAATAAATTTTAATCAATAAAGATGAATTTGAATAACGGGCCGCAAATATTTACATATAAAAAGAAAAGAGACAAAATATGTAAATGTAGAAAATACGATGTGTTTAACCCGAGGTTGGATTGAGTTGTGATGTAAACCTGCCCGGAACCGCCCGGCTGTCCAGTAGTCACAACAATACCTATCCAATATGGGTGGTTAAACACGGAGCCCAAAAAGGACCCGAGGTTAGACTGAGTTGTGGCGTAAGACTGCCCGGACCCAACCGGCAACAGGCAGCCACAACAATACCTGTCTAATGTGAGAGGTCGAGGCTTTAATAAGACAATTAAGGATGAGTCAGGACTGATAGGATTAAGTAAATTATATTAATACTTAATCAAAATGGAACATGCTAAACTATACAGACTGATTGGGGTTTAGGTTTATAAAACACTTAACCAACTTAGCATGTTGGCTAGAAATAGAAAACCTAGTAGCGGGGGACCCGTTTCAGCAGTAACCCTACAAGGTGTATCAGGATACCCTGAACTAGGCAGGGTGGGGCACGATTACTGGGCTGACTGTAAGAGGTCAAATCGACGGCGGTGGTGCAGCAGTGTAGGTTCTAACGGGGTGCGGGTGTGCACACACTCCGGCGCAGAAAAATAAGGTACTGGGCACCAGTAGCATACCTGTGCATTCTAGAATTGTGTCGGGCCACCACCATGGGACTTGATACACCCCATGGTGGGACCAGCATAGGTAACTACAACATCGGGGGCCGTAAGACACATGTAACTATGCGAGTAGGAGCCGATCATCAGAAATGGATCACTTCACCCTGATTATGGGGTGCCTGTTGGGAACTAGTTTATATGGGTACAGAGATTAATATAGGGTACGATAGTATATTCGACCCTAGACAACTTAACTTAGTTTATGGTGCTTTCCCATTTCCAGTTTATACCTATCATACCCAGTTCTTTATTCATAGACTGAATAGTCCTAGACTTACTCAGGCTTTATGTCTGACTCTACTTTTCTTTCGTTTCCCCCCCAGGTCCACAAAGAGGGAATACCGCAGCTTGACCAGATTTCACATCCAGCTTGAAGAGAATGAATGTATTGCTTGGATCTTTTCCGTTTTGGACTATGGCTTTGGGCAGCAATTATGGGACTTTTGCAGTTTATTTATGTTTTCTTTATGCTTCTTTAATAATGTAATCAAGACAGTTATGAAGATGTTATGTTTTTGGAAGAATTGTAAGACAAGTATGGTATGTTTCTGTGAACACGTATTTTGATGAAATAAAAGATGTTTGTTGTTTTTCCGCTGTTCAAAAATATGTGTTCTTATATCTGTCTTGTATATCTGTGACTTATACTTATAAACCTCCACCAAAATTAGGGCATTCCCCTTGAGAGTGACCCTAACGGAGGTGGGGTGTTTCAAATATCACTTTGAAAATTCCCTTATCGACATTCTGGTATGTTATGGTATTCAACATATCAAATCATGATGATCAATATCGTCCAAACACATATAATTGACAACAGATTATATATCACATCATATATCACAATATATGAAAAACAGTAAAATAAATGTTGAGGAATCCAGTCGGATTCCTCCAACCTGTTTCCCTGCATCCACAGATGTTACACAATAAAATCAACATCACTTTCAGTTCCATATGATATGTTCTGTTAAACAGAATCAATATAGAAATTCAACTAACTGACTAGCAGTTCAATCAAACAGTCAACACACAGTCAATCATCCCATATTTAATAGTTCTAAGAATACAACATGAAATATAAACTGTTCAGAGTTAGTGAGATTTACTCACATTGGACGATCATCATTAATAACGATAAACATCGCTTGATTCAGACGGACAATTTATTTGGCTATAAATTGTAACGAGCTTAGATTTGCTCCCAGTCAGTTCCATGGTGTAGCCCCCGTCCATACGATCCCAACGGATCTGACCGTTCAGAACTCTGATAACGTATGACCCCGATATTAAATTTGCAAGTTTACAAACTAATTAAATTTTAATTTAACTATACTTATTTGTTTCGGGCCTCACCTTCTTTCCATCCTGCCCATCCACTTGCTAAAGCCCGCTTCAAAATATAAACCCGCCTCCGTTACTTCCTTCTTCCCCAATTACTTTTTCTTTTTCACAGCCGCTCCCAAGAAATGAAAAATCCAAACCTCTGACCGACGGTTGACCCTCCACCAACACGCCATCGGTCACCGACTCCCATCGCAACCAGCACCAAAAGACTCAACACCTCGACCCCCTCCTGATCGTCACCACTGCAGCCAACTCGATGGGTCCGCCATCATATCGACCTGCTGCTCACGACCCCAACACCCATTGTTGCATTTCTATTGCCACCATCGGAATTCTACTGACTACCCCCAAATGAAGCGCCTCCTTGCCAGAAATGCAACGCCACCTCCACCGTGGTACCTCCACCACCACATCGAAGGCAACTCGCAGCCCTAGCCGTGCTACCCAAAAGTGTTGAACCCAGTACTGTCGAATGCATCTAAAACAAAGGCCACCAAGCTGAAGCTTTCGAGTCACCGAGTCCAACGGATCCAACATTGTATGATTACATTGAGTAATTTGTTTTATTTAATTCCTTGAAGATTTTGATGGAGGCGCCTCTTTTCTACAGAAGATCGAATGAGGTTTTTAGGTCTTAAGGAGTTAAGAGGGGGTTATTTATAGAGAAGGGAATTTAGATATTTTAGGATATTTTCAATATTATAATAATATAATTTTTCGTCGAATGTTTTCAACTTTGAACGACAACATACGATACCCAAAAATCACGAAAATTGACATGCACCTTCCGTTCGTCATTATGGTCCCAACGTAACTGGTTTCGTCGAATTCCGACTTCGTATGCTCACACAGCGTATTTTTAATCGTCAAAATACTGACTGTTTTTCACTCTAAAAATCCGTACGGCCACACAGTGACTCTAAAAATCACGGAACTTGGCATCTAGCAATAATTTGATGTTGCGGATTCAAGAAAACTAGTTTCGTCGAATTCCGACTTTGTTTGCAAAAGTGGCTATTTTTAAAGCCCTAAATAACCCATTTAAATATATAAATATATTTAAATATAATTAAATTAAATATTTATAAATTTATATTATCGTATATATTCACAGTGGAATACCATACAACTCTAGAATATTCCTATATGAATTTCTAACTTGATATTCACTTCTGGGTCAACCCGATATTCGATTTATATTGAAATTCCTTTTAAAAATATAAATAATTCCTTTATAAATTATAAAGGAATTCCACAGCGACTTTTCTAGAATTTGATTTGGATGTAAATCAAAATCTACCCGATGAAATCCCGATTTTTCTCTTCCACTAGAAAGATATACTCCACCAGCTCCTAACGTATCTTGTTTCACAGAAATCCGATTTAAAACGGCTTCTGTATATTCAGTTGAAGTTCGAATCGCCAATTTACGAACTGCAGTGCCATTTCGAGCTCGATTATAATTATAGTATATTTTATACGTTCAACGTTCGTTATTTAAATATATTTGTTATCGTAATTCAATTCTAAACTGAATTACATCTTTTGAATTGACCAATTCACACCATATCGCCATTTCAGCCAATTCTGATTATTTCAGAATTAAATATATTATTTAATTATTATATTAATTAAATATTCAAATTTATTTAATTAAATGACCATTTAATTCACTATATCACTATTTATATAATTAAATTAATTAATTATAATACCTCTGCAAATGCGGGTCATTACAATCTTCCCCACTTAAAATAATTTCGTCCTCGAAATTGCTAAGGTAAAAAACAACTCTATTAACTGGTTATAACTTATTTGTTCACTTCTTAACTTCAGTTTCCAACTGGACTAATTTAATTTCAATTTAAAATATTAATTAATTCTTATCAACGAAAATTTTCAAAAATCCTAAAAATTTTCTAACTCCTTAACTTTTCGAAAAATTTCGCCAGCACCTCCTTTGTACTGGTCAATAGGTCAAACTCCAACTTGCCTCTCTAGGCCATCTCCAACCCAAAAGAAAGTCAAACAGCCAAACGGCTTGCCCATTCGGCTCATAAATCTCATGCTTATATCGAATATAAACTTGTACCTTTTTGTCGGGCATATCAACTCTATCAATTTCACCTGCTGTCAATTCAGCGGATACAAGGGTCATCCCAATCAAATTCCAATCTGCTTTTATCCACAACACAACCATTCGCTTATATCCTAGCCAAATATCATTTCAACTCGAGTTTCTTCTCGATTCCCAACTCTTAACTTGATTATCACATTACACTTCAAATTTGAATCTCACAATCCAATTTGTCTTGATATCATTCTAATTCAATCTCAATTACCACTTTACTAGCTTTACTTTAATTCAAATTTGCTTTCACAAATTTCTGTTAAATTTGTTTTTAATTCAAACAGTCTTTCCCTGGGAGTTTTTAAACAGTTTACTCTTTTCAAAAATCAAATTTTCCTTTTTGAAATTCAACACAACTTGTCTTTCCCAAAACAAATTCAAAACAATACCTCTGGTAGTAATTCGTCACTTATAACTCGAAAATGAATACTGATGATGTTGCGGTCATCATCAGAATCTATTTTCCAGCGATCGAAGTGAGTTCAATACTATAAAACCATTTCTAAACATTTCCACTTTGAAATTCATTTTAAAATATAATTCATACTGCTTGTAAAACAATTTAAAATCTCCCAAGATCTTAAATTTTCCTTATTTTTAATCCAAATCCATTTACCAACACCTTTCCAATTTCCAGGGTTTTAACTCAATTTTTGGTTTAAATTCAGATTTAATTCATTTCGTAACACTTATGCGAATTCTGATTGGTTATGTACATAACCGTTTTACTTTTATAATCTTACTTGATTATAATAACAACCAATATATCCACTATATTATAATCATTTCAATATCAATATTCTTTATATCAAAATATAATTTGGGTGAAATCATATCATTTACCCTCTTTTCAAAACATACCATGACGGTTCAGCGTATTCGAGTGTTTATAAACTCCTACCGATACAGTGGATCAAACTGATCGACCAGAACTCATAAACTACTCAACCAATAAATCTTCACAATATCAAATTATTTTTATATCATCTACAAATACGTTCACTCGTATATATACACTCAACTCAATCTAGGGTATTACTAACCCTATCTCTACTGAGTCACGCCACAGAGCCAAGGTAATTCGCTTAACTTAAGCTCTGATACCAACTGTAATGACCCGGAAAAAATGCGATCTTGGTTATCTGATATACAACACATATCTAACATCCAAGGATCGAAAATACCGGTAGTTAATGAAAGAAATTAGAGGGTGAGGAAAGATAAGATAGAAACTTAGAATAGAAGAAGAAGAAGAAAACAACATCAGAGTAACACGAACCTCACAGCGGAAAGAAACAACATATAATAGATAACATATCCTTGAAATCAAATCATTATATGTATACAATAACATTATCAGAGTACAACATTTACAACATAACAGAAATAACCTATAGCTATATAATCCTGAAGCCTCCTGCTCCAGCTCTTCAAGTATCTGTAAATCCCGACTACTTGACTGCCCATACAAAATTGGGCTCCCAAGAATTTAGGGAAAACAAAACAAAATAAACTCCGGGTCAGTCATGGGACTAGTATGAGTAAAACAGTTTAAAACAGTTCGAACAAGTAAACGATATCTCATAAGACCATGCCGTATAACGGAACAGGTTTTTCCCTTATGAGAATCCAAAATATCTTTATATCAAAAACCTTTTGATATTATAATAATGTCTATCAACCACAATATAATAATCATCTAGCAGAAACGCTTTCATCTCACGTTCTACATATATAGTATACAATCAAAACCGCAAGCATGTATTGGGTAATGGATTTCCAGCTATGACAAGGTATGGAACCACCTTTCGCTAGTGTACCTCTAAAGAGGAATACACTGGGCTTAACAAGAACATCTTGCAACCCGGCCACACATGACCGACCACTCATTTCGCTTGAGTGTATCGAATGTATATCACCAACGGTTGGGATCAACAACAGTTTCCCGAATGGGACAGCATCAACAATAGATTTTTAGAAGTAAATAAAACTCTAGATCATGTGATTATACGCCCAAATAGGTGCAACCTACATAGCCATGCTACCTGCCCGATTTCTGTCATTTACCGGTTGATGAGGCTTGAGGTTACGCTTTATCATCATATCCGATTCACTTCGAATGCCACATTGTCAGATCCATCAAAAATCACTAATTTGACGTCTACAACCATACATTACGTGTCAGCTAAAAGAAGTTTCCTTCTCCGCTTCCACTCTTGGTACGGTTGAAGAAATCAATGTACGTGACCTTTCTGGAAATACTCTGTCAGACATTCATCCATACAAGTTATCCAGGAACAGGATGAACCGAAGGTACTATTCAATACATCCATCTTAGGCACTGTTATCTAAGACTTATACAATAGCCCTTGCACCTTACTCCGTCTTCAATTATCTTTGGCATGTATGATTCGCAACGCTTATGCCAATACAGAGTGGTTCTTTGGATAATAATCCAACCGGTCTCTCCATATTAACAACGTTAAAATGGTCAAAACTTTGATAGTCTGTGATTTAACTATCAAAGAAAAACACGTGTGCAAACAACGATATTATTTCCAAATGGAAATTCTATCAATCAATCATCAATCATATATATATATATCTATATATATATATATCCTTATTTTCTATGTTTAGAAAATATACGTTAACGCTGGAAAACTTTTCCATAACTTATTTACATATCACTATCATTTCACAACTATCAGTCCCTGACTGTAAACTAGTAGGAGAACAATTCTCTAAGTATAAACCCCGAAGGCCGAAACCAACATCAGATCGATACTCTGAAAACTATTCGACTTAACTAATCTCTAGTCAGTTTCTAATCTTGTTTAACTCTATTTCTTTTAACTATGTTCGATTAACTTCTTTTGAATAACTATGTTCAATTGACTCCTTTTTGATGACATTATTTGATAACTCTAATCGACTAACTCTTTTCTATCTTGTAAATTTCCTTTTATAATCCTATTTATTTTCCCAATAAATATTCCTTTATTCTATTTATTTATCAAATAAATATTCCTTTATTCTATTTATTTATCAAATAAATATTCCTTTATTCTATTTATTTACTTTCTACGTAAATATCTTTCTTTATACTTCTATTTACTTCATAAATAAATATCGTTTTACACTTCTATTTACTTGCTAAGTAAATAATCGTTTTATAAAATTCTTTGATTTTATAATTATTCCCTTTCTAAATATCTCCTATTTATAAATATTCCAGTTTATAAATATTTTATTTTCAATATAACTTTGAAAATTCCCTTATTAACATTCCGGTATGTTATGGTATTCAACATATCAAATCACGATGATCAATATCGTCCAAACACATATAATTGACAACAGATTATATATCACATCATATATCACAATATATGAAAAATAGTAAAATAAATGTTGAGGAATCAAGTCGGATTCCTCCAACTTGTTTCCCTGCATACACAGATGTTACACAATAAAATCAACATCACTTTCAGTTCCATATGATATGTTCTGTTAAACAGAATCAATATAGAAATTCAACTAACTGACTAGCAGTTCAATCAAACAGTCAACACACAGTCAATCAGCCCATATTTAACAGTTCTAAGAATACAACATGAAATATAAACTGTTCAGAGTTAGTGAGATTTACGCACATTGGACGATCATCGTTAATAACGATAACCATCGCTTGATTCAGACGGACAATTTATTTTTCTATAAATTGTAACGAGCTTAGATTTGCTCCTAGTCAGTTCCATGGTGTAGCCCCCGTCCATATGATCCCAACGGATCTGACCGTTCATAATTCTGATAACGTATGACCCCGATATTAAATTTGCAAGTTTACAGACTAATTAAATTTTAATTTAACTATACTTATTTGTTTCGGGCCTCACCTTCTTTCCATCCAGCCCATCCACTTGCTAAAGCCCGCTTCAAAATATAAACCCACCTCTGTTACTTCCTTCTTCCCCAATTTCGTTTTCTTTTTCATAGCCGCTCCCAAGAAATGAAAAATCCAAACCTCTGACCGACGGTTGACCCTCCACCACCACGCCATCGGTCACCCACTCCCATCGCAACCATCACCAAAAGACTCAACACCTCGACCCCTCCTGATCGTCACCACCGCAGCCAAATCGATGGGCCCCCATCATATCGACCTGCTGCTCATGACCCCGACACCCATTGTCGCATTTCGATTGCCACCACCGAAATTCTACTGACTACCCCCAAATGAAGCGCCTCCTTGCCAGAAATGCAACGCCACCTCCACCGTGGTACCTCCACCACCACATCGAAGGCAACTCGCAGCCCTAGCCGTGCTACCCAAAAGTGTTGAACCCAGTACTGTCGAACGCATCTAAAACAAAGGCCACCAAGCTGAAGCTTTCGAGTCACCGAGTCCAACGGATCCAACATTGTATGATTACATTGAGTAATTTGTTTTATTTAATTCCTTGAAGATTTTGATGGAGGCGCCTCTTTTCTACAGAAGATCAAATGAGGTTTTTAGGTCTTAAGGAGTTAAGAGGGGATTATTTATAGAGAAGGGAATTTAGATATTTTAGGATATTTTCAATATTATAATAATATAATTTTTCGTCGAACGTTTTTAACTTTGAACGACCACATACGATACCCAAAAATCACGAAAATTGACATGCACCTTCCGTTCGTCATTATGGTCCCAACGAAACTGGTTTCGTCGAATTCTGACTTTGTATGCTCACACAGCGTATTTTTAATCGTCAAAATACAGACTGTTTTTCACTCTAAAAATCCGTACGGCCACACAGTGACTCTAAAAATCACGGAACTTGGAATCTAGCAATAATTTGATGTTGCGGATTCAACAAAACTAGTTTCGTCGAATTCCGACTTTGTTTGCAAAGGTGGCTATTTTTAAAGCCCTAAATAACCCATTTAAATATATAAATATATTTAATAATAATTAAATTAAATATTTATAAATTTATATTATCGTATATATTCACAGTGGAATACCATACAGCTCTAGAATATTCCTATATGAATTTCTAACTTGATATTCACTTCTGGGTCAACCCGATATTCGATTTATATTGAAATTCCTTTTAAAAATATAAATAATTCCTTAATAACTTATAAAGGAATTCCACAGCGACGTTTCTAGAATTTGATTTGGACGTAAATCAAAATCTACCCGATGAAATCCCGATTTTTCTCTTCCACTGGAAAGATATACTCCACCAGCTCCTAACGTTTCTTGTTTCACAAAAATCCGATTTAAAACGGCTTCTGTATATTTAGTTGAAGTTCAAATCGCCAATTTACGAACTGCAGCGCCATTTTGAGCTCGATTATAATTATATTATAATTTATACGTTCAACGATCGTTATTTAAATATATTTGTTATCGTAATTCAATTCTAAACTGAATTACATCTTTTGAATTGACCAATTCACACCATATCGCCATTTCAGCCAATTCTGATTATTTCAGAATTAAATATATTATTTAATTATTATATTAATTAAATATTCAAAGTTATTTAATTAAATGACCATTTAATTCACTATATAACTATTTATATAATTAAATAAATTAATTATAATACCTCTGCAAATGCGGGTCATTACAACTTAGTTGCTAAGTTTGCTTTGACGTGAAGTATGGTTGGCAGGAATTTCACTTCATATAGACTATAGGGTATTGGTATCATAAGTGGTCTGCAGTTTCAATTTGCCTGACGTAGAGCTTATAAAGTAACATGTGCTGTACTTGTATATATATAAAAATATACACAAGAAATGCTTAATCGCTAAGTCAAGAGAATAGGAAGCATTCGTGTGAAAAGGGGACACGTGTATGGTTAATTAGAAATATTGCTGGGAGCACTTGTATTAGCAGTGTCACCTAGCAGGATTTTGTAGGAGGAGACGTTTGAGTCAGCTAGCTAACTTGGAACACGAATGTAAGTTTGCAAATTAAAATAAATGAGATACGTAGTTGGGAAAAAATCCGTGCGAAGGCAGTATAGTTTCCATCTATTCTATAGACCAGTATCTAATTAACCACATACACCAAATGAGCAAGTTCGTGCTCCCAACATATTCTTATTGTAGTTGAAGAATCTTATACAACTTTCCTAGCATTGTGCTATATACAAGTTTGAAATATCAAAGGTTAGCATTGCTTAAATCTATCTCATTTAGTTTCTAATAGTGTTACACGATATTCTCTACCATTCATATTTAGTTTATATTTGTTTTCAAAAATGAAGTTTAACGGGGTCTCCGTTACAGAATCTCATTCGTTCTATGGACTGTTGTAGACAAAAATAATAATACCATTATAATGAGCAATGTGCCATGACCCCAAAAATATAATAATATATACTAGATAGCTTATTCTGTGAAACCCCAAAATGCTGATATAAGGTGTAAAACACTTCAAATAAAAAGTTGCTTATTTTCCTAAATAAAAATAACAGAAAAATTCTATAAATTAAATTATAACTATGTCTCAAAAATCTTATCCAAAATCAAAATATATAATTTATTATAATTAAATAATCGTTATGGTTTATAAACTATTCCATAGCGACTATTTAAAATTTTGATTTGAACACAACTCACAATCTACACGATGAAATCTCGATTTTTCTCTTCCATCAGAAAAATATACTTCACCAGCTCCGAACGTTTCTTGTTTCACAGAAATCTGATTTAAAACGGATTCTGTATATTCGTTTAAAGTTTGAATCGCCAAATTACGAGCTGCCGCGCCATTTCAAGCTCGATTATAATTATAATATAATTTATACGTTCTAACGCCATTTACTAAATAGAATCATTATTATAATTCAATTCTAAACTGAATTAAATTAGTTAAATCATCTGATTCACACAACATTGCGAATTCTACTATTTCCGACAAATTTCGGAAATTGATATATTATTATATATATTAATTAAATATTCAATATTATTTAATTAATCAAACATTTAAATCTCTAAATCACTATTTAAATAATTAAAGAAAATTAATTATTTTACCGTTAAAAAAAGGGGACGTTACATTCTTCCCCGCTTGAAATAATTTCGTCCTCGAAATTGCTAAGGTAGAAAACAAACTCCATTAACTGGGTTAAAAATTATTTGTTTACTTCTTAATTTCAGTTTCAACTGAACTAATCTTTACCAATTAAAATCTTAATTCTTTCCGAAAAACTAAAATTTTCAAAAAATTCGAAAATTTTCTAACACCTTAAATTTTCGGAAAATTTCGTCAGCACCTCCTTTGTACGGCTCAATCGGTACAACTACAACTTGCCTCTCCAGGCCTTCTCCAATCCAGAATATAATCAAACAACTAAGCGGGTTGCCAATTCGGCTCATAAAAATCTCATACCTAATATAAAAATAAACTTGTACCTTTTTGTCGGGCGTATCATTATGTCATTTCCATCTGTTATCAATTCTGCATATACCAATGTCACCCCAATCGATTTATCCTCAACACAGCTATTCGCTTATATCCAAACCAAAACTTATTTCTAACTCGAGTTCCATTATATATTTCGAATCTTAATTTACCAAACCAATTCTATTTCAA
The DNA here is from genome assembly GCA_030737875.1 of Allium sativum. Lineage (NCBI taxonomy): Eukaryota > Viridiplantae > Streptophyta > Magnoliopsida > Asparagales > Amaryllidaceae > Allium > Allium sativum. The sequence continues at coordinate 358,477,390 of CM060921.1, read as the reverse complement.
CTCCTTGTCTCATAAATCCAATTTGTCTCGATACCATTCTAATCCAATTCAATTTCAATTACCACTTAACTGGCTTTATTTAATCCTAATTTGCTTTCCCATATTTCTGTCTAATTTGTTTTAGTTCAAACAATCACCCTAGGAGAGTTAAACAACTTAACTTTTTCTATAATCAAATATTCCTTTTCGAAATTCAAAACAACTTATTTTCTCAAACAATTCAAAAACAAATCTTTGGTAGTAATCTGTCACTTAAAACTTGAAAATGAGCACTGATGATGTGGCCAGCATCATCAGAGTTATTTCCCAACGACTGAAGTGAGTTCAATACTATATCACTTTCCAAAACCCATATTTAAACACTTCCATTTTCAAATATATTTCAAAATACCATTCACAATACTTGTAAACAATTTAAAATCTCCCAGGATTTTAAAATTTCCATATATTTAGTCCAAATTCGTTTACAAACACTTCTCCAATTTTTAGGGATTTTAATTCCAATTCTGATTTAAATTTAGATTTAATTCATCTGATTTTATATATTACACTTATATGAATTCTGATTGGTTATTTACATAACCATTTTACTTTTATAATCTTATTCGATTATAATAAAAACTAATATATCCAATATATTATAATAATTCCAATATAAATCCTTTATCTCAAAATATAATTTGAGTAGAATTATTTCATTTACCCTCTTTCCAACACATACCGTGTCGGTTCACCATATTCAAGTGTTTAGAAATTCCTACCGATACAGTGGATCAAACTAATCGACCAAAACTCATAAACAACTCAACCAATAAATCTCCACAATATAAAACAATTTTTGTAAAATCTACAAATACGTTCTCTCGTATATATACACTTAACTCAATTTAGGGTATTACTAACGCCATCTCTACTGAGTCACGCCACAAAGCCAAGGTAATTACTTAACCTTCAGCTCTGATACCACTGTAACGAACGCGAATTTTCGACTCTGAAAATCAACACACAACACATGTCGACTATTCAGACATCGAAAATACTAGAACGTTAATAGAAAGGAATTAGAGGATGAGAATAGATAAGATAGGAAACTAGAATAAAAGAAGAATGTAACGAACCGGAATTTTGGGGCCAATTTAAAAATTTTATTTTAGAAATTTTAATGGATTTTAATATTTAAAATGATTTATTATAAATAAGAACGACTAAAAATTTACTTTAAAATGAATAAATTTAGGTTAATTATAAAAAGGAGTTTAAAACAGCGCTGTAGTTTGAAAATTTGAATTTGAACTTTGACTGACTGTAAATGATTCATTTTAAATCAGAATTGAGCGAAACCAGAAATATTTAAATCTGTTTAACGATATCTTTCCAACGAATCTGAAAAACTGAAATTCCGTTTTAAAAATCAAAAGTTATGGCTAATCCAATTTTTAGGAAGGTCGCTGTAGAATTTATATATATATTATATAGGGCCCGAAAGGCTACTTTTCACATATGAAGGAATTTCGACTCGAAACCACTTCCATTGAGTTCGGAATGATGTCCTGCATTGGAAAACAGTAAACACTTATATATTTTGAGTTTCGGAGTTTATTTGTTCAAAAATGTATTTTTAATATTAAATATATTAGCCTTAAAAATAGCCATTTTTCAAATGGTCTCAGAATTGGACGAAATTAGTCTCGTTAGAACCGTATCGTCAAATCATAACTAGAAATAATTTTCCTACAATTTTTAGAGTTCGTATGTGGCCCCGGTAATTTAATGTGTAGGTTTGAATTTAATAATTTAATGATTTATAATTAAATTTAAAGAAAAACATGTCGGAACAGCTAAACTGGGATACGAAACATAGTCCATTGTGTCCGGGACGGGGGTTATTAGCTAGGGGCAACAGTCGTTGGGTTTGATTTGGGGTTAACAGTGAGAAATTAATTAAAATAAAGTAAAATATATTGTAAATACACCAGAAATACTATATAAATACGCCGTATCTCTCCCAAACCCTAACCCCATCGTTCCAGCCGCCTCCCTCAATCCCAATGGCCGAAATTCTTCCACCTTTCTCCATCAAAATCTTCCTCTGCTCTGTGAATTAGACCCTAACATTTATACCAAATCGAAGTTCTCGCCCTCCTCTACATTTCTATACGGTCAGATCCCCTCTGGTGGGCCGTACTCCCCGAACCGCACCCCCGAACGTCGGCCAGAACAGCCGCCGTACCCCCCTCCAGGCTCGACCGAGCTCCACCCAGGTGGGACACCCCTGTGCGCCTCGTCCCCCTCTTCGATTCTGCACCACCTGATCTGCAAACCATTGCTCCCATCGATCGCAAGGAGGAACCCTAGAACGGAACCCATTAGCTGAAACGTCGACCTTGGTTCCTGAGGAAGAAGAAGGTCCTAATTTAAATTATTTAATCCTTAATTAATCCCTAAATTATCATTAATCAATAAATAACCATATCTCGTTCGAATTTAATCAGAAATTGACGAAACTGATTGCGTTGGATTCGTATTTCCGAGATCTACGCTATGGAACACATTAGAACTGAAAATGAGCAAAGCAAAATTCGAGGAAAATTTCAGATCTTAATGGTTCGGTGAGATTTCTATTTTAAGATTTAAATTAATGATTTACTTCAAATGTGAAATTTATATTTATTTTATATTTATGTTGTGTATATAATTATTGCAATGTTGATGTGTTCTGTGATTGTGATGAACCACCGTATTGAAGTGTGTATTCATGTTTGTTAGAATTATGTATATACAATAAAACCACATTTTTATTGTATATGTAGGATAAGATGTTCATGCTTAATTTAAATAAAAAGAATGACATGTTTAAAAATATAGATTTTATCAAAATTGTCATTTTAGTTAGCAATGATCATTTAGACTAAAATTGTCCTTTTATTATGAAATGATTTATTTGATTTAACTTGACATTTTTGATTAGAACATGTTCATAAATAAAAAGATACCATTTATGTTATAATAATGGCATGTAATGAAGGAATTATCATTCTAGTTAAATGTCATACTAGAATAAGAATCATCATTTTTGTTAAATGTCATACTAGAATAAGAATTATCATTTTAGTAAAATGTGAAGTTAAAAACATCATTTTGGTATAAAAGGTTAGCATAAGAAAATTAACATTTTTATTGTTAAATGTCACATAGAAATAAAAATCACATTTTTATGAAACATGATTATTGATAAGAAAATATACATTTTTATCAAATGTAAAAGAATGGAATAAAAAACATTCATTTTTGTCAAATGTAAAAGAATGAAATAAAAACATTCATTTTTGTTAAATGTAATAGAATGAGAATAGAAACATTCATTTATCATTTAAGAAGAATGAGATTAGAATATAGTCATTTGTCATTTAAAAGGTAAAAGACCAAGATATTCATTTTTGTCATTTTAAAAATGAATGGAACCAAAATATACATTTTTGGCCATTTAAAAGGGATTACACCAAAATATACATTTTTGGTCATTGAAAAGGATTACACAAAAGATTAGAAATGGAAGTTAATATTTTTATTGCCGATTAGCTACAATAAAAAGATCATATATTAAAAATATGATGTTAGCGATGGTTTGAAATATATGTTTGTTGTATGGAAATGTTAAATGTACTAGAGATAAATGTTTGTACATTCAAATTTAATATTACACTACCATTTACAAGATTACCCGACTTGTTTATGTGATTGGGACGATAATTTCCACACCTCGCCCAAGTGCACAAATGTATTATTATTTGTTGATGGATGAAACCCCACACGGGTATTGGGATGATATTGGACACACACTAATCCCAATATTTTAATTATCTGTCAATCGATGGATTGGTAGTCTGTGATGAGCGTTAGTTATTTACTTTAATGCTCACACAGTTATAAATTCCACTTTGGTCGTTATTTGGATGTTTAATAAATTACTTATCATGATTGTTGATCACATACAATTTATGGTTGTTGATTGAGTCACATTCCAATAAAGAATATTCTAGAAAATAATATTTTAGAAAATATATTAGGGAAAAAGAATATATTTTAGAAAAATATATTTTTATTGAAATACTAGTTATTAACTAGAATAAATCATTAAATTTAGATTTAATGAAGTTAAATTAAATAATTTGGATTTTGGGTTTGTCGTGAATAGTGTCTTAAATAACACTGTTCTTAAACCCCGTATGAAAAGAAAAATCTTTTAACTAAGATTATTAAAGTTTTCAACTATATTTAGTAATTGGAATAAGATGAAATGTGAGTTGGGTTATTTGTGAACCGTGTTTTTAAGCGATATTTGTTCTTTAACCCAACTGACAGTGAAAATATGATTTTGGAATTTGTAAATCTTTTATTAAGATTTAAATGGGAATTTTCCAAAAGTAAAGTTTTCCAATTTAATATATTAAATTGGAGTTGAATGGAATTCGAATTAATAATAACTGAGATAAGCTTCTGTAAAAGAAGACCGATACTACATATGGAATTTAAAAGGCTTTGCCGTTATTCCATTTATATTATTGGTCGGATACAGAAATTTATAACAATTATATATTGATTTGATTTCTGTGAAGATTCCATATTTTATGGAAGATGATTTTGAGTTTACCGTGAACTATGTTTTAAATGACATTAGTTCTTTAACCCAGTTAAAGATAATAATAATTTCTTAAAATTAAATAATCACTGAATAATGATTTTGGTATTTAAAACCCAAATTGAAGTTTTGATAAATCTTTAAAAGTAAGATTTAAGAATAATTTAAAGAGTTTATCTTTGATGAGATAATGCGAATATTTTATTTGAAGAATATTCTGAATTGGAATGAGGCGTTGGATGTGTTTTTATAGTACTTGATTTTTAATTATAAAATACGTGAGTTATTCGGGAAGACCGGGTTTAACTCATTCCGAATAATTACTACGACGATGAAGAGTCGAAGATGAAGACGGTGGTTGAAGACCGACGATCTTCACATCGGATGGATGTGTTGCTACAGAGACCCTGATGGGAGTAGCTACCTTGAAGGGGCTTCAGTGGTGGCCGTCCGGACTATTGTTGGTTTGTTCGGATTGGGTTTTCGCTCAGACCCAGAGCATAAGCTAATAAATGGATGCGTTTCTGACATTGGATTTCATTCCATGTGAATTAAATCGATTTCTGTTTATGTATGTCTATTTGGTGGTGGAGGATTTATTCTCTACTTAACACCCTGGTATATATTAATAGTGATTGATCGCATGGCGTGAATTGTCAATGTGGCACGCCAAGATGCAAATGATCAAGGCTTTTGTTGAAAAGCAGGGCCTTGTGGGATGATCAAAGCATAGTCTATTACGGCATAGCTTTGTGTATATCGTGACTTCGCGAGCCTCACACCTCAATATGAGTCAAAAACGGGATATGGACCGTAGGGAGTGCACACGTTTCTTTCTAGCTAGTGGTAGTGTCAATGCTTAAACTGGCTGGCATTTTACTTATGTGGATGATGGATTTTGAGGCGCCTCAGATTTTTATAGGCCGATAGTGGTCATATTATAGGTTCAAAGGAACCGGGAAACGTGTGTTCAGGCATAACTAATCCACTGTCGATAGGCGGGGACCGGCCCTACCGCATCCAAGGGTTGTCCATAGGTGTGATCCTGAGGCATTTGCTAGAGTGTCTCGAATCGGAGAGGAGCTTGCCCCTAGCCTCGACTCATGATGGAAATCCAATTTCCAATACGACCTTGCGGTTTTGATTGTAGAACTAGTATGGCGACATAGTAGGATGGGGTACTATGCCGTCTATGATTGATACATTATGATTGAAATTGTTTTTGAAATATATATACCCATAGATATACACACTAATACTAAATCCGTTTTATCGTATCAAGCATCTTTTGACCATTATAAGGTAAAACCCTATCCTCCGGTTTGCGTTGCATTGTGTGATGGGACTTGGGTCTTATAATGGTTTCATTTTTCTAAAAAGCATTGCGTTGTTTAACGTTTTTTACTTTATTTTATGCACTGGCAATCAAATGGAGTAAACCCGTTCCGCGTTAGCGGCGTGGTCCTGTGATTAGCCTTATTATTATATAGTTAAGTTAGATTTCTCATACCAGTCCCATGACTGACCTTTAGTTTGTTTCACTGGCAAACTCGGGTGCCCATATTTTCCACACGGGCAGTCGAGTAGCCTTTTGCAGATATATTTACAGGATCCTGGTTTACAGATGAAGCAGTATTCGGAAAGCTCTGTATCCACGTATTCCTTTCAGTTGTATATTTGTAATATTTTTCCGCTGCTATTTAAATGTAATTTAAAACTCTGATATTATTGTATTTCTATTTCTGTAATAAGTATTCATACTCTATTACATTCTTGTACTCTGATGTAATTGTTGTAATCAGCAATAAAATGTTCTTCGGTTTGTGCTCTGATGTGTGTTGTTCTCAAAGCAATCCAGTCTTTCCTTTACTGGGAAGTTTGGGTCGTTTCAAAGAAGAAGAAGAACAACATAATCAGAGTAACACGAACCTCACAGCAGAACGAATAAAATATACAAATCTGTACTTGAATATACATATCATTATCAAAGTACAACACTTACAACACAACTAAAATAAACAATTGCTATAAAATCCTAAAGCCTCCTGCTCCAAGCTCGTAGTATATCTGTAAAATCCCGACTACTTGACTGCCCGTACAAATTTGGGCAGCCAAGAGTTTAGGGAAAACAATACAAAATGAACTCCTGGTCAGTTATGAGACTGGTATGAGTAAACAATTTAAAACAGTTTGAGAAATAAACGATATCTCATAAGACCACGCCATATAACATGGAACGGTTTTTTCCCTTATGAGAATCCAAAACACTTGATTTAACATTTAGAAACCTTTTGAAAGAAACGGTAATCTTTATATCAAACTCTTTTGATATTATAATAGTGTCTATCAACCACAACTAATTAATCATCTAGTAGAACGCTTTCGTTTCACGTTCCACATACATAATATATAATATATAATTAAAATCCGTGGTTAATGGATTCCAACTGGCAAGGTATGGGACCACCTTCCGATAGTGTATCTCTAGAGAGGAATACACCGGGTTCAACAAGAACATCTTGTAACCCAAGCTAAACATGACCGGTCACTCATTTCTCTTAAGTGTACCGAATGTATTATCATCAACGGTTGTGATCGGCAACCTTTCCCGAAAGGGACAACATTGAAATAGATTATAGAAGTAAATGGAATTTGTCTAGATCAGGTGACAATACACCCTAGTTGGCAGCTAACCACTTAGCCATGCGACCTGTAACACCCCATGTCCATTAATGTCACTCACAAAAGGGAATGCATTAACTTCTATGGAGCGTTTTAAGTGAATATAGAACAGAAAATCACAACAAGACAGATATGAAATAGTACTTGAAAATTTAAAACTTTATTTATTGCAACGGAAGGTAAATATGTTTGGTTACATCAGCAAAACCCAAAGACTAAAGTCAAGTACATAATATCCATCTTGACAAAATCAGAGTACATAATATAAAAAGCATAATCCCATAAATAGCCATAAAAGAGATAGGTTGAGCTTTACTTCAGCAATCCAAATCCAAGTGCTCCCAAAGAGATCCAAATCAAGCTTCCCACCCTAAGAACCTGGGGGGGGGGGGAAGGAAGAAAAGAGGTGGAAACAAAGGGGGTCAGACATAAAGTCTGGCAAGTCCGATAACTCCAACAATATAATTACCAAAGTAACTAGGATAAGACATAAGCTTGGTAAATAAGGAAATGACTGTGAATTAATGGCAAGACCAAGCAACCAAAAATAATAGGATGAGCAAAGATAACGTTAAAGGCGCTTCCTAATCAATATAGGGTAATTATTATACTCTACCGTTCTGTATTGTACTAACACTAATTGCACCCATACTAGTCACTCTAGAAACTTGATCCCTCTTGACTAAATAGAATGATGATAGCTTCGTGTACTACTAGATGTACCCACTATCCCCACTAGATGTACCCCTTCAATGGTAATTCCATGTACTCCTAGCTGACGTCATAGGTGCCGCCTGCTCCTATCTCCACTAGGTGTACCCCTTTAATGATTAATTAATAATGGTAGCTTCGTGTACCCCTAGCTGACTACATAGGTGTCGTCTGCTCCTATCTCCACTAGATGTACCCACTACCCTGCCCCATTTGATCAACTCCCTAACTCGTAGATACCCGTGCTGGTCCCACAGTGGGGTGTATCACTCCCCTAAAGTGGCAACCCAATACAACTTAAGGATGCATGGCTTATACCTACACGATGCAACAACGTCTTACCTACCAGCCCGGGCCCACGCACGCACATGACCCCGTTGGACTTGCGTTGCCACCGCTAACCCATTTTGGCCTCTAACAATCAGACCCAGTAGGCGTGTCCCGTCCTCGACTTGGGTCGAGCTCACAAAGATACTTAATGGGCTACTGGACTGAAAAGGGCCCCCATCAAGCTTCCCACCTAGGCTTGTTCCCCTCTAATACATCCCACTTAACCCCATGTCCACTTACAAGTATAAATTTGGTTAAGTGTTTTCTAATTTAACCTAGTCTCACCCTTTTGTTTAATTAACAGGTTGTATTGGTTAAGTCCGTGGGCCTATATACACAAATATTACCCATCTACCCAAGATTTACTTAACCCTCTCACTGGTTCAGACATATTAATTTACGGTTAAGTTTGTGGGCCTATATGTACTAATATTACTCACCTACCCAAGATTTACTTAACCCACTCATTCCGTATAACCCAGTTTACTTAACCCCCAACTTAAACTTAAGTTCTTACAATCCCTAGGGATCAGATTTGGTTAAGTAGTCCATTTCATTTACCATGTCCATTTTTAATTAATTAATCAATTAATTAAAACCTTTCCCTTCATAGGTGTCAATACCTATTTTATCCAATAATTTGAATTACATGTCATAATTGTTTATATTCAAATTACTCCATTTTTCTAATCGTATTTCTCATGACATCCTCATGTCACCCACATGTCACCCACTAGATTCCTCATGCCACCCAAGGCACCCACTTAACCCCCTCATGTCCCACTACATATTTACTTTGGTTAAGTGTTTCTTAATTTATTACTATCGTAACCCCTGTAGGACCTCTCACATTAGACTGACATTTGTGGCTGCTGGATTTGCCGGGCGGGTCCGGGCAGTCTTACACCACAAACGAGCCTAACCTCGTGTCCATACAATTGTTACGCATTTAGTTTGGGCCTTTGACCTCTCACATTGGGCTACCATTTATGGCTGCTGGATTTGTCGGGCGGGTCCGGGCAGTCTTACACCACAAATGAGTCCAACCTCGTGTCTTAGGCAATTAATTATACATAATTAATTTCCCCCAATATTTGAATTACTTTCCCTATTCAAATTACAAATCATTTCCATATTTATTTATGTATAAATATGTCACCTTAATTATGTCCACTATTTATGGTACATAAATTGTACCAATTTACATCTCAAATTAATTTCATGCCTTTTTAGGCATTTGCGCCAATTCCCAATATTTAATATCCCTATTCAAATTCAAATTAATCTATGTCCATAATTAAACTATGTCCATTACTACACATTAATTTTCCAATTAATGCCTTCATTAAATTTTTCGCCTTTTAAGGCAATTCACCTTAATTAATATCTCAAATTCGTTATATGCCTCATTTACATGCCAATTCACATTTATTAACATAATCAATATTTTCATCCCATATTTGGATTAATTATTCCTAATCAAATATGTTAATAAAATTCCAATTATCTTTATGACCATAATTCACATTAATTATGTCCATATATCACTTTGCCAATTAATATCTCAATTTACATATATGCCTCTTTTAAGGCTATTACATGCCAATTCACATTTATTAACATAATCAATATTTTTCCCATAACCCCCGCGGCGTCCGTTCGCATAAAATATATGATAGACTAAAAAATAGTCTAACACATGAAAAAGGAAAAAACACCACATATTCACATAACATACAAAATAGGCCTAACTTGCATATGAGAATTTACCACATAACTTGCATAAAATCATAGATCTAAACATAGGCCTAAAAGGTATGAACCTGCATGTTATGAATAAGATTTTCATCACAAAATTTACATAGGCAATAACCACAAACTTGCATAACATGATTCATATTCCAAACTCATATTTTTATATAAACTTGCATATGTGATTTATGCAGCATAACAATGGTGTAAATTTACCTCTAAACATATAAACTAGCATGTAAAGATTTAGCATATAACTCATACATGTCATAGCCTAACATTTGATCTAAAATAGATGTCATAATCTTTACTAACTTGCATGTGATTTATGTCTAAATCAACATCTAAACTTGCATACATACATATGATCTATCATATGAATCAACATAACCAAACTAGCATTTAAACAACATGATGATTTGATTATACATAAGCCAATCATAGAATTACAACATAGATCATAACTTTACAACATGTATGATAACATCACAATTTAACAACATAATCATATCATACGGTCAATAATTCACATCATATCCATATAATCCACAATTATATCTAATCTTACTTAATTTAATAATTATCTTGATTAGAGAAATCGAACTTGCCTTTCGTGGTTAAAGAATTATGAACAATTGATCAAACTTGATGCAGAATTGTTGTAGCGACGTTAGTTGATTCGTTGTTGAAGCTCTAAGCTTGAATTAGGTTGAATTGATTAGCTATCTTCCTCTTTAGTTGGCGGCGGCTACACTGAGTTCCATGGCGATGGCATAACGGCTTTAGTTTCAATTTTAATTAGGTTTAGGGTTAGCATTAGGATGTATTTATAGGTGTAGGAAGTTATTTAGGACCATTAGATTAACCCTGAACCATGAGAACCAACCAAATGCAAAATCTGCATTTGAGCGAATCGGCCCACGGGTTGACAGCCAAACACCCTGGATTAACCCCTAGTCGACCCAGCGAGGCTCGGGTCGACCTCAAAAATGGGCCGGTTCGGTCATTCCCCCCTCCCAATTCGCTATTTTGAACTTTTTCGCATATTTATTTATTTAATTTTTAATTTATATATATATATATATCAATATATATATATTTCTCTGCGCAACCCATTTCACTTAATTCTTTTCTAAAAATTAAGTATACTTTAATTTGTGAATTTTAATGTTATAAAATTACGGGGTGTTACATTCTCCCCTCCTTAAAGGATTTCGTCCCCGAAATCTCCAAGTCAAGAAGAATGTATATCCTACCATCTAATCGTCCATCTACTCAACCATCAAACACCAGCATCCATTATCCTTAAAAGACTTCTAATGCTTTAATGTTTATATGCACAGTGTGTGTATATGTCCATATCTAATGCAAAATTAGGCGGTCTACTGATTCAGTCGACCTCCTTAGTGCAATTCATGATAGTGCCATGCGTCCAATATGTATGCAAAAGATTCCTAATGATACATATTAATTCTATATGCGTGCACAACCATCCACCCGAATGCAGCAACCATATGATAATACAACCATTATACATCCATTTTACTGAATACATCCATATATATGCAATATGCAATATGAAGTGACTGAGCCGATCTGGTGCCTAATAGTGTGTGTATATGCATCCACGAGCAACCACTAGCGAACACTTGCATCCACTTTGCATCCATCATACATAACATGTCTCAAACACATGTTTCAACCATAGGATTTCCCTAACTGAAGGTCAAAGATACTAGCGAGAGGACATACTAAAGATAAGATAAGCACAAGCTAAGCGATAAAGGAGAAATTAAAAGACATACCCTCGAAAAGAAAAGGGTACAATGAACGCATCTTCTCTTCCGTCTCCCAAGTAGCGTTACTCTCATCGTCTCCCCATTGTACTTTGACTAGTCTGACCTCTCGATTTCTCAACTTCTTGATCTCCGACCCAAGAATGCATGTAGGAGCTCGTCGAATCGTCGCATCACGCTCTATTTCCACCTCTCTAAGCAAGCTCGGCTCCACTACCTCCGCGGTCTCGTGTAAGCACTTCCTCAAATGTGATACATGGAATACGTCGTGTACACCACTAAGTCTCTCAGACAACTCCTCTTATCCGCATAAGATTTCTGCCTATCTTCCGCTGCCTTCATCCTTCTTTGAATCAAATCAATCTTCTCCGAAATCTCTCTAATCATATCGGGCCCAAGTAAGATCTTATCCGTAGATTCCCACCAACGTGTAGGTGAACGACAAAGTCGTCCATAAAGAGCTTCGAAAGGTGCCATGCCAATGCTAGACTGAAAGCTATTATTATGTGCGAACTCCACCAATGGAAGATGCTCTTCCCATGTACCCCCAAAGTCTAGGATACATAGCCTCAAAAGGTCCTCTACAATACGATTCACCCTCTCGGTTTGGTCGTCCATCTGAGGATGATATGCGGTGCTCAAACATAACTGAGTCCCTACCGCTTCTTGTAAGCTCCTCCAAAATTCGCTAGTGAAGATAGGATCGCGGTCGCTTACTATGCTAGAAGGAACACCATGCAAACGAACTATCTCTCGGACGTCTACAGAAGCTAACCATGGAGCAGTCCTCTTACTCTTCACGGGAATAAAATGGGCGCTCTTAGTAAGTCTATCTACTATAACCCAAATCCCCGTATTACCCTTCCTCTATCTTGGTAATCCATCAACAAAATCTATCGAGATACTATCCATGTGAACTCATCGCAACTATCCATCTCCCACGCAAGCCGTCCTATTCGAACTCGATATCCCCCAAGCACAAGCCCCAAAGTCCTAAACCAATATCAGACAAGCACCCAAGGAATACCTCCTCCGATTTCAGACAGTCTACGTGAGATGATACTAGCAAAACAAATAATTGGGCACTTAACCGACTCTGGCTGTCCTCGCCAGTCTTGCTTCAAAACCATCACTAATCACCTAACTGACTTTGCATTATCCCCTAGGCACACACGAATACCTCGTGCCTCTAGGTAAACCCCGCACTTCATCGAAGACGTCACTATACTCACGGACCACACGAAAAGATTCCAAATCACCATTGGATACGTCAAGAGATTCGAGATAGCTAAACGTCACTAAACCCCTAGGGTCACAAGAAATATGAGGGTCTTTCCATAATGAATCAATAGTCTAACTACCCTCCTTTCACTATCTAGGATGGCACCCCGCCTGGGTAGCCAATCCACCCCTAGAATCAAACTATAGCCCATGAAACCAAGGACGAAGGCGTTGCATTCAAATCCAACGTCCAAGATAGACACTCTCAAATCCCGACAAACCATTGAAGGATGAGCCAAACCAACAAAAAAGATTTGAGACTAGGATGGGATCCTTAACTAGACTAGTATTTAGGTGCAGTGTTTTCAACTAACGAAGCAGATACTAACGAGTATGAAGCGCCAGAATCAAACAAAGTTCGAACAGGATGATAAAGGAAACCAAATTTCTACCTGGACGGTCCTACCCCTATCAGGTATACCAGCCGTGAGGGAATATAACTACCCTCCAGAAGATCCTGTTGAGACGACCCGAATTCCCGTTCTCACGGAAACAAGGTTATCTTTGGAATATAACACAGAAACATATAATAGCAGAACAGAATTAAATAAATACACCAGAATGAACAACAAAATATACTGGATAAAAGTAATCATCAGAGTTACACAGTATACAGGATCTTACTTAGTACAAATACAGTTCAGCTATACATAAATGTCTACAGCGGAAATAAACAAAATATGTACAATAGGAGCTGAACAGCATAAAAAGAAATAAATGATAGAATCCATCTTCAGCTCCAGCTTTCCAGAAAGAACCAGCTAAACCTGAATACAAGGCTGCCCGTGTAGAAAAAGGGGCACCCGAGTTTGAGAGTGAAACAAACTACGAGTCAGTCATGGGACTGGTATGAGAAATCTACTCAACACATATATAATTGGCTAATCACAGGACCACGCCACTTTCGTGGAACGGGTTTACTCCATTGGATTGCCAGTGCTTTAAAACAAATCTTTCTTTTAAACATCGCTATGTTTTTTATAAAAATGAAACCGTTATAAGACTCAGTTCCCATCACACAATGCAACGCAAACCGGAGGATAGAGTTTTTCCTTATAACGGTCAAAATATGCTTGATACGAATAAAACAAAGGCATTTGATATTATTGCTAGTGTTTATATGTTTCGAAAACAATTTCAAATCATAACTATCAATCATAGACGACATGAGCGTCCCATGCCACTATGTCGCCAAATATATATACACAATCGAAACCGCATCGTCACGTATTTAGAAATTGGATTTCCGTCATGAACCAAGGCAAAAGATAGTCCTTACCGAATTCGAGACGCTTTAGCCCGTGTCCCAGGCAAGTACTCAGTCAAGCCTTTGGATCGTCAGGGCCGGTCCACCGATGTGGATTAAAATTCCTGAACACTGCGTTTCCCCGCCCTTTGGGGCGTCAACGAGCCAACGAATGACTCCATCGGACCCGGATCGTCCGATCAAACCGAGGCGCCTCGCAACAGCAACAACCACATAGGTGAAAAGTATATAAATGTCAGGGCTGGTAGGTCACTGACACCACCCTAGCTAGAAAGAAACGCATGCCCTCCCTGAGGTCCTTCTCCAGTTTTAGGTTCATACCGGGGTGTGCTCGCGAATTCACGTTATACACAAAGCTACGCCACACAGGCGGTGCTTTGATCATCACCACAAGACTTTGCTTTTCAACAGAAGCCCTGATCACTGCATCTTAGCATGCCACACAGGCAATTCACGCCATGCGATTGATGTCCATCGATATACAACCTCTGAGCTCGTACGTCTCAGAGAAGGGCGTTAAGCAAAAGAATAAATTCTCCGCCGCCAAACAGATGTATATTTAACAGAGATCAATCAACACAGAATAAAATCCAATGTCGGACACACAGTCCATTTACAAGTCCGTTCTGGGTCTGAACGAAACTGGAGGCACTAAATACCACGCAAACCCATCGATCACCACGTACGTCTGGACGATCACCACTCATTATCCATATTTCGGGATGCCTCCCAATCAGGACCTCGGTTACCATCCAAACGAGGTGAAGATCTCCGGTCTTCGACTATCGTCTTCATCTTCGACTTTCAATCGTCGGTCAATTATTTGAAATGAGAATTAACTCGGCCTTCTCAAATAATTCACGTATATTTAGAATTTCAATTCAATTTATTTCAATGGTTAAATTATTCGACAACACCAATTTTGTCGTTTAATGTAATTTTCACACCAAACACATTCAACCATCAAACATCACATAAATCAAGCAAATTCAGTTTATTTCCATTCTATATCGCTTATGATATTTTATAACTATTTATCGCTATTTTTATTTATTTTAAAATAGCCATTTTATTCAAAACGACGCTTCGGGCCATAAGGCGGCCGTGGCGCTGTTTTTCTTCAGATTTGATTTACACATATCTGAAAATCTAACCGTTGGATCTTCACAAAATTTACATCATTAGAAAGGTCTTTTCAAAACGAATCCAACGGTTCCAGTTTCGGGAAAATCCGACGGTCGGATCTCCCGGTACAATCGTTTGAAATTTCGATTTCAAAATACGAACTGCAGCGTCGTTATTCGATTAAATATAATTCTATTTATATTTATATATAAATAAAATCGATTCTGGCGCTGTTTTTCTTCAAATTTGAATTAAACATTCCAGACAATCCAACCGTTGGATTTTTACAAGGTTGGTGCCGTTGGAAAGATTATTCCAAGGCGAACCCGACGGTTGAGGTTTCGGGAAAATCCAATGGTCGGATTTCCCGCACTAGTCGTTTGAAATCACGGTTTCAAAATACGAACTGCACGGCTTCGTTTCGTTTTAATTTTATTTATATTTATATATTTATATAAATATAGTTCATTCAACGATTTCCATATCGTTTTAACTTCAAATATTTTTCTAATGCCTTAAATTTTGGAAAAATTTCGCCATAACCTCCCCTGCACCGGGAGCATCGGGAAATCGCAAATAGCGTTCCCGGTCCTTCTAATCTCAAAAAGAAAAAGAAAAAGCCAAGCGGCTAGCCAACAGGCTCAAAATCATCACCCAAACAAATCAGTAAATGTGTACCTATTTGTCGGGCACAAAATTTTATTCCTCTTCTCTAGCCCCTTTGCTATAACCTGTTCAATGAATATGCATATACATATATATACAGTTCTTATCATTTATCCTTTTCTATTCAACTTCATATTTGATTTCTGTTTGGTTTAAAGACACCATTTATTCTAATGTTACATACATAGGTGCAAATCATTTCATTAGCTAATTAATGAATATTTCATCTCATATATGTTTATTTTGAACAAGTGGCTATTTTTAACACTTCACATTTCAACGATTTATGCATACAATAAAAATGCGATTTTTATTGTAAAACGATTCATTTCAAAACACTATTTTTCTATATAGTTCATATAGTCGATAAAAGGTGATTTTTATTATCAAACAATTTATTTCAAAATATGAATACCATTCAACACATGAATTTCTAATCAACGAATGAATATCAATTCAACACATGAATGTTTTCTATAGTTTCTATATATAGATAAAAATGTGATTTTTATTATCGAACAATTTATTTCAAAATATGAATACCATTCAACACATGAATTTCTAATCAACGAATGAATATCAATTCAACACATGAATGTTTTCAATAGTTTTTATATATAGATAAAAATGTGATTTTTATTATCGAACAATTTATTTCAAAATATGAATACCATTCAACACATGAATTTCTAATCAACGAATGAATATCAATTCAACACATGAATGTTTTCAATAGTTTTTATATATAGATAAAAATGTGATTTTTATTATCGAACAATTTATTTCAAAATATGAATACCATTCAACACATGAATTTCTAATCAACGAATGAATATCAATTCAACACATGAATGTTTTCTATACAATGAATAAATATAGTTTAAGCAAATGAAAATAATTCAAACACACGAATATTATTCAAAATTTCGGCAGCATAACGGCAGGGTAGTTAAACCGGCACCGTCCCTAGTACGGCTCCTCGCTCTACCTTAAAACCTCGCGGTTTTTGACAATGGGGATCATGCATCTAATTCGCACGCAGGCGGCATGTATATATTTATTTCATTTCGACAAACTAATCCTATGTGGTTTCAACCAAATATTTCACAATCACCAATGGGTATTTTTCAACCGCAATCAACCAATATCAATCACAAACAATCCCAAACAATCATTCAATTTTCACAACAATTTCAACCAATAAATATCGTCCATGGTTTGTGGACGAGGGGGCGTGTATATATATATATATAGATATATATTTATAGATAGCAATTCACTTTCATTTCACACATATATAATATTTTTAAAACAGAAATCTCACCAATAGCTATCCAGTACCACGACTCTTCTTCGCCAATCTCTCTTTCTGTTGCTTCGTCGCCCGTATTCTCTACATATGCAAAAATCGAATCTTTACGATGCTATTCAATATATAAAAATATGATTTTTTACTTCGGCTTTATATATATAAAAATCTGATTTTTACTTTTAAATTCCTAATCTTCTTCTAGTTTATAAATCATTTTAAAATCAGTTTTTATATTCCTTTATAAATCAGTTTTTAAAATCTCAGAAAAATCAATTTTTATATTTTTATAAATCAGTTTTTAATACTTATATAAAAAAATCAGTTTTTATATTTTTATAAATCAGTTTTTAATACTTATATAAAAAAATCAGTTTTATTCTTTTTAAAATCCAGTTTTATTCTTTTTTAAAGTAAACAGTTTTAATTTTATAAAAAATTCAGTTTTTATATTTCCTTTAAAAATCAGTTTATATTTCTAAAACAAAACCAGTTTTTAATACTTTAAAAACAAAATCAGTTTTATTTCTTTAAAACAAAAATCATTATTAAATTCGGTTTTTATAAAATAAAAATAAAATAATAAAATAATAAAATAAACAGAAATACTTACAGAGAGGGGGGGGGGGAGGTCTTCGCAGACGTCGGAGGGCTTCGAGGTGGTGTTGTTCGTCGATGGCGGCGTCTTCGAGGCTCCCGGGGGGGGGGGGGGGGCGTCGCGATGCTTCGATCGATGGAGGGGGGGGGGACAGGTCTTCGTCGGCGTCGAGACGAGGGGGGGGGGGGGCGGGTCTTCGTCGGCGTCGAGACGAGGGGGGGGGTCGGTTGATTTAGGTTTTTCTTCTTTTTTGTTTTTTTTTGTTTCTGGTAATTGAATCGGGGGGGGGGGGGGGGCAAGCAGAAGAAAAAAAGGGGGGGGGGGAAGAAATATATATATATATTTTTTAATTATTTAATTATTAAATTTTTGCAAAAAGGTTGACTTTTTCATACTACCTCGAAACGAGGCCCACCGCCTGTCGCCCATAGCGTTTCACCCCCATTCCAAACACAATGGGATATGTATCGCAAGCTGATTTGATCGTTACAATCAGTTTCCGTTGAATTTACATTTAAATCCTTATATTGAATTTTAAACGTACATTTCAATTTAGTGGGGCCACATACTAACTAGAAAAATTCCAGAAAAATATTTTCTAGCTTCGTATTGACGATACGGTCCTAACAAAACTAGTTTCGTCGAATTCTGAGACCGTTTGCAAAATGGCCAATTTCCAGTCGATTAAATTCAACAGAAACTGGTCAAACGCGTTTTCCTTTGCCACGCTCACATATTGATTCGAAAAATTATGAAATTTGAAACCTAGCAATAACTTGACACTGCGGATCCAACAAAAGTGGTTTCGTCGAAATCCGAGGTCACCTGCAAAATGTCCATTATTAAGGGCCTGAATTCCATAGCGACTATTCAGAATTTCCAACTGGACATATCTTTTGATTCCCGCTATCAAATTTTGATTGGTCGGATTCGTTAGAAAGACATTACCAATTAGATCCTAATGTTTTTGGTTTCACTAAAATCCGGATTGTTTTGCACCCGGTATATTCAATTGAAGTTTGAAATCGAATTATCGAACTACCGCGCCATTTTCAATTCTATATATAATTATAATTAATTATATTCGTTTTCAAATGTCGATTCGAACTCAGTTTTCATCGCCATTATTTAAAATAGTTATTTTAAATATTTAAAATCCATTATTTTAGCCAATTTAAAAATTTTATATTGGTTCAGATTTTCTGGGTCGTTACAATCTCCCCCACTTAAAACTTTTCGTCCCCGAAAAGGAACAAAGTCGAAAGTGGTGTGATAAATCTACGATCACACAATACAACAACCAATTTGTTTCTAACCTTCAGAGTATAGAATAAATAGTGCACATCCATGGGAAGAAAATAGCAACAGAATAGAGAATTAAATGGTAATGCAAAGTAGGGTAAATGTACCTTGCACCAGAGTCAATCAGAGATATCTACTCGGCATCTAGGATAAGCTTTCTGAATGCTCTCCTCAGTTTCCCAAGTACAATCTCGCGGATCTCCACTCCATTGCACTTTGACTAAGTGAACCTTCTTGTTTCTCAGCTCTTTAGTTTCTTTGCCGATGATCTTTAGCGGCTCTCGCCTCACAGCTAATTCTGTAGTAATTTCAATGTCCTGCTGAGCTGCTTCTTCCACGATCAAATCTGGATCATGAACATGCTTTCGAAGTTGAGATATATGAAATACATCATGCACTCCAGGCAACCAGTCAGGCAGTTTGACCCTATAAGCGAGAGTTCCAATCCGTTCCAGAATAGGAAACGGACCAATAAATTTAGGCGCTAACTTTCCAGTTTTACCGAACCGGATAACTCCTCTCATCGGCGATACTTTCAAATATACATAGTCGCCAACTTCAAAGGATATATCTCTTCTTCTTCTATCGGCATAGCTCTTTTGTCGGCTTTGAGCGGCGAGTAATCGCTTCTTAATAAAATCGACTTTGTCGGCAGCTTCTCGAATCATATCAGGACCCAACACAAGTCTATTACCTGGCTCGACCCAACAAGCAGGAGATCGGCACGGTCTACCATACAATGCTTCGAATGGCGACATTGTCAGACTCGCCTGGTAGCTGTTGTTATAAGAGAATTCAGCCAAATGCAGATGGTCTTCCCATGATCCACCGAAATCTATAATACAAGCCCGCAATAGATCTTCTAAAATGTGATTCACCCTCTCAGTCTGACCGTCTGTCTGAGGATGATAAGCGGTGCTTAGGTTTAACTTCGTTCCCAGCTCGACTTGAAATGCTTCCCAGAATTTGCTAGTGAATATTGTATCTCTATCACTTACTATGCTGAGCGGCACTCCATGTAGTCTAACTATTTCCCTGAAGTATATTTGCGCCAGACTCTGAGCAGTTCTGTTTGATCTGACAGGTACAAAATGGGCGGTCTTCGTGAAACGATCTACGATCACCCAAATACTGTCATTTCCTTTTCTGGTTCTGGGCAAACCATCAATGAAATCCATAGAAATATGCTCCCACTTCCAACCAGGAACTTCCAGTGGTTGTAATAATCCAGCCAATTTCTGTTGGTCGCTTTTAACTAGCTGGCAAGTAGGGCATCGACTAACATATATTGAGATGTCTCTTTTTAACGACTTCCACCAGAATGTGCGTTTGATGTCGTTATACAGTTTATTCACACCTGGATGGATACTGAGCTTAGATTTGTGGCATTCATCAAGCACTTCTCTTCTGAGTTCAGGAATTTCTGGAACACAAATTCGTCCTTCTAACCTCAGAATCCCTTCGCTGTCTAACTGGAAATCCGAAGCATTGCCTTCACGAATTCGCTGACTTATTCCTTTGATAAATTGGTCGTCTTCTTGGAGAGCCGATATCTTATCAATCAACGAAGTCGCAATGATGAAACTGGCGATCATCTCATTTTTTCGGCTTAACGCATCGGCCACGACATTGGCTTTCCCTGGCGTATATATAATTTCAAAGTCATATGCTGCAAGAAACTCCAGCCAACGCTGCTGCCTCAAATTTAAGTCCTTCTGAGTGAACAGATACTTTAACGACTGGTGATCAGTAAACAGTTCAAATCTCTCACCCAGAAGATAGTGCCTCCAGATTTTCAAAGAGAATATGATAGCCAATAACTCAAGATCATGAGTTACATAGTTTTCTCGTGCGGTTTCAGTTGACGGCTAGCATAAGCAATTACTTGACCTCTTTGCATTAACACGGCGCCAAGGCCTTCTCTAGACGCATCAGTCCAGACTTTTAAATCTTGGTTGCCATCGATGATGGTTAACACTGGAGCTGTAGTTAATCTCAACTTTAGCTCTTCGAAAGCCTCCTCACTTTCTTGAGTCCATTTGAACTTAGAATGCTTCTTTGTAAGCTTCGTTAAGTGACCAGATATCTTCGAGAAGTCTTTAACGAACTTCCGGTAATAGCTGGCCAATCCAAGAAAACTGCGGACTTCAGTGGGAGTACTGGGTTGTTTCCAATTCTAAATAGCTGTGATTTTGCTTGGGTCCACAGCGATTCCTTCTTTCGATACGACGTGGCCCAGAAACTTTACTTCATCTTGCCAGAATATACATTTGGAAAACTTGGCTTTCAATACATTCCTTCTGAGGATTTCTAGAACCTGTTCCAGATGTTTTTCATGTTCGGCTTTCGATTTAGAGAAGATTATAATATCGTCAATGAAAACCAGAACAAATTTATTTAAAACTCCTCTGAATACTCTGTTCATTAGATCGACGAAATAAGCTGGAGCGTTACATAAGCCGAACGGCATTACTAACCACTCGTAGAATAAGTCGGGGCCTCTGAACGCCGTCATTGGAACACACTCTTCGGCAATTCGAAGTTGATGGAATCCTGTAGCTAGGTCCATTCGTGAGAATACTTGTGCTCCATTTAATCGATCTAACAAATCATCAATCCGCGGCAATGGATACTTGTTCTTTATTGTCTGTTTGTTCAAATCACGATAATCCACACATAGACGTAGAGTACCATCAGATTTTGGGACAAATACCACTGCTGCACCCCAATCAGAGAAACTAGGCCTGATCAGACCTTTCCATACTAGCTGTCGTGTTTGATTGTCTAATTCCTCCTTCTCTTTCAAGGACATTCTTCGAATAGCGTGAACTACCGGCCTTGCATTGGGAATCAAAGCAATCTTGAAATCTATTTCTCTTTGCGGAGGTAAGCGAACAACTTCTTCGAACACATCCGCATAGTTTTTGACAACAGGAATATCTTTAATGAGGTCAGGAATATTCTCAGTGATTTCAGGGATATTTTCTACTTGGGCTGGAGAAACATTCAAAGCTGCCCAGAAGTCTTTTCTATTAGCATTCTGACCTTCACAGGGAATGGTTATATAATCACCTGATTTAATCTTCGCCTTTACGACTCTGTCGGCGCATTTAACTTCAGCTTCATATTTGGTCAACCAATCTAACCCTAAGATAAGATCAAACTCTTTAAAATTCATAACGGCTGCAATGGTAGGAAACCGATAACGAGAAAAAGAAACCGGCACTCTACAAATCCAACTGAGATCGATGGAACCCCCGACCGGATTCTGGACAGTCATCGGTTCCTTAAGCTTTTTCAAATTCAAATCCAGTTTCTTAGCCGCATCTTTTGCAATGAAGCTTCGTGACGCGCCTGTGTCAAACAGTACTTTAACTGGAATGTTCTTGACATTGAGCGTGCCTTCCAAAACATCAGCCCTTTCTTGACTAGCTGAGGGCTCGGAAGTCGCTGCCAATTCATTTATATGCACTGTTTCAGATTTCTCTAAGAGTTGGCACTCCCGTGCAATATGACCTGCTTGGTAACACTTATGGCATTTCCTTTCCCCATGGGGGTTCTTTTGTTTCTTAGTGGCCTTAGATCCAGTCTTGATTCTTTTCTTTAAGGGCCCACAATTTATCGACAAATGTCCTTTCTTATTGCAGTTAGAGCAAATAGTAGTTGTTACTGGTTCTTTTTCGGATCTGGCCCTTTTTCGATTTACTTCGGGCTCCTTACCGACTTCAGACATCATACTGGCTTCAGGAATATCAGTTTCCGAATCTTCTTTGTCACTAGAACAGACTTCTTCTTCGTCGCGTAACATTCCTTTCTTATGAAGATCTTCATATTGATAAGCCATATAAATCATTTCTGAAAAAGGAAGCTTTACATGCCCCAATACTTTATTCTGGTATTTCCTTTGAAGCCCATTGATAAATCTCAGATTCTTCCTCTTTGTATTCTGAATCAGATGGGGAGCAAAGTGAGAAAGTTCATTGAATTTCTTATGATATTCGGGAATTGTCATGTCTCCTTGTATTAGATAAGAAAATTCATCACATAGTCGCTCGGTCGCTTCGGGAGGAGTAAATTTTCCTAAGAAAATCACTTTGAATCTATCCCAGGTGATATCACCTTCAGGATTATTCTGTATAACCGAATCCCACCAAAACAAAGCTTCTTCTTTGAGAGCCCAGGAGGCCAGTAATCTTTTCTGGTCATCCCTAAGCTTTAATGCTTCGAAGATTTTCTCAGCCGAACGAATCCAAGCTTGCGTCTTCATAATAGATTCTTCACCAGAGAATGGTATTCCACCCATATTTCGATATTTGATTAATAGGGCCTCAATATCCGGTTCTGCATTCCTTCTGCTTCTGACACTCATTTTCTAGTACTTCTGCAAATGGCAGATCAAGTGTCAGGTCACAGAAAAGATATTTTAAAACATAGAAACACATACTTCTAATGTAAATGTGTCTATCAAGGTGTAATTTCATTCTGCTTTACTCATACTAGGATATTACTGATCCTACCTGTATTGAGTTGCCCGTCCTAGAACACTACTGGTTCTATTTCTGACGAGTTCGTTCAAATGTTATATTTCAGAACTAAGCTTAACCAAAGCTCTGATACCACGATGAGACGACCCGAATTCCCGTTCTCACGGAAACAAGGTTATCTTTGGAATATAACACAGAAACATATAATAGCAGAACAGAATTAAATAAATACACCAGAATGAACAACAAAATATACTGGATAAAAGTAATCATCAGAGTTACACAGTATACAGGATCTTACTTAGTACAAATACAGTTCAGCTATACATAAATGTCTACAGCGGAAATAAACAAAATATGTACAATAGGAGCTGAACAGCATAAAAAGAAATAAATGATAGAATCCATCTTCAGCTCCAGCTTTCCAGAAAGAACCAGCTAAACCTGAATACAAGGCTGCCCGTGTAGAAAAAGGGGCACCCGAGTTTGAGAGTGAAACAAACTACGAGTCAGTCATGGGACTGGTATGAGAAATCTACTCAACACATATATAATTGGCTAATCACAGGACCACGCCACTTTCGTGGGACGGGTTTACTCCATTGGATTGCCAGTGCTTTAAAACAAATCTTTCTTTTAAACATCGCTATGTTTTTTTATAAAAATGAAACCGTTATAAGACTCAGTTCCCATCACACAATGCAACGCAAACCGGAGGATAGAGTTTTTCCTTATAACGGTCAAAATATGCTTGATACGAATAAAACAAAGGCATTTGATATTATTGCTAGTGTTTATATGTTTCGAAAACAATTTCAAATCATAACTATCAATCATAGACGACATGAGCGTCCCATGCCACTATGTCGCCAAATATATATACACAATCGAAACCGCATCGTCACGTATTTAGAAATTGGATTTCCGTCATGAACCAAGGCAAAAGATAGTCCTTACCGAATTCGAGACGCTCTAGCCCGTGTCCCAGGCAAGTACTCAGTCAAGCCTTTGGATCGTCAGGGCCGGTCCACCGATGTGGATTAAAATTCCTGAACACTGCGTTTCCCCGCCCTTTGGGGCGTCAACGAGCCAACGAATGACTCCATCGGACCCGGATCGTCCGATCAAACCGAGGCGCCTCGCAACAACAACAACCACATAGGTGAAAAGTATATAAATGTCAGGGCTGGTAGGTCACTGACACCACCCTAGCTAGAAAGAAACGCATGCCCTCCCTGAGGTCCTTCTCCAGTTTTAGGTTCATACCGGGGTGTGAGGCTCGCGAATTCACGTTATACACAAAGCTACGCCACACAGGCGGTGCTTTGATCATCACCACAAGACTTTGCTTTTCAACAGAAGCCCTGATCACTGCATCTTAGCATGCCACACAGGCAATTCACGCCATGCGATTGATGTCCATCGATATACAACCTCTGAGCTCGTACGTCTCAGAGAAGGGCGTTAAGCAAAAGAATAAATTCTCCGCCGCCAAACAGATGTATATTTAACAGAGATCAATCAACACAGAATAAAATCCAATGTCGGACACACAGTCCATTTACAAGTCCGTTCTGGGTCTGAACGAAACCGGAGGCACTAAATACCTCGCAAACCCATCGATCACCACGTACGTCTGGACGATCACCACTCATTATCCATATTTCGGGATGCCTCCCAATCAGGACCTCGGTTACCATCCAAACGAGGTGAAGATCTCCGGTCTTCGACTATCGTCTTCATCTTCGACTTTCAATCGTCGGTCAATTATTTGAAATGAGAATTAACTCGGCCTTCTCAAATAATTCACGTATATTTAGAATTTCAATTCAATTTATTTCAATGGTTAAATTATTCGACAACACCAATTTTGTCCTTTAATGTAATTTTCACACCAAACACATTCAACCATCAAACATCACATAAATCAAGCAAATTCAGTTTATTTCCATTCTATATCGCTTATGATATTTTATAACTATTTATCGCTATTTTTATTTATTTTAAAATAGCCATTTTATTCAAAACGACGCTTCGGGCCATAAGGCGGCCGTGGCGCTGTTTTTCTTCAGATTTGATTTACACATATCTGAAAATCTAACCGTTGGATCTTCAAAAAATTTACATCATTAGAAAGGTCTTTTCAAAACGAATCCAACGGTTCCAGTTTCGGGAAAATCCGACGGTCGGATCTCCCGGTACAATCGTTTGAAATTTCGATTTCAAAATACGAACTGCAGCGTCGTTATTCGATTAAATATAATTCTATTTATATTTATATATAAATAAAATCGATTCTGGCGCTGTTTTTCTTCAAATTTGAATTAAACATTCCAGACAATCCAACCGTTGGATTTTTACAAGGTTGGTGCCGTTGGAAAGATTATTCCAAGGCGAACCCGACGGTTGAGGTTTCGGGAAAATCCAATGGTCGGATTTCCCGCACTAGTCGTTTGAAATCACGGTTTCAAAATACGAACTGCACGGCTTCGTTTCGTTTTAATTTTATTTATATTTATATATTTATATAAATATAGTTCATTCAACGATTTCCATATCGTTTTAACTTCAAATATTTTTCTAACGCCTTAAATTTTGGAAAAATTTCTCCATAACCTCCCCTGCACCGGGAGCATCGGGAAATCGCAAATAGCGTTCCTGGTCCTTCTAATCTCAAAAAGAAAAAGAAAAAGCCAAGCGGCTAGCCAACAGGCTCAAAATCATCACCCAAACAAATCAGTAAATGTGTACCTATTTGTCGGGCACAAAATTTTATTCCTCTTCTCTAGCCCCTTTGCTATAACCTGTCCAATGAATATGCATATACATATATATACAGTTCTTATCATTTATCCTTTTCTATTCAACTTCATATTTGATTTCTGTTTGGTTTAAAGACACCATTTATTCTAATGTTACATACATAGGTGCAAATCATTTCATTAGCTAATTAATGAATATTTCATCTCATATATGTTTATTTTGAACAAGTGGCTATTTTTAACACTTCACATTTCAACGATTTATGCATACTATAAAAATGCGATTTTTATTGTAAAACGATTCATTTCAAAACACTATTTTTCTATATAGTTCATATAGTCGATAAAAGGTGATTTTTATTATCAAACAATTTATTTCAAAATATGAATACCATTCAACACATGAATTTCTAATCAACGAATGAATATCAATTCAACACATGAATGTTTTCTATAGTTTCTATATATAGATAAAAATGTGATTTTTATTATCGAACAATTTATTTCAAAATATGAATACCATTCAACACATGAATTTCTAATCAACGAATGAATATCAATTCAACACATGAATGTTTTCAATAGTTTTTATATATAGATAAAAATGTGATTTTTATTATCGAACAATTTATTTCAAAATATGAATACCATTCAACACATGAATTTCTAATCAACGAATGAATATCAATTCAACACATGAATGTTTTCAATAGTTTTTATATATAGATAAAAATGTGATTTTTATTATCGAACAATTTATTTCAAAATATGAATACCATTCAACACATGAATTTCTAATCAACGAATGAATATCAATTCAACACATGAATGTTTTCTATACAATGAATAAATATAGTTTAAGCAAATGAAAATAATTCAAACACACGAATATTATTCAAAATTTCGGCAGCATAACGGCAGGGTAGTTAAACCGGCACCGTCCCTAGTACGGCTCCTCGCTCTACCTTAAAACCTCGCGGTTTTTGACAATGGGGATCATGCATCTAATTCGCATGCAGGCGGCATGTATATATTTATTTCATTTCCACGAACTAATCCTATGTGGTTTCAACCAAATATTTCACAATCACCAATGGATATTTTTCAACCGCAATCAACCAATATCAATCACAAACAATCCCAAACAATCATTCAATTTTCACAACAATTTCAACCAATAAATATCGTCCATGGTTTGTGGACGAGGGGGCGTATATATATATATATATATATATTTATAGATAGCAATTCACTTTCATTTCACACATATATAATATTTTTAAAACAGAAATCTCACCAATAGCTATCCAGTACCACGACTCTTCTTCGCCAATCTCTCTTTCTGTTGCTTCGTCGCCCGTATTCTCTACATATGTAAAAATCGAATCTTTACGATGCTATTCAATATATAAAAATATGATTTTTACTTCGGCTTTATATATATAAAAAACTGATTTTTACTTTTAAATTCCTAATTTTCTTCTAGTTTATAAATCATTTTAAAATCAGTTTTTATATTCCTTTATAAATCAGTTTTTAAAATCTTAGAAAAATCAGTTTTTATATTTTTATAAATCAGTTTTTAATACTTATATAAAAAAATCAGTTTTTATATTTTTATAAATCAGTTTTTAATACTTATATAAAAAAAATCAGTTTTACTCTTTTTAAAATCCAGTTTTATTCTTTTTTAAAGTAAACAGTTTTAATTTTATAAAAAATTCAGTTTTTATATTTCCTTTAAAAATCAGTTTATATTTCTAAAACAAAACCAGTTTTTAATTCTTTAAAAACAAAATCAGTTTTATTTCTTTAAAACAAAAATCATTATTAAATTCGGTTTTTATAAAATAAAAATAAAATAATAAAATAATAAAATAAACAGAAATACTTACAGAGAGGGGGGGGGGGTCTTCGCAGACGTCGGAGGGCTTCGAGGTGGTGTTGTTCGTCGATGGCGGCGTCTTCGAGGCTCCGGGGGGGGGGGGGGGGGGGGCGTCGCGATGCTTCGATCGATGGAGGGGGGGGGGGACAGGTCTTCGTCGGTGTCGAGACGAGGGGGGGGGGGGGTCTTCGTCGGCGTCGAGACGAGGGGGGGGGGCGGGTCGGTTGATTTAGGTTTTTCTTCTTTTTTGTTTTTTTTTTGTTTCT
Source organism: Allium sativum (assembly GCA_030737875.1). Taxonomy (NCBI): domain Eukaryota; kingdom Viridiplantae; phylum Streptophyta; class Magnoliopsida; order Asparagales; family Amaryllidaceae; genus Allium; species Allium sativum. The sequence goes on along the minus strand of CM060921.1, from coordinate 358,448,535 downwards.
GGTAATTGAATCGGGGGGGGGGGGGGGCAAGCAGAAGAAAAAAGGGGGGGAAGAAATATATATATATATATATATATTTAATTATTAAATTTTTGCAAAAAGGTTGACTTTTACATACGACCTCGAAACGAGGCCCACCGCCTGTCGCCCATAGCGTTTCACCCCCATTCCGAACACAATGGGATATGTATCGCAAGCTGATTTGATCGTTACAATCAGTTTCCGTTGAATTTACATTTAAATCCTTATATTGAATTTTAAACGTACATTTCAATTTAGTGGGGCCACATACTAACTAGAAAAATTCCAGAAAAATATTTTCTAGCTTCGTATTGACGATACGGTCCTAACAAAACTAGTTTCATCGAATTCTGAGACCGTTTGCAAAATGGCCAATTTCCAGTCGATTAAATTCAACAGAAACTGGTCAAACGCGTTTTCCTTTGCCACGCTCACATATTGATTCGAAAAATTATGAAATTTGAAACCTAGCAATAACTTGACACTGCGGATCCAACAAAAGTGGTTTCGTCGAAATCCGAGGTCACCTGCAAAATGTCCATTATTAAGGGCCTGAATTCCATAGCGACTATTCAGAATTTCCAACTGGACATATCTTTTGATTCCCGCTATCAAATTTTGATTGGTCGGATTCGTTAGAAAGATATTACCAATTAGATCCTAATGTTTTTGGTTTCACTAAAATCCGGATTGTTTTGCACCCAGTATATTCAATTGAAGTTTGAAATCGAATTATCGAACTACCGCGCCATTTTCAATTCTATATATAATTATAATTAATTATATTCGTTTTCAAATGTCGATTCGAACTCAGTTTTCATTGCCATTATTTAAAATAGTTATTTTAAATATTTAAAATCCATTATTTTAGCCAATTTAAAAATTTTAAATTGGTTCAGATTTTCTGGGTCGTTACACTTGTACTTTGCCCTTGCCTCTTTAGACAATCCTAATAAGGTGTCCTATTTCTCCAAAAGGATAACTACTAGCCTTCTTGTTCACATTCCCCATTCGTGACCTTCCACCAAGATGAGGTTTCGTCCTTCATTAACCAACAGCTATTTGAACCTTCCTCTCATCGTCTACCTTAAAGGTATCAACAAGCCCTCCACTTCCTTGAACTAACTTCTAGCCCGTCAAACGTCTAAGTCCCTTGAAGTGGTTTTTCGTCCTTCGTATGGAAGTCCCAATTTATCTTAGAAAAAGCATCTATACGCGGAGGGGAAATCCAAAAAAGAGAAAGAGGAAGAGATTCAAAACGGAGAGTCGAAGGAAGGATATATGGCCCTTTTGGGGATTATGTTTTTTTAAAACAAACCTTTCTTTCAAAAATACTCTTCTACAAACATATTTTTGAAAGTATTCTTTATAAAAATGCTTTTGAAAAATAGTTTCTAAAAGTATCTTATCTGTTCTGGTAACTTTCAGCTCTGATACCACGTGTAACACCCCATGTCCATTAATGTCACTCACAAAAGGGAATGCATTAACTTCTATGGAGCGTTTTAAGTGAATATAGAACAGAAAATCACAACAAGACAGATATGAAATAGTACTTGAAAATTTAAAACTTTATTATTGCAACGGAAGGTAAATATGTTTGGTTACATCACCAAAACCCAAAGACTAAAGTCAAGTACATAATATCCATCTTGACAAAATCAGAGTACATAATATAAAAAGCATAATCCCATAAATAGCCATAAAAGAGATAGGTTGAGCTTTACTTCAGCAATCCAAATCCAAGTGCTCCCAAAGAGATCCAAATCAAGCTTCCCACCCTAAGAACCTAGGGGGGGGGGGGGAAGGAAGAAAAGAGGTGGAAACAAAGGGGGTCAGACATAAAGTCTGGCAAGTCCGATAACTCCAACAATATAATTACCAAAGTAACTAGGATAAGACATAAGCTTGGTAAATAAGGAAATGACTGTGAATTAATGGCAAGACCAAGCAACCAAAAATAATAGGATGAGCAAAGATAACGTTAAAGGCGCTTCCTAATCAATATAGGGTAATTACTATACTCTACCGTACTGTACTGTACTAACACTAACTGCACCCATACTAGTCACTCTAGAAACTTGATCCCTCTTGACTAAATAGAATGATGATAGCTTTGTGTACTACTAGATGTACCCACTATCCCCACTAGATGTACCCCTTCAATGGTAATTCCATGTACTCCTAGCTGACGTCATAGGTGCTGCCTGCTCCTATCTCCACTAGGTGTACCCCTTTAATGATTAATTAATAATGGTAGCTTCGTGTACCCCTAGCGGACTACATAGGTGCCGTTTGCTCCTATCTCCACTAGATGTACCCACTACCCTGCCCCATTCGATCGGCTCCCTAACTCGTAGATACCCGTGCTGGTCCCACAGTGGGGTGTATCACTCCCCCAAAGTGGCAACCCAATACAACTTAAGGATGCACGGCTTATACCTACACGATGCAACAACGTCTTACCTACCAGCCCGGGCCCACGCACGCACATGACCCCGTTGGACTTGCGTTGCCACCGCTAACCCATTTTAGCCTCTAACAATCAGGCCCAGTAGGCATGTCCCGTCCTCGACTTGGGTCGAGCTCACAAAGATACTTAATGGGCTACTGGACTGAAAAGGGCCCCCACCAAGCTTCCCACCTAGGCTTGGTCCCCTCTAATACATCCCACTTAACCCCATGTCCACTTACATGTATAAATTTGGTTAAGTGTTTTCTAATTTAACCTAGTCTCACCCTTTTGTTTAATTAACAGGTTGTATTGGTTAAGTCTGTGGGCCTATATACACAAATATTACCCACCTACCCAAGATTTACTTAACCCTCTCACTGGTTCAGACATATTAATTTACGGTTAAGTTTGTGGGCCTATATGTACTAATATTACCCACCAATCCAAGATTTACTTAACCCACTCATTCCGTATAACTTAAGTTCTTACAATCCCTAGGGATCAGATTTGGTTAAGTAGTCCATTTCATTTACCATGTCCATTTTTAGTTAATTAATCAATTAATCAAAACCTTTCCCTTCATAGGTGTCAATACCTATTTTATCCAATAATTTGAATTACATGTCATAATTGTTTATATTCAAATTACTCCATTTTTCTAATCGTATTTCTCATGACATCCTCATGTCACCCACATGTCACCCACTAGATTCCTCATGGCACCCAAGGCACCCACTTAACCCCCTTATGTCCCACTACATATTTACTTTGGTTAAGTGTTTCTTAATTCATTACTATCGTTACCCTTGTATGACCTCTCACATTAGACTGACATTTGTGGCTGCTGGATTTGTCGGGCGGGTCCGGGCAGTCTTACACCACAAACGAGCCTAACCTCGTATCCATACAATTGTTATGCATTTAGTTTGGGCCTTTGACCTCTCACATTGGGCTACCATTTGTGGCTGCTGGATTTGCCGGGCGGGTCCGGGCAGTCTTACACCACAAATGAGTCCAACCTCGTGTCTTAGGCAATTAATTATACATAATTAATTTCCCCCAATATTTGAATTACTTTCCCTATTCAAATTACAAATCATTTCCATATTTATTTATGTATAAATATGTCACCTTAATTATGTCCACTATTTATGGTACATAAATTGTACCAATTTACATCTCAAATTAATTTCATGCCTTTTTAGGCATTTGCGCCAATTCCCAATATTTAATATCCCTATTCAAATTCAAATTAATCTATGTCCATAATTAAACTATGTCCATTACTACACATTAATTTTCCAATTAATGCCTTCATTAAATTTTTCGCCTTTTAAGGCAATTCACCTTAATTAATATCTCAAATTCGTTATATGCCTCATTTACATGCCAATTCACATTTATTAACATAATCAATATTTTCATCCCATATTTGGATTAATTATTCCTAATCAAATATGTTAATAAAATTCCAATTATCTTTATGACCATAATTCACATTAATTATGTCCATATATCACTTTGCCAATTAATATCTCAATTTACATATATGCCTCTTTTAAGGCTATTACATGCCAATTCACATTTATTAACATAATCAATATTTTTCCCATAACCCCCGCGGCGTCCGTTCGCATAGAATATATGATAGACTAAGAAATAGTCTAACACATGAAAAAGGAAAAAACACCACATATTCACATAACATACAAAATAGGCCTAACTTGCATATGAGAATTTACCACATAACTTGCATAAAATCATAGATCTAAACATAGGCCTAAAAGGTATGAACCTGCATGTTATGAATAAGATTTTCATCACAAAATTTACATAGGCAATAACCACAAACTTGCATAACATGATTCATATTCCAAACTCATATTTTTATATAAACTTGCATATGTGATTTATGCAACATAACAATGGTGTAAATTTACCTCTAAACATATAAACTAGCATGTAAAGATTTAGCATATAACTCATACATGTTATAGCCTAACTTTTGATCTAAAATAGATGTCATAATCTTTACTAACTTGCATGTGATTTATGTCTAAATCAACATCTAAACTTGCATACATACATATGATCTATCATATGAATCAACATAACCAAACTAGCATTTAAACAACATGATGATTTGATTATACATAAGCCAATCATAGAATTACAACATAGATCATAACTTTACAACATGTATGATAACATCACAATTTAACAACATAATCATATCATACAGTCAATAATTCACATCATATCCATATAATCCACAATTATATCTAATCTTAATTTAATAATTATCTTGATTAGAGAAATCGAACTTGCCTTTCGTGGTTAAAGAATTATGAACAATTGATCAAACTTGATGCAGAATTGTTGTAGCGACGTTAGTTGATTCGTTGTTGAAGCTCTAAGCTTGAATTAGGTTGAATTGATTAGCTATCTTCCTCTTTAGTTGGCGGCGGCTACACTGAGTTCCATGGCGATGGCATAACGGCTTTAGTTTCAATTTTAATTAGGTTTAGGGTTAGCATTAGGATGTATTTATAGGTGTTGGAAGTTATTTAGGACCATTAGATTAACCCTGAACCATGAGAACCAACCAAATGCAAAATCTGCATTTGAGTGAATCGGCCCACGGGTTGAAAGCCAAACACCCTGGATTAATCCCTAGTCGACCCAGCGAGGCTCGGGTCGACCTCAAAAATGGGCCGGTTCGGTCATTCCCCCCTCCCAATTCGCTGTTTTGAACTTTTTCGCATATTTATTTATTTAATTTTTAATTTTTATATATATATCAGTATATATATATTTCTCTGCGCAACCCATTTCACTGAATTCTTTTCTAAAAATTAAGTATACTTTAATTTATGAATTTTAATGTTATAAAATTACGGGGTGTTACACGACCTACCCAATTTTATACCATTTCCTGGTTGTGAGGCTAGAGGTCATAACGTATAGATCACACCTTTATTTACTTTGAATGTCACATTGTCATACCTGCCAAAATACAAATTGATTCCCCCAAAAATACCATGGGTATACAGCTAAGTGAAACGAATTCTTCCGCTATCGAACGTAAATACGTTTGAAGAGATCAACTTACGCGATCTATTAAATATACTCTGTTAGACATTCTTCCATGTAGGTCGTCCTGGGACTGGATAAACCGAAGGTACTATTCTGTAAACCCATCTTAGGCAAATTCTACCTAGGATTTGCCAGTAAAGCCCTTGCATAAACTCCTTCTTCAATTATATTCATCAGATTTGATTCGCAATGCTAATGCGATGAGACGACCCGATTTCCCGTTCTCACGGAAACAAGGTTATCTTTGGAATATAACACAGAAACATATAATAGCAGAACAAAATTAAATAAATACACCAGAATGAACAACAAAATATACTGGATAAAAGTAATCATCAGAGTTACACAGTATACAGGATCTTACTTAGTACAAATACAGTTCAGCTATACATAAATGTCTACAGCGGAAATAAACAAAATATGTACAATAGGAGCTGAACAGCATAAAAAGAAATAATTGATAGAATCCATCTTCAGCTCCAGCTATCCAGAAAGAACCAGCTAAACCTGAATACAAGGCTGCCCGTGTAGAAAAAGGGGCACCCGAGTTTGAGAGTGAAACAAACTACGAGTCAGTCATGGGACTGGTATGAGAAATCTACTCAACACATATATAATTGGCTAATCACAGGACCACGCCACTTTCGTGGAACGGGTTTACTCCATTGGATTGCCAGTGCTTTAAAACAAATCTTTCTTTTAAACATCGATATGCTTTTTATAAAAATGAAGCCGTTATAAGACTCAGTTCCCATCACACAATGCAACGCAAACCGGAGGATAGAGTTTTTACCTTATAACGGCCAAATATGCTTGATACGAATAAAACAAAGGCATTTGATATTATTGCTAGTGTTTATATGTTTTGAAAACAATTTCAAATCATAACTATCAATCATAGACGACATTAATGCCCCATACCACTATGTCGCCATATATAGGTATACAATCAAAACCGCACGATGTCGTAATTGGAAATTGGATTTCCGTCATGAACCAAGGCAAAAGATAGTCCTTACCGAATTCGAGACTGCCTAGCCCGAGCCTCAGGAACAGCCGCAACTGCCCCTTGGATCGTCAGGGCCGGTCCACCGATGTGGATTATTATGCCTGAACAATACGTTTCCCCGCCCTTTGGGGCGTAAACGAGCCAACGAATGACTCCATCGGACCCGGATCATCCGATCAAACCGAGGCGCCTCGCAACAGCAACAACCACATAGGTGAAAAGTATATAAATGTCAGGGCTGGTAGGTCACTGACACCACCCTAGCTAGGAAGAAACGCATGCCCTCCCTGAGGTCCTTCTCCCGTTTTAGGTTCATACCGGGGTGTGAGGCTCGCGAATTCACGTTATACACAAAGCTACGCCACACTGGCGGTGCTTTGATCATCACCACAAGACTTTGCTTTTCAACAGAAGCCCTGATCACTGCATCTTAGCATGCCACACAGAATAAATCCTATGTCAGACACACAGTCCATTTACCAGTCCGTTCTGGGTCTGAACGAAACCGGAGGCACTAAATACCTCGCAAACCCCTCGATCACCACGTACGTCTGGACGATCACCACTCATTATCCATATTTCGGGATGCCTCCCAATCAGGACCTCGGTTACCATCCAAACGAGGTGAAGATCTCCAGTCTTCGACCATCGTTTTCATCTTCGAATTTCAATCGTCGGTCGATTATTCGAAATGAGAATTAACTCGGCCTTTCCAAATAATTCACGTATATTTAGAATTTCAAATCGATTTATTTCAATGGTTAAATTATTCGACAACACCAATTGTGTTCTTTAATGTAATTTTCACACCAAACACATTCAACCATCAAAAGCCACACAAATCAAGCAAATTCAGTTTATTTCCATTCCATATCGTTTATGGTATTTTATAACTATTTATCGCTATTTTTATTTATTTTAAAATAGCCATTTTATTCAAAACGACGCTTCGGGCCATAAGGCGGCCGTGGCGCTGTTTTTCTTCAGATTTGTTTTACACATATCTGAAAATCTAACCGTTGGATCTTCACAAAATTTACATCATTAGAAAGGTCTTTTCAAAACGAACCCAACGGTTCCAGTTTCGGGAAAATCCGACGGTCGGATCTCCCGGTACAATCGTTTGAAATTTCGATTTCAAAATACGAACTGCAGCGTCGTTATTCGATCAAATATAATTATATTTATATATATAAATAAATATAATCGTTTCTGGCGCTGTTTTTCTTCAGATTTGAATTAAACATTCCAGACAATCCAACCGTTGGATTTTTACAAGGTTGGTGCCGTTGGAAAGATTATTCCAAGGCGAACCCGACGGTTGAGGTTTCGGGAACATCCAATGGTCGGATTTCCCGCACTAGTCGTTTGAAATCACGATTTCAAAATACGAACTGCACGGCTTCGTTTCGTTTTAATTTTTATTTTTATTTATATATTTATATAAATATAGTTCATTCAACAATTTCAATATCGTTTTCACTTCAAATATTTTTCTAACGCCTTAAATTTTGGAAAAATTTCGCCATAACCTCCCCTGCACCGGGAGCATCGGGAAATCGCAAATAGCGTTCCCGGTCCTTCTAATCTCAAAAAGAAAAAGAAGAAGCCAAGCGGCTAGCCAACAGGCTCAAAATCATCACCCAAACAAATCAGTAAATGTGTACCTATTTGTCGGGCACAAAATTTTATTCCTCTTCTCTAGCCCCTTTGCTATAACCTGTTCAATGAATATTGCATGTACATATATATACAGTTCTTATCATTTATCAATTTCTATTCGACTTCATATTTGATTTCTATTTGGTTTAAAAATTCCATTCATTCTAATGTTACATAAATAGGTGCAAATCATTTCATTAGCTAATTAATGAATATTTCATCTCATATATGTTTACTTTGAACAAGTGGCTATTTTTAACACTTCACATTTCAACGATTTATGCATACAATAAAAATGTGATTTTTATTGTAAAACGATTCATTTCAAAACACTATTTTTCTATATAGTTCATATAGGTGACAAAATAGGATTTTTATCATAAAACAATTTGTTTCAAAATATGAATACCATTCAACACATGAATTTCTAAACAACGAATGAATATCAATTCAACACATGAATGTTTTCTATGGTTTCTATATATAGATAAAAATGTGATTTTTATTATCGAACAATTTATTTCAAAATATGAATACCATTCAACACATGAATTTCTAAACAACGAATGAATATCAATTCAACACATGAATGTTTTCAATAGTTTTTATATATAGATAAAAAAATGTGATTTTTATTATCGAACAATTTATTTCAAAATATGAATACCATTCAACACATGAATTTCTAAACAACGAATGAATATCAATTCAACACATGAATGTTTTCAATAGTTTTTATATATAGATAAAAAATGTGATTTTTATTATCGAACAATTTATTTCAAAATATGAATACCATTCAACACATGAATTTCTAAACAACGAATGAATATCAATTCAACACATGAATGTTTTCTATTCAATGAATAAATATAGTTTAAGCATATGAAAATAATTCAAACACACAAATATTATTCAAAATTTCGGCAGTATAACGGCAGGGTAGTTAAACCGGCACCGTCCCTAGTACGGCTCCTCGCTCTACCTTAAAACCTCGCGGTTTTTGACAATGGGGATCATGCATCTAGTTCGCACGCAGGCGGCATGTATATATTTATTTCATTTCCACAAACTAATCCTATGTGGTTTCAACCAAATATTTCACAACCACCAATGGGTATTTTTCAACCGCAATCAACCAATATCAATCACAAACAATCCCAAACAATCATTCAATTTTCACAACAATTTCAACCAATAAATATCGTCCATGGTTTGTGGACGAGGGGGCGTGTATATATATAGGTATATATTTATAGATAGCAATTCACTTTCATTTCACACATATATAATATTTTTAAAACAGAAATCTCACCAATAGCTATCCAACTGCACGACACTTCACTTAGAGAAATCTTTGCCTATCTCGCCTTTTTTTGTCGCTTTCGCCCGTATTCTCTACATATGTAAAAATCGAATCTTTTACTATGTTATTCAATATATAAAAATCGAATTTTTACTACGCTATTCAATATATAAAAATATGATTTTTACTTCGACTTTCAATATATAAAAATATGATTTTTCTTCGACTTTCGATATATAAAAATATGATTTTTCTTTTGACTTTCGATATATAAAAATATGATTTTTCTTTTTAAAGTTCAAATCTTTTTCGAAAAAATCGGTTTTAACCTTTCTTTAAAAACAGTTTTAATCATTTTTTAAAATCAGTTTTTATCTTTAAAACAAAATCAGTTTTTTAACTTTAAAACAAAATCAGTTTTTTTATTTTTAAAATCAGTTTTTATCTTTTAAACAAAATCAGTTTTTTTATTTTTATAAAATCAGTTTTCATTTCTAAAACAAAAATCAGTTTTTTTATACTTTAAAAATCAGTTTTCAAATCATTATAAAATCAGCTCTGAATACTTTTAAAAAAAACCAGTTTTTAAATTATTAAAATAAAATTACAAAATACTTACAAAGGGGGGGGGGTTTGGAGACGTCGGCGGCAGCTTCGAGGTGGCGACGCTCGGGGTTCGAACGGGGTGGCGATGCTTCGGGGTTCGAACGGGGTGGCAATGGCTTCGGGTTCGAATGGGGTGGCGATGGCTTCGGTAGTCTCGATCGGGGAAAAGGTGGTGGGGTTTCGAACAGAGGAGGTGGTGGGGTTTCGAATAGAGGAGGCGGTGGGCGGCGTCGCTACTGCTCCGATCTTCTTCTTTTTTTTCTTTTTCTTCTTTTTTTTTTATTTCTGAAGAATGAAATCGGGGGGGCCAGGAAGAAGAATAAAGGGAGGGAGGGAAAATATATAATATTTTTTTTATTATTTAATTTATTTAATTGCATAAAGTTGACTTTTACCCACGACCTCGAAACGAGGCCCACCGCCTGTCGTCCATAGCGTTTCACCCCCATTCCGAACACAATGGGATATGCATCGCAAGCTGATTTGATCGTTACAATCAGTTTCCTTTTGAATTTTCATTTAAATCACTATATTGAATTTTAAACGCACATTTCAAATTACCCGGGTCACATACTAACTAGAAAAATTCCAGAAAAATATTTTCTAGCTTCGTATTGTCGATACGGTCCTAACAAAACTAGTTTCGTCGAATTCTGAGACCGTTTGAAAAATGGCCAATTTCCAGTTGATTAAAATCAACTGAAACTGGTCAAACGCGTTTTCCTTTGCCACGCTCACATATTGATTCGAAAAATTATGAAATTTGAAACCTAGCAATAACTTGACACTGCGGATCCAACAAAAGTGGTTTCGTCGAAATTCGAGGTCATTTGCAAAATGTCCACTTTTAAGGGCCTGAATTCCATAGCGACTATTCAGAATTTTCAACTGGACATATCTTTTGATTCCCGCTATCAAATTTCGATTGGTCGGATTCGTTAGAAAGATATCATCAATTAGATCCTAATATTTTTGGATTCACTAAAATCCGGATTGTTTTGCACCCGGTATATTCAATTGAAGTTAGAAATCGAATTATCGAACTACCGCGCCATTTTCAATTCTATATATAATTATAATTAATTATATTCGTTTTCAAATGTCGATTCAAACTCAATTTTCATCGCCATTATTTAAAATATTTATTTTAAATATTTAAAATCCATTATTTTAGCCAATTTAAAAATTTTAAATTGGTTCAGATTTTCTGGGTCGTTACAATCTCCCCCACTTAAAACTTTTCGTCCCCGAAAAGGAATAAAGTCGAAAGTGGTTTGATAAATCTATAATCACACAATACAACAACCAATTTGTTTCTAACCTTTCGAAAATATTCTGATCAACATCTATTAGAGAATCGAATGATAATGCAAAGTAGGGTAAATGTACCTGGCACCGGAGTCAATCAGAGATATCTACTCGGCATCTGGGATAAGCTTTCTGAATGCTCTCCTCAGTTTCCCAAGTACAATCTCGCAGATCTCCACTCCATTGCACTTTGACTAAGCGAACCTTCTTGTTCCTCAGTTCTTTGGTTTCTTTGCCGATAATCTTTAGCGGCTCTCGCCTCACGGCTAATTCTGAAGTAATTTCAATGTCCTGTTGAGCTGCTTCTTCCACGATCAAGTCTGGATCATGAACGTGCTTTCGAAGTTGAGATATATGAAATACATCATGAACTCCAGGCAACCAGTCAGGCAGTTTGACCATATAAGCGAGAGTTCCGATCCGTTCCAGAATAGGAAACGGACCAATGAATTTGGGTGCCAACTTTCCAGTTTTACCGAACCGGATAACTCCTCTCATCGGCGATACTTTCAAATATACATAGTCGCCAACTTCAAAGGATATATCTCTTCTTCTTCTATCGGCATAGCTCTTTTGTCGGCTTTGAGCGGCGAGTAATCGTTTCTTAATAAAATCGACTTTGTCGGCAGCTTCTCGAATCATATCAGGACCCAACACAAGTCTATTTCCAGGCTCGACCAAACAAGCAGGAGATCGACACGGTCTACCATATAATGCTTCGAATGGCGACATTGTCAGACTCGCCTGATAGCTGTTGTTATAAGAGAATTCAGCCAAATGCAGATGGTCTTCCCATGATCCACCGAAATCTATTACACAAGCCCGCAATAGATCTTCTAAAATGCGATTTACCCTCTCAGTCTGACCGTCTGTCTGAGGATGATAAGCGGTGCTCAAGTTTAACTTTGTCCCTAGCTCGACTTGAAATGCTTCCCAGAATTTGCTAGTGAATATTGTATCTCTATCACTTACTATACTGAGCGGCACTCCATGTAGTCTAACTATTTCCCTGACGTATATCTGCGCCAGACTCTGAGCGGTTCTATTTGATTTGACAGGTATGAAATGGGCGGTCTTCGTGAAGCGATCTACGATCACCCAAATACTATCATTTCCTTTTCTGGTCCTGGGCAGACCATCGATGAAATCCATAGAAATATGTTCCCACTTCCAGCCAGGAACTTCTAGTGGTTGCAATAGTCCAGCCAATTTCTGTTGGTCGCTTTTAACTAGCTGGCAAGTAGGGCATCGACTAACATATATCGAAACGTCTCTTTTCATAGCCTTCCACCAGAAAGTTCTTTTGAGATCGTTATACATTTTGGCCACACCAGGATGGATACTCAGCTTGGACTTGTGACACTCGTCTAACATTTCCCTTTTTAGCTCAGGAACGTCAGGAACACAAATCCTTCCTTTTAACCTCAAGGTCTCGTCGTTATCTATTTGAAAACACGAGGGTTCGCCTTTCTGAATCCTTTTGATCATATCTTTAATAAAGTTATCCTCCTTCTGAAGAATAGATATTTTGTCAATCAAGGAAGTTGTGATAATAAAGCTGGCGATCATTACATTTTTTCGGCTCAGCGCATCGGCCACGACATTGGCTTTTCCTGGAGTGTATATAATTTCAAAGTCATATGCTGCAAGAAACTCCAGCCAACGTTGCTGCCTCAAGTTCAGGTCTTTCTGAGTGAACAGATACTTTAACGACTGGTGATCTGTAAACAGTTCAAACCTCTCGCCCAGAAGATAGTGTCTCCAGATTTTCAAAGAGAATATGATAGCCAATAACTCAAGATCATGAGTTACATAGTTTTTCTCATGCGGTTTCAGTTGACGGCTAGCATAAGCAATCACTTGGCCCCTTTGCATTAACACTGCGCCAAGGCCCTCTCTGGAAGCATCAGTCCAGACTTTTAAATCTTGGTTGCCATCGATGATGGTTAACACTGGAGCTGTCGTTAATCTTAACTTCAGCTCTTCGAAAGCCTCCTCACTCTCTTGAGTCCATTTGAACTTAGAATGCTTCTTTGTAAGCTTCGTTAAGTGGCCAGATATCTTAGAAAAGTCTTTAACGAACTTCCGATAATAGCTAGCCAATCCGAGAAAGCTGCGGACTTCAGTGGGAGTACTGGGCTGTTTCCAGTTCTGAATAGCTGTGATTTTACTTGGATCAACAGCGATTCCTTCTTTCGATACAACATGGCCCAGAAATTTCACTTCATCTTGCCATAATATACATTTGGAAAACTTGGCTTTCAATACATTCCTTCTGAGAATTTCTAGAACCTGTTCCAGATGCTTTTCATGTTCGGCCTTTGATTTAGAGAAGATTAGAATATCGTCAATAAAAACCAGAACAAATTTATTCAATACTCCTCTAAATACCCTGTTCATTAGATCGACGAAGTAAGCAGGAGCGTTACATAAGCCGAACGGCATTACTAACCACTCGTAGAATAAGTCGGGGCCTCTGAACGCTGTCATTGGAACACACTCTTCGGCAATTCGAAGTTGATGGAAACCTGTAGCTAGGTCCATTCGTGAGAATACTTGTGCTCCATTTAATCGATCCAACAAATCATCTATTCGCGGCAATGGATATTTGTTCTTTATCGTCTGTTTGTTCAGATCACGATAATCCACACATAACCGTAGAGTACCGTCAGATTTTGGGACAAATACTACTGCTGCACCCCAATCAGAGAAACTAGGTCTGATTAGACCCTTCCATACTAGCTGTCGTGTTTGATTGTCTAATTCCTCCTTCTCTTTCAAGGACATTCTTCGAATAGCGTGAACTACCGGCCTTGCATTGGGAATCAAAGCAATCTTGAAATCTATTTCTCTTTGCGGAGGTAAGCGAACCACTTCCTCAAACACATCCGCATAATTCTTGACGACAGGAATGTCTTTGATGAGGTCAGGAATATTCTCTGTGACTTCAGGAACATTTTCAATTGGGGCTGGAGAAACATTCAAAGCTGCCCAGAAGTCTTTTCTATTAGCATTCTGACCTTCACAGGGAATGGTTATATAATCGCCTGATTTAATCCTCGCCTTTACGACTCTATCGGCGCATTTAACTTCAGCTTCATATTTGGTCAACCAGTCCAACCCCAAGATAAGATCAAACTCTTTAAAATTCATGACGACTGCGGTGGTAGGAAACCGATAACGAGAAAAGGAAACCGGCACTCCACAGATCCAACTGAGATCAATGGAACCCCCAACTGGATTCTGGACAGTCATTGGTTCCTTGAGCTTCTTCAAATTCAAATCCAGTTTCTTAGCTGCATCTTTGGAAATGAAGCTTCGTGACGCGCCTGTGTCAAACAGTACTTTAACTGGGATGTCTTTGACAGTTAGCGTGCCTTCTAAAACATCTGGCCTTTCCTGAATAGCTGAGGGCTCAGAAATTTCTGCCACTTCATTCACTTGAACTATTTCAGTCTTTTTCAACTGCCAGCAATCTTGCTTTACGTGACCAGCCTGATGGCAGAGATTGCATTTACTATTTCCTTTAACCTTGCTCTTTGATTTAGATCCCTCCTTCTTTTGCAATTTCAAGGACTTACATTTCCGGGACAAATGACCTTTTCGATTGCAGTTTAAGCACATAGCGGTCATTGCTGATTCTTTCTCAGGTCTGGCCCTTTTCCGACTTACTTTGGGCTTCTTACTGACCTCAGACACTGTACTTGCCTCAGGATGATCAGTTTCTGACTCTGTTTTGTCACTAGAATAGACTTCTTCTTCGTCGCGCAACATTCCTTTCTTATGGAGGTCTTCATACTGATAAGCCATGTAAATCATTTCTGGAAAAGGAAGCTTCACATGCCCCAATACTTTATTCTGGTATTTCCTTTGAAGTCCATGAATAAATCTCAGATTCTTTCTCCTCGTATTTTGAATCAGATGGGGAGCATAGTGAGAAAGTTCGTTGAATTTCTTGTGATATTCTGGGATGGTCATATCGCCTTGAATCAAATAAGAAAATTCATCACATAATCTCTCGGTTGCTTCGGGAGGAGTAAATCTTTATAGGAAAATCACTTTGAATCTGTCCCAGGTGATATCACCTTCTGGATTATTTCTGATGATTGTTTCCCACCAGATTAAAGCTTCTTCTTTGAGCGCCCAAGATGCTACTAACCATTTCTGGTCATCTCTCAGCTGGATATGCTCAAAGATTCTTTCGGCAGAACTCAACCAGGCTTGAGTTTGAATAATAGATTCATTGCCCGAGAATTGCGCTCCGTTCAGATTTCGATATTTCTTTAATAGAGCCTCTAGATCAGGTTCTGTATTCCTTCTGTTTCTGGCACTCATTTTTCTAGTACTTCTGCAATTAGCAGATCAAGTGTCAGGTCACAGAAAAGGTATTTTAAAATATAGAAACACATACTTCAAATGTAAATGTGTCTATCAAGGTGTAATTTCATTCTGCTTTACTCATACTAGGATATTGCTGATCCTATCTGTATGGAATTACCCGTCCTAGAACACTACTGGTTCTATTTCTGACGAGTTCGTTCAAATGTTATATTCTAGAGCTAAGCTTAACCAAAGCTCTGATACCACGATGAGACGACCAGATTTCCCGTTCTCACGGAAACAAGGTTATCTTTGGAATATAACACAGAAACATATAATAGCAGAACAAAATTAAATAAATACACCAGAATGAACAACAAAATATACTGGATAAAAGTAATCATCAGAGTTACACAGTATATAGGATCTTACTTAGTACAAATACAGTTCAGCTATACATAAATGTCTACAGCGGAAATAAACAAAATATGTACAATAGGAGCTGAACAGCATAAAAAGAAATAATTGATAGAATCCATCTTCAGCTCCAGCTATCCAGAAAGAACCAGCTAAACCTGAATACAAGGCTGCCCGTGTAGAAAAAGGGGCACCCGAGTTTGAGAGTGAAACAAACTACGAGTCAGTCATGGGACTGGTATGAGAAATCTACTCAACACATATATAATTGGCTAATCACAGGACCACGCCACTTTCGTGGAACGGGTTTACTCCATTGGATTGCCAGTGCTTTAAAACAAATCTTTCTTTTAAACATCGATATGCTTTTTATAAAAATGAAGCCGTTATAAGACTCAGTTCCCATCACACAATGCAACGCAAACCGGAGGATAGAGTTTTTACCTTATAACGGCCAAATATGCTTGATACGAATAAAACAAAGGCATTTGATATTATTGCTAGTGTTTATATGTTTTGAAAACAATTTCAAATCATAACTATCAATCATAGACGGCATTAATGCCCCATACCACTATGTCGCCATATATAGGTATACAATCAAAACCGCACGATGTCGTATTTGGAAATTGGATTTCCGTCATGAACCAAGGCAAAAGATAGTCCTTACCGAATTCGAGACTGCCTAGCCCGAGCCTCAGGAACAGCCGCAACTGCCCCTTGGATCGTCAGGGCCGGTCCACCGATGTGGATTATTATGCCTGAACAATACGTTTCCCCGCCCTTTGGGGCGTAAACGAGCCAACGAATGACTCCATCGGACCCGGATCGTCCGATCAAACCGAGGCGCCTCGCAACAGCAACAACCACATAGGTGAAAAGTATATAAATGTCAGGGCTGGTAGGTCACTGACACCACCCTAGCTAGGAAGAAACGCATGCCCTCCCTGAGGTCCTTCTCCCGTTTTAGGTTCATACCGGGGTGTGAGGCTCGCGAATTCACGTTATACACAAAGCTACGCCACACAGGCGGTGCTTTGATCATCACCACAAGACTTTGCTTTTCAACAGAAGCCCTGATCACTGCATCTTAGCATGCCACACAGAATAAATCCTATGTCAGACACACAGTCCATTTACCAGTCCGTTCTAGGTCTGAACGAAACCGGAGGCACTAAATACCTCGCAAACCCCTCGATCACCACGTACGTCTGGACGATCACCACTCATTATCCATATTTCGGGATGCCTCCCAATCAGGACCTCGGTTACCATCCAAACGAGGTGAAGATCTCCAGTCTTCGACCATCGTTTTCATCTTCGAATTTCAATCGTCGGTCGATTATTCGAAATGAGAATTAACTCGGCCTTTCCAAATAATTCACGTATATTTAGAATTTCAAATCGATTTATTTCAATGGTTAAATTATTCGACAACACCAATTGTGTTCTTTAATGTAATTTTCACACCAAACACATTCAACCATCAAAAGCCACACAAATCAAGCAAATTCAGTTTATTTCCATTCCATATCGTTTATGGTATTTTATAACTATTTATCGCTATTTTTATTTATTTTAAAATAGCCATTTTATTCAAAACGACGCTTCGGGCCATAAGGCGGCCGTGGCGCTGTTTTTCTTCAGATTTGTGTTACACATATCTGAAAATCTAACCGTTGGATCTTCACAAAATTTACATCATTAGAAAGGTCTTTTCAAAACGAACCCAACGGTTCAAGTTTCGGGAAAATCCGACGGTCGGATCTCCCGGTACAATCGTTTGAAATTTCGATTTCAAAATACGAACTGAAGCGTCGTTATTCGATTAAATATAATTATATTTATATATATAAATAAATATAATCGTTTCTGGCGCTGTTTTTCTTCAGATTTGAATTAAACATTCCAGACAATCCAACCGTTGGATTTTTACAAGGTTGGTGCCGTTGGAAAGATTATTCCAAGGCGAACCCGACGGTTGAGGTTTCGGGAACATCCAATGGTCGGATTTCCCGCACTAGTCGTTTGAAATCACGATTTCAAAATACGAACTGCACGGCTTCGTTTCATTTTAATTTTTATTTATATTTATATATTTATATAAATATAGTTCATTCAACAATTTCAATATCGTTTTCACTTCAAATATTTTTCTAACGCCTTAAATTTTGGAAAAATTTCACCATAACCTCCCCTGCACCGGGAGCATCAGGAAATCGCAAATAGCGTTCCCGGTCCTTCTAATCTCAAAAAGAAAAAGAAGAAGCCAAGCGGCTAGCCAACAGGCTCAAAATCATCACCCAAACAAATCAGTAAATGTGTACCTATTTGTCGGGCACAAAATTTTATTCCTCTTCCCTAGCCCCTTTGCTATAACCTGTTCAATGAATATTGCATGTACATATATATACAGTTCTTATCATTTATCGATTTCTATTCGACTTCATATTTGATTTCTATTTGGTTTAAAAACTCCATTCATTCTAATGTTACATAAATAGGTGCAAATCATTTCATTAGCTAATTAATGAATATTTCATCTCATATATGTTTACTTTGAACAAGTGGCTATTTTTAACACTTCACATTTCAACGATTTATGCATACAATAAAAATGTGATTTTTATTGTAAAACGATTCATTTCAAAACACTATTTTTCTATATAGTTCATATAGGTGACAAAATAGGATTTTTATCATAAAACAATTTGTTTCAAAATATGAATACCATTCAACACATGAATTTCTAAACAACGAATGAATATCAATTCAACACATGAATGTTTTCTATGGTTTCTATATATAGATAAAAATGTGATTTTTATTATCGAACAATTTATTTCAAAATATGAATACCATTCAACACATGAATTTCTAAACAACGAATGAATATCAATTCAACACATGAATGTTTTCAATAGTTTTTATATATAGATAAAAAAATGTGATTTTTATTATCGAACAATTTATTTCAAAATATGAATACCATTCAACACATGAATTTCTAAACAATGAATGAATATCAATTCAACACATGAATGTTTTCAATAGTTTTTATATATAGATAAAAAATGTGATTTTTATTATCGAACAATTTATTTCAAAATATGAATACCATTCAACACATGAATTTCTAAACAACGAATGAATATCAATTCAACACATGAATGTTTTCTATTCAATGAATAAATATAGTTTAAGCATATGAAAATAATTCAAACACACGAATATTATTCAAAATTTCGGCAGCATAACGGCAGGGTAGTTAAACCGGCACCGTCCCTAGTACGGCTCCTCGCTCTACCTTAAAACCTCGCGGTTTTTGACAATGGGGATCATGCATCTAGTTCGCAAGCAGGCGGCATGTATATATTTATTTCATTTCCACAAACTAATCCTATGTGGTTTCAACCAAATATTTCACAACCACCAATGGGTATTTTTCAACCGCAATCAACCAATATCAATCACAAACAATCCCAAACAATCATTCAATTTTCACAACAATTTCAACCAATAAATATCGTCCATGGTTTGTGGACGAGGGGGCGTATATATATATATATATATATATATATATATATATATATATAGGTATATATTTATAGATAGCAATTCACTTTCATTTCACACATATATAATATTTTTAAAACAGAAATCTCACCAATAGCTATCCAACTGCACGACACTTCACTTAGAGAAATCTTCGCCTATCTCGCCTTTTTTTGTCGCTTTCGCCCGTATTCTCTACATATGTAAAAATCGAATCTTTTACTATGTTATTCAATATATAAAAATCGAATTTTTACTACGCTATTCAATATATAAAAATATGATTTTTACTTCGACTTTCAATATATAAAAATATGATTTTTCTTCGACTTTCGATATATAAAAATATGATTTTTCTTTTGACTTTCGATATATAAAAATATGATTTTTCTTTTTAAAGTTCAAATCTTTTTCGAAAAAATCGGTTTTAACCTTTCTTTAAAAACAGTTTTAATCATTTTTTAAAATCAGTTTTTATCTTTAAAACAAAATCAGTTTTTTAACTTTAAAACAAAATCAGTTTTTTTATTTTTAAAATCAGTTTTTATCTTTAAAACAAAATCAGTTTTTTTATTTTTATAAAATCAGTTTTCATTTCTAAAACAAAAATCAGTTTTTTTATACTTTAAAAATCAGTTTTCAAATCATTATAAAATCAGCTCTGAATTCTTTTAAAAAAAACCAGTTTTTAAATTATTAAAATAAAATTACAAAATACTTACAGAGGGGGGGGGGGGTTTGGAGACGTCGGCGACAGCTTCGAGGTGGCGGCGCTCGGGGTTCGAACGGGGTGGCGATGCTTCGGGGTTCGAACGGGGTGGCGATGGCTTCGGGTTCGAACGGGGTGGCGATGGCTTCGGTAGTCTCGATCGGGGAAAAGGCGGTGGGGTTTCGAACAGAGGAGGCGGTGGGGTTTCGAACAGAGGAGGCGGTGGGCGGCGTCGCTACTGCTCCGATCTTCTTCTTTTTTTTTCTTTTTCTTCTTTTTTTTTATTTCTGAAGAATGAAATCGGGGGGGCCAGGAAGAAGAATAAAGGGAGGGAGGGAAAATATATAATTTTTTTTTTATTATTTAATTTATTTAATTGCATAAAGTTGACTATTACCCACGACCTCGAAACGAGGCCCACCGCCTGTCGTCCATAGCGTTTCACCCCCATTCCGAACACAATGGGATATGCATCGCAAGCTGATTTGATCGTTACAATCAGTTTCCTTTTGAATTTTCATTTAAATCACTATATTGAATTTTAAACGCACATTTCAAATTACCGGGGTCACATACTAACTAGAAAAATTCCAGAAAAATATTTTCTAGCTTCGTATTGTCGATACGGTCCTAACAAAACTAGTTTCGTCGAATTCTGAGACCGTTTGAAAAATGGCCAATTTCCAGTCGATTAAAATCAACTGAAACTGGTCAAACGCGTTTTCCTTTGCCACGCTCACATATTGATTTGAAAAATTATGAAATTTGAAACCTAGCAATAACTTGACACTGCGGATCCAACAAAAGTGGTTTCGTCGAAATCCGAGGTCATTTGCAAAATGTCCATTTTTAAGGGCCTGAATTCCATAGCGACTATTCAGAATTTTCAACTGGACATATCTTTTGATTCCCGCTATCAAATTTCGATTGGTCGGATTCGTTAGAAAGATATCATCAATTAGATCCTAATATTTTTGGATTCACTAAAATCCGGATTGTTTTGCACCCGGTATATTCAATTGAAGTTAGAAATCGAATTATCGAACTACCGCGCCATTTTCAATTCTATATATAATTATAATTAATTATATTCGTTTTCAAATGTCGATTCAAACTCAATTTTCATCGCCATTATTTAAAATATTTATTTTAAATATTTAAAATCCATTATTTTAGCCAATTTAAAAATTTTAAATTGGTTCAGATTTTCTGGGTCGTTACATGCCGATACAGAGTGGTTTTCAGATAATAAATCTGATCCCGGTCTCTCCGTATTGACGATGGAAAAATGGTCAAAACTTTGATAGTCGGTTATTTAGCTATCAAAGGAAAATATCCATACACACAACGATCTTATTTCCAAATGGAAATTTTATCGATCAATCAACATTTATCCCTTTAAATTAATTTTCATTAATTTATCTGTTTCCCTATTTCCCGTTTTTCCATATATTTCTTTAAACCCGTTTAGCCACTCACTTTCCTTGGAAAAACGTTTCCACCTATTATAACTATTTATTTTCTGTATTCCTGAAAATATTTCTTTTTAACCAACAGAAAACATCGTCATATATATACACATCTTCTATATTTAAAAACTATATGTTATTAACCTTGGAAAAACATTTCCATATTTACTCCCATTTCTTGTTTTCTATATTAGAAAACATTTTTGATTCTTATTTGGAAAACATTTCCGAAAATCTTTATTGGATTTAAGTAGATGTTTAAATAAAACATCGCTATGCCGACTCAAACCATTACACTCATTACCTAAATTCACTTAACCTATCTTCCCTATCAAACCTTAACCATTCCTTAGTTAAAAATGAAGTCAATCAAGTTAGGGTATAATTACCTCTCAGACCTTAACTGAACAACATCTTTAACCTATAAATAAACAAAGTTCACTTTTTAAATCTTTAACAAACTTCCTTACGTAACTCTCGGATTCTATTTACGAATCCACTTCTTTTACAGAAATCATTTGATTGTACCAATAGTGTTATAATCCCATGCTTCCAAAATATAATAACTTAAATATAACTTTTATTTATTAATTTGGACAAATAAACAAACAACTTGAATATATAAATCTTGATTTAAAAATGGAAAGTAAATAGTACTTTCCTACATTCGATATAGTCCAATCCCAATGTATTATTCTCTCTCGAATAATATCTATTCGATAATTCTCTTTCGAATAAACTATATTCAACAATCTCTCTTCGAATTACTTATATTCGATTAACTCTATTCGAATAACTAATATTCGATTAACTCTATTTGAATATCAAATATTCGATATACTCTATTCGAATAACTAATATTCGATTAACTCTATTCGAATAACTAATATTCGATAACTCTGTTTGAATAACTTATTTTATTTTAACCCTATTTCCTATCTCATTCAAATTCCCATTTGAATTCCTATCTCAAAACCCAATTTTCCTTATAAATGTTTTAATTTATAAAATATTCATTTTAATCCATTATCCACATCGAATGTGAAAAATGTTTCTTTTATATAGTCAATCAGTTTGATTTTTCCTTTAAATATAATATCCCATTTCCAAATTCTATTTATACTTCTATTTATAGACTATTCATAAAAACCTTATTTATAACTCCTTTTAAAATTGCTACGCTCACATTCGATTTCAAATATCAGTGTTAGAACCGATTTTACTTCTCTATATAAATCTCAAACTTATATATTCCATTTATCAAATGATAAATATTTTATTTAATTTATAAAATATTATTTATAAATTGATCTTCTCACTTTATTTGGTGAAACAGATTCTATTTTAAATCTACTTTAAATAAATCTTCCCATAATTCTTTTATATCTCGCTAATTCCCCTTAATCAATATCATGTTACACCCGTGTGCAAAGCGCAGGTCTAAACCTCCCAAATGAAGAATTCTCTTTCTATAATCCTATAAATTTCCCAAAATATTATATTTACTCCATATACTCACTTATTTTCCTCTTATTACCTTCATTCAGTATTTATACCAAAAACGGCCTTTTAAAACATTCAAATAACTGTTAATAATCTCATACAGAAGTTCTTATTTAATTTTCCAAATAATTCCTTTTATAAAATTCTATTTATTTTATAAATATTTCCTTTTATTAAATTCTATTCATTTAACAAATAATTCCTTTTATATAATCCGTTGATTTTATAAAATACTTAAATTGAATATCGACTTAATTATTTCCCTTTATATATTCCGATATCACTTAATGTATTTACAATGCCAAATAAAAAGGATCAATCATCATCCAACACACGTAATCAATAACGGATTATATACCACACCATATCTCACAATATATGAAAAACAGTATTATAAATATTAAGGAATCCAGTTGGATCCCTCCAACCTGTTTCCCTGCATCCACAGATGTTTAACAATATAAATAACATCAATTTCATTTCAATATAAAATATACTGATAAACAGAATCAATATTTTATTAACAATATATATATATATATATATCAGTATCCATATTCTCAACCAATTAATTAGCAGTTCATCCAAGAAGTCAACACACAGCAATCAACCAATATTTATCAATTCTAAAAATACGTTATAAAAATATAAATTGTGCAGAGTTAGTGAGATTTACTCACATTAGTCGGTTATTGTTAAATAACGATAAGCGATCGTCGATTCAGATCAGGCAATTTATTTCACTATAAATTGTAACGAGCTCCAATTCACTCCCTGTCAGTTCCATGGTGTAGCCCTCGTCTATACGACCCCAACGGATCTTGTTTCGCTGAATTTGGATAACGTATGATAAAGTTATAACATTTACAATTCAATATGTTATTAAGTTTTTAATTTAACTTGATCTTTATTGTATATTATAATTGGGCCTCTCACCTTTATTTTTTTCTTTGGCCCACGTGCAAACAAATACTGATTGGTCTACGTTCAAACAAATACTGACCTGTATTAACCACTTCTTCCCTATTTAATGAAACACGAGCTGCAGGTTGCATTTCCTCCACCACGTACGAATATTACAAAGCTCCCATTCCTATTTGTTCATGCAAATAAAAACAACAGCCACCATGACTTTCCTCTTCGCCTCACTTCCTCCATGTTGTGACCTACCGCGTCGAACTCGATGCTGTATACAATATCTTGACCTATAGCCGAAAATAACCCCACCAGTGTCGCTTGTTCTCACCATTCAACTCGACGATAAAACCCCTCCACCCTAACAACATCGCGATAGGCAGCGCATCCTCACAAATCGCGATCCCAGTAGTAGTTACACGTTTTCTTTTGCAAATAGTTTGCCATATTGACTTAAAACCGTTAATCTAAACCTGCTGAACCCCACCCGTGTACCCCTTCAAGTTATGAAACGTCAGTTGTACTTCTTTTCATTCCCATACCCAAACATCAGAGTTCGAGTTCCATTCCATGATCGTGATACTTCCGAGTTCACATGCTGTCTAGGGAGAGTATCGACATTATTTGACGCCATTCGCCACCAGGGCTTCGCCAGAGGTGCCTCACCTCTCCAAGCACCGCACTACCTACCATATCACCCAGAACTTCCCATTCGCTCTAGTAACATTCAATTTCCCTCCACTCGCCATCACTGCTTCACATACATCTTTCCACAATCACATAACACTCCATACTGCATACGTCGTCCTTCCATACACAAAGCAGTCAATCCGTCCCCCCCAGTACAAAGCCCCAAGCTCTAAACATGTCAAACCCCATGACGTTTGTTCCAGAAAAATGAGCATGTTTTAAGGATTTTAGAAATATATATTGTGTGATTTTTAGAAGAGTATAGATTTTTCTTTCTTTAATTTATATATTAATTTTTCCTGTTTGAAGATCACGCTTTTTTTCAGTTTGCTGAAAACCAAAAGCATAATGAAGGTCTCACGATGTATTTATAACAGATGGACACTTAGCAGTGAAGTAATAGGGTGGTAGATTTGCAGGCTTGTTATAAATGTTGATTAGCCAATACATAGGGTACGAGACTTAGGGGGCAAGTAATACAAATGTATTTTACTGCGTGATGGACATCTATAGTAGGTGCAGAGATATTGTAGGTGCAAAACTTAGTTGCTAAGTTTGCTTTGACATGAAGTCTGGTTGGTAGGAATTTCACTTCATATAGACTGTAGGGTATTTGTAACAACCCGGAAAATCAGAACTAATTTAAAATTTTTATTTTGGCAATTTTAATGAATTTTGAATATTTAAAATGATTTATTTTAAATAATAACGAATAGAAATTTATTTCGAATAGAATTAGCATGTATAAATTTATTTAAATCGAAGTTAGAATATAAATATTTATTTTAAATTATGAAAGGAATTGGAAATGGCATGGCAGATTGAAATTTCGATTTCAAATTTCAAATGAATGTACAGGATTCAAAATAAACGGATTTCAGTGAATCTAGAAATTCTTGAATCTGTTTGAAAATATCTTTCCAACGAAAGTGAAAAATCCAGGTTTCAGAACGGGAGTAGAAAGTTATGTCTAGTTGAAAATTCAGAATAGTCGCTATGGAATTTATATAATATATAGCCCTTAAAAATAGCGATTTTGCAGTCGACCTCCATTTTCGACGAGACCACTTTTGTTGAATCTGGAATGTCGAATTATTGCTAGATTCCAATTTTTATAATTTTTGGAATCAATATGTGAGCGTGGTAAATTTAAACGTGTTTGGTCAATTCAGTTTGAATTTAATCGATTGGAAAATGACCGTTTTTCAAACGATCTCCAAATTTGACGTAATTAGTTTTGGTAGGACCGTATCATCAAAACAAAGCTAGATTTATTTTCTGGGAATTTTTGGAGTTAGTATGTGGCCCTAGTAAAATAAAATGTGCGTTTGAATTTAAAATATAATGATTTATATTTTAAATTTAACAGAAATTGATTGAAATAGTATAGCTGGCTTTCGAAATATATCCCATTGTGTTCGGAATGGGGGTGATTAGCTAGGGGCGATAGTCGTTGGGTCTCGTTTGGGGTTCAAATAGAAAGTCAACATTTTTGGTGAATAAAATGAAAAAAAAAAAATTTGCCCCTTTCCCTCTTCTCTCTCCCCGTAACAGGTATTAGAAAAAAAAGAAAGAAAACAACCCGGGGGGGGGGGGGGGGGAGAGGGGGAAGGAAGCCTCCGCCGCGGCCACCAGGGGCGCAACACCTCCGGTGTCGCCACCCAAGTGGACCGTCACCCCCTTCCCCTACCCTCTCTCTCTTCTCCTTCTCCATCTCCATTCGATTTTCCCCCAAATCACTGAAACCGCCGCCGTAGCCCACCGCACCCCCACCACCGTCGGCGTCGCCCCTCCTCAGCCACCCCCCACCTCCACTCGCGCAGAACCCACCCCTCCTCGATAATGAGCTCCAATTCGTCAGAAAATGTGAGTTTTTATTTTTGTTTTGTTTATTTATGTAATTAAAAATGGAATTTTTATATGAAAAATCTTAGAATAAAAAAATATGGTTTATATATATAGAAAAGCAATGATTTTTTATTTGTTAAAAGACTTGATTTTTAAAACAATAATGATTTGATTTTTAAAACAATAAAGATTTGATTTTTGAACCATAAAGATTTGATTCTTAAAACAATAAAGATTTGATTGTTATAAACAAAACATGATTTTTATACGTATAAAAGTATTATAAAAATATGATTTTTATTATCTAGATAGCTATATAAAAATATGATTTTTATATGTACAGTAGCGTTATAAAAATATAATTTTTATAATGAAGTAGCAGTATAAAAATATGATTTTTATTTATGTAGCGATATTATAAAAATATAACTTTTATACATGTAGCGTTATAAAGATATGATTTTTATATATAATATAACATTATAAAAATATGATCTTTATACACATAGGGATAAAATAAAAAGATGAGATTTTTAAAAATATAAAAATGTGATTTTTATCTACCTAGCATTGAAATAAAATTGTGATTTTTAAAGATAAATATCATTGAACAAAAATGCGATTTTTAAATATATAATCCTCATAATAAAAATGTGACTTTTACTATGAACAGTGTGGAAAAGACTGCGTTGAATATCGGGCAAATCCAAGCCATTCAGAAATGAAACGTTGGAGTGGATCCTAAAGTGAGAACTTCTCACTCTAATTTATTTTATAGTTAAATATATATACTAGGATGCAGATGGTGCTTAGTAGCACTCGACACCTTTGTTTGAAACCATGTTTGTAATAGCCGCAAAATCCGTGCCAATTTGAGCTGACTAATATCTTACACATTCAACTCAAAGTGCACGAATATTCAGGTCATTAATAGAAGAATTTAGAGGGTGAGAAAGATAAGATAGAACTAATAGAATAGAAGAAGGAGAATACAACAACTGAACAGAATCAGAGTAAACACGAAACTCACAGCGGAATAAATAAAATGTATTAGATAACATAACTTTGAGTTACAAAACTATATTGTATATACATACCATATATCAGAGTACAATACATCATATCACAGCGGAAATAATCTCTACTAATTAATGGTGAAGCTTTCTGTTTCCAGCTCCTCCGAGTGAATCTGCAAAGCCTGAAACACTTGACTGCCCATACAAATTTGTGCCCCAAGAGTTTAGGGAAAACAAACAAAATAAACTCTGGGTCAGTCATGGGACTGGTGTGAGTAAATTCCAACCATACTGTTTAACTTTGAAAATCCTTTTGAAACAAAAGGATAATAGTAAGACCAGCCCATACATAAACATGGACGGCTTTTACCTTATTATAACCCAAAAATACTTTGATATCAAACTCCAGTAATATTATGATAATGTCTAAACACATAAATATCCAAGTAGCAGAACGCTTGCATCTCACGTCCCACATATATAAAGTATAAAATCATAAACCGCAGGGCGCGTATTGGAGATTGGATCCCGACAGACAAGGTATGGGAAAACTTTCTGATCAGTGTACTCTAGAGGGGATACACTCAGGGTTCAACAAGAACGTCTTGCAACCCGACCACACATGACCGACCACTCATTTAGCTTGAGTGTATCGAATATATTATCACCATGGTTGTTGGCCATCCAACCGTCATCCGAAGATACAGAATCGAAAAGAAGTATAAATATGAATTTTCTCTAGATCGGTGACAATACACCCTGCTTGGGGATGACCCAACTAGCCATGCTGCCTAGCCTAACTTTTGTTACTTCCTGGTTGTGAGGCTAGAGGCTACGTCTATCTTCAGAACATCTGATCACCATTCACTTTGAATGCCACATCGTCAAATCCGTAATCACATATTGATTACACAAATGCACACTGGGTGTAGAATAAAGAGAAGTTATCTTCTCCCCACCAACTTGGTATATTCGTAAAAATCAATGGTGTGACCGTTGGAAATACTCTGTCAGACACTCGTCCATACAAGTTGTCCTGGGACTGGACAAACAGAAAGCACCATTCTGGAACTGGACGACCCTTGCATTTCACTCCGTCTTCAATTGTCTTCAACATAATATAATTCGCAGCGCTTATGCCTATACGGAGTGGTTTTCGGATAATAAATCGAAACTGTCTCTCCGTATTGACAACGATGGTCAAAATACTTCGATAGTCGGTTATTTAACCATCGAAGTAAAAACAACATTCATTCAAATGTGTATCTGGACATCACACAAACACGGGTACTTTTTATTTGACATTCGTTTTTATTATTCGAATTCCTATATCTTACCAGATATTTCTCAAATCCCGTTTTAGTCTTTTCACACTTCTTGGAAAACATTTCCAGTTATTATAAACTCTTATTCTTTCATGTTCCAGAAAACAGACGTTATTAACGTTCGAAACATTTCCATTCTTTTCACGTTCTTTATTTCCTACACTTGGATAATATACTCTAACTATATTGGAAAAATATTTCCAATTTCATTTTAACCTTTTAATCGGCCCAACGTTCACTTTTAAAGCATTATTCACTTTGAAATGTGAATACCATCCCTTATTATAGAATTCTGAACACCTTGATCATATAACTCTTTATTCACGTAATAATTTCTCTTATCTTGTTTACCGAAATCTCTTTCATACTTTTTCACTCCTATTCCACTTTATAAACTCTGTCTCTAAGTCAACTTCTTATCAAATCGATATCAGGTCTATAACTAAATACTGATTCCTATCCTATCAACATTTATTTGTTTAAAACTAAATGTTAATTATCCTATCAGATTATAATTCCTAAAGATTATTTATTTTAATACATTCGACATCGTCGAATTAAAATTCCAAATCCTAATGGTTAAATTCTAATCACATTTCGAATATCGAAAAGATGTCATTGCTTTCTTAAACAATTTTCCAATATCTCTTTCTAACTCGTTCTTATATTTCTTTGGACAGGCATTGTTACTTATTACCGTTAGAATAAGTGGATTTCAAACCAAACTATTTACATTTCCTAGGAAGTGTTGCTATATATAAAAATCACGCTTAAGTTTGGTTAACAACACTAATTTATCGTTACAGTTCAAAACTTGTCATACGCTGTAATATTCTCCTTTATAACTAATCTCGACATAACAGTCACGCTTAAGCCTAGTCAACAACGTTATCTTATCGCTATAGTTCTAAGACTTGCAATATGCTACTATATTTCTTTTGTAACAAATTTTGAAATCTCTTTTCCCGTTACAGTGATACTATTCCTCGATAATAGTGAAGCCGTTCAAGTTGGGGTATTTTATTTACCTCTCAGACCTTGATCGACAACGTTCTTATCTCATAACAGATATAAGTCTGTAACTCTAATCCCTTATTACTTATAATATCTATCAGACCGTATTTTCTTGTTTAATTTGAACTATGGTTTTATAATACCATTTCCCTACTTTGAATCTCGGTTGTTTTCGACTATTTATATTTATTTTATAGAAACGAACTACAAAATACCATTTTTAATAGAACTTCTATTACGGTTTAAAACTTTTCTTTAATTATAAAAATATAATTTTTATAATTAACTTCGTTGATTTGCCTGACGGCCAATCAACTCCATAACAAAACGATTGGTTTATAGTCGACTGTTGTCACTTTCTTAATTGATATCATTTATTTATTTAATCAAACAAATGTTGAATTTCCATTCAACATTAATATTTACATGGGGTTTTATTGTCATTTGGGTTCAAACAGTGCATATACAAATAAACAGTACATATAAAATATTTTGGAATCCGGTTGGATTCCTCCAACCAGTTTCCGCATCCACAGACGTTAGTCCACACAATTAACACTAATTCCATGCTAGGGAATATTTTAATCGATGGAATCGGTCTCTAACCAATGATGTGTACCTATGCAACGATATATATATTTTAACCAATTTAATTGTAATCTACCTAAACAACCATCACATAGCATTCAACCATTATTTATCACTAATAAAATATGATTATAATACTTTAAAATAAAACAGAGTGAGTGAATTTACTCACCTTTACGCGTTAACCGTTAAATAACGATTTGCATCAGTTGATTATACCCGGCGTTTAACTTGCCTTAAATTCAAACGAGCTCCAACCCGCTCCAGACTGATTCCGTTGTGTAGTCTCCGTTCACACGATCCTAACGGATCAAACCGTTCGTAAATCCGACACCTTTTAAATTTTCCGACCCATCATGTTTCACAAAACCCAAACGACTTCTTCCCAACACACCCGTGCCTTCCCACCTGTGCACCCTTTTATCTGTACACCATCTTCACATGTTTTATTTTTTAAATAAAGCTCCTGGTCTTCTTCATTTTAGCCGTTGCCTACTACTCTTTTAATCCCTCCCAACGGATGCTGCTGCTCGCATTCTACGTGTTAACAACATGGAAACTACACCCACGACTTTAGTTCTCCTTCACGTTTTCCCATCTCCATTCTCCAAAGAAGGAACTCGCCTCCGCTTCCTTGCTGCATCGGCAGCCTTGAACTTCATCACAAGTCGTTCACTGTCTTAATCCATTTGCATTTCCTTGAACAAAACAATACCGCCACCTGCTTCACACGTTTACAATGCCAACCTCACCAAAACATACAGCGCAACCCATCATAGTGTTCGACCCACTCTCTCCAAAACTCCACTTGTCACGCTCACCTTCCCTTATTATTTCCAAACTACAAGTAGAAATTCCACCATCCGATCACAACATCACAAACTCCCCATTCTTCACTTTGCATGCTAAGCCAGAACCACGTCCATGTTTCCAGAGTATATCAGCCCTCCTTCCCTTAATACAAAACTGCGGCTTCCCATCTCCTTATGCCCCTACTATTTCTCACGCACATCACAATCTTGTGCGATATTACTTGGCACCGTACCCTACAAAATCCCTTGCCTGACTCATCTTGCTACCCTCCAGTGAATAGTGCCGAGTTTCGAACAAAAACTCCACAAAGTAAATCCGCACAACGATCCCGTCCCTTCCAGCTTTCGTGGCTTACACTGATGATAAAAGAAAAATAACCCCGAGCACTGTCGGTTTTGGCACCCTGACAAACCAGGCGGTTGACAGCCTCAAAGGCCAGAACCGACAAAGTATTAGACGTCGACACTGCTAATGTTGTTTAGATGAGTACTGAGTTTTGATTTGTTAATGGATTTAGAAGTTGCAATTTCAAAAGTCGGATGAATAAAATGTTGCGTTTCCTTTTCTTGGAAGTGGACGAGAGATGTTGGTATTTATAATATTACAATCCTTCGTTGTTAAGGAGTAGGTGCTGTAGTATTATAGGTAGGTGATGGTATGTTTGCTTCAGAAGAACGCAACAGGTACTGAGTTTATATTTATTCACATATAGGTTAGGGTTATATTTTTATTCTTATTTACCTACTATTTCGAATTTGAAGGTATGGGTTAGCTGGGGTACTTGGACTAGGGTGCAATTTTCATTTTAATAACTTCTTTAGAGTAGGTACTATTGATTCCTTAGTGTGTAAGTTATAGGGTTTTAGAGTAGTTTGTATTTCCAACAACCAGGCTGTGCGTGAGTATGGCTTTTACCCTTTCTTAATTGGTAAGGAACATATAGATATAAGAATAATGTCCTATCTAATAGGTGTATGGTCGATCCTATTTAATATCGGTTTCTTAAGGCCAAAGGTTGTTGTATATTTATATTTAAAATGGTTTGAGTTATGATGTTTAGCGTATCCGTTATATAACAATTTGTTTGTGTCCGAGCCATAACGGACAGATATAAGAGTACAGTCGTGTCTGGCGAGGTGTCACGATCCCATAAATATAATAATATCGGTAGGTTAACTCATATTTTGAAATCCCAAAATATCGATACAGGGTGCACAATACTCCAAATAAAAAGTTGCATATTTAATTAATTAAAAATTACAGTAAAATTCTAAAAATTAAATTATCGCTATGTCTCAAAAGAACCTTGTCCAAATTCGAATCCGATTCCGATATATAGTTATATCGAATAAACCGTTACGGTCGATATACGATTTCATAGCGACTTTCTGAATATTTGATTTGGATATATCTTCCAATCTATACGACGAAATCTCCATTTTCAACTTCTGTTGGAAAGATACAGTTTAACAAATTCCAACGTTTCTCGTTTCGAAGAAATCCGATTTAAAACGAATCATGTACACTCAGTTTAAGTTCAGAACGTTAAATTACGAACTGCAGCGATATTACAGGCTCGATTATATTAAATATATATTTTTATACGTTCAACTCTGTTCTTATAAATATATAAATCCATTTATATTATGAATTAAATATTTAAACCGATTTAAATATTCAAATTCAAACCGATAAAAATGCGGGACGTTACAATGTTTGTTAGGTTGTTTGGTTGATTGGATTATTTGTTTGAATTCAGTTTGGGAAGTGAAAAGAATTGATTAGAATTTGGTTTGTATATGGCGCGAGCCATTATTAGGCGAGTGATAAGGCTAGACCTTATTCCGGTTCTAGTATCGCGGTGTTATGCTGCCGAAATTTTCTAAAAATGTTAGAACAATAAAAATATCATTTTTATTGTATAAATGAACTGAATAAAATATTCATGTGTTAAAATAAATATTTTATAGTTAAAACCTAATTTTCAACATGTATATGAATAAAATAAATATTCATTTGCAAATCAGATGATTTGTTTATGTACACACATTTAACTGATATGGATTGGGATGATATATTTTACACATCGCCCAACTGCACAAATAAATTTTGTGTGTGTGTTGATTGAAACCCCACACGGGTATTGAGATGATATTTGACGTACACTAATCCCAATTGTTTAGTTGTATGTCAATCGACTGGTTGACAGACTGTTGTAAGCATTAATTATTTATATTTAACACTTATGCAGTTGTGTAATGCACTCTGGATGATGGTTGACTGTGTTTGATTGTTGTTGTATACATGTGTTGTATGAAATCTATATAAATAAATTATGTGGTAATTGACTGTATCTGATTCCAATTCGGGAAGAACGAATATTTTAAATTAATGAATAATTTAAAATGATAAATAATGAATATTTTAAAATAACTAATATTTTAAAATAATATTCTGTAATGGATCAAAATTTGATTTTGATGTCCGATTTGGGATGGACACTGGGATATTAAAATATATGAAGCCGTGTTGATTAGAGATGCGCCATTTTGATGCGAACGATATTTATATCGATTTTATTCATTTTTATAATGAATATCGAAAAGGAAGAGATTTCAAAATCTAATATTTTGAAAATATTATCAATTATATATTAATGATATGGAATATTCAATTTTGATTTAAAATTGAATATGAAGTTGAAATCATTTTGGAAACGAATTTAAAATGATTTATAAAATACGTTTCAAATGGAAATCGATGAAATATATAATATATATTAAATGGCCTGAATAGAACGCTCCGCGCCGCAGTAGTTTGCGAATTTCGACTATTGACTTCGAATTGATATTACGGGAGATCCGACCGTTGGATTCTCCTAAAACTGGAACCGTTGGGTTCATATCAGAAAGAGCTTTTCAACGAATATAAGAGATTTGAAATCTAACAGTTGGATTTGTAATTATGTCCAAATCAAATTTGGAAAAGGTCGTTGTAAGTGCAGTTCGATGACAGTTCATGGAAATCGACTGAAAGGGCCTTAATAAAATTATTAAAAATATCGATAATTTGTGTATAATCGTAATAAATGATTTGGAAAGAATTGGATGAAAAATTCCATATTTGAAAAGATAAAAATATATTTTTATCGAAATGAACTAGTTATGAACTAGAATTATAATCCAATATTTTTAAATAAATAAATTGGATTGGAAATGGTTTTAAAAATAACCAGAATTTCCAATATATGAATTTGAATGGAAATCATCTTCGGAATATTTCGAAATTGGATTTTGTGATTATACGGATATTGTTATGGAAATTTGGAAGATATATTTATATCGTTATTTCCAATACGATATTGGTTGGTTTCAGAATTTGATATTGAATATAAGCCGATATAATTTCTATTCCGAGCCTTGTATTTAATATCAAATGGGATTTTGGGTTTGTCGTGAATGGTGTCTTAAATAACACTGTTCTTAAACCCGGTGTGTAAATAATAAATCTTTTAGTTAAGATTATTAGTGTTTCTAGTTAATTAACATTTAACTGGAATAGAATGGAATGTGAATCTGGTTTATTGTGAGCTATGTTTTTAACGACATTCGTTCTTTAACCCGATTTACATTGAAGTGTGATTTAAAATTTATAAATCTTTTTGTTAAGATTTAACGGGAATTTTCCAAAGCAAAGTTTTCCAATTTAATATATTAAATTGGAATTGAATGGAATTCAATTTGATAATAATCAAAGTGAACTTCTACGGAGGAAGGCTGCTAATACATATGGAATTTAAAAGGCTTTGTCGTTATTCCATTTATATTATTAGTCGAATACGGAAATTGATATCGATTATATATTGATCTGTTTTCCGTGAAGATTCCATAATTAATGGAATGTGATTTGGGTTTATCATGAACTGTGTTTTAAATGACATTAGTTCTTTAACCTAGTTAAAGACATGATTACATGTCTAACATTGTATTTCGAACTGTATGATTGATCTCTGCTAAATATATATCTGTTTGGTGGTGGAGGATTTATTCTCTTGCTTAACACCCTTCTCTAAGACGTATGAGCTTAGAGGTGATGTATAGGTAGAAATCAATAGTACGGGGTAGATTGTCGATGCGACATATTGGATTTTCCAAAGTTAAATAATCATTAATATTGATTTTTGGGAAGATTAAAACCATGTGGAGTTTTAATGAATCTTTAATTAGATTGAAAAGAGAATGTGATAATTTAAATTATCAAATTCGGGAAATGATCGAGAATGGAGTAGCACCAGTTTTACTCCAAGCGATAGTTAAATCTTTAATCAGATTTGAATGTGAAATGGTTATTAAATTTACCGATAACACCGTGGTGATAGATATGGAGTATTACTAGTTTTGCTCCATGGGATGAATAGGTTGGGATTGGGAAATTAAACAAATGATTACTTCGGTAAGGAGCGCTAATCCCGACTAGTTTGGATAAACTTTATTTTGGTTTGAATTGATATCCAAAGGAAGATTAAAGAATAAATTTAAAGAATTTATCTTTGATAAAATTAATGGGAACCTTTCCCAAAGGATATGAATATTTAAATAAAAGAATATTCAGAATTGTAATGAGGCGTATGTTGTGTTTTGTAGCACTTGTTTATTATATACGCGAGTTATTCGAAAAGGCCGGGTATATACCCATTCTGAATAACTGATTCGACGATAAGTTGACTATGAAGAAGGAAGTTGAAGACAGGAGGTCTTCACATCATTTGGATGATTACTGATGTCTTGATTGGGCTGTACACCCAAGACAAGGTAATAAGTGGTGATCGTCCAGACGTACTTGGAGACCGACCGGATATGCGAGCACCTCTCTTCTGTATTCGACATATGGGACGAGGAATAAGGTGCCTCCGGTTTCGTTCAGACCCAGAACGAACTAGCAAATGGATGTGTGTCTGACATTGGATTTTATTTTGTGTTGATTGATCTCTATTCAATATATATATCCGTTTGGTGGCGGAGAATTTATTCTCTTGCTTAACACCCTTCTCTGAGACGTACGAGCTCAAAGGTTATATATCGATAGACATCAGTTGCAAGGCGTGAATTGTCAGTGTGGCATGCTGAGATGCAAATGATCAAGGCTTCTGTTAAAAAGCAGAGTCTTGTGGTTAATGATCAAAGCATGACCTTAAAGGGCATAGCTTTGTGTATAGCGTTAATTCGCGAGCCTCACACCTCGGTATGAGTCAAAAACGGGATCGGACCGTTGGGAGAACATGACGTTTCTTTCTAGCTATGGGTGGTGTCATGGTATGGAGCCCAGACATTTATTATTTTTACCTATGTGGTTGTTGGATTGCGAGGCACCTCAGATATATCGGTTACTACGGAGCCGATGGATATAGGTCCGATAGGAACAGGAAACGTGTGTTTAGGAGTAACTGGTATGACCGGCCCAACCGATCCAAGGGTTGCCCAGAGTATGTTGTCCTGTGACATTTACTAGTGTGTCTCGAAGCAATGAGGAGCCATCCCTGGCCTCGAATCATAGACAGAATCCAATTTCCAATACGTGACTTTTCGGTTTCGATTGTAGAGCCTAGTATTGGCGACATGATATATGGTACCCATGTCGTCTATGATTGATACATTTATATTTGAAGTAGTTTTGTACACTATGCGCTTATAATAGTATCAAATGATTTGTTTTAAGCGTACCAAGCATGTTTGGCTATTATAAGGGAAAACCCTATCCTCCAGCTTGCGTTGCATTATGTGATGGGACCTGGGTCTTATAATAGCTTCATTTTTCCAAAAAGAATTGTGCTGTTTGTTTTATGCACTAGTATTCTATGGAGGAAACCCGTTCCGTGTTATATGGCGTGGTCCCTTAATTTACCAAATTTTAAAGTAAAGTTTTAAATAAATGTTTTAGTTCTCACACAAGTCACATGACTGACCTGGAGTTTATTGTTTTGACCTAAACTCTGGGTGCCCCTATTTTCCACACGGGCAGCTAGGAGTTTTGGTTTTGCAAATATTACATTCACAGGATCTTAGTTTACAGCTGGAGCTATCTTCGGAATGCTCTATATCCGTTTATCTCTTTCAGTTGTGTTTTGTATTATTTTCCGCTGTATAATAATTTGTATATCTCTGACATTTATCAAATGTATATTATTTGTTTGTACTCTGTATATTCTTGTACTCTGATGGAAATTGTTGTAATAAGCAATGAAATCTATTTGTGTTCTTATTTTTCGTGTTCTCAGACAACCTAAAACACCCCACGTCCGTTAATGTCACTCACTAAGGGAATGCATTAAGTTCTGTGAAGCATTGTAGGTAAACAGACACGGAATAATTACAAGACAGATATAAATAAAGATAGCAGCGCAAGTTTCAAAATTTTTATTTTAGACATAAATCATAATCCCGTGGTTTATAATACCATAATTCATAAAACCATTACAACAAAATACTTCTGTCTTGCATAATCAGAATACATAGGAATTAAAAGGAAACATTATTCCCCAATAAAAGAGTAAGCCATAACAGAGACAAAGACTCGAGCCATACTTCAACAGTAGCTCCTAGCAAGATGATATCCAAATCCTGGCTAAGCCTGGATGTTTCCTCCCTGAGAACCTGAGGGGGGGGGGGACAGAAGAGAGAAGGAAAAACAAAAAGGGGTCGGACATAAAGTCTAGCGAGTCTAGTGACTTTTAGCCAGTAAATAAATAAAGGTGAACATGACAGACATAAAGTGGATAAGAGAGATCGCTATACAAATGGCAGGTGTGACAAGGCAGATAACGTGAGGTATATACATGCTTCACTAATGTCTACTCTGCACTGTTACTAGTATAACTGAAATGAAATGATCCCTTCCACTATAAGCTGTTAGGCTTAGGTCATACGTCCAAGTATACCCTAACCACTACCCAAATCGATCGACTCCATACTCTGTAGATATCCTATGCTGGCCCCATAGTAGGGGGTATCACTTCCCTAAAGTGGCAACCCAAGATGTGCACAGTAGTGTCACGGTCGTCTTGTCCCCCTCTGCTCGGCCCATGCATGCACATGTCCCCGGTCGGTTTGCGCCGTCTACACCACCCATCACGTTTTAGATCTCTTATAATCAATCAGTAAGCGTGCCCCTTCTCCGCCTAGTACGGAGTTCTCTACTCTGATACCAACTACGGGTTACTGACTGAAATGGGTCCCACACAATATAATACAAGCTCTCCCCTTTGTCTTGTATCCCTACTAGGTTTTCCACTGACTATGTATACCTAAAAGGGTGATCTTTAATTACATAGCCCTGTACTAGTTATGTATACCATAAAGGGTGATCTTTAATTATATAACTCCCACATAATATGATACAAGCTCTCCCCTTTGTCTTGTATCCTCACTAGGTTTTCCACTGACTATGTATACCCTAAAAAAGTGATCTTTAATTACATAGCCTTTATTATTTTATCTACCCGTTATGTATACCACTTAGGTGTCTTTAATTACATAACATGTATTGGGTTAAGTGTGTGGGTCTATATATATATATATATATATATATATATATATTACCCATCCCCTCTAAATTACTTAACCCCTCCTCACTACCCATTCAATTTTACTTAACCCTAACTTAAGTCCATATTCATATTAAATTAGGTTAAGTAAACCATTTCTTTACCATGTCCAATTATGGTTATAATGGGCTAGACCTCCCACATTAGGCCTACAACGTGTGGATGTTGGACATGCTGGTCGGGTCCGGGTAGTCTTATTCCACAGTTGGGCCTAACCTCATGTCTTAGCCTGATTCGTATTTGCGTACTTAGACCTCCCACATTAGGTTCAACATTAGTGGCTGCTGGATATGCCGGTCGGATCCAGGCAGACTTCCGCCACTAATGTAACCTAACCTCGTGTCATAAGTACAATTGAAATTCTTAATTTTAATTACTAACATTCCATTTTTAATTAAGTTACTAATTAAATAATCCTTTCCTTTTATAGGTGTCAATACCTATTTTGCAACAATAATTTGAATTACATATCCATAAATGGTCATATTCAAATTATGCCATTTTTACCCAACTTTTCCTATGTCATTATAGGTAATTAATTCTACGTTTCCCCATTTGAATTATATGCTCATTTCATATAAATATTATATAAACTATGCCAATTACAAATTCCCTTTATCCCCGTTCCTAACTAACGTATTCACACGTATTTTGGCGGCATCGAGGCTATAGAGTAGCCTCGTTATAACAATAAAAGGGAACATGATGAGGGTGACAGTTCAACATGTTTTGGCATAAATATTAACATAACTGGAATAGTAACCAAGTGAATGGACATGTGATAATTATCATAATAAAGTGGACATCAAATTAATAACTTGTGTTTAGGCAAGCATAATGAGATCTAGATTCAATATTAGGTGTCTAATTACCTAAATCTAGCATAGACAGGGTAGCATAATAACAAGTTTAGATTCACATGTCAAGTTTACCACATATACCAAGGTGTCATAATATAGCAAGTGAAAGGTGATTAACACCAAAATCTAGATCCAAGTAAGGTCAAATTAATGGATGTACAATCATCCTAACATGGTTACAAATCAATGTTCATATAAATGTCATATCGAATCACCATAATCAGACCTAGAAAGTTAGATCCTTATTAACAAGTTCACATGTATCACAATATAATTGTAATTCAAGATTCACATAGGAAACGTAATAGAATGTCCATATATTAGATCTAGGGAAAATGACATAGTATGCTTGCATAAGTTCATGATTTACAGCATATACCCAATTCATAGTCTACCACAATTCACATTTATCTATTTAAACCTAAAAGTGACTAGCACTCACAAAAAAAGAATGGACCTTGAATTCTGGTATCTGATTTCTGAATTTGTTAAGCTTAACCCTTGATGTAGACTTTGATTTTTATCTTCTAGCTTGAATTTGATTTGTTATGGTAGAGGCTAGGTTAGTTTAGGATGCAGCAGCATATAGGCTCATGAATGAATTTAGTTTAGATTAGGGTTTAGATTTATGTGTGCTTATATACATGTGTAGGATTAATTAGAGCCCTTAGATTAGTTTAGGATCAATCTAAACCATCCAAAACACAATGACACATCACCCAGCAAATCAGAGGATGCCACATATGCCCTAATCCATTAAAAATCGTCATTGACCAACAAAAATGCGCCATGTGTGCAACATGATGCGCAGCAGCAGAGGTGTTGACACCCACATGTCATATATATATTATATATATTTATTTTTCTTTTTAATTATCTTTCCAATTAACCCTTTTCACACTAAACTGCTTTTTGAACTACGTTCACACTAAGCCACTTTTTAGCCATTCCCCTAAAACAAAAATATGACGCTGGCGGGGACTAAACTCAGAACCTCTTGTATACAAGTCACATGTTCGAACCAAATGAGCTACTAAGTCTTTTGTTTACAAACCTTAGAACAATGCTAAACATTATTCTTTTCTCATTTCTCTTTTTCATGTTTTGTTGCAATATTTAATTTAAAGATATCTTTTTCATCCTAAATCGGTTTTCTGCAAAACATAGGTCTAAATAGACTAGAAAATCGCCATGAACGCAATGACGCTAATTTCGTGACCAAATTCCTGAAGTTCTTCAAAATTTCCTTTTTATTTCTATTTAATTGTTTGCATGCATTTCTTCGCATTTCATGTATTGCATTTAATTTCTTTTATTAATCTTTTTCCATCATTTCATTGCATGAACTTATTTCATTAAAAATGCGGGGTATTACACAATCCGTTCTTTCTCTTCTCTTCGGAGACCGGGGAAGTTCGGGTCGTTATATTCTGGTATAAGAGCTTTGGTTTACAGAGCTCGAGAACAAGACACATTAGAACCATACGAAAGAATTCATCAGAGATTGGATTAGTAATATCCAATGAGAATGACTCATTAGAGATAAGATCAGTAGTATCCTAGAATTAGTCTGAAGAGTGTTATTTTCAAAATAAAAATGAAAACCAATTTTGTTTTGAAAAAATAATCTAATTATACGTATTTGAGTATATTATTTATTTTATTTTGGACAATCGAGTATATGAGATTTTGCATATATGCGTCATGATCGTATATTCGAAGTTTTAATATACTGGATAGATATAGAATCACACTCTAGACACCTGGAGATGATTCTGATGATTGTATCTACATCATCAGAATTCATGTTTTATTTTCGAAAGTGGGGTATCTATATATTTCCAATTGACTAGTGTGAGAACCAAAACTAGATAGGGTTATTGTTGTGAATTGGCATCAAAAACATGATTTTGAGAATATATATAAAAGTTATGTGTTTGAAACGATAATCAACTAATTGATTGTTGATTGTGTTGTTTGATTATTGGTTTGATTAATTAAAATTTTTAACCATTAAGCCAAATTGAATCAAATATGGAACTGACTTGAAAATTGATTGCAAATGCATGCATATACATGTATATACATTGAACAGGTCATAACAGGGAAGCTAAGAAGAGGAATAAAATTGTATGCCCGACAAATAGGTACATGTTTACTAATTCATTGGGTTTAGATGATTTTATGAGCTGATTGGCTTGCCGCTTGGCTTTTTCTTTTTCTTTTTGGATGATGAGGGCCCTGCATGGCTAGTTGTGGTTTTAAATGTCTCCCCGTACAAAGGAGGTTGTGGCGAAATTTTTCAAAAATTTAGGCTGTTAGCCAATTTTTTGAAGAATTTGAAAATTCTGAAACTGAAAATTTGAAGAATGAAAGCCAGAATGAAAGTTGAGTTTATTAGTTAAACAACTTTCCGCTCCGTTCCTTTTCGAGGATGAAAAGATTTTAAGTAGGGGTGTAACAACCCGGAAAATCAGAACCAATTTAAATTTTTTATTTTGGCAATTTTAATTAATTTTGAATATTTAAAACGATTTATTTTAAATAATAACAACTAGAAATTTATTTTGAATAGAATTAGAATATATAAATTTATTTAAATCAAAGTTAGAATATAAATATTTATTTTAAATTATAAAAGGAATTGGAAATGGCGCGGTAGTTTGAAAACACGATTTCAAATTTCAAATGAATGTACATGATTCAAAATAAAATGGATTTTAGTGAAACCAGAAATATTTGAATCTGTTTGAAAATATCTTTCCAACGAATGTGAAAAATCCAACTTTCATAACGGGAATAAAAAGTTTTGTCCAGTTGAAAATTCAGAATAGTCGCTATGGAATTTATATAATATATAGCCCTTAAAAAAAGCGATTTTGCAAACGACCTCCATTTTCGATGAGACCACTTTTGTTAGATCCAGAATGTCGAATTATTGCTAGATTCCAATTTTCATAATTTATGGAATCAATATGTGAGCGTGGTAAATTTAAACGTGTTTGGTCAATTCAGTTTGAATTTAATCGATTGGAAAATGACCGTTTTTCAAACGGTCTTTAAATTTGACGAAATTAGTTTTATTAGGACCATATCGTCAAAACATAGCCAGATTTATTTTTCGGGAATTTTTGGAGTCAGTAGGTGGCTCTAGTAAAATAAAATGTGTGTTTAAATTTAAAATATAATGATTTATATTTTAAATTTAGCAGAAACAGATTGAAACTGTCGAGTTGGCTTTCAAAACATATCCCATTGTGTTTGGAATGGGGGTAATTAGCTAGGGGCGACAGTCGTTGGGTCTCGTTTGGGGTTTAAATAGAAAGTCAACATTTTTGGAGAATAAAATGAAAAAAAAAATTAAAATATATGCCTCCTTTTCCCTCTTCTCTCTCCCCGATAACAGGTATTAGAAAAAAAAGAAAACGATGCGGGGGGAGGGGAGAGGAGGCCGCTGCCGCGGCCACCAGGGGCGTCGCACCTCCGGCGCCGCCACCCAAGGGAACCGCCACCCCCTTCCCTCACTCTCTTCTCCTCCTCCATCTCCATTCGATTTCCCCCCAAATCCCTGAAACCCCCACTACCGCCGGCGCAACCCCTCCTCAGCCATCCCCCACCTCTAGTCGTGCAGGACCCCCTCCTCGACAATGAGCTCCAATTCGTCAGAAAATGTAAGTTTTTATTTTTGTTGTGTTTATTTATGTAATTAAAAATGGAATTTTTATATGAAAAATCTTAGAATAAAAAAATACGGTTTTTATAGATATAGAGAAAAGAAATGATTTTTTATTTGTTAAAAGATTTGATTTTTAAAATAATAAAGATTTGATTTTTAAAACAATAAAGATTTGATTTTTGAACCATAAAGATTTGATTTTTAAAACAATAAAGATTTGATTTTTGAACCATAAAGATTTGATTTTTATAAACAAAACATG
The DNA here is from genome assembly GCA_030737875.1 of Allium sativum. Lineage (NCBI taxonomy): Eukaryota > Viridiplantae > Streptophyta > Magnoliopsida > Asparagales > Amaryllidaceae > Allium > Allium sativum. The sequence goes on along the minus strand of CM060921.1, from coordinate 358,404,492 downwards.
ATTTTTATACATATAAAAGTATTATGAAAACATGATTTAATTATCTAGATAGGTATATAAAACTATGATTTTTATATGTACAGTAGCGTTATAAAAATATAATTTTTATAATGAAGTAGTGGTATAGAAATATGATTTTTATTTATGTAGCGATATTATAAAAATATAATTTTTATAAATGTAGCATTATAAAGATATGATTTTTATATATAAAATAACGTTATAAAAATATGATCTTTGTACATGTAGGGATAAATAAAAAGATAAGATTTTTAAAAATATAAAAATGTGATTTTTATCTACCTAGCATTGAAATAAAAATGTGATTTTTAAAGATAAATATCATTGAACAAAAATGCAATTTTTAAATATATAATAAAATTGTGATTTTTACTATGAACAACGTGGAAAAGACTGCGTTGAATTTCAGGCAAATCCAAGCTGTTCAAAAATTCAGAAATGAAATGGCGGAGTGGATCCCAAAGGTGAGAACTTCTCACTCTAATTTATTTTCTGGTTAAATATATATACTAGGATGCAAACGGTACTTAGTAGCACCCGACACCTTTGTTTGAAACCATGTTTTTTGGTTGTTTGGTTGATTTGATTATTTGTTTGAATTTGGTTTGGCAAGTGAAGGAATTGATTAGAATTTGGTTTGTATATGGCACGAGCCATTATTAGGCGAGAGATAAGGCTAGACCTTATTCCGGTTCTAGTATCACGCCGTTATGCTGCAGAAATTTTCTAAAAATGTTAGAACAATAAAAATATCATTTTGATTGTATAAATGAACTGAATAAAATATTCGTGTGTTGAAATGAATATTTTATAGTTAAAAATATAATTTTTAACATGTATATGAATAAAATAAATATTCATTTGCAAATCAGACGATTTGATTATGTACACACATTTAACTGATAGGGATTGGGACAATATATTTTACACATCACCCAACTGCACAAATAAATTCTATGTGTGTGTTGATTGAAACCCCACACGGGTATTGGGATGATATTTGACGTACATTAATCCCAACTGTTTAGTTGTATGTCAATCGATTGGTTGACAGACTGTTGTAAGCATTAATTATTTATATTTAACGCTCATGCAGTTGTGTAATGCACTCTGGATGATGGTTGACTATATTTGATTGTTGTTGTATAAATGTATTGTATGAAATCCATATAAATAAATTATATGGTAATTGACTGTGTCTGATTCCAATTCGGAAAGAATGAATATTTTAAATTAACGAATATTTTAAAATGACGAATAACGAATATTTTAAAATAACATTCAGTAATGGATCAAAATTTGATTTTGACGTACGATTTGGGATGGACACGGAAATATTAAAATATATGAAGCCGTGTTGATTAAAGATGTGCCATTTTGACGCGAATGATATTTATCTTGATTTTATTCATTTTTATAATGAATATCGAAAAGGAAGAGATTTCAAAATCTATTGTTTTGAAAATATTATCAATTATATATTAATGGTATGGAATATTCAATTTTGATTCAAAATTGAATATGAAGTTGAAATCATTTTTAAAACGAATTTAAAAACGATTTATAAAATACGTTTCAAATGGAAATCGATGAAATATATAAAATATATGTAACGACCTGGGATTTTCGACTCTGAAAATCAACACAAAACCCAGCGTCGACTGTTCAGACATCGAAAATACCAGATCATTAATAGAAAGAAGTTAGAGGATGAGAAAGATAGGATAGAACTAATAGAATAGAAGAAGAAGAACACAACTGAGCAGAATCAGAGTAAACATGTATCTCACAGCGGAACGAATAAAATATATTATATAACATAACTTTGCGATACAAATCTGTTTTATATATACAAACCATATCAGAGTACAACATAACATTTGATATAGCGGAAATAACTCTAAATAACTAACAGTGAAGAATCCGTCTTCAAGCTCCTCCAAGTGTATCTATAAAGCCTGAAACACTTGACTGCCCGTACAAATTTGGGCACCCAAGAGTTTAGGGAAAACAAACAAAATAAACTCTGGGTCAGTCATGGGACTGGTGTGAGTAAATTCCAATCATACGGTTTAACTTTGAAAATCCTTTTGAAACAAAAGGATAATAGTAAGACCAACCCACACATAAACATGGACGGTTTTTACCCTACTATAACCCAAAATATTTTGATATCAAAATCCAGTGATATTATAATAATGTCTAATCAAGTAAATAACCAAATAGCAGAACGCTTGCATCTCACGCTCTACATACATAGTATAAAATCAAAAACCGCAGGGCGCTTATTGGAGTTTGGATTCCAACTATGACAAGGTATGGGACCACCTGCCGATAGTGTATCTCTAGAGGCGAATACACTAGGTTCAACAAGAACGTCTTGCAACCCGGCCCACACATGACCGACCACTCATTTCGCTTGAGTGTATCGAATGTATATCACCAACGGTTGGGCTCAAACCACCGTTTCCCAAATGGGCAGAATCGATAGATCAAGAAACAAAAAGAATTTCTTTAGTTAGGTGATTATACACTCTAATGGGAGCGACCCACATAGCCATGCTGCCTTCCCGATTTTTGTAATTTCCTGGTTGTGAGGCTTGAGGCTACGTCTATCTTTTTAGAACATCTGGCCACCATACACTTTGAATGCCACATTGTCAAACCCGTCAAATCACTAGTTAATCTTCTCAAAGATATTACGGGTATATTAGCTAAGAGAAACGAATTTCTCTGCCACCAGACGTAATACCTTGAAAAGATCGTCTTATGTGACCGTTAGGAATACTCTGTCAGACATTCGTCCGTACAAGTTGTCCTGGGACTGGACAAACAGAAAACACCATTCTGGAACAGGACGACCCTTGCATTTCACTCCGTCTTCAATTTTCTTCAGCATAATCAATTTCGCAGCGCTTATGCCTATACGGAGTGGTTTTAGATAATATATCCAACCGGTCTCTCCGTATTTGACAACAATGGTCAAAACACTTCGATAGTCGGTTATTTAACTATCGAAGTAAAAACAAACATCCATTCGAATGGACAACTAAACATCACACAACCATGGGCACTTTTTATTTACCATTCGTCATCATCGAATTATAATTCCATTTCTAATAGTGTTATTTAACTCTAATCATATTTCAAACATTGAAATGATGTCATCGTTTTCTGAAACGATTCTCCACTACTCGTTCTTATATTTCTTTGGACAATCATCGTTACTTATTACTTTAGGATAAGTGGATTTCAAACAAGCTGTTTACATCCCCTAGGGAGTAGTGCTATATAAAAATCATGCTTAAGTTTGGTCAACGCGCTAATTTATCGTTATAGTTCAAAAACTTGCAATACGCTACCATATTCCACTTTATAATTAATCTCAATGCCTCTTTCCGTTACAAAAATCTTAACATCTCTTTTCGTTACAAAATTTTTGACATCTCTAATTCAATAACATTTTAAATGAGGTCCACTTAAGAAGCAATTATTTAATTAAAAATAATTAACTAATATTTTACTTTATAAAATGAACTATAAAGTACCGGTTTATAATAGAATTTCTATTACAGTTTAAAGCTTCGCTTTAATTATAAAAATCTATTTTTTTTATAATCGACTTTGTTGATTTGCCTGACGGCCAATCAACTTCTCACAAAATGATGTGTTTATGGTCGACTGTTGCCACTTTCTAAATCGATATCATTTATTTATTAAATCAAAACAAATGTTAAATTTTCATTCAACACGGTTCAAACAGTGCATATATAAAACAAACAAACAGTACATGTACATATTGAGGAATCTGGTTGGATTCCTCTAACCGGTTTCCTGCATCCACCGATGTTAGTCAAACAATTATCACTGATTACATATTAGGAAATATTTTAATCGATGGAATCAGTATCCAACCAAATGATGTGTACATATGCAACGATATATATATATATTTCAACCAATTTAATTGTAATCTACCGAAGCGACCATCACACAACATTCAACCAATATTATAATATTTTAAAATACATCAAAGTCAGTGAATTTACTCACCTTGGCGCGTTAACCGTTAAATAACGATTTGCATCAGTCCAGTATCGCACGTTCAAGTCCGCTTACGCTTCTTTTCCCACTCGCGAGCACTACTCCGCATTCGAACCCTTGTTCAAGGTCGCGATTCGCCAGACACACACCTTCACTTCAGTAATTCACGTGAATTGTTCTTTTCATACGGAAGCTTGTATTTCAAACCCAAGGCCGACAACTTTCATCACATTGATTTACTTCCATATCCCCATCCGCGCCTTTGTTTTACTGATGCGATGCTAGTCCCTTAAGCATCAGGTACTTCATTTTTGTTGGATCACTAATTCATTGATCCTCAAAGTCTCAGCAACCATAATTTTCCACTCCATAATACCGAATCAAATCATGTATACCACTTCGAATTCCATCGCGAGCACCATCCCTCGTTTTTCTCAAGCCTGAACAGACCACGACTAGTTTCCATGCATCAAGTCCTATTACACCCTTCTCCATTGTATTATAGCGCATGAAACTAACAGTATACACACCATTTTGAACGCAACCTACTGAAGACTCTCTATTTATTAACGCCACTTCCTGTTATGAACCCACTTTAGCATCGCCACCCAAAACACACGTTGCACCCCCTCCTTTGCTTGCATCAACAACCCATTTCCGCTCCCATGAACCACCATGCTTCAGAAGAGAACCAACGTCCCATGTTTCAACAACTTCTCCATCCCGTACTCACAAAGACCTGCCTCCAATGTTGTTTGCCGTGTTTCCCCTTGATCCCTCCTATTTCCCAGCGTTGGCCAAACCTTGGCGCTCACTTATACATCCGCGAACAAAAGAGGAAAGGGAACTGATTACGTTTGTCGTTCTAAGAATGGCTTGCTCGCAAGTGTATATATAGAGGGTTAAGCTGCTTGGCAATCACAGAATGAATTACTTGGCAAGCACGTATGGGTTATAGGGTAGCAGCTGGGAGCAGAAACAGGCTGGTGATGTTGAAAACTCATGTAGGTTATTAGTGTGATGGGATAACACACTGTGCGTGGCTTGATGGGATCGTATGATGTAATTTATCATAGATAGTCTGCGGTCTTAGGGGTTGAAACTTGAAAGTAGCTGTATGTTTTTAGAGTATATTTCAATTGAGTTTTCATTTCATATGAACGTGCATCAGTATATATATTAATACAAAAATATAAGCTCGTGCTTGTTCACTTCATGTTGCAAAGAGATGTATATACATTGACCGCTACAGACAGAAGTAAAAGTATAGTTATGGTCAACGAGGTGTCCCGATCCCAAAAATATAATAATACCGCTAGGTTATTTCATATTGTGAAACCCCGAAATACCGATACAAGGTGCAAAATACTCCAAATAAAAAGTTGCTTATTTAATTAATTAAAAATTACAGTAAAATTCTAAAAATTAATTTATCACTACGCCTTAAAAGAACCTTGTCTAAATTCGAAACTGATATCTAGCTATATTGAATAATTCGTTACGGTCGATGACGATTCTACAACGACTATTTGGAAATTTGATTTGGAAATGACTCACAATCTGTAACACGAAATCTTGGTTTTTCACTTCCATTAGAAAAATACAGTTCAACAGATTCCAACGTTTCTTGTTTCGCAGAAATCCGATTTAAAATGAGTCCTGTACACTCAAACGAAGTTCAGAAAGTTAAATTACGAACTGCCGCGATATTACGGGCTCGATTATATTAAATATATATTTTTATACGTTTAACTTCATTTTAATTAATATATAGATCCACTTATACTATTAATTCAATATTTAAATTGATTTAAATATTCAAATACAAATCGATAAAAACGCGGGACGTTACATTCCTTCCCCCTTAAAATAATTTCGTCTTCGAAATTGCTAAGGTAGGAAAATGCTACAATCTCTGTTGTAAACTGGTTAAAAATCCTTTTGGTTTACTTCATAATTTTAGTTCCAACTGAACTGATCAAAATATTAATTCCCTTCTTTGTAACGAAAATTTTCAAAATTCTGAAAATTTTCTAACACTTAAATTTTCGGAGAATTTCGTCAGCCTCTCTGCTGCACGGTTCAATCGGTACTACTACCACACGCCACTCTGGGCCTTCTCCCTTTATCGGGCATCCAACTTTTCTCGCTTCCATTTGCAATCCATTCAGCATACCCAAATGCATCTCCAACTGATCTCCAGTCATTTTATCCTCAATCAATAATTCTCTTACATCCCAACTCAAATTTCTTTTTCAAACTCCAGTTCAATTCCAATTCCAAATAATCAAATTTCCCAACTAAGTTCGGTTCCATTCTCAATTCACAACTCAACTACTTTGCCAAGTCAAATCCTTATTCTAGTAAGTTTTCCACCTAGTTGGCTTCAATTCAACTCCAATTTTATTTGACTTAGTTAAATTCTTTATTTATTTACTTTATAAGTAAATTTTAAATTCCGAAATTCGAATTCCTGGGGTTTTATTTCAAATCAGTTTGAAATAATATATTACTCAAAACATTTGAATTTCTGATAACTTGTTTCCTCACAATAATTCAAAACAAAATCTCTTGGTAGTAATCTGTCACTCTGAAACTTGAAAATGACACTGATAATGCGGCCGTCATCATCAGAATTATTTTCCAGTGATCAAAGTAAGTTCAATACTATATTACTTTTCAAAACTCATTTTTAAACATTACATTAAAATATTCTTTCAAAATGCTTGGAAATACATTTTTAAATTCCCTAGATTTAAAATTCCATATATTAAATCCAAATTCATTTACGAACTTTTCCCAAATTACCATAGTTTTAACTCCAATTCTGGTTTTTCTTTAGATTCAATTCATCGGATTTGTATTTTATACTTACGTGAATTCTGATTGGTTATTTTCATAACCAACTCAAGTATGATCTTATTCGATTATAATAATGATCACACATCCTACATATTATAATAATATCAAGATATATACTTCTTTTTATATCAAAATATATTTTGGGTAAAATTATTTTATTCACCCAGCTTTTAATACTACGTCGAATTTCTCTATCCAAGCGTTTATAAATCCCTATCGACCTCGTCAGCTAAACTGTAAAGACCCGTAACTTCCCCGTGAAGGAAAGCGTCGGATAGTTCGAGAACCAACCACAACAGAACACATATAAAAGAACGTTTCATTGTATATTACAACAATGCATCAGATTACAAGAATATACAGAGAATAAATGAATATTATACAGAAATATCAGAGATTTAAATTACATTTAAGTACATAGCAGCGGAAAATAATATAATACACAACTAGAAGAGATATACGGATACAAAGCTTTCCGGATATCATTCCAGCTGTAAACCAGGATCCTGTGAATATAAATCTGCAAAACCAAAACTACTAGCTGCCCGTGTCGGAAATAAGGGCACCCAGAGTTTAGGTTAAAACAATAAACTCCAGGTCAGTCATGGGACTGGTGTGAGGACTAAAACAGTTAATCTTTATTTTTAAAGTTAGGTAAATCAAGGGACCACGCCGTATAACACGGAACGGGTTTCCTCCCAAGAATACCAGTGCATAAAACAAACAGCGCAATGCTAAATAAAGAAAAATGAAGCTATTATAAGACCCAGTTCCCATCACACAATGCAATCGCAAGCCGGAGGATAGGGTTTTTACCTTATAATAGCCAAGAATGCTTGATACGTTTAAAACAAATCATTTGTTACTATATTAAGTGCATAGTGTATAAAACAACTTCAAATCATAAGTATCAATCATAGGCGACATGAGCGTCCCATGCCACTATGTCGCCATATATAGGTTTTACAAATAAAACCGCAAAGTCACGTATTTGGAAATTGGATTTCCGTCTATGAACCGAGGCCAGGGATCGTCCTCCACCGATTCGAGACAATCTAGCCTACCATGTCTCAGGAACAGCCGCAACTGCCCCTTGGATCGTCAGGGCCGGTCCACCGATGTGGATTATTATGCCTGAACCATACGTCTCCCCGCCCTTTGGGGCGCAAACGAGCCAACGAATGACTCCATCGGACCCGGATCGTCCGATCAAACCGAGGCGCCTCGCAACAGCAACAACCACACAGGTGAAAAGTATATAAATGTCAGGGCTGGTAGGTCACTGACACCACCCTAGCTAGAAAGAAACGCATGCCCTCCCTGATGTCCTCTCCCGTTTCTGGTTCACAACCGGGGTGCGAGGCTCGCGAATTCACGTTACACAAAGCTGTGCCACACAGGCTGTGCTTTGATCATCACCACAAGACTTTGCTTTTCAACAGAAGCCTTGATCATTTGCATCTTAGCATGCCACACAGGCAAACCACTCTATGCAACCGATATCAGTCACACAGAATGAAACCCAATGTCAGACACACAGTCCATTTACAAGTCCGTTCTGGGCCTGAACGAAACCGGAGGCACCTAGTACCCCGCATATCCATCGATCTCCAAGTACGTCTGGACGATCACCAACTGTTTCCATCTTCTTGGGTGTACAGCCCAATCAAGATCATCAGTAATCACCCAAACGACGTGAAGACTTCCGGTCTTCGACCACCGTCTTCATCTTCGACACCACGTCGAATCAGTTATTCAGAATGGGATAAACCCGGTCTTTCTGAATAACTCGCGTATATATTATAAAAGTGTTACACAAACACAACATACGGCTCATTCCAATTCAGAATATTCTTTTATTCAAATATTCCTATACTTTGGGAAAAAGTTCACATTAATTTTATCCAATATAAATTCTTTAAATTTATTCTTTAATCTTCTTTGAATATCAATTCAAACTAGTCGGGATTATCGAACCACACCGAAGTAATCATTTATTTTATTTTCCCAATCCCAACCTATTCACCCCATGAAGTCAAACTGGTAGTACTTCATATCTAACACCACAGTGTTATCGGTAATTCAATTACCATTTCACGTTCAAATCTAATTAAAGATTTAACTATCGCCTGGAGCAAAACTGGTGATACTCCATTTTCGATCATTTCAATCTAATTAAAGATTCATTAAAACTCCACTTAGTTTTAATCTTCGACTGGGTTAAAGAATCAGTGTCATTTAAAACACGGTTCACGGTAAACCCAAAAATCAATACCAATTCAATTCCAATTAAATATCATTTAATTGGTACACTTCATTAAATCTAAATAAAAAGATTTAATCTTTTCTCAACTGGGTTCAAGAACGGTGTTAGTGAAGACACCATTCACGACAAACCCAAATCACATTCGATATTCAATACAAGGCTCTGAATAGAAAATATATCGGCTTATATTCAATATCAAATTCTACGACTAACAAATGTCGTATTGGAAATAACGATATAAATATATATCTTTCAAATTTCCATGACAACACCTGTATAATCACGAATTCCAACACCGAAATATTCCGAAGACAATTTCGATTCAAATCCACCCCAATGCAATCATTGGAAATTCTGGTTATTTTTAAAACCCCTTTCAAATTCAATTTATTTATTTAAAAATAAATAGAATCATAATTCTAGTTCAAAGCTAGTTCATTTCGATAAAAATCTATTTTTATCTTTTCAAATATGGAGTTTTTCATCCCAAATCTTCACAAATCATTTCTTATGATTTTACACAAATTATTACTATTTTTAATAATTTTATCAAGGCCCATACAGTCGATTTCCATCAACGGCCATCGAACTGCACTTACAGCGACCTTTTTCAAATTTGATTTGGACATAATTCCAAATCCAACCGTTAGATTTCAAATTTCTAACATTCGCTAGAAAGCTCTTTTCGATACGAACCCAACGGTTCCGGTTTTAGGAGAATCCGACGGTCGGATCTCCCGTAACGTCCATTTGAAATCAATGGTCGAAATTCGCGAACTGCCGCGGCGCGGCGCGTTCTATTCAGGCCATTATATTATATATATAATATATAATATATATACTTCGTCGATTTCTATTTAAAACGAATTATATAAATAGTTTTAAAATCGTTTCAAAAGCTATTTCAACTTTCTTTTCAATTCAAATCAAAATTGAATTCTTCTTTATAAATTCGTTTTAAAATTCATTTCTATTCAATTCAAATTTCAATTCAATTTGAATTCATTTCAATTGGCTTTCAATTCAATTTGAATTCGTTTTCAATTCCTTTCATTTCGAAATCGTTTTCACTTCAATTCATTTCGAAATCGTTTTCAATTCAATTCATTTCGAAATCGTTTTCAATTCAATTCATTTCGAAATCGTTTTCAATTCAATTCATTTCGAAATCGTTTTCAATTCAATTCATTTCGAAATCGTTTTCAATTCAATTCATTTCGAAATCACTTTCAATTCAATTCACTTTGAATTCGTTTTCAATTCAATTCATTTCGAAATCACTTTCAATTCAATTCACTTTGAATTCGTTTTCAATTCAATTCATTTCGAAATCACTTTCAATTCAATTCACTTTGAATTCGTTTTCAATTCAATTCATTTCGAAATCGTTTTCAATTCAATTCACTTTGAATTCGTTTTCAATTCAATTCATTTCGAAATCACTTTCAATTCAATTCACTTTGAATTCGTTTTCAATTCAATTCATTTCGAAATCGTTTTCAATTCAATTCATTTCAAAATATTCGATTTCGAAATCACTTTTCAATATTCATTTTAAAATGAATAAAATCAATATAAATATCGTTCACGTCAAAATGGCGTCAATCTAATCAACACGGCTTCATAAATTTCTATTTTTAAATATTCTATTTCGAATATTTCTATTTTAAAACTGGAATGAGGCCCAATCAATTACCACATAAAATTAATTATATGGATTTTCACACAACACATGTATATAACAGCATTGAAAAATGATCAACCATCAACCAAAGTGCACTACACTGTATAAGCATCAAATAAAGATATCTAACGCTTATAACAGCCTGTCAATCAATCGATCGACATATTTAATCAATCAGGATGAGTGAACTTCAAATTTCATCCCAACACCCGTGTGGGGTTTCAAACAATCAAACACAGATTTTAGTTGTGCAGTTGGGCGATGTGTAAAATTTATCGTCCCAATCAATGTCATTCAAATAAGTGTACATAAACAAACCATCTGGTTTGTAAATGAATATTTATTTATTCACTTCACTATTTTCATATTCACGTTAAAAATTATATTTTTAACGATAAAACATTTTATTTCAATCTATGAATTTCTATTCAATTCATTTATTCAATAAAATGATATTTTTATTTTTCTAACATATTTTAGAAAATTTCGGCGGCATAACGGCACGATACTAGAAACGGGACAAGGCCCAGCCTTATCCCCGGTCTAGTGAAGGCCCACGCCATTCACACATCAATCCAATTCACCAAACAATTCAATTTAAACCAAATAGACTAACCAACTACACAACCAAACAATTTAACAAACAAGCCATCCATGGTCTGTGGATGACGGGTGTCGGGTGCTACTAAACACCGTCTACATCCTAGTATATATATATAACGAGAAAAAGAATTTTGAGTGAGAAGTTCTCACCGATAGCTATCCAACTTCACGACACTTCTTTTATAGAAATCTTCTTCATCCTCGCCTTTTTATCGTCTTCTTGCGCCCGTAGTCACTATATACATAAAAATCACATTTTTATATTTTGATGTCTTTAAAATAAAAATCACATTTTTATTTGTTCGTTTTCAATTTAAAAATCATATTTTTATAACCACTTCATATATTTAAAAATCAAAATTTTCACTATGCTATATAGATAAAAATTATATTTTTATCACGCTATTTCTATATAAAGATTTCGCCTTTTTAAATTCAAAGATTTCACCTTTATAAAAATAAAGTTTTCACCTTTTTAAATTCTCATTTTTATTTTTCTACACATATAAAGATGATATTTTTAATATTCCTATCAAGTAGAAATTATACTTTTAACTCTCTACCTAACCAAAAATCATATCTTTACATCTTCTATATGGTAAAGACTATATTTTTAATACTTTAAAAATATAAAAATCATATTTTTATTACTTTAAAAATATAAAGATCATATTTTTATTAACAAAGATTATATTTTTATCACTTTACAACATAAATAAAAAAACAGTTTTTAAACTAAAGAAAATTCAGTTTTAAAAATAAAGTAAAAATCAGTTCTAAAAATAAAGTAAAAATCAGTTTTTAAAAATAAAGTAAAAAAAAAATCAGTTTTTAAAAATAAAGTAAAAAATCAGTTTTTATATTTTCCTTAAATCAGTTTTAAAATTCCTAAAAAAATCAGTTTTTAATTTTCTATTTATATAAAATAAAAGTAAAACAAATAAATAAAAAAAAAAACAACTTACAGCTCTGCGAAGAAAAAGGGGGGGGGGTATCGGTGTAGGCGGAGGTGAAGCAGGAAGAGGGGCGGAGGATCGAAGGGTGGCAGTCGCGTCGGCGGTGGCCCAGGGGGGAGGCGGCGGGTCTTGCGGCTGTTGATTAGGGCAGGGGGTCGCGGGGTTCATCGGGGAGGGGCGGCGGCTGTCGCGAGGTCGAGGGGAAGCAAGGGCGGCGCGTTCATCGGGGAGGGGCGGCGGCTCCTCCCCCGTCGCTCTCCTCTCTTTTTTTTTTTTTTTTTTTTCTGATTTGATTTCTACGGGGGGGGGGGGGCCTGGTTAAGGGAAAGAGGAGATAGAAATTTTTTTTTTTTAATTTAATTAATTAATTATTTTCTTTTAATTCAAAAAGTCAACTTTTTCAATCGACCTCTAAAAGAGGTCCACCGCCTGTCGTCCCTAGCATTCTACCCCCATTCCAAACACAATGGGATATATATCGCAAGCCGATATGATCGTTTGAATCAGTTTCCGTTAAATTTACATTTAAATCACTATATTGAATTTTAAACGTACATTTCAAATTACCGGGGTCACATACTAACTCTAAAAATTCTCGAAAAATATTTTCTAGCTTCGTATTGACGATACGGTCCTAACAAAACTAGTTTCGTCGAATTCTGAGACCGTTTGAAAAATGCCCAATTTCAAGTCGATTAAAATCAACTGAAATGGTCAAAACACGTTTTCCTATGCCACGCTCACATATTGATTCGAAAAATTATGAAATTTGAAATCTAGCAATAATTCAACATCACGGACCCAACAAAAGTGGTTTCGTTGAAATCCGAGGTCGTTTGCAAAATGTCCATTTTTAAGGGCCTGAATTCCATAGCGACTATTCAGAATTTTCAACTGGACATATCTTTTGATTCCCGCTACGAACTTTTGATTTTTCGGATTCGTTGGAAAGATATTCACTATTAGATTCCATTATTTTTGGTTTCACTAAAATCCGGATTGTTTTGCACCCGGTACATTCAATTGAAGTTTGAAATCGAATTATCGAACTACCGCGCCATTTTCAATTCTATTTATAATTATATATAAATATTCTAACGACGACGTATATAAATATATACGTCGAATTCTATTCAAAATAAATTTCATGTCGATATTATTTAAAATAATCTATTTTAAATATAGAAAATCCGCTATAATTGCCAAAATAAAAATTTTAAACTGGCCCAGATTTTCGGGTTGTTACAATCTCCCCCACTTAAAACTTTTCGTCCCCGAAAAGGAACAAAGTCGAAAGTGGTTTGATAATTCAACTCTACGATCGGTCAGGCTTCCGTTCTCAAACTTTTCAGTTTCTGAGAATTTTCAAAATTTCAAAAATTTGGCTAACACCCTAAATTTTTGAAAAATTTCGCCATAACCTCCCCTGCACCGGGAGCGTCGGGGAATTTCAAATAGCTTCCCCGGTCCTTCAGATCTCAAAAAGAAAAAGAAAAAGCCAAGAGGCTAGCCAATAGGCTCACAAAATCATCATCACCCAAACAAAACAGAAAATTATGTAGTAAACATGTACCTATTTGTCGGGCAAACAAATTTTATTCTCTGCTCTAGCCTCCTTGCTATGACCTGTTCAATGATATACATGTATATGCAAGCAAATGCGACCAATTTTCAATACAGTTCAATATTTGATTCAATTAGGCTAAATGATTCAAAATTAGCAAACAAATAAACAAACAACACAAACATCAATCAATTAGTGAATTAGATTATCAAATTCATAATTTTGATACATATACTGAAAATCTTGTTTTTGATGCCAATTCACAACAAGGTGTTCTAACTATATAAGTTTTGGTTCTCACACCAGTCTAATGGAAATATATAGAAATCACACCTTCGAAACTCGAACATAAATGTTGATGATGCGATCGCTATCATCAATATCATCTTCGGGCGACTAGAGTGTGATGCTATATCTATCCAATATATTAAAATTTCAAATACACGTGGATCAGACGTATACGCAAAATCTATATATACTGGATTGTCCACATCAATATAAATAAATAACCAAATACGAATAAGTGATTTAAATTTTCAAAACAACAATTTGTTTTCATTTTCAAAAATATACTCTTCACACTCGTTCTAGGATACTACTGATCCTATCTCTAACGAGTCATCCCCATTGGATATTACTAACCCAATATCTGATGAATTCTTTCGTATAGTTCTAATGTGTCTTGTTCTCTAAGCTTTGTAAACCAAAGCTCTGATACCACGTGTAAAGACCCGTAACTTCCCCGTGAAGGAAAGCGTCGGATAGTTCGAGAACCAACCACAACAGAACACATATAAAAGAACGTTTCATTGTATATTACAACAATGCATCAGATTACAAGAATATACAGAGAATAAATGAATATTATACAGAAATATCAGAGATTTAAATTACATTTAAGTACATAGCAGCGGAAAATAATATAATACACAACTAGAAGAGATATACGGATACAAAGCTTTCCGGATATCATTCCAGCTGTAAACCAGGATCCTGTGAATATAAATCTGCAAAACCAAAACTACTAGCTGCCCGTATCGGAAATAAGGGCACCCAGAGTTTAGGTTAAAACAATAAACTCCAGGTCAGTCATGGGACTGGTGTGAGGACTAAAACAGTTAATCTTTATTTTTAAAGTTAGGTAAATCAAGGGACCACGCCGTATAACACGGAACGGGTTTCCTCCCAAGAATACCAGTGCATAAAACAAACAGCGCAATGCTAAATAAAGAAAAATGAAGCTATTATAAGACCCAGTTCCCATCACACAATGCAATCGCAAGCCGGAGGATAGGGTTTTTACCTTATAATAGCCAAGAATGCTTGATACGTTTAAAACAAATCATTTGTTACTATATTAAGTGCATAGTGTATAAAACAACTTCAAATCATAAGTATCAATCATAGGCGACATGAGCGTCCCATGCCACTATGTCGCCATATATAGGTTTTACAAATAAAACCGCAAAGTCACGTATTTGGAAATTGGATTTCCGTCTATGAACCGAGGCCAGGGATCGTCCTCCACCGATTCGAGACAATCTAGCCTACCATGTCTCAGGAACAGCCGCAACTGCCCCTTGGATCGTCAGGGCCGGTCCACCGATGTGGATTATTATGCCTGAACCATACGTCTCCCCGCCCTTTGGGGCGCAAACGAGCCAACGAATGACTCCATCGGACCCGGATCGTCCGATCAAACCGAGGCGCCTCGCAACAGCAACAACCACACAGGTGAAAAGTATATAAATGTCAGGGCTGGTAGGTCACTGACACCACCCTAGCTAGAAAGAAACGCATGCCCTCCCTGATGTCCTCTCCCGTTTCTGGTTCACAACCGGGGTGCGAGGCTCGCGAATTCACGTTACACAAAGCTGTGCCACACAGGCTGTGCTTTGATCATCACCACAAGACTTTGCTTTTCAACAGAAGCCTTGATCATTTGCATCTTAGCATGCCACACAGGCAAACCACTCTATGCAACCGATATCAGTCACACAGAATGAAACCCAATGTCAGACACACAGTCCATTTACAAGTCCGTTCTGGGCCTGAACGAAACCGGAGGCACCTAGTACCCCGCATATCCATCGATCTCCAAGTACGTCTGGACGATCACCAACTGTTTCCATCTTCTTGGGTGTACAGCCCAATCAAGATCATCAGTAATCACCCAAACGACGTGAAGACTTCCGGTCTTCGACCACCGTCTTCATCTTCGACACCACGTCGAATCAGTTATTCAGAATGGGATAAACCCGGTCTTTCTGAATAACTCGCGTATATATTATAAAAGTGTTACACAAACACAACATACGGCTCATTCCAATTCAGAATATTCTTTTATTCAAATATTCCTATACTTTGGGAAAAAGTTCACATTAATTTTATCCAATATAAATTCTTTAAATTTATTCTTTAATCTTCTTTGAATATCAATTCAAACTAGTCGGGATTATCGAACCACACCGAAGTAATCATTTATTTTATTTTCCCAATCCCAACCTATTCACCCCATGAAGTCAAACTGGTAGTACTTCATATCTAACACCACAGTGTTATCGGTAATTCAATTACCATTTCACGTTCAAATCTAATTAAAGATTTAACTATCGCCTGGAGCAAAACTGGTGATACTCCATTTTCGATCATTTCAATCTAATTAAAGATTCATTAAAACTCCACTTAGTTTTAATCTTCGACTGGGTTAAAGAATCAGTGTCATTTAAAACACGGTTCACGGTAAACCCAAAAATCAATACCAATTCAATTCCAATTAAATATCATTTAATTGGTACACTTCATTAAATCTAAATAAAAAGATTTAATCTTTTCTCAACTGGGTTCAAGAACGGTGTTAGTGAAGACACCATTCACGACAAACCCAAATCACATTCGATATTCAATACAAGGCTCTGAATAGAAAATATATCGGCTTATATTCAATATCAAATTCTACGACTAACAAATGTCGTATTGGAAATAACGATATAAATATATATCTTTCAAATTTCCATGACAACACCTGTATAATCACGAATTCCAACACCGAAATATTCCGAAGACAATTTCGATTCAAATCCACCCCAATGCAATCATTGGAAATTCTGGTTATTTTTAAAACCCCTTTCAAATTCAATTTATTTATTTAAAAATAAATAGAATCATAATTCTAGTTCAAAACTAGTTCATTTCGATAAAAATCTATTTTTATCTTTTCAAATATGGAGTTTTTCATCCCAAATCTTCACAAATCATTTCTTATGATTTTACACAAATTATTACTATTTTTAATAATTTTATCAAGGCCCATACAGTCGATTTCCATCAACGGCCATCGAACTGCACTTACAGCGACCTTTTTCAAATTTGATTTGGACATAATTCCAAATCCAACCGTTAGATTTCAAATTTCTAACATTCGCTAGAAAGCTCTTTTCGATACGAACCCAACGGTTCCGGTTTTAGGAGAATCCGACGGTCGGATCTCCCGTAACGTCCATTTGAAATCAATGGTCGAAATTCGCGAACTGCCGCGGCGCGGCGCGTTCTATTCAGGCCATTATATTATATATATAATATATAATATATAATATATATACTTCGTCGATTTCTATTTAAAACGAATTATATAAATAGTTTTAAAATCGTTTCAAAAGCTATTTCAACTTTCTTTTCAATTCAAATCAAAATTGAATTCTTCTTTATAAATTCGTTTTAAAATTCATTTCTATTCAATTCAAATTTCAATTCAATTTGAATTCATTTCAATTGGCTTTCAATTCAATTTGAATTCGTTTTCATTTCCTTTCATTTCGAAATCGTTTTCACTTCAATTCATTTCGAAATCGTTTTCAATTCAATTCATTTCGAAATCGTTTTCAATTCAATTCATTTCGAAATCGTTTTCAATTCAATTCATTTCGAAATCGTTTTCAATTCAATTCATTTCGAAATCGTTTTCAATTCAATTCATTTCGAAATCACTTTCAATTCAATTCACTTTGAATTCGTTTTCAATTCAATTCATTTCGAAATCACTTTCAATTCAATTCACTTTGAATTCGTTTTCAATTCAATTCAATTCGAAATCACTTTCAATTCAATTCACTTTGAATTCGTTTTCAATTCAATTCATTTCGAAATTGTTTTCAATTCAATTCACTTTGAATTCGTTTTCAATTCAATTCATTTCGAAATCACTTTCAATTCAATTCACTTTGAATTCGTTTTCAATTCAATTCATTTCGAAATCGTTTTCAATTCAATTCATTTCAAAATATTCGATTTCGAAATCACTTTTCAATATTCATTTTAAAATGAATAAAATCGATATAAATATCGTTCACGTCAAAATGGCGTCAATCTAATCAACACGGCTTCATAAATTTCTATTTTTAAATATTCTATTTCGAATATTTCTATTTTAAAACTGGAATGAGGCCCAATCAATTACCACATAAAATTAATTATATGGATTTTCACACAACACATGTATATAACAGCATTGAAAAATGATCAACCATCAACCAAAGTGCACTACACTGTATAAGCATCAAATAAAGATATCTAACGCTTATAACAGCCTGTCAATCAATCGATCGACATATTTAATCAATCAGGATGAGTGAACTTCAAATTTCATCCCAACACCCGTGTGGGGTTTCAAACAATCAAACACAGATTTTAGTTGTGCAGTTGGGCGATGTGTAAAATTTATCGTCCCAATCAATGTCATTCAAATAAGTGTACATAAACAAACCATCTGGTTTGTAAATGAATATTTATTTATTCACTTCACTATTTTCATATTCACGTTAAAAATTATATTTTTAACGATAAAACATTTTATTTCAATCTATGAATTTTTATTCAATTCATTTATTCAATAAAATGATATTTTTATTTTTCTAACATATTTTAGAAAATTTCGGCGGTATAACGGCACGATACTAGAAACGGGACAAGGCCCAGCCTTATCCCCGGTCTAGTGAAGGCCCACGCCATTCACACATCAATCCAATTCACCAAACAATTCAATTTAAACCAAATAGACTAACCAACTACACAACCAAACAATTTAACAAACAAGCCATCCATGGTCTGTGGATGACGGGTGTCGGGTGCTACTAAACACCGTCTACATCCTAGTATATATATATAACGAGAAAAAGAATTTTGAGTGAGAAGTTCTCACCGATAGCTATCCAACTTCACGACACTTCTTTTATAGAAATCTTCTTCATCCTCGCCTTTTTATCGTCTTCTTGCGCCCGTAGTCACTATATACATAAAAATCACATTTTTATATTTTGATGTCTTTAAAATAAAAATCACATTTTTATTTGTTCGTTTTCAATTTAAAAATCATATTTTTATAACCACTTCATATATTTAAAAATCAAAATTTTCACTATGCTATATAGATAAAAATTATATTTTTATCACGCTATTTCTATATAAAGATTTCGCCTTTTTAAATTCAAAGATTTCACCTTTATAAAAATAAAGTTTTCACCTTTTTAAATTCTCATTTTTATTTTTCTACACATATAAAGATGATATTTTTAATATTCCTATCAAGTAGAAATTATACTTTTAACTCTCTACCTAACCAAAAATCATATCTTTACATCTTCTATATGGTAAAGACTATATTTTTAATACTTTAAAAATATAAAAATCATATTTTTATTACTTTAAAAATATAAAGATCATATTTTTATTAACAAAGATTATATTTTTATCACTTTACAACATAAATAAAAAAACAGTTTTTAAACTAAAGAAAATTCAGTTTTAAAAATAAAGTAAAAATCAGTTCTAAAAATAAAGTAAAAATCAGTTTTTAAAAATAAAGTAAAAAAAAATCAGTTTTTAAAAATAAAGTAAAAAATCAGTTTTTATATTTTCCTTAAATCAGTTTTAAAATTCCTAAAAAAATCAGTTTTTAATTTTCTATTTATATAAAATAAAAGTAAAACAAATAAATAAATAAAAAAACAACTTACAGCTCTGCGAAGAAAAAGGGGGGGGTATCGGTGTAGGCGGAGGTGAAGCAGGAAGAGGGGCGGAGGATCGAAGGGTGGCAGTCGCGTCGGCGGTGGCCCAGGGGGGAGGCGGCGGGTCTTGCGGCTGTTGATTAGGGCAGGGGGTCGCGGGGTTCATCGGGGAGGGGCGGCGGCTGTCGCGAGGTCGAGGGGAAGCAAGGGCGGCGCGTTCATCGGGGAGGGGCGGCGGCTCCTCCCCCGTCGCTCTCCTCTCTTTTTTTTTTTTTTTTTTTTTTCTGATTTGATTTCTACGGGGGGGGGGGCCTGGTTAAGGGAAAGAGGAGATAGAATTTTTTTTTTTAATTTAATTAATTAATTATTTTCTTTTAATTCAAAACGTCAACTTTTTCAATCGACCTCTAAAAGAGGTCCACCGCCTGTCGTCCCTAGCATTCTACCCCCATTCCGAACACAATGGGATATATATCGCAAGCCGATATGATCGTTTGAATCAGTTTCCGTTAAATTTACATTTAAATCACTATATTGAATTTTAAACGTACATTTCAAATTACCGGGGTCTCATACTAACTCTAAAAATTCTCGAAAAATATTTTCTAGCTTCGTATTGACGATACGGTCCTAACAAAACTAGTTTCGTCGAATTCTGAGACCGTTTGAAAAATGCCCAATTTCAAGTCGATTAAAATCAACTGAAATGGTCAAAACACGTTTTCCTATGCCACGCTCACATATTGATTCGAAAAATTATGAAATTTGAAATCTAGCAATAATTCAACATCACGGACCCAACAAAAGTGGTTTCGTTGAAATCCGAGGTCGTTTGCAAAATGTCCATTTTTAAGGGCCTGAATTCCATAGCGACTATTCAGAATTTTCAACTGGACATATCTTTTGATTCCCGCTACGAACTTTTGATTTTTCGGATTCGTTGGAAAGATATTCACTATTAGATTCCATTATTTTTGGTTTCACTAAAATCCGGATTGTTTTGCACCCGGTACATTCAATTGAAGTTTGAAATCGAATTATCGAACTACCGCGCCATTTTCAATTCTATTTATAATTATATATAAATATTCTAACGACGACGTATATAAATATATACGTCGAATTCTATTCAAAATAAATTTCATGTCGATATTATTTAAAATAATCTATTTTAAATATAGAAAATCCGCTATAATTGCCAAAATAAAAATTTTAAACTGGCCCAGATTTTCGGGTTGTTACATAAACCCGTCGATCTGAAATTCATATACCACTCAACAGATCAATCAACACAATATAAAACAGTTTTTATATCAATTTACAAATACGCGCTCATATATATACACTCAAACTCAATCTAGAGTATTATTAACTCCATCTCTATTGAGTTACGCCACAGAGCCAAGGTAATCACTTAACCTTATGCTCTGATACCAACTGTAACGACCTGGGATTTTCGACTCTGAAAATCAACACAAAACCCAGCGTCGACTGTTCAGACATCGAAAATACCAGATCATTAATAGAAAGAAGTTAGAGGATGAGAAAGATAAGATAGAACTAATAGAATAGAAGAAGAAGAAGAACACAACTGAGCAGAATTAGAGTAAACACGAATCTTACAGCGGAACGAATAAAATATATTATATAACATAACTTTGCGACACAAATCTGTTTTATATATACAAACCATATCAGAGTACAACATAACATTTGATACAGCGGAAATAACTCTAAATAACTAACAGTGAAGAATCCGGCTTCAAGCTCCTCCAAGTGTATCTGTAAAGCCTAAAACACTTGACTGTCCGTACAAATTTGGGCACCCAAGAGTTTAGGGAAAACAAACAAAATAAACTCTGGGTCAGTCATGGGACTGGTGTGAGTAAATTCCAATCAAACGGTTTAACTTTGAAAATCCTTTTGAAACAAAAGGATAATAGTAAGACCAACGTACGCATAAACATGAACGGTTTTTACCTTACTATAACCCAAAATGTAATCTTGGTGTAAAAAGGTATTCCGGACCCAATGGGACAAGTTTCATCGAATTCTGAGGTCGTATGAAAAAAGTTCCTTTATAAAACCAGAAATAAACACGCGTTTAAATTTTTCACGATCGCCAGATAAATCAAAGCAACTTGAAACTTTGAAATCCTAAAATAATTAATCAATACAAACCCAACGACACCAGATTTGTTTCATTCTGAGACTGTTTCCCCGGTAGGTTATTTTTACGCGCACCGAAATGCCATTCGGAACACCAAATTTGCTAGTCTCTAAAAATAATAAACTATATACCTATCCTGACTCTAATCGACGATACGAACTCAACGGGACTGGTTTCGTGGCCTAATTCGATCATCTGTTCAAGTTATACTCAAATAACCCTTTATTAAATAAATTACGCGCTATAGAAATTGAACGGGCATTTGTGGCTACCGTGGTCACATACGACATCGGTTTTCCATGCAATTCAACATTGTACAATAATTTAACGCTACGGTCCCGATGAAATAGATTTCGTCAAAATCTGAGTCCGTTTGCAAAATGGCTATTTTAAAGGCCTATATTTTAAATAACGAATTTCATAGCGATTATTTCAAATTTTGTTTTGGCCATAACTTACTATTTATAATATGAAATCTAATTTTTTCTCTTCCATATGAAAATTATCGTCAATACAGTTCCAACGTTTCTTGTTTCACAGAAATCCGACCTATATCGGATCCTGTATTCTCAGTTAAAGTTCAAATCGCCAAATTACGAACTACCGCGCCGTTACGAGCTCGTTTTAAATATAATTATAAATTATACGTTTAAATATCGTTTTATTAAATAAATTCGTTATAAATTCCTATATATAATTCAAATAAAATATTTAAACCAATTTCAATATTCAGAATTCAACGGCTGAAAATCCGGGTCGTTACATTCCCTCCCCCTTAAAATAATTTCGTCCTCGAAATTGCTAAGGTAGGAAAAGATGCTACATACACTATTAACTAGGTTAAAAATGCTTTAGTTGACTTCTTAACTTTAGTTTAACTGGACCAATTTATTTCGATTAAAATATTTATTTATTCTTACTATCGAAAATTTTCGAAAATTCTGAAAAATTTCGGCAGCATCTCCTCTGCTCGGCTCAATCGGTACAACCACAACTCGCCTATCTAAGCCTTGTCCAATCCAAAGAAAATCAAAAAGCCAAGTGGCTTGCCTCATAGGCTCATAAAATCATCAAACCCAAGTAATATTGTAAACGTGTACCTTTTTGTTGGGCATAATTCTGTCTCTTGCATTCGCTTCCACTCAATATCCACTCAGCTTACATATATCCATTTCCAGTTGGTTCCAAATCAATCCAATCTTTGGTCTTTAACTTTCTGATTAGTTCACTTCTATTCACTAATCCAAACTGAAATATATTTCCAAAACTCAACCTTCTCATTCTGCTTGAGTTCAATTCCATCAAGGTTTAATTCCAAACAATATCCAATATATATATTCAACTTGTTCATGTATAAGTCGAATTTATTTTATTAATTTCAATTTATTCAACTTATACAAGTTAAATTTTAATTTTAGAATTCCATATCTCATGATATGCCCGACATAAAGGTACATGTTTAAATTTCCATATGAGGTTTTATGCGCCGAATCGGCAAGCCGCTTGGCTTTTTGATTTCCTTTTCGAAAGGAAAGGGCCTAGAGAGGCGAGTTGGGGTTTGAACTATTGACCGATACAGGGGAGGTGCTGGCGAAAATTTTCGAAAATTTTAGGTGTTAGAAAATTTTTAGAATTTTTGAAAATTTTCGTTAATAAAAATAAACAAATATTTTAATTGAAATTCATTGGTTTAGTTGAAAATGAATGTTAAAGAAATAAAAAAATAATTTTTAACCCAGTTAATAGGATCTGTCTTCTACCTTAGCAATTTCGAGGACGAAATTATTTTAAGGGGGGAAGAATGTAACGTCCCGTATTTTCACGGTGAAATAATTTATTTATTTAATTATTTAATATCGATTTGGCGATATCGATAACTCGAATTAAATAATATTTATATTTAATTAATATAAATAATAGAATAATATATTTATTTTTGAAATAGTCGAAAATAATAAAATTCGCAATATCGTGTGAATTGGGCAGTATAAGAGATTTGGTTAAGTTTAGATTCGAATTATAATAATGAGTTTATTTATAAACGGCGTTAGAACATATAATTTATATTATAATTATAATCGACCTCGAAATGGCGCGGCAGTTCGTAATTTGGCGATTCGAACTTTAAACGAATATACAGAAGCCGTTTTAAGTCGGATTTCTGTGAAACAAGAAACGTTAGGACCTGGTGAACTATATTTTTCTAATGAAAGAGAAAAATCAGGATTTCATCGTATGGATTGCAAGATATGTCCAAATCAAATTTTCAAATAGTCGCTATAGAATCGTTTATCATAACGGTTTAGTTGATATAACTAGATATCTGTAACGACCCGCATTCTACGCATCATAAGATCGTAGAATATTTATTTCTTTCACATATGAAGTCGTATGGTCATGTAACTTTGGGGGACGACTATTGGGGTCATTTCCCATGTTCATGATTTTTCCCGATTTTTAAATGACCATTTTACCCCTAGTTGGCACTGTTTTGGCCATAACTTTTGACTGGAAAGGAATTTTGACCTGAAACCACTCCCATTGGCTCCGGATGATGGTCTCTCTTTTCGTAGAGTGGTCACATTAGCCAAACGGACTCACCGTTTGGGAGATATGGCTGAAACAAGTTTCAGATGGCAAAAAACAACTTAATTGGGCTTAACCGGGTGATTAGCAGTTAGGCCCAGAAGGGAATTTCGGGTTTAGAGGTATAGGAGGACTGATTAGGGTTAGGGAATCACTTTCATTTCAGTTTTGAGCCGCCACAAACCTTCTGGAGACCCTAGTAATGGCTTCCATCCTATAAAACCACTCCAAAACACATTTTTTAGTGAAGATTAAGCCTAAACTACATCAAAACAAGGCCAAATAGCAACAAAGCAAGGTTGGAGCTGCTGCTATACATAGGAATTCGACCCAAACAGAGAATACTTCAGATTTGGTGTTTTATTTTTGGCCAAGGTGAGTGATTAGCTTGCTTTTACACTAATTACGGTTAATTAGGGGTAATTAGTGAAGATTAGCGAATTTATACGTAAATAAATTCTGAAAAAAATTCCTAAAATTCTAAAATAATGTTTTAAGGCTTTGTTAGAAATTTGGGTTAATTTCGATGTGTTTTGCTAATTGTATGCTTAAACATGATTAAGAGGGATTAAGGGAAAATGAGGGGTTCTAGCTATGTTTGATCCATTTTAATCCATCAAATTGTTGTTATGGTGTTGCAATTGATGTTATATGTTGCTATGACAGTTTGACGTGAATTGTGATTGATTAGAATAGTTAGATTGGTCGAAGATGTCGTCGTATGGCGCAAAACAGTCGCTGGAAAGTCAGTGCAGGAAAGTACCTGAACCGGATCGGATCGGATGGGAGGCCCGAACCAAACTGTTATGAAGTCGTCCCTACGAACCGCTTGTGGTGATGGAGACCGATCCGAACCACTTGGAAGCTTGCGAATTGATAGCCATGGAGGATCACAAGTTGGAGCACACTATCCGAACCGACCTGCTCACACCACCCGACCCGATCTGCCTCTCGTGAGCATGAGCTACTCCGACCCGAACCGATGGGTAACGACTTGACTCGAAGGCCGACCCGATCCGCCAGGAGTAACCACGACCGATCCGAACCACCACGAGATGAAGGCCACGAACCGAACCGGAAGCTGAAGGTTGACCGAGCCGAACTGATGATTCTTGACCGATCCGAAGCGAGTGGAGCAAGATGAAGACCGATCCGGAAGAAGATGATGGCCAATACCCGAGATGCAAAGGTAGTCCAAAGGAGAAGTTAGAGCTCAGGATCCAGATGGGGACCAATGAGTTCACTTCATGAATTGGGCTTTGCTGCGGGACGTGTGCTAAGGGGTTGTCGATGTTTATGACTTTGGATCACTATGTATGGGAAGTACGTGAGCGGATTCAGGGCTGAAAGGGCCTAGGTACGACTAAAGGGCTATAAACCAATGAAGTGGGGGTCATTTGTAAAGATTTGGTCATGACTCCATGTGGTAAACTTGGTAGTGGCAGTAGTTGTACAAGTTGAATTCCGTCACTACTTCGATGGGTCTAGTGATTGACAGTGGTGGGCATCGTATGCTTTATGCACTGAGTGAGAGACGTGAGGATGGTTGCCATGGATGATTTGTTTGCTATCATTATGACATGCACACCCCACCCCCGTATCCTTACACTATTTATTATGGCACCTTAGAGCATTGTACGGTATGTGGTACTAACTCTTTGGTTGCAGGTCCAGGTTCAGGTATGGTTTAGTATACCTGTTATTATTCTGTTTAGATGCTTATCGCTCATACTAGGCTTTATGTCTGACCCAGAGTTTTATGTCTCCTCTTATTACTCTGGGTGCTCACACGAGCAGACTAGAGACAGCTTAGCTGGTGATGCACGGGTAGATGATCCGGAGACGAGCAGGAGGCTTCCACGTAATACATATATATAGTATTCTCCCTGTGTTGTTGAAGATCACTGCTTGGGCATTGGTGGTGTATCTTCTACTTTGACTTTCTTTTGTTTAGAGACAGTAGATTTTGAAAAGTTGTAATAAGCTGTATTTGGATTTCCGCTACTCTGATGTTGATGTTGATTTTAGTTATCAGCTTATGCACTGTCTCACCTGTTTTATGTCAAGTATGTTACCATTATTATATTTTATCCCATGCGCTGTGAGACATTCTATAGGTTCCTTGATTAGTTCATTTCCTTCTTCCTTTTCCTTCTAACGACCCGTTCCGTGCTAACTGGATATGTGTACAGCGCACTTTTGGAGGAAATGTCGGTTGGTGCGGGGTGGGCTGTCACACTTGGTATCAGAGCTCTAGGTTGCGTAGTTAACCTAGGGAAGTTATCAGGGAGAGATAATATACGTATACGAGAGAGCGTATTTGTGATTACTTTGGTTTTTAAAAGCTATATATATATACTATTACTATTATAAGGATGGAGTCGTACTGCACTAGCACCACTATGGAGTCGTTAATCGTTTCCTTTTTCAGATTGACGATGAGCCGATATACTAGAGGTGCTGGTAGGGGAGCCAATAATGGGAATGCTGCTGACATGAGGACGATGTTTACTGACCTCATGAGAGATGATTAGAGATGTACAGAGGGCAGCTCCCAATGGTGGGAATGGTGGTGGTCCAATAGTGCAGGCACCGAGGGTCGATTTCGCCAAGCTGAATAAGGATTACACTAGCCTTGGTGGGAAGCCGTTTCACGAAACGGAGTCGGCCACGGATGTTCAGGATTGGTTGGATAGTTGCGAACGTATCTTCGAGGATTTGGGCATCGAGGATGCGATAAAGAGAAAGCTAGCGTCCCGTCAGCTGCAAGGGCGGGCAATGAATTGGTGGAATGCTATAAAGGCAGCTACTCCCGAAGATCAGATTACTTGGGAGCAGTTTAAAGCTCGCTTTAGCGAGAAGTTCATTCCAGCTGCTCAGAAGTCAGTGCTATTTAAGAAATTCTTGGAGCTCAAGCAGAATGGCAGAGCTGTCTCGGAGTACATTGCTGAATTCGACACTTTGTCAAAGTACGGGTTATCTCTTATTGATACTGCCGAGAAAAAGAATGAGAAATTCATAACTGGGTTAGATCAGTACTTAGGGGAAAGGCTTATTAACCACATCGATGAGACGTTTGAGTCGATTGTGGGAAAAGCATTAAGATCAGAGAGTCTCTACCCTAAGTCGAAGACTGAGGTTGCATCTGCAGATGAGCCAAAGCCACAAGCAAGTGGTGGAGGCAAGGGTGGTTCCCAGAATAAGAGAAAGCAGAACCAAGCTAAGGATGGCCAGAAGAAAAAGAATAAGCAAGATGTTGAGTGCTTCAGCTGTGGTAAGAAGGGCCATTATGCTAGTAATTGTCGGGCCAAGCCAGCGGATAGGAAGTGCTTCAATTGTGGCCAATTGGGACATCACAAGGACAAGTGTCCGCAACCCCCTAAAGAAAAGCAAATGGTGAAAGCATACGCTCTTAATGCTATTCCTTCTTCGTCGAATGCCCCAACAGCGGCGGAGAAGGGAAAGAATGTCGTCATTCAAGGTATGCTTTCTGTTTATGATGTTCCTGTTAGAGTTTTGTTTGATACCGGAGCTTCCAGTTCTTTCATATCTAGTGACCTGGTAGATAGGTTGGGATTGGAGCCCGAGATTGTCGATAGACCTTTAGTAGTGACAAACCCGATTGGTGGTTCTACTAGCCTTAGCATGATTTGTCGTAATGTGGTCTTATCGAGTCATGGATGCATGTTTGTTTGTGATTGCTTTGTTTTGGGTTTTACTGGGTTTGGCATTATTTTGGGAGTAGATTGGCTCCAAAGATACGGGGTGGTGGTAGACTGTGAGGGCTTGTTGGTGACAGCTAGAGCGGATGACGGGCGGAGGATAGTGTTTGGTGGTCTACCCAGTAAGGGGGTATTGGCTAGTTTTCTAAACTCCCTCGACATTCCGCATAGTGAGTTGTCAGGTTTGCCCGTGGTTGGCCAGTATCCGGATGTTTTCGAAGAAGTGACCGGACTTCCACCACACCGAGAGATTGAGTTTCGTATTGATTTGGTAAAGGATGCCAGGCCTATAGTGACGCCACTTCGTCGTATGGCACCAAGAGAGCAGCGAGAGCTTGAGGTGCAAGTCAGCGATCTTTTGAAGAAGGGATTTATTAGAAGGAGTGTTTCTGAATGGGGAGCACCAGTTGTGTTTGCTACCAAGGCGGATGGTTCCCTTCGTTTGTGTGTAGACTACCGCGAGTTGAATAAAGTGACGAGGAAGAACAAGTATCCCCTACCGCGGATAGATGATTTGTTCGATCAGTTGAGTGGCGCGAGAGTATTTTCTCAGTTAGATCTCGCGACAGGTTTTCATCAGCTTAGAGTGGAAGCTGAGAGTATAGCCAAAACGGCATTTCGGACGCCGTCTGGATTTTATGAGTGGTTGGTCATGCCATTCGGGCTGACCAATGCCCCATCATATTTTGTGGATCTTATGAATAGGGTATTCAGAGATCAGTTGAATAAGTTTGTCCTTGTGTTCGTTGATGATATTTTGGTCTATTCGAGGACAGAGGAAGAACACAAGGAACATTTAAGAGTAGTGATTGAGGTGTTGAGAAAACACCAATTGAAAGCAAAGTTTTCTAAGTGTCACTTCTGGAAGAGGGAAGTGAGGTTCTTGGGCCATGTTGTATCAGAGAATGGTATTGCCATGGACCCGACAAAGGTGGCTACGGTACAGGATTGGCCTACGCCCAAGAATGCAACAGATGTAAGAAGTTTCTTGGGATTAGCTGGATATTATCATAAGTTTATCCAAGGTTTCTCCAAGACAGCAGCACCATTGACCCAGTTGACCAAGAAGAATCAAGCTTTTGTCTGGAATGAAAGGTGCGAGAATGCATTCAAAAGTCTAAAGGACAAGTTGACAAGCGCACCAGTATTAGTCATTCCTAAGGGGGATGGAGAGATGACGGTATACACGGACGCCTGTGGTACCGGACTGGGTGCTGTATTGATGCAAGGCGGTAGGGTTATAGCTTATGCAAGTCGGCAATTAAAACCGCACAAGAGAAGATACCCTACCCATGATTTAGAATTGGCAGCGATCGTGTCCGCGTTAAAGATGTGGAGACACTATCTCTTGGGAGAAAGATTTGAGCTGTTTACAGACCATAAGTCGTTAAAGTATCTCTTCTCTCAGAAAGATCTGAATCTCCATCAGCAGAGATGGTTAGAGTTCTTAGCTTCCTATGATTTTGACATCGCATACACACCGGGAAAGGGCAATGCGGTGGCCGATGCATTGAGTAGAAGACATGCCAGCTTAGGGGCTATGTTCCTTGAATGGAAGCAACTGGAGTTTATCGCGGGGTTTGATTTCAGACCAAAGTGCGAATTGGATCCAGAAATGTTAGCAAGTTTGACGATCAGACCCACTTTGATTGAGCGGATCGGCTCTAGTCAGAGGGACGATCCTAACCTATTGGAAATCATCTCCAAGTTAGAGATGTGTATCGATGAGGAGATGAACAAGTATGGGCTTGATCGAGAGGGATGGCTTAGGAAGAATGGAAAGCTTGTTGTACCCAATGTCAATGGATTGAGGGATGAAGTGCTTAGGGAATGTCATCACTCAAAACTGACTATACATCCCGGTGGTAATAAGATGTATCGAGACATGAGATAGACTTACTACTGGGAAGGGATGAAAAGGGACGTTGGGAAGTTTATATCCAAATGCATGAATTGCCAGCTAGTTAAAGCCAAACAAAAGAAGCCTAGTGGGTTGTTGCAACCATTAGAAATTCCCGAATGGAAATGGGAGCAAGTCTCGATGGATTTCATCGATGGTTTACCAAGGACGAGATCGGGACATGATAGCATTTGGGTGATTGTGGATCGATTGACTTAAAGTGCAAGGTTTATACCAGTCAAATCGACCAGAACGGCAGCTAAGTTAGCAGAATTGTATATGAAGTGGGTAGTGAGATTTCATGGAGTACCTAAAAGCATTGTGAGCGACCGAGACCCGTTGTTCACTAGTGGGTTTTGGAAGAGCTTACAAGAGGCTCTAGGGTCAGAGTTACATCTCAGTACCGCATATCATCCTCAGACCGACGGTCAGACGGAGAGGGTGAACCGTATTTTGGAAGATCTCTTGAGAGCATGTATATTGGATTTCAGTGGATCATGGGAGGACCATTTGCATCTAGTGGAGTTTGCATATAATAATAGCTACCAATCCAGTATCGGTATGGCTCCGTTTGAAGCTTTGTACGGAAGACCGTGCAACTCACCATCATGTTGGGTAGAGACTGGCGAGAAGTTTATGCTTGGACCAGATGTGGTGAGGGAAACTTCAGATAAGATTAAGATCATTCAACAACGAATGAAGGCTGCCCAAGATAGGCAGAAGAGTTATGCTGATAAGAGGAGAAGAGACTTAAAATTCTCCGTTGGTGACTTGGTGTTTGTCAAGATTTCTCCGTTGAAGAGCGTAATACGATTTGGCAGGAGAGGCAAGTTGGCACCAAAATTTGTTGTCCCATTCCCTGTTCTTGAACTAGTCGGGAATTTGGCATACAGAATTGACTTACCGGAGAAGATGGCGGGAGTTCACGACGTATTTCATGTTTCCCAACTAAGGAAGTTCGTTCACGACTCAGATATGACTATTTCACCTGATCAGTTAGAGGACTTCGAAGTAGAACCCGAGGCGGTTGGGAACCGCAAGCCGGCCCGTATTGTCGAGCACGACATGAAGCAACTTCGAAGGAAGGCGGTGAGGCTCGTCAAGGTTCAGTGGGGCGAGGACGAGAATGATTGTACTTGGGAGACAGAGGAGAACATTAGGAAGACACACCTAGAACTCTTTGCCTGGTAAGATTTTTGACTTCGATTTAGTTTTCCGCATGCTAGGATAGACTTGTTTGCTTGTTTTGCATGATTGATTGTTGTATGTGGTTGTTAGGCATGCGGGATCTTTTGTATGTTTTGGGTTAAGGAATTTCGGGGGCGAAATTTCTTAAGGGGGGGAGAGTGTAACGACCCGCATTCTACGCATCATAAGATCGTAGAATATTTATTTCTTTCACATACGAAGTCGTATGGTCATGTAACTTTGGGGGACGACTATTGGGGTCATTTCCCATGTTCATGATTTTTCCCGATTTTTAAATGACCATTTTACCCCTAGTTGGCACTGTTTTGGCCATAACTTTTGACTGGAAAGGAATTTTGACCTGAAACCACTCCCATTGGCTCCGTATGATGGTCTCTCTTTCCGTAGAGTGGTCACATTAGCCAAACGGACTCACCGTTTGGGAGATATGGCTGAAACAAGTTTCAGATGGCGAAAAACAGCTTAATTGGGCTTAACCGGGTGATTAGCAGTTAGGCCCAGAAGGGAATTTCGGGTTTAGAGGTATAGGAGGACTGATTAGGGTTAGGGAATCACTTTCATTTCAGTTTTGAGCCGCCACAAACCTTCTTGAGACCCTAGTAATGGCTTCCATCCTCTAAAACCACTCCAAAACACATTTTTTAGTGAAGATTAAGCCTAAACTACATCAAAAAAGGCCAAATAGCAACAAAGCAAGGTTGGAGCTGCTGCTATACATAGGAATTCGAACCAAACAGAGAATACTTCAGATTTGGTGTTTTATTTTTGGCCAAGGTGAGTGATTAGCTTGCTTTTACACTAATTACGGTTAATTAGGGGTAATTAGTGAAGATTAGCGAATTTATACGTAAATAAATTCTGAAAAAAATTCCTAAAATTCTAAAATAATGTTTTAAGGCTTTGTTAGAAATTTGGGTTAATTTCGATGTGTTTTGCTAATTGTATGCTTAAACATGATTAAGAGGGATTAAGGGAAAATGAGGGGTTCTAGCTATGTTTGATCCATTTTAATCCATCAAATTGTTGTTATGGTGTTGCAATTGATGTTATATGTTGCTATGACAGTTTGACGTGAATTGTGATTGATTAGAATAGTTAGATTGGTCGAAGACGCCGTCGTATGGCGCAAAACAGTCGCTGGAAAGTCAGTGCAGGAAAGTACCTGAACCGGATCGGATCGGATGGGAGGCCCGAACCAAACCGTTGTGAAGCCGTCCCTACGAACCGCTTGTGGTGATGGAGACCGATCCGAACCACTTGGAAGCTTGCGAATTGATAGCCATGGAGGATCACAAGTTGGAGCACACTATCCGAACCGACCTGCTCACACCACCCGACCCGATCTGCCTCTCGTGAGCATGAGCTACTCCGACCCGAACCGATGGGTAACGACTTGACTCGAAGGCCGACCCGATCCGCCAGGAGTAACCATGACCGATCCGAACCACCACGAGATGAAGGCCACGAACCGAACCGGAAGCTGAAGGTTGACCGAGCCGAACTGATGATTCTTGACCGATCCGAAGCGAGTGGAGCAAGATGAAGACCGATCCGGAAGAAGATGATGGCCAATACCCGAGATGCAAAGGTAGTCCAAAGGAGAAGTTAGAGCTCAGGATCCAGATGGGGACCAATGAGTTCACTTCATGAATTGGGCTTTGCTGCGGGACGTGTGCTAAGGGGTTGTCGATGTTTATGACTTTGGATCACTATGTATGGGAAGTACGTGAGCAGATTCAGGGCTGAAAGGGCCTAGGTACGACTAAAGGGCTATAAACCAATGAAGTGGGGGTCATTTGTAAAGATTTGGTCATGACTCCATGTGGTAAGCTTGGTAGTAGCAGTAGTTGTACAAGTTGAATTCCGTCACTACTTCGATGGGTCTAGTGATTGACAGTGGTGGGCATCGTATGCTTTATGCACCGAGTGAGAGACGTGAGGATGGTTGCCATGGATGATTTGTTTGCTATCATTATGACATGCACACCCCACCCCCGTATCCTTACACTATTTATTATGGCACCTTAGAGCATTGTACGGTATGTGGTACTAACTCTTTGGTTGCAGGTCCAGGTTCAGGTATGGTTTAGTATACCTGTTATTATTCTGTTTAGATGCTTATCGCTCATACCAGGCTTTATGTCTGACCCAGAGTTTTATGTCTCCTCTTATTACTCTGGGTGATCACACGAGCAGACTAGAGACAGGTTAGCTGGTGATGCACGGGTAGATGATCCGGAGACGAGCAGGAGGCTTCCACGTAATACATATATATAGTATTCTCCCTGTGTTGTTGAAGATCACTGCTTGGGCATTGGTGGTGTATCTTCTACTTTGACTTTCTTTTGTTTAGAGACAGTAGATTTTGAAAAGTTGTAATAAGCTGTATTTGGATTTCCGCTACTCTGATGTTGATGTTGATTTTAGTTATCAGCTTATGCACTGTCTCACCTGTTTTATGTCAAGTATGTTACCATTATTATATTTTATCCCATGCGCTGTGAGACATTCTACAGGTTCCTTGATTAGTTCATTTCCTTCTTCCTTTTCCTTCTAACGACCCATTCCGTGCTAACTGGATATGTGTACAGCGCACTTTTGGAGGAAATGTCGGTTGGTGCGGGGCGGGCTGTCACAATATCGGTTTCGAATTTAGACAAGGTTCTTTTGAGACGTTGTGTTAATTTAATTTTTAGAATTTTACTGAAATTTTTAATTAATTAAATATGCAACTTTTTATTTGGAGTATTTTACACCCTATATCAATATTTTGGGATTTCAAAATATGAGTTAACCTACCGATATTATTATATTTTCGGAATCGTGGCACCTCGCTGGACATGACTGTATTTTCATTTCTGTCTGTAACAGTCCATATGTGAAGCGAATTTTACGTCCATCTAGCATTTGGTGTGTGCTACATGTACATATATGCGTTCTTCATAACTAAGCATTAAATCAAGTGTTCAAAACCATTTACATGAGAAATGGAGACACAACAAGGGCTGTATCCATTATTTTTGCCAACATGCGCGCACATTAGACAGTAAAATGAAAGGAAAAATATATACGCATATCTTTACCTTGGTTGTGAAGAAATTACAAAGCCAACCTGCACCGTACCTTTGAGCAAACGACCTATCCTGATATTTCAAATCACTCACACCTTAACTTTCAACGCCTAAGCTATCCTGTAAATTTCCAGTGCCTAAGAACGAATTGTCCTAATCAAACACAGCATGTAATATCACTTCACAAACACAGTAAACCAACCAGCTACCTAAGAAACGAAAGCAGCTACCTAAGAAAACGAAAGCACATAGCTAAGTCCACGCAAACCTACTATGCAGGAAAACGCAGTGCCTACCTATGCTATTGTGTACCTTAACCCGTGCATGCCAATTTTCACTTTCTATATATATACACGACCATTTTCATTGTTTTGTTTTCTGCTGAGAAAAAGCCATTTCACAAATCAAAAACCAATATTCGATCTCCTTTTATTTCTCTTCGAACAGTTAAAAAAAAACTAAAAAGAAAAGAAAACTTGCGTGAGTCTAAGTTGATCGGAGTTAGAAGAGGAGCTCGCGTCTTATTTTGAGGAGGAAGGTGGTGCTTTGGCTCAATAAATGATGGACTAGAGAAAGAGATGAAGGGAGGAGAAAAAGGGACGGTTACAGGAAGTTGGATGGGCAAGCTTTCACGTGAGGTTGCTGTGTACATTGAGAAGGAGAGGAAATAGAAGAGGGACGGTTTGGTCTGAGAAATACTGGGTATCGGCCTTTCCATAGAAATATATATATATATATATAAAATAAAAATAAAGAAGCAAGTTACAAAGGAATATAGGGATGGACGTGGAAGGATATGCGAGCGAAATGGAGATGCTGTTGGAAACGGTGCGACCATCGTTGGGATTATTTGGCTTTGGGGGAGAAAATAACTGGACGTGTTGTTTCCAGTTGGAGGAGAAGGACAGAGTGCGGATCTGGATTGAACGGTTGGAAACATGGGCCGGTTTGAGGAAGTAAAAGCCCATTTAAAAATAAAAAGAAAAAAAAATTATGCAGACGTGAAAAAAAGTAAAGGGGATAAAGGACTGGGACGTAAGATGGCATGGAAGTAAAGAAGCAGGAGGGCTAGCGGGCTTCAGACACATGGGCTTGGACTGATTTTATAAAGGTGAAGCACAATTATTTTTAAATATAAAAGAAATATAAATTTAGTTTTAATTTAAAATAGGATATAAAACTCGTTACTATTATATTTCACGCATCTGTTATCGGATTTAAGAACGGTTTGTCACGTTGAAATCCTATGATCGCAGACTACGTGATGAAGCTTGTTTGAAGTGATTCAACGGTCGTTTGAATTTGTGGCAAATTAAAACACTGAATTTAATCTACCGACCGTTAATCATATCTAACGATTAACGACCAAAGTGAGTAAACTCACTAACTCTGTTCAGTTTTATAATTTTATAAACATTGTTTATTGTCGATAAAAAAATGATTGAATATGGTGTGCGATGGTTGTTTGAATGATTTGCTAATTGATTGGTTAAAATTACAAACATCGGTATTAACCGTTGCTTAAATATTGATTCTAATATTTCATATTAATATGAAATGAATGTGATTTCTGTTGATTAACGAATTTGGATGCAGGGAAAACAGGTTGGAGGGGTCCAACTTTCATATATTGTTTTAGATGATATGACAAATAACCTGGTTGTGTGCGATACTTGCACAACATTGACCTGAAATAATTGGTATTTAAATACCATAAATGTATTCGAATATATTGGAAAGGGGTTTGGGTCAAAAAGGGTAAAATCTATTTTTATATAGAAAAGGAATTTCGATTGGGCTTGAGAAAATAACTTGTTTAAATTATATAAAATCAAGTAGTTTGGTTTATAAAGATGTTTTAAATGAGAAAGAAAATTTTGTATTAAATAATTTAGAAATATAAATTCAAAGTGAACTTAAGAAGGGAAAAAATGAAATCGTGTGAGAAGGAAAACGATGAATTTATTTCAAGGTTAGAAATGTAAAGCGGATTGAGACAAATGCATAAGGATTTGTAATTTGAATTCGACAATATCAAAAGTTATAAATATTATTTACTTTTAAGAATTATATCTTACATAATTTAGGATTTGGAAGAAAAAAGAAAAATAATCAATATTTGATTTGGAACTAATAAATTTATAATCGAAAGTGTAACCGAGATTTATTTATAAACTTGATATATGATAAGTGAGGAATTTACCTATAAATGAAGTTTATGAAGTGAAATAGGAAAATGAATTTATAAATAGCCCAGTAGATGGGATTTTTACACATAACTGGTATTTACTATTTGAACAAGATTTATTTGACATAACAAGTCTAGATGTTCTGTAAAGGATTTTAATCACGTTTAAAGGGAATAATGTTTTGAAAGCAAACGAGTTGCAAAGTGAAATGGTGAACTTGACTGTTTCAAAGTTGAAAGTGATGTTCAGTCAAGGTCTGAGAGGTAATTATACCCCAACTTGATTGACTTCATGATTAACTGAGGAATGGTTAAGGTTTGATGAAGAGATTGGTTAAATCAACGATGTTTTCTAAGTATAGTAATTGAAATGATTTGGGATAACGAGAAGTTAAGAAATGATGATTGGAAATGCTTTCCTAATGTTAATAACGTATATTTTCTTAATATAGAAAATAAGAGTGAGAATATATGGAATTAATTCCCGATGTTAAAGAAAGATATTTTCAAAATATAAGAGATAAATAGTTTAAATTAGATGGAACGTTTTCCAAGGATCGTGTGAGGTAAAACGGGTTTGAGAAATATATGGGAAAATATGGAAAACTGGAAATCGAGGAAATGAATCAATTTATGATAAATTGAATTAAAGGAGATAAGTGTTGATTGATGATTTGCTCGGTAAGATTTCCATTTGGAAATACGACCGTTGTGTGTACACCTATTTTTCTTTGATAGTTAAATCACCGACTATCGAAGTTTTTGACCATTTTTCCATCATCAATACGGAGAGACTGGGAACAGATTCATTATCTGAAAACCACTCTGTATGGACGTTAGCGTTGCGATCAAATATTGAAGACAGAGTTATTCAAGGGCTATCCTGTTTACAGAATAGTGCGTTCGGTTTGTTCAGTCCTAGGACAAACGTGAATGGACGAATGTCTGACAGAGTATATCTAACGGATCGCGTAAGTTGATCTCTTCAAACGTACTTACGTTTAGTGGCAGAGGAATTTGTTTCTCTTAGCTTTATACCCGTGGTATTTTTGGGGAAATCAATTTGTGATTGACGGGTATGACGATGTGGCATTCAAAGTGAATGGTGGTCAAGTGTTTCAAAAGATACGTAATGACCTCAAGCCTCATCAACCGAGAAATGACAGAAATCGGGCAAGCAACATGGGTATGTGGGTCGCTCCCATTAGGGTGTATATCACCTATCTAGAGGAAATCCATTTCATTCGTTATCTATGTTCGATGTTGTCCCTTTTCGGGAAGACGGTGGGTAGCTCCCAACCGTTGGTGATATCCATTCGATACACTCAAGCGAAATGAGTGGTCGGTCATGTGTGGGCCGGGTTTCAAGGTGTTCTTGTTGAACCCAGTGTATTTGCCTCTAGAGATACACGATCGGTAGGTGGTCCCATACCTTGTCAAGGTCGGAATCCAATTTCCAATAAGAGCCTGCGGGTTTTGTTTGTATACTATATATGTGGAACGTGAGATGCAAGCGTTCTGCTAGATTCTAATTACTTGTGATTAGACATTATTATAATATCAGAAAAGTATCGATTTCCAAAACTGCTTTGGGTTATCGTAAGGTAAAAACCATCCGTGTTTATGTGTGGATCGGTCTTACAATTATCTTTTCTTTTGAAAAGGATTTTGAAAAGTTAAACCGATGATTTGAGTTTACTCACACCAGTCCCATGATTGACCCAGAGTTTATTTTTGTTTTGTTTTCCCTAAACTCTTGGGTGCCCAAATTTGTACGGGCAGTCAAGTCGTTCAGGTCTTTACAGATATACTCGGAGGAGCTTGAAGCAGGAGGCTTCAGGATTATATAGCTATTGTTATTTTCGCTGTGTGTAAGTGTATACTCTGATAATGTTGTTGCATATATATATATATACCGTTTTGTTTCAAAGTTATGTTATATATTATATTTTATTCGTTCCGCTGTGAGATTCGTATTACTCTGATTTTGCTCTGTGGTGATCTTCTTCTTCTTCTATTCTAATTTTCTATCTTATCTATTCTCACCCCCTAACTTCTTTATATTAATGATCAGGTATTTCCAATGTTTGAATAGTCAACATGGTCGTTTTGTGTTGATTTTCGGAGTCGAAAACCCCGGGTCGTTACAGTGGTATCAAAGCTGATAATGGATTTAAATCGGGGTTTAATTTAAAATAAATTGGATTTGGAAATTAATGGGTTTATAACGTTCTTTCTTACCTTAGCAATTTCGAGGACGAAATTATTTTAAGGGGGGAAGAATGTAACGACCCGTGTTTTTGGCCGTCAAATATTTAATTTAATTTTAAATATTATATTTGGGAATATACAAGATTTTGATATTTAATTCATTATTTAAAAACGAAGTTGAATGTTATATATTTATATAATTATAAATCGAGCTTGAAAATGGCGTGCAGTTCGTAAATTCGAATTTTGAACTTCAACTGAGGATACAGGATCCGATATAAGCCGGATTTCTGTGAAACAAGAAACATTGGAACCGTATTGACAATAATTTTCATATGAAAGAGAAAAATTCATATTTCGTATTATAAATAGTAAGTTATGGCCAAATCAAAATTGGGAAAAAACGCTGTGGAAATCGTTATTAAGATATCGACCTTTAAAATGACCATTTTGCAAACGATCTCGGATTTTGACGAAATCAGTTTCATTGGGACCGTAGCGTTAAATTATTGCATGGTGGTGAATGGCGTGGAAAACCGATGTCGTATGTGGCCACGGTAGCCGTAAACGCCCGTTCATTTTTATAGCGCGTATTTAAATAAATAAAGGGATATTTGAGTGTAACTTGAGCAGACGATCGAATTAGGATACGAAACCAGTCCCGTTGAGTTCGTATCGTCGATTAGAGTCAGAATAGGTATATAGTTTGTTATTTTTAGAGATCGGCAAATTTAGTGTTCAGAATGGCATTGTGGTGCGCGTTAAAAATAGCCTACCGGGGAAACAGTCTCAGAATGCGACGAAACTGGTGCCGTTGGGTTCGTATTGAAAAGTTATTATCGGATCCGAAGGTTTCAAGTGGATTTGATTTATCTGGTGACCGTGGAAAAAATTAAACGCGTGTTTATTTCTGGTTTTATAAAGGAAATTTTTTCATATGACCTCGGATTTCGACGAAACTTGTCCCATTGGGTCCGGATTACCTTTTTACACTAGGATTAGTTTTTTTTATCAGTAAACAGAAATCATTTATAGGAGTTTTAATCAAATTGCTTTCCCCGTAACAACGCTGTCTTTTCATCTGTATGCCTAAACCCAAAACGTACCACCGATAGATGTACACACCCCTACTCCTTCGTTTCTAAGCAAGTTCAACTAGGTAGCCAGCTATTCTACTTTACAGCAGGTACCCTATGATAATACTACACCTTCTGACACCTGGACGCAATCACCTGTATTTTCTTTTCTGAAGTGAAAACTCGCTGAGCACATTATCCACCAATCGAACAACTCATGCTACCTTTGTGGCAAAGTACTCTACCCTAAGATGGAAACGTGCTCGCCAAACAATTGCCGTGAGCCTCAAACTTCCTCCCCTATATATACTCGTCAATCTCCCCATAATTCCTCCCCACAAACAAATTAACCCATAGAGAGGAAAAAAACAAAAAACAAAAAAAGAGCAGAAGGAAAAACGTGAAAAACTACAGGGACAAGAGGATGGCCGTGGAAGCAGCGTGGGGGAGGGTGATTGATGTAGTAGGAAGAAAATGGTGATGAAGTAAGTGTACAGGGGAGTGAAGAGTTGTCTCGAAATCTAAATGCATGTTGTGTATTGCATGAAGTCTAGGGGGATGGTGCGTTAGCAGCAAGGTGGCGCGACTTCCGAGCATGGGGTTGAATGGGCTGTTGGTGAGGAGATCACCAGGGATGGGGAGAATGATGGGATGTAGTGGCGGTGGACTTAAACGCAGGAAATTTAAGTGAAGAAGGGAGTTGGGCGCGGGGATTGAAGTCCGTGGGGACTGGGGCATGACTCGTGTAGAAGAACAGTAGGTAAAAGAATGATATACAGTGATGCTTAAAATAACTAATCATTTTTCTAGTTGCCTAATCTTAAGTCATCTATAAATTAACGTATGTATGGTTAAAGATAATAGTAATATATATATATATATATATAATTAAGTTTACAGTGTGCCTGAACCATATAGCATACCTAAGGGAATATTTGCCAACACGTGATGTGCCTAATCACCTTTCAATCTTGCCTAATTACCTTTAAAGCTTGCCTAAGTTTCATAACATAAAGATGAACAGTGGTTATGTGCCGAATATTCTTTTAAATTTGCCTAACCCCATTTTATACTTGTCTAATCCTAGTTTAATGCTATCGTGCTTAATGATATAACTAATATAACCTGGCACATATAACGTAAGAAATTATTCTAATCTATTTTTAATCTTGTCTAATTATAAAACAATGTAAGGTTAACTCAAATATTGTTTTTACTGAACAGTCATTTACTTTCACAGATTAACCAAATTTACAAAATTTGTGTAATCATAGAAGGGTCACATATTATAACTTCCCTTAAAGAAAGTATAGTCAGACTATCACCTTGTTGTCTAAATTTATTTGGGTTGAAATTGATGTTTTCAATAACGTCTGGTCTCCTATAAGTAAAATACTCTTTTATAGGATATTAAGAGGACAGTGAAAGTAATTAAATTTAAAAAGGATACTTAACAGTCATGTTTAAGAGCGGCATCAGTTCCAGCGAATACGGTACTAGCTATTACATGGTAAATGGGAGATAGTGACAAGCTGCCATTGTTTTGTTCAAGTTTCGGATTTAACGTAAAACAGAACGCTTAGAGATGAGTACAAATAGAAATGATCATCAAAATAACTACATTAGTTACTCAAACTGAAAGGGAACTGAAATATAACCATGTCCAACGTTTGTCTTAATAACAAGATTAACGATTAGTTAGATTTTTGAAGCTTAAATTAATTTGAAACGTGAACGTATAGTTTGTGTAACATTCTCATATGTTAACAGAATGGATCAAATCATAGGACGTTGGGATTGTATCGACCAACGTAACATTTCAAAGTTGATTGGTCAGAGTTGATAGCGACGAGGATCTTTAATTAAATTAAGCGACCGTTTAATTTAATTAAAACGAACTGTCTCAACAACAAAATCGAATCAAGGTGAGTTAATCTCACTCAGTTTTCCCATTTATATTTTATATAAATTGGGTTTTTATTTTGTGTGCTCTGTTTGCTATGGTTGACTGTTTGCCAGTATATATCTATTTGTTGATTAAAACTGATGAAATTAAACCGTCGTTTAGTTTCAGTGAAATACCAAATCGTTATTTTTAACGATTGGTTCCAATGAAGGTAACTTACCTTATTGGTCACGTTTATTTATAAACGTGTTTAAATGGTTAAATTGTTTGAATTACCTGGGGTTGATGTTAAATGGTCGTTACCTATTTTATCAGTTAAACAAAACTGAACAGACTGGTTTGAGATAACCGTTTGAATACAGGGCAGAACAGGTTGGAGGGATCCAACCAGATTCCTCAAATATATTATTTATTTTCATATTATCATATATGAACTGTCCTGTTTGGGTTGATTGATTTGATTGTTGATTTTTTTGAAAATTCAACATCTGTTGTCTAAACCAATGGGCGGTATTGGTTGAGTATTTGGCAGCGTATAGCCTATAAAATAAATCGTTTTATAAATATTGATTCACCGTCAGGTGAGTCAATAGAAATGAAGTTATAAAATTTATTTTATAACTAGAGATAGATTTTTGAATATATTATTTTGAATAAAGGTTATTAAAGAGAAATAAATATTTTATTTATTTAAGACTTCGATTTGTTATTAATTTATTTTATAAAATAAATGCTGATGTTAATCAGATTTTCGGGTATGAGAATAAGGAATGAATCGAATGGTTGAACTTTGATAATTGTTTTGTAAAGAAAACAATTTATGGGATTATTTAAATTAATTATATTTTTAGTTAATTTAAAGTAAGGATTAATTGGAATCGATTAACGAGATAATCGAGTTTTTTAGTTAATTAAATCGACCAGTTTGAATTGGAATGGATTATCAAATTTGATGTGTTTCGATTAAAATAGCTTAATGAATATTCTTTAAATTTAAATAAGGTTTTTAAAGAGAACCTTAAGAGAATATGACAACTAAAAGTAAAGGTTACTTAATTCTTTTGAATTAAGAAAAAGGAGTTTTAGAGATAAAAGGGTTTATTATAAACTAGAGTTTATAAATAAGATTTAAAGTGTAAAGCGTTAATTTTACATTAACGTTACGTGAAAGTG
The DNA here is from genome assembly GCA_030737875.1 of Allium sativum. Classification (NCBI taxonomy): domain Eukaryota; kingdom Viridiplantae; phylum Streptophyta; class Magnoliopsida; order Asparagales; family Amaryllidaceae; genus Allium; species Allium sativum. Next base: position 358,361,278 of record CM060921.1, on the reverse strand, counting down.
AAATCAAGTAAAAGGGGAAATAAGATTTCCAAAAGTGGATAAGGGTTAAATATGTTCTGAAAGGAGATTGGTTAAAAGAGTTAGAAGTTTTTATTAAACAGAAGTGAATCAGTTTGTTTAAATTAAAAGGCCAAGTGGTGCTGAATACTGAACCAGTGAACTCATTTGAGTGTCATGATTGAAACATTGTATATTTTGATAGTTAAAACACCGATTATCAAATCTGTCCAATACGATTATTGGCACGGAAAGACCGAGATCGAATTTATTCGAAAACCATTCCGACCAACAAATACGTGAAGATCTCAGAAGATGATCGAGTTGGAGCATTGAAGACCATGGATTTTCATAAACGGAAGAACCACTAATATTCTCTGCCTGGCAAGCAGAGATAAACTGTGATTCTGTCGTTGTTGGAATCTACGGGTTGCAAGGACTACTCGCTACTGATCCATGGGGTGATTCCTATATGGATGCAGTAGGAGAGTGACTTCGGTTCATCCTGTTCCTGGATGACTTGTATGGACGGATGTCTGACAGAGTATTTCCAAAGGGTCACGTACTTTGATTTCTTCAAACGTGCTATAGTTGTTGGCGGAGAATTGCCGTTCTCTTAGCTTCTAACTAGGGTATTTTTGTGGACGTCAATTAGTGATATCTAACGGATCTGAAGATGTGGCATTCAAAATGAATGGTGATCAGATGTTTCAAAAATAAACTCTGACCTCAAGCTTCATCAATCGGGAAATGACAAAAATCGGGCAGGCAACATGGCTATGTGGGTCGCTCCCATTAGGGTGTATAATCACCTATCTAGAGAAATTCCTATTTACTTCTTTAATCTATATTCGATGTTGTCCCTTTTCGGGAGACGGTTGCTGATCCCAACCGTCGGTGATATACATTCGATACACTCAAGCGAAATGAGTGGTTGGTCATGTGAGGGCCGGGTTACAAGAAGTTCTTGTTGAACCCAGTGTATTCGTCTCTAGAGATACACTATCGGCAGGTGGTCCCATACCTTGTCATAGTTGGAATCCAATCTCCAATAAGCGCCCGCGGTTTTGATTGTATACTATATATGTGGAGCGTGAGATGCAAGCGTTCCACTAGATTGTTATTTACTTGTATTTAGACATTATTATAATATCAGAAAAGATATTGGTTTCAAAACTGTTTTGGGTTATCGTAAGGTAAAAACCGTCCGTGTTTATGTGTGGATCTGGTCTTACGATTATCCTTTTCTTTCGAAAGGATTTTAAACATTAAAACATGTTGGATGATTTACCCTTATTACTGTGCGAGTTTATCTCACTCTGGTTCACCAGACTGACTCGGTGTTTTGTAAATGCTCGGGTTAGCCCGGAGTGTACAGGTTCAGGTTATCGAATGCTGTGAAGAGACAAGCTGGAGATGTTCAGACGTATGATATTATATAGCTACTATTCCGTTGTGTGTTGTATATGGGAACAGGCTATTATAACTGTCCCATTGTATGATGTACTCTGATACTGTAAGTGTTTTTTTTGAAGCTCTCAATAAAGATTTATTTCTGTATTATATTTTGTTCCGCTACGATGTGAGACTTTGTGTTGTGTTTCTTCTTCTTCTTCTATTCTAATATTTCTTTCTTTCTTATCTCACCCTTAATTTCTTTCTAATAACTATCCAGTGTTTCGGTGCTTGGAGGGTTGGCATGAGTTACGATAAAGGTATTTATGTCAATTTTCGAGGCTGGAAACCCCTGGTTCGTTACAGTGGTATCAGAGTACACATGTAGAAGATCATATGTTCGCGCTCGACAAGTAGGGAAGTAGTGATGGAAATTCCGGTTTGTCGAATAGTGAAGAGATGCGAAAGGGAACGTGCGGTTTGAAATTGGGTTGAAGCGGTTTGGAGCTCATTACGAATTCAGAAAAATAAACCGCATGTTTAACCAGCCAACGCAAATCGTTATTAAACGGTTAACGCGCCAAGGTGAGTAAATTCACTAACTCTGATCCTATTTTAAAATATTATAATATTGGTTGAATGTTGTGTGATGGTCGTTTTAGGTAAATTACAGTTAAAATTGGTTGATATATATATATATATATATATATATATATATCGTTGCATATGTACACATCATTGGTTAGATACTGATTTGTCTAACATCTGGGGATGTAGGAAACCGGTTGGAGGAGTCCAACCGGATTCCTCAATATTTATATGTGTTGTTTGTTTTATATATGCACTGTTTGAACCGTGTTGAATGAAAATTTAACATTTTTTTGATTTAATAAATAAATGATATCGATTTAGAAAGTGGCAACAGCCGACCATAAACACATCGTTTTGCAAGAAGTTGATTGGTCGTCAGGCGAATCAACAAAGTCGATTATAAAAAAATTAGATTTTTATAATTAAGGCGAAGCTCTAAACTGTAATAGAAATTCTATTATAAACTGGTACTTTATAGTTCATTTTATAAAGTAAAATATTAGTTAATTATTTTTAATTAAATAATTGTTTCTTAAGTGGGCCTCATTTAAAATGTTATTGAATTAGAGATGTCAAGATTTTTGTAACGGAAAGAGATATCAAGATTTTTGTAATGGAAAGAGGTGTTGAGATTAATTATAAAGTGGAATATAGTAGCATATTGCAAGTCTGTGAACTATAGCGATAAAATAACGCTGTTGACTAGGCTTAATCGTGACTGTTATGTCAAGATTACTTATAAGAAGAATATTACAGCGTATGACAAGTTTTGAACTGTAACGATAAATTAACGCTGTTAACCAAACTTAAGCGTGATTTTTATATACAGCACTTCCTAGGAAATGAAAACAGGATTTGAGAAATACCTAATAAGATATGGGAATTTGAATAATAAAAATGAATGCGTCGGTGATGGTATGATGTTTAGTTATACATTAGAATGGATGTTTGTCTTACTTCGATAGTTAAATAACCGACTATCAAAATGTTTTGACCATCGTTGTCGATACAGAGAGACCGGTTGGATCTATTATCCGAAACCACTCCGTATAGACATAAGCGCTACGAATTATATTATGCTGAAGACAATTGTAGACGGAATGAAACGCAAGGGTCGTCCTGTTCCAGAATGGTGTATTCTGTTTGTCCAGTCCTAGGACAACTTGTATGGACGAATGTCTGACAAAGTATTCCTAACGGTCACATAAGACGATCTTTTCAAAATATTACGTCTGGTGGCGGAGAAATTCGTTTCTCTTAGCTTTTATACCCGTAATATCTTTGAGAAGATTAACTAGTGATTTGACGGGTTTGACGATGTGGCATTCAAAGTGTATGGTGGCGAGATGTTCTAAAAGATAGACGTAGCCTCAAGCTTCGCAACCGGGAAATGACAAAAATCGGGCAGGCAGCATGGCTATGTGGGTCGCTCCCATTAGGGTGTATAATCACCTATCTAGAGAAATTCTTTTTGTTTCTTAATCTATCAATTCTGCCCATTTGGGAACGGTGGTTTGAGTCCAACCGTTGGTGATATACATTCGATACACTCAAGCGAAATGAGTGGTCGGTCATGTGTGGGCCGGGTTGCAAGACGTTCTTGTTGAACCCAGGTGTATTCGCCTCTAGAGATACACTATCGGCAGGTGGTCCCATACCTTGTCATAGTTGGAATCCAATCTCCAATAAGCGCCCTGCGGTTTTTGATTTTATACTATGTATGTGAGATGCAAGCGTTTTACTATTTGGTTATTTACTTGATTAGACATTATTGTAATAACACTGGATTTTGATATTAAAAATATTTTGGGTCATAGTAAGGTAAAAACCGTCGATGTTTATGTGTGGGTTGGTCTTACTATTATCCTTTTGTTTCAAAAGGATTTCAAAGTTAAACCGTATGATTGGAATTTACTCACACCAGTCCCATGACTGACCCAAAGTTTATTTTGTTTGTTTTCCCTAAACTCTTGGGTGCCCAAATTTGTACGGGCAGTCAAGTGTTTCAGGCTTTGCAGATTCACTTGGAGGAGCTGGGAACAGAAGGCTTCACCATTAGTTAGTTAGATATTATTTCTGCTGTGATATGATGTATTGTACTCTGATAATGGTATGTATATACAATAGAGTTTTGTATTTCAAAGTTATGTTATATAATATATTTTATTCGTTCCGCTGTGAGTTTCGTATTTACTCTGATTCTGTTCAGTATGTTCTTCTTCTTCTTCTTCTTCTTCTATTCTATTAGTTCTATCTTATCTTTCTCATCCTCTAATTTCTTTGTATTAATGATCTGAAATTCCATGCACTTTGGGTTGAATGTGTAGGATACTAGTCAGCTCAAATTGGTACGGATTCTCGGGCCGTTACAGTTGGTATCAGAGGCTAAAGAAATTTTTTCATACGACCTCAGAATTCGACGAAACTTGTCCCATTTGATACAAAATTGTTTTATATTGTATTGATTGATTTGTTGAGTGGTTTATGAATTCTGGTCGATACAGGATGTACAACTGTATCGATAGGTGTTTCTAAACGCTCAAACAGAACAATTTGACACAGTATTGTTTTAAAGTGGGTAAATGTTATGATTTTGCCTAAAAAGATATTTTGATACAAAAGGATAATTTTCTGAAATTATTGAATGTGTTGATTGTTATTACAATCAAATGGAATGGTGAAATATTGAAATGGTTATATAATATGTATACAAAAGAGATAAGCCAAGATTTAGTTCAAACCAGAATGGGAATTCAAATTCTGGGTGATTAGAAGTATTTTCTGAAGTATTTTTAAAGTAATATAACATTACTTTGAAGGACTTTTCAATAGAAATTGTTTTAAATAGATTTTGAAAATGATTAAGCATTGAAATCACTTTAGTGATGAGAAAATAATTCGGATAATGGGTCGCGACATTATCGATATTCATTTTCAAGTTTCTGAGTGGTGGATTGCTACCATGAAAATTCTTTGATTGGAAATTGGTTTGAAAAGAACAAGTTATTTCTATAAAATCCAAGTGTTTTGAATTTGCAAAAAGATTTTAAATATATGTGTATAGTTATATGATTTCAAACTAATTTGAAATAAACCTTGGGAATTCGAATTCTGAATTTAATATAAGTTAAATAGATTAAAAAGGTGGAAGTAAAATTGAATGGATTAAATTTAACTAGAGTTTAGTTAAATGGAGCGGGACGACCCTAAAGAAAACAAAATTTGTTCGAAATCCATTGAAATGGAATCTGTTTGAAATTAGATGGAAAACTTGGCCCGATAAATGGTTTATAAGAAAATGATAAGAACTGGGTTATCATTGGGCATATATTGAAGCATACAAAATTGTGTGAACCCTTGATAGTAAATAAACTAGTTAAAACCAATATGCAAGAAATTTGGGATTGAATGCAAAATTGTATTGGAATTTAATTTAAGTTAAATTTAATTAGACTGGATTGGAGATAATCTAGAATGAAATGAAGCAAGCTGAACATATATTGGATATTGTTAATTGAAGTTTAATTGTGATAAATATTGGATTCAAGAAAAATAGGTGGATTGTTTTTGGAAATAGAAATCAAGTTTGAATTATAAAATGGAAGGGAACTAATCAGAAAGTTGATTAGTAAATTGGGAAACCAGGAGTTTATTTGTTTGGAAATCAATTAGAATGGAGATGTTGAGCAGATATTGAATGGAAGCAAATGCAAGAGATAGATTTATGCCCGACAAAAAGGTACATGTTTACAATATTACTTGGGTTTGATGATTTTATGAGCCTATGGGGCTAGCCGCTTGGCTTTTTGATTTTCTTTTGGACTGGAGACGCCTAGAAAAGCGAGTTGTGGTTGTACCGATTGAGCCGTGCAGAGGGGATGTTGCCGAAATTTTTCAGAATTTAAAGTGTTAGAAAATTTTCAGAATTTTTGAAAATTTTTGTTAGTAAGAATAAATTAATATTTTTATTGAAATAAATTGGTCCAGTTAAACTGAAGTTAAGAAGTGAACAAAAAGGATTTTGGATCTAGTTAATAGGGCATGTAGCATTTTTACTACCTTAGCAATTTCGAGGACGAAATTATTTTAAGGGGGAAGGAATGTAACGACCTGGATTTTGAGCCATTTAATTATGAATGTTTAAATTGGTTTTAAATGACGAATTGGTAATATATAAGATCTTTATAAGGGATTTATCTAATAATATAAATGGATTTATAATTTATATTGAATATTGTTTTGAATTAAATATAGGAATATCTAGTTTAAAATTCAAATTAACATATATTATGTTTACAAAGGTAATAACGTATTATAGTTTAGAACTTATTGTACGTGCTAGATAGCTTGATTTATTTCAGCTAATCCACAAGTAGGAACAGAAGGATGTGCAAGGTAAATAATACCAATGTAATTAGTGTAATTTGTTTTCCATTTCTTATATCCTAAAACTGAATTAACGTTCAATACCATGCTTGCCCAGTTACCCAATAATGTGCCGTCCAAACTAGAGAAACCGTGCTTGCCAAGGTTTTAAAACCGTGCCTGCCAAGTTTTAAAGTGTGGATGCAAAGCAATCGAAACCGTACTTTCCAAGCTAATGGTTCCGTGCATACCAAGTAGATTACCAGTATAAATCCATACCGCACCCTAGTTCCCAGATCCCTTTTCCAATTCTCGTTCATCACCTCTTTCACTAATCCACGAACACAATTAGCCACTTAAAAATCAAATCTTAATGAAGGAAAATCACAAATATTTCTAAACTACTTCCGTTCATCTTGCATGGATCCGATCTGCCTGTCTCTGGGTTTGTTTCTGAGCGACAGCGGGTCCGTTAGTATGGATCGACGCTGGTGGAAGCGGATGAGGTTTTCTGGTCGAGGATGGACGAGGCGATACGGGGATGGACTGAGGTCGGATCCAAGGCAAGTGGAGGGGAGGTGCGAGCCGGAGTTTGTGGTGTCAGGGATCTGTTCACCGGTGTTCAGTTCGTCGTCGGAGCTGGTTCTAAAGGGGGCGGAGTTCACTGTAAGGAGTTGTGAAGTCTGAGTCAGGATTTGGGGGTTGAGCTCGAGTGAGCGAATTGGTTGTGGGTTCGCTGTTCTTGGAATTAGCGGGTAAGGGAAGCCATCGATGGATTTGTGTTGAGTTAGCAGTAATGATGAAGGGTGATGGTCATGACAGATTGCTGTAGGGGTTGGATACTGGAGGAGGGAGTCTCTTGTGAAGTGGGTGAGTGGTAGACAGAAGAAATGGTTTAGAGAAAAAGGATTAAGAGGTGAGATTTAATTAAGGGTAAAAATTAATTAATATATATAGTGGCCTTTCGTGTGATGCTTGGAAAAACAAGGCCTGTAAAGCAATCAAAATATTGAAGAGATAAGGCTCCAGGCAACGTATGGATTTAATTCTGGGAAGGTGAAGTAATTAAGGAGATTGGATGGACGTGTACGGTGTACCTGGTATGAGAAGATGTATTGACATTTAAGAAAAGGATTAGTGATGGCATGGGTGCTTTAAGGTTGGTCATGGCATAGTAAAGTTCGGTATAAATACATGGCAAAGACAGAAACCTGAAGGTGTACTGTGCGTGGATAGTGGGGATGCTGTAGATGCTCGGTGTGTGGATAGTGGTATGTGAAGAGGGCAAAAGTCGAGATTTGACCTGTTAAATATGTAGTGCAAATACTAAAGAGGGGTTAATGTTTGAACAAAGAAAGGGAAGAACCGGGTGACGTCGGTTAAATGAATGGTGAAGTAATGGTGTTTATGGGGAGCAGTATTTGTTTTATTGGGGGAGTAAGTACTGTTACATGTTTGGAATAGGGATGGCGTTCAGGGGAATTTCTTTTGAAGACGAGTATGTAGTGATGGAAGGATGGTTGACTGAGGTGGTGCATGTGTTGAATGCAGATGGCTTGTAGCAGGTATAAGCTGCATGTTTGAATAGCAACAGAAGGGATTAACGGTGTGGTGTCGATCTGGAAGTGGGAAGTTGGATGAATTGCTTGGTGGCGCATTGACCGAGGGGAAACCGAGGCGGGGTTACGGAGTCGTGTAAATGGTGCGAGGGACTGTTGACAACCGAAATGGAGGAGAAGTATATGTCAATGGCGCCATGATGAATACTGCAGTGTAGTTCAAACTGTTTAAATGGGGAGGTGCAGTTCTGTAATCCGATGGAAGATGGAGATGAGCACGACTAATCCGAATTTATTAGAACGGTAAACAGAATTAAACCAGAACAATCACTTTAGAATCATAACGACGAGGTCTATATCGTGGAACTGGTGTGGCGGAGAACAGAGCTACTGGAATTTCGTAGTAAAATGAAATGCTCGTTCGAATTTGAATGAAACAACAGCAAAACCGTCAACTGTGAACCGCGGTGAGTAAACTCGCTAACTCTACTTCGTTTATATTTTATAAACGAAGTTTCAAATTTATCTATAGTAGTTTTATGCTGTGCAATGATTGATTGAATAGTTGATAAAATTGGTTGAATTGGTTGATAGGATTACATCGTTAATCGATTATTAGTTTGATATTTCATATTGATGTGAAATAATATTATTGATGTTATTAACATCTGTGGATGCAGGGAAATAGGTTGGAGGGATCCTGGATCCCTCAACATTTTATTTACTGTTTTTATTTGATTGTGATATTTGTTGTGCTATATAATCCATGGTTGAATATGTGTGTTGGGTTACCCTGGCCCTAGGAACCTGGTATTTTAGATACCGTAAAATATCATCGAATGTGAAAAAAAGAAATTAAATTTTAAAACGGAGTTTATTTCCAAATTAGAAATAATTTCTTTTGTATTGAGTTGAAAATAGAAATCTGTTCAAATTGGATAAATCAAGAAAATGGTATAAATAAAAATAAATTAAGTGGATTGTTAACCATTGGATAAATTAAAATATAAGTTCAAATATGAACGTATATTGGACAGTGAATATCGGTTTTGAAACCAATATTTGGAAATGGATTTGAATTTAGCAAATTATAGAGGAAAGTTTAAAGAAAGGTTTTAATTGCTTAGAATAAAAGAATGAGATTAGTATGGAGAAATTCTGAATAAGAGTTATAAGTTGAATGGGGTTAAGACATTATTTTTAAGTAGAAATCAAACTGATTTGATTATATGTATAAAAGAAATACATTTATGGTTAAAAAGAATAATAGTTTAAAGCAAGAAGTTTGCAATAAAATATATAAAAAGGGGATTTATAGAAATCAAATTGAGTTAATTTCGGAAATTAAAGAACGTATAGCTTGTAAATACATTTAAAAGAGAACTCGAATTGTTTAAAATAAACAGAGTTTATAAATGAACAACTGAGGCGTGTGCGTCGCACACGGTACTTTATTTAAAACAGCGATTATAATGCTGTTGCTATAATATATGTTTTGTAAATCTAAACAGCGATTATAACGCTGTTGTTATAATATATGCTTTGTAAATCTAAACAGCGATTTTGGCGTTGTCGCTATAATAAATGTTTTGTAAATCTGTACAACAATTTTAACGCTGTCGTTAAAACAAATGACTTATAAATCAAATATTTGGAGACAACAATTATAACGCTACCATTATAATCAGTGTTTTTACGTAAAAGAAGTGTAATCAAGAGAGAAAAATAGAGATTTGAAAGTATACGAAAGATGAGATAACAGGAATTGGAAATAATAATTGAATAGGAAATTAAATTAAAAAGGGGCCCAGTGTTGTTTGATGCTTGATCGGTAAAATTTCCAATCGGAAATAGGACCGTTGATTTGAATTGATGTTTCTTTGATAGTAAAATCACCGACTATCAAAGTTTTATTTTATTTTATACCTCCGTTGTCAATATGGAGAGACCGGGATCAGATTTAATATCTGAAAACCACTCTGTATTGGTATAAGCGTTATGAATCAACTTATGTTGAAGAGATTATGAAGACGGAGTAAAGTGCAAGGGCTGTTCCGTTAATCCTAGGTAGAAATTGCCAAGATGGATTAATAGAATGGTGCCTTCGGTTTGTCCAGACCCAGTACAACTTGTATGGACGAGTGTCAGACAGAGTATTTCCAAAGGGATTACGTACGTTGATTCCTTCAAATGTACGAAGTTGGTGGCATAGAAGGGAAACTTCTTTAGCCTAACAATCTGAGTATTTTTGTGGGAATCAATTAGTTATTTCCGATGGATCTGACGATGTGGCATTCAAAGTGAATGGTGGCCAGATGTTCTGGGAGATAATTCAAACCTCATGCCTCACAACCCGGAATTGACAAAAATCGGGCAGGCAGCATGGCTATGTGGGTCGCTCTCATTAGGATGTATAATCACCTATCTAGAGAAATTCCATTTGTTCTTTAATCTATTGATGCTGTCCCTTTCGGGAAACGGTTGCTGATCCCAACCGTTGGTGATATACATTCGATACACTCAAGCGAAATGAGTGGTCGGTCATGTGAGGACCGGGTTGCAAGACGTTCTTGTTGAACCCAGTGTATTCGTCTCTAGAGATACACTATCGGCAGGTGGTTCCATACCTTGTCATGTTGGAAATCAAATCTCCAATAAGCGCCCTGCGGTTTTTGATTTAATATTATATATGGAGCGTGAGATGCAAACGTTCCGCTAGATTTCTATTTACTTGATGTAGACATTATTATAATACCACTGGATTTGATATAAAAAATATTTTTGGTTATCGTAAGGTAAAAACCATCCGTGTTTATGTGTGGATCGGTCTTACGATTATCTATTCTTTCGAAAGGATTTTGAAAGTTAAACAAATGGTTGGAGTTTACTCACACCAGTCCCATGACTGACCCAGAGTTTATTTTGTTTGTTTTCCCTAAACTCTTGGGTGCCCAAATTTGTACGGGCAGTCAAGTAGTCGGGATTTTACAGAATCACTTGGAGGAGCTCGAAGCAGGAGGCTTCACCAATTAGCTATAGACTATTATATTTTCCGCTGTGTACTATGTTGTATCTGGAAACAGGAGTTTATAACTATTCCAGAAATAGCTGTGTGCTCTGATGATGGTATGTATATACAAATACTGATTTGTGTTCCAAAGTTTATGTTATCTAATATGTTTTATTAGTTCCGCTGTGAGTTTGTTATCTTCGTTTTCTTCTATTCTACAATTTCTTTCTTTCTGTTTCTCATCCTCTAACTTCTTTCTAATAATGATTCGTATTTCTGTGCGATTTGGGTTGGACGTGTGGTGTTATTTGTCGACTCAAAGAGTACGGAAATTCGGGTCGTTAAAGTTGGGAATCCAACCGGTTTCCTCAGTATTTATATGTACTGTTTGTTTTATATGCACAGTTTGAACTGTGTTGAATGGAAATTCAACGTTATGTTGATTTAATAAATAGACGATATCAATTAAGAAATAGCGACAGTCAACCATAGACCCATTTTGTTAAGAAGTTGATTGGCCGTTAGGCAAATCAACGAAGTCGATTATAAAAAAAAAATTAGTTAAGTAAAGTGAAGCTTTAAACTGTAATAGGAATTCTATTATAAACTGGTATTTTATAGTTCATTTTGTAAAGTAAAATATTTGTTAATTAAATAATTGTTTCTTAAGTGGACCTCATTTAAAATGTTATTGAATTAAAGATGTTAAGATTTTTGTAACAGAAAAATATGTCAAGATTTTTGTAACGGAAAGAGATGTCAAGATTTTTGTAACGGAAAGAAGTGTCGAGATTGGTATAAAGTGGAATATAGCAGCGTGTTGCAAGTTTTGAACTATAGCGATAAAATAACACTGTTGACTAGGTTTAAGCGTGACTGTTCTGTCGAGATTAGTTATAAAGGAGAATATTACAGCATATGACAAGTTTTTGAACTATAGCGATAAATTAGCGCTGTTGACCAAACTTAAGCATGATTTTTATATAACACTACTCCCTAGGGAATGAAAATAGGTTGTTTTGAAATCCACTTATTCTAAAGTAATAAGTAACGATGATTATCCAAAGAAATATAAGAACGAGTAGTTGAGAATCATTTCAGAAAACGATGACATCATTTCGATGTTTGAAATATGATTAGAGTTAAATAACACTATTAGAAATGGGAACTATAATTCGACGATGACGAATGTTAAAAGTGCCCGTGATTGTATGATGTTTAATTATACATTAGCATGGATGTTTGTTTCTACTTCGATAGTTAAATAACCGACTATTGAAGTGTTTTGACCATCGTTGTCAATACGGAGAGACCGATTGGATATATTATCCGAAAACCACTCCGTATAGGCATAAGCGCTGCGAATTATGTTATGCTAAAGAAAATTGAAGACGGAGTGAAATGCAACGGCCGTTCTATTCTAGAATGGTGTTTTCTGTTTGTCCAGTCCCAGGACAACTTGTATGGACGAATGTCTGACAAAGTATTCCTAACGGTCACATAAGACGATCTTTTCAAGATATTACGTCTGGTTGCGGAGGAATTCGTTTCTCTTAGCTTTTATACCCGTAATATTTTTGGGAAGATCAACTAGTGATTTGATGGGTTTGACGATGTGGCATTCAAAGTGTATGGTGGCCAGATGTTCTAAAAGATAGACGTAGCCTCAAGCTTCACACCCAGGAAATGACAAAAATCGGCAGGCAACATGGCTATGTGGGTCGCTCCCATTAGGGTGTATAATCACCTATCTAGAGAAATTCCTTTTGTTTCTAAATCTATCGATTCTGCCCATTCGGGGAACGGTGGTTTGAGCCCAACCGTTGGTGATATACATTCGATACACTCAAGCGAAATGAGTGGTCGGTCATGTGTGGGCCAGGTTGCAAGATGTTCTTGTTGAACCCAGTGTATTCGCCTCTAGAGATACATCATCGGAAGGTGGTCCCATACCTTGTCATAGTTGAAAATCCAATCTCCAATAAGTGCCCTGCGGTTTTTGATTTTATACTATGTATGTAGAGCGTGAGATGCAAGCGTTCTACTATTTGGTTATTTACTTGATTAGACATTATTATAATATCACTGGATTTTGATATCAAAGTGTTTTGGGTTATAGTAAGGTAAAAACCATCCATGTTTATGTGTGGGCTGGTCTTACTATTATCCTTTTATTTCAAAATGATTTTCAAAGTTAAATCGTATGGTTGGAATTTACTCACACCAGTCCCATGACTGACCCAGAGTTTATTTTGTTTGGTTTTCCCAAAACTCTTGGGTGCCCAAAATTTGTACGGGCAGTCAAGTGTTTCAGGTTTTTACAAATACACTTGGAGGAGCTAAAAGCAGGAGGCTTCACCGTTAGTATTTAGAGATTATTTCTGCTGTGATATAATGTATTGTACTCTGATAATGGTATGTAAATACAATACAGTTTTGTATTTCAAAGTTATGTTATATAATACATTTTTTCATTCCGCTATGAGATTCGTGTTTACTCTGATTCTGGTGTTCTTCTTCTTTTTCTATTCTATTAGTTCTATCTTATCTTTCTCATCCTCTTATTTCTTTCTACTAAACCTGGTATTTTAGATGTCTGAACAGTCGACGCTGGGTTTTAAGTCGAATTTCGGAGTCGAAAATCCCAGTTCGTTACAGTTGGCAACTGTAACGACCCAAGAATCCGTACTGATTTGAGCTGACTAATATCCTACACATTCAACTCAAAGTGCACGAAAATTCTGATCATTAATAGAAAGAAATTAGAGGATGAGATAGAAAAGATAGAACTAATAGAATAGAAGAAGAAGAAGATCACAGCTGAACATAATCAGAGTAAACACGAATCTCACAACGGAACGAATAAAATATATTATATAACATAACTTTGAAATACAAATCTGTTTTGTATATCCATACCACTATCAGAGTACAACATAACATTTGATACAACGTAAATAACTCTAAATAACCAACAGTGAAGACTCCTGCTTCAAGCTCCCCCAAGTGTATCTGTAAAGCCTGAACACTTGACTGCCCGTACAAATTTGGGCACCCAAGAGTTTAGGGAAAACAAACAAAATAAACTCTGGGTCAGTAATGGGACTGGTGTGAGTAAATTCCAACCATACGGTTTAACTTTGAAAATTCTTTTGAAACAAAAGGATAATAGTAAGACCAACCCACACATAAACATGGATGATTTTTACCTTACTATAACCCAAAATATTTTGATATCAAAATCTAGTGATATTATAATAATGTCTAATCAAGTAAATAACCAAATAGCAGAACGCTTGCATCTCACGCTCCATATACATAGTATAAAATCAAAACCGTAGGGCGCTTATTGGAGATTGGATTCCAACTATGACAAGGTATGGGACCACCTGCCGATAGTGTATCTCTAGAGGCGAATACACCTGGGTTCAACGAGAACGTCTTGCAACACGGCCCACACATGACCGACCACTCATTTCGCTTGAGTGTATCGAATGTATATCACCAACGGTTGGGCTCAAACCACCGTTATGGGTATAAAAGCTAAGAGAAAGAATTTCTCCGCCACCAGACATAATACCTTGAAAAGATCGTCTTATGTGACCGTTAGGAATACTCTGTCAGACATTCGTCCATACAAGTTGTCCTGGGACTGGACAAACAGAAAACACCATTCTGAAACAGGACGACCCTTTGCATTTCACTCCGTCTTCAATTTTATTCAGCATAATCAATTTCGCAACGCTTATGCCTATACGGAGTGGTTTTAGATAATATATCCAACCGGTCCCTCCGTATTTGACAACGATGGTCAAAACACTTCGATAGTCGGTTATTTAACTATCGAAGTAAAAACAAACATCCATTCAAATGGACAACTAAACATCACACAACCATGGGCACTTTTTATTTACCATTCGTCATCGTCGAATTATAATTCCATTTCTAATAGTGTTATTTAACTCTAATCATATTTCAAACATTGAAATGATGTCATCGTTTTCTGAAACGATTCTCCACTACTCGCTCTTATATTTCTTTGGACAATCATCATTACTTATTACTTTAGGATAAGTGGATTTCAAACAAACTGTTTACATCCCCTAGGGAGTAGTGCTATATAAAAATCATGCTTAAGTTTGGTCAACATCGCTAATTTATCGTTATAGTTCAAAAACATGCAATACGCTGCCATATTCCACTTTATAATTAATCTCAACGCCTCTTTCCATTACAAAAATCTTAACATCTCTTTCCGTTACAAAAATCTTGACATCTCTAATTCAATAACATTTTAAATGAGGTCCACTTAAGAAGCAATTATTTAATTAAAAATAGTTAACTAATATTTTACTTTACAAAATGAACTATTAAGTACCAGTTCAAATATAATTTCTATTACAGTTTAAAGCTTCGCTTTAATTATAAAAATCTATTTTTTTTTCTATAATCGACTTTGTTGATTTGCTTGACGGCCAATCAACTTCTCACAAAACGATGTGTTTATGGTCGACTGTTGCCACTTTCTAAATCGATATCATTTATTTATTAAATCAAAACAAATGTTAAATTTTCATTCAACACGGTTCAAACAGTGCATATATAAAACAAACAAACAGTACATGTACATATTGAGGAATCCAGTTGGATTCCTCTAACCGGTTTCCTGCATCCACCGATGTTATTCAAACAATTATCACCGATTACATATTAGGAAATATTTTAATCGATGGAATCAGTATCCAACCAAATGATGTGTACATATGCAACGATATATATATTTCAACCAATTTAATTGTAATCTACCGAAGCGACCATCACACAACATTCAACCAATATTATAATATTTTAAAATAGATCAAAGTCAGTGAATTTACTCACCTTGGCGCGTTAACCGTTAAATAACGATTTGCGTCAGTCCAGTATCGCACGTTCAAATCCGCTTACACTTCTTTTTCCACTCGCGAGCACTACTCCGCATTCGAACCCTTGTTCAAGGTCGCGATTCGCCAGACACACACCCTCACTTCAGTAATTCACGTGAATTGTTCTTTTCATACGGAAGCTTGTATTTCAAACCCAAGGCCGACAACTTTCATCACATTGATTTACTTCCATATCCCCATCCGCGCCTTTGTTTTACTGATGCGATGCTACTCCCTTAAGCATCAGGTACTTAATTTTTTTGGATCACTAATTCATTGATCCTCAAAGTCTCAGCAACCATAATTTGCCACTCCATAATACCGAATCAAATCATCTATACCACTTCGAATTCCATCGCGAGCACCATCCCCCGTTTTTCTCAAGCCTGAACAGACCGCGACTAGTTTCCATGCATCAAGTCCTGTTACACCCTTCTCCATTGTATTATAGCGCATGAAACTAACAGTATACACACCATTTTGAACGCAACCTACTGAAGACTCTCCATTTATTAACGCCACTTCCTGTTATGAACCCACTTTAGTATCGCCACCCAAAACACACGTTGCACCCCCTCCTTTGCTTGCGTCAACAGCCCATTTCCGCTCCCATGAACCACCATGCTTCAAAAGAGAACCAACGTCCCATGTTTCAACGACTTCTCCATCCCGTACTCACAAAGACCTGCCTCCAATGTTGTTTGCCGTGTTTCCCCTTGATCCCTCCTATTTCCCAGCGTTGGCCAAACCTTGGCCCTCACTTATACATCCGCGAACAAAAGAGGAAAGGGAATTGCTTACGTTTGTCGTTCTAAGAATGGCTTGCTCGCAAGTGTATATATAGAGGGTTAAGCTGCTTGGTAATCACAGAATGAATTACTTGGCAAGCACGTATGGGTTATAGGGTAGCAGCTGGGAGCAGAAACAGGCTGGTGATGTTGAAAACTCATGTAGGTTATTAATGTGATGGGATAACACACTCTGCGTGGCTTGATGGGATCGTATGATGTAATTTATCATAGATAGTCTGCGGTCTTAGGGGTTGAAACTTGAAAGTAGCTGTATGTTTTTAGAGTATATTTCAATTGAGTTTTCATTTCATATGAACGTGCATCAGTATATATATTAATACAAAAATATAAGCTCGTGCTTGTTCACTTCATGTTGCAAAGAGATGTATATACATTGACCGCTACAGACAGAAGTAAAAGTATAGTTATGTTCAACGAGGTGTCCCGATCCCAAAAATATAATAATACCGGTAGGTTAATTCATATTGTGAAACCCCGAAATACCGATACAGGGTGCAAAATACTCCAAATAAAAAGTTGCTTGTTTAATTAATTAAAAATTACAGTAAAATTCTAAAAATTAATTTATCACTACGCCTTAAAAGAACCTTGTCTAAATTCGAAACCGATATCTAGTTATATTGAATAATTCGTTACGGTCGATGACGATTCTACAACGACTATTTGGAAATTTGATTTGGATATAACTCACAATCTGTAACACGAAATCTTGGTTTTTCACTTCCATTAGAAAAATACAGTTCAACAGATTCCAACGTTTCTTGTTTCGCAGAAATCCGATTTAAAACGAGTCCTGTACACTCAAACGAAGTTCAGAAAGTTAAATTACGAACTGCCGCGATATTACGGGCTCGATTATATTAAACATATATTTTTATACGTTTAACTTTGTTTTAATTAATATATAGATCCACTTATACTATTAATTCAATATTTAAATTGATTTAAATATTCAAATACAAATCGATAAAAACGCGGGACGTTACAATATATATTATATATATTAAATGGCCTGAATAGAACGCGCCACGCCGCGGCAGTTCACGAATTTCGACCATTGATTTCGAATTGATATTACGGGAGATCCGACCGTCGGATTCTCCTAAAACCGGAACCGTTGGGTTTGTATCGAAAAGAGCTTCTCAACGAATATAAGGGATTTGAAATCTAATGGATGGATTTGGAATTATGTCCAAATCAAATTTGGAAAAGGTCGTTGTAAGTGCAGTTCGATGACCATTTATGGAAATCGACTGAAAGGGCCTTAATAAAATTATTAAAAATATCGATAATTTGTGTAAAATCATAATAAATGATTTGGAAAGAACTGGGATGAAAAATTCCATATTTGAAAAGATAAAAATATATTTTTATCGAAATGAACTAGTTATGAACTAGAGTTATAATCCAATATTTTTAAATAAATAAATTGGATTTGAAATGGTTTTAAAAATAACCAGAATTTCCAATATATGAATTGGAAGGGATTTGAATCGAAATCATCTTCGGAATATTTAGATATTGGATTTCTTGATTATACGGATATTGTTATGGAAATTTGGAAGATATATTTATATCGTTATTTCCAATACGATATTGGTTGGTTTTAGAATTTGATATTGAATATGTAACAACCCGAAAATCTGGGCCAGTTTAAAATTTTTATTTTGGCAATTTTAGCGAATTTTGAATATTTAAAAGGAATTATTTTAAATAAAATCGACGAGAAATTTATTTTGAATAGAATTCGACGTATATATTATACGCGTCGTCGTTAGAATATAAATATTTATATATATAATTATAAATAGAATTGAAAATGGCGCGGTAGTTCGATAATTCGATTTCAAACTTCAATTGAATGTACCGGGTGCAAAACAATCCGGATTTTATTGAAACCAAAAACATTAGGATCTAATTGATGATATCTTTCTAACGGATGTAAGAAACTGAGATTTCACTTTATAAATGATGAGATATGTCCAGTTGAAATTTAGAAATAGTCGCTGTGGAATTTATATATATTTTAATATAATATAAGGCCCTTAAAAATAGCAATTTTGCAAACGACCTCAGAATTCGACGAAACCAGTTTTGTTGGGTCCGTGATGTTAAGTTATTGCTAGGTTTCAAATTTCATAATTTTTCGAATCAATATGTGAGCGTGGCAAAGGAAAACGCGTTTGACCAGTTTCAGTTGATTTTAATCGACTGGAAATTGGCCATTTTTCAAACGGCCTCAGAATTCGATGAAACTAGTTTTGTTAGGACCGTATCGTCAATACGAAGCTAGAAAATATTTTTCTGGAATTTTTCTAGTTAGTATGTGACCCCAGTAATTTGAAATGTACGTTTAAAATTCAATATAAAGATTTAAATGTAAATTCAACGGAAACTGATTGCAACGATAGAATCAGCTTGTGATACATATCCCATTGTGTTCGGAATGGGGGTAATACGCTATGGACGGCAGGCGGTGGGCCTCGTTTCGAGGTCATATGTAAAAGTCAACTTTTTAATAATTAAATAATAATAAAAAATATATATATTATTATCTTCTCCCCTTTATACTCCAGGCCCCCCCCCCCGATAGAAATCCGTTCAGATCTAAAACAAAAAAAAAAAAAAGAAGAAGAAGAAAATCGCGCTCCTCCTCCAGCCTTCCACCACCACCGCTGCTCGCCGCAACTCCCTCCTCAGCTTCCTCTTCCACCGCCGCTTCTCTCCTCCTCTCTCCGCCTTCTCCCTCCAGTCCCGAAACCCCCCATCTCCAATCGCGAGACCCCAGTCGCGAATCCAAGCCCCCCCCTCGACGAAGCCGATGGCCCCCCCCCCTCGACGAAGCCGATGGCCCCCCCCTCGACGAAGCCGATGGCCTCCCCCTCTTCGCATACGGTAAGCATTCCTATTTTTACTTTTATTTTATTTTTATTTTAGAGTTTAAAATTAAATAGGATTTTTGAAAAAAAAAAAAAACTGAAAACTGATTTTAGATAAAAACTGAAAATTGATTTTAGTTTAAAACTGTAAATTTTAAAAAGTTTAAAACTGTAAATTTTAAAAAGTTTAAAACTGTAAATTTTAAAAAGTTTAAAACTGTAAATTTTAAAGAGTATTAGAAACTGATTTTTAACATAATTTAAAAACTGATTTTTAAAAGATTAAAACTGAATTGATTAAAAAAAAAAAAAAAAAAAAAGCTTTGATTTTTATAAACGAGATGATAGGATTTTTCAAGGAAGAAAAATAGAATTTTCATATGTTGAACATCGATAGAAAAATAGAATTTTCATATGTCGAACTTCGATAGAAAAATGGAATTTTTATATGTCGAACTTCGATAGAAAAATAGAATTCTTATATGTTGAACATCGATAGAAAAATAGAATTCTTATATGTTGAACATCGATAGAAAAATAGAATTTTTATCTATTGAACTTCGAAATAAAAATATGATTTTTATATACTGAACTTTGAAGTAAAAATTCGATTTTTATATATAGAATTTTGAACTAAAAATTCGATTTTTATCTATTGAACTTCGAAATAAAAATTCGATTTTTATATATTGAACTTCGAACTAAAAATTCGATTTTTACATATGTAGTGGCTACAACAACGAAGATGCGATAGCGATGAAGATTTCTATCAATGAAGTGCCGTGGAGCTAGGATAGCTATATGTGAGAACTTCTCACCTTTCAATTTCTTTTCTAGTTATATATATATACTAGGATGCAGACGGTGCTTAGTAGCACCCGACACAATCGTCCACAGACCATGGACTTGTTTGTTTGACTGTTTGGTGATTGATTGCGATATTGGTTTGAATGTGGTTTGTGGTGTGAAAAATCGAATCGATAAATTGGTTAGGATTAGACGTGCGCCGTTATAAGGCGAAGGAGTAAGGCTAGGTTAGACCCTTACTCCAAATTTTGTGGTTTGCATAACGAATTGATTTTGATTGATGTGTGAATGGCGTGGGCCTTCACTAGACCGGGGATAAGGCTAGGCCTTGTCCCGTTTCTAGTATCGTGCCGTTATGCCGCCGAAATTTTCTAAAATGGGTTGGAAAAATAAAAATATCATTTTATTTAAAGAATGAACTGAATAGAAATTCATATGTTGGAATAAAATGTTTTATCGTTAAAAATATAATTTTTAACGTGAAGTGAATGAAATAGAATATTCATTTACAAACCAGACGGTTTGTTTATGTACACCTATTTGAATGACATTGATTGGGACGATAAATTTTACACATCGCCCAACTGCACGAATAAAATATTTGTTTGATTGTTTGAAACCCCACACGGGTGTTGGGATGAAATTTGCAGTTCACTCATCCTGATTGATTAAATATGTCGATCGATTGATTGACAGGCTGTTATAAGCGTTGAATATCTATATTTGATGCTTTTACAGTGTAGTGCACTTTGGTTGATGGTTGATTATTTTCAATGTTATTATATACATGTGTTGTATGAAAATCCATATAATTAACTTTATATGGTGATTGATTGGGCCTCATTCCAATTTGAAAAATAAAGAATATTATAAAATAAAAGTTCATGTGTTGACAGTACTCATTCATTGAGATTGGTCATGTGTTGAACGAAATATTTTGATAATAACAACTATTTTGAAAAAGAAATATTTGAAATAGAATATTTGAAAATAGAAAAATATGAAGCCGTGTTGATTAGATTGACGCCATTTTGATGTGAACGATATTTATATCGATTTTATTCATCTTAAAAATGAATATTGAAAAGTGATTTCGAAATCAAATATTTTGAATTGAATTGAAAACGATTTCGAAACGAATTGAATTGAAAACGATTTCGAAACGAATTGAATTGAAAACGATTTCGAAACGAATTGAATTGAAAACGATTTCGAAACGAATTGAATTGAAAACGATTTCGAAACGAATTGAATTGAAAACGATTTCGAAATGAATTGAATTGAAAACGATTTCGAAATGAATTGAATTGAAAACGATTTCGAAATGAATTGAATTGAAAACGATTTCGAAACGAATTGAATTGAAAACGATTTCGAAATGAATTGAATTGAAAACGATTTCGAAATGAATTGAATTGAAAACGATTTCGAAATGAATTGAATTGAAAACGATTTCGAAATGAATTGAATTGAAAACGATTTCGAAATGAATTGAATTGAAAACGATTTCGAAATGAATTGAATTGAAAACGATTTCGAAATGAATTGAATTGAAAACGATTTCGAAATGAATTGAATTGAAAACGATTTCGAAATGAATTGAATTGAAAACGATTTCGAAATGAATTGAATTGAAAACGAATTGAAATGAATTCAAATTGAGTTGAAATTTGAATTGAATAGAAATGAATTTTGAAACGAATTTATAAAGAAGAATTCAATTTTGATTTGAATTGAAAAGGAAGTTGAAATTGCTTTTGAAACGAATTTAAAACTATTTATATAATTCGTTTTAAATAGAAATCGACGAAGTATATATTATATATATTATATATATAATATAATGGCCTGAATAGAACGCGCCGCGCCGCGGCAGTTCGTGAATTTCGACCATTTATTTCAAACGAACATTGCGGGAGATCCGACCGTCGGATTCTCCTAAAACCGGAACCGTTGGGTTCGTATCGAAAAGAGCTTTCTAATGAATGTTAGAAATTTGAAATCTAACGGTTGGATTTGGAATTATGTCCAAATCAAATTCGAAAAAGGTCGCTATAAGTGCAGTTCGATGGCCATTGATGGAAATCGACTGTACGGGCCTTGATAAAATTATTAAAAATAGTAATAATTTGTGTAAAATCATAAGAAATGATTTAGAAAGAATTGGGATGAAAAACTCCCTATTTGAAAAGATAAAAATAGATTTTTATCGAAATGAACTAGTTTTGAACTAGAATTATAATTCTATTTATTTTTAAATAAATAAATTGAATTTGAAAAGGGTTTTAAAAATAACCAAAATTTCCAATGATTGCATTGGAGTGGATTTGAATCGAAATTGTCTTCGGAATATTTCGACGTTGGAATTCGTGATTATACAGGTGTTGTTATGGAAATTTGAAAGATATGTATATTTATATCGTTATTTCCAATACGACATTTGTTAGTCGTAGAATTTGATATTGAATATAAGCCGATATGTTTTCTATTCAGAGCCTTGTATTGAATGTCGAATGTGATTTGGGTTTGTCGTGAATGGTGTCTTCACTAACACTGTTCTTGAACCCAGTTGAGAAAAGATTAAATCTTTTTTATTTAGATTTAATGAAGTGTACCAATTAAATGATATTTAATTGGAATTGAATTAGTATTGATTTTTGGGTTTATCGTGAACAGTGTTTTAAATAACACTTGTTCTTTAACCCGATAATTAATGGAATGTGATTTGGGTTTGTCGTGAATGGTGTCTTCACTAACACTGTTCTTGAACCCAGTTGAGAAAAGATTAAATCTTTTTTATTTAGATTTAATGAAGTGTACCAATTAAATGATATTTAATTGGAATTGAATTGGTATTGATTTTTGGGTTTATCGTGAACAGTGTTTTAAATAACACTTGTTCTTTAACCCGATAATTAATGGAATGTGATTTGGGTTTGTCGTGAATGGTGTCTTCACTAACACTGTTCTTGAACCCAGTTGAGAAAAGATTAAATCTTTTTATTTAGATTTAATGAAGTGTACCAATTAAATGATATTTAATTGGAATTGAATTGGTATTGATTTTTGGGTTTATCGTGAACAGTGTTTTAAATAACACTTGTTCTTTAACCCGATAATTAATGGAATGTGATTTGGGTTTGTCGTGAATGGTGTCTTCACTAACACTGTTCTTGAACCCAGTTGAGAAAAGATTAAATCTTTTTATTTAGATTTAATGAAGTGTACCAATTAAATGATATTTAATTGGAATTGAATTGGTATTGATTTTTGGGTTTATCGTGGACAGTGTTTTAAATAACACTCGTTCTTTAGCCCGATAATTAATGAATGTGATTTTGGGTTTATCGTGAACCGTGTTTTAAATGACACTGATTCTTTAACCCAGTTAAAGATTAAAACTAAGTGGAGTTTTAATGAATCTTTAATTAGATTGAAATGATCGAGAATGGAGTATCACCAGTTTTGCTCCAGGCGATAGATAAATCTTTAATTAGATTTGAACGTGAAATTTAGAAACTAACTGTCGGTTAGCCAAGCAGAATGGTTTTCTGGATATTGATCTGATGTTGGTTTCGGCCTTCGGGGTTAATATTTGGGGAATTATTCTCTTGATTAATTTACGGTTAGTGACTAATGAATTGGAATGAGGCGTATGTTGTGTTTGTGTAACACTTTTATAATATATACGCGAGTTATTCGGAAAGACCGGGTTTATCCCATTCTGAATAACTGATACGACGATAAGTCGAAGATGAAGACGATGGTCGAAGACCGGAAGTCTTCACGTCGTTTGGGTAATTACTGATGATCTTGATTGGGCTGTACACCCAAGAAGATGGAAACAGTTAGTGATCGTCCAGACGTACTTGGAGATCGATGGATATGCGGGGTACTAGGTGCCTCCGGTTTCGTTCAGACCCAGAACGGACTTGTAAATGGACTGTGTGTCTGACATCGGATTTCATTCTGTGTGACTGATATCGGTTGCATAGGATGGTTTGCCTGTGTGGCATGCTAAGATGCAAATGATCAAGGCTTCTGTTGAAAAGCAAAGTCTTGTGGTGATGATCAAAGCACGGCCTTTGTGGCGTAGCTTTGTGTAACGTTTACCTCGCGTGTTTCACACCCGGTATGAACCAAAAACGGGAGACGGACGTCAGGGAGGGCATGCGTTTCTTTCTAGTTAGAAGTGGCGTCAGTGGTTTTACACGCCCTGACGAGTTTGACTTATGTGGTTGTTGCTGTTGCGAGGCGCCTCGGTTATATCGGTTTCGGCCGAATGCATTCTGGTCGGCTGACGGACCAGACTTACACCCCATAGGGTGGGGAGACGTAGTGTTCAGGCATTTTAATCCACATCGGTGGACCGGCCCTGAGGATCCAAGGGCCCACCTGTGTCTGGGTCCTGAGACACGGACTAGAGCGTCTCGAATCGGTTGAGGACTATCTTTTGCCTCGGTTCATAGATGGAAATCCAATTTCCAAATACGTGACATTTGCGGTTTTAATTGTAAAACTAGTATGGCGACATGATATATGGTACCCATGCCGCCTATGATTGATACTTATGATTTGAAGTTGTTTTATACACTATGCACTTATAATAGTATCAAACAATTTGTTTTAACCGTATCAAGCATTCTTTGGCTGTTATAAGGGAAAACCCTATCCTCGGCTGCGTTGCATTGTGTGATGGGACCTGGGTCTTATAACAGCTTCATTTTTCTTTATTTAGCATTGCGCTGTTTGTTTTATGCACTGGTATTCTTGGGAGGAAACCCGTTCCGTGTTATACGGCGTGGTCCCTTGATTTACCTAACTTTTAAAATAAAGATTAACTGTTTTAGTTCTCACACCAGTCACATGACTGACCTGGAGTTTATTGTTTTAACCTAAACTCTGGGTGCCCTTATTTTGACACGGGCAGCTAGTAGTTTTGGTTTTGCAGATTTATATTCACAGGATCCTGGTTTACAGCTGGAATGATATCCGGAAAGCTTTGTATCCGTATATCTCTTCTAGTTGTGTATTGTATTATTTTCCGCTGCTATATATTTAAATGTAATTTAAATCTCTGATATTTCTGTGTAATATTCATTTATACTCTGTATATTCTTGTAATCTGATGCATTGTTGTAATATGCAATGAAATGTTCTTCTGTATGCGTTCTGTTGTGGCTTGTTCTCAAACGATAGGGCGTTTCGAACGGCCTGGATCGGTCTAACGACTGGTTCGGACCGAGCGAAATTCCTTGCCGTCACAGAATATAAGTTGATATAATTTCTATTCCGAGCCTTGTATATAATATCAAATGGGATTTTGGGTTTGTTGTGAATGGTGTCTTAAATAACACTGTTCTTAAACCCCGTGTGAAAAGAATAAATCTTTTAATTAAGATTTTTAGTATTTCCAATTAATTAGCATTAAAGTGGAATAGAATGGAATGTGAATCGGGTTTATTGTGAACTGTGTTTTTAACGACCTTTGTTCTTTAACCCGATTTACAATGAAATGTGATTTGGAATTTATAAATCTTTTTATTAAGATTTAACAAGAATTTTCCAAAGTAAAGTTTTCCAATTTAATATATTAAACTGGAATTTAATGGAATTCGATTTGATAATAATCGAAGTGAACTTCTGCGGAGGAAGATTGTTAATTCATATGGAATTAAAAGGCTTTGTCGTTATTCCATTTATATTATTAGTCGGATACGGAAATTGATATCGATTATATATTGATCTGTTTTCCGTGAAGATTCCATAATTAATGGGATGTGATTTGGGTTTATCGTGATCCGTGTTTTACATGACATTAGTTCTTTAACCCAGTTAAAGACAGGATTACATATCTAACATTGTATTTCGAAATGTATGATTGATCTTTTCTAAATATATATCTATTTGGTGGTAGAGGATTTATTCTCTTGCTTAACACCCTTCTCTAAGATGTACAAGCTTAGAAGTTACTTATAGGCAGAAATCAATAGTACGAGGTAGATTGTCGATGCGACATGTTGGATTTTCCAAAGTTAAAAAATCATTAATATTGACTTTTGGGAAGATTAAAACCAAGTGGAGTTTTAATGAATCTTTAATTAGATTGAAAAGAGAATGTGATAATTTAAATTATCAAATTCGGGAAATGATCAAGAATGGAGTAGCACCAGTTTTACTCCAAGCGATAGTTAAATCTTTAATCAGATTTGAACGTGAAATGGTAATCAAATTTACTGATAACACCATGGTGCTAGATACAGAGTATTACCAGTTTTTCTCCATGGGATGAATAGGTTGGGATTGGGAAATTAAACAAATGATTACTTCGGGAAGGAGCGCTAATCCCGACTAGTTTGGATAAACCTTAATTTGGTTTGAACTGATATCCAAAGGAAGATTAAAGAATGAATTTAAAGAATTTATCTTTGATAAAATTAATGGGAACCATTCCCAAAGGATATGAATATTGAAATAAAAGAATATTCAGAATTAGAATGAGGTGTATGTTGTGTTTTATAACACTTGTTTATTATATGCGCGAGTTATTCGGAAAGGCCGGGTTTATACCCATTCCGAATAACTGATTCGACGATAAGTCAATGATGAAGATGGCGGTTGAAGACCGGAGGTCTTCACATTGTTTGGATGATTACTGATGTCTTTATTGGGCTGTACACCCAAGACAAGGTAATAAGTGGTGATCGTCCAGACGTACTTGGAGATCGACCGGATATGCGAGCACCTCTCTTCTGTATTCGACATATGGGACGAGGAATAAGGTGCCTCCGGTTTCGTTTAGACCCAGAACGAACTAGCAAATGGATGTGTGTCTGACATTGGATTTTATTTTGTGTTGATTGATCTCTATTCAATATATATATCCGTTTGGTGGCGGAGAATTTATTCTCTTGCTTAACACCCTTCTCTGAGACGTACGAGCTCAGAGGTTATATATCGATAGACATCAGTTGCATGGCGTGAATTGTCAGCGTGGCATGCTGAGATGCAAATGATCAAGGCTTCTATTGAAAAGCAGAGTCTTGTGGTTGATGATCAAAGCACGTCCTTAAAGGGCATAGATTTGGGTATAGCATTAATTCGTGATCCTCACACCTCAGTATGAGTCAAAAACGGGATCGGACCGTTGGGGAACATGACGTTTCTTTCTAGCTATGGGTGGTGCCATGGTATGGAGCCTAGACATTTATTATTTTTACCTATGTGGTTGTTGGATTGCGAGGCGCCTCGGATATATCGATTACTACAGAGCCGATGGATATATAGGTCCGATAGGACCGGGAAACGTGTGTTCAGGAGTTACTAATCCTCAAACATAAGGAAGGACCGGCCCAACCAATCAAAGGGTTGCCTAGAGTGTGTAGTCCTGAGACATTTGCTAGAGTTTCTCGAAGGGTTAGGAGCCATACCTGGCCTCGACTCATAGACGGAATCCAATTTCCAATACGTGACTTTTTGGTTTTGATTGTAGAGCCTAGTATTGGCGACTTGATATATGGTACCCATGCCATCTATGATTGATACATTTATATTTTAAGTTGTTTTATACACTATGCACTTATTATAGTATCAAATGATTTGTTTTAAACGTACCAAGCATGTTTGGCTATTATAAGGGAAAACCATATCTTCCGGCTTGCGTTGCATTGTGTGATGAGACCTAGGTCTTATAATAGCTTCATTTTTCCAAAAAGCATTGCGCTGTTTGTTTTATGCACTAGTATTCTAGGGAGGAAACCCGTTCCGTGTTATACGGTGTGGTCCCTTAATTTATCAAATTTTAAAGTAAAGTTTTAAATAACTGTTTTAGTTCTCACACAAGTCACATGACTGACCTGGAGTTTATTGTTTTGACCTAAACTCTGGGTGCCCCTATTTTCCACATGGGCAGCTAGGAGTTTTGGTTTTGCAGGTATTATATTCACAGGATCCTGGTTTACAGCTGGAGCTATCTTCGGAATGCTCTATATCCGTTTATCTCTTTCAGTTGTATTTTGTATTATTTTTCGCTGCATAATAATTTGTATATCTCTGACATTTATCAAATGTATATTTTTTTTCATACTCTGTATATTCTTGTACTCTGAGGGAAATTGTTGTAATAAGCAATGAAATGTTCTTCTGTTTGTGTTCTGATTTGTCGTGTTCTCAGACAATCCGTTCTTTCTCTTCTCTTCTGAGACCGGGGAAGTTCGGGTCGTTATAGTATTGGTATCATAAGTGGTCTGCTGTTTCAATTTACCTGATTTTGAGCTTATAGAGTAGCAAGTGTTGTACTTGTATATATATAAAAAATATACACAAGAAATGCTTAATCGCTAAGTTAAGAGAATAAGAAGCATTCGTGTGAAAAGGGGACAAGCGTATGATTGATTATAAATATTACTGGGAGCACTTGTACTAGCACTGTCACCTAGCAGGATTTTGTAGGAGGAGTGAATCCATAAAACGTTTGAGTCAGCTAGCTAACTTGGAACACGAATGTAAGTTTGCATATTAAAATAAATGAGATACTTAGTTGGGCAAAAATCCGTGCGAAGGCATAGTTTCCATCTATTTTATAGACCAGTATCAAATTAACCACATACACCAAATGAGCAAGTTCATGCTCCCGACATATTCTTATTATAGTTGAAGAATCTTATACAACCTTCCTAGCGTTGTGCTATATACAAGTTTGAAATATCAAAGGTTAGCATTGCTTAAATCTATCTCATTTGGTTCCTAATAGTGTCACACGATGTTCTCTACCATTAATATTTA